>OX387245.1:130660301-133160301 GCA_947561735.1 Cenchrus americanus
CAGAACTCCAGGAATTTCTTGCCCGTGAACTGGGACCCATTGTCGGTGATAATGGAGTTTGGTACTCCAAAATGATGGACGATGTCGGTGAAGAACGTCACCGCATGCTCTGCCCTGAGATTCGTAATGGGGTGTACTTCTACCCACTTGGAAAATTTGTCGATCGCGACCAACAAGTGGGTGAAGCCCCCGGGCGCCTTCCGCAGGGGCCCGACGATGTCCAGCCCCCATACAGCGAAAGACCATGTTATGGGGATGGTCTGCAGGACATGAGTAGGAAGGTTGGATTTGCGGGCGTAGAACTGGCACCCCTCGCAGCTGCGCACGATTTCACTGGCATCCGCGACCGCGGTAGGCCAGTAAAAGCCTTGGCGGAACGCATTGCCTACGAGGGTGCAGGGTGCGGCGTGATGGCCGCAGATCCCCGCGTGAATGTCCCGGAGGAGCTCGCGCCCCTCGGGGATGGGTACGCATCGCTGCAGGATGCCGGAAGCTGCACGCTTGTACAGCTCGCTGTCGACGAGGGCGAAGGATCTGGCCATCCTGGCGATGCGCCTGGCCTCGGCCCGATCTGAGGGGAGTTCCCCTCGACCCATCTAGGCGACATACTTGTCGCGCCAATCTGCCTTGATGGGGGCTGGCTCGACATCCATCAAATCGGCCTCGTCGGCGCCATACCCCTCGAGGAGGGAGAGCACGTACGCCTCGTTCGAGGGGCCCTCATCCATGGGCTCCGCGCCTGCTGGATTCGAGGGAGCCCCCGAGGGTTCCGCGCGGCTCGAGGGGTGTGGCTCGAGGGGGACGGAGGGCTGGGCGATATCTCGGGCGAAAACGTTTGGGGGGACGGTGATCCGCCCAAACGCGATCTTGGCCAGCTCGTCCGCCTCCTCGTTGTACCGGCGGGGCACGTGATTGAGCTCGATGCCGTAGAACCTGTCTTCGAGGGCTCGCACGGCCTTGCAGTACGCTTCCATCTTGTCGTCGTGGCAGCTCGCATTTTCATGACTTGGTCAATCACGAGCTGCGAATCCCCCCGCACGTCAAGGCGCTTGACGCCTATTTCAATGGCGATCTTGAGGCCGCAAAGGAGGGCCTCGTACTCAGCCATGTTGTTTGACGCGGGGAAGTGGAGACGTACTACGTACCGCATGTGCTCCCCGAGGGGTGACACGAAGAGCAGGCCCGCGCCCGCCCCCGTTTTCATCACCGAGCCGTCGAAATACAGAGTCCAGCACTCTGCTTGGATCTGCGGCGGCGGCAGTTGCGTGTCTGTCCATTCAGTGACGAAATCCGCCAGGATCTGGGACTTGATGGCCTTGCGCGGGGCGTAGGCGAGCGTCTCGCCCATCAGCTCCACCGACCACTTGGCGATCCTGCCCGCCACGTCCGGATTGCGGATGATCTCTCCCAGCGGGAAGGAGGAGACCACCGTGATAGGGTGGGCCTCGAAGTAGTGGTGAAGCTTGCGCCGCGCAAGGACCACCGCGTACAGCAGCTTTTGGACCTGAGGGTAGCGTGTCTTGGTGTCGGACAAGACTTCGCTGATGTAGTACACCGGCCGTTGGACCGGTAGGGCGTGCCCTTCCTCCGTGCGCTCCACTACGATTACGGCGCTGACCACCTGGGTGGTTGCGGCCACGTAGAGCTGCAGGGGTTCACTGTCTTGTGGCGGCGTGAGGATCGGGGCGTGGGTCAAGGATGCCTTCAGCTTGTCAAGCGCGTCTTGGGCCTCAGCGGTCCAGGAGAAGCGCTCGTGCTTTTTGAGGAGGTGATAGAGGGGTAAGCCTTTTTCGCCGAGCCGCGAGATGAAGCGGCTCAAGGCAGCAAGGCACCCCAACACCTTTTGCATCCCTTTGAGGTCCCGAATTGGACCCATTCGCTCGAGGGCCGCAACCTTCTCAAGGTTGGCCTCGATGCCTCGTTGGGAGACTATGTATCCTAAGAGCATGCCGCGCGGCACACCAAAGACACATTTTTCGGGGTTCAATTTTATCCCGTTGGCCTGTAGGCAGCCGAACGCGATGTTGAGGTCGCCAACCAGGTCGTCCGCCTTCCTGGTTTTTACGACGATGTCGTCTACGTACGCCTCAACCGTTCGCCCGATGTGATCTTCGAAAACGTGTTGCATGCAGCGTTGATACGTTGCACCCGTGTTCCGGAGGCCGAACGGCATCGTGACGTAGCAAAACATCCCGAACGGCGTGATGAATGAATTCTCGAGCTGGTCGGACTCCTTCATCTTTATTTGGTGATACCCGGAGTAGGCATCAAGGAAGCAAAGTAGTTCACACTCGGCTGTTGAATCAACAATCTGATCGATGCGTGGCAAAGGAAAGGGAACTTTAGGACATGCTTTATTGAGACTAGTGTAGTCTATACATCCGCCATTTCCCGTTCTTTTTCTTTACTAGTACAGGAATCGCTAGCCACGTAGGGTGGAACACCTCCTTGATGAACCCGGCCTCGAGAAGCTTCCGCAGCTCCGCTCCGATCGCCCGCCGCCGCTCCTCGTCGAAGCGGCGGAGCCGTTGTTGCACGGCGCGGGAGTGAGGCAAGATGTCAAGGGAGTGCTCGAAGACCTCCCTCGGGATGCCTGGCATATCCGAGGGGCTCCACGCGAAGATGTCGGCATTGGCGCAGAGGAAGTCGACGAGCACCACTTCCTATTTCGGGTCGAGGGTAGAGCTGACCCTCAGCGCCTTACTCTCCGGGGCAGCGGGGTCGAGGAGCACCTCCTTGGTCTGCTTCGCGGCCTCGAAGTTGCCGGCGTGCTTAGTGGTGGAGTCGAGGTCCTTGTTGACCATCTTCTCCAAGGTGGTCACCAGCGCTTCATCCAGCGCCAGCGCCTCCGCGTGCTCTACGCATTCGTCGTCGCAGTCGAACGCGTGCTCGATGGACGAGCCCACGGTGATGACACCATTTGGTCCCGGCATCTTCATTTTGAGGTAGGTGTAGTTGGGGACGGCCATGAACTTGGCGTAGCAGAGCCGCCCAAGTATGGCGTGGTAGGCGCCCCGGAACCCCACCACCTCGAAGGTGAGCATTTCCTTGCGGAAGTTGCTCGGAGTGCCGAACCAAACCGGCAGGTCGATCTGCCCGAGGGGCTGGACGCGCTTGCCCGGCGCGACGCCATGGAACGGCGTCGTGCTGGGTCGCAGCTGGTCCAACCCGATCCCCAGCAGGCGCAGCGTGTGTGCGTAGAGGATGTTGAGGCTGCTGCCTCCGTCCATCAGGACCTTTGAGAACCGCGCGTTCCCAATGACCGGGTCGACCACCAGTGGGTACTGACCCGGGTTGGGGATGCGGTTTGGGTTGTCTTCACGGCTGAAAGTGATGGCATCCTCCGACCAGTCAAGGAAGGAGGGAGGTGCCCTCTCCGCGCCGAGGACCTCGTGCCGCTCCCGCTTGCGCTGGCGGCTCGACATGTCGACGGTCGGTCCCCCAAAGATGAGGAACACATTCTCCACGGCGGGGAAGCCGCCGGCGTCGCCATCTCCTCCGTCCTTCTTGACCTCCGCGTCTTTTGCGGCGGCGCGACTGTAGAACTTCTTGAGCATGTCGCATTGCTCGAGGGTGTGGTTCACTGGGGTCTTGTGGTATGGACATGGCTTTTTCAGCATGTCATCGAACACCCCCGGACCTCGAGGGGCCGGTCGAGGGCCTCGTCGAGCCGGGTCAACAAAGAAGGGCCTCGGCGTCATCGCCGTCGCGCCCCTGCTCGCGCGCCTCGCGGCGCGGCTTCTTCCCTTTGTTGCCCCACTTGTCCTTCCGGTGGGGCTCCCTGGACTTGCTGCCCTCCGCGGGCGCGTCGTCCGAGCGCTTGCCCTTCTTGCCGTCGAAGATCGCTCCCACGGCACTTTCTCTTGAGGCGAAGCTGGTGGTGATGTCGAACAGCTCGTTCGAGTCCACAGGCGGGCTGCGCCCCAGTTCTCATACGAGATCCCGGCACGTGGTGCCCTCGAGGAAGGCGTGCACAATCTCGGATTGCGCCACGCTTGGGAGCTCCGTGCAGCGCTTGGAGAAGCGTCGCATGAAGTCCCGGAGCGACTCGCCGGGCTTCTGGGTGCAGGAGCGCAGATCCCAGGAATTCCCAGGACGCATGTACGTGCCTTGGAAGTTTCCCACGAACGTGCGAACCAGATCGTCCCAGTTATGGATCTGGCTCGCCTGCAGGTGCTCGAGCCACGTCCGGGCCGAATCGCCGAGGTGCAGGGGCAGGTTGCGGATGATGACCTCGTCGCTGGTGGCTCCGCCCAGCTAGCATGCTAGGCGGTAATCGTTGAGCCACACGCGGGGATCCGTTTCCCCCTTGTACTAGACAATGGTCGTGGGCTGACAGAAGCGCTGGGGGAAGGCCGCCGCGCGGATCTCCCGGCTGAACACGCAGGTCCCCGGGGGCTCCGGCGTCGGAGAGCGGTCCTCATCGCTATCGTAGCGTCCACCCCGCCGAGGGTGGTAGCCTGCCGCCGCTCGCGCATCTGCCTTGCTCGTCCGCCGAGCGTTGATGACGTTACGGGCGTCGTCGTCCAGCACCCTGCGCGTGTGGAGGAGCCGCTCTTTGGCCGGCGTGCGTCCCGGGTTGGCGTGTCGCTCTGCCGCTTCACCTGCATGGACCGAGGGTTCGCCCCCCGCGCGGCCCCGTCGCCTCGTGCGTCCCCCCCTGTTGGCGGATGCGTGACGCCGAGCTCTCGGCCTGTTGAACGGCCGCCTGCTCGATGAGTGCCTGCACCTCACGGTGCAGGTTTCGTGCCTCGGGCGTCGAGGGGGCCGGCATGGCTCGCGGCGGCGCGCGGCGGCGATAAGCTCGGCTTGCCCGCGGAGGCGTGTCCGGGTTGTCGACGTTGAAGTCGGCGTTGATGCGGTCGCGGGCCTGTATGCCCAACTCCCGCGCGCGCTCGCCGCGCGCGGAGGCTTTGCCTGCCATGGAGGCGCGGAGGAACCGCACCGTCCGATATTCCTCCGCCAGCTTGGCCTCGAGCTCGCGAGCTTGGGCCTGGGCCGCGCGTCGATGTCGGCCCCAGCAGGGGTGCTCGGTCCCGCACACTGGCGCGGAGCAATCCCTGGAGCGGGCGTAACCTCGCCGTCGCCGGCGCCCGCTGCACCGGTGGCGTTTGCTGGGTCGTTGGCGATGACGACGCAGCATTCCCGCGCGGGGTCGTAGCTCCCGGTGCTGGAGTCGTCGGAGCAGCCGAACCAGTAGTCCATGGCGTCAAGAAAACGCCTGAACATTACTGGGTCCGGCACGCCGGAGAAGTCCCATTCCGCGTACCCATGCAGGTTGGCAGGTGGTAATGCGTCGAGGGAGCCCAGGGACGACTCATCTCCTGCGGAGGCACCAGGGTCCCTGGTGACGAAGACGTGACGGCCAGGGGGAACCCTGCGCATCGTGGCGTTGGCGTTGTAGGCTGTCGTGGCGCCGCGCAGACCGATGGGGAAGCGCGGCCCGGAGACCGCGCGCTCCCCCGCCGGGCGGCGGTCGTCGCGCCGACGGGTGCGCCGCGTTGGGAGGCGGCGCGTTCAGCTTGCCGTCGCTCGGACCGCGCCCGGCGTGAACGCCGGCCGGAGCGGCGACGCCGTGGCGTTGACGGGCCCGGCAGCATCCGTGCCTCGCGGGTGTCCGCGTTGTGGCGACGCGCGCAGCGGCGACCGGGGCGGACCCGGCTTGGCGCCACGCTTGGAGCTCCTCACGGTTGGTGAGGCGCATCAGGTAGCCGTTCCCCGTAGCCTGAAAGTTCAGGCCCCCGAACCGGATTTCAAATCCGGCGGGGAGGGGGTCTGAGCTGCCCATAGAGTAGCGCGTACCGCGGTACTCAGTGCGAATCACCATGGAGGGAGTTGACGGTGGATTGACCTTAGGCGCTCGATTGCCCCACGGTGGGCGCCAACTGTTGGTGCGGAATGTGGTCCCGACACTAAGCAGTGATAAGCGCCAAGGTCTATCCCTCAATGGTCGAAGCTAAGCAATCAGGAACACGAGGTTTATCCTGGTTCCGGCCGAGGGCTGTACGTCCAGTAGTGGTGTGCTCGGGGCACTGTATTGCTCAGCACCGGGGGTGCCTGTAGTGGGGCTGCTAGAAGCAAGGCGGGAGAGGAAGCGTGGCTTCCAAGTCCCTGGGGAAGTGGCTGAAGATATTGTGGGAGAATTAGGAAGCCAGTGGTGTGTCGTGTGCTGTTGTCTATCTCGTGTTGTGTCGTGTCGTGTCTTGTGTCCCCTGCGGCGGGGGAGTTTGCTTTCCTTTTATAGTTCAAGGAGAGAGCGAATTACATGTATGCTGCACTATTCAGCTACATGGGGAAGCGTGGTGCGCCGCGCCGTAGAGTAGGCGGCCGCCTTGACGGTCCTTGCCGCGATCTGGCCATCATGGCGTATCTTGTACCCGAACAGTGGTAGCTTCGAGGGTAGGAGTGCTGCAGATGGCCGTGATGTCCCCAGGCGGGCTCGAGGGGGTTGCTGACGTCGATCCGTACGGGATACAGTGGCGGGCATGGCGGCGTCCCATCCCCGCACGCTCCACAGCGCCAGAGCTGTTACCGCAGTGCCCGGCGTGGGGTTGTACGCGCGGGGCGGCCGCCATGCAGTTAACAGTGGCAGGGATGGTGCCCCGCCGGCCTAACGCCTCGACCTAACCCTGCAAAGCCACGGGAAAGCAAATCGAGGGTGCGGCCGGCCCCCTTCGAGGGCTCGGCGCGTTAGTCGTACAGGAGTAGGCAGCGCGGCTTCACGGGGCTGGCACCGGCCACGTCGCACAGTCCCCCACAGTGGCGGGGATGGGTTCCCTCCTAGGGAGTTGGTGCAACAGGACCGGGGCGCGAGTCCCAGGCGCATGATGGCGCCGCCCCGCTGTTGTCAGAGCATTAAATGCCCGTACCCGCGTACGGGAACGGGCGTGTGCGTGCGGAGCGCCCTCGAGCGAGGCGGAGCCTGCTCGAGGGCGTCGCGGACCCTCGAGCGAGGCGGTTTCCGCTCGAGATAGGCGCACTCCCTCGAACGGGGCGGAGCCCACTCGAGGGAGGCGTGTGCCCTCGAGCGAGGCGGAGCCTGCTCGAGGGGATCTTTGAGTGGGCCGCCTTGGTGGGCCGTCAGGTCCACCGTGGCGTGGGCCATGCCTCGTGTGTTTAAGCGAGACGTGTTTGGCCTTGGCTTTTTGCAGGTTTTAAGTGGGGTTTCCCCAGTTGTTTAAGGGGGCCCCCAGGGCTGTCCTAGACAAGCATATCCACCGATTATGGCCATGCTTTGTTGTGGTTGGGGGTATTGTGCATAGGGCTCCACAAAGGTTACGTTGGGCACCACATAATTTTGTGGGGGCACGGCTGCACCACTCCCCCATGCTTGCATTGATGGCCCTCCATAATAACTTGGCGGTGTAGGGATTCCTCTGAACGGTGGCACATAGTTTTGTTGTGCACCACCCTCTTGCGCGGAGGAGGATCCCTCCTCTACAATTCTTCCTCTTTTATCCTTCCTTGCCAGCACAAGGAGTCCTTCTTCCAACCAATCTTCATTCCCTTGAATGAAGAGTCTTAGTCTTGGATCCGGAAGGGGTAAGTTCACTTTGGCCACATGAAAGCCTCTTCTCTCATCTCCACTTATGTATTTTCCTTGCTTCAAGTATTCAAATACGAGAGAGGTCCCAGGTTAAAGATGTTCGGGATTTCTTAAAATTCCCGGCCTTAAGGAGATGGCCGACATGGAGATGTAGCACCCTGAACCAATATCTCCTGACCCCGATGTTGCCTCGCAACACCATCGGTTGATCATGAGGTATGAGGGGTCTATTGGCTTCCTGGCGATTAAAGCCGAGTAAAGCCTATTTAACTCTGTGTCGGTCACCTTCATCTCCCTCATCCTCCCCATATTCCTTTTACACATCCATGAGTGGAATACTTGGATGATGGGGTTCCGGATGGAATTTCGTTGTTGGTGGGCTTCCTCGGAGATTAAATTCCAAAATCCATCCAACATGCCTTCCGGCACGTCAACTTTCTCCGGAGCTGCATTTTGGAACCCAAGTAGCTCCCTAATATGGTCATAGGGAAACACTTGCTGAATCCCCTCCAAACGGAATGATAAACTTGTCACCCCTTCATTAAGGATAGGCGCCATAGTCATCAAAATTTCCAAGCCAAACTCCTTGTGAGTGTTTGCCAACACCCCATTGGAGAATTAAACCCATCCAAGGTGCCCCAACATATAATATATGTCCGTGCCAAAACCCAATGAGTTGAGAGCTTGATCGTCGAAATCGACGTTTGCCACAAGCGTCTTCTCAAGGCGAGAGAGTTTCTTCTCCTCCTCCTCCGACAAGATGATGAAGCCATATGTGGAGTACCGCGGAGTGTACGGAGGTGGAGCGGATGATCGGGTCGATCGACGAGGTGGGACGGGCGGCTCCTCCGTACGCCCTTGAGGTTCAGTAAACCTCATGGACGAGCTCCTTGTAGCCCTCATGCCACCAAGGAGGAGAGTGTCGTTCCTCCTTGGCAGTGCCGTGTCCTCCTCCATGCTCCGAGGAGACTCAAAAACCAAGTGCCTCCTCAAAGACGTCATCGAAGATGGCTTGGACGACGACGATCCCTTCTTCTTGGTGAAGAGATTTGTGGTTTTCTTCCACATGATTGCAGCACTCTTCTCTCTAATATAATTTAGGGTTTTAACCGGTAACAAAGCACTTCAAGAATTACTTCAGAGTATGGACTTTGAGTGGATTAAGGGTGTGAATTGTTTGAGAAAACAAGCTTGGGAAGGATGGCTAAGTCTATGGTGATTCTGAACTTAAAAACTTGAGCACATAAATAGGGGAAGGAGAGAGCTGCTTGCCTGCCGAAGACGAGCACCTGGGGGTGCTATTTGTAGGGGAGGCCGGTCGGCCTGGGCTGACCAGCCTAGGTGGCCTCGTGCCTCCCCCTGGCATGGTTTACTCCAGAGTGATGATCTCCCCTTTGTGACTTTCATACCCGCGTGCTCCACTAGTTGCACCGCCCAAATCCTCTCGTCCACTCCTTTGCTTGCATTATTGGTCCTTCCACTTGATGCCTTTGCTTTGAGTCATGTCCATGCTCCCTTGCTTCACATGCCACCATGAATTTCCTGCAAAGCAATGCTTGCTGCCCACCCATGCTTGTCCTTTGCATGTGGTCTTGATGAAAGTTGTTGTGAGGGCATCCAATGGTGCATCATGGTGCATGCATGATTTGTTTAACTAGATTGCCTCCCTCTAAGCATGTCTTAAGGCTAAGCACTCCTCTAATTTCGAAAATTAACAATAATTTCAGAGCTATGGGAGAACTCAAGCATAAATTTAGAGAAGTTTTTAAACCATTAAAAACAAATGTAAGTCGAAAATATTTTCTGACTACATTTATATCGGTCTCACCGGTATTGTTTGCCTTCATTAGTTGAGATCAAACTTTTCCCGGCTTGATCATGGGGGCATAGGTCTAGGTTCTAATTTTGGCTAAATGAGAGAGATTTTGAATAAAATAAAATTTAAATGAGGCTTAGAAAAATTTTAATCTTATAGTAACCAAGGAAATAGATTTTTAAAACAACCAAATGATTAAGTTTCTAGGAACACGCGAGTCCTACCACGTGTTGAAATTTAAATAACATCTAGATACAATTTGTGGCTCTACTCCTGTGTTTTAAGCATGAAAAACAAGTCAACCACAACATCATAAATAGAATGAATGGTTGAGTTAGGTTCTGAATTTATTTGGTTGTGGTTTCTCCGAAAGAAGCAAACAACACATAGGATGGTTCATGTAAAGGGTTTATGATCAAGCAAAATATTCAACCAAGAATTATATCTCCAATATTGTTCAACCACTCTAAGTCTAATGTCATAGTAAAATTCAAAACTGAATTATTTGAAAAGACTCGAAAAACCTGGAATCAGCTTGTCCTCCCGGTAGCTTATTCTTGACTCGACGAAACGGGTTGCCTCCCGCCTAGCGCTTCATTTATAGTCCATGGCTATACTTCCTCACTTGATTACTTCGCATAAACGTTCTTTGCGGGCATTGCAATCTTGGGTACCCACTTCCGCACCACCTTGGGCACAGGCTTATTCTCCGGCTTAGTCATCTTTTTGGTCTTCACAGGCGATTATTGTTCCTTTGTCTTGATGGATGCAACAACTTCCTTGATTTTCTTCACGTCCTTCTTCATCGTCTCTTCCTTCTTCTTCAGCTCTTCCTTCTTCTTTGGTTCTTCCATAACAACGTGACGATGAGGTGGAACATATTTAACTTTAATCATATTGCATACCTCGAGGCGTGGTCGAAACTTGAAGGAACTCCTTTCTCCGTAATGTCGAACATGATCTCCCCCTTACAACATCAATGGTAGCTCCCACAGTCTTGAGGAAAGGCCTACCAAGGATGAGTGGTGGCTTCTCCCTCTCTCCCATCACGAGTACCACGAAGTCGATGGGGGTGAAGTGGTGTTCGACCTTCATGGGCACATGTTCGGCGATGCCCAAGGGATGGCGAATGGAGTTATCACCCAACTCCAAGCACATACCTGTAGGCTCCAATGGTAGGTGTAGCTTCTCGAACACATCCCTCGGCATGACGATCACACTTGCTCCAAGGTCGCATAACGCCTTCTCGAACTTGAATGAACCAACGGTACATGGAATTGTCGGGCATCCGGGGTCTTTTTGCTTCTATAATCCATTTTCAATAGTGGCACTACATTGCTCAGACATCTTAACATGATCTACCATGAGTGTTGCTATCTCATATTTATTTGCAAGGATATCTTTGAAGTAGCGAGAATATGTAGGAACTCAAAAGTAGTGTGGCTTGAGTTGCGGTGTCTTCGTGTCTTCTCCCGGCATCTCAAACTCGGGCTCTTCGGTGACGATCTCCGTAACTTTCTCCTTAGCAAATTCCTGCATCTCGGCAGATGGTATAGGCTTCCTTGCTCCCGCGGAACATTCTGAATCTTTGGTCTCCTTCCTCGAACGAGTTTGAATAGCCTTCGCCGTTTTGGCACCTTTAGGTTGTCCCGGAACCTTCCCTTCATTAGCGGATAGGCGCCCGGCAAGTTGTCCCACTTGCTTTTCAAGCATCTTCATCATGTTGAGCACTTGATGGTTGGAGCTTCCGACCTCCGCCACTTTACTATCGATGTTCTCCAACACCTTGTATATGGCCTTGAACTTGGTGACGGTGTCCTTATTGACCTTAGCTTGCTCGTCCATGAAGTCCTTCAATTGTATACGAAGAGGAACGGAATTCAGAATGGATGAGCTTGCATTAAATTGAGGTCTACCTTGCCCGGAGCGGAAGTTCGACAAATCTCCCTTCCTCATGTTGTCGAGTACCTTGGCTTCCTCCGGACAATCCTTATGGACATGGCCATATTCTTTGCACTCTTCACATGTGGATCTTGCTTCGGCAGCCTTTACGTCTTGAGCCTCTTTCTTTTCTATCTCCATCTTCTCCAACCTCCGCATAAGTGAATCGATCTTGCCTTTAAGTATGTCTTCCTTCTCCACTTGAAAGACTCCTTTGACGTTCCTCGTGGGTTGAAATGGAAGTAAGTGTCCGGATGATGCCCATGTGTCATTGTCTGCGACCTTCTTGAATATAGTGAAAGCTTCGGTCGATGTAAGCTCGATGATCGATCCTCCCACCGATGCATCGATGATCGTCCTTGATGCCATGGTGAGTTCTTGGTAGAACTTTTGCACGAGGTCCTACTTCGGGAACTTGTGATGTGGAACCGCCCTAGTGTACTCATTGAAGCACTCGAATGCCTCTGAGATGGTCTCCGTAGGATATTGAGCAAAAGTAGCAATCTTATTACGCAATCTTTGAGTTTTACCCGGTGAGTAGTACTCCTTCATGAAGGCCCTCATCAACGCATTCCAATTTTGCACCGTCTCTGCTGGTTGAGAGTGAAACCGTTGCAAAGCCTTCCTGAGTAGAGAGAACGGAAAGAGCCTTGCCCTCATTTTATCCTGAGTCACCCCGCCATGTTGAAAGTCTGACATAGTTGAATGAACTCTTGGAGGGGAAGGTTCGGATCTTCTTTACCGGTGAAGGGTGAATGTTGCACCATGCGGATTGTTGAGGTCTAGATCTCGAACGGCCTTCTGATCTCTGCGAGGTTCAAGATTGGTAGGTCGATGATATTCGGGGTGCATAGCTCCCCAATCTTGCGTACTTGCTGTTGTTCTTTCATCGGTGGAAGTCGATTCTTCCGAGGACTTTGAGGTGGTGAATTCTTCGGAGATTCCAACAATCCTTCGTCTTCCAACTTTGAATCTACAAAATCCAGCTTTTTAGCTTGTTGTGCTTCGCGTCTCCTTAGTCTGTAAAGTTTTTCTGGATCATCCACAAAATTATCGGGTTTGTTGGAGAGGTAGCCGTCCATCTCCTGTTAGGGTTAGCGATAAACAAAATATACAAAAAATTAAAGGAAAAAATAAATCTAAGAAAACTAGGGTTAGACAAACTAGATTAGATTGATTTTGAGGATGATCAAAAGTTAGTAGATGCAAAAAGAAAAACCAAAGGAAAACTGAAAATTACACAAAAAGCAATAAAAGATCGAATCTTGATCACTTATTCCCCGGCAACGGTGCCGGAAAAAGGGGCGTGTTGACGATATATATTCATGTTAAAGTTCAAGTAGACTTGCAAGCGGACAAGTCTATTGTCGTAGTCAAGGGACCCTTATTCCATTGAGTGGTGAACCAACGGTATCGAATCCGTGGAACAAATGTGTGATGCAAGAGTTGATCTATTAAAGCAAGAAACTTAGATCTTCAATAGGTGAAACTTATTCATCTAATCTCAAAGAACATCACAAGAACGAATCTAATCTACTAAAGACCGGAGGTAGCAAGAGATAGAGGGGGATAGATAAACCGATCTAGAGAGATCGGATCAAGCCTTTTGTTGAAGTTCCAAGACAAAGAAAAAGTAGCAAGTTCAATTTCATTAGAAGCATCTTTAAACCACGGTTTCCCGTCCGACTCCAAAAACGCCCGCCTTTTGGAGCCACCGTTATGTCACAGCGCTAGGTCCTCGGAGTTTGTCATCTTCTCAGGTTTCGTCCCTGGGCTTCTTGGACTCAAGTTTGCTTCATTGCGTGACTTGTACCGAGCTTCAAGGTCTTGTCACAAGGTGCTTGATCAACTTATCCCGGAAGTCTTGCTTTCAACGCTAAAACCCTGCATAAAAACTAAACTCCAAAACCGACATGCATGAATAAACTTGTTATACCAAGGGTGTTAGTACCAATGGATAAGGTATAAAACTCATGCCAACACTGAAGGTAAACTCATGGCTAGGTTGACGGAATTTCACCGTCAACATATACTAAGTTTTTGCACTCAAATATATATATGTCCCAGGATAGGTAAATCAATATGCAATTGGTATTTATGACAAGGTTAGCATTACTTTTAAGAACAAAAATAAATCATCTTTAATCCATCTAAAAATTGAAAGCATATAAAACACTATGGATGCGTTTGGATGTAAGCATTGAAGGGTGGAATTAGGAATTAGAATTGGGTGCCTTCAATACCTGTTGTTTTGATGTTCCAGGTATTGGAATTGGAAATCTCTCCCAATGCCTCGCGGTATTGGCCCTTCACTCGCACCCTCTCCTTCAATTCGGACCTCTTCCCCTCGGTATTGAATGGAATCGTCTTACATCTCGCTTCCTCGCGCATCCGCACGCCATGCCGCCCCTGTCCCAGTCCATCCTCCGCCGGTGACGCGCACCAGCCCCTGTCCTCCGTCCAGTGCGGCGTGAACGGCCGCATCCTCCATCCGGCGAGGCATGACTCCCGGTCCTCCTCCCTCCGCCGGTGAGCTACGGCGGCTCCGTCCATCTTCCGTCGAGGCGCGACGCCCGACCCGTCCTCCCTTCGCCGGAGAGATGCGGCGGTCCGATCTGTCCACGTCTAGTGAGTAGCATCATCCCCTCCATCCTACATCGGCGAGCCACGCTGGCTCCTCCGCCGCCGAGTCATGCCGCTCCCGTCCATCCTCCACTGCGCCGACCCCGTCCTACCTTTGTCAGCACGCCGCATCGGCTACGTCCTCCATTTGCCGGCGAGCCGTGCAGGTCCATCGTCCCGCACCGCTCCACTGCCCATCTAATGAGTGTCGTGCCACTAAAGTGCCCATCTAATGAGACACGTAAAGCTTGGGGGAGCTCCGCCCCCGACCGACGAGGAGGAGGAAGATGGTCCCAGACCGGAGAGGAGGAAGAAGATGTGTTCTGGTGTTGAGAGGAGGAAGAAGATGTTCAATTTTCTAATGCCATGGTTGAAGGACCGATTAGGCGACCAGAGAGGGAGGGAGTGAATTGGAGCCGATAAAAATTCTTCTCCAAAGAGAGAACTCGACCTATGCCCCAAATTCACAACCAAGGATTCCCACATGAGTTTGCCAAGGTTGCGTAGTCACAGCGGACCTACCAACCCTAGGAGCAAACCCCAAACGATCCCAACGAGAAAGCAAAACTCAAAGAGCAAAGGACTTAGCAGCTCAGAACTGGACCAGGCGGACCATCCGCAATCACTAGGCGGACCGTCCGCGTGGCCTGGGCGGACTGTCCGCAGACACCGGACGGACCGTCCGCGAGGCCTAGGCAGACTGTCTACATGGCTGCGACGGACCGTCCGAAAATGACCCCCGAACCTCCAGTACTGCACCCTCAATAACGGACCGTCCGCGATAGGCCCGTGGACCGTCCGCCCCATCACGGACCGTCCGACACCCTAGTACGGACCGTCTGCGAACTTCGTGCAACAAAAATCCACCGACAAAATGGATCGAATGAAAGGCACACAAGAACTCGCGAAGAACACGACGAACTGCTGGCTGAAAGCCTCCTCGCGGACCATCCACCTGGGGCGCGCAGACCGTACGCGTGGTGCGCAAACAGCAGGCCGAACTCTACCAATTGAAGGTCAACACCACCTTCCCACTACCCGATCTCCCGAATCAAACAATGGATTGCTACCAAATCATAGGTGAAGGTGAAGCGCCTCTAGGAGATGCTATGCCTATGAGTTTGTAGCCTCAAACCCAATGAATAGTGAGGAACCGAGATTCTACCGAGCTCAAGAACAAAGCTAGGTTTTCAACCGAAATCCTTCAATCGGAGGCCGAATTCGGAGTTTGGGGGATCAAGATCAAGCACAAAGATGCACGAGGCAACTATCCATGATTCCCACCAACAAATCCGAACCCAAACACCTCAGAATCGAAGGAACAAGCCGCGCACGAAAAACCGACGAAAATAGCTCGAAAAATACACGAAAATCCAACGAGCTACAAACCGAGAATCGACGCAACCATGAAATCTTCAACTCACTCGGAGGTAAGATTCTTTACAAATGGAGGAAAAATCTAACCCTAGAGAGCAAGGAAATGAGAATCAGTCCGTATGGATAGTTTGCCCGGAAACCCTAGAGCTAATATATATGAGTCCCCTCCGGGCTAAGCAAAAGACCACACTACCCCTAGCACTTAAGTTGTGATACAACCCCTCAGGGGCAAATAGATCATGTAGCACTCCTCTTCATCACACGGCCACGCCATTGCCGCAGACCGTGTCCTCCCGACGCAAGCCTTGTGATCCCGCCACTTGTCCGCCGGCATCGAAGCTTCTCGGCGTGCCCGGATCTCGTCTCCGACCGCCGAGCCTCCGGTCTTGGTTTTGTGGCTCAACCAAGTAACCTGACGGATTTCTGGTGAACCGCCGCAAAACCCGCGTGCCGACTCCGGTTGTGAGCCGCTACCCTACATCGGCTATGATCGACGACTTCGTCTTACTTTTCTTGCCACCATGCGGCCCGCACTTGACCTTGTTGGCCAGCGGGTCCCTCGAGTCAGGCCTACTTGTCTCTCCACTCCTCAGAGGCCCTGCAAGGCATAGACCTTTCGCGCCCACTCTTCACCTGCACCAACGCGAATCATGCCGCAACCTGCATCTTCAATACTCGGCCAAGAGTCAGTTCACACCACGTTGTCAATCACTCATCACAGCTAGGAGCGACCATCCACCGGTCCTCAGACACTCTGGTCCTCAATATCTGCCTTGATGAGTGCATTGACAACACACATAAGTAACCAATTCAGAGAAAAGAAAAAAAGAAAAGAAATGAAAGAAAAACTCAAGCAAGTGATCAAAAGCCAAACAAAAGCCAAGAAAAGATCACTTGAGTGAGAAAAATCTCGATCCCCTAAGGCAAGGGCAACGGCTCGACACAACCGAGATAAAATACTCCAAAATTGCCGACTCCTCAAGGTAAGGCAAAAGGGCTCGACACCATCAGCAAAAAAGCACAACTAAAATTCAGGCGAGAAAGAGCTCCCAAATGCATGAATGCAAGCTCCCCCCTGAACAAATGCATTTCTCCCAATTTTTCTTCCCTTGATGCAAAACTCCCCCTGAAAGCATGAATTGGGTACTTTCCTCCCCCTTGTTGGTAATGCATGAATCAAGTCTACAAATGCAACCATGTGCTTCTCAAACATACAAAGAGCACTACAACGTGATAAAATTAAGACATAGACAAGCGAGATAGTCACAATTTGAGCACAAGCATCGCTAATAAGATAGAAAGGGACATACAAGAAAGTGATATAGCCATGATAAAAAATGAAGCATTTTTCACAAAAATTTCCCTCTCATGAGTATAGGACCTAAACATGATCAAAAGGAGCACATACAGCATATAACTCTCAAACTTTATGCAAGGTCACAAATTCTCATCACAAGGTCATCACAAACACCTACAAGCTATCTCATGTCATGTCAAAGCCACCGAGCCATGTGTCCACTTCTAGATATGAGACTTCTTATTGGTGAACATCATGCAAAGGTTTAGCACCCAAGATAAGGAATTGAAAAACATTTAAGACATGGAAGCACATTTTTCAAGCTTAGGCATTTCACATACCATTTTCATGATTTACAAATTAAACATGGTACATGAAGTGCCTTTGTGGCAAAAAGAAGCTTAGGCTTCTCCACAAGGTAGCATGTAAGCTAAACATTCATGATGATAAATGGATCTTTGATCCCAAATGAAAAGAACATGGTTCCAGGCACAAATTAAGCAAGATATAGCCATAAGCACCCAAAATGAACATGAGAGGCATTCTACTCACAAGAGAGGATCATATAGCATTTTTACAAAAAGAAAGCCATTCACAAGCATGTATATCCCAAGGCTACCAAGAGCATAGCTGTACATGTCTTGAGCATCACAAGCAAGGTCATAACCTCAACTCTAGCATATCATGGTGAGCGAAGCATATGAGAGAAGCACATCTCTGAGGCATATGTTACAAATGCAGTCTATGATACAAAGATGCAAACATGATATGATACATAAATGAAAATGCAACATGCATATGTACATCAACCCTCCCAACCAAAGCTCAAAACGGAAAAACAACTCCAAGCTCTCCTCGCAAACGAGCAAATGTAGCTTGGTCCAAAGGCTTGGTTAGGATATCAGCAAGCTGCTTTTCTGTAGGTACGTGGATGAGGTCTATGTTTCCCTTCTCAACATTATCTCTCAGAAAGTGGTATCTCACTTGTATGTGTTTGGTTCTGGAGTGAAGTACGTGATTTTTGGCAACACTAATGGCACTCGTGGTATCACACATAAGAGGTACATGGGAACACTCCTCACCAAAGTCACTCAGCGTGTATGTGATCCAAAGCAGTTGGGACCAACAACTAGCAACAGGAACATATTCGGCTTTCTGTGGTAGACTGAGCTACACTAGACTGTTTGCGATAAGACTAATAAACAAGTGACGAACCCAAAAATTGACAATTCCCCAAAGTTGACTTCCTATCGACTCGACACCCCGCAAAGTCGGCATCTGAAAAATCAAGAAGCAAAAGGGAAGAGGACGCCGAGTACCAAAGACCGAGCACAGGAGTGTATCGAAGATACCTGAAGATCCTTTTGACGGCCTGCCGATGTGAAGTCCTCGGTGACGCCTGAAAACGAGCGCACAGACAGACAGAAAACTGGATGTTCAGCCTCGTCACCGCCAAGTACAAGAGGGAGTCGATCATGCTCCGGTACTCCTTTTGGTCCACAGGCTCTCCGTCCTCATCCGCGTCAAGCGCTGTAGTCATACTCATCGGTGTGGACAGGAGCTTTGAGTCGTCCATCTTGAACTTCTTGAGGATGTCCTTCGTGTACTTGGCTTGATGTATAAAGGTTCCCTCCTTCACCTACTTGATCTGAAGCCCGAGAAAGAACTGCAATTCTCCCATCATAGACATCTCGAATTCTTTGCTCATATCCTATGCAAACCTCGCAACCAAACAGTGAGACAAGCCGCCAAAGACAATATCATCCACGTATACCGGAATAATTAGGATATCATCACCCTGCCTGAGGAGAAAAAGAGTCTTATCTACGTTTCCCATCTCAAACCCCTTGTTAAACAAGAACCCCCTCAAACGGCCATACCAAGCAAGGGGAGCTTGTTTCAGCCCATACACCGTCTTTCTCAACCTATACACCTTGTGGGAAACTCAACACTCTCAAAGACTGGTGGTTGCTTCACGTAAACTTCCTCCTCTAAAAACCAATTCAAGAAGGCACTCTTCACATCCATTTGGTACAATTTGAACCCTTTAGCCACAGAAAAAGCTAGAGGTATCATTGCCTCCAAACGAGCTACAGGAGCAAATGTCTCCTCATAATTATCCCTTCCTTCTGACTATAGCCCTGAGCAACAAACCTCGACTTGTTCCTCACCACCTCACCATTCTCTCCCTCTTTGTTTTTTCCACACGCATTTTGTCCCGATAGGTTTGCAATTTGGTGGTGGCTCCACTAACTCCCACAATTGGTTTCTCTCAAAATTCTCCAACTCCTCATGCATGGCATTCACCCAATTAGGATCAGATAGAGAGTGTCCAATGTCTTTTGGCTCAAAGGTAGCAACAAAAGTTGAATGAGCAAAGTGAGAAGCATTTCTAGACCTCGATCGTGTCGTACGCTCATTGATGTCGCCGATGATTACTGAGGGTGGATGATCAACTTGAACACGTCTTGGTGCCTCTCGCCTCGAGGCAACCTCCCCCTCAGCAGCTGCTTCCACTTAATCTTGCTGAATCTTAGGCAGTGTAGGGGATGGACCATCCTACACCGTAGTCATCGTAGTGGAAGTAGAGGGTACATGCGTGGCTGGAGCTTCACCATCATCACCATCATCCTCCCCAGCATCATCCTCTTCGTCCTCAAAGATCTTCTTGCCAACTTCATCATCACCTGCACACTCAAAGACAGACGAATTGCATGGCTGTGTCTCGTCGAAAGTCACCTCGCAAGTCTCCATGACTAAGTTAGTATCAAGGTTGAGCACACGAAATGCTCGAGAATGACTAGCATAACCCAAGAAAATCCCATCAGAAGACCTCGACTCAAACTTATCTAGTCTATCCTTCTTGATAATGAAGCACCGACAACCAAAAGCCCTGAAATGGCTCACTCTAGGTGCTAGCCCGTGCATAAGCTCATAGCACATCTTTTCAAGAAGGCCCTCAAAATAATCCGGTTCCCAACATGGCATGCGGTATTCACCGCTTCCGCCCAATATCTCCTCGGAGTCCTATGCTCATCAAGCATTGTCCAAGCCATCTCACAAAGGGAACGATTTTTCCTTTCCACCACACCATTCTGACAAGCCACATAGGGAGAAGAAAACTGATGTTCGAGACCCAAATCACGACAAAAGGTTTCAAAATGAGAGTTTTAAAATTCACTGCCATTGTCGCTACGAATAGCTCGAACAACATCTCCATGTCTCTCGTTCTTCAACCTCAAGATTAGATCCCTCACAAAACCAAACGTCTCCCCCTTGTCAGCCAAAAAGAAGACCCAAGCATAGCGAGAATAGTCGTCCACAATCACAAGGATATACCATTTCCCACCCGCCGAGCACACACGAGCTGGACCAACCAAGTCCATATGGAACAGCTCACATGACCCCTTTGTCATAACGGATGTCAGAGGTGGATGAGAGGCAGCGACCATCTTGCCATGCCTACATGGAGCACATACCAAATTCTTTTGGTATTTCAACTTTGGCAATCCTCGGACTAATCCTATCCCACTCAAGCGTGACAACAAGTCAAAACTCAAGTGACCTAGTCTCCTATGTCATTTCCAAAGCTCCGCCGAAACACCAACAATGAAACAACGAGAAGAGCCAACACACTGAGAAAAATCGGCTCTTAAAATTTGGCCCTCGGGGACGATCATACACACAAGATCGCCTCGAGAATCCAAACCACGAGATCAGCCCGCTTTGAAATGGACTTCAAAACCCTCATCAAGAAGTTGGGAGATAGAGAGAAAATTGTACCCCAAAGACTTGACAAGAGAAACCCACCTAAGAGTCACAGACTCACTCACCTTCACCGTGCCCACTGAAAGCACTCTACCTTTCCCATTATCCCCAAAAGTGATATACTCTTTGGTCATCATCGAAGTGAGCTGGAGAACCACCGGTCATGTGTTGAGAGCAACCGGAGTCGATCAACCAAAAGCCCTCCGTGCCTCGCACCTGCAAAATCAAAAAACGAGAGCGAGAGTGAGCAAAGGACTCAACACTAGGGTTAGTACAAAATGAATCAAACCAGTGCCTCGCCATTTGCTCAGACATGGGGTTAGCAAAATCCATCCTATCTCTCCTAGGTGGAACACCCACACATCCCCTTCGAGGGCTACACGTACCACAAATGGGAGACCATGGCCCATAGCTCTTCTGGGATCTAAAGCTGCGATCGTTCCCTCCATACTCGTATTGGCCACGAGCAAAGGAACATCCAACAAACTCACCACACCCAAACCCAACACACCTACCACCTTCTCTATGTGGTGGCTCACCTCGAGGCACAAACTCACGCCTCTTTCGAGGGTAAATGATACACACCATACTCTCGCCTCTTGGAACCAACCTAGGCTTAGGCACACCACGAGAAGGGTGGTACCTGTCCTTGTTGGCCAACTCTCTAGCCAAGCTCTCCTCACGCTTCCTCCTGAAGCAAAACTCAGCAAGGTGCCCATCCCTCCCACAATGCTCACAATGGAAGGGTTTCGGTTTTGCCTTTGGTTTTGGGTTCTCTTTGGGCTCTATCTTCTTCTCACTCAGTTTCTCTTCCTTCTTCCCAAAGAACTCATTCCCCAAGACACTTTTGAACTTGATGGGTTTCTGGAAGTTGTCGGTTTGTGGAGGAAACACAGGTGGAGCTGGGGTTGTGTCTAGTCGGTTCCTAAGATGATTCGGCTTAGGAACAAAGGCATTTTTGTGGTGGGTTTTTGGTGGCTCTGGGATATCACTCTCACCACTTCCCTCACCCACTTTCTTTGCCCCAAGCGCTTCCTCATCCTGGCGCTTGTATGTCTCGATCATTATCCACAACTGAGGCTCATGACCAGACAACCAACCCATCAACTTTCTCAACTCATCATTCTCATCCTGCAAACGATCAACATAATGTGCAAGCTCCATATTCTTTACAACATTTATTTCACAAGTGGAGCAAATCGTAGGAATAAGAGCTTTCAGCTGAGCCTCTAGAGATCTAGCATACACAAGCGAAACATCTAGCTTTTCATACAAAACAAGACAAGATGTACAAGCACCAAGCAAGGAGGGCCTAAATTTCATCTCATCTAGTTCAACCCTAAGCACATCTAGTTCTTCAACCTTGGAGGAATACTTCTCCTTAAGCACAGACAATTCACCAAGAAAAGCGGAACAATCAGTGCATTCAGGTTCATTGGTCACAACGGGAGCAGACTTAAGGGAATCTATTTGAGCACTAGCATCAACAAGCAGAGACTCTAGCTCAACCACCTTCTCCTTAGCCTCTCCAAGAAAAGACCTATACTCCCTCTTCTCCTTGTTGGTCTTTCTAAGCACATCATCACGGTTGTCAAACAAGTCATTCAACCTAGCATTCTCCACTATCAAGAAGGATGGTTAATGGTTTACCTCTTCCTCGGAGTCGGAGCCCGAGTCATCCTTGTTGCTCTTCTTGCTTGCGGAGCTATGTGCCATGCCGCAAAAGCCTTGGGCGGCGAAGCACAGGCCGTTGATGTTCTTACTCGACCGCTTGCCCTTGTGTCGGTTCTCTTCTCCATCACTCGAGCTTGATGAAGAGTAGCAGGAGCCTGAGTTGATGTCGCTCGCCTCGGCCACCATCGCTCGCTCCTTCTTTGTGACCACCACTCTTCCTTGGCTTCCACTCGGACTTATTCTTGCCCTTGTAGTCGTCCCTCGAGCGGTGCTTGTGGTCAGTTCTCGAACGGTGCTTGTGCTCGGGCTTGACCTCTATGGCTTCCGGGCACTCGGCGATGAAGTGTCCGTGCTTCCCGCATTGGTAGCACATGCCCGAGCTCTTCCGAGCGTTCTTCCGATTCGTGTACATGCACTCGAACCACCTGCTCAATAATGCGAGAACCTCACCCAGCACGTTGAACTCCTCATCTGGCATGGACACAAGGCAAGACAAAGAAAATTTTCTCAAAGACATGTTAGCATTAGTCCTTGAACCAGACACGAGAGCCAGACTATGGGGATCCGTCAGGTTCTCGATCTTTGCACAGACCCCACGCTCCACCTCGGACGACTTGAGCTTGGAAAACAGCTCGTCCACTGTGAGGGTCTCATACTTTTCCGACTCTAGGATGGCCTCAACCTTCCCGCTCCACACGGTACGATCTAGAGAATGCAAGAGCTTGACAGCCCTGTCATGGTCATCATATGGGAGCACGGCCACATTAGCCCTCATGTTATTCACGATCACCGTGAAACGCTGAAACATGGCATCTATGGACTCACCTGGGAGATGAGTGAAGTTCTCGTACTCTCTCCGGTAGGTCGCAAAGAGCCGAGCCTGAACCTGAGCGTTCCCGGCATGAGCTATCTTCAGCTGCTCTCAAATCCTGCATGCCAAATCCTCTGTCCGAATCCATTCAAATTCGGATTCACACAAGGAACGGTACAGGTAGTCGACCGCCTTGTTGTTGGCGTCGAACATGTCCCTCGATCATGGAGCAAGAAGGTTCATCGGATGAATACAAGCTGTGTTCACCGTGACATCCCACAGGATCTGACCCTTTCCGCGGAGGAAAGCGACCATCCACCTTTTCCACATATGGTAGTTCTTACCATCGAAGTGTGGAGGACCCAAACCCCGTTCATGGTATGCCATCTTTGGATCTTAGACTGGTTAGAATCAAAAAGATCCGTAACCGGCTCTGATACCACTTGAAGGACCGATTAGGCGACCAGAGAGGGGGGAGTGAATGGGAGCCGATAAAAATTCATCTCCAAAGAGAGAACTCGTCCTATGCCCCAAATTCACAATCAAGGATTCCCACATGAGTTTGTCAAGGTCGCGTAGTCACGGCAGACCTACCAACCCTAGGAGCAAACCCCAAATGATCCCAAAGCGAAAGAGAAACTCAAAAAGCATAGGACTTAGCAGCTCAGCACTGGACCAGGCGGACCGTCCGTAATCACTGGGCGGACCGTCCGCGTGGCCTCGGGCGGACCGTCCGCAAGGCCTAGGCAGACTGTCCACGTGGCTGCGACGGACTGTCCGAAAATGACCCCCGAACCTGCAGTACAGCACCATCAATAACGGACCGTCCGCGATAGGCCCGCGGACTGTCTGCCCCGTCACGGACCGTCCGACACTCTATTACGGACCATCCTCGAACTTCGTGCAACAAAAATCCACCGACAAAATGGATCGAACGAAAGGCACACAAGAACTCGCGTAGAACACACCGAACTGTTGGCTGAAAGCCTCCTCGCAAACCGTATGCCAGTGGCGCGCGGACCGTCCGCGTGGTGCGCAGAGAGCAGCTCGAACTCGACCTATTGAAGGTCAACACCACCTTCCCACTACCCGATCTCCCGAATCAACCAATGGATTGCTACCAAATCATAGGTTAAGGTGAAGCGCCTCTAGGTGATGCTATGCCTATGAATTTGTAGCCTCAAACCCAATGAATCGAGAGGAATCGAGATTCTACTAAGCTCAAGAACAAAGCTAGGTTTCCAACCGAAATCGTTCAATCGGAGGCCGAATTCAGAGTTCGGGGGATCTAGATCAAGCACAAAGATGCACGAGGCAACTATCCATGATTCCCACCAACAAATCCGAACCCAAACACCTCAAAATCGAAGGAACAAGCTGCGCACGAAAAAACAACGAAAATAGCTCGAAAAAGACACGAAAATCCAATGAGCTACAAACCGGGAATCAACGCAACCATGAAAGCTTCCATTCACTCGGAGGTCAGATTCTTTACAAACAGAGGAAAAATCTAACCCTAGAGAGCAAGGAAATGAGAAGCAGTCCGAATGGATGGTTTGCCTAGAAACCCTAAAGCTAATATATATGAGTCCCCTCCGGGCCAGGCAAAAGACCACACTACCCCTAGCACTTAAGTTGTAATACAATCCCTCAGGAGCAAATAGGTCATGTAGCACTCCTCTTCATCGCACAGCCACACCATTGTCGCAGACCACGTCCTCCCAACGCAAGCCCTGCGATCCCGCCACGCGTCCACTGACATCGAAGCTTCTCGGCACGCCCGGATCCCGTCTCCAACTGCCGAGCCTCCGGTCTTGGTTTTGTGGCTCAACCAAGTAACCTGACGGTTTTCTGGTGACCGCCGCAAACCCCGCGTGCAGACTCCGGTTATGAGCCGCTACCCTGCATCAGCTCCGATCGACGATTTCGTCTTGCTTTTCTTCCCACCATGCGACCCGCACTTGACCTCGCCAGCCACCGGGTCCCTCGACTCAGGTCTACTTCTCTCTCCACTCGTCGGAGGCCCCGCAAGGCATAAACTTTTCGCGCCCACTCTTCACCTGCACCAACGCGAATCAAGCCGCAACCTGCACCTGCAATACTCGGTGAAGAGTCAGTTCACACCACGTTGTCAATCACTCATCACAGCCAGGAGCAACCATCCACTGGTCCTCGGACGCTCGAGTCCTCAATGGTATGAACATCCAAACACAATTTGGTATTCGTTAGATCCTTCGATTCCATCCATCAATTGCATGTTCATCCAAACCATGGTTTTGGTATTGTAACCGAATACCAATGCTACTCTGGTTTGGTATTGGAGTTAATTCAATACCAAGGCCTTCAATATGGACATCCAAACGCAGCCTATGGGTCCTTATTTTTATCATAACCTCCGCTAAAGATTAAGCTACTATTTAGATAATTTCAGATTTGTATTTTAATAGAGCATTAGCTTAATCATGCATAAAACAAGTACAAAGATAAACAAAGCAGCAACTATCATCATATATCATCATGGCACAAACTTTGTATCTTTGCCAAAGGTAAAAACAATGTGGTGAATTTATTCATGATGAAAATAAAAACTAACACACGTGCTGAAAATTTAAATAAAAACTGAAAACACTACACATACATAGGCCCATACAAGCTGAAAATTAAAGAAAAAGGGAGAAGAAAAGATTAACTTTATGCTCCTCCTCTCTCTAATCTTCGGCCGGTCATTGATATTGATAATCTTGATTGTTGCCCCCTTGCTCATAATAGGATTGCACCGCTCCTCCTATGAATTGTCCTGGCAGTGCTAAGTGAAGGCGCCCAAGCTCATAAGCGATGTTTGCATTTCCTTCACCCATTTGGTTTCCATTGGTTTGCATGGCTGCGATATTTTGCATGTTTCTCACAGTGTATCCTCCAATGATGGCCACACTTTGTTGTGGTTGAGGAATATGTGCATATGGCTCCGCAAAGGCTACGTTGGGTACCACAAAATTTTGTGGGGGCATGGTTGCACCACTCCCCATTGCTTGCATTGGTACACCACCGTAGTAACTCGACGGCACTGGAATTCCTCCAAATGGTGGCACATAATTTTGTTGCGCACCTCCTTCTTGGGCCGTGGAAGAACATTCTCCTATAATTCTTCCTTTTTTATTTTTTCCTCGGCACAAGAATTTCTTCCTCTAACCAATCTTCTTTCCCCTCAAGAAAAAGTCTTAATCTTCCATCCGGAAGGGGCAAATTGACCTTGGCCACTTTGAAGCTTCCTCTCTCATGTTGGGGGATATCCGAAAATCCAGATGAGATCCCCGAACACAAGAGAAAGGAATACGAACACGTTCAAAGACACTGATGATGCAAGAGGAGACAAAGAAACTCCTAAAGACTTCTCGGGCCTCAAAAGTTGTGAATCCCCTTTGCACGTGCCATCGCGCCCCCTTTTATAGGGAGACCAAGGGACTTTTACATTCTGAAAGTACCCTCGAATCTAAGGAATATTCCCAATGTGAACACATACATGAATGTCTTTTACATCTCATACATTTACAAGCCTGCCACTAGTTCACACACCAAACCCGGACTTTTGAGGCAACGTCTTTGACTTGGCTTCCAGCTGATTCGCGAGTCTTTTATTCATAGAAACCTTCACGCGTCATAACCTCCGAATTTGATCTTCAGTAGGTTTCCGAATTTCACAGATTCTGGTTCAAGATCTTCTCAGGTTCACGACTCCAGGGCTTTGCAGGTTCAAGATTCAGATCTTCGCAGATTCGCGACTTCAGGGCTTCGCAGGTTCAAGATTTCAGATCTTCGAAGATTCGCGACTTCGGGGCTTCGCAGGTTCAAGATTCCAGATCTTCGCAGATTCGCGACTTCGGGGCTTCGCAGGTTCAAGATTTCAAATCTTCGTAGATTCACGACTTCGGGGCTTCATAGGTTCAAGATTCAAGATCTTCGCAATGTTTAATCATCCTGAAAACTCATTTCGTGAAGCTTGACAAACTCGACATTTCGAGGGTGGCAGGTTTTTCCTGAACTCCTCAACACTAGCCCCTCGGGGAAGCAGGTTGACTCCGACGATCCGATTCCACGAAAAAACTTTGAAATTCAGTAAAAAAACGTCGCCTTCCGAACGTCAGAGTGGACACGCATCCTTAGGAAATCTCGCAACGGTCTGATCGAGGCGAGTTCCTGAAACTGTCCCCCCCCCCTCACCCCTATAAATAGAGAGCTGTCACTGTAAAAACTTTTCACCGATTTCTCACTGTCTTCTGAACTTTAGCTTGTACTTTCGCAAATAAGCGCTTCGTGATAAAGTGTTCGTAGCTCAGGACTTCCTCAAGTTTTCAAAGGTATTAACTTTTTTGCTACGTAGTTTTCGTCTTTACTTTTCGACGCTCACATTCACACTTTTAGTTTTGCGAACTTTATTCACGAAAATCGTCTTAGACTTCTCAATTGTATTACTGTTGACTAGGTGGCCCGCGTTAAAAGCACTGCCAGACCTATGATGACCGAGGAGTTGGCTGCAGCTGGCCTTCTAGCTGAGCCGGAAATTCAAAATCCTGAGACCGCACAGCTCCCAGAAGGGCATTCCTCTCCTGCTGCTAGCAGGTCTAGGACTCACGAAGATGGGGAGATTAGATCAGAGGAGGAAGAAGTCGGGGATGTTGACGCTGATGTCAACGATCTAATCGCAGCAAAGCAGTCGGGGCCTCTTCCTCTGTCCTTTGTTTCCGGGGAATCCAAGGTTACAACTAACATGATCCGAGATTACGAGGTTGCTGGATTTTTTCCCGCGGGCACCAGACGCGCTCCACTGGACGAACAAACTCCTACTCCCGAAGATGATGAAGTTGTTGTGTTTCGTGATTTCTTCACCTGCGGGCTAAGGTTCCAGCGATTCTGGACGCTTTTTCTGTGAAGATTCATCAACTTTCGCCGAATTCTTTCTTAGAAGTATGCAAGTTCATCTAGATCATGAAGACTTTCTGCTGCAACTTCGGGGCTGATGCTTTCGCCCAATTTTTTGAGCTGGTTATCTAGCCAGGTGTTATTAAGGTCGACGACGGTCAGTTTTACGAGGCTCATTACACATGTTGCACTTTCAACACTCGTCGACAGAATACTCGAAAAGGAATCACGCAAATTCAGAACGTGCCCTATTGCAAAACAAATTTCACAGAAGACTAGAGTTCGTATTGGTTTTATGTCAAAGTTGACATGTCTGCAATTACTGGCTACGAAGGACTGGCTCATCCTCTCTCCTCGCCTATTGAGGCGTTGACTGCTGTTTGCACTACGGCCTACAATCAACGAGCAACTGGGATCAGGAACTGTGAAAGTGCATTCCACCTCGCGAGCACTATCATTGGTGGTCGTGATATTATTGAAGAATTCACTGCTGCCCAAATTTGGCCGATTTCTTATGGGTGGGCTCCGACCGAGATCGTGAATTTCAATGTCAACTGGGCAGCACAAGAAGTTCCCTTCCAGAAATTTGGCCTTCAGCTGAGAGACGGCTAGAGTGCCGACGACTTTATGCTTGAAATCGAAAGAAGGGTTAATCTCATGATTGGCGAATACACCATGAATGAGTACAAAGCATATAAGAACTTGGTGAAGCACAAGAAGAGGATAAATCGGGTATTCTCTGAAGTTTGCGGAGATAAATCTTTTCGCTCGCGACGCCCGGGTCTCAAGTTGAAGATGCCTGCCATTGCTATTGCCAGCTGTTTAGCTGCACCCCCGAAAGCTCCAAGAAGAAGATCCTCCAAGACCAGCCGATTGATTGCCGACGAGACTACGTCCTCCAGTGTTCAACCCGCGAAAACGAGGTCTCTCGAGTCGTCGAAACGCAAGCGCAAATCTTCCAAACAGGTTTCAGATGCTGAACTTCAGGCGGCCTCCAGCCTCGCTCAGTTGAGCCAAAAGAAGGCTAAGAAAGGTGTTAAAAAGTTTGTTGCTGTTGAAGTTCGATGAGTCCCATTTGCTTTTGATGATGATATTTTTGCAGAACCCAGCAAGAAAGGTTTTTCCTCTTGGCCTTTATTAAGATTCAATTTTCATTAACACTACACTTTGAGTTCTGAAAATGAGTTCGTGGATGTTGGCTCCTTTTCAGATGTTGTCGCCGAAGTCCAGAAGGAGGTCGTTTCTGCTGCTACTGCTGAGACTTCTTCTGCTGCTATTGATATTGTCGCCCCTCATCCTGTCCATCCTCAAGAGGAAGCATCTCTCGAATTCATGAAGGAGCTTGAGCTTACCATCCACAGAGGTGAAGATCCCGTTCAAGATGCTGCCTTGTTCGAAATTCGTGAGGATCTCCCTGAAAGCCAAGCTCCCTCTCCTTCTCTGGCTGCCTTTAACAAGGTCTTTGGTACGTCCTACCGTGGTGAACTACTAAGTGTTGGTTGCAAGGCAGCTAGAATTGGAGATGGCACATCCAAGATTTTAACACTCTGGAAATCACCTACACTTGTTGATGAAACAGGAGAAGGAGCCTCGGAACAGACGTCCCGTTTGCCTGGTAAAACCGCTCGTGATTCTAGAAAAAGGCCTTGCACTTCCTCGAAGAAAGCTTTAGTTTCTTCGGGCAAGCCTTCTGCAAGTTCGGGGAAGAAGATCAACAACAAAGATTTAAGTAAAAAAGGTTCATTACTTCTTCATCTTCCTTGCTTTCTTTGTTTCGAATTTCTCAATCTTCATACTCGTTGCTTTTGTCCTGCGATTTTTCAAAATTTTAGGATCTTCTTCGATCTTACTCGGCGTCCAAGTTTGCAGAGTACCGTAAGGACTTCACGGCGAGAGCTTCTATATGCGGAAGAATTGCTTGTGAACGGTTGATTGAGGAAGAGAAGTTAAACAAGAAGTTACTCAAAGATTCTCAGAAGCTGAGCCGCAACTTCAAGTTATCTTGAGCGGCGAATTCAGATTTGGAGAAAAAGGTGGCTGAGCTGGCTTTGGCCTTAAAGTAGTGCCAGCACGAAAAGAAGGTCACTGAGGAGGCTGCTGAGAATTCCAGAAAAGATCTTGAAAAACTTCAGAAAACACACGACGAGGATTTGAGATTGATTGAAAATCTTCGCAAAAATTACGACAAGTCCTCGGAAACTGTCGAAGATCTTCGTGTTAACAATGCTAATCTTGCAAAAACTCTCAGCAGCAAGGAGCAAAAAATTCAAGATCTTAAAAGAGCCTTGACTGATAAGAGGGAAGCTTCGGGGAAGAGCATTTCTGAGATCATCAGCAAGTTAAAGCTTTTGTTCGAAGAGTACGAAAAATCTCTTAACGAGTTTGGTGTTTGACCTGCGCCGCTCCCTGCTGACTTGGGACTCTCTGAATTCATGGAATGGATCGAGGCTGAATTCAAAGCGCTCTCCGAGGTTATTTCTGGTGCTAATGATTTTGTTGTAGCCTTCTCTATTGAAAGCATTTTGAAGCTTCTCCACGATTTCGACTGCGCGGATCTTGTGAAGTTTCGTGAGAAACTTCCACAATTTCCCCACGCCCTGTGTACTTCAAGACTCCGACCTAATGAGGATGTTCAAGCTATCAGGGCTAATTTTGCAAGAGAGTTTTGGCTCGCTAGCAAAAAAAGAAGCTGTGAAAAGCATTGCACGTGCTAATCTTGCCCAGGTTGATCTCCGAACAATATCATTTGCTTCTGCTAATTTGCAAAGTTTTTTCATTTGGTTTCTCTTATATTTGTTTCTTCGCCTCCTTCAGTTGATTTGAAGAGGAGAAGCAGGAAAAAACATTGCGCCTCCAGAGTCATCTTCCAAAGATGATGAAAATGAAGAATCAATAGACTAGGGCAGGGAAGACTCTCGGGACAGTGGCGAGGATGGCAGTGATGGCGATCAGACCTCCGAACATGAGGAAGATTCCCCGAAGGTTGACATCACGGGCTAAACATTGATGCAACAATTGCCCTTCGTGGCCATTTCTGTACATATGTAAATTCATTAGGTTGTAATATTTTGTCTGAACAAGTTGTCTTGTAAATTTTAACCTGTGCAGGTCCTGCAAGTTGGGCCTATGCAGGATGTGATGCCACTGCGAATTCATCGTCGAAACATGTTTGTCAGTGGTGAAGCATGGCGTCTATTCCAAGAGGCTCATCCCGGCCAAGATTTTTCTGATTTTTGGCTTGAAGTTTTGCTTAAATTTTCGATAGATTGCTTCGATCTTTCTTCTTTTTTACTTTCTTCACAAAGACGAGAACTCCGCTGCTGCGAACTCAAGCTCTTCGAGGATCCCGGAGACGGAGCCCATTAGCCCCATCACCACTATGCTCGACTTCGCCTATGCTAGCGATATTGTAGACGATAATATCCGCGACCCGAGACATGTCGTTGAAATTGCATTCTAGAGATTGTATTTCCCAATGTAATCGTGATGAAACTATATCGAAATTTTTATGCAACTAAGGCAATACAGATGTTTTCTTGGAAAAAATGTCACCCTTCCCCACCTTGCTGTTTTGTATGAAAATTTCGAGGCAAGCTTCAGAAGTTTTTGTTTTTTGTGGATAGCTTGATGGTCTATATTTTCGAGAATTTTTCGCCGATTTTGAAATCGTAAGTAAAATGATGCAAAGTCGACAAAATTTGTTTATGAATTTTGTGGACTTGACTCGCTTGGCACACTTGCCCCGGTTGATATTGCAACCCTCAGTTGCTTCAACCACGATTTTCAACGAATCTTCACTCAAACCCCTTGCCCCTTCATTGGACGATATTCATCACGAAAGTACTTCATGAATCTTTGCAAAAAATTCTTGAACAAGAACATATACATTCGATTGGTCACAATTAATTATCGTGGTGAAAACTTAAGCCACAACTTATTGTTGTCTCGAGCCTTTTCGGTGGGAATCCCTTTGACGGTGGGATTTAGGCCACAAGAAGTTGTTGTCTCAGGCCTTTCGGTGGGAATCCCTTTGACAGTGGGATTTAGGCCACAACTTGTTGTTGTCTCAGGCCTTTCGGTGGGAATCCCTTTGACGGTGGGATTTTAGGCTTTCACGGAGCCTCTGGCTATCACAAAGCCTTTTCACAAACTGTCCCTTTTTTCACGATGGGATTCTGTCTATCACGAAGCCTTTCACACAAACTTTCTCTTTTTTCATGACAAACTCTTTATTTTTCACGATGGAATCCTGGCTATCAAGAAGCCTTTCACACGAACTCTTTCTTTTTTCACGATGGAATTCTGGCTATCATGCAGCCTTTTCACGATGAAAGATGTGATGGTGACTAGAGAGGGGGGAGTGAATAGGAGCCGGTAAAAATTCTTCACAAAGAACCCGGCCTATACCCTAGTCAAAACCCGGTCACACACAAGCGATGGATCGAATCACACACCAATCGCCAGGACAACGAGGTTATGGATCAACCTCAAGTCTTAGGAACGATTCCTTGAAGCACACGCGGAAGCACGAAAGAAGGAGGGAGGAATCCAACCAAAGAGCAAAGCAGCCAGGCTCTGGTGGACCGTCCGGCCAGGAGGGGCGGACTGTCCGCACGGGCCACGCGGACCGTTTGCCAATGTACCACGGACAGTCCACATAGGTACGGCGGACCGTCCGGCCTGGGCCGCGGACTGTCCGTCAAAGCCAACAGAACCTCCAGTAGCGAACCCCGAAAAACGGACCGTCCGCGGGGAGCACGCGGACTGTCCGCCAGGCACCCGCGGACCGTCCGCCCGCTGCTGCGGACTGTCCGAAACCACTTCCAACCAAAACTCGAAACCAAAATGGATCGAAAGCGAAGCCGAGCAAGAACACGAAGAACACGCGAAGAACACTGTGCGCGCGGACCGTCCGCCTGGCCATCGCGGACCGTCCGCCAGGCACGAACAGAACTGAAAACTGCTCGACCCCGAAAGTCAACACTCCCAATCCATCACCGGATCTCCCAAACAGTAGAAGCTGTTGAGACAAGAGTTTGGGGACATGAAAAGCGTCAACCAAGGATGCTATACCCCAAAAATTTCGTCTCCTAACTCCCTAAATCATCAGGAATCGCAGATCCTTTGAACACCACCAAAAGCTAGAGCACCGAACGAAAATCCTTGAATCGAAGTGGTTTCCCGGCGTTTGAGGGCACAAGATCAATCACAAAGATGCACTAGACATCCATCCATGTTTCCCTCAAAGAAATCCGGGGAGAAACCCACTCAAATCTGCGGAATCACACCGAGAACAAAGGCACCAAAAACAAGCACGAAAAAGACCACGCAAATAACAACGCCGAATCTTCTATACAAACCAGGAAAGATTCACAAGGTCTAGCATGCCGCCCTAGCATCCATCCCTCTCAACAAATCTCTCATGAAGCTCTCATGCTAGCCTAGAGAAAATGGAGAAGAAAATAGCCCCAGAAAATGAGAAAGAGGAGGGGAGAAATGAAACCCTAAGTCGCCAAGAGAGAGCCATCGACACACACACATGGCTTATATATCGGGTCCCGCCGGTGTGGGAAATGACTCGACTACCCCTAACTCAACTACTGGCGATACAACCCACGCAGGGGCATTTATTTAATGTTTGTGGGTCTTGCCATCGGATGGCCACGCCTTCGCCGCACCCCGCGTCCTCCCAACGCAAGCCATGCGATCCCGCCGCGTGTCCTCCGCTTCGAAACTTCCCAACACGCTCGGATCCCGTCTCCATCGTGTTAGGCCTTCGGACTTGGTTTTGAGGCCCAAACCAAGAAACCGTCCTCCAATGGTTTTGTGGGCAAACCACCAAACCCCGCGTGCTTTGCCCGGCCTCCCGCCAAGCCTCTTGACTCGACCGCCACCGTGCACCGGCTCGATCTTCCACGACTTCGTCTTGCTCGTCTCGCCGCCATGTGGTCCGCACCTAGTCCCGCCGTCCACCGGGTCCCTCGAACCGAGCCTACTTGTCTCTCCATCTCCCGGAGGCCCCTCAAGGCTGAAGACCTTTCGCGCCCGTTCTTCACCTGCAACAACACGAACTAGGCCGCAGCCTACACCTGCGCACTGAGCCAAGAGTCAGTCCAACACCCGTTGTCAATCACTCATCACTGAGGAGCGGTCATCCACCGACCACCGGGACGCTCCTGATCCTCAATCTCCCCCTTGATGAGTGCATTGACAACACACAACGTGAAATGAAATTCAGAGAAAGAAAGAAAGAAGAAAGAAAAACAAAGAAGCGCAACTCATGACCAAAACCAAGGAAAGGCAGAGAAAGGTCACAAGCCGAGCAAAGCACAAACTCCACACTGAAAACAGCAAGAAAGCTCCCCCTGAACAAATGCAAGCTCCCCCTGAACATGTGGATGCAAACTCACAAATTTTAGCTCACCTCTTCTGAATTTTCATTAAGCTCACCTCTTCTCCCCCTTGTTGACAATATATGAATCAAGGTGAAAATGCAAGAATGTAAGACAAAGCATATAAACATGTATATGAGCTTCTCAAATAGGCCAAATCTAGTGTCAAAGGCTAGAAATGAGACAAAGAGCACATATATGGATCATAACATAGTCAAAGCATTGCCACAAGTAATATATGAATATATAGGCATGTGACAAAGCAAATTTTCGGATTTAAGCAGTTTTATTAAAAGATGTCTCATTTCAAATGTAAAGGCCTTTCCATGTCATATTCTAGCCAAAAACATGCATATCATCCAGAGATCATACAAGGATATCAAATTCTCAACAAAAGATCATTGCAAACACCCATAAAGCAAAGCATGTCATGTTAAAGCTCATGAGCCATGTGTCCACTTCGGGGAGACTTCTCCACTGGTGAACATCATGCAACATGTTTTGCACCCATGTTTAAAAGATAAGACATTTTAAGCATAAACATGGTGGATGGAGCATTTCTCAAGTATACACACTTCTTTACAAGATTAAATCATTTCATGGTACATGAAGTGCCTTTGCGGCAAAAAGAAGCTTATGCTCCCCCATGAATGCAACATAGGCTAAACATTCACAATGATATTCGGCCTTTGGCCCAAATGTAAGAAAAAGACATCCAAGCACAATCTAAGCATGGAAAGCACATTTAGACCAAAATGTGACATGGATACTCTACTACACATGAGTGGAGCACATTTCATCAAATTTAGTCAAGATTAGCAGTTGGTTCAAAAAGGGCTATCTCACAACGCATATATCTCAAATATTCCAAGAGCATAGCCTCACATAGCCATTTCTCCACACATATGACCAATATCTCACAAGTAACCAAAGAGACTCAAATAAGGCATATAAAAGAAGCTCATCATCCTAAAATGCAACATGATATATAACAAGATGGCTATCCTACCATGGTTTATACAACAAGCAAAGAATGTATATACATCAAAGTAAACATGGTATGATACATACGGTACAAAAGGAAATCCCCCAAGAATCAACTAGAAAGGGCAACAAACCCCAAGTTCCCCCCGCAAGCGCACAAATGTAGCTTGGTCGAGAGGCTTTGTAAAGATGTCTGCAAGTTGATCTTGGGTAGGGACATGGCTCAACACAATGGTCCTTTTTTCCACATTGTCTCTCAAGAAATATTACCTCACTTCTATGTGTTTGGTTCTGAAGGACCGATTAGGCGACCAGAGAGGGGGGGAGTGAATGGGAGCCGATAAAAATTCTTCTCGAGGGAGATTTAAACTCCGACAAGATGAACTAGCACGGTCGAACCCCCAAAATCACACGCTCCGCACTTCAACCTTCCGTTTGCCAAAACCACGTAGCCACTGGAGTGCTACTGGGTCCTAGGAACAAACTCTACCAAAGAACCACAACACACATGCGGCAACGACAGCGGAAACAACTCGAAAGCCGGCTAACCAGAGGGGGCGGTTAGACCGGGTATAGGGGGCGGTTAGACCGCCTCCACCTGGTAACCAAGAACTCCTCCAAAACGCCTCTTCCGAGCACCAAAACTCACCACGGTTTCACCAACAAAGATCTCTGGTCAAGGCCATGCTAGCTACCAGAAAATCTTGGAGAAAACCAAAACTCCACCAAGGGGCCTAGGGGCGGTTAGACCGGCTACCAGGGGCGCTCTAACCTCTTGTACCCAGCAACGAACTCCAACCAAGAACTCCTAGCAAACTGCACGAGAACGACCCCAAATTTCACCCAGACGCTCCTCTGATCAAGGCGAACAAACTCATAGAGGAAAATCCGGCGAAACAAAACTTCGACCTAGAAACACCCAGGGCGGTTAGACCGCCCCTTGCAGGCGGTTAGACCACCCCTTCCAAAAAATGAACCCGCGGGTCAAACCTCAACTTCCCCGCGCCTGATCTCCCGAATCACTCCACGGATTGCAGCAAAACTTCGGGAATAGCTGGGTTACCTCCTGGGCAACCTCTACCTCAAAGGAATCGACCCAAAACGCTCACAATCAAGAGGAATCGAAGAAATCGCTTCTCTAGGTCAAGAACTCGCCCAACTCGAGAAACCACCAAATCGAGTCCGATTCAAAGGAGATTTGGGGGCAAAGTCACCAGGCAAAGAGGCACAAGAACCTCATACGTGACACCCACCAAAAACCCCAAGAAATCATCCTCAAAACACCGCCAAAAAGAGCTCCGAAAATCAACACAAAAGAGACGGGAAAACCACCATGATGAACAACGCCAAACCTTCTATACATGCCATGAAAGGTTCGTACAAGGTCTAGCTTGCCACCCAAACATCCATCCCTCTCTCTAGATCTCACATGAAGCTCTCAAGCTAGTGCTCTAAAAACCTAAGGAAAATGGAGAACGAAAATGGAAAAACAAATGAGCTAGGGTTCCAAGAGTTAGCTGCCATCCACCCATTCAATGAGTATATATGGAGGCACCCAAAAGACTAAACTACCCTTCACTAATAACTAGGGATACATGCCCCCGAGGGCGGATTTGGAAGTCTTCATGTCTTCACCATCGGACGGATGCCCGGCGACCGCAACGTGCTTAGCCTCGACGCAAGCCTTGCGATCCCGACGCGTGTCCTCCGCTTCGAAGCTTCTCGGTGCCGGCGGCCAGGGCGGTCAGACCGCCCCCTCTGGGCGATTAGACCGGCCTGGGGATCTGACCGGCCCCAGGGGGTCTGACCGCCCCTCCTGGGCGGTTGAACCGGCCTGGGTGGCCGCACCTCCTTGTCGAGTCTTTGGCCTCGGTTTTGTGGCTCAACCGAGTAACCCAGTGGTTTTCTGGTGAACCACTGCAAACCCCGCGAACTAGGTGTAGCCTCCGCCAATCTCCACTCATGACTTGGCTCCCACGTAGTCCCGGCTCGACCTTGGTTTTGAGGCTCTACCAAGAAACCGTCCACGACTTCATCTTCTCGTTCATGCCACCATGCGGCCCGCACTTGACCCCACTGGCCACCGGGTCCCTCGAACGAAGCCTACTTGTCTTCTCCACACCTGGAGGCCTCACTGGGAACGACCTTTCGCGCTTGTTCTTCACCTGCACCAACACGGGTCAAGCCGCAACCTGCACCTGCAATACTTAGCCAAGAATCAGTCCACACAACGTTGTCAATCACTCATCACACAAGGAAGCGACCATCCACCGGTCCACGAACCACACATGGTCCTCAATCTCCCCCTTGATGAGTGCATTGACAACATACTCACATGAAGTAACACAAGAGAAAAGAAAAGAGAAAAAAACGAACAAAAAGAAACTCCATCAAGCGATCGAAAGCCAAACAAAGGCAAAGAGGAAGATCACTTGAAGAAGACAAATCTCGGACCCCTTAGGCAAGGGCAATGGCTCGACACATCCGAGACAAAACACGGCTCAAGCAAAGAGCGCAAACCACCAAAGCAAAGCTCGAACACCACAAATAGCTCCCCCTGCACATATGCAAGCTCCCCCTGAGCCAAAGCACACTCCCCCTGAACAAATGCAGCAATGCAATGCGGGAATGCACCAAAGAGCAAAAACCTGCTCACGCTGTCCAGGGCAGTTAGACCGCCTGTACAGGGCGGTTAGACCGCCTGTGCCTGATCTGACCGCCTTGGGGGCGGTTAGACCGCCCCAAGAGACCGGCCCAGCACCAAACTGCTCAAAAATTGCCCGAAACAATTGGAACACCTTCTAAACACTCCCAGGTGCCCAAAACATGCACAAACTTCTCCCCCTTGTTGACAATGCATGAATCAAGGCAAAATGCGAAAACTTTCAACATATAGCTTCTCAAATATACAAAATTCATCACAAGGAGCTACACAAGTCCAAATGAGCAAGTTAGATACTCGACGGAGTTCGTAATGACCTTAACTACGTGATCACCAAGTTTCACAACCATTGGACAAGGCTAAAAAGGATTTGAGTAATTTTGCGAAAAGTTACTCTCTCATAAGCAAATACCTAAACATGAGCAAAACATATCAAAATGGCAAAGCCACTCAAACCTCATGCTAGGACAGCCATTCTAATCATAAGACCATCATAAACACCCAAAAGCACCTCATGTCATGTCAAAGCCACCGAGCCATGTGCCTACTTCTATGTATGAGACTTCTCATTGGTAGGCATCATGCAACGGTTTAGCACCCAAAGCAAATTTAAAATCAGCACATATGACATGGGAACATATTTTCCAAGCATTTTTCATTTCATTTTCAGATTTATGATTGGTACATGAAATGTCTTTGCGACAAAAAGGAACTTATGCCCCTCCACAAGATGAAGCAAGAGGGCTAAACATTCATGATGGCAAATGGGCCTTTGGCCCCATATGATCAATAAACTAGCTATCCAACCACAAATTAAGCATAGCAAAGCCACTAAAACATGTCATGATCATATAAAGGCATTTACACATGAGAGAGCATATATGAGACATTTTTCAAAAATTTAGCCATCAACCATGGATCATTCATCAAGATCATCAAGAGCTAAGCCAAACTAACCGTAGCATACCAAACAAGCTCACAAGAACATATATAGCAACCCATGGTGAACAATGTATATAGGAGAAGCTTTTCCTATCCAATGCATATGATACAAAATGCATGCAATCTAAGATACAAGGATGCCTATACATCATGTTACATATGCAATGCCAAATGCAAGAAATGCACAAAGGAAAGCTATACATATGCTACAAAGGAGCTCCCACACACCCAACTCAAGAAATCAAACACACACCAAGTTCCCCCCGCAAACGAGTGAAAGTGGCTTGATCTAGGGGTTTGGTGAAGATATCGGCTAGTTGGTCATGTGTGGGTACATAAATCAAAGCTATCTTTCCTTTCTCTAAGTTGTCTCTCAGAAAGTGGTACCTCACATCTATGTGCTTGGTTTTGGAATGAAGCACTGGGTTCTTTGCAACGCTTATTGCACTGGTTCTATCACATTGAAGTGGGACATGGTTATACTCCTCACCAAAGTCACTCATGGTGTAGGTGATCCAAAGGAGCTGAGAGCAACAACTAGCAGCGGCAACATACTCGGCCTCGGTCGTGGATTGAGCAACACTCGACTGCTTGCGGGAAGACCAAGACACCAAACACTACAAGAAATCCTTTGATCCATGACGAAATTCCCATGACGTTTTCTGATTTCGTCACAGATCACACTACATCCGTGACAAACAATCAGATTTCGTCATAGATTCGCGGTGTTGGATATGAAGCCCAATATGAAGTCCAAACACTATGATGTTGTGCCAATTTTGTCACAGATCACACTGCATCCATGACAACAGTCAGATTTCGTCATAGATTAGCAGTGTTGGATATGAAGCCCGATATGAAGTCCAAAGACTATGACGTTGCGCCAATTTCGTCATAATCCGACCCACTTTGCATTTCAACATTTTCTCATGAAAAATAAATTTCAACATTTCCTCATGAAAAATAAATTAAAATAATTAGAGATGATCATTAATAAAAAAACTTCATTAGAAAATCATGGAAAAAATAATGATGTATGGAAAAAATAGAGAAATTAAAAAATGAAAAAATTGGTGGAAACACAAATTTGAACCATGTACCTCATGAATGAATTAGCTAAAGCACCTTTACCACCGCACTAAATATATGTTTCTGTATTTTGTATGCGTTTAATAATTGTTTTGTACTCATTTTTGCCGCCTTGTCAGCCGCCTCGTCATCACGTCGGATAAATCCACAAAACTTTTGCCGCAAAGGATTCGAACTAGGGACCTCGCGCACAGCTAAGGGAACCTCTACCACCACACTACTCATTAGCTTTTGTATTATGCATGCCTTCAATTCTTTGTATCGTTTTTGTGTTCAGACTTCAAATAGTTATAAGAAACTATGTGAGAGATGTTGCATAGTGTGTATAAAAAATTACTTGGTGTATATATGATGTGTTACTTCACAATTTAAAAAGTAAAAGAAAAGAAAATTATTATTCAAGGCTAATTTCGACCCAAAGAGCCCGATTATCTCGAACCGTCCATCCACGATCCGATGGCTCTGATCGTGCTCGTATAGTATATAAACTACTTCAACCCTAGCTCCCTTCTCTCCACACCCGGTCCCCCTGACGCCTCTCCTCCCCTCCCAAACCTGCCGCCTCCTCTCCCTTCTCCCCTCATAGCGTCGCTCCCTGCAACCTCTCCACTCCCCACACCGTCACCTGCTCCATGGCCGCAGATGCCTTCGCTCACCGCCGCCTCCTCGGATCCACCGCCAACCACCTACCATCCGCCGCTTCCTCCTCCTCTCCCAGCAAGGCACTCGGGCAAGCTCCACCTGCATGCCAGGCTCGGCGCTCAGATCCGCGGCATGGACGACCGGTGGCTCTCAGATCCGGCATCCTCCCGGGCTTGGATGCGCTCGACGACCAGATTTGAGATAAGTCCCCCTCCTCACGCGCCCTCCCTTCTCCTCCCCACTCTCCCTCGTTCAATTCGTTCCCCAACACCCCCACTTCCCTCCTGCAGCCGCCGCCGTAGCCGCGGCCGCCGCACGCGTGCCCCGCTCCCTCGCCCGGGCGGAACTAGAGGAGGAGGAGGAGAAGGAACCCACCGAGATCCGGTAGCGCAAGGGGGGATGGAGGCCCGCATCGGGATGGTCGCCGGCTCGCACAACCGGAACGAGCGCGAGGGGGATGGAGGCTAGAAAATATAAGAATTTAGCTTTTTAAGTTAGCATGTCTGGTTAGCACCCACATTAGTTCTTAATTTAGCAATGGAATCTTTTATGTGTGTCTTGAATTTAATACAACAGCAATTTTTTGTTTTTCATAAGAAACCTATATACAAACGATGTATATGTGTGCTGTTCTTTTGTTCATGTATTTTTTTAGGTTCATTTTACTTATTTTCACCTTGGGTTATTAAGCAGCAGGTTCATTAAGCAGGTGGAAGTAGAGGAACAAAGAACAAAATAATCTGGAAGCAATGAGTTTATTCAATGCCTAGATCACGTGTAGCATCGAATTTGCCGGTATGTTCCTTAAGTTTTCTTAACACACAAAATAATAGTAGACATCAAAATACAATATCACACAAAAAGCACCAATATAACACACAAAATGCAACATGGCTATGTATATATACACTTGTAATCAAGTAATTTATATATAATTTTTCTGCCATCTAATTATGGGTTTTCATATTCATTTTTTTTTGTCCAGGTTCTATTTACAGCCACAGAAAAGCCTCAAATGCAATACATGATGGTTTTGGTGCCTGAAAAGGTGTGAATAGATGAAAATCAGTTCAATATGTTGGAGCTTTTGTGAAGTGCACATAAAACCTCATTATGTGCAATCATGAATCCAGTATAGATCAACTGGTTTGGGAATGTTCACTAATGAACCTAGTATTAGCTCATCTGAACAGGAACATCCAGGTTCTGTCCCCAGGACCTGAGTCCTTTTTATTTGGTATGGTCACGGATCTTTGTATACCAAGAACTAATGTTCACCACAAAACACCATGGATCTGCATACATACTTGCTTTATTTCTGCATACATACTTGCTTTATTTTTCAGCAGTACGCCTAGATTTGCCTTTTAGTGATCTGCTTCTTTTGAAGTGGCGCCACCGTTTTTATTCGATGTGATTTTTCGTGGGCAAGTGGTGGGCCATGCGGATGACGGGGGCGCAGCTCTGTGTGCATCTTGCTATATATCCTTGTTTGTACAGATCAATATCTGAATAGTATCTTGCAATTGCTAGTTCCTCCTTGTAGAGATTAGTTAACTGAAAGCAATATTGCTATGCTAACTAGATTGGTTGCGATCAAAATTCTAAACTTTTAATACCCACTGTAATGGTTGGGAGATTAGTTAACTGAAAGCAGCATTGCTATGCCAACTAGATTAGTTACCTGATAGCAGATTGTGTGTGGATAAGAGCGGAAGGGGAGATTTCCTGATGAACTTGTAGGCTATTTCTTTCTTGCAGAAATTACACTATGCAGTCATTGACCGTGGTAGTTGGAGTGTCAATGTTACTACATCTACATGTATATAAACGATGAAGTTTGAGTTAGGTAGCTAGGAATTACTTGCCATGTTTTAATGTTTACAGTATGGAACTTAGTCACCGACTATTAAAATTTTACTGTCATTTCTGTTATCTTTGAATGTAACTGAGAATGGATCTGCCGGGTTTCAAAGCTTCTCACCACATGATTTCAGGTCAATACATGATTTCTTTGATTCACTGAGTATTAGTTTGATTCTAGGGAAATATCGTAGTTGCTCGGCCAGCTTTTTATTAGGAGTAATGTGGAATTGATTTTCAGTATTTTATATATCAATTGCCCACTGACAAGTGTTTGGCAATGTTTCATTTTTAGGTTGAGGATCATCAAGAAGCGAGCCATTATAATTGATTGGATTAGGGAGCAAGTGATACTGCTAGCGATGCTACAAGAATACATTTGATCTGTTGTTTTGATGTCATGTTATTGTGTTCTTGTCTAGAATTACTTGTGATTTCTGAGCTTTTACTGCATTTTGATAATTCCAGTTGAAAATTAGGCCTGCATTTTGATGAGTTTTATATGGGCTTTGTACTTATTGTTGAACTACTGTAAAAATTGATCCTGTTGGGATGAATTTTATGTGGGCTGAATTTTATATGAGATGTGTATATTTCTAAATGACACGGGTTGTGCAATGGCTGTGGGTCGTGTAGAGCTACGTAGTTATTTGGCCACGTCATCATCCACGTGGCTGCCACGTCAGCGTCACGTGGCTGCCACGACAGCGGCACGTGGCTGCCGCGTCAGCGTCGTGTGCCTGCCACTCAGTGCCATGTGGCAGCCACATCATTTGCCATATCATTTGCCATGTGGTAGCCACGTCATCAATTGCTACGTCATCTGCCACGACCTCACCCACATAAGCAGCCAACTCATCTCTACGAGTGATGTGGCAAGTTAATCCATGACGATCACTTTCGTCACAGATTTTGGGCTTTGGGCTGGGTTCAATGGGCTTTACACCAATCTATGACGGCTTGAGAATGTCATGGATCACGCTAATCTATGACGAAAATTTAAGGACGCCACGAGAAGGGATCCGTGACGCTCAATACATGACATTCTCAAATTTCGTCATAGATGTCATTTTATGACGAAATTTTGATGATCCGTGATGAAAATTGACCGTCATAGACCACGAGATTTTTTGTAGTGAAAGGAACCCAAAAACTGGCAAGTCCCAGAAGTGGACTTCCTATCCAACCGACACCCGGCAAAATCCGCATCTGAAAAACCATGAAGCGCCAAAGAAGAGGACGCGGAGTACCACAGGCCGAAGTCGGGAGTGTGACGCAAGTACATGAAAATTCGCTTCACCGCTTGCCGATGCGAAGTCATCGGAGACGCCTGAAAACGAGCGCACAGACACACCGAGAACTGTATGTCCGGCCTCGTCGCCATCAAGTAGAGGAGTGACCCGATCATGCTCCGGTACTCCTTCTGGTCCACGTGTTCACCTTCCTCGTCCGCATCAAGCGCTGTAGTCGTACTCATCGGCGTCGTCATAGCCTTGGAGTCCTCCATCTTGAACTTCCTCACAATGTCCTTGGTTTACTTAGCCTAGTGCATAAATGTTCCTTTGTTTGATTGCTTGATTTGTAGCCCGAGGAAGAACTGCAACTCACCCATCATGCTCATCTCGAACTCCCTGCTCATATCATCTGCAAACCTTGCAACAAGAGAGTTAGATGACCCACCAAAGACAATATCATCCACGTACACCGGCACAATCAGGATATCGCTGCCCTGCCTCAGCAAAAACAAGGTCTGATCGACCTTCCCCATCTCAAAACCTCTCTCAAACAAGAACCCCCTCAATCTGCCATACCAAGCTCTAGGCGCCTGCTTCAACCCATACAGCGCCTTCCTCAACTTGTACACCCGGTTGGGGTACTTCTCGCTCTCAAACCCCGGAGGCTGCCTCACATACACTTCTTCCTCCAACACACCATTCAAGAAAGCACTCTTCACATCCATTTGGTGCAACTTGAACCCTTTAGCCACGAAAAAAGCTAGAAGGATCCTAATCGCCTCCAAACGGGCTATGGGAGCAAAGGTCTCCCCGTAGTCGATCCCCTCCATCTGACTGAACCCCTGAGCAACAAGTCTCGACTTGTTCCTCACAACCTAACCCTTCTCTTCCTTTTTGTTTTTCCACACCCACTTTGTACCAATCGGCTTACACCCTGGGGGAGGGTCAACCAACTCCCACACCTGATTCCTCTCAAAGTTCTCCAACTCCTCATGCATCGAGTTAACCCTATTGTGATCAGATAATGCGTGTCTAATGTCTTTGGGCTCAAAAGAAGCAACAAATGCAGCATGAGCAAAATGGGAGTTGTTTCGAACCCTCGACCGTGTAGTGCGTTCATTCATGTCGCCAATGATCCTCGAAGCTGGGTGATCCACTTGAACTCGCCGGGGACGTTCTCGTCTCGAAGCTACCTCCCCCTCAACATCAGCTTCTCCTCGTTCTTGATTTGTCGTCGTAGGTGTAGCAGAGGGTCCATCCATCATCGTAGTCGAAGTAGTGGGTACATGTTCAGCCGGGGGCACCGCACCGCCATCTTCATCATCACATGTTCATGCTCCTCCTCCTGAAAGATCTCCTCGCCAAGCTCATCATCACCTGCACACTCAAAGACAAGCTGACTACGTGGCTCGTCTCGTCGAAGGTTACCTCGCAAGTCTCCACGATTTGGTTAGTTTCAAGATTGAGCACACGATATGCTCTAGAATGAGATGCATAACCAAAGAAAATGCCATCGACGGACCTAGCCTCAAACTTATCCAACTTCCCGCCTTTATACGTAATGAAACACTTGCAACCAAAGACATGGAAGTGACTCACCTTGGGTGTGCGCCCATGCATCAACTCATAGCATGTCTTCTTCTTGTGCACTCGAGGTATATCCTGTTCGACACATAGCACGCGGTATTCACCGCCTCGCCCCAATACCTCCTCGGAGTCCTATGCTCATCAAGCATCGTCCGAGCCATCTCGCACAAGGTCCCGTTCTTCCTTTCCACAACACCATTCTGGGGAGGCGTATACGGACTCGAAAACTGGTGCTCAAGACCCAAGTCATGGCAAAAGGTTTCAAAACGAGAGTTCTTGAATTCCGAGCCATTATCACTGCGGATAGCTCGTATGGCATCTCCGTGCCTCTCGTTCCTCAACCTCAAGACTAGATCTCGAAGAAAACCAAACGTCTCCCCCTTCTCCTCAAGAAAGAACACCCACGCATACCGAGAATAGTCGTTCACCACAACAAGGACATACCACTTCCCACCCGCAGATCGCACACGAGCTGGGCCAACAAGGTCCATATGGAGCAGCTCGCATGGACGCTCAGTCATCACATCGGTGAGAGGCGGGTGAGAAGAGGCCACCATCTTGGCATGCCTACACGGAGCACAAACCAACTCTTTCTCAAGCCTCAACCGTGGCAATCCTCGGACCAAATTGAGTTTACTCAAGCGAGACAGAAGGTCAAAGCTCAAGTGACCCAACTTCCTATGCCACTTCCACAACTCACTCGAAGAACCAGCCAAGAAACAACGCTCCACACCCGAAGACAGAGAAAAATCAGCACGAAACACCTGACCCTCGGGAACGACCATACAAACAGGTCCCCTCGAGAGTCCACAAACCGAGAACCACCTGGCCGAAACAACACCTCAAAGCCCTCATCCAACAACTGGGACACAGAAAGCAAAATTGAACCCCGGCGATTAAAAAAGGGCACCACACCTCAGAGTGATCTTGTCACTCACTTTTATCTCACCTTCTGAAAGCACACGCCCACGCCCATTGTCCCCAAAGGTGATGTACCTCTTCGTCACCACCGGGACGAGACTTGAAAACCACCCCCTGTCTCCGGTCATATGCCTCGAGCAACCGGAGCCAATCAACCAAATGTTCTTCAAGTCTCCCACCTGAAATTCAATAATGAGCACGTGAGCGAACAATCGACTCAGCACTGGGGTTAGTACCAAAAGAGGAAAACCAGTGCCGAGCCATTTGCTCGAAAGTGGGGTTAGCACACATCAAGCCATCTTTCCTACCATAACTACCACCACGAACACCACCTCGGTAGCCACTCCGAGGAAACCACCCCTCCTCGCCCGGAGGAGGACCAAAACCACGGAAGACAACCCGTGGACCGTCCCTCCTCTCCTTCTCAAAGCTACGACTCCTCCCATCCCCGTAGTGAACTCGAGGGGGAGAATGCCTAGCAACCGACCACCCGCCGTCTCTCCGGACCAACCACCAGCAACTCCACCTCCGGACACGAACCCTCTCAACTCACCACCTCGAAAACCACTCCGCCCGAGTGCCGGGGGCGGTTAAACCGCCTAGCCGGGCCGGTCTAACCGCCCCCCTCCGGGTTGGGCCGGCCCGACCGCCTAGCCGGGCCTGGGCCCGACCGCCCCCTCCGGACCTGCTCCTCGGCTGCGGGAACTCGCATCTCCCCGTGCCGGAACACTTCTCACCACAGCCTTACCCCTGGGCAGTGGCATACGATGCTTAGGTACACCATGAGAAGGGTTGTACCTATCCTTGTTCGCCCACTCCTTTGCCATCCTCTCTTCCCGCTTCCTCTTGAAGCAAAACTCATCCTTGTGACCCTCTTTCCCACAATGGCCACAACGGAACCTCACAAGCTTAGGTTTTGGCTTGGATTGGGGCTGCTCGCTTGGTTTCTCTCCACTCAACTCCTCCACCGATTTCTCCTCACTTGCCTTCTCACTCACTTTCCCAAAGAACACATTCCCGGAAGTGCTCACAAACTTGATAGGCCTACGGAGATCATTTGTGGGTGTAGGAAATGTGGGTGGAGCTGGGGTTCTGTCTAGTCGGTTTCTAAGATGGTTGGGTTTTGGAGGGAAATCATTTTTGTGGTGGGTTTTTGGTGGCTCCGGGATATTCTCTCCACTTCCCTCACCAACCTTATTTGCCCCAAGTCCCTCACCATCTTGCCTCTTAAAGGCCTCAATCATCATCCTCAACTGAGGCTCAAGGCCAGACAACCAACCCATCAACTTCCTCAAGTCATCATTCTCATCCTGCAAACGATCAACATAATGTGCAAGTTCCAAATTTTTGAGTGCATGCATTTCACAGGTAGAGCATGATGTAGGCATGGGTTCCTTCAATTTAGCCTCAAGCGAACAAGTGTAAGCATGCATCTCATCAATCTTAGCATGCAAAATAGGGCAAGAAGTGCAAGCACCTAGTAAAGCAGATCTAGACTTAAGCTCAGCCACTTCAACCCTATGCACATCTAGTCCCTCACACTTGGAGGCATGCTTCTCCTTAAACAAAGCAAGATCAGCAAGGAATATGGAGCAATCAGCACAATCATTCTCATCCGAGACAACAGGCCTAGCCTTAAGGGAATGCATCTCAAGCTTGCTATCAAGCACCTGTGTCTCTAGCTCAGCCACTCTAGTCCTAGCATCCTCGAGTGAAGGCCTAAGCTCTTTTCTCATTTTTTGGCCTCTCTAAGCATGTCATCACGGTTATCAAGTAAAGAGCCAAGCCTCTCATTCTCCTGGCGCAAGAAGGGAAGTTCATCACGCACCTCGTCGTCGGACTCAGAGTCCGAGTCGCTCTGCGTGCTCTTCTTGCTACCGGAGCTCAGCGCCATGGTGCAGAAGCCATCTATCGCGAAGCAGCTCAGCCCGCTCAAGTTCTTGGACGACTTCTTGTTCTTGCGGCGATCTCCCTCGTCTTCACTGTTGCTCGAGCTCGAGGTGGAGTACGCGGAACTGGAGTCGACGTCGCTCGCTCCCACCATCGCTCGGGCCTTTCCTCGGCTCTCCTTCTTCCTCGAGCATCGCTCGTCCTTGTACTTGTTCTTGTGCTTGCTCTTGTGGTCGCGCCTCGAACGGTACTTGCTGTCCTTCCTCGGCTTGTGCTTGTAGCTGTCCTTGTTCTCGGCCTTCTCCGGGCAGTCGGGGACGAAGTGTCCCGGCTTGCCGCACTGGAAGCACGTCCTCGTGTTTCTCCTCATGTTCACACGGTTCTCGTGCAGCCTCTCGAACCGCCTCATGAACAGCGCCAGCTCGTCCTCTCCAAGCTCGTCGAACTCATCATCTGGCATAGACATCAAAGAGGAGAAAGAGAACATCCTGGTGGATGGGTTAGAATTAGCCTTTCCTTTGGAACCACCAACGAGGGAAAGACTATGGGAATCAGTCGGTCCCTCGAGCTTGGCAGTCATACCCCTATCCACCTCAGCCGACTTGAGCTTCGAGAACAGCTCGTTCACCGTCAGAGTGTCATACTTCTCCGACTCGACAATGGCCTCGAACTTTCCGCCCCATATCGTACGATCCAAAGAGTGTAAGAGCTTGACCGCTCTATCATGATCATCGTACGGGAGCACGTCCACATTGGCCCTCATGTTGTTCACAACCACCGTGAACCTGCGAAACAAGGCATCGATGGACTCACACGGGGAGATGAGTGAAGTTCTCGTACTCTCTCCCGTAGGTCGCATACATTCGTGCTCGAACCCGGGCGTTCCCAACATGAGCCTCCTTCAACACCGCCCAAATCCTACAAGCCAAGTGCTCGGTGTGCACCCGATCGAACTTAGGCTGACACAAAGCACGAAACAAGTAGTCGACCGCCTTATTGTTGGCGTCGAATCTGTCCCTCGACCCTGGAGCAAGGAAATCCATCGGCTGGACATAGCATGTGTCCACCGTGACATCCCAAAGAAGCTGACCCTTTCCACGGAGGAACGCACCCATCCGCTTGCTCCACGTCTGGTAGTTCTTGCCATCGAAGTGTGGAGGACCCGAACCCCGTTCCTGGTACGCCATCCTTGGATCTTAGACTGGTTAGAGTCAGCAAAGACCCGAACCGGCTCTGATACCACTTGAAGGACCGATTAGGCGACCAGAGAGAGGGGAAGTGAATGGGAGCCGATAAAAATTCTTCTCGAGGGAGATTGAAACTCCGACAAGATGAACTAGCACGGTCGAACACCCAAAATCACACGCTCCGCACTTCAACCTTCCGTTTGCCAAAACCACGTAGCCACTGGAGTGCTACTGGTCCTAGGAACAAACTCTAGCAGCAACCACAACACACACACAGCAACGACAGCGGAAACAACTCGAAAGCCGGCAAACCAGAGGGGGGCGGTTAGACCGGGTATAGGGGGCGGTTAGACCGCCTCCACCTGGTAACCAAGAACTCCTCCAAAACGCCTCTTCCGAGCACCAAAACTCACCACGGTTTCACCAACAAAGATCTCTGGTCAAGGCCATGCTAGCTACCAGAAAATCTTGGCGAAAACCAAAACTCCACCCAGGGGCCTAGGGGCGGTTAGACCGGCTACAAGGGGCGGTCTAACCTCCTGTACCCAGCAACAAACTCCAACCAAGAACTCCTAGCAAACTGCATGAGAACGACCCCAAATTTCACCCAGACGCTCCTCTGATCAAGGCGAACAAACTCACAGAGGAAAATCTGGCGAAACAAAACTTCGACCTGGAAACACCCAGGGCGGTTAGACCGCCCCTTGTAGGCGGTTAGACCGCCCCTTTCAGAAAACGAACCCGCGGGTCAAACCTCAACTTCCCCGCGCCCGATCTCCCGAATCACTCCACGGATTGTAGCATAACTTCGAGAATAGCTGGGTTACCTCCTGGGCAACCTCTACCTCAAAGGAATCGACCCGAAACGCTCACAATCAAGAGGAATCGAAGAAATCGCTTTTCTAGGTCAAGAACTCGCCCAACTCGAGAAACCACCAAATCGAGTCCGATTCAAAGGAGATTTGGGGGCAAAGTCACCAGGCAAAGAGGCACAAGAACCTCATACGTGACACCCACCAAAAACCCCAAGAAATCGTCCTCAAAACACCGCCAAAAAGAGCTCCGAAAATCAATACAAAAGAGACGGGAAAACCACCATGATGAACAACACCAAACCTTCTATACATGCCATGAAAGGTTCGTACAAGGTCTAGCTTGCCACCCAAACATCCATCCCTCTCTCTAGATCTCACATGAAGCTCTCAAGCTAGTCCTCTAAAAACCTAAGGAAAATGGAGAACGAAAATGGAAAAACAAATGAGCTAGGGTTCCAAGAGTTAGCTGCCATCCACCCATTCAATGAGTATATATGGAGGCACCCAAAAGACTAAACTACCCTTCACTAATAACTAGGGATACATGCCCCCCGAGGGCGGATTTGGAAGTCTTCATGTCTTGACCATCGGACGGATGCCCGGCGACTGCAACCTGCTTAGCCTCGACGCAAGCCTTGCGATCCCGACGCGTGTCCTCCGCTTCGAAGCTTCTCGGCGTCGGCGGCCAGGGCGGTCAGACCGCCCCCCCTGGGCGATTAGACTGGCCTGGGGATCTGACCGGCCCTAGGCGGTCTGACCGCTCCTCCTGGGCGGTTGAACCGGCCTGGGTGGCCACACCTCCTCGTCGAGTCTTCAGCCTCGGTTTTGTGGCTCAACCGAGTAACCCAGTGGTTTTCTGGTGAACCACTGCAAACCCCGCGAACTAGGTGTAGCCTCCGCCAATCTCCACTCATGACTTGGCTCCCACGTAGTCCCGGCTCGACCTTGGTTTTGAGGCTCTACCAAGAAACCGTCCACGACTTCATCTTGCTGTTCATGCCACCATGCGGCCCGCACTTGACCCCACTGGCCACCGGGTCCCTCGAACGAAGCCTACTTGTCTTCTCCACACCTATCACACCTGTTTTCCCAAAGAAAACCAAGTGCATACCTATATGCATGCCAGGATCAATTTTCATGCATAAAGTTGACATAAGTGAATAGCAGAAACAATATCACGGAAGAAAAAGGGAGATTATCAGAGTTTACGCTTAATCCTAGAAACGAAGACACCAAACTTCACAGGCAGTCGACTGGGGGTTGCGTACGCCTAGAACTCCACAACATCTTCACAAGACTTCAAAGTAGCTTCCTCTTTCTGAGCAACATTGTTTATAGCAAGGGTGAGCACTTGTCGTACTCAGCAAGTGTGGGGAAAGAATGAATGCAAAGGCTTTATAGTGGACTGGCTCAAAGCATTAAGCATTTTAGTTGGTCAAGTTTTATTAGCACCTGATTACTAATAAAGTATATGTTTATACCAACCCACATTAAGCATAAAGATAAGAGAAACACCATGAGCACATGGCAAGAATAACCATAACACATATCACCATTTAAGTCCATCTTCAAGTTCAATTAATCATGTGAGGGTCCAGGCCGCTCTTGACCGTGAGCACGGCTAATCGATTAGTTTAACACTCTGCAGAGGTTGTACATCTTTACCCACAAGTCGCGTAAAAGCTCCGAAAAACTTTGGACCCAACCATGCGATGCTGATCAGGCACCATACCACAGTACCGAGGTGTGATTGCATAGGGACGCTACATGGCCTTTACAATGGTTCCCTAGCAAGTTATGACCCACAAGGTCCGGATCAGTTAGCAAGGTATAAAGTCCTCTAGCAGGTCGATACCCCACCATAAAAAGAATAACTCACCCGACCCCCTGCTAGAGCGAGTCCATACCACGCAGTACCGCCGATCCCTTGTCCTTATCAGGTAAGATCACCACAAGCTAATGTTCCTAATTATTCAGCCAAGACCATTGCCCATTAGTTCTTGTGGTTGTACTGTTTTCCTGGGTGGTTCTCCATGTTCCGATTAATGCACAGTGATCTTGTATTAAAATTATCATAAAGGAACATAGAGCATAAAATGATAACCATGTTGATTAACACCAACCCAGTTGAGCAAACTAAGCAATATCTACCATCAAAATTAATTAAAACCGGGTTCAAGATAATGGTCAAAAGAGGCTAGTCATCCTTAACAGGAACCCATCAAAATTAATGCAAAGCAATGCAATAGTGATTAATAAAGTTATTAGGACAAAAGATCAAGGACACACTTGCCTTTAACCAAAGAGTAGTTGCTCAGAATATCTTCACCTTCCCATTCTTCCAAGCTCTTGAACCACGTTCATTCTACTCGCATCAATCATCGGGCACAAACATACACAAAGCAGACAGACAGACAAACAAACGAGCATAACTAAGAACAATGCATCAATCAAATCAAAGCTTTAAAAGAACGCACTAAAGGATAGGCTTGATTGGATGGATCTCTAAAGAACACAAAGTGTGCTTGGAAGGGAAAGGCTTGGTTAACTTTGAAGAGATGATTGCGGAAGATTGAGCAGGGACCGGAAAGGTCACATTGAGATAGAGCTGGATCCCAAAGGTTACGCAAGCGCAAGAAACGCTGAAACAGAACTAAGCTTGAAACTATCGTGAGATCATTATCAAACAACAAGAAACTACGCTTGGCATATTTTAATTAAGAAATCATGTGAAAGAATATTTCAGAGAAATACACTATGTTACCATTAAACAAGTCACATTTAATTAAGGAAATCACGATAGACCTAATCATATTTTATTTATAACATTCGAGTAGAAATTATGTCAAATTAGCAATTACTTTAAAAAAATAAAGCAAGTATAAGATATCTAAATGAGTAACTTTATGTCACGTGTTCAACTAAACATATTTAATATTGAAAAGGCATTTATGATGTCATTAGGCATATTGACTTTATTATAAAAATCGATGTTTAACTCTAACATCTTTTATTTAGAAAACTAGTTATGAATAGGGATTAACCAATTACATCGTGCTTAAAGAAAACCGGATTAGAACCTAATCACTTTTATTTATAAAAGCATTGGAATAAGAATTGGTCAAGATTAACATGCATCTTTAATGTTAAAACAAGTAACAGGTGATACACATGCTAACGTACAAGTTAAGGTGAAACGAACTAGAACGATAACAACGAACTATAGCACGCACACACACCTTAGGCTAGGGTTTAGGAGAACTAGCCTACAAAGAGAACTTGGATGACGAAAGAACAGCTAGATGACAGAGACACTGATTCTAAGAAAGGTAGCTGCAAAAGATTGGATCAAAGAACTGAAAGAGTGTTGTTGTCTTACATAAGAGACAATTGTGATAGGACGGCATGTACTAGGATTGGGAAGATCTGGAGCTTGAAAGAAGGCTAGCTCTACAACAGAGACACACTGAGACAGAGCTTGAGCTAACACTATAAAGATTCAGATCTTCAGATAGCCTTGATCAAAAGAGACACTGAGGTAAAGAACGTCTAACGATTGATTTGCACATGTGAGAGAACAAACTATAAGCTTAGGTTTATTTTAGTTAACAAAATATTTGTAAGGATATTTCATAAATAATATACCCCATGTTGGAATTAAAGTAAATTAAACTTTATTTGCAAAACCGGTGTAAAGAACTAGTCAAGTTTTATTTATAAAGATTCATATAAGAATTATTCCAATTAAACATTTAATTTAGAAAAACTAAACTATATGAATAACCTAAACGGAACTTCGTAATTTGAGTAGATCATATTATTATTAAAACATTATAATATTGGCATTAATCAAATTAATATTTATTATAAAAGCCGATGTAAAAGCTTAAGCAAATTTTAATTAGAAAAGATTAATTAACTATTAAAAAATTAACATTTGGTTTACGAAAACCGAGATAAAGATCTAATTAGCTTTTATGTACAAAAACATGTGATAGAAACATTAACCAAATTAAATTTGCTTATGAAAAACGATATATAGATCTCTATTGCTTTTATTTATAAAAGACATGTACACTAGATATTAATCAAAATTAATATTAATTTTATTTACAGAAAAGAAAACATGGTGAAAACACTCCACTAACACGTGCTCTGCATCATTATGGACCTGACGCAACTTGAACGGATTAATTCGGGGCTAAAACGAAGATTTTACAAGATAAACAAGATAGCAGGGACCTAAACGGGAATAACCATAGATGTCGGGGGTTAGCAGAGAAGATTTGCAAAGCACACTAAATAGTGCCCGAGAAAAGGTTAAGGATCGGGGTTAGATCTGTAAAAGGGCTCTGGTTGGATTTAGTTGTGAAGATCTAATAGATCCAGGGGGTTATGCGGGAATTAACAAGACACATAACTGGATCTAATGATTACTGGCTCTTGCAGGGGCCTTTTTGCAAAACCATCACCTTATCTTCTTCCCCAGGACTGGGCGCACAAGAGCAACAGGAGGGGGGCGGCGGTGGCCCTGGTGGCCTTGGGTGCCGGCGACTGGAGCGGCTAGGAACTCGGGCGCCTAGGGAAAAAGGAAGAGGAGAACGAGGGGACCAAGATGGAGTGCTCACCTTGGGCTGAGAGCGACGGGAGGATGGCTCGCGGCGGCGCACAGCAACGGCCGGCGGCGGTCTCACGTGGTGGTGGTGCCCCGGTGCTCGATTGGCGACGAGGAGGGGCTTAGGAGGTGCAATGCATCCACGTGAACCTCACGGTGGCCTCGGCTTGGCCCGACGGACAATGGAGGCGGCGAATCGAGCTGCGGCGGCGAGCTCGCCGGCTCGGGCTACGAGCGCGGGCGGCGCGACTAGCGTTCGGGCCGGGGCCTAGGGGTGGCAGCGGCGGCTTAAATAGGGCCGGGCGCACCTCTTGGCGTGCGGGCCACGCCTAGGGAGGCGTGTCCAAGGCGGAGACGGCGGCGGACTCCGAGTCCGGGCTGGCCACGGCTGGAGCTCGGGGATGACAGTCGGGACCCGCTTGTCAGTGACCGCGAGAGGAGGGAGGCCGGTCGGGCCGTATTGCGCCAAAAGTTGAGTTGGGCTCTGAAGTTGAGGGGGGTCACGGCGGCTTGGCGGGAAAGACAAAGGAGCCCTGGCGGACTTCCGCCGATGGGCTTGTCCCAAAAGAATTGATAGGTTTTATTGTTATTATTATTATTTTCTGAATTTAATTTTCAATGCGAAAACATTTCCAGGAAATCCTAGAAAATGTTTTAAAGCACGAAAAATACTCAGAAAATTCCAAAAATTCATGGGAAATTCCCAGAGCTAGATTGGAGCAGGAACAATCCAAATAAAGTATTTGGAGTTCAAGAAAAAGATTTTAGAGCCTTCTAATAAATAGAAAAGCTCAAGGCAAAATGAGAATAAATTCCAGAAAAATCCGGAAAATTCTCAGAAGGATTTAGACAGCTCCTAAACGCGTTTTAAAAACATTTTACACACAAGAAACACCAAGATGCATTGGCATGAATGCAACACTCACAACTTTGTTTTAAATTCGGAAAATCAATCAAAGGATTTTTCCTATACTATATTTCCTGTAAAGAAAATAAATGTTGGAAAAATTTTAAATTTATGAGAAATTTGTTATTTAATTATTCTTTCTATTCACATCCTGGAGGCCTCACCGCAACGACCTATCGCGCTTGTTCTTCACCTGCACCAACACGGGTCAAGCCGCAACCTCGCACTCGCAATACTTAGCCAAGAATCGGTCCACACAACGTTGTCAATCACTCATCACACAAGGAAGCGACCATCCACCGGTCCTCGAACCACACATGGTCCTCGGGTTCGGAATGAAGCACTTGGGTTTTTCGCTACGCTTATGGCACTCGGTGCTATCACAAAGAAGTGGGATGCGGGTGCACTCCTCACCAAAGTCTCTCAAAGTGTATGAAATCCACAACAAGAGGTCGGGAACAACAACTCTCGGCCGCAACATACTCGCCTCGGTGGTAGACCGAGCTACACTAGACTGCTTGCGGGAAGACCACGAAACCAACGAGGACCCAAGAAACTGACAAGAACCAGAAGTAGACTTCCTCTCGACTCGGCAACCAGCAAAATCCGCATCAGAAAAACCATGAAGAGAAAGAGTCGAGGAGGAAGAATACCAAAGACCAAGACCAGGGGCAGACTGTAGGTACCTGAAGATCCTCTTGACGGCCTGTCGATGTGATGTCCTCGGCGAGGCCTGAAAACGAGCGCACAGACACACACTGAACTGTATGTCTGGCCTCGTCGCCGTCAAGTAGAGGGAGCCGATCATGCTCCTGTACTCCCGCTGGTCCACTGGTTCTCCGTGCTCGTCCGCATCCAAAGTAGCCGTACTCCCCATGGGTGTCGACATAGGCTTCAAATCTTGCATTTGGAACTTCCTCAGCATGTCTTTCGTGTACTTGGTTTGATGTACAAATGTTCCGTCCTTCACTTGCTTGATCTGCAACCCGAGAAAGTATTGCAACTCGCCCATCATGCTCATCTCGAATTCCCTGCTCATCTCATCTGCAAACTTGGCAACAAGGTTATGTGACGAGCCACCAAAGACAATACCATCCATATATATCTGCACAATCAACAAGTCATTTCCATGCTTGAGGAGAAATAAGGTCCTATCCACGGTACCCATCACAAACCCTCTGCTCACCAAAAAACCCCTCAATCTCCCATACCAAGCCCAGGGCGCCTGTTTCAACCCATACAGGGCCCTTTTCAACCTGTACACCCTGTGTGGATACTTCTCACTCTCGAACCCCGGTGGCTGCTTCACATACACCTCCTCCTCTATGACCCCATTCAGAAAAGCACTTTTCACATCCATTTGAAACAACTTGAACCCTTTAGCCACTGCAAAGGCTAGAAGGATCCGAATTGCCTCAAGACGGGCCATAGGAGCAAAGGTCTCCTCATAGTCGATCCCCTCCTTTTGACTATATCCCTGAGCAACAAGTCTGGACTTGTTCCTCACAACATCCCATTCTCACCCTCTTTGTTCTTCCAAACCCATTTGGTTCCTATAGGATGGCAATTTGGAGGTGGTTCAACTAACGCCCACACCTGGTTCCTCTCAAAGTTTTCCAACTCCTCATGCTTAGAATTGACCCAGTTTGCATCAGATAAAGCGTGTCCAATGTCCTTGGGCTCAAAGGTGGCAACAAATGCAGCATGAGCGAAATGAGAGGAATTTCTAGACCTTGACCGCGTGGTACGTTCGTCTATGTCCCCAATGATCTTCGATAGGGGATGCACTTCTTGAATCCGTCGGGGAGCTTCACGCCTCGAGACTACCTCCCCCTCAACTTCAGCTTCTCTCGCCTGGTCCTCTTGTCGCATCGTCGTTGTCTATGAAGTAGACGGTCCACCCTCCGTAGTGGTCGTAGGGGAAGTAGTGGGTACACCTTCAGCTTCAGGTGCATGGTTCTCTCCATCATCATCTCCAGCTTCATCCTTCTCCTCTTCAAAGAGGTCTTCGACCATCTCCTCATCACCTGCACATTCAAAGCCAAGAGAGGTACATGGCATTGTCTCGTCGAAGGTTACCTCGCAAGTCTCCATGATTTTGTTAGTCTCAAGGTTAAGCACCCTATAGGCTTTAGAATGATTAGCATATATAAAGAAAATCCCATCACTAGACCTAGCCTCAAACTTGTCCAGTTTTCCTTTCTTAAGAATAAAGCATTTGCAACCAAAAACTCGGAAATGACTCACCTTGGGTGCCCGACCATGCATAAGCTCATAACAAGTCTTCTTCTTGAAAGCTCGCAATAAAATCCTGTTGGAAACATGACAAGCCGTATTGACCTCCTCAATCCAATACCTCCTAAGAGTCCTGTGCTCATCGAGCATCGTCCTAGCCATCTCACAAAGAGTCCGATTTTTCCTTTCCACAACTCCATTTTGAGGGGGCACATAAGGTATCGAATACTGATGTTCAAGACCTAGATCACGACAAAAGGCATCAAAACGAGAGTTCTTGAACTCTGAGCCATTATCACTGCGGATCGCTCGAATAGCATTCCCATGCCTCTCGTTTTTCAACCTCACATCAGATCTCGAACAAAACCAAATGTCTCATGAAGCTCTCATGCTAGCCTAGAGAAAATGGAGAAGAAAATAGTCCCAGAAAATGAGAAAGAGGAGGGGAGAAATGAAACCCTAAGTCACCAAGAGAGAGAGCCATCCACACACACACATGGCTTATATATCGGGTCCCGCCGGTGTGGGAAATGACTCGACTACCCCTAACTCAACTACTTGCGATACAACCCACGCAGGGGCATTTATGTAATGTTTGTGGGTCTTGCCATCGGACGGCCACGCCTTCGCCGCACCCCGCATCCTCCCGACGCAAGCCATGCGATCCCGCCATGTGTCCTCCGCTTCGAAGCTTCCCGACACGCTCGGATCCCGTCTCCGTCGTGTTAGGCCTTCGGACTTGGTTTTGAGGCCCAAACCAAGAAACCGTCCTCCGATGGTTTTGTGGGCAAACCACCAAACCCCGCGTGCTCGGCCCGGCCTCCCACCAAGCCACTTGACTCGACCGCTACCGTGCACCGCCTCGATCTTCCACGACTTCGTCTTGCTCGTCTCGCCACCATGTGGCCAGCACCTAGTCCCGCCGTCCACCGGGTCCCTCGAACCGAGCCTACTTGTTTCTCAATCTCCCGGAGGCCCCTCAAGGCTGAAGACCTTTCGTGCCCGTTCTTCACCTGCAACAACACGAACTAGGTCGCAGCCTACACCTGCGCACTGAGCCAAGAGTCAGTCCAACACCCGTTGTCAATCACTCATCACTGAGGAGCGGTCATCCACCGACCACCGGGACGCTCCTGGTCCTCACACGAACCCTTTCATTTTTCACGATGGAATTCTGGCTATCACGAAGCCTTTTCACGAACCCTTTCTTTTTTCACGATGGAATCTTGGCTATTATGGATCCTTTTCACGAACCCTTTCTTTTTTCACGATGGAATTCTCGCTATCATGAAGCCTTTTCACGAACCCTTTCTTTTTTTTCACGATGGAATCTTGGCTATTATGCAGCCTTTTCACGAACCCATTCTTTTTTCACGATGGAATTTCGGCTATCACGAAGCCTTTTCACGAATTTTTCTTTCACATGGTAGAATCCACAAAATGCACGATCTGGAGAAGACTTATTTGATATATATCACAAAGAATATTTACATAGGATCTGCCTCTTTAAAAACCTTGCCTCTTGATTTAGAGCCCCCTTTGCAAGGAAAAGAGTACGACCCTCCTTATTCTAATGTAATTGCGCAAAAGAAAGCAAATGTTTTTTCTCCGAAATCACTTATAGACTCGTGATTCGGTTTTTTGGTTTTCTAGAATGTAAACTTATGAAAAAAGGAAAAATACTCTAAGTTAAATCTACCTAATTCTGGAATTCTCAAGGATAGTACCTTTTTAGGCTGTCAGCATTCCACGAATATGGCAACTCTTCGCCAGTCTGTTCTAACAAACGATAAGCCCCTGGCATGTCTGTTTCTTTTTCTGTGTATGGTCCTTCCCATGATTCATGAAGTTTCCCTGGGTTTTCCCCATTCTTCTTTCTTTTCAACACCAAATTGCCAGTTTTGATGTCTTTTCTAACCACTTTCTTGTCTTGCCATGCCTTGGTCTCTTTTTGGTACTTCTCAATGTTCTCAGCAGCTTCAAGGATTGTCAGCTCAATCATGTCTTTTCTACTTTCTAGTCAACTTCTTCGATTTCTTTTGCTTTCACCACTCTCATGCTTTCATTTTTGATTTCCTCTGGTGTCATTGCTTCGGTGCCGAAGAGTAGGCGAAACGGTGTGAAACCTGTTGCTCTTGACACAGTAGTGTTGTGGGACCAAATCACTTTCGGCAATTCATCAACCCATTTACCCTTCTTTTGATCGAACAAGCATTTCTTGATTCCTGGAAATATCAACCCATTCGCCCTTTCAACTGCTCCGTTAGGCTGCAGATGATACACTGATGAGAATTTTGCATGAGTGCCCAAGGACTTGCAATACTCTTTGAAAGTGTAACAGTCGATTAGTTAGCTCTCTCAGGACTCCAAACTTGCAGATTATATTCTGCCAGAAGAACTTCTGAATTGTTGGTGCCTTGATGTTCGCGAGTGGTTTTGCTTCTACCCACTTCGTGAAGTAATCCACAGCGACAGCTGCGAATCTGCAATTTCCTTGAGTTGTTGGCAATGGTCCGACTAGATAAATTCCCCACCTTTGTAGTGGCCATGATGGTGGAATCAGATGTACTGGCATGGAAGGTAGATTTTGTTGATTCGCCATTTTCTGCCATGCTTCACATTGTCGAACCTGTGCTTTTGCGTCTATGTTTATGGTGGGCCAATAGAATCCTTACTTTATTGCCTTTCCTGCTAGAGCCCTAGTGTCACACCAGTTTTTCCAAAGAAAATCAAGTGCAAACCAATATGCATCCCAGGATCAAGTTTCATGCATATAGCTGACATAAGTGAATAACAAAAACAATATCACGTAAGAAAAAGGGAGATCATCAGAGTTTACGCTTAATCCTGGAAACGAAGACACCAAACTCTTCAAGCAATCAACTGGGGGTTGCTGTCGGGGACAGCCCTAGGGGTCCCCTTAAACAACGGGGAAATCCTCACTTAAAACCCGCAACAAAGCCAAAACACAGTTTGCCTAACCATGCAGGACACGGCCCATGCCGCAGGTACCCCGACGGCCCACCAAGGCGGCCCTCTTGAAGATCCCCTCGAGCAGGCTCCGCCTCGCTCGAGGATGCTCGCCCCCCTCGGGCGGGCTCTGCCCCGTTCGAGGGGGTGCGCTTCCCTCGAGCAGGCTCCGCCTCGCTCGAGGGCCCACTCCCCCTCGAGCAGGCTCCGCCTCGCTCGAAGGTCCGTCCCGCCCTCGACCGGGGTCCGCCTCGCTCGAGGGCGCCCCTCACGCGTGCGCCGGCCCCCGTACGCGAGCATTTACGCCCTGACACCGGCGGGACGGCGCCATCATGCGCCGGGGCTCGCGCCCCGGTGCTGCCGCACCAACTCCCCAGGAGGGAGCCCATCCCCATCACTGTGGGGAGGGACTGTGCGGTAGGACCGGTGCCAGTCCCGTGACGCCGTGCACCTGCTCCGGTACGGCTAATGCACCGAGCCCTCGAAGGGGGACCGGCTGCACCCTTGATTTGCTTTCTTGTGACTCTGCAGGGTTAGGTGGAGGCGTTAGGCCGGTGGAGCGCCATCCCTGCTACTGTTACGGTATGGCTGCCACCCCCGCGCGTGCAGGCGCACGCCTGGCGCTGTAGCAGCGGCTCCAGCACCGTGGAACGCGTTGGGAAGGGACGCCGTCTTACCTACTCCTGTACTCCGTACGGGCCAACGTCAGCAGCTCCCTCGAGCCTATCAGAAGACATCACCACCATCCGCCGCCCTTCCACCCTCGAACCGCCACTGTTCGGGTACAAGATAGGCCATGATGGCCAGATCGCTGCAAGGATCGTCCGGACAGCCGCCCACTCTACAGCATAGCACGTCGTGCTTCTTCACGTAGCTAGATAGCGCGGCTCGCATGTGATTCGCCTCCTCCTTGATCTATAAAAGGAGGGCGAACCCCCCTGCCGCGGGGGACGGACGGAAGACAGACAGAGGAGAACAAGCACACGAGATAGACTCGACACAACAGGAGACGAGCTGCGCCACGCACTTGCTCTCCAATCCTCCCACAACACCTCCAGACACTACGCCAGGGACTTGGAAGCCAGCCTTCCTCTCCCGCCTTGCTTGTAGCAGCCCCACTACGAGCACCCCCGGTCTGCCGAGCAATATAGTGCCTTGAGCACACCACGCGGCCGGACGTACGGCCCCCTCGGCCGGAACCAGGATAAACCCCGTGTCTCTTATTGCTTAGCATCGACCATCGAGGGATAGACCTTGGCGCTTTCTACTGGTTAGTGTTGGGACCATATTCCGCACCGACAGTGGGCGCCCACCGTGGGGCAGTCTGAGCGCCTAAGGTCATTCCACCAACTCCCTCCATGGTGATCCGCACTGCCGTGGTACACGCTACTGCATGGGCAGCTCGGACCCCCTCCCCGCCGGGTTCGAAATCCGGTTCGGGGGCCTGAACTTTCAGGCCACGGGGAACGGCTACCTCATGCGCCTCACCAACCGTGAGGAGCTCCGCGCGCGGCGCCGGGGCCGGGTCCGCTCCGGTCCCCGCCGCACGCACCACCACGGCGCGGCGCGCCGCGAGCACGGATGCCATGGGCCCGTCGATGCCACGACGCCGCCGCCGCTCTAGGCGGCGTTCGCGCCGGGCGCGGTCCGAGCGGCGGCGAGGCCGAGCGCGGCCGCTTCTCGGCGCGGCGCGCCCGCCATCACGACGGCCACCATCCCAGCGGGACAGCGCACGGTCTCCGGACCTCGCATCCCCATCGGGCTGCGTGGCGCTACGTCGGCCTACAACGCCAACGTCAACACCACGATGCGCAGGGGTTCCGCATGGCCGTCACGTCTTCGTCGCCAGGGATCCCGGCGCCTCAGCGGGTGACGAGTCGTCCCTGGGTTCCCTCGACGCGTTGCCGCCCGCCAACCGCCACGGGTACGCGGTGTGGGATTTCTCCGGCGTACCGGACCCAGTCATGTTCCGGCGTTTCCTCGACGCTACGGATATCGGTTCGGCGCTCCGACGACTCCCGGCACGGGAGCTACGATCCCGCGCGGGAGTGCTACGCTGTCATCACCAACGACCCAGCCAATGCCGCCGGTGCGGTGGGGGCCGGAGACGGGGAAGTCACGCCTGCCCTAGGGATCGCCACGCACCTAACCGTGGGGCCAAGCGCTCCTGCTGGGGCCGACGCCGACGTGCAGCTGGCCCAAGCCCGCGAGCTCGAGGCCAAGCTGGCGGAGGAATACCGGACGGTGCGGCTCCTCCGTGCCTCAATGGCAGGGGAAGCCTCCGCGCGCGGCGAACGCGCGCGGGAGCTGGGCAAGCAGGTTCGTGGCCGCATCAACATCGCCCCAACATCGACAACGCGGACACACCCCCGCGGGCGAGCCAAAAGCTCATTGCCGCCGCGACGCTGCTGCGGGCCATGCTGGCACCCTCGACCCCTGAGGCGCGAGACCTGCACCGCGAGGTGCAGACTCTCATCGAACAAGCGGCCGTTCAGCAGGCCGAGAGCTCGGCCTCACGCATCCGCCAACAGGGGGATGCGTGGGACGACGGAGCTGCACCGGGAGGCGAACCCTCGGTCCACGCAGGGGGGCCGGCGGGGCGACCCGCCGACCCGGGACGCACGCCGGCCAAGGAGCGGCTCCTTGACGCACGCAGGCGGCCGGATGGCGACGCCCGCAACGTCATCAACGCCAGGCGCACAAGCAGGGCGGACGCACGAGCAGCAGTGGGCTACCACCCTCGACGGGGCGGACGCTACGACAGCGGCGAGGACCGCTCCCCGACGCCAGAGCCCCCAGGGACCCGTGTGTTCATCCGGGAGATCCGCGCGACGGCGTTCCCCCAACGCTTCCGCCAACCCTCGACCATCGTCAAGTACAACGGGGAGACGGACCCCCGCGTGTGGCTCAACGACTACCGCTTGGCCTGCTAGCTGGGCGGGGCCACCAGCGATGAGGTCATCATCCGCAACTTGCCCCTGCACCTCGGCGACGCGGCCTGGACATGGCTCGAGCACTTGCCCGCCCGCCAAATCCACAATTGGGATGATCTGGTCCGCACGTTCGTGGGCAACTTCCAGGGCACGTACGTGCGCCTCGGAAATTCGTGGGACCTGCGCTCCTGCACGCAGAAGCCCGGCGAGTCGCTGCGGGACTTCATACGGCGCTTCTCCAAGCGCTGCACCGAGCTCCCCAGCGTGGCACAGTCCGAGATCGTGCACGCCTTCCTCGAGGGCACCACATGCCGGGACCTCGTGCGGGAACTGGGACGCAGCCCGCCCGCGGACTCCAACGAGTTGTTCGACATCGCCACCAGCTTCGCCTCTGGAGAAGAGGCCGTGGGGGCGATCTTCGACGGCAAGAAGGGGAAGCGCTCGGAGGACGCGCCCGCAGAGGGCAGCAAGTCCAAGGAGCCCCACCACAATGACAAGCGGGGCAAGAAAGGAAAGAAGCCGCGCCGTGAGGCGCGCGAGCAGAGGCGCGACGGCGGTAATGCCGAGGCCCTTGCTGTTGACCCGGCTCGACGGGGCCCTCGACCGGCCCCTCGAGGCCCGGGGGTGTTTGATAACATGTTAAAAAAGCCATGTCCTTACCACAAGACCCCAGTGAACCACACCCTTGAGCAGTGCGATATGCTCAAGAAGTTCTATGGCCGCGCCACCGCGAAGGAGGCAGAGGCCAAGAAAGACGGAGGCGACGGCGACGTAGGCGGCTTCCCCGCCGTCGAAAACGTGTTCCTCATCTTTGGGGGGCCAACCGTCGACATGTCGACCCGCCAGCGCAAGAAGGAGTGGCACGAGGTCCTCGCTGCGGAGAGGGCGCCTCCGTCCTTCCTCAATTGGTCGGAGGACGCCATCACCTTCAGCCGGGAAGACCACCCGAACCGCGTCCCCAACCCGGCCGGTACCCGCCTGGTGGTCGACCCCATCATCGGGAACGCGCGGTTCTCGAAAGTCCTGATGGACGGAGGCAGCAGCCTCAACATCCTCTACGCGCACACGCTGCGCTTGATGGGGATCGGGTTGGACTAGCTGCGGCCCAGCACGAAGCCGTTCCACGGCATTGCGCCCGGCAAGCAAGTCCAGCCCCTCGGGCAGATCGACCTGCCAGTTTGGTTTGGCACCGCAAAGAATTTCCGCAAGGAGATCCTCACCTTCGAGGTGGTGGGGTTCAAGGGAGCCTACCACGCCATACTTGGGCGACCTTGTTACGCCAAATTCATGGCGGTCCCCAACTACACCTACTTGAAGATGAAGATGCCAAGACCAAACGGCATCATCACCGTCGGCTCGTCCATCGAGCACGCATTCGACTGCGACGTCGAGTGCGTAGAGCACGCAGAGGCACTGGCGCTGGATAAAGCGCTGGTGACCACTTTGGAGAAGATGGTCAACGAAGACCTCGACTCCGCCGCGAAGCACACCGGCACCTTCGAGGCCGCGGAGCAGACCAAGGAGGTCCCCCTCGACCCTTCTGCCCCCGAGGGCAAGGCGTTGAGGGTCAGCTCCACCCTCGATCCCAAATAGGAAGTGGTGCTCGTCGACTTCCTCCGCGCCAACGCCGACATCTTCGCGTGGAGCCCCTCGGATATGCCAGGCATCCCGAGGGAGGTCGCCGAGCACTCCCTTGACATCCTGCCTCACGCCCGTGCCGTGCAGCAACGGCTGCGCCGCTTCGACGAGGAGCGGCGACGGCAATCGGAACGGAGCTGTGAAAGCTCCTCGAGGCCGGGTTCATCAAGGAAGTGTTCCACCCAACGTGGCTAGCCAACCCAGTGCTTGTAAAGAAAAAGAACGGGAAGTTGCGGATGTGTATCGACTACACTAGTCTTAATAAAGCATGTCCTAAAGTTCTTTTTCCTTTGCCACGCATTGATCAAATCGTTGATTCAACGGCTGGGTGTGAATTGCTTTGCTTCCTTGATGCTTACTCCGGGTACCACCAAATAAAGATGAAGGAGTCCGACCAGCTCGCGACTTCGTTCATCACGCCATTCGGGACGTTCTGCTACGTCACGATGCCGTTTGGCCTCCGAAACGCGGGTGCGACATACCAGCGCTGCATGCAGCACGTTTTCGGGGATCACATCGGGCGGACGGTCGAGGCGTACGTGGACGACATCGTCGTAAAGACCAGGAAGGCGGACGACCTGGTTGGCGACCTTGGCGTCGCGTTCGGCTGCCTACGAGCCAGTGGGGTCAAGTTAAACCCCGAAAAGTGTGTCTTTGGAGTGCCGCGAGGTATGCTCCTGGGATACATTGTCTCTCAACGGGGAATCGAGGCCAACCCTGAAAAGGTTGCGGCCCTCGAACGAATGGGTCCGATCCGGGACCTCAAAGGGGTGCAGAAGGTACTGGGGTGCCTTGCCGCCTTGAGCCGCTTCATCTCGCGGCTCGGTGAAAAGGGGCTGCCCCTCTATCGCCTCCTCAAGAAGCACGAGCGCTTCTCCTGGACCGCCGAGGCCCAGGATGCGCTCGACAAGCTGAAGGCATCTCTAATGCACGCCCCGATCCTCACGCCGCCGCAAGATGGCGAACCCCTGCAGCTCTACGTGGCCGCAACCACCCAGGTGGTCAGCGCCGTGATCGTCGTGGAACGCACGGAGGAAGGGCACGACTTGCCTGTACAGCGGCCGGTCTATTACATCAGCGAGGTCCTGTCAGACACCAAGACGCGCTACCCCCAGGTCCAGAAGTTGTTGTACGCGTTAGTCCTTGCGCGGTGCAAGCTCCGCCACTACTTCGAGGCCCACCCCGTCACGGTGGTTTCCTCCTTCCCACTGGGGGAGATCATCCGCAACCCCGACGCTGCGGGCAGGATCGCCAAGTGGTCCGTGGAGCTGATGGGCGAGACGCTCGCCTACGCCCCGCGCAAGGCCGTCAAATCCCAAATCTTGGCGATTTCGTCGCCGAATGGACGGATACACGGCTACCGCCGCCGCGCATCCAAGCGGAGTGCCGGACTCTCGTTCTTCGACGGCTCGGTGATGAAAACGAGGGCGGGCGCGGGCCTGCTCTTCGTGTCACCCCTCGGGGAACACATGTGGTACGCGGTGTGCCTCCACTTCCCCGCGTCAAACAATATGGCTGAATACGAGGCCCTCCTCTGCGGCCTCAAAATCGCCATTGAGTTAGGCGTCAAGCGCCTCGACGTGCGGGGGGACTCGCAGCTCGTAATCGATCAAGTCATGAAGAACGCGAGCTGCCACGACGATAAGATGGAGGCCTACTGCAAAGCCGTGCGAGCCCTCGAAGACAAGTTCTACGGCATCGAGCTCAACCATGTGCCTCGCCGGTACAACGAGGAGGCGGACGAGCTGGCCAAGATTGCGTCCGGGCGGATCACCGTCCCCCCGAACGTTTTCGCGCGTGACGTCGCTCAGCCCTCGGTCGTCTTCGAGCCCCACCCCTCGAGTCACGACGAACCCTCGGGGGCTCCCTCGAATCCAGCGGGTGCGGAACCCATGGACGAGGACCCCTCGAACGAGGTGTACGTGCTCTCCCTCCTCGAGGGGTATGGCTCCCACGAGGCCGACGTGATGGACATCGAGCCGGCTCCTGTCAAAGCGGACTGGCGTGACAAATATGTCGCCTGGATCGCTCGAGGGGAACTCCCCGCGGACCGGGCCGCGGCCAGGCGCATCGCCAGGATGGCCAAGTCCTTTGCCCTCGTTGACGGTGAGCTGTACAAGCGCGCCGCCTCCGGCATACTGCAGCGCTGCGTGCCCATCCCCGAGGGGCGCGAGCTCCTACGGGACATCCACGCGGGGATCTGTGGCCACCACGCCGCGCCCCGCACCCTCGTCGGCAACGCGTTCCGCCAGGGCTTTTACTGGCCTACCGCGGTCGTGGACGCCAGCGAGATCGTGCGCACCTGCGAAGGGTGCCAGTTCTACGCCCGCAAGTCCAACTTGCCCGCCCATGCCCTGCAGGCCATCCCCGTAACATGGACATTTGCCGTGTGGGGGCTGGACATCGTCGGGCCCCTGCGGAAGGCGCCCGGGGGATTCACCCACTTGTTGGTCGCGATCGACAAGTTCTCCAAGTGAGTGGAGGTGCGCCCCATCACGAATCTCAGGGCAGAGCAGGCGGTAACATTCTTCACCGACATCGTCTACCGCTTTGGAGTGCCAAACTCCATCATCACCGACAATGGGTCCCAGTTCACGGGCAGGAAGTTCTTGGAGTTCTGCGACAAGTTCCACATCCGTGTGGATTGGGCAGATGAGGCACACCCACAGACCAACGGCCAAGTAGAGCGTGCCAATGGCATGATCTTACAAGGCCTAAAGCCCAGAATCTTCGACCAGCTAAACAAATCTGGGCGAAAATGGCTCCAAGAGTTACCAGCGGTTGTGTGGAGCCTAAGGACCACCCCCGAGCGAGCCACTGGGTTCACCTCGTTTTTCCTAGTCCATGGCGCGGAGGCCGTCCTCCCCACGGACTTAGAATACGGATTGCCCAGGGTTCGAGGCTATGACGAGGATGCCAGCCGGCCGAGCCCGCGAGGACTCGCTGGATCAGCTGGACGAGGCACGCCTCGTGGCCTTGATGCATTCCGCGAGGTACCAACAGTCCCTCAGGCGCTACCAAGCACGCAAGATACGCCGACGGGATTTCAGTGAAGGGGATCTGGTCCTAAGGCTACGCCAAGACAACCGAGGGCGCCACAAGCTATCGCCCCCATGGGAGGGACCCTACGTCGTGGTGAAGGTACTCAAGCCCGGCACGTACAAGCTGGCCAACAAGGACGGTGAAGAGCTCACCAATGCTTGGAACATCCAACAGCTACGTCGTTTCTACCCCTAGCTAGGATTCCCAAGCATTTTTTGTTGTAAAAATCATATGGCCAACACCCCAGTTGGTGACAACTATGTAAACACCTCAAGTCAAATGGAAAGGGCAACTCGGCTTTCCCCTGAAACCCAAGTTACCCTCCGGGGCTACTACAGGGGGCACCCCCCCCAAATGGTCCCATTTTCGCGCAAAAATAAAGCAACTCACACGCGCTAAGTTTGTTTTCTACTTCAACCCTGAGCAACGGTTCGAACAGGGCGCAGGCGGCCTAGCGGAAGGAGCGCGCGAGTCAGAGATAGCCTACGCCACGAGGATACGGCCCTTCTCTCTCGCCTCCAACCCAGCAGCCCCCCCCCCTGCGAAAATCGAACTCCCCTAACTAGAATCTACTCAGGAAGAAGGAGAAACAAAAAGCGCAAACAAACAAAAGACTTCATTTCGTATCAGCAAATGTTTACAATCAAGATAACTTGTTTATTTACAAAGGCCGCGCGGCCAGAATACTGATACACAAATAAAAAACGGGCCAAGAGCCCAGCTGTCTTCAGGAAGGAGGAGCGGCGGCGTCGACAGTGTCCGGGAAGAGGAACTCCTCGAAGGCTTCAGCGAGCGACCCGGCGGCATCAGCGGCGAGCGCGTCCACGCGCTCTATCACCACCTCATCCTCGACGCCCTCGGGAACAACGTAGCCCTCCGCCAGCGCCTCGAAGTTGACCTCGTAGTGGGACCGTACCACTCCGAGGGCCTTCTGGACGCCAAGACGCAACGCTCGGCGCATCCGTTCGGTGACGTGGCCGCCGAGGGCGCGCAGGCGGCTGGCCAGCGAGCTTCCGGCCTGCTCTTCACCCTCCTCCATGACCTGGTAGGTCTCGAGGGCCGCATCACGCAGCTCCTGCAACTCCTGCTCGGAGGAGTTGTAGGAGGCCTGCAGCGCCTCGGCCCGCTCGGCCGCATGCCCCAAGGCAGTGCGCAAGCCTGGAGCCACCAAGACAAGAAAGAAATCAGAAAAAGGAATGCGAATTCCCAAACACAAAACCAACCAAACAAGAGTCAAGCAGCAGCTCACCCTCAACTTGCTTCCTCTCCGCTTCGAGGTCACGGCGCTCAGCCTCGACCGCCAGCTCGAGGCCCTTGATGGTCTCGCCCTGTTCCTGGATGGCCAGCTCCTGGCTCGCGCTGTTGATGCCGAGCACCACCAGCTCGCCCTCGACCTCAGAGAGCTTGGCGTCTCGATCCGCCAGCAACTTCTGCGCCGCCTCGCGGGCGACGTGCTCCTCGCTCCCGGCGGCCGGGCGTCGGCGAGGGGCGCCTTGCCCCCCGCCGGAGCCGCCCCTCGGCCCCTTGGCGGGCGGTGCGCTCTGCGGGAGCCGCTCCTCGGCGACGGCGAGCGCCGCAACCTTGGCGTCGAGGGCGGCCTTCAAGTCGCCGGCCTCCTTAGCCCGCCCGCTCCGCGCCCCGCGCGCCCGCTCCTCGGCCCGGCGGCCGCCGCGCCCGTGCCCCATCGAGCGACGAGCGGAGCTCCCGGTTCTCTCCGCGGACGCCGGCCACCTCCGCCTCCCAGTTGGTCGCCAGCGTCCGCATCTTCTCCACGTCCGAGCGTGCCTGCCACAGCGCCTCATCACGGTCGATGAGGGCTGTGCAGATCCGCTCAAGGCTAGAGCGATGCGCCGGGTCTTGCCTTGTGCTCTCAGGGAGTTCGTCGCGCAAGACCGTGGCTCGGTACGCCAACCAGCCGTCCGGGGTCCGGAGGGCGTCGGCGAGCGCGTCAAATGCGCCGCATCGCTCCCGGAGCTGGTGGAGCTCGGCGTTCACCCGATCGAAGGCGCCGTACTTGTCGTGGGCGCGGCGCTCGAGCTCCTGGCACCCACAAATCGAAACCCGTAAGCGCCATGACACAGAAACAGCGGACAAAAACGAGAGAAAGAAGAAAACGAACAACAACGCCCTACCTGGAAGACGCGCCATGCGGGGCCGCCATGGACCCTCAGCGCCTCGTTCAGCACGCGGTCGAGAGTGGCGCCGTGACTTCGGAGCTCTCCCCAGAGCTCCTGCTCCCCCCGGGCGTCAGCGAACGCAGGGGGATCGCCGCCGGCCCCCTCCACCTGGGCGGGGTGGCCGGCACGAGAGGACGAGGCCTCGACACCGTGTCCTCGGCCCCCCGCCACCATGTGACCCTCGCGCCGCCTCGCGAGGGCCCCCTCCGCGGGGCTCGGGGGAGCGCGTGGGGAAGCTCGCCCATTGATCCCACCGGGCGGCGGGGAGTCGTCGTCCGGGACCTCCACCACCTCCGCCCGGGAACCGCCGGCGGGACCCGGCCCTCGCGCCACCTCCGCCGGCGCCTCGGCCCGCGCCTCCACGGCCACGGGCGCCCGACGCGGCGCCGTGGCCGCCACCGCAGCCGCACCCCCGCGACCGCGGGTGCCCGTCCGCCCTCCTCCGCCGCGGCCACGGGCGCCACCGCAGCCGCACCCGCTCTACCTCCGCCGCGGCCGGCGCAATGGACCGCACCTCCGCCGTAGCCGCCACCGCCGGCGGCGTCATCACCGCGGCCGCCACCGCGGGCGCGCCTCCGCCACGACCGGCGCCCGCCGCTCCTCGACGACGGGCGGCGCGCGGCGGCGGCCGACCGGCCGCCGAGGGCGCGAGGCCTCGGTCGCGCCTTGCGAGCCCCTCGCCGGCCGCCGCCGTACTCGCCCCCGCCCGCGACGCCCTCGACGAGCGCCGCCGGGTAGGGATGGATGCGTCCGCCCTCAGCACCTTGGCCGGTGCGAGGGGAGGCACAGTAGGCACCACCCTGCGCAAGCACAAACAGATAGTTGGAAGGCCTGATCGTCAAAGAACCAAACCGAGCTGAAGAACGAGCCCCTTACCTCGAAGAGGAAAAGGCGCGCTTCCTTTTCCTCGAGGCCTCGGCGGATGAGGCCGGCGCGGCTGGCGCGCCCGCCGCCGCGCCTCCCCGACGTCGCCACCATGCGCGCGAGCCCCGCCCCCACGCGCGAGCGCGCTTGCGCGCGCGCCGGCGCGCGCGCGCGCGCGCGCCTCTACGCGCACGCGCCGGCACCTCCGCGGCGCGCGCCGTCCTTGTTGTCGGTTGGCGGCGGCGGGCGCCGCGCCGCCCGCCCCGGCGACGTCGCCCTTGCCGCCGGAGCCGGCTCCGGCGACGGGGGCGCAGGCTCCCACCTATCGGAGGGGCCCCGCCCCTCGGCCTCTTCCTCTTCGTCCTCCTCCGAGGACGAGTACTCCTCGGTCCCCGGGAGGAGAGCCCCAGCTCCTCGCGCCGCCGGTGCTCCGCGTTCCGTCGCTCACCGGCGCTCGCGGTGCCGCCTCGCGCGCTCCCTCTTGCACGCCGCCCGCTCCTCGCTCCCCCCCCCGCTACGCCGCCCGACCGAGCGCGCGGGAGTCGGGGGTGGGCGGAACGGACTTCGAGGCGGTGAAGTTCACCAGCTGCATGCAGGAACGTCAAAGGCGCGTAAGGAGGCAGAAGCAACACCAAGAACTAAAACAGAATCAAGAATCACACTCACCAGCGGGCCGGTGGGGAGCATCTCGAGGTCCCACGGGGTCCGGTCCGGATGCGTCGGCATCCGGGTGTCGACGGCGTTCCGCGCCCGGGTTAGCGCATACGGCCGCCCGAGGGGGGTCGGGAGCATCCACGACCTCGCCAGCGCGATGGGGTCCGCCTCCTCTGTCATCTCGTAGATGCAGAGCGGCCTTTCCATTAGAGGCACGACCCGCCGGTGATGGAGGAAGGCGAGGACGCCCACCGCGGTCAGCCCCTGCACCGCCAGGCTCCTCAGGGCGGCCAGGACCGAGTCCTGCCGCCTCCGATGCTGGGGCGTGGACACCCCGTAGCCCCAAGAGCTGGGCTTCTCCTTGAACACTCGACCGGTGTAGGGGGGAGGCCGGGCTCGGCGTTGCGCGGGTAGGAACCATCCCCCGCTCCCGCCGGCGTTGTTCGTCGTCATGGTGCGGGGGGATGTATTCGTCCTTGAACTGCCCCCGCAGGGCGAGTGACATCCCGCCGGCGTGCACCGCGCGGCGGGTCCTCGGCTCCGTTGTGGGCTGCGTGAAGAGCTCCGCGCGGAAGAGGTGTACCCGCAGCTCCCGCCTGATCGGGATCCCCAGATATCCCTCGCAGACGCCCACGAACGTGGCCGCCTGCGAGATCGCGTTGGGCGCGAAGTTGTGCAACTCCACGCCGTAGTAGTGGCACAACGCTCGCATGAAGCGGCTCGCCGGCGCGTTGAAGCCTCGCTCGTGGAAGCGGATAAAACTCACCACGTAGCCCTCCGGCGGGTTGGGCGCGCGGTCCCCCACCGGCGGCACTATCCACTCTGCTGGGCGGCCATCCTCGTTTGGCGCCAACTGGCCGGCGGCGATCAGCTCGCCAAGGGCCAGTGGGGTCACCGTAGACCGCTCCCAGGCGTACGGGTCAAGGATTATGAGGGGCAGAGGCAGCGCCATGAGAAGAAGGCAAAGGAATGCGAGAGCGATGGACAGGAAAGAGGAAGAAGAGCTCTAATGGCGAAGCCGCACGGTGGCGAAAGCGAAGCGAAGAGGGAAGCACAGGGGGCTAAAATGGCGGAGCGCTAAGGTAAAAAACCGCCGCTCCCCCTTCCCCTCAGATTTATAAGCCGTGGGCGAGCTCTCCAGAGCAGATGTCCCGCGCGCACTAACTGCAGGGAATCTTCTCTTCTCGCTGACGAGTGGGTCCCGCCACGACCGCAGCGGCCACATCACCGCGAACAGGCCATCATCACGGTGAAGACTAGCAGGGGCCGTGGCAGGCGGTCACGTCCGCCTGCCCACGCCGCCCACTACGCACCCGCGAGCGGCCGCGACGCCTAAAAAGGCGCGCCCGCGATGCGAAACCGCATCCTCTACTGTGGAGCATTTAATGGCCCGGTCCCTTGCAAAGCAAGGAGAGCCCTCGAGCGGCACAGACTCCTGGCTCGGGATAAATTCAACCCTCGAAGGGACATTGGCGTGAGAAGGTCGCCACGGGGTCCGTCTGAAGCAAAGCGGGCCCCGCAAGCACCCATGCCACGCAAAACCCTCGAGCGGCACGAGCCCCTAGCTCGAGATGATGTCAGCCCTCTAAGGGACATTGGCGTGAGAAGGTCGCCACGGGGTCCGTCTGAAGCAAAGCGGGCCCCGCAAGCACCCATGCCACGCAAAACCCTCGAGCGGCACGAGCCCCTGGCTCGAGACGATGTCAGCCCTCTAAGGGACATTGGCGTGAGAAGGTCGCCACGGGGTCCGTCTGAAGCAAAGCGGGCCCCGCAAGCACCCATGCCACGCAAAACCCTCGAGCGGTACGAGCCCCTGGCTCGAGACGATGTCAGCCCTCTAAGGGACATTGGCGTGAGAAGGTTGCCACGGGGTCCTTCTGAAGCAAAGCGGGCCCCGCAAGCACCCATGCCACGCAAAACCCTCGAGCGGCACGAGCCCCTCGCTCGAGACGATGTCAGCCCTCTAAGGGACATTGGCGTGAGAAGGTCGCCACGGGGTCCGTCTGAAGCAAAGCGGGCCCCGCAAGCACCCATGCCACGCAAAACCCTCGAGCGGCACGAGCCCCTGGCTCGAGACAATATCGACTCCCTAAAGGGGCACAGACGTGAGAAGGTCGCCCGGGGCCCGCTCGAAACAAAGCAGGCACCACAAGCACCCATGCCACGCTGTGCCACCGACCAGCACCTCGGGGGCTGGCTCTCCCAGACCCCTCGACGGCCGCAAACGCAAAAGACGGGGCCGCCCAGGTGCCGCCCCGCACGGCCCTACTGATCAGAGGTTTGAAGCCTGACCCTCGACGGGTTCGAACAGAGCGCCCCGCATCGCGAGTCGGGGACGACGAAGGCACACGCATTCGAGCCGTTCCTCGAGCCCACCGGCCCGAGGGTGCCCCATATGTCGTGTTCGAGAGCCGCCGAGGGCGGCCTAGCCGGGGATCCCACCGAGAGAGAGCTTCCGCGCCCTCGGTCCCTATCGAACGGGACCGAGCCCCACCTAGCAAACCCACGCAAGCGCTTCCATGGACGTGTCTCTGGACCACGCAACCTACCCTTATCGAACGGGGCATGGGCGTCCACTCGAACCACCCACTAGCAGCTCAACGAGGAATCCGCAATTCGCGACCCGCTCGATGGGGGTTGCGGAAACCTCACCCTCCGTCCCGCGGAGGGACGGCGAGAGCGCGTTAAGAAGCAAGTCGTAAAGCTCTACCCGATCGCCTCGAACGGGCCCAGGCTCGGGGGCCTGACGCATGGCTACACCTCCTTGAAATGCACCCGCCGGAGACAGCACCAGCAGCGCGTGCGTCACCGAAGCCGGCTGAGATATCGCCGACGCCGGTTGAGACATGTACCACGCCCTCTGGCCAGCTCTCGCGGTTAACCCCTGCAGGAGCATCCACGCCCCTGTAGGGCTTCGGGGGCTAGACCCGCGGGTCCACTGACGCGGCCCCACGGAAAGCGTTCGCAAAACAAGGAGGGAAGAACGTCCTATCGCAGGTTCCGCATCCGCGGGAGCCTCAATGGCAAACCCGCAGATGCTCGGGGGCTACTGTCGGGGACAGCCCTAGGGGTCCCCTTAAACAACGGGGAAATCCTCACTTAAAACCCGCAACAAAGCCAAAACACAGTTTGCCTAACCATGCAGGACATGGCCCATGCCGCAGGGACCCCGACGACCCACCAAGGCGGCCCTCTTGAAGATCCCCTCGAGCAGGCTCCGCCTCGCTCGAGGATGCGCGCCCCCCTCGGGCGGGCTGCGCCCGTTCGAGGGGGGTGCGCTTCCCTCGAGCAGCTCCGCCTCGCTCGAGGGCCCGCTCCCCCCTCGAGCGGGGCTCCGCCTCGCTCAAGGGTCCGTCCCGCCCTCGACCGTGGTCCGCCCTCGCTCGAGGGTGCCCCTCACGCGTGCGCCGGCCCCCGTACGCGGGCATTTACGCCCTGACACCGGCGGGACGGCGCCATCATGCGCTCGGGGCTTGCGCCCCGGTGCTGCCGGACCAACTCCCCAGGAGGGAGCCCATCCCCATCACTGTGGGGAGGGACTGTGCCGCAGGACCGGTGCTAGTCCCGTGACGCCGTGCACCTGCTCTGGTACGGCTAACGCGCCGAGCCCTCGAAGGGGGGCCGGCTGCACCCTCGATTTGCTTTCTTGTGACTCTGCAGGGTTAGGTGGAGGCGTTAGGCCGGTGGAGCGCCATCCCCGCCATCGTTACGGCATGGCCGCCGCCCCCGCGCGTGTGCGCACGCCCGGCGCCGTAGCGGCGGCTCCGGGAAGACCGTGGAACGCGTTGGGAAGGGACGCCGTCTTACCTACTCCTGTACTCCGTACGGGCCAACGTGAGTAGCTCCCTCGAGCCTATCAGAAGACATCACCACCATCCGCCGCCATTCCACCCTCGAACCGCCACAGTTCGGGTACAAGATAGGCCATGATGGCCAGATCGCTGCAAGGATCGTCCGGACGGCCGCCCACTCTACAGCATAGCACGTCGTGCTTCTTCACGTAGCTAGATAGCGCGCCTCGCATGTGATTTGCCTCCTCCTTGATCTATAAAAGGAGGGCGAACCCCCCTGCCGCGAGGGACGGACGACAGACAGAGGAGAAGGAGCACACGAGACAGACTCGACACAACAGGAGACGAGCTGCGCCACGCACTTGCTCTCCAATCCTCCCACAACACCTCCAGACACAATGCCAGGGACTTGGAAGCCAGCCTTCCTCTCCCGCCTTGCTTGTAGCAGCCCCACTACAGGCACCCCTGGTGCTGAGCAATATAGTGCCTTGAGCACACCACTGCTGGACGTACGGCCCCCTCGGCCGGAACCAGGATAAACCCCGTGTCTCTTATTGCTTAGCATCGACCATCGAGGGATAGACCTTGGCGCTTTCTACTGGTTAGTGTCAGGACCATATTCCGCACCGACAGTTGCGTACGCCTAGAACTCCACAACATCTTCATAGCATCTTCATGCAGATGCTTCCTCTTTCTAAGCAACGTATATAGCAAGGGTGAGCACTTGTCGTACTCAGCAAGTATGGAAAAATTATGAATGCAAAGGCTTTATAGTGGAATAGCTCTAAGCATTTAGCATTTTAGTTGGTCAAATTTTGTTAGCACCTGATTACTAATAAAGTATAAGTATATACTAACCCACATTAAGCATAAGGTAAGAGATATGCCATAAGCATATGGCAAGCATAACCATAACACATATCACAATTTAAGTCCATCTTCAAGTTCAATTATCATGTTAGGGTCTAGGCCGCTCTTGACCGTGAGCACGGCTAACTAGTTAGTTTGACACACTGCAGAGATTGTACACTTTCACCACAAGCAGCTTAAAAGCTCCGAAGAACTTTGGACCCAACCACGCGATGCTGATTAGGCACCATACCACACTACCGAGGTGTGGTTGCATAGAGACGCTATGAGGCCTTTACAAAGGTTCTCCAACAAGTGGTGACCCACAAGGTCTAGATCAGTTAGCAAGGTATAAAGTCCCCTAGGAGGTCAATACCCCAGCATAGAAAACTAACTCACCGAACCCCCTGCTAGAGCGAGTCCATACCCCGCGGTACCGCCGATCCCATGTCCTTATCAGGTAAGGTCACCCCAGGCTAAAAGTTCCTAATTAATTGGCCAGGACCAGTGCCCGTTTAGTTCTTTTGGTTGTACTATTTTCCAAGGTGGTTCTCCATGTTTCAATTAATATATCAAAGGTGGTCTTGCAATAAAAATAACACACAGCGGAACATAGAACATAAAGGTATCCATGTAGATTAATACCATCCCAGTTAAGCAAACTAAGCAACATCTACCATCAATATTAATTAAAAGAACTAGGTTCAAGATAATGGTCAATGAGGCTAGTCACCCTTAATAGGAACCCATCAAAATTAATGCATAGAAACGCAATGAGTGATTAAATAGTTATAAAGACAAAGAACCACATACTTGCCGTTAACCAAAGTAGTGTTGTTGCTCAGAGTTCTTCAACCTCTTGCTCTTCAAAACTCTCGAACCACGTTCCCTTCTACTCGCATCAACCATCCATGCAAAACTTTCAGAGCACACATATTCTAGCAATCAAATAATCTAAATTATAAACAGTACACCAATCATAAAAAATGTACTGAAAAGCAGTACAAAACTAACTATGTGTTAGGATGAACTAACATGTCAGTGAAAGAATTACTGAGATCGGAATTGAATTGGATAAGATATGGATTTTAACAAGAAAAAGATTGCTAATTGAACATGACATATGAATGATTTCACCATGAGGCAATATTAATCGAGAAATGAATTATAAGAATACATAACTTGGAGCACAAACATATGGATGAATAAAGAATGATTTTATAGATTAAAGACGACAGTCCTAAAGATCAGTGAGTTTCGTTTGGTTGAGGTCACATGATTTATGAAGCTTTGATATATGAGAAATAAATACAAAACAATCATCTTGATTATTCTGTTAAAGGGAAAAAACCCTAATTAATGCATAGGCATGATGTCAGCATGATGTCATCACTGGCAAGATAGAAAGATGCACGAACCGTGACTAGTTTGCTTTTGTGCATAAACGTGGCCTCCTTGCTTGGACTTGTGGGACGCTGATTAGCTCATGATAGCTTGCAATATCTTTGTTGGGCAGGCAAGGCGGTTCACAAGATTTAGCTAGCTATAGCTTGTGCTCGCCGGTGTGGAACAAAGGCGTGCTGGCAAATGCATGTTGCACAAAAAATAAAGTAAGCAGGAGATGATTCAAGGCCGGTGGCGAGATAAGTTTTGGGTGCAAAATGTACAGAAAGGAGACTCAGTGAAGAACGTGATGGCATGCTCACCGACGATCTGCAAACATCGATCTGGACAAGAAGGCAGTTCGACCAGACGTGCTCCGGCCAACAGGAGATGGACGGCGATGGCTCGAGCTTCGTGCAGTCGGTGTCGCTCCGAAGTGTTAGGGTCTTCGAGACCTTGCGGCAGAGCTCCATCTCGACGAGAGAAAACTGGTGGTGGTGTAGACAGGGGCTGGCGCGGCTCGATCGGATCTCTGCGGTGGTGCTTCAGATCATGAGAGATAACGATAAGATGCAAAAGGACACGAGGAGGAGATTGGCAAATGTGATGGTGTTCTCACCAAAGCAAAAGGCTGAACGACGGCTTGAGATCAAAGTCGACAAGGACGGTTGTTGCTCAACCTTCAGGTTGACGTGTACGTGTTCCTCCATCAGCAACTCAGTGACGGCGATGTCGTGATGGATCACCTCGCTCGCGCTGCTCGTGGTCAAGTTCTCCCCGGCGGCCGGCAGCAGTGATCATGGAAGAAAAACGAGAGAGAGGAACAAGTGCTACAAAGGGAGACAAGACGGTGCAGCAGGTCATGTTGGAGTAGATAGGTGACGGCTCGGCGACGACGTCGACAACGGGTGGACCAAGAAGCCTAGACACGGCGGCACATATCAATACACCGGAAAGCATGCACGATGTGGATGGTGGCTGGCTCGGGTCCCCGCGGTCGGCGACATTCCGGTGGCGAGCGGATGATGACGAGCAGCGGCGAACACTCGGCTTGACGATGTGGAGATCCTGGTGGCACGGTCTTGCTCTCCTGGCCGGTGGAACAGGCGACGGCCAGCGGAGCTCCGCTCGGCTCCGCGGCTTCCGGTGGCGGCGCTGTGCACGTGAGACAGGGCAGCGGCAGGCGGCAAGGTATTGAGTTAGGGCACAGGTAATTACCGGTGCAAACTGGGCAAAATATATAAGGAGCAGCACATGGCTGAGCATGTTGGGCCGGCTTTGATCCCTTGTCGTGCACAACTCCAATTAATAGAATTCAAAATGGAGTTGTAGAGTTATTTGGGCTGCTAGCATCCATTTGAATGAAATAGAAAAAAAGAATGGGCCGGGGGAGAGCAAAGAAATTAGGCATGACGTGGATGATATTTTGGATAAAATATGGCTTTCACCTAAAAAAACATAGACTCAGGGAATTTGTAGAGTTCCTTGATGACGACAAAATTGTAGAAGCTCAAAGAGTTTTTTTTGGGGAGTATGATGACTTATAGATAGTTTGGGACATCGATGTATCGAAATAAAATATTTGGAGCTTGTGAAAAAAGATTATATAGCCTTGTAAGGGAAAGATTTATCTTCGAGACAAATGAGAGTTAATTCCAGAATTGACCGGAGAATTTTCGAAAGGACTTGGTTAGCTCCTACACGCCTTTTAAAACCTTGTACACTTAAGAAGCACCAAGATGCATCGGCATGAATGCAACACATGTCCATTTATTTTATTCAGAAAATCAAACAAGGCTTTTAACTATACTATATTTCACGTAAAGAAAATAAATGTTGGAAAAAAATAAAATTATGAGAAAATTGTTGTTTTAATTTTCATCCTATTCACATCCTGAAATTGTGAAATTTCAGGGTGTGACAAATCTACCCCCCTTAAACGGAATCTCGTCCCGAGATTCGAAGAAAGAATAAACAAGGAGAAAGGAGATAAACAGGAATGTTGCTATTGAGGTAGGTAGGCGGTTATCCTCTTTTGTCATCCGTGTGTAGAATCTTTAGTATTCATGTTTCTTGGTCGTTGTAGTCTTCATTAGAGTGAGCTAGATGGGGTAGGAACAAGCACAAGGTGGGAAAGAAGGTAGAGTGTTGTCTTCTTTCTTCAACTTGCTCACTTCTTGATGGTGACGGTGGCAGTAGCATTTGCTTGCTGATGACGTTGGTGTGACCTTCATTTCCTTCTTTTGGTGATGTTGAGAGGAAGGAAGGTGACAAGGAGATGGGAGGTACAACTAGAAGAACCCAACTAGGCAACTGATGTCATCGCAGATATAAGATCCACAATAGACCAACACTCATTAAAAAGAGACGAATCAATCAAGGTCACAAAACCAAGCATCATCATGCAAACACACAATTCCACCACTCAACATATAGAAACGGTGCTAAACGCTGTTAATTGGGTCAAAGGGAATCCTCCTATGCATAGGCACACTTTCTTCAGTCATCGCGGCTTGGTTGGTAGCTCCTTTGTTCAGGTGACTTGGGCAGGCTTGCTTCACGGTACATGACATGGATCAACTAAGAAATTTTAATTAGAAATGAGACTTTGGAATCAAAAGTCAATGGAGAGAATCCAAAGTATAGCATTGTTTTAAATGAAAGGAGAGATACGACAAGCAAGATGGATACACAGAAAGATAAGTTAGAAGAATAAAAAGGTAAGAAAGAATAAACATGAGGTAAGGGAAAGAAGGGATGAGAGAGTAGTGAATTCTATCAATCAGGTAGTGAATGGAAAATGAATGCAACATCAAGAGATCAAGGGGGAGACAACATAAATAGACAAGGTTAGGGAGTTTAACATTCACAAAACAATGAAGTGCAAATGAAAAAGAGTCTAAGTCAGAAAAGTGAGTTATCAAGGGGATTGAGAAAAAATGATTGTCAAGAGTGAGAATATTCATTACAGAGCTCAAGGGAAAGGTAGTGATGTATATTACATCAAAAGAAACCTTAAGAAACGATCATTGCTATTTAGGCTTACGTCATACAGTCGATACAGCTCTGATACCACTCTGTCACACCTGTTTTTCCAAAGAAAACCAAGTGCAAACCTATATGCATGCCAGGATCAAGTTTCATGCATATGGCTGACATAAGTGAATAACAGAAACAATATCACGTAAGAAAAAGGGAGATCATCAGAGTTTACACTTAATCCTGGAAACGAAGACACCAAACTCCACAAGCAATCGACTGGGGGTTGCGTACGCCTAGAACTCCACAACTTCACGGCATCTTCATGCAGATGCTTCCTCTTTCTGAGCAATGTATATAGCAAGGGTGAGCACTTGTCGTACTCAGCAAGTGTGGAGAAAGTATGAATGCAAAGGCTTTATAGTGGACTAGCTCTAAGCATTTAGCATTTTAGTTGGTCAAATTTTATTGGCACCTGATTACTAATAAAGTATAAGTATATACTAATCCACATTAAGCATAAGGTAAGAGATATGCCATAAGCATATGGCAAGCATAACCATAACACGGATCACAATTTAAGTCCATCTTCAAGTTCAATTATCATGTGAGGGTCCAGGCCGCTCTTGACCGTGAGCACGGCTAACTAGTTAGTTTGACACTCTGCAGAGGTTGTACACTTTCACCACAAGCAGCGTAAAAGCTCTGAAGAACTTTGGACCCAACCACGCGATGCTGATCAGGCACCATACTACACTACCGAGGTGTGGCTGCATAGGGACGCTACGAGGCCTTTACAAAGGTTCTCCAACAAGTGGTGACCCACAAGGTCCGGATCAGTTAGCAAGGTATAAAGTCCCCTAGCAGGTCAATACTCCACCATGGAAAAATAACTCACCCAACCCCCTGCTAGAGCGATTCCATATCCGGTAGTACCGCCGATCCCTTGTCCTTATCAGGTAAGGTCACCCCAGGCTAAAGTTCCTAATTAATTGGCCAAGACCAGTGCCTATTTAGTTTTTGTGCTTGTACTGTTTTCCTGCTGGGTGGTTCTCCATGTTTCGATTAATATAACAAAGGTGGTCTAGCAATAAAAATAACATACAACAGAACATAGAACATAAAGGTATCCATGTAGATTAATACCATCCCAGTTAAGCAAACTAAGCAACATCTACCATCAATATTAGTTAAAAGAACTAGGTTCAAGATAATGGTCAATGAGGCTAGTCATCCTTAATAGGAACCCATCAAAATTAATGCATAGCAACGCAATGAGTGATTAAATAGTTATTAGGACAAAGAACCACACACTTGCCTTTAACCAAAGTAGTGTTGTTGCTCAGAGTTCTTCAACCTCTTGCTCTTCAAAACTCTCGAACCACGTTCCCTTCTACTCGCATCCGCCATCCATGCAAAACATTCAGAGCACACATATTCTAGCAATCAAACAATCTAAATTATAAATAGTACAACAATAAAAAAAACGTACTGAAAAGCAGTACAAAACTAATCTACGCGTTAGGATGAACTAACATGTTAGTGAAAGAATTACTGAGATCGGAATTGAATTGGATAAGATATGGATTTTAACAAGAAAAAGATTACTAATTGAACATGATGCATGAATGATTTCACCATGAGGCAATATTAATCGAGAAAGGAATTATAAGAATATATAACTTGGAGCCCAGACATATGGATGAATAAAGAATGATTTTATAGATTAAAGACGACAGTCCTAAAGATCGGTGAGTTTCGTTTGGTTGAGGTCATATGATTTATGAAGCTTTGATATATGAGAAATAAATACAAAACAACCATCTTGATTATTCTGTTAAAGGAAAAAAACCCTAATTAATGCATAGGCATGATGTCAGCATGATGTCATCACTGGCAAGATAGAAAGATGCACGAACCGTGACTAGTTTGCTTCTGTGCATAAATGTGGCCTCCTTGTTTGGAGTTCTGGGACGCTGATTAGCTCATGATAGCTTGCATATCTTTGTCGGGGCAAGCAAGGCGGTTCAGAAGATTTAGCTAGCTATAGCTTGTGCTTGCTGGCGTGGAACAAAGGCGTGCTGGCAAATGCATGTTGTACAGAAAATTAAGTAAGCAGGAGATGATTCAAGGCCGGTGGCGAGATAAGTTTTGGGTGCAAAATATACAGAAAGGAGACTCAGCGAAGAACGTGATGGCATGCTCACCGACGATCTGCAAACATCGATCTGGAAAAGAAGGCAGTTCGACCAAACGTGCTCCGGCTAGCAGGAGATGGACGGCGATGGCTCGAGCTTCGTGCAGTCGGTGGCGCTCCGACATCTTAGGGGCTTGGAGACCTTGCGGCAGAGCTCCATCTCGACGAGAGAAAACTGGTGGTGGTGTAGACAGGGGCTGGCGCGGCTCGAACGGATCTTTGTGGTGGTGCTTCAGATCATGAAAAATAAGGATAAGATGCAAAAGGACACGAGGAGGGGATTGGCAAATGTGCTGGTGTTCTCACCAAAGCAAAAAGCTGAACGACGGCTTGAGATCAAAGTCGACAAGGACGGTTGTTGCTCGACCTTTTGGTTGACGTGTACGTGTTCCTCCATCAGCAACTCAGTGACGACGACGTCGTGATGGATCACATCGCTTACGCTGCTCGTGGTCAAGTTCTCCCCGGTGGCCGGCAGCAGCGATCATGGAAAAAACGAGAGAGAGAGGAACAAGTGCTACCAAGGGAAACAAGTCGATGCAGTAGGTCATGTTGGAGTAGATAGGTGACGGCTCGGCGACGATGTCGACAACGGGTGGACAAAGAAGCCTGGACACGGCGGCACATATCAATACACCGCAAAGCATGCACGATGTGGATGGCGGCTGGCTCGGGTCCCCGCGGTCGGCGACGTTCTGGTGACGAGCGGATGATGACGAGCAGCGGCGGACACTCGGCTTGACGATGTGGAGATCCTGGTGGCACTAGCTTGCTCTCCTGGCCGGTGGAACGGGCGACAGCCAGCGGAGCTCCGCTTGGCTCCGCGGCTTCCAGTGGTGGCGCTGTGCACGTGAGACAGGGCGGTGGCAGGCGGCAAGGTATTGAGTTAGGGCACAGGTAATTACCGGTGCTGTTAACACCAAAAATTGTACAAAAGAGAGACTGACTTGTGGGCCAAGTTTTTGTAAAGAAATACCATTCGACAGGAAAGTTTCCTCAAAGCATTCGGTAAAGATGCTTGCGGTCGGTAGCACGCCATCATTCGGCAGAAGGGCTGTTTTGTGCTTGGAAAAGGAAACATTCGGGAATACGTGATGACGTGGCCTGAGTATAAGGAAGGGACGAATTGATGATGGGTGCAAGACGGACATTGGCACTGGAGCATTAATTTAGGCAATTAATGTTGTACTCGTGGTCGACTAGGAGTCGTCCTAGGACAAGGGTATAAATATAAACCCTCAGTGTTTGTAATAGGGATCGAACAATTTCACAACAAACCGTCCCCGTGCCAACCTTCGAGTCCTTTAGTCGAGTCGTCGAGTTCTTCGAGAGGAATCATCGATCCGTCGACCTCCGTAAGTATCGGCAACCTTGTATCATGTATAATATCATGCGGTGGATTTAGATCGTGATGCAAGTAGTCTTGCTACCATGCTTAGTATCATGCGGTGGATTTAAGCCATGGGGTAGGCTAAGATCTAGCTTGGAATTAGTTATCGGCTCTATTAGATTTGGCAAGATCTAGTAGATTCATTAAGTTACCACATGTTGCTTTGGATTTTGCTTTATGTTTAATTCATGTAACACTCATATTGCCCAATTTAGATTGATTAGATTCGGCTCTATCTTGTTTACGATCCATATGATGCGTGCTCAAATGTTTAACTCGATGTGGTGCATGGATCACGTGCTCTTAAATACTTGAACCCGAATCAATCTAGATTGCCACATGTTGTGGGTTCAAGCGTGTTGATCTAACATAGTTTGTTGCTTCTCCACGGAACCTGAATCGGCTGTACAGCTGTATTCGGCAGTCCTGCCATGAGTGAAATGTGTTCATAAGTTTGTTTTAAATAATGTATGCTTTTAGCCTTCCATGTTTAGATTGTATCATGCGGTGGATAGATCTACTCATGGTTGGTGGTATGGTTTCAAACGAGTCGTATCATGTGGTGGATTAACTTGTGGAGCACATAGCCCGATACTTGATGCAGCTTGGGGAAGCTTCAGCTGATGAAGCATTCAGGATCAGATATTTCAGGATCAGATATTTCCCCTTATCATTGACAGGCCCGGCCTTTACATGGTTCACTTCTCTGCCTGCTCACTCAATATGCTCTTGGAAGGATTTGGAGCAGAAGTTTCATGCTCATTATTTCATTGGCAGCAATGAGAAGAAGCTAATTGATCTAACTACCCTGAGACAAAGGAACAATGAAACACCAATGGAGCTCCTCAGGAGATTCAGAGAGACCAAAAGCATGTGCTTCTCTTTGAACCTACCAGATGATCAATTGGCTGGTATGGCTGTGGCAGGTATGTAGCCAGCTATTCGGGAGAAGCTATTCGTCATGGAGTTCGATAATCTTGGCCAATTATCTCACAGACTATCATTAATGAGCAACCAAGCTTATGGATTCAAGAAAGACTCCAGGTTCACCAAACACAGTGATATAGCTGACATCTATAACCAATTCCTCGAAAGAGCAGATCAGGGAGAAGAATTTGATGATGAACAGGAAATAGCTACAGCTGAAATAGTGTGGGGCAAAGAGCCAGTAACAGTGAATCAAAAGTGGGTCAAGCAAGCCAAGGGAACTTATGATTTTGATGTGACCAAGGCTGATAAGCTCTTCGAGTTCCTCGTGAAGGAAGGCTGAATCAAGTTGCCAGAAGGGCATTCTATGCTTCGGCCTGATGGAGTGAAAGAAAATAGATACCGTGGGTTTCATGACAGGATTTCTCAATCCATCAATGAGTGCAGGGTTTTCAGAATGAGAATTCAAAAGGCTATCAAAGAAGGTCATCTAAAATTTGACAATAAGATGAAGTTGGATGGCAATCCTTTTCCTTAAAACATGATTGGGTTTTCAGTCAACATGGTGACTGTTGAGGAAAAGGGAAATGTGAAGGTTTTGACTTCAGCGAGGGCAAAGCAGGAGGGATCAGTTGACCCTGCTCAACAAGTAATAGTTGAACAAGTCCACAAGGAAGTGCCTCGCATCCTGAAAAGTCAAATAGAAGTGGGGGAATCTTCTAAACCTAGAGTGACTTCGCGCATTCTTCTTAATAAGTGGCAGCGTCAGCAAGAAAAGGAGCTCTACTAGAAACAAAGGTATGAGGAGGAAAAGCGAAGATACGAAGAGGAGGTGTACAGGAAAGAACGAAAAGAGCATGCACGAGAGCAAGAGTGTGCGCATTAGGGATGTGCGTTCTTCAGGCACTGCTGGAATGAAGGTTTAAAACTCCCCATGTTGAACAATTGTCCTGAATGCAGTGAAAAATATACTGAATATAGGCAGGATACTGTCAATCGCCGATCCGTTCATGAAAAAATTGGAAGGATACATCCTAGTGACGGTCGGCACATAAAAAGAAATGAGGTTAATGATCAACCAAGGAAAAGATATGCTGATCATAGATGGGTTGATCATGAAGAAGAAGAAGAAGAGCGTGAATATGTCTGGCAGAAAGAACAGTGGTGCCCACGTGGCATGAGGAGAAGCCAAAAGAGAAGAGTTCAGCATTTGAGAAATCAAGAGTTGAAACAGGCAGGAATCAAGAGGAAACAAGTGTGGCGTCCAAAAGACAAGCCTGATGGATCTGGTCGCTCGGCTCCTACGTGCATGGTATGCTTCTTGCCGAATGAATTCATGGCTCTAGCTAATCAGGTTGTGCAGGAGGAGATGTCGCCAGACATTGATGAGGCTGAGCAATTTGGGTTGATGGAGCAGCTAGTGTTGGCCAAGCAAGCTACTTTTGATAAGCCCACCAAGAACCGGCACATGAGACCGCTGTACTTGAGAGGCTATGTCAATGGGAAGCCATTGACCAAGATGTTCGTCGATTATGGAGCTGCGGTCAATGTGATGCTGTACACTACATTCAGTAAGCTTGGCATGGGCCATGGGGATTTGATGCCAACAAGCATAGTTCTGAATGATTTTGCTGGGAATCCTTCAGACACCAAGGGCTGTGTACATGTGGATCTGATGATCGGGTCTAAGACTTTGCTCACGACCTTCTTTGTCATTGAGGGCAAAGAGTCATACAGCTTGCTACTTGGACGGGACTGGATCCATGCAAATTGCTGCATCCCGTCTACCATGCATCAACAGCTTGTTCAATTGGTGGATGATGATGTGGAAGTTGTCCAGGAAGATGATTCAGTAAGCGTGGCTAACGTGGAACCAGCCTTCTGGGAGTATCATGGTATAGATTGCTTCTCAGGCAAGGATTGGGGTGAAGGTCCTATTGAACCAATCAGCAGTGATCAACAGCCGATTCAAGCAGTCGGCTCTTATAGCAATTTTTAATGAAGAATCCAATTGATGGAGTTGAAGGAAAGTTAGGATGTGGATTCATGTCGGCTGACAAACTAGAAGAAATAGACATTGGAGATGGTGACAAGCCAAGGCCGACATTTATCAGTGCTAACTTGGATTCAAGTTTCAGAAAAGAGTTGATCAAGCTATTAATAGAATACAAAGATTGCTTCGCTTGGGATTATTCGGAGATGCCTGGTTTAGATCGTTCCATTGATTGAGCATCGGTTGCCAATCAAGCCTGGTTTTAGACCTTACAAGCAACCTCCCTGAAAGATCTACAAGGATGAAGTATTGGCCGATGTGAAAAAGGAAGTTGAAAGATTAATAGAAGCAAATTTCATTCGGCCATGCAGATATGCGGAGTGGATCTCTAATATTGTCCCTGTTTACAAGAAAAACGGGAAGATGAGGGTTTGCATAGACTTTAGAGATCTAAACAGAGCTACACCCATGGATGGATATCTGATGCCTGTTGCTGATTTGTTGGTTGATGCCGCTGCCGGGCATAAAGTCATTAGTTTCATGGATGGCAATGTAGGGTACAATCAAATTTTTATGGCAATAGAAGATATATCAAAAACAGCCTTCAGATGTCCTGGACATATAGGCCTTTTTGAGTGGATTGTCGTGACATTTGGGTTGAAAAATGTCGGTGCAACTTATCAAAGAGCCATGAATTATATCTTTCACGAGTTGATCGGAAAAATTGTGATGATGTCGTGATCAAGTCTTTGGATCATGAATCACATTTCGATAATGTGAGGAAAACTCTAGAGTGCACCCGAAAACATGGGCTTAAGATGAACCCGAATAAGTGTGCCTTTGGGGTTTCTGTTGACGCAAAATGTGCACTCAACGCCAATCACACAGCAAGCCGAAAAAGCTAGCTTCGCACGCGCAGAGAGCAAATGACGTGCCAGTCAATTTTTCCTGAAAATTAACAAAAGATAAAGCAGTTAGATACCAAAGCTTGGAACGTGTCGGGTGGTACCAGACAGTTCCATATTTATGGCCAAGAAGCCAAGCAAGAATGACATGTAGCTATGTAGAGCTATCTGTCAAAGAATCACAACCATCCGGACCATTATAAAGGAAAAAAGAATACTGCCGAATGGATGACGTAAGCGTGACGACGATCGGTCTTTGTATAGATAAAGATGCAAGCATGAAGTTATGACCGATCCCCGTGAGGTTTGTCATTAAATAAAATGAGGTAAAGCACGAACATGATCATGTATTAAATGAGCACGCATAGATCAAAGCACTAGTCTACCGCATGTCTAGGTACTTTAAGATCCGTCGGGTACGATCACAAACAAATCTATCCACCGCATGATACAACTTGCATGAAAAACGTACCACTTTCCGCAAATAGATCTATCCACCGCATGATACAATCTAAATATGGAAAGCTAAAAGCATACATCACTTAAGGCACAAACAATGCACGTGATCTACTCGTGAAAACATAACCGAATACGGCTGAACAGCCGATCCAGGGTCCATGGAGAAGGAACAAACATTACCACGTGAACAAATCTATCAGACTGAATTGGAAATCTAATCCACCGGATGACTAGCTCCAAAGCAACCCAAAAACCTGCATCTACCGCATGATACCCGGTTCTTTCAAGATTTATACGCACAAAGCAAGCTTGAACCCGCAACACGTGACAAACTAGATCGATTCGGTTTCGGCTATCGGAGAGCACAAGACCCACGCGTCAAAACACGAAACCTGCTCGTACACGGATCTTAAAAGAAGTATAGCCGATCCAAACCCATCTAGATTGGGCAAAAGTGTGTTACATGAACTAAAACATAAAGTAAAACTCATGATAACACGGGATAACTTAATGAATCTATTGGATCTTGCCAAAATCCAATAGAGCCGATAACTAGCTTCGAGCTAGATCTTAGCCTACCGCATGGCTCATGATCCAACAAGAAACCCTCTTGAACCAAGCTTGAATCTACCGCATGACACGAAGCATGGTAACAAGACTACTTGCATCAGATCTAAATCCACCGCATGATACTAGACATGATACAAGGTTGCCGGTACTCACGGAGGTCGACGGATCGATTGGCCCTCTCGAAGAACTCGACGACACGACAAGGACTCTAGGGTTTGGCGTAAGGCCGGTGTGTATTGAGGAATGAACGTGTCCGTTACATACATCCGGGGATCGTATTTATACCCTGCTCGATTACAATTGCGAATGGATTCATTGCCTAACTAAACTCGATCGCCTATCCATCCATTCGCTTCCTCCGATTGAGCCACGTCACCGTCCAATCCCGCAAAATCAGCTCTCTTGTTCCTTTGCCGAACCGGGAGCGGATAGCCGACCGCGGATCCTTCCGCCGAAAATCTCTCGAAAATATCTTTCCTTCCACCAGACGGACTCTTTTTCGAATCGGACCCACATGTCATACTCCTTACCAAATTTTGGTGTTAACACATGCCCCTTCAATTGTGGGATAAAAGTAATTTTGTTCCACAATTGACTCTAGCCACGAATCCTTGAGCCAAATCTGTCAACTATCGTTCTCCGCAATCCGCCGGAATCTTCGTTCAGATCCAACCCTAGATCCTCTTCGTTCCGAGCTTGAACCTCCAATGGCAACTCAGAACCAAGCTGCTCAGGTAAATCCATCCCCCGCAAACCTTGTTCGGCATTAGGTTTTCAATTTTACCTGAGATTTTTCTTTTCCGCTTAGCGCCAATGCGCGCAGGCGGTGACGATCGTCAACCTCTCCTCTGTGATTCTGCTTTTTAATCTTCCTTTGCCTTGACGATCATCTCTCCTTTTTTCAGGTTGATTCAGTGGAATCCGCCCCGTGCGCCGGTCAATCAGCCCCTCCCAGATGACTCCTCGGAGTCCGACGGCCACTCCCCGGTACCGTACGGGGAAGCAGACGCCATCCGCTACAAGGAGGAGTTAGAGGCGTCCCGTCGCGAACTGGAGGACGTCTCCAAGAAAGCGGGCGTGGCTGAGTTAGAATGGGAAGACCAGCGCAAACAGCTGCTGGAGGCCATTGACGGTATAGCCCTGAGATTGATTCTTGGTCCAGCTCGGCCTTTGATGCTAATCCCATCTGTTTGTCTTTTGCAGCCCGCGACGCTGAGCTCAACCAGCTAAAGGCGCTGGTAGAGCAATTGGCCGAGAAGGTGAATGCCCACGGCGACACGCCGGCGGAGCGCCTGACCGCGGTGGAGCGCCGCGTTGACGAGGTGGCCGTCCATGGCGTTCGCTTGGGCACCACCTTGGGCCTGGCTGCGATGGCGACGCATACGGACGTCGACTACTCCACCGGCCGCGTGGCTTCCGTGGCGGCGCGCCGGAGGACATCGACGAGATCGAGCTCATCCCGGGAGCGCCTCGACGGCCACGGCGACGCCATTGCCGAAATTACCCATCCCCAATCTGTGTTGAATAGGCTCTTTGACTAGATTGTACTAGGGATGTGTAAATGTCGGCAATATATGATGAACTTTTAAATTCTGCATTTGTTCCGTGATGTCTCCCTCCGCATTTGCATCTGTGAATTTTGCCTTCTTTGAATGCATCTGGGAACTGTCTTTAGCCGAACGCGCGCGACCAACTGCCCCCTGGCGCAAAATCCACAAAGGATCCCAATTCGGCAATCCGTAAACACTGTTCAAAAGAAAGCCCTTCGCACTCGGTGGAAACCCCTGCCGCTTGGTATTCCAACAAGGTGTGTCGGCAGATCATCACTCCCAATGCGCCTCCTTGGTCAATAAAATAGCCCGTGGGGTGCTCGCAAATCCACTTGCACACTCCTCCATCATTTCTCGTCTCTTCCCCTGCTGCTAGAGGAAAAAACCCCAACGCCATGGACAAGGGTAAACAACCTCAGGGGAGCGGCCCATCAAGGAAGCGTACGATTCGGAAGTGAGTTCTCTCTTGATCTGCTCCTCGTTCTCCTGCTTGATCTTGCGCTTCATGTTTTCTTCTCGTCTTTTTCAGCCTTGATTTGCTTCCTGAAGAGGTCATCGGGACCGAAGATGTTCCTGAGTACATCTCCTCCGATTCCTCCCCTGAAGCAGAGGACGCCACGCCTGAGCAGAGGGCCATTCATCGCGCGCGCCGCCGTGCCCGGCACCTGGAGCGTGACCTCAGGGACATGTCCGTCCGCTGCCAAGCCGAGCGCGAGCGTCGCATGGCGCCGGGAAGCGTTAGTAGGGGGTAAATGCTTCTGACTCCTTCATGTTTGCATCTGGATTTCTTGCCCCTAACCTTGATTCTTTTGCTCCGGATGTTTCGACGGTACAAAGCAACCCGAAGGCGGCACGGGATAGCTTGGTAGAGGCCGCCAATCACGGTCATCCTCGTGCGTTCCAAGTCGCCGTCACGGTGGTCCTGGAACAACTGAAGAGGGAGCAGCAGCCGAAGAAGCAAAGAAAAGATTGAATCATACTTTCGCTTCTTTCTCCACGCCTTCTGCTTCCCACCCCTTAGGGGACCTGACCCTCAGGGCTGCTATATGTAATCCTGCAAGAAATAGCTGTAATGTAGTATTGAGCTAAGGGCAATGCATCCAGGCACTGGCCATCTTCTTTTGTTCATAGATTTTGTTCTAAAGGCGGCCTCATTCTTGAGCGCCGGCTATTTTTTGTGTCAGATGCGTGTAATCATCGATCGATCTCAATGCTAGGATAATATTTCTTCAGATATCTCCCATTTATCGCAGCGGAAAATTCTTCTCCCAAAGAAAGTTTTCAATATGTATGCATTACCAGGGACGCATCTGACCACACGAAAAGGCCCCTCCCAGTTAGGGGACCATTTGCCGAATTCCCTGTATTTAGTTCCAATCGGCAATAGCGCTTTCCAAACTAGATCGCCTTCTGCGAATTGCTTTACCTTTACTTTCTTGTTATAGTATTTGGCGACCCGCGGCTTGTTTTTCTCGATGTTCTCCGGGGCCCCGAGACGGATCATATGCAAATCTTCTAACTCATCCATCATTAGGCCACTGTAATCCTTGGAGCTCAAATCGTTTTGCGAGCACTACTCTCCTTGACTCTGATTGCATTTCCCAGGGCAGGATCGCATGATGCCCGTAAACCAACTCGTAAGGAGAAGTCTTTGTAGCTCCATGGGGGGCCATTAGGTAAGCCCACAACGCTTCACTGAGTACCGAATGCCACCTCCTTGGCTTCTGATCGATCTTCTTCTGTATCAGCTTGATCATGATCTTGTTAGAAGCCTCGCCCGACCATTAGCACCGGGCGTAATATGGAGAAGAATTAAATAACTTGATTCCCATGCTTTCGGCAAAATCTCTAAATTCCAATGACACGAATTGTGCCCCTTGGTCAGTGGTAATCGTCCGAGGGATCCCAAATCGATAGATGATGTGTTCCTTGACGAACTCGATCATGTTTTTCGACGTCACTTTCTTCGGTGGGACCGCCTCGACCCATTTGGTGAAGTAGTCTGTAGCCAAAAGCACGAACTTATGCCCCTTGCTAGACGGCGGATTAATTTGGCCAATCAAGTCTATACCCCAGCCCCTGAATGGCCATGGCTTGATGATGGGATTCAATGCTGATGCAGGGACTCTTTGAATATTCCCGAACCTCTGGCAATCTTGACACCCCTTGTAATACTAAAAGCAGTCCTCTAATATCGTCGGCCAAAAGCATCCAGCTTGCCTAATAACCCATTTCATCCGATAGGCCGATTGGTGCGCTCCACATATCCCATCGTGCACCTCGCTCATCATGTTCATGGCTTCTTCTCGGGACCCCGGCATCGTAGCAATACTCCATCTAATGATTTATAGAATAAATTATCATCCGGAAGAACGAACTTGATTGCCTTGTACCGAGCTTCCTAGAGACTTTTCGGGATGGATCTCTCAAATAATCAACGATCTCTTTCCTCCAATCATCTTCTCGTAAGATCCGCCCCTAGTGCACACACCTGCAGCAAATGCTTCTTGACTCTCTTTATAACCAGAGGCGCTCTGAGCCGCCTGTTTGCTTCCTCGTTATGCTCTCTAGGAATGTGCTGTAGGGTTACCAATGGAAAGCCCTTCAAGATTTCTCTGCATTCCTCGTAGTAACTCCTCAGCGCCTCGCTCCTGCACTCGTATTGGCCGTTCAATTGCTTGATGACCAGCTCTGAATCTCCATAGATTTCAACTGAAACGGCCCCGGCTTCTCTCAAATATTGAAGCCCTCGAAGCAGTGCCTCGTACTCAGCCTGGTTATTTGTGACAGTGGGTTGTATAGGAATGGCGAATTCAAACATCTCACCTTTGGGCGAAATTAGCAGGATCCCTACTCCCCCACCTTTGCCACATGATGACCCGTCAAAAAATAAAGCCCAAGGGATAATTTCAAGTAGACTAATTGAAGGGTCACGATGTTCAGTTATGAAATCGGCAATGACCTGACCTTTGATGGCTTTTGCCGATTCGAACTTCAACTCGAATTCTGATAGAGCTAAAATCCATTTGCCAATCCGTCCATTCAAAATTGGCATAGATAACATATGTTTTATCACAACAAACTTCGAGTATACAGTGCATTCGGCATTCAACAAGTAGTGCCGAAACTTTGTACACGAGTAGTATACGCAAAGACACAGTTTTTCTATAGCCGAATACCTGGTTTCAGGATCAAGTAGTTTTCGGCTAAGATAAGCTACTATCCGCTCCTTTCCTTCGAATTCTTGAATAAGGGCCGATCCAATGGTTTGGGTATCGGCCGCCACGTACAACTTGAAAGGCTTGCTTAGCTGAGGAGGAACCAGCACCGGCGGCTCCTTCATGTGTTGCTTGATTTCATCGAAAGCCTTTTGTTGTTCGTCGCCCCATGTGAATTTCTGATCCTTCTTTAGCTTCAGCAATGGAGAGAATGGCAACACCTTCTGTGACAAATTTGAGATGAATCTTCTCACGAAGTTGATCTTGCCGAGCAGTGATTGCAATTCCTTGAGGTTGGTTGGAGGAACGACTTCATCAATGGCTTTCATGCTCTTCTTGCCAACCTCGATTCCCCCTTCGTGGACCAAAAACCCCAAGAACTCTCCGGCTGACACCCCAAATGCACACTTGTTTGGATTCATCTTTAGGCCATGCTTCCGGGTGCATTTCAAGGTCTTCTTCACATCTTCTAGATGGGTGTCATGACTTAAGGACTTGATCACCACGTCATCGATGTAGATTTCCACAGTTTTGCTGATCAACTCATGAAAAATGTAATTCATGGCCCGCTGATAGGTTGCACCGGCATTTTTCAACCCAAATGTCATGACGATCCATTCAAATAGGCCTATATGACCAGGACATCTAAAGGCCGTCTTCGAGATGTCTTCTATTGCCATAAAGATCTGATTGTATCCCGCGTTGCCATCCATGAAGCTAATCACCTTGTGCCCGGCAGCGGCGTCAATCAATAAATCGGCAATAGGCATCGGGTATCCATCCATGGGAGTAGCTCTGTTTAGGTCCCTGAAGTCTATGCAAACCCTCATTTTTCCGTTCTTCTTATACACAGGGACGATGTTAGAAATCCACTCCGCATATCTGCACGGCCGAACGAAGTTTGCGTCAAGTAATCTTTCGATCTCCTTCTTCACATCGGCCAATACTTCATCCTTGTAGATTTTCCGGGGTGGTTGCTTATATGGTTTGAAACCAGGCTTGATCGGCAACCGGTGCTCGACGATGGAACGATCCAATCCAGGCATCTCCGAGTAATCCCAGGCGAAGCAATCTTTATATTCTTTGAGAAGCTCAATTAAGTTCCCCCCGAAGTCCGGGCCGCAAATTTGCACCGATGAACGTCGGCCTTGGCTTATCACCGCTTCCAATGTCAACTTCTTCCGGCTTATCGGCCGACATGAATCCTCGTCCTAACTTGCCATCGTGCCATCCACGGGGTTCTCCATTAAAAATTACTATAAGAGCCGATCGCTTGAATCGGGCCGTTGGTCACCGCCGACGAGTTCAACGAGACCTTCTCCCCAGTCCTTTCCTGAGAAGCAATCGATGCCTTGGTACTCCCAGAAGGCTGGTTCCATGTTGGTCACGCTCACGGAGTCATCTGCCTGGACGACCTCGATCTCGTCATCCACCCACTGGATAAGCTGTTGATGCATGGTGGATGGGACGCGGCGGTTGGCGTGAATCCGCGCCCCGCCCAAGCGACAGGCCGTAGGCTCCCTTGCCTTCGATGACAAAGAAGGTGGTGAGCAGCGCCTTGGACCCGATCATCAAGTCCACGTGAGCGCATCCTTTGGTGTCTGAGGGATTCCCGGCGAAGTCGTTCAGGATGATGCTTGTAGGTGTCAGATCGCTCGGGGTCATGCCAAGCTTCCTGAAGGTGGTATACGGCATTACGTTGACTGCCGCGCCACCGTCGACGAACATCTTGGTCAATGGCTTGCCGTTGACGTACCCCCTCAAGTACAGCGGCCTCATATGATGGTTCTTGGCCGGCTTGTCGAAGACGGCCTGCTTGGCAAGCACCAGTTGTGCCATCATCTCCTCGGGCTGCTCGTCATCAAAGGAAGCTTCCTCCTGCATAGCCTGGTTAGCAGGAGCCATGAACTCGTTCGGCAGGAAGTATACCATGCATGTAGGGGCCGAACGCTTCGATCCTTCTGGCTGGTCCTTGGGGCGCCACTTCTGCCTCGTCTGGATCCCGGCTTGCTTCATCTCGCGGTTCCTCAAGCGCTGGACCCGCCTCTTCTGGCTCCTGCGTAGGCCGGGTGGGCACCATTGCCCCTTCTGCCAGACGTGGACATCCTCGTCCTCTCCCTGATCAGCCCACCTGAGATCGGCTTGGCGCTTCCTGGGGTGATCGATGATCTCAATTTTTTGACGCCGATCCCCATTCGGGTGGATCCTTCCAAGTCTTTCGTGGACGGATCGGCGATTGGCAGTTTCCTGCCTGTACTCAACATATCTGTCGCTGCATTCGGGACAGTTCCTCAATGTAGGCAGTTTCAGGCCCTCATTCCAGGCGGTGCTCGAAGAAGGCGCACCCCCGGTGGGCGCGCTCGCGCGCGCGTGTCTTGTTCTTGATTCCATCCGCGCGCCTCCTCTTCGGCCCCGCGTCGCTCCTCCTCGTGACGACGCTTTTGGTAGCGCTCCTTTTCCATCGGCGCTGCCATTTGTTGAGGAGAATGCGTGACGTCACCTTGGGTTTAGGCACGGACGATTCCCCAATCTCGATGTGGCTCTTGAGAACGCGGGGGCGTCGCCCCGCACTTGTTCTAGGGTCACCTCGGCGCTCCGGGTCCACCGATCCACCTTGCTTGGACTGGGTCGAGGTCGGGACCTTGACTTTCCCCTTCTCTTCGGTCGTTATCGCATTGATAGAAAAGCCGAGCATGTTACGAGGGAAGGGGTGGCCGTCCCGACTTCATCTTGTTATCGAACTTGAGGTGTCCCTCCTGGATAGCCTTCTGGATCTTCATCCTGAAGACCCTGCAATCGTTGATGGAGTGTGAGTCCCGGTCATGGAAGCCACAGTAACGTTTTGCTTTGACTCCATCAGGCCGAAGCATAGAATGCCCTTCCGGCAGCTTGATTCGTCCTTCCTTTACCAAGAGCTCAAATAACTTATCAGCCTTTGTGATGTCGAAGTCGTAAGTTCCTTTGGTCTGTTTGACCCACCGCTGATTCATTGTCAAGGGCTCTTTACCCCACATGATCTCTGCTGCAGCTATCTCCAATTCGTCGTCAGAATCCTCGCACAAATCAGCCTTGTCCAAGAATTGGTTGTAGATGTCAGCGATGTCATGCTGCTTGCCAAACTTGGGGTCCTTCTTGAGGCCATGTGCCTGATTGCTCATCAAGGATAACTTCACGCGATAGTTGGCCCAAGTTTTCAAACTCCATCCCAAATAGCTTCTCGCGCACGGCCGGCAACATCCCGGCGACGGCCATATCGGCCCACCGATCGTCCGGCAAGTTCAATGAGAAGCACATGCCCTTGACTTCTCTCGAATCTTCTAAGAAACTCCGGCGGTGTTTCGCCGTGCCTTTGCTTCGGGGTGGCGAGATCAATCAACTTCTTCTCGAACGCGCCGCCGAAGTAATGAGCGTGGAATTTACGCTCCAAATCCTTCCACCGGCCACCGATTCGGGCGGCAAGGACGAGAACCACCGAAAAGCCGGGACCCGTCGGCGAGGCGGGGAAGTAGCGAACCCCGAACGTCTCCTCGGCCGAACATTCCCCAAGCCGCATGAGGTAACGGGCGATGTGCTCGACCGTGCTTGTCTCGTCCCTGCCCCGAGAGAACTTTGTGAATTCCGTCGGCGGCTTCACCCTCGGTGGCGGGGAGCACGTTATAGTACCACTGCGGGAACGGCGGCACGTAGGTGGGGCCCCGCATCTTTGGCTTGAGGCCGAACCGATTCCGCATCAATTCGGCCATCTTGCGTGCTAGGGCGTCTTCCTCTTGAGCGCCGCGGCCGCGCGCGTACCCCGGGTGCGGGAAGGCATCGAACGCTCCGTAATTTCCCACTTCATGATAACCACCGCCGTACAAATTCCTCCGGGAGCCGGTTGGTCGACGGAGCTATTCTTCGGACCGGGGTCGAGTGGGGCCCCAGATGAGCCGAACGCTAGGTCTCCGTACGTAGGCTGGTACGGATTCGGCTGTTGCACAGGCTGACCCGTGCTGCTCTGTGGTGGCGGCAGGATTGGTTGACTTCCTGAAGCTTGCAACGGGGGGCCGAACCGGCCCCCCGGCGCCCTGCGGAGGAGGTTGGAATGTCTGGCTCCCGGAGCTTTGAGGGGGAGGCTGCTGCAATTGGTTCCGTAGCAGCGGCTGAGAGCTTGATTCACCCAGCTCCACGGTGCTCTTTCCGGCGGACGCCTTCCCGAACGCTTGCCTCGCGCCCGGGCCAAAGAGGGCCACCATCATCCTGCCGGAGTGATCCGAGGAAAGCCTCGATTGTGCTTGGTGAGCATGTCGTCTACCGACTCTTGGAACATCCGTGCGCATTCCTCCTTCTCCCGTTGGGTTGAGGCATCGCTCTCTCCCGGCGGCGCACTGCGGGCGGGTCATTCTTTAGATACGGTACACCACTTCGATTCTTCTTAAACGACATGAGACACTTTTGCTGAAATTGATTCACGACGTCCGGGAGCCGCCGATGCTTTGCTGCGGAAAAAGCTCTTCGATGCCGACATCCGGGAGGTCCGAGACTTCGGGCATCTTGAACCAATTCGGTCGTTGTCCCACCGGGCGTGCCAAAAAGTGTGTTGACGCAAAATGTGCACTCAACGCCAATCACACAAGGCAAGCCGAAAAAGCTAGCTTCGCACGCGCGAGAGAGCAAATGACGTGCCGATCAATTTTTCCCGAAAATTAACAAAAGATAAAGCAGTTAGATACCAAAGCTTGGAACGTGTCGGGTGGTACCGAACGGTTCCATATTTATGGCCAAGAAGCCAAGCAAGAATGACATGTAGCTATGTAGAGCTATCTCGTCAAAGAATCACAACCATCCGGACCATTATAAAGGAAAAAAGAATACTGCCGAATGGATGACGTAAGCGTGACGACGATCGGTCTTTGTATAGATAAAGATGCAAGCATGAAGTTATGACCGATCCCCGTGAGGTTTGTCATTAAATAAAATGAGGTAAAGCACGAACATGATCATGTATTAAATGAGCACGCATAGATCAAAGCACTAGTCTACCGCATGTCTAGGTACTTTAAGATCCGTCGGGTACGATCACAAACAAATCTATCCACCGCATGATACAACTTGCATGAAAAACGTACCACTTTCCGCAAATAGATCTATCCACCGCATGATACAATCTAAATATGGAAAGCTAAAAGCATACATCACTTAAGGCACAAACAATGCACGTGATCTACTCGTGAAAACATAACCGAATACGGCCGAACGTACCGATCCAGGGTCCATGGAGAAGGAACAAACATTACCACGTGAACAAATCTATCGACCGAATTGGAAATCTAATCCACGGATGACTAGCTCCAAAGCAACCCAAAAACCTGCATCTACCGCATGATACCCGGTTCTTTCAAGATTTATACGCACAAAGCAAGCTTGAACCCGCAACACGTGACAAACTAGATCGATTCGGTTTCGGCTATCGGAGAGCACAAGACCCACGCGTCAAAACACGAAAACTGCTCGTACACGGATCTTAAAAGAAGTGTAGCCGATCCAAACCCATCTAGATTGGGCAAAGGTGTGTTACATGAACTAAAACATAAAGTAAAACTCATGATAACACGGGATAACTTAATGAATCTATTGGATCTTGCCAAAATCCAATAGAGCCGATAACTAGCTTCGAGCTAGATCTTAGCCTACCGCATGGCTCATGATCCAACAAGAAACCCTCTTGAACCAAGCTTGAATCTACCGCATGACATGAAGCATGGTAACAAGACTACTTGCATCAGATCTAAATCCACCGCATGATACTAGACATGATACAAGGTTGCCGGTACTCACGGAGGTCGACGGATCGATTGGCCCTCTCGAAGAACTCGACGACACGACAAGGACTCTAGGGTTTGGCATAAGGCCGGTGTGTATTGAGGAATGAACGTGTCTGTTACATACATCCAGGGATCGTATTTATACCCTGCTGATTACAACTGCGAATGGATTCATTGCCTAACTAAACTCGATCGCCTATCCATCCATTCGCTTCCTCGATTGAGCCACGTCACCGTCCAATCCCGCAAAATCAGCTTTTCTTGTTCCTTTGCCGAACCGGGAGCGGATAGCCGACCGCGGATCCTTCTACCGAAAATCTCTGAAAATATCTTTCCTTCCACCAGACGGACTCTTTTTCGAATCGGACCCACATGTCATACTCCTTACCAAATTTTGGTGTTAACAGTTTCGGCTGGAGAGTTCCTGGGATTTTTGGTACATGAAGGAGAAATAGAAGTTGGCAAGAAAAGCATGAAAGCTGTTGGTGAAGTTATTCCTCCAACCAATCTCAAGGAGTTGCAGTCATTGCTTGGCAAGATCAACTTTGTGAGAAGATTTATTTCAAATTTGTCAAAAAAGGTGTTGCCTTTCTCTCCACTGTTGAGGATCAAGAAGGATCAGAAGTTTGTATGGGGTGAATAACAACAAAAGGCTTTCGATGAGATCAAAGAGTACATGAAGGAACCACCGGTGTTGGTGCCTCCACAATTAAACAAGCCTTTTAAGTTGTACGTGGCGGCTGATACCCAAACCATTGGATCGGCCCTCATACAAGAATTTGAGGGAAAGGAAAGGGTAGTTGCATACCTTAGCTGAAAATTGCTTGATCCCGAAACAAGATATTCGGTTGCGGAGAAGCTTTGCCTGTGTGTTTATTTCTCATGTACAAAGTTTTGGCACTATTTGTTGAATGTTGAATGCGTTGTATATTCAGAAATTGATGTAATTAAACACATGTTGTCTATGCCAATTTTGAATGGAAGGATTAGCAAGTGGATTTTAGCTTTGTCTGAGTTTGAGCTGAAGTTCGAATCGGCAAAAGCTGTTAAAGGACAGATTATTACTGATTTCATTACTGAACATCGCGATCCATCACTTGATTTGCTTGAGATTACTCCTTGGGCGTTATTCTTTGATGGATCCTCATTTGGCAAAGGTGGTGGAGTAGGAATTTGATTGATTTCACCCAGAGGAGAAATGTTTGAATTTGCTATTCCTATTAAACCTACTGTCACAAATAATCAAGCTGAATATGAAGCGTTACTTAGGGGGCTTCAATATTTGAAAGAAGCAAAGGCTATTTCAGTTGAAATTTATGGAGATTCAGAGCTAGTTATAAAACAATTGAATGGCCAATATGAATGTAGAAATGAAATCCTGAGGAATTATTACAAGGAATGCAAGGAAATCTTGAAAAGTTTTCAGATGGTGATTCTACAACATATTCCTAGGGAACATAATGAGGAGGCAAAGAGGTTGGCTCAAAGTGCTTCAGGTTATAGAGAAAATCAAGAAGTGTTTGCCAACGATGTGTGTGCTTCTGGGAGTGATCTAGCAGAAGATGATTGGAGAAATGAAATTGTTGATTATTTGGAAAATCCACCCCGAAAGGTCTCTAGGAAACTCAGGTATAAAGCTATAAAATTTGTTCTTCTTGATGGATGTTTGTATTACAAATCATTGGATGGGGTATTGCTACAATGCCTGGGTCAAGAAGAAGCAAAGAAAATGATGAGTGAAGTGCACGATGGGCTGTGTGGCGCACATCAATCGGCTTATCGAATGAAATGGGTTATCAGGCACACTAGATGTTATTGGCCGACGATGCTGGAAGATTGCTTTGAGTATTACAAAGGGTGTCAAGATTGTCAAAAGTTTGGAAATATTCAGAGAGTTCCAGCATCAGCTTTGAATCCTATTATCAAGCCATGGCCATTCAGAGGACGGGGTATAGATTTGATTGGCCAAATAAATCCTCCATCTAGCAAGGGGCATAAGTTTGTGCTTTTGGCAACAGATTATTTCACCAAATGGGTTGAGGCAATTCCATTAAAGAAAGTAACATCAGAAAACATGGTTGAGTTTGTCAAGGAGCACATCATCTACAGATTTGGAATTCCTCAAACGATTACAACTGATCAAGGGACTCAGTTTACATCTTCAGAGTTCAGAGAATTTGCTGAAAGCATGGGGATCAAATTGTTAAATTCTTCTCCTTATTCTGCCCAAGCTAATGGTCAGGCAGAGGCTTCTAAGAAAATCATGATCAAGATTATACAAAAGAAGATTGATCAGAACCCAAAAAGGTGGCATTCAATACTCAATGAAGCCTTGTGGGCTTACTGAATGGCCCCTCGTGGAGCTACAAAAATGTCTCCTTTTGAGTTGGTTTACGGGCATCATGCTGTTTTGCCATGGGAAATGCAATCAGACTCAAGGAGAGTAGTTTTGCAAAAGGGTTTAAGTTCCAAGTTCCAAGGATTACAGTGACCTAATGATGGACGAATTAGAGGATTTTCATATGATTCGTCTTAGGGCATTGGAAAATATTGAGAAAAACAAGATGCGAGTTGCTAAGTATTATAACAAGAAGGTAAAAGTCAAGCAATTTGCAGAAGGAGATTTAATTTGGAAAGCATTACTGCCGATTGGAACTAAGTACATTGCGTTCGATAAATGGTCCTCGAATTGGGAAGGTCCTTTTCGGGTGGTTAGGTGTACGCATGGAAATGTGTTTATCTTGAAAACTTTACTAGGAGAAGAGTTTACTGCTGCTATAAATGGGAGATATTTGAAGAAATATTATCCTAGTATTGAAGTTGATCATTGATTGGAAGCATCAGGATTACAAGCATCAGAAACATGGAAACAGCCGGCGTTCGAGAAAAAAGCAGCCTTCAAAGAAAATCCTGACAAAAGGAGATGGCCAATACTAAAGTGTATTGCCCTTAGCACAAAAAATGTTTTACATTACAAACGTTTCTCGCAGGTTCTTTATTTGGCAACCCAGCCACCTAAGATTACAAGAGAGAGCCTGTGGGAAGCAGAAGGCCTGGAAGAAGAAGCGAAAGTATCCTTCATTTCTTTGACTCCACGTTTTTCCTCTTCAGTTCTTCCCTCTTCAGCTGCTCCAGGACCACCGTGATGGCAACGTAGAAGCTTCGAGGGTTTCTGTGATTTGCAGCTTCCATCAGGCTATCCCAGGAAGCTTTCAAGTAGTTGTACCTGTTAGAAACATCTGAAGAAAGGGTACAAATTCTCGTTGGATGTGGGATCTAAAACTTAAGCATGAGAATCAACTAAGGATGAGGAACTTACCCCCTACCAATGCCTTTAAGATCATGCGGTGTTCGCGTTCGGCACTACAGCGGGCGGTGATGTCCCGCAGGTTGTGTTCTAGATGCCGGATGCGGCGGCGCAGTTGGTGGTTGGTCCTTTGTTCTGGTGTGGCATCTTCTTCTTCAGCAGAGGAATCAGAAAGGATGTACTCAGGAACCTCTTCAGTACCAAAGATTTCTTCTAGTAGCAGGTCGAGGCTGGAAACAAAGAAAGGTGAATCATGAGATTGCAATCAAGAACAAGAGAAAGGGTTGAGAAGAAAATATTACTCTCGAATGGTTCGCTTCTTTGATGGGGCGTTGTTTTCCTCGACTGGCTTTTTTCCCTTGTCCACCATGGCCTTGGGGTTTTTTCTCTGGAGAAGGGGAACGAGAGGACATGAAATGATGGAAGTGTATGTGAGTGGATTTGCAGAGCACCAAGGGGGCTATTTTATTAGCCGTGAGAGCGCATCGGGAGTGATGACCAGGTGGCGTACATTAATGGGAATACCAAACGGCAGGGTTTCTCCCCAAATGCGAAGGGTTTTTTATTAAACAGTGTTCATGTTTCCCGATTGAGGATTTTCTGCAGATTCTGTGCCAAGGGACAAGAGTTTGTGCGTATTCGGCTAGAGTAAGAGTTCCCGAATACGTTGAAAATAGTAAAGGTTTGCATACACAAATCAAAGGAAATCACCACAGGACGAAAGCAGAAGATAAAATTTCATTTTTACTGCCAAAATTCCAACATCCCTAGTACAAACTAATCTAAAAGCCTGTTCAGCTCAGACTGGGGATGAATGGAATTGACAATGGCGTCGCCGTGGCCGTCGAGGCGCTCCAGGATGACCTCGATGTTGTCGACGTCCTCCGGTGCGCCACCGTGGAAGCCGCACGGCCGCGTGGAGTAGTCGATGCCGGTGTGCATCGCCATGGCAGCCAGGCCCAGGGTGGTGCCCAGGCGAACGCCGTGGAGGGCCACCTCGTCGACGCGATCTTCCACCGCGCCAAGGTGAGCTTCCGGTGTGTCTCCGGGAGCGTTCACCTTGTCCACTAGCTTCTTCACCAGCGTCTTTAGCCAATTGAGCTCGGCGTCGCGATCTGCAGCAATCACGGAGCAATGGCGGTTAGTTCAAAGTTGAGTTGAGATTAAAGAAACCACAAGATTCACCATCGATGGCTTCCAGCAGCTGTTTGCGCTGGTGCTCCCACTCGAGCTCGGCGATTCCAGCTTTTTTGGAGATGACCTCCAACTCGCGCTGGGTTTCATCGTGCTCCGCCTTGAATCTGTAGGCGGCGAGGTCATTGTAGCGCGAGCTGGAGGAGTGGGAACGGTCGGACGATCCCGAGGAATCGCCTACCATGGCCGGGGTCATGGCCGGTGCAGAGGCAGGATTCCACTGAATGCGCCTGAAAACACGAAGAGGATCGTCAGAAACAAAAGAAGATTTAAAAGAACTGCGGGGAAATCAATGTTCACCACCTCCGACGGGCACCAGCGCGGCTCCCTTTGGCCTCGTCCCTGGCCCGACGCCTATTGCTGCTGCTTGCCATGAAGTTTTTGGGAGTACTAGTGCTGAAGAAGGAAAGCTTAGATTGGCAGAGGCCTTGAAAGCAGAGGACTTAGTGAAAGGCTAGGGGCACCCGAGGTTCTTATTTATGGGACTGGCAAAGAAATCGTGGCTGGAGATCGTGGTGCATATCCCGAGAAATTTGGTAAGTGGAGAGACTCCCTTAACCGAACCGTCCTCGGGTCGTTTGGGATTCAGGCTGAGTCATATTCGGTTTGGCTGGTTGAAATTCGGCTGTATTGTGGTCGGGTTGCTTTTTGGGCCTGACACTGTTTGGCAAGAGTTGCCGAATGAATCGTCTAAAAGTTGCTCGTTAAAATAAGGCATGACAAATATTGGAAAGTAAAAGCTTATGGTGAGCAAAATTACAGGGACGATGAACCAATCAGCTACAAACTATTTGATACAATCATATACCCAAGTATTTTGAGATTACATTGGAAGCACTTGATATCATCTTGCTGATGTTTTCCAACAATTTCTGGTCAGCTTCCTGGGTGTTAGACAGAGCAGAGAGCTTTGTCTTGAGCTGATTTGATTCAATCAGAGTTGCTGTAGCTTCCTTTTGTATTTTCTCTATTGATTCAGGTAGTTCGGCTATCTTCTTCTTGTCAGCCTCGATTTCAGCTGTCAAGTTCTTCATTTCGGCTTCTAATGCACTTTTCTGATGATCTTCAGCTCAAGTGCAGGCTGTAGTTCAGCCACCAATTCCTTATTGTTTTGGATCTAAGCCTGCGAGTCTTTCACGAATTGCTTGGCTTTGGCTCTCTATTGTTCCAGGGCTGGTCGGGAGGATTGATTCTTCAAAGCTCGCCTCACTGCTGCAAAGTGATTATCCAATTGTGAGATAGGCTCTAAGGAGGCTTTGATATCGTCAGGAAGCTCTTGGTTGATGGATTCGAGCACTTCTTCTAGAAGATCGACGTCCCTGACTTGATATTGGATATCCCTTTGCAATAAAGAGAGGATTTCTTTCAGCTTTGCTTGATTTTCATCTGATAAAGCTTGGCCGGAGGATGCTTCATCTCCTTTTTCGGCAGTTAAGTCATCGACAGTAAAAGAAAGGCTGGGTGGTGATACAGCTTGATCTTGAGAAGAAAAGCTTGCCAAATTAAGGATGATTTATTAGATGGAAATAAAAGAGATAAATATTCATGCTTCATTTCTAGCCTCTTGAGTTGGAGAAGGGAGTTTTTCAGGCTCAAGAAGGGGCTCTTGGATGTTCAGTTGAGGAGAAGCTTGAGGGGTCCCTGGTAAAGCTGAGGCTTCTAGCTGAGGAGAAACTGGTGGAGTCCTCGGTAGGATTGAAGCTTCTGGCTGAGGGGAAGATGGATCCATCCTTGGTGAAGCTGGAGCTTCTGCTTGAGAAGAGGATGACTGGATCCTTGGTGAAGCTAGGTTGGAAACATGTTGAGGAGAAGAACTCCCCACAGTTTGGCTCACCAATGTTTCCTCTGCAAATAATAAGTAGAGGGTAAATGCCAATGAAGAAAAATGGTTAAAAAAATATATAATAAGATGGTGAAAATCTTACCAGTAGATGGAGCATTGGAAGATTCTGTAATGGTTATTGGTTGCTGAGTTCTGGTCTGAAATTACACAAGATAAAGATGATCAGGATGAAAAGTGGTTTTATGCTCAGGAAGGAAAAGATGTTAACCTCAATAAGAACACTTTTGGATGTTCTTTTCTTCTTGGCAGCTGGAGGAGCAACCAGGGATGGAGCTTTCCTTTTATCAGAGGCTGAACTGATGAGAGTTGGGTCTGATGTGGCATATCTGGACATCAGTTGAGCCAAGGTGGGAGATTGATATCCCAAAGTAGAGACTGGGCCTGCAATGTTGTAGGAGATTGTCCTGGCAAGAGGGGTAGGCACTGTATCTTGCAGAAAATGGTGAAAGATCCTGTTCAGTAAAGAAAGACATGGTTGAGAAAGAGGGGAAAAAATAAGTATATTACCTCTGAAATTGGCTGGAAATCAGGCATTAGCTCAAGACAAAGAGAATGTACTGGCACATTGAAGATGTGATCATGAAATTCTTGCCACCAAGAAGTAAAGGAGGGATGAGTTATTGTTATTGGCACAAAAGGTCTAGGTGCGTAGACAGTTGAGCTGCACTGATACTCAAAGACCCTTTTTGCTTGCTGGGATTCCTTAATATCCTCTCTGGGCTTGAGGAATTCATGAAGAAATAGACTTGGGGGCACTTGGTCGCATCCTAGTTGTCTGGCCATCATATTTGGTTGGTAGTATTCAAAGGTGCTCTGATTTTGCCTTCCTCCACTGAATTCTGCTGGCAGGATGCATGGATGAATGAAGATACTGAAAATTGCTATAGATTTTACATCATTACATCCGGCCTCAAAACTAAACTCACAAGGGAGAGTCATGTTATCATTTCTCAAATATGGAAGCCAAAGGGGATTGGCAAAACCTTTGAAGAAGAGCTCAAAAAGTTGGCTAATGTTTTGGCTAATGGACACGGTTGAGACAGCTTCTCCATAAGTATGGCAACCTTTGGTGCTCTGGGTTTCCCCTTCCTTGTAGTTGGTTGAAGGAAAGCGCCGGTTGTTGAGGAAAATACCAACAATCTGGTGCATATACAGCTGCAGCCACATTTGAACAAACAACCAAGGGCCGTTAACGCAGGAGATCTTTTGGCTTGTGTGCATCAAGTAGGTGGTCTGGTGAAGCATATGGTATAAACTTCCTAGGAGGTACTTTCCAAGAGGAATAAGATTACCAACAGCCAAGTCCTCAGCCATTATAATGTGGCTCAAGGTTGGCTCATTGGCTTTGCCACAGAAGATGAATCTGCATAGCCACATGTTCAGAAAGGCCCTGTACTCAATTTCAGACAAAGGGCCATCAGACATATATTTTTGGATATATCTTTTATATCCAACCCCTGTTTTCACTCTTGTTTGCCTGGAGGAGCCTTTTTACTTGTGTGGGTACACGGATCCTGTGACATCAAGGCCGGTTATCATGTATACATCGGCCAAAGTGGGAGACATTGTCCCATGGCCAAAAAGAAAGGCATTGGCACCATTCGACCAAAAATGACAGGCTGCAATCAGAAGATTCTCATTTTTTGGTGTTTCAGCCAAGGATAATTCCAAACAATGGGCAATGCGAAGACTGTCCCAATTGCTTGTTTTAGCGCTGTCATCATCAAGCATCCTCTTGTACCAGTTTCTCCAACCTGCAATTGGGGCAGGGGCCAGTTTTTGAAAGCATCTTTCCATTCATGGGGTTTCAACAAAGCTCCTTTGAAAGGGATCCTCTGAGATTAGGCTTCAATAAACTCAAAAGGGTCAGAGGTTCCCACGGGCCCGAGGAAATAAGATGGTGATTGATCCTCGACGGGAATCAAAATTTCGGTGGCTAGAGCCTATCAAGAACAAAAAAATGCAAGAGGAAAAATCTAAGATGGAATTCGAAAAAAGTAATACCAAATGGACATTAGGAGGATGAGATTTATCTGAAGAGCCTGGTCTTGGTCCGCCATTTGAAGATTTAAGCTCGAAGGATTAATGAACTAGGGTTTGAATCTGGGCAAAAGCTCCAACGGTTTGGAGGAGGAAAGAAAGGGTGTCGAACAGATTCGACTTGGAGATGTTGAGCATTTATGGTCAATTCTGGAATAAAATCACTTTTATCCCGTAATTGAAGGGGCATATGTTAAGACCAAAAATTGCTACGGGAGAGAGACTAACTTGTGGGCCGAGTTTTGGTAAAGAAACACCATTTGGTAGGAAATTTTCCTCAAAGCATTCGGTAAAGATGTCTGCGGTCGGTAGCATGCCATCATTCAGCAGAAGGGTTGTTTTGCACTTGGAAAAGGAAACATTCGGGAATACATGATGACGTGGCCTGAGTATAAGGAAGGGACGAATTGATGACGGGTGCAAGACGGACATTGGCGCCGGAGCATTAATTTAGGCAATAAATGTTGTACTCGTGGTCGACTAGGAGTCGTCTTTGGACAAGGGTATAAATATAAACCCTTAGTGTTTGTAATAGGGATCGAACAATTTCACAACAAACCGGCCCCGTGCCAACCTTTGAGTACTTTAGTCGAGTCGTCGAGTTCTTCGAGAGGAATCATCGATCCGTCGACCTCCGTAAGTACCGGTAACCTTGTATCATGTCTAATATCATGCGGTGGATTTAGATCGTGATGCAAGTAGTATCATGCGGTGGATTTAAGCTTGGTTCAAGAGGGTTTCTTTTTAGATCATGAGCCATGCGGTAGGCTAAGATCTAGCTTGGAATTAGTTATCGGCTCTATTAGATTTGGCAAGATCTAGTACATTCATTAAGTTACCATGTGTTGCTTTAGATTTTGCTTTATGTTTGATTCATGTAACACTCATATTGCCCAATTTAGAGATTCGATGCGGCTCTATCTTGTTTACGATCCATATGATGTGTGCTCAAATTTTTAACTCGATGTGGTGCATGGATCGCGTGCTCTTTAAAAGCCGAACCCAAATCAATCTAGATTGCCACGTGTTGTGGGTTCAAGCGTGTTGATCTAACATAGTTTGTTCCTTCTCCACGGAACCCGAATCGGCTGTACAGCTGTATTCGGCAGTCCTGCCATGAGTGAAATGTGTTCATAAGTTTGTTTTCAATAATGTATGCTTTTAGCCTTCCATGCTTAGATTGTATCATGCGGTGGATAGATCTACTCTTGGTTGGTGGTATGGTTTCAAACGAGTTGTATCATGCAGCGGATTAACTTGTTTGGTGTCACGCTCGACGTGTTGGAAAGTACCTAGATATGTGGTAGACTAGTGCTTTTGGCCTATGCATGCATGTTTACTGCAAATTTGTAATCATGCTTCGCCCCTTTATTTATTTTTATTGTGATTTATCCTTGAAAATCGGTCATGATCACGTGCTGCAATGTTGTTTAGACAAAGACCGATCTTTCATCATGCTTACGTCACACATTCGACTATATCCTATTTACATGCTTTAGAGTTCCAGAATGATATTCAAATTGCTGACAGATAGCTTGTCGTAGCTATATATCATTTTGATTGGCTTTGTAGCCGTAAATACGAAACTGTCTGGTACCACCCGGCAAGTTCCAGGTTTTATCTAATTGTTTCATCCTTTGTCAGTTTCAGGAAAAATTGACTGACACGCTTCGGATTCAGCACGTGTGTTAAGCTAGCTTTGTTCGGCTTGCTGTGTGCTTGGCGTAAGGTGCTGATTTTACAGCAACAGGTGCAAACTGGGCAAAATATATAAGGAGCAGCACATGGCTGAGCACATTGGACCGGCTTGGAGCCCTGGCCATGCACAACTCCAATTAATCGAATTCAAAATGGAGTTGTAGAGTTATTTGGGCTGCTAGCATCCATTTGAATGAAATAGAAAAAAAAAAGAATGGGCCGGGAGAGAGCAAAGAAAATTAGGCATGACGTGGATGATATTTTGGATAAAATATGGCTTTCACCTAAAAGAACATAGACTCAGGGAATTCGTAGAGTTCCTTGGTGACGACAAAATTGTAGAAGCTCAAAGAGTTTTTTCTGAGGAGTATGATGACTTATAGATAGTTTCGGACATCGATGTATCGAAATAAAATATTTGGAGCTTGTGAAAAAGATTATATAGCCTTGTAAGGAAAGATTTTCTTTGAGACAAATGAGAGTTAATTCCATAATTGACCAGAGAATTCTCGAAAGGACTTGGTTAGCTCCTTCACGCCTTTTAAAACCTTGTACACTCAAGAAGCACCAAGATGCATCAGCATGAATGCAACCCACATCCATTTATTTAATTTAGAAAATCAAACAAGGGTTTTACTATACTATATTTCACATAAATAAAATAAATGTTGGAAAAAAATTAAAATTATGAGAAAATTGTTGTTTTAATTTTCATCCTATTCACATCCTGAAATTGAGATATTTCGGTGTGACACCTAGTGCCTATGTGTGCGCCGCAGAATCCACTGTGGATTTCTCTGAGAAGTTCGAGACCTTTTTCGGAAGTGATGCACCTCAACCATGGCTCTGTGACTCCCGATTTATACAGTTCTCCATTTACTACTGCATATCCCCTTGCCCTTTGTTTCAATCTCTTTTCCTGCAACTCATCTTGTGGTTTGTAATGGCCTCTCAGATAAGCCATGATTTTTGCTCTCCAATCAAGAGTTTCCACAACATTTACGAGTTTTGGCCTCGATTCCTTGATAGATGGTTCTTTGATGATTTCGAAGAACACATCAGGAGGCAACTCTTGATTCCTGGCTGCCGCTTTCGCCAGTTTGTCTACTTCATTATTGTCATCTCTTGGTATGTGTTGCACTGAGTAACCTTTGAAGTGTCTTTCCATTTCTCTGACTTTTTGGAGGTACTTCATCAAGACAGGATTTCTTGCTTCACTTTCTTTTTCAATATGTTCTTGAATAACTTCCGAATCCGTCCTGATTATGGAGGTTTGCTGACCTAACGCCTTCATCTTTCTCAGTGCTAGGAGTAAAGCTTCATATTCTGTTGTGTTGTTCGTGGAGTGCTCATTATTCGCGAATATGAGTCGAGCTGCATATCTTATCACAACTCCCACCGAGGATGTTACAACTGCCGAAATTCCCACTCCCTTGTGACACCAGGCTCCATCAGAATGCACTATCCAAGGTATAGGAATTTCTTCTTCTAAATTTTATGCCGGCGAAGTCCAATCCACGACAAAATCTGCCAGGACTTGCTATTTTATCGTGCTTCTTCTTCCAAAGTCCACAATGTATGCTGAAAGTTCAGCGCACCATTTGATGATTCGAGTAGATGCCTCTCTATTTGCGAACAAGTCATTCAATGGTTGATTGGTGATGACCCTTATTCTGTGACCCTCGAAGTAATGTCTCAGCTTTCTCGCAGCCATGATCACTGCGTATGCGATCTTCTCCAACTCAGAATAGAAAATTTTTGAGCCAGAGAGGGCTTCTGAAGCGAAATACACCGAGATCTGCTTGAGCTTTCCTTCTTCTCCCTTTTCTTGCACTAAAACGGCGCTCACTGCAAAATTTGATGCAGACACATATAGCATAAGCGGCGATCTTGGTTCGGGAGGGCACAGCTTGGTCATGTTAGACAGGTAGTCTTTTAGTTCTTGGAAAGCTTGCTTTTGAGTTTCGGACCACTGAAAGTTCTTAGTACTTCTGAGAACTTGAAAGAATGGTAGATTTCTTTCTGCAGCCCTAGGAATGAACCTGTTGAGCGCGACCACTCTGCCTTTGAGCTTTTGCACATCTTTCACAGAAACTGGGTCTTGCATTTCTATTAGTCCCTTGATTTTGTCAGGGTTTGCCTCTATGCCTTTTGTTGATACTAAACACCCAAGAACTTTCCCTTTGTGAATGTTGAAGACACACTTCTCAGGATTCAACCTCAGGTTCGCTGCTCTCAGGTTTGCGAAAGTTTCTGCTAGATCACTAATATGGTCTCCTCTTTGTACACTTTTGACAACCATGTCATCCACATATGGCAGAATGTTCCTCCGAAGTTGATGAAGGACTATTTCTATCATTCTAGAAAATGTGCATCCTGCGTTTTTCAGTCCCTCTGGCATTCTCACGAAACAGAATGTGCCAAAAGGGGTGATGAAGCTTGTCTTCTCTTCATCTTCTCTGCGCACTCTTATCTGGTGATACCCTGAGAACATGTCTAGGATCGAGAACATTTCTCTATTGGCTGCATCATCTACGATTTTATCCACCCTTTCCAAGGGAAAATCGTCCTTCTTGCATGCCTTGTTCAAATCCATAAAGTCTACACACATTCTCCACTTTCCATTCTTCTTCTTCACTGGTACAGTGTTGGCCAGCCAGACTGGATACTTCACCTCTCTTATCCCTTTCGCATCTTGCAGCCTTTGAAATTCAGCTTCAACTGCTTTCACTTTTTCTTCAGACATTTTCCGAACTTTCTATTTTTTGGTGCTATTTTTCATCTGTTTCCAGCTTGTGTTCAATGATGTCCCTGTCGACACCCTGCAAATCTTTGGCTTACCAGGCAAAAACATCCTTGTTCTTGTTCAAGAACTGTATGAGCTCTTTTTCCTCTTCAGGATTGAGATAAGCCCTGATTGTGACTGCTCTATCGATCATATCATCCAGGTATACTTTCTTTGTTTCACCATCAGCTGCTATCTCGATCTTTTCCTTGTCTCACTTGTCCTCTTCGTAAGGTTTTCTTCTTTCTTCAATTGTTTTCAACTGGTACACATTTGCCTGTCCTAGAGTATGGCCTTTTTCTATGTTTCTGGCCTCTTGTTGATCGCCGAATACTGTGATACCCCCCTTGGGTGCAGGTATCTTCATACACAAGAACTGATGTCTTATGACTGCGTCGAATTTCTTCATGAATCCTCTGCCGAAAATTGCAAGGTACGGGTGATAGACGCCGACCACATCAAAGATGAGAGTCTCTGTTCTGGCATTGTCAAGATCTTCGAAGGATACAGGAAGCGATATCTTTCCAACTGGCTTGATTGGTTTTCCTCCGAAACCTTGCAATGGGTATTCTGGCGGATGCAACATGTGTTGGCTCATGTTCATTTTCTCGAAAGTTTTCAAGAATAAAATGTTTGCCGAACTTCCATTATCTACTAGGATTTTTCCAATGATCCACCCAGCTATGTTTACCTCGATGACCATGGCATCATTATGAATCGTGGATTTCAGTTTGAAATCCTCTCCAGTGAAAGTGATTGGCACCTTGGCCCATTCTGGTCGCGCAGCTGGACCGTCGTTGATGATGGTGTTCAGAGACCTGAAATAATTGTTTCTTTGCTTCTTAGTTTTGAATTCCATGGCTGACCCTTCTGAAATTGGCATGATGGTCCCGAAAGATGGCAAGGCTTTTGAAATATGGGGCCTTGAACTTGATTCTGGTCTCTTCTGAAATTTCTCGAGTCGGTTGTGGTTGCTGGATTGACTAAATTTCTTGCGACTGAGGGAAAAACTGCTGAGAGGGTTGCCATGATGGTTGTGGTTGTTGAAATTGCTGCATTGCGGCTGGACTTGGTTGAGAGTTCATGAACTGTGGCTGCCAGAAATTCGGGCGGAGTTGGTTTGGCATTGAGGATGCCATGCTCATCATAGCTTTCTCTTGCTGAATTCTTGCGATGTTCTTCTTGGTTTCTGAGCACCCTTCGGTGTTGTGTCCTCTTCCATGATACTAACAATAGAAGTACGGATCTCTTGGGTTGTGATTCATGAGTCTCGGGGGTCCTTTTCCTCTCTCCCTTCCTCTATGGGCGAATCCTCTTGTGCTTGGTCTACTGTTCTGGTCAGGCTGAGGGTTTTCCACGTTGTTGATGTTTCGTGGATTCTAAGATTGTGGTCTCCAAGTCATTTCTCTGTTTCCTTGCCGTGCTTCATTCCGTTTGGCCACTCTTCTGTGATGATCATCATCAGACAAGATTTATTCTTCTAGTTCATGAGAAAGTTCTTCAACTGTCTTGGGTTTCTTTCGCATTAGATGGGAAGTTGTTGGTCTTGCAGTCAGACCTTTGATCAGTGCCTTGATCGTTGTATTGTCATCGGGTTCTGGGATCTGGGATCTCTGCCGCATGAACCTTCCCACGAAGTTTCGTAATGGCTCTCTATCTTTCTGCTTGCAGTTATATAGATCTGATGACTCAGCTGTTGTGTCATCGAACATCTGAAATGCTTGCATGAATTTTGTCTTGAGGTCTACCCAGCTGCAAACTGAATGCGGCTTTAGCAAAAAAATACCAATTCAGGACTGGTCCTTCGCAGGCAATGATGAAAGATTTGGCCAGTGCAACATCGTTTCCTCCTGCTGAATTCACAGCCAACTCATACCTCATGAGGAATTGCCTGGAGTTTCCGAAGCCATTATATTTTGGGAGAGAGACTGGTTTGAACTTTGGTGGCCATGGTGCAGTTTGCAGCCCTGTGGATAGAGGTGATCAGAATCCACGAACTGTGAAATTCCATTTCCCACGAAAAAATTTTCTTTCAGGGTTCTTCTGTTTGGTTCAGAGTTGTGAAGTGGTGATTGTTGCCAAAGTGAACTGTTTTCTTGTTCTTTCATTTCATCCATTTCTCTTTGAATTGCTTCGATTTGTTCTTTTCCCTTATTGAGTTTCTCTAGCTTTTCAGAGGCCTTTCTTTTTGCTTGCAATTGGCTTGAAAACTTTTCTTTCTCCTTCTGCAGCTACTGTATCTTCTGCTGAACTCTTTCTAGTTCTTTGTCTATGGTCTCGTCATCATCATCATCGTTTTTCATGTGTTTGCTGTTCAGTAGGTTGTTCTTGAATGTGCACTGTTTTTTCAGCTCTTGCTTTCATCAGAGCTTCAAGTTTTGCTCTTCGTTCTTGATCTGTGATGTTTGAAGGTTCAGGGGCAATAGAGATTTCATTGCATTCAACATGATGGTGCTCTTCTTGGTCTGTCTTAGCTGGAATGTTCTTCTTTGACCTCTTTTGTGGTGGCATCGTGCGTTGTTTTTCAGCTGAAACACGGTGGGCGCCAATGTTGGGGGATATCCGAAAATCCGGATGAGATCCCCGAACACAAGAGAAAGGAATACGAACACGTTCAAAGACACTGATGACGCAAGAGGAGACAAAGAATCCCCTAAAGACTGCTCGAGCCTCAAAAGTTGTGAATCCCCTTTACACGTGCCCTCACGCCCCCTTTTATAGGGAGACGAAGGGACTTTTACATTCCGAAAGTACCCTCGAATCTAAGGAATATTCCTAATTTGAACACATACATGAATGTCTTTTACATCTCATACATTTACAAGCCTGCCACTAGTTCACACGCCAAACCCGGACTTTTGAGGCAACGTCTTTGACTTGGCTTCCAGCTGGTTCGCGAGTCTTTTATTCATATAAACCTTCATGCGTCATAACCTCTGAATTTGATCTTAAGTAGATTTCCGAATTTCACAGATTCCGGTTCCAGACCTTCTCAGGTTCGCAACTCCAGGGCTTCGCAGGTTCAAGATTCCAGATCTTCGCAGATTCACGACTTCAGGGATTCGTAGGTTCAAGATTCAGGTCTTCGCAGATTCGCGACTTCAGGGATTCGCAGGTTCAAGATTTCAGATCTTCGCAGATTCACAACTTTGGGGCTTCGCAGGTTCAAGATTCTAGATCTTCACAGATTCGCGACTTCGGGGCTTCGCAGGTTCAAGATTTCAGATCTTCGCAGATTCGTGACTTCGGGGCTTTGCAGGTTCAAGATTCCATATCTTTGCAATGTTTAATCATCTTGAAAACTCATTTCGCGAAACTTGTCAAACTTGACGTTTCGAGGGTGGCAGGTTTTTCCTGAAGTCCCTAACATCTCATATCCACTTATGTACTTGCCTTGCTTCATATACTCAAATCCAAGGGAAGTCCCATCTAGGAGATGCTCCTTGTTTGTTGGAATTCCGAGTCCCAAAGAGATAGCCAACATGGAGAAATAACACCCCGAGCCAATATCTCCCGAACCCAATGTTGCTTCACAACACCACCGGTTGATCATAAGGTGGTGGGGTCGATTGGCTGCCTGGCAATTAAAGCCGCGTAAAGCCATTTCACCTCCGTGTCCGTTATCTTGGTCTCTCTCATTCTCCCCAAAATCCTCTTGCACATCCATGAGTGAAATAACTAGACGATGGGGTTCCGGATACTATTTCTTTGTTGGTGAGCTTCTCCCGCGATCATACTCCAAAAATCTTCCAATATGCCTCCATGAACATCCACTTGTTCCGGGGCTCCCTTTTGAAAACCAAGTAATTCCCTAATATACTCATAGGGAACCACTTGTTCAACTCCCTCCAAACGGAATGAGAGACTCAACACTCCTTCATCAAGGATAGGCGCCATGGTCATGAGAGTTTCCAAGGCGAAGTCCTTGTGGGTGTTTGCCGACACTCCATTTGAGAATTGCACCCAACCTAGGTGTCCCAACATGTAGTAAATATCCGTATGAAAACCCAACACTTAGAGAGCTTGATCGTCGAACTCGACGTTTGCCACAAGCCTCTTCTCAAGACGAGAGAGCTTCTTCTCCTCCTCCGTCATGATGATAAACCCATACTCGGAATACCGCGGAGCATATGGAGGTGGAGAGGATGGTCGTGTCGAGTGGTGAGGTCGGACGGGCGGCTCCTTCGTACGTCCTTGAGGTTCGGTGAACCTCATAGACGAGCTTCGTGTGGCCCTCATGCCACCGAGGAGAAGAGTGTCGTTCCTCCTCGGCGGTGCCATGTCCTCTTCCATACTCCGAGAAGACTCAAAGACCGAGTGCCTCCTCGAAGAAGTTGTTTATGATGGCTCGGACGATGATGATCCCTTCTTCTTGGTGAAAAGACTTGTAGTTTTCTTCCACATGGTTGCTGCACTCTCCCTCACAAATATAAATCCGGGGTTTTCAACCGGTAACAAGGCACACAAATATTATTTGGGGTATGGACTTTGAGTGGCATTAGGATGGATTTTGATGGACGAAACAAAATCAGAGTGGAAGGCTAAGTCTAAGGTGGTTCTAGACTACAAGCTCAAGCACACGAACAAGGAACTGGAAGAGCGACTTACCTGCCGAAGGGGAGCACCAGGGGGCTTAAGAAGGGGGGAGGCCGGCCGTCCTGGGCCGACCGGCCCAGGGTCCTCTCGGCCCCTTTCGGTTTCAATTTTCTCTAGTGCATTCCATGCTCCTTTGTTGCTTTGTGACCGTGTGATCCACAGTGTTGCACCGCCCAAATGTTCTCGTCCACTCCTTTGCTTGCATTATTGCTCCCTCCACTTGATGATTTTGCTTTGAGCCACTTCCATGCTCCCTTGCCTCACATCCCTCCATGATATTCCTGCAAAACAAAGCTTTGGCTGCCCCCATGCTTGTCCTTTGCATGTGGTTTGATTAAAGTTATTGGAGGGGCATCCCTTGATGCATCATGGTGCATGCAAAGTTAGATCAACTAGATTGCCTCCCTCTAAGCATGTCTTAACACTAAGTACTCTAATTTTGAAAAATAAGAGTAAACTTAGAGCTTACAATGAGTTCAAATATAAATTTATAGGAATATTTAAAGCATTAAAAACAAATGTAAGTCGAAAATGCTTTCTGACTACTTTTATTTTGGCCTCACCAGTATTGCTTGCTTCCCTTTGAAGGACCGATACGGCGAACCAGAGAGGGGGGGAGTGAATGGGAGCCGATAAAATTTTTTCTCGAAGGAGATGGAAACTCCAACAAGATGAACGCGGCTTCCAACACACGTCTCCAACTCACTACCCAAGTTGGTCAAGCCCACGTAGCCACTGGAGTGCCACTGGACCTAGGAACCAACACATAACCTTCCGACCCTAGAACGCAGCGGAACACCAAACCTCGAGTCCACTGACCAACACCGGTCAGACCGGTGAACACCACCGGTCAGACCGGTCCCTGCTGGTCAAATTGGGCAACTTCCACTAAGTGCTCCACACCGGTCAGACCGGTGAGACACACCGGTTAGACCGGTCACAACCTGAAAGCCCCCAAAGCACAAAACAGGCCAACCGACCTCCAAACTGACCCAAACTCGAAACAGCCCCAACACAGGACCACAGCGAACACACCCAGACGTTCACCCGAGCAAAAACCCACCGAGGGTTGCACCGGTTAGACCGGTCAAGAGCATCGGTCAGACCGGTGTAGCCTGGGCAGCTCGGGATGAACACCACCCGCGGGTCAACTCCCCCAAATCCAAACCTCGATCTCCCGAATCGCTCCACGGACTTGAGCAAGACTTTGGGGATATTAGGAACACCTCATGAGGAGTCCATAGCCAAGTTTAATCCCACCAAAACTCGTCCAACAAGGAGGAATTGAAGAAATCCCGCCAAGAACACTTCAAACCCTAGGACCCGGAAAACCCCAAAATCGAGCCCCTTTACTCATGGATTTGGAAGGGGAGTCAGCCCAAAGAACCACGAAGGGTTCCCACAAATTTCCCCCAACAAATCCCCAAGAGAAAGGTCCCGAAAACAACCCAAAGAAATCACCAAGAGAGGGCTCCGAAAATCACCACCAAGAACAACCGGAAACAACACATCCAAACCTTGAGGAACCACGCCGAATCATCTATACATGCAACAAAGGTTCTTACAAGGTCTAGCTTGCCGCCCGATCATCCAACCCTCTCAACAAGATCTCACCATGAAGCTCTCAAGCTAGTCCTATGGAAATCCTAAGTAAATAGGAAGGGAAAATAGGAAAGCGAAATGAACTAGGGTTCAAAGGCTTGGTTGCGATCCTCTCACCTCTTGGGTTATATGGAGGCAACCGAAAGTCTAAAATACCCTTCTCTAATAACTAGGGATACAATCCCCTCAAGGGTGGTTTTGGAGGTCTTCATGTCTTTTCCATCGGACGGATGCCCAGCGACCGCACCCTGTGTAGCCTCGACGCAAGCCATGCGATCCCGACGCGTGTCCTCCGCTTCGAAGTCTTCGGACTGTGTCGTCGCACACCGGTCAGACCGGTGCTCCCCACCGGTCAGACCAGTACCAACCGGTCAGACCCACCGGTCAGACCGGTCTGGCACTGCTGCAGCTCCGTCTTCGGTTCTTCGGTCTTGGCTTTGTGGATCAACCAAGGAACCCAATGGTTTTCTGGTGAACCACCGGAAACCCCGTGAACTCGGTGTAGCCTCCGCCAATCGCCACTCATGACTCGGCTCCCACATAGTCCCGGCTTGACCTTGGTTTTGAGGCTCTACCAAGAAACCGTCCACAACTTCATCTTGCTGTTCATGCCACCATGCGACCCGCACTTGACCCCGCTGGCCACCGGGTCCCTCGAACGAAGCCTACTTGTCTTCTCCACACCTGGAGGCCTCACCGGCGACGACCTTTCGCGCTTGTTCTTCACCTGCACCAACACCAGTCAAGCCGCAACCTGCACCTGCAATACTTAGCCAAAAATCAGTCCACACAGCGTTGTCAATCACTCATCACACAAGGAAGCGACCATCCACCGGTCCTCGAACCACACATGGTCCTCAATCTCCCCCTTGATGAGTGCATTGACAACACCCACACGAAAGTAACAAGAGAGAAAAGAAAAGGAAAAAAACAAACAAAAAGAAACTCCAACAAACGATCGAAAGCCAAACAAAGGCAAAGAGCAAGATCACTTGAAGAAGACAAGTCTCGGACCCCTTAGGCAAGGCAACGGCTCGACACATCCGAGACAAAACAAGGCTCAAGCAAAGAGCGCAAACCGCCAAAGAAAAGCTCGGACAACCACAAAGAGCTCCCCCTGAAACAATGCACCTCCCCCTGGACGAATACATGCAAACCAGCTGAAAACAGGGCAGTTGCAACCACTTCAGCTCACACCGGTCAGACCGTTCATCACCACCGGTCAGACCGGTGCCCAACATGTGCACAGGACCAGCAAGCCATTTCAAGCTCAAACTTCTCCCCCCTTGTTGGCAATGCATGAATCAAGCCAAAAATGCAAAACTTCCAACGTAGAGCTTCTCAAATAGACAAAATTCAACAAAGAATGCTACACATGTCCAAATGAGCAAGTTAGATACTCTATGGCTTCGTATCGACCTCAACTACATGATTATCAAGTTTCACAACCATTAGACGAAGCTAAGATGGATTTGGGCAATTTTGCGAAAAACTTGCCTCTCATGAGCAAAGTCCTAAACATGATCAAAATATATTAAAATGGCAAAGCCACACAAACTTCATGCTAGGACAGCCATTCTAATCATAAGACCATCACAAACACCCACAAGCACCTCATTTCATGTCAAAGCCACCGAGCCATGTGCCTACTTCTATGTATGAGACTTCTCATTGGTAGGCATCATGTAACGGTTTAGCACCCAAAGCAAATTAAATTCAGCACATATGACATGGGAGCATATTTTCCAAGCATTTTCCATTTCATTTTCAGATTTATAAATGGTACATGAAATGTCTTTGTGACAAAAAGGAACTTATGCCCCTCCACAAGATGAAGCAAGAGGGCAAAACATTCATGATGGCAAATGAGCCTTTGGCCCCATATGATCAATAAACTAGCTATCCAACCACAAATTAAGCATAGCAAAGCCACTAAAACATGTCAAGGTCATATAAAGGCATTTACACATGAGAGAGCATACATGTGACATTTTCAAAAACATAGCCATCAACCATGGATTATTAATCAAGATCATCAAGAGCTAAGCCAAACTAACCATAGCATACCAAACAAGCTCACAAAGACATATATCTCATTCCATGGTGAACAATGTATATGAGAGAAGCTTTTCCTAACCAATGCATATGATACAAAATGCATGCAATCTAAGATACAAGAATGCCTATACATCATGTTACATATGCCATGCCAAATGCAAGAAATGCACAAAGGAAACTATACATATGCTACAAAGAGAGCTCCCACACACCCAACTCAAGAAATCGAACACACACCAAGTTCCTCCCGCAAACGAGTGAAAGTTGCTTGATCTAAGGGTTTGGTGAAAATATCGGCTAGTTGGTCATGTGTGGGTACATGGATCAAAGCTATCTTTCCTTTCTCTACGTTGTCTCTCAGAAAATGATACCTCACTTCTATGTGCTTGGTTTTGGAATGGAGCACAGTGTTCTTTACAACGCTTATGGCACTTGTGCTATCACATTGAAGTGGGACATGGGTATACTCCTCACCAAAGTCACTCATGGTGTATGAAATCCAAAGGAGCTGAGAGCAACAACTAGCAGCGGCAACGTACTCGGCCTCAGTAGTAGATTGAGCAACCCTCGACTGTTTGCGGCAAGTGCCAGAAGTGGACTTCCTATCCAACCAATATCCGGCAAAATCCGCGTCTGAAAAACCATGAAGCGCCAAAGAAGAGGACGCGGAGTACCAAAGGCCGAAGTCGGGAGTGTGACGCAAGTACCTGAAAATTCGTTTCACCGCTTGCCGATGCAAAGTCCTCGGAGACACTTGAAAACGAGCGCACAGACATATCGAGAACTGGATGTCCGGCCTCATCGCCGTCAAGTAGAGGAGTGACCCGATTATGCTCCGGTACTCCTTCTGGTCCACGTGTTCACCTTCCTCGTCCGCATCAAGAGCTGTAGTCGTAATCATCGACGTCGTCATAGCCTTGGAATCCTCCATCTTGAACTTCCGCACAATGTCCTTGGTGTACTTAGCTTGGTTCACAAATGTTCCTTCCTTTGATTGCTTGATTTGTAGCCCGGGGAAGAACTGCAACTCGCCCATCATGCTCATCTCAAATTCCCTACTCATATCCTCTGCAAACCTTGCAACAAGAGAGTTAGACGAGCCACCAAAGACAATATCATCCACGTACACCTGCACAATCAAGATATCTCTGCCCTGCCTCAGTAAAAACAAATTCTGATCGACCTTCCCCATCTCAAAACCTCTCTCAAACAAGAACCCCCTCAACCTGCCATAGCTCTAGGCGCCTGCTTCAACCCATACAACACCTTCCTCAACTTGTACACCCGGTGGGGGTACTTCTCACTCTCAAACCCCGAAGGTTGCCTCACATACACTTCTTCCTCCAACACACCATTCAGGAAAGCACTCTTCACATCCATTTGGTGCAACTTGAACCCTTTAGCCACGGAAAAGGCTAGAAGAATCCTTATTGCCTCCAAACGGGCTACGGGAGCAAAAGTCTCCTCGTAGTCGATCCCCTCCTTCCGACTGAACCCTTGAGCAACAAGCCTCGACTTGTTCCTCACAACCTCACCTTTCTCCCCCTCTTTGTTCTTCCACACCCACTTTGTACCAATCGGCTTACACCCTGGGGGAGGGTCAACCAACTCCCAAACCTGATTCCTCTCAAAGTTCTCCAACTCCTCATGCATCGAATTAACCCAATTGTGATCAGATAGTGCGTGTCCAATGTCTTTGGGCTCAAAAGTAGCAACAAATGCAGCATGAGCGAAATGAGAGTTGTTCCGAACCCTTGACCGTGTAGTGCGTTCATTCATGTCGCCGATGATCCTCGAAGCTGGGTGATCCACTTGTACTCGCTAGGGAGGTTCTCGCCTCGATTCTACCTCCCCCTCAACATCAGCTTCTCCTCGTATTTGATTTGTCGTCGTAGGTGTAGGAGAGGGTCCGTCCACCACCGTAGTCGAAGTAGTGGGTACATGTTCAGCCGGGGGCATTACACCGCCATCTTCATCGTCTCCATGTTCATGCTCCTCCTCCTGAAAGATCTCCTCGCCGAGCTCATCATCACCTGCACACTCAAAGACAAGCTGACTACGTGGCTCTGTCTCGTCGAAGGTTACCTCGCAAGTCTCCACGATTTGGTTAGTTTCAAGATTGAGCACACGATATGCTCTAGAATGAGATGCATAACCAAAGAAAATACCATCAACAGACCTAGCCTCAAACTTATCCAACTTCTTACCTTTCTTCAGAATAAAGCATTTGCAACCAAAGACATGGAAGTGACTCACCTTGGGTGTGCGACCATGCATCAACTCATAGCATGTTTTTTTCTTGTGTACTCTGAGGTAGATCCTGTTTGACACATAGCACGCGGTATTCACCGCCTCAGCCCAATACCTTCTCGGAGTCCTATGCTCATCAAGCATCATCCGAGCCATCTCGCACAAAGTCCTATTCTTCATTTCCACAACACCATTCTAGGGAGGCGTATGCGGACTCGAAAACTGGTGCTCAAGACCCAAGTCATGGCAAAAGGTTTCAAAACGAGAGTTTCTGAATTCCGAGCCATTATCACTGCGGATAGCTCGTATGGCATCTCCGTGCCTCTCGTTCCTCAACTTCAAGACTGGATCTCGAACAAAACCAAACGTCTCCCCCTTATCCTTGAAAAAGAACACCCTCGCATACCGAGAATAGTCGTCCACCACAACAAGGACATACCACTTCCCACCCACAGATCGCACACGAGCTGGGCCAACAAGGTCCATATGGAGCAGCTCGCATGGACGCTCAATCATCACATCGGTCAGAGGTGGGTGAGAAGAGGCTACCATCTTGGCATGCCTACACGGCGCACAAACCAACTCTTTCTCAAGCCTCAACCGTGGCAATCCTCGGACCAAATTGAGTTTACTCAAGCGCGACAAAAGGTCAAAGCTCAAGTGACCCAACTTCCTATGCCACTTCCACAACTCACTCGAAGAACCAGCCAAGAAACAACGCTCCACACCCGAAGACTGAGAAAAATCAGCACGAAGCACCTGACCCTCGGGAACGACCATACAAACAAGGTCCCTCGAGAGTCTAAAATCTGAGAACCACCGGGCCGAAACAACACCTCAAAACCCTCATCCAACAATTGGGACACAGAAAGCAAATTGTACCCCAGCGATTGAACAAGAGCAACATGCCTCAGAGTGATTTTGTCACTCACTTTTATCTCACTTTCTGGAAGCACGAGCCCACGCCCATTGTCCCCAAAAGTGATGTACCTCTTCGTCACCACCGGGACGAGACTTGAAAACCACCCCCTGTCTCCGGTCATATGCCTCGAGCAACCGGAGTCAATCAACCAAATGTTCTTCAAGTCTCCCACCTGAAATTCAAAAATGAGCACGTGGGCGAACAAACGACTCAGCACTGGGGTAGTACCAAAAGAGTAAAACCAGTGCCGAGCCATTTGCTCGAAAGTGGGGTTAGCACAAACCAAACCATCTCTCCTACCAAAGCTACCTCCACGAACACCACCACGGTAACCACCCTGAGAGAACCACCCCTCTCTGCCTGGAGGAGGACCAAAACCACGAAAGAAAGCCCGTGGACCGTCCCTCCTCTCCTTCTCAAAGCTACGACTCCTCCCATCCCCGTAATGAACTCGAGGGGGAGAATGCCTAGCAACCTGACAACCTACAAACTCTCCAGCCCAACCACCAGAACCACGACCTCCAGAAACAACCCTCGCACCTGTACGAGCACGACACCCAAACCGCTGCCTGTCCAGGCCTGCACCGGTCTGACCGGTTGAAGGACCGATTAGGCGACCAGAGAGGGGGGAAGTGAATGGGAGCCGATAAAAATTCTTCTCGAAAGAGAAAAAAACTCCGACAAGATGAACCAGCTCGGTCGGACCCACAAAATCACACGCTCCGCACTTCTACCTTCCGTTTGCCGACACCACGTAGCCACTGGAGTGCTACTGGTCCTAGGAACAAACTCTACCAGCAACCTCAACACACACGCACCCACGACAGCGGAAACACCTCGAAAGCCGGCTGTCTAGAGGGGGCGGTTAGACCGGGTATAGGGGGCGGTTAGACTGCCTCCACCTGGTATCCAAGAAATCCTCCGAAACACCACTTCCGAGAACCAAAACGCACCACGGTTTCACCAACAAAGATCTCTGGTCAAGGCCATGCTAGCTACCAGAAAATCTTAGCGAAAACCAAAACTCCACCCAGGGGCCTAGGGGCGGTTAGACCCGCTACCAGGGATGGTCTAACCTCTTGTAGCCAGCAACGAACTCTAACCAAGAACACCTAGCAAACAGCACGAGAACGACCCGAAATTTCACCTAGATGCTCCTCTGATCAAGGCAAACAAACTCAAAGAGGAAAATCTGGCAAAACAAAACTTCGACCTGGAAACACCCAAGGCGGTTAGACCGCCCCCTCCAAGCGGTTAGACCGCCTCTCCCAGAAAAACATCCCGCGGGTCAAACCCTAACTTCCTCGCGCCCGATCTCCCGAATAACTCCACGGATTGCAGCGAAACTTCGGGATTAGCTGGGTTACCTCCTGGGAAACCTCTACCTCAAAGGAATCGACCCAAAACACTCACAATCAAGAGGAATCGAAGAAATCGCCTCTTTAAGTCAAGAACTCGCCCAACTCGAAAAAACACCAAATCGAGTCCGATTCAAAGGAGATTTGGGGGCAAAGTCACCAGCCAAAGAGGCACAAGAACCTCATACGTGACACCCACCAAAAACCCCAAGAAATCGTTCTCAATACACTGCCAACAAAGAGCTCCGAAAATCAACACAAAAGAGAGCGGGAAAACCACCTTGAGGAACAACGCCGAACCATCTATACATACCATGAAGGTTCGTACAAGGTCTAGCTTGCCACCTGTAACACCCTAAAAATTCCATCACTAAATTATTGTAGCAACAAATGGCTAGGTTTAAAATTCCTTAAGGACATAAATAAATCATTAAACAAATTGCCTTTTAAAATAATTAAATATCATTAAAATAAATTAGAAATAATAAGTGTTTGTGCATCATGATTCGAATGCATGGGTTTTGTTTGTTTGAAGTTTGAATGTTTGAAAAATGAATTTGAAAAGAAAAATTTAAAAAGAAAAAAAAAGAATAATCCTTTCCTCTCCCTCTCTCTCTCTCCCTCTTTCTTCTATTCTTTCAGCCCGCATCCAATCCAGGCCGGCAGGCCTTTTTCTTTTCCCTTTCCTTGCGCCCGCAACGGCCCAGCGGCCCAACTCCACCATCCTGCCGGCCCAGCACTGCCCCTTCTCCTTTTCTTTTTGCGCCGGACGCTGACAGGTGGGACCCGGCTGTCAGGCCCGTCTCCCACCTTCAGCCGGGTCAACCGCGCCGGCCCCCGCACGCCGCCGGCCGTTACCGGCCATCTCCCCGCACCCCGCGCCTTCAAACCGCGCCATTAAGCCGCCTTGAAGCTCCCTCATCACTTCCCCCTCTTCAATCGACCGTTACCGCTCTCATTACCCCCTCCCCCCTTAACTCCTAATCAAGCCGCGGCCGTTAATGGCGAGGCCGCCGAGGAACCGCCTCCCGGTGCCCCTCGGGCCTATATAAACACCCCCCAGGACACCCCACTCCTCCCCTTCGCTTCACACCGAGCTCCAGCGCCTCCCGTGCCCTAGCCGCTTACGCCACCGCACTGAACCGAGCGCCGCCGCGCCATTGCCGTCGCCCGAGCCTGTCTGCCGTCGGTGAAGCCCCCTGGACTCCCTCAATCGATTCCTCTTCGCACATGTGAGCTAACCTTCACCTGCTCTCGAACCCGCAGGCCCTCGTGTACTCCAGTCGCAGCTCGCCGCCGCCGCCCGTGACGACCGGCCGCCGGAGTTGAACCGCGCCGCCGCCGCCTTCTCCATCCAATTCGGGCCCACCGAGTTCCTACCCGCCGTAAGGACCCTACCCCCGCCCTCCTTTTCACTTGTGCCCGACCGTAGCGCCTCCGCCGCTGACCGGCCGCCGGCCGTCCGGCCCCATGGACGCCCCGCCTCGGCCGTCACCTTTTCCACCCGTGCAAGCGCCCGTTTAGGCTCGCGATGCTCCCGGCTACACGTAGGGGTTGTTTCCGCGCGAGTTCGTGGCCGGGAGCCCCCGTTTGGTCGTCGCCGGCGACCCAACCGCCGTGCGCGCGCGCGCGCGCCGCCGTCGGCGCGGGCGCCGCCCCCTCTGGCGCATGCGGGCGTGGGTGGCCGTTGGATCGGCCATCCACGGCTCTGATCCAATGGATCCCGCGGGTCAAACCGCTTATAACGGTCAACCCGAGGGAAAATTGTTAAAGAGACCCCCAACTCTTTTGTAATCGCAAGCCGGTCCTCCCACCTTTAAAGATCCTTACAAATCAGTCCTGAATTTTATGTTTAAGCCCCTGTTTTTAATGAAACTTTGCTCAGAGGTCCAGAACAGCCTTTTTTTTATAGTTTAACCCTTCTGTTTTTAAGTTTATTTATGTTTTAGCCCCTGTTTTCTTGCTTGTTAGGCCCCCGTATAGTTCGGTTTATCGCATTAGTCCTTAAATCTTGTTTTTAGCATAACTTCTCCGTTATAGCTCCGATTTTAGCGTTCTAGTAGTCCTTACGATCGTCTCAGCGAGCCCGTCGTTTTAGTAGCATGTTTTCAGTCTTTAGGATTGTTTGGTGATCTGTTTTATTTATTGTATGCTTTATGTGTGCATCGTAGATATCGTGCCTGTTTCGTCTGAGCCACCTCTCGGGACGATTAGGAGCAGTTGTTCGAAGAGGAAGAAGTTTTTACCGTAGTTGAGGAAGGCAAGTGGTCTTCTCCCCCTGCATGTTCTTTTTCTGTCCTATATAATTGCATTACAAATTAATGTTTACTTTATGTTATCATTGCATTAATTGACGGGAAAACCTTTTTAAGGACCTACCTAGATCTTTTACCCTGATCCTTGGCCCAGCCCTTTTTTTTACTAAAGTTTTGGGTAGAAAACGCTAGTTGCTCAACTTAGGGTTGGTTAAATGGGTCTTTTATAGAAATGATACATGGCTTGTAGTTAATGTTGTGGGTAATACAAGAACACTTGAATTAATCGGAACATGGAGAACCACCCAAGAAAACATGCGCAACCACAGTGTTACATGGCTCTGACCTTAGCCGAATAATTAGGTGTGTGATCGTACTAGTGGCCCTTTTCCGAAAGGAGCAGAGGGGGATCCGGGTTGCAGGGGTATAGCTCGGCCCTTTTGGGGTAGTAGCCTTTGCTAAGGTGCTGACCACTAGGGAGGGTTATGGTCCGCCCTGATCTGTAACTATGCGGGTCATTAGTCTTTTGCATGCCTTTGTAAAGGCTTCGTAGCGTCCCTATGCGATCACACCTCGGAAGTGTGGTATGGTGCTTGGCCAGCATCGCATGGTTGGGTTTAATGTTCTTCGGAGCTTTTACGCGAACTGTGGGTAAAGTGTGCAAACCTCTGCAGAGTGTAAAACTGATCGATCAGCCGTGCTCACGGTCATGAGCGGCTTGGACCCTCACATGATTAATAAACTTAAAGACGAGATAAATCGTGGTTGGAGAAGCTCGTTGAGCTTGGGTTGTTTTGGTTCTTAAGTTTTTCTTAAGTGGGTTGGTACGAACTTACACTTAGTAATTAGGTGTTCTATAATTAAAACTTGACCAACATTAAAATGCTAACCGCTGCAAAACCTTAGCCTATCCTTGATAGCCTTGCATTTTCCCCCACTTGCTGAGCTCCAACCATAAGTGTGCTCAGCCTTGCCTATCGCTGTTCAGAGGAAAACTTTGGAGGGGTGTTCTATGATGACTTCGATGAGCTGTGAGGCTTGCGGACCCCGAGTCAAGTGCCTGTGGGAGCGGAAGACGAGGACTCGACGAGTAGTTATCGTTTTCCGTTGTTAGAGACCTTCGAGTCTCCCCGCATGAGTGTAATAAGAGGTTAAACTTTGAAATACGTTTGTAAACTGTTTATGGTATTTCACTCATTTTTGTCTATCATATGTGTGTGAACCGATCCGGCGCACATATGAGATGCACTTGGTTCCTCTTCGGAAATCGGGTGTGACAGAGTGGTATCGAGCGTCGACCGTAGGAACGCAGCCTTAGCTAGAAATGGACGAAATTTAAGGATTCATGTTCTAGATCATTCTGTCATCCTTCAAAACCACCTTATTTTCGCTTAAAAATCTAATTTGTTCTTGTTCTTTTGTTGAAAATTTGCATCATTTTGATTTCCTCTATGCTGAGTTCAGTCTTCTCTTAACAGATGGCCAGGTCTCGTCTTACTGCCCGCAAGAGCACTGGTGGTCGCCTTCCCTCAGGACATTTGGCTCCACGCTATCCAGTAGTCCCGGAGGAGGCACACCGGAGGAGGGCACAGGCGAGAGGTTGGAGACTACCCGTACGATGCTTACGGGAGGGAGCGGTTGAGCGGGGATATCGAGCAAGACAAAGCATCAAGAAAATGATGAAGAGGATCCAGAGGAAATAGTGTTTGAGGAGGATGGGACCGAGGAACATCCACAGCTATATGACGGAGTTTTTACGGAGGTTAATGAAGATGGAGACATAATGTTTCCACCAGAGGTAGAAGCTGAACCAGAACCAGATGTGGTAGGAGGAGAAGAGCTTGATCAGAATGCTGCAGGGAATGATCCGGATGACTCGGGGATAATTCAAGTAGCGAAGAAGAAAGTTCCAGTGAAGAAGATGATGAGAGTGAGGAAGAAGAAGAGGAGGTGGACATAGAAGGATTAGAGGATGACAACAGTGCTGTGGGAAATGGAGAAGACAACAATGATAATCAGAATGAGAACAACAACAACAACAATGAAAATGAAGACCAGCAAGGTGATGAGCATAGGTATCACAGGGCTGAGTATCATGAACACACATACATCGGCCCAGACGCTCCGTTCTGTGAGCTATTGGAGGAGCTGTTGCAGGAGATAGAGTACGCAGTGAGACCGTTGTACATCACCAAACACTATGTAGAGCCGGGGATGAGAGATTATTATACCACAGAGGTCCATGTCAGGGTTGCGACTGCACAGGCACGAAGATGGAGGACCTGTACTATCCACCCCTGCACAGCACACTTTGCCTCAGAAGCAGCTGCTATCAACGATGCCGCAAGGAGAGCACTGTGGTCCATCAGTAACACGTTCCGCGATCACTTAGAAGGCACGGACTTCCAATTCATCCCCAGCAGAGTCAGTGGTACAGAGAACACCGTGATACCTATGGGGAACTTCCGAGATAGCCGTGTAGATATACTTGCGAGAGTAACAGCAGCATTGAACACAGACTTGGAGGGAGCGACAGCGGAGTTGGATAGGACACATCAGGAGCTACAGAATGCACAGGCGAGGATAGCTCAGCTGGAAGCTCAGCTGGCAGGACAGCAGCCACCTGACGAAGCAGAAGCATCTTGTCCTTCCCGTTCTCCTCCCCGCAAAAAGCTTCGATATGGCACCCCAGCAGCTACCACTAGTCTTCAGTGGAATAGGGACTAGGATATCCACCCTCTTTTTGTTTTTCCGGTAGACGTTCCTGCGAGGACGAACGATTGTAATAAAGTTGTTGAGTGAACCATGTTTGATTTGGATCTTTGTTTGAGTGAGTTGTATTGTGGAGTGATGGCCACAAATGCAACAAGAAATCATGTTAAGTTAATGGTTAGTTGGGGTTCAATTCCAAGTTGTCTTCTACCTTACTTATCCAACCAAATCAATCGTACGAAATCTGTTCGCGCAGCTCCTTGACAGCGCAGCAATGTTTTTATCATAACTCAAGCTGCAGAACTCCGATTGACCTAAAACCAGTTGGATTGGTTCACAAATTTTGTGGATCAACCTTTGTCCAAAATTCAGCATCAAAGGATTAATATGCAGCGAGTTATAAACAGAACAATGGGGCTAACAGAGTCTGTAAAAACATGCTAACACAGCTGCGGTATTCGAATTTTAACTCAAGTTGTGAATCTCCAAATGGGATAAAACCAGTGGGGTTAGTTTCAGAAATGGGTTCTACACGGCCTGGCAAAAGTTTATAATTTTTGAAGAAGGATACCATGGGATACAACTGTTTTATCGGAATCAACCAAATCTGTCACAGAAAAAGAAAATCTTGCTGTTTCCTTAATTCAAACTCACTTCTTTACACAACAGTTCGATAATCTTATCTGAAATATCTTTCTCTAACAATCAGATGGTAAACACCAGGTCAGGAGGAGGACAGGACGTCCCACCCGTTGTTCGGGCACACATAGCCAACCAGCAAAACCCGGTGCCACCTCCCCCGCTCAATCCCGCAATGGATCCCGCTACTCAAAAATTCTTCGCTGCCCAGATGCAGTTGATTCAAAATCTCACTGCTGCAGTGCAGAATATACAAGCCCAGCAGAATCAGCCGCAGGCACCACCCCCACCACCACCACCCGCTCCGAGAGATAAGCACAAGGAGTTTATGAGCCACCACCCTCCCACCTACTCTCACTCAACCGATCCGCTAGATGCTGATGATTGGTTGAAAACCATTACCAAGAAGTTGGAGAGGGCTCAATGTAATGACCGAGAAATGGTCCTTTATGCTTCCGGACGCTTGGAAGGGCAGGCATCAGATTGGTGGGATGCCTACACAGTCGCCCATCTTGCACCTAACACCATCACATGGCAGCAGTTCCGAGATGCTTTTCGCGCTCACCACATCCCTGACGGGGTATTAAAGCTTAAACAGAGAGAGTTCCTTGCTCTGAAACAGGGCAATATGTCTGTAAATGAATACCTTGACAAGTTCACTCAGTTGTCTCGCTATGCTCCCGACGAGGTCAACACAGACCCAAAAAGGCAAGAGCGCTTCCTTGATGGGTTGATAGGACCACTGAACTACCAGCTCCAGAGCCATACCTTCCCAGATTTCGCCACTCTGTTAAACAAGGCAATTGGCCTAGAGAACAAGCGTAGAGAGCTTGGGGAGCAGAAACGCAAGTTTCAATCCCAGGGTCAGTCCAGCAGCCATACTCGCCCACGCTTCAGCTACCATCAGAATACACCTTTCCGCTCTGGGGGACATAGTGGTAAGCACCCACAGAATATGCAGCTGCAGCGTCCATTCCAGCAGCCTCAACGGTTCAATCCGCAAACCCCTCGCACACCAAACTTCCAGCAGAACCGTCCAGCTCCTACATCGGGTGCACCGGCAAGAAACACCACACCCGTGCAGCCCAATGGATGCTTCAAATGTGGCGAGTTGGGGCATTATGCTATTAACTGCCCTAAGCGTGGAATGCAGACTCCCCAGAGGAGTAACATTCAGAAAGTGGGACAGACATCAACTCCAGCACGCCCTGGAAATGCAGGTACTCCAGGCAACAAAGCGCAGCAAAATTATGTGCGCAGTAGGGTGCACAACATGACCGTGGAGCAGGCACAAGACGCTTCTGGGGTTGTGCTTGGTACGTTCCCTATCGACTCTATACCTGCTACAGTACTATTTGATTCGGGAGCTACGCATTCATTCATTACCGATCAGTTCGTAGCAAGGCATAATATGCCTGTGAGTCCAATGAAGAAACCGTTGCTTGTTAGTTCACCTGGCGGTGATATGAAAGCCAGCCATCTGTGCCCACAAGTAAACCTTAAAATCATGGGGATAGACTTTCCATCTAATCTGGTAGTCCTCAAATCCTGGGGCATAGATGTAATTCTAGGGATGGATTGGTTAAGAAAGTATGATGGGGTTATCCAGTGCCGGGAGAAATCAGTTCACTTGACTAGCCCACAAGGGGACAGAATAGAATTTATCGCAACACCGTCACCTACCGGGAAGGAGTTAGTTAATTCAATGAAGGGAAAAGTGCTGGAGGATATTAAGGTGGTGAATGAGTATACGGATGTATTTCCTGATGACCTGCCAGGTATGCCACCCGACCGAGACATTGAATTCAGTATCGAACTCTTACACTCGGCATCGCTCCTATATCCAAAAGACCGTATAGAATGGATGTCAAAAATTTGGCAGAATTAAAGAAACAAATAGAGGAATTGTTAAGTAAAGGGTTTATCCGTCCTAGTTCATCACCTTGGGGAGCCCCCACACTCTTCGTAGATAAAAAGGATGGATCTAGGAGGATGTGTGTAGACTATCGATCTCTCAATGAGGTCACTATCAAAAATAAATATCCTTTACCCCGAATAGAGGATCTGTTCGATCAAATGAGAGGAGCGAAAGTTTTCTCTAAGATAGATCTGCGATCTGGCTACCATCACCGAAGATCCGTATGGAGGACATTCCTAAAACAGCTTTCACATCGAGATATGGTCTATACGAGTTCACAGTGATGTCCTTTGGATTGACCAACGCACCAGCATACTTCATGTACCTGATGAACAAGGTTTTCATGGAATATCTTGATAAGTTTGTGGTAGTATTTATAGATGATATCTTAGTTTTCTCTCAGAATGAAGTGGAACATGAGGGACACTTGAGACTGGTATTGCAGAAACTTCGAGAGCATCAGTTATACGCCAAGTTCAGCAAGTGTGATTTTTGGTTGAAAGAGGTCTCGTTTCTTGGGCACATTATCACGGACGGAGGAATTGCTGTAGACCCAAGTAAAGTTCAGGATGTGCTAAATTGGACTCCACCTAGAAATGTATCAGAGATCAGGAGTTTCCTCGGTTTGGCAGGGTACTACCGACGGTTTATAGAGGGATTCTCGAGAATCGTAAAACCACTCACTTCTTTGTTGGAGAAAGGAAAGGAGTTTAAGTGGGATGATAAGTGTCAAGCTAGCTTTGAAGAATTAAAGAAGAAATTGACCACCGCACCAGTACTGATAATGCCTGATATACACAAAGGATTTGATGTGTATTGTGACGCGTCAAGGCAAGGACTAGGATGTGTTCTGATGCAGGAAGGAAAAGTGGTAGCATATGCTTCTAGACAGCTAAGGAAGCATGAACAAAACTACCCTACGCATGATCTGGAGTTAGCAGCTATAGTGCACGCACTGAAGATTTGGAGACACTATATGATTGGAAACAAGTGTCAGATATTCACGGACCACAAAAGCTTGAAGTACATCTTCACCCAGAGAGATCTCAATCTCAGACAACGAAGGTGGTTAAAGCTGATAAAGGATTACGATTTGGACATACAGTATCATCCAGGAAAGGCCAATGTGATGGCAGATGCCTTGAGCCGTAAGAGTCAAGCAAAAATGTTAGTAGCCCGATTAATGCCTCAGGAACTGTGTTGGGAAATAGCACGACTCAATCTAGGGATAGCTGCACCGAGCGAAAGTATGACATTAGAAATGGAGTCAACTCTTGAACAAGAGATTAGAAGAGGGCAATTGGACGATGAAAAGATTAAGGGATATAAGAAGTTGATCGATCAAGGCAAGGTTCCAGAATTCAGAGAGGATGAACAGGGAACCATTTGGTTTAAGAACAGGATCTGTGTACCAGAAATCAAACATCTTCGTGAGTCCATATTGAAAGAAGCGCATGATTCAGCCCTCTCTATACATCCAGGAAGTACCAAGATGTACCAAGACCTAAAGCAGAAATATTGGTGGTACGGTATGAAGAAAGATGTTGCAGCTCATGTAGCACTATGTGATATATGCCAAAGAGTAAAAGCAGAGCATCAAAGGCCAGCAGGGTTACTACAACCACTACAAGTACCTGAATGGAAGTGGGAAGAGATTAGTATGGATTTTATAGTAGGATTACCACGTACACGAGATGCATACGATTCGATATGGGTCATAGTGGACAGATTAACCAAAGTTGCACATTTCATACCGGTAAAGACCACATATTCAGGAACAAAGTTAGCAGAATTATACATACCAAAGATAGTCTGTCTGCATGGGGTACCGAAGAAGATAGTATCAGACCGAGGCACTCAGTTCACGTCCCGATTCTGGCAGAAGTTACATGAGTCTATGGATACGAAGTTAAATTTCAGCTCAGCATATCATCCACAGACAGATGGTCAAACAGAAAGGACGAATCAAATCTTAGAGGATATGTTAAGAGCATGTGCCTTGAAACACGGTGGAAGTTGGGATAAAAGCTTGCCATATGCGGAGTTCGCATACAACAATAGTTATCAGAGTAGTCTTAAGATGGCACCATTTGAAGCTCTGTATGGAAGGAAGTGCAGAACGCCACTGTTCTGGAACCAGACAGGGGAAAGTCAACTCTTTGGTCCAGAAATAATAAAGGAGGCAGAAAGACAAGTGGAGATAATTCGGGAAAATCTCAAGATTGCTCAATCTAGACAAAAGAGTTATGCAGATCCTAAGAGAAGAGAAGTGATATTTGAAGTCGGGGATTATGCATATCTTAGAGTGTCACCTATCTGAGGCCTTCGAAGGTTTAATATTAGAGGGAAGTTATCGCCTCGCTTTATCGGACCTTTTCAAGTCTTGGAAAGACGTGGCGAAGTAGCTTATCGGTTGGAGTTACCCGAACGTTTGGCAGGTGTCCATGATGTGTTCCACGTCTCTCAATTGAAAAAGTGTACGAGTGAGGTCAGAGTAGAACATTTACCATTGGAAGAACTTGAGGTAAAGGACGACCTAACATACAAGGAACACCCAGTCAAAATCTTGGATACCTCCGAAAGGGCTACTCGCAGTAAGGTCATTAGGATGTGCAAAGTGCAATGGAGTCACCATTCAGAGGACGAGGCTACCTGGGAAAGAGAGGACGAACTTAAGGAAGAATTCCCTCAGCTGTTCTCTAATCTTCCTGAATCTCGGGACGAGATTCTCTTTAAGGGGGTAGGATTTGTAACACCCTAAAAATTCCATCACTAAATTATTGTAGCAACAAATGGCTATGTTTAAAATTCCTTAAGGACATAAATAAATCATTAAACAAATTGGCTTTTAAAATAATTAAATATCATTAAAATAAATTAGAAATAATAAGTGTTTGTGCATCATGATTCGAATGCATGGGTTTTGTTTGATTGAAGTTTGAATGTTTGAAAAATGAATTTGAAAAGAAAAATTTAAAAAGAAAAAGAAAAGAAAAATCCTTTCCTCTCCCTCTCTCTCTCTCCCTCTTTCTTCTATTCTTTCAGCCCGCATCCAATACAGGCCGGCAGGCCTTTTTCTATTCCCTTTCCTTGCGCCCGCAACGGCCCAGCGGCCCAACTCCACCATCCCGCCGGCCCAGCACTGCCCCTTCTCCTTTTCTTTTTGCGCCGGACGCTGACAGGTGGGACCCGGCTGTCAGGCCCGTCTCCCACCTTCAGCCGGGTCAACCGCGCGGCCCCCGCGCGCCGCCGGCCGTTACCGGCCATCTCCCCGCACCCCGCGCCTTCAAACCGCGCCATTAAGCCGCCTTGAAGCTCCCTCATCACTTCCCCCTCTTCAATCGACCGTTACCGCTCTCATTACCCCCTCCCCCCTTAACTCCTAATCAAGCCGCGGCCGTTAATGGCGAGGCCTCCGGGGAACCGCCTCCCGGTGCCCCTCGGGCCTATATAAACACCCCCCAGGACACCCCGCTCCTCCCCTTCGCTTCACACCGAGCTCCAGCGCCTCCCGTGCCCTAGCCGCTTACGCCACCGCACTGAACCGAGCGCCGCCGCGCCATTGCCGTCGCCCGAGCATGTCTGCCGTCGGTGAAGCCCCCTGGACTCCCTCAATCGATTCCTCTTCGCACATGTGAGCTAACCTTCGCCTCCTCTCGAACCCGCAGGCCCTCGTGTACTCCAGTCGCAGCTCGCCGCCGCCGCCCGTGACGACCGGCCGCAGGAGTTGAACTGCGCCGCCGCCGCCTTCTCCATCCAATTCACGCCCACCAGAGCTCCTACCCGCTGTAAGGACCCTACCCCCGCCCTCCTTTTCACTTGTGCCCGACCGTAGCGCCACCGCCGCTTGACCGGCCGCCGGCCGTCCGCCCCCATGGACGCCCCGTTTCGGCCGTCGCCTTTTCCACCCGTGCAAGCGCCCGTTTAGGCTCGCGATGCTCCCAGCTACACGTAGGGGTTGTTTCCGCGCGAGTCCGTGGCCGGGAGCCCCTGTTTGGTTGTCGCCGGCGACCCAACCGCCGTGCGCGCCGCGCGCGCCGCCGCCACCGACGCGGGCGCCGCCCCCTCTGGCGCATGCGGGCGTGGGTGGCCGTTGGATCGGCCATCCACGGCTCAGATCCAATGGATCCCGCGGGTCAAACCGCTTATAACGGTCAACCCGAGGGCAAATTGTTAAAGAGACCCCCAACTCTTTTGTAATCGCAAGCCGGTCCTCCCACCTTTAAAGATCCTTACAAATCAGTCCTGAATTTTATGTTTAAGCCCCTGTTTTTAATGAAACTTTGCTCAGAGGTCCAGAACAGCCTTTTTTTTATAGTTTAACCCTTCTGTTTTTAAGTTTATTTATGTTTTAGCCCCTGTTTTCTTGCTGTTAGGCCCCTGTATAGTTTAGTTTTTCGCAGATTAGTCCTTAAATCTTGTTTTTAGCATAACTTCTCCGTTATAGCTCCGATTTTAGCGTTCTAGTTGTCCTTACGATCGTCTCAGCGAGCCCGTCGTTTTAGTAGCATGTTTTCAGTCTTTAGGATTGTTTGGTGATCTGTTTTATTTATTGTATGCTTTATGTGTGCATCGTTGATATCGTGCTGTTTCGTCCGAGCCACCTCTCGGGGACGATCGGGGAGCGATTGTTCGAAGAGGAAGAAGTTTTTACCGTAGTTGAGGAAGGCAAGTGGTCTTCTCCCCCTACATGTTCTTTTTCTGTCCTATATAATTGCATTACAAATTAATGTTTACTTTATGTTATCATTGCATTAAATTGACGGGAAAACCTTTTTAAGGACCTACCTAGATCTTTTACCCTGATCCTTGGCCCAGCCCTTTTTTTTACTAAAGTTTTGGGTAGAAAACGCTAGTTGCTCAACTTAGGGTTGGTTAAATGGGTCTTTTATAGAAATGATACATGGCTTGTAGTTAATGTTGTGGGTAATACAGGAACACTTGAATTAATCGGAACATGGAGAACCACCCAAGAAAACATGCGCAACCACAGTGTTACATGGCTCTGACCTTAGCCGAATAATTAGGTGTGTGATCGTACTAGTGGCCCTTTTCCGAAAGGAGCGAGAGGGGGATCCGGGTTGCGGGGGTATAGCCCGGCCCTTTTGGGGTAGTAGCCTTTGCTAAGGTGCCGACCACTAGGGAGGGTTATGGTCCGCCCGATCCGTAACTATGCGGGTCGTTAGTCTTTTGCATGCCTTTGTAAAGGCTTCGTAGCGTCCCTATGCGATCACACCTCGGAAGTGTGGTATGGTGCTTGGCCGCATCGCATGGTTGGGTTTAAAGTTCTTCGGAGCTTTTACGCGAACCGTGGGTAAAGTGTGCAAACCTGCGAGTGTAAAGTGATCGATCAGCCGTGCTCACGGTCATGAGCGGCTTGGACCCTCACATGATTAATAAACTTAAAGACGAGATAAATCGTGGTTGGAGAAGCTCGTTGAGCTTGGGTTGTTTTGGTTCTTAAGTTTTTCTTAAGTGGGTTGGTACGAACTTACACTTAGTAATTAGGTGTTCTATAATTAAAACTTGACCAACATTAAAATGCTAACCGCTGCAAAACCTTAGCCTATCCTTGATAGCCTTGCATTTTCCCCCACTTGCTGAGCTCCAACCATAAGTGTGCTCAGCCTTGCCTATCGCTGTTCAGAGGAAAACTTTGGAGGGGAGTTCTATGATGACTTCGATGAGCTGTGAGGCTTGCGGACCCCGAGTCAAGTGCCTGTGGGAGCGGAAGACGAGGACTCGACGAGTAGTTATCGTTTTCCGTTGTTAGAGACCTTCGAGTCTCCCCGCATGAGTGTAATAAGAGGTTAAACTTTGAAATACGTTTGTAAACTGTTTATGGTATTTCACTCATTTTTGTCTATCATATGTGTGTGAACTGATCCTGGCGCACATATGAGATGCACTTGGTTCCTCTTCGGAAATCAGGTGTGACACCACCCAAACATCCATCCCTCTCTCTAGATCTCACATGAAGCTCTCAAGCTAGTCCTAGGAAAAAATAGGGAAAAAGGAGAACGAAAATGGAAAAACAAATGAGCTAGGGTTCCAGGAGTTGGCTGCCATCCACCCATTCAATGAGTATATATGGAGGCACCCAAAAGACTAATCTACCCTCACCTAATAACTAGGGATACAAGCCCCTCGAGGGCGGATTTGGAAGTCTTCGAAATTTCATCATCAGACGGATGCCCGGCGACCGCACCCTGCTTAGCCTCGACGCAAGCCTTGCGATCCCGACGCGTGTCCTCCGCTTCGAAGTATCTCGGCGCCGGCGGCAAGGGCGGTCAGACCGCCCCCTGGGCGGTTAGACCGGCCCGGGAGATCTGACCGGCCCCAGGCGGTCTGACCGCCCCTTCTGGGCGGTTGAACCGGCCTGGGTGGCCGCACCCCCTCGTCGAGTCTTCGGCCTCGGTTTTGTGGCTCAACCGAGTAACCCAGTAGTTTTCTAGTGAACCACTGCAAACCCCGCGAACTCGGTGTAGCCTCCTTCAATCTCCACTCATGACTCGGCTCCCACGTAGTCCCGGCTCGCCCTTGGTTTTGAGGCTCTACCAAGAAACCGTCCACGACTTCATCTTGCTGTTCATGCCACCATGCGGCCCGCACTTGACCCCACTGGCCACCGGGTCCCTCGAACGAAGCTTACTTGTCTTCTCCACACCTGGAGGCCTCACCGTCAAAGACCTTTCGTGCTTGTTCTTCACCTGCACCAACATGAGTCAAGTCGCAACCTGCACCTGCAATACTTAGCCAAGAATCAGTCCACACAATGTTGTCAATCACTCATCACACAAGGAAGCAACCATCCACCGGTCCTCGAACCACAAACGGTCCTCACTGGTGCCCCACACCAGTCTAACCGATGTGACCTGGGCAGCAGCTCCTCCAACAGCCTTCCCATCTCCCCAAGCCCAAACTGTCCTCACACTCACCTTGGCCTTGGGCATCTGCACACGAGGCTCAAGTACATCATTGGAAGGGTGGTACTTGTCCTTGTTAGCCCACTCCTTTGCCATTCTCTCCTCTCGCTTCCTCTTGAAGCAAAACTCATCCTTATGGCCATATCTCCCACAATAGCCACAATGGAACCTCACAAGCTTAGGCTTAGGCTCGGGCTGTGGCTGCTCATTTGGTTTCTCTCCACTCAACTCCTCCACCGGTTTCCCTTCACTAGCCTTCTCACTTTCCTTCCCAAAGAACACTTTCCCCGAAGTGCTCACAAACTTGATAGGATTTTGGAGATCATTTGTGGGTGTAGGAAACACGGGTGGAGCTGGGGTTGTGTTTAGCCGGTTCCAAAGATGGTTAGGTTTTGGGGGAAATCATTTTTGTGGTGGGTTTTTGGTGGCTCTGGGGTATTCTCTCCACTTCCCTCACCAACCTTGTTTGCCCCAAGTCCCTCACCATCCTGCCTCTTAAATGCCTCGATCATCATCCTCAACTGAGGCTCATGACCAGACAACCAACCCATCAACTTCCTCAGCTCATGATTCTCATCCTGCAAACGATCAACATAATGTGCAAGTTTCAAATTTTTCAAGTCATGCATTTCACAAGTAAAGCATGATGTAGGCATGGGTTCTTTCAGCTTAGCCTCAAGAGAACTAGTGTAAGCATCCATCTCATCAATCTTAGCATGCAAAACAGGGCAAGAAGTGCAAGCACCTAGCAAAGCAGGTCTAGACATAAGCTCAGCCACTTCAACCCTAAGCACATCTAGTTCCTCACACTTGGAGGCATGCTTTTCCTTGAACAAAGCAAGATCAGTAAGGAAAATGGAGCAATCAGCACAATCAACCTAATCCGAAACAACAGGGCTAGCCTTAAGCGAATCAATCTCAAGCTTGCTATCAAGCACCTGTGTTTCTAGCTCAGCCACTCTAGTCCGAGCATCCTCGAGTGAAGCCATAAGCTCTTTTCTCATTTTCTTGGCCTCTCTAAGCATGTCATCACTGTTATCAAGCAAAGAGCCAAGCCTCTCATTCTCTTGGCGCAAGAAGGGAAGTTCATCACGCACCTCTTCGTCGGAATCAGAGTCCGAGTCGTTCTGTGTGCTCTTCTTGCTGCCGGAGCTCAGCGCCATGGTGCAGAAGCCGTTTGTCGCGAAGCAGCTCAGCCCGCTCAGGTTCTTGGATGACTTCTTGCTCTTGCGACGATCACCTTCATTCTCACTGCTGCTCGAGCTCGAGGTGGAGTACGCGGAACTGGAGTAAACGTCGCTTGCTCCCACCATCGCTCGGGCCTTGCCTCGGCTCTCCTTCTTCCTCGATCGTCGCTCATCCTTGTACTTGTTCTTGTGCTTGCTCTTGTGGTCGCGCCTCGACCAGTACTTGCCATCCGTCCTCGACTTGTGCTTGTAGCCGTCCTTGTTCTCGACCTTCTCCGGGCAGTCGGTGACGAAGTGTCCCAGCTTGCCGCACTGGAAGCATGTCCTCTTGTTCCTCCTCATGTTCGCCCGGTTCTCGTGCAGCATCTCGAACCTCCTCGTCAGCAGCGCCAGCTCGTCCTCTCCAAGCACATCGAACTCCTCATCTGGCATAGACATCAAAGAAGACAAAGAGAACATCCTGGTGGATGGGTTAGTGTTAGCCTTTCCTTTCGAACCACCAACGAGGGCAAGACTATGGGAGTCAGTCGGACCCTCGATCTTGGCAGTCATGCCCCTATCCACCTCACCTGACTTGAGCTTCGAGAACAGCTCATTCACCGTTAGAGTGTCATACTTCTCTGACTCCACAATGGCCTCGAACTTTCTGCCCCAAATTGTACGATCCAAAGAGTGTAAGAGCTTGACCGCTCTATCATGATCATCATACGGGAGCACGTCCACATTGGCCCTCATGTTGTTCACAACCACCATGAACCTCTGAAACAAGGCATCGATGGACTCACCGGCGAGATGAGTGAAGTTCTCGTACTCTCTCTGGTAGGTCGCATACATCCGTGCCTGAACCTCGGCATTCCCAACATGAGCCTCCTTCAGCACCGACCAAATTCTACAAGCCAAGTGCTCAGTGTGCACCTGATCAAACTCAGGCTGACACAAAGCATGAAACAAGTAGTCGACCGCCTTGTTGGTTGGCGTCGAACCTGTCCCTCGATCCTGGAGCGAAGAAGTCCATCGGCTGGACATAACCTGTGTCCACCGTGACATCCCAAAGGATCTGACCCTTTCCGCGGAGGAACGCACCCATCTGCTTACTCCACATCTGGTAGTTCTTGCCATCGAAGTGTGGAGGACCCCAACCCCATTCCTGGTACACCATCCTTGGATCTTAGACTGGTTAGAGTCAATAAAGACCCGAACCGGCTCTGATACCACTCGAAGGATCGATACGGCGAACCAGAGAGGGGGAGTGAATGGGAGCCGATAAAAATTCTTTCTCGAAGGAGATGGAAACTCCAACAAGATGAACGCGGCTTCCAACACATGTCTCCAACTCACTACCCAAGTTGGTCAAGCCCACGTAGCCACTGGAGTGCCACTGGACCTAGGAACCAACACGCAACCTTCCGACCCGAGAACGCCTCGGAACACCAAACCTCGAGTCCACTGACCAACACCGGTCAAACCGGTGAGCACCACTGGTCAGACCGGTCCCTGCTGGTGAAACTGGGCAACTTCCACTAAGTGCTCCACACCGGTCAGACCGGTGAGACACACCGGTTAGACCGGTCACAGCCTGAAAGCCCCCAAAGCACCAAACATGCCAACCGACCTCGAAACTGACCAGAACTCGAAACAGCCCCAACACAGGACAACAGCAAACACACCCAGACGTTCACCCGAGGAAAAACCCACCGAGGGTTGCACCGGTCAGACCGGTCAAGAGCACCGGTAAGACCGGTATAGCCTAGGCAGCTCGGGATGAACAGCACCCGCGGGTCAACTCCCCCAAATCCAAACCTCGATCTCCCGAATCGCTCCACGGACTTGAACAAGACTTTGGGGATATTAGGAATACCTCTTGAGGAGTCCATAACCAAGTTTAATCCCACCAAAACTCGTCCAACAAGGAGGAATCGAAGAAATCCCGCCAAGAACACTTCAAACCCTAGGACCTGAAAAACCCCAAAATGCAGCCCCTTTACTCACGGATTTGGGAGGGGAATCACAGCCCAAAGATCCACGAAGGGTTCCCACAAATTTCCCCCACCAAATCCCCAAGAGAAAGGTCCCGAAAACAACCCAAAGAAATCACCAAGAGAGGGATCCGAAAATCACCACCAAGAACAACCGGAAACAACACATCCAAACCTTGAGGAACCACGCCGAATCATCTATACATGCAACAAAGGTTTTTACAAGGTCTAGCTTGCCGCCCGATCATCCAACCCTCTCAACAAGATCTCACCATGAAGCTGTCAAGCTAGTCCTATGGAAATCCTAAGAAAATAGGAAGGGAAAATAGGAAAGCGAAATGAACTAGGGTTCCAAGGCTTGGCTGCCATCCTCTCACCTCTTGGGTTATATGGAGGCAACCGAAAGTCTAAAATACCCTTCTCTGATAACTAGGGATACAAGCCCCTCAAATGGCGGTTTTGGAAGTCTTCATGTCTTTTCCATCGGACGGATGCCCAGCGACCGCACCCTGCGTAGCCTCGACGCAGGCCATGCGATCCTGACGTGTGTCCTCCGCTTCGAAGTCTTCGGACTGCGTCATCGCACACTGGTCAGACCGGTGCTCCCCACCGGTCAGACCGGTCTAGCGCTGCTGCAGCTCCATCTTCGGTTATTTGGTTTTGGCTTTGTGTATCAACCTAGGAACCCAGTGGTTTTCTGGTGAACCACCGGAAACCCCGCGAACTCGGTGTAGCCTCCGCCAATCGCCACTCATGACTCGGCTCCCACGTAGTCCCGGCTCGACCTTAATTTTGAGGCTCTACTAAGAAACCGTCCACGACTTCATCTTACTGTTCATGCCACCATGCGGCCCGCACTTGACCTCGCTGGCCACCGGGTCCCTCGAACGAAGCCTACTTGTCTTCTCCACACCCGGAGGCCTCACCGACGACGACCTTTCGCCCTTGTTCTTCACCTGCACCAACACTAGTCAAGCCGCAACCTGCACCTGCAATACTTAGCCAAGAATCAGTCCACACAACGTTGTCAATCACTCATCACACAAGGAAGTGACCATCCACCGGTCCTCGAACCACACATGGTCCTCACCCTTAGTTGAGAGCAAGCTTTTCCCGGCTTGATCATGGGGGCATTGGTTTAGGTTCTAATTTTGGTTGAATGAGAGAGATTTTGAATGAAATAAATTAAATGAGGCTTAGAAAAAATCTAACTCTATAGAAACCAATGATATGGATTTTCAAATCAACCAAAAGCCAAGTTTCTAGGTTCACGCGAGTCCTACCATGCGCTGAAATTTAAATACCATCTAGGTACAAGGCATGGCTCTACTCGTGTGTTTTTAGCATGTAAAACAAGTCAACCATGACATCATGAAGAGGACGAAAAGAAGCAAATATCACATAGGATGGCTTATGTAAAGGCTTTATATTCCAAATAAAATATCCAACCAAGAATTATGTCTCTAACATTATTCAACCATTCTAAGTCTAATGTCTTGTGTAGCAAATTTCAAAACTAACTTACTTGAAAAGACATGAAAAATCTTGAATCGGGTTGTCCTACCAGTAGCTTATTCTTGACTCCACGAAACGGGTTGCCTCCCACCCAGCGCTTCGCTTATAGTCAGTGGCTACACTTCCTCACTTGATTACTTCGGATCAAAGCTCTTTGCAGGCATTGCAATCTTGGGTACCCACTTCCGTACCATCTTGGGCACGGGCTTATTCTTCGGCTTAGTCATATTTTTTTTGGTCTTTACAAGCTGGCTTTGTCCTTTGGTCTTGACGGATGCAACAACTTCCTTCATGTAGTGGCTCAACATCTCAAGCTCCGGTCCTTCGGTTGTGATCTTTGTGGTCTTCTTAGTGTGATCCTTCGTCTCTCCCAAATGAGTTTGAGTAGCTTTTGCCATCTCAGGACCTTGGGGTTGTCTCAGAAATTCTCCTTTGTTACCCATCAGGTGCACGACAAGTTGTCCCATTTCCGTCTCTAGCATCTTCATCACGATGAACACTTCACGGATAGAGCTTCCGACCTCCATCACCTTACCATCTAAATTCTCCAATATTTTCTCCATAGCCTTGAACTTAGTGTTGGCGTCCTTGTTGATCTTAGCTTGCTCGTCCATGAAGTCCTTCAATTGTGTACAAAGAGGAACCAAATCTTGAACGGATTGCATTAAATCGGGGTTTACCTTAGACACGGTCGTACTCTCACACTCCTCGCATGTGGATCTTGCCTCAGTAGCCTTTAGGTCTTGAGCTTCTCTCTCTATCTCCATCTTCTCCATCCTCCTCTTAAGTAAACTGATATGCCACTCAAGGAATTCGACTTGCATGTATTCACTGAAATGCTCCAAAACTTCCGCAATCGTCTCCATGGGCAAATGAACAAACATATCAATCTTGTTGCGCAAACTCTGAGTCTTGGTAGGCGAATAAAATTCCTTCATAAAGTTCCTCATCAACGCTTCCCAATCTTGTTTTGACTCCACTGGTACAGTGTGGAACCAACGCAAAGTTTTTCCATGTAGTGAGAACGGAAAAAGGCTTGCCCTCATTTGATCTTGAGTCACCTCATCCTCATCGAAAATTTGACATAGCTGAACAAATGCTTGGAGGTGAAGGTTCAGATCCTCTTTACCGGTGAAAGGCGAGTGTTGCACCATGCAGATAGTTGAGACCTTGATCTTGAATGGCCTTCTGGTGTCTTTAAGGTTTACGATACGTAGATCAACGATGTCCGGGGTGCATAGCTCGATCTTGCATTCCGGTTGCGATTGTTCTCCCATGGGTGGCGGTTGATGTTGCTCTTCCTTTGGATATGGAGGTCGTGATTCCCTTAGAGATTCCAGCGGTCCTTCGACTTCGGCTTTTGGATCTAGGGTTTCCAACCTTTTAGCTTGTGTTGCACGTCTCCTTTTCTTGTAAAGTTTTCCTAGATCATCCACAAAAGTATTTGGGTTTCTTGGAGAGGTAGCCAACCATCTCTGGTTAGGGTTAGCAATAAAACAAAAATCTAAAGAGAAAATTAGGGTTAGTCAAAAACTAAATTAGATTGATTTTTTTCTTTTGAGGATGATCATAGTTAAGGGATGCAAAAGAAAAAACAAAACAAAACAAAAAATATTCATAAGAAGCGATACTAAATTGGATTTTGATTGCTTGTTCCTAGCAACGGTGCCAGAAAAAGGGGCTTGTTGACGGTTGATTGTCGTATCATGTTCATATGGATTTGCAAGCAGCAAATCCCCCGTCGTAGTCAAGGGACCCTTGTTCCCTTAAGTCTGAGGACCCAAGGTATCGAATCCTTGGAACAATGTGCAATGCAAGGATTCAATCTATAAGGCAAAGAAACTCCTTTTGAAGAACCAAGTTGCATCTAATCTAAGAGACCATCAAGAAAATACATCTAATCCACTAAAGAGGTAGCAAGAGAAAGCAAAGATATAACCGATCTAGAGAGTCCAGACCATGCTTATGTTGTAGCCCCAAACACGATAGATGAAGATAGAAAAGCGAATCTCATTAAAAGCATCTTTAAACTGTGGCCTCCGGTCCGATTCTGAAGACACCCGCCTTTTGGAGACACCATTCTATCACAATGCACTCCTATTTGTGCAGGTTAGTCTAGGGCGAGTTCGAGAAGAACAAGTTGAAAACACTTGGTCAGTTCGGTATGCACCTCTATCCACCACAGCTACAAGAGAACCCCATGCAATCTATCATTAGTATAGATTGAGGAAGAAGCAAAACCAAGGGAGAACAAAATCATCAAGACGACACTTGATCACTAGAAATCAGATTCACTATAAAGAGTTCACCATGAATGATTACATTAACAAGATCACCACCAGGATCCTATCTCAATCTTGATCCTTGCTTCGGAGCTCCAACATGGTCTTCCATGCAAGGTTCCCACGTCGGCTAGGGAGACCCTAGACAACTAGCACGACCCTCCTCTCCGAGATGGTGTCCCTCAAGCTTCTCTACTCCTCGGCGGCGGATGACGAATGAATTGATGCGTGGCTCTAGGCCTCAAGGCCATAAATATTCCGAATGGCAGCTAGGTCGAAGGGGGGCGTGACTGGGCCTTGAAGTGGGCTGGGCCGACTAGCCTGGGCCGACCGGCCTGGGACGGTTGTCCTGGGCCCACTTCGGGCCAGTCCGCGGCCTCCTTCTTTGGTGTTGCTTCCCGAGCCTTCTAGAGTATTCTCCCTTCTGAATGTGGGCCCTTGACGCCAGTTTCTATGTGGTTTAGATGAAGCTCCTTGTGCCACAAGATTCAGCATTTTCTGTCCAGGTCCTCGGAGTTTTCCGTCTTCACGGGTTGGTCCTTGGGATTCTTGGAGTCATGTTCACTTCATTGCTTCTAGGTCTTGTCACGAGGTTCTTGATGAACTTTACCTTGAAGTCTTGCTTTCAACACTAAATTCCTACATAAACACTAAACTCCAAAACTGACATGAACAAATGAACTTGTTATACCAAGGGCATTAGTACCAATGGATAATATATAAAATTCATTTCCAACACCAAAAGTGAACTCATGGCTAGGTTGACGGAATTTCACCATCAACTGTTACTTGTGTGTATTCTCAGTGCACTCATCAAGGGGGTCCAAGGATCGGTGGATGGTCGCTTCTGGCTGCGATGAGTGAGTGACAAAGTGGTGTGGACTAACTCTTGGTCGAGTATTGCAGGTGCAGGTTGCGGCTTGATTTGCGTTGGTGCAGGTGAAGAGTGAGCGCGAAAGGTCTATGCCTTGTGGGGCCTCCAATGAGTAGAGAGACAAGTAAGCTCAAATTGAGGGACTCGGTGGCCAGCGGGGTCAAGTGTGGGCCGCATGGTGGCAAGAAAAGCAAGACAAAGTCGTTGATTGGAGCTGGTGCAGGGTAGAGGCTCACAATCAGAGTCTGCACGCGGGGTTTGTGGAGGTTTACCACAAAACCGTCGGGTTACTTGGCTGAGCCACATAACCAAGACCGGAGGCTCGGCGGGCGGAGATAGAATCCGGGCGCGCCAAGAAGCTTCGATGTCAGCGGACATGTGGAGGGATCACAGGGCTTACGTCGGGAGGACGCGGACTGCGGCGACGGCGTGGCCGTGCGATGAAGAGGAGTGCTACATGACCTATTTCCCCCTGAGGGAAAGTGCTAGGGGTAGCTTGGTATTTTGCGTAGCCCAGAGGGACTCATATAAATTAACTCTACAGTTTCTGGGCAAACCATTCTTCCGGACTGATTCTCATTTCCTTGCTCCATAGGTTTAGACTTTCTTCACTAGTTTGTAAAGAATCTGACCTCCGAGTGTATGGGAGCTTTCATGGTTGCGTCGATCTCCTTCTTGTAGCTCGTGTATTTTTTGTGTCTTTTTCGAGCTATTTTCGTTGGATTTTCTTTCATGGCTTGTTCCTTCGATTTTGAGGTGATTGGGTTCGGATTTGTTGGTGGGGATCATGGATAGTTGCCCTGTGCATCTTCGTGCTTGATCATGACCCCTCAAACTCCGAATCCGACCTTCGATTGAAGGATTTCGGTTGGAACCCTAGCTTTTGGTAGAGCTCGGTTGCGATTCGATTCCCAACGATTTTAGTTCGTTTGAGGGCTCAAGTTTTGGGGCATAGCATCCCCTAGGGATGCTTCACATCTCCCCCAAATCTTTCCTACAGAGCTCAAGCCGTTTTGGATATCCATGGATGGATAGGTGAGCTCGTGCTTGCGGTTTCAGGTTCGTGTTGCTATTCCCGCTCCTGGCGGACCATCCGCGCGTGGTCGGCAGACTGTCCGCAAGGTGCTGACCAGCCGGCTGTTTGTCGTGTTCTTCACGAGTTCTTACGTTGCCTTGTGTTCGATCTGTCGTGTTGGGGGTTTCGGTTGGAGTGGGTTTGCCGGATGTTGACGGTTCAAAACCGTGCTCAAGTTCACCGCAAGCCTATGCGTGACTTAGTGCCTTTTTTCACCAAGGAGGGTCCTCCCTTGATTTGTCAATCCAAGGATCGGAAGCAAACTCCTAGGATTCTCCATCTAACCTATCGATCTATCCAAACATGAAGCATTGATTGCAGAAAAAGATAAACCTTAAAGATATATGAGTTATAGCATAAGGTTGATCGCATCCATGAATGCCGACAAGGTAAGGAGCAAACAAGGGAAACTATGGCCTACCGTCTTCTTGTCGTAGTTCTAGACAAAAGAGCAAGTGCGACATGCATCTCATCCAAAGCCATCTTTAAACTACTATCCTCCGGCCCGATTCCGAAGACGCCCACCTTTTGGGGCCACCGTCCTGTCACAACACACTCCTATTCGTGCGGGTTAGCCTAGGGCGAGTTTGAGAAGAACAAGTTGAAAACACTTGGTCGATCCGGTATGCACCTCTAGCCACCATGACTACAAGAGCACCCCAAGCAATCAATCTATAGAATAGATTGACGATGAAGCATAGCCAAGCGAGAGCAAAATCATAAAAGGAGGAATCGAGTCGCTAAAAGATCGGATGACATGAATTACTTTACTCACATAATAATATGTTTAGATCATCTCCACTGTTGATGGTTAATAGTTATATCAAGGTTCATTTAGACTTGCAAGCGGACAAGTCTCCCGTCGTAGTCAAGGGACCCTTCTTCCCTCGAGTGGTGAACCCAAGGTATCGAATCCGTGGAACAAATGAGTGACGCAAATGTTGATCTAGTAAAGCCAAGTAACTTCAATCTTCGATAAAAGAGAAACCCTAATGCATCTAGGTAAAAGACACGAAACTAATCTAATCTACTAAAGACCGGAGATAACAAAGTAAGATTGGGTAGATAAATCGATCTAGAGAGATCGGGATAAGCCTTTGGTTGAAGTTCCAAGCAAGAGAAGAAGTAGCAAATCGAATCTTATAAGAAGCCTCTTTAAATCGTGGTTTCCCGTCCAAATCCGAAAACATCTGCCTTTCGGAACCCCCGTTCTGTCACAACGTATCCCTACTCATGCGGGGAGTCTAGGGCAAGTCAAAAGACAAGTCGAGATTCTTTCGGAAGATCCGGCGTGTACCTCTAGCCACCGCGGCTACAAGGACACCCTAGGTAATCTATCTCGAGAATAGATTTAGAATAAGCAAAGCCGATCGAAAAACGAAATCTTCGAGGAAACACTTGATTGCTAAGAATAAATTCAACTTGATAATTCAACTATGACAATGATACATACACAAGATCACCACCGGGATCCTTCCTTGATCTTGCTTCTAGCTCCGAGAACTCCGACGTGGTCTTCCGTGCAAGGTTCCCACGTCGGCTAGGGAAAACCCTAGTCAACTAGCTCGACCCTCTCCTCTCCGAGATGGTGTCCCTCTCTTCTCTGCTCCTCGGCGACCGATGACGAATTCTCTCCTACATGGCTCTCGGTCAGGGGGCTATAAATAGCCGGAATGGCGGCTAGGGCAAAGGAGGGTACGAACGGGCCCTGGACTGGGCTGGGCCGACCGGCCTGGGCCCATCTGTCGGTGTTTTAGACCGGCAACCTACTAAGGGGAGTACCCAAAGTAAATGAATGTGGCCTCTTCGAGATCGGTAACTCGAAGGAAGAGACACGTGGCACACAATTTAGACAGGTTCGGGCCGCGAGGTGCGTAATACCCTACGTCCTGTATGCTGCGTAGCTCTGGATTGATTGGGTACGATTACAAGATGACGCAATCTTACGCCGTGAGATGAGATGATGAGAGAGGGGTCCCTGCCTCGCCTTATATAGTCGGGGAGGTTGGGTTACAAGTCGGTTTACGGAGAGAGTACTAGTCGAGTACGTCTAGGAGTCCTCTATACAGTGCGGGACATGTACAGCTTCCTAACCGAGTACTTCTCTTCTGTAGTCCTTGTGCCTCACGCCATCAGGTACCGTGCAGCGCAAGTTAGGTAGTCCCAGGGGCCCGCCAAGTAGTCGGTCCTGGTACCCACCGAGGTAGTGGGCCCAGTGAGGTCCATACGACAAGCCCCCGAGTACTTTGTAGTCGAGAAGGATAGCTTCAAGTAGTCTTGACGGCCTTAATGAGTAGTCTTCAAGCGTCCCCGAGTACTACAAGTCAAAAGTCCTCAAGAGTAGTCGAAGCATCCCGAGGCTGGAATGTACTCTAGCTGATGTTTGAGCAATCTTGAAGTCTTCTCGAGTAGTCCCAAGCGTCCTCGAGTGCTGCCCTTGAAGGTCTTCAACAATGCCCGTGTTGTCTTGAAGCCGAAGCTGATATGGAAGTTCGATTGCAAAATCGCACTCCATATGGAGTAGCCCCCGAGCCTTAGGTTGAGTTGTAGACTCTGGCTGAGGGTCCGTCTAAAGTTTTGGCAAGAATATCCCGAAAAATACGGAGAAAAAACCGACGAACACGTGGCACGGAGCCCCCGAGCCTTGAGTCGAGTACTTCCTCTCGAATTGAAGGGTCATCTTGTAATATGTGTCCTGAGATTCTCTTGAATCTTGCCGCTTCCCAGGAAGTTGATTTGGAGTAGCCGAGCCCCCGAGGTTAGGCGCGCCGACTAGTTGAAGTTGAAGGGTCACGCGCGGCCGCTGAGTCAGCCGAGCGCAAACTTATCCATCTGGCCGTTGAGGGGCCACATTGACTTATAAATAGAAGCCAAACCCCTTAGGGTTTTTCACCCTGCGCAGCTACAATCATTCCCAGCATATCTAGACAAGAATAGCCACTGGTGCGCACCGCCACCATTGAGTAGAGCACAGATCCGAGTGCGCCTCCGTAGGAAGCCACCAGAGTAGCCCCCGAGCGAATGCGTGTGAAGACACCGTGCACCTGGAGGATGAAGCCATCTCCGTCGAAGACCACAAAGGCCGCTGGCGGGAAGAAGAGGGGCCGTGAGGAAACCGCCGGATCTGCCGCAGGGACATCACCGCCGGTGTCCCCGCCGCGGCCAGATCCAAACCGGGAATGGAAGAAGTCCAAGGCGAAGACCGAAGACTTGTTGGCCCTTCTCAATAGTGGATTCATGCGGGAGAAGGAAGTGGACATGTGGAGGGCCGCCGCCAGGGATCCGTAGCCCATGGAGAAGAATCGAGACGAGATCCCAATGTTCGCGCGGTTCGCGGAGTGCGGGTTGTCTCTCCCGGCGAGCGACTTCTTCAAGGGGCTCATGGGGTGCTACGGCATCGAGTACCTCAACCTCAACCCCAACGGTATCTTCCATACTGCCGTCTTCGTACATTTTTGTGAAGCTTTTATGGGGATCAAGCCCCATTGGATCTTGTTCCGGAAGTTCTACCGAGTGAAGCTGCAACCCAGTGCCAGCAACCCGCGAGTAGTCGGAGGAGCGGGGATCCAGATGCGGGAGGACGCCGCCGAGCAGTACCTATCATACAAGTTGATAGACTCCAATCAGGATTGGAAGGCCATGTGGTTCTACGTCACGAACCACCACCCGGAGCTGCCGAAGCCCAGTGGGAAGCAGCCCAAGCATTGTCCGTGGTGGAACTCAGAGCTGACGATGTAGGAAGGGATCCAGTTGCTCGAGTTGTTGGCGCGGATCAAGGCACTGAGGGAAGCCGGGCTGAGGGCCGAGCACGTGGCCTTCAGCTTCATGAAGCACAGGGTGCAGCCGCTGATGGCTCGCGACACCCTGGGGTACGAGTACACCGGCGATGACGATACGTCGCGGATGCCTGGAGATGAAGTCGACGACGACGATATTGTCGATAGGCTGGCCCGAATCTTCAAGGATATGCCGCCGTATACGGCGTGCCCCGTACCGGAGTACTCCGCCGCACGCCCACCAAAGGAGGTTAGTAGCTGCATCCATAGACGAGTACCCATTGCATGAGAGTAGTCGCATTGATGAGTTACTTTTCTCTGCAGGATGACTTGAAGAAGTTCGTCTCTGAGCCGCCGCCGCCTCCTCAGCTAGTCGAGGTCCCATAAGAGGGCAAAGCCAAGGCCAAGGAACGACGCGAAGTGGGCGAGGGAGACAACACCGTTGTCGTGGAAGACACGTCCGAGGAGGACGAACACGAGGAGACGTTGCAGGACCGCTTCCAGCTGCGGTCGAGGTTCAGCCATCCTGGCTTACCTCACATCCCTCTCTTTCAGGATCAAGCGGCTAGCCTGGAGGCTAGTCTGCCCGCGCCGCCGAGGAGGCCGCGCAATGCGGCCCGCAAGCGCGTGGCCAAGAAGTTGAAGGTCACGAAAATGATGTCTCAAGAGGTAAGCCGTCTTGAGTAGTGTAGTCGAGTTCTGATGCCTCGAGTTCATGTGTTGACGATGAAGTTTTCTTTCTTGCAGGAGATGCCGCCTAGCGAGCCCGTTGAGCAGGGCGACGAAGGCGAGTGGGACACGGTGGGGGAGGCAGCTGGTAGTCCCAGCCCAGCCCCCACTGTCGAAGAGCTCTTGGCGAAGTGGAGCGCAAGCCCCCTACTGCTCAGGGGAGCACGGAACCCGCTGCTGCTACTGCGGAAGAGCAGCGGCCATAGAGGCGCAGAAGGCGCCTGCCGAGGTGGGACTAGTCGATATCGCCACATCCTCGGCGCCCCAACCGTGACAGTAGTCCGGTCGAGCCTGTAAGTGTTGAATCTCCCTGAGTAGTACTTGATGTGGTAGTTGTACTTGATTGACAACCGGCTTGTGTACTCTGCACGAAATCGACGGACTTGTCCTGGGAGGGGGATGAACCTGCTACAGCGGTGGCGGAGGAGGAAGCCGCGCCGCCCGCTGAGGAGTCCGCTCCCGCCCCCCAGGCGGAGCCCGAGACACCGGTTGCTGAGGCTACGTTGCCTGAAGCCAGCATAGTTGAAGGTGAGTACTCTACTGTGGTTGAAGTGCCTTCGTAGAGTAGTCGTAGTTGCCATGTTGACTGATACACTTGTCTTCTTGTCGACAGGTGCTGATGCCGTAGGGAGCGAGATCCCGTCGGCGATGCCCGTAGAAGACGTGGCACCGGAGACTCAGGAGGTAGCCGTAGAAGCTCCCGAGCTGATGGTGGTGGCCGCCGGAGAAGCCGCCACGAGGGCAGGAGGAGGAGGGAAAGACGCATTGCCAGAACCTACTCAGGAGGTGGTCGTCCGCTCACCGGAGATCCAAGACGCGGAGCCAATCCGCTCGGCGCCGATGACCGAAGCCGCTACGAGTAGTCGTGGCGGGATCGAGTTGTTGGCGAACAATCTGGTCGATCCGGCAACGGTGGCTCGGCACCTGGAAGCGGTGCGCCAAGCCAAGCAGTGGATGAAGGTGAGTAGTCATCACCCTTGAGTAGTCAATCCTTTAGCGTTGAGTACCCATCTGATGCGAGTTGTCTGTGCAGGACGTCGCTGAGAGGTCCCGCCTGAAGTTGGAGATGCTTCAAGGGTACGGCGACGCGGTGCTTCGGGCCAAGACATTAGAGGATCAACTCGTGAAGTCCCGGAAGCACGCCGCCGCCATGCAGTCGAAGCTGGACACCACCTTCGCCGAGTACCATAATGACATCCAGGAGATGCAGGCGAAGAGCGACGACTTGGTGCGGAAGAACAAGTCTCTCCGCAACAAGAACAAAGTTACACCACTTGTCTTGTGCGTACTTGCTGGAGGTCGAGAGGTAGTCTAACCCATTGTGCCTTGTTGATTGCAGAGCTTGAGACTCGGGTAGATCAGCTGAAGACTTCGAAGACTAGTCTGAAGAATCTTTTCTACCGGGAGTGGGAGGCCCGCCAGGTACTGGAGTTAGATTATAAGGAGCTTGCTTACGAGTGCGACAAGCACATGGAGCTCCGTATTGCATCAGACCGTGACCTCGTCAACTGCTACAAATCATTGTAGAAGCTGAACTAGGATTGTGTGAAGCTGTGGGCCCAGCTCAAGGAACTTGAATAAGCAGCGCTCCCCATCGCGAGGCTGCTGGTGCCTCATCCTGGCGGTCCCAAGATAGCGCCGCTGGTGGACCAGTTGAAGGAAGCCCCTAGTCGGCTGGCGACCTACGTGAAGCATCTGGCGAAATCGATCCCGAACCAAGTGCTAGCCTTCATGAAGTCGTACTTCTCGAAGGCTCCCGTAGATGTAGTCGCCAGCGGGCTAGCCGCCAACTGCACTGACGAGCAGTATGCAGAGCTGCTGGAGCAGATGGCGCCCATTGCAGATCAAGTCACCGAGAAACTTAACCTCCAGTAGTCATGTAATAGTTAGCTCATAGTAGTAGTTGTACAAAAACAATTGTAATGAAATTGTTTAAGTATCAATGAAGAAAAACTTCCATCAATGAGTACTCTTTGCCGCGATCTTGGAGTGCGGAGTCCCATCGTGGAGTTGTCGCGAGTAGTCGTACTCGGCAGTAGTTCCGCAGAGGTAAGAAGACAGTAAAGCAGTTGATGAACGATCAAACTTTATTACTGAAGAAGTACACCTGGATGGCCAGGGCCGTAGTTATAGAGTAGTCGCCAGGACCCGAAGGCCGCCTACGACTAAGTAGTGCTAGGTCGAGTAGCCGCTTACAGCAGTAGATCCATAAGTAGTCGTATAGGCTGGATCTAGAAGTACATGGTCTCTCAGTAGACCGCTGCTAGAGTCCTTTGTCGCTCGTCGCAGGCTAGGATCCGTAGGTAGCCGCCTGGGCTGGATTCCGGAGAGGAGTAGTCCGGAGACTGGTGCCTGGACCCGGAGGCTGCTTACAGCGAAGAGGTAGTCGGGAGACTAGTGCCTGGAGCCGGAGGCCGCTTACGACGTACGGGTCTTGATGCAGTCGCGTAGACTTGAGCCCCTAGGGTAGTCGTGTAGACTAGGCGTAGAACCAACAGAGTTGGTCGACGTTCCACGAGTTGTTGACGTCTTCGCCTTCGAGTGTCTGGAGGCGGTAGGAGCCCGGCCCGGTCACCTTTGCCACTGTGAAGGGACCTTCCCAGGGCGAGCTGAGCTTGTGTAGTCCTTCCGTGTTCTGGATGCGACGGAGGACGAGATCACCAACGTTGAAAGAGCGTTCCTTGACGTTGCGATCGTGGTAGCGTCGGATACCCTCTAGGTACCTTGCTGATTGGACGAGGGAAGCGCAGCGAGCTTCTTCGAGTCCGTCGATGTCAACTCGTCTGCTGTCTTTAGAGACGCCTTCGTCGTAATGCTCCACTGCTGGTGAATCCCATATGAAATCAGCAGGGAGGATTGCTTCGGAGCCATAGACCAGGAAGTAAGGGGATTGCCCCGTTGGCTTGGAGGGCTGAGTACGTAGCCCCCAGAGTGCATTGGGTAGTTCCTTGATCCACTTGCCACCTTTAGAGTTAGCAGCGTCGTGTAGCCGCTTCTTGAGAGCGTCGAGCACCATCCCGTTGGCGTGCTCGACTTGTCCGTTGGCCCGAGGATGGGCAATTGAGACGTATCGGACGTCGATCCCGCTGCTCTCGCAGTACTCCCATAACTGGTGTTGTTGAAGTTGGAGCCCAGGTCTGTGATAATGCTTTGGGGTATTCCGTAGCGATGCACGAGTTCATCCAGGAAGTCGAGTACTCTGTCAGCCTTGGGGCATGTGACCGGCTTGACCTCGATCCACTTGGTGAACTTGTCGATGGCCACCAATACTCTGTTGAATCCACCTGGCGCAGTTGGCAGTGGCCCAATCATGTCGAGCCCCCAGCAGGCGAAAGGTCAGGTTGGCTATGGTGACTGGCTTGTAGGCTGGTACGTGTTGCTGCTTGGCGAAGTACTGGCACCCTTGGCACCTTCTGATGAGTTCTTCGGCGTCGCCCAGAGTTGTGGGCCAGTAGAAAGCTCGTCGGAAGGCCTTGCTGACCAGCGTGCAAGAGGACGCGTGGTTGCCGCAGACGCCCTTGTGGATCTCCTCCAAGATGTCCTTGCCTTCTCGTCTAGGGACACACTTCATGAGTACTCCGGAAGATGCGCCCCGCCTGTAGAGCTTGTCTCCGACGAGGACGTAGGACTTGGCGTGGCGAATGAGCTGCTCGGCCGAGTTCTTGTCCGAGGGAACCTTCTGCTCGCTGAGGTAGTCGATGAAGGGTTGCCTCCAGTCCACGTCGATCATCATGACCTCCTGGCCAGCCGGGGGATGCGCTGGGGCAGTGGTCGATGGTGCCGGCTCCGGGATAGATGGCGCGTGAAGCTCGTGGATGAAGACACCCGCTGGCACTTGAGCGCGAGTGGAGCCAAGCTTCCATAGGACGTCCGCTGCAACGTTGTTGTCGCGGACGATGTGGTGGAACTCGAGATCGTAGATCTTGTTCTCGAGCTTGCGGACTTCTAGGCAGTAGGCGTCCATGTTCTCCTTGTTGCGGTCCCAGGACTTGTTGACTTGGTTGATGACCACTGCGGAGTCGCCGTAGACTAGTAGCCGCTTGATGCCCAGTGAAGCCGCGAGGCGGAGCCCGTGTAGGAGAGCTTCGTACTCGGCTTCGTTGTTTGAGACCTTCCAGAAGATCTGCAGGACGTACTTGAGTTGTTCGCCCGTTGGAGAGATCAAGAGTACTCCTGCACCTGCGCCCTCGAGGTTGAGTGAGCCGTCCAAGTACATCACCCAGTGCTCTGGTCGCTCGGTTGGAGTAGGTAGCTGATTCTCTCGTCACTCCGCCATGAAGTCGACTAGTGCCTGGGACTTGATGGCTGTGCGTGGCTTGAAGTCGATGTTGAGGGCGCCGAGCTCGACTTCCCACTTGGAGATTCTTCTAGTAGCATCTTGGCTCCGCAGGATGTCGCCGACCGGGTAGTCGGTGACGACAGAGATCGAGTACTCCTGGAAGTAGTGTCGTAGCTTCCGCGAGGTGATGAGCACTATGTACAGAAGCTTCTGTACAGGCTGGTATCGTGTCTTGGATTCTGACAGGACCTCGCTGATGAACTAGACTAGTCGCTGGACTGGGTAGGCGTGGCCGTCTTCCTGCCGCTCGACGATGATGGCAGTACTGACCACGTGAGTAGTCGCAACGAGGTAGAGCAGTAGCTGCTCGCACTTGCGAGGAGCCGTGAGGACTCGTGGCTTCGATAGGAAGTTTGAGCTGGGCAAGGGCTTGGTCCGCCTCTGGAGTCCACACGAACTTCTCTTGGTGCTTGAATAGTTTGAAGAAGGGGAGCCCCCGTTCTCCGAGCTTCGAGATGAATCTGTTCAGGGCCGCCATGCACCTGGTCAGCTTCTGGACGTTTTTGATGGATGTGGGAGCTTTCATGCTGATGATGGCGGAGATCTTCTCGGGATTGGCTTCGATGCCGCGGTGGCTGATGATGAAGCTGAGCAGTTTGCCCGAAGGCAGACCGAAGACGCACTTGTTCGGGTTGAGCTTCCAGCGGTACTCGCGCAGGGATGCGAAAGTCTCTTCAAGATCGTCGATGAGGGTACTGGATTTTCTGGTCTTGACGACCACGTCATCCACGTAGGCTTCGACGTTCTTGTTGAGTTGGCTCTTGAAGCAGGCCTGGATAGCTCGTTGACATGTGGCGCCGGCGTTCTTTAACCCGAAGGACATGGTCGTGTAGCAGTACGCGCCAAACGGGGTGATGAACGCGGTCTTCTTCCTTGATCTCGATCTGGTGGTACCCGGAGTAGCAGTCGAGGAAGCAGAGCAGGTCGCAGCCCGCCGTGGAGTCGATGACTTGATCAATCCGCGGCAACCCGAAGGGGTCCTTGGGGTAGTGTTTGTTGAGGTCGGTGTAGTCGACGCACATCCTCCACTCATTCGAGTTCTTTTTGCGGACGAGGACGGGGTTGGAGAGCCACTCAGGATGGAAGACTTCTCTGATAAAGCCAGCCGTGAGTAGTTTGGCGAGTTCCTTCTTGATGGAGTCCCGTCTGTCGTCGGCGAAGCGGCGGAGGTGTTGTCGCTTCGGGGTAGCTTTAGGATCGACATTGAGGGAATGCTCGAGCAACTCCCTGGGCACCCCTGGCATGTTCGCTAGCTTCCACGCGGAGATGTCGCGGTTAGCTCGGAGTAAGTTGATGAGCGCGTCTTCCTATTTGGGGTCGAGACCCGCCCCGATGGTGGTGGTCTTGCTGCTATCGCCTATCCAGAGGTCAACTATTTTGACCAGAACCTCCTCAGCTGGCTCAGGCTTGTTGGCTTTGTCCGACTTCTCCGGGATGTCGAGTTCACTTGGGGCAAGATTTTTCGACGCGGCGTAGATCTCCATCATAGCATTGGGTACTTGATTTGTGGAGGCGATCTCCACAACTTTCGTGTCGCAGTCGTGCGAGATCCTCAAGCCCCCTTGGAGTGAGAGTACACCTGCTGGGCTTGGCATCTTGAGTACCAAGTAGGTGTAGTGTGGTACCGCCATGAACTTGGCGATAGCTGGTCTGCCGAGGATGGCATGGTAGGACGTCTCGAAGTCCGCGACCTCGAACTTGACGTACTCGGTACAGTAGTTGTCCCGAGATTCCCCAAAGGTAACTGGCAGGACCACTGAGCCCAGTGGGATAGCCGCGTTCCCGAGGATGATGCCGTAGAAAGGTGAGGAGCCCTTGGTGAGCATGTGTGTGATGTCGAGCCCCATATTCTTCAAGGTCTTGGTGAAAAGGACATTGAGCCCGCTTCCACCGTCGATGAGGGCCTTGTTGAGCCTAAAGCCTGCGACCACTGGCTTCAGGACGAGAGGGAAACACCCTGGTTCGGAGAAGCTGGTCCATTGATCCGCGGGGGAGAAGGTAATGGGTACCTCCGACCACCTGAGAGGGGTCGGAACCACTGGTTCAATGCTCATGACTTCTCGGCGGGTAGCCTTTTGCTCCCGTCTGCTGGGTAGTCCGCCGAAGAGGACGTTGACAGTCTTGTCGGGTTCCTGGAAGTCGTCATTGCCTCCGTCATTCTTCTTCTTGCCTTTCTTGTCATGAGGGTGCGCTGGCTCTGGAGTACTCTTGAGTGCTCGCCTGAGTTGGTAGCACTGCTCGGTGGTGTGGTTTCTGTCCAGATGCCACGGGAACTTCTCCTTCATCAAGTCTTTGAAGCCGCCAGAGGTCTTCTTCGAGTTCTCCTTCGCAGGGTGCTGGATAGCAGCGACAGTGTTGTCTGGCTTAAGCTTGCGGTTGGGACCCGAGTAGTAGTTGTTGTTGAGACCGTCTTGGTTCCCGTTGTTGCCGCTGCCGCCGCCCGTGTTCTTCTTGCTTTTGCCACGGATGGCATCGTACTTAGCGTTGGCCTTGTCTTCTTCATCTGCCCAGGACGTGATCATGTCCTTGAGGTGGGGGATGGACTTGGGGCGACGGCGACCGAAATCTTCGAAGGTGCAGCGGTGGTAGAGGCCGTCTTGGAAGAGGTCGATGACCTCCTTGTCGGTGACGTCGACTACGGTGGCGCGCTTGTCGAAAAAGCGGTGCATGTACTTGCGGAGGGTCTCGCCTTGTTCCTGCTTGACCATGGCCAGGTCCATGCGAGTACTCGATCGGCCCTAGGCACCCGCGAAGTTGCTGGTGAACTGCTCCTTCAGCTGGTCCCACTTGTCGATCGAGTGCTTGTCCAGCGACTCGAGCCATGTGAGTGGAGCTTGGTCCAGGCAGAAGGGGAAGTAGAGGCACTTGGTGTCGTTGTTGCCGCCAACGTTCTCGATGGAGAGGGCTTAGCACCTGAGCCACTGGATGGATCCTGCTTCGCGTCATACTTGGTGATCCCCAAAGGTTTAAACTTGTTGGGGAGGAGCAAGTTGCGAAGCCGAGGTGAGAAAGCGGGGAAGCCGTCGTTGTCTCCTGCGGTGGCGGACTTCTTCCGCCGCAGCTCTTCAATCTTCTGGCGGGCGTCGTAGCCGCCCTGTGAGGCTCCGGAGGCATGGTTGTTCGCGTGGTCTCGACCGCCGCGACTGCCCCCGCCGCCGGCCCTCCTGTTGGCCCCATGGTTGGAGCTTCCGCCATTGCTGTCGCCGCCACCAGTGTCATGGCTGCCGCCGCCAGGGCCGTGGTGAGGGATGATCTCACGGTTGCTGTTGTCGCCCTGTGAGGGTACGCCGGCGTTCGCACGAGTACGGTTGGGCTGAGCCGGCAGCTCGGCTCGAGTACGGTTGCGGCCGAGGTCTGCGCTACGACTTGTAGCTTCGTTGTCGCGGTTCCTGGCGAGAGGAGGCTGGTTGACTCTTTGTTGACCCGCATGAAGTAAGCGTCTTCTGCGAGCTTGGCGGTGACTTCTCCATCGCGTATCCCTTGAGCTTGGCGTGCGATCGCAGTGATCGACATGAGGCATTGCTCGGGGGTGGTGTGTACCCTGCTATCGACTTGCTCGAGGGCCTCCGCAAGGTTGCGGATCGGTAAGCTGTCCCGGAGACGCTGGCGCCGTTCGTTCCGTCTTCGGTTGCGCTCACGTCGAGCGTCCCTACTGGCGTCGGTCGCATACGCGGGTGCTTCCGCAGACAGCTGGTCTGCGGAGATGTCTTCGAGGTACTTGTCAGTTGCCGTCCCCGAAGGTCTTGGCGTGTCGCCGGCAGCCATGAAGACTTGGCGATCGGGGTTGCCAAGACTGGAGTCGGAGCTCGCCACCTCGGTTGGAGTGTACTCCTCAGCTCGAGCAAGCGGTGTTCCCTCCTGGAACGGGAGCGAGTCGAGGTATGCGACGTAGCGTGAGTCCCCGCTTATCAGGTCGGCGGGCTTGCGGTCTGGCCAGTAGATGAATCTCCCGGCCGGTGTGGACGTTATAACCAGCCCGGAAGCTGGCCCTGATAAGGGTTGCTCAGTTGTGTTGTCTTCGGACTCGGGATCCTCAGGGTCCGACCCGAAGTCGAACTCGTACGCGAAGTCCGAGTAGAAACCGTAGAGGAGGTTGGAGTCCGAGGCGTGGCCGGGGGCGGTGTCGGAGTCCGAGTTGTACTCGGGTACGGGCTCCTTGCCAGCCCGACGTGCGGAGGGAGCCTCCGTGCACGGAGGATAGTAGTTTAAAGATGGCTTTGGATGAGATGCATGTCGCGCTTGCTCTTTTGGATAGAGCTACAAATAGAAGACGATTGGCCTTAGTTTTTCTTGCTTTCTCCTTACCTTGTCGGCGTTCATGGATGCAATCAACCTTATGCTATAACTCGTATATCTTTAAGGTTTATTTTCTTATGCAATCAATGCTTCGTATTAGGTTAGGTCAATAGGTTAGATGGAGAATCCTAGGATCTTGCTTCCGATCCTTGGATTGACAAATCTAGGGAGGACCATCCTTGGTGAAAAAGGCACCAAGTCACCCGTAGGCTTGCAGTGAACTTGAGCACAGTTTTGAACCATCAACAAGCCCCTTTTTCTGGCGCCAATGCTGGGGATCGGCAACTCGAACCCTAGGGCCATCCATCTATCTTTTTGACTAACCCTAATTTTTGTTATTGCATATATGATTGCTTTCTTATTTGTGTCCTTGAAAGTAGGTGAAAAGCTAGACACAAGACGTTCGAGAAGTTCACAATCCACTCCGACAATATGATGACTACATCAAGATTCACTGTTTAGTGGTAGGTTCTACCTTTTGTTAGTGTCCCATCATCCACTATTTAGTCCACACCCTACACGAGCGATGTTAAACAAGGTATGTCATTGTGTCAATTAATGTTTTATGACTACTATTTTGTGGAGATTTGTTTGTCCAAGCAATAGGTGTTGGAAGCAATCACGTTGCGAAAGAAGTACCCGTCACTTTGGCTAAAGAAAAATCATGAAGAAGACACACCATTGCCATCATGCTACTCACTGTTCCAGCAATGGTGATGATTTAAAGTCAAAGGAGACGCGACGTAACGCCCCGAAGACCACAAGATCAAGGTCGTCAACATCTTTGGATCGATTCGCAAGAACTCTGTGTTCGCATCAATATCTGCACAACCTCAAGGGAGAACAACAGGATATCTTTGGATATTTAGAAGCCCCATGAAGTTACATTTCCAACGAATCAAGAATCAAGTGAATCGGAGGTTTCAAAAAGCGGATGTGGCCGAATTACCGAAGGTTGCGCGTTCTGAAATTTTCTGGACAGCATGCAAGAGCGGAAACAAAACGGCCATTGCTCCGTCATTTGGACTCCGATTAAGACGAATGAGTACCCGTTAGAAAGTTAATTTTGTAAAGTTTTCAATGGAACAATATTTTGGTAAAAATAAAGACCCATGGTTTCTTTTATGCTCACAACTTTGGATGGGTCGAAGGACATGTTACTTTTTGCTTTTAAAAGTCATGCTAACCTTGTCATTAATACCTCTTGCATTTTGTCTACCTATCAACGCCTTATATAATGAGTGCAACCATAGATTACAAGAGTTATTGTTGGGTGAATTGATTCAAGGCTCGATTCTCTGGCTCGTGACTAAGAAGTTGGTCATTCCGTTTTTTGCGTAACTTATCTTTTGCTAGCCTATTCTATCTGTGCATTGTGAGCTCCCACATCGGAAGCTTTGCAAACCTCATCGGATATCCACCCTTTAAACCGACATCATCTTTTGTGTTAACCCCCTTGACCTACGTATCACTTGAGTATGGAGACGACATGTCACAAGAAGGTGCTTCAAAGGGAAGTTTCAAGTGCCCTCTCATCAAAACACCCGGTACCTACCTTAACACCACTCCCTCTTTGCTCGGGGACGAGCAAACGTCTAAGCATGGGGGAGGAGGTAGGTACTATGCAAATTAGAGTTCTATGAGAGATTAAAAAATGAATAAGATAAGAGGATAAAATAAAGAAAATTCAAAGCACCTCTCACATGTCAAAAAGAAAAAGAAGAAGAAGAAGAAGAAGAAGAAGAAGAAGAAGAAGAAGAAAGAAAAATAAAAAAGAGAGTAATAATAATCTCCCCCGGTTCTCTAGTTGCTTAAGGATTTTTCAAGGACTTCAAGATCAGGACCCGTACTCATTTTTCAAACCATGTGCAATCTGATAACGAGGACTTCGTTGGGGCCTCGAGATCATTCTTTGCCATTGGCACATGTCCACCTATCTAAAAGTGTGAGTTCTTTCTCCCCCTCCTTCATTTGAACATTATTTTTCCAATGACCTTTTTAGCGAGTCATGATAAGTCTATGAGAAGCTTGCCTTATTTTGATTATAGTCTCAACTTTAACATCTTGGTAGGATAAAAACTTTCCTATGTGCTCCAAATAAAACCCTTCCACCAACAAACATGAGAGGGAAAGGATATAGATCAAGTAGGCTTGAGAGAGCTGTGAGATGAGAGAGTTCATGAGCAAGATGCAAGAAGGTTTAAATTTTTGTACTTGGTTTAGCTCTTCTATTCACCTAGTTCTTCACTTCAAATGTTTCTAAGAACTATTCGGATTTTGTGGAGCATGATTGATTACTTGTGGAAAGAGCTTAAATTATATCTGCCCTCCATAGAGATGAAAGCTAGTTACATTATGGAATTTTAACAAATATAAACTTGGAGAGCATTATGCTTTCTCATGTGTGATCAAGTGCAGAGAATTTCCGTCAACCTAAAGTACTTTTTATACATTGGGTTCGATTATGATTTGCAACTAACCCACCACTTGGCATACTAATGATGTAACAAGTTCACTTGTGAATGTGGTATTTGGAGTATGTTGTTTACGCAGGATTTAGGCACTAAAAGGAGCACTTCCGGGAAAATTTCAATGAGCACTTTATGAGAAGATCATGAAGCCCGGCACAAGTCAATACTCGAGGTGAACATGATTCCAAACGACCCAAGGACCACAATGTGAAAGCGCCAGACTCCCAGGACTTAGACAGAAGATGTAGAGGCTTGGACAGTAAGACCCCCTAACTATTCATGCGGATAAAGGCATCAAAAGGCCACACAATCGAGAAGACAAAAGCTCACAATTGCAAGAGAAGCTCGCCCGCGAAAGATGGGCCCGAAACGGGCCGAAAAGACCCTGGGCCGGCCGGCCCATGCAGACCGACCCGACCCGTTTTTGTGGTGGTTCGGGCTCTGCTTTGGACTAGGGTTGCTTTGGGTTATTAATAGTCTCGGTGCAAAAATTCGGTGGCATCCATCCACAAGAACTCGGCGAAACCTAGGAGAGAGCAACAAAGGTAGACGACAACCGCCGCGAGTTCTCGAAGTTGTCTAGGAGATGGCCTAGACCTACCCTAGCCGCCCTGGCTGCCTTGCACGGTTGAGCCATGGTGGAGTTACAGAGCTAGTTGAGGTCATCAATGGTATGTACTCGGTGGATGTTGACGGTGAAAATCCGTCAACCTAGCCATGAGTTTACCTTCGGTGTTGGCATAAGTTTTATACCTTATCCATTGGTACTAACCCCCGTGGTATAACAAGTTCACGTGTGCATGTCGGTTTTGGAGTTTAGTGTTCATGCAGGATTTTAGCGTTGAATGCAAGACTTTAGGGATAAATTCATCAAGCACCTTATGACAAGACCTTGAAGCCCCGTACAAGTCATGCAATGAAGCAAACTTAAATCCAAGAAGTCAGGGACTTGATCCGAGAAGATGACAAACTCCGAGTACCAAACCTGAAAAGTGCTGAATCTTACAAGACAAGGAGTTATGCCCAGTTCGGAGAGAAACTGACGACATGGATCTACATGAAGAAGGGGGAAACATCTAGGAAGCAAGGGAACCGACGTAGAGCAAAGGAGGCCTCGGGCTGGGCCAGGATGGGCCCAGGCCGGTCGGCCCAGCCCAGTCCAGGGCCCGTTCGTCCCCTCCTTTGCCCTAGCTGCCATTCGGGCTATTTATAGCCCCCTGACTGAGATCCACGCAGGAGAGAATTCGTCATCGGCCGCCGAGGAGCAGAGAAGAGAGGGACACCATCTCGGAGAGGAGAGGGTCGAGCTAGTTGACTAGGGTTTCCCTAGCCGACGTGGGAATCATGCACGGAAGACCACGTCGGAGTTCCCGCAGCTAGAAGCAAGATCAAGGAAGGATCCCGGTGGTGATCTTATGTATGTATAATTGTCATAGTTGAATTATTAAGTTGAATCTATTCTTAGCGATCAAGTGTTTCCTCGAAGATTTCATTTTTTGATTGGCTTTGCTTATTCTAAATCTATTCTCGATATAGATTACCTAGGGTGTCCTTATAGCCACGGTGGCTAGAGGTACACGCCGGATCTTCCGAAAGAATCTTGACTTGTCTTTTGACTCGCCCTAGACTCCCCGCATGAGTAGGGATACGTTGTGACAGAGTGGGGGTTCCGAAAGGCAGATGTTTTCGGATTTGGACGGGAAACCACGATTTAAAGAGGCTTCTTATAAGATTCAATTTGCTACTTCTTCTCTTGCTTGGAATTTCAACCAAAGGCTTATCCCGATCTCTCTAGATCGGTTTATCTACCCAATCTTACTTTGTTATCTCAGGTCTTTAGTAGATTAGATTGGTTTCGTGTCTTTTACCTAGATGCATTAGGGTTTCTCTTTTATCGAAGATTGAAGTTACTTGGCTTTACTAGATCAACTTTTGCGTCACACATTTGTTCCACGGATTCGATACCTTGGGTTCACCACTCGAGGGAAGAAGGGTCCCTTGACTACGACGGGAGACTTGTCCGCTTGCAAGTCTAAACGAACCTTGATATAACTATTAACCGTCAACAAGCCCCTTTTTCTGGCGCCGTTGCCGGGGAACAAGTGATCAAGATTTGATTTTTTATTGCCTTTTCTTGTAATTTTCAGTTTTCTTTTTGTTTTTCTTTTTGCATCTACCAAACATTGATCATCCTCAAAATAAATCTAATCTAGTTTGTCTAACCCTAGTTTTTATAGATTTGTTTTTACTTTCTAGTTTTTGCATATTTTGTTTATTGCTAACCCTAACAGGAGATGGACGACTACCACTCCAACAAACCCGATAATTTTGTGGATGATCCAGAAAAACTTTACAGGCTAAGGAGACGCGAAGCACATCAAGCTAAAAAGCTGGATTTTGTAGATTCGGAGTCGGAAGACAAAGGATCGAAGGAATCTCCGAAGAATTCACCACCTCAAAGTCCTTGAGAGAATCGACTTCCACCGATGGGTGACCAACCACCGCAAGAGTGCAAGATTGTGGAGCTATGCACCCCGGACATCATCGACCTACCAATCTTGAACCTTGAGGAGATCGGAAGACCGTTCGAGATCAAGACCTCAACAATCCGCATGGTGCAACATTCACCCTTCACCGGTAAAGAGGATCCGAACCTTCACCTCCAAGCATTCATTCAACTATGTCAAACTTTCAACATGGATGGGGTGACTCAAGATCAAATGAGGGCAAGACTTTTTCCGTTCTCACTTCTCGGGAAGGCTTTGCAATGGTTCCACTCTCAACCGGCGGAGACGGTGCAAAATTGGAACACGTTGATGAAGGCTTTCATGAAGGAATACTACTCACCCAGTAAAACTCAAAGTTTGCGTAATAAGATTGCCACCTTTGTTCAATATCCTACGGAAACTATCTCGGAGGCATTCGAGCGCTTCAACAAGTACACTCGGGCGGTTCCACATCACAAGTTCCCGAAGGAAGACCTCGCGCAAAAGTTCTATCAAGGACTCACCATGGCGTCAAGGACGATCATCGATGCATCGGCGGGAGGATCCATCATCGAACTTACGCCGACGGAAGCTTTCACTCTATTCAAGAAGGTCGCGGATAATGACACATGGGCATCATCCGGGCGCCTACATCCGGTTGAACCCGCGAGGAACGTCAAGTGTGTCTTGCAAGTGGAGAAGGAGAACATACTTGAAGGCAAGATCGACTCGCTCATGAGGAGGTTGGAGAAGATGGAGATGGATAAGAAAGAGGCTCAAGACTTGAAGGCCGCCGAAGCAAGGTCCACATGAGAAGAATGTGGAGAGTATGGCCATGTCCGCAAAGATTGTCCGGAGGAAGCCAAAACGCTCGACTACTTGAGGAAGGGAGAATTGCAGAACTTCCGCTACGGGCAAGGTAGACCTCAATTTAATGCAAGCTCATCTATTCCTAAGGTGGTTCCGCTTCGTATACAATTGAAGGAGTTCACGGACGAGCAAGCTAAGATCAACAAGGACACTGTCACCAAGTTCAAGACCATAGACAAGGTGTTGGAGAACATCGATAGCAAAGTGACGGAGGTCGGAAGTTCCAATCATCAAGTGCTTAACATGATGAAGATGCTCGAGACGCAAGTTGGACAACTTGCGGGGCGCCTCACTAATGATGAAGGGAAGCTTCCAGGACAACCTAAAAGTCCCGAATCGGCGAAGGCCATTCAAACATGTTCGGGAAAGGAGACTAAAGATCCAGAACGTTCCGCGGGAGCAAGGAAGCCTAAACCATCCGTCGAGGCGGAGGTAATCGCAAAGGAGAAGGTTACGGGGATCGTCACCGAAGAACCCAAATTTGAGATGCCGGAGGAAGACACGAGGATACCACAACTCAAGCCACGCTACTTCCGAGGTAAACTTGACAACCACTTTGAGAAGTTTGTGGAAGTTGTGCGTAGACTTAGCATCAACATGCCATTACTAGATGCCCTACAAGTACCTACATATTCTCGTTACTTTAAAGACATACTTGCAAGTAAATATGAGATAGCAACACTCGGGGTAGATCATGTCAAGATGTCCGAGGAGTGTAGTGCTGCTATTGCTAATGGGCTAGAGAAGCAAAAGGACCCCAGGTGCCCTACAATACCGTGTTCCGTTGGTTCTTTCAACTTCGAGAAGGCGTTATGCGACCTTGGAGCAAGTGTGAGCGTCATGTCGAGGGATGTGTTCGAGAAGCTACGCCTACCATTGGAGCCTACGGGTATATGTTTGGAGTTGGGAGATAACTCCATTCGCTATCCCTTGGGCATTGCCAAAGATGTACCCGTGAAGGTCGGACACCACTTCATCCCCGTCGACTTCGTGGTGCTCGAGATGGGAGAGAGGGAGAAGCCGCCACTCGTCCTTGGGAGGCCTTTCCTCAAGACCGTGGGAGCTACTATTGATGTTGGCAAGGGGGAGATCATGTTCGATAGCAATGGAGAAAGAAGTTCCTTCAAGTTTTGAACACGAATCGAGGCATGCAACATGATTGGAGTGAAGGGAGAACCAAAGGAAAAGGAGGGGCTGAAAAAGAAGAAAGAGCCGAAAAAAATGAACGTAAAGAAAATCAAAGAAGGTGTTGCATCCGTCAAGACAAAAGAAGAGAAGCCGCCCCTATGAAGACCAAAAAAATAACTAAGCCGGAAGACAAGCCCGTGCCCAAGATGGTGCGGAAGTGGGTATCCAAGATTGCAACACCCGCAAAGAGCGTTGATCCGAAGTAATCAAGTGAAGAAGTCTAGCTATGGACTATAAACAAAGCGCTAGGCGGGAGGCAACCCGTTTCGTCGAGTTAAGAATAAGCTACCGGGAGGACAACCCGATTCCAGGTTTTTCGAGTCTTTTTTAATAATTTAGTTTTGAATTTTATTACGCAAAGACATTAGACTTAGAAGTGGTTGAACAATATTAGAGACATAATTCTTGATTGAATATTTTGCTTTATCATAAACCCTTTGCATAAACCCTCCTACTCCCTCCGTCCTGAAATATAAGGCATTCAATGGTTCAAAATTTGTCCTCAAATATAAGGCATCATAGAAATTTTTGGTAAGTACCCAATCAACTCAATTAAAGACTTGCCAAATATTGCAATTGTTAACTAAAAAACTTACCTTTAATTATAATTGGCTAAGGGCATATATGACATTTTCCCACCTCTTTAATTTGTCCTAAAAATCCTAGAATGCCTTATATTTTAGGACGGAGGGAGTATGTGTTTGTTTGATTCTTTTCGAGAAACCACAACCAAATAATTTCAGCACCTAACTCAACCTTTCACCCTCATTATGGTGTTGTGGTTGACTTAGTTTTCATGCTAAAAACACACGAGTAGAGCCAAGACTTATATCTAGGTGTTAATTAAATTTCAGCACGTGGTAGGACTCGCGTGAACCTAGAAACTAAACTTTTGGTTGGTTTTAAAAATCTATATCCTTGGTTTCTCTAAGATTATAATTTTTCGAAGCCTCATTTAATTTTGTTTTATTCAAAATCTCTCTTATTTAGCCAAAATTAGAACCTAAACCTATGACCCCATGATCAAGCCGGGAAAAGTTTGCTCTCAACCAATGAAGGCAAACTATACCAGTGAGACCGATATCAACGCAGTCGGAAAATATTTTCAACTTACATTTGTTTTTAATGGTTTAAAAACTTCTCTAAATTTATGCTTGAGCTCTTGCATGGCTCTGAAAAATATTTTTAAATTTCGAATTAGAGGAGTGCTTAACCTTAAACATACTTTAAGGGGGGCAATCTAGTTTGAATTAATCATGCATGCACCATTGGATACTCTTTCATCAACTTTCACCAAGTCCACATGCAAAGGACAAGCATGGTGGGCAGCAAGCATAAACTTTGCAGGAATTTCATGGTGGCATGTGAAGCAAGTGGAGCTTGGGAGCATGGACATGACTCAAAGCATGAAGCATCAAGTGGAAGGACCAATAATGCTAGAAAAGGAGTGGACGAAAGCGTTTGGGCAGTGCAACTCGTGGAGCACACGGGTAGGAAAGTTGCAGAGGAGAAATGATCATGCTGGAAGAAAGCCGAGGCGGGGAGGAGCCTGAGGCCACCCAGGTCGGTCGGCCCAGGCCGGCCGGCCTCCCCTACTTAAGGAGCCCCCCGGCTCCCGTTTTCTGCAAGCAAGCTTCCCTCTCCTTCCTTAGTTTGTGTGTTCAAGTTTGTGTGCACAAAACCTCCATAGACATACCCAACCTTCCCAAGCTTGATAGCTCAAAAAAATCCACATCCTTAATCCACTCAAAATCCACATCCCAAAGTAAGATTTTAAGTGCCTAGTTACCGGTTGCAACCCGGAGTTTTAGTGGAGAGAAGAGTGCAGCAACCATGTGGAAGAAAACCACAAGTCTCTTCTCCAATAAAAGGGTTCATCGTTATCCAAGCCATCGTTGATGACGTCTTCGAGGAGGCACTCGGTTTCCGAATCTCCTCGGAGCATGGAGACGGATACGGCACCACCAAGGAGGAACGATGCTCTCCTCCTTGGTGGTATGAGGGCAACAAGGAGCACGTCGATGAGGTTTACCGAACCTCAAGGCACACGGAGGAGCCGCCCGTGCCACCACGACGATCGACCCGTTCGACCGCGCCACCTCCATACACTCCAATATATTCCTCGTATGGCTTCATCATTTTGTCGGAGGAGGAGGAGGAGAGGCTCTCTCGTCTTAAGAAGAGGCTTGTGCCCAACGTCGAGTTCGACGACCAAGCACTCTACAACTTGGGTTTTGGCACCGACATATACTACATGTTGGGGCACCTTTGATGGGTGCAATTCTCCTATGGAGTGTCGGCGGACACCCACAAGGAGTTCTCCCTGGAAATCTTGATGACCATTGCACCTATCCTTGATGATGGGGTGCAAAATTTATCATTCCGTTTGGAGGGAGTCCAACAAGTGGTTTCCTACGAGCACATTAGGGAGCTACATGGATTCCATAAGGGAGCTCCGGAGAAAGTTGACGTGCCACCCGGCATGTTAGATGGATTTTGGAATTTGATCTCCGGAGAAGCCGACCAACAACGCAATTGCATCCGCAACCCCATTATCCGAGTATTCCACTCTTGGATGTGCAAGAGGGTATTGGGGAGGATGAGGGAGACGAAGGTGACCGACACGGAGTTGAATTGGCTCTACTCGGCTTTAATTGCCAAGCAGCCAATAGACCCCTCATACCTTATGATCAACCATTGGTGTTGCGAGGCAACATCGGGAGCGGGACATATTGGTTCGGGGTGCCACCTCTCTATGTTGGCCTTCTCCCTACGGCCGGGGATCACAAGAAACGCTGAACATCTTTTGCGTGGTACCTCTCTCGGCATTGAGTATTTGCGACAAGGCAAATACATTAGTGGATATGAGAGAGGAGGTTTTCGTTTGGCCTTGGTAAACCTACCCCTTCCAGATGCAAGGCTTAGGCTTTTCATCGAAGGGAGGGAAGATTGGTTGGAAGAGGGACTCCTTGTCCCGGCAAGGAAAAATAAAAGAGGAAGAATCGTAGAGGAGGGAACATCCTCCGCACAAGCGAGTGGTGCACAACCCAATGTGCCACCATTCGGCGGGATCCCTCCTCCGCCAAGTTATTACGGAGGGCCACAAGAGCAAGCATGGGGTGTGGTGCACCGGTACCCCCACCAAATTATGCGGTGCCCAACGCAAACTTCGCGGAGCCCTACGCACAATATCCCCAACCACAACAAAGCATGGCCATAATTGGAGGGTATGTTGTGAGAAACGCCCAAAACGTTGCAGCCATCCAAGCCAACGCGGCTCAACATGGTGAGGGCAATGCAAATATTGCCTATGAGCTTGGACGCCTTCACCTAGTGGAGCCGGATCAATTCGTTGGAGGGAATATCCAACCCTACTATGAGCAAGGGTACTACTATCAAGATCATCAACACCAACCACCGGCGGAGGACTAGGAAGATTAAGGAACTTTAGTTTTCTTTTCTTTTCCCTTTCTCTGTAATTTTCAGTTATTGTTTTTGTGTGTTTGCGTAATATTTTTTGTTTTTATTTAAATTTCAGCAAGTGTGTTTGTTTATTTTCAGTTTGTATTTCAACGTGATTTCATCATTAATAAAGATACTACCTTGTTCTCACCATTGGAGAAGTTACAAAAATTTGTGCCGTAATGATATATGAATATAATTGCCGCTTTGTTTACCTTTGTAATTTATTTATGCATGTTAAAGCTAGTGCTCTCTTAAAATACGAATATGAATTTATTTAAATACTAGCTTAATATTTAGCGGAGGTTATGATTAAAATAAAGACCCATAGTGTTTTATGTGCTCTCAAGTTATGAATAGATTAAAGATGTCTTTTATGCTCAAAAATATCGCTAACCTTGTCAAAAAAATCACTTGTGTTTTGCTCAACCTATCCAGAGCCTAATATATATTTGATTGCATAAACTTTAGTGTACAAGATTTATTTTTGAGTGAGTTATTGCCGGCCATGATTTCTCTGGCCCGAGACTAAGAAGCTGGTCATTCCGTTTTTGCGTATCTATCTTTTTGCTAGCCTTTTATCTGTGCATTGTGTATCCCCGCATCGGAGATCTCACAATCCTCGCCGGATATCCACCCTTAAAACCAAATATCATCTTTTGTGTTTATCTCCTTGACCACAACCTATCATTGAGACTGGATCATCAATTCAAGGAAGATCGCAAGACGGTGCCAACATTGAAGAATTCAAGTATCTCTCCAAGGAAAAATATTTCCGGTACCTACCTTATTTATCACCTCTTTGCTCGAGGACGATCAAAGTCTAAGCATCGCGGAGGACGAGCGAGTTGAGAGTTCATGAGCAATATACAAGATGATTTAAATTTGTGAACTTGGTTTAGTTTTTCTTTATCTCGTTCTTTATTTCAAAAATTCTGAGATCTATTTAAACTTTGTGAGCATGTTAATACTTGTGGGATAAGCTTAACTAAGAATCTACCCTCCGTAGAGATGAAGGCTAGTACATTATGGAACTTTAATGAATTACAATTTTGAGAGCATTATGTTTTCTCGTGTATGATCAAGTGCAAGGATTAAGCATTGATGGGCAACGATGATATCCATCGAAGGCTTACTCGAGGACGAGCAAGGTTTAAGCATGGGGGAGATGTTGATGGTGAAAATCCATCAACCTAGCCATGATTTTACCTTCGGTGTTGGCATAAGTTTTATACCTTATCCATTGGTACTAACCCCCGTGGTATAACAAGTTCATGTGTGCATGTCGGTTTTGGAGTTTAGTGTTTATGCAGGATTTTAGCGTTGAATGCAAGACTTTAGGGATAAGTTCATCAAGCACCTTATGACAAGACCTTGAAGCCCCGTACAAGTCATGCAATTAAGCAAACTTAACTCCAAGAAGTCAATGACTTGATCCGAGAAGACGACAAACTCTGAGGACCTAACCTGAAAAGTGCTGAATCTTGCAATACAAGGAGTTATGCCCAATTCGGAGAGAAACTGACAACATGGTCCTACATGCAGAAGGGGGAAAATCCAGGAAGCAAGGGAACCGACGTAGAGCAAAGGAGGCCTCGGGCTGGGCCTGGATGGTGTCGTATGGACCTCCCTAGGCCCACTACCTCGATGGGTACCAGGACCGACTACTTGGTGGGCCCCTAAGACTACCTAACTTGCGCTGCACGGTACCTGATGGCGTGAAGCACAAGGACTACAGAGGAGAAGTACTCGGTTAGGAAGCTGTACATGTCCCGCACTGTGTAGAGGACTCCTAAACGTACTCGACTAGTAATCTCTCCCTAAACCGACTTGTAACCCTGCCTCCCGGACTATATAAGGCGAGGCAGGGACCCCTCTCTCATCATCTCATCTCACGGCATAAGATTGCATCATCTTGTAATCGTACCCAATCAATCCAGATCTACGCAGCATATAGGACGTAGGGTATTACGCACCTCGCGGCCCGAACCTGTCTAAATTGTGTGCCACGTGTCTCTTCCTTCGAGTTACCGATCTCGGCGAGGCCACATTCATCTACTTCGGGTACCCCCTTAGTAGGTTGCCGGTCTAAAGCACCGACAGCTGGCGCGCCAGGTAGGGGATCTCGCCCGAGATCACATGGCGAACTCGACGGCTCCTGTCTACATCAAGCCAACCGTCGCCTTCAACCGCGGCGACACCTTCGTCTTCGGCGCCTGGGTCTGCACTAACGGCTGGATCCTTCCAACGCGCCTCACCATGCCGCCCAACCCGGAGACTGGCTTCGTGACGCTTCCTGAAGTAGTGACGGGCGAACTCGCTGGCAAGTTCGGCAAAATTTTGCTCTTCGACCAGCACGCCGACTTCGAGCCCGGATTCGCTTCCAACTCGAACTCGACGCCCCGTGGGCTACCTTGTGCGAGCAGGCTGCTAAGCCATCACATGTGGTCCCCCCAGCCATGTGGTCCCCCCAGCCGTCGTTGGGCTGTTAGTGGGTGGTTCGAGTGGACGCCCATGCCCCGTTCGATAAAGGTAGGCTGCGTGGTCCAGAGACACGTCCATTAAAGCGCTTGCGTGGGTTTGCTAGGTGAGGCTCGGTCCCGTTCGCTAGGGACCGAGGGCGCGAAAGCTCTCCCTCGGTGGGATCCCCCGGCTAGCTGCCCTCGCTGGCTCTCAAACACGACATGTAGGGCACCCTCGAGCCGGCGGGCTCGAGGAACGGCTCGAATGCGCGTGCGCTCGTCGTCCCTGACTCTGGTGATTTGGGGCGCCTGTTCGAACCCGTCGAGGGTCAGGCTTCGAACCTCTGATCAGTAGGGCCGTGCGGGGTGGTGGCTAGGCGCCCCCCGTCTTTGCATCTGCGAGTCCTCGAGGGTCCCTGACCGCGTCAGCCCTCGAGGCGCTGATCAGTAGAATGGTGCGGGGTGGCGGCTAAGCGCCCCCCGTCTTGGCATCTGCGAGTCCTCGAGGGTCCCAGACCGCGTCAGCCCTCGAGGCGCTGATCAGTAAAATGGCGCGTCAACGGTACCTGTGGTTCCTGTTTTATCTCAAATGGGCCCCGGGGTGACCTGTGACGCCTGCACCCTTCGATAGTTGAATTTTTCTGAGCCAGGGGCTCGTGCCGCTCGAGGGTCCTCCTTACTTGGCAAGGGGCCGGGCCATTTAATGCTTTGCTGCCGCGGCTGCGGTTTCGCGCCGTGGGCGTGCCTTTTTAGGCGTCGCGGCCGCGCGCGTAGTGGGCGGCGTGGGCGGCGGACGTGACCACCTGCCACGGCCCTCCCGGTTCTACGCCGTGATGATGGCCCGTCAGCGGTGGCGTGGCCGCCGCGGTCGTGGTGGGGCCCGCCCGTTAGTGAGAGAAGATTCCCCCTGCAGTTAATGCTCGTGGGACGTGCGCTCCGGAGAGCACGCCCGCGGCTTATAAATTTGAGGGAAGCGGAAAACAACAGTTTTTACCTTAGCACTCGCCATTCCCGCTCCTTGTGCTCCAGCCTCCGTCTCGTTCTCGCCACAGCGCCCTTTCGCCGTCGGAGCTCTTCTCCTCCTTCCTGTTCCCCGTTCCTCGTCCCTTTTCCTTTCCTCATGGCGCCTCCTCTGCCTCTCGTCATCGTTGATCCGTACGCGTGGGAGCGCTCCACGGTGACGCGGCTGGCCCTGGGCGATCCGGTGTCCGCTGGTCAGCTGGCGGCGAACGAGGAGGGCCGGCCGGCCGAGTGGATCGTGCCGCCGGTTGGGGACCACGCGCCCAACCCGCCGAGCGGCTACGTGGTTAGCTTCACCCTGTTCCACGATCGCGGCTTCGCGGCGCCAGCGAGTCGCTTCATGCGGGCGCTCTGCCACCACTACGGCGTGGAGTTGCACAACTTCGCGCCCAACGCAATTTCGCAGGCGGCCACGTTCGTGGGCGTTTGCAAGGGGTATCTAGGGATCCCGGTGAATTGGGATCTCTGGATACACCTCTTCCGCGCGGAGCTGTTCACGCAGCCGACGACGGAGCAGAGGCCCGTCGCGCGGTGCGCGCATGCGGGATGTCGCTCGCCTTGCGGGGGCAGTACAAGGACGACTACATCCCCTGCACCATGACGACCAACAACGCCGGCTGGGAGCGGGGGTGGTTCTACCTTCGCAACGACGAGCCCGGTCTCCCCCCTACACCGGCCTGGTGCTCCGGGAGAAGCCCGACTCCTGGAGCCACGGGGTGTCTCCGGTCCAGCATCGGAGGCGGCTGGACTCGCTTCTGGCCGCGCTGAGGAACCTGGCGTGGCGCGGGCTGACCGCGGAGACCGTCCTCGCCTTCCTCCACCACCGGCGGGTCGTCCCCCTGATGGAGAGGCCACTCCGCATCTTCGAGATGACGGAGATGGCGAACCCCGTCGCGCTGGCGAGGTCGCGGATGCTTCCGTGCCCCCTCCAGCAGGAGTATGCGGCCACACGGGCGCGGAGCGCTGTCGACACCCGGTCGCTGTGCAGAGATCGGTCCCTGTGGGACCTCGAGATGCTCCCTACCGGCCGGCTGGTGAGTAGAATTCTTGGTTCCGTTTTTGATTTTGCTGATACTTCAGGTTTTTAACGCACTTCGATGTTTCGCTCGCAGCTGGTGAGTCTGAGCGCAGCGAAGTCCGATCCGCCCACTCCCCGCTCCCGCGCGCTCGGTCGAGCGTCGCAGCAACGGGAGCGGGAGCGGGCGACGCGCAAGAAGGAGCGCGCGAAGTGACACCGTGAGCGTCACGAGCGGCGGAACGAGGAGTACCGGCTGTGCGAGCAGGAGGGGCTCTCTTCTCCGGGGACCGAGGAGTACTCGTCCTCGGAGGAGGTAGAGGAGGAAGAGACCGAGGGGCAGGGCCTCCCTGATAGGTTGGATCCTGCGCCCCCACCGCCGGAGCCGGCTCCCGGCAAAGAAGAGCGACATCGCCGGGGGGCGGGTGAGGAGGCGCCCGCCGCCGGGCAATCGACGACGGGGAGCGGCACGGGCCGCGGAGGCGCCGACGCGCGCCCCGAGGTGCGCGCGACAAGCGCGCCCGCGCGCGGGGCGGCGTCATCTGCTGGGACCTCGAGGAAGAGGAAGCGCGCCTTCTCTTCTCCAAGGTGAGGGGCTTGCTCTTCTGCGGGGTTGCACATCTAACAACCAAGAACCTGACCGTTTGTTTGTGTTTGCGTAGGGTGGTGCCGACCGTGCCTCCCCTCGCACCGGCCAAGGTGTTGAGGGCGGGCGCATCCGTTCCCACCTGGCGGCGCTCGTCGAGGGAGCCGCGGGCGGGGGGCGGGCGCGGCGGCCGCGGTGGGTGAGAGCTCGCGGAGGTGCGGCCGATTCCCCGAGGCCACAACCGGTGGATGAGCTCGCCGCGCCGCAGCAAACGGCCGTCGAGGGCGGCGGGCGCCGGTCGTGGTGGAGGCGCGGCCCGCGGCGCCGATCGAGGTGGAGGCGCGGCGGGCGGCGCCTACCGAGGAGAGCGAGCTAGCGCCCGCGGCCGCGGAGACACGGCCGGAAGCGGTGGCCGCGGCGCGCGGCGAGAGCCCGCGGTTACGGAGGCGCGGGCGGAGGCGTCGACGGAGGCGACGCGAGGACCGGCACCTGTCGGTGGCTCCCGGGCGGCGGTGGTGGAGATCGCGGACGACGACTCCCTGCCGCCCGGGTGGGACCAGTGGGTGAGTTTCCCCACGCCGTCCCCCGAGTCCCAGGAGGGGGCTCTCGTGAGGCGGCAGGAGGGCCACATGGTGGCAGGGGGCCAGGGGCACGGTGCCGAGGCCTCTTCTTCCCGCGCCGGCTGCTCCGCCCCGGTAGAGGGGCTCGTTGGTGATCCGCCCGCGTTCCCCGACGCCCAGGGGGGGGCAGGAGATATGGGGAGAGCTCCGCAACCACAGCGCCGCGCTTGACCGAGCGTTGAACGAGGCGCTGCGGATCCATGGCGGCCCCGCGTGGCGCGTCTTCCAGGTGGGGCACCGTCGTGTGCTTTCTTTGTTTCTCTCGTTTTTGCGCGCGATCCTTGCAGCATGATGCTCACAGGTCTCGGCTTGTTGGTGACAGGAGCTTGAGCACCGCGCCCGCGACAAGTACGGCGCCTTCGATCAGGTGAGCACCGAGCTCCGCCAGCTCCGGGAGCGGTGCGACACCTTCGACGCGCTTGCCGACGCCTTGAGGACTCCGGACGGTTGGCTGTCATACCGGGCCATGGTCCTGCGCGATCAGCTCCATGAGAGCGCAAGGCAGGACCCGACGCACCCCTCCACCCTCGACCAGGTTTGCATGGCCCTCATCGACCGGGATGACGCGCTGCGGCAGGCGCGGGCGGACCTGGAGAAGATGCGCACCCTGGCGGCCAACTGGGAGACAGAGGTGGTCGGCATCCGCAACGACAATCTGGAGCTCCACTCGTTGCTCCGGGGGTCGCAGGCTCAGCAGAGCCAGGCTGAGGAGCGGGCGCGCGCGCTCGAGCAGAAGGCCAAGGAGGCCGACGATCTGAAGGCCGCCCTCGACGCCAAGGTTGCGGCGCTCACCCTCGTGGAGGACCAGCTCCTGCAGGAGCATACCGCTCGCCAAGGGGCTGAGGGGCAGCTCCAGCCGGAGCGGGCTGCCCTTGCCGACGCCCGGTCGGCGCTAGAGCAGGAGCGCGCGCTCGCGAGGCGGCGCAGAAATCACTGGAGGGGCAGAACACGGAGTTCTCAAAGCTCAAGGGCGAACTGATGGTGCTTAGCATCACGAGCGCGAGCCAGGAGCTGGCCCTCCAGGAGCAAGGCGAGACCCTCAAGGGCCTTGAGCAGGCGGTCGAGGCCGGGCGCCGCGCCCTCGAGGTGGAGAAGAAGCAAGTCGAGGGTAAGTTGTTGTTCGTCTCTTGTTTCGCTGATTTCCTCTTAGAGGGTTCGCCCCCCTTTCTGATCCCCCTCTTGCTTGGCAACTTGAGGCTTGCGCTCCGCGCTGGGGCACGCGGCCGAGCGGGCCGAGGCGCTGCAGACCTCCTACAACTCCTCCGAGCAGGAGCTGCTGGAGTTGCGCTCCGCGGCCCTCGAGACCTGCCAGGCCGTGGAGGAGGGCGAGGCGCGGGCGGGAGCTCGGCCGGCCGGCCGCCTGCGCGCCCTTAGCGGGCACATCACCGGGCGGATGCACCGGGTGCTGCACCTCGGCGTCCAGAAGGCCCTCGGGGTGGTGCGATCTCATTACGACATCAACTTCGAGGCAGTGGCGGAGGGTTACGTCGTCCCCGAGGGCGTCGAGGATGAGGTGGCGATGGAGCGCGTGGACGCGTTAGCCGCCAACGCCGCCGGGGCGCTCGCTGAGGCATTTGAGGAGTTTCTTTTCCCAGATGCCGCTGATGCTGCTGCTCCTCCAGCCTGAAGATAGCCGGGCGCTAGGCCCTTTTTTTGTTTAAGTGTTAGTGTGATGGCCGTGTGGCCGTGTAAATAAACATATCACTTTTTCTTCAAACATTTGTGAAAGTGGAATGATGTTCTTTACTTTATTGTGCTTTTTTGTTTCTCCTTCTTCCTGAGTAAATTCTAGTTAGGGGAGTTCGATTTTCGTGAGCGGCCTGCTGGGTTGGAGGCAAGAGACAAGGGTCGTATCCTCGCGGAGGCGTAGGCTATCTCTGACTTGTGCGTCCTTTCCGCTAGGCTGCCTGCGCCCTATTCGAACTTTGCTCGAGGGCGAAGTAGAAACATGCTTAGCGCGCGTGAGTTGTTTCTTTTTTGCGAAAAAATGGGACCATTTTTTTTTTGGGGGGGGATGCCCCCCGTAGTAGCCCCCGAGGGTAACTTGGGTTTCAGGGGAAAGCCGAGTTGCCCTTTTCATTAAACTGGTGATGTTTACATGGTTGCCACCAACTGGGGTGTTGGTCCCGTGATTTACGACAAAAGACTTGGACATCCTAGCTAGGGATAGAAGCGACGTAGCTGTTGGACGTTCCAAGCATTGGTGAGTTCTTTGCCGTCCTCGTTGGCCAGCTTGTACGTGCCGGGCTTGAGCACTTTCACTACGACGTAGGGCCCCTCCCACGGAGGTGATAGCTTGTGGCGTCCTCGGTTGTCTTGGAATAGCCTTAGGACCAAATCCCCTTCACTGAAGTCCCGCCGGCGTATCTTCCGTGCCTGGTAGCGCCTGAGGGACTGTTGATATCTTGCGGAGTGCATCAAGGCCACGAGGCGTGCTTCGTCCAGCTGGTCCAGTGAGTCCTCGCGGGCTCGCTGGTTGGCGTCCTCGTCGTAGCCTCGTACCCTGCGTGACCCGTATTCTAAGTCTGTGGGGAGGACGGCCTCTGCGCCATGGACTAGAAAAAATGGGGTGAACCCGGCGGCTCTGCTTGGGGTGGTCCTTAGGTTCCACACGACCGCCGGTAACTCCTGGAGCCATTTCCGACCAAACTTATTCAGCTGGTCGAAAATTCTGGGCTTAAGGCCTTGTAGGATCATGCCATTGGCACGCTCTGCTTGGCCGTTAGTCTGTGGGTGTGCCACAGCTGCCCAATCCACACGGATGTGGAATTTGTCGCAGAACTCCAGGAATTTCCTGCCCGTGAACTGGGACCCGTTGTCGGTGATGATGGAGTTTGGTACTCCAAAACGATGGATGATGTCAGTGAAGAACGTCACCGCTTGATCTGCCCTGAGATTCGTAATGGGGCGTACTTCTACCCACTTGGAAAATTTTTCGATTGCAACCAACAAGTGGGTGAAGCCCCCGGGCGCCTTTCGCAGGGGCCCGACGATGTCCAGCCCCCACACGGCAAAAGGCCATGTTATGGGGATGGTCTGCAGGACGTGAGCAGGAAGGTTGGATTTGCGGGTGTAGAACTGGCACCCTTCGCAGGTGCGCACGATCTCGCTGGCATCCGTGACCGCGGTAGGCCAGTAAAAGCCTTGACGGAACGCATTGCCAACGAGGGTGCGGGGTGCGGCGTGATGGCCACAGATCCCCGCGTGAATGTCCCGGAGGAGCTCGCGCCCCTCGGGGATGGGTACGCATCGCTGCAGGATGCCAGAAGCGGCACGCTTGTACAGCTCGCCGTCGACGAGGGCGAAGGACTTGGCCATCCTGGCGATGCGCCTGACCTTGGCCCGGTCCGAGGGGAGTTCCCCTCGAGCTATCCAGGCGACATACTTGCCGCGCCAATCTGCCTTGGCGGGGGCTGGCTCGACATCCATCACATCAGCCTCGTAGGTGCCATACCCCTCGAGGAGGGAGAGCACGTACGCCTCGTTCGAGGGGTCCTCATCCATGGGCTCCGCGCCTGCTGGATTCGAGGGAGCCCCCGAGGGTTCCGCGTGGCTCGAGGGGTGTGGCTCGAGGGGGACGGAGGGCTGGGCGATATCTCGGGCAAAAACGTTTGGAGGGATGGTGATTCGCCCGGACGCGATCCTGGCCAGCTCGTCCGCCTCCTCGTTGTACCGGCGAGGCACGTGGTTGAGCTCGATGCCGTAGAATTTGTCCTCGAGGGCTCGCACGGCCTTGCAGTATGCTTCCATCTTGTCGTCGTGGCAGCTCGCATTTTTCATGACTTGGTCAATCACGAGCTGCGAATCCCTCTGCACGTCGAGGCGCTTGACGCCTATCTCGATGGCGATCTTGAGGCCGCAAAGGAGGGCCTCGTACTCAGCCATGTTGTTTGACGCGGGGAAGTGGAGACGTACTACGTACCGCATGTGCTCCCCGAGGGGTGACACGAAGAGCAGGCCCGCGCCTGCCCCGGTCTTCATCACCGAGCCGTCGAAATACAGAGTCCAGCACTCTACTTGGATCTGCGGCGGTGGTAGCTGCGTGTCTGTCCATTCAACAACGAAATCTGCCAGGATCTGGGACTTGATGGCCTTGCGCGGGGCGTAGGCGAGCGTCTCGCCCATCAGCTCCACCGACCACTTGGCGATCCTGCCTGCCGTGTCTGGATTGCGGATGATCTCCCCCAGCGGGAAGGAGGAGACCACCGTGACAGGGTGGGCCTCGAAGTAGTGGCGAAGCATGCGCCGCGCGAGGACCACCGCGTACAGCAGCTTTTGGACTTGAGGGTAGCGTGTCTTGGTGTCGGACAAGACTTCGCTGATGTAGTACACCGGCCGTTGGACCGGTAGGGCGTGCCCTTCCTCCATGCGCTCCACTACGATTACGGCGCTGACCACCTGGGTGGTAGTGGCCACGTAGAGCTGCAGGGGTTCGCCGTCCTGCGGCGGCGTGAGGATCGGGGCGTGGGTCAAGGATGCCTTTAGCTTGTCGAGCGCGTCTTGGGCCTCGGCGGTCCAGGAGAAGCGCTCGTGCTTTTTGAGGAGGCGATAGAGGGGCAAGCCTTTTTCGCCGAGCCGTGAGATGAAGCGGCTCAAGGCAGCAAGGCACCCCAGCACCTTTTGCACCCCTTTGAGGTCCCGAATTGGACCCATTCGCTCGAGGGCCGCAACCTTCTCGGGGTTGGCCTCGATGCCTCGCTGCGAGACTATGTATCCTAAGAGCATGCCCCGCGGCACACCAAAGACACATTTTTCGGGGTTCAATTTTACCCCGTTGGCCCGTAGGCAACCGAACGCGATGTTGAGGTCGCCAACCAGGTCGTCCGCCTTCCTGGTCTTTACGACGATGTCGTCTATGTACGCCTCAACCGTTCGTTTGATGTGATCTCCGAAAACGTGTTGCATGCAGCGTTGATACATTGCACCCGCGTTTCGGAGGCCGAACGGCTTCGTGACGTAGCAAAACATCCCGAACGGCGTGATGAATGAAGTCGCGAGCTGATCGGACTCCTTCATCTTTATTTGGTGATACCCGGAGTAGGCATCAAGGAAGCAAAGTAGCTCACACCCAGCTGTCGAATCAACAATTTGATCGATGTGTGGCAAAGGAAAGGGAACTTTAGGACATGCTTTATTAAGACTAGTGTAGTCTATACACATCCGCCATTTCCCGTTCTTTTTCTTTACAAGTACAGGATTCGCTAGCCACGTAGGGTGGAACACTTCCTTGATGAACCCGGCCTCGAGAAGCTTCCGCAGCTCCGCTCCGATCGCCCGCCGCCGCTCCTCGTCGAAGCGGCGGAGCCGTTGCTGCACGGCGCGGGAGTGAGGCAGGATGTCAAGGGAGTGCTCGGCGACCTCCCTCGGGATGCCTGGCATATCCGAGGGGCTCCACGCGAAGATGTCGGCGTTGGCGCGGAGGAAGTCGACGAGCACCACTTCCTATTTCGGGTCGAGGGTGGAGCTGACCCTCAACGCCTTGCCCTCGGGGGCAGCAGGGTCAAGGGGCACCTCCTTGGTCTGCTCCGCGGCCTCGAAGTTGCCGGCGTGCTTGGTGGTGGAGTCGAGGTCCTCGTTGACCATCTTCTCCAAGGTGGTCACTAGCGCTTCATCCAGCGCCAGTGCTTCCGCGTGCTCCACGCATTCGACGTCGCAGTCGAACGCGTGCTCGATGGACGATCCCATGGTGATGACACCATTTGGTCCCGGCATCTTCATCTTGAGGTAGGTGTAGTTGGGAACGGCCATGAACTTGGCGTAGCAGGGCCGCCCAAGTATGGCGTGGTAGGCGCCCCGGAACCCCACCACCTCGAAGGTGAGCATTTCCTTGCGGAAGTTGCTCGGAGTGCCGAACCAAACCGGCAGGTCGATCTGCCCGAGGGGCTGGACGCGCTTGCCTGGCGCGACGCCATGGAACGGCGTCGTGCTGGGCCGCAGCTGGTCCAACCCGATCCCCAGCAGGCGCAGCGTGTGCGCGTAGAGGATGTTGAGGCTGCTGCCTCCGTCCATCAGGACCTTTGAGAACCGCGCGTTCCCAATGACCGGGTCGACCACCAGTGGGTACTGACCCGGGTTGGGGATGCGGTTCGGGTGGTCTTCACGGCTGAAGGTGATGGCATCCTCCGACCAGTCAAGGAAGGAGGGAGGCGCCCTCTCCGCGGCGAGGACCTCGTGCCGCTCCCGCTTGCGCTGGCGGCTCGACATGTCGACGGTCGGTCCCCCGAAGATGAGGAACACGTTCTCCACGGCGGGGAAGCCGCCGGCGTCGCCGTCTCCTCCGTCCTTCTTAGCCTCCGCATTGCTCGAGGGTGTGGTTTACTGGGGTCTTGTGGTATGGACACGGCTTTTTCAGCATGTCATCGAACACCCCCGGACCTCGAGGGGCCGGTCGAGGGCCTCGTCGAGCCGGGTCAACAGCAAGGGCCTCGGCGTCATCACCGTCGCGCCCCTGCTCGCGCGCCTCACGGCGCGGCTTCTTCCCTTTCTTGCCCCGCTTTTCCTTCCGGTGGGGCTCCTTGGACTTGCTGCCCTCCGCCGGCGCGTCGTCTGGGCGCTTGCCCTTCTTGCCGTCGAAGATTGCCCCCACGGCCTCTTCTCCTGAGGCGAAGATGGTGGCGATGTAGAACAGCTCGTTTGAGTCCGCAGGCAGGCTGCGCCCCAGCTCTCGCACGAGGTCCCGGCACGTGGTGCCCTCGAGGAAGGTGTGCACAATCTCAGATTGCGCCACGCTTGGGAGCTCTGTGCAGCGCTTGGGGAAGCGCCGTATGAAGTCCCGGAGCGACTCGCCGGGCTTCTGGGTGCAGGAGCGCAGGTCCCAGGATTTCCCAGGGCGCACGTACGTGCCCTGGAAGTTGCCCACGAACGTGCGGACCAGATCATCCCAGTTATGGATCTGGTTGGCCGGCAGGTGCTCGAGCCACGTCCGGGCTGCATCGCTGAGGTGCAGGCGGAGGTTGCAGATGATGACCTCGTCGCTGGTGGTTTCGCCCAGCTGGCATGCTAGGCGGTAATCGTTGAGCCATGCACGGGGATCTGTTTCCCCGTTATACTTGACGATGGTCGTGGGCTGGCGGAAGCGCTGGGGGAAGGCCACCGCGCGGATCTCCCGGCTGAACACACGGGTCCCTGGGGGCTCTGGCATCGGAGAGCGGTCTTCATTGCTGTCGTAGCGTCCACCCCGCCGAGGGTGGTAGCCTGCCACCGCTCGCGCATCCGCCTTGCTCGTCCGCCGAGCGTTGATGACGTTGCGGGCGTCGCCGTCCCGCGCCCTGCGCGTGTCGAGGAGCCGCTCTTTGGCCGGTGTGCGTCCCGGGTTGGCGGGTCGCTCCGCCGCTTCACCTGCATGGACCGAGGGTTCGCCCCCCGCGCGGCCCCGTCGCCTCGTGCGTCCCCCTGTTGGCGGATGCGTGACGCCGAGCTCTCAGCCTGTTGAACGGCCGCCTGCTCGATGAGTGCCTGCACCTCACGGTGCAGGTTTCGCGCCTCGGGCGTCGAGGGGGCTGGCATGGCCCGCAACAGCGTTGCGGCAGCGATAAGCTTCTGGCTTGCCCGCGGAGGCGTGTCCGGGTTGTCGACATTGAAGTCGGCGTTGATGCGGTCGCGGGCCTGTATGCCCAACTCCCGCGCGCGCTCGCCGCGCGCGAAGGCTTCGCCTGCCATGGAGGCGCGGAGCAACCGCACCGTCCGATATTCCTCCGCCAGCTTGGCCTCGAGATCGCGAGCTTGGGCTAGCTGCGCGTCGATGTTGGCCCCAGCAGGGGTGCTCGGTCCCGCACCCTGGCGTGGAGCAATCCCTGGAGCGGGCGTCACATCGCTGTCGCCGGCGCCCGCTGCGCCGGTGGCGTTTGATGGGTCATTGGCGATGACGATGCAGCATTCCCGCGCGGGGTTGTAGCTCCCGGTGCTGGAGTCGTCGGAGCAACCGAACCAGTAGTCCGTGGCGTCAAGGAAACGCCTGAACATTACTGGGTCCGGCACGCAAGAGAAGTCCCACTCCGCGTACCCATGCAGGTTGGCGGGTGGCAATGCGTCGAGGGAGCCTAGGGACGACTCGTCGCCAGCGGAGGCGCCGGGGTCCCTGGCGACGAAGACGTGGCGGCCAGGGGGAACCCTGCGCATCGTGGTATTGACGTTGGCGTTGTAGGCTGTCGTGGCGCCGCGCAGATCGATGGGGAAGCGCGGCCCGGAGACCATGCGATGCCCCGCCGGGGCGATGGTCGTAGCGCCGAAGGGCGCGCCGCGTTGAGAGGCGGCGCGTTCGGCTTGCCGGCGCTCTCGATCGCGCTTGGCGCGAGTGCCGACCGAACGGCGGCGACGTCGCGGCGGCCGACGGACCCGCGCGCATCCGTGCCGGTGGGGCGTCCGCATGGCAACGGCGTGCGCGGCGGCGGCCGGGATGGACCCGGCTTGGCGCGCGCGCGGAGCTCCTCACGGTTGGTGAGGCGCATTAGGTAGCCGTTCCCCGTGGCCTGAAAGTTCAGGTCCCCGAACCGGATTTCAAACCCGGCGGGGAGGGGGTCCGAGCTGCCTATGGAGTAGCGCGTACCGCGGTACTCGGTGCGGATCACAATGGAGGGAGTCGACGGTGGATTGACCTTAGGCGCTCGCTTGCCCCACGGTGGGCGCCAACTGTCGGTGCGGATTGTGGTCCCGACACTAACCAGTGATAAGTGCCAAGGTCTATCCCTCAATGGTCGATGCTAAGCAATCAGGAACACAAGGTTTATCTTGGTTCCGGCCGAGGGCCGTACGTCCAGCAGTGGTGTGCTCGAGGCACTGTATTGCTCAGCACCGGGGGTGCCTGTAGTGGGGCTGCTACAAGCAAGGCGGGAGAGGAAGTGTGGCTTCCAAGTCCCTGGTGAAGTTGCTGAAGATATTGTGGGAGAATTGGGGAGCAAGTGTGTGATGTCGTATGTTGTCTCTTGTCTTGTCTTGTCCCCTGCGGCAGGGGAGTTCGTCTTCCTTTTATAGGCCAAGGAAAGAGCGAATTACATGTATGCCGCGCTATTTAGCTACATGGGGAAGTGTGGTGTGCCGCGTCGTAGAGTAGGCGGCCGCCTCGTCGGTCCTTGCTGCGATCTGGCCATCATGGCGTATCTTGTACCCGAACAGTGGTAGCTTCGAGGGTAAGAGTGCAGCAGATGGCCGTGATGTCCCCAGGCGGGCTCGAGGGGGTTGCTGACGTCGATCTGTACGGGATACAGTGGCGGGCATGGCGGCGTCCCGTTCCCGCACACTCCACAGCGCCGGAGCTGTTACCACAGTGCCTGGCGTGGGGTTGTACGCGCAGGGGCGGACGCCATGCCGTTAACAGTGGCAGGGATGGCGCCCCGCCGGCCTAGCATCTCGACCTAGCCCTGCAAAGTCACGGGCAAGTAAGTCGAGGGTGCAGCCGGCCCCCTTCGAGGGCTCGGCGCGTTAGCCGTACTGGAGTAGGCGGCGCGGCGTCACGGGGCTGGCACCAGCCACGTCGCACAGTCCCCTACAGTGGCGGGGATGGGTTCCCTCCTAGGGAGTTGGTGCGACAGGACCGGGGCGTGAGTCCCAGGCACATGATGGCGCCGCCCCGCAGTTGTCAGAGCATTAAATGTTCGTACCTGTGTATGGGAACGGGTGTGTGCGTGCGGAGTGCCCTCGAGCGAGGCAGAGCCTGCTCGAGGGCGGCGCGGACCCTCGAGTGAGGCGGAGCCCGCTCGAGGTAAGCGTCCTCCCTCGAACGGGGCGGAGCCCACCCGAGGGAGGCGTGTGCCCTCGAGCGAGGCGGAGCCTGCTCGAAGGGATCTTTGAGTGGGCTGCCTTGGTGGGCCGTCAGGGCCACCGTGGCGTGGGCCATGCCCTGTGTGTTTAAGCGAGGCGTGTTTGGCCTTGGTCTTTTTTGCAGGTCTTATGTGGGGTTTCCCCAGTTGTTAAAGGGGACCCCCAGGGCTGTCCCAACACCCGGAGTTTTGTGCCTTCACATTGTGGTCCTTGGGTCATTTGGAATCATGTTCACCTCGAGTGTTGACTTGTACCAGGCTTCATGATCTTCACGCAAACAGCTCACTGAACTTCTCCCGGAAGTGCTCCTTTTAGTGCCTAAATTATGCGTAAATAACATACTCCAAATACCACATTCACAAGTGAACTTGTTACATCATTAGTATGCCAAGTGGCGGGTTAGATGCAAATCATAATCGAAACAAATGTATAACAAGTACTCTAGGTTGACGGGAATTGACTGTCAACAATGTCATAAAGTTTAAACACAATAAAGCCTCTTTATCACTCTCAAGAAATTGTAGCCTATCATGAACATCACAAGAACAAGGCATAGAATTGAATCAACCTCACTATTGGATATGAATCTTGAGAGATTAATTTGTACCTTGGCCTTCAAGCTTTTCATCATGAGTGGTCTCTCGGAGTTGAAAGCAAACAATCATCAAGGAATATTATCATCTCCAAAAGAATCTTGAGAGATTAATTTGTACCTTGGCCTTCAAGCTTTTCATCATGAGTGGTCTCTCGGAGTTGAAAGTAAACAATCATCAATGATCGGTGGCTTGCATCGTCTTTTCACAATTCCTTCTTTCGTGCCACACATCATCAAGGTTGCCTTGTGTGGACTCACTCTTCTTATTCATTTGAGAGACTTCACACACATCTCAAATATCTTCATGTAACTCCATGATCCTTTGCGTGTGAGCCCAGAGTATCCGCGCCATTGGATGCCATCATTTGTGTGTAATCCGTCGTGATTTGCTTCTAACATATCCTAGCGTCGGATGTTGCCAACTTGTGCCTTCTTTTGCCAATGCTCTTGGGGTCTTTGTTGTGTTCCAAATTTCTGAATTTCATCTCGTGTGGTCTAATGGAAGCATTGCCCAAGCTCCTCTTCGTTGTCATCGTCCTCATCTCCACTATCTTATTCTCATCCTGTTGCTGCTGCCCCTTTTTCTGGGATTTTCCCGTGTACATAACAGAACATAAACCATAATATTGTTCCATTGAAAATTTTATAAAATTACCTTTCTAACGGGTACTCATTCATCTTAATCGGAGCCCAAATGAGGGAGCTATGGCTGTTTTGTTTCCGCTCTTGCATGCTGTCAAGAAAATTTCAGAACGCGCAACCTTCGGTAATTCGACCATATCCGCTTGTAGGAACCTCCGATTGACTTGATTCTTGGTTGGTTGGAAGCGTAACTTCATGGGGATTCTAAATATCCAAAGATATTCTGTTGTTCTCCCTTGAGGTTGTGCAGATATTGATGCGAACATAGAGTTCTTGCGAATCGATGCGAAGATGTTGACGACCTTGATCTTGTGGTCTTCGGGGCGTTACGTCGCGTCTCCTTCGACTTTAAATCGTCACCATTGCTGGAACAGCCAGTAGCATGATGGCAATGGTGTGCCTTCTTCATGATTTTTCTTTAGCCAAAGTGACGGGTACTTCTTTCGCAACGTGATTGCTTCCAACACCTATTGCTTGGACAAACAAACCTCCACAAAACATTAGTCATAAAACATTAATTGACACAGTGACATACCTTGTTTAACATCGGTCGTGTAGGGTGTGGACTCAACTGTGGATGATGGGCCACTAACAAAAGTTAGCACCTACCACTAAATAGTGAATCTTGATGTAGTCATCATCTTGTCGGAGTGGATTGTGAACTTCTCGAAAGTCTTGTGTCTAGCTTTTCACCTACTTTCAAGGACACAAACAAGAAAGCAAGCATATAAGAAATAATAAAAATTAGGGTTAGTCAAAGACATAGATGGATCGCCCTAGGGTTTGAGTTGCCGATCCCCGGCAACGGTGCCAGAAAAAAGGGCTTGTTGATGGTTCAAAATCATGCTCAAGTTCACCGCAAGCCTAAGGGTCACTTAGTGCCTTTATCACCGAGGAGGGTCCTCCCTAGAGCTGTCAATCCAAGGAACGGAAGAAAACTCCTAGGATTCTCCATCTAACCTATTGATCTATCCTAACATTAAGCATTGATTGCATAAGAAGATAAACCTTAAAGATATATGAGTTATAGCATAAGGTTGATAGCATCCATGAACGTCGACAAGGTAAGGAGCAAGCAAGGGAAACTAAGGCCTATCGTCTTCTAGTTGTAGTTCTGAAAGGAATCGGATGCTCGTTAGCCTAAGAGGGGGAGGGGGTGAATTAGGCAATCTAAAACCTTAACCTATGGCTTCACTACTTTTGCACAAAGATAAACTAGAACATACTATCTGGATGTGCAACTAGGGTTGTTCTAGTGTGAAACTCCCATCCCAAAACAAGGTTTGCAACCTATAGTCATTCCTAGCATGATACTACTCTAGGAAAGTAAAGGCAAGCAGAGACTGCAATAGAGTAAATGCGAAAACGTAAAGGGGATGAGAGAAAGCAAACTCTTGACACGCGATTTATCCCGTGGTATCGGTAGGCACTAAGCCACCCCTAGTCCACGTTGTTCCTCATCGTTCTTGCCCTTGCCCATCAAGCTTGCCAACCTCTCTGGGAGCCATTTCACTTCTTGCTTGAGCTCATCATTTTTCTTGCTTATGAGACAATCACATTTTTCTACAACAACATTCTTATTGCAAGATGGTGAGCAAGATTCATCAATTAAATCAATGCAAGAAGTTGAAGCATCGACCTTGGAGATAGGAATTGCGCAAGGGATAGATGATTCATCAAGCTCAAATGAATTACTTGGTTTAGTCTCATTGCTCTCAAGCTTAGATTTTAGCTCATCACACTCCTTGCTAAGCAATTTGAATTTGCACAATAAATGTTCATAATTTTGTAGCAAGGGTTGCACTAAGATCATTGAGAGCATTGAGTTCTTTGATTTCATTAGCTTGTTTCTTAAGCATTCCTTTTTGCTCATGGACTAGCTCAACAAGATCATCAAGAGAGGTGGTGTCGGATTCGTCATCACTTACATTGCTTTTCATAGCTTTGGTCATAAGGCACATGTGTAGTGATGATGAAGGACCTTGCATGAAGCGGGTGGTGAAGTTCTTTCTTGATTCATCACTTGAGCTAGAAGAACTTGATTCTCCACCATTTGTCCACTCATGGACGGAGATAGTTGCTTCTTGCCTTGGTCTCCTCTCCTTGACCACCTTCCTCTTGGGCTTGTGCTCGATCTTGGTGAACTTGGTGTGTTGATGATGACACCCTTCTCTAAAGTGGACGTTGTAGCCGTACATGTTGACTTTCTTCACATACTTGAAGATCTTCTTCACGTATTCGGCTACCATGTATTCAACCTCTTCATCACTTGAGGAATCTTCATTATCACCATCATCACCATCATCCTCGCTTGAGCTTCCATGAGTAGCCATCCTACTCAACACCTTCTCTTGTTGGCCTGAGAGGGCATGGCTTGTAGTTAGAGAAGATGGTTCTTGGGGCTTTTCTTGGGGCGCCTTCTTTGACTTGGGCATGAGTTGAAACCCATGTGCCATGATCTTGCTCAAGATATGAGACGACTTCAAATCTTCGAGCTTCTCCTCGTAGATGATTGCCTTCACCAAGTCATAATCGGGCTTCCGGAGACTTTGAAGGATCTTACGATTGATGTTCAAGTCCTTGATGTCCTTCACACCTAAAGCATTGATCTGATTGACAAGAACATTTAGGCGTGAGTACATAGTGTAACAACCCAAGAATTTAGGTGTGAAACTTTTGCGAAAATTTAAAACTTTGTGTTTGGAATTGAGTGCTAACAATTTTCAAACCAAATTGCTAGCCCTCTCCTAAATTCTCCACCTTTTTGCCCCATTTATAAAAACATAAATTCAAATTATGGTAAAATACGTGAGTTGGATTTCTTTGGAATTATTTGGAATTTATTTGTGTGAAGTTTCAATATGGAAAGTATCCAAATTCAAACTAAAACCTAAACCTATTTTCAAACCTAATTCCAAAGCCTTAATCATCTGCATGGGCCAGCAGCCCCCTAAGTTGGCTAGATGACCCATCTAGCCCCACCGGCCCAGCAGCACCGCGGCCCAACCAGCCCCACGGGCCCTGCAGCACCGCGGGCCAACCCGCTGGAGCACTTCTTATCCTTTCGTGCTCACTCGCTGACTGGTGGGCCCGCCCTGTCAGCCATCTCTTCTTTTTCTTCTCACCTTTTCCTCCTCGATGCCGACCCGCGCTCACCCGGCCATGCCCGCACGCGCGCGCCGGATGGGACGGCCGCCCGGCCGGCCCAGACGTCGAGTCGCCATGTGCACGCGCGAGTTGGTACCAGCCTGGGGGGGATTTTACTCAACTGCCCCGCACCTCGCTCTCCCGAGGCCTGGCCTGCGCGGCGGAGGCGTGTGCCAACTCGACCACCCGAGGTTCAAACTGGGGGCATGACGGGGTATTTGCGTCGCCTCTCGCGCCGCTGTGGTACAAATCCGGGAGGGGGGCGAAACCCTCAGGTGCCCAAGCCACCAACCCCATTGGGGTTTTCTCTTCTTTCATCTCCTGTGAGTACGCCATGAGAGGAGGGGAGAAGGGGGCGCCGCCACTGCGCCGAGCCGAGGAGGAGCAGGTCGGGCGCCGGGACACCGCCGACGCGCCAAGGTCGGAGGCCGCGCCCGTCATCACGAGGAAAGGAGAGGAGACCGTCCGCGTTGGGGAAGGAGCCGGACCGGAGCAAGAACAGTTGCGCCGTCGTCGGGAACACCTACACCACCGGGAACGCCTACGCCGCTCCACTGTCTACCCCGAGCCGGCCACGACTACACCGTCGACCCGATGTGAGCGCCGCCTCAATCCTCTTCACCTCTTCCCCTCCTTGTCTCCTTCTCTGTGTTGGACCGACGGCGTTGGGGTGCGCCGTCGGGTGACCTTGCCTGGATGCATGCCCTCGAGCCGCAGAACTGCCGCCCCGTGACTGTGTGGCGCTCTCGGGCCACTCATGCCCCTGAGCCCGCTGTCGCTGTGCGAGGACCACGTGTGGCACCGGCCGTCGAACCGGGAGCTTCTTGTGCAGGGAACGAGTGCGCCGCCGCACCGCCTCGAGCCGCGCCCCCGACCTTCGGGGTGGCGCGCGTCGGGCACGCGAGGCGAGGCCGCGCGTGCTTTAAGCACGGCTATGGCCAGCGCATGCCCCCGCGTGCTCCGTGCTTGGCCGTCGGCCAGCCGAGCCGCAAGGGAGGCCGCCGCGATGCGCTGGAGTCTCAGGGCGATTTTCGAGCTAGGTTCGCCGTTGTCATGCGTGCACTCGTGTGTGGAGCCGGGCTTCGTCCCGCGCGTTTTCTTGCAGGTGAGAGGCGCTGGGCGCCATACTGCGGTGTGTCGGCGGCGACGGGCTCGAATCCGGCTACCGGGTCGACGTGCCGCACGCCGAGCGCGAGGACGCGAGCACGAGCATCTATCCAGCCGGCGCACCCCAGCGCCGTGCCGTGACCGGGCTGTCGATCCCTGATGCGCACGTCAACCACATGGGAGATGAGCACGAAGCGCTCTGGCCGGGCGTCGGCGACGCGCTGCACAGCCACGGGTGAACGCCGGGCCAGGCGTCGAACACTTGGTGGGCGCGCGTGTTAGGGGCGTGCTGCTAAAACCGCAATCGGGCCGCCGGCTAGACTAAGGCCCATTTAAGGCAGCAGCCCGCTAATAGCCCAACAACACCGCGCGCAGGAGAACAGGGGCTTTCCCTGGACTTCGAACCGCTGAGCTAACTGGGCCGAGCCCACTGGGCCACCTTCGGCCCTGTGACAATTTTAGCCTACCTTCGGCCCACTAACCGAGGAATGCTGACGTCATGGTGACATCAGCAGCTAATTTAAATAAAAAACCTTTTCTTTTTCAGAAAGTAATTTCAGAAATGATTTAAAATGGTTTAAACCTTTGAAAAAAATCATAACTAATTATAGGAAGCTCAGAAAAATATAAAACTATAATTTCGTAATTTCGAAACCTTGCTGATTGTATGTAGTTTGAGCTCTTTTGGATCTTCTAAAAATTGGTTTCTATTTGGAGTTATTGCTTAGTTATGTACCGTAATCTTACGTTTGTGTCGAATCTCGTGCCGCAGACCCGAGCTTCGACCAGGAGGACGCGGAGGACCCCGAGTACACTGCTCCAGACAACGACTGCTTCAACGGCAACGAAGGTATCATGTCACTCCCAACCATGTAGATTCCATGTTGATAATTAGATGCTAATGCTTTACTTTATATGCATTGCTCTGTTGAATTGCATAACCAGTTGATTATCCATGCCTTGATAATTTGATATACCCTGATTCCTTGTTTTCCCACTTCGGGATTAGCTACAGACCCCTAGCTAGTCCCATACATCAACTATCCATACTTTTGTTAGTTGATTATGGATGGTATTCTGGGCTTGGGCTGAGATGTGGGAGATCTCGGTGTGACTCTAGTGTGCGTTCTGGGTGCGTATCTCCTTGATGTGTTTTGGCGGGAGCAAGCCGCTTGGTTGCTGGTGAACGTCTGCTGAGGGAAGATGCGATCTGGCCTCTAACCCGAGGGACGTGTCGTATGGGATGGAGATGGGGAGTGCTCGCTCTCGGCCCCCTTAAGGACCGATCGTCAGTTGACCTTGCTTCGGATGACTTTTACCGTACAAACCGCCCGCCTTGTTATAGGCGGGGGTGCGGGGTGAGACTTGTAGTGGATAGCGTCCCTCCTGTAGGCGGATCGGTGTGATCGTGTTGGGAGTGGGCTTGTTCCTTCTTAGAAGACTTTGCCCCGGCGAGGCCGGGGAAGGGTTCCACAGCTTTGAGGGACCTCTCGCGGGCAGTATGAGCTCTACCGCGGAGGCTGAGCTAGGCTCGGAGACGCAGGAGGGTACTATCCACTTACTTAGCCTTCAGCCGTATGGTAGGGCCTGGAATCGGTGACGGCCGGTTCTGGTCCTATTCGGACTAGTACAGTTGTACAACCTCTGCAGAGTGTTAAACCTATAGCTATAGTCCGTGTCCACTGGTTATGGACAGTCTTCTGATCTCTCACCTGACTAGCTACACTTCTCTTGTGCTTCTCTCTCTCCCCCGAGTGTGTGAGCCCGGCTTTGGTCGTTGAGATGTGGGGATAGGAGCAGGTGGGCCCCACATCGCAGATGAGAGTTGGGAATTGGATCGTGGTTGAGATCTGGTGCTTTGGTGTGGTATCCTTGAGCGGGGTGCGGACCCCAGAGGTGTGGACCTCGGAAGCGCGAGCTTCCCCGAGTTGTTGACCTCACAGCTGAATTCTGCTTACCTTGATCGTTGCTTTGCTGCTTTGCTTAAGCCTTCTACAGCCAGAGTAGTGATAAATCCTGCATAGTAGAATATACACCGCTTTTGCCTCTTTGTTGGGAAGCTGACATGACCTACCCACTTATCGGGTAGACCCTGGTGCCTCTGACGTAGAGTCGAACTACAACTTCGACAACGGCGGATGGGAGGACTAGTGCTCTTTCTACGCTCGAGCTGCCTTAGGATTTGGAGTTCCCCGCGCTTTCATGGAGACACTGCTAGACGATTTACTTCTGTTTGATTCAGTCCCGATGGACTTCTTCCCGGCATGTGCCAAAGAGATTTACTCTGATTATTGTAATAAATAAATGTTGTACTCTATCTGTTTTGTTTTATCTTTCTGTATGGATTTTGGCATCACTGAGTGTAACACCCTAAAATTCCATCACTAAATTAATGTAAGCAACATGGTGTTTAGATTTTATTTTCTAAGAATTAATTAAATTATCAAATAAATTTGGCCTTTAAAATATTTAAATATCATTTTAATAATTTAGAAGCAATAAGTGCTTGTGCATCATGATTTGAATGCATGAGTTTTGGCTGTGGTGTGGTTTCAAAAGTCTTAAAATATTTGTGAAAAAGTCCTTAAAAATACTTGTGAAAAAGTTTGTGAAAACTTGTTTAAAGGTTTGAATTTAAAATATGTTTAAAAAGTTGTTAAAAATGGTTTGTGAAAAGCCTTTAAAATACTTGGAGAAATTTGTGTTAAAATTTGAATTTGAAAAGATGTAAAAGATTTGATTTAAAAAGGTTTGAAAAAAATATTTGAAATGGATTTAAAAAAGAAAAGAAAAAAACAAAAGCTATCTAACCTACCCAACCCACCGCTGGCCCATCGACTTCCCCGGCCCACCTCTTTTTTTTGCTTCTTCCCGCGTGGCCCATTTCCCCTCTTCCGGCCCACGCGGCCCAAAACCCCGCGCCCCTCCCGAAAGAAGCGGCGGGCGGGCCCCACCCGTCGGGCCCGTCCCCTACCTCCAGCCGGCCAATCCCCATGGCCGCGCCGCCCGTCCTCGGCGCCGCCCCTCCTCCCGCGCCTCCCACGTCTCCCTCCGCCTTGAAGCCTCCATCAAGGCGCATTGAAGCACCGGCTTCACTCCCCCTCCTTAATCTCCCTTTCGTTTCTCCCTAATCAAGGCTCCCTCTCTTGAATGCTTTGAAACCGCCGGCCACCGCCATGGCCACTGATGGCCATCACCCCGGCCGTGGCTCTATCCTCCTCCTCCTTGCCCTATAAAAGCACATCCCATAGCCCTGCGACTGCTCTTTTCACTCACCCGTGTCTCCCTTCCTCTCCTCCTTCTCCACAGAGCCGCCGCCGCCGCCATTAATGGCCGCCGCCGGCGAGCACCCGCCACCGCCTTGCACTCCCCTTCCTCTCCCTCCTACGCCCTGTAAAGGGTGCGCCAGGACCTCCTCTCTATCCCGCGCCCCTCCCCTTCTCTCCTCGCTCACCACAGCACTACCGCCGCGGAGCACCACCGCCACCGCCGCCCCCTCGCCGCCGATCTCCTCCGCCGTGATTCCCTCTCATCCGAGCCCCTGGTGAGCTTCCTTATCTTCCCGCCTTCCTCCTGGACTTATTTCCGCGCGATTAGGTGCTCGGATGGCCGATCTGGCCATCGTCGGCGAGCTCCGCCGCCGCCTCCCCGCCGGCGCCGCCGGTCTCCGGTCGTCCGCCGCCGCCCGTCGCCCGCGTGCGACCGGGGCCGTCCGATCGGCGCGGACGGCCCGGATCGAAAAGGGGCGTACCCCTTGGATCGGTCCACCGTGGACCGGTGGGACCGGTCCACGCCCGCGGTCCACGAGCTCGCGTCACCGCCGCGTCGGCCCCGCGTCGGCCGATGACGTCGCCTTGCATCGCCACGCCCAACCGCAACCCGCCACGTGGCGCCACCGCAGCTTACCCGCCGGCCGCCCTGGCAAGTTTGCAAATAAGCCCCCCCATTTCTGGAAATTACAGATATACCCTTCCACATATATAAAGCCTTTCAAGAAGGTCCTTGTTTTTATGTTTTGAACCGTGAACTTCATAGTTTTCATGTCCAGCAGCCCACCCTTGACCTTTTACATGTTAGACCTCCTAGTTTCACATATAATTATGTTTTGGCCCCTGAAATCTTGCAGAAACACACCCTAAACTTCCAGATATTCACAAATTAGTCCCTGAATGTTGTTTTAGCCATATCATTTCCGCCCTAGCTCCGTTTTAAGCGTTCTTGGTGTCCATGCGACCGTCTTTTCAAGCCCGTCAGCTTTAGAACCTTGTTTTGGCCACATCTTTTGCGTTGTAGCTCCGATTACACCGTTTCAAGTTGCGTTAGGATCATATCAACTAAAAGTACGCGTTAGGAGCAATGATGTACATGTTCTTTGTTTTATATTTTATTTAAATATGATTAAATCCTATTACACATGCTTTTCTAATTAAAATCTAATTAGAAGTTTAACACGTGTTTTCATAAGAAAGTTAATATGATTAATATTAAATGAACATTTCTTTTAATTAAAAAGTTAATTAGATGTATACCTCGGTTTTTATAATCAAACTTAATTTGATTAATGCTTATGCAATTTGCTTTCTACTAAAATGTAACATAGGCTATATCCCGAGTTTTCTTAATTAAATGTTAATTTGATTAAAACGAATATAAATGTGTTTTTCAATTATAATTTGATTGGAATAACTCGAAATATAAAGACAAACGCCTAGATGCTTTTACATGCTTCTTTTAAAATTAAAGGTTTAATTTGCATAAATCATACTTGAATATTTATAAGTAAAATTGGACTGGGCCTACATCGTATTTTGAACACAAATATAACTTGCTTAATTATAAATAGGGTATTTCTCTGAAATAACCTATACACATGATTTTACTTAATTAAAAGATATCAAACACATAGCTAGCTCTTGTTTGTGATCATCCAAATCTCCCGATAGTTCCGAGTGTTCCTTGTGTTCGCTTTCCTAGACCCAAACCCTGTTTTCCCTTTAAGCTTTTCATGCTTGGTGTATTGTTTTATTTATTGTATGTATTCTTGTGTGCTCGTAGACATCGTGCCAGTTTCAAGCGAGCAACCAGTTGAAGTAGATCAAGAGCAAGTGTTTGAAGAAGAAGAACCTTAGTTTTCAAGCAAGGAAGGCAAATGGTCTTCTCCCCCTGCATGATTCTATTTTATTCTATGTAATTGCATGACAACTAAGTTTATATTTATTATGATATTGCATTAAATTGATGGGAACACCCTTTTTAAGGACTTACCTAAACTTTTACCCACAATCCTTGGATCAACCCTTTTTAATAAATGTTTTTGGGTAGAATATGCTAGTTGCTCAACTTGGGTTGGATAAAAGTGGTTTTCCAAGATAAATGCTTATATGTTTTATGACGATGATGCTTTTGGTAATACAAGATCATGTGATTTAATCGGAACATGGAGAACCACCCAAGAAAACATGCGCAACCACAGTGTTACATGGCTCGACCTTAGCCAATTAATTAGGTGTGTGATTGATCTGATGACCCTTTTCCGAAAGGAGCAGAGGGGGATCTGGGTTGCAGGGGTATAGCCCGGTCCTTTTGGGGTAGCAGCCTTTGCTAAGGTGCTGACCACTAGGGAGGAATATGGTCCGCTCTGATGTGTAACTATGCGGGTCGTTAGTCTTTTGTATACCTTTGTAAAGGCTTCGTAGCGTCCCTATGCAATCACACCTCGGAAGTGTGGTATGATGCCTGATCAGCATCGCATGGTTGGGTTCAAAGTTCTTCGGAACTTTTACGCGAGCTGTGGGTAAAGTGTGCAAACCTTTGCAGGGTGTAAAACTGATCGATCAGCCGTGCTCACGGTCATGAGCGGCTTGGACCCTCACATGATTAATGAACTTGAAGATGAAAATAAATCGTGGTTTGTTGAAGCTCGATGAGCTTTGGGTTGTTTTGCTTAAAAGTTTCTTAAGTGGGTTGGTATATACTTACATCTAGTAACTAGGTGTTCTTTAAATAAAAGTTTGACCAACATTAAAATGCTAACCGCTGCAAAACCATAGCCTATCCTTGATAGCCTTGCATCTTCCCCCACTTGTTGAGTACCAACCATAAGTGTACTCAGCCTTGCTTACCGCTGTTCAGAAGAGAACAATGGTGAAGAGTTCTACATCGACTTTGAGGAGGTCTGAGGCATGCATCTCCCCCAGTCAAGTGCCTGTGGAAGCGGAAGACGAAGACTCGTCGTGTAGTTATCGTTTTCCGATGTTAAAGACCTTTGTGTCTTCCGAATGAGTGTAGTAAGTTGTTAAACCCCTTGTTACGTTTTTACTGTTTATGATATTACACTCATTTCGTCTATCATATGTGTGGAACTAGATCCTGGCACACATATGAGATGCATCTGGTTTCTCTCCGGAAATCGGGTGTGACAGAGTGGTATCAGAGCAGTGTTGATTGTAGGAACGCAGCCTTAGCTAGAAATTGTTGAAAATTAAGGATTCATGTTCTAGAAAGCCATGTCATCTTTCAAAATTATCTTATTTACGCATAAAAATCTAATTTATCCTTTGTTCTTTGACAAAACCCATCAATTGCTTTTGATCTATACTGAGTTCAATTCTTATTCTGTCAGCTTAGTATAAGTTCATAGATGGCCTACCCTCTTATCAACTTCGATAGAATCATTCCTGTGAGGACGTGCGATGTAAATGCTTGATTGTTTGAACTCATGTTTGATTTGGAGTTTTGATTGTGTGAGTTGTATTGTGGAGTGATGGCCACAAATGCAACAAGAAATAAATTGTTAGGTTAATAAAGATAGTTTGGGTTCAAATCTGGGTTATCCTTATCTACCATACAAGTTGGTTGAAGGATGTTTGAAGATCAAAGTCTGGAAGCAACAACATCAACAACCAGAAATCTACAAGCATATACAGACATCAACATATGAAAGAAGTTTCTTTCACTCCTGTTGTTCTCTCTCTACCACAGTGTGATTACAATCACAACAAGAAAAGATGGATATGATATCAATGATTTTACCTTGCTCCTCAATTTGTTTGTTTCCAATCGCTTTTGAGCTTACCTTTATCACACAACCGGATGGCGAGTCCCAATGGAAATCACGAATGTAAAGACAACAAATGAAACATCGATATTCCATCTACAACCTCAGCAATTGAACGCAAGATGCTAGAGTATATGGCAACACAGACTCAGACTCTACAAGCAATGACTCAAACCATTGTTAATATCCATCAGTATATTAAAGAGCAAGCATCAAACCCTAAGAACCCCAATCTTGTTTTGGGTGATAACCTTCAGATTTCATCTGTCCCACTGCCATTAGACAAAGAAGATCTATCAGTCATGCAAGCTCAAGTCTTACCATGACAGAAGTAGAACAATACGTCATCCCCTCATAACACAGACATAACCAAAGCTGGAGTCCCCGCCGAACCAGTAAAGAAGCAAGTTGTAGAAGCATGCAAGTGAAGAAAGTCAAGGCAACCAAGACAGGAGAAATGATAGCAGTTACAACCTGGGATGTGATCAATATGTGTCACCATATCCAAACCCGGAGGATACACATACAAAGTTCTGGAATACTGAGCCACCTATGTTCTCTAACACTATGGATCACCTAGAAGCTGATGAATGGATCACAACAATTGAACAGAAGCTAGACTTGGTGCAATGCAATGATAGAGAGAAAGTTTTGTTTGCATCAGGACAACTTGTAGGAGCAGCCTCAGAATGGTGGAATTCTTACATCTACGAACATGAGCAACCACAAAGTATTGTTTGGGAAGAATTCAAGGACAACTTTATAACACACTTCATTCCTGTAAGTACGATGAAGCTCAAAAGGAAGGAGTTCCTTAACTTGAAGCAAGGGCAAATGACAGTGAATGAGTATAGGGATAAATTTATTCAGTTATCTATGTATGCACCAAGATCGTCTGAAAGTGATAAAAAGAAACGAGAACATTTCCTCAAGGGTTGAATGAAGACCTTCAGAGTATACTAAGCTTACATGGATATTCTAGTTTGCAAGATGTCATCAACAAAGCTATTGAGTTAGAGAGCAAACTACAGGAAATCATAAGTAAGAAGAGGAAAATGATTTTTCCAGAGCAACATGAGAACAATTCACATCTTTACCATTTGACTCAAGGAACAGAACATGAGTATGAAGATCCACCACGCAATCGTCGAAACATTAAAGAAAGTGGAGATTGTTTCTACTGCAAAGATCATGGACATTTTATTAGCAGGTGACCTAAGAAACGTACTGACCGATATGAAAAGAAAGCTTAGCATAGACAGAATAAGCAAATCAATACCCAAGAAGCCTTGGATCAAATGGAGAAGAATATTAAAAGTTGTGTATGAGGACCCGAAGTATGATTCGAGATGGCTAAGCTTAGGAAAATAAACAATTATGGAGTCGATCCAGCTCTATTCAAATCACTTTATCAAGAAAAGAAGAAAAATCCTACAAAGGCAAATCAACAGAGTCGAGAAAAAGGAATGGACAGTTACATGTGGAGTTAGGTTGAGTATTCCAATGATGTTTATAAAGTGAGTTGTGAAGAATAAAGAATTATGCTTATGGAGCTTGTGTAAGACGAATTATATGGAAGCAAGATAAGCAGTGTTGGATGCTAAACACCCGAACTCTTGTTTCATGCCAGCTTTTGTGAATCTTGGGATGAGAATCTGTCTTAAATTGGAAGTTCAAATTGCTTCATCTTTTTGAGTTCATCTCTCCATGCATTAGTTAACTTTTCATATCTGGAATACCTTTGTCTAACAATCAAATGATAAGCACCAGGTCAGGAGAAGGTCAAGACATTCTAATTGTTGTCTGTGCTCATATTACTAATCAGCAGAATCAAGCACCACCCCCACCCCTCAACCCAGCAATGGATCCAGTAACGCAACAGTTCCTTATCACTTAGATGCGGCTAATCCAAAAATCCGACTACCACTATTCAAAACATTCAAGCTCAGCAAAATCAGTCACCACTAACAGCACCACCAGCACCGGTGGACAAGCATAAGGAATTCATGAGTCATCGTCCTCCCACATACTCCTACTCCACCGATCTATTGGATGCTGAGGCTTGGTTCAAGACTGTCACCAAGAAGTTGGAGATGACACAATGCACTAACTAAGAGATGGTCTTGTATATAGTAGGCTGTTTGGAAGGATTAGCAGCCGAATGGTGGAGTGCGTACACTGTCGCACATGTTGTACCTAGCACCATCACCTGGCAGGAGTTCAAGTATAGTTTTCACGTGCACCACATTCCCTCTAGTGCAATCAAGCTTAAGCAAAGAGAGTTCCTCGCTCTAAAGCAAGGCAATATGTCAGTTAACGAGTATCTAGACAAGTTTACTCAATTGTCCCTCGATGCACCGGATCAAGTTAATACCAACCCAAAGAGGCAAGAACGCTTCCTGGATGGTCTCATAGGGCCACTCAACTATCAACTACAGAGTCACAGCTTCTCGAACTTCGCAACATTACTAAACAAAACATAGGTCTAGAGAATAAACTTGTGGAATTGGGCGAACAGAAGCACAAGTTCCAATCTCGTGGACAATCAGTAATACACGTCCCCGCTTCAACTCATCACAGGGTTCTCAGTTTAGTTCTGGTGCATCAAGTGGAAATTATTTGCAAAAATTCTCAGTTGTAGCGTTCAACCCAGCAGTTCCAGCATTTCAGCCAACAAACACCAAATGTTCCAAATCATCATCAAGATCGCTCAGGTGCACCAGTATGAAACAACTCTCAAGTTCACTCTAATGGTTTTTTCAGTTGTAGAGAATTGGAACGATATACCAACATCTGCCCAAATCGTAACATCTAGACTCCCCAGAAAGACAATGGTCAAAGGTTCGGACAACCAACATCTCAGATACACCATGGAAGTGCAAATTCTCAGATCAATAAGGGTCAACGGAATTACGTGCGTGACAAAGTGAACCACGTGACAGCTGAACAAGCTCAAGACGCTCCTGGTTCTGTGCTGGATACGTTTCCTGTCAACTTTCTGCCTACAACGATTTTATTTGATTCCGGAGCATCACATTCATTCATTGCCGAATAATTCGTGGCAAAGCATAATATACCTATGAGTTCTATGAAGACACATTTGCTGATTGGTTTTCCGAATGGTGAAATGAAGTCCACTCATGTATGCCCATGAGTCAATCTTAAGAACAAGGGAATGGATTTTCAAGCTGATTTAGTAGTACTTACATCTTGTGGACTAGATGTAATACTTGGAATGGATTGGTTAGGCGAATGTGACAGAATAATTCTGTGTGCAAAGAAGTCAGTACTCATAACTAGCTCACAAGGAGATATATTTGAGGTTGTCGCTATTGCCCCATCCAAAGAACCAGGCAAAGTGAATCAGGATTTAGGAAAGTAGGTGAAGGAGCTACGATTGTCGGAAGAGCTCAGCATACAAGATGGATTCAAAATAATACCCTTAGTTCTTTTCAATCTCTCCGAATCTCGGGACGAGATTCTTTTTAAGGGGGGTAGATTTGTAACACCCTAAAATTCCATCACTAAATTAATGTAAGAAACATGGTGTTTAGATTTTATTTTCTAAGGATTAATTAAATTATCAAATAAATTTGGCCTTTAAATATTTAAATATCATTTTAATAATTTAGAAGCAATAAGTGCTTGTGCATCATGATTTGAATGCACGAGTTTTGGCTGTGGTGTGGTTTTAAAAGTATTAAAATATTTGTGAAAAAGTCCTTAAAAATAATTGTGAAAAAGTTTGTGAAAACTTGTTTAAAGATTTGAATTTAAAATATGTTTAAAACGTTGTTAAAAATGGTTTGTGAAAAGCCTTTAAAATAGTTGGAGAAATTTTTGTTAAAATTTGAATTTGAAAAGATGTAAAAGATTTGATTTAAAAAGGTTTGAAAAAAAAGATTTGAAATGGATTTGAAAAAGAAAAGAAAAAAAACAAAACCTATCTAACCTACCCAACCCACCGCCGGCCCATCGACTTCCCCGGCCCACCTCTTTTTTTTATTCTTTCCGCGTGGCCCGTTTCGCCTCTTCCGGCCCACGCGGCCCAAAACCCCGCGCCCCCCCCAGCAACTGGCAGGCGGGCCCCACCCATCGGGCCCGTCCCCTACCTCCAGCCGGCCAATCCCCATGGCCGCGCCGCCCATCGCCGGCGCCGCCCATCCTCCCGCACCTCCCACGTCTCCCTCTGCCTTCGAGCCTCCATCAAGGCGCATTGAAGCACCAACTTCACTCCCCCTCCTTAATCTCCCTTCCGTTTCTCCCTAATCAAGGCTCCCTCTATTGAATGCTTTGAAACCGCCGGCCACCGCCATGGCCATTGATGGCCATCACCCCGGCCGTGGCCCAATCCTCCTCCTCCTTGCCCTATTTTTAGCACATCCCATAGACCTGCGACTGCTCTTTTCACTCACCCATGCCTCCCTTCCTCTCCTCCCTCTCCACAGAGCCGCCGCCGCTGCCATCAATGGCCGCCGCCGGCGAGCACCCGCCACAGCCTTTCACGCCCCTTCCTCTCCCTCCTGCGCCCTGTAAAGGGTGCGCCAAGACCTCCTCTCTATCCCGCGCCCCTCCCCTTCTCTCCTCGCTCACCACAGCACCGCCGCCGCGGAGCACCACCGCCACCGCCACCCCTCGCCGCCGATCTCCTCCTCCACCGTGATTCCCTCTCATCCGAGCCCCTGGTGAGCTTCCTTATCTTCCCCACTTCCTCCTGGACTTATTTCCGCACGATTAGGTGCTCGGATGGCCGATCTGGCCATCGCCGGCGAGCTCCGCCGCCGCCTCCCGCCGGCGCCGCCGGTCTCCGGCCGTCCGCCGCCGCCCGTCGCCCGCGTGCAACCGGGGGCCGTCCGACCGGCGCGGACGGCCCGTATTAAAAAAGGGGCGTACCCCTTGGATCGGTCCACCGTGGACTAGTGGACGGGTCCACGGCCCGCGGTCCACGAGTCTGCGTCACCGCCGCGTCAGCCCCCCGTCAGCGATGACGTCAGCTTGCGTCAGCACAGCCAACCGCAACCCGCCACGTGGCGCCACCGCAGCTTACCCGCCGGCCGCCCTGGCAAGTTTGCAAATAAGTTCCCCCATTTCTGGAAATTACAGATACCCTTTCACATATATAAAGCCTTTCAAGCAGGTCCTTGTTTTATGTTTTGAACCCTGAACTTCATAGTTTTCATGTCCAGCAGCCCACCCTTGACCTTTTACATGTTAGACCTCCTAGTTTCACATATAATTATGTTTTAGCCCCTGAAATCTTGCAGAAACACCCCTAAACTTCCAGATATTCACAAATTAGTCCCTGAATGTTGTTTTAGCCATATCATTTCCGCCCTAGCTCCGTTTTAAGCGTTCTTGGTGTCCATGCGACCGTCTTTTCAAGCCCGTCATCTTTAGAACCTTGTTTTGGCCACATCTTTTGCGTTGTAGCTCCGATTCCACCGTTTCAAGTTGCGTTAGGATCATATCAACTAAAAGTACGCGTTAGGAGCAATGATGTACATGTTCTTTGTTTTATATTTTATTTAAATATGATTAAATCCTATTACACATGCTTTTCTAATTAAAATCTAATTAGAAGTTTAACACGTGTTTTCATAAGAAAGTTAATATGATTAATATTAAATGAACATTGCTTTTAATTAAAAAGTTAATTAGATGTATACCTCATTTTTTATAATCAAACTTAATTTGATTAATGATTATGCAATTTGCTTTCTACTAAAATGTAACATAGGCTATATCCCGAGTTTTCTTAATTAAATGTTAATTTGATTAAAAGGAATATAAATGTGTTTTTCAATTATAATTTGATTAGAATAACTCGAAATATAAAGACAAACGCCTAGATGCTTTTACATGCTTCTTTTTAAATTAAATGTTTAATTTGCATAAATCATACTTGAATATTTATAAGTAAAATTGGACTAGGCCTACATCGTATTTTGAACACAAATATAACTTGCTTAATTATAAATAGGGTATTTCTCTGAAATAACCTATACACATGATTTTACTTAATTAAAAGATATCAAACACATAGCTAGCTCTTGTTTGTGATCATCCAAATCTCCCGATAGTTCCGAGTGTTCCTTGTGTTCGCTTTCCTAGACCCAAACCCTGTTTTCCCTTTAAACTTTTCATGCCTGGTGTATTGTTTTGTTTACTGTATGTATTCTTGTGTGCTCGTAGACATCGTGCCAGTTTCAAGCGAGCAACCAGTTGAAGTAGATCAAGAGCAAGTGTTTGAAGAAGAAGAACCTTAGTTTTCAAGCAAGGAAGGCAAGTGGTCTTCTCCCCCTGCATGATTCTATTTTATCCTATGTAATTGCATGACAACTAAGTTTATATTTATTATGATATTGCATTAAATTGATGGGAACACCCTTTTTAAGGACTTACCTAGACTTTTACCCACAATCCTTGGATCAACCCTGTTTAATAAATGTTTTTGGGTAGAATATGCTAGTTGCTCAACTTGGGTTGGATAAAAGTGGTTTTCCAAGATAAATGCTTATATGTTTTATGACGATGATGCTTTTGGTAATACAAGATCATGTGATTTAATCGGAACATGGAGAACCACCCAAGAAAACATGCGCAACCACAGTGTTACATGGCTCTGACCTTAGCCAATTAATTAGGTGTGTGATTGATCTAATGACCCTTTTCCGAAAGGAGCAGAGGGGGATCTGGGTTGCAGGGGTATAGCCCGGTCCTTTTGGGGTAGCAGCCTTTGCTAAGGTGCTGACCACTAGGGAGGAATATGGTCCGCTCTGATGTGTAACTATGCGGGTCGTTAGTCTTTTGTATACCTTTGTAAAGGCTTCGTAGCGTCCCTATGCAATCACACCTCGGAAGTGTGGTATGATGCCTGATCAGCATCGCATGGTTGGGTTCAAAGTTCTTCGGAACTTTTACGCGAGCTGTGGGTAAAGTGTGCAAACCTCTGCAGAGTGTAAAACTGATCGATCAGCCGTGCTCACGGTCATGAGCAGCTTGGACCCTCACATGATTAATGAACTTGAAGATGAGAATAAATCGTGGTTTGTTGAAGCTCGATGAGCTTTGGATTGTTTTTCTTAAAAGTTTCTTAAGTGGGTTGGTATATACTTACATCTAGTAACTAGGCGTTCTTTAAATAAAAGTTAGACCAACATTAAAATGCTAACCGCTGCAAAACCATAGCCTATCCTTGATAGCCTTGCATCTTCCCCCACTTGTTGAGTACCAACCATAAGTGTACTCAGCCTTGCTTACCGCTGTTCAGAAGAGAACAATGGTGAAGAGTTCTACATCGACTTTGAGGAGTTCTGAGGCATGCGTCTCCCCCAGTCAAGTGCCTGTGGAAGCGGAAGACGAAGACTCGTCGTGTAGTTATCGTTTTCCGATGTTAAAGACCTTTGTGTCTTCCGAATGAGCGTAGTAAGTTGTTAAACCCCTTGTTATGTTTTTCTGTCTATGATATTACACTCATTTCGTCTATCATATGTGTAGAACTAGATCCTGGCACACATATGAGATGCATCTGGTTCTCTCAGGAAATCGAGTGTGACACTGAGACAGGGATGGCACGTGGTAGCCCTCCTGGGACTACCACCGAGGTGCAGAGAGTCGGGTTTCCACCCACGGAAATCCGGTTCGTTTCAGTTGGTATCAGAGCCATGCTTGACCGTAGGACGAGCCCCGGGAATGGTCGATAGCTTAGGAAGCCGTTTCTGAACCTTGAAATTTTATATATAAACCCCTTGGCTTTCGTATGTATATATATATACTTATATATATGTATTATCTTGATTAACTTTAACTAACTACCTTACTAACTACGCTCTAACAACGTTGTGCAGATGGCGGAGGAAGCGTGGATCCCCCTTGAGTCGGACGACAAGTGGGCCGGAGGCTTCTGTCACCTTCTGAGGGAGTGTCTGGAGTCGACAGCAGTGGAGACCGACCGGGTGAGCTACGAGGGGAGGACGATGGGACGGTTGGACCAGTCTGCTACGTTCCTGACAGTCACAGTACCGGTGGACCCACGAGTGCTAGAGTTCATGGGAATCAAGGTGCACTACTTCGAGAGTTCCACCATGGAGGCACACCAGGTTTGCGCGCGCCGAGCACTCAAGGAGGTCTGTATCCAGCTTGTGGAGAAGCTTAAGGACACCCCGTTCAGCGTTCTTCCGACGAGGGTCTATGACCCGAGTCACTGGGACACATACAACCACGCTCAGTACTTTGAGGTGACTTCAGAGGTGGAGGACAAGAAGATGCACATGGCCAACCGGTTCATCCTGGCTCAGGACCAGGCGCTCTACTGGGCGGACAGTGAGATCACCTACCTGAGATGGAAGTGGGACAGGTGCTTGCAGCTTGCTTAGGAGCTGGAGTTGTAGAAGCTGGACCTGGCAGACCGACTGGAGCAGTCTCACCGGTGGAACGGGGAGTTGGTGCAGCTCTGGCTAGAAGCCGCCAGAGCTAGCGCAGAGCGGGATGCCATAAGGATCGCCACCCTGGAGGCACGATTGAGGACGGTAGAGGAGCAGCACCGAGCCACGGTGGAGGCCACTCGCGTGGACAGGGAGAAGCTGGCAGAGACCAAGGACCTGTTGGAGTCGGTTGGAGCTGCAGCAGCTGACTACCAGGTGAGGGCGTGGGACCTACACGAGGGGAGTCGACACAACTACAACCACTTGTGATACCTCGGTGGGTTGGTGTACGAGGAGAGGGACCGAGCTGCCAGGACTCGCATGACCTGGGAGCGTTTCGACCAGCAGAGACTGAGGGAGCTGGAGGAGCTCTCAGCACAGCTACCACCGAAGAAGAGGCCCCGACTGCGAGCAGAGACCTTTGAGCTACCCCCGACACTTCTTCCACGACAACGCCCTTACCCGAGAGGCTCCCAGGACATAGAAGAGATGGACCGCGCTCTCCAGGACACTCGTGACTACTACGGAGGTCCAGCGATCAGGATGCCGGGTTACCCAGGAGTTCACTCACCACCGTTCTACTCGGTTCCACCAGACTCCAGCCCAGAGGCACCCAGTGCACCCCGTGATAAAAGTAGAGTTCTAGCAGTAGATCCTGAGATGTCTTTATGATCTAGTTGTAGTGCTACCGCCCATGTTGTCATGTCAGTAGTAGCTACCCCCAAGATGTACCATGCATTAGCGTGATGTGTTGCCATGTACCCTCGAAGGTCGTTGGAGTAAACCTCGAGGTACACCCCTTTTGTATGGTTGCATTGATTGAGTGACATGGATCTTCATGGTTTTCTCCGGATTTCATGCTTCTTACTTGTCTGTTCGAAATTGTGTGTTTTTTAGAAGGATTACTCCTTTATAGTTAATAACCTTATTAATATTCTCCCTACCACTACTGATTCTTACAAATGGAACAGATGTCAGGAGCAAGGAGGTCCGGACGACTCCTGGCCCATTTCGAGGAGGCCGCTGGGGACAACGGGGGGATGCCCCTAACCTAGCAGGAGCGAGAGGTTGCAGACGCCGTGGAGGTCACGCGTCACGGGGAGGACTCCGTGGATGCCGAGGAGGCCGAGGAGGTCGAGGAGGCCGAGTTGGTGGGTGAGGACCCTTGTACGACGACGAGGGAGGTCAGGAGCAGGAGCTCGAGCACGAGCAGGTACCCGAGCCCGAGGGAGGAGCAGGCCAGGAGCAGGGACGCGAGGTACCACCACCGCCACCTCCCCCGAACTTGGCCGACGTGATGGCAGTACAGACCCAGCTGATGCAGTCGATCACCCAGTTGCTAGCTCAGAACAACAACAACAACAACAACAACAACAACAACAACCACAGGGGTCAGCACCACAATGCGCCAGAGGGTTTCCAGAAGAAGGTTGAGAACTTCAACAAGCTGCGACCGCCAACTTTTGACCACTCTGCAGATCCGATGGATGCGGACAAATGGTTGCGAGAAATAGAGAAGAAGCTGGAGCTCACTGAGCTCACTGAGGAGGAGTGTGTGACCGTGGCAGCACACGAGCTGATCGGCACAGCCAGTGCTTGGTGGGACAGCTACTGTGACTCGCACCCAGATGCGTTGCACATTGGGTGGGACGACATCATGGAGGCCTTCAGGAACCACCACATTCCCGAGGCCGTGATGGACAGGAAGGCTGACGAGTTCAAACACCTCAAGATGGGAGGGATGTCAGTGCAGGAGTACGCAAACCGCTACCAAGAGCTTATGAGATACGTGCCAGACGACACCGACACAGAGAAGAAGAAGGTCTACTGGTTCAGGAAGGGACTACACAAGGGGATGGCACACCACTTGTCCGCGCACGACTGCCCGACACTTCCCTCCATTATCGACAAGGCACTGCTCGTTGAGAGGTCGAGGCTCGAGTACTTGGAGGTCCGTGGAGGCAAGTCGAAGCGCACTGACCAGGAAGGACGCTCTGGTCCACCCCAGAGGCAGAGGACAGGATACTCTCAGGGCCACCAGACCCATCAGAGGCACCACACCACTCAGTCACAGCCGCAGGGCAGAGCCAACCTAGGAGGGAGTGGAGGACAAAAAAACTGGAGACCGAGACCACCACCGCAGTCAGTAGACAGAGCTAAGGTGACTTGCTTCAACTGTCGTCAGGTTGGGCGCAAGTCGTTTGAGTGCCCGCAGCAGGTGCAACCCGGAGGTCAGAACCGCAGCTCTCAGTTCTAGACTCGAGCCAAGCCACCAGCACCAGGAGGACAGCCACCCCATACACAGCAGAGGGCCGTACAACCGCCAGCTACTCAAGGCCGCTTGAACCACCTCACCGCCGAGGATGCAGGAGCCGCACGTGACGTCGCACTCGGTGAGTTCCTTGTTGACTCAGTTTTGGCAACTAATTTGTTCGATACCGGAGCTCAGTTTTCGTATATTTCTACCAAGTTTGTTAACGAAAGGTCGTTACCAACTAAGCCTCGACCAAGGCCTATCTTGACTAGTTCTCTGCTAGGAGAGAAGAGGAGTACATTAGAGTGCATGGTAGTGAAGATGGTGTTTGAGGGGCAGGTGTTCACGGCAGACTTGACAGTCTTGGAGTCTACCGGCATAGACGTGATCCTAGGGATGGATTGGTTGGCAAAGCACAATGGGATGGTCTCTTGCAACCCCAGGTTTATACAGCTAGAACACCCCAGTGGAACGAAAGTACGGATCGAACCTCAGAATTCGAAGGCTGCCCCGATGTTTTGCAACATGAGTGGGAAGGAAATTGAGGAAATTCCAGTGGTCTGTGAGTTTCCAGACGTGTTTCCAGAGGAGCTTACGGAGTTACCCCCAGACCGAGACGTGGAGTTCGTGATTGAGCTGATGCCCGGGGCGGGGCCCGTTGCAAAGAATCCATACCGGATGTCGTCCAATGAGCTGGACGAGTTGAAGAAACAGCTCAAGAAGCTGCTCGAGCAAGGGTTTGTTCGGCCGAGTGCCTCACCGTGGGGTTCACCTGTGCTCTTCGTGGAGAAGAAAGACGACACCAAGAGGATGTGCATAGACTACCGCACGCTCAACTCGATGACGATCAAGAATAAGTACCCACTCCCCAGAATCGAGGACCTGTTGGATAGGCTCAAGAAAGCAAAGTTCTTCTCCAAGATCGATCTGAGGTCAGGTTACCACCAGATAAAGATTCGAGAGCAAGATATTCCTAAGATAGCTTTTACCACACGGTACGACTTGTACGAGTTCGTGGTGGTTTCTTTTGGGCTGACCAACGCCCCTGCTTACTTCATGAACTTGATGAACAAAGTCTTCATGGAAGAGTTAGACAGGTTTGTGTTGGTGTTTATCGACGCTATCCTGATCTACTCTGAGACTACAGAGGAGCACGAGGAACACCTGAGGGTCGTGCTAGAGAGGCTGAGGCTACAGAAACTGTACGCCAAGTTCAGCAAGTGCGAGTTCTGGATGGAGAAGGTCGCGTTTTTGGGACACGTGTTGTCGGCAGAGGGGATAGCTGTGGATCCGTCCAAGGTCGAGTCAGTTACCAAGTGGGAGCAGCCGTTGAAGGTGACAGACGTCATAAGCTTCCTTGGGTTGGCAGGTTACTACCGAAGGTTCATTGAGATCTTCTCCAAGATCGCCAAGCCGATGACAGAGTTGCTTAAGAACAACACAAAGTTCGAGTGGTCAGAAGCGTGTGAGAAGAGTTTCCAGGAGTTGAAAAAGAGACTCACCATGGCCCCAGTGCTTACTTTGCCGGACATCAAGAAGGACTTTGTGGTCTACTGTGACGCTTCAAAGCAAGGACTTGGTTGTGTCCTGGTGCAGGAAGGGAAAGTTGTGGCTTATGCTTCCAGGTAGCTGAAGAAACACGAGGAAAACTACACAACACACGACTTGGAGTTGGCAGCTATTGTGCACGCTCTCAAGATCTGGAGACACTACCTGATAGGGAACAAGTGTGAGTTGTTCTCCGACTACAAGAGCTTGAAGTACTTCTTCACCCAAACAGAGTTGAACACGAGGCAGAGGAGATGGTTAGAGCTGATCAAGGACTACGACGTCGAGATCAACTATCACCCAGGCAAAGCTAACGTTGTGGCAGATGCACTGAGCCGGAAAACATATTGCAACAACCTCATGGTGAGAGAAGAGCAACCTACCCTACATGAAGAGCTAGAGAAGCTGAGGATTGAGATTGTGGACCATGGCCAAGTCAACGAACTGTGAGTGACCTACGACCTGGAATAATGTATCCGAACAGCTCAAAAGTCGAGTGCAGAGATCAAAGACCTGCGGGAACTGATGAAAGAAGATAAAGTAGAGGATTACCGCATAGATGACCAAGGCACCGTGTGGCTGAGAGAACGGCTTTGTGTACTGCAAGACAAGGCACTCCTAGAGCAGATCATGAAAGAAGCTCACGATTCGAGGTATTCGATCCACCCAAGCAGCACAAAGATGTACAAAGATTTGATGACCAGATACTGGTGGAAGGACATGAGGAGAGATATAGCTCACTACGTGGCTTGTTGCGACACCTGTAGCAGAGTGAAGATCGAGCACTAGAAACCTGCAGGATTGCTTAAGCCATTGGCAATTCCGGTTTGGAAGTGGGAGGACATCTCCATGGACTTTGTGGTGGGACTTCCCCGTACACCAAAGGGGAATGACTCGGTTTGGGTCGTAGTGGACCGGCTGACCAAGGTGGCTCACTTTGTGCTGGTGAAGACCCAGTACGCCACAGAGAAGCTAGCAGAACTATACCTAGAGCACATACTTATACTAGATGGGGCACCCAGAAGCATTATATCCGATCGAGGCCCACAGTTTGTTTCCAAGTTCTGGCAGAGCTTTCACAAGCTTATGGGCACCACCCTCAACTACAGCACAGCTGTCCACCCACAGACATATGGGCAGACAGAGAGAGTTAACCAGGTTTTAGAGGACATGCTACGAGCGTGTGCACTCACCTATGGCACCGATTGGGAGAGCAGTTTGCCGTTTGCAGAGTTCTCGTACAACAACAGCTTTCAAGCAAGTCTTCGGATGGCACCCTTTGAGGCCCTTTACGGGCGGAAGTGCAGAACCCCGCTAGCCTTGTCAGAGGTTGGAGAACGGGCACTATTTGGGCTAGCAATCATTGAAAAAGCAGAGGAGAAAGTTGAGAAAGTTCGTGAGAACCTGAGGATCGCTCAGAGCCGTCATAAGAGCTATGCTGACAAAAGAAGAAGGGAGTTGACCTTTGCAGTTGGAGACAGAGTGTACTTGAAAGTTTCACCACTTCGGGGAACTAAAAGGTTCTTGGTGAAAGGAAAGCTCGCCCCGAGGTACGTGGGGCCGTACCAGATCACCAAAAGGATTGGAAGTCTAGCCTACCAGCTCGCGCTACTCGAGACAATGGCAGGGGTACACCCAGTGTTTCACGTGTCACAGCTAAAGAAGAGTGAGAAGGCAGTGGAAGCAAAGCAAGTGCCTATGGAGTTGCTTGACCTGCAAGACACCCTTGAGTATGCTGAGTATCCCGAGAAGATCTTGGACCGAGTAGTCAAAGAGACCAGAAGAACAACCATTCCCTTTTGTAAAGTGTTGTGGAGCAACCATACAGAGCGAGAAGCAACTTGAGAGAAAGAAGCTGATCTCAGAAAGGAGTACCCTCACTTGTTCACGGAGGAGGTTGGAGTCTAAATCTCGAGGACGAGATTCTCGGTGGTGGGGGAGAATGTAACAACCCAGGAATTTAGGTGTGAAAATTTTGCGAAAATTTAAAACTTGGTGTTTGGAATTGAGTGCTAACAATTTTCAAACCAAATTGCTAGCCCTCTCCTAAATTCTCCACCTTTTTGCCCCGTTTATAAAAACATAAATTCAAATTATGGTAAAATTTGTGAGTTGGATTGCTCTGGATTTATTTGGAATTTATTTGTGTGAAGTTTGAATATGGAAAGTATCCAAATTAAAACTTAAACCTAAACCTATTTTCAAACCTAATTCCAAAGCCTTAATCATCTGCATGGGCCAGCAGCCCCCTAAGTTGGCTGGATGACCCATCTAGCCCCACTGGCCCAGCAGCACCGCGGCCCAACCCGCCGGAGCACTTCTTATCCTTTCGTGCTCACTCGCTGACTGGTGGGCCCGCCCTGTCAGCCATCTCTTCTTTTTCCTCTCACCTTTTCCTCCTCGTTGCCGACCCGCGCTCACCCGGCCGCGCCCCCACGCGCGCGCTGGATGGGGCCGGCCGCCCGGTCGGCCCGGACGCCGAGTCGCCACGCGCATGCGCGAGTTGGTACCCGCCCGGGAGGATTTTACTCAACCGCCCCGCGCCGCGCTCTCCCGAGGCACGGCTCGCGCGGCGGAGGCGTGTGCCAACTCGGCCGCCCGGGGGATCAAACCAAGGGCAGGACGGGGTATTCGCGTCGCCTCTCGCGCCTCCGTGGTACAAATCCGGGATGGGGCAAAACCCTCAGGTGCCCAAGTCACCAACCCCATTAGGGTTTTCTTTTCTTTCATCCCCTGTGAGTACGTCATGATAGGACGGGAGAAGGGGGCGCCGCCGCTGCGCCGAGCCGAGGAGGAGCAGGTCGGGCGCCGGGACAACGCCAACGCGCCAAGGTCGGAGGTCGCGCCCGTCGTCACGAGGAAAGGAGAGGAGACCGCCCGCGTTGGGTAAGGAGACGGACCGGAGCAAGAACAGCTGCGCCGCCGTCGGGAACGCCTACGCCACCGGGAATGCCTACGCTGCGCCACCGTCTACCCCGAGCCGGCCACGACTACACCGTTAACCTGATGTGGGCGCCGCCTCAATCCTCTTCACCTCTTCCCCTCCTTGGCTCCTTCTCTGTGTTGGACCGACAGCATTGGGTTGCGCCGTCAGATGACCTTGCTCCTACTCTGTATCCTTGGCTTGGACTGAGATGTGGGAGATCTCGGTGTGTCTCTAGTGTGTGTTCTGGGTGCGTATCTCCTTGATGTGTTTTGGTGGGAGCGAGCCGCTTGGTTGCTGGTGAACGTCTGCTGAGGGAAGATGTGATCTGGCCTCTAACCCGAGGGACGTGTCATATGGGATGGAGATGGGGAGTGCTCGCTCTCAGCCCCCTTAAGGATTCTTCGTCAGTTGACCTTGCTTCGGATGACTTTTACCGTACAAACCGCCCGACTTGTTATGGGTGGGGGTGCGGGGTGAGACTTGTAGTGGATAGCGTCCCTCCTCTAGGCGGATCGGTGTGATCGTGTCGGGAGTGGGCTTGTTCCTCCTTAGAAGACTTTGCCCCGGCAAGGCTGGGGAAGGGTTCCACAGCTTCGAGGGACCACTCGTGGGCAGTTTGAGCTCTATCGCGGAGGCTGAGCCAGGCTCGGAGACGCAGGAGGGTACTATCCACTTACTTGGCCTTCAGCCGTATGGTAGGGGCTGGAATCGGTGACGGCCGGTTCCGGTCCTATTCGGGCGGGTACAGTTGTACAACCTCTGCAGTGTGTTAAACCTATAGCTATAGTCCGTGTCCACTGGTTGTGGACAGTCTTCTGATCTCTCACCTGACTAGCTACACTTCTCTTGTGCTTCTCTCTCTCCCCCGAGTGTGTGAGCCCGGCTTTGGCCGTTGAGATGTGGGGATAGGAGCAGGTGGGCCCCACATCGCAGATGAGAGTTGGGAACTGGATCGTGGTTGAGATCTGGTGCTTTGGTGTGGTATCCTTGAGTGGGGTGTGGACCCCAGAGTTGTGGACCTCGGAAGCGCGAGCTTCCCCGAGGTGTTGACCTCACAGTTGAATTGTGCTTACCTTAATCGTTGCTTTGCTGCTTTCCTTAAGCCTTGTACAGCCAGAGTAGGGATAAATCCTGCATAATAGAATATACACCGTTTCTGCCTCTTTGTTGGGAAGCTGACATGACCTACCCGCTTATCGGGTAGACCCTGGTGCCTCTGACGCAAAGCCGGACTACGACTTCGACAACGACGGATGGTAGGACTAGTGCTCTTTCTACGCTCGAGCTGCCTGAGGATTTGGAGTTCCCCGCACTTTCATGGAGACGCTGCTAGACGATTTACTTCTGTTTGATTCAGTCGCGATGGACTTGTACCCGGCATATGCCGAAGAGATGTACTCTGATTATTGTAATAAATAAATGTTGTACTCTATCTGTTTTGTTTTATCTTTCTGTATGGATTTTGGCATCGCTGAGACAGGGATTGCACGTGGTAGCCCTCCTGGGACTACCACCGAGGTGTAGAGAGTCAGGTTTCCGCCGGTGGAAATCCGGTTCGTTTCACATAGACTCGGCATTTCAATTTGCAAGTTGCTTAAAGCTATTGAATTCCTCAAGGAGACAACCGTAGTGTTCATTAGCAACTTCTTTTGAACCCTCATTTTCCTCCTTGATGGTTTTCCATAGCTCATGAACATTTTTACAATTAAAAACTCTATTGAAAATGCCTATATCTAGTGAGGACAAAATGATACTCTTAGCAATCACATCAAATTGCTTTTCCTTCTTAGTACCATTTCTCATGCCCTCATCGGTGACTCTCCAAACATCAAGCTCCTTTGCTTGGAGATAGGCCTCCATGAGAACCTTCCACCGAGGATAGCCCGTTCCATCGAAATGTGGAGCCAAACCTAAGGTATCCACCCCTTTCATTCCTCTATAGAGAAACTCACTAGGCGGTGAAGCCTAACTGTTCCAATGAGCCGGTTTTCACAATTTACCAATCGAATTTGTATTTCCTTGTGAAGGAAGTGAGTCTCGGCTCTGATACCACTTGAAATGAATCAGATGCTCGTTAGCCTAAGAGTGGGAGGGGGTGAATTAGGCAATCTAAAACCTTAACCTATGGCTTCACTACTTTTGCACAAAGATAAACTAGAACATACTATCTAGATGTGCAACTAGGGTTGTTCTAGTGTGAAACTCCCATCCCAAAACAAGGTTTGCAACCTATAGCCATTCCTTGCATGATACTACTCTAGAAAAGTAAAGGCAAGCAAAGACTGCAATAGAGTAAATGCGGAAATGTAAAGGGGATGAGAGGAAGCAAACTCTTGACACACGATTTATCCCGTGGTATCGGTAGCCACTAAGCCACCCCTAGTCCGCATTGTTGAAGCACTCACACAAGAGTATTGCTTCCCGGTCACCAAGTCTCTCCCAAGAGCACCACTTGACTCGCCACAAAGGCTAGCCACTTAGGCACTTGCCAAGCTCCCTTGGTCACCTTGATGGCGCCTCCACTAAAGAGCTTTTCCACCAAGGAAGGGGGTCTCCACGTCCCCCGCACAAAGTGTCCTCACTGCTCCACACCAAGTCGGAGGGTCGATGACAATTACCGGTGAGCCACTGAGGCCCCAAGGCTTCCGGCGAACCTTGTACAACTTTATTCACTCAAGAATCACCTGACAAGGTTGGCACAACCTTGCACTCACTCAGCTCTAAGCTAAGCCTAGCACTAAGCACATACACTAAGCATATGCAAGTCTAAGGATGACCAATTAAGCATTTGGATGGATTGGATATGATCTTCTAGGTGTCTTGAACTCCTCTACACTTCCACACAATCCAGCCACCTTAAATGGGTGAGTGGAGTGGGTATAAATAACCCAAGGCACTCAGCTAGTCGTTGGCTAACGGCTCTCTGAAAAAGGTAGCGTCGGATGAACCGATGCTATGCTTTTCCAGGGCGCCCTCCACGTCACTTAGCCGTTGAAGCTCAGCTGACACAACTGTTCCGACGCCATGCACTGACGGTGCTCGGTTCATCCGGTGTTGAAGACCTCACGTTCAACTCGTCTTTGTATGCTGCTTCATGACTGCCGGATAGACCAATGCTTTCTCATGACCAAGGCGTCGGTTCATCCGGTGCTGAAGACTTCGGCTTGGCGCGTCTCTGTCTTGATTCAAACTAAGCATCGGATAGACCGACGGTATCCTCACTCAGACCGTTGGATCATCTGGTGCTACTGTCTTCGCTGCTCTTCCTCTGCAATTTGTCCGATGCAACTAGCAAATGGACCGTCAGTTCATCCGACGGTGCCTAGGGTTTCACCCAGTGAACAAACTCGTCCGACGATTGCACCGACGCTTGCTATTTAGGTACCGTTGGTTCATCCGACGGTGTGTTTTCTTTTTCTTTCTTGCTCGGTTTTGACCCTAGAAAAGTAGACTATCTTCTCATTTTGGCATGTGGTATTTTGGCATCCTTGGGACCTAGAAATGTCCACAAAGACATGCTAAACAATATGGTTAGTCCCAATGATCATGTTGTCATGAATCACCAAAATCAAACTCGAACTAATGGCATATGAGGCCATGTTCGCTACAAGTTCTAGCCAAAAGAGCAAGTGCGACATGCATCTCATCGAAAGCCATCTTTAAACTACTATCCTCCGGTCCAATTCCGAAGACGCCCACCTTTTGGAGCCACCATCCTGTCACAACATACTCCTATTCATGCGGGTTAGCCTAGGGCGAGTTTAAGAAGAACAAGTTGAAAACACTTGGTCAATCATGTATGCACCTCTAGTCACCATAACTACAAGAGCACCCCAAGCAATCTACTTATAGAATAGATTGAAGCATAGCCAAGCGAGAGCAAAATCATAAAAGGAGGAATCGAGTTGCTAAAAGATCGGATGACATGAAGTACTTTACTCACATAATAATATGTTTAGATCATCGCCACCAAGTACATACCATTGATGACCTCAACTAGCTCCGGAACTCCGCCATGGCTCAACCGTGCAAGGCGGCCATGGCGGCTAGGGTAGGCCTAGACGATCTCCTAGACAACTTCGAGAACTCGCGGCGGCCGTCGTCTTCCTTCGTCGCTCTCTCCTAGGTTTCGCCGAGTTCCTGTGGATGGATGCCGCCGAATTTTTGCACTGAGACTATTAATAACCCGAAGCAACCATAGTCCAAAGCAGAGCCCGAACCGCCACAAAAACAGGCCGGGCCGGTCTGCATGGACCGGCCGGCCCAGGGTATTTTTGGCCCGTTTCTGGCCCATCTTTCGTGGGCGAGCTTCTCTTGCAATTGTGAGATTTTGTCTTCTCTATTGTGTGGCCTTTTGACGCCTTTATCCGCGTGAATAGTTAGGGGGTCTTGTTTTCCAAGCCTCTGTATCTTCTGTCTAAGTCCTGGAAGTTTTGCGCCTTCACATTGTGGTCCTTGGGTCATTTGGAGTCATGTTCACCTCGAGTATTGACTTGTTCCGGGCTTCATGATCCTCTCATAAAGTGCTCATTGAACTTCTCTCGGAAGTGCTCTTTTTAGTGCCTAAATCTTGCGTAAACAACATACTTCAAATACCGCATTCACAAGTGAACTTGTTACATCATTAGTATGCCTAGTGGTGGGTTAGTTGCAAATCATAATCGAAACCAATTTATAACAAGTACTCTAGGTTGACGGAAATTCACCGTCAACACCGGACTGTCCGCCCGGGGTTGCCGAACTATCCGCGCGGGTCGGACTGTCCGTGGAGTGGCCACGGACCATTCGTTTTTCGAGGTGCAGTACTGGTTGTTCGGGTTGCAGTTTCAGACTGTCCGCCGAGGTCCCGCGGACCGTCCCCCAGCCCATCGCAGACTGTCGGCCCGGCCACTACGGAGAGTCCACCTGGGGCTTCATAGATCGCTCACGTCCTTTGCTTCTTGAGTTGCGCTTTGTTGATGGTCCTAACAACAATCTTTTGACTGTCAACATCTCGGCTACGGTAGCACTTTATGACGAATTCCATGCATGTTTTAGGTGCTAACAAGATTCCATGAGTTGTGTTGAGTTTTTATCTGCAGGACTAAGATTAGGGGGCGATTCCGGAGCAAACGAGCCACATATGGTAGGCACGGCCGCAGCTAGTGGTACGGCCGCACCTACCTTACCCCCCTATGCAAGTTCCTACCAAGTAAGGTTCAATGCATTGGCGTCTGAACAACTCAACTCGACATGATCATGTGGGATCAATCAAACAAACCACAGAAGCAATGCACCGGGGCCAGGGGGCAGGGCCAGCCGCACCACCCATGGCCGGCCGAACCACCTAGGCCGGCCGCACCTGCCCAACTTGGCCAGACGAGCCACAGGGCCTCGGTCATCCAAGGGAACAATGCCGCGAGCAATCCTGATCGAAGGAGTGAAGTCAGTTCAATCCAAAGGACAAGATTAGCCTCACTTGGATCCATGGACCCACAAATCAGTGATCAATCGTCTTTGGGAAACAGCGAACACTTCACCTACACAAAAGAGCATTCTCCGGAGTGTACGACGCGAGGGCCCAGGTTCGGCTGCACCAAGGGATCTGGCCGCACCTCCCTCGTGTAGAAAACCGACCCACAACCACCTTCTAACCGCCTCAGGACCAAATCACGGACGCTCAATCAAAGGTGGTGAAGATCATAGGGGTTGCCGCACCAGGAGATACGGCCGCACCTCCTTGCCAGCAACTGCAGCTCCCTGTGACACCCTGAAATTCCGTCACTAGAAATCACCAAGCAACATGTTAACATAGTCTTAAGGTTTAAAAGGAAATGTTAATTAAGTTTGAGCTCTAAAATATTTAATTTAATTTAATTAATTGAGAGACAACAAGTGATTGTGCATCATTATTTGGCTATGCATGGTTTTTGGTTGGTTGTGTGAAGTCTAAAAAGTTTATAAAAATTTTGTGAAACTGTTTCAAAAGGTTTTGAATGAATTTGAGTTTATAAGTTTGGATTTAATTGTGTTTGAAAAAAAAAGAAAAACCTCACCTTCTTACCTTTCAGCCCGCAGCGGCCCACCGGGCCAACATCTCTTTTCCGCAGCGGCCCGGGTCCGCTTCTCCCTTTTCTTTTTCCCACAGCCGCTGACACCAGGGTCCCACCTGTCGGCGCCTCCCTCTCCTTCCTCCCTCTTCCTTTCTCTGCTCCGCCCGGTCGCGCGCCGCCGCATCTCTGGCTGCGCCCGCTCAGCTTTCCCCCACCCTCCTTTCCATCTTTAACTTGCAACAATTTGGTAGTTAATTCCCGCGCCCCCTCCTCCCTCAATTACTTTGCCGTTTCTCAGCCCCACCATCTGCAATGCTCACCGGCCACCTATGGCAAGGCCGCCGACCGCCGCAACCTTCCGCTTCCCCTCCCTCTCTCCCTTTGTCCCTATTTAAGGTCGAGCTCAAGCTTTCGCCCTTCCCTCTGCACTCGCATCCCGCCTTCACGTGCTCGAGCACCACATACACCCAGCGCCGCTGCCCCAGTCTCTACCGCCGCTGGCTAAGCTCGCCGCTGGTGAAGTATCTCCTTCTTCTTCTCTTTTTCCTCCTGGATGTTGCAGCTGTGGCTCAGGGAGTCTTCTCTTGCCGCAGGTTCATGTCCAAGACGTCTCCCAGAGCTGTGCCCCTGTCTGCCGGAGCGCCGCCAACCCGCTGCCATCACTGAATGTCGCCGCCACTGCTCCATCTTCGCCCTTTGTCGCCTTTGAAGCTTCTTAGCGTGGTGAGCAAGACTTTCCCGCTCTTTTTCCTTTTCTTTGCGCACCACACCGATCCCCCGAGCTCGTCGGCAAGGCCGACCCGCCCGCTTCCGGCTCTGGCCGCCGTGGACACCCGCGCCTCCCCCTGACCTCCTAGGCATGCTCGCGTGCTCCCCTGCTACGCGTAGCACCCACCCGCGCTAGATTTTGCCGCCGGGAACCCCCTCTAGGGCTCACGCCGGCGGAGCGCCGCCGCACGCCGCCGCGCCGCTCCTGTCTCAGGCGCGGTCGCCGTTGCGCCCCACTTACATACGTCCTCAGCCTTTGGATCTCGCGTGGATGGTTTAGATCAAAACGGGGTGTACCCCTTGGCCTCGGTCTACCGTGCACCCGTGGACCGGGCTCACGGAGCGGTCCACCGCCGCCACAGCCGTTGGATCAAAGATCCACGGTTCGGTCAAGCCGCTTTCTTTTAAGAGAGCCTGTATTTCTGAGATTTTACATGTTGGTCCTTGCACCTATATGAATCCTTGCAAACAGGTCTTGAATTGTATGATCTAGCCCCTGTCTTTCCTATTTAATAGCACCCGAGGTCCTTTTCACTTGTTTTAGCATGTTAGACCTTTAGTTTTTATATAAAAATATGTTTTGGTCACTGGTTTCATTCATAGAAGTCCTGTAGGCACAGTTTTCTTACATAAAGGTCCCTGTAACTTGTTTTAAGCATAACTTTCTTGTTTTAACTCCGTTTTTAGCGTTCTATATACCGAAATGATTGTCTCAGCGAGTAGAATCTTTTAGACAGCGTGTTTTCAGCTTTTGTTACTGTTCGGTGTACTGTTTATTTATTGTTTGTTGTATATGATTGTGCGTAGATACCATGCCAGTTTCATCTGAGCTCCCCGTTGGAGACGATCAGGAAGAGCCTATCTACAAAGAGGAAGATACTCTGCTTGTAGAGGAAGGCAAGTGGTTTTTCCCCCTCTGCATATTCTCTTTTTGAACCTATACAACTGCATGCTTAAACAATGTTTATTATGCTTGTTGCTTTGCATGAAATTAATGGGCAAACACCTTTTTAAGGACTTGACTAGATGTTTTACCCTGTTACCTTGTTCAACCTTGTTCAAATAAATATTTTGGGTAGACATCGCTTAGTTGCTAAACTTGGACTGGTTAAGTTGGTTATGTAATGCAATGTAGTTCTGTTTATGAAATTTTATTATTGAATAAAACAAGATCATATACTTTAAATGAAACATGGAGAACCACCCAAGAAAATAGTACAACCACAGTCCACATGGCTCTGGCTTAGCCAATTAATTAGGAGAGTGGGTTATCTGATAGCCTTTTTCCGAGAGGGGCACAGGGGGCTCGGGGTTGCAGGGGTATAGCCCGGTTCTTCTCGGGTAACAGCCTTTGCTAAGGTGCTGACCATTAGGGAGGGTTATGGTCCGCCCTGAGTTGTAACTATCGCGGGCTGTTGGTTTCTCTACTTTCCTTTGTAAAGGCTTTTGTTGACGGTGAAAATCCGTCAACCTAGCCATGAGTTTACCTTCGGTGTTGGCATAACTTTTGTATCTTATTCATTGGTACTAACCCCCGTGGTATAACAAGTTCACTTGTGCATGTCGGTTTTGGAGTTATGTGTTTACGCAGGGTTTTAACGTTGAAAGCAAGACTTCCGGGATAAGTTCATTAAGCACCTCATGACAAGATCTTGAAGCCCGATACAAGTCAAGCAATGAAGTGAACATGACTCCAAGAGCCCAAGGACCAAGCCCGAGAAGATGATAAACTCCAAGGACTGAACCGGAAAAGTCTTCGAATCTTGCAAGACAAGGAGTTGAGTCCAATTCGGAGAGAAACCGACGTCAAGGGCCTACATGCAAAAGGGGAGAACATCTAGAAGACGTGGGAAGCAACACCGGCGAAGCGAGCCGCGGGATGGGCCGAATTGGGCCCGGGCCGGTCGGCCCGAGCCGGCCGGCCCGCCCATTCGGGGCCCAATCGGCCTCTCCTTTGACCTAATTGCTTCCCGGGCTATAAATAGCACCCCGACCGAGAGCCACGCGAGAGAAGAAGTCGTATTCCGCCGCCGAGGAGCGGAGAGAAGCTTGAGGGACACCAACTTGAAGATGAGGGTCGTGCTAGTTGTCTAGGGTTTCCCCCGGCCGACGTGGGAACCTTGCATGGAAGACCACGTCGGAGCTCGGAGCGAGGATCAAGATCGAGGGAGGGCCCCGGTGGTGATCTTGTTCATGTAATCATTCATGGTGAAGTTTGTAAGTGAATTCGATTTCTAGCGATCAAGTGCCTTCTCGATGATTTTGTTTTCTTCTTGGTTTTGCTTCTTCTACGATCTATACTTAAGATAGATTACATAGGGTGCTCTTGTAGCCGCGGTGGCTAGAGGTGCATACCGGACCGGCCAAGTGATTTCAACTTGTTCTATCGAACTCGCCCTAAGCTCCCCGCATGAATAGGGATACGTTGTGACAGAACGGGGGTCTCGAAAGGCGGATGTTTTCGGAGTCGGATGGGAAGGCCACGATTTAAAGATGCTTTTAATGAGATTCGCTTTGCTATCTTCATCTATCTTGTTTGGAGCTACAACATAAGCATGATCTAGATTCTCTAGATTGGTTATCTCTTGCTTTCTCTTGTTACCTCTTGATTCGTTTTCTTTATGAGTTAGTAGATTAGATGCAACTTAACTTCATAAGATAGCTTACCTTGCTTTACTAGATTGAATCCTTGCGTTGCACATTGTTCCACGGATTCGATACCTTGGGTTCACCACTCGAGGGAAGAAGGGTCCCTTGACTACGACGGGAGACTTGTCCGCTTGCAAGTCACAAACGAACTTTGATACAACTATTAACCGTCAACAAGCCCCTTTTTTTGGCGCCGTTGCCGGGGAACAAGCAATCAAGGTCCGATCTAGTATCGCTTATCTTTCAGTTTTTCTTTTGATTTTCTTTTGCATCTCTTATGTTTGATCATCCCCAAAAAGGAAAAAAAAGAGTCAATCTAATCTAGTTTTGATTAACCCTAGTTTTTATGTTTAGATTTTTGTTTTATTACTAACCCTAACCGGAGATGGTTGGCTACCTCTCCAAGAAACCCAAACTTTTTTGTGGATGATCCGAGAAAACTTTACGGGCAAAGGTGACATGCAACACAAGCTAAAAGGGTGGAAATCCTAGATTCAAAAGTTGAAGTCGAAGGACCGTCGAAATCTCCAAGGGAATCACCACCTCCAAGTCAAGACGCCGGAAGGCCATTCAAGATCAAGAGGAGGATGGAGAGGATGGAGATGGAGAAAGAAGCTCAACACCTAAAGGCCGCCAACGCAAGATCCACATGCAAGGAGTGTGAAGAGTTCATCGTGATAAAGATGCTAGACGCAAGTGGGACAACTTGCCGGCGCCCGATGGGTAACAAAGAAGAATATCCGAGACAACTCCAAGGTCCCAAGACGGCGAAGGCTACTCAAGCTCATTCGGGAGAGATGAAGGATCACACTAGAGACCATGAAGATCACGACCGAAGGACCGGAGTTCAAGATGCCGAGCCACAAGGAAGTTGTTGCATTCGTCAAGACCAAAGGACAAAGCCAGCACTCGTGAAGACCAAAAAAAATTTGACTAAGCCAAAGTGGGTACCCAAGATTGCAACGCCCGCAAAGAGCGTTGATCCGGAGTAATCAAGTGAAGAAGTCTAGCCATGGACTATAAACGGAGCGCTAGGCGGGAGGCAACCCGTTTCGTCGAGTCAAGAATAAGCTACGGGAGGACAACCCGATTCCAGGTTTTTCAAGTCTTTTTAAATTTAATTCAGTTCTGAATTTTAATACGCAAAACCTTAGACTTAGAATGGTTGAACAATATTAGAGACATAATTCTTGGTTGAATATTTTGCTTGATCATAAACCCTTTACATGAACCATCCTATGTGATTGTTGCTTCTTTTTCGAGAAACCACAACCAAAAAGAAAAAAAATAATTTCAGAACCTTAACTCAACCTTTCACCCTCATTATGGTGCTGAGGTTGACTTATTTTTCATGCTAAAACCACACGAGTAGAGCCACGATTTATGTTTAAGTGTTAATAAAATTCAGCACGTGGTAGGACTCGCGTGAACCTAGAAATAAAAGGTTTTGGTTGGTTCTAAAAATCTTTATCCTTGGTTTCTCTAGGATTAGAATTTTTCTAAGCCTATTCTTAATTTTATTTCATTCAAAATCTCTCTCATCTAATCAAAATTAGGACCTAAACCTATGCCCCCATGATCAAGCCGGGAAAAGCTTGCTCTCAACCAATGAAGGCAAACTATACCGGTGAGACCGAAATCGACGTAAAAATAAAATATTTTCGACTTGCATTTGTTTTTAATGGTTTAAAAACTTCTCTAAAATTATGTTCGAGCTCTTGCATGGCTCTGAAAAATATTTTTAAATTTCGAAATTAGAGGAGTGCTTAGCCTTAAAGGGAGGCAATCTAGTTAACCTAACCATGCATGCACCATGATACATCACGGGATGCCCCTCCAACATATTTAAACCACATGCAAAGTACAAGCATGGGGGGCAGCCTAGGCTTTGTTTTGTAGGAATATCATGGATGCATGTGAGGCAAGGGAGTATGAAAGTGAGTCAAAGCGAAAACATCAAGTGGAAGGAGAAATAATGCAAGCGAAGGAGTGGACGGGAACGTTTGGAAGGTGTACGCGATCACGAAGCAACATGCATGCACTAGAGAAGAACCGAGCCAAGAGGAGGAGAGAGGTAAGTCTTTCATCCAACTCTTTATTCGTGTGCTCTAGTTTGTAGGCCGGAATCACGTTAGACTTAGCCATCCACCGCGTTTGTTTCGTGCAACAAACCACATCCTTAATCCACTCAAAGTCCAGACTCCAAAATAATATTTGTGTACCTTGTTACCGGGTGAAAACCCCGGATATTTATTTGTGAGGGAGAGTGCTGCAATCATGGAAGAAAACTACAAGCCTTTGCACCGAAGAAGAAGGGATCATCGTCGTCTAAGCCATCATCGACAACCTTTTCGAGGAGGCACTCGTTTCCGAGTTTCCTCGGGGTATGGAGGAGGACACGGCACCGCCGAGGAGGAACCACACTCTTCTCCTTGGTGGCATGAGGGCTACACGAAACTCGTTTATGAGGTTTACCAAACTTCAATAACATATGGAGGAGCCGCTCGTCCAACCTCGCCACTTGACACGATCATCCGCTCCACCTCCATATGCTCCGCGGTATTCCGACGGGTATGCCATCATGACGGAGGAGGAGAAGAAGCCCGCTCGCCTTAAGTAGAGGCTTGTAGCGAACGCCGACATCGACCAAGCTCTCCACATATTGGGTTTCACACGGGACACCGGTGCAATTCTCTAGCGGAGTGTCGGCAAACACCCACAAGGAATTCGCCTAGGAAATTTTCATGACCATGGCGCATAACCTTGATGAAGGAGTGCTGAGTCTCTCATTCCGTTGGAGGGAGCCCACAAGTGGAGAAGAAGGAAGACACCGTCGGAAGGGTAACCTTGATCAACGATGCTATTTCTAGCACCTTGATGGGGTAATCTCCTTTCATCCATGGGTTGCAATCGATCTTGAGATGTAATCACACTTTGTTGGATTATCTATCTATCATCTTGTGCTGAAAATACTTTAATGCTTAAGGCTAGCAACCATGCCATAAAGGGAGTATAGGCCTCAATGCTTCCTTGGATCCATTCAACACAATCCCTGATAGACTAGATTGGTTCTCATGTTCGAAACGATTACATGTTCTAGTATCGTAGGCCCATGGGCGAGTGTCTCCTACTTTCAAAAGGGAGCTCCGGAACAAGTATGTGCATGAAGACACATGGGAAGGCTTTTGGAGTATGATCACGGGAAGAGACCATCAACGAAGAAATACTATCCGGAACCCCATCATCCAAGTGTGTCACTTTTGTGCAAGTGGATTTTTGGGGAGAATAAGAGAGACATAGATAACCAACACGGAGTTGAATTGGATTTACTCGCAGCCAATCAACCCTACTCACCTATGATCAACCGGTGGTGTTGTGGCAACATCGGATTCGGGAGATCGGGTTGTTACCTCTCCATGTTGACTATCTCTTTAAAACCGGGTATTACAAGGAACCCAAATCATCTCCTACCCGGGACTTCCCTATGAATATATGAAGAAAGGAAAAGATAAGAGTAAAGATGAGAGAGGAGGCTTCCAAGTGGCCTAGGTGAATTTGCCCCTTCCGGATTGAAGATTAAGACTTTTTCTTGAGGGGAAAAAGATCGGTTAGAGGAAGGACTTCTTGTGCCGGCGAAGAGAAAAAAATATATAATAGAGAAGGATTAGGAGAAGGTTTTTCCACGACCCAAGAAGGAGGTGCACAACAAAATTATGTCCCACCATTGGGAGGAACCCGGCGCCGCCGAATTACTACGGTGGTGTACCAATGCAAGCATGGGGGAGTGGTGCAGCCATACCCCCACCATTTTTGCGGTGCCCAACGTAGCCTTTGCGGAGCCATTTGCACACCTTCCTCAACCACAACAAAATGTGGCCACCATTGGAGGATACGCTGCAAGAAACATGCAAAATATTGCAGCCATCCAAACCAATGCAAACCAAATGGGTGAAGGAAATGCAAACGTCGCTTATGTGCTTGGACACCTTCACCTAGCACCGTCGGACAATTCATAGGAGGAGAGGCGCATTCCTATTACAAGTAAGGGTACAACAACCAAGACTATCAATATCAACCACCGGCGGAAGATTAGAGAGAGGAGGAGCTTTCGTTATCTTTCCTTTACCCCTTTTCTTTAATTTTCAGCTTGTTTGCGCCTATGTATGCGTAGTGTTTTCAGTTTTTATTTAAATTTCAGCAAGTGTGTTAGTTTAATTTTTCAGCATGTGTCTTAGTTTTTATTTTCATCATGAATAATGTCACCACCAAGTTTTTACCTTTGGTAAAGTTACAAAGTTTGTGCCATGATGATATATGATTATAATTGCTGCTTTGTTTATCTTTGTAATTGACTTATGCATGTTTGAACTAGTGCTCTCTTAAAAATACAAATCTGAAATTATCTAAATGCTAGCTCAATCTTCAGCGGAGGTTATGATTAAAATAAAGACCCATAGTGTTTTATGTGCTCTCAAGTTATGAATAGATTGAAGATGTCTTTTATGCTCAAAAATATTGCTAACCTTGTCACAAATATCACTTGTGTGTTGCTCAACCTATCCAAAGCCTTATATATATTTGAGTGCATAAACCTTAGTGTACAAGATTTATTTTTGAGTGCGTTATTGCAGGCCATGATTTCTCTGGCCCGAGACTAAGAAGCTGGTCATTCCGTTTTTGCGTATCTATCTTTTTGCTAGCCTCTTATCCGTGCATTGTGTATCCCCGCATCGGTGATCTCACAAACTTCGCCGGATATCCACCCTTAAACCAAATATCATCTTTTTGTGATTACCTCCTTGACCACAACCTATCGTTGAGAATGGATCATCAATTCAAGGAAGATCGCAAGACGGTGCCAACGTTGAAGATTTCAAGTATCTCTCCAAGGAAAATTATCTCCGGTACCTACCTTATTTTTCGCCTCTTTGCTCGAGGACGAGCAACGTCTAAGCATGGGGGAGGAGGTAGGTACGGTGCAGTTTTAGAGTTCAAAAGGGAGTATTTTAAAAAAATATATAATGATGAAAGAAAAAAAAATCCAGTGATATTCATGACTTTCAAGGTATAAAAAATCAAAACTTCGTTTTGAAAGTCATGGACTGAATAAATGACGAGGAAAGAAAAAAAATGAATGAATGAAAGAAAGAAAAGAATGAGAAATATAAGAAAGAAAAAAATATATTTGTGCGTAAAGCGAACTCCCCGGTTCTCTAAGAGTGCATTCAAGGCTTCAAGATAAAAAGATCCATTCTCATTTTCCAACCATGTGCAATCCGATAACGAGGACTTCTTTTGTGCCTTGGGATCACTCTTTGCCATTTGCACATGTCCACTCATCTAAAGTGTGTGTATTTTTCTCTTTCCCCTCCTTGATTTAACATTATTTTCCAATGACCTTTTTGACGAGTCTCGGTAAGACCACGAGAAGCTTGTCTTGTTTTGACAACACCTCATTTATAAAATATTGTTAGGACTAAACTTTCCCAAAGCTCCATATAAAGCCTACCACACATATATATGTTATGAGAGGGAAAGGAGTAGAATATATAGGCTTGAGAGACAAGTGAGATGAGAGTTCATGAGCAATATACAAGATGATTTAAATTTGTGAACTTGGTTTAGCTTTTCTTTATCTCGTTCTTTATTTCAAAAATTCTGAGGTCTATTTAAACTTTGTGAGCATGTTAATACTTGTGGGATAAGCTTAATAAGAATCTACCCTCCGTGGAGGTGAAGGCTAGTACTTTATGGAACTTTAACGAATTAAACTTTTGAGAGCATTATGTTTTTTTTCATGTATGATCAAGTGCAAGGTTTAAACATTGTTTGGCAACGATGATATCCATCGAAGGCTTACTCGAGGACGAGCAAGGTTTAAGCATGGGGGAGATGTTGACGGTGAAAATCCGTCAACCTAGCCATGAGTTTACCTTCGGTGTTGGCATAACTTTTGTATCTTATTCATTGGTACTAACCCCCGTGGTATAACAAGTTCACTTGTGCATCTCGGTTTTGGAGTTATGTGTTTACGCGAGGTTTTAACGTTGAAAGCAAGACTTCGGGATAAGTTCATTAAGCACCTCATGACAAGATCTTGAAGCCCGATACAAGTCAAGCAATGAAGTGAACATGACTCCAAGAGCCCAAGGACCAAGCCCGAGAAGATGATAAACTCCAAGGACTGAACCAGAAAAGTGCTGAATCTTGCAAGACAAGGAGTTGAGTCCAATTCGGAGAGAAACCGACGTCAAGGACCTACATGCAGAAGGGGAGAACATCTAGAAGACGTGTGAAGCAACACCGGCGAAGCGAGGGCCGCGGGATGGGCCGGGTGGGCCCGGGCCGGTCGGCCCGAGCCGGCCGGCCCGGCCCATTCGGGGCCCAATCGGCCTCTCCTTTGACCTAATTGCTTCCCGAGGCTATAAATAGCACCCCGACCGAGAGCCACGCGAGAGAAGAAGTCGTATTCCGCCGCCGAGGAGCAAGAGAAGCTTGAGGGACACCAACTTGAAGATGAGGGTCGTGCTAGTTGTCTAGGGTTTCCCCACGGCCGACGTGGGAACCTTGCATGGAAGACCACGTCGGAGCTCCGGAGCGAGGATCAAGATCAAGGGAGGGCCCGGTGGTGATCTTGTTCATGTAATCATTCATGGTGAAGTTTGTAAGTGAATTCGATTTCTAGCGATCAAGTGCCTTCTCGATGATTTTGTTTTCTTCTTGGTTTTGCTTCTTCTACGATCTATACTTAAGATAGATTACATAGGGTGCTCTTGTAGCCGCGGTGGCTAGAGGTGCATACGGACCGGCCAAGTGATTTCAACTTGTTCTATCGAACTCGCCCTAAGCTCCCCGCATGAATAGGGATACGTTGTGACAGAACGGGGGTCTCGAAAGGCGGATGTTTTCGGAGTCGGATGGGAAGGCCACGATTTAAAGATGCTTTTAATGAGATTCGCTTTGCTATCTTCATCTATCTTGTTTGGAGCTACAACATAAGCATGATCTAGATTCACTAGATTGGTTACCTCTTGCTTTCTCTTGTTACCTCTTTAGTAGATTAGATTAGATTCGTTTTCTTTATGAGTTAGTAGATTAGATGCAACTTAACTTCATAAGATAGCTTACCTTGCTTTACTAGATTGAATCCTTGCGTTGCACATTGTTCCACGGATTCGATACCTTGGGTTCACCACTCGAGGGAAGAAGGGTCCCTTGACTACGACGGGAGACTTGTCCGCTTGCAAGTCACAAACGAACTTTGATACAACTATTAACCGTCAACAGCTTTGTAGTGGACCCCTAGCCACTCACCTAGGAAGTGTTTAAGGGTCTAGCTAACCTAGGCAACATGGGGAAAAAGAGTTGTGGGTAAAGTGTACAACCTCTGCAGAGTGTTAAAACTGATCGATCAGCCGTGCTCACGGTCAAGAGGGGCTTGGACCCTCACAGGATAATCAAACTTAAAGATGGATGTAAATCGTGGGTCTTGTGGGTTTTGGTTTGTGTTGTTTTTTAAAGCTTAAGTGGGTTGGTATGAACTGACATCTAGTAAATAGGTGTTGATAACTAAAACTTGACCAACTTATAAAATGCCAACCGCTGCAACCCATAGCCTATCCTTGGTAGCCTCGCATGTTTCCCCCACTTGCTGAGCTCCAACCATAAGAGTGCTCACCCTTGCTTACCGCTGTTTTTATGAGAACATCGGTGAGGAGTACTGGAGCGACTTCAAGGAGTTCTAAGGCATGCGGATCCCCCAGTCATTATGCCTGTGGAAAGCTGAAGAAGGAGCTACTCGTTTTTGTTATCGTTTTGTGTTCGGACCTTCGAGTCCACCCATCCGAGTGTAATAAATGAATATTGTATTAGTTAAACTCTTGTACATTTTGTTACAGCAATGGTATTACACTTGTTAGTCTATCATGTGTGTGAAATTCTGATCCTAGCACACATATGAGATGCATTCAGTTTTCCCTGTAAAATCGAGTGTGACACTCCCTCTCGCCTACAAATACCCCTTCCTGCAGCCACCGACCTATTGGGGCTATAAATTGAGCCAGGCACCTCGGGGAAGAACACAAGTGATTAGAAGCAAGTGGTAGAGCCCTCCAGAAGTTAGCATTCAGTTAGTAGGAAGAGAGAGTCGAGTGTTGGAGTAGAAGCCGGAGTTGGTCTTCCTCTTGACCCGAGATACTTTGTAAGTTCAGATTCGTAAGTAACTAAGTTTCAAAGTCATTTCATTGTTCGTTCTTAGGTTCTTCGATTGTGGTTTAGTAGTTTCTACTTATCGTGATTGCTTTGCTCTAGCGCGGGGTAAAGTAGTGCTTGGTTAGTGTAGACGCGGTGTCTAGACTTTCCGGTACCTTGGAATGCTTCCCGGTTCAACAGAATAATTGTGGTACCCTAGGGAGGTGACAGCTCCAGACGAGCTTTGTAGTCCACCACGTTAGTTCCAGTAGGTAGGAGTTACAACATCAGGGCCCCCTTCTCATCCCTTTCTGTGGCCCTTTTTCCTCTGGCCCCGACGAGCGACAAGTTGTGTCTTGATTCTATCTGTGACCCTCGCGAGTCCCACACTTCATTAGTTATCCCCTCTCTAGCTGAAATCTACCCTTGCCTTTCTATCATTCATCACCATACTCCCGAACGAATTAGTTCAGGTTCTTTACACTTCTTGTTCCCCGAGGAAATCGATACCTTGGAATACTCCCGGGTGAAAGCTACAGCGATATCCGTGCGATTACGGATTATTCTGTGATCATGTAGTATACCCACATGCTTTCTAGCACCGTTGCAAATCTAGTAATGACGTAAGAAATGCCAACAAGCTTTCTAGTGCCGTTGCCGGGGAATGGTAGCTGTTTTGATCCCAAACCTAGTTCGTCCATGTATCACCCCATTTATGTCATGGATTCTGATCCAACCCTTTTTGAGATTTCCGCTCCAAAGACTGATCATTTGGAGCCTCCACCTTCATCACATCCCATCAAAACATCGAGCTATGAGCTTCACCTTGCTCTTATAGCCTTGGTCCAAGAGAATTCATTCACCGGAACGAAAGAGGAAAGCCCATACATTCATTTACGAGGATTCAAGCAAGTTTGCTCGATAATCGTAATTGAGGGGATGAACCAGCAAACCCTCAAATGGAAACCCTTCCCATTTTCTTTAGTTGGGGAGCGAAGAAATAGTACTATTCCTCAGTTGGAAGCATGGAGGGAAGTTAGGACACACTTAGAGAGAATTTTTGTTTGACCTTCTTCCTTATGTCTCGAGTAGTGACCCTACGACTAGAAATCCTCTCTTTCAAACAGTTAGACAAAGAGTCATTAGGGACTGCTTGGGCACGGTTCACCAATTCTTTGGCCTCTAGACCCGACATTGGGATCCCAGAACCTATTCTTCTACAACATTTTAGAATGGGTCTCGATGACGAGTCGGCCAAATTTTTGGATACTTCATCGCGAGGCTTGTTCTCTCATTTGACTCTTAGTGAAGGGAAGGACGTTCTAGGAAAAATCCTAGAAAAAACTCCCTACACGGGGTATTTTGACGAGTTTCCAGACGAAGAAGAAAAAGAACCCATGCAAACCACTCTCTTGGAACCAAAACCCATAGCGGATGAACACACTTTCCCAACTATCCAATCCGTAGAGGATTGCACTCCTCTAACAAAAACATGGTTCATCGATGAACCATTCCAACCATATATGGATGTTGACTATCCCTTGCGTGATTTCATCTATGAGTTCTACGATGAGCTATTTGCTGACATTGGAAATACTTGGAATTACCGAAGAGTAGAAAGACCGAAAGCACGAGAGAAACCAAAAACTCTTATCCTGACCTCAAAAGATCGACCCGAGCATTTCAGGCTCATTTCAAATCTTTCGGCCATCATGAGTAGAGAATAGTTGGATGAGGCGGAAGCCTCGACCGATGTCATAAAACTCCCAACCAAAATGAGGCACACTAGATGTGAACTAATGGGAAGTAAACGTGATGTCGGGTATGAACCAAGCCTAGGGATCAACATCATTAGTTCATCCTTAGCAAAATCCCTAGCAGCCGCATCCCCTCTCTCAAGATCTTCAACACTCCTTAACATCCCTTCAGGAGAGACATTAGGATGCCAGGGCGTTCTTCGGGTGTGTCCCGTAAAGTTCACGGAACACGAGCTCCATCTCGATTTTTATCTCTTTGATCTACCTTGTCATCACTCCTATTCAACCATCATCGGTAGACTCATATATTATGAAAATCTTAGAGCAATCCCTAAGAAGACCAGAGTTGGAGCTACAAATCGGTGACAACTTCCTACTAGTATCTTACCTTAGAACTGAAAACACCCCGGTAGAATCTGAACCCACACCCGATCTACTAGAGGAAGTAATGGCTACTTCCCTAGCTGAACTAGCTCAACCAAACTTTGAAGAGGAAATCCCGTTTCTCATAGAAGAGGATGAGGCTCCGATCTCGTTTGAGCTAGACCCAACCGAGAAACCGGAACGACCACCAAGAGAACTTAAATCTCTTCCTCCGGGATTAAAGTACGTGTTTCTCCATGGGAATCGAGAAACTCCCGTGATCATCAGTGACAAGCTATCTGAGGTAGAAACTCAGCAGCTCATCACTGTTCTTGAAACCCATAGATCAGTACTAGGGTACTCTCTTTAAGATCTCAAAGGAATTAGCCCCACTCTTTGCACACACCTGATTCCCATAAAACCCGATGCAACACCTTGAAGAGAAGCTCAACGTCGGCTCAACAACAACATGAGGGAGGTAGTGAAAAAGAAAGTTTTGAAAGTCCTTCATGCCACGATTATCTATCCCATACCCAATAGTGAATGGGTTAGCCCCGTCCAAGTTGTGCTGAAGAAGGGAGGCATGACGGTAGTGCGCAATGACAAGAACGAACTCATCCCTCAACGCACCATCACAGGGTGGTGTATGTGCATAGACTATCGCAAGCTCCACAAGGCCACCAAGAAAGACCACTTTTCCCTTCCTTTCATTGATGAGATGTTGGAGCGCTGAGTGAAGCACTCCTTCTTTTGCTTAAAAGACGGTTATTCTGGTTATCACCAAATTCCTATCCATCCCGATGACCAAGTCAAAACCACTTTTACATGTCCTTATGGAACTTACCAGCGGATGTCCTTTGGGCTATGTAATGCTCCAGCCTCTTTTCAATATTGCATGATGTCAATCTCCTCGGACATGATTGAACAAAACATGGATGTGTTCATGGACGATTTCTCGGTTTATAGAAAGACTTTCCCGGAATGCCTTAAAAATCTTGATAGAGTTATTGGAAGGTGTGCCGAGAAGGATCTTGTCCTCAACTGGGAAAAATGCCATTTTATGGTAAGAGAAGGGACAGTTCTCACACACAGGGTGTCCGAACAACGGATAGAAGTGGATAGAGCTAAGATAGAGGTTATTGAACAACTTCCACCTCTAGCCAATGTCAAGGCCATCCGTAGTTTCCTAGGCCATGCAGGATTCTACCATAGATTTATCGAAAACTTCTCCGAAATTGCCCGTCCCTTGACCAAACTCATAGCCAAGGACATCTCGTTCGTCTTTGATGAAGAATGCCTCATTGCATTACACACCCTCAAGAAAGCCTTGATCTCAGCCCTGATTATCCAACCTCATGATTGGAGTTTTGAGGACCATGTGCGGTTCGAGGACCGGTGGATGGTCGCTTCCTGGTGCGATGAGTGATTGACAACGTTGTGTGGACTAATTCTTTGCGAAGTATTGCAGGTGCAGGTTGCGGCTTGACTGGTGTTGGTGCAGGTGGAGAAGAAGTGCGAAAGGTCATTGCCAGTGAGTCCTCCAGGTGTGGAGAAGAAAAGCAGGCTTCATTCGAGGGACCCGGTGGCTAGCGGAGTCAATTGCGGGCCGCATGGTGGCAAGAACGGCAAGATGAAGTCATGGACAGTTTCTTGGTCTAGGCTCAAAACCAAGGTCGAGCCAGGACTACGTGGGAGCTGAGTCATGAGTGGTGATTGGCGGAGGCTACACCGAGTTCGTGGGGCTTCCAGTGGTTCACCAGAAAACCACTGGGTTCCTTGGTTGATCCACAAAGCCAAGACCGAAGAACCGAAGACGGAGGTGCAGCGACATCGGACCGGTCTGACCGGTGTGCGACGACGCAGTTCGGAGACCTTGAAGAGGAGGACACACGTCGGTGTTGATGGTAGATTATCGTATCAAAGTTCATATGGATTTGCAAGTAGACAAATCTCCAGTCGTAGTCAAGGGACCCTTCTTCCCTCGAGTGGTGAACCCAAGGTATCGAATCCGTGGAACAATCTGCAATGCAAGGATTCAGTCTAGTAAAGCAAGGAAAGCTATCTATTGAAGAACCAAGTTGCATCTAATCTAAGATATCTTCAAGAAAACGAATCTAATCTAATCTACTAAAGAGGTAGCAAGAGAAAGCAAGAGATAACCGATCTAGAGAGTCTAGATCATGCTTATGTTGTAGCCCCGAACAAGATAGATGAAGATAGAAAAGCAAATCTCCTTAAAAGCATCTTTAAACCGTGTCCTCCGGTCCGATTCTGAAAACGCCCGCCTTTCAGAGCCCCCGTTCTGTCACAACGTACTCCTATTCATGCGGGTAGTCTAGGGCGAGTTTGATAACAACAAGTTGAAATTACTTGGTTGATTCGGTATGCACCTCTAGCCACCACAACTACAAGAGCACCCTATGCAATCTAGCTATAGACTAGATTGGCGAAAAAGCAAAACCAAGGGGAAAACAAAATCATCGAGAAGGCACTTGATCGCTAGAAATTGGATTAACTATAAAAACTTCACAATGAATGATTACATGAACAAGATCACCACCGGGATCCTACCTCGATCTTGATCCTTGCTCCGGAGATCCGACGTGGTCTTCCATGCAAGGTTCCCACGTTGGCTAGGGAGACCCTAGACAAATAGCATGACCCTCATCTCCAAGATGGTGTCCCTCAAGCTTCTCTTCTCTTTGGCGGCAGATGACGAATTGATTTCTGCATGGCTCTCGGTCAGGGGGCTATAAATAGCCCGAGAGTCACCTAGGTCAAAGGGGGGTGACTGGGCCTTAAAACAGGCTGGGCCGGCCGGCCTGGGCCGACCGGCCTAGGCCCATTTCGGCCCAGTCCACGGCCTCCTTCGCCCGGCGTTGGTTCCCGAGTCATCTAGATCCTTCCCCCTTCTGCATGTGGGCCCTTGTGGCCAGTTTCTCTCCGAATTGGACAAAGCTCCTTATCTCGCAAGATTCGACACTTTTTTGGCTAGGTCCTCGAAGTTTGTTATCTTCTTGGGTTAGGTCCCTGGGCTTCTTGGAGTCAAGCTTGCTTCATTTCATGACTTGTACCGGTCTTCAAGTTTTTGTCATGAGGTTCTTGATGAACTTATCCCGGAAGTCTCGCTTCCAACGCTAAAACACTGCATAAACACTAAACTCCAAATCCAACATGCACGAATGAACTTGTTATACCAAGGGGGTTAGCACCAATGGATAAGATACAAAAGTTATGCCAACACCGAAGGTAAGCTCATGGCTAGGTTGACGGAATTTCACCGTCAACATCTCCCCCATGATTACACCTTGCTCGTCCTCGAGTAAGCCTTTGATGGATATCATCGTTGCCCTTCATTGTTTAAACCTTCCACTTGATCATACATGAGAAAACATAATGCTCTCAAAAGATTAGTTCGTTAAAGTCACATAATGTACTATCCTTCATCCCTACAGAGGGTAGATTATTAGTTAAGCTTATCCCACAAGTATTAAAATGCTCCCAAAAATTCAAATGGATCTTAGAAATTTTGGAATAAAGAGCGAGATGAAAAAGAGCTAAACTAAGTTCAAAAACATAAACCACCTTGCATCATGCTCATGAACTATCATCTCAACTTGTCTCTCAAGCCTATTTAATCTACTCCTTTCCCTCTCATAACATTCATATATGTGGTAGGCTTTATATGGAGCTCTTTGGGAAAGTTCAGTCCTACAGAGATATTATAAATGAGATGTTGTCAAAACAAGACAAGGTTCTCATGGTCTTACCGAGACTCGTCAAAAAGGTCATTGGAAAATAATGTTATATCAAGGAGGGGGAGAGAAAAATACACACACTTGAGATAGGTGGACATGTGCAAATGGCAAAGAGTGTTCCCGAGGCATAAAGGAAGTCCTCGTTATCGGATTGCACATGGTTGGAAAGATGAGTTTGGATCTTTTAAATCTTGAAACCATGAAACTTCTAATGCGCTTTAGAGAACCGAGGAGTTCACTTTATTTTATTTTTATATCATACATACTCATATTTTTTTCTTTTCTTCTCTTTTTCTCATACTCATATTTTTATTCTTTCTTTATTTTTCTCATTTTTTCCTTTTTCTTTCTCATCAAATTTTTTTATTTGCTCCCCTTGAACTCTAAAATTGCATTGTACCTACCTCCTCCCCCATGCTTAGACGTTTGCTCGTCCTCCGGAAAAGAGGTGATAGAGATAAGGTAGGTACCGGAAATACTTTTCCTTCGAAAAGATACTTGAAATCTTCAATCTTGGCACCATCGATCTTCCTTGAATTGATGATCCATTCTCAACGATAGGTTGTGGTCAAGGAGGTAATCACAAAAGATGATATTTGGTTTTAAGGGTGGATATTCGGCGAGGTTCGTGAAATCTCTGATGTGGAGATACACAATGCACTGATAAAAGGCTAGCAATAAGATAGATACGCAAAAACAGAATGACCAGCTTCTTAGTCTCGAGCCAGAGAAATCATGGCCTGAAATAACTCACCCAAAAATAAACCTTGTATAGTAAGTTTTTGCGCTCAAATATTTATATGGCTCTGGATAGGTAGAGCAACATGCAAGTGGTATTTATGACAAGGTTAGCATTACTTTTAAGAACAAAAATAAATCATCTTTAATCCATCTAAAACTTGAGAGCACATAAAACACTATGGGTCTTTATTTTTAACATAACCTCCGCTAAAGATTAAGCTAGCATTTAGATAATTTCAGATTTGTATTTTAAGAGAGCATTAGCTTAAACATGCATAAAACAATTACAAAGATAAACAAAGTGGCAATTATAATCATATATCATCATGGCACAAACTTTGTAACTTTACCAAAGGTAAAAACTAGGTGGTCACTTTATTCATGATGAAAATAAAAACTAACACACATGCTAAAAAAATAAAAACAGAAAACACTACGCATGCATAGGTGCATACAAGCTGAAAATTAAAGAAAAGGGAGAAAGGAAAGATTAAACTAAAGCTCCTCGTCTCTCTAATCTTCCGTCGGTGGTTGATATAGATAGTCTTGATTGTTGCACCCTTGCTCATAATAGGATTGCACCACTCCTCCTAAGAATTGTCCGACGGTGCTAGGTGAAGGTGTCCGAGCACATAAGCGATGTTTGCATTTCCTTCACCCATTTGGTTTGCATTGGTTAGGATGGCTGCAATATTTTGCATGTTCCTTGTAGCGTATCCTCCAATAATGGTCACACTTTGTTGTGGTTGAGGAAGATGTGTGTATGACTCCGCAAAGGCTACGTTGGGCACCACAAAATTTTATGGGGGTATGGCTGCATCACTCCACCATGCTTGCATTGGTACACCACCGTAGTAACTTGGCGGCGCCGGAATTCCTCCAAATGGTGGCACATGATTTTGTTGCGCACCTCCTTCTTGGGCCGTGGAAGAAACTTCTATAATCCTTCCTCTTTTATCTTTTTCTTTGCCGACACAAGAAGTCCTTCCTCTAGCCAATCTTCTTTCCCCTCAAGATAGGGGCAAATTTACTTTGGCCACTTTGACGCCTCCTCTCTCATCTTCACTTATATATTTTTCTTTCTTCATATAATCAAATCTTAGGGAGGTCCCAGCTAGGAGATGCTCGGGTTTCTTGGAATCGCCGGTCTCAAAGAGATAGCCAACATGGAGAGGTAACACCCCTAGATATAAGTCGAGAGGGGTCGATTGGCTACCTGGCAATCAAAGCCGAGCAAAGCCAATTCAACTCCGTGTTGGTTATATTTGTCTCTCTTATTCTCCCTAAAATCCTTTTGCACATCCATGAGTGAAACACTTGGACGATGGGATTCCAGCTAGTATTTCTTTGTTGATGGGCTCCTCCCGTGATCACACTCCAAAAACCTTCCAATGTGCCTTCATGCACATACACTTGTTCTGGGGCTCCCTTTTGAAAACCGAGTAATTCCCAAATATACTCATAGGGATCCACTTGTTCAACTCCCTCCAAACGGAATGAGAGACTCGGCACACCTTCATCAAGGATATGCGCCATGGTCATGAGAATTTCCAAGGAGAATCCCTTGTGGGTGTTTACCAACACTCCGTTGGAGAATTGCACCCAACCTCGGTGTTCCGTATGAAAATCTAATATGTGGAGAGCTTGGTCATCGAAGTCGACGTTCGCTACAAGGCTCTACTCAAGGTGAGCGAGCTTCTCCTCCTCCTCCTCCATCATGATGATAAACCCATTGGAATACCACAGAGTGTGTGGAGGTGGAGCGGATGATCATGTCGAGCGGTGAGGTCGGACGGGCGGCTCCTCCGTACATCCATAAGGTTCGGTGAACCTCATAGATGAGCTTCGTGTGGCCCATGCCACCGAGGAGAAGAGTGTTGTTCCTCCTCGGCGGTGCCGTGTCCTCCTCCATACTCCGAGGAGACTAGGAAACCAAGTGCCTCCTCGAATAGGTTGTCGATGATGGCTTAGACGACGATGATCCCTTCTTCTTGGTGCAAAGACTTGTAGTTTTCTTCCAAGGTTGCAGCACTCTCTCCCTCACAAATAAATATCTAGGGTTTTCAACCGGTAACAAGGTACACAAATATTATTTTGGAGTCTGGACTTTGAGTGGATTAAGGATGTGATTTGTTCCACGAAACAAGCGGGATGGATGGCTAAGTCTAAGGTGGTTCCAGACTACAAACTAGACCACACGAACAAAGAGCTGGATGGGAGACTTACCTCTCTACTCCTCTTGGCTCGGTTCTTCTCTAGTGCACTCATGCTTGCTTTGTTGCTTCGTGACCGTGTGCACCTTACAAATGTTCTCGTCCACTCCTTTGCTTGCATTATTGCTCCTTCCACTTGATGTTTTCGCTTTGAGTCACCTCCATGCTCCCTTGCCTCACATGCATCCATGATATTCCTGCAAAACCAAGCCTTGGCTTCCCCCCATGCTTGTACTTTACATGTGGTTTGATAAAAGATGTTGGGGGGGGGCATCCCATGATGCATCATGGTGCATGTATAGTTAGGTTAACTAGATTGCCTCCCTCTAAGCATGTTTTAATGCTAAGTACTTCTCTAATTTTGAAAATTAAAAATAATTTCAGAGCTACTAAATATAATTTCAGAGGAGTTTTTAAATCATTAAAAAAATGTAAGTCGAAAATATTTTCAGACTACTTTTATGCTGGTCTCACCGGTATCGTTTGCCTTCATCAGTTGAGAGCAAACTTTTCCCGGTTTGATCATGGGGGCATAGGTTTAGGTTCTAATTTTGATTAAATGAGAAAGATTGTGAATAAAATATAATTAAATGGGGCTTAGAAAAATTATAATCTTAGAGAAACCAAGGATATAGATTTTTAAAACAACCAAAAGTTGAGTTTCTAGGTTCACGCGAGTTCTATCACATGCTGAAATTTAAATGACATCTAGATACAAGTCGTGGCTCTACTCGTGTGTTTTTAGCATGTAAAATAAGTCAACCACAACATCATAAAGGGGATGAATGGTTGAGTTAGGTTCTGAATTTATTTGGTTGTGGTTTCTCGAAAAGAAGCAAACAAACATGTAGGATGGTTCATGTAAAGGGTTTATGATCAAAACAAAATATTCAACCAAGAATTATGTATCTAATGTTATTCAACAATTATAAGTCTAATGTTTTTGCGTAGTAAAACTCAAAACTAAATTACTTGAAAAGACTCGAAATACCTGGAATCGGGTTGTCCTCCAGGTAGCTTATTCTTGCTTGACTCGACGAAACGGGTTGCCTCCCACCTAGCGCTTCATTTATAGTCCATGGCTAGACTTCTTCACTTGATTACTTCGGATCAACGCTCTTTGTGGACGTTGCAATCTTTGGTACCCACTTCCGCACCATCTTGGGCACGGGCTTATTCTTCGACTTAGTCATATTTTTGGTCTTTACAGGCTGGCTTTGTCCTTTGGTCTTGACGGATGCAACAACTTCCTTCATGTAGTGGCTCGGCATCTCAAACTCCGGTCCTTTGGTCGTGATCTTCGTGGTCTCCTTAGTGTGATCCTCCATCTCTCCCAAATAAGTTTGAGTAGCCTTCGCCGTCTTGGGACCTTGGGGTTGTCTCGGAAATTCTTCTTTGTTACCCATCGGGCGCCCGACAAGTTGTCCCACTTGCGTCTATAGCATCTTCATCATGATGAAGACTTCATGTATAGAGCTTCCGACCTCTGTCACCTTGCCATCTAAATTCACCAATATTTTCTCCATAGCCTCGAACTTAGTGATGACGTCCTCGTTGATCTTAGCTTGCTCATCCATGAAGTCCTTCAATTTTGTACAAAGGGGAATCAAATCTTGAATGGACGAACTTGCATTAAATCGGGGTTTACCTCGGACATGGTCGTGCTCCTCACACTCCTCGCATGTGGATCTTGCCTCGGCAGCCTTTAGGTCTTGAGCTTCATTCTCTATCTCCATCTTCTTCATCCTCCTCTTAAGTAAACCGATATGCCACTCAAGGAATTCGGTTCATATGTATTCATTGAAACGCTCCAAAGCTCTCGCAATCATCATGCAGATAGTTGAGACCTTGATATTGAACGGCCTTCCGGCGTCTTAAAGGTTTATGATCGGTAGATCAACGATGTCTGGGGTGCATAGCTCGATCTTGCACTCCGGTTGTGGTTGTTCTCCCATGGGTGGTGGTTGAGGTTGATCTTCCTTTGGACTTGGAGGCGGTGATTCCCTTGGAGATTCCGACGTTCCTTCAACTTTGGCTTTTGGGTCTAGGGTTTCCAATCCTTTAGCTTGTGTTGCATGTCTCCTTTGCGTGTAAAGGTTTCCTGGATCATCCACAAAAGAAAGTTTGGGTTTCTTGGAGAGATAGCCAACCATCTCCCGTTAGGGTTAGCAAAAACAAAAACCTAAAAAAGAAAAATTAGGGTTAATCAAAACTAGATTAGATTGATTTTTTTTCTTTTTAAGGATGATCAAAATTAAGAGATGCAAAAGAAAATCAAAAGAAAAACTGAAAAATAAGCGATACTAGATTGGATCTTGATTGCTTGTTCCCCGGCAACGGCGCCAGAAAAAGGGTGTTGTTGAAGGTAGATTATCGTATCAAAGTTCATATTGATTTGCAAGCTGACAAATCCCCCGTCATAGTCAAGGGACCCTTCTTCCCTCGAGTGGTGAACCCAAGGTACCGAATCCATGGAACAATGTGCAATGCAAGGATTCAGTCCAGTAAAGCAAGGAAATCTATCTATTGAAGAACCAATTTGCATCTAATCTAAGATATCATCAAGAAAACGAATCTAATCTAATCTACTAAAGAGGTAGCAAGAGAAAGCAAGAGATAACCGATCTATAGTGTCTAGATCATGCTTATGTTGTACCTCCAAACAAGATAGATGAAGATAGAAAAGCGAATCTCATTAAAAGCATCTTTAAACGGCCTCCGGTCTGATTCCGAAAACGCCTGCCTTTCAGAGCCCCCGTTCTGTCACAACATACTCCTATTCATGCGGGTAGTCTAGGGCGAGTTCAATAACAACAAGTTGAAATCACTTGGTTGGTCCAGTATGCACCTCTAGCCACAACGGCTACAAGAGCACCCTATGCAATCTAGCTATAGACTAGATTGGGGAAGAAGCAAAACCAAGGGGAAAACAAAATCATCGAGAAGGCACTTGATCGCTAGAAATCAGATTCACTATAAAAATTTCACCATGAATGATTACATGAACAAGATCACCACCGGGATCCTACCTCGATCTTGATCCTTGCTCCGGAGCTCCGACGTGGTCTTCCATTCAAGGTTCCCACATCAGCTAGGGAGACCCTAGACAACTAGCACGACCATCATCTCCAAGATGGTGTCCCTCAAGCTTCTCTACTCCTCGGTGGCGGATGACGAATTGATTCCTACGTGGCTCTCGGTCAGGGGGGTATAAATATCCCGAGAGGCAACTAGGTCAAAGGGGGGGCCGACGGGGCCTCGAAACAGGCTGGGCCGGCCGGCCCGGCCGGTCTGGGCCCATTTCGGCCCAGTCCACGACCTCCTTCGCCCGGCGTTGGTTCCCATGTCTTCTAGATCCTCCCCCCTTCTGCACGTGGGCACTTGTCATCAGTTTCTCTCCGAGTTGGACGAAGCTTCTTGTCTCACAAGATTCGGCACTTTTCTGGCTAGGTCCTTTGAGTTTGTCATCTTCTCAGGTTAGGTCACTGGGCTTCTTGGAGTCAAGCTTGCTTCATTGCATGACTTGTACCGGGCTTCAAGGTCTTGTCATGAGGTGCTTGATGAACTTATCCCGGAAGTCTTGGTTTCAACGCTAAAACACTGCATAAACACTAAACTCCAAATCTAACATGCACGAATGAACTTGTTATACCAAGAGGGTTAGCACCTATGGATAAGATACAAAACTTATGCCAACACCGAAGGTAAACTCATGGCTAGGTTGACGGAATTTCACCGTCAACAGTCAGGATCGCAAGGCTTGCGTCGAGGCTAAGCAAGTTTGTGGTCGCTGGGCATCCGTCTGATGGAGCGATGACAAAGATTTCCGAATTCTCCCTCGAGGGGCATGTATCCCTAATTAGCTAGTAAGGGTATTTTAGACTTTCGGTTGCCACCATATAACCCAAGTGGCAGCCATGTTTTGGGAGCCTAGCTCATTTTCTTTTGGCTATTTTCCTCTTCCTTTTCCCTTGGAATTTCTAAGACTAGCTTGAGAACTTCATGGTGAGATCTTGTGAGTGGGTAGGATGATCGTGCGGAAGCTAGACCTTGTATGAACCTTCATGGTATGTATAGATGATTCGGCGTGGTTCCAGAAGGCTTGTTTGAGTTCTTCCCAAATTTTCTTGTTGGTGAATTTTGGAGCCTTTTCTTGGAGTTTTTCTCGGAGTGATTTCGAGGCCTTTCTCTCTATTATTTGTTGGGGGATATATGCATGAACCCCTCGAGATTATTTTCCCTTTGATTCCCTTCCCAAATCCATGAGAAAAGCGGCTCAATTTTGGGGTTTTCGTTGTCCTATGGTTTGTGGTGTTCTTGGCAGAAATTCTTTGATTCCTCTAGATTCAATGAGTTTTGGTGGACTATAACTTGGCTATGGAGTGCCAATGAGGTGTTCCTACTATCCCTAAAGTCTTGTGCGAATCCATGAAGCGAATCGGGAGATCGGGAGTTGGATTTGGAGGAGTTGTCCCGCGGGTTATGTTCATCCCGAGGTGCCCAGGCACCACCGTTTTGACCAGTGCTCTTGACCGGTCTAGCCGGTGTGAGCCCTCTATGGGATTTGTCTCGGGTGATTTGCTGGACTTGTGTGTCTTTGGGTCATGTTGGTGCTGGTCAGTTCTTATCTAGTTTGGAGGTGTTTTGCTTAGGTTTTGTGAAAGGTTCTTCTTCCTTGCATGTTGTGTTTTGGGGGTGTTTTTATTCCAGAGCCTAGAGAAGTCACCGAGGCTCTCTGGAACATTTGTTGTGCGGCTGCTATAGCCACCGGCCTGACCGGCTCTGTCCACCACTCTGACCGGTGTCACCGGTCTGACCGACGCAGGCCATCTGTCTCATCGGTGTAGCACAGGCAGCAAGCCGTGCAAGTTTCTGCTGTGTGTGTTGGTGAGTTTTGGCTCGAAAGGTTGTTTGCTGGTTCCTAGGATCAGTAGCACTCCAGTGGCTACGTGTTCTTGACCAACTTGGGTAGTTGAGTCGGAGACGTGGGTTGGAAGCCGTGTTCATCTTGTTGGAGCCTCTATCTCCTTCGAGACGAATTTTTATTGGCTCACATTCACTCCCCCCTCTCTGGTTCGCCGTTTCAGTTCTTCAAGTGGTATCAGAGCCGGTTACGGGTCTTGATTGACTCTAACCAGTCTAAGATCCAAGGATGGCGTACCAGGAACGCGGTTCGGGTCCTCCACACTTCGATGGCAAAAACTACCAGATGTGGAGTAAGCGAATGGTGGCGTTCCTCCGCGGAAAGGGTCAGATCCTTTGGGATGTCACGGTGGACACAGGCTATGTTCAGCCGATGAACTTCCTTGCTCCAAGATCTAGGGACATGTTCGACGCCAACAACAAGGCGGTCGACTACTTGTTTCGTGCTCTGTGTCAACCTGAATTCGATCGAGTGCACATGAAGAGCTTGACTTGTAGAATCTGGTCGGTATTGAAGGAAGCTCATGTTGGAAATGCTCAAGTTCAGGCTCAGAGAGTACAAGAATTTCACTCATCTCCCCGGTGAGTCCATCGATGCCTTGTTTCAAAGGTTCACGGTTGTGGTGAACAACATGAGGGCCAATGTGTACGTGCTCCCGTACGATGATCATGATAGAGCCGTCAAGCTCTTACACTCATTGGATCGTACGGTTTGGGGCGGAAAGTTCGAAGCCATTGTAGAGTCTGAGAAGTATGACACCTTGACGGAGAACAAGCTGTTCTCGAAGCTCAAGTCGGCTGAGGTGGATCGGGGCATGACAGCCAAGATTGAGGGCCCGACTGAGTCTCATAGTCTCTCCATTATCGGTGGCTGGAAAGGAAAATCTAACGCTAACCCATCCACCAGGATGTTCTCCTTGTCATCTTTGATGTCTTTGTCAGATGAGGAGTTAGACATGCTTGGAGAGGATGAGCTGGCGTTGCTGACCAGGCGATTCGAGAGAATGCACGAGAACCGGGTGAACTCGAGGAGGAACACGAGGACATGCTTCCAGTGCGGCAAGCTGGGACACTTCGTCGTCGACTGCTTAGAGAAGGTCAAGAACAAGGACAACTACAAGAACAAGTCGAAGACGGATGACAGCATCGTTCAAGGTGTGACCACAAGCACATGCACAAGGGCAAGCACAAGGACAAGTGACGATCGAGGAAGAAAGAGAGCCAAGGCAAGGCCCAAGCAATGGTTGGAGCGAGCGACGTCGACTCCGGTTTTGCGTAGTCCACCTCGAGCTCGAGTAGCAGTGAAGATGAAGGTGATCGGCGCAAGGGCAGGAAGCCGCCCAAGAACTTGAGTGGACTTAGCTGCTTCGCTAGAAACGGTTTCTACACTATGGCGCTTAGCTCCGGCAGGAACAAGAGCAACTAGAGTGACTCGGACTCTGACTCCAATGACGAGGTACGTGATGAACTTCCCTTCTTGCGTTAGGAGAATGAACGGCTTGGCTTGTTGCATGATAATCGTGATGATATGCTTAGAGAGGCAAATAAGATGAGGAAAGAGCTTAGGGCTTCTCTTGAGGATGCTAGGACTAGAGTGGCTGGGTTAGAAAAACAAAACATGGATGCTAAGCTTGAAATTGATTCCCTTAAAGCTCCGCCTATTGTTTCTGATTAAGTTGAATGTGCTGATTGTCCTATCTTTCTAGCTGATCTTGCTATGTTTAAGGAAAAGCATGCCTCCAAGTGTGAGGAACTAGATGTGCTTAGGGTTGAAGTGGTTGAGCTTAAGTCTAGACCTGCTTTGCTAGGTGCTTGCACTTCTTGCCCTGTTTTGCATGGAAAAACTAATGAGATGCATGCTTACATTGTTTCTCTTGAGGCTAAGCTGAAAGAGCCGATTAAGCTTTGAAGAATTTGGAACTTGAACATTATGTTGATCGTTTGCAGGATGAGAATGATAAGTTGAGAAAGCTGATGGATTGGTTGTTTGGTCATGAGCCTCAGTTGAGGATAATCATCTAGACATATAAGCTCCAAGCTGGTGAGGGGCTTGGTAAGGGAAGTGGTGAGAATATCCTAGAGCCACCAAAAACCCACCACAAAAATGCTTTTGTCCCTAAATTGAACCATCTTATCAATCGACTGGACACAACCCTAGCTCCACCTTTGTTTCCTCCACAAACCGACGATTTCCAAAAACCTATCAAGTTCACGAGCACTTTGGGGAATGTGTTCTTTGGGAAAGAGAGTGAGAAGCCAAGTGAGGAGAAACCGATTGTGAAGCCAAGTGGAGAGAAACCAAGTGAGCAGCTCCAACCCAAGCCTAAACCTAAGATCATGAGGTTTCATTGTGACTATTGTGGGAGAGATGGCCACAAGGGTAAGTTTTGCTTCAAGAAGAAGCTGAGGAGAGAATGGCGAAGGAGTGGGCTAATAAGGACAAGTACCACCCTTCCAATGATGTACTTAAGCCTCGTGTGTAGTTGCCTAGGGCAAGGCGAGTGTGAGGACAGTTCCGGCTTGGGGAGAGCGAAAGGCTGCAGGAGGTGCTGTAGGCCGGGCTACACCGGTCAGACCGGTGCGTCACACCGGTCAGACCGGTGTAGGTCTGGGAAGACAGAGGGCTAGTTTTCCTATTTGTGATGAGTCTAGGTTTGGTTCAGGAGGTCGTGGTTCTAGTGGTTGGTCTGGAGAGTCTGCAGGTGGTCAGTTTGCTAGGTGTTCTCCCCCTCGTGCTCAATACGGGGATGGGAGGAGTTGTAGCTTTGAGTTGGAGAGGAGGAACGGTCCATGGTCTTCCTTTCATGGTTTTGGTCCTCCTCCAGTTAGAGAGGGTTGGTTCCCTCATAGTGGTTACCATGGTGGTATTCGTGGAGGTAGCTTTGGTAGGAGAGATGTTTTGGATTGTGCTAACCCCAGTGCTGGTTTTACTCTTTTGGTATTAACCCCAGTGCTGAGTCGTTTGTTCGCTCACATTCTCATTTTTGAATTTCAGGTGGGAGACTTGAAGAACATTTGGTTGATTGACTCCGGTTGCTCGAGGAATATGACCGGAGACAAGGGGTGGTTCACAAGTCTCGTCCCGGTGGTGACAAAGAGGTACATCACCTTTGGGGACAATGGGCGAGGGCGTGTGTTGTCAGAAGGTGAGACTAAGGTGAGTTACAAGATCACGCTCAGGCGTGTTGCTCTTATTTAATCGCTTGGATACAATTTTTTTTCTGTGTCCCAACTATTGGATGAGGGTTTTGAGGTGTTGTTTCAGCCTGGTGGTTCTCGGATTTTGGATTCTTGAGGCGACCTTGTCTGTATGGTCATTCTCGAGGGTCAGGTGTTTCGAGCTGAATATTCTCAGTCTTCTGGTGTTGAGCATTGTTTCTTGGCTGGTTCTTCGAGTGAGTTGTGGAAGTGGCATAGGAAGTTGGGTCACTTGAGCTTTGACCTTTTGTCTCGCTTAAGTAAACTCAATTTGGTTCGAGGATTGCCACGGTTGAGGCTTGACAAAGAGTTGGTTTGTGCACCGTGTAGGCTTGCCAAGATGGTAGCCTTTTCTCACCCGCCTCTCACTGATGTGATGACTGAGCGTCCATGCGAGCTTCTCCATATGGATCTTGTTGGCCCAGCTCGTGTGCAATCTGCGGGTGGGAAGTGGTACGTCCTTGTTGTGGTGGATGACTACTCTTGGTATGCGTGGGTGTTCTTTCTTGAGGAGAAAGGTGAGACGTTTGCTTTTCTTCGAGATCTTGTCTTGAGGTTGAGGAACGAGAGGCACGGAGATTCCATACGAGCTATCTGCAGTGACAATGGCTCGAAATTCAGAATGTCTCGTTCCGAAACCTTTTGCCATGACTTGGGTCTTGAACACCAGTTTTTGAGTCCGTATACGCCTCCCCAGAATGGTGATGTGGAAAGGAAATACAAAACCTTGTGTGAGATGGCTCGGACGATGCTTGATGAGCATAGGACTCCGAGAAGGTTCTAGGCTGAGGCGGTGAATACCGCGTGCTATGTTTCGAACAGGATCTACCTCAGAGTGCACAAGAAGAAAACCTATTACGAGTTGATGCACGCTCGCACACCCAAGGTGAGTCACTTCCATGTCTTTGGTTGCAAGTGCTTTATCCTTAAGAAAGGGAAGAAGTTGGATAAGTTTGAGGCTAGGTCAGTCGATGGTATTTTCTTTGGTTATGCATCTCACTCTAGAGCATATCGTGTGCTCAATCTTTAAACTAACCAAATCATGGAGACTTGCGAGGTAACCTTCGACGAGACACAGCCACGTAGTCAGCTTGTCTTTGAGTGTGCAGGTGGTGATGAACTTGGCAAGGAGATCTTTCAGGAGGAGGAGCATGAAAATGGAGATGATGAAGATGGCGGTGTGGTGCCCGCGGCTGAGCATGTACCTACTACTTTGACTATGGTGATGTACGACCCTCTCCCACACCTACGACAACAAACCAAGATCGAGGAGAAGCTACTGTTGAGGGGGAGGTAGCATCAAGGCGAGAACCTCCCCGGCGAGTACAAGTGGATCACCCAACTTCAAGGATCGTCAATGAAATGAATGAACGTACTACATGGTTGAGGGTTCGGAACAATTCTCATTTCACTCATGCTGCTTTTGTTGATACTTTTGAACACAAAGACATTGGACACGCACTATCTGATCATAATTGGGTTAATTCATTGCATTAGTTGTTGGAGAACTTTGAGAGGAACCAAGTTTGGGAATTGGTTGACCCTCCTCCAAGGTGTAAGTCGATTGGAACAAAATGGATGTGGAAGAACAAAGAGGGAGAGAAAGGTGAAGTGGTGAGAAACAAGTCAAGGCTTGTTGCTCAGGGGTATAGTCAGAAAGAGGGGATCGACTACGAGGAGACTTTTGCTCCTGTAGCTCGTTTGGAGGTGATCAGGATCCTTCTAGCCTTTTCCATGGCTAAAGGGTTCAAGTTATACCAGATGGATGTGAAGAGTGCCTTCTTGAATGGTGTGTTGAAGGAAGAAGTGTCTGTGAGGCATCCACTAGGGTTTGAGAGCAAGAAGTACCCCATCGGGTGTACAAGTTGAGGAAGGTGCTGTATGGGTTGAAGCAGGCGCCTAGAGTTTGGTACGGTATGTGGAGGAGGTTCCTATTTGAGAGAGGGTTCGAGATGGGGAAGGTCGATCATACCTTGTTTCTTTTTAGACAAGGCAGAGATATTCTGATTGTGCAGGTGTACGTGGATGATATTGTCTTTGGTGGCTCGTCTAAAACTCTTGTTGCAAGGTTTGCAGATGATATGAGCAGAGAATTTGAGATGAGCATGATGGGTGAGTTGCAGTTCTTCCTCAGGCTACAAATCAAGCAATTGAAGGAAGGAACATTTGTGCACCAAGCTAAGTACACCAACGTCATTGTGACGAAGTTCAAGATGGAGGACTCCAAGGCATGGCGACGCTTATGAGTACTACAACAGCTCTTGATGCGGATGAGGAAGGTGAACACGTGGACCAGAAGGAATACCGAAGCAGGAATGGGTCACTCATCTACTTGACGGCGACGAAGCCGGACATCCAGTTCTCGGTATGTCTGTGCGCTCATTTTCAAGCGTCTATAAGGACTTCGCATTGGCAAGCGGTCAACCGCATTTTCAGGTACTTGCGTCACACTCCCGACTTTGGCCTTTGGTACTCCGCGACTTCCTCTTTGGCTCTTCATGGTTTTTCAGACGCGGATTTTGCCGGGTGTCGGTTGGATAGGAAGTCCCCTTCTGGGACTTGCCAGTTCATGGGATCTTTTTTGGTGTCTTGGTCTCCCCGCAAATAGTCGAGTGTTGCTCAATCCACTACTGAGGCAGATTACGTTGTCGTAGCTAGTTGTTGCTCTCAGCTCCATTGGATCACATACACCATTAGTGACTTTGGTGAGGAGTACGTATACCCATGTTCCACTTCAATGTGACAGCACCAATGCCATAAGTGTTGCAAAGAACCTAGTGCTTCATTCCAAAACCAAGTACATAGAAGTGAGATACCATTTTCTGAGAGACAATGTAGAGAAAGGGAAGATAGCTTTGATCCATGTACCCACACATGATCAACTAGCCGATATTTTCACCAAAACCCTAGATCAAGCAACTTTCACTTGTTTCCCGGGGGATCTTAGTGTTTGTTTGATTTCTTGAGTTGGGTGTGTAGAAGCTCCTTTGTAGCATATGTATAGTTTTCTTTTGTGCATTTCTTGCATTTGGCATGGCATATGTAACATGATGTATAGGCATCCTTGTATCTTAGATTTCATGCATTTTGTATCATATGAATTGGTCAGGTAAAGATTCTCCTATATATATTGTTCACCATGGAAAGATATTTATGTCTTTGTGTGCTTGTTTGGTATGATATGGTTAGCCTGGCTTAGCTCTTGATAATCTTGGTTTTTATCCATGGTTGATGGCTATGTTTTTGAAAAATGTCATATGTATGCTCTCTTGTGAGTAAATGCCTTTATATGATCCTGACATGTCTTAGTGGTTTGGCTATGCTTAATTTGTGGTTGGATAGCTTATTTTGATCATATGGAGCCAAAGGCTTATTTTCCATCATGAATGTTTAGCCCCCATGCTTTATCTTGTGGAGGGGCATAAGTTCCTTTTTGTCGCAAGGACATTTCATGTAACAAATATGAATCTGAAAATGAAATGTAAATTGCTTGGAAAATGTGCTCCCATGTCATATGTGCTAATTTAATTTGCTTTGGGTGCTAAACCGTTGCATCATGCCTACCAATGAGAAGTCTCATATATAGAAGTAGGCACATGGCTCGGTGGCTTTGATATGACATGAGGTGCTTGTGGGTGTTTGTGATGGTCATATGATTAGAATGGTCGTCCTAGCATGAAGTTTGTGTGGCTTTGCTATATTGACATGTCTTGCTCATGTTTAGGACTTTGCTCATGAGAGGGAAATTTTTGGCAAAATTGCTCAATTCCATCTTAGCTTCGTCCAATGGTTGTGAAACGTGATCATGAAGTTCATGTCATTACGAAGCTATAGAGTATCTAACTTGCTCATTTGGACATGTGTAGCATCCTATGTTGAATTTTGTCTATTTGAGAAGCTCTAGGTTAATTTTTTTGCATTTTTGGCTTGATTCATGCATTGTCGACAAGGGGGAGAAGTTTGAGCTTGTTTTGGCCTACTGAATGCATTTAGAAGGTTTTCAGGTGGTTGCGAGCCATTTCTGGGCTCTGGTGTGCACTGGTCTGACCGGTTGAGGTCACCAGTCTGACCGGTCAGAGTGCTGGTCCTGTTCACATGTTGCACACCTATCTAACCGGTGGTGTCGACCGGTCTGACAGGTTAGAGCTAAGCAGATGCAGTTGCTCTATTTTCGTCAAATGGTTTGCATGCATTCATCCAGGGGGAGTTGCATTGGTTCAGGGGGAGCTTGCATGTGTGCAGTGGGAGCTCTTTGTGGTTTTTCGAGCTTTGGTTTGGTGGTTTGCGCTCTTTGCTTGAGCATAGTTTTGTCTCGGATGTGTCGAACCGTTGCCCTTGCCTAAGGGGTCCGAGACTTGTCTTCTTCAGGTGATCTTTCTCTTTGCCTTTCTTTGGGTTTCGATCGCTTGTTGGAGTTTCTTTTTATTCGTTTCTTTTCCTTTTCTTTTCTCTCAGGTTACTATATGTGTGTGTTGTCAATGCACTCGTCAAGGTGGAGATTGGGGACCATGTGTGGTTCGAGGATCGGTGGATGGTCGCTTCCTGGTGTGATGAGTGATTGACAACGTTGTGTGGACTAATTCTTGGCTAAGTATTACAGGTGCAGGTTGCGACTTGACTGGTGTTGGTGCAGGTGAAGAACAAGTGCGAAAGGTCATTGCCGGTGAGGCCTCCAGGTGTGGAGAAGACAAGTAGGCTTCGTTCGAGGGACCCGGTGGCTAGCGGAGTTAAGTGCGGGCTGCATGGTGGCAAGAACAGCAAGATGAAGTCATGGATGGTTTCTTGGTTGAGCCTCAAAACCAAGGTTGAGCCGGGACTACGTGGGAGCCGAGTCATGAGTGGCGATTGGCGGAGGCTACACCAAGTTCGCGGTGTTTTTAGTGGTTCACCAGAAAACCACTGGGTTCCTTGGTTGATCAACAAAGCCAAGACCGAAGAACCGAAGACGGAGGTGCAGCAGCATCAGACCGGTTTGACCGGTGGGTACCGGTCTGACCGGTGAGGAGCACCAGTCTGACTGGTGTGCGACGACGCAGTCCGGAGACTTCGAAGCGGAGGACACGTGTCGGGATCGCAAGGCTTGCGTCGAGGCTAAGAAAGTTTGCGGTCGTTGGGCATCCGTTTGATGGAGCGATGACAAAAATTTCCGAATTGGCCCTCGAGGGGCATGTATCCCTAATTAGTTAATAAGGGTATTTTAGACTTTCGGTTGCCTCTATATAACCCAAGTGGTGAGAGGATGGCAGTCATCTCTTGGAACCCTTGCTCATTTTGTTTTGGCTATTTTCCTCTTCCTTTTCCCTTGGAATTTCTAGGACTAGCTTGAGAGCTTCATAGTGAGATCTTGTGAGAGGGTACATGGTATGTATAGATGATTCGGCGTGGTTCCTCAATGCTTATTTGAGTTCTTCCCGGTTTTCCATTTTGGTGAATTTCGGAGCCTTTTCTTGGTGTTTTTCTCGGAGTGATTTCGAGGCCTTTCTCTCTACGATTTGTTGGGGGATATATGCATGAACCCCTTGTGGTTCTTTTCCCTTTGATTCCCATCCCAAATTCATGAGAAAAGGGGCTCGATTTTGGGGTTTTCGTTGTCCTAGGGTTTGTGGTGTTCTTAGCGGAAATCCTTCGATTCCTCTTGATTCAACGAGTTTTGGTCGACCATAACTTGGCTATGGACTGACCATGAGGTGTTCCTACTATCCCCAAAGTCTTGTGTGAATCCATGAAGCGAATCGAGAGATCGGGAGTTGGATTTGGGGGAGTTGACCCGCGGGTTCTGTTCATCCCGAGCTGCCCAGGCACCACCGGTCTGACCGAAGGTATTGTCCGCCCTAACCGGTTTGAGCCCTTTGTGGGATTTGTCTCGGGTGATTTGCTAGATTCCTGTGTCTTTGGGTCGTGTTGGTGCTTGTCGGTTCTTGTGTGTTTTGTAGGTGTTTTTCTTAGGTTTTGTGAAGGGTTCTTCTTCCTTGCAGGTTGTGTTTTGTCGGTGTTTTTGTTCCAGGGCCTAGAGAAGTCATTGAGGCTCTCTTGAACATTATTTGTGCAGCTGCTGTAGCCATCGACCTGACCGGCTCTATCCACCGGTCTTACCCGTGTCACCGGTCTAACCGGCGCAGGCCACCGGTCTGACCGGTGTAGCACAGGCAGCAAGCCGTGCAAGTTTTCGTTGTGTGTTTTGGTGAGTTTTGGCTCGGAAGGTTGTTTGTTGGCTCCTAGGATCATTAGCACTCCAGTGGCTACGTGGTCTTGACCAACTTGGGTAGTTGATTCGGAGACGTGTGTTGGAAGCCGTGTTCATCTTGTTGGAGCCTCTATTTCCTTCGAGAAGAATTTTTATTGGCTCCCATTCACTCCCCCCTCTCTGGTTCGCGGTTTCCGTCCTTCAAGTTTACCCTTTGTGATCATGTGCGATGCTAGCGATTATGTCGTTGGGGTGGTCCTAGGACAAACTAAGGACAAGAAACACAATGCCATAGCCTACGCTAGCAAGACTCTCAACGATGCCCAACTAAACTATGCTACCACAGAAAAAGTGCTCCTAGCCGTGGTCTTTGCTATAGAGAAGTTTAGGTCCTACCTAGTGGGGGCCAAGGTGATTGTTTTTACAAATCACGCCGCCCTCAAGTACCTCCTCACCAAGACAGATGCAAAGCCAAGATTGATCCGATGGATTCTACTACTCCAAGAATTCGACATAGAAATCAAGAATAAACCCAGAGTGGAAAATTCAGTAGTGGATCACTTATCAAGGCTTCATCTAGAGCATGATTCATCGCTACCAATCAACGATTTCTTGAGGGACGATACACCCCTCAGGGTAGACCACAGAGATCCTTGGTATGTAGACATTGTCAATTTTATGGCATCAGGATATGTGCCACCCAGAGGAGACAAGAGGAAATTGATATATGAGAGTAGACTCCATATGTGGGACGAGCCCTATCTATTCCGCATATGCGCAGACGGTCTCTTACGACATTGTGTACCATCATGAGAAGTGAACGGCATTTTAGAAAGGTGACACTCATCAGAATATGGAGGACATTATGGAGCATTCCGTACCAATGCAAAAGTATGGCAGTGTGGTTTCTTTTGGCCCACAATGTACCAAGACGCCAAGGATTTTGTGAGAAGGTGCCCAGGATGACAGAAGCATGGTAACATCAGTACAAGAGATGCCATGCCCCTCACCACCAACCTTCAAGTTGAAATCTTCGATGTTTGGGGGATCGACTACATGGGACCTTTTCCGATGTCAGGGAATTGTGAGTATATCCTAGTGGCGGTGGATTATGTGTTAAAATGGGTAGAAGCAATACCCTGTCATACAGCGGCCGCACAAAGCTTGAAGAAAATGTTTCACGATATAATATTCCCGAGATTCAGGGTACCAAGAGTACTAATCAGTGATGGGGGACCACATTTCATTGATGGGAACTTCAGAAGATACTTGAAAGCTCAAGGAGTAGAACATTGAATCGCTACACCATATCATCCTCAAACCAGTGGTCAAGTTGAAACATCCAACAAGCAAATCAAGAACATTCTTCAAAAGACTGTCCATGATATGGGAAGAGGATGGAAAGAGAAACTTCCCGAAGCTTTATGGGCATATCGTACGGCCTACAAAACCCCCATCGGTATGACACCCTACCAGTTGGTATATGGGAAGACATTTACCCGTAGAATTGGAATACAAATCACAATGGGATATTAACAAGTGGCACATGGATCTTCCCACTGCCGGAATCAAAAGGCAAATGCAATTGGGTGAACTCGAGGAATGGAGGTTAAAGGCATACCACAATGCAAGGATGTATAAGAAGAAAACCAAGAGGTGGCACGACAAGAGGATCAAGGAGAAATCTTTCGAACCGGGAGATAAGGTACTACTTTTTAACTCTCGCTTTAAACTTTTTGGTCGTGGAAAGCTTGGAAGTAAATGGGACGATCCTTTCACAGTTTGAAATTCTGCTTCACATGGGGCCGGAACCCTACAGGATTCAGACGGGAACACTTTTAAAGTATATGGACAAAAACATAAAATTTTCCTTGAACCAAACATGCCTAACCTCGAAGAATTTGATGTCATCGAGGTCATTGACCTGGGTTAATTAAAGTCTTGCTTGTCTTTTGTACATAGTGTGTTTCTTGCTTGTTTTCCTATTTCTTTTTGATGTCCCATTCTTAGTTGCCATGAAGCCAACCTTTTGGGGAATAGGCTAGGGCCGGCCGCACCTCCTTCATTTTGCTCTCGGCTGCGCGTGAGCTAGGATATCTCGTATCTCCTCTTGTGCTATCTAGTTGACCCCTGCAATCCTCGCGCAACGAGTTTCTCCCCAGAAACCAATCTCCCTTCCAAAAACCCTCTCTCCCTTGGCATCTCCTAGCACACCATGGGTGGTGATGGCCCTAGCAACCTTTCCAAGATGTCGGCACTGTTGACGGTGAAAATCCGTCAACCTAGCCATGAGTTTACCTTCGGTGTTGGCATAAGTTTTATACCTTATCCATTGGTACTAACCCCCGTGGTATAACAAGTTCACTTGTGCATGTCGGTTTTGGAGTTTAGTGTTTATGTAGGGTTTTAGCGTTGAAAGCAATACTTCCGGGATAAGTTCATCAAGCACCTTGTGACAAGACCTTAAAGCCCCATACAAGTCATGCAATGAAGCAAACTTGACTCCAAGAAGCCCAGGGACCTAACCCGAGAAGATGACAAACTCCGAGGACCTAACCAGAAAAGTGTCGAATCTTGCGGGACAAGGAGCTACGTCCAACTCAGACAGAAACTGACGACAAGTGCCCACATGCAGAAGGGGGAAGGATCTAGAAGACACGGGAACCGATGCCACACGAAGGAGGCTGGGAACTGGGCCTCGATGGGCCCAGGTCGGTCGGCCCAGGACGGCCGGCCCAGTCCATGGCCCATTTGCACCCTCCTTTGACCTAGCCGCCATTCGGCCAATTTATAGCCCCGGGGTCGAGAGCCACGCATCGATCAATTCGTCATCGGCCGCCGAGGAGCAGAGAAGAGAGGGACACCATCCCGGAGAGGAGAGGGTCGAGCTAGTTGACTAGGGTCTCCCTAGCCGACGTGGAAACCTTGCAAGGAAGACCACGTCGAAGTTCCCGGAGCTACAAGAAAGATCAAGGTAGGATTCCGGTGGTGATCTTGTTTATGTATCATTGTACTAGTTGAATTATCAAGTTGAATCAGTTTCTAGCGATCAAGCGTTTCTTCGATGATTTCGTTTTTCGATCGGCTTTGCTTATTCTAGACCTATTCTCGAGATAGATCACATAGGGTGTTCTTGTTGCTGCGGTGGCTAGAAGTAACGCCGGATCTTCTAAAAGAATTTGACTTGTCCTTGGACTCGCCCTAGACTACCCGCATGAATAAGAATACGTTGTGACAGAACGGGGGTTCCGAAAGGCTGGCGTTTTCAGAGTCAGACGGGAAACCACGATTTAAAGAGGCTTCTAATAAGATTCGATTTGCTACTTCTTCTCTTGCTTGGAACTTCAACAAAAGGCTTAACCCGATCTCTCTAGATCGGTTTATCTACCCTATCTATCTTTGTTACCTCTGGTCTTTAGTAGATTAGATTAGTTTTGTGTTCTCTATCTAGATGCATTAGGGTTTCACTTTACCGAAGATTGAAGTTACTTGGCTTTACTAGATCATCTTTTGCGTCGCACATTTGTTCCACGGATTCGATACCTTGGGTTCACCACTCGAGGGAAGAAGGGTCCACTGACTACGATGGGCGACTTGTACGCTTGCAAGTCTCAACGAACTTTGATACAACTATTAACCGTCAACAAGCCCCTTTGATATTTTATTGCTTTTTTGTAATTTTCAGTTTTCTTTTAGTTTTTCTTTTTGCATCTACTAAACTTTGATTATCCTCAAAATAAATCTAATCTAGTTTGCCTAACCCTAGTTTTCATAGATTTGTTTTTACTTTCTAGTTTTTGCATACTTTGTCTATTGCTAACCCTAACAGGAGATGGACGGCTACCTCTCCAACAAACCCGACAATTTTGTGGATGATCCAGAAAAACTTTACAGGCTAAGGAGACGCAAAGCACATCAAGCTAAAAAGCTAGATTTTGTAGATTCGAAGTCGAAAGACAAAGGATCGAAGGAATCTCCGAAAAATTCACCACCTCAAAGTCCTTGGGAGAATCGACTTCCACCGATGGGTGACTAACCGCAAGAGCGCAAAATTGGGGAGCTATGCACCCCGGGCATCATCGACCTACCAATCTTGAATCTTGAGGAGATCGGAAGACCGTTCGAGATCAAGACCTCAACTATCCGCATGGTGCAACATTCACCCTTCACCGGTAAAGAGGATCCGAACCTTCACCTCCAAGAATTCATTCAACTATGTCAAACTTTCAACATGGATGGGGTGACTCAAGATCAAATGAGGGCAAGGCTTTTTCTGTTCTCACTACTCGGGAAGGCTTTGCAATGGTTCCACTCTCAACTGGCGGAGACGGTGCAAAATTGGAACACATTGATGAAAGCTTTCATGAAGGAATACTACTCGCCGGGTAAAACGCAAAGCTTGCGTAATAAGATTGCCACCTTTGTTCAATATCCTATGGAAACTATCATGGAGGCATTCAAGTGCTTCAATGAGTACACTCGGGCAGTTCCACATCACAAGTTCTCGAAGGAAGACCTCGTGCAGAAGTTCTATCAAGGACTCACCATGGCGTCAAGGACGATCATCGATGCATCGGCGGGAGGATCTATCATCGAGCTTACACCGACGGAAGCTTTCGCTCTATTCAAGAAGGTCGCGGATAATGACACATGGGCATCATCTGGACGCCTACATCCGGTTCAACCTACAGGAAACGTTAAAGGAGTCTTGCAAGATTGATTCACTCATGAGGAGGTTGGAGAAGATGGAGATAGAAAAGAAAGAGGCTCGAGACTTGGAGGTCGCCGAAGCAAGATCGACATGCGAAGAATGTGGAGAGTACGAGTATGTCCACAAAGATTGTCCGGAGGAAGCCAAAGTGCTTAACTACATGAGAAAGGGAGAATTGCCGAACTTCCGCTACGGGCAAGGTAGACCTCACTTTAATGCAAGCTCATCCATTCCGAATTCGGTTCCACTTCGCATACAATTGAAGGAATTCATGGATGAGCAAGCCAAGATCAACAAGGACAACGTCACCAAGTTCAAGACCATAGATAAGATGTTGGAGAACATCGATAGCAAAGTGACGGAGGTCGGGAGCTCCAACCATCAAGTGCTCCACATGACGAAGATGCACGAGACGCAAGTGGGACAACTTGCCGGGCGCCTAACTAATGATGAAGGGAAGCTTCCGGGATAACTTAAAAGTCCCGAATCAGCGAAGGCCATTCAAACACGTCCGGGAAAGGAGACCAAAGATCCGGAACGTTCCGAGGGAGCAAGGAAGCCTAAACCATCCGCCGAGGCGGAGGGAATTTCTAAGGAGAAGGTTACGGGGATCGTCACCGAAGAACCCGAGTTTGATATGCCGGAAGAAGACACGAGGATACCACAACTCAAGCCACGCTACTTCCAAGGTAAACTTGACAACCACTTTGAGAAGTTTGTGGTGGTTGTGCGTAGACTTAGCATCAACATGCCATTATTAGATGCCCTACAAGTACCTACATGTTCTCGATACTTTAAAGACATACTTGCAAATAAATATGAGATAGCAACACTCGGGGTAGATCATGTCAAGATGTCTGAGGAGTGTAGTGTCACTATTGCTAATGGGCTAGAGAAGCAAAAGGACCCCGGATGCCCTACAATTCCATGTTCCGTTGGTTCATTCAATTTCGAGAAGGCGTTGTGCGACCTTGGAGCAAGTGTGAGCGTCATGCCAAGAGATGTGTTCGAGAAGCTACGCCTACCATTGGAGCCTACGGGTATGTGTTTGGAGTAGGGAGATAACTCCATTCGCTATCCCTTGGGCATTGCCGAAGATGTACACGTGAAGGTCGGACACCACTTCATCTCTGTCGACTTCGTGGTGCTCGAGATGGGAGAGATGGAGAAGCCACCGCTCATCCTTGGGAGGCCTTTCCTCAAGACCATGGGAGCTACTATTGACGTTGGCAAGGGAGAGATCATGTTCGATATTAACAGAGAAAGGAGTTATTTCAAGTTCCGACCACGACTCGAGGCATGCAATATGACTGAAGTTAAAGATGTTCCACCTCGTCGTCGTGTTGTTAAGGGAGAACCAAGGAAGAAGGAAGGGCTGAAAAAGAAGAAAGAGCCAAAGAAGAAGGATGTGAAGAAAGTCAAGGAAGATATTGCATCCGTCAAGACAAAGGATGAAAAGTCGCCTGTGAAGACCAAAAAAATGACTAAGCCGGAAGATAAGCCCGTGCCCAAGATGGTGCGGAAGTGGGTACCCAAGATTGCAACGCTCGCAAAGAACGTTGATCCGAAATAATCAAGTGAACAAGTCTAACTATGGACTATAAACGAAGCGCTAGGCAGGAGGCAACCCGTTTCGTCAAGTCAAAAATAAGCTACCGGGAGGACAACCCGATTCCAGTTTCGAGTCTTTTTAAATAATTTAGTTTCGAATTTTATTACGCAAAGACATTAGACTTAGAAGTGGTTGAACAATATTAGAGACATAATTCTTGGTTGAATATTTTGCTTGATCATAAACCCTTTACATGAACCCTCCTATGTGTGTGTTTATTTTTTTCGAGAAACCACAACCAAGTAAATTCGGAACCTAACTCAACCATTCATCCTAGTTATGGTGTTGTGGTTGACTTTTTTTTTCATGCTAAAAAACACACGAGTAGAGCCACGACTTATACTTAGGTCTAATTAAATTTCAGCACGTGGTAGGACTCGCGTGAACATAGAAGCTAAACTTTTGGTTAGTTTAAAAATCTATATCCTTGGTTTCTCTAAGATTAGAATTTTTCTAAGCCTCATTTAATTTTATTTTATTAAAAATCTCTCACATTTGGCCAAAATTAGAACCTAAACCTATGCTCCCATGATCAAGACAGGAAAAAGTTTGCTCTCAACCAATGAAGGCAAACTATACCGGTGAGACCAATATCAACGTTGTCGGAAAATATTTTCGACTTACATTTGTTTTTAATGGTTTAAAAACTTCTCTAAATTTATGCTTGAGCTCTTCCATAGCCCTGAAAATATTTTTAATTTTCGAAATTAGAGGAGTGCTTAGCCTTAAACATACTTAGAGGGAGGCAATCTAGTTAAAGTTAATCATGCATGCACCATTGGATGCCCTTTCATCAACTTTCATCAAAACCACATGCAAAGGACAAGCATGGCTGGGCAGCAAGCATGACTTTGCAGGAATTTCATGGTGGCATGTGAAGCAAGTGGAGCAAGGGAGCATGGACGTGACTCAAAGCATGAAGCATCAAGTGGAAGGACCAATAATGCAAGAAAAGGAGTGGACGAGAGCGTTTGGGCGGTGCAACTCATGGAGCACGCGGGCAAGAAAGTCACGGAGGAGAAATGATCATGCTGGAGGAAAACGGAGCCCTGGGGAGGCACGCGGCCACCCAGGCCGGTCGGCCCAAGCCGGCCGGCCTCCCCTACAAAAGGAGCCCCCTGGCTCCCGTCTTTGGCAGGCAAGCATCCCCCTCCTTCCTCAGTTTGTGTGCTCAAGTTTTTGTGCCCATAACCACCGTAGACATAGCCAACCTTCCCAAGCTTGATAGCTCAAACAATACACACACTTAATCCACCCGAAGTTCACATTCCGAAGTAAATTTTTAAGTGCCTAGCAACTGGTTGCAACCCAGAATTTTTGTGGAGAGAAGAGTGCTGCAATCATGTGGAATAAAACCACAAGTCTCTTCACCAAGAAGAAGGGGTCATCGTCATCCAAGCCGTCTTCTATGACGTCTTCAAGGAGGCACTCGGTTTCCGAGTCACCTCGGAGCATGGAGGAGGACACGACACCGCCAAGGAGAAACAACACTCTCCTCCTTGGTGGCATGAGGGCAACAAGGAGCATGTACATGAGGTTCACCGAACCTCAAGGGTGTACGGAGGAGCCACCCGTCCCACCTCGTCGATCGACCCATTCATCCGCACCACCTCCATACACTCCGCGGTATTCCACATATGGCTTCATCATATTGTCGGAGGAGGAGGAGAAGAAACTCTCTCGTCTTGAGAAGAGGCTTGTGGCAAACGTCGATTTCGACGATCAAGCACTCAACTATTTGGGTTTCGGCACGGACATATATTATATGTTGGGGCACCTTGGATGGGTGCAATTCTCCAACGGGGTGTCGGCAAACACCCACAAGGAGTTTGCCTTGGAAATCTTGAGGACTATAGCGCCCATCCTTGATGAGAGGGTGCAAAGTTTATCATTCCGTTTGGAGGGAATCCAACAAGTGGTTCCCTAAGAATATGTTAGGGAGCTACTTGGGGTCCAAATGGGAGCTCCGGAGAAAGTCGACGTGCCGGACGGCTTGTTAGATGGATTTTGGAATTTAATCTCCGGAGAAGCCCACCAACAACGCAATTCCATCCGCAACCCCATTATCCAAGTATTCCACTCTTGGAAGTGCAAAAGGATTATGGGGAGGATGAGAGAGACGAAGGTGACCAACACGGAGTTGAATTGGCTCTACTCGGCTTTAATTGCCAAGCAGCCAATAGACCCCTCATACCTTATGATCTACCGATGGTGTTGCGAGGCAACATCGGGATCGGGAGATATTGATTCAGGGTGCTACCTCTCTATGTTGGCCATCTCCTTAAGGCCGACGATTACGAGGAATCCCGAACATCTTTTACATGGAACCCCTCTCGGTTTTGAGTATTTGAAACAAGGAAAATATATATTAGTGGAGATGAGAGAGGAGGCTTTCATGTGGCCAAGGTGAACCTACCCCTTCCGGACGCAAGGCTTAGGCTTTTCATTCAAGGGAAGGAGGATTGGTTGGAGGAGGGACTCCTTGTCCCGGCAAAGAAAAATAAAAGAGGAAGAATTGTAGAGGTGGGATCTTCCTCCGCACAAGCGGGTGGTGCACAACCCAACTATGTGCCACCATTCGGCGAGATTCCTACTCCGCCAAGTTATTACGGAGGGCCACAAATGCAAGCATGGGGGGGTGGTGCACCGGTACCCCCACCAAAATATGTGGTGTCCAACGTAACCTTCGTGGAGCCCTACGCACAATATCCCCAACCACAACAAAGCATGGCCATAATTGGAGGGTATGTTGCGAGAAACATGCAAAACGTCGCAGCCATCCAATCCAACGCGGCTCAACTTGGTGAGGGCAATGCAAATATCTCCTATGAGCTTGGGCGCCTTCACGTAGTGCAGCCGGAGCAACGAATTAGTGAGGGCAACACACAAGTGATATATTTGGGCATAAAAACCATCTTGGTAGTTGTACCCAAAAATATCGCTAACCTTTTCATGAATATCACTTGTGTGTTGCTCAACCTATCCAGAGCCTTATATATATTTGAGTGCATAAACCTTAGTGTACAAGATTTATTCTTGAAGGACCGATACGGCGAACCAGAGAGGGGGATGGGGAGTGAATGGGAGCCGATAAAAATTCTTCTCGAAGGAGATGGAAACTCCAACAAGATGAACACGGCTTCCAACGCACGTCTCCGACTCACTACCAAGGTTGGTCAAGCCCACGTAGCCACTGGAGTGCCACTGGACCTAGGAACCAACACACCACCTTCCGACCCGAGAAACGCAGCGGAAAAACCAAACCTCGAGCCTACAGACCCACACCGGTCAGACCGGTGAGCACCACCGGTCAGACCGGTCCCTGCTGGTGAAACTGAGCAACTTCCACTAAGTGGCTCTACACCGGTCAGACCGGTGAGACACACCGGTCAGACCGATGGCAGCCTGAAAGCCCCCAAGGCACCAAACAGGCCAACCGACCACCAAACTGACCCAAACTCGAAACAGCAGCAACACGGGACAACAACGAACACACCAAGACGTTCACCCGAGCAAAAACCCACAAGGGCTCGCACCGGTCAGACCGGTCAAGAGCACCGGTCAGACCGGTGTAGCCTGGGCAGCTCGGGATGAACAGCACCCGCGGGTCAACTCCCCCAAATCCAAATCCCGATCTCCCGAATCACTCCACGGACTTGAACAAGACTTTGGGGATATCAGGAACACCTCATGAGGAGTCCATAGCCAAATTTAATCCCACCAAATCTCGTCCAAAAAGGAGGAATCAAAGAAATCCCGCCGAAAGCACTTCCAACCCAAGAACTAAAGAAACCCCAAAATCGAGCACTTTTACTCATGGATTTGGGAGGGGAATCACAGCCCAAAGAACCACGTACGGTTCCCACAAATTTCCCCCATCAAATCCCCAAGAGAAAAGTCCCGAAAACAACCCAAAGAAATCACCGAGAGAGGGCTCCGAAAATCACCACCAAGAACAACAGGGGAAAACACATCCAAACCTTGAGGAACCACGCCGAATCATCTATACATGAAACAAAGGTTCGTACAAGGTCTAGCAAGCCGCCCGATCATCCATCCCTCTCAACAAGATCTCTCCGTGAAGCTCTCTTGCTAGTCCTAAGGAAAACCTAAGGAAAATAGGTGGAAAATAGGAAAACTAATGAGCTAGGGTTGGCTGCCATCCTCTCACCTCTTGGGTTATATGGAGGCAACCAAATGTCTAAAATGCCCTTCTCTACTAACTAGGGATACAAGCCCCTCAAGGGCGGATTTGGAATTCTTGATGTCTTCACCATCGGACGGATGCCCGGCGACCGCACCCTGCGTAGCCTCGATGCAAGCCATGCGATCCCGACGTGTGTCCTCCGCTTCGAAGATTCTGGACTGCGTCGTCGCACACCGGTCAGACCGGTGCTCCTCACCAGTCAGACCGGTCCCCATTGGTCAGACCGGTCAGACCCACCGGTTAGACCGGTCCCGCGCTGCTGCAGCTCCGTCTTCGGTTCTCCGGTCTTGGCTTTGTGGATCAACCAAGGAACCCAGTGGTTTTCTGGTGAACCACCGGAAACCCCGCGAACTCGGTGTAGCCTCCGCCAATCTCCACTCATGACTTGGCTCCCACGTAGTCCCGGCTCGGCCTTGGTTTTGAGGCTCAACCAAGAAACCGTCCACGACTTCATCTTGCTGTTCATGCCACCATGCGGCCCGCACTTGACCCCACTGGCCACCGGGTCCCTCGAACGAAGCCTACTTGTCTTCTCCACACCTAGAGGCCTCACCGGCAATGACCTTTCGCGCTTGTTTTTCACCTGCACCAACACGAGTCAAGCCGCAACCTGCATCTGCAATACTTAGCCAAGAATGAGTCCACACAACGTTGTCAATCACTCATCACACAAGGAAGCGACCATCCACCGGTCCTCGAACCACACATGGTCCTCAATTCTTGAGTGAGTTATTGCAGGTCATGATTTCTCTGGCCCGAGGCTAAGAAGCTGGTCATTCTGTTTTTGTGTATCTATCTTTTTGCTAGCCTTTTATCCGTGCATTGTGTATCCCTGCATCGGAGATCTCACAAACCTCGCCGGATATCCACCCTTAAAACCAATATCAACTTTTGTGATTACCTCCTTGACCACAACCTATCGTTGAGAATGGATCATCAATTAAAGGAAGATCGCAAGACGGTGCCAACATAGAAAAATTCAAGTATCTCTTCAAGGAAAAATATTTCCGGTACCTACCTTATTTATCACCTCTTTGCCCGAGGATGAGCAACGTCTAAGCATGGGGGAGGAGGTAGGTATGATGTAATTTTAGAGTTCAAAGGGGAGCAAATAAAAAAATTTAAAAGAAGAAAGAAAGAAAGAAAAAATATATATGTGAGAAAAAGAGAAAAATATGAGTATGTGTAAAAATAAAAATAAAGTGAACTCCCCGGTTCTCTAAAATAAATTAGTAATTTCAATGCTTCAAGATTAAAATATCCATACTCATTTTCCAACCATGTGCAATCCGATAACGAGGACTTCCTTTGTGCCTCGGGATCACTCTTTGCCATTTGCACATGTCCACTTATTTTAAGTGTGTGTATTTTTCTCTTTCCCCTCCTTGATATAACATTATTTTCCAATGACATTTTTGACGAGTCTCGGCAAGACCATGAGAAGCTTGTCTTGTTTTGACAACATCTCATTTATAAAATCTTGGTAGGACTAAACTTTCCCAAAAAGCTCCATATAAAGCCTACCACACATATATGTTATAAGAGGGAAAGGAGTAGAATATATAGGCTTGAGAGATAAGATAAGATGAGAGTTCATGAGCAATACGCAAGGTGATTTAAATTTGTTAACTTGGTTTAGCTCTTTTTCATCTAGTTCTTTAATTTCAAAATTTCTGAGATCTATTTAAATTTTGAGAGCATGTTAATACTTGTGGGGTAAGTTTAATTAACAATCGACCCTCCATAGAGATGAAGGCTAGTACATTATGAATCTTTAACGAATTAAAATTGCGAGAGCATTATGTTTTCTCATGTATGATGAAGTACAAGGTTTAAACAATGAAGGGCGATGATGATATCCATCGAAGGCCTACTCGAGGACGAGGAAGGTTTAAGCATGGGGGAGATGTTGACGGTGAAAATCCGTCAACCTAGCCATGAGTTTACCTTCGGTGTTGGCATAAGTTTTATACCTTATCCATTGGTACTAACCCCCGTGGTATAACAAGTTCACTTGTGCATGTCAGTTTTGGAGTTTAGTGTTTATGCAGGGTTTTAGCGTTGAAAGCAAGACTTCCGGGATAAGTTCATCAAGCACCTTGTGACAAGACCTTGAAGCCCCGTACAAGTCATGCAATGAAGCAAACTTGACTCCAAGAAGCCAGGGACCTAACCCGAGAAGATGACAAACTCCGAGGACCTAACCAGAAAAGTGCCGAATCTTGCGGGACAAGGAGCTATGTCCAACTCGGAGAGAAACTGACGACAAGGGCCCACATGCAGAAGGGGGAAGGATCTAGAAGACTCGGGAACCGACACCACACGAAGGAGGCCGGGAACTGGGCCTGGATGGGCCCAGGCCGGTCGGCCTAGCCCAGTCCAGGGCCCATTTGCCCCCTCCTTTAACCTAGACACCATTCGGGCTATTTATAGCCCCAGGGTCGAGAGCCACGCATCGATCAATTCATCATCGGTCGCCGAGGAGCAGAGAAGAGAGGGACACCATCCTGGAGTGGAGAGGGTCGAGCTAGTTGACTAGGGTCTCCTACCGACGTGGGAACCTTGCAAGGAAGACCACGTCGGATTTCCCGGAGCTAGAAGCAAGATCAAGGTAGGATCCCGGTGGTGATCTTGTTTATGTATCATTGTACTAGTTGAATTATCAAGTTGAATCAATTTCTAGCGATCAAGCGTGTCTTCGATGATTTCGTTTTTCGACCGGCTTTGCTTATTCTAGATCTATTCTCGAGATAGATCACATAGGGTGTTATTGTAGCCGCGGTGGCTAGAGGTACACGCCATATCTTCCGAAAGAACTCGACTTGTCCTTGGACTCGCCCTAGACTACCCGCATGAATAAGAATATGTTGTGACAGAACGGGGGTTCCGAAAGGCGGGCGTTTTCGGAGTCAGACGGGAAACCACGATTTAAAGAGGCTTCTAATAAGATTCGATTTGCTACTTCTTCTCTGGCTTGGAACTTCAACAAAAGGCTTAACCCGATCTCTCTAGATTGTTTATCTACCTTATCTATCTTTGGTACCTCCGGTCTTTAGTAGATTAGATTAGTTTTGTGTTCTTTATCTAGATGCATTAGGGTTTCACTTTACCGAAGGTTGAAGTTACTTGGCTTTATATGTTCATCTTTTGCGTCACACATTTGTTCCACGGATTCGATACCTTGGGTTCACCACTCGAGGGAAGTAGGGTCCCTTGACTACAATGGGAGACTTGTCCGCTTGCAAGTCTAAACGAACTTTGATACAACTATTAACCGTCAACAGGCACCCACCACCGTGGCGGTGCGTCCACGAAAGCGCTTGCAGAAGGTTCCGGAGTGGGATCAAGCCAAAACTCGCCACGCAAGGATCCCTGGCCCTTTCTCGGTCATCCTAGGAGGCAACCCCGAAAGGGGGTAGGACCGGCCGCACCTCCCAAGTCCGACCGCACCTGGCTTGTTCGGCCAGCCCAGCCGACGTGCATAGGAGGTCCTTGTCTCCCAGGCGAACGATCGGGAAAGGGAAACCCCGACATTTTGAGTCACCGACACACCCCACAATTGGCCAGTTCAAGATAAAGGAGCCAGTAATGCTAATCTCTAGGTGACTCTTCAACGAGTCGCCAAGGGAGGACATCTTTGCCATCAAGATGGTTGGGGACGAATTCTTCAAACCCCCAACGGAGGGGAAATACAAGATCATTGGGTGCAACACTCCCTGTGGGAATGAGAAGCATGGGCCGAATTCTTCAAACCCCCAACGGAGGGGAAATACAAGATCATTGGGCGCAACACTCCCTGTGGGAATGTGAAGCAATTGATCCCTCGGTTGGACAGAGATGATTTGGAGCCCAATGAGTCCATCTTCTCCACCCCCGCTAGTGGGATGCTCCACCGCAACCCTCCACCAATCCATGGTCCTCCTAGTCAGTTTGAAGATTCAAATGAGGATTCGGAGGACGAGGATCCTTACGAGGATCTTCGTAATGAGATCGTCGAGCTGAAGATGAAGAATAACTTGCTGGAGGAGCGCGTCACCGAGGCTGAGCTCGGGCGGATGGAAATAGATGACAACATGGAAATCTTCTGCAAGGCCATATGTAGCAAGTTTAAGCGCCTGTTGAGTGAGCTAGGGTGTCTGGATCTCTAAGTTTAGGATCCGTGTAGCATCTCGTTAGTTTCATTTCCTTTCTTGTGTGTTAGCTTGGTTGTTTCGAGAACATGTTTGCTTTAATTCGTTTAGGCTTGATTGAATAAAGACATGTTGTAAACGCTTGAGAAATTTAAATCTCTGGCTAATTTGCTGCTCTGGCTGGTACTTTCAACCAGCCAGAGGATGTTATTTCACCCGGGTTACAAGTGCACAGGAAGAATAGAAGGGGGTAGGGCCGGCCGCACCTAGAGGGCCGGGCGCACCTACCTTCGGCACACAAATGCAAAATCAATGACGTGCAGGTAACCAGGGTGCACCAGAGATGGCTCACAAAGCACAACACAAGTTTTGGGTGGGCCAGCCGCACCACCTAGGACCGACCGCAGCTACTATTTCTCACGAGCCGAACATCTTCATTCCAAGTCACGCTGGTTCGAATCCCTAACTCAACTCGCGATGTTATCATATGTTTATCCTATTTATCTTGCTTAGTATCAAAACTGCATATCATGCTTTTGAAAATGTTGCCTACCCATCCTCACTTCGGAAATGAGGATTGATTGCTATGTTAGACCCTTGCAAGAACCTAGTATGCAATTTTATTCTCTATAGTTTTGATGAATTTGTTGGACCTTTTTGAAACATGAGCCTAAATTGAAACCTTGTGGGATGCAAATGCTTATGATCAGACCTAGGGTGTTGACTACTATGATATGGTTAGACAATGTTGGTCTTGCTCTATCTCATAGTATGGTGAAAATCTCGGAAGATTTTGTCTTCGAAAATAAAACAAGACAAGCTCCACGATGGTCGTATTACCTACCAAAGCTATACGTTGATATCAATGCACAAATCTTCTATGTATGCTTGCTCGTGACCCATTGAGTTTTTCCAAATTGTTGTGACCCTTGTTAGAATCTTTTCATGCTTCCATGATCGAGATCATGTTGTCGGTGCGGAAAGTAGTCCCGACACTAACTAGTGAGAGCGCTGAGATCTATCTCTCGACGGCCGGTGCTAAATGACACAATGATACGGGTTTATCATGGTTCCGGCCACGGGCCGTACGTCCAGCAGGGGTGTGCTCGGGGTGCTGTATTGTGTTGCACCATTGTGCTTGTAGAGGGGAGCTACAAGCAAGGCGGGAGAGGAGGGAAAGCCTCCAGGTCCCTGAGGTTTGATTGAGGCGAAGTGCCAATACTGTGGTGAAGGCGGAAACATGCAAGTGAGTCGTTCTCTGTCATCCCCCCCGCGGCCAGGGGACCGCCTCCTCCTTTTATAGGCCAATGGGAGGCAGTTTACAATCGTGCCGCATAGTGCCGTGAAGTTGATGGTCCTCCTGACAAATCTTGCTCCCGTCGGGCATCGTGCCGAGTCCTGTATCCACCTGGGAGCGGCTTCGAGGGTGGTGGTGTAGGTGCTTCCCGGTTTTGTCGCCGTCCGTACGCTGACCCGAGGGTGCAGCTGACGAAAGGCCGGAGGATGCACAGCGGTGGGTGTGGTGATGTCTTGTCGTCTCGGGCTCCCACAGCGTCGGGGATGGTGCTGCTGTGTTCGGGATGATGGCACAGCGGCAGGGATGGCCACACAGGGCCAGGGGTGACGGAGGAGACGCGCTCCACTGGTCAAACGTCACGGCATTGTCCAGCGCGAGCACGAGGTAGGCGTCCATACCTCTTTCGAGGGTTCCGCCATCCTCTTTCGAGGGGTATGACGTGGAGGCCGTACAGGAGTGGGCGACACAGTGTCACAGAGTTGACACCGGCCTTACCACACAGCTCCCGTACAGTGCCAGGGATGGCCTCATATGGAGGGTTGGCGGAACAGTGACGAGATATGATTCCCAGGCGGTGTCAGAGAGCCGGTGTGGCGAGGATTCGCCTTTGACCCGGGTGCTCGTGGCATGCCAGAGCATTTAATGCTCTGGTCGGGGGACTGGGTGCGGGGGCCACGAGTCTGGGGCGGCCTCAAGCGAGGCGGAGAATCGCCCGAGGGGGCATCAACCCCTCGAGCGAGGCGGAGAATCACCCGAGGGGTGCTAGGCCCTCGAGCGAGGCGGAGAATCGCCCGAGGGGGTGCTAGGCCCTCGAGCGAGGCGGAGAATCGCCCGAGAGGGTGCTAGGCCCTCGAGCGAGGCAGAGAATCACGCGAGGGGATGCTAGGCCCTGGAGCGAGGCGGAAAATCGACCGAGGGGGACCGCGACTGGTCGGTTGGTGGACTGTTATGGTTTCTTTGGGCCGTGGGCCTTCCCACTTTGGGCTTGTTGACGGATAAAAGACGTATCCCTCTACGATCCGCAAGCGTACGGACCCCACACCTTTTTCACCACGAGATTCCCAAGGTTCTTGTCAATCTGCGGAGCAAGAGGATTACAAGTGTTCAATCTACTTCTAAGCACTAGCTACTAAAACCCTAAATACTATTATACTAGAAAACAACTAAACTACACTAGAGAGAACGATTAAGATATCAAGATAGGAGACACTCGCCCATGGGTTTACGATCATGCAATCAATTAAAGACATTAAACCAATCTAATCTATCGGGGTTGTGACCACGGTTTCGCCCTTTCCCTCCTCTCGAACTGTCACTACGCGAAGGTATTCATGACTAGACCTATGATAGACACGGCGTATTGAATGGATCCAAGGAAGCATTGGAGCTCATACTCCCTTTACGGCATGGTAACTAACCTTAAGTAATAAAGTATATTCAACACAAGATGATAGATAGATAATCCGACAAAGTATGATTACATCTTAAGATCGATTACAACCCATGGACGAACAAGGAGATTACCCCATCAAGGTGCTGATCATGGCACCGTTGATCATGGTTTCCCTTCCGACGGTGTCTTCCTTCTTCTCCACGTGAGGGTGCTTCCTTCGAGGTGGACGACCTCCCTCTGGAGATCTCCCTCCTCTCTCTCTCTAGCTTGTGGATGGCCTCCTAGTGCGAATGGCTCTCCCCCTTCGTGATGGTGGCGCCTCTAGGTTGTTAGGGTTAAAGATCCTTCGGGTGCAAGGAAAAGGGGATCGAACCGGCCACCGGAGTGGGCTGGGCCGGCCGGCCTAGGCCGACCGGCCTGGGCCCACCTCGGCCCGGTTCGGTAGCCCCTTCGCTCCCGTGGGTCCTCGTGTAATTATGCACTTTGCCCCCTCCACTTGCATGATTTTAACGATGTCATACTCGCGTCCAAGATGGAGGTTCTCTTCGCATGAAGTTCGGTCTTTTACGCTTCAATCCCCGGGGGTGGTCCTCGTAGCACTTCGGTCCTTGCCACCATTGGAAGTGATTTCATCAAGCTCATGAACACGAACAAGACTCCCTAAATGCTCCTTTGAACTTGTTGTGAGCCCGTCCTTTATGTCCATGTTTTCCTACATAAACACAACACTTCCAAATACATGCGCAAAGATGAACTTGTTATATGATTAGTGTGCCTAGTGGCGAGTTAGTTCCATAATCAAATCCAAACCAAAGTGTAATGAACATGCTTGGTGTACCAAAATACACCGTCAACAGGGCTGTGACCACATGGAGCGCATTTTGCAGGGTCCGAGGATCGTTCATTTGCATTTATTATTTTTCAAAAAAGTGGTTTCCCAGGTTATTAGGGGACTCTTATGGCTGTCCTCGACACACGTACACCCACACATAAATGCTAACTCCTACACTGGGAGTTACGCAAAGAATGCCATCCATCCACCAAAAATAAGTACTCCAAGTTCCAAAGTGATTTCTCTTATTGCAAAAGGAGAAAGGGGTCATTGAAAAAAAAAGAAAAAATAAATGTTCAGAGAAGCATAGAAAAAATGTGTGCTCCAATCAAAGAGCATAGAAAAATATATGACACATGAGCCCCAATAAAAGCAAGAGGAGAATCTCAAAGCAAAGAGTACTTAGAAAAATAAACAAAAATATTCCACACACATGCACATCTCGATTAAGTTGCATGACTAGTTTCTTCTTGGATCCGGTTTTTGGCTCAACAATATTATGTGGCACAAGTGAGTCTCATGCTTATCCTACCCAAAGCTCCACATACAAGCCATAGAATAGGAAGTTGAGTCTCATTCAAAAGCCTTTGGTGAGGTAACAAATACCACATGAGCGATCGAGGGAACCATCCGAGGAACTTTGCCTCTCTTTGTAAATTTTTCTCAAAAACTCCGAGATAGAAGCTAGAAAAAAATAAGAGTGAGTAATACAAAGTCAGAACCATTCTACTGTTCAACCTCCAGAGGCAAGGTGAAAAGTTACAAGCCCCACAGGTAAGCAAGGCGAAATTTCTTTGGTACCAATACTTGCAAAATAGCCATAGGGCATGGAATTGTGCACTAATACCTACAAGGGAGGAAAATGAAGCATTGTCCGACCCGCCTTTCAAGACTTGGCTTTGCTTGAGGACGAGCAAAAGTCTAGCATGGGGGAGTTTGTTGACGGTCCTTACAACAATCTCTTTACTGTCAACATCTCGGCTACCATAGCACTTTATAACGAATTCCATGCATGTTTTAGGTGCTAACAAGATTCCACGAGTTGTGTTGAGTTTTTATCTGCAGACTAAGATTAGGGGGCGATTCCGGAGCAACACATATGGTAGGCATGGCCGCACCTATTGGTACAGTTGCACCTACCTTACCCCCTATGCAAATTCCTACCAAGTAAGGTTCAATGCACTGGCGTCCAAATGACTCAACTCGACACGGTCGTGTGGGATCAATCAAACGAACCACAGAAGCAATGCACCGGGGCCAAGAGGCAGGGCCGGCCGCACCACCTAGGGCCAGCCAAACCTCCAGGTGCGGCCGCACCACCTAGGCCGGTCGCACCTACCCAACTTGGCCAGACGAGTCACAGGGCCTCGGTCATCCAAAGGAACAATGCCGCGAGCAATCTTGATCGAAGGATTGTAGTTGGTTCAATCCAAAGGACAGGATTATCCTCACTTGAATCGAAGGACCCACAAATCAGTGATGAACCGACTTGGGCAATGGCCAACACTTCACCTACACAAAAGAGCATGCTCTGGAGTGTATGACATGAGGGCCCAGGGCCGGCCGCACCAATGGATCCGGCCGCACCTCCCTCGCGCAGCAAACCAACCCACAACCACCTTCTAACCGCCTCAGGGACCAAATCACATACGTTCAATCAAAGGCGGTGAAGGTCATAGGTGTAACACCTCGTGTTTTTTCTTAGTGTCAAATAGTGCTAGTGACCCTCTTAATCCCCTCCCTAACCACCCTTGGTCAACTCCAAGTCAAAACCCTAGCTTAAACCCTAGCTTATCCCTTTGACCTTCAATGCCATTCTAGAACTTTTGGCACGTTCTCCAAAATTCCACTAAACACTTCAAAACCACCCAATGGGAAAAATGTGTAGTTTGTCAAGGCACGCAACTTCTTTGTTGAGTGGCATTGCTGGGTTGAAGTGTAAGATAGTGAAAAAGGCCAATCAATGTGCTGGATTACTGTTCACAGGCGCCGAGATTTTGTCAAGTTTCCTTGCAATTTGTGCTCAATCTGTTGATCAAACCATCCTAGAGCTTTTGAAGCTTTAGTAGAGGGTGAGTTGCTGAACAACTTTTGTATTCAACGATTGGTGCACTTCTATTTCAAAAACTGGAGAAAATTTGATTCAAAGAAGGTTAAGTCGAATGGTTTTTGAATTGGGCGAACCCGGGCGCGACGTCGCGCCGCACACCCGCCACGTCGACCGTGCCTCACCCTGGCCACGCACGCACGCCGAGGCGCCAGAGGACATAGCGATCCAAGACCTGCGCCGACGCCACTGTGCATCTAGGGCCAATGACACCCGTAGGGAGCTTAGGCCAGTGCCATGCGGCCTATACGCACTTGTCAGCGGGCAAACCGCCACTCTTCATTGGCCGCCGGCTCCGCCGCACGTCGCCACCGCCTCGCGCCCATGCTAGAGCTCCTGTAGGCCACGAAGGTGAGGCGAAACCACCTCTGCGTGCCACCAGGCATATAAAACCCCCTGCCTCATTTCCTCACGTGCCCGAGCAACCCCGCCACCCGCCGCCGCGCGCCATTGGCGCCACCAGTGATCTTGCTGCTTTGCTCGCGCCCATAGCCAACCAACGACTATAAGCTTCTCCCTAGCACCCACCTGAGCTTCCACACGCATGTGATGGCCTAGCCTTGCCTGCATTGCGCTGGAACCCGAGTCGCGGCGGCCGTGCCATCACTACCTCACCGCCCGCCATCGCTAGAGGTCGCTCCAACCCCACCTGCGCCACCAATCGGTCTCAGGTGAGCAATGAGGAAGCCCCGTGCCATTTGTTGTTCAAGTCCGGCCGGCTATCGCCGCCGGCGAGCCCTCCTCGCGGCGGAAGGGCACACTTGTGACGATTGGGATCTTTCTGGGACCCGAGTGCAAAACTCAAGGGGCTGTTGTGTGAGAGTTCAAAACTTTCCAGGGACTTGGGCAGAAATAGATTCTTCTGGTTTTTCCCCTTTGATCCAGTGACTTGTAAAATCCATTTAAAATCGTAGAAAAATCCAAAAATTGCAAAGCCAATTTTGTTGTGCTCTGTGTGACTAGAACTGCAACTTCTACAAAACAGGTATATACTTTTAAGCTATAGTTTTTACATGAAAAATAGAAAACCATTTTACCTAGATCTGTTGTGCAGCCAAATCCACACATGATCAAGAGCTTAATTTTGGATATGTTGTGGGTACTAGCATGTGTAGGTCTTGTGCGAAAATTTGCAAAAAGTTACAGAAGGAATCTTCAATTATGACTTATCTTGTATTTATCACTTTCCTGCTTGCAAGATTTTTGTAGCAAAAAGTAAATAAATTTTTGAGCTATACTTCTTGGGATGGTCATGTCATGCCTAAGTGTACCTTTAATGAATTAATTGTGATTTTTGGACTGATAGAAATATTTATTCTTGATTTATGCTTGTTTTTAATCATAAATGTGCAGATCAAGATCTAGAATGGCTATGGATGTGTTTGTTGGTTTCCTAGGCTTGTTTTAGACCAGAGAATGTGTAGAGAAACTTTGTCTCCAGAACTGCTGTATTTATTTTTGTGTGCATTTATCCTTCTATTGCTAGCTAGAAATGTTATTACTTGTGTAGTTTAAATTCATGGCTCAAACATGATTTCTTGCTGTCCTAATAAGTAGTTCCTGGCCAGGGAGACCAGTGGGCACTGTTTGGCTATTTTAAAGCTTGATGGTTGCTTAAAAGTAGGAAAACTATTATAGGCTAGTGAGAAAAAAATATGGAAAAATCATCCTTGTTATGCTTGAACCCTATAGATGAGTTAGGAGAGTAAATTGTGAAACAAAATCTCTTTTACTTGCTGTTTGTGCATTTAAACTAGTTATTCTTGTATATCTGTACACAGTCACCATAAAGAGTAGAGTAGAAAATGCTTTTTGGTTATCTTTTAAAGGGAAAATGTTAAATGCTTTTGTTAAGGTGAATATGGCCAACAATATACTCCTTGTGGCTGTTTGCTAATGTTCTTGTTTTAATTTGAATTAATTACGCTCCTAATCACTGCATTGCATCCTCCGTGTAGAAGTCCCTGACGGTAGCTATACGCTCGTGCTGGCTGACGAGGACGATGGAGCAGGAGGAGACGTGCACTACGTGACCATAGAGCAAGACCCGGACCGAAGTCCGGATGTTTGTGTGTCTGCTTGTAGTGGCGAAGGCAAGCCTCGGTTTATTCATTAACCTATGTGTTTCTTTAAACTTCTGAATTTATCATTGTCATCTTATGTGCATTTACGTTCAGGATTTGGTTGAAACCCTAGTTGCATGATCCTTAAGTACCTATGATCTTTTACTAGCATGTTAGGTCGCTAGGTTCTATGCTATAAGGATCCGGTACAAGTCGAGTTTTGTTCGTCACTTGCGAGAATATGATCTCCTTTTTGGAATCACCTTATTGATAAATGGATTGGTCGTGTGGTAAGAGCATGGGATTTGGGCTCCGGTCCAATGGCTTCGTCGGTTAAGTGTTTGAAAGTACTAAGCACTTGTCGGAAATGGGTACAATAAGCCTAGTACCTAATTGAGACGGTGCGGGAACTTTGCGCTACTAACCTTAGGGTTTCAGCTCCAGGCTCGCCACCCGAGTACTTGCGTGAGGCTGGGTGACCTTGGTGGTATAGCCTACTAAACCTTGTACTTGAGACTGTAGCATCTGATCCCAATCCGAGGAATGATGGGAACCGCCTTGTTGGTGAACTCTTAGTGAGGTCACCTCTCGTGTGTTTAGGTCCACCTTGCAAGGTTTGAATCAATCGATTGTCGGCCTCTCACCGTTATCTGAGACTACTTAATCTACTGGCCCTGATATCCCTTTGTGATGGAACCTTTTGAAGATTATTATTTGATTAATTGTTTGTACAACTATGTTTGCAATAGTTGCTTATCTAGTAATGATTACGTCTACTAGAACATGAGCTAAAATGTGAAAGTAAGGATTCACTACTTAGTAGCTTTTTGGCAAACAAACCCACTAGCCAAAAGCCTTGCATAATTAGAGGTAAAGTCTTTCTTTTAGACGGGTAAGCCTTGCTGAGTATTAGTATACTCAGCCTTGCTATTTAAATGTTGTTTCTAGGAGCATGTGATGTGTGGCCCAGAGAACTTCCACCCGGCTGGGAGCTAGAATGGGTAGATGATGATGAGTGATTGCATCATGAACAGGCCTCCTATGACATTGATCTAGTTTTCGCTGTTTTTAATAAACTCTGAACCATTTACTTTAAGGTCAAGAACCATGGTTTGTAATAATGGACCCTACGGGGAATTTGTTGTTCATTTGTAAGGCACTCTAGACCCTCCTTCGTGAGAGTTTTAATGCATACATTCGATCCTCTCTGTGTTTCAAGTGATTTACCGGGTATAAACCAGGCAACACTCAACGAGATGATTCCTTATTACCGCTTAATGACCAAATGGAGTGGTTTAGGCGATAGTACGAAATTCGGATGGGGTTGTCATAGTTGGTATCAGAGCATCCGTATGCACCGGTCTGATTAGATTTTTTTTTGAAAGGAACGGAGTGATTAGATTAATGCTAATCACATAATTTACAATAAAACTTGTCAAGATTGATTGGATTTTGAAAATCCGTTGGATCGTTAAGGAATTATCTAGATCGAGAGGCCCTAGAGGGAATTTTGGGTTCTTTAAGGTGGCATAAGAATTGATGGTTTATTTTGGTAACTTCCAGCACTTTACTTTATGTCAGACTTACTTTCTTGCACAACCAAACTAGATGAGCCACGAGTTTTATACGTGTGCTGTTCTGCATCACAGGAATTGCGAGGGTTGATGGAGTGATCTATTCAACGGATCCCATCTTCTCGTTTGGTCGCCACGTGTTGTATACGTGTGCTTTCCGTATGAAGTCGTATGAAGGATGACATGCTCTATTCAAGATGATCATGTCATGGGTTGTGATGTCTCCACGTGTTGCCATACGTGTGCATTCCGCATGACGAATATGCGAGGCAAGGATACACTCCATTCAAATGGAGAGTGTCTGAGGTTGGATGCTGTCCATGCAGCGGCTTGATGCATGGATACTGTTTCTATAGTGAACGGTAATGTATGTGGATGCTTCCGTGACGTGCTGGCATGAGAGGTTTGTTTTCTGCAGGTACAATAACAACGTTTCGTAAGTCGATAAGTGTGAATCGAGTAGCTCCGACTAGTTATTACAAACAGAGCCGATTATAAGCTTGCCACCGGCACTAACTACGTCTTTTGGGATCCATGTGTTTGAGGACGTTTAAGATGTGTGCATCATGATTAAAATCTTGTTGAACCGAAAATTTGTATTTGCATGTTTGAGTCACATTTCCTAGGGTGATTGCTTGATCTTAGACAAGGTTATCCTCTGTTTTGATCTTAGGAAATTTCTGGCAGATTCTGGTGCTGTCATTTCATAATTTGTAGAGCCAAATCTGTGAGGAATATTACTAGACATCCTTTAGAAAAGTTGTTTCTTATCAAATATAGCATCTACTGTGAATTTCTCATGATTTTAGGAATTTTCGACCAGGAGTTATGCTCAGTTTAGTAAGTCTCTGTCCTGCTGTTTTTCTGGGTAACCTTCCTCTGAAATTGTAATTTTTCGATTGTTCCAATCCAATCTAAATCTACATTTGAATACCAAAAGTGTGCATAATTATGTCACTGAGTTGCTATAGAAATGTGGGAATTTTTGGGGCCCTGGTTTTTATGATATGATTTTTTGTTCATACCTGCCAGATTTTCACGCCCTTACTCATATTGATGTCGTTTCGATGTCTAACGTGTAGTCCCAATTTTTGTACAGATGGCGCAACCACCGGTCTACGAGATTGGCGCGGACGGTACCATTCGTACCGATACCCTCCACTGGGAGGGTTTTCCCCGCATTTTGTGGGAGACTCTCAGTGAGGTTGGCTACACTACGCCACAGCTGTACGAGGTGGTCTCCTTTTGGGACCAGGTGTTCCCTACGCCCGCACGACCGCGACCGTGCTACCCCACCCCGAGCACTCGGAGTGGGCAGACTTGAGCATGATGTTCTTCACTCGCCGCGGTGTCGAATGGGTCGAGTCCGCGGCCATTCGGATCCTCCAAACCTTCTGCGAGCAGCACCCTGACGAGGTGATGCTCACTACGTTGGGTTGTTCCCGGCCATGGACCCCCTTGACCCAGCTTGGCGTGAGTGTATATCGCTCACCGACGTGTTGCTCATGACGGACCCTCCAGAGGTCATTGTGCGCCAGCTTCTGAGGTTGTTGGAGGCGGTCTAAAACATGTAGGTGTTTCGTCTCTGCACTCAAGGTATGCTTTCAGTTGTGTCGATGTACTCCACAGTGATGAGGGATATCCTCACCCTCGACCTTCAGTTTGAGCAACAGACCATTGCTCACCTTCAGCAGGAGCTTGTTGCGCTTCAAGATGAGTGTATCCAGTGGCACCAGGAGCATGCTGAGTTCACAGAGCCGCTGCACGCCAGAGACCACACTTTCGAGATGACTCAAGTGCAGCTAGCTCACACAGAGGCCTAGCGTTTTGCCTTCGTGCAAAACGTGACGGAGATGCAGAACCAGTAGCTGACTTGGAGATAGATGTGGAGGTGTGGTAGGCGTTGGCACACCAGGGGCAGCAGCCCCCGATCGCTCCATAGGCTGCACCTGCCGCTCCGGACGAGCTGCAGGGAGCTTCGGGCTTGAGCAAGGACAGTGTTGACGGTCCACCACCCGCTTCTTCGGATACTAGTGCCGGCTCCTCTGCAGGCTACTAGCTATCTAGTGGTTGTCTTTAGGAGGAAAATCATGTACTCTTAGTTTAGCCTTCTCAGCTAGCTTTTGCGTAAGGGTCAAGGCTGCTCGGAGAGTATGTGTGATGGGCTTTTGTCGTACATAGTGTGTAGGTGATCCAAAGACTTCACATCATGTAATGCTTGGATGAACACCTTTATGTTGTCGTTTCTCAGTGAATGAATTAGGGTTGTTGCGGTCAAAATTTCACCTTGTGTTGAATACCAAAGTTGTGTGGTATGTTGTGGAGATCGTGCTCACCAAAATTCACCACATTTGCATAAGCGTATCGAGAATTATGGCGAAACTTGTGCAGTTCGGCCTCCAGCAAAAACAGCTAGGCACAACCTTGGTTACGGATTTTTTCGGGCATGATAACGTTGGAATTGGACCTCGGGTTGAATATTTGCACTTGCTGACCAAACACGGAAGTTTTCCTAATGGGGACAGAGAGTTATGAATTTTCTATTAACTCAGTTACGCTGTCCGGTTTTCACCGAATTGATGCTATGAGTTTGCGTCTTGCATATTCTTCTTGTGGATATTCTAAACAAGCTTGTGAATATGTGGCTAATGAAAACCTCATGAATTTCAGATGGTGGGACCAACCTGTGCATCCCCCAATGGTTTTGGTGCAAGTGGGAGTGATGCTCCGCCACCTCCTCCCAACATGACCATTCAAGAGCAATTCATGGTCACCCAAACTGAGGTGATGCGCCAGCTCTTGCAAATGCAGTAGCAGCTTGCTCAGTAGCTGCAGAACAATCCTCGTGGGGAGAATCTTGACGGCCAGCCTCGAGTCACCAACTATGAGCATTTCTATGCCATGAAGCCCCTGACTTTTGAGGAGGCCAAAGTGCCACTGGCTGCAGATGCGTGGATCAGGGCCATTGAGGCCAAGTTCTCTGTGTTCACCTTGCCCTGCTCCGAGGAGCGCAAGGCCAGCTTCGCTGCCCTCCAGCTCTGTGGTGCAGCGCTGATATGGTGGGAAAATTTCGAGTCCATGATTCCCGCGGGACATCAAATCACATGGGCTGAATTCAAGAAGGCCTTCAAGGAACATCACATTCCTAAAGGTCTCATGGACAGAAAGATGGAGTTGCTTGCACTAAAGCAAGGTTCTGACACGGTTTATGAGTATGCTAAGAAGTTTAAAGCTTTGTGTCAGTATGGCGGGCATCATGTTGACAGCGATGCCAAGAGGATAGAGCATTTCCGTGATGGGCTACACGGGGATCTCTATGAGAGGCTTAATCTTTATGAGCCTAACAGTTATCCGGACCTTGTGAACAAGGCCATTTCTCAAGAAGATGCCATGACAAAGGCTCAAAAGGATAGTTAGAGGCAGGCTGGATTCACCGCTACCGGTGGGTCAGGCAAGAAATTCCGCTTTGTCAAGAAGGGTACTCTGGGTCCTCCCCAGTCATCTTCAACTGGACACTGGAGGGTGAACCCGTCTCAGAACAAGCCGTCTGGGAATTTCTAGTACCGTAAGGCAAAGCAGCAGCCATACAAGCCTCGTGCACCCCCAGCCAACAACAACAACGCTGCTAAAGACCGTCGCTGCTATAATTATGGGCAGCCGGGACACTACATCAGTGAGTGCCCTAAACCCAAGCTGAACAAGCAAGGTGAAGGCTCAGGGTTCCGCCAGGGAAATCAAGGCAAGAAACCCGTGGTGCAAGTCAAACAAGGCAAACCGAACTACACCTCTATGGTGAACACACCGGAAGGAGCATCAGTGGCGTTTCAGTTAAAGTCGGCGTTTCAGTTAAAGTCTTATTTGATTCTAGTGCAACTCATAGTAAATGAGAAAATTTTGAGCAAGCATGGATTGAAGAGTTGTCATATGAACCGACCTTTCTTGATAACTACGCCTGGTGGGGCGAGTTACCACTGGAAACCTGGTCAAGAGAGTGCCACTTGAGTTAGGTAGTAAAGTTGTCCCCACAAACCTTTTGGCTTTGAGTTTAGAGGGTATCGATGTGATCCTAGGTATAGATTGGTTGACCCAACATCAAGTCATTTCGGACATTGCCACAAGAATGGTTGAAATCCATTCCCCTACCTATGGTCACACCACCTTTTACTTTCCTAAACAGAAGGCATAAATCCTTGTTCCTATGCTGCAGTAACCATCCAGCTAGAAAACATTCCAGTGGTATGTGAGTATCCAGATGTCTTTCCTAATGACTTGCCTGGATGCCACCAGACAAGGACGTCGAATTTGTCATAGAGCTTCAGCCTGGCACCGCACCTATGTCCAAAAGACTTTACCAAATGCCACCCAAAGAGCTAGCTAAGTTGAAGAATCAATTGCAAGAATTGCTTGATAAAGGGTATATCCACCCAAGTTCTTCTCATGGGGGAAGCCCTGCTCTTTTTATAAAAAAGAAGGATGGTAGTTTGCGGATGTGTGTTGACTATCGTCCACTTAATGCGATGACAATCTAGAATAAATATCACTTTAACACTCTTTGATCAATTGGCTAGTGCCAAAGTCTTTTCCAAGATCGATCTTCGATCGGGCTATCATCAAATTAAATTTCGATCAAGTGACATTCTGAAGACGGCTTTCTCTACCAGATATGGCCTTTATGAATTTCTGGTGATGTCTTTCGGTCTCACAAATGCACCTACCTATTTCATGTACCTTATGAACTCAGTTTTTATGAATGAATTGGACAAGTTTGTACTGATATCCTCATTTATTCCAAGAATGAAGCAGAGCATGCGAAACATATTCGGGTTGTTATGTAGAGTTTCAAGGATCACAAACTTTATGCCAAATTCTCTAATGTGAATTCTGGTTTGATAGTGTGAAATTCTTGGGTCACACTATTTCCAAGGATGGTATCTCCGTGGATCCTAGCAAAGTGCAGGAGGTCGTGGATTGAAAGCCACCCAAGTCGGTACATCAAATCCGTAGTTTCCTGGGTCTAGTTGGCTATTACTGTCACTTTATTCTGATTTTTTTCTAGAATAGCTAAACCCATGACTGAACTATTGAAGAAAGGTGTCAAGTTTGTATGGAGTGAAGAGTGTGATAAAGCTTTCCATACCTTGAGGGAGTATTTAACCTCAGCCCCCGTGTTGACACAGCCAGATATGTCAAAACCGTTTCAGGTGTTTTGTGATGCTTCAGACACTGGTCTTGGTTGTGTGCTTATGCAAGAAAACTGAGTTATTTCCTATGCCTCACAGGCACTTCGACCTCATGAGAAGAATTATCCTACTCATGATCTTGAGCTAGCAGTGGTTGTTCGTGCCTTAAAAATTTGGCGGCATTATCTGATGGGAAATCGGTGCAATATCTTCACTGATCACAAGAGTCTCAAGTATATTTTCACTCAGTCAGATCTGAATACGAGGCAAAGAAGATGGTTGGAATTGATAAAGTATTATGATTTGGAAGTCCATTATCATACCGGCAAAGCTAACGTGGTTGCGGATGCGCCTAGTCGCAAGCACTGCAACTATGTGACACTAGAGCCGTATAATGAGGTTCTATGTGAAGAAATGAGGAAGCTTAACTTAGAATTGGTCGAGCATGGAAATCTTTATGCCGTCTCGATCGAGTCCCCTCCCCACGAAAGAATTGCCAGGGCTCAACTTGTTGATGAGGAGATTCAGAGAATCATACAGAATTTATCTCAGGGAGATACCAAGTCTAATTGTTTCCGGAAGGATGACAAGGGAGTTGTATGGTTTGGTCAGAGATTAGTCATTCCCTAGGATCGAGACTTAAAGAAGGAGATTTTGGATGAGTCTCATCTCTCTAAATTCACCATTCATCCAGGTAGCACCAAAATGTACCGAGACCTTAAGGAAAATTTTTGGTGGTCAAATATGAAGGGTGAATTAGCTGAGTATATATCCGGCTGTGATACATGCCAAAGGATCAAGGCTAGTCACCTAAAGTTCACAGGTCAAATGCAACCATTATCTATTCCTGCATGGAAGTGCGACGACATAAGCATGGATTTCATCGTCGGGTTACCCCTCACACCCCCAAAGCATGATTCCATTTGGGTAATAGTGGATCAGCTGACCAAGACCGCTCATTTCATTCCTGTCCACAATACCTACTTAGTCGAGCGCTACGCGGAAATCTATGTTGATCTCATAGTAAGCTTACACGGCATTCCAAAGAGTATCTTGTCAGACCGAGGCACTCAGTTTGTTGCTCGTTTTTGGGCACAAGTTCATAAATCCTTGGGTACCAAGTTAATCCATTGCTCCAGCTATCACCCACAGACCGATGGTCAGACGGAAAGAGTAAATCAACTAGTGGAGGATATGTTGAGAGGTTGCGTCATTCACTCTGACAAGGCTTGGGACAAATGCTTAGCCTTAGCAGAGTTTGCTTATAACAATATTTATCAAGCTAGCTTAAAGATGACTCCTTTCGAAGCCTTGTATGGACGAAGGGGTCGTACCCCTTTAAATTGGTCACAAGCAGGTGAGCGAATCTTGTTTGGTCCTAAGCTAGTACAAGAAGCCGAAGAGAAGGTAGGCATGATTAGAGAAACTTTGAGAGCAGCTCAGATGAGGTAAAAGAGTTACCATTACAAAGCTAAAGCTCCTGAGAGTTTGAAGTTGGTAATTATGTCTACCTAAAGGTATCTCCAACCAAAGGTGTGCAACATTTTGGAGTGAAAGGGAAATTAGCCCCACGATATATTGGCCCTTATGAAGTCACCGAGAAGTTCGGTATGGTTGCCTACCCTATTCGACTTCCAGATCGACTGTCCGTAGTGCACGACGTGTTTCATGTCTCACAATTGAAGAAGTGCGAGCAAATTCCGGAAGCACAAATAATTGAGGAGACCAATGCAGGAATAGAACCAGATCTATCATTAGCAGAATATCCAATGAGAATATTGGACCAAAAGGAAAGGCAAACTAGAAGACAAAGGGTAAATATGTACAACATACAATGGAGTCATCATACTGAGGAGGAAGCTACGTGGGAGACCGAGCACTTCCAAAACACCAAGTAACCAGACTTTCTTCCGAGTCAAACTCGTAAGTGAACTCTCCCCTCTCATCTCTTCATTTACGAATCTCGGGATGAGATTCCTGTTAAGGGGGGTAGGCTGTAACACCCCATGTTTTTTCTTAGTGTCAAATAGTGCTAGTGACCCTCTTAATCCCCTCCCTATCCACCCTTGGTCAACTCCAAGTCAAAACCCCAGCTTAAACCCTAGCTTGTCCCTTTGACCTTCAATGCCATCCTAGAACTTTTGGCACATTCTCCAAAATTCCACTAAACACTTCAAAATCACCCAATGGGAAAAATGTGCACTTTGTCAAGGCACACAACTTCTCTGTTGAGTGGCATTGCTGGGTTGAAGTGTAAGATAGTGAAAAAGGCCAATCAATGTGCTGGATTACTGTTCACAGACACTGAGACTTTTGTTAAGTTTCCTTGCAATTCGTGCTCGATCTGTTGATCAAACCACCCAAGAGTTTTTGTAGGTTTGGTAGAGGGTGAGATGCTGAACAACTTTTGTATTCAACGATTGGTGCACTTCTATTTCAAAAACTGGAGAAAATTTGATCCAAAGAAGGTTAAGTCAAACGATTTTCGAATTGGGCGTACCCGCGCGTGACGTCGTGCCGCGCACCCGCCACGTCGGCCGCGCCGTACCCGGGCCACGCGCGCACGCCGAGGCACCAGAGGACCCAGCGGTCCGAGACCCGTGTCGATGCCACTGTGCATCTAGGGCTAGTGACGCGTGTAGGGAGCTTAGGCCAGTGCCACGCGGCCTGCGCGCACTCGCCAGTGGGCGAACCGCCATTCTCCATTGGCCGCCGGCTCCACCGCACGTCGCGACTTCCTCGCGCCCATGCTGGAGCTCCTGTAGGCCATGAAGGTGAGGTGAAACCTCCTCTACGCCCCACCGGGCATATAAAACCCCCCTGCCTCATTTCCTCGCACGCCCGAGCATCCCGGCCACCCTCCGCCGCCCGCCAATGGCGCTGCCGGTGATCTTGCTGCTCCGCTCGCGCCCATAGCCAACAAGCGACTCTAAGGTTCTCCATAGCACCCACCTGAGCTTCCACATGCATGTGATGGCCTAGCCTCGCCTGCATTGCGCCGGAACCCGACCCGCGGCAGTCGCTCCGACCCCACCTGCGCCACCAATCGGTCTCAGGTGAGCAATGAGGGAGCCCCGTGCCATTTGTTGTTCAAGTCCGGCCGGCTATCGCTGCCGGCGAGCCCTCCTCACGGCGGAAGGGTACACTTGTGACGATTGGGATCTTTCTGGGACCCGAGTGCAAAACTCAAGGGTTGTTGTGTGAGAGTTCAAAACTCAAGGGACTTGGGTAGAAATAGATTCTTCTGGTTTTCCCCTTTGATCCAGTGACTTGTAAAATCCATTTAAAATCGTAGAAAAATCCAAAAATTGCAAACAGAATTTTGATGTGCTCTGTGTGACTAGAACTACAACTTCTACAAAACAGGTATACACTCTTGAGCTTTAGTTTTGACGTGAAAAATAGAAAACTATTTTACCTAGATCTATTGTGCAGCCAAATCCACACATGATCAGGAGATGAATTTTGGATATGTTGTAGGTACTAGCATGTGTAGGGCCTATGCGAAAATTTGCTAAAATTTACGGAAGGATTCTTCAGTTATAATTTAGGTTGGGCTATTTTAAAGCTTGATGGTTGCTTAAAAGTAGGAAAACTATAATAGGCTAGTGAGAGAAAATATGGAAAAATCATCCTTGTTATGCTTGAACGCTATAGATGAGTTAGGAGAGTAAATTGTGAAATAGAATCTCTTTTACTTGCTGTTTGTGCATTTTAACTAATTATTCTTGTATATGTGTACACAGTCACCATAAAGAGTAGAGTAGAAAAGCCTTTTTGATTATCTTTTAAAGGGAAAATGTTAAATGCTTTTGTTAAGGTGAATATGGCCAACAATATGCTCCTTGTGGCTATTTGCTAATGTTCTTGTTTTAATTTGAATTAATTACGCTCCTAATCACTGAATTGCATCCTCCGTGTAGAAGTCCCTGACGGTAGCTATACGCTCGTGCCGGCTGACGAGGACGATGGAGTAGGAGGAGACGTGCACTACGTGACCGTAGAGCAAGACCCGGACCAAAGTCCGGAAGTTTGTGTGTCTGCTTGTACTGACGAAAGCAAGCCCCGGTTTATTCATTAACCTATGTGTTTCTTTAATCTTTTGAATTTACCATTGTCATCTTATGTGCATTCACGTTCAGGAGTTGATTGAAACCCTAGTTGCATGATCCTTGAGTACCTATGATCTTTTACTAGCATGTTAGGTCTCTAGTTGCTATGCTCTAAGGATCCGGTACAAGTCGAGTGATGTTCTTTGAAAGTACTAAACACTTGTCGGAAATGGGTACGATAAGCTTAGTACCTAAATGAGACGGTGTGGGAACTTTGCAATACTAAACTTAGGGTTGCGGCCCCGGGCTCGCCACCCGAATACTTGCGTGAGGCTAGGTGACCTTGGTGGCGTAGCCTAGTAAACCTTGTACATTAAGACTGTAGCATCTGATCCCAATCTGAGGAATGACAGCGCCTAGTTGGTGAACTTTTAGTAAGGGCACCTCACGTGTGTTTAGGTCCACCTTGCAAGGTTTGAATCAATTGATTATCGGCCTCTCACCGTTATCTGAGACTACTTAATCTAGTGGCCATGATATCCCTTTATAATGGAACTTTGTGAAGATTATTATTTGATTAATTGTTTGTACAACTATGTTTGCAGTAATTGCTTATCTAGTAATGATTGCTTCTACTAGAACATGAGCTAAAATGTGAAATTAAGGATTCACTACTTAGTAGGTTTTTGGCAAACAAACCCACAAGCCAAAAGTTCTGCATAATTAGAAAGCCTTTCTTTTAGACGGGTAAGCCTTGCTGAGTATTAGTATACTCAACCTTGCTATTTAAATGTTGTTTCCAGGTAATGCATGTGATGTGTGGCCCGGAGAACTTCCACCCGGCTGGGAGATGGAATAGATGGATGATGACGAGTGATTGCAACATGGACTTGCCTCCTATGATGTTGATTGTACCGTTTAGTTTCTGCTGTTTTTAATAAACTCTAAACCATTTACTTTCAGGTCAAGAACCATGATTTGTAATAATGGACCCTACGGGGAATTTGTTGTTAATTTGTAAGGCACTCTGGACCCTCCTTCGTGGGAGTTTTAATGCATACGTTCGATCCTCTCTGTGTTTTCAAGTGATTTACCAGGCGTAAACCCGGCAACACTCAACGAGATGATTCCTTATTACCGCTTAATGACCAAATGGAGTGATTTAGGTGATAGTACGGAATTATCTCCGATGGGGTTGTCACAATAGGGTCGGCCACACCTGGATATACGGTCGCACCTCCTTGCCGGCTACTGCAGCTCCCTCTCGCCTACAAATACACCCTCCTGTAGCCACCGACGTACTGGAGCTATTAATTGAGCCAGGCACCTCGGTGAAGAACACAGGTGATTAGAAGCAAGTAGCGGAGCCCTCAAGAAGTTAGCATTCAATTAGTAGGGAGAGAGAGTCGAGTGTTGGAGTAGAAGCCTGAGTTGGTCTTCCTCTTGTGCCTCGTCGGGTGCGGTACACCTTCAGTCATCCACACCCGGGATACATTATTCGTTCTTAGGTTCCTCAATTGTGGCTTAGTAGTTTCTACTTTCCGGTACCTTGGAATGCTTCCCGGTTCAACGAAATAGTTGTGGTACCCTAGGGAGGTGACGCACCAGACAGGCTATGTAGTCCACCACGTTAGTTCTGGCACGTAGGAGTTACGACATCAGGGCCCCCTTCTCATCCCTTTCTGTGGCCCTTTTCCCTCTGGCCCCGACAAGCGACAAGTTCTGTCTTGATTCTATCTGTGACCCTCACGAGTCCCAAACTTCATTAGTTATCCCCTCTCTACCCAAAATCTACCCTTGCATTTCTATCCTTCATCACCATACCACCCAGACGAATTAGTTCAGGTTCTTTACACTTCTCATTCCCGAGGAAATCGATACCTTGGAATACTCCCGGGTGAAAGCTACAGCGGTATCCGTGCGCTTGCGGATTATTCCCTGATTGTGTAGTATACCCATAGGCTTTCTAGTGCCGTTGCAAATCTAGTAACGACGTGAGAAACACCAACACACTTCCATGTTTCTTTGAGTTGGGGTTTGTTCCTAGGGTTGGTAGGTCCGTTGTGACTACACGACCTTGGCAAACTCGTGTGGGAATCCTTGGTTGTGAATTTGAGGCATATGTTGAGTTCATCATTTGGGAAGAATTTTTATCGGCTCCCATTCACTCCCCCCTCTCTAGTTGCCTAATCGATCCTTCAACCGGAAGGAGGCAGCTATCTCGAGGGGAGGAGGTGACATTGAGTTAGGGTTTGCGATATTTATATGGGGTAGCATCCTTGCGGGTCGCTAACGAGCCATACAGCTTTTCACAGACGGGATCGTGCCGGTCCACATGCTGGGCTGACGGCCCAAGACCTACACAAGGTACCGGGCCAAGCTAGCATGGGCCAAGAGGACGCGGGCCAGGCTTGGACTGGGCCAAAATGATGTGCTTTTGGGATGCGGGCCAAATGGACATCTATACATGATATCCAAAGGTACGAAGTGAGCGTATGGAATATTCCAAACTATACCTTGCACTAGTTAGCTCTATGAGTGTCTATCGTGCTATATTGGGTGACTGAGGAATGGAACAGCTGAGGACCATGTGTGGTTCGAGGACCGGTGGATGGTCGCTTCCTGGTGTGATGAGTGATTGACAACGTTGTGTGGACTGACTCTTGGCTAAGTATTGCAGGTGTAGGTTGCGGCTTGACTGGTGTTGGTGCAGGTGAAGAACAAGTGCAAAAGGTCGTCGTTGGTGAAGCCTCCAGGTGTGGAGAAGACAAGTAGGCTTCGTTCGAGGGACCCAGTGGCCAGCGGGGTCAAGTGTGGGCTGCATGGTGCCAAGAACAGCAAGATGAAGTCGAGGACGGTTTCTTGGTTGAGCCACAAAACCAAGGTCGAGCTGGGACTTCATGGGAGCCAAGTCATGAGTGGTGATTGGCGGAGGCTACATCAAGTTCGCGGGGTTTGCGGTGGTTCACCAGAAAATCACTGGGTTACTCGGCTGAGCCACAAAGCCGAGGCCGAATACTGGGCGTGGCTGTCAGGCCAAAACCGGCCTGACCGGTTTGGAGAACCAGTCTGACTGGTTTGGTGTCACAAGGCGCCGGAAGCTTTGAGGTAGAGGACACGCGTCAGGATCGCAAGGCTTGCGTCGAGGCTACGCGAAGTGCGGTCGCCGGGCATCCGTCTGATGGTGCTACGAAGACAAATTCCCAAAGTTTCCTTGGTGGGCGTGTATCTTAGTTTAGGCCTTAGGGGCATTTTAGACTTTAGGCTTGCCTCCATATAACCCAAGAGGTGAGAGGATGGCAGCAAACTCTTGGAACCCTAGCTCATTTGTCTTCCTATTTTCCCTTCCTATTTTCTTAAGATTTCCATAGGACTAGCTTGAGAGCATCATGGTGAGATCTTGTGAGAGGGTTGGATGATCGGGCGGCAAGCTAGACCTTGTATGAACCTCCTTGGTATGTATAGATGATTCGGCGTGGTTCCTCAAGGCTTTGTTGTGTTGTTCCCGGTTGTTCTTGGTGGTGATTTTCGGAGCCCTCTCTTGGTGGATTTCTCGATGTGTTTTCGGGACCTTGCTCTTGGAGATTTGATGGTGGAAATTCGTGTGAACCTTTTGTGGTTCTTTTGCATTTGATTCCCCTCCCAACTCTGTGAGTTAAGGGGCTCGATTTTGGAGTTTTCGGAGTTCTAGGGTTAGAGGTGTTCTTGAGGGTTGACTTTCGATTCCTCTTGATTGAGTGGGTTTTGGGGACCGAGCTTCTAGCCAAGGGTAGCCCATGAGGTACCCTAACTATCCCCAAAGTCTCACTTTGATCCATGGAACGAATCGGGAGATCGATTGGTTGAAGGTTTGAGTTTTTCCCGCTGGTTGAGTTCTTCCCGACTGTCCAGGCCAGAACTGGTCTGACCGTTTTCCCAAATTGGTCTGACCGGTTTAGCCTTGTGGGCTGTCGTGAAGAGTTTCTGAGCAAGGAAGTCCCTGTCGTGCTATGGCTATTCTTGCTCAAGGGAGGAGAGATTTTTGAGGTAGTTTTCTCTCAGAAGGGTTTTTGGAAAGTTTCTGGACAGAACCGGCCTGATGGGTTTGCCAAACCGGTCTGACCGGTTTCCCCTGCCTGTTTGAGGCTAAGTCCAACAGAAGCGGTCTGGCCGGTTTCAGAAACCGGCCTGACCGGTTTGGGCCGCCAGCAGTAGTGTCGTGTGTGTTTCCGCTGCGTGTGTGCTGTGGCTGTTGGTTGGGTCTTGCTCCTTGGTCCAGTAGCACTTGAGTGATTGCGTGGACTTGGCAAAAGAAGCTTGCAGAGGTGAACGAGTGAAATTGGGTTCATAGGCCGAATTCTTGAATAGAATTTTTATCAGCTCCCATTCACTCCCCCCCTCTCTGGTTTGCCGTTTCGGTCCTTCAATATTTGACGATTGGCGTAGGCTACACCAAGTTTGCGGGATTTGCAGTGGTTCACCAGAAAACCACTAGGTTACTCAGTTGAGCCACAAAACCGAGGCCGAAGACTCGACGAGGAGGTGCGGCAACCCAGGCTGGTTCAACTACCTAAGAGGGGCGGTCTAACCGCCTGGGCCGGTCTAACCGCCCAAGGGGGGCGGTCTGACCGCCCGGGTCGCTGCTGCCGAGAAGCTTCAAAGTGGAGGACACGCGTCAGGATTGCAAGGCTTGCGACGAGGCTAAGCAAGGTTGCGGTCGCTGGGCATCCGTCCGATGGAGAAAATCTAAAGACTTCCAAATTTGCCATTGAGGGGCATGTATCCCTAGTTATTAAGTAAGGGTGGTTTGGTCTTTTGGGTGCCTCCATATATACTCTTGAGGGGATGGATGGCAGCAAACTCTTGGAACCCTAGCTCATTTGTATTCCCGTTTTCGTTTATATTTTCCTCTAGTTTTCTAGGACTAGCTTGAGTGCTTCGTGTGAGATCTAGAGAGAGGGATGGATGATCGGGTGGCAAACTAGACCTTGTATGAACCTTCATGGTATGTATAGATGATTAGGCGTGGTTCCTTAAGGCCTTGTGTTGTCTCTCCCGTTTTCCCTTTTGGTGGTTTTCGGTGCTCTTGCTAGTGATTTTCTTGGAGGAGTTTTGAGGGTGTTTTCTTGGGGATTCTTGTTGGGTGTTACGTATGAGGACCTTGTGCCTCTTTGGCTGGTGACCGTGCCCCAAGAAATCCATTGAATCGACCTTGATTTGGTGGTTTTTGAGTTGCTCGAGTTCTTGACCTAGAGGGCCTAAATCCGCGATTCCCTTTGATTGTGGGCATTTCGGTTCGATTCCTTTGAGGGAGAGGTTGCCCAGGAGGTAACCCAGCTATCATCGAAGTTTCGCCACAATCGGTGGGGTGAATTGGGAGATTGGGCGATGGGAAGTTGAGGGTTGACCCGCGGCCAGATTTTCTGGGTAGGGCGGCCTAAACGCCCTGGGTCATCGAGGTGAAGGTTTTGGTTTTACTGGATCTTCCTCGGTGAGTTTGTTCACCTTGATCAAAGGAGCGTTCAAGTGAAATCTCGGATTGTTTCGGCGCTGTTTGCTTGGAGTTCTTGCTCGGTATTCTTTGCTGGGTACAGGAGGTTAGACCGCCCGTGGTAGCCGGTCCAACCGCCCCTAGGCCCCTAGGTGAAGTTTTGGTTTTCCCCAACATTTCCTGGTAACTAGCTTTGCTTCGACCAGAGATTTCTGTTGGTGAAATTGTGGTGCGTTTTAGTGCTTGGAAGAGGTGTTTCAGAGGATTTCTCGGTTGCCTGGTGAAGGCGGTCTAACCGCCCACCATACCCGGTCTAACCGCCCCCTTAGACTGCTAGCTACCGAGTTGTTTCCGCTGCCATGTGCGTGTAGGAGTTGAGGTTGTTGGAAGTCTTTGTTCCTAAGACCAATAGCACTTCAGTGGCTACGTGGTTTTGGCAAACGGAAGGTAGAAGTGTGGAGCGTGTGATTTTGGGTGTCCGAATGAGTTTATCTTGTTTGGGAAGTCATCCCATTGGAGAAATTTTTTTGTCGGCTCCCATTCACTCCCCCCTCTGGTCGCCTAATCAGTCCTTCAATTGGTATTAGAGCCGATTCAGGTCTTTATTGACTCTAGCAAGTCTAAGATCCAAAGATGGCATACCAGGAACGGGGTTCGGGTCCTCCACACTTCGATGGCAAAAACTAACAGATGTGGAGTAAGGGGATGGTGGCGTTCCCCCGCGGAAAGGGTCAGATCCTTTGGGATGTCACGGTGGACACAGTCTATGTCCAACCGATGAACTTCCTCGCTCCGGGATCGAGGGACATGTTCGACGCCAACAACAAGGCGGTCGACTACTTGTTTCATGCTCTATGTCAACCTGAATTTGATCGGGTGCACACGGGGAGCTTGGCTTGTAGAATTTGGTCGGTGTTGAAGGAAGCTCATGTTGGAAATTCTCAGGTTCAGGCTCAGATGTATGCAACTTACCGAAGAGAGTACGAGAACTTCACTCATCTCCCCGGTGAGTCCATCGACGCTTATTTCAGAGGTTTACAGTGGCGGTAAACAATATGAGGGCCAATGTGGACGTGCTCCCGTACGATGATCATGATAGGGCTGTAAAGCTCTTACACTGTATCGTACGATTTGGGGTGGAAAGTTCGAGGCCATTGTAGAATCTGAGAAGTATGACACTCTGACCGTGAATGAGCTATTCTCGAAGCTCAAGTCGGCTGAGGTGGATCAGGACATGATAGTTAAGATTGAGGGCCCAACTGACTCTCATAGTCTCACCCTCATCGGTGGCTCAAAAGGAAAATCTAACGCTAACCCATTCACCAGGATGTTCTCCTTGTCCTCTTTGATGTCTTTCCCAGATGAGGAGTTCAACGTCCTCGGAGAGGATGAGCTAGCGTTGCTGACCAGGCGGTTTGAGAGGATGCACAAGAACCGGGTGAACACGAGGAGGAACACCAGGACATGCTTCCAGTGCGGCAAGCTGGGACACTTCGTCGTCGACTGCCCGAAGAAGGTCGAGAAGAAGGACAACTACAAGCACAAGTCGAAGACGGATGGCAAGTAGCATTCAAGGTGTGACCACAAGCACAAGCACAAGGGTAAGCACAGGGACGAGCGAGGATCGAGGAAGAAGGAGAGCCGAGGCAAGGCCCAAGCAATGGTTGGAGCGAGTGACGTCGACTCCAGTTCTGCGTACTCCACCTCGAGCTCGAGTAGCAGTGAGAATGAAGGTGATCGGCGTAAGGGCGGGAAGCCATCCAAGAACCTGAGCGGGCTGAGCTGCTTCGCTTGAGATGGCTTCTGCAACATGGTGCTTAGCTCCAGCAGCAAGAAGAGCAATAAGAGTGACTCGGACTCTGACTCCGACGACAAGGTACGTGATGAACTTCCCTTCTTGCGTCAGGAGAATAAACAGCTTGGCTTGTTGCTTTATAATCATGATGACATGCTTAGAGAGGCTAAGAAGATGAGGATAGAGCTTAGGGCTTCGCTTGAGGATGCTAGGACTAGAGTGGCTGACTTAGAAACACAAAACTTGGATACTAAACTTGAAATTCACTCACTTAAGGCTTCACCTGTTGTTTCTGATGAAGTTGAATGTGCTAATTGTCCTATTTTTCTAGTTGATCTTGCTATGTTTAAGGAAAAGCATGCCTCCAAGTGTGAGGAACTAGATGTGCTTAGGGTTGAAGTGGCTGAGCTTAAGTCTAGACCTGCTTTGCTAGGTGCTTTCACTTCTTGCCCTGTTTTGCATGGAAAAATTGATGAGATGCATGATTACATTGTTTCTCTTGAGGCTAAGCTGAAAGAATTGATTCCTGCTTCTTGCTCTACCTGTGAATTGCATGCTTTGAAAAATATGGAACTTGCACATTATGTGGATCGCTTGCAGGATGAGAATGATGAGTTGACAAAGTTGATGGGTTGATTGTCTGGTCATGAGCCTCGATTAAGGATAATGATCGAGACATATAAGCGCTAGGATGGGGAAGCGCTTGGAGCAAACAAGGTTGGTGAGAGAACTGGTGCGAATGAGGGGAAGATCGGAGATATCCCAGAGCCATCAAAAACCCACCACAAAAATGCCTTTGTTCCCAAACCGAATCATCTTAGGAACCGACTAGACACAACCCCAGCTCCATCCGTGTTTCCTCCACAAACCGACAATTTTCAAAAAAACCCATCAAATTCAAGAGTGATTTGGGGATTGTGTTCTTTGGGAAGGAGAGTGAGAAGCCAAGTGAGGAGAAACCGGTTGAGAAGTCAAGTAGAGAGAAACCAAATGAACAGCCTCATCCCAAGCCTAAGCCTAAGCCCATAAAGTTGCATTGTGGCTATTGTGGGAGAGATGGTCACAAGGATGAGTTTTGCTTCAAGAGGAAGCGAGACGAGAGAATGGCAAAGGAGTGGGCTAACAAGGATAGGTACAACCCTTCCCATGGTGTACCTGAGCCTCGTATGCCACTGCCCAGGGGCTAGGCGGTTGTGAGAAGTGTTCCCCAATGGGGAGATGCGAGTTCTCGCAGCCGAGGTCGTGATTCTGGTGGTTGGTTTGGAGAGGTTGCAGGTGGTCAGTTTGCTAGGCGTTCTCCCCCTCGTGCTCAATATGGGGATGGGAGGAGTCGTAGCTTTGAGATGGAGAGGAGGAACGGTCCACGGTCTTCCTTTCGTGGTTTTGGTCCTCCTCCAGTTAGAGAGGGTTGGTTCCCTCGTAGTGGCTACCATGCTGGAGTTCGTGGATGCAGCATTAATAGGAGGAATGTTTTGGATTGTGCTAACCCCAATTTGGAGCAAATGGCCAAGCATTGGTTTGACTCTTTTGGTACTAACCCCAGTGTTGAGTCGTTTGTCGCATATGTTTTGGTTGTTCGAGGCATATGACCGGAGACAAGGGGTGGTTCTCAAGTCTCGTCCCGGTGGTGACAAAGAGGTACATCACCTTTGGGGACAATGGGTGAGGGTGTGTGCTGTCAGAAGGTGAGATTAAGGTGAGTGAAAAGATCACTCTCAGGCGAGTTGCTCTTGTTCAATCGCTTGGATACAATTTGCTTTCCGTGTCCTAGCTATTGGATGAGGGTTTTGAGGTGTTGTTTCGGCCTGGTGGATCTCGGATTTTGGATTCTCGAGGGGACCTTGTCTGTATGGTCGTTCCCGAGGGTCAGCTGTTTCAAGCTGATTTTTCTCAGTCTTCTGGTGTTGAGAGTTGTTTCTTGGCTGGTTCTTCGAGTGAGTTGTGGAAGTGGCATAAGAAGTTTGGTCACTTGAGCTTTGACCTTTTGTCTCGCTTGAGTGAACTCAATTTGGTCTGAGGATTGCCACGGTTGAGGTTTGAGAAAGAGTTGGTTTGAGCGCCGTGTAGTCATGCCAAGATGGTAGCCTTTTCTCACCCACTTCTCACCGATGTGATGACTGAGCGTCCATGTGAGCTACTCCATATGGACCTTGTTGGCCCAGCTCGTGTGCGATCTGCGGGTGGAAAGTGGTGGACTACTACTCTCGGTATGCGTGGGTGTTCTTTCTTGAGGAGAAAGGGGAGACGTTTGGTTTTGTTCGAGATCTTGTCTTGAGGTTGAGGAACGAGAGGCATGGAAATGCCATATGAGCGATCTGCAGTGACAATGGCTCGGAATTCAGAAACTCTCGCTTCGAAACTATTTTCCATGACTTGGGTCTTGAACACCAGTTTTCAAGTCCGTATACGCCTCCCCAAAATGGCGTGTTAGAAAGGAAAAATAGAACCTTGTGTGAGATGGCTCGGATGATGCTTAATGAGCATAGGACTCCGAGAAGGTTCTGGGCTGAGGCGGTGAATACCACTTGCTATGTTTCGAATAAGATCTCCCACAGAGTGCATAAGAAGAAAACCTATTACGAGTTGATGCACGGTCGCATATCCAAGGTGAGTCACTTCCATATCTTTGGTTGCAAGTGCTTTATCCTTAAGAAAGGGAAGAAGTTGGATAAGTTTGAGGTTAGGTCGGTCGATGGTATTTTATTTGGTTATGCATCTGACTCTAGAGCATATCGTGTGCTCAATCTAGAAACTAACCAAATCGTAGAAACTTGCGAGGTAACCTTCGACGAGACACAGCCACGTAGTCAGCTTGTCTTTGACTGTGCAGGTGATGATGAACTTGGCGAGGAGATCTTTCAGGAGGAGGAGCGTGAACATGGAGATGATGAAGATGGAGGTGTGGTGCCCGCGTTGAGCATGTACCTACTACTTCGACTAAAGTGCTGGACGGCCCCTCTCCCACACCTACGACGATAAACCAAGATCAAGGAGAAGCTACTGTTGAGGGGGCGGTAGCGTCAAGGCGAGAACCTCCCAGGCAAGTACAAGTGGATCACCCAGCTTCAAGGATCATCAGCGACATGAATGAACGTACTACACGGTCGAGGGTTCGGAACAATTCTCATTTCGCTCATGCTGCTTTTGTTGCCACCTTTGATCTCAAAGACATTGGACATGCACTATATAATCATAATTGGGTTAATTCGATGCATAAGGAGTTGTAGAACTTTGAGAGGAATCATGTTTGGGAATTGGTTGACCCTCCCCAAGGGTGTAAGACGATTGGGACAAAATGGGTGTGGAAAAACAAAGAGGGGAGAGAAAGGTGAAGTGGTGAGAAACAAGTCAAGGCTTGTTGCTCAGGGGTATAGTCAGAAATAGGGGATCGACTACGAGGAGACCTTTGCTCCTGTAGCTCGTTTGGAGGCGATCAGGATCCTTCTAGCCTTTTCTGTGGCTAAAGGGTTCAAGTTATACCAGATGGATGTAAAGAGTCCTTTCTTGAATGGTGTGTTGGAGGAAGAAGTGTATGTGAGGCACCCATCGGGGTTTGAGAGTGAGAAGTACCCCCACCGGGTGTATAAATTGAGGAAGGCGTTGTATGGGTTGAAGCAGGCGCCTAGTGCTTGGTATGGTAGGTTGAGGGGGTTCCTGTTTGAGCGAGGGTTTGAGATGGGGAAGGTTGATCATACCTTGTTTCTCCTCAGGCAGGGCAGAGATATCCTGATTGTGCAGGTGTACGTGGATGATATTGTCTTTGGTGGCTTGTCCAACTCTCTGAGCATGGATGGGTGAGTTGCAGATGATATGAGAAGGGAATTTGAGTTGAGCATGACGGGTGAGTTGCAGTTCTTCCTCGGGATACAAATCAAGCAATCAAAGGAAGGAACATTTGTGCACGAAGCTAAGTACACCAAGGACATTGTGAGGAAGTTCAAGATGGAAGATTCCAAGGCTATGGCGACGCCTATGAGTACGACTACAGCTCTTGATGCGGATGAGGAAGGTGAACACGTGGACCAGAAGGAGTACCAGAGCATGATCGGGTCACTCTTCTACTCGATGGTGACGAGGCCGGACATCCAGTTCTCGGTATGTTTGTGCGCTCGTTTTCAAGCGTCTCCAAGGACTTCGCATCGACAGGCGGTCAAGCGCATATTCAAGTACTTGCGTCACGCTCCTGATTTTTGCCTTTGGTACTCCACGTCTTCTTCTTTGGCGCTTCAAGGTTTTTCAGACACGAATTTTGCAAGATGTCGGTTGGATAGGAAGTCCACTTCTAGGACTTGCCAGTTTTTGGGATCTTCTTTGGTGTCTTGGTCTTCCCGCAAACAGTCGACTGTTGCTCAATCCACTACCGAGGCAGGGTACGTTTCCGCAGCTAGTTGTTGCTCTCAGCTCCTTTGGATCACATACTATTGACGGTGTATAATCGTATTAAACTTCAAGTAGACTTGCAAGCAGACAAGACTCCCGTCGTAGTCAAGGGACCCTTCTTCCCATGAGTGGTGAACCCAAGGTATCGAATCCGTGGAACAAATGTGTGATGCAAGAGTTGATCTAGTAAAGCCGAGAAACTTAGATCTTCAAGAGGTGAAACCTATGCATATAATCTTAAAGAACATCAAAACGAATCTAATCTACTAAAGACCGGAGGTAGCAAGCGATAGAGGGGGATAGGTAAACCGATCTAGAGAGATCGGATCAAGCCTTCTGTTGAAGTTCCGAGCAAAAGAAGAAATAGCAAGTTCAATCTCATTAGAAGCCTCTTTAAACCACAGTTTCCCGTCCGACTCCGAAAACGCCCGCCTTTTAGAGCCACTGTTCTGTCACAACGCACTCCTATTCGTGCGGGTTAGTCTAGGGCGAGTCCAAGGACAAGTTGAAATCTTTCGAAAGGTCAGGCATGCACCTCTAGCCACAGCGGCTACGAGAACATCATATGTGATCTATCCCAAGAATAGATCTAAGATAAGAAAAGCCGATCGAAATCAAAGACGTAGGAGAAACACTTGATCACTAGAAACCGGATTGCAACTTGATAAATCAACTTGGTACATGATACATGAATCAAGATCACCACCAGGATCCTACCTCGATCTTGCTTCTAGCTCCGAGAACTCCAACGTGGTCTTCCTTGCAAGGTTCCCACGCCGGCTAGGGAGACCCTAGTCAACTAGCTCGATCCTCTCCTCTCCGAGATGGTGTCCCTCTCTTGTCTTCTCCTCGGCGACCGATGACCAATGAGTTGATGCGTGACTCTCGGCCTCAGGGCTATAAATAGCCCGAATGGCGGCTAGGTCAAAGGTGGTGACTGGGCCACGGAATGGGCTGGGCCGGTCAGCCTGGGCCCATTTCGGCCCAGTCAGCCACCTCCTTCACTCGGTGTCGGTTCCCGAATCTTCTAGATCCTTCCACCTTCTGCAGGTGGGCACTTGTCGTCAGTTTCTCTCCGAGTTGGACGAAGCTCCTTGTCCCGCAAGATTCGGCACTTTTCTGGCTAGGTCCTCGGAGTTTGTCATCTTCTCGGGTTAGGTCCCTGGGATTCTTGGAGTCAAGTTTGCTTCATTGCATGACTTGTACAGGGCTTCAAGGTCTTGTCACAAGGTGCTTGATGAACTTATCCCGGAAGTCTTGCTTTCAACGCTAAAACCCTGCATAAACACTAAACTCCAAAACCGACATGCACAAGTGAACTTGTTATACCACGGGGGTTAGTACCAATGGATAAGGTATAAAACTCATGCCAACACCGAAGGTAAACTCATGACTAGGTTGACGGAATTTCACCGTCAACATCTCCCCCATGCTTAAACCTTCCTCATCCTCGGGTAAGCCTTCGATGGATATCATCGTTGCCCTTCATTGTTTAGACCTTGCACTTGATCATACATGAGAAAACATAATGCTCAAAATTTTAATTTGTTAAGGATTCATGATGTGCTAGCCTTCATCCCTATGGAGGGTAGATTCTTAATTAAGCTTATCCCACAAGTATTAACTTGCTCCAAAGTTTAAATAGATCTCAGAAATTTTGAAATAAAGAATGAGATGAAAAAGAGCTAAACCAAGTTCACAAATTTAAATCATCTTGCATATTGCTCATGAACTCTCATCTCATCTTGTCTCTCAAGCCTATTTATTCTAATCCTTTCCCTCTCATAACATATATATAAGTGGTAGGCTTTATATGGAGCTTTTTGGGAAAGTTCAGTCCTACCAAGATATTATAAATGAGATGTTCTCAAAACAAGACAAGCTTCTCATGGTCTTACCGAGACTCGTGAAAAAGGTCATTGAAAAATAATGTTATATCAAGGAGGGGAGAGAAAAATACACAAACTTGAGATAGGTGGACACGTGCAAATGGCAAAGAGTGATCCCGAGGCACAAAGGAAGTCTGCGTTATCGGATTGCACATGGTTGGAAAATGAGTATGGACCTCTTAATCTTGAAACCATGAAATTCCTAATGCACTTTAGAGAACCAGGGAGTTCACTTTATTTTATTTTTACACATACTCATATTTTTTTCTTACTCTCATACATATATATATTTTTTTTTTCTTTATTTCTTTTTTTTCTTTCTCTTTCTCATTTTTTCTTTTTCTTTCTCGTCTTTTTTATTCTTTCTCATTAAAAAAATTTATTTACTCCCCTTTGAACTCTAAAATTGCATTGTACCAACCTCCTCCCCCATGCTTAGATGTTTGCTCGTCCTCGGGCAAAGAGGTGATAAAGATAAGGTAGGTACCGGAAATACTTTTCCTTCGGAGAGATACTTGAAATCTTCAATCTTGGCATCGTCTTGCAATCTTCCTTGAATTGATGATCCGTTCTCAACGATAGGTTGTGGTCAAGGAGGTAATCACAAAAGATGTTTTTTGGTTTTAAGGGTGGGTATCCGGCGAGGTTTGTGAGATCTCCGATATGGGGATAAACATAGCACGAATAAAAGGCTAGCAATAAGATGGATACGCAAAAACGGAATGACTAGCTTCTTAGTCTCGGGCCAGAGAAATCATGTGTCACACCTGTTTTCTGAAGAGAAACCAAGTGCATCTCATATGTGCGCCAGGATTAGTTTACACACATATGATAGACGAAATGAGTGAAATATCATTAACAGTATTTAAATGTATTTTAGAGTTTAACCACTTATTACACTCATGCAGGAGACTCGAAGGTCTCTAACAATGGAAAACGATAGCTACTCGTCGAGTCCTCATCTTCCGCTCCCACAGGCACGTGATTGGGGGTCCGCAAGCCTCAGAACTCATCGTAGTCATCATAGAATTCCCCTCCAAAGTTCTCTTATGAATAGCGATAAGCAAGGCTGAGCACACTTATGGTTGGAACTCAGCAAGTGGGGGAAGACGCAAGGCTATCAAGGTAGGCTATGGTTTTGTAGCGGTTAGCATTTTAATGTTGGTCAAGTTTTATTCAAAGAACACCTATTTACTAGGTGTAAGTTTATACCAACCCACTTAAGAAAAACTTTACAACAAAACTTTCCAAAGCTCATCGAGCTTAACCAAACCACGATTTATCTCATCTTTAAGTTTATTAATCATGTGAGGGTCCAAGCCACTCATGACCGTGAGCACGGCTGATCGGTCAGTTTTACACTCTGCAGAGGTTTGCACACTGTACCCACAGTTCGCATAAAAGTTCTGAAGAACTTTCAACCCAACCATGCGATGCTGGCCAAGCACCATACCACACTTCCGAGGTGTGATTGCATAGGGGCGCTACGAAGCCTTTACAAAGGCATGCAAAACACTAACGACCCGCATAGTTACGGATTAGGGCGGACCATAACCCTCCCTAATGGTCAGCACCTTAGCAAAGGCTGTTACCCCAGAAGGACCGGGCTATACCCCTGCAACCCGGATCCCCCTCCGCTTCTTTCGGAAAAGGGTGACTAGTACGATCACACACCTAATTATTCGGCTAAGGTCGGAGCCATGTGACACTGTGGTTGCGCATGTTTTCTTGGGGGTTCTCCATGTTCTGATTAATTCAGGTGTTCTTGCATTACCCAAAACATTAAACATTAACCAGAGATCATTTCCTTTTTAAAAGACTGTTTTAACCAACCCATGTTGAGCAACTAGCATTTTCTACCCAAAAACGTTTACTTAAACTGGTTGGCCAAGGATCAGGGTAAGAGGTCTAGGTATGTCCTTAAAAAGGTAACCCCGTCAAATTAATGCAATGATATAATAAAAGTAAACTTAATCATAATGCAGTTATATAGGACAAAAATAGAATATGCTGGGGGCGAAGACCACTTGCCTTCTTCAACTACAGCAAAGTTTTCTTCTTCCTCGAACAACTGCTCCTGATCGACTTCGAGAGGTTGCTCAGTTGAAACAGGCACGATATCTACGATTTCACACATAAAGCATACAATAAATAAAACAGATCACCAATAAAGTCTAAAGACTAAAAACACGCTACTAAAGTCACGGGCTCGCTAAGACGATCGCATACACAGCTAGAATGCTAAAAACGGAGCTAAAAATAGAAGATACGCTAAAAACAAGGTCCAGGGACTAATCTGCGAAGAACTGAACTTTCCAGGGACGTAACAGCAAGAAAACAGGGGCTAAAAGGTAATTATGCTTAAAAATAGAATGTCTAAATCATAAAAAGGGTGTTATGGACCTCGGGTATGAAATTCTAATAAGGACAGGGGCTTAAACATAAAATACAGGACTGAAGTGAAAGAGTCTAATGAGGTGGACGGACCGGCCTGCGAATTTAAAGAAACTGAAGGTCTCTTTAACATAAGACCCCGGGTTGATTGGTATGCGCGGGATTGACCCGCGGTACTGACGGTGTATTTTGGTACACCAAACATGTTCATTACACTTTGGTTTGGATTTGTTTATGAAACTAACCCACCACTAGGCACACTAATCATATAACAAGTTCATCTATGTGCATGCATTTGGAAGTGTTGTGTTTATGTAGGAAAACAAGAACATAAAGGACAGATTCGGAACAAGTTCAAAGGAGCATTTACGGAGTCTTGTTCGTGTTCATGAACTTGATGAAATCACTTCCAATGGTGGCAAGGACCGAAGTTCTACGTAGGAACACCCCCGGGGATTGAAGCGTAAAACACCGAACTTCATGCACGAAGAACCTCCATCTTGGACGCGAGGATGACATCGTCAAAATCATACAAGTGGAAGGGGCAAAGTGCATAATCACTTGAGAACCCACGGGTGCGAAGGGGCGACCGAACCGGGCCGAAATGGTCCTGGGCCGGTCGGCCAGGCCGACCGGCCCAGTCCACTTCTGGCGTCGGTTCGGCCCCCTTTCCTTGCACCTAAAGGATCTTCAACCCTAAAACCCTGGAGGCACCGCCATTCGCAGAAGGGGGAGCCATACGCACCAGGAGGCCATCCACAAGCTAGAGAGGAGGGAGATCTTCGGAGGGAGATCGTCCACCTCGAAGGAAGCACCTACAAGTGGAGAAGAAGGAAGACACCGTCGGAAGGGTGACCATGATCAACGGTGCTATGTCTAGCACCTTGATGGGGTAATCTCCTTATTCGTCCACGGGTTGTAATCGATGTTGAGATGTAATCGTACTTTGTTGGATTATCTATCTATCATCTTGTGTTGAATATACTTTATTGCTTAAGGTTAGCTACCATACCGTAAAAGGAGTAGAGGTCCAATGCTTCCTTGGATACATTCAATATGTCGTGTCCATCATAGGTCTACTCACGAATACCTTCGCGTAATGACAGTACGGGAGGAGGGAAAGGGAGAAACCCCCGATAGATTAGATTGGTTTTCTTGTTTAAAGTGATTGCATGATCAAGTATCGTAGACCCATGGGCGAGTGTCTTTTATCTTGTTTGCTTAATCATTCTCTCTAGTGTAGTTTAGTTGTTTTCTAGTTTAATCATAGTTAGGGATTGAGTATCTAGAGTGTAAAGGTAGATCGAACGCTTGTAATCCCCTTGCTCCGCGGATTGACAAGAACCTTGGGAATCCCGTGGTGAAAAAGGTGTCGGTCAGTACGCTTGCGGATCGTAGAGGGATACGTCTTTTATCCGTCAACAAGCCCCTTTTTTCTGGCGCCGTTGCCGGGGAGCAAGCTAGTTTACATCGTTTGGTTTGCATCTAACTTATTTTTATATTTTGTTTATCTTTTGTTTGCTATATCTAACACATTTTATCTAGAAAACCACTTTGTTTTGTTTTTGTTTTTGTTTTTATCTTATTGTCTAGATGGCGTTCGTCAATCAATCCGTGGAAGAACTGGAGAAATCACTAAGGGATTACGCTAGCCCTCGATGTGAAGACATAAAAGTACAAGAGTCGGATTCGAAGCTCGAAGCGACCAAGTATGAAATTAAATCCAAGGTCATCGAGATGGTGGCGGCAAACCCATTTGAAGGGATGGTTACGGAGAACCCATATAGGCACATAAGGCATTTCATGACGCTATGCAACACGGTGCGTCAAGGAGTTCCCTATGAATGGTTCAAATGGAATCTCTTTACCTACTCACTTGCCGGTGAAGCAAAGACATGGTACTCGTTTGCGTCCTTTGTGAAGGACCGATAAGGCGACCAGAGAGGGGGGGGGAGTGAATGGGAGCCGATAAAAATTCTTCTCGAGGGAGATTGAAACTCCGCCAAGACGAACTAGCTCGGTCGAACCCCCGAAATCACACGCTCCGCACTTCTACCTCCCGTTTGCCAAAACCACGTAGCCAGCGGAGTGCTGCGGTCCTAGGAACAAACTCTACCAAAGCAACCACAACACACACGCAGCCGACGACGGCGGAAACAACTCGAAAGCCGGCTAACCGGAGGGGGCGGTTAGACCGGGTATAGGGGGCGGTTAGACCGCCTCCACCGGCAACCAAGAAATCCTCCGAAACGCCTCTTCCGAGCACCAAAACACACCACGGTTTCACCAACGGAGATCTCTCGGTCAAAGCCATGCTAGCTACCGAGAAAATCTTGGCGAAAACCAAAACTTCACCCAAGGGCCTAGGGGCGGTTAGACCGGCTACCGGGGCGGTCTAACCTCCTGTACCCACGAACGAACTCCAACCAAGAACACCTAGCAAACCGCACGAGAACGACCCCAAATTTCACCCGGACACTCCTCCGATCAAGGCGAGCAAACTCACGAGAGGAAAATCCGGCGAAACAAAACTTTGACCGGAAACACCCGGGCGGTTAGACCGCCCCTCGTAGGCGGTTAGACCGCCCCTTCCCGGAAAACGAACCCGCGGGTCAAACCTCAACTTCCTCGCGCCCGATCTCCTGAATCACTCCACGGATTGAAGCCAAACTTCGGGAATAGTTGGGTTACCTCCTGGGCAACCTCTACCTCAAAGGAATCGACCCGAAACGCTCACAATCAAGAGGAATCGAAGAAACCGCTTCTCTAGGTCAAGAACTCGCCCAACTCGAGAGACCATCAAATCGAGTCCGATTCAAAGGGGATTTGGGGGCAAAGTCACCAGCCAAAGAGGCACAAGAACCTAATACGTGACACCCACCAAAAACCCCAAGAAATCGTTCTCAAAACTCCGCCAAAAAGAGCTCCGAAAATCAACACAAAAGAGACGGGAAAGCCACCATGAAGAACAACGCCGAACCTTCTATACATGCCATGAATGGTTCGTATAAGGTCTAGTTTGCCACCCAAACATCCATCCCTCTCTCTAGATCTCACATGAAGCTCTCAAACTAGCCTTCTAAAAACCTAGGGAAAATGGAGAACGAAAATGGAAAAACCAAATGAGCTAGGGTTCCAAGTGTTTGCTGCCATCCACCCCTCTAATGAGTATATATGGAGGCACCCAAAAGACTAAACTACCCTTCACTAATAACTAGGGATACATGCCCCTCAAGGGCGGATTTGGAATTCTTGATGTCTTCACCATCGGACGGATGCCCGGCGACCGCACCCCGCGTAGCCTCGACGCACGCCTTGCGATCCCGACGCGTGTCCTCCGCTTCGAAGCTTCTCGGCGCCGGCGGCCGGGCGGTCGACCGCCCCCCGGGCGGTTAGACCGGCCCCGGGGAACCGACCGACCCCGGGCGGTCCGACCGCCCTCCCGGGCGGTTGAACCGGCCCGGGTGGCCGCACCTCCTCGTCGAGTCTTCGGCCTCGGTTTTGTGGCTCAACCGAGTAACCCAGTGGTTTTCTGGTGAACCACTGCAAACCCCGCGAACTCGGTGTAGCCTCCGCCAATCTCCACTCATGACTCGGCTCCCACGTAGTCCCGGCTCGACCTTGGTTTTGAGGCTCTACCAAGAAACCGTCCACGACTTCATCTTGCTGTTCATGCCACCATGCGGCCCGCACTTGACCCCGCTGGCCACCGGGTCCCTCGAACGAAGCCTACTTGTCTTCTCCACACCTGGAGGCCTCACCGGCAACGACCTTTCGCGCTTGTTCTTCACCCCGCACCAACACGAGTCAAGCCGTAACCTCGCACCCGCAATACTTAGCCAAGAATCAGTCCACACAACGTTGTCAATCACTCATCACACAAGGAAGCGACCATCCACCGGTCCTCGAACCACACATGGTCCTCAATCTCCCCCTTGATGAGTGCATTGACAACACACTCACATGAAGTAACATAAGAGAAAAGGAAAAGAAAAGAAACAAATAAAAGAAACCCCAACAAGCGATCGAAAGCCAAAGAAAGGCAAAGAGCAAGATCACTTGAAGAAGACAAGTCTCGGACCCCTTAGGCAAGGGCAACGGCTCGACACATCCGAGACAAAACACAGCTCAAGCAAAGAGCGCAAACCACCAAAGCAAAACTCGAACACCACAAAGAGCTCCCCCCTGCACAAATGCAAGCTCCCCCGAGCCACAAGACACTCCCCCCGAACACATGCATCAATGCAACTCGGGAATGCAACAAAAACCAAAACACGCTCACACCGCCGGGGCGGTTAGACCGCCTGCCCAGGGCGGTTAGACCGCCTCTGCCTGAACTGACCGCCTAGGGGGCGGTTAGACCGCCCAAAGAGACCGGCCCTGCACCAAACTGCTCAATAATTGCCCGAAACAATTGGAACACCTTCCAAACACTCCCAGGTGCCCAAACCATGCACAAACTTATCCCCCTTGTTGACAATGCATGAATCAAGGCAAAATGCGAAAACTTGCAACATATAGCTTCTCGAATATACAAAATTCATCACAAGGAGCTACACAAGTCCAAATGAGCAAGTTAGATACTCGACAGGTTCGTAAGGACCTTAACTACGTGATCACCAAGTTTCACAACCATTGGACAAGGCTAAAAAGGATTTTAGTAATTTTGCGAAAAGTTACTCTCTCACAAGCAAATACCTAAACATGAGCAAAACATATCAAAATGGCAAAGCCACTCAAACTTCATGCTAGGACAGCCATTCTAATCATAAGACCATCATAAACACCCAAAAGCACCTCATGTCATGTCAAAGCCACCGAGCCATGTGCCTACTTCTATGTATGAGACTTCTCATTGGTAGGCATCATGCAACGGTTTAGCACCCAAAGCAAATTAATTTCAGCACATATGACATGGGAACATATTTTCCAAGCATTTTTCATTTCATTTTCAGATTTGTAAATGGTACATGAAATGTCTTTGCGACAAAAAGGAACTTATGCCCCTCCACAAGATTAAGCAAGAGGGCTAAACATTCATGATGGCAAGCGAGCCTTTGGCTCCATATGATCAATAAACTAGCTATCCAACCACAAAGTAAGCATAGCAAAGCCACTAAAACATGCCAAGATCATATATAGGCATTTACACATGAGAGAGCATGCATATGACATTTTTCAAAAATTAGCCATCAACCATGGATCATTCATCAAGATCATCAAGAGCTAAGCCAAACTAACCGTAGCATATCAAACAAGCTCACAAGAACATATATAGCAACCCATGGTAAACATTGTATATAGGAGAAGCTTTCCCTAAAAATGCATATGATACAAAATGCATGCAATCTAAGATACAAGGATGCCTATACATCATGTTACATATGCCATGCCAAATGCAAGAAATGCACAAAGGAAAGCTATACATATGCTACAAACCGGTTCCTCGAGGGGAGGCAAAACGGGCTCGACACCACCGGCAAAAGAAAGCCCCCACACACCCAACTCAAGAAATCAAACACACACCAAGTTCCCCCCGCAAACGAGTGAAAGTTGCTTGATCTAGGGGTTTGGTGAAAATATCGGCTAGTTGGTCATGTGTGGGTACATGGATCAAGGCTATCTTCCCTTTCTCTACGTTGTCTCTCAGGAAATGATACCTCACTTCTATGTGTTTGGTTTTGGAATGGAGCACTGGGTTCTTTGCAACGCTTATGGCACCGGTGCTATCACATTGAAGTGGGACATGGGTATACTCCTCACCAAAGTCACTCATGGTGTAGGTGATCCAAAGGAGCCGAGAGCAACAACTAGCGAGCGGCAACATACTCGGCTTCGGTCGTGGATTGAGCAACACTCGGACCGCTTACGAGAAGACCAAGACACCAACGAAGAACCCAAAAGCGGCAAGTCCCGAAGTGGACTTCCTATCCAACCGACACCCGGCAAAATCCGCGTCCGAAAAGCCATGAAGCGCCAAAGAAGAGGACGCGGAGTACCAAAGGCCGAAGTCGGGAGTGTGACGCAAGTACCCGAAAATTCGCTTCATCGCTTGCCGATGCGAAGTCCTCGGAGACGCTTGAAAACGAGCGCACGGACACACCGAGAATCGTATGTCCGGCCTCGTCGCCGTCAAGTAGAGGAGTGACCCGATCATGCTCCGGTACTCCTTCCGGTCCACGTGTTCACCTTCCTCGTCCGCATCAAGAGCCGTAGTCGTACTCATCGGCGTCGTCATAGCCTTGGAGTCCTCCATCTTGAATTTCCTCACAATGTCCTTGGTGTACTTAGCTTGGTGCACAAATGTTCCTTCCTTTGATTGCTTGATTTGTAGCCCGAGGAAGAACCGCAACTCGCCCATCATACTCATCTCAAACTCCCTCGCTCATATCATCCGCAAACCTCGCAACAAGAGAGTTAGACGAGCCACCAAAGACAATATCATCCACGTACACCCGCACAATCGGGATATCTACGCCCCGCCTCGGCAAAAACAAGGTCCGATCAACCTTCCCCATCTCAAAACCTCTCTCAAACAAGAACCCCCTCAACCTCGCCATACCAAGCTCTAGGCGCCTGCTTCAACCCATACGGCGCCTTCCTCAACTTGTACACCGGTGGGGGTACTTCTCACTCTCAAACCCCGGAGGCTGTCTCACATACACTTCTTCCTCCAACACTCCATTCAGAAAAGCACTCTTCACATCCATTTGATGCAACTTGAACCCTTTAGCCACTGAAAAGGCTAGAAGGATCCTAATCGCCTCCAAACGGGCTACGGGAGCAAAAGTCTCCTCGTAGTCGATCCCCTCCTTCTGACTGAACCCTTGAGCAACAAGTCTCGACTTGTTCCTCACAACCTCACCCTTCTCTCCCTCTTTGTTTTTCCACACCCACTTTGTACCAATCGGCTTACACCCCGGGGGGAGGGTCAACCAACTCCCACACCGATTCCTCTCAAAGTTCTCCAACTCCTCATGCATCGAGTTAACCCAATTGTGATCGGATAGTGCGTGTCCAATGTCTTTGGGCTCGAAAGAAGCAACAAACGCAGCATGAGCAAAATGGGAATTGTTCCGAACCCTCGACCGTGTAGTGCGTTCATTCATGTCGCCGATGATCCTCGAAGCTGGGTGATCCACTTGAACTCGCCGGGGAGGTTCTCGCCTTGAAGCTACCTCCCCCTCAACATCAGCTTCTCCTCGTTCTTGATTTGTCGTCGTAGGTGTAGCAGAGGGTCCATCCATCATCGTAGTCGATGTAGTGGGTACATGTTCAGCCGGGGGCGCCGCACCGCCATCTTCATCATCACCATGTTCATGCTCCTCCTCCGAAAGATCTCCTCGCCAAGCTCATCATCACCCGCACACTCAAAGACAAGCTGACTACGTGGCTCTGTCTCGTCGAAGGTTACCTCGCAAGTCTCCACGATTTGGTTAGTTTCAAGATTGAGCACACGATATGCTCTAGAATGAGATGCATAACCAAAGAAAATGCCATCGACGAGACCTAGCCTCAAACTTATCCAACTTCCCTCGCCTTTCTTCGAATGAAACACTTGCAACCAAAGACATGGAAGTGACTCACCTTGGGTGTGCGACCATGCATCAACTCATAGCATGTCTTTTTCTTGTGCACTCGAGGTATATCCTGTTCGACACATAGCATGCGGTATTCACCGCCTCGGCCCAATACCTCCTCGGAGTCCTATGCTCATCAAGCATCGTCCGAGCCATCTCGCAAAAGGTCCGTTCTTCCTTTGCACAACACCATTCGGGGAGGCGTATACGGACTCGAAAAGCGGGTGCTCAAGACCCAAGTCATGACAAAAAGTTTCAAAACGAGAGTTCCCGAATTCCGAGCCATTATCACTCGCGGATAGCTCGTATGGCATCTCCGTGCCTCTCGTTCCTCAACCTCAAGACTAGATCTCGAACAAAACCAAACGTCTCCCCCTTATCCTACGTAAAGAACACCCACGCATACCGAGAATAGTCATCCACCACAACAAGGACATACCACTTCCCACCCGCGGATCGCACACGAGCCGGGCCAACAAGGTCCATATGGAGCAGCTCGCATGGACGCTCAGTCATCACATCGGTGAGAGGCGGGTGAGAAGAGGCCACCATCTTGGCATGCCTACACGGAGCACAAACCAACTCTTTCTCAAGCCTCAAACGTGGCAATCCTCGGACCAAATTGAGTTTACTCAAGCGAGACGAAGGTCAAAGCTCAAGTGACCCAACTTCCTATGCCACTTCCACAACTCACTCGAAGAACCAGCCAAGAAACAACGCTCAACACCCGAAGACTGAGAAAAATCAGCACGAAACACCTGACCCTCGGGAACGACCATACAAACAAGGTCCCCTCGAGAGTCCACAATCCGAGAACCACCAGGCCGAAACAACACCTCAAAACCCTCATCCAACAACCGAGACACGAAAGCAAATTGTACCCCGGCGATTGAACAAGAGCAACACGCCTCGCAGTGATCTTGTCACTCACTTTTATCTCACCTTCTCGAAAGCACACGCCCACGCCCATTGTCCCCAAAGGTGATGTACCTCTTCGTCACCACGGGACGAGACTTGAGAACCACCCCCCGTCTCCGGTCATATGTCTCGAGCAACCGGAGTCAATCAACCAAATGTTCTTCAAGTCTCCCACCCGAAATTCAAAAACAAGCACGTGAGCGAACGGACGACTCAAAGATCGGGGTTAGTACCAAAAGAGGAAAACCAAGGCCGAGCCATTTGCTCGAAAGTGGGGTTAGCACCAACCAAAGCATCTCTCCTACCAAAGCTACCTCCACGAACACCACCACGGTAACCACCCCGAGGGAACCACCCCCTCACTCGCTTGGAGGAGGACCAAAACCACGGAAGACAACCCGTGGAACGTCCCTCCTCTCCTTCTCAAAGCTACGACTCCTCCCATCCCCGTAGTGACCTCGAGGGGGAGAATGCCTAGCAACCGACCACCCGTCGTCTCTCCGGACCAACCACCAAAGCAACTCCACCTCCCGGACACCGAAACCTCTCGACTCACCACCTCGAAAACCACTGCGCGAGTCGGGGGGGGGGCCGGTTAAACCGCCTAGCCAGGCCGGTCTAACCGCCCCCTCTGGGCTGGGCCGGTCTGACCGCCTAGCCAGGCCGGTCTGACCGCCCCCTCCAGAACTGCTCCTCGGCTGCGGGAACTCGCATCTCCCCATGCCGGAACACTTCTCACCACAACCTTACCCCTGGGTAGTGGCATACGAGGCTTAGGTACACCATGGGAAGGGTTGTACCTATCCTTGTTCGCCCACTCCTTTGCCATCCTCTCTTCCCGCTTCCTCTTGAAGCAAAACTCATCCTTGTGACCCTCCTTCCCACAATGGCCACAACGGAACCTCACAAGCTTAGGTTTTGGCTTGGATTGGGGCTGCTCGCTTGATTTCTCTCCACTCAACTCCTCCACCGATTTCTCCTCACTTGCCTTCTCTCTCACTTTCCCAAAGAACACTTCCCCCGAAGTGCTCACAAACTTGATGGGCTTTTGGAGATCATTTGTGGGTGTAGGAAATATAGGTGGAGCTAGGGTTGTGTCTAGTCGGTTCCTAAGATGGTTGGGTTTTGGAGGGAAATCATTTTTGTGGTGGGTTTTTGGTGGCTCCGGATATTCTCTCCACTTCCTTCACCAACCTTGTTTGCCCCAAGCCCCTCACCATCTTGCCTCTTAAAGGCCTCGATCATCATCCTCAACTGAGGCTCATGACCGGACAACCAACCCATCAACTTCCTCAAGTCATCATTCTCATCCCGCAAGCGATCAACATAATGTGCAAGCTCCAAATTTTTCAATGCATGCATTTCACAAGTAGAGCAGGATGTAGGCATGGGTTCCTTCAATTTAGCCTCGAGCGAACTAGTGTAAGCATGCAACTCATCAATCTTAGCATGCAAAACGGGGCAAGAAGTGCAAGCACCTAGCAAAGCAGTCTAGACTTAAGCTCACCCACTTCAACTCTAAGCACATCTAGTTCCTCACACTTGGAGGCATGCTTCTCCTTAAACAAAGCAAGATCAAGCAAGGAATATGGAGCAATCAGCACAATCATTTTCATCGGCAACAACGGGGCTAGCCTTAAGCGAATCAATCTCAAGCTTGCTATCAAGCACCCGTGTCTCTAGCTCGGCCACTCTAGTCCTAGCATCCTCGAGTGAAGCCCTAAGTTCTTTCCTCATTTTCTTGGCCTCTCTAAGCATGTCATCACGGTTATCAAGCAAAGAGCCCGGCCTCTCATTCTCCTGGCGCAAGAAGGGGAAGTTCATCACGCACCTCGTCGTCGGACTCGCAGTCCGAGTCGCTCCGTGTGCTCTTCTTGCCGCCGGAGCTCGGCGCCATGGTACGAAGCCATCTCTCGCGAAGCAGCTCAGCCCGCTCAGGTTCTTGGACGACTTCTTTTTCTTGCGGCGATCTCCCTCGTCTTCACCGGCCGCTCGAGCTCGAGGTGGAGTACGCGGAACTGGAGTCGACGTCGCTCGCTCCAACCATCGCTCGGGCCTTGCCTCGGCCCTCCTTCTTCCTCGATCGTCGCTCGTCCTTGTACTTGTTCTTGTGCTTGCTCTTGTGGTCGCGCCTCGAACGGTACTTGCCATCGTTCATCCTCGGCTTGTGCTTGTAGCTGTCCTTGCTCTCGGCCTTCTCCGTGCGGGGTCGGCGACGAAGTGTCCCGCTTGCCGCACCGGAGCGGTGTCCTCGTGTTCCTCCTCATGTTCACGCGGTTCTCGTGCGGCCTCTCGAACCGCCTCGTCAACGCCGCCGGCTCGTCCTCTCCAAGGTCATCAAACTCCTCATCCGGCATAGACATCAAAGAGGAAAACGAGAACATCCTGGTGGATGGGTTAGAGTTAGTCTTTCCTTTGGAACCACCAACGAGGGCAAGACTATGGGAGTCAGTCGGTCCCTCGAGCTTGGCAGTCATGCCCCTATCCACCTCAGCCGACTTGAGCTTCGAGAATAGCTCGTTCACCGTCAGAGTATCGTACCTCTCCGACTCGACTATGGCCTCGAACTTTCCGCCCCATATCGTACGATCCAAAGAGTGTAAGAGCTTGACCGCTCTATCATGATCATCGTACGGGAGCACGTCCACATTGGCCCTCATGTTGTTCACAACCACCGTGAACCTCTGGAACAAGGCATCGATGGACTCACCGGGGAGATGAGTGAAGTTCTCGTACTCTCTCTGGTAGGTCGCATACAACCGTGCCTGAACCTGGGCGTTCCCAACATGAGCCTCCTTCAACACCGCCCAAATCCTACAAGCCAAGTGCTCGGTGTGCACCCGACCGAACTCAGGCTGACACAAAGCACGAAACAAGTAGTCGACCGCCTTATTGTTGGCGTCGAATTTGTCCCTTGACCCTGGAGCAAGGAAATCCATCGGCTGGACATAGCCTGTGTCCACCGTGACATCCCAAAGCAAACGGCGACCCTTTCCGCGGAGGAACGCACCCATCCTCTTGCTCCACATCCGGTAGTTCTTGCCATCGAAGTGTGGAGGACCCGAACCCCGTTCTCGGTACGCCATCCTTGGATCTTAGGGCGGTTAGAGTCAATAAAGACCCAAACCGGCTCGATACCACTTGAAGGACCGATAAGGCGACCGGAGAGGGGGGGGGGAGTGAATGGGAGCCGATAAAAATTCTTCTCGAGGGAGATTGAAACTCCGCCAAGACGAACTAGCTCGGTCGAACCCCCCGAAATCACACGCTCCGCACTTCTACCTCCCGTTTGCCAAAACCACGTAGCCACCGGAGTGCTACCGGTCCTAGGAACAAACTCTACCAAGAACCACAACACACACGCAAGCACCGACGGCGGAAACAACTCGAAAGCCGGCTAACCGGAGGGGACGGTTAGACCGGGTATAGGGGGCGGTTAGACCGCCTCCACCGGCAACCAAGAAATCCTCCGAAACGCCTCTTCCGAGCACCAAAACACACCACGGTTTCACCAACAGAGATCTCTCGGTCAAAGCCATGCTAGCTACCGGAAAATCTTGGCGAAAACCAAAACTTCACCCAAGGGCCTAGGGGCGGTTAGACCGGCTACCGGGGCGGTCTAACCTCCCGTACCCAAAGAACGAACTCCAACCAAGAACACCTAGCAACCGCACGAGAACGACCCCAAATTTCACCCGGACACTCCTCGATCAAGGCGAGCAAACTCACGAGAGGAAAATCCGGCGAAACAAAACTTTGACCCGGAAACACCCCGGCGGTTAGACCGCCCTCGTAGGCGGTTAGACCGCCCCTTCCGTAAAACGAACCCGCGGGTCAAACCTCAACTTCCTCGCGCCCGATCTTCCGAATCACTCCACGGATTGCAGCCAAACTTCGGGAATAGCTGGGTTACCTCCTGGGCAACCTCTACCTCAAAGGAATCGACCCGAAACGCTCACAATCAAGAGGAATCGAAGAAACCGCTTCTCTAGGTCAAAAACTCGCCCAACTCGAGAGACCACCAAATCGAGTCCGATTCAAAGGGGATTTGGGGGCAAAGTCACCAGCCAAAGAGGCACAAGAACCTCATACGTGACACCCACCAAAAACCCCAAGAAATCGTTCTCAAAACTCCGCCAAAAAGAGCTCCGAAAATCAACACAAAAGAGACGGGAAAGCCACCATGAAGAACAACGCCGAACCTTCTATACATGCCATGAATGGTTCGTACAAGGTCTAGTTTGCCACCCAAACATCCATCCCTCTCTCTAGATCTCACATGAAGCTCTCAAACTAGCCTTCTAAAAACCTAGGGAAAATGGAGAACGAAAATGGAAAAACCAAATGAGCTAGGGTTCCAAGTGTTTGCTGCCATCCAGCCCTCTAATGAGTATATATGGAGGCACCCAAAAGACTAAACTACCCTTCACTAATAACTAGGGATACATGCCCCTCAAGGGCGGATTTGGAATTCTTGATGTCTTCACCATCGGACGGATGCCCGGCGACCGCACCCTGCGTAGCCTCGACGCACGCCTTGCGATCCCGACGCGTGTCCTCCGCTTCGAAGCTTCTCGGCGCCGGCGGCGTGGCGGTCGACCGCCCGGCCGCACCTCCTCGTCGAGTCTTCGGCCTCGGTTTTGTGGCTCAACCGAGTAACCCAGTGGTTTTCTGGTGAACCACTGCAAACCCCGCGAACTCGGTGTAGCCTCCGCCAATCTCCACTCATGACTCGGCTCCCACGTAGTCCCGTCTCGACCTTGGTTTTGAGGCTCTACCAAGAAACCGTCCACGACTTCATCTTGCTGTTCATGCCACCATGCGGCCCGCACTTGACCCCGCTGGCCACCGGGTCCCTCGAACGAAGCCTACTTGTCTTCTCCACACCTGGAGGCCTCACCGGCAACGACCTTTCACGCTTGTTCTTCACCTGCACCAACACGAGTCAAGCCGTAACCTGCACCTGCAATACTTAGCCAAGAATCAGTCCACACAACGTTGTCAATCACTCATCACACAAGGAAGCGACCATCCACCGGTCCTCGAACCACACATGGTCCTCACTTTGAAGTTGAAGGCAATTGGAACAAGTTGACAAGGAAGTTTTGCGAGAAGTTCTTTCCAATTAGCAAGGTTCAACATCTAAGGAGGCAAGTGATCACTTTCACGCAAGGGGAAGAGGAAGGGATAAACTGTTGACGGTCGATTTTGGTACACCTAGCTATAAGTTTACCGTCAACATTTGCACATATTTGATATTCTAACCAATGGTACTAACCCCCTGGAGGTATCAAGTTCACTCTCGCATGTCGATTTTGGAGTTTCTTGTTTACGCAGGAAATTAACGTTAAAGAGGTGACTTTCAGGATAAGTTCATCAAGCACTTCAAAAGACGATCATGAAGCCCGGCACAAGTCAAGACACATCATGAACATGACTCCAAAGGGCCCAGGGACTGAAGCATGAAGCCGTGAAACTCCAGGGACCTGGACCGAAGATGCTGAAGCTTGCGACAAGGAGCTCTGTCCAAACCGTGGAGAAGAAGACGTCAAGGGCCCACATGCATAAGGGAGCAATTCAACAATTGACCGAGAAGCATCAGGGAGCGAGACGGGGCCGAACCGGGCCAAAATGGGCTTGGGCCGATTGGCCCAGGCCGGCCGGCCCAGCCTGTTCCGAGCCCGGTTTGCACCCCCCTTTTGCCCTAGGTGCTTGTCTATTTATTGCCACTTCCTTCGCCGGCCGCCACATCCATCCATTCATCAGAGAGCCGCCGAGACGAAGGAGAAGCACCGGGAGGAAGCTGATGGCCGCCGCGAGTCCTCAAGTTGCCTAGGAGATGGCTTAGGCCATGCCCTAGCCGCCATGGTTGGCCCTGCGTGGTGAAGCCATGGTGGAGTTCTGGAGCCGCGACTTGAATTCGTCAAGTCGTTTGTACATTCAACATTCAGTGATGTAACTATATCTTGTCATACTTTGATCTACTACGAGTTATACTTATTCATATGTGTAGCTACCATATGCCTTTAGTAGGACTAGGTCAAATCATGGTGATTAGTCTTGTCTTGCGGACACACCGTAGTAGTGCACGGACCGAGGTTTATCGCTCAGTGATGATTATCCTCACGTAGTGACAGTACGAGAGGGGAGAAAGCGGCGAGTGAACGTGCATCGGACCACTCCATGTCGGGTTACTCCATATCGAGTGTAATCCTTATCATAGTATAGGTTTAAATTGGTTTATCACCTTGGCCGGAACGGCAACAAGAAGACGATAGGCTAGTTTTACCTTTGGTTTGCTTATCTTTATGGCTAGGTGGATGTGATCCATACATCCCTTCGTGTTTGTATGATTACCTTTATGCAATCAATGCTTCGCATAGGGTTAGACCGGTAGGTTAGATAGAGAACCTTGGTAGTTTGCTTTCGATCCTTGGATTGACAAATCTAGGGAGAACCCTCCTTGGTGAAAAAGGCACCAAGTCACCCGTAGGCTTGCGGTGAACTTGAGCACGGTTTTGAACCGTCAACAAGCCCCTTTTTCTGGCATCGTTGCCGGGGATCGGCAACTCGAACCCTAGGGCGATCTATTTTTTTTTAACTAACCCTAACTTTTATCATTGCATATACGCTTGCTTTCTTGTTTGTGTCCTTGAAAGTAGGTGGAAAACTAGACACAAAGCAATCGAGAAAAGTTTGCAACATTCGAAGCAAACGAAGATGAACAAGGTATGCCTATGTGTCGATTAAGTTTTTAGACTAATGTCTTTTGGAGGATGTTTGTCCAAGCTATAGGTTTCAGAAACGACCATGTAAAGCACGATGGAGAAGGATTCAATTACCATCATGCTCATGCAGCGATGGTTATGATTTTTGAAGCAAAAGGATGCGTGACATGGTGCCCTAAAAGACTTCAAAATGAAGACCACACGTACATCTCCGGATCGATGGACGAAAGGATAATGATGTTATCGCGATGTTTGCATGAGCCTCAGCAGAAAACAATTAGATATAGTAGGATTTTCAGAAGCTGCATGAAGTCTACACTCCAACGAATCAAGCGGCAAGGCAATCGGAGGTTCCTACAAGCAGATATGGCCGAATCACGATGGTTGCACATGCTGAAATTCTGGACAGCAAGCAGTGCTGAAGTGAAACACAATCGAACTTCGATTAAGGCAAATGAGTACCCGTTGGAAAGGTAATTTTATACATTTTTCAATAGAACTATATTTTGGTATATGTTCTGTTCTGGATGCAGGGGTAAATCCATGAAGAAGAGGCAGCAAAAAGGCGATGACGACAAGATAGAGAGATGGACACAATGATAATAAATAGAAGATGGGGCAACGGTTCCACAACACGTACATGATGAAATTCAGAAGCTAAGGACTAAAACAAACCCTCCGGCGTAGGGATGAATGAAGACACAAGAGGCACCACTCAACACATGATGATGTTGGAAGCGAACCACGACGGAACAACTTTGACAGCATTTTTCAAACATTGCTGACCCTTTTCACTGATTCCTTTTTGCATTTGCATTTTTCATCAACCCGCCTTTGTTCTATCATACATAGGTTAACTTGGCTTCTTCGCAAAACATTTTGATGAATGCTTTATTTCCTTAATGGTGCTTCGCACGCGCGAGGCATTTTCTTTTGTAATCTTGTGTAAACATGGTGTTTAGATTTGATTACAGACAATCATCATTTGAGTTTTTTAGCCTTGTTAATTTATATTGAATTGGTTGGTTTATAGACTTCACAATGCGCCCTACATTTTTACACTCTTAAGAATTGTTAATCTTGGGATAAAAATGGTATTTTGACCTTGGTTGATAAATCTTTATGGCGGTGGAGAAGTTTGGCAACCACTTTGTAAGCATGGAGCTTGGAATTTGGTGTAAACATTGTTTTGTTTATATCCCTTCCTTTCATTTGCATTTTCACCTACACACACGTACACTCATTAGGTTCTTACTTTTCTCTTTATTAGGTGAGCTATGCCACAAGCTAAGATCTTAGGGATGCATTTGGTTTGTTAGCAATTGTTTCTACTCCCAACCATAACTCCGGAAGTAGAATGTGCATTAGATTTGTTTTGTAGGCATGGAGAAGTGTTCCCATGAGTTCTTGACCAATCGCAATCAAGATCATTAGTCATTTACAAGGCTTGAGAGGGAAGTTGCTGTTTCCATCAAGATTTGAGCACATGTTCAGAGATGTACAATGGAAGAAGATTTAATTTTCAGAAGATCCTTCAAATCTTGTTTCCAAGCATAAAGAATCATCAATTTTGAAGACCCGTACAATGAGATATGGCAAAACCATTGAGCACTGCGGCAGTCTGAAATCAGCCTTGGACAGATTGCATCGCCGGAGTAAAATTTGCTCAACTCTCTTGTTCGGAACCCGTTCCATGCATATGATGGCTCGTTGGAAAGATAATTTCATAAACTTCAACATGTAGGGGTGTTTCAGTACATTTTCTGTTCTGGAGGAAAAATAAAAACTGTGGAAGATGAGGCAGTGATAAATGACAACATTGAAGTCGGTGATGACAATATGACAAAGGATTGGAACCATGGCTTGATGATGATAAGAAAAAGTTGAGGGAAAATGAGCAACAAAGGTGAGGAAGTGAAGACAATTCTCAAACACATGGCGAATTACAAGCAATTCATGTTCTTCCCCACTTAGCAACACGCTAAGCATGGGGGGAATTTGAAGGATGAAAGGAAAAGGCCACGTGGAGTACAAGGATCACCTTCACCACAAGATGTTCATCATTCTTTTTCCATGCTAAGCACAATGCTTAAGAATGGGGGAGGCATTGCTGCACTTCATTACGAGCATCGAAAAGGACGGTAACTCGCACTTAACTTTATTTTTGTTCATCGCCTTTTAAATGCTTGCACATATATGCTTTCAACCATAGACAACCTTTGTATTTATCTCTCTATCAATAACATGGCTACTAGGAGGACAACCTAGGTTAGTTTGTTTTTACTTTTCAATAAATAAATTATCATCTCTTTTGAGCTTACCACGATGATATTATTTGTATATCTTGATTATGGAAAAATGATGAAAGTTGCCGCCTTGTTTTACTTGCATGATGTTTTATATAACATGACTATTTGCTCTCTATTAAATAGAACTTAAATTGATTAAATACGGGCTCTTTCATTTGTGGAGGTTAAATGATTAATCTTTAGACACACATACTTTATGTTGCTCTTTGATTTAAGTTTACCGATGACCTATGCCTTGTACTTGTTTTATTTAAAATTATTATACTATCTACATTTGTGAATCTGTTGCAAGGCTCTACGTACCAAAGCCTATACACATACAAGTACTTTAATGATATAACCTTTAGTTTGCAAACTTATATCTTAATGAGTTGGATTAGGATTGATTTCTGTGGTACGAGACAAAGAACCTAGTCATTCCTTTGCGTATCTTTTTATTCTAGCCATTCTTGTCCATGCATTGTGAGTTTCTACATAGGAAATTTCACAAACTTCGCTGGGCATCCACCCTAAAGCCAAAACATCTTTTTGTGATTACCTCCTTGACCACAACCCAAATTGAGTATGGATGATCTTTCAATGAATTTTTTGAAGATTTTCTGGCAAGATTTCAAGACATATAAGATATGGAGGGACTCATCAATTATGCGAGTTTCGACATGGAGGATGCCCTTGAAGATTTCAAAAGATTTTGAAGGACCGATACGACGAACCAAAGAGGGGGAGTGAATGGGAGCCGATAAAAATTCTTCTCGAAGGAGATGAAAGCTCCAACAAGATGAACATGGCTTCCAACACACGTCTCCGACTCATTACCCAAATTGCCAAGCCCACGTAGCCACTGGAGTGCCACTGGACCTAGGAACCAACACACAACCTTCCGACCCGAGAACGCAGCGGAACACCAAACCTCGAGCCCACTGACCAACACCAGTCAGACCGGTGAGCACCACCGGTCAGACCGGTCTCTGCTGGTGAAACATGGTGACTTCCACTAACTGGCTCCACACCGGTCAGGCCGGTGCGACACACCTGTCAGACCGGTCTAAGCCTGAAAGCCCCCAAATCGCCAAATAGGCCAACCGACCTCCAAACTGACCCAAACTCGAAACAGCCCCAACACAGGACAACAGCAAACACACCCAGACGTTCACCCGAGCAAAAACCCACCAAGGGTTGCACCGGTCAGACCGGTCAAGAGCACCGGTGAGACCGGTGTAGCCTGGGCAGCTCTGGATGAACAGCACCCGCGGGTCAACTCCCCCAAATCCAAATCTCGATCTCTAGAATCCCTCCACAGTCTTGAACAAGACTTTGGGGATAATAGGAACACCACATGAGGAGTCCATAGCCAAGTTTAATCCCACCAAAACTTGTCCAAAAAGGAGGAATCGAAGAAATCCCGCCAAGAACACCTCTAACCCTAGAACTCGGAAAACCCCAAAATCGAGCCCCTTTTCTCACGGATTTGGGACGGGAATCACAGCCCAAAGAACCACGAAGGGTTCCCACAAATTTCCCCCATCAAATCCCCAAGAGAAAGGTCCCGAAAACAACCCAGGAAAAACACCAAGAAAGGGCTCCGAAAATCACCACCAAGAACAACCGGGAACAACACAATAAGGCCTTGAGGAACAACGCCGAATCATCTTTACATACCACAAAGGTTCATACAAGGTCTAGCTTGCCACCCGATCATCCAACCCTCTGACAAGATCTCATCATGAGGCTCTCAAGCTAGTCTTATGGAAATCCTAAGAAAATAGGAAGGGAAAATAGGAAAGCAATTGAACAAGGGTTCCAAGAGGTTGGCTGCCATCCTCTCACCTCATGGGTTATATGGAGGAAACCAAAAGTCTAAAATACCCTTTCCTAATAACTAAGGATAAAAGCCCCTCAAGGGCGGTTTTGGAAGTCTTCAAGCTTTCTCCATCGAACGGATGCCCGACGACCGCAACCTGCTTAGCCTCGATGCAAGCCTTGCGATCCCGACGCGTGTCCTCCGCTTTGAAGATTCCGGACTGTGTCGTCGCACACCAGTCAGACCGGTGCTCCTCACCGGTTAGACCGATACCCACCGGTCAGACCGGTCTGGCACTGCTGCAGCACCGTCTTCTGTTCTTCGGTCTTGGCTTTGTGGATCAACCAAGGAACCCAGTGGTTTTCTGGTAAATCACCGGAAACCCCGCGAACTCGGTGTAGCCTCCGCCAATCACCACTCATGACTCGGCTCCCACGTAGTCCAGGCTCGACCTTGGTTTTGAGGCTCAACCAGTAAACCGTCCATGACTTCATCTTGCTATTCATGCCACCATGCGGCCCGCACTTGACCCCGCTGGCCACCGGGTCCCTCGAACGAAGCCTACTTGTCTTCTCCACACCTGGAGGCCTCACTGGCGACGACCTTTCACACTTGTTCTTCACCTGCACCAACACCAGTCAAGCCGCAACCTGCACCTGCAATACTTAGCCAAGAATCAGTCCACACAACGTTGTCAATCACTCATCACACAAGGAAGCGACCATCCACCGGTCCTCGAACCACACATGGTCCTCAATCTCCCCCTTGATGAGTGCATTGACAACACCCACACGAAAGTAACAAGAGAGAAAAGAAAAAGAAAAGAAATGAACAAAAAAAGAAACTGCAACAAGCGATCGAAAGCCAAACAAAGGCAAAGAGCAAGATCACTTGAAGAGACAAATCTCGGACCCCTTAGGCAAGGGCAACGGCTCGACACATCCGAGACAAAACAAAGCTCAAGCAAAGAGCGCAAACCACTGAAACAAAGCTCGAAAAACCACAAAGAGCTCCCCCTGCACCTCCCCCTGGACGAATGCATGCAAACCACTTGAAAACAGGGCAGCCGCAACACCTTCAGCTCACACCTATCAGACCGGTCACCACCGCCGGTCAGACTGGTGCCCAACATGTGCACAGGACCAGCACTCTGACTGGTCAGGCCGGTGATCGTGACCGGTCAGACCGGTGCACAACAGAGCCCAGAAATGGCTCGAAACCACCTGAAAACCTTCTAAATGCATCCAGCAAGCCATTTCAAGCTCAAACTTCTCCCCCTTGTTGACAATGCATGAATCAAGCCAAAAATGCAAAACTTTCAACCTAGAGCTTCTCATATAGACAAAATTCAACATAGGATGCTACTCATGTCCAAATGAGCAAGTTAGATACTCTATAGCTTCGTATCGACGTCAACTACAAGATCACCAAGTTTCACAACCAATGGACGAAGCTAAGATGGATTTGGACAATTTTACGAAAAATTTGCCTCTCATGAGCAAAGTCCTAAACATGATCAAAACATATCAAAAAGGCAAAGCCACACAAACTTCATGCTAGGAAAGCCATTCTAATCATAAGACTATCACAAACACCCACAAGCACCTCATGTCATGTCAAAGCCACCGAGCCATGTGCCTACTTCTATGTATGAGACTTCTCATTGGTAGGCATCATGCAACGGTTTAGCACCCAAAGCAAATTAAATTCAGCACATATGACATGGGAGCACATTTTCTAAGCATTTTACATTTCATTTTCAGATTCATACTTGGTACATGAAATGTCTTTGCGACAAAAAGGAACTTATGCCCCTCCACAAGATAAAGCAAGAAGGCTAAACATTCATGATGGCAAATGAGCCTTTGGCCCCATATGATCAATGAACTAGCGATCCAACCACAAGTTAAGAATAGCAAAGCCACTAAAACATGTAAAGGCATTTACACATGAGAGAGCATATATGTGACATTTTTCAAAACATAGCCATCAACCATGGATTATTCATCAAGATCATCAAGAGCTAAGCCAAACTAACCATAGCATACCAAACAAGCTCACAAAGACATAAATAGCATTCCATGGTGAACAATGTATATGAGAGAAGCTTTTCCTAACCAATGCATTTGATACGAAATGCATGCAATCTAAGATACAAGGATGCCTATACATCTTGTTATATATGCCATGCCAAATGCACAAAGGAAAGCTATACATATGGTACAAAGGAGCTCCCACACACCCAACTCAAGAAATCAAACACACACCAAGTTTCCCCTGCAAACGAGTGAAAGTTGCTTGATATAGGGGTTTGGTGAAAATATCGGCTAGTTGGTCATGTGTGGGTACATGGATCAAAGCTATATTTCCTTTCTCTACGTTGTCTCTCAGAAAATGATACCTCACTTCTATGTGCTTGGTTTTGGAATGGAGCATTGGGTTCTTTGCAACACTTATGGCATTGGTGCTATCACATTGAAGTGGGACATGGGTATACTCCTCACCAAAGTCACTCATGGTGTATGAAATCCAAAGGAGCTGAGAGCAAAAACTAGCAGTGGCAACGTACTCGGCCTCGGTAGTGGATTGAGCAACACTCGACTGTTTGCGGGAAGACCAAGACACCAAAGAAGAACCCAAAAACTGGCAAGTCCCAGAAGTGGACATCCTATCCAACCGACACCCGGCAAAATCCGCGTCTAAAAACCATGAAGCGCCAAATAAGAGGACGCGGAGTACCAAAGGCCGAAGTCAGGAGTGTGACGCAAGTACCTAAAAATTCGCTTCACCGCTTGCCGATGCGAAGTCCTCGGAGACGCTTGAAAACGAGCGCACAGACATACCGAGAACTGGATGTCCGGCCTCGTCGCCGTCAAGTAGAGGAGTGACCCGATCATACTTCGATACTCCTTCTGGTCCACGTGTTCACCTTCCTCGTCCGCATCAAGAGCTGCAGTCGTAATCATCGGCGTCGTTATAGCCTTGGAATCCTCCATCTTGAACTTCCGCACAATGTCTTTGGTGTACTTTGCTTGGTGCACAAATGTTCCTTCGTTTGATTGTTTGATTTGTAGCCCGAGGAAGAACTGCAACTCACCCATCATGCTCATCTCAAATTCCCTGCTCATATCCTCTGCAAACCTTGCAACAAGAGAGTTAGACGAGCCACCAAAGACAATATCATCCAAGTACACCTGCACAATCAGGATATCTCCCCTGCCTCAGTAAAAACAAGGTCTGATCGACCTTCCCCATCGCAAAACCTCTCTCAAACAAGAACCCCCTCAACCTGCCATACCAAGCTCTAGGCGCCTGCTTCAACCCATACAGTGCCTTCCTCAACTTGTACACTCGGTGGGGGTACTTCTCACTCTCAAACCCCGAAGGTTGCCTCACATACACTTCTTCCTCCAACACACCATTCAGGAAAGCACTCTTCACATCCATTTGCTGTAACTTGAAGGATCCTTATTGCCTCCAAACGGGCTACGGGAGCAAAGGTCTCCTCGTAGTTGATCCCCTCCTTCTGACTGAACCGCTGAGCAACAAGCCTCGACTTGTTTATCACAACCTCACCTTTCTCTCCCTCTTTGTTCTTCCACACCCACTTTGTACCAATCAGCTTACACCCTAGGGAGGGTCAGCCAACTCCAAACCTGATTCCTCTCAAAGTTCTCCAACTCCTCATGCATTGAATTAACCCAATTGTGATCAGATAGTGCGTGTCCAATGTCTTTGGGCTCAAAAGTAGCAACAAATGCAGCATGAGCGAAATGAGAATTGTTCCGAACCATCGACTGTGTAGTGCGTTCATTCATGTCACCGATGATCCTTGAAGCTGGGTGATCCACTTGTACTCGCCAGGGAGGTTCTCGCCTCGATGCTACCTCCCCCTCAACAACAGCTTCTCCTCGTTCTTGATTTGTCGTCGTAGGTGTAGGAGAGGGTCCGTCCACCACCGTAGTCGAAGTAGTGGGTACATGTTCAGCCAGGGGCACCACACTGCCATCTTCATCGTCTCCATGTTCATGCTCCTCCTCCAGAAAAATCTCCTCGACAAGCTCATCATCACCTGCACACTCAAAGACAAGCTGACTACATGGCTGTGTCTCGTCGAAGGTTACCTCACAAGTCTCCATGATTTGGTTAGTTTCAAGATTGAGCACACGATATGCTCTAGAATGAGATGCATAACCAAAGCAATTACCATCGACAGACCTAGCCTCAAACTTATCCAACTTCTTCCCTTTCTTCAGAATGAAACACTTGCAACCAAAGACATGGAAGTGACTCACCTTGGGTGTGTGCCCGTGCATCAACTCGTAGCATGTTTTCTTTTTATGTACTCTGAGGTAGATCCTATTTGACACATAGCACGCGGTATTCACCTCCTCAGCCCAATACCTTTTCGGGGTCCTATGCTCATCAAGCATCATCCGAGCCATCTCGCACAAGGTCATGTTCTTGCTTTCCACAACACCATTCTGGGGAGGCGTATACGGACTCGAAAACTGGTGCTCAAGACCCAAGTCATGGCAAAAGGTTTCAAAACGAGAGTTTCTAAATTCCTAGCCATTATCACTGCGAATTGCTTGTATGGCATCTTCGTGCCTCTCGTTCCTCAACCTCAAGACTAGATCCCGAACAAAACCAAACGTCTCCCCCTTATCTTCGAGAAAGAACACCCACGCATACCGAGAGTAGTCGTCCACCACAACAAGGACATACCACTTCCCACCCGCAGATCGCACACGAGCTGGCCCAACAAGGTCCATATGGAGTAGCTCGCATGGACGCTCAGTCATCACATCGGTGAGAGGCGGGTGAGAAGAGGCTACCATCTTGGCATGCTTACACGGCGCACAAACCAACTCTTTCTCAAGCCTCAACCGTGGCAATCCTCGGACCAAATTGAGTTCACTCAAGCGAGACAAAAGGTCAAAGCTCAAGTGACCCAACTTCCTATGCCACTTCCACAACTCACTCGAAGAACCAGCCAAGAAACAACGCTCCACACCTGAAGACTAAGAAAAATCAGCATGAAACACCTAACCCTCGGGAACGACCATACAGACAAGGTCCCCTCGAGAGTCCAAAATCCGAGAACCACCAGGCCGAAACAACACCTCAAAACCCTCATCCAACAGTTGGGACACGGAAAGCAGATTGTACCCCGGCGATTGAACAAGAGCAACACGCCTGAGAGTGATCTTGTCACTCACCTTAATCTCACCTTCTAAAAGCACACGCCCACGCCCATTGTCCCCAAAAGTGATGTACCTCCTTGTCACCACCAGGACGAGACTTGAGAACCACCCCTTGTTTCCGGTCATATGCCTCGAGCAACCGGAGTCAATCAACCAAATGTTCTTCAAGTCTCCCACCTAAAATTCAAAAACGAGCACGTGAGCGAACAAACGACTCGGCACTGGGGTTAGTACCAAAACAATAAAACCAGTGCCAAGCCATTTGCTCGAAAGTGGGATTAGCACAAACCAAGCCATCTTTCCTACCAAAACTACCACCACGAACACGACCTCGGTAACCACTCCGAGGAAACCAACCTTCTCTGCCTGGAGGAGGAACAAAACCATGAAAGAAAGCCCGTGGTCCGTCCCTCCTCCCCTTCTCAAAGCTACGACTCCTCCCAACCCCATAGTGAACTCGAGGGGGAGAATGCCTAGCAACCTGAACACCTGCAAACTCTCTAGCCCAACCACCAGAACCACGACCTCCAGAAACAACCCTCACACCTGTACGAGCACGAAACCCAAACTGCTGCCTGTCCAAGCCTGCACCGGTCTGACCGGTGCCCCACACCAGTCTGACCGATGTAGCTTGGACAGTAGCACCACCAACAGCCTTCCTCTCTCCCCAAGCCCGAACTGTCCTAACACTCGCCTTGGCCCTGGGCATCTGCACACGAGGCTCAAGTACACCATCGGAAGGGTGGTACTTGTCCTTGTTAGCCCACTCCTTTTCTATTCACTCCTCTCGCTTCCTCTTGAAGCAAAACTCATCCTTATGGCCATCTATCCCACAATAGCGACAATGGAATCTCACAAGCTTAGGCTTAGGCTTGGGCTGTGGCTGCTCACTTGGTTTCTCTCCACTCAACTTCTCCACCGGTTTCTCCTCACTAGCCTTCTCACTTTCTTTCCCAAAGAACACTTTCCCGGAAGTGCTCACAAACTTGATAGGCTTTCGGAGATCTTTTGTAGGTGTAGGAAACACGGGTGGAGCTGGGGTTGTGTCTAGTCGGTTCATAAGATGGTTAGGTTTTGGAGGGAAATCATTTTTATGGTGGGTTTTTGGTGGCTCTGGGATATTCTCTCCACTTCCCTCACCAACTTTGTTTGCCCCAAGTCCCTCACCATCCTGCTTCTTAAATGCCTCGATCATCATCCTCAACTGAGGCTCATGACCAGACAACCAACCCATCAACTTTCTCAGCTCATCATTCTCATCCTGCAAACGATCAACATAATGTGCAAGTTCCAAATTCTTCAAAGCATTCATTTCACAGGTAGAGCAAGATGTAGGAATTGGTTTTTTCAGCTTAGCCTCAAGGGAAGCAGTGTAAGCATGCATCTCATCAATCTTAGCATGCAAAACAGGGCAGGAAGTGCAAGCACCTAGCAAAGCAGGTATAGATTTAAGCTCAGTCACTTCAACCCTAAGCACATCTAGTTCCTCACACTTGGAGGCATGCTTCTCCTTGAACAAAGAAGGATCAGCAAGAAATATGGAGCAATCAGCACAATCAACCTCATCAAAAACAACGGGGCTAGCCTTAAGGGAATCAATCTCAAGCTTTCTATCAAGAACCAGTGTTTCTAGCTCAGCCACTCTAGTCCTAGCATCCTCAAGTGAAGCCCTAAGCTCTTTTCTCATTTTCTTGGCCTCTCTAAGCATGTCCTCACGGTTATCAAGCAAATAGCCAAGCCTCTCATTCTCCTGGTGCAAGAAGGGAAGTTCATCACGCACCTCATCATCGGAATCAGAGTCCGAGTCGCTCTGTGTGCTCTTCTTTTTGCCGGAGTTCAGTGCCATGGTGCAGAAGCCATCTCTCGCGAAGTAGCTCAGCACGCTCAGGTTCTTAGACGACTTCCAGCTCTTGTGACGATCGCCTTCTTCTTCACTGCTGCTCGAGCTCGAGGTGGAGTACGTGGAACTGGAGTCGACGTCGCTCGCTCCAACCATCGCTCGGGCCTTGCCTCGGCTCTCCTTCTTCCTCGATCATCACTCGTCCTTGTGCTTGTTCTTGTACTTGCTCTTGTGGTCACGCCTCAATCGGTACTTGCCATCCATCCTCGACTTGTGCTTGTAGCCGTCCTTGTTCTCGACCTTCTCCAGGAAACCGGCGACGAAGTGTCCTTGCTTGCCGCACTGGAAGCATGTCCTCGTGTTCCTCCTCATGTTCACCCGGTTCTCATGCAGCCTCTCGAACCGCCTCGTCAGGAGCGCCAGCTCGTCCTCTCCAAGCACGTCAAACTCCTCATCTGGCATAGACATCAAGGAGGACAAAGAGAACATCCTGGTGGATGGGTTAGTGTTAGCCTTTCCTTTCGAACCACCAACAAGAGGAAGCCTATGGGAGTCAGTCAGACCCTCGAGCTTGGCAGTCATGCCCCTATCCACTTCAGCCGACTTGAGCTTCGAGAACAGCTCGTTCACCATCAGAGTGTCATACTTCCTTGACTCCACAATGGTCTCGAACTTTCCGCCCCATATTGTACGATCCAAAGAGTGTAAGAGCTTGACGTCTCTATCATGATCATCATACGGGAGCACGTCCACATTGGCCCTCATGTTGTTCACAACCACCATGAACCTCTGAAACAAGGCATCGATGGACTCACTGGGGAGATGAGTGAAGTTCTTGTACTCTCTCCGGTAGGTCGCATACATCTGTGCCTGAACCTGGGCATTCCCAACATGAGCCTCCTTCAGCACCGTCCAAATTCTACAAGCCAAGTGCTCGGTGTGCACCCAATCGAACTCAGAATGACACAGGGCACGAAACAAGTAGTCGACCACCTTATTGTTGGCGCCGAACATGTCCCTCGATCCTGGAGCAAGGAAGTTCATCGGCTGCACATAGCCTATGTCCACGTGACATCCCAAATGATTTGACCTTTCCCGCGGAGGAACGCCGCCATCTGCTTACTCCACATCTGGTAGTTCTTGCCATCGAGGTGTGGAGGACCCGAACCCAGTTCCTGGTACGCCATCCTTGGATCTTAGACTGGTTAGAGTCAATAAAGATCCGAACCGGATCTGATACCTCTTGAAGGAACGATACGGCGAACCAGACGGGGGGAGGGAATGGGAGCCGATAAAAATGATTCTCGAAGGAGATGAAAGCTCCAACAAGATGAACACGGCTTCCAACACACGTCTCCGACTCACTACCCAAATTGGCCAAGCCCACGTAGCCACTAGAGTGCCACTGGACCTAGGAACCAACACACAAACTTCCGACCCGAGAACGCAGCGGAACACCAAACCTCGAGCCCACTAACCAACACCGGTCAGACCGGTGAGGACCACCGGTCAGACCGGTCCCTGCTGGTGAAACTTGGCGACTTCCACTAAGTGGCTCCACACCGGTCAGGCCGGTGCGACACACCTGTCAGAACGGTCTAAGCTTGAAAGCCCCCAAATCGCCAAATAGGCCAACCGACCTCCAAACTGACCCAAACTCGAAATAGCCCCAACATAGGACAACAAAAAAAACACCCAGACTTTACCCTGAGCAAAAACCCACCAAGGGTTGCACCAGTCAGACCGGTCAAGAGCACCGGTCAGACCGATCAAGAGCACTGGTCAGACCGGTGTAGCGTGGGCAACTTGGGATGAACAGCACCCGCGGGTTAACTACCCCAAATCCAAATCTCAATCTCCCAAATCGCTCCACGGTCTTGAACAAGATTTTGGGGATAATAGGAACACCTCATGAGGAGTCCATAGCCAAGTTTAATCCCACCAAAACTTGTCCAAAAAGGAGGAATCGAAGAAATCCCTCCAAGAACACCTCTAACCCTAGAACTCGAAAAACCCCAAAATCGAGCCCCTTTACTCACGGATTTGGGAGGGGAATCACAGCCGAAAGAACCATGAAGGGTTCCCACAAATTTCCCCCATCAAATCTCCAGCAGAAAGGTCCCGAAAACAACCCAAGAAAACACCAAGAAAGGGCTCCGAAAATCACCACCAAGAACAATCGGGAACAACACAACAAGGCCTTGTGGAACCATGCCGAATCATCTATACATACCACAATGGTTCATACAAGGTCTAGCTTGCCGCCCGATCATCCAACCCTCTCACAAGATCTCATCATGAAGCTCTCAAGCTAGTCCTATGGAAATCCTAAGAAAACAGGAAGGGAAAATAGGAAAGCAAATGAACTAGGGTTCCAAGAGGTTGGCTGCCATCCTCTCACCTCATGGGTTATATGGAGAAAACCAAAAGTCTAAAATACCCTTTCCTAATAGCTAGGGATACAAGCCCCTCAAGGGCGGTATTGGAAGTCTTCAAGCTTTCTCCATCGGACGGATGCCCGGCGACCACAACCTGCTTAGCCTCGACGCAAACCTTGTGATCCCGATGCGTGTCCTCCGCTTCGAAGATTCCGGATTGCGTCGTCACACACCGGTCAGACCGGTGCTCCTCACCGGTCAGACCGGTACCCACCGGTCAGACCGGTGAGACCCACCAGACCCACTAGTGAGACCGGTCTGGCACTGCTGCAGCACCGTCTTCGGTTCTTCGGTCTTGGCTTTGTGGATCAACCAAGGAACCCAGTGGTTTTCTGGTGAACCACCGGAAACCCCGCGAACTCGGTGTAGCCTCCGCCAATCACCACTCATGACTCGGCTCCCACGTAGTCCCGGCTCGACCTTGGTTTGGAGGCTCAACCAACAAAATGTTCACGACTTCATCTTGATGTTCATGCCACCATGCGGCCCGCACTTGACCCCGCTGGCCACCGGGTCCCTCGAACGAAGCCTACTTGTCTTCTCCACAACTGGACGCCTTACCGGCGACGACCTTTCGCGCTTGTTCTTCACCTGCACCAACACCAGTCAAGCCGCAAACTGCACCTGCAATACTTAGCCAAGAATTAGTCCACACAACGTTGTCAATCACTCATCACACAAGGAAGCAACCATCCACTGGTCCTCGAACCACACATGGTCCTCAGATTTATAAAGGAATACAATGATTTTGTACTTCTTTAGCAGCCATAGGCCCCCTCACTTCTATGCTCGAGGACGAGCAATCATTTAAGCATGGGGGAGGATTGCTATAGCAAGTACTATGTTGCTTAAAAGTTCGGAGGAGCATAAAAAATGATAAATAAAAAAATAAAAAACAGAAAACATGAAGAAATAAAAGAAGAAGAAGAAAACAATGAAGGAAAGAAAGAAGAAATAAATGAAGAAGAAAGAAAAAAATAAGAAAAGAAAAAACAAAAAAAGAGAAAAATAAAAATGCTCCTCGTTTTTTTAGCTTCATTTAAATCTTGGAGAGCTTTGAAGACAAGTCCATACTCAAACTTTTCCAACCTTGTGCAATCTGATAACGAGAACTACATCCGTGTCTCGGGATCACCCATTTGCCACTTGCACATGTCCACCTTTCTAAAATGTGTGTGTTCCATCTCTCTCTTTTTCCGACATTTATTTTCCATGGCCTTTTTGACTAGTCTCGGTAATTCCAATAGATCTCTCTCTTAGTTTGACAATATTTCAAGTATAATGTTTTGCCAGGATTGTTTTTACCTGCCAAGCTCCACATAAGCTTTCCACTTCCATATATGAGTAGAATAGGTTGAGAATAATCTAATGTAGGCTTGAGTGACTTGACGAGATGAGTGTTTCCATGAGCTTTTGCAAGAGAACCTCACTTATGTTAGATGTGTAACTTTTTGAAAACTCTTCACGATGCAACAAGGTAAAGGTTTGAAGTTTGCTTAAGTTCGAGAGCACTATATTTGTTTTTTTATTGTGGCATGTTCTTTAATGATAGTCTATCTTCCATAATGAAGTAGACGGTCAAAACTTGAACCTTAAATGCTAAATACTTGAGAGAGCAATATGTCTTGTTGTGTATAACTAAGTGCAGGGAAGACATTGAATGGCAACGCTGATTTCCAAATTAAGCAAAGATCTTGGACTTGCTCGAGGACGAGCAAGGTTTAAGCATGGGGGTACGTTGACGGTCGATTTTGGTACACCTAGCTATAAGTTTACCGTCAACATTTGCACATATTTGATATTCTAACCAATGGTACTAACCCCTGGAGGTATCAAGTTCACTCTCGCATGTCGATTTTGGAGTTTGTTGTTTACGCAGGAAATTAACGTTAAAGAGGAGAATTTCGGGATAAGTTCATCAAGCACTTCAAGAGATGATCATGAAGCCCGGCACAAGTCAAGACACATCATGAACATGACTCAAAAGGGCCCAGGGACCGAAGCATGAAGCCATGAAACTCCAAGGACCTGGACCAAAGATGCTGAAGCTTGCGCGACAAGGAGCTCTGTCCAAACCGTGGAGAAGACGACGTCAAGGGCACACATGCATAAGGGAGCAAGTCAACAATTGGCCAAGAAGCATCGGGGAGCGAGACGGGACCGAACCGAGCCAAAATGGGCCTAGGCCGGTCAGCCCAGGCCGGCCGGCCCAGCCTGTTCCGAGCCTGGTTCGCGCCCCCCTTTTGCCCTAGGTGCTTGTCTATTTATTGCCTCTTCCTCCGCCGGCCGCCACATCCATCCATTCATCAGAGAGCCGCCGAGACGAAGGAGAAGCACCGGGAGGAAGCCGATGGCCGCCGCGAGTCCTCGAGTAGCCTAGGAGATGGCTTAGGCCATGCCCTAGCCGCCATGGTTGGCCCTGCGTGGTGAAGCCATGGTGGAGTTCCGGAGCCGCGAATCGAATTCGTCAAGTCGTTTGTACCTTCAACATTCGGTGATGTAACTATATCTTGTCATACTTTGATCTACTACGAGTTATACTTATTCATATGTGTAGCTACCATATGCCTTTAGTAGGACTAGATCGAATCATGGTGATTAGTCTTGTCTTGCGGACACACCGTAGTAGTGCACGGACCAAGGTTTATCACTCGGTGATAATTATCCTTGCGTAGTGACAGTACGAGAGGGGAGAAGGCGGCGAGTGAACGTGCATCGGACCACTCCATGTCGGGTTACTCCATATTGAGTGTAATCCTTATCATATTATAGGTTTAGATTGGTTTATCACCTTGGCCGGAATGGCAACAAGAAGACGATAGGCTAGGTTTACCTTTGGTTTGCTTACCTTTATGGCTAGGTGGATGTGATCCATACATCCCTTCGTGTTTGTATGATTACCTTTATGCAATCAATGGTTCACATAGGGTTAGATCGGTAGGTTAGATAGAGAACCTTGGTGGTTTGCTTCCGATCCTTGGATTGACAAATTTAGGGAGAACCCTCCTTGCTGAAAAAGGCACCAAGTCACCCGTAGGCTTGCGGTGAACTTGAGCACGGTTTTGAACTGTCAACATAGACCAAGCCTGGAATGGGTTTAATGAGTTGATCGAACAAGGACCAAGACTCGGCTTCTCCGGTGACGTACTCTTGCATACATTTTTCTTTTCCGTTACCCCTAATTGCATGCAACACGTCCAAATGTGTGTAGGGGGGATCGCATGGAGAAAACACTCACGGAAGCCGCCCAACTTGTACAAAAAATTAGTAATGCGGCTGCCATGCGAGGAGATTGGGAAACAAGACTTGCGGAAGAGCCGGAATATAATTCAAGGATGAAGAAGTGTGCTGAATTTTCTAAAGAGGCAACCCCAGAAGTCACAAAAGAGGAGCCGATCTCGGAAAAGCTTGAAGGAGAACACATCAAGTCAAGAACTACCCCGAGCGTTGACTTCGCCGCATCGAACGAAACAAACAAGAAAAGCATGTCAAGCACGAAGCCACTAAGGGAGTTCGAACCAATGGATTGGGTTCCAATCGATTACGGAGAAGTATTCGACATGAGAAGACCGTTCCCTAATTAAAAGGGGATGGCAAGAGCATTGGAAGTGGATTTCCCATCGGAAAGGAAAGCGAAAGATTCATATGACCTTGAAACCACCGGTGAGATCTTTCGAAAACTCTTTGGAGATGATGAAGTGGATCCGGAACACATAGCCGAGGTGAAAAGAATCATGGGGATCAATCCTGAAGCATTGCCGTATGCTCGTCTCGCTGAAGTTTACGCGATAGGATCTGAAGAAGAAGAGAAGATGGCACCACACTTGAGTTGCGAGATCAACAGAGTTCAATGCAAAGCTTTATGCGACATCGGAGCCCAGGTAAGTGTCCTATCCTCTAAAATTTACAATAAAGTTCAAGACTGCAACCTGGACTTAGCTCCAACATCAACGGAATTAATTATGGGAGATGGTAGAACTATCAGACCTCTAGGTATTGCTTGCAACATGAATGTAAAAATTGTCGGGGACAGCCCTAGGGGTCCCCTTAAACAACGGGGAAATTCTCACTTAAAACCCGCAACAAAGCCAAAACACAATTTGCCTAACCATGCAGGGAACAGCCCACTTCGACGGCCCATCAAGGCGGCCCTCTTAGAGATCCCCTCGAACAGGCTCCGCCTCGCTCGAGGATGAATGCTCCCCTCGGGCGGGCTCCGCCCCGTTCGAGGGGTAGCACTTCCCTCAAGCTAGCTCCGCCTCACTCAAGGGCTCGCTCCCCCTCGAGCAGGTTCCGCCTCGCTCGAGGGTACGCCCCGCCCTCGGCCGGGGTCCACCACGCTCGAGGGTGCCCCTCACACGTGCGCCGGCCCCCGTACACTGGCATTTAACGCCCTGACGCCGGCAGGACGGCGCCATCATGCGCCGGGGCTCGCCCCCGGTGCCGCCGCACCAACTCCCCAGGGTGGAGCCCATCCCCATCACTGTGGGGAGGGACTGTGCAGCGCGGCCGGTGTCAGTCCCGAGACGCCGTGCGCCTGCTCCAGTACGGCTAACGCGCTGAGCCCTCGAAGGGGGGCCGGATGCACCCTCGATTCACTTTCTTGTGACCCTACAGGGTTAGGTGGAGGCGCTAGGCCGGTGGAACACCATCCCTGCCACTGTGACGGCGTGGCCGCCATCCCCGCGCGTGCAGGCGCACGCCGGGTGCTGTAGCAACAACTCCAGCACTGTGAAGCGCGTTGGGAAGGGACGCCGTTCTACCTACTCCTGTACTCCGTACGGGCCAACGTCAGCACCTCCCTCGAGCCTATCAGAGGACATCGCCACCATCCGCAGCCCTTCTACCCTCGAACCGCCACTGTTCGGGTACAAGGTAGGCCATGACGGCCAGATCGCCGCGAGGATCGTCCGGACGGCCGCCCACTCTACAGCATAGCACGTCGCACTTCCCCACGTAGCTAGATAGCGCGACGCGCATGTGATTCGCCTCCCCCTTGATCTATAAAAGGGGGGCGAACCCTCCAGCCGTGGGGGGGAGAAACACGCAGACAGGAGCACACAACACACCACGCACTCATTCTCCAATTCTCCCACAATATCTTCAGCCACTCCACCAGGGACTTGGAAGCCACGCTTCCTCTCCCGCCTTGCTTGTAGCAGCCCCACTACAGGCACCCCCGGTGCTGAGCAATATAGTGCCTTGAGCACACCACCGGCCGGACGTACGGCCCCCTCGGCGGAACCGGGATAAATCCCGTGTCTCTTATTGCTTAGCATCGACCATTGAGGGATAGACCTCGGCGCTATCTACTGGTTAGTGTCGGGACCATATTCCGCACCGACAGTTGGTGCCCACCGTGGGGCGATCGAGCGCCTAAGGTCATTCCGTCAACTCCCTCCATGGTGATCCGCACTGAGTACCGTACTACACGCTACTGCATGGGTAGCTCGGACCCCCTCCCAGCCGGGTTCGAAATTCGCTTCGGGGACCTGAACTTTCAGGCCACGGGGAACGGCTATCTCATGCGCCTCACAAACCGTGAGGAGCTTCGCGCGCGGCGCCAGGCCAGGTCAGCCTTGGTCCCCACCGCACGCACCACCACGGCGCGAGCGCCCGTAGGCACGGATGCCGCGGGCCCGTCGACGCCACGACGCCGCCGTCGCTCCGGGCGCGTTCACGCCGGGCGCGGTCCGAGCGGCGGCAGGCCGAGCGCGCCGCCACTCGGCGCGGCGCGCCCGCCATCACGACCGCCACCGCCCGGTGGGGACGGGGCCGCATAGTCTCCGGACCGCGCATCCCCATCGGGCTGCGTGGCGCTACGTCGGCCTACAACGCCAACGTCAACACCACGATGCGCAGGGTCCCGCCTAGCCGTCACGTCTTCGTCGCCAGGGACCCCGGCGCCTCGGCAGGGGATGAGTCGTCCCTGGGTTCCGTCGACGCGTTGCCACCCACCAACCGCCACGGATACGCGGAGTGGGACTTCTCCGGCGTGCCAGACCCAGTCACGTTCCGGCGTTTCCTAGACGCCACGGACTACTGGTTCGGCTGCTCCGACAACTCCAGCACCGGGAGCTACGATCCCGCGCAGGAGTACTACGCCGTCATCACCAACGACCCGGCCAATGCCGCCGGCGCGGTGGGCGCCGGAGACGGGGAAGTCACGCCGCCCTGCAGATCGCCACGCGCCCGGCCGCGGGGCCAAGCGCTCCCCGCCGGGGCCGACGCCGACACGCAGCCTAGCCCAAGCCCGCGAGCTCAAGGCCAAGCCGGCGGAGGAATACCGGACGGTGCGGTTGCTCCGCGCCTCAATGGCGGGGGGAAGCCTCTCGCGCGCGGCGAACGCGCGCGGGAGCCGTGCCGACGAGTCCGTGACCGCATCAACACCATCCCCAACGTCGACAACGCGGACGCGCCCCGCGGGCGAGCCGGGAAGCTCATCGCCGCCGCGACGCCGCCGCAGCCATGCCGCACCCTCGACTCCCGAGGCTCGAGACATGCACCGCGAGGTGCAAACTCTCATCGAGCAAGCGGCCGTCCAGCGGCCGAGAGCTCGGCCTCACGCATCCGCCAACGGGGGGGGATGCGCGGGACGACGAAGCCGCGCCGGGAGGCGAACCCCTCTTTGCACGCAGGGGGACCAGCCGGGCGGCCCCCCGACCAAGGACGCACGCCGGCCAAGGAGCGGCTCCTTGACGCACGCAGGGCGCTGGATGGCGACGCCCGCAACGTCATTAACGCCAGGCGCACCAGCAGGGCGGACGCACGAGCAGCTAGGGGCTATCACCCACGACGGGGTGGACGCTACGATAGCGGCGAGGACCGCTCCCCGAAGACGGAGCCCCCAGGCACCCGGGTGTTCAGCCGGGAGATCCGCGCAGCGGCGTTCCCCCAACGCTTCCGCCAACCCTCGACCATCGTCAAGTACAACGGGGAGACGGACCCCCACGTATGGCTCAACGACTACCGCTTGGCCTGCCAGCTGGGCGGGGCCACCAGCGACGAGGTCATCATCCGCAATTTGCCCCTGCACCTTGGCGACGCGGCCCGAACGTGGCTCGAGCACTTGCCCGCCAGCCAGATCCACAACTAGGACAATCTGGTCCGCACGTTCGTGGGCAATTTCCAGGGCACATACGTGCGCCCTGGAAATTCATGGGACCTGCACTCCTGCACGCAGAAGCCCGGCGAGTCGCTGCGAGACTTCATACGGCGCTTCTCCAAGCGCTGCACGGAGCTCCCCAGCGTGGCGCAGTCGGAGATCGTGCACGCCTTCCTCGAGGGCACCACGTGCCGGGACCTCGTGCGGGAGCTGGGACGCAGCCCGCCCGCGGACTCCAACGAGCTGTTCGACATCGCCACCAGTTTCGCCTCCGAGAAGAGGCCGTGTGGGCGATCTTTGATGGCAAGAAGGGCAAGCGCTCAGAGGACGCGCCCGCGGAGGGCAGCAAGTCCAAGGAGCCCCACCGCAACGACAAGCGGGGCAAGAAGGGGAAGAAGCCGCGCCGCGAGGCGCGCGAGCGAGGGGCGCGACGGCGGCAACGCTGAGGCCCTTGCTGTTGACCCGGCCCGACGGGGCCCTCGACCGGCCCCTCGAGGCCCGGGGGTGTTCGACGACATGCTGAAAAAGCCATGTCCTTACCATAAGACCCCAGTGAACCACACCCTTGAGGAGTGCGATATGCTCAAGAAGTTCTATGGCCGTGCCGCCGCGAAGGAGGCAGAGGCCAAGAAAGACGGAGGCGATGGCGACGCAGGCGGCTTCCCCGCCGTCGAAAATGTGTTCCTCATCTTTGGGGGGCCAACAGTTGACATGTCGACACGCCAGTGCAAGAAGGAGTGGCACGAGGTCCTCGCCGCGGAGAGGGCACCTCCGTCCTTCCTCAATTGGTCGGAGGACGCCATCACATTCAGCCGGGAAGACCACCCGAACCGCGTCCCCAACCCGGGCCAGTACCCTCTGGTGGTCGACCCCATCATCGGGAACGCCCGGTTCTCGAAGGTCCTCATGGACGGAGGCAGCAGCCTCAACATCCTCTACGCGCATACGCTGCACCTGATGGGGATCGGTTTGGACTAGCTGCGGCCCAGCACGAAGCCGTTTCATGGCATCGCGCCCGGCAAGCAGGTCCAACCCCTCGGGCATCGACCGCGCCTTGGTTTGGCACCCCAAAGAATTTCCGCAAGGAGACCCTCACCTTCGAGGTGGTGGGGTTCAAGGGGGCCTACCACGCTCTACTTGGGCGACCCTGTTACGCCAAATTCATGGCGGTCCCCAATTATACCTACCTGAAGATGAAGATGCCCGGACCAAACGGCATCATCACCGTCGGCTCGTCGATCGAGCACGCATTCGACTGCGACGTCGAGTGCGTAGAACACGCAGAGGCACTAGCGCTGGATGAAGCGCTGGTGAACACGCTGGAGAAGATGGTCAACGAAGACCTCGACTCCGCCGCCAAGCACGCCGGCACCTTCGAGGCCGCGGAGCAGACCAAGGGGGTCCCCCTCGACCCTTCAGCCCCCGAGGGCAAGGCGTTGAGGGTCAGCTCCACCCTCGACCCCAAATAGGAAGTGGTGCTCGTCGACTTCCTCCGCGCCAACGCCGACATCTTCGCGTGGAGCCCCTCGGACATGCCAGGCATCCCGAGGGAAGTCGCCGAGCACTCCCTTGACATCCTGCCAAACGCCCGCGCCGTGCAGCAACGGCTCCGCCGCTTCGACGAGGAGCGGCGACGGGCAATCGGAGCGGAGCTGCGGAAGCTTCTTGAAGGACCGATTAGGCGACCAGAGAGGGGGGGAGTGAATGGGAGCCGATAAAAATTCTTCTCGAGGGAGATTGAAACTCCGACAAGACGAACTCGCTCGGTCGAACCCCCGAAATCACACGCTCCGCACTTCTACCTCCCGTTTGCCAATACCACGTAGCCACTGGAGTGCTACTGGTCCTAGGAACAAACTCTACCAGCAACCACAACACACACGCAAGCACCGACGGCGGAAACAACTCGAAAGCCGGCTAACCGCAGGGGGGCGGTTAGACCGGGTATAGGGGGCGGTTAGACCGCCTCCACCCGGCGGCCAAGAAATCCTCCGAAACGCCTCTTCCGAGCACCAAAACACACCACGGTTTCACCAACGAGAGATCTCTCGGTCAAGGCCATGCTAGCTACGAGAAAATCTTGGCGAAAACCAAAACTTCACCCAAGGGCCTAGGGGCGGTTAGACCGGCTACCGGGGCGGTCTAACCTCCCCGTACCCAAAGAACGAACCCCGACCAAGAACACCTAGCAAACCGCACGAGAACGACCCCAAATTTCACCCGGACACTCCTCTCGATCAAGGCGAACAAACTCACAGAGGAAAATCCGGCGAAACAAAACTTTGACCCGGAAACACCCGTGGCGGTTAGACCGCCCCCGTAGGCGGTTAGGACCGCCCCTTCCGTAAAACGAACCCGCGGGTCAAACCTCAACAGCGCGCCCGATCTCCCGAATCACTCCACGGATTGCAGCCAAACTTCGGGAATAGCTGGGTTACCTCCTGGGCAACCTCTACCTCAAAGGAATCGACCCGAAACGCTCACAATCAAGAGGAATCGAAGAAATCACTTCCCTAGGTCAAGAACTCGCCCAACTCGAGAACCCACCAAATTGAGTCCGATTCAAAGGTGATTTGGGGGCAAAGTCACCAGCCCAAGAGGCACAAGAACCTCATACGTGACACCCACCAAAAACCCTAAGAAATCGTCCTCAAAACACCGCCAAAAAGAGCTCCGAAAATCAACACCAAAGAGACGGGAAAACCACCATGATGAACAACGCCAAACCTTCTATACATGCCATGAACGGTTCGTACAAGGTCTAGCTTGCCACCCAAACATCCATCCCTCTCTCTAGATCTCACATGAAGCTCTCAAGCTAGCCTTCTAAAATCCTAGGGAAAATAGAGAACGAAAATGGAAAAACCAAATGAGCTAGGGTTCCAAGAGTTGGCTGCCATCCACCCATCTAATGAGTATATATGGAGGCACCCAAAAGACTAAACTACCCTTCACTACTAACTAGGGATACATGCCCCTCGAGGGCGGATTTGGAATTCTTGATGTCTTCACCATCGGACGGATGCCCGGCGACCGCACCCCGCGTAGCCTCGACGCAAGCCTTGCGATCCCGACGCGTGTCCTCCGCTTCGAAGCTTCTCGGCGCGGCGGCCGTGGCGGTCGACCGCCCGCCCTGGCGCTAGGACCGGCCCCGGGGATCCGACCGGCCCCGGGCGGTCCGACCGGCCCTCCCGGGCGGTTGAACCGCCCGGGTGGCCGCACCTCCTCGTCGAGTCTTCGGCCTCGGTTTTGTGGCTCAACCGAGTAACCCGGGGGTTTTCTCGGTGAACCACCGCAAACCCCGCGAACTCGGTGTAGCCTCCGCCAATCTCCACTCATGACTCGGCTCCCACGTAGTCCCGGCTCGACCTTGGTTTTGAGGCTCTACCAAGAAACCGTCCACGACTTCATCTTGCTCGTTCATGCCACCATGCGGCCCGCACTTGACCCCGCCGGCCACCGGTCCCTCGAACGAAGCCTACTTGTCTTCTCCACACCCGGAGGCCTCACCCGTAACGACCTTTCGCGCTTGTTCTTCACCTGCACCAACACGAGTCAAGCCGCAACCTGCACCTGCAATACTTAGCCAAGAATCAGTCCACACAACGTTGTCAATCACTCATCACACAAGGAAGCGACCATCCACCGGTCCTCGAACCACACATGGTCCTCAATCTCCCCCTTGATGAGTGCATTGACAACACACTCACATGAAGTAACACGAGAGAAAAGGAAAAGAAAAGAAACAAATAAAAAGAAACCCCAACAAGCGATCGAAAGCCAAAGAAAGGCAAAGAGCAAGATCACTTGAAGAAGACAAGTCTCGGACCCCTTAGGCAAGGGCAACGGCTCGACACAGTTCAAAAATTGCCCGAAACAGTTGGAACACCTTCCAAACACTCCCAGGTGCCCAAAACACGCACAAACTTCTCCCCCTTGTTGACAATGCATGAATCAAGGCAAAATGCAAAAACTTTCAACAAAGAGCTTCTCGAATATACAAAATTCATCACAAGGAGCTACACAAGTCCAAATGAGCAAGTTAGATACTCGACAGGTTCGTAATGACCTTAACTACGTGATCACCAAGTTTCACAACCATTGGACAAGGCTAAAAAGGATTTGAGTAATTTTGCGAAAAGTTACTCTCTCACAAGCAAATACCTAAACATGAGCAAAGCATATCAAAATGGCAAAGCCACTCAAACTTCATGCTAGGACAGCCATTCTAATCATAAGACCATCATAAACACCCAAAACCACCTCATGTCATGTCAAAGCCACCGAGCCATGTGCCTACTTCTATGTATGAGACTTCTCATTGGTAGGCAACATGCAACGGTTTAGCACCCAAAGCAAATTAATTTCAGCACATATGACATGGGAACATATTTTCCAAGCATTTTTATTTCATTTTCAGATTTATGATCGGTACATGAAGTGTCTTTGCGACAAAAAGGAACTTATGCCCCTCCACAAGATTAAGCAAGAGGGCTAAACATTCATGATGGCAAGTGAACCTTTGGCCCCATATGATCAATAAACTAGCTATCCAACCACAAAGTAAGCATAGCAAAGCCACTAAAACATGTCAAGATCATATATATAGGCATTTACACATGAGAGAGCATGTATGTGACATTTTTCAAAAACATAGCTATCAACCATGGATTATTCATCAAGATCATCAAGAGCTAAGACAAACTAACCGTAGCATACCAAACAAGCTCACAAAGACATATATTTCAATCCATGGTGAACAATGTATATAAGAGAAGCTTTTCCTAACCAATGCATATGATACAAAATGCATGCAATCTAAGATACAAGGATGCCTATACATCATGTTACATATGCCATGCCAAATGCAAGAAATGCACAAAGGAAAGCTATACATATGCTACAAACCGGCTCCTCGAGGGGAGGCAAAACGGGCTCGACACCACCGGCAAAAGAGAGCTCCCACACACCCAACTCAAGAAATCAAACACACACCAAGTTCCCCCCACAAACGAGTGAAAGTTGCTTGATCTAGGGGTTTGGTAAAAATATCGGCTAGTTGGTCATGTGTGGGTACATGGATCAAAGCTATCTTTCCTTTCTCAACATTGTCTCTCAGAAAATGATACCTCACTTCTATGTACTTGGTTTTGGAATGGAGCACTGGGTTCTTTGCAACGCTTATGGCACTGGTGCTATCACATTGAAGTGGGACATGGGTATACTCCTCACCAAAGTCACTCATGGTGTAGGTGATCCAATGGAGCTGAGAGCAACAACTAGCAGCGGCAACATACTCGGCTTCGGTCGTGGATTGAGCAACACTCGACTGCTTACGAGAAGACCAAGACACTAATGAAGAACCCAAAAACTGGCAAGTCCCAGAAGTGGACTTCCTATCCAACCGACACCCGGCAAAATCCGCGTCTGAATAACCATGAAGCGCCAACGAAGAGGACGCGGAGTACCAAAGGCCGAAGTCGGGAGTGTGACGCAAGTACCTGAAAATTCTCTTCACCGCTTGCCGATGCGAAGTCCTCGGAGACGCTTGAAACCGAGCGCACGGACACACCGAGAACCGTATGTCCCGCCTCGTCGCCGTCAAGTAGAGGAGTGACCCGATCATGCTCCGTACTCCTTCCGGTCCACGTGTTCACCTTCCTCGTCCGCATCAAGAGCCGTAGTCGTACTCATCGGCGTCGTCATAGCCTTGGAGTCCTCCATCTTGAACTTCCTCACAATGTCCTTGGTGTACTTAGCCTGGTGCACAAATGTTCCTTCCTTTGATTGCTTGATTTGTAGCCCAAGGAAGAACCGCAACTCGCCCATCATGCTCATCTCAAACTCCCCGCTCATATCATCCGCAAACCTCGCAACAAGAGAGTTAGACGAGCCACCAAAGACAATATCATCCACGTACACCCGCACAATCGGGATATCTCTCGCCCCGCCTCAAAGCAAAAACAAGGTCCGATCGACCTTCCCCATCTCAAAGCCTCTCTCAAACAAGAACCCCCTCAACCCGCCATACCAAGCTCTAGGCGCCGCTTCAACCCATACGAGCCGCCTTCCTCAACTTGTACACCGGGTGGGGGTACTTCTCACTATCAAACCCCGAGGTCGCCTCACATACACTTCTTCCTCCAACACACCATTCAGAAAAGCACTCTTCACATCCATTTGGTGCAACTTGAACCCTTTAGCCACGGAAAAGGCTAGAAGGATCCTAATCGCCTCCAAACGGGCTACGGGAGCAAAGGTCTCCTCGTAGTTGATCCCCTCCTTCTGACTGAACCCTTGAGCAACAAGTCTCGACTTGTTCCTCACAACCTCACCCTTCTCTCCCTCTTTGTTTTTCCACACCCACTTTGTACCAATCGGCTTACACCCTGAGGGAGGGTCAACCAACTCCCACACCTGATTCCTCTCAAAGTTCTCCAACTCCTCATGCATCGAATTAACCCAATTGTGATCAGATAGTGCGTGTCCAATGTCTTTGGGCTCGAAAGAAGCAACAAACGCAGCATGAGCAAAATGGGAATTGTTTCGAACCCTCGACCATGTAGTGCGTTCATTCATGTCGCCGATGATCCTCGAAGTTGGGTGATCCACTTGAACTCGCCATGGAGGTTCTCGCCTCGAAGCTACCTCCCCCTCAACATCAGCTTCTCCTCGTTCTTGATTTGTCGTCGTAGGTGTAGCAGAGGGTCCATCCATCATCGTAGTCGAAGTAGTGGGTACATGTTCAGCCGGGGGCACCGCACCGCCATCCTCATCATCACCAAGTTCATGCTCCTCCTGAAAGATCTCCTCGCCAAGCTCATCATCACCCGCACACTCAAAGACAAGCCGACTACGTGGCTCGTCTCGTCGAAGGTTACCTCGCAAGTCTCCACGATTTGGTTAGTTTCAAGATTGAGCACACGATATGCTCTAGAATGAGATGCATAACCAAAGAAAATGCCATCGACAGACCTAGCCTCAAACTTATCCAACTTCCTGCCTTTCTTCAGAATGAAACACTTGCAAGCAAAGACATGGAAGTGACTCACCTTGGGTGTGCGACCATGCATCAACTCATAGCATGTCTTCTTCTTGTGCACTCTGAGGTATATTCTGTTCGACACATAGCACGCGGTATTCACCGCCTCAGCCCAATACCTCCTCGGAGTCCTATGCTCATCAAGCATCGTCCGAGCCATCTCGCACAAGGTCATGTTCTTCCTTTCCACAACACCATTCTGGTGAGGCGTATACGGACTCGAAAACTGGTGCTCAAGACCCAAGTCATGGCAAAAGGTTTCAAAATGAGAGTTCCTGAATTCCGTGCCATTATCACTGCGGATAGCTCGTATGGCATCTCTGTGCCTCTCGTTCCTCAACCTCAAGACTAGATCTCGAACAAAACCAAACGTCTCCCCCTTATCCTCCAGAAAGAACACCCAAGCATACCGAGAAAAGTCGTCCACCACAACAAGGACATACCACTTCCCACCCGCAGATCGCACACGAGCTGGGCCAACAAGGTCCATATGGAGCAGCTCGCATGGACGCTCAGTCATCACATCGGTGAGAGGCGGGTGAGAAGAGGCCACCATCTTGGCATGCCTACACGGAGCACAAACCAACCCTTTCTCAAGCCTCAACCGTGGCAATCCTCGGATCAAATTGAGTTTACTCAAGCAAGACAAAAGGTCAAAGCTCAAGTGACCCAACTTCCTATGCCACTTCCACAACTCACTCGAAGAACCAGCCAAGAAACAACGCTCCACACCCGAAGACTGAGAAAAATCAGCACGAAACACCTGACCCTCGGGAACGACCATACAAACAAGGTCCCCTCGAGAGTCCACAATCCGAGAACCACCGAGGCCGAAACAACACCTCAAAACCCTCATCCAACAACTCGGGACACGTAAAGCAAATTGTACCCCGGCCGATTGAACAAGAGCAACACGCCTCAGAGTGATCTTGTCACTCACTTTTATCTCACCTTCTGAAAGCACACGCCCATGCCCATTGTCCCCAAAGGTGATGTACCTCTTCGTCACCACCGGACGAGACTTGAGAACCACCCCTGTCTCCGGTCATATGCCTCGAGCAACCGGAGTCAATCAACCAAATGTTCTTCAAGTCTCCCACCGAAATTCAAAAACAAGCACGTGAGCGAACAAACGACTCAAAGACCGGGTTAGTACCAAAGGAGGAAAACCAGTGCCGAGCCATTTGCTCGAAAGTGGGGTTAGCACACATCAAGCCATCTTTCCTACCATAACTACCACCACGAACACCACCTCGGTAACCACTCCGAGGGAACCACCCCTCACTGCCTGGAGGAGGACCAAAACCACGGAAGACAACCCGTGGAACGTCCCTCCTCTCCTTCTCAAAGCTACGACTCCTCCCATTCCCCGTAGTGACCTCGAGGGGGAGAATGCCTAGCAAACGACCACCGCTCGTCTCTCCGGACCAACCACCAAAGCAACTCCACCTCCGGACACCGAAACCTCTCGACTCACCACCTCGAAAACCACTCCGCCCCGGAATTTTTGGGGGGGGGGGGCGGTTAAACCGCCTAGCCGGTGCCGGTCTAACCGCCCCCCTGCGGGCGGGCCGGTCTGACCGCCTAGCCAGGCCGGTCTGACCGCCCCCTTCAGAACTGCTCCTCGGCTGCGGGAACTCGCATCTCCCCATGCCGAAACACTTCTCACCACAGCCTTACCCCTGGGTAGTGGCATACGAGGCTTAGGTACACCATGGGAAGGGTTGTACCTATCATTGTTCGCCCACTTCTTTGCCATCCTCTCTTCCCGCTTCCTCTTGAAGCAAAACTCATCCTTGTGACCCTCTTTCCCACAATGGCCACAACGGAACCTCACAAGCTTGGGTTTAGGCTTGGATTGGGGCTGCTCGCTTGGTTTCTCTCCACTCAACTCCTCCACCGATCTCTCCTCACTTGCCTTCTCACTCACTTTCCCAAAGAACACTTTCCCGGAAGTGCTCACAAACTTGATAGGCCTTCGGAGATCATTTGCGGGTGTAGGAAATATAGGTGGAGCTGGGGTTGTGTCTAGTCGGTTCCTAAGATGGTTGGGCTTTGGAGGGAAATCATTTTTGTGGTGGGTTTTTGGTGGCTCCGGGATATTCTCTCCACTTCCTTCACCAACCTTGTTTGACCCAAGCCCCTCACCATCTTGCCTCTTAAAGGCCTCGATCATCATCCTCAACTGAGGCTCATGACCGGACAACCAACCCATCAACTTCCTCAAGTCATCATTCTCATCCTTGTCGGTGCGGAATATGGTCCCGACACTAACCAGTAGATAGCGCCTAGGTCTATCCCTCAATGGTCGATGCTAAGTAACAAGTGACACAGAGATTTTATCCTGGTTCCGGCCGCGGGGCCGTACGTCCAGCAGGGGCGTGCTCGGGGCACTATATTACTTAGCACCGGGGGTGCTTGTAGTGGGGCAAATACAAGCAAGGCGGGAGAGGAAGTGTGGCCTCCAAGTCCCTGGAAGGGTGGCTGAAGATATTGTGGGAGAACGAGAGGTGAGTGTGTGATGCGTGAAGTGTTGTTTGTTGTCCGTGTTGTCCGTCTCTTTTTTCTGTCCCCCGCGGCTGGGGGCTCGCCTTCCCTTTTATAGGCCAAGGGGGCGGCGAGTTACATGCACGCCGCGCTATCCAGCTACGTGGGGGTGCACGTCGTGCTACGCCGTAGAGTGGGCGGCCGTCCGGACGATCTTCGCGGCGATCTGGCCATGATGGCCTACTTCGTACCCGAACGGTGGCGGTTCGAGGGTAGGATGGCGGCGGTCGGTGGTGGCGTCCTCCGGTAGGCTTCGAGGGGAGGTGCCGATGATGGCCGGTACGGGGTACGGGGGAGCGAGCAGAACGGCGTTCCTTCCCAATGTGCTTCACGGTAGTGGAGTGGTTGCTACGGGCCGCCCGGCGTGCGCCCTCGCACGCGCGGGTACGGCGGCCACGCCGTCACAGTGGCCGGGATGGCGGTCCACCGGCCTAGCGCCTCCACCTAATCCTGTAAGGTCACGGGAAAGTGAAATCGAGGGTGCGCCCGGCCCCCCTTCGAGGGTTGGGCGTGTTAGCCGTACTGTAGTGGGCGCGCGGTGTCACGGGACTGACACCGGCCGTACCGCACAGTCTCTTCCCACAGTGGCGGGGATGGGCGCCTCCCTGGGGAGTTGGTGCGGCGGCACCGGGCGCGAGCCCCGGCGCATGATGGCGTCGTCCCGCGGCGTCGTGGCGTTAAATGCCCGTGTACGGGGCCGGCGCACGCGTGCGGGACGCCCGTGAGCGTGGCGGGCCCCGCCAAGGGCGGGACGGACCCTCGAGCGAGACGCGACTCGCTCGAGGGGGAGTGAGCCCTCGAGCGGGTGCGGAACCACTCGAGGGAGGATTTGTTCCTCGAACGGGGCGGAGCCCGCCCGAGGGGGAGTGCGCCCTCGAGCGAGGCGGAGCCCGCTCGAGGGGACTTCTAAGGGGGTCGTCTCGGTGGGCCGTCTGAGTCCCGCGGCTTGGGCCATGCCCTGCATGGTTAGTTACCTGCATTGTTAGGCTTAACGTGTTTTGGTACTGGGATTTAAGTGAGGGTTTCCCCGTTGTTTAGGGGGACCCCTAGGGCGGTCCCCGACAGTAGCCCCCGAGCATCTGCGGGTTTGCCATTGAGGCTCCCGCAGATGCGGGAACCTACTGATAGGACGTTCTTCCCTCCTTGTTTGCGAACGCTTTCCGTGGGGCCGCGTCAGCGGACCTGCGGGTCTAGCCCCCGAAGCCCTGCAGGAGTGAGGGTTCTCCTGCAGGGGTTAACCACGAGAGGTCAGAGAGACGTGGCACATATGCCAACCGGCATCGGCGGTATTTCGGCCCGGCTTCGGGGGTGCACGCACCGCCGACACTTTGTCTCGGGCGGGTACAATTTCAAGGAGGTGTAGCCGTGCGTCAAGCCCCCGAGCCTTGGCCCGTTCGAGGCGATCGGGTAGAGCCCGACGACTTGTTTTTTAACGCGACCTCGCCGTCCCTCCGCGGGACGGAGGGTGAGGTTTCGCAACTCCCATCGAGCGGGTCGCAAATTGCCGATTCCTCTTCGAGCCGGTAACGGGTGGTTCAAGTGGACGCCCATGCCCCGTTCGATAAGGGTAGGGCCGCGCGGTCCGGAGACACGTCCATGGAAGCGCTTGCGTGGGTTTGCTAGGGTGGGGCTCGGTCCCGTTCGCTAGGGACCGAGGGCGCGGAAGCTCTCCCTCGGTGGGATCCCCCCGGCTAGCCGCCTCCGCTGGCTCTCGAACACGACATGTGGGGCACCCTCGAGCCGACGGGCTCGAGGAACGACTCGAATGCGCGTGCCCTCGTCGTCCCTAACTCTGCGATCTGTGGCGCCTGTTCGAACCCGTCGAGGGTCAGGCTTCGAACCTCTGATCAGTAGGGCCGTGCGGGGTGGCGCCTGGGCGGCCCCGTCTTTTCACGTTTGCGGCCGTCGAGGGATCTGGGCGAGCCAGCCCTCGAGGTGCGAGTTGGTGGTGCAGCGCGGCATGGGTGCCCGCGGTTGCCGCGCCCTACATTGAGTGGGTCCCGGCGACCTTCTCACGCGTGTGCCTTCTCGTAGAGGGTTGACGTTGTCTCGAGCCGGGGGCTCGCTCCGCTCGAGGGTTTTGCGTGGCATGGGTGCCCGCGGTCGCCGCTCTACATCGAGCAGTCCCGGCGACCTTCTCACGTCGATATCCCATCGAGGGTTGACGTCGTCTTGAGCCAAGGGCTCGTGCCGCTCGAGGGTTTTTACGTGGCATGGGTGCCCGCGGTCGCCTGCTCTACATCGAGCAGGTCCCGGCGACCTTCTCACGCTGATATCCCGTCGAGGGTCGTTTTTGTTTCGAGCCGAGGGTTCGCCCCGCTCGAGGGTTCCCCCTTGCTTGGCAAGGGACCCGGCATTTAAGTGCCTCGCGGTCGTGGCCGCGGTTTTGCAGCGCGCGGCGCGCCTTTTTGGCGCCGCGGCCGCGCGCGCGCGTAGTGGGGCGGCATGGCGGCGGACGTGACGGCTTCGCCTCGGTCGCTGCCCGTCTTTGCCGTAATGATGACCCACCTGCAGTGTTGTGGCCGCTGCGGTCGTGGTGGGGCCCGCCCGTCGACGCGATGGAAAGATTCCCTGCAGTTAATGCTAGTCGGGGCGTCCGCTCCGGAGAGCTCGCCCGTCGGCCTATAAAACTGTGGGGAGGAAGGGACGGCGGGTTTTTACCTTAGCGTCTCGCCGTTTTTCCGCCCCCCGCCCCTTCGCCTTCGTCTTGCTCTTGCCGCCGTGCGGGCTCGCTGTTAGAGCTTTTTCCTCCGCTCCTTGTCCTCCGCTCCTGTTCGCCCTCGCCCTCTTCATGGCGCCGCCTCAGCCTCCCCTTAGGGTCTTGGAGCCGTACGCCTGGGAGAGGTCGACGGGGACCCGGCTCGCCCGGGCGAGCCGGTCGCCGCCGCCGCCTGGCGGCCAACGAAGACCGACGTCCGGCGGAGTGGATCGTGCCGCCGGCCGCGGACCGCGAGCCCAACCCGCCGGAGGGCTACGTGGTGAGTTTCACCCGTTACCACGAGCGGGGCTTCGCCGCGCCGGCGAGCACCTTCACGCGGGTGATGTGCTACTACTACGGGGGTGGAGCCGCATAACTTCGCCCCCAACGCGATCTCGCCGGCGGCCACATTCGTGGGCGTTCGCGAAAGGGTACCCGGGGATCCCCGTCAATTGGGAGCTCGGGTACACCTTTTCGCGCGGAGCTCATCACGCAGCCCCACGACGGAGCCAAGGACCCGCCGCGCGATGCGCGCCGGCGGGATGTCGCTTGCCCCGCAGGGGGCGGTTCAAGGACGTCTACATCCCCCGCACCATGACGACGAACAACGCCGGGCCGGGAGCGGGGATGGTTCTACCCCGCGCAACGCCGAGCTCCGCCTTCCCCCCTACACCGGCGTGGGTGTTCAAGGAGAGGCCCGGCTCCCGGGGCTACGGGGTGTCCACGCCTCGGCACTGTGCGCGGCAGAGTCGGTGCCGGGGCACGCCGCAAGGCGGGCCGAGGAAGCACGGGCCGACCGCGATGGGCGTCCTCGCCTTCCTCCACCATCGGCGGGTCATGCCTCTCGATGGAGAGGCCGCTCCGCATCTTCGAGATGACGGAGGCGGCCAACCCTCGTCGACCCGGCAAGGTCGCGGATGCTCCCGACGCCCCTTGTGCGGCCGTATGCGCTCACCCGGGGCGCGGAGCGCCGTCGACACCGGACGCCGCCGATGCCTCGAGGGCCGGACCCCGTGGGACCTCGAGATGCTCCCCCTCGGCCCGCTGGTGAGTCTGGCTATTGATTTCATTTCAGTTCTCGGTTTTGCTTTCGTTTTCTGACGTGCCACTACCGCTTCTGCGCAGCTGGTGGAGTTCACCATCGCCAAGTCCGTTCCGCCCACCCCCGACTCCCACGCGCTGGGCCGGGCGGCGCGGCGGCCGGCAAAGAAGAGGAGGCCGCGCAAGAAGGCGCGCGCGAGGCGACGTCAAGCGCGTCGCGACCGGCGGGCGCGGAGTGCACCGGCGGCGTGAAGAGCCGGGGCTCTCCTCCCCGGGGGACCGAATGGTACTCGTCCTCGGGGAGGACGAAGAGGAAGAGGCCGAGGGGGAGGGCCCCTCGCACGGATGGCGGCCCTCGCGCCCCCGTCGCCGGAGCCGGCGCCGGCCGGCGAGGGCGGCAGCACCGGGGGCGGGCGCACCGGCGCCCGCCGCCGGGGCATCGACATCGGGAGCGGCGCGTGCCGCGGAGGTGCCGCGCGTGCCACGGAGGCGCGCGCGGCGGGCGCGCCCGTGCGCGCGTCAGCGTGCCGCGCGCGTGGGGCGAGCGTGCCCGCACGCGCGGCACCATCGGTCGGGGGCGCGACGGCCGGCGCGTCCGTGCGTGGGGCGAGCGTGCCCTCGCGCGCGGCGGCGCCTTCGGGAGGCGCTACCGCTGTGCCGCACGCCCGCACCGGCCTCGTCCGCGAGGCCTCGAGGAAAAGGAACGGGCCTTTTCCTCTTCGAGGTAAGGAGCTCGTCTTTTTTCGCTTGGTTTGCTTCGTTGGTGATCGGTGATCTAACCCTCCATTCGCGCCTCGTGTAGGGTGGTGCCAACCGTTCCCCCTCTTGCACCGCCCAAGGTGCCGAGGATGGACGCGTCGATCCCCACCCCGGCGGCGCTCGTCGAGGGGGGTCGCGCCGGGGACAAGCACGGCGGCGGGCACAAGCTCGCAAAGCCGGGGGGGGCCGGGGCCTCGAGGCCCCGGCCGGCGCATCAGCCCGCCGTGGCGCGGCCCGAGGCCGCCGGGGGGCGGCCGGCACCGGTCGTCGCGGAGACACGGGGGCGCGGCGGCGGCCGTGGTGGAGGTGGAGCGGGCGCATCCTACGGGGGCGCCCACGGACGCGGCCGTGGTGGCGCAAGTGGAGGCGCCGGCGGAGGCGGCGCGAGGGCGGCGGCGTCCGCCGTCCATCCCCCGGGCGGAGGTGGTGGAGCTCTCGGACGACTCCCCGCCGCCCGGGTGGGACCGCGGGGCCGGCCGGCCCACGAACTCCCCCCGAGCCCCGGGGAGGGGGCCCTCGTGAGGCGGCACGAGGGTCACATGGTGGTGGGGGCCGAGGACACGGTGCCGAGGCCTCGTTCTCCGCGTCGGCCGCCCCGCCCGGGTGGAGGGGGCCGTCGAGGACCCCCCCCCGCGTTCGCCGACGCCGGGGGGGAGCGAGAGCTGCGGGGGCGAGCTCCGAGCCACCCGGCGCCACGCTCAACCGCGCGCTGAACGAGGCGCTGCGGGTCCATGGCGGCCCGGCCTGGCTCGTCTTCCAGGTGGGTCATGGTCGCTTGCTCTTTTTCCCTTTTCGTTTTCGTACGCTGCCTTCGAGTCTTGGCGCTTACGGGCTTCGATTTTGTGATTGCCAGGAGCTCGAGCGTCGCGCCCACGACAAGTACGACGCCTTCGACCGGGTGAACACCGAGGTTCACCAGCTCCGGGAGCGGTGCAGCGCCTTCGACGTGCTTGCGGACGTCTCTCGGGACGCCGACGGCCGGGCCGGCGCACGGCGATGGCATGGTGCGACGAGCTCCCGGAGGGGCTCGGGACAGACGCCCCGCGGCGTTCGAGCCTCGAGCGGATCCGTGCGGCCCTCGTCGATCGTGACGAGGCGCTGTGGAATGCGCGCGCGGACCTAGAGAAGGCGCGGACGCTGGCCGCCAACTGGGAGGCGGAGGTGGCCACCGCTCGTGCCGAAGCTCGGGAGCTCCGCACGTCGCTCGAGGGGGCACAGGCGCAGCACCGCCAAAGCCGAGGAACGGGCGCGCGGGCCGGAGCGGGCCGCGCCAAGGAGGCCGACGACCCGAAGGCCGCCTTCGACGCCAAGGCCGCGGCCCTCGCCGTTGCCGAGGAGCGGCTCCGCAAGAGAGCGCCGCCCCGCCAAGGGGCCGAGGAGCGGCCGGCAGCGGGGCGGGCCGCCCTCGTCGACGCCCGTGCGCCGCCGGAGCGGGGAGTGCGCCGCCCACGAGGTGACGCGGAAGTCGCCGGAGGAGCGGAATGCCACGCTCTCCAAGGTCGAGGACGAGGCGCTCGTGCTCGCATCGCAACGCCAACCAGAGCCGGCCCCTCGCGCGAGCAGGCGAAACCGTCCGGCGCCTCGAGCCGGCTTCGGTCGAGGCCGTGCGCGGGACTTCGAGATGGAGAGGAAGCAAGTCGAAGGTGCGCCACTGTTCGATTCTTGTTCTATTGGTTTTTCGTTTGGGAACTTGCATTCCCGTTTTCTGATTTCTTCTTGTCTTGTCGATTCCAGGCTTGCGCACTGCCTTGGGGCGGGCGGCCGAGCGGGCCGAGGCGTCGCAGCTTCCCACAACTCCTCCGAGCGGGAGTTGCAGGAATTGCGCGATGCGGCCCTCGAGACCTGCCTCGTCGTCGAGGAGGGTGAAGCCCGGGCCGGCGGTTCCCGGCCGGCCGTCTCGCGTGCCCTCGGTGGCCATGTCACCGGCGGATGCGTCGGGCGTTGCGGTCGGGTGTCCGAGGGCCCTCGGAGTGGTGCGATCCCACTACGAGGTTAACTTCGAGGCGCTGGCGGAAGGCTACGTCGTGCCCGAGGGCGTCGAGGACGAGGTGGCCATGGAGCGCGCGGATGCGCTCGCCGCCGACGCCGCCGGTCGCTCGCCGAGGCCTTCGAAGAATTCCTCTTCCCGACGCCGCCGATGGTGTCGCTCCTCCCGCCTCGAAAGCGTTGGGCGCCGGGCCCATTTTTTGTTTTCGTGTATCGAATTCGGCCTCGTGGCCTTTTGTAAATAAACAAGTTGTCTCGTGAACATAAACGATTCTGCCGTAAATGAAGTTGTTTGTTTATTACGCTTTTTGTTTCTCCTTCTTCCTGAGTAGATTCTAGTTAGGGAAGTTCGATTTTCGTAGGGGGCCCGCTGGGTTGGAGGCGAGAGAGAAGGGCCATAGCCACGTGGCGTAGGCTATCTCTGGCTCGCACGCTCCTTCCACTGTGCCGCCTGCGCCCTGTTCGAATCGTGGCTCGAAGTTGAAGTAGGAAACAAACTTAGCGCGTGTTGTTTTGTTTTTTTGCGCGAAAAAATGGGACCATTTTTGGGGGGGAATGCCCCCCGCAGTAGCCCCCGAGGGTAACTTGGGTTTCAGGGGAAAGCCAAGTTGCCCTTTTATTGGACTTGGAGCGTTTACATAGTTGACACCAACTGGGGCGTTGGCCATGTGTTTTTACAACAGAAAGTACTTGGAAAATCCTAGCTAAGGGTAGAAGCGACGTAGCTGTTGGATGTTCCAAGCGTTGGTGAGCTCTTCACCGTCCTCGTTGGCCAGCTTGTACGTGCCCGGCTTGAGTACCTTCACCACGACGTAGGGTCCCTCCCATGGGGGCGATAGCTTGTGGCGCCCTCGGTTATCTTGGCGCAGCCTTAGGACCAGATCCCCCTCGCTGAAATCTCGTCGACGTATCTTGCGCGCCTGATAGCGTCGTAGGGACTGTTGATACCTTGCGGAATGCATCAAGGCTACGAGGCGTGCCTCGTCCAGCTGGTCTAGCGAGTCCTCGCGGGCTTGCTGGTTAGCGTCCTCGTCGTAGCCTCGAACCCTGGGTGACCCGTATTCCAAGTCCGTGGGGAGGACGGGCTCCGCGCCATGTACTAGGAAGAGCGGGGTGAACCCGGTGGCTCTGCTTGGGGTTGTCCTTAGGCTCCACACAACCGCTGGTAGTTCTTGGAGCCATTTTCGCCCTGATTTGTTGAGCTGGTCAAAAATTCGGGGCTTGAGGCCCTGTAGGATCATGCCGTTGGCACGCTCCACTTGGCCGTTGGTCTGTGGGTGTGCCACGCCCGCCCAATCCACGCGGATGTGGAACTTATCACGAACTCCAAGAACTTCCGCCCGTGAACCGGGACCCGTTGTCCGTGATGATGGAGTTTGGCACTCCAAAGCGGTGGACGATGTCGGTGAAGAACGTGATCGCCCGCTCGGCCCTTAAATTCGTGATGGGGCGCACCTCCACCCACTTGGAGAATTTGTCGATCGCGACTAGCGGTGGGTGAAGCCCCCGGCGCCTTCCGCAGGGGGCCCGACGATATCCGGCCCCCACACGGCGAATGGCCATGTTACGGGGATTGTTTGGCGGGGGGCGTGAGCGGGCGGGGTTGGATTTGCGGGCGTAGAACTGGCACCCTTCGCAGGTGCGTACGATTTCGCTGGCGTCCGCGACCGCGGTAGGCCAGTAAAAGCCTTGGCGGAACGCGTTGCCGACGAGGGTGCGGGGTGCGGCGTGGTGGCCACAAATCCCCGCATGGATGTCCCGTAGGAGCTCGCGCCCCTCGGGAATGGGCACGCACCGTTGTAGGATGCCTGAGGCGGCGCGCTTGTACAGCTCGCAGTCGACGAGGGTGAACGACTTGGCCATCCTGGCGATGCGCCTGGTCGCGGCTCGGTCTTCGGGGAGCTCCCCTCGAGCGATCCAGGCAATATATTTCTCCCGCCAGTCCGCCTGGGCGTGGGCCAGCTCGATGTCCATCGCCTCGGCCTCGTGGGGGCCATACCCCTCGAGGAGGGAGAGTACGTACGCCTCGTTCGAGGGGTCCTCGTCCATGGGCTCCGCACCCGCTGGGCTCGAGGGAGTCCCCGAGGGTTCGCTGCGGTTCGAGGGGTAGGGCTCGAAGACGACCGAGGGTTGAGTGATGTCACGCGCGAAAACGTTCGGGGGGACGGTGATCCGCCCGGACGCAATCTTGGCGAGCTCGTCCACCTCTTCATTGTACCTGCGGGGCACATGGTTGAGCTCGATGCCGTAGAACTTGTCTTCGAGGGCCCGTACGGCCTTGCAGTAGGCCTCCATCTTGTCGTCGTGGCAGCTCGCGTTCTTCATGACTTGATCGATCACAAGCTGTGAGTCCCCGCGTACGTCGAGGCGCTTGACGCCCAACTCAATGGCGATTTTGACGCCGCAAAGCAGGGCCTCGTACTCAGCCATATTGTTGGACGCGGGGAAGTGGAGGCGCACTGCGTAGCGCATGTGCTCCCCAAGGGGTGACACGAAGAGCAGGCCCGCGCCTGCTCCAGTTTTCATCACTGAGCCATCGAAGAACAGGGTCCAGCACTCTGCCTGGATTTGTGGGGGCGGCAGCTGTGTGTCCGTCCACTCAGCGACGAAATCCGCCAAGATTTGCGATTTGATGGCCTTGCGCGGGCGTAGGCGAGCGTTTCGCCCATCAGCTCCACGGACCACTTGGCGATCCTACCCGCGGCGTCGGGGTTGCCGATGATTTCTCCTAGTGGGAAGGAGGAAACCACCATGACCGGGTGGGCCTCGAAGTAGTGGCGGAGTTTGCGCCGCGCAAGAACCACTGCGTACAGCAGCTTCTGGACCTGTGGGTAGCGCATCTTCGTGTCCGAGAGGACTTCGCTGATGTAGTAGACTGGCCGCTGCACCGGCAGGGCGTGTCCTTCCTCCGCGCGCTCCACAACAATCACGGCGCTCACCACCTGAGTGGTCGCGGCCACGTAGAGCTGCAGGGGCTCGCCGTCCTGCGGCGGCGTGAGGATCGGGGCGCGTGTCAGCGACGCCTTTAGCTTATCGAGCGCGTCCTGGGCCTCGGTGGTCCAGGAGAAGCGCTCGTGCTTCTTGAGCAGGCGGTAGAGGGGCAGGCCCTTCTCGCCGAGCCGCGAGATGAAGCGGCTCAAGGCGGCAAGGCACCCCAACACTTTTTGTACCCCCTTGAGGTCCTTGATCGGACCCATCCGTTCGAGGGCCGCAACCTTTTCGGGGTTGGCCTCGATTCCTCGTTGGGAGACGATGTATCCCAGGAGCATGCCTCGCGGCACTCCAAAGACACATTTTTCGGGGTTTAACTTGACCCCGTTGGCCCGTAGGCGTTGAACGCGACGCCAAGGTCGCCAAACTGTGTCGTCCGCCTTCTCGGTCTTCACGACGATGTCGTCCACGTACGCTTCGACCGTCCGCCCGATGTGATCCCCAAAAACGTGCTGCATGCAACGTTGGTATGTTGCACCCGCGTTTCTGAGGCCAAATGTCATCGTGACGTAGCAAAACGTCCCGAACGGTGTGATGAACGAAGTCGCGAGCTGGTCGGACTCCTTCATTTTTATTTGGTGATACCCGGAATAAGCATCAAGGAAACAGAGCGAGTCGCACCCGGCGGTGAGTCAACAATTTGATCAATGCGTGTCAAAGGAAAAGGAACTTTGGGACATGCTTTATTAAGACTAGTGTAGTCTACACACATCCGCCACTTCCCATTTTTCTTTTTTACAAGCACAGGATTTGCTAGCCACGTCGGGTGGAACACTTCCTTGATGAATCCGGCCTCGAGGAGCTTCCGCAGCTCCGCTCCGATTGCCCGTCGCCGCTCCTCATCGAAGCGGCGCAGCCGTTGCTGTATGGCGCGAGCATTTGGCAGGATGTCAAGGGAGTGCTCGGCCACTTCCCTCGGAATGCCTGGCATGTCCGAGGGGCTCCACGCGAAGATGTTGGCGTTGGCGCGGAGGAAGTCGACGAGCACTGCTTCCTATTTGGGGTCGAGGGTGGAGCTGACCCTCAACGCCTTGGCCTCGAAGGCCGAAGGGTCGAGGGGGACCCCTTGCGGTACCGCTCCGCGGCCTCGAAGGTGCCGCGTGCTTGGCGGCGGGGTTGAGGTCCTCGTTGACCATCTTCTCCGGCCGTGTTCACCGCGCTTCGTCCGGCCGCTAGTGCCTCTGCGTGCTCCACGCACTCGACATCGCGAGTCGAATGCGTGCTCGATGGACGACCCGACGGTGATGACGCCGTTTGGACCTGGCATCTTCATCTTCAGGTACGTGTAGTTGGGGACCGCCATGAATTTGGCATAGCAGGGTCGCCCAAGTATTGCGTGGTAGGCCCCCTTGAACCCCACCACCTCGAAGGTGAGGGTTTCCTTGCGGAAATTCTTTGGGGTGCCAAACCGACCGGGCGGAGTCGATTCGCCCGAGGGGCTGAACCTGCTTGCCGGCGCGATGCCGTGGAACGGCTTCGTGCTGGGCCGCAGCTGGTCCAACCCGATCCCCATCAGGCGCAATGTATGCGCGAAGAGGATGTTGAGGCTATCGCCTCCGTCCATAAGGACCTTTGAGAACCGGCGTTCCCAATGATGGGATCGACCACCGGTGGGTATCGGCCGGGTTGGGGATGCGATTCGGGTGGTCTTCCCGCTAAAGGTGATGACGTCCTCCGACCAATTGAGAAAGGCCGGGAGGCGCCCTCTCCGCGGCGAGGACTTCGTGTCGCTCCTTCTTGGCCGGCCGGTCGACATGTCGACGGTAGGTCCCCCAAAGATGAGGAACACATTTTCGACGGCAGGGAAGCCGCCGCCGTCGCCCTCGCCCCCGTCTTTCTTGGCCCCCTCGCCTCCTTCGCGGCGGCGCGGCCATAGAACTTCTTGAGCATGTCGCATTGCTCAAGGGTGTGTTGCACTGGGGTCTTGTGGTAGGGACATGGCATCTTCAAGATGTCGTCGAACACTACCGGGCCTCGAGGGGCGGCCGAGAGCCCCGTCGAGCCGGTCGACGGCCGAGGGCCTCGGCGTTACCGCCGTCGCGCCCTTGCTCGCGCGCCGCCGCGCGGCTTCTTCCCCTTGTTGCCCCGCTTATCGTTGCGGTGCGGCCCCTTTGACTTGCCTGCCCTCCGCGGGCACGTCCTCGTGGCGCTTGCCTTTTTTGCCGTCGAAGATCGCCCCCACGGCCTCCTCTCCGAGGCGAAGCCGGGTGGCGATGTCGAACGGCTTGTTGGAGTCCGCAGGCGGACGCGCGTCCCGGCCTCCCGCACGAGATCCCGCACGTGGTGCCCTCGAGGAAGGCGTGCACGATTTCGGACCGTGCCACACCGGGGAGCTCCGTGCGCCGCTTGGAGAAGCGCCTTATGAAGTCCCGCGGCGATTCGCCGGGCTTCGCGTGCGGAGCGCGAGTCCCAAGAGTTCCCGTGGCGCACGTATGTGCCCCGGAAGTTGCCCACGAATGTGTGGACTAGGTCGTCCCGTCATGGATCCGGGCCGGCGGGCAAGTGCTCGAGCCATGTCCGGCCGCATCGCCCAGATGTAAGGGCAGGTTGCGGATGATGACCTCGTCGTTAGTGGCCCCGCCCAGCTGGCAAGCCAAGCGGTAGTCGTTGAGCCAGACACGGGGATCCGTCTCCCCGTTGTACTTGATGATGGTCGAGGGTTGGCGGAAGCGTTGGGGGGAACGCCGCCGCTCGGATCTCCCGGCCGAATACGCGGGTGCCCGGGGGCTCGGCGTCGGGGAGCGGTCCTCGCCGCCGTCGTAGCGCCCACCCCGTCGAGGGTGGTAGCCTCTTCTTTGCTCGTGCGTCCGCCTTGCTGGTGCGCCGGCGTTGATGACGTTGCGAGCGTCGCCATCCAATGCCTCGCGCGCGTCGAGGAGTCGCTCCTTGGCCGGCGTGCGCCCTTGCTCGGTGGGTTGCCCCACTTGTGCCCCCGCGTGCACCGAGGGTTCGCCTCCCGGTGCGGCTTCGTCGGCGCGGGCATCCCCCTGCTGGCGGATGCGTGAGGCCGAGCTCTCGGCCCGCCGGACCCGCCGCTTGCTCGATGAGGGTTTGCACCTCGCGGTGCATGTCTCGGGCCTCGGGGGTCGAGGGTGCTGGCATAGCCCGTGGCAGTGTCGCGGCAGGGACGAGTTTTTGGCTCGCCCGCGGGGGCGCGTCCGCGTTTCCGGTGTTGGGCACGACGTTGATGTGGTCGCGGACCCGTCGGCCCGCCCTCCCTCGCGCGTTCGCCGCGCGCAGAAGCCTCCCCCGCCATTGAGGCGCGGAGCGGCCGCACCGTTCGGCACTCTTCCGCCGGCTTGGCCTCGAGCTCGCGGGCTTGGGCCACCGCGCGTCGACGTCGGCCCCAACGAGAGCGCTTGGCCCCGCGGCCGGCGCGCGGTGATCCCTGGGGCAGGTGTGACCTCCCCGTCTCCAGCGCCCACCGCGCCGGCGACGTTGGCCGGGTCGTTGGTGATGACGGCGCAACACTCCCGCGTGGGGTCGTAGCTCCCGGTGCTGGAGTCGTCGGAGCAGCCGAACCAGTAGTCCGTGGCGTCGAGGAAGCGCCGGAACGCAACTAGGTCGGGAATGCCGGAGAAGTCCCACTCTGCGTAACCGTGGCGGTTGGCGGGTGGCATCATGTCGACGGAGCCCAGGGATGACTCATCTGCTGCTGAGGTGCCGGGGTCCCTGGCGACGAAGACGTGGCGACCGGGCGGAACCCTGCGCATCGTCGTGTTCACGTTGGCGTTATGGGCCATCGTGGCGCCACGCAGCCCAATGGGGACGCGCGGTCCGGAGACTGCGCGCCGCCCCGCCGGGGGCGGTGGCGATCGTGGTGGCGGGCGTACCGCGCCGGGCGGCGGCTCGCTCGGCCCGCCGCCGCTCGGATCGCGCCCGACGCGAGCGCGTTGCACGCAGCGACGGTGGCGTCGCGGCGCCGACGGGTCCGCGGCATCCGTGCTCCGCGGCGCCCGCGCCGAGTCGTGCGTGCGGCGGGGGTCTGAGCAGACCTGGCCTGACGCCGCGCGCGGAGTTCCTCACGGTTAGTGAGGCGCATGAGATAGCCATTCCCCGTGGCCTGAAAGTTCAGGTCCCCAAAGCGGATTTCGAACCCGGCCGGGAGGGGGTCCGAGCTACCCATGCAGTAGCGTGTGGCACGATACTCGGTGCGAATCACCATGGAGGGAGTTGGCGAGATGACCTTAGGCGCTCGTTTGCCCCACGGTGGGCGCCAACTGTCGGTGCGGAATATGGTCCCGACACTAACCAGTAGATAGCGCCTAGGTCTATCCCTCAATGGTCGATGCTAAGTAACAAGTGACACAGAGATTTTATCCTGGTTCCGGCCGCGGGGCCGTACGTCCAGCAGGGGCGTGCTCGGGGCACTATATTACTTAGCACCGGGGGTGCTTGTAGTGGGGCAAATACAAGCAAGGCGGGAGAGGAAGCGTGGCCTCCAAGTCCCTGGAAGGGTGGCTGAAGATATTGTGGGAGAACGAGAGGTGAGTGTGTGATGCGTGAAGTGTTGTTTGTTGTCTGTGTTGTCCATCTCGTTCCTCCGTTCCCCGCGGCTGGGGGCTCGCCTCCCCTTTTATAGGCCAAGGGGACGGCGAGTTACATGCACGCCGCGCTATCCAGCTACGTGGGGGTGCACGTCGTGCTACGCTGTAGAGTGGGCGGCCGTCCGGACGATCTTCGCAGCGATCTGGCCATGATGGCCTACTTCGTACCCGAACAGTGGCGGTTCGAGGGTAGGATGGCGGCAGCTGGTGGTGGCGTCCTCCGGTAGGCTTCGAGGGAGGTGCTGATGATGGTTGGTACGGGGTACAGGAGCAGGCAGAACGGCGTTCCTTCCCAATGCGCTTCACGGTAGTGGAGTGGTTGCTACAGCGCCCGGCGTGTGCCTGCACGCGCAGGTACGGCGGCCACGCCGTCACAGTGGCCGGGATGGCGGTCCACCGGCCTAGCGCCTCCACCTAATCCTGTAAGGTCACGGGAAAGTGAAATCGAGGGTGCGCCCGGCCCCCCTTCGAGGGTTGGGCGCGTTAGCCGTACTGTAGTGGGCGCGCGGTGTCACGGGACTGACACCGGCCGTACCGCACGCTCTCTTCCCCACGGGGGCGGGGATGGGCGCCTCCCACGGGGAGTTGGTGCGGCGGCACCGGGCGCGAGCCCCGGCGCATGATGGCGCCGTCCCCGCGGCGTCGGGGCGTTGCCCGTGTACGGGCCGGCGCACGCGTGCGGGACGCCCGTGAGCGTGGCGGGCCCCGGCCAAGGGCGGGACGGACCCTCGAGCGAGACGCGACTCACTCGAGGGGAGTGAGCCCTCGAGCGGGTGCGGAACCACTCGAGGGAGGATTTGTTCCTCGAACGGGGCGGAGCCCGCCCGAGGGGGAGTGCGCCCTCGAGCGAGGCGGAGCCCGCTCGAGGGGACTTCTAAGAGGGTCGTCTCGGTGGGCCGTCTGAGTCCCGCGGCTTGGGCCATGCCCTGCATGGTTAGTTACCTGCATTGTTAGGCTTAACGTGTTTTGGTACTGGGATTTAAGTGAGGGTTTCCCCGTTGTTTAGGGGGACCCCTAGGGCGGTCCCCGACAATCTTGCAAACGATCAACATAATGTGCAAGCTCCAAGTTTTTCAATGCATGCATTTCACAGGTAGAGCAAGATGTAGGCATGGGTTCCTTCAATTTAGCCTCGAGCGAACTAGTGTAAGCATGCATCTCATCAATCTTAGCATGCAAAACAGGACAAGAAGTGCAAGCACCTAGCAAAGCGAGTCTAGACTTAAGCTCGACCACTTCAACCCTAAGCACATCTAGTTCCTCACACTTGGAGGCATGCTTCTCCTTAAACAAAGCAAGATCGGCAAGGAATATGGAGCAATCGAAGACAATCATTATCATCCGAAAAACAGGCTAGCCTTAAGCGAATCAATCTCAAGCTTGCTATCAAGCACCCGTGTCTCTAGCTCGACCCACTCTAGTCCTAGCATCCTCGAGTGAAGCCCTAAGCTCTTTCCTCATTTTCTTGGCCTCTCTAAGCATGTCATCACGGTTATCAAGCAAAGAGCCAAGCCTCTCATTCTCCTGGCGCAAGAAGGGAAGTTCATCACGCACCTCGTCGTCGGACTCAGAGTCCGAGTCGCTCTGTGTGCTCTTCTTGCTGCCGGAGCTCAGCGCCATGGTGCAGAAGCCATCTCTCGCGAAGCAGCTCAGCTCACTCAGGTTCTTGGACGACTTCTTGTTCTTGCGGCGATCTCCCTCGTCTTCACTGCTACTCGAGCTCGAGGTAGAGTACGCGGAACTGGAGTCAACGTCGCTCGCTCCAACCATCGCTCTGGCCTTGCCTCGACCCTCCTTCTTCTTCAATCGTCGCTCGTCCTTGTACTTGTTCTTGTGCTTGCTCTTGTGGTCGCGCCTCGAACGGTACTTGCCATCGTTCATCCTCCGCTTGTGCTTGTAGCTGTCCTTGCTTTCGTCCTTCTCCGGGCAGTCGGCGACGAAATGTCCCGGCTTGCCGCACTGGAAGCAGGTCCTCGTGTTCCTCCTCATGTTCACGCGGTTCTCGTGCAGCCTCTCGAACCGCCTCGTCAACAGCGCCAGCTCGTCCTCTCCAAGGTCATCAAACTCCTCATCTGGCATAGACATCAAAGAGGAAAACGAGAACATCCTGGTGGATGGGTTAGAGTTAGTCTTTCCTTTGGAACCACCAACGAGGGCAAGACTATAGGGGTCAGTCGGTCCCTCGAGCTTGGCAGTCATGCCCCTATCCACCTCGGCCCGACTTGAGCTTCGAGAACGGACTCGTTCACCGTCGAGTATCATACCTCTCCGACTCGACTATGGCCTCGAACTTTCCGCCCCATATCGTACGATCCAAAGAGTGTAAGAGCTTGACCGCTCTATCATGATCATCGTACGGGAGCACGTCCACATTGGCCCTCATGTTGTTCACCACCACCGTGAACCTCTGAAACAAGGCATCGATGGACTCACCGGGGAGATGAGTGAAGTTCTCGTACTCTCTCCGGTAGGTCGCATACATCCGTGCCTGCACCTGGGCATTCCCAACATGAGCCTTCTTCAACACCGCCCAAATCCTACAAGCCAAGTGCTCGGTGTGCACCCGATCGAACTCAGGCTGACACAAAGCACGAAACAAGTAGTCGACCGCCTTATTGTTGGCGTCGAATCTGTCCCTCGACCCTGGAGCAAGGAAATCCATCGGCTGGACATAGCCTGTGTCCACCGTGACATCCCAAAGCAGTTGACCCTTTCCGCGGAGGAACGCACCCATCCGCTTGCTCCACATCTGGTAGTTCTTGCCATCGAAGTGTGGAGGACCCGAACCCCGTTCCTGGTACGCCATCCTTGGATCTTAGACTGGTTAGAGTCAACAAAGACCCGAACCGGCTCTGATACCACTTGAAGGACCGATTAGGCGACCAGAGAGGGGGGGAGTGAATGGGAGCCGATAAAAATTCTTCTCGAGGGAGATTGAAACTCCGACAAGACGAACTCGCTCGGTCGAACCCCCGAAATCACACGCTCCGCACTTCTACCTCCCGTTTGCCAATACCACGTAGCCACTGGAGTGCTACTAGTCCTAGGAACAAACTCTACCAGCAACCACAACACACACGCAGCACCGACAGCGGAAACAACTCGAAAGCCGGCTAACCAGAGGGGGCGGTTAGACCGGGTATAGGGGGCGGTTAGACCGCCTCCACCTGGCAGCCAAGAAATCCTCCGAAACGCCTCTTCCGAGCACCAAAACACACCACGGTTTCACCAACAGAGATCTCTGGTCAAGGCCATGCTAGCTACCAGAAAATCTTGGCGAAAACCAAAACTTCACCCAAGGGCCTAGGGGCGGTTAGACCGGCTACCTGGGGCGGTCTAACCTCCTGTACCCAGCAACGAACCCCGACCAAGAACACCTAGCAAACTACACGAGAACGACCCCAAATTTCACCCAGACACTCCTCTGATCAAGGCGAACAAACTCACAGAGGAAAATCCGGCGAAACAAAACTTTGACCCGGAAACACCCAGGGCGGTTAGACCGCCCCCTGTAGGCGGTTAGACCGCCCCTTCCAGAAAACGAACCCGCGGGTCAAACCTCAACTTCAGCGCGCCCGAGCTCCCGGATCACTCCACGGATTGCAGCCAAACTTCGGGAATAGCTGGGTTACCTCCTGGGCAACCTCTACCTCAAAGGAATCGACCCGAAACGCTCACAATCAAGAGGAATCGAATAAATCGCTTCCCTAGGTCAAGAACTCGCCCAACTCGAGAACCCACCAAATTGAGTCCGATTCAAAGGGGATTTGGGGGCAAAGTCACCAGCCAAAGAGGCACAAGAACCTCATACGTGACACCCACCAAAAACCCTAAGAAATCGTCCTCAAACCACCGCCAAAAAGAGCTCCGAAAATCAACACCAAAGAGACGGGAAAACCACCATGATGAACAACGCCAAACCTTCTATACATGCCATGAACGGTTCGTACAAGGTCTAGCTTGCCACCCAAACATCCATCCCTCTCTCTAGATCTCACATGAAGCTCTCAAGCTAGCCTTCTAAAATCCTAGGGAAAATAGAGAACGAAAATGGAAAAACCAAATGAGCTAGGGTTTCAAGAGTTGGCTGCCATCCACCCATCTAATGAGTATATATGGAGGCACCCAAAAGACTAAACTACCCTTCACTACTAACTAGGGATACATGCCCCTCGAAGGCGGATTTGGAATTCTTGATGTCTTCACCATCGGACGGATGTCCGGCGACCGCACCCTGCGTAGCCTCGACGCAAGCCTTGCGATCCCGACGCGTGTCCTCCGCTTCGAAGCTTCTCGGCGCCGGCGGCCAGGGCGGTCAGACCGCCCCCGGGCGGTTAGACCGGCCCCGGGATCTGACCGGCCCCGGGGGTCGGTCCGACCGGCCCTCCCGGGCGGTTGAACCGGCCTGGGTGGCCGCACCTCCTCGTCGAGTCTTCGGCCTCGGTTTTGTGGCTCAACCGAGTAACCCAGTGGTTTTCTGGTGAACCACTGCAAACCCCGCGAACTCGGTGTAGCCTTCGCCAAAATCCACTCATGACTCGGCTCCCACGTAGTCCCGGCTCGACCTTGGTTTTAAGGCTCTACCAAGAAACCGTCCACGACTTCATCTTGCTGTTCATGCCACCATGCGGCCCGCACTTGACCCCGCTGGCCACCGGGTCCCTCGAACGAAGCCTACTTGTCTTCTCCACTCCTGGAGGCCTCACCGGCAACGACCTTTCGCGCTTGTGCTTCACCTGCACCAACACGAGTCAAGTCGCAACCTGCACCTGCAATACTTAGCCAAGAATCAGTCCACACAACGTTGTCAATCACTCATCACACAAGGAAGCGACCATCCACCGGTCCTCAAACCACACATGGTCCTCACTTCTCGAGGCCGGATTCATCAAGGAGGTGTTCCACCCAACGTGGCTAGCAAACCCCGTGCTTGTAAAGAAAAAGAATGGGACGTGGCGGATGTGTATAGACTACACTAGTCTTAATAAAGCATGTCCTAAAGTTCCTTTTCCTTTGCCACGCATTGATCAAATCGTTGATACAACGGCTGGGTGCGAATTGCTTTGCTTCCTTGATGCCTATTCCGGGTACCACCAAATAAAGATGAAAGAGTCCGACCAGCTCGCGACCTCGTTCATCACACCGTTCGGGACGTTCTGCTACGTCACGATGCCGTTTGGCCTCAGAAACGCGGGTGCAACATACCAGCGTTGCATGCAGCACGTTTTTGGGGATCACATCGGGCAAACGGTCGAAGCATACGTGGACGACATCGTCGTAAAGACCAGGAAGGCGGACGACTTGGTTGGCGACCTTGGGGTCGCGTTCAACTGCCTACGGGCCAATGGGGTCAAATTAAACCCCGAAAAGTGTGTCTTTGGAGTGCCGTGAGGCATGCTCCTGGGATACATTGTCTCCCAGCGGGGAATCGAGGCCAACCTTGAAAAGGTTGCGGCCCTCGAACGAATGGGTCCGATCCGGGACCTCAAAGGGGTGCAGAAGGTGTTGGGGTGCCTTGCCGCCTTGAGCCGCTTCATCTCGCGGCTCGGTGAGAAGGGCCCGCCCCTCTACCGCCTACTCAAGAAGCACGAGCGCTTCTCCTGGACCACCGAGGCCCAGGATGCGCTCGACAAGCTGAAGGCGTCTCTAGCGCACGCCCCGATCCTCACGCCGCCGCAAGACGGCGAACCCCTGCAGCTCTACGTGGCCGCAACCACCGGGGTGGTCAGCGCCGTGATTGTCGTGGAGCGCATGGAGGAAGGGCATGCCTTGCCTGTGCAGCGGCCGGTCTACTACATCAGCGAGGTCCTGTCAGACACGAAAGCGCGCTACCCTCAGGTCCAGAAGTTGCTGTACGCGGTGGTTCTTGTACGGCGCAAACTCCACCACTACTTCGAGGCCCACCCCGTCACGGTGGTTTCCTCCTTCCCACCGGGAGAGATCATCCGCAACCCCGACGCCGAGGGCAGGATCGCCAAGTGGTCCGTAGAGCTGATGGGCGAGACGCTCGCCTACGCCCCGCGCAAGGCTGTCAAGTCCCAAATCTTGGCGGATTTCGTCGCCGAATGGACGGACACGCAGCTACCGCCGCCGCAAATCCAAGCGGAGTGCTGGACTCTGTTCTTCGACGGCTCGGTGATGAAAACAGGGGCAGGCGCGGGCCTGCTCTTCGTGTCACCCCTCGGGGAACACATGCGGTACGCGGTGCGCCTCCACTTCCCCGCGTCTAACAATATGGCCGAATACGAGGCCCCTCCTCTCGCGGCCTCAAAATCGCCATTGAGTTAGGCGTCAAGCGCCTCGACGTGCGGGGGGACTCGCAGCTCGTGATCGATCAAGTCATGAAGAACGCGAGCTGCCATGACGACAAGATGGAGGCCTACTGCAAGGCCGTGCGAGCCCTCGAGGACAAGTTCTACGGCATCGAGCTCAACCACGTGCCCCGCCGGTACAACGAGGAGGCGGACGAGCTCGCCAAGATTGCGTCCGGGCGGATCACAGTCCCCCCAAACGTTTTCGCGCGCGACGTCACTCAACCCTCGGTCGTCTTCGAGCCCTACCCCTCGAGTCACACGAACCCTCGGGGGCTCCCTCGAATCTAGCGGGTGCGGAACCCATGGACGAGGACCCCTCGAACGAGGCGTACGTGCTCTCCCTCCTCGAGGGGTATGGCTCCCACAAGGCCGACGTGATGGACATCGAGCCGGCTCCTGTCCAAGCGGACTGGCGGAAAAAATACATCGCCTGGATCGCTCGAGGGGAACTCCCCGCGGACCGGGCCGCGGCCAGGCGCATCGCCAGGATGGCCAAGTCTTTTGCCCTCATCGACGGCGAGCTGTACAAGCGCGCCGCCTCCGGCATCCTACAGCGATGCGTGCCCATCCCCGAGGGGCACGAGCTCCTGCGGGACATCCATGCGGGGATCTGTGGTTACCACGCCGCGCCCCGCACCCTCGTCGGCAACGCGTTCCGCCAGGGCTTTTACTGGCCCACTGCGGTCGCGGACGCCAGCGAGATCGTGCGCACCTGCGAACGGTGCCAGTTCTACGCCTGCAAGTCCAACTTGCCCTCCCATGCCCTACAGACCATCCCCGTAACGTGGCCGTTTGCCGTGCGGGGGCTGGACATCGTCGGGCCCCTGCGGAAGGCGCCCGGGGGCTTCACCCACTTGTTGGTCGCGATCGACAAGTTCTCCAAGTGGGTGGAGGTGCGCCCCATCACGAATCTAAGGGCAGAGCAGGCGGTAACATTCATCACCGACATCGTCTACCGCATTGGAGTGCCAAACTCCATCATCACCGACAATGGGTCCCAGTTCACAGGCAAGAAGTTCTTGGAGTTCTGCGACAAGTTCCACACCCGTGTGGATTGGGCAGCTGTGGCGCATCCACAGACTAACGGCCAAGTAGAACGTGCCAATGGCATGATCTTACAAGGTCTAAAGCCCAGAATTTTCGACCAGCTGAACAAATCTGGGCGAAAATGGCTCCAAGAGTTACCAGCGGTTGTGTGGAGCCTAAGGACCACCCCGAGCAGAGCCACTGGGTTCACCCCGTTTTTCCTAGTCCACGGCGCGGAGGCCGTCCTCCCCACGGACTTAGAATATGGTTCGCCCAGGGTTCGAAGCTATGACGAGGATGCCAGCCAGCGAGCCCGCGAGGACTCGTTGGATCAGCTGGACGAGGCACGCCTCGTGGCCCTGATGCATTCCGCGAGGTACCAGCAGTCCCTCAGGTGATATCAAGCACGCAAGATACGCCGGCGGGATTTCAGCGAAGGGGATCTGGTCCTAAGGCTACGCCAAGACAACCGAGGGCGCCACAAGCTATCACACCCATGGGAGGGACCCTACGTCGTGGTGAAGGTACTCAAGCCCGGCACGTACAAGCTGGCCAACGAAGACGGCGAAGAGCTCACAAATTCTTGGAACATCCAACAGCTACGTCGTTTCTACCCCTAGCTAGGATTCCCAAGCATTTTTCTGTTGTAAAAATCATACGGCCAACGCCCCAGTTGGTGACAACTATGTAAACGCCTCAAATCCAATGGAAAGGGCAACTCGGCTTTCCCCTGAAACCCAAGTTACCCTCGGGGGCTACTGCGGGGGGCCACCCCCCCAAATGGTCCCATTTTTTGCGCAAAAATAAAACAACTCACACGCGCTAAGTTTGTTTCCTACTTCAACCTCGAGCAACGATTCGAACAGGGCGCAGGCGGCCTAGCGGGAGGAGCGCGCGAGTCAGAGATAGCCTACGCCGCGAGGATACGGCCCTTCTCTCTCGCCTCCAACCCAGCAGGCCCCCCGCGAAAATCGAACTCCCCTAAGTAAAATCTACTCAGGAAGAAGGAGAAACAAAAAAGTGCAATAAACAAAAGATTTCATTTCGTATCAACAAATGTTTACGATTAAGACAATGTACTTATTTACAAGGCCGCATGGCCGGAATACTGATACACGAACAAAAAACGGGCCTAGCACCCAAGCGCTTTCGGCGGGAGGAGCGGCGGCGTCGGCCGGCGTCCGGAAAAGGAACTCCTCGAAGGCTTCGGCGAGCGACCGGGCGGGGTCGGGCGGCGAGCGCATCCACACGCTCCATCGCCACCTCGTCCTCGATGCCCTCGGGAACGATGTAGCCCTCCGCCGCCGCCTCGAAGTTGACCTCGTAGTGGGACCGCACCACTCCGAGGGCCTTCGGACGCCCCGCATGCGGCGCCGCCCGGCGCATCCGCTCGGTGACATGGCCCCCAAGGGCACGCAGGCGGCTGGCCAGCGAGCTACCGGCCTGTTCTTCGCCCTCCTCCACGACGCGGCAGGTCTCGAGGGCCGCTCCACGCAGCTCCCGCAGCTCCTGCTCGGAGGAGTTGTAGGAAGCCTGCAGCGCCTCGGCATGCTCAGCCGCGTGCCCCAGGGCGGTGCGCAAGCCTGGAATCGCCAAGACAAGAAAGAAATCAGAAAGGGGGATGCGAGCCCTCTAGCAGAAAAACCAACAAGGCAAGAGTCAAACAGTGGCTCACCTTCGACTTGTTTCCTCTCCATCTCGAGAGCGCGACGCTCGGCCTCGACCGCCAGCTCGAGGCGCTTGACGGCCTAGCTCTGCTCCTGGAGGGCCATCTCCTGATTTGCGCTCGCAATGCTGAGCACAATGAGCTCGCCCTCGGTCTTGGAGAGCTTGGCGTCCCGCTCCGCCAAGGACTTCTGCGCCACCTCGCGAGCGACGCGCTCCTGCTCCAGCGCCGCACGGGCGTCGACGAGGGCGGCCTGCTCCTGCTGGAGCCGCCCCTCGGCCCCTTTGGCGGGCGGTGCTCTCTTGCGGGAGCTGCTCCTCGGCCGGCGACGAGGGCCGCGGCCTTGGCGTCGAGGGTGGCCTTCAAGTCGTCGGCCTCCTTGGCCCGCTACCCAGCCCGCGCGCCCGCCCTCCCCGGGCGCCGGCGCGCCCGCGCCCCCTCAAGCGACGAGCGAAGCTCCCGGTTCTCGCCGCGGACGTTGGCCACCTCCGCCTCCCAATTGGTGGCCGCCGTCCGCATTTTCTCCAAGTCCGAGCGCGCCCGCCGCGCCGCCTCATCACGATCGATGAGGGCCGCGCGGACCCGCCGAGGCTCGAGCGGCGCGCGGGTCCCGCCTCGAGCTCTCGGGGAGTTTGTCGCGCCGAGCCATGGCCCGGACGCCGCCCACCGTCCGGGACCTCGAGGGCGTCGCCCGCCGCGTCGAAAGCGCGCGCACCGCTCCCGGAGCAGGGGGACCTCGGCGCTCACCCGGTCGAAGGCGTCGTACTTGTCGTGGGCACGGCGCTCGAGCTCCCCGGCACCCACACATCGAACCCGTAAGCGCTACGGCACAGAAGCAGCACACGAAGATGAGAAGAAGAAGAAAACGAGCGACGACGCCCTACCTGGAAGACGCGCCACGCGGGGCCGCCATGGACCTGCAACGCCTCGTTCAGCACGCGGTTGAGCGTGGCGTCGTGGCTTCGGAGCTCGTCGCAGAGCTCCTGCTCCCCCCGGGCGCCAGCAAACAGCGGGGGATCATCAATGGCCCCCTCCACCTGGGCGGGGTGGCCGGCGCGGGAGGACGAGGCCTCGACACCGTGTCCTCGGCCCCCCGCCACCATGTGCCCCTCGTGCCGCCTCACGAGGGCCCCCCTCCCGGGGCTCGGGGGAGCGTGTGGGGAAGCTAGCCCACCGATCCCACCCGGCGGCGGGGAGTCGTCATCCGGGACCTCCACCACCTCCGCCCGGAACCGACGGCGGGCACCGGCCCTTGCGCCGCCCTCCACCGGCGCCTCCACTTGTTCCTCCGTGGCCGCGAGCGCCCGACGCGGCGCCACGGCCACCACCTCCGGCCGCGCCTCGCAACCACGGCGCCGCCGCGGGTTGCACCCGCCTCCGTCTCCCTCTACACCGGCGCCACGGACCGCGCCTCCACGAAGAACCGCCCCTCGCGGCCTGCGCCTCCGCCGCGGCGGCCACCGCAACCGGCGCCCCCACAACGGCCGCGCCGGTTGCTCCTCGTGACCGCCACCGCGCCGCGGCGGACCGATCCGCCGACCGAGGCCTCGGGGCCCCGCCCACGCCCGCGAGCTCTCGCCCGCCGCCGCCCCCGCTTGCCTCCGCCCGTGACGCCCTCGACGAGCGCCGCCGGGTGGGGATGGACGCGTCCGTCCTCAGCACCTTGGTCGGTGCAAGGGGAGGCACGGTTGGCACCACCCTGCGCAGGCACAAACAGAGGGTTAGAACGCCTGATTGTCAAGAAATCAAACCAAAGTAAAGGATCGAGCCCCTTACCTCGAGGAGGAAAAGGCGCGCTTCCTTTTCCTCGAAGCCTCAGCGGATGAGGCCGGCGCGGCCGGTGCGCCCGCCGCCGCACCTCCCCGACGTCGCCGCCGCGCATGCGGCCCCGCCCGCGCGCGCGCGCGCTCGCCGCGCGCACGGGCGCGCGCGCCACGCGCGCCCCCGAGGTGCGCGCGCCGGCGCCCCGGCGCGCGCGCCACCCCCGATGTCGATTGCTCGGCGACGGCGCCGTTGCGCCCGCCCCAGCGATGCCGCCCTCGCCGACGGAGCCGGCTCCGGCGACGGGGCGAGGGCTCCCACCTATCCGAGGGGCCTCCCCCTCGGCCCTCTTCCTCTTCGTCATCCCCCGAGGACGAGTACTCCTCGCTCCCCGGGGAGGAGAGCCCCCAACTCTTCGCGCCGCCGCACTCCGCGTTCCGCCGCTCACCCGCGCTCGTTGCGCCGCCTCGCGCGCTCCCTCCCCGCGCGCCGCCCGCTCCTGCTCCCGCTGCTGCGCCGCCCGACCAAGCGCGCGGGAGTCGGGGGTGGGCGGAACGGACTTGGAGGCGGTAAAGCTCACCAACTGCATACAGGAACACCAAGGACGTGTCAGGAGGCAGAAGCAACACCAAGAACTAAAACAAAATCAAGAATCACACTCACCAATGGGCTGGTGGGGAGCATCTCGAGGTCCCACGGGGTCCAGTCCGGACGCATCAGCATCCGGGTGTCGACGGCGTTCCGCGCCCGGGTGAGTGCGTACGCCCGCCCGAGGGGGGTCGGGAGCATCCGCGACCTCGCCAGGTCGACGGGGTTGGCCGCCTCCGTCATCTCAAAGATGCAGAGCGGCCTCTCCATCAGAGGCACGATCCGCCGGTGATGGAGGAAGGCGAGGACGCCGAGCGCGGTCAACCCCTGCGCCGCCAGGCTCTTCAGGGCGGCCAGGACCGAGTCCTGCCACCTCCGGTGCTGGGCCGTGGACACTCCGTAGCCCCAAGAGCTGGGCTTCTCCTTGAACACCCGACCGGTGTACGGGGGGAGGCCGGGCTCGGCGTTGCGCAAGTAGAACCATCCCCGTTCCCAGCCGGTGTTGTTCGTCGTCATGGTGCAGGGGATGTAGTCATCCTTGAATTGCCCCCGCAGGTCAAGCGACATCCCGCCGGCGCGCACCGCGCGGCGGGTCCTCGGCTCCGTCGTGGGCTGCGTGAAGAGCTCCACCCGAAGAGGTGTACCCAGAGCTCCCAATTGACTGGGATCCCCAGGTACCCCTCGCGTACGCCCACGAACGTGGCCGCTCGCGAGATCGCGTTGGGCGCGAAGTTGTGCAGCTCCACGCCGTAGTAGTAGCACAGCGCCCGCATGAAGCGGCTCGCCGGCGCGTTGAAGCCCCGCTCGTGGAAGCGGACGAAGCTGACCACGTAGCCCTCCGGCGGGTTGGGTGCGCGGTCCGCCGCCGGCGGTACTATCCACTCCGCCGGCGGCCATCCTTGTTCGCCGCCGCCGGCCGGCGGCGACCAGCTCGCCAAGGGCCGGCGGAGTCACCGTTGACCGCTCCCAGGCATATGGGTCAAGGATCGTGAGGGGCGGAAGCGGCGCCATGGGAAGAAAGCAAAGGAATGCGAGAGCGGAGGCCGAGAAACGGAAGATGAGCTCTAATGGTGACACCGCGCGGTGGCAAAGGCGAGGCGAAGACGAAGGCGCAGGGGGCCGAAATGGTGAGGCGCTAAGGTAAAAAACCGCCGTCTCCCCCTCCCCTCAGATTTATAAGCCGCGGCGAGCTCTCGGAGCGGATGTCCCGCGCGCATTAACCCGCAGGGGAATCTTCTCTTCACACCGACGAACGGGCCCCACCACGACCGCAGCGGCCACATCACCGCGGACGGGCCATCATCGCGGCAAAGACTAGCAGGGACCGAGGCAAGCGGTCACATCCGCCTGCCACGCCGCCCACTACGCGCGCGCGCGGCCGCAACGCCTAAAAAGGCGCGCCCGCGTTGCAGAGCCGCAGCCTCGACTGTAAGGCATTTAATGACCCGCTCCCTTGCCAAGTAAGGAGAACCCTCGAGCGGGGCGAACACCTGACTCGAGACGACGACAGCCCTCGAAGGGACATCGGCGTGAGAAGGTCGCCCGGGGCCTTCTTGAAGTAAAGCAGGCACCACGAGCACCCATGCCATGCAAAACCCTCGAGCGGCACGAGCCCTTGGCTCAAGACGATTTCAGCCCTCAAAGGGACATCGGCGTGAGAAGGTCGCCCGGGGCCTGCTTGAAGTAAAGCAGGCACCACGAGCACCCATGCCGCGCAAAACCCTCGAGCGGCACGAGCCCCTGGCTCGAGACGACGACAGCCCTCGAAGGGACATCGGCGTGAGAAGGTCGCCCGGGCTGCTTGAAGTAAAGCAGGCACCACGAGCACCCATGCCACGCAAAACCCTCGAGCGGCATGAGCCCTTGGCTGAAGACGATTTCAGCTCTCTAAAAAAGGGGCATGTGCGTGAGAAGGTCGCCCGGCACCCGCTTGAAGTAAAGCAGGCACCGCGAGCACCCATGCCACGCTGTGCTGCCAACCAGCGCATCGAGGGCTGGCTCGCCCAGACCCCTCGATGGCCGCAAACGCAAAAGACAGGGCCGCCCATACGCTGCCCCGCACGGCCCTACTGATCAGGGGTTCGAAGCCTGACCCTCGACGGGTTCGAACAGGCGCCTCGCATCGCGAGTCGGGGACGACGAGGGCACGCGCATTCGAGCCGTTCCTCGAGCCCATCGGCTCGAGGGTGCCCCACATGTTGTGTTCGAGAGCCAGCGAGGGCAGCTAGCCGGGGGATCCCACCGAGGGAGTGCTTCCGCGCCCTTGGTCCCTATCGAACGGGACCGAGCCCCACCTAGCAAACCCACGCAAGTGCTTCCATGGACGTGTCTCCGGACCATGCAGCCTACCCTTAGCGAACGGGGCATGGGCGTCCACTCGAATCACCCACTAGCAGCTCAAAGAGGAATCCGCAATTCGCGACCCGCTCGATGGGGGTTGCGGAAACCTCACCCTCCGTCCCGCGGAGGGACGGCGAGGGCGCGTTAAGAAACAAGTCGTGAAGCTCTACCCGATCGCCTCGAACGGGCCCAGGCTCGGGGGCTTAACGCACGGCTACACCTCCTTGGCTTGCACCTGCCGGAGACAGTGCCAGCAGCGCGCGCACCACCGAAGCCGGCTGAGACACTGCCGATGCCGGTTGAAACATGTGCCACGCCCTCCGACCGCCGTCCCCGCGGTTAACCCCTCGCAGAGCACCCACACTCCCGCAGCTTCGGGGCTAGACCCGCGGGCCCGCCGACGCGGCCCCACGAAAGCGTTCGCAAAACAAGGAGGGAAGAACGTCCTATCGCAGGTTCCGCATCCGCCGGGAGCCTCAATGGCAAACCCGCAGATGCTCGGGGGCTACTGTCGGGGACAGCCCTAGGGGTCCCCTTAAACAACGGGGAAATCCTCAATTAAAACCCGCAACAAAGCCAAAACACAATTTGCCTAACCATGCAGGGAACAGCCCACTTCGACGGCCCATCGAGGCGGCCCTCTTAGAGATCCCCTCGAACAGGCTCCGCCTCGCTCGAGGATGAACGCTCCCCTCGGGCGGGCTCCTCCCCGTTCGAGGGGTAGCACTTCCCTCAAGCGAGCTCCGCCTCGCTCGAGGGCTCGCTCCCCCTCGAGCAGGTTCCACCTCGCTCGAGGGTACGCCCCGCCCTCGGCCGGGGTCCGCCACGCTCGAGGGTGCCCCTCACGCGTGCGCCGGCCCCCGTACACGGGCATTTAACGTCCTGACGCCGGCAGGACAGTGCCATCATGCGCCCGGGGCTCGCCCCGGTGCCGCCGCACCAACTCCCCGGGGAGGAGCCCATCCCCATCACCGTGGGGAGGGACCGTGCGCCGCGGCCGGTGTCGTCCCGAGACGCCGTGCGCCCGCTCCAAAGACGGCTAACGCGCCGAGCCCTCGAAGGGGGCCGGATGCACCCTCGATTCACTTTCTTGTGACCCTACGGGGGTTAGGGTGGAGGCGCTAGGCCGGTGGAACACCATCCCTGCCACTGTGACGGCGTGGCCGCCATCCCCGCGCGTGCAGGCGCACGCCGGGCGCTGTAGCAACAACTCCAGCACTGTGAAGCGCGTTGGGAAGGGACGCCGTTCTACCTACTCCTGTACTCTGTACGGGCGAACGTCAGCACCTCCCTCGAGCCTATCAGAGGACATCGCCACCATCCGCCGCCCTTCTACCCTCGAACCGCCACTGTTCGCGTACAAGGTAGGCCATGACGGCCAGATCGCCGCGAGGATCGTCCGGACGGCCGCCCACTCTACAGCATAGCACGTCGCACTTCCCCACGTAGCTAGATAGCGTGGCGCGCATGTGATTCTCCTCCCCCTTGATCTATAAAAGGGGGGCGAACCCTCCAGCCGTGGGGGGGAGAAACACGCAGACAGGAGCACACAACACACCACGCACTCATTCTCCAATTCTCCCACAATATCTTCAGCCACTCCACCAGGGACTTGGAAGCCACGCTTCCTCTCCCGCCTTGCTTGTAGCAGCCCCACTACGTGCACCCCGGTGCCGAGCAATATAGTGCCTTGAGCACACCACTGCTGGACGTACGGCCCCCTCGGCCGGAACCAGGATAAATCCCGTGTCTCTTATTGCTTAGCATCGACCATTGAGGGATAGACCTCGGCGCTATCTACTGGTTAGTGTCGGGACCATATTCCGCACCGACAAAAATCTCTGGAAAATGTATACCAACTGATTTCTTTTATTATTGATGCTTGCCATAGTAATCATGATCACATAATCCTAGGTAGGCCCTTTCTTAAGTTGGTTGATGCCGTGTTGGATGCCAGAAAAGGCAAAGTAACAATGAACCTTAATGGAAAGAAGTACACATATAACTTTTTTCGCGTTTCTAAACATCCTACACCCTTTCCTCCTGAAGACGAAGAAGTAGAGGAGGTAGATAGTCTTTGTTTTGTTGAAACCCTTAGAGACCCGCTGCAAAGAGCGATAGAAAATCAAATGAGTGATCAACAAGACGAAGAATTAGAAGAAGCAACAAAAGGCTTAGAACCACAAGATGGGAGCGTGGAGGAAGAAAGATTCGAGGACATAGAAGAGATTAAACCAGATGAGCCACAAGTGCCTGAGGTAGACCTTAAACCCTTGCCCAAAGGATTAAAGTACGAATTTTTTGGGCCCAAACAAGACTTATCCAGTCATTGTGAGCGACGAGTTGACTCCCGAAAAAAATGAGAAGTTGCTGATTTTATTGAAAAAACATAGGAAGGTGATTGGATATTCAATCAATGATCTCAAAGGTCTTAGCCCAGCCTTTTGCACTCATTGTATACCAATAGAAGACCAATGTAAGCCCATAGTGGACCACCAAAGGAGGCTAACTCATGCCATGCGAGAGGTAGTAAAGAAAGAGGTAATCAAGTTAATTGATGCCGGAATCATCTACCCGGTTCCGCACAGCGAATGGGTGAGCCCGGTACATTGTGTAGCAAAGAAAGGAGGTTTAATCGTGGTGAAGAATGAGAAGAATGAATTGATAGCACAAAGAACCGTGACCGGGTGGAGGGTGTGTATCGATTATCGTAAGCTCAACAAAGCGACGAAGAAAGATCACTTCCCCCTACCGTTCATCGACGAGATGCTCGCGAGATTAGCGAACCACGCTTATTTTTGCTTTCTCGATGGGTACTCGGGGTTCATGCAAATTCCCATTCACCCAGACGATCAACACAAAACAACGTTTACATGCCCTTATGGAACGTTTGCATATAAAAGGATGCCCTTCGGTGTATGCAACGCTCCGGCCTCTTCTCAACGTTGCATGATGGCCGTATTCTCGGAATTCATCGAAGAAATTGTCGAGGTGTTCATGGATGATTTTTCTGTTTATGGGAAGACATTCATGGGTTGCTTGGCAAACTTGGAAAGGTCCTCACGAGGTGTGCGGAGGTATACTTGGTGTTAAATTGGGGAAAATGCCACTTCGTGGTTAAGCAAAGCATAGTGCTAGGACATGTTATATCTAAGGTGGAGACGGTTGAGCAACTCCCACCTCCGACGGATGTTAAGTCCTTGAGGAGCTTTCTAGGTCATGCCGGATTTTATAGAAGATTTATTAAGGACTTCACGAAGATCACTAAGCCTTTAACGCATCTCCTTCAAAAGGATGTGGCTTTCGACTTTGATGAGAAGTGCCTAGAGGCATTCCGGACCTTGAAAAGTGCGTTGGTGAGTGCTCCCATTATTCAACCCCCGGATTGGAGCCAACCTTTCGAGATCATGTGTGATGCAAGTGACTACGCCATAGGCGCGGTTTTGGGTCAAAGAAAGGAAGGCCGAGTTCACGCCGTTTACTACGCTAGCAAAACTCTTAATGGGGCAGAATTAAGTTATGCCACTACGGAAAAGGAGTTGCTAGTGGTGGTATTCACCTTCGAAAAATTCAGATCTTACATCGTGAACTTGAAGGTCATTGTGTACACCGATCACGCAGCCATCAAGTATCTCTTGGCTAAAAAGGAAGCTAAACCACGTTTGTTTCGTTGGATCCTTCTTCTCCAATAATTTGATGTTGAATTCGTGATAGAAAGGGGGTGGAGAATGTTGTGGCCGATCATTTGTCTAGGATGAATTGTGGACAAGATGATAAAGATCCCATAGAAGATAAGATGAGAGATGACCACCTCTATCGAATGCTCGATAAAGACACTTGGATGATTGATATCATTCGAGCAATTCAGAAGATGCATCTTGATCATCTAGATAAAAACTCTCAAAAGAAGATAATCTCCGGAAGTAAGAAGTACTTTTGGGATGCACCATACCTCTTCAAACTTGGCAATGATGGAGTCATTAGAAGATGTGTGCCAATAGAAGAGAGGCTAGAAATCTTGAGAAAGTGCCACTCGGCGGAGTACGGTGGACACTATAGCCATTTTAGGACCCAAGCAAAAGTGTGTTCTAGCGGATTCTATTGGCCGGAGATGCATGAAGATACTGAAAGATATGTTGCATCATGCCCCGAATGCCAAAGAACCGGAAAATCTCTCAAAGAAATTCTATGCCTCTGAAATACAATCTACAAATCGATTTATTCGATGTGTGGAGTATAGACTACATGGGGCCTTTCAAGAACTCATACGAATATGAGTACATTCTAGTCATGGTTGATTATGTATCCAAGTGGGTAGAAGCCATGCCATGTTGTAAAGCTTCCACGGAGGAGTCCATTACTATGATCAAGAATGTGATTTTTCCTCGTTTCGGTACACCGAGAATCTTGATAAGCGATGGAGGAACTCACTTCACCGGGAAGAATTTCAAAAAGTGCTTGTCTAAGTTGGGAATTGAACATAGGGTCTCTACAGCCTATCATCCACAAACCAACGGACAAGCAGAAACATCGAATAGGCAATTAAAAAGTATCCGTAACAAAACCATAGAGAAGGGAGGCAAGGATTGGTCAAAGAAATTAGACGGAGCTTTGTGGGCTTATCGAACGGCGTTCAAGACACCGATAGCTATGACCCCTTATCAATTCGTCTGTGGAAAAGCTTGCCACCTTACGGTTGAGTTGGAACATAAAGCCTATTGGGCGATTAAAGAGATGAACCTTGATCTCGATGTCGTGGTGGTGAAACGAAGAATTCAAAAAAGCGAGCTAGAGGAAATGAGGTTAAAAGCTTATGAAAATGCAAGCATATACAAAGAGAGAATCAAAAGATGGTATGATAAAAAGTTAAAGAAAAAAGAGTTTAAAGAAGGAGATAAGGTCCTCCTCTACAATTCGAGGTTTAAAACCTTCGGAAAGGGGAAATTGCAAAGCAAGTGGGAAGGACCTTATGTTGTGCATTTGGTGATCTCCAACGGAGCGGTAACCATTATGGATGTGAAAGGCGATCAATTTATGGTGAATGGTAAAAGGCTTAAGGTTTACTACGAACCCGACGTTGTGCCCCTTCACCATGTTGATGTCTTCACCATGGAAGAAGAGCTCGAACGTCTGGCCTAGGATGAAAAACAAGGCATGGTTTTTTTAAATAGTTTTCCTTTTAATTTTCTGGAGTTTCTCGCGAAGATTTACTGGGCCAACTTTCTCCCATGGGTTGAGAAAGCGAAAAAAGGGCGGTACATGGGAAACCGGACCGGACCGGCCCCCGAGACAGGGTCCCGGCGGCGGTTCGCCCTGGTTTTTCCCCGAATTGCTCCTTTTCGACTTCCTTCTTCTTTCAGAAAATTTTAAGGGAAGTTTGAATAAGGAAATTGAGGTTCCTAGGGTTTTCCTCTTCGGACTATTTATTTAGAATTGATAGCTCGGTAATCCATCCCATCAAGCATACTTTTGCATCCACACAACAGCCATGCCGTCCCCGAGGAGCTTAGAGTTGAAAGCTCCAAGGAGCCATCGACGGAGGAGGTGAAGCGATGCGAGCTCAAGCTACCCGTCGAGATCAAGAGGACCACATGCATCCGTTGTGGAGGGCGTGTCCCGACCGAAGCTATCGCATCTCGCAACTCTGTCGAAGAGGAGAAGGTCCCAACTCCCGTTCGAAGGTCGGCGCGCATCCGAGGCATGAAGCGGAAGGACTACAAGGAGGTGTCACCCGAGCCTAAGGACTATGGCGATAGAGACTACTCTGACGATCGTAGCTCGAGCTTGTGGGTGGCCGCCGGAAGAGAAGATAACGATCTTTACATTTGGGAAGAGGTGCCCAAGGAGAAGACTCCCGAAGGCCCCAACGGCGGCGGCAATGACGATAGCAGCGATGACAATGGTGATGGCGACGACGGCGGAGACCCTGGTGATGACCCTTTCGGGATGCATCCGATGTGTTGTGCGGCTTGCCGTCACTCCATCTCGGAGCTCTACGCAACTGTCGACGAATGTTTCCAGGCCATGGAGGCGATGAGGCAGCGTATGGAGGGTTTGGACCGTGGTCGAAGACGACTACAAGTTCCTGAACCGCAACGTGCACAAAATTTTTGGCATGGTCGGGAACATGAGAGGCAAATGGTGCAATAGTTGCGGGAAGTACCACTAGGTTTAGTTTTCCCCTTAGGATTTTTGTAAGATACGATGAGGACGTCGTATGATTTAAGAGTTGGGTAGAGCTAGCTAGCCAGCCTTTTAGCTTTTGAGCTTTAAGTTTAGTTTGGTTCGGTTTAGTTTTCGAGAGAGTCTTAGAGTTTAAGAGTCTTTAGTTTTTGAGTGTGTTTTTAAATTTTTGCATGTTTGAAGTGTCTTAATTTAGTGTCGAGTCAAAGAAAATCAAATAAAAAGAGTCCTTTAAATTTTATGTCTTGTGTGATGCTTTTCTTTATTCACTTGTTTGTTTATCTTTAATTCTTGATATATGAACATAAGTGTGTGGTTTGAAAAACGTTTACCATGGTGCTTAGTGGAATTGCTACTTCTAAAAGTACCCATACCACACTTCGATCTTGAGCTTCACATGTTGGTTGTGCTATGTTCAATGCTAAAAGTTGGAGGATTTCAGTTCTGAAAATTATCTAAAAAACCTTGTAATAAAGGTTAGCAAAACATTTTTTTCCAAGTTGAGAGTAAGAAAAAAATCCTATACAAAGCCAATTTATTTTTTTGCTCCACCATAAGTGTGATTAGCACGATGAGTTGGTCTAGGATCCTTCTCTCTTGGTAGTTTTCATTTCAAGCAATGATCATGTTCTTGTGCTTATCTTTTTTTGCTAGCCTCGTCATGCATTCGGTAATGTGACTTTCACATCGGAAGTCCCGTACATTGCCGAATTCCATACCCAACCCTTTACATCTCTTTTGTATATTGCATTCCTTGAACACAACCTACTCTCAAAGTTTCGTCTCGTCTCTAGCATGGTTTATTTAAATTTTCAGATTGTATGCATGCAAGAAAGAGAGGAGTTGAGAGCTTTGAAAAGATGTCAAGAGCGGGAAAAATAAAGAAAAAAGTATGAGTATGGAAAAGAAAGAAAGAAGAAAAAATAATAGAAAAGTAAAGAGAAAAATATGAGAATGAAAGAATGAAAGAAAAAGAAGAGAAAGAGAAAAGAGGAGTGGCAAGAAAGATATGAGAGGGATGAATCAAGTGAAAGAAAAATAAAGTGCAATGAAGGATGTCACGTTGCTGAGAGATGAAACTTTCACTCTTTTTCCAACCATGTGCAATCCGAGAAAGAGGACGTCATCGGTGCCTCGTAGTCACAATTTTCTTTTGCCCTTGCACATGTCCACCATTCTAAATCTTCTCATCCTTGATATCCCTACATATGGTTTATTCTCATGAACATTGGCTTTGAAAGGTAAACAACCATTAGAGGAAGTTCTTAGTTTGACAATATTTGTGTTGATTGGACTAGCCCTACCTATAGCTCCACTTTACATGTCATATGAGAGATTTATCGGAGGTGAGAGTTTTATATAATTTGTTTAGGATAGCCACTTTTATATGAGCGACTTGAAAGATCTTGGAGAAAGGTTTTTGTGTAATACTTGTTGCAGGAATTTTGTTTTTGAAAATCATAAAAACCCTCCGATGGAAGCAAAAAAGTAAGCATGGCTGAAATTGAAGACTTCGAGTAAAGAGTTTGAGTTGTGGGGTAAATCTTGATGTGGTAAAGATTCTAAACGCCCATGTTTATGTTTGATGATCATTACTTTATGTTTATGTATTAAAGATAAAGGATTGACTAACTTGTGAAGAAAGATTTAGCAGAACATGATTACAGTGCCTTGGACGAAGTTCTTTTACGAGTACTTGCTCGAGGACGAGCAAGAGCTAAGCATGGGGGAGATGTTGACGGTGTATTTTGGTACACCAAACATGTTCATTACACTTTGGTTTGGATTTGTTTATGGAACTAACCCGCCACTAGGCACACTAATCATATAACAAGTTCATCTATGTGCATGCATTTGGAAATGTTGTGTTTATGTAGGAAAACATGAACATAAAGGACAGATTCACAACAAGTTCAAAGGAGCATTTACGGAGTCTTGTTCGTGTTCATGAGCTTGATGAAATCACTTCCAATGGTGGCAAGGACCGAAGTGCTACATAGGAACACCCCCGGGGTTTGAAGTGTAAAAGACCGAACTTCATGCACGGAGAACCTCCATCTTGGACGCGAGGATGACATCGTCAAAATCATGCAAGTGGAAGGGGCAAAGTGGATAATCACCTGAGGACCCACGGGAGCGAAGGGCGACCGAACCAGGCCGAAATGGGCCTGGGCCAGTCGGCCTAGGCCGGCCGGCCCAACCCAATTCTGGTGTCAGTTCGCCCCCCTTTTCTTGCACCCGAAGGATCTTCAACCCTAAAACCCTGGAGGCGCCGCCATTTGAAGAAGGGAGAGCCATACGCACCAGGAGGCCATCCACAAGCTAGAGAGAGGAGGGAGATCATCCACCTCGAAAGAAGCACCCACAAGTGGAGAAGAAGGAAGACACCGTCGGAAGGGTGACCATGATCAACGGTGCTATGTCTAGCACCTTGATGGGGTAATCTCCTTATTCGTTCATGGGTTGTAATCGATCTTGAGATGTAATCGTACTTTGTTGGATTATCTATCTATCATCTTGTGTTGAATATACTTTATTGCTTAAGGTTAGCTACCATGTCGTAAAGGGAGTAGAGCTTGTTGACGGTTAATAGTCGTATCAAAGTTCGTTTAGACTTGCAAGCGGACAAGTCTCCCGTCGTAGTCAAGGGACCCTTCTTCCCTCGAGAGGTGAACCCAAGGTATCGAATCTATGGAACAAATGTGTGACGCAAAAGATGATCTAGTAAAGCCAAGTAACTTCAATCTTCGCTAAAGAGAAACCCTAATGCATCTAGATAAAGAACACAAAACTAATCTAATCTACGAAAGACCGGAGGTAACAAAGATAGATAGGGTAGATAAACTGATCTAGAGAGATCGGGTTAAGCCTTTTGTTCAAGTTCCAAGCAAGAGAAGAAGTAGCAAATCGAATCTTATTAGAAGCCTCTTTAAATCGTGGTTTCCCGTCCGACTCCGAAAACGCCCGCCTTTCGGAACCCCCGTTCTGTCACAACGTATTCCTATTCATGCAGGTAGTCTAGGGCGAGTCCAAGGACAAGTCGAGTTCTTTCGGAAGATCCGGAGTGTACCTCTAGCCACCGCGGCTACAAGAACACCCTATGTGATCTATCTCGAGAATAGATCTAGAATAAGCAAAGCCGATCGAAAAACGAAATCATCGAAGAAACGCTTGATCGCTAGAAATAGATTCAACTCGATAATTCAACTAATACAATGATACATAAACAAGATCACCACCGGGATCCTACCTTGATCTTGCTTCTAGCTCTGGGAACTCCGACGTGGTCTTCCTTGCAAGGTTCCCACGTCGGCTAGGGAGACCCTAGTCAACTAGCTCGACCCTCTCCTCTCCGGGATGGTGTCCCTCCCTTCTCTTCTCCTCGGCGGTCGATGACGAATTGATTGATGCGTGGCTCCCGATCCCGAGGCTATAAATAGCCTGAATGGCGGCTATGTCAAAGGAGGGGGGAATTGGGCCCTGGACTGTGCTGGGACGGCCGGCTTGGGCCCATCCAGGCCCAGTTCCCGGCCTCCTTCGTGTGGTGTCGGTTCCCGAGTCTTCTAGATGCTTCCCCCTTCTGCATGTAGGCCCTTGTCGTCAGTTTCTCTCCGAGTTGGACGTAGCTCCTTGTCCCGCAAGATTCGGCACTTTTCTGGTTAGGTCCTCGGAGTTTGTCATCTTCTCGAGTTGAGTCCCTGGCTTCTTGGAGTTAAGTTTGCTTCATTGCATGACTTGTATGGGCTTCAAGGTCTTGTCACAAGGTTCTTGATGAACTTATCCTGAAAGTCTTGCTTTCAACGCTAAAACCCTGCATAAACACTAAACTCCAAAACCGACATGCACAAGTGAACTTATTATACCACGAGGGTTAGTACCAATGGATAAGGTATAAAACTTATGCCAACACCGAAGGTAAACTCATGGCTAGGTTGACGGATTTTCACCGTCAACAGAGCTCCAATGCTTCCTTGGATCCATTCAATACGCCGTGTCCATCATAGGTCTAGTCACAAATACCTTCTCGTAGTGACAGTACGAGAGGAGGGAAAGGGAGAAACCGTGGTCACAACCCCCGATAGATTAGATTGGTTTTCTTGTTTAAAGAGATTGCATGATCAAGTATCATAGACCCATGGGAGAGTGTCTTTTATCTTGATTGCTTAATCATTGTCTCTAGTGTAGTTTAGTTGTCTTCTAGTTTAATCATAGTTAGGGTTTGAGTAGCTAGAGTGTAAAGGTAGATCGAACGCTTGTAATCCCCTTGCTCCACAGACAAGAACCTTGGGAATCCCGTGGTGAGAAAGGTGTAAGTTGGTACGCTTGCGGATCATAGAGGGATACGTCTTTTATCTGTCAACAAGCCCCTTTTTCTGGTGCCGTTGTCGGGGAACAAGCTAGTTTACATCGTTTGGTTTGCATTTAACTTAGTTTTATATTTAGTTTATCTTTTATTTGTTAATAACTAACACATATTATCTAGAAAACCACTTGTTTTGTTTTTGTTTTTGTTTTTATCTTGTTGTCAACACGCGGGTCAATCAAATCTAGGCCGCTGGCGGCCGATCCAACGGCCAGCCTTGCCCGCAGGCGGCCGGGACGGCGGCGCCCGCACCGGATGCGGCAACAAGACCGTGGTGGGTCGCCGACGTTGGCCGAACTAGAGGTCCCGGACACTAAATCGCACGTGGAAAGCACCTAAACGTAGTTGTGAAGATTGCGAACTCAAACATGTGATTGCATAGTTGATTAGGGCGGCGGCCGTGGCATGGCGCCAAAGGGGGCGGACGGCGGACGGCCGGCGAGCGGCAGCACACGGCGGCTCGAGAAGAAATAAAAAGAGGGCGGGGAGAAGCTTTCTTACCACTCGAAGGAGCTTAGGCGGGAGAGAGGGCGGCGGGGAAGACGACAACGGTGGAGATCGGTGCCGGCGGCCAGAATTCAAGGTCGGAGGCGGCGTGCTCGATTGGGGCGCAAGGGAAACGGCGAGGGGGGCTGGGAAGCTCGGGAGTGTGCGAAGGGAGGTGCGGGAAGGCTGTAGGGGCACTTATATAGGCCGGGGAGGGGAGGGGAGGCGACTCCCGACGGCATGGCCATGAATGGCCATGCGGCCTTGATGGAAATTAAGGGGGGAGGGAGATTAAGGAGAGGTAACGACCGATTGAAGAGGGGGAGATGAAGGAGGAGCTTCATTGCGGCATGATTGCGATGCTTGAAGGCGAGGGGCGCGGGGGGGGGGGGGGGGCGGCGGCGGCCGGTGTCCTTGATGGGGGGTGACCCGCGGCCGGAGGTTCGGGATGACCATGACCTCCGAGCCCCAACTGTCACTGTCAGGTGAAAAAGAAAAGAAGAATGGGGCGGCGGTTGGGTCAGGGGGAAGAGGAGCTGGGCCGGTGGGAGAGAAAAGTGGCCGGCAGCCCGGGGTGATTCGCGGGCTAGAAGAAAGAGAGAGGGAAGAGGTGGGTCGGCTGGAGTGGGCCGCAAGAGAGGAAAGGGGAGAAGGGCGAGAGGTTTGGGTTTTTCTTTTTAAATCTTTTTCAAAATCATTTTTCAAACTTTCAAACTTCAATCAAACAAGAAACCATGCATTCGAATCATGATGCACAATCACTTATTATTTCTAATTTTATTTTAAGTGTTATTTAAATATTTTAAATGTCAATTTACTTGATAATTTAATTATGTCCATAAGGAAAATTAAATCTAGACACCGGTTGCCTATATTAATTTAGTGATGGAATTGTTAGGGTGTTACAAATCCTACCCCCTTAAGAGAATGTCGTCCCGAGATTCAGGAAGATTAGAGAACAACTGAAGGAATTCTTCCTTAAGCTCATTCTCTCTTTCCCATGTAGCCTCATCCTCTGAATGGTGACTCCACCGCACCTTGCACATCCTAATAACTTTGCTGCGGGTAGCCCTTTATGAAGTATCCAAGATTTTGACTGGATGTCTTTGTAAGTCAGATCATCTTTCACCTCAAGTTCCTCCAATGGTAGATGCTCTACTCTGACCTCGCTTGAACACTTTTTCAATTGCGACACATGGAACACATCATGAACACCTGCCAAGCGTTTAGGTAACTCCAATCGATAAGCTAATTCACCTCATCATCCCAAGATTTCAAAAGGTCTGATAAAGCGAGGTGATAACTTCCCTCTGATATTAAACGTTCGAAGATCTCGGATAGGTGACACTCTGAGATATGCATATGTTAACACCAAAAATTGGTACAGGAAAGAGACTGACTTGTGGGCCGAGTTTGGTAAGGAAACACCATTCGGCAAGAAATTTTCCTCAAAAGCATTCGGTAAAGATGCCCGCGGTCGGGAGCACGCCATCATTCGGCAGAAGGGCTGTTTTGCGCATGGAAGAGGAAGCATTCGGGAGTACGTGATGATGTGGCCTAAATATAAAGAAGGGACGGATTGATGACAGGTGCAAGACGGACATTGGCACCGGGGCATTAATTTAGGCAATAAATGGTGTACTCGTGGTCGACTAGGAGTCGTGTTAGGACAAGGGTATAAATATAAACCCTTAGTGTTTGTAATAGGGATCAAACAATTTCACAACAAACCGGCCATGTGCCAACCCTCGAGTCCTTTAGTCGAGTCGTCGAGTTCTTGTTACCATGCTTAGTATCATGCGGTGGATTTAAGCTTGGTTCAAGAGGGTTGGGTTTCTTGTTAGATCATGAGCAGTGCTGTAGGCTAAGATCTAGCTTGGAGCTAGTTATCGGCTCTATTAGATTTGGCAAGGTCTAATAGATTCATTAAGTTACCACATGTTGCTTTGGATTTTGCTTCATGTTTAATTCATGTAACACTCTTATTTCCCAATTTAGATTGACTAGATTCGGCTTTATCTTATTTGTGATTCATATGATGCGTATTCAAATCTTCAACTCGATGTGGTGCATGAATCACGTGCTCCTTAATAGCCGAATTCGAATCAATCTAGATTGCCGCGTGTTGTGGGTCCAAACGTGTTGATCTAGCATGGTTTTTTCCTTCTCCACGGAACCCAAATCGGCTGTACAGCTATATTCGGCAACTCTGCCACTAGTGAAACATGTTCATAAGTTTGTTTTAAATAATGTATGTTTTTAGCCTTCCATGTTTAGATTGTATCATGCGGTGGATTGATGTAATCTTGGTTGGTGGCATGGTTTCAAACAAGTCGTATCATGTGGTGGATTAACTTGTTTGGTGTCACGCTCGACGGGTTTGAAAGTACCTAGACATGCAGTAGACTAGTGCTTTTGGCCTATGCATGCATGTTTACTGCATATTTATAATCATGCTTCATCTTTATTTATTTTATTGTCATTTATTCTTGAAAATCGGTCATGATCCCGTGCTGCAGTGTTGTTTAGACAAAGACCGATCTTTAATCATGCTTCGTCATGCATTCGGCTATGTCCTGTTTACATGTTTTAGAGCACCCGAATGATATTCAAATTGCTGACAGATAGCTTGTTGTAGATATATGTCGTTTTGATTGGCTTTGTAGCCGTAAATACGGAACTGTCTGGTACCACCCGGTAAGTTCCAGGTTTTATCTATTTTTTTCATCCTTTGTCAGTTTCAGGCAAAATTGACTGGCACGCTTCAGATTCGGCACGTGTGTTAAGCCAGCTTGTTCGGCTTGCTGTGTGCTTGGCTTGAGGTGCTGATTTTACGTCAACACACTTTTTGGCACGCCCAGTGGGACATTCTAGTTGATGAAGATGCCTGATATTCAAGATGTCATGGATGTCACTTTAGAGGAGCTGTCTATAGAACAACAATTGCAACTGAAGGAAGCTATTGATCAATTTCAACAGAAGTGTCTAATGTCATTTTCCAAAAATAGGGGCGGTGTACCATACCTCAAGTCAGACATGCCAAGGGTTTTATTGCCAGGAGAACCTGATACCACATCTGCTGAAGAGAAACAAGAAGTTTTTGGCATGGTACAGAAAGCCTTGAAAGACATAATGGCTAGGCACAATACTGCATTTCTGAATAGCTTTCGACAGATGATGGTTGGCATCTTTGGCCCAGGTGTGGACAAGAATTTTGAAGGAGAATCAAGTGTTACTGTCAATGGCCAACGAGTTCGTCAAGATACACGTGTTCAACCGCCTCCACAGAGCATGAGTGGTCAGCCAACTCAACACGTGGATAACCAACCAGTTCGACCAAATCCTCGTCAAGGAATACCTAATCCACGTACATATGGAGAGATGGCGTTTGGCACTCCTGGAGTTCAACCTGATTCTACTTACAGGATAGCCCCAACAAATAATAGGTTGCAGAAGAACATGTACAGCACCGGGTATTCGGAGTTCATGGATTACAGTGCTGTTGATGCTCTCCCGAATCCTGGATATGGTGGTGCTACAGGGATGCATGTTGGAGGAACAGGGAATCAAGATGTCAATATTGATCTCCTGATGCAGAGGATGACCGATGAGCTTCAGAATCAATTCGGTCTAAAGCCTAAAAACCAAGGGCATGTGTATACACCTCCTTTCCCAGAATGGTATAACAGGGTGGCCTTACCGCACAGGGTGAAAGCTCCTGCAGATCTCACAAAGTTTTCTGGGAAAGATGATACAAGCACTGTGGAACACACAGCCCGATACTTGATGCAGCTTGGGGAAGCTTCTGTTGATGAAGCATTCAGGATCAGATATTTCCCATTATCATTAACAGGCCCAGCCTTTACATGGTTCACTTCTTTGCCTGCTCACTCAATCTGCTCCTAGAAGGATTTGGAACAAAAGTTTCATGCTCATTATTTCATTGATAGTAATGAGAAGAAGCTAATTGATCTAGCTACGCTGAGACAGAGGAACAATGAAACACCAATGGATTTCCTCAGGAGGTTTAGAGAGACCAAAATCATGTGCTTCTCTTTGAACCTACCAGATGATCAATCGGCTGGTATGGCTGTAGCGGGTATGTTGCCGGCTATTCGGGAAAAGCTGTTCGGCATGGAGTTCGATAATCTTGGCCAATTGTCTCACAGATTGTCATTGATGAGCAACCAGGCTTATGGCTTCAAGAAAGATTCTAGGTTCGCCAAACACAGTGATATGGCTGACATCTATAATCAATTCCTCGAAAGGGCAGATCAGGGAGAGGAATTTGATGATGAAGAGGAAATAGCTACAGCTGAAATAGTGTGGGGCAAAGAGCCATTAACAGTGAACCAGAGATGGATCAAGCAAGCCAAGGGCACCTATGATTTTGATGTGACCAAGGCTGATAAGCTCTTTGAGTTCCTCGTGAAGGAAGGCCGAATCAAGTTGCCAGATGGGCATTCTATGCTTCGGCCTGATGGAGTCAAAGAAAAGAGATATTGTGGGTTTCATGACAGGAATTCTCACTCCATCAATGAGTGCAGGGTCTTCAGAATGAGAATTCAAAAGGCTATCCAAGAAGGTCATCTAAAATTTGACAATAAGATGAAGTTAGATGGCAATCCTTTTCCTCAAAACATGATTGGGTTTTCAGTCAACATGGTGACTGCTGAGGAAAAAGGAAAAGTGAAGGTTTTGACTTCAGCGAGGGCGAAGCAGGATGGATCAGTTGACCGTGCTCGACAAGTAACAGTTGAACAAGTCCACAAAGAAGCGCCTCGCATCCTGAAAAGTCAAATTGAAGTGGGGGAATCATTTAAACCCAGGGTGACTTCGCATATTCTCCTTAACAAGTGGCAGCGTCAGCAAGAAAAAAGAGCGCTACCAGAAGCAAAGGTACGAGGAGGAGAAGTGAAGGTATGAAGAAGAAGTGCACAGGAAATAACAAGAAGAATATGCGCGAGAGCAAGAGCGTGTGCATTGGAGATGTGCTTTCTTCAGGCACTATTGGAATGGAGGTTTAAAGCTCCCCACGCTGAACAATTGTCCCGAATGCAGTGACAGATATACTGAGTACTGTCAATTGCCGATCCGTCCATGAAAGAATTGGAAGGATGCATCCTAGTGACGGTCGGCGCATAAAAATAAATGAAGTTAATGATCAACCAAGAAAAAGATATGCTGATCACAGATGGGTTGATCATGAAGAAGAAGAAGATCGTGAATATGTCTGGCAGAAAGGACAGTGGTGCCCACCTGGTTTGAGGAGAAGCCAAAAGAGAAGAGTTCAGCGCTTGAGAAATCAGGAGTTGAAGCAGGCAGGAATCAAGAGGAAACATGTGTGGCGTCCAAAAGATAGGCCTGATGGATCTGGTCATTCGGCTCCTACGTGCATGGTATGCTTCTTGCCGTATAAATTCATGGCTCCAGCTAATCAGGTTGTGCAGGAAGAGGCGTCGCCAGACATTGATGAGGCTGAGCAATTTGGGCTGCTGGCACAGCTAGTGTTGGCCAAGCAAGCTACTTTTGACAAGCCAGCCAAGAATCGGCACATGAGACCGCTGTACTTGAGAGGTTATGTCAATAGGAAGCCATTGACCAAGATGTTCGTTGATGGTGGAGCTGCGGTCAATGTGATGCCGTACACTACATTTAGGAAGCTTTGCATGGGCCCTAGGGATTTGACGCCAACAAGCATAATTCTGAATGATTTTGCTGGGAATCCTTCAGACACCAAGGGCTGTGTACAAGTGGATCTGATGATCGGGTCTAAAACCTTGCTTACGACCTTCTTTGTCATTGAGGGCAAAGGGGCATACAGCTTGCTGCTTGGACGGGACTAGATCCATGCAAATTGCTGCATCCCATCTACCATGCATCAACAGCTTGTTCAATGGGTGGATGATGATGTAGAAGTGGTCCAAGCTGATGATTCAGTAAGTGTGGCTAACGTGGAACCAGCCTTCTGGGAGTATCAATGCATAGATTTCTTCTCAGGCAAGGACTGCGGTGAAGGTCCTGTTGAACCAATCAGCAGTGATCAACAGCCGACTCCAGCAGTCGGCTCTTATAGCAATTTCTAATGGAGAATCCAATTGATGGAACTGAAGAAAAGTTAGGATGTGGATTTATGTTGGCTGACAAACTGGAAAAAATTGATATTGGAGATGGTGACAAGCCAAGGCCGACATTTATCAGTGCTAACTTGGATTCAAGCTTCAGAGAAGAGTTGATCAAGCTACTGAAAGAATACAAAGATTGCTTCACTTGCGATTATTCGGAGATGCCTGGTTTAGATCGTTCCATTGTTGAGCATCAGTTGCCAATCAAGCCTGGTTTTAGGCCTTACAAGCAACCTCCCCGAAAGATCTACAAGGATGAAGTATTGGCCGACGTGAAAAAAGAAGTTGAAAGACTAATATAAGCAAATTTCATTCGGCCAAGCAGATATGCGGAGTGGATCTCTAATATTGTCTTGGTTTACAAGAAAATGGGAAGATGAGGGTTTGCATAGACTTTAGAGATCTAAACAGGGCTACACCCATGGATGGTTATCCAATGCATGTTGTCGACTTGTTAGTTGATGCCACTGCTGGACATAAGGTTATTAGCTTCATGGATGGCAATGCAGGGTACAATCAAATTTTTATGGCAACAGAAGATATATCAAAGACAGCCTTCAGATGTCCTGGACATATAGGCCTTTTTGAGTGGATTATCATAACATTTGGGTTGAAAAATTCTAGTGCAACTTATCAAAGAGCCATGAGTTATATTTTCACGAGTTGATCGGCAAAATTGTGGAGATATACATTGATGACGTTGTGATCAAGTCTTTGGATCATGAATCACACTTGGATGATGTGAGGAAAACTTTAGAGCGCACCTGAAAACATGGGCTTAAGATGAACTCGAACAAGTGTGCCTTTGGAGTTTCAGCTGGAGAGTTCCTGGGATTTTTAGTGCATGAAGGAGGAATAGAAGTTGGCAAAAAGAGCATGAAAGCTATTGATGAAGTTGTTCCTCCAACCAATCTCAATTAGTTACAGTCATTGCTTGGCAAAATCAATTTTGTGAGAAGATTCATTTCAAACTTGTCACAAAAAGTGTTGCCTTTCTCTCCACTGTTGAGGATCAAGAATGATCAGAAGTTTGTATGGGGTGACGAACAACAAAAAGCTTTCGATGAGATCAAGGAGTACATGAAGGAACCACCAGTGTTGGTGCCTCCTCAATTGAACAAGCCTTTTAAGTTGTACGTGGCGGCCGATACCCAAACCATTAGATTTGCCCTCATACAAGAATTCGAGGGAAAGGAAAGAGTAGTCGCATACCTTAGCCGAAAATTGCTTGATCCCGAAACAAGATATCGGCTGCAAAGAAGCTTTGCTTGTGTCTTTATTACTCGTGTACAAAGTTTCGGCACTATTTGTTGAATGCCGAATGCGTTTTATATTGAAAATTTGATGTAATTAAACACATGTTGTCTATGTCAATTTTGAATGTGAAGGGTTTTTCATTGAACAGTGTTCATGGCTCCCGAATAAGAATTTTCTGCGGATTCTACGCCAAGGGACAAGAGTTTGTGCGTATTCGGCTAAAGTAAAATATCCCAAATGCGTTCAAAACAGTAAAGGTTCGCATGCACAAATCAAAGAGAATCATCACAAGACAAATGCAAAAGATAAAATTTCATACTTATTGCTGAAATTCCAACATCCCTAGTACTAACTAATCAAAAAGCCTGTTCAGCACAGACTGGGGATGAATGGATTCGGCAATGGCATCGCCGTGGCCGTCGAGGCGCTCCAGGGTGACCTCGATGTCGTCGACATCCTCCGGTGCGCCACGGTGGAAGCCGCGCGGCCGCGTGGAGTAGTCGACGCCGGTGTGCGTCGCCATGGCGGCTAGGCCCAAGGTGGTGCCCAGGCGGACACCATGGAGAGCCACCTTGTCGACGCGGTCTTCCACAGTGCCAAAGCGAGCTTCCGGTGTGTCTCCGGGAGCGTTCACCTTGTCTGCCAGCTTCTTCACCAGCGTCTTCAGCCAATTGAGCTCGGCATCGCGATCTGCAGCAATCACAGAGCAATGGCGGTTAGTTCAAAGTTGAGTTGAGATTAGGCAAATCACAAGATTCAACGACGATGGCCTCCAGCAGCTGCTTGCGCTGGTGCTCCCACTCGAGCTCGGCCATTCCGGCCTTTTTGGAGATGATCTCCAACTTGCGCCGGGTATGATCGCGCTCCGCCTTGAACCTGCGGGTGGCAAGATCATCGTAGCGAGAGCTGGAGGAGTGGGAACGGCCGGACGATCCCGAGGAATCGCCCACCATGGCCGGGGTCGTGGCCAGTGCAGGAGCAGGGTTCCACTGGATGAGGCTGGAAACACAAAGAGGATCGTCAGAAACCAAAAGAGATCTAGAAAGAGCTGTAAAGAACCCGATGATCACCACCTCTGGCGAGCGCCCGCGCGGCTCCCTTTGGCCTCGTCGCTGGCCCGGCACCTGTTGCTGCTGCTTGCCATGAAGCTTTTGGGAGTACAAGTACTGGAGAAGAAAAGCTTAGATTGGCAAAGGCTTGGAAGGCAGAGGACTTGGTGAAACGCTAGGGGCACCCGAAGTTCTTATTTATGGAACTGGCGAAGAGATCGTGGCCGGAGATCGTGGCGCATATCCCAAGAAATTTGGGAAGTGGATAGACTCCCTCAACCGAACCGTCGTCGGGTCATTTGGGATTCAAGCTGAGTCGTATTCGGTTTGACTAGTTGAAATTCGGCTGAGTTGAGGTCGGGTTGCTTTTCGGGTCTGACACTGTTTGGCTAGAGTTGCCGAATGGATCGTCCAAAAATTGCTCGTCAAAATAAGGCAAGACAAATATTGGAAAGTAAAAGCTTATGGTGAGCAAAATTACAGGGACAATGAGGCATTCGGCTACAAATTGTTTGATACAATCATGCACCCAAGTATTTTGAGATTACATTAGAGGCATTTGATATCATCTTTTTGATGTCCTCCAACAATCTTTGGTCAGCTTCTTGGGTCTTAGACAAAGTCGAGAGCTTTGTCTTGAGCTGCTTTCCTGCAGTCATGGTTGTTGTGGCTTCTTGTCGTATGTTCTCCATGGATTCAGGAAGTTCAGCCATCTTCTTTTCATCATCCTCAATTTCAGCTGTCAGGGCTCTTAGCTCAGCTTCCAATTCAGCTTTTCTAACTTTCTTCAGCTCAAGTTCAGTCTGCAATTTGGTCAGCAGTTCCTTATGATTCTGCATTTGGGTGTGCAAATCCTTCATAGATTTCTTGTTTGCAGCTTGCTCTTGTTCCAAAGCTGGTTGAGAGGATAAGTTCTTCAACGCTCGCTTTACTGCTATAAAGTGATCATCCAGCTTGGAAACAGGTTCTAAGGAAGCCTTGATGTCAGCTGGGAGATCTTGATCAATGAGTACAAGTACTTCTCTTAGGAGATCAGCATCCTTGACTTGATCTTGAACATCTTTTTGTAGCAGGGAGAGAATTTCCCTCAACTTTGCCTGATTTTTCTCTGATAAAGCCTGACTGGAAGATGCTTCATCCCCTTTTTCGGCAATCAAGTCATCCACAACAAAGGAGTAGATTGGTGATGATACACTTTCCTCCTGAAAAAGAGTTTCTTGCCGAATTAAGTGGAAATCTATTGAATGGAAAATAGAAAGGTGGGTGTTCATGCTTACCTCTTCTGGCTTCCTCAATTGGGGAAGCAAGTTTTTCAGGCTCAAGGAGGGGCTCTGGGATGTTCAGTTGAGGAGAAGCTTGAGGAGTTCTTGGTAGAGCTGAAGCTTCTGGCTGAGGAGGAGCTGGTGGAGTCCTTGGTAAGGCTGAAGCTTCTGGCTGAAGAGAAGATGGATCCATCATTGGTGAAGCTGGAACTTCTGCTTGAGAAGAGGATGACTGGATCCTTGGTGAAGCTGGAGCTTCTGCTTGAGGAGAGGATGGCTGGATCCTTGGTGAAGCTGGATTTGAAATATGTTGAGGAGAAGAACTCCCCACAGTTTGGTTCACCAAAGTTTCCTCTTCAACTAAAAAGTAGAGGATGAATGCCAATGAAGAAAATGGTTAAAAAATAAAATGGTGAAAATTTTACCAGTAGATGGCACATTGGCAGGTTCTGTAATGATCAATGGTTGCTGAGTTCTGGTCTGAAATTACACTAGATAAAAGATGATCAGGATGAAGAATGACTTTATGTTCAGGAAGGGAAGGATTCTAACCTAGATAAGAATTCTTTTGGATGTTCTTTTCTTCTTGGCAGCTGAAGGAGCAACCAGGGATGGAGCTTTCTTTTTGTCAAAGGTTGAACTGATGAGAGTTGGGTCCAATGTGGCATATCTGGACATCAGTTGAGCCAAGGTGGGAGATTGATATCCCAAAGCAGAGATTGGACCTGCAATGTTATAGGAGATTGTCTTGGCAAGAGGGGCAGGTGCTGTATCCTGCAGAAAATGGCAAAAGATCCTGATCAGTAAAGAATGACATGGTTGGAAAAGAGGGGAAAAATAAGTATATTGCCTCTGAAATTGGATGGAAATCTGGCATTAGTTCAAGACAAAGAGGATGTACTAGCACATTGAGGATGTGATCTTGAAGTTCTTGACACCAAGAAGTAAAAGAGGGATGAGCTATTGTTATTGGCACAAAAGGCCTGGGTGCATAAACAGTTGGGCTGCACTTATACTCAAAGACCCTTTTTGCTTGTAGGGGTTCCTTGATATCCTCTCTGGGATTGAGGAATTCATGAAGGAATAGCCTTGGGGGCACTTGGCCGCATCCTAGTTGTCTGGCCATCATATTTGGCTGGTAGTACTCAAAGGTGCTTTGATTTTGCCTTCCTCCACTGAATTCTGCTGGCAGGATGCATGGATGAATGAAGATATTGAAAATTGCTATAGATTGTACATCATTACATCCAGCCTCAAAACTAAACTCACAAGGAAGAGTCAAGTTATCATTATTCAGATATGGGAGCCAAAGAGGATTGGCAAAACCTTCGAAGCAGAGCTCAAAAAGTTGGCTAATGTTGTTGTTGATGGACACGGTTGAGGCAGCTTCTCCATAAGTTTGGCAACCTTTGGTGCTCTGGGTTTCCCCTTCCTTGTAGTTGGCTGAAGGAAAGCGCCGGTTGTTGAGGTCAATACCAATAATCTGGTACATGTATAGCTGCAGCCACATCTGAATAAACCACCAGGGGCCATTAACACAGGAGATCTTTTGGCTGGTGTGCATCAGTGTTGATGGTGAAAATCCGTCAACCTAGCCATGACTTTACCTTCGGTGTTGGCATGAGTTTTATACCTTATCCATTGGTACTAACCCCCGTGGTATAACAAGTTCACGTGTGCATGTCGTTTTTGGAGTTTAATGTTTATGCAGGGATTTAGTGTTGAATGCAAGACTTTTGGGATAAGTTCATCAAGCACCTCATGACAAGACCTTGAAGTCCTGAACAAGTCATGCAATGAAGCAATATTAACTCCAAGAAGCCGGGGACTTGATCCGAGAAGACGACAGACTCCAGGGACCTGACAGAAAAGTGCTGAATCTTGCAAGACAAGGAGTTGAGTCCAATTCGGAGAGAAACCGACGACATGGACCTACATGCAGAAGGGGGAAGCATCCAGGAAGCAAGGGAACCGACCTCGGGCAAAGGAGCCCGCGGGCTGGGCCTAAATGGGCTCAGGCCGGCCGGCCCGGTCCGGTCGGCCCGGGCCCATTTAGGGCCCAAACCCGTCGCCCTTTGCCCTAGCCGCCAATCGGGCTATTTATAGTCCCCCGACCGAGAGCCACGCGAGAGAAGATTTCGTCTTCGGCCGCCGAGAAGCGAGAGAAGAGAGGGACACCATCTAGGAGAGGAGAGGGTCGAGCTAGTTGACTAGGGTTCCCCTAGCCGACGTGGGAACCTTGCACGGAAGACCACGTCGGAGTTCCGGAGCTAGAAGCAAGATCAAGGAAGGATCCCGGTGGTGATCTTGTGTATGTATCATTGTTATAGTTGAATTATCAAGTTGAATCTTTTCTCAGCGATCAAGTGTTTCCTCGAAGATTTCGTTTTTCGATCGGCTTTGCTTATTTCAATTCTATTCTCGAGATAGATTACATAGGGTGTTCTTGTAGCCGCGGTGGCTAGAGGTACACGCCGGATCTTCCGAAAGAATCTCGACTTGTCTTTTGACTCGCCCTAAGTTCCCCGCATGAATAGGGATACGTTGTGACGAACGGGGGTCTCGAAAGGCGGATGTTTTCGGATTTGGACGGGAAACCATGATTTAAAGAGGCTTCTATTAAGATTCGATTTGCTACTTCTTCTCTTGCTTGGAACTTCAACAAAAGGCTTACCCCGATCCCTCTAGATCGGTTTATCTACCCAATCTTACTTTGTTTTCTCCGGTTTTTAGTAGATTAGATTCGTTTTGTGTCTTTTACTTAGATGCATTTGGTTCTTTATTGAAGATTGCAGTTATTTGGCTTTAATAGATTAAGTCTTGCGTCACACATTTGTTCCACGGATTCGATACCTTGGGTTCACCACTCGAGGGAAGAAGGGTCCCTTGACTACGACGGGAGACTTGTCCGCTTGCAAGTCACAAACGAACTTTGATACAAACATTAACCGTCAACAAGCCCCTTTTTCTGGCGCCGTTGCCGGGGAACAAGTGATCAAGATTTGATTTTTTATTGCTTTTTTTTGTAATTTTCAGTACTCATTTTATTTTATTTTCGCATCTACTAAACTTCGATCATCCTCAAAATACATCTAATCTAGTTTGTCTAACTCTAGTCTTTATAGATTTGTTTTGTTTTCTAGTTTTTTTGCCTACTTTGTTTATTGCTAACCCTAACAGGAGATGGACGGCTACCTCTCCAACAAACCCAATAATTTTTTGGATGATCCAGAAAAACTTTACAGGCTAAGGAGACGCGAAGCACATCAAGCTAAAAAGCTGGATTTTGTAGATTCGGAGTCGGAAGACAAAGGATCGCGGGAATCTCGGAGAATTCACCACCTCAAAGTCCGCGGGAGGATCGACTTCCACCAATGGGTGACCAACCACCGGAAGAACGCAAGATTGGGGAGCTATGCACCCCAGACATCATCGACCTACCAATCTTGAACCTCGAGGAGATCGGAAGACCGTTCGAGATCAAGACCTCAACAATCCGCATGGTGCAACACTCACCCTTCACCAGCAAAGAGGATCCGAACCTTCACCTCCAAGCATTCATTCAACTATGTCAGACTTTCAACATGGATGGGGTGACTCAAGATCAAATGAGGGCAAGGCTTTTCCCGTTCTCACTACTCGGGAAGGCTTTGCAATGGTTCCACTCTCAACCGGCGGAGACGGTGCAAAATTGGAACACGTTGATGAAGGCTTTCATGAAGGAATACTACTCACGGGTAAAACTCAAAGCTTGCGTAATAAGATTGCCACCTTTGTTCAATATCCTACGAAACTATTTCGGAGGCATTCGAGCGCTTCAACGAGTACACCGGGCGGTTCCACATCACAAGTTCCCGAAAGAAGACCTCGTGCAAAAGTTCTATCAAGGACTCACCATGGCGTCAAGGACGATCATCGATGCATCAGCGGGAGGATCTATCATCGAGCTTACACCGACGGAAGCTTTCACGCTATTCAAGAAGGTCGTGGATAATGACACGTGGGCGTCATCCGGGCGCCTACACCCGGCTCAACCCATGGGGAACGTCAAGGGAGTCTTGCAAGTGGAGAAGGAAGACATACTTGAAGGCAAGATCGACTCGCTCATGAGGAGGTTGGAGAAGATGGAGATAGAAAAGAAAGAGGCTCAAGACTTGAAGGCCGCCGAAGCAAGGTCCACATGCGAAGAATGTGGAGAGTATGGCCATGTCCGCAAAGATTGTCCGGAGGAAGCCAAAGTGCTCGACTACATGAGGAAGGGAGAATTGCCGAACTTCCGCTACGGGCAAGGTAGGCCTCAATTTAATGCAAGCTCATCTATTCCTAACGCGGTTCCACTTCGGATACAATTGAAGGAGTTCATGGATGAGCAAGCAAAGATCAACAAGGACACCGTCACCAAGTTCAAGACCATAGACAAGGTGTTGGAGAACATCGATAGCAAAGTGACGGAGGTCGGAAGTTCCAATCATCAAGTGCTCAACATGATGAAGATGCTCGAGACGCAAGTTGGACAACTTGCGGGGCGCCTCACTAATGATGAAGGGAAGCTTCCGGGACAACCCAAATGTCCCGAATCGGCGAAGGCCATTCAAACACGTTCGGGGAAGGAGACCGAAGATCCGGAACGTTCCGCGGGAGCAAGGAAGCTTAAACCATCCACCGAGGTGGAAGGAGCTGCTAAAGAGAAGGTTACGGGAATCGTCACCGAGGAACCCGAATTCGAGATGCCGGAAGATGACACGAGGATACCGCAACTCAAACCACGCTACTTCCGAGGTAAACTTGACAACCACTTTGAGAAGTTTGTGGAAGTTGTGCGTAGACTTAGCATCAACATGCCATTACTAGATGCCCTACAAGTACCTACATATTCTCGTTACTTTAAAGACATACTTGCAAATAAATATGAGATAGCAACACTCGGGGTAGATCATGTCAAGATGTCCGAGGAGTGTAGTGCAGCTATTGCTTATGGGCTAGAGAAGCAAAAAGACCCGGTGCCCTACAATTCCATGTTCGATTGGTTCTTTCAACTTCGAGAAGGCGTTATGCGACCTTGGAGCTAGTGTGAGTGTCATGCCGAGGGATGTGTTCGAGAAGCTACGCCTACCGATGGAGCCTACGGGAATATGTTTGGAGTTGGGAGACAACTCCATTCGCTATCCCTTGGGCATTGCGAAGATGTACCCGTGAAGATTGGACACCACTTCATCCCCGTCGACTTCGTTGTGCTCGAGATGGGAGAGAGGGAGAAGCCGCCGCTCATCCTAGGGAGGCCGTTCCTCAAGACTGTGGGAGCTACTATTGATGTTGGCAAGGGGGAGATCATGTTCGATATCAACGGAGAAAGGAGTTCCTTCAAGTTCCGTCCAAGGATTGAGGCATGCAACATGATTGGAGTGAAGGGAGAACCAAAACAAACGGAGGGGCTGAAAAAGAAGAAGGAGCCGAAAAAAGTGAACGTAACGAAAATTAAAGAAGGTGTTGCATCCGTCAAGACAAAGGAAGAGAAGCCGCCTGTGAAGACCAAAAAAATGACTAAGCCAACTAAGCCAAAAGACAAGCCCGCGCCCAAGATGGTGCGGAAGTGGGTACCCAAGATTGCAACGCCCGCAAAGAGCGTTGATCCGGAGTAATCAAGTGAAGAAGTCTAGCTATAGACTATAAACGAAGCGCTAGGCGGGAGGCAACCCGTTTCGTCAAGTCGAGTCAAGAATAAGCTACGGGAGGACAACCCGATTCCAGGTTTTTCGAGTATTTTTAATAATTTAGTTTTTGAGTTTTATTACGCAAAGACATTAGACTTAGAAGTGGTTGAACAATATTAGAGACATAATTCTTGATTGAGTGTTTGCTTTATCATAAACCCTTTGCATGAACCCTCCTATGTGCTTGTTTGATTCTTTTCTTTTCGAGAAACCCCCCAACCAAATAATTTCAGAACCTTAACTCAACCTTTCACCCTCATTATGGTGCTGAGGTTGGCTTATTTTTCATGCTAAAACCACACGAGTAGAGCCACGATTTATATTCAAGTGTTATAAAAATTCAGCACGTGGTAGGACTCGCGTGAACCTAGAAATCAAAGCTTTTGGTTGGTTTTAAAAATCTTTATCCTTGGTTTCTCTAGGATTAGAATTTTTCTAAGCTTATTCTAATTTTGTTTTATTCAAAATCTTTCTTATTTAGCCAAAATTAGAACCTAAACCTATGCCCCCATGATCAAGCCGGGAAAACGTTCGCTCTCAACCGATGAAAGCAAACTTTACCGGTGAGACCAAAATCGACGTAGTCGAAAAATATTTTCGAATTACATTTGTTTTTAATGGTTTAAAAAATTCTCTAAAATTATGCTTGAGCTCTTGCATGGCTCTGAAAAATATTTTAAAATTCGAATTAGAGGAGTGCTTAACCTTAAACACACCTAAATGGAGGCAATCAAGTTTGAATTAATCATGCATGCACCATTGGATTCCCTTTTATCAACTTTCACCAATTCCACATGCAAAGGACAAGCATGGTGGGCAGCAAGCATCAACTTTGCAGGATTTTCATGGTGGCATGTGAAGCAAGTGGAGCTAGGGAGCATGGACATGACCCAAAGCATAGAGCATCAAGTGGGAGGACCAATAATTCAAGAAAAGGAGTGGACGAGAGCGTTTGGGCGGTGCAACTCGTGGAGCACGCGGGCGGGGAAAGTTGCGGAGGCGAAATGATCATGCTCGGGAGAAGGACGCGCCGAGGAGGAGCCGGAGGAGCCCCGGGCCGGCCGGCCCGGGCCGGCCGGCCGCCCTATAAAAGGAGCCCCCCGGCGCCCGTTTTCCGCAGCAAGCTTCCCTCTCCTTCCCTTGTTTGTGTGTTCAAGTTTGTGTGCTCGGAACCTCCGTAGACTTAGCCAACCATCCCAAGCTTGATAGCTCAAGAAAAATCCACATCCTTAATCCACTCAAAGTCCACATCCGAAGCAAAGAGTTTAAGTGCCTAGTTTACCGGTTGCAACCCGGAATTTTAGTTGAAGAAAGAGTGCAGCAACCATGTGGAAGAAGACCACAAGTCTCTTCTCTAAGAAGAAGAGTTCGTCGTCGTCCAAGCTGTCATCATCCACGTCTTCGAGGAGGCACTCGGTTTCCGAGTCTCCCCGGAGCATGGAGATGGACACGGCACCACCGAGGAGGAACGACGCTCTCCTCCTTGGTGGTATGAGAGCTGCGAGAAGCACTTCCATGAGGTTCACCGAACCTCGTGGGCACACGGAGGAGCAGCCCGCACCACCACGACGATCGACTCGCTCAACCGCACCACCTCCTTACACCCCGACACAATCTTCGTACGGCTTCATCATCTTGTCGGCGGCGGAGGAGGAGAGGCTCGCCAATCTTGAGAAGAGGCTTGTGCCAAACGTCGAGTTCGACGACCAAGCACTCTACACCTTGGGTTTTCGCACCGACATATACTACATGTTGGGGCACCTCGGGTGGGTTCTGTTCTCCAACGGAATATCGGTGGATACCCACTTGGGTTACGCCTTGGAAATTTTAATGACTATTGCACCCATCGTTGATGATGATGGGGTGCAAAGCTTGTCATTCCGTTTGGAGGGAATCGAGCAAGTGGTTCCCTACGAGCACGTAAGGGAGCTGCTTGGATTCCACAAGGGAGCTCCGGAGAAAGTTGACGTGCCACCCGGCATGTTGGCGGGATTTTGGAACATGATCTCCGGAGAAGCCAATCAACAACGCAATTGCATCCGTAACCCCATTATCCGGATATTTCACTCTTGGATGTGCAAGAGGGTATTGGGGAGGATGAGGGAAACAAAGGTGACCGACACGGAGTTGAATTGGCTATACTCGGCTTTAATTGCCAGGCAGCCAATTGACCCCTCTTACCTCATGATCAACCGTTGGTGTTGTGAAGCAACATCGGGGGCTGGTAATATTGGTTCGGGGTGTTACCTCTCCATGTTGGCCTTTTCCCTGCGACCGGGGATCGCAAGAAACCTCGCTCACCTTTTGCGTGGTACCTCTCTCGGTTTTGAGTACTTGCGGCAAGGCAAGTACATTAGTGGAGATGAGAGAGGAGGTTATCGATTGGCCATTGTAAACCTACCCCTTCCAAATGAGAGGCTTAGGCTTTTCACCGAGGGAAGGGAAGATTGATTGGAAGAGGGACTACTTGTCCCTGCAAGGAAGAACAAAAGAGGAAGAATCATAGAGGAGGGAACATCCTCCGCACAAGCGAGTGGAGCACAACCCAATGTGCAACCATTCGGCGGAGTTCCTCCTCCGCCAAGTTATTACGGAGGGTCTCAACAACAAGCATGGGGGGGGGGGGTGCACCGGTACCCCCACAAAATTATGTTGTGCCCAACGCTAACTTCGCGGAGTCCTACGCTCATCATCCCCAACCACAACAAAGCATGGCCATAATTGGAGGGTATGCTGCAAGAAATGCTCAAAATATCGCAGCCATCCAATCCAACGCAGCCCAACTCGGTGAAGGCAACGCAAATATTGCCTTTGAACTTGGACGCCTTCACCTTGTGGAGCCAAATCAATTCGACGGAGGAAGCGTCCAACCATATTATGAGCAAGGGTATTATTATCAAGACTACCAACATCAACCACCGGCGGAGGACTAGAAGATTTAGGAACTTTAGTTTTCTTTTCTTTTCTTTTTCTCTGTAATTTTCAGCTTTTGCTTATTTGTGTTTGCGTAGTATTTTTCTGTTTTTATTTAAATTTCAGCAAGCATGTTTGTTTATTTTCAGTGTGTATTTCGACTTGATATCACCATTAATAAAGTCACCACCTTGATTATATCATTGGAAAAGTTACAAAATTCGTGCCATGATGATATATGATTAAAATTGCAGCTTTGTTCATCTTTGTAATTGATTTATGCATGTTTAAGCTAGTGCTCTCTTAAAAATACAGATCTGAATTTATTTAAATACTAGCTTAATTTTCAGCGGAGGTTATGATTAAAATAAAGACCCATAGTGTTTTATGTGCTCTCAAGTTATGAATAGATTAAAGATGTCTTTTATGCTCAAAAATATTGCTAACCTTGTCACAAATATCACTTGTGTGTTGCTCAACCTATCCAAAGCCTTATATATATTTGAGTGCATGAACCTTACTGTACAAGATTTATTTTTGAGTGAGTTATTGCAGGCCATGATTTCTCTGGCCCGAGACTAAGAAGCTGGTCATTCCGTTTTTGCGTATCTATCTTTTTGCTAGCCTTTTATTCGTGCATTGTGTATCCCCGCATCGGTGATCTCACAAACTTCGCCGGATATCCACCCTTAAACCAAACATCATTTTTTGTGATTACCTCCTTGACCACAACCTATCGTTGAGAATGGATCATCAATTCAAGGAAGATCGCAAGATGGTGCCAACGTTGAAGATTTCAAGTATCTCTCCAAGGAAAAATATCTCCGGTACCTACCTTTTTTTTCGCCTCTTTGCTCGAGGACGAGCAACGTCTAAGCATGGGGGAGGAGGTAGGTACGGTGCAGTTTTAGAGTTCAAAAGGGAGTATTTTAAAAATATATATATAATGATGAAAGAAAAAGAAAAAAATCCAGTGATATTCATGACTTTCAAGGTATAAAAAATCAAAACTTCGTTGTGAAAGTCATGGACTGAATATATGACGAGGAAAGAAAAAAATGAAAGAAAGAAAAGAATGAGAAATATAAGAAAGAAAAAAAAATATATTTTTGTGCGTAAAGTGAACTCCCCGGTTCTCTAAGAGTGCATCCAAGGCTTCAAGATAAAAAGATCCATTCTCTTTTTCCAACCATGTGCAATCCGATAACGAGGACTTCTTTTGTGCCTCGGGATCACTCTTTGCCATTTGCACATGTCCACTCATCTAAAGTGTGTGTATTTTTCTCTTTCCCTTCCTTGATTTAACATTATTTTCCAATGACCTTTTTGACGAGTCTCGGTAAGACCATGAGAAGCTTGTCTTTTTTTGACAACACCTCATTTATAAATTCTTGTTAGGACTAAACTTTCCCAAAGCTCCATATAAAGCCTACCACATATCTATGAGAGGGAAAGGAGTAGAATATATAGGTTTGAGAGACAAGTGAGATGAGAGTTTATGAGCAATACACGAGATGATTTAAATTTGTGAATTTGGTTTAGCTTTTCTTATCTCGTTCTTCATTTCAAAAATTCTGAGATCCATTTAAAACTTTGTGAGCATGTTAATACTTGTGGGATAAGCTTAATAAAAATCTACCCTCCGTGGAGATGAAGGCTAGTACATTATGGAACTTTAATGAATTAAAATGTTGAGAGCATTATGTTTTCTCATGTGTAATCAAGTGCAAGGTTTAAACATTGTTTAGCAATGATGATATCCATCGAAGGCTTACTCGAGGACGAGCAAGGTTTAAGCATGGGGGAGATGTTGACGGTGAAAATCCGTCAACCAAGCCATGAGTTTACCTTCGGTGTTGGCATGAGTTTTATACCTTATCCATTGGTACTAACCCCCGTGGTATAACAAGTTCACGTGTGCATGTTGTTTTTGGAGTTTAATGTTTATGCAGGGATTTAGTGTTGAATGCAAGACTTTTGGGATAAGTTCATCAAGCACCTCATGACAAGACCTTGAAGTCCTGAACAAGTCATGCAATGAAGCAATATTAACTCCAAGAAGCCGGGGACTTGATCCGAGAAGACGACGGACTCCGGGGACCGACCGGAGAAAAGTCTTTCGAATCTTGCAAGACAAGGAGTTGAGTCCAATTCGGAGAGAAACCGACGACATGGACCTACATGCGAAGGGGGAAGCATCCGGGAAGCAAGGGAACCGACCTCGGGCAAAGGAGCCCGTGGGGGCTGGGCCTAAATGGGCCCGGGCCGGCCGGCCGATCCGGTCGGCCCCGAGCCCATTTAGGGCCCAAACCCGTCGCCCTTTGCCCTAGCCGCCAATCGGGCTATTTATAGTCCCCCGACCGAGAGCCACGCGAGAGAAGATTTCGTCTTCGGCCGCCGAGAAGCGAGAGAAGAGAGGGACACCATCTAGGAGAGGAGAGGGTCGAGCTAGTTGACTAGGGTTCCCCTAGCCGACGTGGGAACCTTGCACGGAAGACCACGTCGGAGTTCCGGAGCTAGAAGCAAGATCAAGGAAGGATCCCGGTGGTGATCTTGTGTATGTATCATTGTTATAGTTGAATTATCAAGTTGAATCTTTTCTCAGCGATCAAGTGTTTCCTCGAAGATTTCGTTTTTCGATCGGCTTTGCTTATTTCAATTCTATTCTCGAGATAGATTACATAGGGTGTTCTTGTAGCCGCGGTGGCTAGAGGTACACGTCGGATCTTCCGAAAGAATCTCGACTTGTCTTTTGACTTGACCTAAGCTCCCCGCATGAATAGGGATACGTTGTGACAGAACGGGGGTCTCGAAAGGCGGATGTTTTCGGATTTGGACGGGAAACCACGATTTAAAGAGGCTTCTATTAAGATTCGATTTGCTACTTCTTCTCTTGCTTGGAACTTCAACAAAAGGCTTACCCCGATCCCTCTAGATCGGTTTATCTACCCAATCTTACTTTGTTTTCTCCGGTTTTTAGTAGATTAGATTCGTTTTGTGTCTTTTACTTAGATGCATTTGGTTCTTTATTGAAGATTGCAGTTATTTGGCTTTAATAGATTAAGTCTTGCGTCACACATTTGTTCCACGGATTCGATACCTTGGGTTCACCACTCGAGGGAAGAAGGGTCCCTTGACTACGACGGGAGACTTGTCCGCTTGCAAGTCACAAACGAACTTTGATACAAACATTAACCGTCAACAATCAGGTAGGTGGTCTGATGAAGCATATGGTATACACTTCCTTGGAGGTACTTTCCAAGAGGAATAGAGTTACCAGTACAATGTGGTTTGGGGTTGGCTCATTGGCTTTGCCCAAAAAGATGAATCTGCATAGCCACATGTTCAGAAAAGCTCTGTACTCAACTTCAGACAAAGGGCCATCAGACATATGGTTTTGGATATATCTCTTATATCCAACCCCTGTTCTCACTCCTGTTTGCCTAGAGGAGCCTTTGTACTTGTGTGGGTATACGGATCCTGTGACTTCAAGGCCGGTTATCATGTATACATCGGCCAACGTGGGGGACTTTGGCCCATGGCCAAAAAGAAAGGCATTGGCACCATTCGACCAGAAATGACAGGCTGCAATCAAAAGATTCTCATTTTTTGGTGTTTTAGCCAAAGATAATTCCAAACAATGAGCAATGCGAAGGCTGTCCCAATTGCTTGTCTTGATGCTGTCATCATCGAGCATCCTCTTGTACCAGTTTCTCCAGCCTGCAATTGGGGGTAGGGGCCAGTTCTTGAAAGCATCTTGCCATTCATGGGGTTTCGACAAAGCTGCCTTGAAAGGGATCCTCTAAGATTCGGCTGCAATGAACTCAGAAGGGTCGGAGATTCCCACGGGCCCGAGGAAATAAGATGGTGATTCGTCCTCGACGGGAATCAAGATTTCGGCGGCTAGAGCCTATCAAGAACAAGAAAGGGCAAGAGGAAAAATCTGAGATGAAATTCGAAAAAGTAATACCGAATAGGCCTTAGGAGGATGAGATTTACCTGAAGATCCTGGTCTTGGTTCGCCATTTGAAGATTTGAGCTTGAAGGATTGATGAACTAGGGTTTGGATCCGGGCGAAAACTCCAACGGTTTGAAAGAGGAAAGAACGGGTGTTGAACGGATTCAGCTTGGAGATGTTGAGCATTTATGGTCAATTCCAGAATAAAATCACTTTTTATCCCGTAATTGAAGGGGCATATGTTAACACCAAAAATTGGTACAAGAAAGAGACTGACTTGTGGGCCGAGTTTGGTAAGGAAACACTATTCGACAAGAAATTTTCCTCAAAGCATTCGGTAAAGATGCCTACAGTCGGGAGCACGCCATCATTCGGCAGAAGGGCTGTTTTGCGCTTGGAAGAGGAAGCATTCGGGAGTACGTGATGAAGTGGCCTGAATATAAAGAAGGGACGAATTGATGACGGGTGCAAGGCGGACATTGGCGCCAGGGCATTAATTTAGGCAATAAATGTTGTACTCGTGGTCGACAAGGAGTCATGTTAGGACATGGGTATAAATATAAACCCTTAGTGTTTGTAATAGGGATCGAACAATTTCAGAACAAACCAGCCCCGTGCCAACCTTCGAGTCCTTTAGTCGAGTCGTCGAGTTCTTCGAGAGGAGCCATCGATCCGTCGACCTCCGTAAGTACCGGCAACCTTGTATCATGTCTAGTATCATGCGGTGGATTTAGACCGAGATGCAAGTAGTCTTGTTACCATGCTTAGTATCATGCGGTGGATTTAAGCTTGGTTCAAGAGGGTTTTTTGTTAGATCATGAGCCATGCGGTAGGCTAAGATCTAGCTTGGAGCTAGTTATGGGCTCTATTAGATTTGACAAAATCTAATAGATTCATTAAGTTACCACGTGTTGCTTTGGATTTTGCTTCATGTTTAATTCATGTAACACTCTTATTTCCCAATTTAGATTGACTAGATTCGGCTCTATCTTATTTGTGATTCATATGATGCGTATTCAAATCTTCAACTCGATGTGGTGCATGAATCATGTGCTCTTTAATAGCTGAATTCGAATCAATCTAGATTCCCACGTATTGTGGGTCAAAGCGTGTTTATCTAGCATGGTTTGTTCCTTCTCCACGGAACCCGAATCGACTGTACAGCTATATTCGGCAACTATGCCACGAGTGAAACGTGTTCATAAGTTTGTTTTAAATATTGTATGCTTTTAGCCTTCCATGTTTAGATTGTATCATGCGGTGGATTGATCTTATCTTGATTGGTGGCATGGTTTCAAACAAGTCGTATCATGTGGTGGATTAACTTGTTCGGTATCACGCTCAACGGGTTTGAAAGTACCTAGACATGCGGTAGACTAGTGCTTTTGGCCTATGCATGCATGTTTACTGTAAATTTATAATCATGCTTCATCTTTATTTATTTTATTGTCATTTATTCTTGAAAATTGGTCATGATCACGTGCTGCAGTGTTGTTTAGACGAAGACCGATCTTTAATCATACTTACATCATGCATTCGGCTATATTCTGTTTACATGTTTTAGAGCTCCCAAATGATATTCCAATTGCTGACAGATAGCTTGTTGTAGCTATATGTCATTTTGATTGGCTTTGTAGCCGTAAATACGGAACCGTCTGGTACCACCCAGCAAGTTCCAGGTTTTATCTAATTGTTTTCATCCTTTGTCAGTTTCAGGGAAAATTGACTGGCACGCTTCAGATTCGGCACGTGTGTTAAGCCAGCTTGTTCGGCTTGCTGTGTGCTTGGCGTGAGGTGCTGATTTTACGTCAACAGCATGGTCTCCAACTTCAAATACTACCTCTCTTCTCTTATGATCACCATAACTCTTTTGCCTAGATTGAGCTATTTTAAGATTCTCTCGAATTATCTCAACCTGTCTTTCAGCTACCTTTATAATCACTAGACCAAAGAGTTCACTTTCCCCTGTCCGATTCCAAAACAATGGTGTTCTGCACTTCCTTCCATACAATGCCTCAAATGGTGCCATCTTAAGACTACTCTGATAGCTATTGTTGTAAGCAAACTCTGCGTATGGAAAACTCTTATCCCAACTTCCACCATGTTTTAGTGCACATGCCCTTAACATATCTTCTAGGATCTGATTTGTCCTTTCAGTCTGACCATCTGTCTGTGGATGATACGCTGAGCTAAAATTCAACTTTGTATCCATAGACTCATGCAGCTTCTGCCAGAATCGGGATGTGAACTGAGTGCCTCGGTCTGAAACTATCTTCTTTGGAACCCCATACAGACATACTATCTTTGATATGTATAGCTCTGTTGACTTTGCTTCTGAGTATGTAGTCTTCACTGGTATAAAGTGAGCAACTTTAGTTAATCTGTCCACTATAACCCATATTGAGTCATATCCATCACGCATACGAGGTAATCCCACTATAAAATCCATGCCAATTTGTTCCCACTTCCATTTAGGTACTTGCAATGGTTGCAGCAACCCTGCTGGTCTTTGGTGCTCTGCTTTTACCCTCTGCCATACATCACATAGTGCAATGTGATCTGCAACATCTTTCTTCATACCATACAACCAATACTTCTGCTTTAAATCTTGGTACATTTTAGTACTTCCTGGATGTATAGAGAATGTTGAATCGTGTGCTTTCTTTCAATATGGTTTCACGAAGGTGTTTGATTTCCGACACACAATTCCTGTTCTTAAACCAAATAGTTCCTTGTTCATCCTCTATGAATTCCGGAACTATTCCTAGTTCAATCAACTTCTTATATTCCTTAATCTTTTCGTCATTCAATTGCCCCTTTCTAATCTCTTGTTCAAGAGTTGAATCAATTTCCATGGTCATGCTTTCACTCTGTGCAGCTATCCCTAGATTAAGTTGTGCCATTTCCCAACACAATTCTTGAGGCATCAAATGGGCTACCAACATATTTGCTTGACTTTTACGACTCAAAGCATCTGCTACAACGCTGGCCTTTCCAGGATGATACTATATATCCAAGTCATAGTCCTTAATCAACTCTAACCATCTACGCTGTCTGAGATTGAGATCTCTTGGAGTGAAGATGTACTTTAAACTTTTGTGATCTGTGAATATCTGACACTTATTACCAATCATATAGTGTCTCCAAATCTTCAGTTCGTGCACTATGGCTGCTAACTCTAGGTCATGAGTAGGATAGTTTTGATCATGTTTCCTTAGCTGCCTATAAGCGTATTCTACCACCTTTCCTTCTTGCATTAAGACACAACCAAGACCTCGTCGTGATGCATCACAATACACATCAAACCCTTTGTGTATATCTGGCATTATCAGCACTGGGGCGGTAGTCAGTTTCTTCTTCAATTCTTCAAAACAAACTTGGTACTTATCATCCCACTTGAACTCTTTTCCTTTCTCCAACAAACACGTGAGAGGTTTCACAATTTTTGAGAACCCCTCAATGAACCGACGGTAATATCCTGCTAAACCAAGAAAACTTCTGATCTCCGGTACATTCTTAGGTGGATTCCAATTTAACACTTCCTGAACCTTACTCGGATCCACAGCTATCCCTCCGTCAATGATGATGTGCCCAAGAAAAGAGACTTCTCTCAACCAAAAATCACACTTACTGAACTTGGCGTATAACTGATGTTCTCGAAACTTCTGCAATACCAACCTCAAGTGTTCCTCATGTTCTTCTTCATTCCAGAAAAACACTAGGATGTCATCGATGAACACTACTACAAACTTATCAAGATACTCCATGAAAACCTTGTTCATCAGGTACATGAAATAGGCTGGAACGTTGGTCAATCCAAAGGACATCACTGTAAACTCATACAGACCATATGTTGATGTGAAAGCTGTCTTAGGAATATCCTCCATACGAATCTTCAACTGATGGTAACCAGATCGTAGATCTATCTTAGAGAAAACTTTCGCTCCTCTCATCTAATTGAACAGACCCTCGAGCCGGGGTAAAGGGTATTTATTTTTGATAGTGACCTCATTGAGAGATCGATAAGCTACACACATCCTCATAGATCCATCCTTTTTATCTACGAAGAGTGTGGGGGCTCGCCATGGTGATGAACTAGGACGGATAAACCCTTTACTTCACAATTCTTCTATTTGTTTATTTACTTCTGCCAGATCCTTAACATCCATTCTATACGGTCTTTTAGATATAGGGGTAGTGCCAGGTAAGAGTTCAATATTGAATTCAATGTCTCGGTCAGGTGGCATACCTGGTAAGTCATCAGGAAACACATCCGGGTACTTATTCACCACTTTGATGTCCTCCAGAACCCTTCCTTTCATTAAATTCACTATTTCTTTTCTTGTAGGTGACGGTGTAGCAATAAACTCTATTCTACCCCTTGTGGACTAGTCAAATGTACTGACTTTTCTCGACACTGAATAACCCCATCATACTTTCTTAACCAGTCCATCCCTAGGATCACATCTATGCCCCATAATTTTAAGACCACTAGATTGGATGGAAAGTATACCCAAATGATTTTATGATTTACATGTGGGCACAGATGACTGGATTTCATATCACTGCCCAGTGAACTAACAAGCAATGGTTTCTTCATTGGACTCACAGGCATATTATGCTTTTCTACGAACTGATCAGTTATAAATGAATCTGTAGCTCCCGAATCAAACAGTATTGTGGCAGGTACAGAGTTGATAGGAAACGTACCAAGCACAACGCCAGAAGCGTCCTACGCCTGCTCCACAGTCATGTTGTTCAACTTGCTGCGCACATAATTCTGTTGTGCCATATTGCCTGGAGTGCTTGAATTTCCAGGGCGCGCTGGAGTCGATGATTGTCCAACTTTCTGAACATTGCTCCTCTGGGGAGTCTGCATCCCGCGTTTAGGACAGTTATTGGCATAATGTCCCAACTCGCCAGACTTCAAACCTCCATAAGGCTGCACAGGAGTGGTGTTCATCACTGGTGCACCTTGAGTATGAGCTGGGCAGTTTTGCTGGAAGTTTGGAGTGCGGGGAGTTTGTGGGTTGAAGCGTTGGGGTTGCTGGAATGAGCGCTGCAGCTGTATGTTTTGAGGATACTTTCCACTATGTCCTCCAGAGCGGAACGGTGAGTTCTGTGGAAAGCTATAGCGTGGACGAGTGTTGCTGTTGGACTATCCCTGGGATTGGAACTTACGCTTTTGCTCTCCGAGCTCTCTGCGCTTGTTCTCCAAGCTAATTGCCTTGTTCAACAAGGTAGCGAAGTCTGGAAAAGTATGGCTCTGAAGCTGGTAATTCATTGGCCCAATCAGTCCATCCAGACTGCGTTCCTATCTCTTCGGGTAAGTGTTGACCTTGTTTGGGGCGTAGCGAGACAACTGAGTAAATTTGTTGACATATTCGTTCACAAACGTATTGCCCTGTTTCAGAGCAAGGAACTCCCTCTTCTTCAGATTCACTACCCCATCAGGAATGTGATGTGCATAGAAAGCATCCCTGTACTGTAGACAGGTAATTGTGTTGGGTGCAGGATGAGCAACAGTATATGCGTCCCACCTGAAGGACCGATTCGGGCGACCAGAGAGGGGGGAGTGAATGGGAGCCGATAAAAATTCTTCCCTTTGGTTGAATTCGGCCTATACCCCAAATTCACAACTTCGGATTCCCACACGAGTTTGCTAAGGTCACGTAGTCACAACGGACCTACCAACCCTAGGAACAAACCCCAACTCAATCCAACGCGGAAGCACAACTCAAAAAGCAAAGGACTTAGGCAATCTGGAAAGCACCAGGCGGACCGTCCGTAGTGTCCGGGCGGACTGTCCGCGAGGAGGGCGCGGACTGTCCGCGAGGAGGACACGGACCGTCCGAAAAAGCTACCCCAACCTCCAGTACTGCACCGAGAAAAACAGACCGTCCGTGATGGACCCGCGGACCGTCCGCCTCGTCACGGACCGTCCAACACACTAGTACGGACCGTCCGCAAACTTCATGCACCAATAACCCACCAACAAAATGCATCGAAAGAGAGGCGCTCAAGAACCCACACGAACACGAAGAACAGCTGGGCTGTTAGGCACCTCGTGAACGGTCTGCGGCTACCTCGCGGACGGTCCGCGGTGACCTCGCGGACGGTCCACTAGGTGCGAATCAGCACAGCCGAGGAACACGAGAAACAACCTCAAAGTTCCAATAGATGGATCTCCCAAACCGTTGGACAGATTGACCCCAAAATTTGGGTAGATGAGAAGCGTCACTACGTGAAGCTATGCCCAAAATCTTGGAAACCTAAACCAATCCAATCAATCGGAATCACAAATCTCGTGCACTCAAAGCACAAACCCGAGTTCATCCAATCCTCACCAAATCGAGCCTGATTCCCGGCGTTTGAGGGGTCAAGATCATCACCAAAGGTGCGCAAGGCATCCATCCATGATCCCCTCAAAGAAATCCGGAGCCAAACGACCTAGAAATGATGAATCGAGCCAAGCACGAAAACAGCACAAAAAGAGCTCCGAAAAAGCAATAAAAGAGACTCGGAAAAAGAAAGATTGGCACAAGATTTAGAGGATGAATTTACTATGAATATCTTGTCCAATCGATTACAAGCCACTCCTAGAATCCAAATCTAAGATGGCAAAAAGCTCCAATCAAAGAGCCACTCTCTCCTCTCTCCCTCTCTCCCAAAGCACCCCAAAATGAAAAAGTACCACAGCCTACTAGCCCAAGAGATGGCTGAAAATTCAGCCCCCTCCTCCTATATATAGGCTCTCCGGAAAAGACCGAAGTGCCCCTACACTAGGAGTACAACACAAGCCCTCACAGGGGCATTTTGGTCAACACATGAAGTTCACCATCGGACGGTCGCACATCCATCAGGCCTTCACGTCCTCCCGACGCAAGCACCTAGATCATGCCGCGTGTCGCCCGCCTCGAAGCTTCCCGACGCACCCGGATACCGTCTCTGTCACGCCAGGCCCTCGGGCTCAGTTTTGAGGCCCAAACCGAGAAACCCTCCTCTGATGGTTTTGTGGCCATACCACCAAACCCCACGTACACGGCCCGGCCTCACCACTCCAAGCGTCGAGCCCGCCAAGCCTTTCAGCTCCGGTGCCCGGACGGTCTACTCAGTCTTGCCTCGTTCCTTGACTTGGCCACCACCGATGCACCGGCTCTATGTCCACGACTTCATCTAGCTCTTCTTGCACCAAGCGGCTCGCACTTGATCCCGTCGGCCACCGGGTCCCTCAAACCAAGCCTACTTGTCTCTCCACTCCTCGGAGGCACTGCAAGTGTCCGGGACAGCCCTAGGGGTCCCCTTAAACAACAGGGGAAACCCCACTTAAAACCCGGAACGAAACCCAAAAACATTAAGCCTAACCATGCAGGTGCCTAACCATGCAAGACACGGCCCACAGGAGCTCCGACGGCCCATCAAGGCGGCCCACATAAGGATCCCCTCGAACAGGCCCCGCCTCGTTCGAGGCTGCGCGCTCCCTTCGGGCGGGCATCGCCCCGCTCGAGGGACAGCACTTCCCTCGAGCGGGGTCCGCCTCGCTCGAGGGTACGCCCGCCCTCGGCCGGGGTCCGCCACGCTCGAGGGTACTCGTCACGCGTGCGCCGGCCCCGTACACGGGCATTTAACGCCCTAACGCCGCAGGACGGCGCCATCATGCGCCCGGGGCTCGCACCCCGGTGCCGCCACACCAACTCCCCAGGGAGGAGCCCATCCCCACCACTGTGGGAGGGTACCGTGCAGTGCGGCCGGTGTCAGTCCCGTGACACCGCGCGCACGCCCCGGTACGGCTAACGCGCCGAGCCCTCGAAAGGGGGCCGGCACACCCTCGATGTACTTTCTTGTGACTCTACAGGGTTAGGTGGAGGCGCTAGGCCGGTGTACTACCATTCCCGCCACTGTAACGGCGTGGCCGCCGTACCCGCGCGCGCAGGCGCACGCCGAGCCCTGTAGCAACGACTCCAGCCCCGTGAGGCGCGTCGGGAAGGAACGCCGTTCTGCCAACTCCTGTGCGCCGTAAGGGCCTGCGTCAGCACTTCCCTCGAGCCTATCAGAGGACATCACCGCCATCCGCTGCTCTCCTACCCTCGAATCGCCACTGTTCGGGTACAAGCCAGGCCATGATGACCGGATCGCTGCGAGGATCGCCCGGACGGCCACCCACTCTACAGCATAGCACGTCGTGCTTCTCCACGTAGCTAAATAGCGCGGCATGCATGTAGTTCGCCTCCCCCTTGAACTATAAAAGGGGGACGAACCCCCCAGCCGCGGGGGGGGGGGGGGGAGGAGGACAACAGACGGGAGGAGAGATTCAAACGAACTCATCCCACGCTGTGCACTCACTCTTATTCTCTCACAACATCTTCAGCCACTCTACTAGGGACTTGGAAGCCACGCTTCCTCTCCCGCCTTGCTTGTAGCAGCCCCACTACAGGCACCCCCGGTGCTGAGCAATATAGTGCCGTGAGCACACCCCTGCTGGACGTACGGCCCCCTCGGCCGGAACCAGGATAAAACCTTGCGTCACTTGTTGCTTAGCATCGACCATTGAGGGATAGACCTCGGCGCTATCTACTGGTTAGTGTCGGGACCACATTCCGCACCGACAGTTGGCGCCCACCGTGGGGAAAACGAGCGCCTAAGGTCATTTTACCAACTCCCTCCATGGTGATTCGCACTGAGTATCGTGCTACACGCTACTGCATGGGTAGCTCGGACCCCCTCCCGGCCGGGTTCGAAATCCGCTTCGGGGACCTGAACTTTCAGGCCACGGGGAACGGCTATCTCATGCGCCTCACGAACCGTGAGGAGCTCCGCGCGCAGCGCCAGGCTAGGTCGGCATTGGCCCCTGCCGCGCGCACCACCACGGCGCAGGCGCCCGCAGCACGGATGCCGCGGGTCCGTCGGCGCCACGACGCCACCGTCGCTGCGGGCGTGCTCGCGTCGGGCGCGATCCGAGCGGCGGCGGGCCGAACGTGCCGCCGCACGGCGCGGTACACCCGCCACCACGACCGCCACCGCCCCGGCGGGCGGCGCGCGATCTCGGACCGCGCATCCCCATCGGGCTGCGTGGCGCCACGACGGCCTACAACGCCAACGCGAACACGACGATGCGCAGGGTTCCGCCCGGCCGCCACATCTTCGTCGCCAGGGACCCCGGTGCCTCAGCAGCAGACGAGTCATCTCTGGGCTCCGTCGACACGATGACACCCGCCAACCGCCACGGATACGCGGAGTGGGACTTCTCCGGCGTGCCGGACCCAGTTGCGTTCCGGCGTGTCCTCGACGCCGCGGATTACTGGTTCGGCTGCTCCGACGACTCCAGCACGGGAAGCTACGACCCCGCGCGGGAGTGCTGCGCCGTCATCACCAACGACTCGGCCAACGCCGCCGGGTGCGGCGGGCGCCGGGAGACGGGGGAGATCACGCCCGCCCCTGGGGATCGCCGCGCGCCACGGCCGGGGGGCCAAGCGCTCCGGTCGGGGCCGACGTCGACGCACAGCTTGCCCAAGCCCGCGAGCTTGAGGCCAAGCTGGCGGAAGAATACCGAACGGTGCGGCCGCTCCGCGCCTCAATGGCAGGGGAAGCCTCTGCGCGCGGCGAACGCGCGCGGGAGCTAGGCCGACAGGTCCGCGACCGCATCAACGCCGTCCCCAACGTCGAAAATGCGGACGTGCCCCCGTGGGCGAGCCAAAAGCTCGTCGCCGCCGCGACGCTGCTACGGGCTATGCCAGCACCCTCGACCCCCGAGGCTCGAGACATGCACCGCGAGGTGCAAACTCTCATCGAGCAAGCGGCCGTCCAGCAGGCCGAGAGCTCGGCCTCACGCATCCGCCAGCAGGGGGATGCTCGAGGCGACGAAGCTGCACCGGGAGGCGAACCCTCGGTGCACGCGGGGGGACAAGCGGGGCAACCCACCGAGCAAGGGCGCACGCCGGCCAAGGAGCGACTCCTTGACGCGCGCAGGGCGCTGGATGGCGACGCTCGCAACGTCATCAACGCCAGGCGCACCAGCAAGGCGGACGCACGAGCGGCAAGGGGCTACCACCCTCGACGGGGTGGGCGCTACGACGCCGGCGAGGACCGCTCCCCGACGCCGGAGCCCCCGGGCACCCGCGTGTTCAGCCGGGAGATTCGCACGGCAGCGTTCCCCCAACGCTTCCGCCAACCCTCGACGATTGTCAAGTACAATGGGGAGATGGACCCCCTCGTGTGGCTCAATGACTACCGCTTGGCTTGCCAGCTGGGCGGGGCCACCAGCGACGAGATCATCATCCGCAACCTGCCCCTACATCTTGGCGATGCAGCCCAGACCTGGCTTGAGCACTTGCCCGCCAGCCAAATCCATAACTGGGACGACCTAGTCCACACGTTCGTGGGCAATTTCCAGGGCACATACGTACGCCCTGGGAACTCATGGGACCTGCGCTCCTGCACGCAGAAGCCTGGCGAGTCGCTGCGGGACTTCATACGTCGCTTCTCCAAGCGCTGCACGGAGCTCCCCAGCGTGGCACAGTCCGAAATCGTGCATGCCTTCCTCGAGGGCACCACGTGCAGGGACCTCGTGCGGGAGCTGGGACGCAGCCCGCCTGCAGACTCCAATGAGCTGTTCGACATCGCCACCAGCTTCGCCTCTGGGGAGGATGCCGTGGGGGCGATTTTCGACGGCAAGAAGGGCAAACGCTCCGAGGACGCGCCCGTGGAGGGCAGCAAGTCCAAAGAGCCGCACCGCAACGACAAGCGGGCCAAGAAGGGGAAAAAGCCGCGCCGCGAGGCGCGCGAGCAGGGGCGCGACTGCGGCAACGCCGAGGCCCTCGCTGTCGACCCGGCTCGGCGAGGCCCTCGACCGGCTCCTCGAGGCCAGGGGGTATTCGATGACATGCTAAAGAAGCCATGTCCCTACCATAAGACCCCAGTGCACCACACCCTTGAGCAGTGCGACATGCTCAAGAAATTCTATGGCCGTGCCGCCGCGAAGGAGGCAGAGGCCAAGAAAGACGAAGGCGATGGCGACGCCGACGGCTTCCCTGCCGTCGAAAATGTGTTCCTCATCTTCGGGGGACCAACCGTCGACATGTCGACGTGCCAACGCAAGAAGGAGCGGCATGAGGTCCTCGCCGCTGAGAGGGCGCCTCCGTCCTTCCTCAACTGGTCGGAGGACGTTATCACGTTCAGCCGGGAGGACCACCCGAACCGCGTCCCCAACCCGGGCCAATACCTGCTGGTGGTTGACCCCATCATCGGGAACGCCCGGTTCTCGAAGGTCCTCATGGACGGAGGCAGCAGCCTCAACATCCTCTACGCGCATACGCTGCGCCTGATGGGGATCGGATTGGACCGAGCCGCGGCCCGAAGACGAAGCCGTTCCACGGCATCGCGCCGGCAAGCGAGTTCAACCGCTCGGGCGAGCATCGACTTGCTTGGGTCCGGTTTGGCACCCCTAAGAACTTCCGCAAGGAGACCCTCACCTTCGAGGTGATGGGGTTTAAAGGGGCCTACCATGCTATACTTGGGCGACCCTGCTATGCCAAATTCATGGCGGTCCCCAATTATACCTATCTAAAGATGAAGATGCCCGGCCCGAATGGCGTCATCACCGTCGGCTCGTCGATCGAGCACGCGTTCGACTGCGATGTCGAATGCGTGGAGCTCGCAGAAGCACTAGCGCTGGACGAAGCGCTGGTGAACACGCTGGAGAAGATGGTCAACGAAGACCTCAACTCCGCCGCCAAGCACGCAGGCACCTTCGAGGCTGCGGAGCAGACCAAGGGGGTCCCCCTCGACCCTTCAACCCCCGAGGGCAAGGCGTTGAGGGTCAGCTCCACCCTCGACCCCAAATAGGAAGCAGTGCTCGTCGACTTCCTCCGCGCCAACGCCGACATCTTTGCGTGGAGCCCCTCGGACATGCCAGGCATCCCGAGGGAAGTCGCCGAGCACTCCCTTGACATCCCGCCAAATGCTCGCGCCGTACAAGAACGGCTCGGCCCGCTTCGACGAGGAGCGGCGACGGCAATCGGAGCGGAGTCGCGGAAGCTTCTCGAGGCCGGATTCATCAAGGAGGTGTTCCACCCAACGTGGCTAGCAAACCCCGTGCTTGTAAAGAAAAAGAATGGGAAGTGGCGGATGTGTATAGACTACACTAGTCTCAATAAAGCATGTCCTAAAGTTCCTTTTCTTTTGCCGCGCATTGATCAAATTGTTGACTCAACGGCTGGGTGCGAACTGCTCTGTTTCCTTGATGCTTATTCCGGATACCACCAGATTAAGATGAAAGAGTCCGACCAGCTCGCGACCTCGTTCATCACACCGTTCGGGACGTTCTGCTACGTCACGATGCCATTTGGCCTCAGAAACGCGGGTGCAACATACCAACGTTGCATGCAGCACGTTTTTGGGGATCACATCGGGCGGACGGTCGAAGCGTACGTGGACGACATCGTCGTGAAGACCAGGAAGGCGGACGACCTGGTTAGCGACCTTGGCGTCGCATTCAACTGCCTACGGGCCAATGGGGTCAAGTTAAACCCCGAAAAATGTGTCTTTGGAGTGCCGCGAGGCATGCTCCTGGGATATGTCGTCTCCCAACGGGGAATCGAGGCCAGCCCTGAAAAGGTCGCGGCCCTCGAACGGATGGGTCCAATCCGGGACCTCAAGGGGGTACGAAGGTGCCGGGGTGCCTTGCCGCCTTGAGCCGCTTCATCTCGCGGCTCGGTGAGAAGGGCCTCGCCCTCTACCGCCTACTCAAGAAGCACGAGCGCTTCTCCCGGACCACCGAGGCCCGGGACGCGCTCAACAAGCTAAAGGCGCCACCGACGCACGCCCCGATCCTCACGCCGCCGCGGACGGCGAGCCCCCGCAGCTCTACGTGGCCGCGACCACCCGGTGGTGAGCGCCGTGATCGTTGTGGAGCGCACGGAGGAAGGACATGCCTTGCCGGTGCGGCCGCCGTCTACTACATCGGCGAGGTCCTCTCGGACACGAAGACGCGCTACCCACGAGTCCGAAGCCGCCGTACGCAAAGGGTTCTCGCGCGGCGCAAACTCCGCCACTACTTCGAGGCCCACCCCGTCACGGTGGTTTCCTCCTTCCCACTAGGAGAAATCATCCGCAACCCCGACGCCGCGGGTAGGATCGCCAAGTGGTCCGTGGAGCCGATGGGCGAAACGCCGCCTACGCCCCGCGCAAGGCCATTAAGTCCCAAATCTTGGCGGATTTCGTCGCCGAATGGACGGACACGCAGCCTACCGCCGCCACGCATCCAAGCGGAGGCTGGACTCGTTTTTCGACGGCTCGGTGATGAAAACGGGGGCGGGCGCGGGCTGCTCTTCGTGTCACCCGTCGGGGAACACATGCGGTACGCGGTGCGCCTCCACTTCCCCGCGTCTAACAACATGGCCGAATACGAGGCCCTCCTCTGCGGCCTCAAAATCGCCATTGAGTTGGGCGTCAAGCGCCTCGACGTAAGGGGCGACTCGCATCTCGTGATCGATCAAGTCATGAAGAACGCGAGCTGCCACGACGACAAGATGGAGGCCTACTGCAAAGCCGTGCGGGCCCTCGAAGACAAGTTCTACGGCATCGAGCTCAATCATGTGCCCCGCAGGTATAACGAAGAGGCGGACGAGCTCGCCAAGATTGCGTCCGGGCGGATCACCGTCCCCCCGAACGTTTTCGCGCGCGATATCGCTCAACCCTCGGTCGCCTTCGAGCCCTACCCCTCGAACCACAACGAACCCTCGGGGGCTCCCTCAAATCCAGCGGGTGCGGAGCCCATGGACGAGGACCCCTCGAACGAGGCGTACGTGCTCTCCCTTCTCGAGGGGTACGGCTCCCACGAGGCTGACGTGATGGACATCGAGCCGGCCCCCGTCCAGGCGGACTGGCGGGAGAAATATATTGCCTGGGTTGCTCGAGGGGAACTCCCCGCGGACCGGGCCGCGGCCATGCGCATCGCCAGGATGGCCAAGTCATTCACCCTCGTTGACGGCGAGCTGTACAAGCGCGCCGCCTCCGGCATCCTACAACGGTGCGTGCCCATTCCCGAGGGGCGCGAGCTTCTGCGGGACATCCACGCGGGGATCTGTGGCCACCACGCCGCGCCCCGCACCCTCGTCGGCAACGCGTTCCGCCGGGGCTTCTGCGGCCCACCGCGGTCGCGGACGCCGCCGAGATCGTGCGCACCGCGAGGGGTGCCGCCTACGCCCGCAAGACCAACCTGCCCGCCCATGCCCTACAAACCATCCCCGTAACATGGCCGTTCGCCGTGTGGGGGCTGGACATCGTCGGGCCCCTGCGGAAGGCGCCCGGGGGCTTCACCCACTCGTTGGTCGCGATCGACAAGTTCTCCAAGTGGGTGGAGGTGCGCCCCATCACGAATTTAAGGGCAGAGAAGGCGGTAACTTTCTTCACCGACATCGTCTACCGCTTTGGAGTGCCAAACTCCATCATCACCGACAATGGATCCCAATTCACGGGCAAGAAGTTTTTGGAGTTCTGCGACAAGTTCCACATCCGTGTGGATTGGGCAGCTGTGGCGCACCCACAGACCAACGGCCAAGTGGAACGTGCCAATGGCATGATCTTACAAGGCCTCAAGCCAAGAATTTTCGACCAGTTGAACAAATCTGGGCGGAAATGGCTCCAAGAACTACCCGCGGTTGTGTGGAGCCTAAGGACCACCCCCGAGCGAGCCACCGGGTTCACCCCGTTTTTTCTAGTCCACGGCGCGGAGGCCGTTCTCCCCACGGACTTAGAATACGGGTCGCCCAAGGTTCGAGGCTATAACGAGGATGCTAACCAACGAGCCCGCGAGGACTCGTTGCATCAGCTGGACGAAGCGCGCCTCGTAGCCTTGATGCATTCCGCAAGGTACCAGCAGTCCCTAAGGCGCTATCAAGCACGCAAGATACGCCGGCGGGATTTCAGCGAAGGGGACCTGGTCCTAAGGCTACGCCAAGACAACCGCGGGCGCCACAAGCTATCGCCCCCATGGGAGGGACCCTACGTCGTGGTGAAGGTACTCAAGCCCGGCACATGCAAGTTAGCCAACGAGGACGGTGAAGAGCTCACCAACGCTTGGAACATCCAGCAGCTACGTCGCTTCTACCCTTAGTTAGGATTTCCAAGTATTTTTGTTGTAAAAAACCGCACGGCCAACGCCCCAGTTGGTTGCAACTATGTAAAAGCTTTAAGCTCAATAAAGAGGGCAACTCGGTTTTCCCCTGAAACCCAAGTTACCCTCGGGGGCTACTGCGGGGGGCATCCCCCCCCCCAAAATGGTCCCATTTTTTCGCGCAAAAAACGCAACAACCCACGCGCGCTAAGTTTGATTCCTACTTCAACCTCGAGCCACGATTCGAACAGGGCGCAGGCGGCACAGCGGAAGGAGCGTGCGAGCCAGAGATAGCCTACGCCGCGTGGCTACGGCCCTTCTCTCTCGCCTCCAACCCAGCGGGCCCCCTGCGAAAATCGAATTTCCCTAACTAGAATCTACTCAGGAAGAAGGAGAAACAAAAAGCGTGATAAACAAACAACTTCATTTACGGAATCGCTTATGTTCATGAAACAACTTGTTTGTTTACAAAAGGCCACGAGGCCCAAATTCGATACACATAAACAAAAAATGGGCCTAGCGCCCAACCGCTTTCGTGCGGGAGGAGCGCAGAAGATCGGCGACGTCCGGAAGAGGAATTCTTCGAAGGCCTCGGCGAGCGACCCGGCGGCATCGGCAGCGAGCGCATCCGCGCGCTCCATGGCTACCTCGTCCTCGACGCCCTCGGGTACGACGTAGCCCTCCGCCAGTGCCTCGAAGTCTACCTCGTAGTGGGATCGCACCACTCCAAGGGCCTTCTGGACGCCCAGCTGCAGCGCCCGACGCATCCGCTCGGTGACGTGGCCACCAAGGGCGCGCAGCGGCCGGCCGCCGAACCGCCGCCCGTGCCTCGCCCTCCTCGACGGTGTGGCGGGTCTCGAGGGCTGCATCGCGCAGCCTCCCGCAGCCTCCTACTCCGAGGAGTTGTAGGAAGCCTCGCGCCGCCGGCCCGCCCGCCGCGTGCCCCGCAGCAAAGGCGCAAGCCTGGGAACACCAAGGCAAGAGATAAATCAGAAGAAGGGAACGCGAGTTCCCAATCGAAAACCCAACAAGACAAGAGTCAGATTGTGGCTCACCTTCGACTTGCTTCTTCTCCATCTCGAGGTCGCGGCGCACGGCCTCGACCGTCGCCCGAGGCGCTCGACGGTCTCGCTGCGCTCCCGGGAGGGACGTCTCCCCGGGTCGGCGTTGGTGATGCTGAGCATAATCACCTCGCCCTCAGCCTTGGAGAGCTTGGCGTCCCGATTCGCCAAAGTCTTCCGCGTCACCTCGTGGGCGGCGCGCTCCTCGCCCGGCCGCGACACGGGCGTCGGTAAGGGCGGCCTTCCCCTGCTGGAGTCGCTCTTCAGCCCCTTGGCGGGCGGTGCTCTCTTGCAGGAGCCGCTCCTCCGCGACGACGAGGGCCGCGGCCTTGGCGTCAAGGGCGGCCTTCGTGTCGCCGGCCTCCTTGGCCCGCCGCTCCGGCCGCGCGCGCCGCTCCTCGCCCGCGCGCCGGCGCCCGCGCCCCCTCGAGCGATGAGCGAAGCTCCCGGCTTCGACGCGGACGGCCGCCACCTCCGCCTCCCAATTAGCGGCCGGCCGTCCGCGTCTTCTCCGTGTCCTCGCGCGCGCGCGCGCGCGCCTCATCACGATCGATGAGGGCTGCGCGCACCCGCCGAGGCTCGAGCGGCGCGCCGTGTCCTGCCTCGAGCCCTTGGGCAGCTCGTCGGGCCAGGACAAGGCCCGGTATGCTAGCCAGCTATCCGGGGACCGGAAAGCGTCGGCAAGCGCGTCGAAAGCGCTGCACCGCTCCCGGAGCTGGCGGACCTCGGCGTTCACCCGGTCGAACGCATCATACTTGTCATGGGCGCGACGCTCGAGCTCCTGGCAACCGCAGAATCAAAACCCATAACCGCTGTGATACGAATGCAGCATGCGCAAACGAAGGAAAGGAGAAAACGAGTAACCACGGCTAACCTGGAAGACGAGCCACGCCGGGCCGCCATGGACCTGCAGCGCTTCGGTTAGCGCGCGGTTGAGCGTAGCGCCATGACTACGGAGCTCGCTCCAGAGCTCTTGCTCCCCCCTGGCGTCGGCAAACGCAGGGGGATCATCGACGGCCCCCTCCATCGGGGCAGGGCGGCCGGCACGGGAGGACGAGGCCTCGGCGCCGTGTCCTCGACCCCCCACCACCAGGTGACCTTCGCGCCGCCTCACAAGGGCCCCCTCCTGGGGCTCGGGGAATTCGTGGGGCCGCCTGGCCCACTGGTCCCATCCAGGCGGCGGGGAGTCGTCCGAGACCTCCACCACCTCTGCTTGCGCCTCCGCGGCCGCGGCGCCCGGCACGGCGCTGCGCCCACCACCTCCGGCCGCACCCCTGCAGCCCACCGGCGCCGCGGGTTGCTCCCGCTCCGCCTCCTCCACGCCGACGCGCCCTTGCGGGCCGCGCCTCCACCACGGCCGCCGCCGCGCGCCCCCGCACCCCCACGGCGGCCGGCGCCGGCCGCCTCCTCGCCGACCGCCGACCGCGCCGCGGCGGGGCCGATCCGTTGGCCGAGGCCTCGGGGCCCCGGCCCGCATCCTCGCGAGCCTCCGCCCGCCGCCGCCGAGCTGGTCCCCGCCCGCGGCGCCCTCGACGAACACCGCCGAGTGGGGATGGACGCGTCCGTCCTCAACACCTTAGCGGGCGCGAGAGGAGGCACGGTTGGCACCACCCTGTGCAGGCACGAATGGAGGGTTAGAACGACTGATCATCTACAGATTAAACCAAGCAAAGCGTCGAGTCCCTTACCGCGAGGAGGAAAAGGCGCGTTTCCTCTTCCTCGAGGCCTCAGCGGATGAGGCCGACGCGGCCGGCGCGCCCGCCGCCGCGTCTCCTCGACGGCGCCGCGCGCGCGCGCGGGCACGCCCCGCCGCGCGCGCGGTCACGCGCACGTAGCGCCCCCCGACGGCGCCGCCGCGCGCGCAGTACGCTCGCCCCGCGTGCCGGCGCGCCCGCCGCCGCGCCCCCGACGACGCCGCCGCACGCGCGACGTACTTCCCCCTCGCGCAGCACTCTCGATGCGTGTGTCGGCGCGCGCGCCGTGCGCGCCCCCGACGAGCGCGCCGGCGCCTCGCGGCACGCGCCGCCCTCGATGTCGATGGCCCGGCCGGCGGGCGCCGTTGCGCCCGCCCCCGGCGATGCCGCCCTCGCCGCCGGCGCCGGCTCCGGCGACGGGGCGCGGCCGCCACCGTCCGAGGGGCCCTCCCCTCGGCCTCTTCCTCTTCGTCCTCCTCCGAGGACGAGCACCATTCGGTCCCCGGGGAGGAGAGCCCCGCCTCTTCACGCCGCCGGTACTCCGCGGCCCGCCGGTCGCGACGTGCTTGACGTCGCCTCGCGCGCTCCTTCTTGCGCGCCGCCCTCCTCTCGCTGCCGGCCGGGCCGCGCCGCCCCGCCCGGCCGCGCGGGAGTCTTGGGTGGGCGGAACGTACTTGGCGATGGTGAAGGTCACCGCCACACACACGGGAGCAACAAGGGCGCGTCGAGAGGCAAAGACAACACAAAGAACTAAAACGAAATCAAAAGCCAAACTCACCGGGGGGGCCGAGGGGGGCATCTCGAGGTCCCACGGGGTCCGACCCGCAGCATCGGCGGCGTCCGGTGTCGACGGCGCTCCGCGCCCGGTGAGCGCATATGGCCGCTCGAGGGGCGTCGGGAGCATCCGCGACCTCGCCGTGTCGATGGGGTTGGCCGCCTCGTCATCTCGAAGATGCAGAGCGGCCTCTCCATCAAAGGCACGACCCGCCTATGATGGAGGAAGGCGATGACGCCCACCGCCCTCGGCCCCATCGACGACGCGGGCGCCGCAGCCGCGGCCGCCACCGACTCCCCGCCGCGCCTCGATGCCGGGGCGTGGACACCCCGTAGCCCCAGGAGGCAGGCCTCTCCTTGAACACCCGGCCGGTGTAGGGGGGAAGGCCGGGCTCGGCGTTGCGCAGATAAAACCATCCCCGCTCCCAGCCGGCGTTGTTCGTCGTCATGGTGCAGGGGATGTAGACGTCCTTGAATTGCCCCCGCAGGGCAAGCGACATCCCGCCGACGCGCATCGCGCGGCGGGTCCTCGGCTCCGTCGTGGGCTGCGTGATGAGCTCCGCGCGGAAAAGGTGTACCCAGAGCTCCCAATTGACTGGGATCCCCAGGTACCCTTCGCAAACACCCACAAATGTGGCCGCCTGCGAGATCGCGTTGGGGGCAAGGTTGTGCAGCTCCACCCCGTAGTAGTGGCACATCGCCCGCATGAAGGTGCTCGCCGGCGCGTTGAAACCCCGCTCGTGGTAGCGAATGAAGCTGACCACGTAACCTTCCGGCGGGTTGGGCTCACGGTCCGCCGCTGGCGGCACGATCCACTCCGCCGGACACCCATCTTCGTTGGCTGACAGCTGGCCGGCAACGACCAGTTCGCCAAGGGCCAGCGGCGTCACCGTCGACCTCTCCCAGGCGTACGACTCCAAGATCGTGAGGGGAAGCTGTGGCGGCGCCATGAGGAAGGACGAAGGAATGCGAGGACGGAGAACGAGGAACGGAAGAAAGGCTCTAACGGCGATACCGCGCGGTAGCAAGAACAAGGCGAAGACGAAAGGACAGGGGACTGAAAACGGTGAGGCGCTAAGGTAAAAAACCGCCGTTTCCCCACTCCCTCAGATTTATAAGCCGACGGGGCGAGCTCTCCGGAGCGGGCGCCCCGCTCGCATTAACTGCAGGGAATCTTCCCTTCACGCCGACGGACGGGCCCCACCACGACCGGCAGCGGCCACATCACCGCACGGGCGGGCCATCATCACGGCGGAGACCCGCGAGGGCCGAGGCGAAGCCGTCACGTCCGCCTGCCACGCCGTCCACTACGCGCGCGCTCGCGGCCGCAGCGCCTAAAAAGACGTGCTATCGCTGCAGAAACCGCGGCCTCGACTGCGAAGCATTAAATGATCGGGTCCCTTGCCAGGTAAGGAGAACCCTCGAGCGGGGCGAACCCCTGGCTCGAGACAAGGGCAACCCTCGATGGGATATCGACGTGAGAAGGTAGTCGGGCCCTGCTTGATGTAAAGCAGATGCCGCGAGTACCCATGCCACGCAAAACCCTCGAGCGGGACGAGCCCCTGGCTCGAGACAAGGGCGACCCTCGATGGGATATCGACGTGAGAAGGTACCCGGGCCCTGCTTGATGTAAAGCAAACGCCGCGGGTACCCATGCCACGCAAAACCCTCGAGCGGAACGAACCCTCGGCTCAAAACGAAAACAACCCTCGATGGGATATCGACGTGAGAAGGTACCCGGGACCTGCTTGATGTAAAGCAGGCACCGCGGGTACCCATGCCACGCAAAACCCTCGAGTGGCACGAGCCCCCGGCTCGAAACAACATCGACCCTCTAAAAAGGGCACGCGCGTGAGAGGGTCGCCCAGGACCTGCTTGAAATAAAGCAGGAACCGCAAGCACCCATGCCGCGCCGTACTACCAACCAGCACCTCGAGGGCTGGCTCGCCCAGACCCCTCGACGGCCGCAAAACGCGAAAAGACGGGGCCGCCCAGGCGCCACCCCGCACGGCCCTACTGATCAGAGGTTCGAAGCCTGACCCTCGACGGGTTCGAACAGGCGCCACAGATCGCAGAGTTAGGGACGACGAGGGCACGCGCATTCAAGCCGTTCCACGAGCCCGTCGGCTCGAGGGTGCCCCACATGTCGTGTTCGAGAGCCAGCGAGGGCAGCTAGTTGGGGGGATCCCACCGAGGGAGAGCTTCCGCGCCCTCGGTCCCTAGCGAACGGGACCGAGCCCCACCTAGCAAACCCACGCAAGCGCTTCCATGGACGTGTCTCCGACCGCGCGGCCTACCCTTATCGAACGGGGCATGGACGTCCACTTGAACCACCCGCTAGCGCTCGACGAGGAATCCGCAATCCGCGACCCGCTCGATGGGGGTTGCGGAAACCTCACCTTCCGTCCCGCGGAGGGACGGCGAGGGCGCGTTAAAAAACAAGTCGCCAAGCTCTACCCGATCGCCTCGAACGGGCCAAGGCTCGGGGGCTTGGCGCACGGCTACACCTCCTTGAAATTGCACCCGCCGGAGACAGTGTCAGCGGTGCGTGCACCCCCGAAGCCGGCTGAAATACCGCCGATGCCGGTTGGCATATGTGCCACGTCTCTCTGACCAAAATTCTCGCGGTTAACCCCCCGCAGAGTATCCACTCTCTCCGCAGGCTTCGGGGCTAGACCCGCGGGTCCGCCGACGCGGCCCCACGAAAGCGTTCGCGGAACAAGGAGGGAAGAACGTCCTATCGCAGGTTCCAAGATCCGCGGGAGCCTCAATGGCAAACCCACAGATGCTCGGGGGCTACTGTCGGGGACAGCCCTAGGGGTCCCCTTAAACAACAGGGGAAACCCCACTTAAAACCCGGAACGAAACCCAAAAACATTAAGCCTAACCATGCAGGTGCCTAACCATGCAAGACACGGCCCACAGGAGCTCCGACGGCCCATCAAGGCGGCCCACATAAGGATCCCCTCGAACAGGCCCTGCCTCGTTCGAGGCCGCGCGCGCTCCCTTCGGGCGGGCATCGCCCCCGTCGAGGGACGCACTTCCCTCGAGCGGGGTCCGCCTCGCTCGAGGGTACGCCCCGCTCTCGGCCGGGGTCCGCCACGCTCGAGGGTACTCGTCACGCTTGCGCCGGCCCCGTACACGGGCATTTAACGCCCCGACGCCGCGGGGACGGCGCCATCATGCGCCCGGGCTCGCACCCCGGTGCCGCCACACCAACTCCCCGGGGAGGAGCCCATCCCCACCACCGTGGGAGGGTCCGTGCGGGCGGCCGGTGTCGGTCCCGTGACACCGCGCGCACGCCCCGCACGGCTAACGCGCCGAGCCCTCGAAAGGGGGCCGGCACACCCTCGATGTACTTTCTTGTGACTCTACAGGGTTAGGTGGAGGCGCTAGGCCGGCGGGACGCCATCCCCGCCACCGTAACGGCGTGGCCGCCGTACCCGCGCGCGCAGGCGCACGCCGAGCCCTGTAGCAACGACTCCAGCCCCGTGAGGCGCGTCGGGAAGGAACGCCGTTCTGCCAAATCCTGTGCGTCGTACGGGCCTGCGTCAGCACTTCCCTCGAGCCTATCAGAGGACATCACCGCCATCCGCTGCTCTCCTACCCTCGAATCGCCACTGTTCGGGTACAAGCCAGGCCATGATGACCGGATCGCTGCGAGGATCGCCCGAACGGCCGCCCACACTACAGCATAGCACGTCGTGCTTCTCCACGTAGCTAAATAGCGCGGCATGCATGTAGTTCGCCTCCCCCTTGAACTATAAAAGGGGGACGAACCCCCCAGCCGCGGGGGGGAGGAGGACAACAGACGGGAGGAGAGATTCAGACGAACTCATCACACGCTGTGCACTCACTCTCTTATTCTCTCACAACATCTTCAGCCACTCTACTAGGGACTTGCAAGCCACGCTTCTTCTCCCGCCTTGCTTGTAGCAGCCCCACTACATGCAGCCCCGGTGCTGAGCAATATAGTGCCGTGAGCACACCCCTGCTGGACGTACGGCCCCCTCGGCCGGAACCAGGATAAAACCTTGCGTCACTTGTTGCTTAGCATCGACCATTGAGGGATAGACCTCAGCGCTATCTACTGGTTAGTGTCGGGACCACATTCCGCACTGACAGCAAGGCTAAGACCTTTCGCGCCTGTTCTTCACCTGCACCAATGCAAATCAAGCCGCAACTAACACCTGCAATACTAGGCCAAGAGTCAGTCCACACAACGTCGTCAACCACTCCTCACGAGTGCATTGACAACACACCACATAAACAATAAGATAAATACACAAAATAAAACACACACAACACAACTCAACACTACACACACAAAGCTTCAAACCATCCGGTCAATCACTCATCACACACGGACCAAGGTGCTTCTCAACTTGGTTCCTCATTCTCCCCCTTGATGAGTGCATTGACAAAAGAAGGTCAAAAAGCAAACAAGAACTCATTCAAGCGCCACAAAGCCAATAAAAAGCAAACAAAAGGTCACTTGAAGTGAGAAGGGATAAAAGCATGCTCCGACAAATTCCTCTAGAAACCAAAGCAAGCACAAAGGCTAAGCGCAATCGAAGAGACACACTACCAACATGAAATCCCTGAAAGCCATCAAACCAAAATGCTCAACCCAAAGTGCCATAAAACTCTTACCAAAACACTTGTCAACCGCTCATCACCATCAAATCAAGGTTCATATCAACTTGATTTTCCAAATTTCTCCCCCTTGAGGAGCGAATTGACAACATGTGAGCACAAAGAAATGGTTTGAGAGGGCAAAGGCCGAAAAACTCATCCAAGTGAAAGAAAACCACACCGGAGCAAAGAACAAGGTCACTTGGCATGAGAGAAACCACAAAGGCCAACTCAATGTTTCGGTCCCCAAAGACATGGGCAACGGCTCGACACAACCGGGACAAGAATGCATGATCCCTCAAGAAGAGGCACAAAGGGCTCAACACCGATCATGGACAAGCGAAATCACACGATCCCTCAAGAAGAGGCACAAAGGGCTCAAAACCAATCATGTGACAATCGAAAACACAAGTCAACCGCCAGCTCCTCAAGAAGAGGCAACGGGGCTAAACACCACCGGCACAAGAGCACAAAACTCACATGCTCCCCCCTAAACACATGAACTAGGGCCAAAGAGCATACAAAGCTCACCCTAAACTCATGAGATAGAGAAAAGAGCACACCAAGCTCACAAGCTCCCCCTATACACATGCACTAGGGACAAAGAGCATACAAAGCTCACCGTAAACACACGTGATAGAGTAAAAAGCAACCACCAAAGCACAACTCAGGCAAACAAAGGAAACTCACCAAAGCTCCCCCTACACAAATGCAAACTCCCCCTGAACATGTGGATGCAAACTATCAAATTTTAGATGCCAAATCTAGTGTCAAAGGCTAGAAGTGAGACAAAGAGCACACATATGGGTCATAGCATAGTCAAACCATTGCCACAACTAATATATGGAAATATAGGCATGTGACAAAGAAAATTTTCAGATTTGAGCAATTTTATCAAAAGATGGCTCACTTCAAATTTAAAGACCTATCCATGTCATATTCTAGCGAAAAACATGCATATCATCCAGAGAACATACAAGGAGATCAAATTATTAACAAAAGATCATTGCAAACACCCATAAAGCAAAGCATGTCATGTTAAAGCTCATGAGCCATGTGTCCACTTCGGGGAGACTTCTCCACTGGTGAACATCATGCAACATGTTTGGCACCCATGTGTGAAAGATAAGACATTTTCAGCATAAACATGATGGATGGAGCATTTTTCAAGCATACACACTTCTTTTCAAGATTAATTCGTTTCATGGTACATGAAGTGCCTTTGCGGCAAAAAGAAGCTTATGCTCCTCCATGAATGCAACATAGGCTAAACATTCACAATGATATCGGCCTTTAGCCCAAATGCAAGAAAGAGACATCCAAGCACAATCTAAGCATGAAAGGCACATTTAGACCAAAAAGTGACATGGATATACTACTATACATGAGTGGAGCACATTTCATCAAATTTAGTCAAGATTAACATTTGATTCAAAAAGGCTATCTCACAACATAAATATCTCATATATTCCAAGAGCATAGCCTCACATATCCATTTCTCCACACACATGACCAATATCTCACAAGTAGCCAAAGAAACTCAAATGAGGCATATGGAAGAAGCTCATCATCCTAAAATGCAATATGATACAAATGCACCATAGGGTAGATATGTACATCAAAACAAACATGATATATGACAGAATGCGAGATACAATTGTCAAACCTACCAAAGTCTATACAACATGATATATGATACAAATGCAATGCAAAATGCATAGGGAGACAAGGAAATTGACTTAACACCAATAAAGCTCACGAGGGAACACACCAACCAAGAATCGCTCCAAGCGAGAGAAGTGTCGTATGGACCTCCCTGGGCCCACTGCCTCGGTGGGTACCAGGACCGACTACTCGGTGGGCCCCTGGGACTACCCGGCTTGCGCTACACGGTACCTGAAGGCGTGGAGCACAAGGACAAAGACAGAGTAGTACTCGGTTAGGACTCGTACATGTTCCGCACTGTGTAGAGGTCTCCTAGACGTACTCGACTAGTACTCCTTCCCTACTCCGACTTGTAACCCTGCCTCCCGGACTATATAAGGCGAGGCAGGGACCGATCTCAGGATCATCTCATCCAATCTCAACTCACGGCGCACTATTGCACCACCCTGTAATCGTTCCCTATCAATCCAGAGCTACGCAGAGATACAGACGTAGGGTATTACGCACCTCGCGGCCCGAACCTCGTCTAAATTGTGTGCCACGTGCCTCTTCCTTCGAGTTACCGATCTCGGCGAGTCACATTCATCTACTTCGGGTACTCCCCGTAGTAGGTTGCCGGTCCAAAACACCAACAGCTGGCGCGCCAGGTAGGGGCTCTCGCTCGAGATCACATGGCGAACTCGACGGCTTCCGTTCACATCAAGCCAACCGTCGCCTTCAACCGTGGCGACACCTTCGTCTTCGGCGCTTGGGTCTGCACTGCTGATGGCGCGGGCTCTTTCCAGTGCCGCTTGATCATGCAACCCGACTCGAGGACAGGCCTTGTGACGCTTCCCGAAGTTGTCGCGGCAAACTCGCCGCAAGTTCGGCGAAATTTCGCTTTCCAACCTCCACGCCGACTTCGAGCTCGAGTCCGTCTCCAACTCGAACCCGACGTCGCCATGGGCCATCGCATGCGAGCCGGCTCCTCGCCCATCGCAGCGGTCTCCTCCCCATGCCGCCGCTCCGCGCGTGGCCCTCGCGTTCCCGGCCGGCCCGCACGGAGGCTTCTACACCACGCCGAGCCGGCAAAGAGCCCGTAACCGAGTACAACTCGGACTCCGACGCCGTCTCCAACCGCGTCTCGGACTCCAGCCCCTCTCTCCGAGTTCTACTCGAACCCGACTACGAGTTCGACTTCGGGTCGGACCCCCGAGGAGCCCGAGTCCGAAGACGACTCCTCCGAGCTTCCCTTGTCGTGGCCGCCCTCCGGGCCGGTTATAAGATCAACGCCACCGAAGATACGTCTACCGGCCGTACCTCGGTGCCCGCCGAGCCGACAAAGGGGGACTCACGCTACGTCGCCTACATCGACTCGCTACCGTTCCAGAGGGAACACCGCTAGCCCAAGCCGACTCGAACACACCAACCGAGGTGGCACCTTCGAGCCAAGCTTGGGCACGCCCGATCGTCAAGTCTTCATGGCCGCCGGCGACACCCCGGAACCTCGTGCACGGCCGCGTACAAGTACCGGAGGACATCTCTGCGTACGAGCCGTCCGCCGATGCCCCCCGCGACGAGACCGACGCCAACAGGGACACCCGCGCGAACGTAACAGAAGCGCAACGAGCGACGCCGGCGGCTCGGGGACAACCTTCCCATCCGCAACCTTGCGGAAGCCCTCGGCGCCGAGAGCGGAGTTCACACCACTCCTGAGCAATGCCTCATGTCGATCACAACGATCGCACGTCGGCTCGGGGCATACGGGCTGGAGAAGTCATCGCCAAGCTCGCTGAAGAAGCCTACTTCATGCGGGTCGACAAAAGAGTCAGCCAACCTCTCCCAGCCAAGCCTCGCGACAACGAGGCTACTAGTCGCAAGTGTTGACCCCGGCCCTAACCGTACTCGGGCGACATCCCGCCGAACCAAACCGTCGACGCTCCACCGCTGGCGGACCCTCACGACAAGACAACGTCAACCGAGAAGTCGTCCCCCACCGTGCTCCGGCCGGCGGTGGCGGCAACGACCCGCACGGCGGCGGCGCCGACGGCGGCGGCTCCAACCACGGAGCCAACAAGAAAGCCGGAGGCGGCGGCGGCCGCGGCGGCCGCGGCCACGCGCACGCCCACGCCTCCGCGCCTCTCACGGCGGGTACGATGCTCGCCAGAGAATCGACGAGTTGCGGCAGAAGAAGTCGGCGACCGCCGCCGAAGGCGACGGCTTCCCTGCCTTCTCACCCCGGCTTCGCAACCTGCTCCTCCCCGACAAGTTCAAGCCTTTGGGGATCACCAAATACGACGCGAAGCAGGATCCCATCCAGTGGCTCCGATGCTACGCTCTCTCCATCGAGAACGCCGGCGGCAACAAGCCGACACCAAGTGCCTCTACTTCCCCTTCTCGCTCGGACCAAGCCCCACTCACGTGGCTCGAGTCGCCGGACAAGCACTCAATCGACAAGTGGGACCAGGCCGAAGGAGCAATTCACAAGCAACTTCGCGGGCGCCATGGGCCGTTCGGTACTCGCATGGACCTCGCCATGATCAAGCAGAACAAGGCGAGACCCTCCGCAAGTACATGCGCCGCTTCTTCGACAAGCGCGCTACCGTCGTGGACGTCACCGACAAGGAGGTCATCGACCTCTTCAGGACGGGCTCTACCATCGCCGTACCTTCGAAGACTTCGGCCGACGCCGCCCCAAGTCCATTCCCCACCTCAAGGACATGATCACGTCCTGGGCGGACGAAGAGGACAAGGCCAACGCCAAGTACGACGCCATCCGCGGCAAGTCCAAACAGAACCAAGGTGGCGGCAGCAGCAAGCAATCCAAACCAAGGCGGCCGAACAACAACAACAACAACAACTTCTCGAGTCCCAACCGCAAGCGCAAGCCGACAATACCGTCGCGGCTATCCGGCCGCCCTCCGAAAGGGAACTCGAAGAAGAACTCCGGCGGGTTCAAAGACCTGCTGAAGGAGAAGTGCCCGTGGCACCCGAACGGCAATCACACTACCGAGCAATGCTACCAGCTCAGGCATGCACTCAAGGATACGCCGGAGCCACCGCACCCTCACGATCAGAAGAACAAGAAGAAGGACGGCAACGACTTCCAAGAACCCGAGAAGAACGTCAACGTCCTCTTCGGCGGACTACCCCCGCAGCGGGAGCGCAAGGCTACTCGCCGTGAAGTGATGTCCATTGAACCAGCGGTTATGACCCCTCTCAGGTGGTCAGAGACACCCATCACCTTCTCCCGCGCGGACCAATGGACCAGCTTCTCCGAACCAGGACGTTTCCCTCTCGTCCTGAAACCAACGAAGGGCGGGCTCTAAGCTCAACAAGGTGCTCATCGACGGCGGAAGCGGGCTCAACGTCCTCTTCACCAAGACTCTGAAGAAGATGAACCTTGACGTCACCCCCATGCTCGACAAGAGCAAGCATGCCCTTCTACGGCATCGTCCCTGTGCAACGCGGCTATCCCACTAGGCTCGGTGGTACCGCCAAATCACCTTCGGGGCGTCTCGCGACAACTACCGCACCGAGTACGTCAAGTTCGAGGTCGCGGATATCGAGACTTCCTACCATGCCATCCTCGGCGGACCGGCCATCGCCAAGTTCATGGCGGTGCCCCACTACACGTACTTGGTACTCAAAATGCCAAGTCCAAACTCGGCGTACTCTCCCTCCAAGGGGACTTGAAGATCTCTCACGACTGCGATACAGAGGCCGTGGTGATCGCTTCGACAAATCAAGTACCCACCCCAATGATGGAGGTCTACGCCGCGTCGAAGAAGCTTGCCACAAGTGAACTCGACATCCCGTAAAAGTCCGACAAGCACCAACAAGCCTCGGCCACCCGAGGAGGTGCTCGTCAAGCCGGCCGACCTCGGAACAGGCGACCCCACCAAGACTACCACCATCGGGGCCGGCCTCGACCCCAAATAGGAAGACGCGCTCATCAGCTTCCTTCGGGCTAACCGCGACATCTTCGCGTGGAAGCCGACGGACATGCCAGAGTGCCTGTGGAGCTGATCGAGCATTGCCTCAACGTCGACCCAAAGGCCACCCCCAAGCGACAACACCTCCGACGCTTCGCCGACGACAGACGGGACGCCATCAAGAAGGAGCTCGCCAAGCTACTCGCTGCTGGCTTCATCAGAGAAGTCTTCCATCCTGAGTGGCTCGCCAACCCCGTCCTCGTCCGCAAGAAGAACTCGAACGAGTGGAGGATGTGCGTCGACTACACCGACCTCAACAAGCACCGCCCCCAAGGACCCCTTCGGGTTGCCGCGGATTGATCAAGTCATCGACTCCACGGCGGGCCGCGACCTGCTCCGCATCCTCGATCGCTACTCCGGTACCACCGGATCGCAATCAAGGAGGAAGACCAGGAGAAGACCGCGTTCATCACCCCGTTTGGCGCGTACATCGCTACACGACCATGTCTTTCGGGTTGAAGAACGCCGGCGCTACCTACCAACGGGCCATCCAGGCTCGCTTCAAGCGGCAACTCAACAAGAACGTCGAGGCCTACGTGGATGACGTGGTTGTCAAAACCGGGGACTCCGCACCCTCATCGACGACCTCGAAGAGACCTTCGCATCGCTACGCGAGTACCGCCGGAAGCTCAACCCGAACAAGTGCGTCTTCGGCGTGCCTTCGGGCAAACTACTCGGCTTCATCATCGCCCAACGCGGCATCGAAGCCAACCCCGAGAAGATCTCCGCCATCACCAAGCATGAAAGCTCCCACGAGCATCAAGGACGTCCGTAAGCCGACGGGGTGCATGGCGGCATTGAACGGATTCATCTCGAAGCTAGGAGAACGGGGTCTCCCCTTCTTCAAACTACTCAAGCACCACGAGAAGTTCGTGTGGACAAGCGAGAGGCGGACCAAGCCCTTGCCCGCCTCAAGGACTTCCCCGTCGAAGCCACCGGTCCTCACGGCTCCCTACAAGGGCGAGCGCCCATCGCTCTACCTCGCCGCGACTACTCACGTGGTCGCATCGCCATCGTTGTCGAGCGGCGGGGAAGACGGCCACGCCAACCCGGCCCGGGGCCGCCCCGCCTACTTCGTCGGCCGAGGTTCTATCGTAGTCCAAGGCTCGCTACCAGCCCCGTGCGTGCTTCGTACGCTCTACTCATCACCTCGCGGAAGCTACGACACTACTTCCAGGAGTACTCGGCCTCCGTCGTCACCGACTACCCGCTCGGCGACATCCCGAGGAACCCGTACGCCACCGGAAGGATCTCCAAATGGGCCGTCGAGCTCGGCGCCCTCACCATCGACTTCAAGCCACGCACGCCCATCAAGTCGCAAGCTCTAGTCGACTTCATGGCGAGTGGCGGGAGAACCGCCTACCTACTCCCACCATGCGACCGCAGCATTGGGTGATGTACTTCGACGGCTCACTCAACCTCGAGGGCGCAGGCGCAGGGGTACTCCTGATCTCTCCAACGGCGAACAACTCAAGTACGTCCTGCATCTTCTCGGAAGGTCTCAAACAATGAAGCCGAGTACGAAGCTCTCCTACACGGGCTCCGCCTCGCGGCTTCACTTGGCATCAAACGGCTACTAGTCTACGGCGACTCCGCAAAGGGTCATCAACCAAGTCAACAAGTCCCGGGACCGCAACAAGGAGAACATGGACGCCACTGCGTCTAGAAGTCCGCAAGCTCGAGAACAAATTCTACGGTCTCGAGTTCCACCACATCGTTCGCGACAACAACGTTGCGGCGGACGTCCTCTCGAAGCTCGGATCCACCCGCGCCCAAGTACCCGCGGCGTCTTCGTCCATGAGCTTCACGCGCCATCCATCCCGAGCCGGCGCCACCGACCACCGCCCCCGCCCATCGCCCACCGGGCAGGAGGTCATGATGATCGACGTAGACTGGAGGCAACCCTTCATCGACTACCTCGGCCGAGCGTAAGGTCCCCCCCGACAAGAACGCAGCCGAACAACTCGTCCGCCGCGCCAAGTCTTACGTCCTCGTCGGCGACAAACTCTACAAGCGAGGCGCATCTTCTCGGGAGTACTTATGAAATGCGTTCCTCGCGAAGAAGGCAAGGACATCTTGGAGGAGATCCACAAGGGTGTCCGCGGCAACCACGCATCCTCCCGCACGCCGGTCGCCAAGGCCTTCCGCGAGCCTTCTACCGGCCCACGCCCCCGGGCGATGCCGAAGAACTCGTCGAAGGTGCCAAGGATGTCGGGTTCTTCGCCAAGCAGCAACACGTCCCCGCCTACAAGCCGGTCACCATACCACCAACCCGGCCTTTGCCCGCCGGGGGCTCGACATGATTGGGCCACCGCCAACCGCGCCAGGAGGATTCAACCGGTACCGGTGGCTATCGACAAGTTCACCAAGTGGATCGAGGTCAAGCCGGTCACATGCCCCAAGGCCGACAGAGTACTCGACTTCCCGGATGAACTCGTGCACCGCTACGGGCTACCCCACCGCATCATCACGGACACGGGGTCCAACTTCAACAACCACCAGCCCGGGGAGTACCGCGAGAACAAGCCGGAATCGACGTCGTATACGTCTCCGTCGCCCACCCACGGCCAACGGACAAGTCGAGCGCGCCAATGGGATGGTGCTCGACGCCCTCAAGAAGCGGCTACACGACGCCGCTAATTCAAAAGGGGGCAAGTGGATCAAGGAACTACCCAATGCACTCGGGGGCCGCGGACTCAACCATCCAAGCCAACGGGGCAATCCCCCTACTTCCCCGGTCTACGGCTCCGAGGCCATCCTCCCCGCGGATGTCATATGGAACTCGCCAGGCAGTGGAGCACTACGACGAAGGCGTCTCGAAGACAAACAGACGAGTTGACATCGACGACCTCGAAGAAGCTCGCCGTGCCGCCCCTAGTCCAATCAGCAAGGTACCTGGAGGGTATCCGACGCTACCACGATCGCAACGTCAAGGAACGCTCCTTCAACGTTGGAGATCTTGTCCTCCGCCGTATCCAGAACACGGAAGGACTTCACAAACTCGGCGCTCCCCTCGGGAAGGGCCCTTCACCGTGGCTAAGGTGACCGGCCAGCTCGTACCGCCTCCAAACACTTGAAGGCGAAGAAGTCAACAACTCGTGGAACGTCGACCGGCTCCGTCGATTCTACGCCTAGTCTACCCGACTACCCCGGGTTCAAGTCTACACGACTACATCAACACCCCTTGCCGCATGCGACCCTCCGGGTCCTGGCTCCAAGTCTCCGGACTACTTTTCTCCAGGTCCAGCCCGTGCGGCTACCTACGGACCCTGGGCTGCAACGAGCGTCAAGGACTCTAGCAGCGGTCTACCAAGAGGACCACACCCCAAAGATCCGGCCCGCGCGGCTACTTACGGATCCGCGATCCGGCCTACACGGCTACCTACGGATCACTCACCGTAAGCGGCTACCCGCTCCAAGTACTACTCACCGTAAGCGGCCTCCGGTCCAGGCGACTACTTGTAACTACGGCCCCGGCCACCCGTGTGTACTTCTTCGCAATAAAGTTTGATTGTTCATCAACTTCTTTACTGTCTACTCCCTGCGACGGGACTACTAAGCCGAGTACCACTACTCGCACCTACTCCACGATGGGCGCTCCGCACTCCGAGATCGCGGTTACGAGTACTCATTGATGGAACTTCACATTTCATTGATATATGAGATAGTTCATTACAACTGTTTCCTATACAACCATGGCTACTAGCTATCTATGCAGGGCTACTGGAGATTCAACTTATCGGCTACCTCGCTCCGTGATGGGAGCCATCTCGCTCCAAAGCAACCCCGCATACCGCTCGTCCGAGCGCTGGCGGCTACTCCGCCGCCGACTACCTCCACCGGGGCCTTCGGGAAGTACGACTTCATGAAGGCCAGCACCCGCTTCGGGATCGACTCCGGCCATGTGCTTGACGTAGGCGGCCGGGCCGGCTTGGCGCCTCACGAAGTCGATCCGCCAACGGAGCGATATTGGGGCCGCCCCGGTGCGGCACCAGGAGCCTCGCGATCGGGGAGGGCGGCCTCTTCAAGGTCCTTCGACCGGGCCCGAGCGCCTCGCGAGTCTTCGTTCAACTTCGCAAAGATTTGTAGCAAGCTTGACGAGATCCCGTCGATGCAATTCTCAACTCCATGTGCTTCTCGCACTCGACGGCCAGCTCCTTGTAGTCGAGTTCAAGTACCTGGCGGGCTTCTTGCTCCCGGTAGAAGAGATTCTTCATGCCGATCTCCGAGCCCTTCGCCGCCGCTCCACCCGGCCTTCGAGTTCGCAACACCGAACACAACAAACGGGTCAGAGCTTGATGACTCCCAACAAGTACCCGACAAGTCAAGAGACATACCTTTATTCTTGTTGCGGAGGCCTTTGTTCTTCCGCACCAGCTCGTCGCTCTTCGCCTGCAAGTCCATCACATCGTTGTGGTACTTGGCGAAGGCGGCGTCAAGCTTCGACTGCATGGCGGCCGCGTGCTTCCTCGACTTCATGAGCTGCTCCTCCAAGGCCTCAGCTCGCAACACCGTGTCGCCATAGCCTTGCAGCAGATTGGACTTCTCGCGGGATCGCTCCGCGACGTCCTGCACGAGACAAATTCAAGTCGGCGCAGTACTCAACTAAATGATTGACTACTCGGGGGGCAACGGCTACGTACCTTCATCCACTGTTCGGCTCGTCGCATCGCCTCCAGATGCTGCGCCAACACCGCCGGCTCGACGAGATCGTCGGCAAGCAGCTCAATCCCTCCACGGCTACTCGACGTAGCCTCGGTCATTGGCGCCGAGCGGATAGGCTCCGCGTCTTGGATCTCGGGAGACCGGATCGCCACCTCCAGGGCAACCCCTGGCGACGTGGCAGCCGCCTCCTCTTCGGCGGACTTCTCGACGGTTTCTCCCACGGGCTCGGGGGCTCCTACCGCAGCCCCTGGGGCCTCTGGTGTCAACTCCTGCACGGGCACCCCTGCAGGGATGATATCACCCCCTTCCGCCGCCCGTCACCAAGGAACACGCGCATCGCATTCTCGACTACTCTTTTTGGGCTCTACAGCTTCAGGAAGAGTACTCACCTTCGACTATGACCGCCTCCGCGCGCCGCCGCTTCGGCACCGGGGGCTCGGCCGCGGCTTGGGCTTCGGGAGCGGGTTCCTCGACGGCGCGCGCGGCCTTTTCTCGCCTCTCGCCGCCGTGGGCTCCTCTCCGTCCCGCCTCAAGTCGGTGGATTTTCTCGCACAAGTATCCACAAAGGTTCATCAGATAACATCGACTACTACAATGAGTACCACTCATGAAGGCGTGATACTTACAAGTTCGACCGGACGATAGTCACGGCCGCGCACCGAGGATGCTGGCGATGTCAACCAGTCCACCCTCGGCGGGCGTTTCTTCTTGCGCCTCCTCGACTACCGCCTCCTCTACGGTGGCGGCGGCCGGCGCGACGTTTCTCGCGCCCCCCGCGGCTCCCACCCCTCCGGGCCGGCGGCGGTCGCGGTACTCTCGCTCCCCTTCGGGGCGGGGGGCCGGCGCTCCACCGCGCCGAAGTTCTTCGACAGCGGGGGAGCTGGACTTCGGCTTCCGGCCCGGTTCCCCCACCGTGGGCCACACGCCCTCATCGCCCTCCTCCACGGGCCCGCCTGGCGGCCTCTCCTGCACACAGGGATAACTACTCGTCAGCACCGTACTCGATCACTGGGTACCCGACTACTCTGCTCAAGACGACTTACCTCTGGAGGCGTGGTCTCTGAGACCTTCATCTTCTTGGCTACCCGCTTCTTGGCGGGGTTGCGCGGCTTCCTTGGCGGCGCAAAGAAGGCTAGCCTCCGTGCCTAGCCGGGAGGGTCCTGGATGAGAGGCACATGAGGCAAGCCCGGACGGCTAAACCTCGACCGCAGCTGGAAGCGGTCCTGCAGCGTCTCCTCGTCTTCTTCGTCATCGGAGGTATCCTCCACGATGACGGGATCGTCGTCGTCTCCGACTACTCGGCGCTCCTTCACCTTATCCACCGTTGGGACCTCAATTCCGCTCGGCGGTGGCTGCGGCTCGCAGACAAACCGCTTCACATCATCCTCGCGCAACAGTACACAAAAGCGTCGCAACTCGCTACAAACGTCTACTACTCGACGAGGGGGGTACGGCTACTTACCTCGTTGGGCGGGCGCGCGGCGGAGAACTCCTCGACAGGCACGCCGTGTACTCCGCATGTCCTTGAAGATCCTCGACAACCTCTCGACGATGTCGTTGTCTTCAATTTCACCCCCCGCATCCGCGACGTGTCGTCGTCGCCGGTGTACTCGAAGCCCATCGTATCACGCGCCGACGGGGGCCGGCCGGATGCGGCGCTTCATGAAACCGAAGGCCACATGTTCGGCCCTCGCTCCCGCATCCCGCAGGTCTTGATGCGTGCCGCAATTCCGGAGCCGGATCCCCTCTTGCATGGTGGGTTCCGTGTTCCACCACTCTTGGTGCTTGGGCCGCCGTCCGCTCGGCTTCGGCGGCTCGGGATGGTGGTTCGTGGTGTAGAACCACCTCGTCTTCCAATCCGTGTTGGAGTCCACGAGCTTGTACGCCGTGTATCGCTCGGCGGCATCCTCCCTCAACCGGATCCCGGCCCCCCCGACTACTGCGGGGTTGGAGGCGCCGGGCCGCGGCTTCACGCGGAAGAATTTCCGAAGAGAATCCAATGCGGCTTGATTCCCAAGAATGCTTCGCGTAAATGGACGAAGACAGAAGTGTGGAAGATTCCGTTGGGGTTCAAGTTGAGGTACTCGATGCCATAGTACCTGAGAAGCCCCTTGAAGAAATCGCTCGCTGGGAGCGCAAGCCCGCGCTCCACGAAGCGCGAGAACATCGGGATCTCGTCTTGCGCCTTCTCCATCGGATAGGGATCTCCGGCGGCGGATCTCCACATATCGATCTCCTTCTCCCTGATGAACCCGCTGTTCAACAGGGTCAGCAAGTTTTCGGTCTTCACCTTCGATTTCTTCCACTCGCGGCTTGGGTCGCCGCGCGGTGGAGATGTGGGCGGCGCCGCTCCGGTGCGGCCGCGGCGCCCTCTCGCATGGCTCCTCTTCTTCTTCCCGCCGGCCTTCGACGTCTTCGACGGGGACGGCTTCATCCTCCAAGAACAAAGGAGTCTTCACTCGCATCCGCTCGGGGGCTACCCTACGGCCTTTCGGGTGGCGATGCGCCGGGATCTACCGCGGCGGCGCGTGCTCGTTGGAGTGGATCTACTTCAAGATTCAAGTGGCGAATGACCGCGGCTCACTTGGGTGAAAAACCCTAAGGGTTTCGGCTTGAATTTATAAGCCAAAATCGCCTCCGTAACGGCGGCCGGATAAGTCCGCGCGTGGCCGACTCGGCCGGCCGCGCGTGACTCTTCGTATTCTACTAGTCGACGCGCCTCACCTCGGGGGCTCGGCTACTTCGCTCGACTACCCGGGACGCGGCTAGTCTCAAAAGCATCTCGAGACACATTCTCCAAGAAGACCCTTCAATTTGAGAGGAAGTACTCGACTCAAGGCTCGGGGGCTCCGTGCCACGTGTCCTTCGGTTTTTTCTCTCCGGATTTTTCGGGATTTTCTCGCCAAGACTTCGGATAGATCCTCAGCCAGAGCCTGCGGCTCGAGGCTCGGGGGCTACTCCACGTGGATTGCGGTTCTGCAAGTCGCATCTTCTTGACGGCTCCGGCTTCAAGACAAGGCAGGCATTTTTGAAGACCTTCGAAGGCAGATTTCAAGGACGCTTGGGACTACTCGAGAAGACTTCAAGATCGCTCAAACATCAGCTGGAGTACATTCCAGCCTCGGGATGCTTCGACTACTCTTGAGGACTTTTGACTTGTAGTACTCAGGGACGCTTGAGGACTACTTGTTAAGGCCTTCAAGACTACATGAAGCTATCCTTCTCGACTACAAAGTACTCGGGGGCTTGTCGTATGGACCTCCCTGGGCCCACTGCCTCGGTGGGTACCAGGACCGACTACTCGGTGGGCCCCTCGGGACTACCCGCTTGCGCTACACCGGCACCCGAAGGCGTGGAGCACAAGGACAAGACAGAGTAGTACTCGCTGTAGGACTCGTACATGTTCCGCATCGTGTAGAGGTCTCCTAGACGTACTCGACTAGTACTCCTTCCCTACTCCGACTTGTAACCCCGCCCCTCCCGACTATATAAGGCGAGGCGGGGACCGATCTCGTGGATCATCTCATCCAATCTCAACTCACGGCGCACTATTGCACCACCCCGTAATCGTGCCCTATCAATCCGTAGCTACGCAAAGCATACAGGACGTAGGGTATTACGCACCTCGCGGCCCGAACCTGTCTAAATTGTGTGCCACGTGCCTCTTCCTTCGAGTTACCGATCTCGGCGAGTCACATTCATCTACTTCGGGTACTCCCCGTAGTAGGTTGCCGGTCCAAAACACCGACAAGAAGAGCCACCAAACGTCCCAATTGAGTACCATAGAAAAAGTACCAATTGCAAAACCGCATAGATCCCAATTGAATACCATAGAAGGAATACCAATTTAAGGATCACAAAGACTGCCCAGAAAGCCACAACCCTTCTTGGAATCAAATTCCCTATCAAAAGAAGCCAAGCTCCCCCTCAACCAAGGGCAACTAACAAAGCAAAAGCTAGGAAAAGAAAGAGCAAGGAAAAACTATAAAACCAACCGAAAAAAGGAACAACAACACAGCTCGAAGACAAGACAAGCCCAAAACTCCAAGGAAAGCTCACAACATGCTACACAAAGCATTGATAATATCAATTAACATAAATAGAGCATTGTAACATGATTCCACAAAAATGAATAAGCATGGGCAAGCAAGTATGTCAACAAAGTACAACACTAAACCAAAATGATACCAAAGAACAACATGCCAAACAATATACAAGAACTAAACAAAGGCATGATACAAGATTACATGGATCATCCACCAACATATATTGCAAAGCTAGCATGACAAGATATACATGGGGGACAAACATGCTAACAAGAAAGGTACCATCGAGCTAGACAAAAATGATATGAATGAACAACATGACATATCCGAGCAATCAACCATAAAGCATGACATGATGTTCATAAATAACATCCACCATAAAATCATACACAGATAGAAAGATAGATATTCAAGATCACAAAGCTATCATGAACAAGGTGGCTAGCCTACCATGGTTTTCACACAAGCAAGACACAAGTATATACAAGAGAGGACAAGGGGAAAAGAAAACTCACTATACATGTGTACAAAGGCTTTCAAGAGCCATCTAAAGTGGTGTGGAGAACCATCTTGTCTTGATCTCCTCACGGGCAGAGATCAAGCCCATCCAACTCATGTTCTCCAACCGCGCCTCCATACCTACACACAAGGATACGAGAAAGACCGAGCCTTGGATCCCAAAGGGTTAGCAAGCACGTACTTGGGAATCCAAGATTTGGTCACACGGGTAAGTGGTGCACACAACCTATCATGTGGGTTAGCATGATGCAAATGCCGGTTGGAATGAAAAGTCTTTCGAACACCCTTGGAACCATGCCTCAAAGAAGTCACTGGCGAAGAAAGTCGAGTGCTACCACAAGCAAAAAGGTAAAGATCCTTCGGGGTCGTAGGAGAAGAACCAACACAAGCACCACGGGAAGCATGTCGGGGACCAACACAAGAAACACTAGAAGCATGTCCATGAGCATGGCCTAACTCACTAGAAAGAGTGTCATAAAACCCGTCCAAAAATCGCGCCTTCTTAGGCTCACAAGTGTTCATGCCATGAGAAGGACTATGAACAACCAAAGGCCTAGAGGCACCTCCTCGCCGTATTTTCCTTGCCCGGCAGTAGCAAAATCTCTCTTGATGCCCATCCTTCCCATAGTGAGAGCAATGGTACAAAGGCCTATCGAGAGGCACGGTCCGAGTGGATGAATCACCATTCTCTTGTAAGTGGGAAGTCCCTTGGGACTTAGAGCATGAAGCATCAACCCCAACATCCAACTTTGTGCCCACATTAGAATCACACATGCCATGAGAAAGGCTACGTGACTTCTTAAAAGCTTTGGCACGCACACGTCGCTCGTGCTTGACACGGTGAAAGCAAAACTCAACGGTATGTCCATCCTTCTTGCAAAAGGTGCATTGGAACCTCGGCTTGGGAATATGAGTTCCAAATATGTGGGAGGCACCCTTTCCATTCAAATCACCTTGGGCAACACCGGAAGAAGCATCAAGCTTAGGAGTAGCTATGAGAGAGCTATCCAAAGCACTAGCACACTTATCACCATCCAAAGACTCACACTCAAGAGAAGAAGTCGACTCCGGTTTAGAAGAAGCAAACTTAGAAGCATCAACATCGGAGTGACAAGAGAAGCATGAATCCAAACCATTGGCACAAAGACTCTTGCACCTTGTGCGCAAAACCTCATTTTGAGACTTGAGGCGCTCACAAGTACCACATGTCATATTTCTCAAATTATTGATTTCTTCTTCAATGCATTTAGCATATGTGGTATGCAAGAGTTCATTTTCTTTCTCAAGGTTGGCACTCATCTCATCATGCTCAACCAACTTGGCGCTCATATCATCGCGCATTTTCTTTAAAGCCAAAACTTCACTTTCCAAATCAATGCATGAAGTGCAAATGAGACCACATGAACAAGTATCATCATTTACACCCATCAAAGCATCATCATCATCACAAGAAGTATGACAAGCATCCTCTACAAGAAACAAAGAGCACTTGCTACAAGGCATGGATTTTATATCACAAATTTCAGCCCTAGCATGCTCAAGATCATCTACACATGTGGTGTGAGTCAATTTTAATTCATTAATTTCAGCATGCAAAGACTCACAAGAAACACATGGTAAAGAAGCACTTGTCTCTAACAAAGCAATCTTACTCCTAGCCACATCAAGCTCATCATTCAAAACAACACAAGAGTTGCAAGGCATAGAAGCATTGGATTTCAGCAAGTCAATTTCAGATTGCAAGTTAGCAAGAGATGATTTCAATTCATCATTCTCAAAATCAAGATTGTCGCATGCTCTTCTAAAAGCTTCAACATGCATTTTGCGCCAATTCATTTCATCTTTTAATTTCTCATTTTCAGCACACAAGGCATCGCAAGATTTGCAAGGCAAAGAAGCTTTGAAATTTAACACCTTAATTTCAGATTTCAAGCATGCAATGGAGGCAATCAAAGCATCATTTTTAGCATGCATGGTGTTACAAGAAGTGCAAGAATTCAAAGCACGAGACCTCCAATGAGCCATACCACATTTCAACCTAGTAATAGAGCATTTCATCTTCTCATTCTTCCTACGCAAGGCATCACACAAATCTATGTTTCTCCTATGCAAGTCTCCACAATCACACTCATAATCATCCAACCTATTGCATAGGATCAAGATAGCTTTGGCAAGTGTACCTTGGTTCATGCCTCCTAGCTTGTGGTAGAGCTCGCCTTTCTTGATGTCACCATCTCGATAGTCCTCGATGAGAGATATCATCTCCTCCACTCAGGCTTCCGCCTCAACCGCCATACTCCTCCTGCTCAAAGAACCACAAGGAGAAGAACTTGGTGCCATAATCAAAGTACCGGTAAGGATTAGCCGAAAGCAAACTCGAGGAACAAGCAACGATGCAAAGAAAGCACTCAAAATGCCTCAATTCTCTAACAAGTACTCACGAGTTCAATAGCAAAGGATCTTATCTTTTTCCCAAAATTTTACCACTGAATAGGGAGCACCAAATATAGAGGCACAAAAAATTCCAGCTCAAATTAAGGTGAAATGAAGCCTAGAGAAAATCCAGAAGAAACAAGACAAAGCCGCAAGAGACTTAAATGAGGATTTTTCAATTATCTTCTTGATTTTTTTCTAAATTTTTGAAGACCCCAAAATGATCTTTAGATTCTTTTGGATCACTTACAAATGGAGTCACGAAACCGCTGCAAAAATTTGAGCCAAAACGGAGCACCGAGCGAAAAGTGATGCCCGTTTTACTGAAGGTATCTCAAGTTATGGTTTTCCAAGGGCACAACTCCAAAACGCCGGACTCAAAATGCGCAAACCAAGGTCGCAAGCAAAAGCACCTCTTTCCACTAGTCACCCTATGGATTCAAGACTTGTTAGAGCCACAAGAATCCACAACCGGCTCTGATACCAATTGAAGGACCGATTCGGGCGACCAAAGAGGGGGGAGTGAATGGGAGCCGATAAAAATTCTTCCCTTTGGTTGAATTCGGCCTATACCCCAAATTCACAACTTCGGATTCCCACACGAGTTTGCCAAGGTCACGTAGTCACAATGGACCTACCAACCCTAGGAACAAACCCCAACTCAATCCAACACGGAAGCACAACTCAAAAAGCAAAGGACTTAGGCAATCTGGAAAGCACCAGGCGGACCGTCCGCAGTGTCCGGGCGGACTGTCCGCGAGGAGGGCGCGGACTGTCCGCGAGGAGGGCGCGGACCGTCCGAAAAAGCTACCCCAACCTCCAGTACTGCACCGAGAAAAACGGACTGTCCGTGATGGACCCGCGGACCGTCCGCCTCGTCACGGACCGTCCGACACACTAGTACGGACCGTCCGCAAACTTCATGCACCAAAAACCCACCAACAAAATGGGTCGAAAGAGAGGCGCTCAAGAACCCGCACGAACACGAAGAATAGCTGGGCTGTCAGGCACCTCGCGGACGGTCCGCGGTGACCTCGCGGACGGTCCGCGGCTACCTCGCGGACGGTTCACCAGGTGCGAATCAGCACAGGCGAGGAACACGAGAAACAACCTGAAACTTCCAATCGATGGATCTCCTAAACCGTTGGACGGATTGACCCCAAAATTTGGGTAGATGAGAAGCGTCACTCGTGAAGCTATGCCCAAAATCTTGGAACCCTAAACCAATCCAATCAACCGGAATCGCAAATCTCGTGTACTCAAAGCACAAACCGGAGTTCATCCAATCCTCACCAAATCGAGCCCGATTCCCGGCGTTTGAGGGGTCAAGATCATCACCAAAGGTGCGCAAGGCATCCATCCATGATCCCCTCAAAGAAATCCGGAGCCAAACGACCTAGAAATGATGAATCGAGCCAAGCACAAAAATAGGACAAAAAGAGCTCCGAAAAAGCAATAAAAGAGACTCGGAAAAAGAAAGATTGGCACAAGATTTAGAGGATGAATTCACTATGAATATCTTGTCCAATCGATTACAAGCCACTCCTAGAATCCAAATATAAGATGGCAAAAAGCTCCAATAAAAGAGCCACTCTCTCCTCTCTCCCTCTCTCCCAAAGCACCCCAAAATGAAAGAGTACCACAGCCTACTAGCCCAAGAGATGGCTGAAAATTCAGCCCCCTCCTCCTATATATAGGCCCTCCGGAAAAGACCGAAGTGCCCCTACACTAGGAGTACAACACAAGCCCTCACAGGGGCATTTTGGTCAACACATGATGTTCACCATCGGACGGTCGCACATCCATCAGGCCTTCACGTCCTCCCGATGCAAGCACCTAGATCATGCCGCGTGTCGCCCGCCTCGAAGCTTCGCGACGCACCCGGACACCGTCTCCGTCATGCCAGGCTCTCGAGCTCGGTTTTGAGGCCCAAACCGAGAAACCCTCCTCCGATGGTTTTGTGGCCAAACCACCAAACCCCACGTACACGGCCCGGCCTCACCACGCCAAGCGTAGAGCCCGCCAAGCCTTTCAGCTCTGGTGCCCGGACGGTCTACTCAGTCTTGCCTCGTTCCTTGACTTGGCCACCACCGATGCACCGGCTCTATGTCCACGACTTCGTCTTGCTCTTCTTGCACCATGCGGCTCGCACTTGATCCCGTCGGACACCGGGTGCCTCGAACCAAGCCTACTTGTCTCTCCACTCCTCGGAGGCCCCGCAAGGCTAAGACATTTCGCGCCTGTTCTTCACCTGCACCAACGCAAACCAAGCCGCAACCAACACCTGCAATACCAGGCCAAGAGTCAGTCCACACAACGTCGTCAACCACTCCTCACGAGTGCATTGAAAACACACCACATAAACAATAAGGTAAATACACAAAATAAAACACACACAACACAACTCAACACTACACACACAAAGCTTCAAACCATCTGGTCAATCACTCATCACACACGGACCAAGGTGCTTCTCAACTTGGTTCCTCACCACCAATCGGATGCTAGCCCTTCCAAGTGTCCAGAAGCATATAGCTCACTCCAGTGTTTTTGGTAACAGTTTTCAACCAATCATCTGTGTCTAGAGGATCAGTTGAGTGGGAGTAGGTAGGTGGGTGGTGGCTCATGAACTCCTTGTGCTTGTCTTTCGGGGCAGGTGGTGGTGGTGGTGGATGTGGCTGATTTTGCTGGTCTTGTATGTTCTGCACTGTGGTGGTGAGGTTTTGGATCAGCTGTATCTGGGCAGCGAAGAATAGTTGAGTAGCAGGATCCATTGCGGGATTGGGTGGGGGAGGTGGCACCAGGTTATGTTGATTAGCGACATGTGCCCGAACAACAGGTGGAACGTCCTATCCTCCTCCTGACCTAGTGTTTACCATCTGATTGTTAGAGAAAGACATTTCAGATAAAAATATTGAACTGATGTATATAGAAGTAAGTTTGAATACAGAGATCAGCATGATTTCATTTCTGTGGCAGATTCGGTTGATCTCGGTAAAACAGTTGTAACTCATAATGCCCTTCCCTAAAAATTATGAAATTTTACCAGGTTGTGTAAGACATAATTATGAAACCAACCCGACTGGAATCATCTCATTTGGAGATCCACAGCTTGAGATAAAATTTGAACACTGCATCTGTGTTGGCATGATTTTACAGATTTTGTTAGCCCCATTGTTCTATTCATAACTCTCTGTCTATTAACCCTATGGTTCTGACTTTTTGTCAGAAATTGATTCACAAAATTGGTGAACCAACCCAACTGGATTTAGTTCAATCGGAGTTCTGTAGCTTGAGTTATGATTAAAACATTACTGTGCTGACAGAGAACTGCGCGAACAGATTTTGTGCGATTGATTTGATATGATAGGTAGGATGAAAGACAACTTGGAATTGAACCCCAACTAAGCATTAACTTAACAAGATTTTTCTTGTTGCATTTGTGGCCATCACTCCACAATACAACTCACTCACACAAAGATCCAAATCAAACAAGGTTCAAGCAACAACTTATTACATTCGTTCGTCCTCGCAGGAACGTCTACCGAAAAACATGTAAAGGGTGGATATCCTAGATTCCTATCCTACTGAACACGAGTGGTCGCTGCTGGAGTGCCGTAACGAAGTCTCTTGCATGGAGGTGATCGAGAAGGACAAGATGCTTCTGCTTCCTCAGGCGGTTGTTGTCCTGCAAGCTGGGCTTCTAGTTGAGCTATCCTTGCTTGTGCATTTTGAAGTTCCCGATGAGTCATGTCTAACTCCGCTGTTGCACCTTCCAGATCCGTATTAAGGGCTGCAGTCACCCTAGGAAGTATGTCCACACGGCTGTCTCGGAAGTTACCCATGGGTACCACAGTGTTTTCAGGGCCACTAACTTTGCCGGGAACAAACCGGAAGTCTGTGCCTTCAATACAATCACGGGAAGTGTTACTGACAGACCACAGTGCCCTTCTAGCAGCGTCGTTAATGGCAGCAGCCTTTGAAGTGAAGTGCGCTGTGCTGGGATGGATCGTACGGGTCCTCCATCTGCCTGCATGTCCTGTGGTAACTCTGACGTGAACCTCTGTAGTGTAATAGTCCCTCATTCTAGGCTCCACATAATGCCTGGTGATGTACAAAGCCCTCACTGAGTGCTCTATGTCCCGCAGCAGTTCTTCCAACAACTCGCAAAACAAACAATCCGTACTAACATAGGTGTGCTCATGGTACTCGGCCCTGCGGTACCTATGCTCATCACAATGTTCATCTCCATTCTCAGTATTATTGTCGTTGCCACCATCCTGATTATCATTATTGTTGCCATCGTTTGCTACCACGCTGTTATCATCTTCCAGTCCCTCTATATCAACATCTTGATCTTCTTCATCTTCATCCTCATTCTCGTCCTCTTCCTCACTAGAGTTGTCTTCACTACTACTGGAATCGTCTCCTGAATCATCTGGATCATTGCCTGCAGCATCCTGTACAGGCTCTTCTTCTTCAATAGCATCTGGTTCTGGTGCTACTTCAACCACTGGTGGAATCACTATATCCCCGTCTATATCAACCTCTAGAAGAACCCCATCATACAGTTGTGGCTGTTCATCTGCCTCATCATCCTCAAAAACAACCTCCTCTGGATCTTCCTCAATATCCTCCTAAGGCTGCACCTCCTGGTGCTCCTGTTCCACCATCTCTGGCTGCAATTGTACCGGATAATCTCCGACTTCCTGCTGTATCTCCTCAAGCTGTGCCTCTACCTGAGCTGCTGGGTAACGAGGAGCCAACTGCCCCAAAGGGAGACGCCCTCTGGTGCTCTTGCGGGCAGTCTGACGAGTCCTGGCCATTTGTCACGAGAAAATGAACTCAGTATAGAAGAAACAAAAATGATGCAGTTTTCACAAACAAAACAAGAATGAATTAGATTTTTATGCGAAAATAAAGTTGTTTTGAAAGATGATGTGATGATCTAGAACATGAATCCTTAATTTTCGTCCATTTCTAACTAAGGTTGCATTCCTACAGTCAACACTGCTCTAATACCACTCTGTCACACCTGTTTTCCGAAGAGAAACCAAGTGCATCTCATATGTGCGCCAGGATCAGTTTACACACATATGATAGACGAAATGAGTGAAATATCATTAACAGTATTTAAATGTATTTCAAAGTTTAACCACTTATTACACTTATGCGGGAGACTCGAAGGTCCCTAACAACGGAAAACGATAACTACTCGTCGACTCCTCGTCTTCCGCTCCCACAGGCACTTGATTGGGGGTCCGCAAGCCTCAGAACTCATCGTAGTCATCATAGAATTCCCCTCGAAAGTTCTCTTCTGAACAGCGATAAGCAAGGCTGACCACACTTATGGTTGGAGCTCAGCAAGTGGGGGAAGATGCAAGGCTATCAAGGTAGACTATGGTTTTGCAGCGGTTAGCATTTTAATGTTGGTCAAGTTTTATTCAAAGAAAACCTATTTACTAGGTGTAAGTTTATACCAACCCACTTAAGAAAAACTTTACAACAAAACTTCCCAAAGCTCATCGAGCTTCACCAAACCACGATTTATCTCATCTTTAAGTTTATTAATCATGTGAGGGTCCCAGCCACTCATGACCATGAGCACGGCTGATCGATCAGTTTTACACTTTGTAGAGGTTTGCACACTATACGCACAGTTCGCGTAAAAGTTCTGAAGAACTTTGAACCCAACCATGCGATGCTGGCCAAGCACCATACCACACTTCTGAGGTGTGATTGCATGGGACGCTACAAAGCCTTTACAAAGGCATGCAAAAGACTAACGACCTGCATGGTTACGGATCAGGGCGGACCATAACCCTCCCTAATGGTCAGCACTTTAGCAAAGGCTGCTACCTCAGAAGGATCGGGCTATGCCCCTGCAACCCGGTTCCCCCTCTGCTCCTTTCGGAAAAGGGCCACTAGTATGATCACACACCTAATTATTGGGCTAAGGTCAGAGCCATGTGACACTATGGTTGCACATGTTTTCTTAGGTGGTTCTCCATGCTCCGATTAATTCGAGTGGTCTTGCATTACCCAAAACATTAAACATTAACCATAGAACATTTTCTACCCAAAAACGTTTATTTAAACTGGTTGGCCAAGGATCAGGGTAAAAGGTCTAGGTAAGTCCTTAAAAAGGTAACCCCGTCAAATTAATGCAATGATATCATGAAGGACCGATAAGGCGACCAGAGAGGGGGGGGAGTGAATGGGAGCCGATAAAAATTCTTCTCGAGGGAGATTGAAACTCCGCCAAGACGAACTAGCTCGGTCGAACCCCCGAAATCACACGCTATGCACTTCTACCTCCCGTTTGCCAAAACCACGTAGCCACTGGAGTGCTACCGGTCCTAGGAACAAACTCTACCAAAGCAACCACAACACACACGCAGCACCGACGGCGGAAACAACTCGAAAGCCGGCTAACCGGAGAGGGCGGTTAGACCGGGTATAGGGGGCGGTTAGACCGCCTCCACCCGGCAACCAAGAAATCCTCCGAAACGCCTCTTCCGAGCACCAAAACACACCACGGTTTCACCAACAAGAGATCTCCGGTAAAGGCCATGCTAGCTACCGGAAAATCTTGGCGAAAACCAAAACTTCACCCAAGGGCCTAGGGGCGGTTAGACCGGCTACCCGGGGCGGTCTAACCTCCTGTACCCGGCAACGAACTCCAACCAAGAACACCTAGCAACCGCACGAGAATGACTCCAAATTTCACCCGTACACTCCTCCGATCAAGGCGAACAAACTCACGGAGGAAAATCCGGCGAAACAAAACTTTGACCCGGAAACACCCCCGGGCGGTTAGACCGCCCCCCTCGTAGGCGGTTAGACCGCCCCTTCCGTAAAACGAACCCGCGGGTCAAACCTCAACTTCCTCACGCCCGATCTCCCGAATCACTCCACGGATTGCGGCCAAACTTCGGGAATAGCCGGGTTACCTCCCGGGCAACCTCTACCTCAAAGGAATCAACCCGAAACGCTCACAATCAAGAGGAATCGAAGAAACCGCTTCTCTAGGTCAAGAACTCGCCCAACTCGAGAAACCACCAAATCGAGTCCGATTCAAAGGGGGATTTGGGGGCAAAGTCACCGACCAAAGAGGCACAAGAACCTCATACGTGACACCCACCAAAAACCCCAAGAAATCGTTCTCAAAACACCGCCAAAAAGAGCTCCGAAAATCAACACCAAAGAGACGGGAAAACCACCATGAAGAACAACGCCAAACCTTCTATACATGCCATGAATGGTTCATACAAGGTCTAGCTTGCCACCCAAACATCCATCCCTCTCTCTAGATCTCACATGAAGCTCTCAAGCTAGCCTTCTAAAAACCTAGGGAAAATGGAGAACGAAAATGGAAAAACCAAATGAGCTAGGGTTCCAAGTGTTGGCTGCCATCCACCCCTCTAATGAGTATATATGGAGGCACCCAAAAGACTAAAACGCCCTTCACTAATAACTAGGGATACGGAGCCCCTCAAGGGCGGATTTGGAATTCTTGATGTCTTCACCATCGGACGGATGCCGGCGACCGCACCCCGCGTAGCCTCGACGCAAGCCTTGCGATCCCGACGCGTGTCCTCCGCTTCGAAGCTTCTCGGCGGCGGCCGGGCGGTCGGACCCGCCCCCCGGGCGGTTAGACCGGCCCAGTGGATCTGACCGACCCCAGGCGGTCTGACCGCCCCTCCGGGGCGGTTGAACCGGCCTGGGTAGCCGCACCTCCTCGTCGAGTCTTCGGCCTCGGTTTTGTGGCTCAACCGAGTAACCCAGTGGTTTTCTGGTGAACCACTGCAAACCCCGCGAACTCGGTGTAGCCTCCGCCAATCTCCACTCATGACTCGGCTCCCACGTAGTCCCGGCTCGACCTTGGTTTTGAGGCTCTACCAAGAAACCGTCCACGACTTCATCTTCTTGTTCATGCCACCATGCGGCCCGCACTTGACCCCGCCGGCCGGCGGGTCCCTCAAACGAAGCCTACTTGTCTTCTCCACACCGGAAGCCTCACCGGCAACGACCTTTCGCGCTTGTTCTTCACCTGCACCAACACGAGTCAAGCCGCAACCTGCACCTGCAATACTTAGCCAAGAATCAGTCCACACAACGTTGTCAATCACTCATCACACAAGGAAGCGACCATCCACCGGTCCTCGAACCACACATGGTCCTCAATCTCCCCCTTGATGAGTGCATTGACAACACACTCACATAAAGTAACATAAGAGAAAAGGAAAAGAAAAGAAACAAATAAAAAGAAACTCCAACAAGCGATCGAAAGCCAAGGAAAGGCAAAGAACAAGATCACTTGAAGGAGGCAAGTCTCGGACCCCTTAGGCAAGGGCAACGGCTCGACACATCCGAGACAAAACATAGCTCAAGCGCAGAGCGCAAACCACCAAGGCAAAACTCGAACACCACAAAGAACTCCCCCTGCACATATGCAAGCTCCCCCTGAGCCACAGCACACTCCCCCTGAACACATGCATCAATGCAACTCGGGAATGCAACAAAGAGCAAAAACTTGCTCACACTGCCCAGGGCGGTTAGACCGCCTGTACGGTGGCGGTTAGACCGCCTCTGCCTGAACTGACCGCCTGGGGGGCGGTTAGACCGCCCCAAGAGACCGGCCCTGCACCAAACTGCTCAAAAATTTCCCAAAACAATTGGAACACCTTCCAAACACTCCCAGGTGCCCAAAACATGCACAAACTTCTTCCTCTTGTTGACAATGCATGAATCAAGGCAAAATGCGAAAACTTGCAACATATAGCTTCTCTAATATACAAAATTCATCACAATGTGCTACACAAGTCCAAATGAGCAAGTTAGATACTCGACAGGTTCGTAATGACCTTAACTACGTGATCACCAAGTTTCACAACCATTGGACAATGCTAAAAAGGATTTGAGTAATTTTGCGAAAAGTTACTCTCTCACAAGCAAATACCTAAACATGATCAAAACATATCAAAATGGCAAAGCCACTCAAACTTCATGCTAGGACAGCCATTCTAATCATAAGACCATCATAAACACCCAAAAGCACCTCATGTCATGCCAAAGCCACCGAGCCATGTGCCTACTTCTATGTATGAGACTTCTCATTGGTAGGCATCATGCAACGGTTTAGCACCCAAAGCAAATTAAATTCAGCACATATGACATGAGAACATATTTTCCAAGCATTTGTCATTTCATTTTCAGATTTGTAAATGGTACATGAAATGTCTTTGCGACAAAAAGGAACTTATGCCCCTCCACAAGATTAAGCAAGAGGGCTAAACATTCATGATGGCAAGCGAGCCTTTGGCTCCATATGATCAATAAACTAGCTATCCAACCACAAAGTAAGCATAGCAAAGCCACTAAGACATGTCAAGATCATATATAGGCATTTACGCATGAGAGAGCATGTATATGACATTTTTCAAAGATTAGCCATCAACCATGGATCATTCAACAAGATCATCAAGAGCTAAGCCAAACTAACCATATCATACCAAACAAGCTCACAAGAACATATATAGCGACCCATGGTGAACAAAGTATATAGGAGAAGCTTTTCCTATCCGATGCATATGATACAAAATGCATGCAATCTAAGATACAAGGATGCCTATACATCATGTTACATATGCAATGCCAAAAGCAAGAAATGCACAAAGGAAAGCTATACATATGCTACAAACCGGCTCCTCGAGGGGAGGCAAAACGGGCTCGACACCACCGGCAAAAGAAAGCCCCCACACACTCAACTCAAGAAATCAAACACACACCAAGTTCCCCCCGCAAACGAGTGAAAGTTGCTTGATCTAGGGGTTTGGTGAAAATATCGGCTAGTTGGTCATGTGTGGGTACATGGATCAAGGCGATCTTCCCTTTCTCTACGTTGTCTCTCAGGAAGTGATACCTCACTTCTATGTGTTTGGTTTTGGAATGGAGCACTCGGGTTCTTTGCAACGCTTATGGCACCGGTGCTATCACATTGAAGTGGGACATGGGTATACTCCTCACCAAAGTCACTCATGGTGTAGGTGATCCAAAGGAGCTGAGAGCAACAACTAGCAGCGGCAACATACTCGGCCTCGGTCGTGGATTGAGCAACACTCGACTGCTTGCGGGAAGACCAAGACACCAAAGAAGAACCCAAAAACTGGCAAGTCCCAGAAGTAGACTTCCTATCCAACCGACACCCGGCAAAATCCGCGTCTGAAAAGCCATGAAGCGCCAAAGAAGAGGACGCGGAGTACCAAAGGCCGAAGTCGGGAGTGTGACGCAAGTACCTGAAAATTCGCTTCACTGCTTTCCGATGCGAAGTCCTCGGAGACGCTTGAAAACGAGCGCACAGACACACTGAGAACTGTATGTCCGGCCTCGTCGCCGTCAAGTAGAGGAGTGACCCGATCATGCTCCGTACTCCTTCCGGTCCACGTGTTCACCTTCCTCGTCCGCATCAAGAGCCGTAGTCGTACTCATCGGCGTCGTCATAGCCTTGGAGTCCTCCATCTTGAACTTCCTCACAATGTCCTTGGTGTACTTAGCCCGATGCACAAATGTTCCTTCCTTTGATTGCTTGATTTGTAGCCCGAGGAAGAACCGCAACTCACCCATCATGCTCATCTCGAACTCCCCGCTCATATCATCCGCAAACCTCGCAACAAGAGAGTTAGACGAGCCACCAAAGACAATATCATCCGCGTACACCCGCACTATCGGGATATCTCCGCCCGCCTCGGCAAAAACAAGGTCCGATCGACCTTCCCCATCTCAAAACCTCTCTCAAACAAGAACCCCCTCAACCTGCCATACTGTCGGTGTTTTGGACCGGCAACCTACTACGGGGAGTACCCGAAGTAGATGAATGTGACTCGCCGAGATCGGTAACTCGAAGGAAGAGGCACGTGGCACACAATTTAGACAGGTTCGGGCCGCGAGGTGCGTAATACCCTACGTCCCGTATGCCGCGTAGCTCGGATTGATAGGGCACGATTACGGTGGTGGTGCAATAGTGCGCCGTGAGTTGAGATTGGATGAGATGATCCTGAGATCGGTCCCTGCCTCGCCTTATATAGTCCGGGAGGCAGGGTTACAAGTCGGAGTAGGGAAGGAGTACTAGTCGAGTACGTCTAGGAGACTTCTACACAAAGTGCGGAACATGTACAGAGTCCTAACCGGTACTACTCCCGTGTGTGTCCTTGTGCTCCACGCCTTCGAGTACCGTGTAGCGCAAGCCGGTAGTCCCGGGGGCCCACCGAGTAGTCGGTCCCGGTACCCACCGAGGCAGTGGGCCCGGGGAGGTCCATACGACAAGCCCCCGAGTACTTTGTAGTCGAGAAGGATAGCTTCAAGTAGTCTTGAAGGCCTTAACAAGTAGTCCTCAAGCGTCCCCGAGTACTACAAGTCAAAAGTCCTCAAGAGTAGTCGAAGCATCCCGAGGCCGGAATGTACTCCCACCGATGTTTGAGCGATCTTGAAGTCTTCTCGAGTAGTCCTAAGCGTCCTTGAAATCCGCCTTCGAAGGTCTTCAAAAATGCCTCGCCTTGTCTTGAAGCCGGAGCCGTCAAGAAGATGCGACTTGCGTAACCGCAATCCACGTGGAGTAGCCCCCGAGCCTCGAGCCGCGGGCTCGGCCGAGGATCTATCCGAAGTCTTGGCGAGAAAATCCCGAAAAATCCGGGAGAGAAAAAACCGAAGGACACGTGGCACGGAGCCCCCGAGCCTTGAGTCGAGTACTTCCTCTCGAATTGAAGGGTCTTCCTGGAGAATGTGTCCTGAGATGCTCTTGAGGCTAGCCGCGTCCCAGGTAGTCGAGTAGAAGTAGCCGAGCCCCCGAGGTGAGGCGCGTCGACTAGTAGAATATGAAGAGTCACGCGCAGCCGCTGAGTCAGCCGCGCGTGGACTTATCCGGCCGCCCGTTGCGGGGGCGGTTTGGCTTATAAATACAAGCCGAAACCCTTAGGGTTTTTCACCCAAGTGAGCCACAGTCACTTGCCACTTGAATCTTGAAGTAAATCCACTCCAGCGAGCGCTGCCGCCGTAGTAGATCTGAGCGTATCGCCACCCGAAAGCTGCAGGGTAGCCCCCGAGCGAATGCGAGTGAAGACTCCCTGTTCTTGGAGGATGAAGCCGTCCCCGTCAAAGACGTCGAAGGCCGGCGGGAAGAAGAGGAGCCATGCAGAGGCTGCCGCGGCCGGCGCCGGAGCAGCGCCGCCCACATCTCCACCGCGCGCTGACCCAAGCCGCGAGTGGAAAAAATCGAAGGTGAAGACCGAAGACTTGCTGACCCTGTTGAACAGCGGGTTCATCAGGGAGAAGGAGATCGATATGTGGAGATCCGCCGCCGGAGATCCCTATCCGATGGAGAAGGCGCAAGACGAGATCCCGATGTTCTCGCGCTTCGTGGAGCGCGGGCTTGCGCTCCCAGCGAGCGATTTCTTCAAAGGGCTTCTCAGGTACTATGGCATCGAGTACCTCAACTTGAACCCCAACGGAATCTTCCACACTTCGTCTTCGTCCATTTCGCGAAGCATTCTTGGGAATCAAGCCGCATTGGATTCTCTTCCGGAAATTCTTCCGCGTGAAGCCGCAGCCCGCCGCCTCCAACCCCGCAGTAGTCGGGGGGGCGGGATCCGGTTGAGGGAGGATGCCGCCGAGCGCACTCGGCGTACAAGCTCGTGGACTCCAACACGGATTGGAAGACGAGGTGGTTCTACACCACGAACCACCATCCCGAGCCGCCGAAGCCGAGCGGACGGCGGCCCAAGCACCAAGAGTGGTGGAACACGGAACCCACCATGCAAGAGGGGATCCAGCTCCCGGAATTGCTGGCACGCATCAAGACCCCGCGGATGCGGGGACCGAGGGCCGAACATGTGGCCTTCAGTTTCATGAAGCGCCGCATCCAGCCGCTGTCAGCGCGGGATACGATGGGCTTCGAGTACACCGGCGACGACGACACGTCGCGGATGCCGGGGGGCGAAATTGAAGACAACGACATCGTCGAGAGGTTGTCGAGGATCTTCAAGGACATGCCGGAGTACACGGCGTGCCCTGTCGAGGAGTTCTCCGCCGCGCGCCCGCCCAACGAGGTAAGTAGCCGTACCCCCCTCGTCGAGTAGTAGACGTTTGTAGCAGAGTTGCTGACGCTTTTGTGTCTGTTGCGCAGGATGATGTGAAGCGGTTTGTCTCTGAGCCGCAGCCACCGCCGAGCGGAATTGAGGTCCCAACGGTGGATAAGGTGAAGGAGCGCCGAGTAGTCGGAGACGACGACGATCCCGTCATCGTGGAGGATACCTCCGATGACGAAGAAGACGAGGAGACGCTGCAGGACCGCTTCCAGCTGCGGTCGAGGTTTAGCCGTCCGGGCTTGCCTCATGTGCCTCTCATCCAAGACCCTCCGCTAGCCCGGGAGGCTAGCCTTGCCGCGCCGCCAAGGAAGCCGCGCAACCCCGCCAAGAAGCGGGTAGCCAAGAAGATGAAGGTCTCGCAGACCACGCCTCCGCAGGTAAGTCGTCTTGAGCAGAGTAGTCGGGTACCCGGTGATCGAGTACGGTGGCCGACGAGTAGTTATCCCCGTGTGCGGGAGAGGCCGCCGGCCGGAGCCCGTGGAGGAGGGCGATGAGGGCGTGTGGCCCACGGTGGGGGAACCGGCCGGAAGCCGAAGTCCGGCTCCCCACCGTCGAAGAACTTCTCGGCGCAACCCGGAGCGCCGGCCCCCCGCCCCGAAGGGAGCGAGTACCCGCGACCGCCGCCGCCGGAGGGGGTGGGAGCCGCGAGGGGCGCAGAAACGTCCGCGCCGCCGCCGCCACCGTAGAGGAGGCGGTAGTCGAGGAGGCGCAAGAAGAAACGCCCGCCGAGGGTGGACTGGTTGACATCGTCAGCATCCTCGGTGCGCCGGCCGTGACTATCGTCCGGTCGAACTTGTAAGTATCACGCCTTCATGAGTGGTACTCATTGTAGTAGTCGATGTTATCTGATGAACCTTTGTGGATACTTGTGCAGAAAATCCACCGACTTGAGCTGGGACGGAGAGGAGCCCACGGCGGCGGAGAGCAGAGGCGAAAGGCCGCGCCGCCCGTCGAGGAACCCGCTCCAGAAGCCCAAGCCACGACCGAGCCCCCAGCTGCCGAAGCGGCGCTGCCAGAGGCGGTCATAGTCGGAGGTGAGTACTCTTCCTGAAGCTGTAGAGCCCAAAAAGAGTAGTTGAGAATGCTGATGCGCGTGTTCCTTGGTGACAGGCGCTGAAGGGGGTGACATCCCTGCAGGGGTGCCCGTACAGGAGTTGACACCAGAGGCCCCAGAGGCTGCGGTAGGAGCCCCCGAGCCCGTGGGAGAAACCGTCGAGAAGTCCGCCGAAGAGGAGGCGGCTGCCACGTCGCCAGGGGTTGCCCTGGAGGTGGCGATCCGGTCTCCCGAGATCCAAGACGCGGAGCCTATCCGCTCGGCGCCAATGACCGAGGCTACGTCGAGTAGCCGTGGAGGGATTGAGCTGCTTGCCGACGATCTCGTCGAGCCGGCGGTGTTGGCGCAGCATCTGGAGGCGATGCGACGAGCCGAACAGTGGATGAAGGTACGTAGCCGTTGCCCCCCGAGTAGTCAATCATTTAGTTGAGTACTCTGCTTGACTTGAATTTGTCTCGTGCAGGACGTCGCGGAGCGATCCCGCGAGAAGTCCAATCTGCTGCAAGGCTATGGCGACACGGTGTTGCGAGCTGAGGCCTTGGAGGAGCAGCTCATGAAGTCGAGGAAGCACGCGGCCGCCATGCAGTCGAAGCTTGACGCCGCCTTCGCCAAGTACCACAATGATGTGATGGACTTGCAGGCGAAGAGCGACGAGCTGGTGCGGAAGAACAAAGGCCTCCGCAACAAGAATAAAGGTATGTCTCTTGACTTGTCGGGTACTTGTTGGGAGTCATCAAGCTCTGACCCGTTTGTTGTGTTCCGGTGTTGCAGAACTCGAAGGCCAGGTGGAGCGGCTGAAGGGCTCGGAGATCAGCATGAAGAATCTCTTCTACCGGGAGCAAGAAGCCCGCCAGGTACTTGAACTCGACTACAAGGAGCTGGCCGTCGAGTGCGAGAAGCACATGGAGTTGAGAATTGCATCTGACCGGGATCTCGTCAACTGCTACAAATCTTTGCAGAAGTTGAACGAAGACTGCGAGGCGCTCCGGCCCGACCGAAGGACCTTGAAGAGGCCGCCCTCCCGATCGCGAGGCTCCCCGGTGCCGCACCGGGCGGCCCCAAGATCGCTCCGTTGGCGGATCGACTTCGTGAGGCGCCAAGCCGGCCGGCCGCCTACGTCAAGCACATGGCCGGTCGATCCCGAAGCGAGGGCCGGCCTTCATGAAGTCGTACTTCCCGAAGGCCCCGGTGGAGGTAGTCGGCCGGCGGAGTAGCCGCCAACCGGCTCGGACGAGCAAAGATGCGCAGTTGTTGGAGCGGATGGCTCCCATCGCGGAGCGAGTAGCCGATAAGTTGAATCTCCAGTAGCCCCGCATAGATAGCTAGTAGCCATGGTTGTATAGGAAACAGCTTGTAATGAACTATCTCATATATCAATGAAATGTGAAGTTCCATCAATGAGTACTCGTAACCGCGATCTCGAGTGCGGAGCGCCCATCGTGGAGTAGGTGCGAGTAGTAGTACTCGGCTTAGTAGTCCCGTCGCTAGGAGTAGACAGTAAAGAAGTTGATGAACAATCAAACTTTATTACTGAAGAAGTACACCTGGGTGGCCAGGGCCGTAGTTACAAGTAGTCGCCTGGACCCGGAGGCCGCTTACAGCTGAGTAGTACTGGAGCGGGTAGCCGCTTACAGTGAGTGATCCGTAGGTAGCCGTGTAGGCTGGATCGCAGATCCGTAAGTAGCCGCGCAGGCTGGATCTTTGGGGTGTGGTCCTCTTGGTAGACCGCTGCTAGAGTCCTTGACGCTCGTTGCAGCCCAGGGTCCGTAGGTAGCCGCACGGGCTGGACCTGGAGAAAAGTAGTCCGGAGACTTGGAGCCAGGACCCGGAGGGTCGCATGCGGCAAGGGGTGTTGATGTAGTCGTGTAGACTTGAACCCCGGGGTAGTCGGGTAGACTAGGCGTAGAATCGACAGAGCTGGTCGACGTTCCACGAGTTGTTGACTTCTTCGCCTTCAAGTGTTTGGAGGCGGTACGAGCCTGGCCCGGTCACCTTAGCCACGGTGAAGGGCCCTTCCCAGGGGGAGCTGAGTTTGTGAAGTCCTTCCGTGTTCTGGATACGGCGGAGGACAAGATCTCCAACGTTGAAGGAGCGTTCCTTGACGTTGCGATCGTGGTAGCGTCGGATACCCTCCAGGTACCTTGCCGATTGGACTAGGGCGGCACGGCCGAGCTTCTTCGAGGCCGTCGATGTCAACTCGTCCGTCGTCTTCCGAGACGCCTTCGTCGTAGTGCTCCACTGCTGGCGAGTTCCATATGACATCCGCAGGGAGGATGGCCTCGGAGCCGTAGACCAGGAAGTAGGGGGATTGCCCCGTTGGCTTGGATGGTTGAGTCCGCAGCCCCCAGAGTGCATTGGGTAGTTCCTTGATCCACTTGCCCCCTTTTGAATTAGCAGCGTCGTGTAGCCGCTTCTTGAGGGCGTCGAGCACCATCCCATTGGCGCGCTCGACTTGTCCGTTGGCCCGTGGGTGGGCGACGGAGACGTATCTGACGTCGATTCCGTCGTTCTCGCGGTACTCCCGAACCGGTGGTTGTTGAAGTTGGACCCCGTGTCCGTGATGATGCGGTGGGGTAGCCCGTAGCGGTGCACGAGTTCATCCGGGAAGTCGAGTACTCGTCGGCCTTGGGGCATGTGACCGGCTTGACCTCGATCCACTTGGTGAACTTGTCGATAGCCACCGCATGCCGGTTGAATCCTCCCGGCGCGGTTGGCGGGGGCCCAATCATGTCGAGCCCCCGGCAGGCAAAAGGCCGGGTTGGTGGTATGGTGACCGGCTTGTAGGCGGGGACGTGTTGTCGCTTGGCGAAGAACCGACATCCTTGGCACCTTCGACGAGTTCTTCGGCATCGCCCGTGGCCGTGGGCCGAGGAAGGCTCGCCGGAAGGCCTTGCTGACCAGCGTGCGGGAGGATGCGTGGTTGCCGCAGACACCCTTGTGGATCTCCTCCAAGATGTCCTTGCCTTCTTCGCGAGGAACGCATTTCATAAGTACTCCAGAAGATGCGCCTCGCTTGTAGAGTTTGTCGCCGACGAGGACGTAAGACTTGGCGCGGCGGACGAGTTGTTCGGGCTGCGTTCTTGTCGGGGGGGGACCTTCGCTCGCCGAGGTAGTCGATGAAGGGTTGCCTCCGGTCCACGTCGATCATCATGACCTCCCGCCCACCGGGCCGATGGGCCGGGCGGTGGTCGGTGGCGCGGCTCCGGGATGGATGGCGCGTGAAGCTCATGGACGAAGACGCCCGCGGGTACTTGGGCGCGGGTGGATCCGAGCTTCGAGAGGACGTCCGCTGCAACGTTGTTGTCGCGAACGATGTGGTGGAACTCGAGACCGTAGAATTTGTTCTCGAGCTTGCGGACTTCTAGACAGTAGGCGTCCATGTTCTCCTTGTTGCGGTCCCAGGACTTGTTGACTTGGTTGATGACCACTGCGGAGTCGCCGTAGACTAGTAGCCGTTTGATGCCAAGTGAAGCCGCGAGGCGGAGCCCGTGTAGGAGAGCTTCGTACTCGGCTTCATTGTTTGAGACCTTCCAGAAGATCTGCAGGACGTACTTGAGTTGTTCGCCCGTTGGAGAGATCAGGAGTACCCCTGCGCCGCGCCCTCGAGGTTGAGTGAGCCGTCGAAGTACATCACCCAATGCTCTGGTCGCATGGTGGGAGTAGGTAGCCGGTTCTCCCGCCACTCGCCATGAAGTCGACTAGAGCTTGCGACTTGATGGCCGTGCATGGCTTGAAGTCGATGGTGAGGGCGCCGAGCTCGACGCCCCATTTGGAGATCCTTCCGGTGGCGTCACGGGTTCCTCGGGATGTCGCCGAGCGGGTAGTCGGTGACGACGGAAACCGAGTACTCCTGGAAGTAGTGTCGTAGCTTCCGCGAGGTGATGAGTAGAGCGTACAGAAGCTTCTGCACGGGCTGGTAGCGAGCCTTGGACTCTGATAGAACCTCGCTGACGAAGTAGACTGGGCGCTGGACCGGGTAGGCGTGGCCGTCTTCCTGCCGCTCGACAACGATGGCAGTACTGACCACGTGAGTAGTCGCAGCGAGGTAGAGCAGTAGCTGCTCGCCCTTGTAGGGAGCCGTGAGGACCGGTGGCTTCGACAGGAAGTCCTTGAGCTGGGCAAGGGCTTGGTCCGCCTCCGCTGTCCACACGAACTTCTCGTGGTGCTTGAGTAGTTTGAAGAAGGGGAGACCCCGTTCTCCTAGCTTCGAGATGAATCGTTCAATGCCGCCATGCACCCCGTCGCCTTCGGACGTCCTTGATGCTCGTGGGAGCTTTCATGCTGGTGATGGCGGAGATCTTCTCGGGGTTGGCTTCGATGCCGCGTTGGCTGATGATGAAGCCGAGTAGTTTGCCCGAAGGCACGCCGAAGACGCACTTGTTCGGGTTGAGCTTCCAGCGGTACTCGCGTAGCGATGCGAAGGTCTCTTCGAGGTCGTCGATGAGGGTACTGGAGTCCCTGGTTTTGACAACCACGTCATCCACGTAGGCCTCGACGTTCTTGTTGAGTTGCCGCTTGAAGCGTGCCCGGATGGCCCGTTGGTAGGTAGCGCCGGCGTTCTTCAACCCGAAAGACATGGTCGTGTAGCAAGACGCGCCAAACGGGGTGATGAACGCGGTCTTCTCTCGGTCTTCCTCCTTGATTGCGATCCGGTGGTACCCGGAGTAGCGTCGAGGAAGCGGAGAGCGGTCGCAGCCCCGCCGTGGAGTCGATGACTTGATCAATCCGCGGCAACCCGAAGGGGTCCTTGGGGCGTGCTTGTTGAGGTCGGTGTAGTCGACGCACATCCTCCACTCGTTCGAGTTCTTCTTGCGGACGAGGACGGGGTTGGCGAGCCACTCAGGATGGAAGACTTCTCTGATGAAGCCAGCAGCGAGTAGCTTGGCGAGCTCCTTCTTGATGGCGTCCCGTCTGTCGTCGGCGAAGCGTCGGAGGTGTTGTCGCTTGGGGGTGGCCTTTGGGTCGACGTTGAGGCAATGCTCGATCAGCTCCCTGGGCACTCCTGGCATGTCCGCTGGCTTCCACGCGAAGATGTCGCGGTTAGCCCGAAGGAAGCTGATGAGCGCGTCTTCCTATTTGGGGTCGAGGCCGGCCCCGATGGTGGTAGTCTTGGTGGGGGTCGCCCGTTCCGAGGTCGACCGGCTTGACGAGCACCTCCTCAGGTGGCCGAGGCTTGTTGGCGCCGTCGACTTTTTCTCGGGATGTCGAGTTCACTTGTGGCAAGCTTCTTCGACGCGGCGTAGACCTCCATCATTGGGGTGGGTACTTGATTTGTCGAAGCGATCACCACGGCCTCCGTATCGCGGTCGTGAGAGATCTTCAAGTCCCCTTGGAGGGAGAGTACGCCAGCTGGACTTGGCATTTTGAGTACCAAGTACGTGTAGTGGGGCACCGCCATGAACTTGGCGATGGCCGGTCTGCCGAGGATGGCATGGTAGGAAGTCTCGATATCCGCGACCTCGAACTTGATGTACTCGGTGCGGTAGTTGTCGCGAGACGCCCCGAAGGTGACTAGCAGTACCACTGAGCCTAGTGGGATAGCCGCGTTGCCTGGGACGATGCCGTAGAAGGGCATGCTCGCTCTTGTCGAGCATGGGGGTGACGTCAAGGTTCATCTTCTTCGAGTCTTGGTGAAGAGGACGTTGAGCCCGCTTCCGCCGTCGATGAGCACCTTGTTGAGCTTAGAGCCCGCCACCGTTGGTTTCGGGATGAGAGGGAAACGTCCGGGTTCGGAGAAGCCTGGTCCATTGGTCCGCGCGGGAGAAGGTGATGGGTGTCTCGACCACCGAGAGGGGTCATAACCGCCGGTTCAATGGACATCACTTCACGGCGAGTAGCCTTCGCTCCCCGCCCGCGGGGTAGTCCGCCGAAGAGGACGTTGACGGTCTTCTCGGGTTCTTGGAAGTCGTCGCCGTCCTTCTTCTTGTTCTTCGATCGTGAGGGTGCGGTGGCTCCGGCGTATCCTTGAGTGCATGCCCGAGCCGGTAGCACCGGCTCGGTAGTGTGATTGCCGTTCGGGTGCCACGGGCACTTCTCCTTCAGCAGGTCTTTGAACCCGCCGGAGTTCTTCTTCGAGTTCCCTTTCGGAGGGCGCTGGATAGCCGCGACGGTATTGTCTGGCTTGCGCTTGCGGTTGGGACCTGAGAAGTTGTTGTTGTTGTTGTTGCGGCCGCCTTGGTTTGGATTGCTGCTGCTGCCGCCACCTTGGTTCTGTTTGGACTTGCCGCGGATGGCGTCGTACTTGGCGTTGGCCTTGTCCTCTTCGTCCGCCCAGGACGTGATCATGTCCTTGAGGTGGGGAATGGACTTGGGGCGGCGTCGGCCGAAGTCTTCGAAGGTGCGGCGATGGTAGAGTCCGTCCTGGAAGAGGTCGATGACCTCCTTGTCGGTGACGTCCACGACGGTAGCGCGCTTGTCGAAAAAGCGGCGCATGTACTTGCGGAGGGTCTCGCCTTGTTCCTGCTTGATCATGGCAAGGTCCATGCGGGTACCCGAACGGCCCATGGCGCCCGCGAAGTTGCTTGTGAATTGCTCCTTCAGCTGGTCCCACCTGTCGATTGAGTGCTTGTCCAGCGACTCGAGCCACGTGAGTGGGGCTTGGTCCAGGCAGAAGGGGAAGTAGAGGCATTTGGTGTCGCCGTTGCCGCCGCCGTTCTCGATGGAGAGAGCGTAGCATCGGAGCCACCGGATGGGATCCGCTCGCGTCGTATTTGGTGATCCCCAAAGGTTTGAACTTGTCGGGGAGGAGCAAGGTTGCGAAGCCGAGGTGAGAAGGCGGGGAAGCCGTCGCCTTCGGCGGCGGTCGTCGACTTCTTCGCCGCAACTCGTCGATTCTCGGCGAGCATCGTACCCGCCGTGAGAGGCGCGGAGGCGTGGCCGTGCGCGTGGCCGCGGCCGCCGCGACCGCCGCCGCCTCCGGCTTTCTTGTTGGCTCCGTGGTTGGAGCCGCCGCGGTCGCTGCCGCCGCCGTCTGGGTCGTTGCCGCCACCGCCGGCCGGAGCACGGTGGGGGACGACTTCTCGGTTGACGTTGTCTTCGTGAGGGTCCGCCAGCGGTGGAGCGTCGACGGTTTGGTTCAGCTGGGATGTCGCCCCGAGTACGGTTAGGACCGGGGTCAACGCTGCGACTAGTAGCCTCGTTGTCGCGAGGCTTGGCTGGGAGAGGTTGGCTGACTCTTTTGTCGACCCGCATGAAGTAGGCTTCTTCGGCCGAGCTTGGCGATGACTTCTCCGGCCCGTATGCCCCGAGCCCCGACGTGCGATCGCCGTGATCGACATGAGGCATTGCTCGGGAGTGGTGTGGACTCTGCTCTCAAGCGGCCGAGGGCTTCCGCAAGGTTGCGGATGGGAAGGTTGTCCCCGAGCCGCCGGCGTCGCTCGTTGCGCTTCCCGTTACGTTCGCGCCGGTGTCCCCGTTGGCGTCGGTCTCGTCCGCGGGGGGCATCGGCGGACGGCTCGTCGCGGAGATGTCCTCCAGGTACTTGTCTGCGGCCGTGCCTGAGGTTCCCGGGGTGTCGCCGGCAGCCATGAAGACTTGACGATCAGGCGTGCCCAAGCTTGGCTCAGAAGGTGCCACCTCAGTTGGTGTGTTCGAGTCGGCTTGGGCTAGCGGTGTTCCCTCCTGGAACGGTAGCGAGTCGATGTAGGCGACGTAGCGTGAGTCCCCCTTTGTCAGCTCAGCGGGCCTGAGGTCTGGCCAGTAGACGTATCTTCCGGCTGGCGTTGATCTTATAACCAGCCCAGAGGCTGGCCCTGACAAGGGAAGCTCAGAGGAGTCGTCTTCGGACTCGGGCTCCTCAGGGTCCGACCCGAAGTCGAACTCGTAGTCCGGGTTCGAGTAGAACTCGGAGAGAGGGCTGGAGTCCGAGACGCGGTTGGAGACGGCGTCGGAGTCCGAGTTGTACTCGGTTACGGGCTCCTTGCCGGCTCGGCGTGGTGTAGAAGCCTCCGTGCGGGCCCGGCTGGGAACGCGAGGGCCACGCGCGGAGCGCTGGCATGGGGAGGAGACCGCCTGCGATGGCTGAGGAGCCGGCTCGCATGCGATGGCCCATGGCGACGTCGGGTTCGAGTTGGAGACGGACTCGAGCTCGAAGTCAGCGTGGAGGTTGGAAAGCGAAATTTCGCCGAACTTGCCTCGCGAGTTTGCCCGCGACAACTTCGGGAAGCGTCACAAGGCGTCCGTCCTCGAGTCGGGTTGCATGATCAAGCGGCGCCGGAAAGAGCCCGCGCCATCGGCGATGCGGACCCAAGCGCCGAAGACGAAGGTGTCGCCACGGTTGAAGGCGACGGTTGGCTTGATGTGAATGGAAGCCGTCGAGTTCGCCATGTGATCTCGAGCGAGAGCCCCTACCGGCGCGCCGGTGTCGGTGTTTTGGACCGGCAACCTACTACGGGGGAGTACCCGAAGTAGATGAATGTGACTCGCCGAGATCGGTAACTCGAAGGAAGAGGCACGTGGCACACAATTTAGACAGGTTCGGGCCGCGAGGTGCGTAATACCCTACGTCCTGTATGCTGCGTAGCTCTGGATTGATAGGGCACGATTACAGGGTGGTGCAATAGTGCGCCGTGAGTTGAGATTGGATGAGATGATCCTGAGATCGGTCCCTGCCTCGCCTTATATAGTCCGGGAGGCAGGGTTACAAGTCGGAGTAGGGAAGGAGTACTAGTCAAGTACGTCTAGGAGAGCTCTACACAGTGCGGAACATGTACAGAGTCCTAACCGAGTACTACTCCTGTGCTGTCCTTGTGCTCCACGCCTTCAGGTACCGTGTAGCGCAAGCCGGGTAGTCCCAGGGGCCCACCGAGTAGTCGGTCCTGGTACCCACCGAGGCAGTGGGCCCAGGGAGGTCCATATGACACATACCAAGCTCTAGGCGCCTGCTTCAACCCATACAGCGCCTTCCTCAACTTGTACACCCGGTGGGGGTACTTCTCACTCTCAAACCCCGGGAGGTCGTCTCACATACACTTCTTCCTCCAACACTCCATTCGTAAAAGCACTCTTCACATCCATTTGGTGCAACTTGAACCCTTTAGCCACGGAAAAGGCTAGAAGGATCCTAATCGCCTCCAAACGGGCTACGGGAGCAAAGGTCTCCTCGTAGTCGATCCCCTCCTTCTGACTGAACCCCTGGGCAACAAGTCTCGACTTGTTCCTCACAACCTCACCCTTCTCTCCCTCTTTGTTTTTCCACACCCACTTGGTACCAATCGGCTTACACCCCGGGGGAGGGTCAACCAACTCCCACACCGATTCCTCTCAAAGTTCTCCAACTCCTCATGCATCGAGTTAACCCAATTGTGATCGGATAGTGCGTGTCCAATGTCTTTGGGCTCGAAAGAAGCAACAAACGCAGCATGAGCAAAATGGGAATTGTTTCGAACCCTCGACCGTGTAGTGCGTTCATTCATGTCGCCGATGATCCTCGAAGCTGGGTGATCCACTTGAACTCGCCGGGGAGGTTCTCGCCTTGAAGCTACCTCCCCCTCAACATCAGCTTCTCCTCGTTCTTGATTTGTCGTCGTAGGTGTAGCAGAGGGTCCATCCATCATCGTAGTCGAAGTAGTGGGTACATGTTCAGCCGGGGGCACCACACCGCCATCTTCATCATCACCATGTTCATGCTCCTCCTCCTGAAAGATCTCCTCGCCAAGCTCATCATCACCTGCACACTCAAATACAAGCCGACTACGTGGCTCGTCTCGTCGAAGGTTACCTCGCAAGTCTCCACGATTTGGTTAGTTTCAAGATTGAGCACACGATATGCTCTAGAATGAGATGCATAACCAAAGAAAATGCCATCGACAGACCTAGCCTCAAACTTATCCAACTTCCTCGCCTTTCTTCGAATGAAACACTTGCAACCAAAGACATGGAAGTGACTCACTTTGGGTGTGCGACCATGCATCAACTCATAGCATGTCTTTTTCTTGTGCACTGCGAGGTATATCCCTGTTCGACACATAGCATGCGGTATTCACCGCCTCGGCCCAATACCTCCTCGGAGTCCTATGCTCATCAAGCATCGTCCGAGCCATCTCGCACAAGGTCCTGTTCTTCCTTTCCACAACACCATTCCGGGGAGGCGTATACGGACTCGAAAACCGGTGCTCAAGACCCAAGTCATGACAAAAGGTTTCAAAACGAGAGTTCCCGAATTCCGAGCCATTATCACTTGCGGATAGCTCGTATGGCATCTCCGTGCCTCTCGTTCCTCAACCTCAAGACTAGATCTCGAACAAAACCAAACGTCTCCCCCTTATCCTCCGTAAAGAACACCCACGCATACCGAGAATAGTCATCCACCACAACAAGGACATACCACTTCCCACCGCGGATCGCACACGAGCCGGGCCAACAAGGTCCATATGGAACGGCTCGCATGGACGCTCAGTCATCACATCGGTGAGAGGCGGGTGAGAAGAGGCCACCATCTTGGCATGCCTACACGGAGCACAAACCAACTCTTTCTCAAGCTTCAAACGTGGCAATCCTCGGACCAAATTGAGTTTACTCAAGCGAGACAAAAGGTCAAAGCTCAAGTGACCCAACTTCCTATGCCACCTCCACAACTCACTCGAAGAACCAGCCAAGAAACAACGCTCAACACCCGAAGACTGAGAAAAATCAGCACGAAACACCTGACCCTCGGGAACGACCATACAAATAAGGTCCCCTCGAGAGTCCACAATCCGAGAACCACCTGGCCGAAACAACACCTCAAAGCCCTCATCCAACAACTGAGACACAGAAAGCAAATTGTACCCCAGCGATTGAACAAGAGCAACACGCCTCAGAGTGATCTTGTCACTCACTTTCATCTCACCTTCTGAAAGCACACGCCCACGCCCATTGTCCCCAAAGGTGATGTACCTCTTTGTCACCACCGGGACGAGACTTGAGAACCACCCCCTGTCTCCGGTCATATGTCTCGAGCAACCGGAGTCAATCAACCAAATGTTCTTCAAGTCTCCCACCTGAAATTCAAAAACAAGCACGTGAGCGAACAAACGACTCAGCACTGGGGTTAGTACCAAAGGAGGAAAACCAGTGCCGAGCCATTTGCTCGAAAGTGGGGTTAGCACACATCAAACCATCTTTCCTACCATAGCTACCACCACGAACACCACCTCGGTAACCACTCCGAGGGAACCACCCCTCACTGCCTGGAGGAGGACCAAAACCACGGAAGACAACCCGTGGAACGTCCCTCCTCTCCTTCTCAAAGCTACGACTCCTCCCATCCCCGTAGTGACCTCGAGGAGGAGAATGCCTAGCAAGCCGACCACCCGCTTGTCTCTCCGGACCAACCACCAGCAACTCCACCTCCGGACACCGAAACCTCTCGACTCACCACCTCGAAAACCACTCCGCCCGAGTGCACCGGGGGGGCGGTTAAACCGCCTAGCCGGGCCGGTCCTAACCGCCCCCCTGCGGGCCGGGGCCGGTCCGACCGCCTAGCCGGGCCGGTCTGACCGCCCCCTCCAGAACTGCTCCTCGGCTGCGGGAACTCGCATCTCCCCATGCCGGAACACTTCTCACCACAACCTTACCCCTGGGCAGTGGCATACGAGGCTTAGGTACACCATGGGAAGGGTTGTACCTATCCTTGTTCGCCCACTCCTTTGCCATCCTCTCTTCCCGCTTCCTCTTGAAGCAAAACTCATCCTTGTGACCCTCCTTCCCACAATGGCCACAACGGAACCTCACAAGCTTAGGTTTTGGCTTGGATTGGGGCTGCTCGCTTGGTTTCTCTCCACTCAACTCCTCCACCGATTTCTCCTCACTTGCCTTCTCTCTCACTTTCCCAAAGAACACTTTCCCCGAAGTGCTCACAAACTTGATGGGCTTTTGGAGATCATTTGTGGGTGTAGGAAATATAGGTGGAGCTGGGGTTGTGTCTAGTCGGTTTCTAAGATGATTGGGTTTTGGAGGGAAATCATTTTTGTGGTGGGTTTTTGGTGGCTCCGGGATATTCTCTCCACTTCCTTCACCAACCCTGTTTGCCCCAAGCCCCTCACCATCTTGCCTCTTAAAGGCCTCGATCATCATCCTCAACTGAGGCTCGTGACCGGACAACCAACCCATCAACTTCCTCAAGTCATCATTCTCATCCTGCAAACGATCAACATAATGTGCAAGCTCCAAATTTTTCAAAGCATGCATTTCACAGGTAGAGCAAGATGTAGGCATGGGTTCCTTCAATTTAGCCTCGAGTGAACTAGTGTAAGCATGCAACTCATCAATCTTAGCATGCAAAACAGGGCAAGAAGTGCAAGCACCTCGTCGTCGGACTCAGAGTCCGAGTCGCTCTGTGTGCTCTTATTGCTGCCGGAGCTCAGCGCCATGGTACAGAAGCCATCTCTCGCGAAGCAGCTCAGCCCGCTCAGGTTCTTGGACGACTTCTTGTTCTTGCGGCGATCTCCCTCGTCTTCACTGCTGCTCGAGCTCGAGGTGGAGTACGCGGGCCCCGGAGTCGACGTCGCTTGCTCCAACCATCGCTCGGGCCTTGCTTCGGCCCTCCTTCTTCCTCGATCGTCGCTCGTCCTTGTACTTGTTCTTGTGCTTGCTCTTGTGGTCGCGCCTCGAACGGTACTTGCCATCGTTCATCCTCGGCTTGTGCTTGTAGCTGTCCTTGCTCTCGGCCTTCTCTCGGGCGGTCGGCGACGAAGTGTCCCGCTTGCCGCACCGGAAGCGGGTCCTCGTGTTCCTCCTCATGTTCACGCGGTTCTCGTGCAGCCTCTCGAACCGCCTCGTCAACAGCGCCAGCTCGTCCTCTCCAAGGTCATCAAACTCCTCATCTGGCATAGACATCAAAGAGGAAAACGAGAACATCCTGGTGGATGGGTTAGAGTTAGTCTTTCCTTTGGAACCACCAACGAGGGCAAGACTATGGGAGTCGGTCGGTCCCTCGAGCTTGGCGATCATGCCCCTATCCACCTCGGCCGACTTGAGCTTCGAGAACGGCTCGTTCACCGTCGTAGTATCGTACCTCTCCGACTCGACTATGGCCTCGAACTTCCCGCCCCATATCGTACGATCCAAAGAGTGTAAGAGCTTGACCGCTCTATCATGATCATCGTACGGGAGCACGTCCACATTGGCCCTCATGTTGTTCACAACCACCGTGAACCTGCGGAACAAGGCATCGATGGACTCACCGGGGAGATGAGTGAAGTTCTCGTACTCTCTCCGTAGGTCGCATACAACCGTGCTCGAACTCGGGCGTTCCCAACATGAGCCTCCTTCAACACCGCCCAAATCCTACAAGCCAAGTGCTCGGTGTGCACCGGTCGAACTCGAGCCGACACAAAGCACGAAACAAGTAGTCGACCGCCTTATTGTTGGCGTCGAATCTGTCCCTCGACCCTGGAGCAAGGAAATCCATCGGCTAGACATAGCCTGTGTCCACCGTGACATCCCAAAGCGGCCCGACCCTTTCCGCGGAGGAACGCACCCATCCGCTTGCTCCACATCTGGTAGTTCTTGCCATCGAAGTGTGGGGGACCCGAACCCCGTTCCTGGTACGCCATCCTTGGATCTTAGACTGGTTAGAGTCAATAAAGACCCGAACCGGCTCTGATACCACTTGAAGGACCGATAAGGCGACCAGAGAGGGGGGGGGGAGTGAATGGGAGCCGATAAAAATTCTTCTCGAGGGAGATTGAAACTCCGCCAAGACGAACTAGCTCGGTCGAACCCCCGAAATCACACGCTATTCACTTCTACCTCCCGTTTGCCAAAACCACGTAGCCACTGGAGTGCTACTGGTCCTAGGAACAAACTCTACCAGCAACCACAACACACACGCAGCACCGACAGCGGAAACAACTCGAAAGCCGGCTAACCAGAGGGGGCGGTTAGACCGGGTATAGGGGGCGGTTAGACCGCCTCCACCCGGCAACCAAGAAATCCTCCGAAACGCCTCTTCCGAGCACCAAAACACACCACGGTTTCACCAACGGAGATCTCTCGGTAAAGGCCATGCTAGCTACCGAGAAAATCTTGGCGAAAACCAAAACTTCACCCAAGGGCCTAGGGGCGGTTAGACCGGCTACCCGGGGCGGTCTAACCTCCTGTACCCAGACAACGAACTCCAACCAAGAACACCTAGCAACCGCACGAGAATGACTCCAAATTTCACCCGGACACTCCTCGATCAAGGCGAACAAACTCACGAGAGGAAAATCCGGCGAAACAAAACTTTGACCCGGAAACACCCGGGCGGTTAGACCGCCCCCCGTAGGCGGTTAGACCGCCCCTTCCAGAAAACGAACCCGCGGGTCAAACCTCAACTTCCTCGCGCCCGATCTCCCGAATCACTCCACGGATTGCAGCCAAACTTCGGGAATAGCTGGGTTACCTCCTGGGCAACCTCTACCTCAAAGGAATCAACCCGAAACGCTCACAATCAAGAGGAATCGAGGAAACCGCTTCTCTAGGTCAAGAACTCGCCCAACTCGAGAAACCACCAAATCGAGTCCGATTCAAAGGGGATTTGGGGGCAAAGTCACCAGCCAAAGAGGCACAAGAACCTCATACGTGACACCTACCAAAAACCCCAAGAAATCGTTCTCAAAACACCGCCAAAAAGAGCTCCGAAAATCAACACCAAAGAGACGGGAAAACCACCATGAAGAACAACGCCAAACCTTCTATACATGCCATGAATGGTTCATACAAGGTCTAGCTTGCCACCCAAACATCCTCATCCCTCTCTCTAGATCTCACATGAAGCTCTCAAGCTAGCCTTCTAAAAACCTAGGGAAAATGGAGAACGAAAATGGAAAAACCAAATGAGCTAGGGTTCCAAGTGTTGGTCGCCATCCACCCCTCTAATGAGTATATATGGAGGCACCCAAAAGACTAAAACGCCCTTCACTAATAACTAGGGATACATGCCCCTCAAGGGCGGATTTGGAATTCTTGATGTCTTCACCATCGGACGGATGCCCGGCGACCGCACCCTGCGTAGCCTCGACGCAAGCCTTGCGATCCCGACGCGTGTCCTCCGCTTCGAAGCTTCTCGGCGGCAGCGGCGGGCGGTCGGACCGCCCCCCGGGCGGTTAGACCGGCCCAGTGGATCTGACCGACCCCAGGCGGTCGACCGCCCCTCCGGGCGGTTGAACCGGCACGGGTAGCCGCACCTCCTCGTCGAGTCTTCGGCCTCGGTTTTGTGGCTCAACCGAGTAACCCAGTGGTTTTCTGGTGAACCACTGCAAACCCCGCGAACTCGGTGTAGCCTCCGCCAATCTCCACTCATGACTCGGCTCCCACGTAGTCCCGGCTCGACCTTGGTTTTGAGTCTCTACCAAGAAACCGTCCACGACTTCATCTTGCTGTTCATGCCACCATGCGGCCCGCACTTGACCCCGCTGGCCACCGGGTCCCTCGAACGAAGCCTACTTGTCTTCTCCACCCCTGGAAGACTCACCGGCGACGACCTTTCGAGCTTGCTCTTCACCTGCACCAACACGAGTCAAGCCGCAACCTGCACCTCGAAATACTTAGCCAAGAATCGGTCCACACAACGTTGTCAATCACTCATCACACAAGGAAGCGACCATCCACCGGTCCTCGAACCACACATGGTCCTCATATCATAAAAGTAAACTTAATCATAATGCGGTTATATAGGACAAAAATAGAACATGCGGGCGAGAAGACCACTTGCCTTGTTCAACTACAAGCAAAGTTTTCTTCTTCCTCAAACAACCGCTCCCGATCGACTTCAAGAGGTTGCTCGGTTGAAACGAGCACGATATCTACGATTTCACACATAAAGCATACAATAAATAAAACAGATCACCAATCAAATCTAAAGACTAAAAACATGCTACTAAAGTGACGGGCTCGCCGAGACGATCGCATAGACAACTAGAATGCTAAAAACGGAGCTATAATGGAGAAGATACGCTAAAAACAAGGTACGGGGACTAATGCGAAGAACTAAACTTTCCGGGGGCCTAACGAGCAAGAAAACAGGGGCTAAAAGGTAATTATGCTTAAAACAGAAGGTCTAAATCATAAAAAGGGTGTTCTAGACCTCGGTATGAAATTCTAATTAGGACGGGGGCTTAAACATAAAATTCGGGACTGAATTGAAATGGTCTAATGAGGTGGAAGGACCGGCTGCGAATTTAAAGAAACCGGTAACAAAAGACCCCGGGTTGACCGGTATGCACGAGATTGACCCGCGGGTCAATCAAATCCGGGCCGGCGGCGCAGATCCAACGCCGGCTCCCCGCGCAGAGGCCGGACGGCGGCGCCCGCGCTTGAGGCGGCGGCGCGCGGCGGGGGTCGCCGGCGTTGGCCGAACTAGAGCTCCCGCCATTAAATCCCGCGCGAAAAGCACTTAAACGCGGTCGTGAAGATTGCGAACTCAAATATGTGCTTGCACGGAGTGATTTGGGCGGCGGCCGTGGCATGGCGCCGAAGGGGGCGGACGGCCGGCGGCGGCGCGCGGCGACTCAGGAAGAAATAAAAAGGGGACGGGGAGAAGCTTTCTTACCACACGAAGGAGCTTAGGCAGGAGAGAGGGCGGCGGAGAAGACAGCGACGGTGGAGATCGGTGTCGGCGGTCGGAATTCAAGGTCGGCGGCGGTGGGCTCGATTGGGGCGCAAGGGAAACGGCGGGGGGTAGGGAAGCTCGGGAGTGTGCGAAGGGAGGTGCGAGAAGGCCCTAGGGGCACTTATATACGCCAGGGAGGGGAGGAGAGGCGGCCTTGATGGAAATTAAGGGGGAGGGGGATTAAGGAGAGGTAACGGCCGATTGAAGAGGGGAAAATGAAGGAGGAGCTTCATTGCGGCTTGATTGCAATGCTTGAAGGCGAGGGGCCCGGGGGGAGGCGGCCGGTAACGGCCGGCGTCCTTGATGGGGGGCGGCTGACCCGCGGCCGGAGGTTGGGGATGACCCTGATCTCCGGGCCCCACCTGTCAGCGTCATGCGAAAAAGAAAAGAAGAAGGGGTGGCGGTTGGGACGGGGGGAAGAGGAGCTGGGCCGGTGGGCCGCTAGCACGCACGTGGGGGAAAAGAGGCCGGCGGCCCGGGGTGATTCGCGGGCTAGAAGAAAGAGAAAGGAAGAGGTGGGCCAGCTGGAGTGGGCTGCAAGAGAGGAAAGGGGAGAAGGGAGAAAGGTTTGGGTTTTTCTTTTTAAATCCTTTTCAAATTCATTTTTCAAACTTTCAAACTTCAATAAAAATAGAAACCATGCATTCGAATCATGATGCACAATCACTTATTATTTCTAATTTTATTTAAGTGATATTTAAATATTTTAAAAGTCAATTTACTTGATAATTTAATTATGTCCTTAAGGAAAATTAAATCTAGACACCTATTACCTATATTAATTTAGTGATGGAATTGTTAGGGTGTTACATCATGGCCTACAATAACTCATTCAAACATAAATCTTGTACACTAAGGTTTATGCACTCAAATATATGTAAGGCTCTGGATAGGTAGATCAACACACAAGTGATATTCATGACAAGGTTAGCATTACTTTTAGGAATAAAAATCATCTTTAATCCATCTACAACTTGAGAGCATATAAAATACTATGGGTCTTTATTTTTATCATAACCTCCGCTAAAGATTAAGCTAGCATTTAGATAAATTCAGATTTGTATTTCAAGAGAGCATTAGCTTAATCATGTATAAACCAAATACAAAGATAAACAAAGCGGCAATTATAATCATATATCATCATGGCACAAATTTTGTAACTTTACCAAAGGTAAAAATAAGGTGGTGACTTTATTCATGATGAAAACACGCTAACATACATGCTGAAAATAAACCAACACACTTGCTGAAATTTAAATAAAAACTGAAAACACTACGCAAACACAAGCAAACACAAGCTGAAAATTAGAGAAAAAGGGAAAAGAAAAGAAATCAAAAGCTCCTCCTTCTTCTAATCTTCCGCCAGTGGTTGGTATTGATGATCTTGGTAGTTGTACCCTTGCTCATAATAGGTTTGGACATTCCCTCCAACGAATTGATCCGGCGGTACTAGGTGAAGATGCCCAAGCTCATAAGCAATATTTGCATTGGCTTCACCCAACTGAGCCGCGTTGGATTGGATGGCTGCGACATTTTGCATGTTTCTCGCAGCATACCCTCCAATGATGGCCATGCTTTGTTGTGGTTGGGGGTATTGTGCATAGGGCTCTGCAATGGTTACGTTTGAGGACCATGTGTGGTTCGAGGACCGGTGGATGGTCGCTTCCTTGTGTGATGAGTGATTGACAACGTTGTGTGGACTGATTCTTGGCTAAGTATTTCAGGTGCAGGTTGCGGCTTGACTCGTGTTGGTGCAGGTGAAGAGCAAGCTCGAAAGGTCGTCGCCGGTGAGTCTTCCAGGGGTGGAGAAGACAAGTAGGCTTCCCTCGAGGGACCCGGTGGCCAGTGGGGTCAAGTGCGGGCCGCATGGTGGCATGAACAAGCAAGATGAAGTCATGGACGGTTTCTTGGTTGAGCCTCAAAACCAAGGTCGAGCCGGGACTACGTGGGAGCCGAGTCATGAGTGGAGATTGGCGGAGGCTACACCGAGTTCGCGGGGTTTCCGGTGGTTCACCAGAAAACCACTGGGTTCCTTGGTTGATCCACAAAGCCAAGACCGAAGAACCGAAGACGGAGCTGCAGCAGCGCCAGACCGGTCTGACCGGTGGGTCCGACCGGTCTGACCGGTGTGCGACGACGCAGTCCGGAATCTTCGAAGCGGAGGACACGCGTCGGGATCGCAAGGCTTGCATCGAGGCTAAGCAGGTTGCGGTCGCCGGGCATCCGTCCGATGGAGAAAGCTTCAAGTCCTCCAAAACCGCCCTTGAGGGGCTTGTATCCCTAGTTGTTAGAGAAGGGTATTTTAGAATTTTGGTTGCCTCCATATAACCCAAGAGGTGAGAGGATGGCGGCCAACTTTTGGAACCCTAGCTCATTTGTTTTCCTATTTTCCCTTCTTATTTTCCTTAGGATTCCATAGGACTAGCTTGAGAGCTTCATGGTGAGATCTTGTGAGAGGGTTGGATGATCGGGCGGCAAGCTAGACCTTGAATGAACCTTTGTTGCATGTATAGATGATTCGGCGTGGTTCCTCATGGTTTGGATGTGTTGTTCCCGTTTGTCCTTGGTGGTGATTTTTGGAGCCCTTTATTGGTGATTTCTTTGGGTTGTTTTTGGGACCTTTCTCTTGGGGATTTGATGGGGGAAATTTGTGGGAACCCTTCGTGGTTCTGCGGGCCGTGATTCCCCTCCCTAATCCGTGAGCAAAGGGGCTTGTTTTGGGGTATTCCGAGTTCTAGGGTTTGTGGTGCTCTCGGCGGGATTTCTTCGATTCCTCCTTTTTAGACGAGTTTTGGTGGGATTAAACTTGGCTATGGATTCCTCATGAGGTGTTCCTAATATCCCCAAAGTTTTGTTCAAGTCCGTGGAGCGATTCGGGAGATCGAGGTTTGGTTTTGGGGGAGTTGACTGCGGGTGATGTTCATCCCGAGCCGCCCGAGCTACACCGGTCCGACCGGTGCTCTTGATCGGTCGACCGGTGCAACTCTCGGTGGGTTTTTGCTCGGGTGAAGGTCTCGGTGTGTTCGCCATTGTCCCGTGTTGCCGTCGTTTTGAGTTTTGGTCGGTTTGGTGGTCGGTTGGCCTATTTGTTGCTTTGGGGGCTTTCAGGCTCTTACCGGGTTTAACCGGTGTGTCTCACCGGTCTGACCAGTGTGGAGCCACTTAGTGAAAGTTGCCCAGTTTCACCAGCAGGGACGGGTCTGACCGGTGGTGCTCACCGGTCTGACCGGTGTTGGTCTGTAGACTCGAGGTTTGGTGTTCCGCTGCGTTCTCGGGTCGGAAGGTTGTGTGTTGGTTTCTAGTTCCAGTGGCACTCCAATGGCTACGTGGGCTTGACCAACTTGGGTAGTGAGTTGGAGAAGTGTGTTGGAAGCTGCGTTCATCTTGTTGGAGTGTCCATCTCCTTCGAGAAGAATTTTTATCGGCTCCCATCACTCCCCCCCTCTCTGGTTCGCCGTATCGGTCCTTCAAGTGGTATCAGAGCCGGTTCGGGTCTTTATTGACTCTAACCAGTCTAAGATCCAATGATGGCGTGCCAGGAATGGGGTTTCGGGTCCTCCACACTTCGATGGCAAGAACTACCAGATGTGGAGTAAGCGGATGGGTGCGTTCCTCCGCGGAAAGGGTCAGATCCTTTGGGATGTCACGATGGACACAGGCTATGTCCAGCCGATGGACTTCCTCGCTCCAGGATCGAGGGGCAGATTCGACGCCAACATTAAGGCAGTCGACTACTTGTTCCGTGCTTTGTGTCAGTCTGAGTTCGATCGGGTGCACACCGAGCACTTGGCTTGTAGGATTTGGGCGGTGTTGATGGAGGCTCATGTTGGGAATGCCCAAGTTCAGGCACGGATGTATGCGACCTACCGGAGAGAGTACGAGAACTTCACTCATCTCCCTGGTGAGTCCATCGATGCCTTGTTTCAGAGGTTCACGGTGGTGGTGAACAACATGAGGGCCAATGTGGACGTGCTCCTGTACGATGATCATGATAGAGCGGTCAAGCTCTTACACTCTTTGGATCGTACGATTTGGGGTGGAAAGTTCGAGGCCATTGTGGAGTCGGAGAAGTATGACACTCTGACGGTGAACGAGCTGTTGTCGAAGTTCAAGTCAGCTGAGGTGGATAGGGGCATGGCTGCCGAGCTGGAGGGACCGACTGATTCCCATAGTCTTGCCCTTGTTGGTGGTTCGAAAGGAAAGGCTAACACTAACCCATCCACCAAGATGTTCTCTTTTTCCTCTTTGATGTCTATGCCAGATGAGGAGTTCGACGAGCTTGGAGAGGACGAGCTGGCGCTCTTGACGAGGCGGTTCGAAAGGCTGCACGAGAACCCAGTGAACATGAGGAACACGAGGACATGCTTCCAGTGCGGCAAGTCGGGACACTTCGTCGCCGACTGCCCGGAGAAGGTCAAGAACAAGGACGGCTACAAGCACAAGCCGAGGAACGATGGCAAGTACCGGTCGAGGTGCGACCACAAGAGCAAGCACAAGAACAAGTAAAAGGACGAGCGACGATCGAGGAAGAAGGAGAGCCGAGGCAAGGCCTGAGCGATGGTTGGAGCGAGCGACGTCAACTCCAGTTCTGTGTACTCCACCTCGAGCTCGAGCAGAAGTGAGGATGAAGGTCATCGTCGCAAGAGCAAGAAGTCGTCCAAGAACCTGAGCGGGCTGAGCTGCTTCACGAGAGACGGCTTCTGCAGCATGGCGCCGAGCTCCGGCAGCAAGAAGAGCACACAGAGTGACTCGGACTCCGATTCCGACGACGAGGTGCGTGATGAACTTCCCTTCTTGCGCCAGGAGAATGAGAGGCTTGGCACTTCGCTTGATAACCGTGATGACATGCTTAGAGAGGCCAAGAAAATGAGAAACGAGCTTAGGGCTTCACTCGAGGATGCAGTGGCTGAGCTAGAGACACAAGTGCTTGATAGCAAGCTTGAGATGGATTCCCTTAAGGCTAGCCCTGTTGTTTCAGATGAGGTTGATTGTGCTGATTGCTCCATCTTTCTTGCTTATCTTGCTTTGTTTAAGGAGAAGCATGCCTCCAAGTGTGAGGAACTAGATGTGCTTAGGGTTGAAGTGGCTGAGCTTAAGTCTAGACCTGCTTTGCTAGGTGCATGCACTTCTTGCCCTGTTTTGCATGCTAAGATTGATGAGATGCATGCTTACACTAGTTCTCTTGAGGCTAAACTGAAGGAACCCATGCCTACATCACGCTCTACCTGTGAAATGCATGCTTTGAAAAAATTGGAACTTGCACATTATGTTGATCGTTTGGAAGATGAGAATGATGAGCTGAGAAAGTTGATGGGTTGGTTATCTGGTCATGAGCCTAAGTTGAGGATGATGATCGAGGCATTTAAGAGGCAGGATGGTGAGGGACTTGGGGCAAACAAGGTTGGTGAGGGAAGTGGAGAAAATATCCCAGAGCCACCAAAACCCCACCACAAAAATGATTTCCCCCCAAAACCTAATCATCTTAGGAACCGACTAGACACAACCCCAGCTCCACCCGTGTTTCCTACACCCACAAATGATCTACAAAAGCCTATCAAGTTTATGAGCACTTCCGGGAATGTGTTCTTTGGGAAAGAAAGTGAGAAGGCTAGTGAAGGGAAACTGGTGGAGGAGTTGAGTGGAGAGAAACCTAGTGAGCAGCCACAACCCAAGCCTAAGCATAAGCTTGTGAGGTTCCATTGTGGCTATTGTGGGAGAGATGGCCATAAGGATGAGTTATGCTTCAAGAGGAAGCGAGAGGATAGAATGGCGAAGGAGTGGGCTAACAAGGACAAGTACCACCCTTTCGATGGTGTACTTGAGCTTCGTGTGCAGATGTCCAGGGCTAAGGCGAGTGTGAGGACACTTCGGGCTTGGGGAGAGTGGAAGGCTGTTGGAGGTGCTGCTGCCCAGGTCACACCGGTCAAACCGGTGCAGGCTTGGACAGGCAGCATTTTGGGTTTTGTGCTCGTACAGGTGCGAGGGTTGTTTCTGGAGGTCGTGGTTCTGGTGGTTGGGCTGGAGAGTTTGCAGGTGGTCACGTTGCTAGGCGTTCTCCCCCTCGAGTTCACTACGGGGATGGGAGGAGTCATAGCTTTGACAAGGAGAGGAGGGACGGTCCACGGGTTCTCTTTCGTGGTTTTGTCCTCCTCCAGGCAGAGAGGGGTGGTTCCCTCAGGGTGGTTACCGTGGTGGTGTTCGTGGAGGTAGCTCTGGTAGGAGAGATGCTTTGGTTGGTGCTAACCCCACTTTCGAGCAAATGGCTTAGCACTGGTTTTACTCTTTTGGTACTAACCCCAGTGCTGAGTCGTTTGTTTGACCATGTGCTCGTTTATGAAATTCAGGTGGGAGACTTGAAGAACATTTGGTTGATTGACTCCGGTTGCTCGAGGCATATGACCGGAGACAGGGGGTGGTTCTCAAGTCTCGTCCCGGTGGTGACAAAGAGGTACATCACTTTTGGGGACAATGGGCGTGGGCGTGTGCTTTCAGAAGGTGAGATTAAGGTGAGTGACAAGATCACTCTGAGGCGTGTTGCTCTTGTTCAATCGCTGGGGTACAATCTGCTTTCTGTGTCCCAGTTGTTGGATGAGGGTTTTGAGGTGTTGTTTCAGCCAGGTGGTTCTCGGATTTTGGACTCTCGAGGGGACCTTGTCTGTATGATCGTTCCCGAGGGTCAGGTGTTTCGTGCTGATTTTTCTCAGTCTTCGGGTGTGGAGCGTTGTTTTTTGGCTGGTTCTTCGAGTGAGTTGTGGAAGTGGCATAGGATGTTGGGTCACTTGAGCTTTGACCTTTTGTCTCGCTTGAGTAAACTCAATTTGGTCCGAGGATTGCCACGGTTGAGGCTTGAGAAAGAGTTGGTTTGTGCGCCGTGTAGGCATGCCAAGATGGTAGCCTCTTCTCACCCGCCTCTCACCGATGTGATGACTGAGCGTCCATGCGAGCTGCTCCATATGGACCTTGTTGGCCCAGCTCGTGTGCGATCTGCGGGTGGGAAGTGGTATGACCTTGTTGTGGTGGACGACTATTCTCGGTATGCGTGGGTGTTCTTTCTCGAGGATAAGGGGGAGACGTTTGGTTTTGTTTGAGATCTAGTCTTGAGGTTGAGGAACGAGAGGCACGGAGATGCCATACGAGCTATCCGTAGTGATAATGGCTCAGAATTCAGAAACTCTCGTTTTGAAACCTTTTTCCATGACTTGGGTCTTGAGCACCAATTTTCGAGTCCGTATACGCCTCCCCAGAATGGTGTTGTGGAAAGGAAGAACAGGAGCTTGTGCAAGATGGCTCGGACGATGCTTGATGAGCATAGGACTCTGAGGAGGTATTGGGTTGAGGTGGTGAATACCGCGTGCTATGTGTCGAACAGGATCTACCTCCGAGTGCACAAGAAGAAGAAATGCTATGAGTTGATGCATGGTCGCACACCCAAGGTGAGTCACTTCCATGTCTTTGGTTAGAAGTGTTTCATTCTGATGAAAGGCAGGAAGTTAGATAAGTTTGAGGCTAGGTCTGTCGATGGTATTTTCTTTGGTTATGCATCTCATTCTAGAGCATATCGTGTGCTCAATCTTGAAACTAACCAAATCGTGGAGACTTGCGAGGTAACCTTCGACGAGACAGAGTCACGTAGTCAGCTTGTCTTTGAGTGTGCGGGTGATGATGAGCTTGGCGAGGAGATCTTTCAGGAGGAGGAGCATGAACATGGAGACGATGACGATGGTGGTGCGGTGCCCCCGGCTGAACATGTACCCACTACTTCGACTACGATGATGGACGGACCCTCTACTACACCTACGACGACAAATCAAGAACGAGGAGAAGCTGATGTTGAGGGGGAGGTAGCATCGAGGCGAGAACCTCCCCGGCGAGTACTAGTGGATCACCCAGCTTCGAGAATCATCAGCGACATGGATGAACGCACTACACGGTCGACGGTTTGGAACAACTCTCATTTTGCTCATGCTGCATTTGTTGCTACTTTTAAGCCCAAAGACATTGGAAACGCACTATCTGATCACAATTGGGTTAATTTGATGCATGAGGAGTTGGAGAACTTCGAGAGGAATCAGGTTTGGGAGTTGGTTGACCCTCCCCCAGGGTGTAAGTCGATTGGTACAAAGTGGGTGTGGAAGAACAAAGAGGGAGAGAAAGGTGAGGTTGTGAGAAACAAGTCGAGGCTTGTTGCTCAGGGGTTCAGTCAGAAGGAGGGGATTGACTACAAGGAGACCTTTGCTCCCGTAGCCCGTTTGGAGGCGATTAGGATCCTTCTAGCCTTTTCCGTGGATAAAGGGTTCAAGTTGCACCAAATGGATGTGAAGAGTACGTTTTTGAATGGTGTGTTGGAGGAAGAAGTGTATGTGAGGCAACCTCCGAGATTTGAGAGTGAGAGGTACCCCCACCGGGTGTACAAGTTGAGGAAGGCGTTGTATGGGTTGAAGTAGGCGCCTAGAGCTTGGTATGGTAGGTTGAGGGGGTTCTTGTTTGAGAGAGGTTTTGAGATGGGGAAGGTCGATCAGACCTTGTTTTTGCTGAGGCAGGGTAGAGATATCCTGATTGTGCAGGTGTACGTGGATGATATTGTCTTTGGTGGCTCGTCTAACTCTCTTGTTGCAAGGTTTGCAGAGGATATGAGCAGGGAATTTGAGATGAGCATGATGGGCGAGTTGCAGTTCTTCCTCGGGCTACAAATCAAACAATCAAAGGAAGGAACATTTGTGCATCAGGCTAAGTACACCAAGGACGTTGTGCGGAAGTTCAAGATGGAGGACTCCAAGGCTATGACGACGCCGATGAGTATGACTACAACTCTTGATGCGGACTAGGAAGGTGAACACGTGGACCAGAAGGAGTATCGGAGCATGATCGGGTCACTCCTCTACTTGACGGCGACGAGGCCGGACATACAGTTCTCGGTGTGTCTGTGCGCTCGTTTTCAAGCATCTCCGAGGACTTCGCATCGGCAAGCGGTGAAGCGAATTTTCAGGTACTTGCGTCACACTCCTGACTTCAGCCTTTGGTACTCCGCGTCCTCTTCTTTGGCGCTTCATGGTTTTTCAGACGCGGATTTTGCCGAGTGTCGGTTGGATAGGAAGTCCACTTCTGGGACTTGCCAGTTTTTGGGTTCTTCTTTAGTGTCTTGGTCTTCCCGCAAACAATCGAGTCTTGCTCAATCCGCTACCGAGGCCGAGTATGTTGCCGCTGCTAGTTGTTGCTCTCAGCTCCTTTGGATTTCATACACCATGAGTGACTTTGGTGAGGAGTATACCCATGTCCCACTTCAATGTGATAGCACCAGTGCCATAAGCGTTGCAAAGAACCCAGTGCTCCATTGCAAAACCAAGCACATAGAAGTGAGTTATCATTTTCTGAGAGACAACGTAGAGAAAGGAAAGATAGCTTTGATCCATGTACCCACTCATGACAAACTAGCCGATATTTTCACCAAACCCCTAGATCAAGCAACTTTCACTCATTTGCGGGGGAACTTGGTCTGTGTTTGATTTCTTGAGTTGGGTGTGTGGGAGCTCCTTTGTAGCATATAGTTTCCTTTGTGCATTTATTGCATTCGGCATGGCATATGTAACATGATGTATAGGCATCCTTGTATCTTAGATTGCATGCATTTTGTATCATATGCATTGGTTAGGAAAAGCTTCTCTCATATACATTGTTCACCATGGAATGAGATATATGTCTTTGTGAGCTTGTTTGGTATGCAATGGTTAGTTTGGCTTAGCTCTTGATGATCTTGATGAATAATCCATGGTTGATAGCTATGTTTTTGAAAATGTCACATGTATGCTCTCTCATGTGTAAATGCCTTTATATGATCTTGACATGTTTTAGTGGCTTGGCTATGCTTAATTTGTGGTTGGATAGCTAGCTTATTGATCATATGGAGCCAAAGGCTCATTTGCCATCATGAATGTTTAGCCCTCTTGCTTCATCTTGTGGAGGGGCATAAGTTCCTTTTTGTCGCAAAGACATTTCATGTACCAATTATAAATCTGAAAATGAAATGAAAAATGCTTGGAAAATGTTCTCCCATGTCATATGTGCTGAATTTAATTTGCTTTGGGTGCTAAACCGTTGCATGATGCCTACCAATGAGAAGTCTCATACATAGAAGTAGGCACATGGCTCGGTGGCTTTGACATGACATGAGGTTCTTGTGGGTGTTTGTGATGGTCTTATGATTAGAATGACTGTCCTAGCATGAAGTTTGTGTGCCTTTGCAATTTTGATATGCTTTGATCATGTTTAGGACTTTGCTCATGAGAGGCAAGTTTTTCGCAAAATTGCCCAAATCCATCTTAGCTTCGTCCAATGGTTGTGAAACTTGGTGATCATGTAGTTGAGATCGATACGAAGTCATAGAGTATCTAACTTGCTCATTTGGACATGTGTAGCATTCTTTGTTGAATTTTGTCTATTTGAGAAGCTCTAGGTTGAAATTTTTGCATTTTTGGCTTGATTCATGCATTGCCAACAAGGGGGAGAAGTTTGAGCTTGAAATGGCTTGTTGGACGCATTTAGAAGGTTTTCAGGTGGTTTCGAGCCATTTCTGGGCTCTGTTGTGCACCGGTCAGACCGGTCGTGGTGATGACCGGTCTGACCAGTGTAAGCTGAAGTTGCTGCAGCTGCCCTGTTTTCAGCTGGTTTGCATGCATTCGTCCAGGGGGAGGTGCATTGGTTCAGGGGGAGCTTGCATGTGTGCAGGGGGAGCTCTTTGTGGTTGTTCGAGCTTTGTTTTCGGTGGTTTGCGCCCTTTGCTTGAGCTTTGTTTTGTCTCGGATGTGTCGAGCCGTTTCCCTTGCCTAAGGGGTCTGAGACTTGTCTTCTTCGAGGGATCTTGCTCTTTGCCTTTGTTTGGCTTTCGATCGCTTGTTGGAGTTTCTTTTTGTTCGTTTCTTTTCTTTTTGTTTTCTCTCTTGTTACTTTCATGTGGGTGTTGTCAATGCACTCATCAAGGGGGAGATTGAGGACCATGTGTGGTTCGAGGACCGGTGGATGGTCACTTCCTTGTGGGATGAGTGATTGACAACGTTGTGTGGACTGATTCTTGGCTAAGTATTGCAGGTGCAGGTTGCGGCTTGACTGGTGTTGGTGCAGGTGAAGAGCAAGCGCGAAAGGTCGTCATTGGTGAGGCCTCCAGGTGTGGAGAAGACAAGTAGGCTTCGCTCAAGGGACCCGGTGGCCAGTGGGGTCAAGTGCGGGCCGCATGGTGGCATGAACAGCAAGATGAAGTCATGGACGGTTTCTTGGTTGAGCCTCAAAACCAAGGTCGATCCGGGACTACATGGGAGCCGAGTCATGAGTGGAGATTGGCGTAGGCTACACCGAGTTCGCGGGGTTTCCTGTGGTTCACCAGAAAACCACTGGGTTCCTTGGTTGATCCACAAAGCCAAGATTGAAGAACCGAAGATGGAGCTGCAGCAGCGCCAGACCGGTCTGACCGGTGGGTCTGACCGGTCTGACCGGTGTGCGACGACGCAGTCCGGAATCTTTGAAGCGGAGGACACACGTCGGGATCGCAAGGCTTGCGTCGAGGCTAAGCAGGTTGCGGTCGCCGGGCATCCGTCCGATGGAGAAAGCTTCAAGTCTTCCAAAACCTCCCTTGAGGGGCTTGTATCCCTAGTTGTTAGAGAAGGGTATTTTAGACTTTCGGTTGCCTCCATATAACCCAAGAGGTGAGAGGATGGCAGCCATCTTTTGGAACCCTAGATCATTTGTTTTCCTATTTTCCCTTCCTATTTTCCTTAGGATTTCCATAGGACTAGCTTGAGAGCTTCATGGTGAGATCTTGTGAGAGGGTTGGATGATCGGGCGGCAAGCTAGACCTTGTATGAACCTTTGTTGCATGTATAGATGATTCGGCGTGGTTCCTCAAGGTTTGGATGTGTTGTTCCCAGTTGTTCTTGGTGGTGATTTTCGGAGCCCTCTTGGTGATTTCTTTGGGTTGTTTTCGGGACCTTTCTCTTGGGGATTTGACGGGGTAAATTTGTAGGAACCCTTCGTGGTCCTTTGGGATGTGATTTCCCTCCCAAATCCGTGAGCAAAGGGGCTCGATTTTGGGGTTTTCCGAGTTCTAGGGTTTGTGGTGCTCTTGGCGGGATTTCTTCGATTCCTCCTTTCTGGACGAGTTTTGGTGGGATTAAACTTGGCTATGGACTCCTCATGAGGTGTTCCTAATATCCCCAAATTCTTTTTCAAGTCCGTGGAGCGATTCGGGAGATCGAGGTTTGGTTTTGGGGGAGTTGACCCGCGGGTGTTGTTCATCCCGAGCTACCGAGGCTACACCGGTCTCGAAGGTTGTGTATTGGTTTCTAGGTCCAGTGGCACTTCAGTGGCTACGTGGGCTTGACCAACATGGGTAGTGAGTTGGAGAAGTGTGTTGGACGCCGCGTTCATCTTGTTGGAGTTTCTATCTCCTTCGAGAAGAATTTTTATCGGCTCCCATTCACTCCCCCCCTCTCTGGTTCGCCGTATCGGTCCTTCAACGTTGGGCATCACATAATTTTGTGGGGGCATGGCTGCACCACTCCCCCATGCTCGCATTGATGGCCATCCGTAATAACTTGACGATGTAGGGATTTCTCCGAACGGTGGCACATAGTTTTGTTGTGCACCACCCTCTTGCACCGAGGATCCCTCCTCTACAATTCTTCCTCTTTTATTCTTCTTTGCCGGCACAAGGAGTCCTTCCTCCAACCAATCTTTCTTCCCTTGAATGAAGAGTCTTAGTCTTGGATCCGGAAGGGGTAAGTTCACTTTGTCCACATGAAATCCTCCTCTCTCATCTCCACTAATATATTTTCCTTGCTTCAAGTATTCAAATCCGAGAGAGGTCCTGGATAAAAGATGTTCAGGATTTCTTGAAATTCCCGGCCTTAAGGAGATGGCCAACATGGAGAGGTAGCACCCCGAACCAATATCTCCCGATCCCGATGTTGCCTTGAAACACCATCGGTTGATCATGAGGTATGAGGGGTCTATTGGCTTCCTAGCAATTAAGGCCGAGTAAAGCCAATTCAACTCCGTGTCGGTCACCTTCATCTCTCCCATCCTACCCATAATCCTTTTGCACATCCATGAGTGGAATAATTGGATGATGGGATTCCGGATGGAATTTCATTGTTGGTGGGCTTCCCCGGAGATTAAATTCCAAAATCCATCCAACATACCTTCCGGCACGTCAACTTTCTCCGGAGCTCCCTTTTGGAACCCAAGTAGCTCCCTAATATGCTCATAGGGAACCACTTGCTGAATTCCCTCCAATCGGAATGATAAACTTGGCACCCCCTCATCAAGGATCGGCACCATGGTCATCAAAATTTCCAAGGCAAATTCCTTGTGGGTATTTGCCAACACTCCGTTGGAGAATTGCACCCATCCAAGGTGCCTCAACATATAATATATGTCCATGCCAAAACCTAATGAGTTGAGAGCTTGATCGTCGAAATCGACGTTTGCCACAAGCCTATTCTCAAGGCGAGAGAGTTTCTTCTCCTCCTCCTCCGACAAGATGATGAAGTCACATGCAGAGTATTGCGGAGTCTATGGAGGTGGAGCGGACGATCGAGTCGATCGATGAGGTGGGAGGGGCGGCTCCTCTGTACGCCCTTGAGGTTCGGTAAACCTCATGGATGAGCTCCTTGTAGCTCTCATGCCACCGAGGAGGAGAGTGTCGTTGCTCTTGGTGGTGTCGTGTCCTCTTCCATGCTCCGAGGAGATTCGGAAACCGAGTGCCTCCTCGAAGATGTCATCGAAGATGGCTTGGACGACGATGACCCCTTCTTCTTGGTGAAGAGACTTGTGGTTTTCTTCCACATGATTGCAGCACTCTTCTATCTAATATAATTTCGGGTTTTAACTGGTAACAAAGCACTTCACGAATTACTTCGCAGTATGGACTTTTAGTGGATTAAGGGTGTGAATTGTTTGAGCAAACAAGCTTGGAAAGGATGTCTAAGTCTATGGTGGTTCTACACTTAAAAACATGAGCACACAAATAGGGGAAGGAGAGAGCTGCTCGCCTACCGAAGACGAGCACTGGGGGTGCTATTTGTAGGGGAGGCCAGCCGGCCTGGGCCGACCGGCCTGGGTGGCCTCGTGCCTCCCCAATCTCGGCTTTCCTCCAGCGTGATGATCTCCCCTTTGTGACTTTCGTGCCCGCGTGCTCCACTGCTCAAACTCTCTCATTCAATCCTTTGCTTGCCCACTTGCCACATGCCACAATGTATTTCCTGCAAAGCAATGCTTGCTGCCCACCCATGCTTGTCCTTTGCATGTGGTCTTGATGAAAGTTGTTGAAAGGGCATCATGGTGCATGCATGATTTGTTTAAGTAGATTGCCTCCCTCTAAGCATGTCTTAAGGCTAAGCACATCTCTAATTTAGAAAATAAAAATAATTTCAGAGCTATGGGAGAGCTCAAACATAAATTTAGAGAAGTTTTTAAACCATTAGAAACAAATGTAAGTCGAAAATATTTTTCGACGACATTTATATCGGTCTCACCGATATTGTTTGCCTTCATTGGTTGAGAGTAAACTTTTCACGGCTTGATCATGGGGGCATATGTTTAGGTTCTAATTTTGGCTAAATGAGAGAGATTTTGAATTAAGTAAATTTAAATGAGGTTTAGTAAAATTCTAATCTTAGAGAAACCAAGGATATAGATTGTTAAACCAACCAAAAGTTAAGTTTCTAGGTTCACACGAGTCCTACCACGTGCTGAAATTTAAATAAGATCTAGATACAAGTCGTGGCTCTACTCATGTGTTTTTAGCATGTAAAACAAGTCAACCACAACATCATAAAGAGGATGAATGGTTGAGTTAGGTTCTGAATTTATTTGGTTTTGGTTTCTCGAAAAGAAGCAAACAACACATAGGATGGTTCATGTAAAGGGTTTATGTTCAAGCAAAATATTCAACCAAGAATTATGTCTCTAATATTGTTCAACCACTCAAGTCTAATGTCTTTGCATAGCAAAATTCAAAACTAAATTACTTGAAAAGACTCGAAAAACCTGGAATCAGGTTGTCCTCTCGGTAGCTTATCTTTGACTCGACGAAACGGTTTGCCTCCCGCCTAGCGCTTCATTTGTTGTCCACGGCTAGACTTCTTCGCTTGATTACTTCGGATCAACACTCTTTGCGGGTGTTGCAATCTTGGGTACCCACTTCCGCACCATCTTGGGAACGGGCTTATTCTCTGGCTTAGTCATGTTTTTGGTCTTCACAGGCGGTCTTTGTTCCTTTGTCTTGACGGATGCAACAACTTCCTTGATTTTCTTCACGTCCTTCTTCTTCGGCTCTTCCTTCTTCTTTGGTTCTTCCTTCTTCCTTGGTTCTTCCTTAACAACACGACGATGAGGTGGAACATATTTAACTTCAATCATATTGCATACCTCGAGGCGTGGTCAAAACTTGAAAGAACTTCTTTCTCCGTTAATGTCGAACATGATCTCCCCCTTGCCAACATCAATGGTAGCTCCCACGGTCTTAAGGAAAGGCCTCCCAAAGATGAGTGGTGTCTTCTCCCTCTCTCCCATCTCGAGTACCATGAAGTCGACGGGGATGAAGTGGCGTCCGACCTTCACGGGCACATCTTTGACGATGCTCAAGGGATAGCGAATGGAGTTATCACCCAACTCCAAGCACATACCCGTAGGCTCCAATGGTAGGCGTAGCTTCTCGAACACATCCCTTGGCATGACGCTCACACTTGCTTCAAGGTCGCATAACGCCTTCTCGAACTTGAATGAACCAACGGAACATGGAATTGTCGGGTATCCGGGGTCTTTTTGCTTCTCTAGCCCATTAGAAATAGCGGCACTACATTGCTTGGACATCTTGACATGATATACCCCGAGTGTTGCTATCTCATATTTATTTGCAAGGATGTCTTTGAAGTAACGAGAATATGTAGGAACTTGAAGGGCATCCAATAACGGCATGTTCATGCTAAGTCTACGCACAACCTCCACAAACTTCTCAAAGTGGTTGTCAAGTTTACCTCGGAAGTAGCGTGGCTTGAGTGGCGGTATCTTCGTGTCTTCTCCCAGCATCTCAAACTTGGGATCTTCGGTGACGATCTCCGTAACTTCCTCCTTAGCAAATTCCTCCACCTCGGCAGATGGTTTAGGCTTCCTTGCTCCCGCGGAACATTCCGGATCTTCAGTCTCCTTCCTCGAACGTGTTTGAATAGCCTTTGCTGTTTCGGGACCTTTAGGTTGCCTCGGAAGCTTGCCTTCATTAGAGGATAGGCGCCCGGCAAGTTATCCCACTTGCGTCTCGAGCATCTTCATCATGTTGTGCACTTGATGGTTGGAGCTTCCGACCTCCGTCACTTTGCTATCGATGTTCTCCAACAACTTGTCTATGGCCATGAACTTGGTGATGATGTCCTTGTTGATCTTAGCTTGCTCGTCCATGAAGTCCTTCAATTGTATACGAAGCGGAATCGAATTCAGAATGGATGAGCTTGCATTAAATTGAGGTCTACCTTGCCCGTAGCAGAAGTTCGTCGAATTTCCCTTCCTCATGTAGTCGAGCACCTTGGCTTCCTCCGAACAATCCTTGTGGACATGGCTATATTATCCGCACTCTTCACATGTGGATCTTACTTCGGCAACCTTTACGTCTTGAGCCTCTTTCTTTTCTATCTCCATCTTCTCCAACCTCCGCATAAGTGAATCGATCTTGCCTTTGAGTATGTCTTCCTTCTCCACTTGCAAGACTCCTTTGACGTTCCCCTTGGGTTGAAACGGAAGTAAGCGTCCGGATGACACCCACGTGTCATTGTCCACGACCTTCTTGAATAGAGTGAAAGCTTCGGTCGGCATAAGCTCAATGATCGATCCTCCCGCCGATGCATCGATGATGTCCTTGATGCCATGGTGATACCTTGGTAGAACTTTTGCACGAGGTCCTCCTTCAGAAACTTGTGATGTGGAACCGCCCGAGTGTACTCATTGAAGCGCTCGAATGCCTCCGAGATAGTCTCCGTAGAATATTGAGCAAAAGTAGCAATCTTATTAAGCAAGCTTTGAGTTTTACCCAGCGAGTAGTACTCCTTCATGAAGGCCCTCATCAACACATTCCAATTTTGCACCATCTCAGCCGGTTGAGCGTGGAACCATTGCAAAGCTTTCCCGAGTAGCGAGAACGGAAAGAGCCTTGCCCTCATTTGATCTTGAGTCACCTCGTCCATGTTGAATGTTTGACATAGTTGAACGAACGCTTGGAGGTGAAGGTTCGGATCTTCTTTACCGGTGAAGGGTGAATGTTGCACCATGCGGATTGTTGAGGTCTCGAACGGCCTTCTGATCTCCGCGAGGTTCAAGATTAGTAGGTCGATGATGTTTGCGGTGCATAGCTCCCTGATCTTGCGTTCTTACGGTTGTTCTCCCATCGGTGGAAGTAGATTCTCCCGAGGACTTTGAGGTGGTGGATTCTTCGGAGATTCCAACGATCCTTCGTCTTCCGACTTCGAATCTACAAAATCTAGCTTCTTAGCTTGTTATGCTTCACGTCTCCTTAGCCTGTAAAGTTTTTCTGGATCGTCCACAAAATTATCGGGTTTGTTGGAGAGGTAGCCGTCCATCTCCTGTTAGGGTTAGCGATAAACAAAATATACAAAAAACGAAAAGTAAAAACAAATCTAAGAAAACTAGGGTTAGACAAACTAGATTAGATTTATTTTGAGAATGATCAAAAGTTAGTAGATGCAAAAAAATACCAAAAGAAAACTGAAAAATACACAAAAGGTAATAAAAGATCGAATCTTGATCACTTGTTCCCCGGGAATGGCACCGAAAAAGGGGCTTGTTGACGGTGTATAATCGTATTGAACTTCAAGTAGACTTGCAAGTGGACAATTCGCTTGTCGTAGTCAAGGGACCCTTCTTCCCTCGAGTGGTGAACCCAAGGTATCGAATCGTGGAACAAATGTGTGATGCAAGAGTTGATGTAGTAATGCCGATAAACTTAGATCTTCAAAGGTGAAACCTATGCATCTAATCTTAAAGAACATCAAAACGAATATAATCTACTAAAGACCGGAGGTAGCAAGTGATAGAGGGGGATAGATAAACCAATCTAGAGATATCCGATCAAGCCTTTTGTAGAAGTTCCGAGCAAAAGAAGAAATAGTAAGTTCAATCTCATTAGAGGCCTCTTTAAACAAGCGTTTCCCCATCCGACTCCGAAAACACCCACCTTTTGGAGCTACCGTTCTATCACAACGCACTCCTATTCGTGCGGGTTAGTCTTCCAAGGACAAGTTGAAATCTTTCGGAAGGTCGGGCATGCACCTCTAGCCACCACGCCTACAAGAACATCCTATGTGATCCGTCTCGGGAATAGATCTAAGATAAGAAAAGACGATCGAAATCAAAGAAGTAGGAGAAACACTTGATCTCTAGAAATCGATTGCAACTTGATAAATCAACTTGGTACATGACACATGGATCAATATCACCATCGGGATCCTACCTCGATCTTGCTTCTAGCTCCGGAACTCCGATGTGGTCTTCCTTGCAAGGTTCCCACGCCGGCTAGGGAGACCCTTGTCAACTAGCTCAACCCTCTCCTCCCCGAGATGGTGTCCCTCTCTTCTCTGCTCCTCGGTGGCCGATGACGAATGACTTGATGTGTGGCTCTCGGCCTCGTGGCTATAAATAGCCCGAATGGCGGCTAGGTCAAAGGGGGTGGCGGGCCCCGAATGGGCCGGGCCGGCCCCTGCCTAGGCGGGTCGGCCCGAGCCCATCTTAGCCCGGTCCGCCCGCCTCCTTCGCTCGGTGTCGGTTCCCGAGTCTTCTAGGTCCTCCCCCTTCGCATGTGTGCCCTTGTCGTCGGTTTCTCTCGAGTTGGATGAAGCTCCTTGTCCCGCAAGATTTGGCACTTTTCCGGCTAGGTCCTCGGAGTTTGTGATCTTCTCGGGTTTGGTCCTTGGGCTTCTTGGAGTCTAGTTTGCTTCATTGCATGACTTGTACCGAGCTTCAAGGTCTTGTCACAAGGTGCTTGATGAACTTATCACGTAAATCTTGCTTTCAACGCTAAAACCCCGCATAGAAACTAAACTCCAAAACCGACATGCACGAATGGACTTGTTATACCAAGGGGGTTAGTACCAATGGATAAGGTATAAAACTCATGCTAACACCGAAGGTAAACTCATGACTAGGTTGACGGAATTTCACCATGAGTGACTTTGGTGAGGAGTATACCCATGTCCCACTTCAATGTGACGACACCGGTGCCATAAGTGTTCCAAAGAACCTAGTGCTCCATTCCAAAACCAAGTGCATAGAAGTGAGGTATCATTTTCGAGAGACAACGTAGAGAAAGGGAAGACGGCTTCGATCCATGTACCCACACATGATCAACTAGCCGATATTTTCACCAAACCCCTAGATCAAGCAACTTTCACTCATTTGCGGGGGGAGCTTGGTGTTTTTTTGATTTCTTGAGTTGGTGTGTGGGAGCTCCTTTGTATCATATGTACAGCTTTCCTTTATGCATTTCTTGCATTTTACATGGCATATGTAACAAGATGTATAGGAATCTTTGTATCTTAGGTTGCAAGCATTTTGTATCACATGCATTGTTTAAGAAAAGCTTCTCCTATATACTTTGCTCACCATGATGTGCTATATACGATCGTGTGAGCTAGTTTTTTATGCTATGGTTAGTTTGGCTTAGCTCTTGATGATCTTGATATATAATCCATGGTTGATGGCTATGTTTTTGAAAAATGTCACATATATGCTCTCTCATGAGTAAATGCCTTTGTATGATCTTGACATGTTTTAGTGATCGAGTTATGCTTAATTTGTGGTTGGATAGCTTATTTGATCATATGGGGCCAAAGGCTCATTTGCCATCGTGAATGGTTAGCCCTCATGCTTTATCTTGTGGAGGGGCATAAGTTCCTTTTTGTCGCAAAGACATTTCATGTACCAAATATGAATCTGAAAATGAAATGCAAATTGCTTGGAAAATGTGCTCCCATGTCATATGTGCTTAATTTAATTTGCTTTGGGTTCTAAACCGTTGCATGATGCCTACCAATGAGAAGTCTCATATATAGAAGTAGGCACATGGCTCGGTGGCTTTGACATGACATGAGGTGCCTGTGGGTGTTTGTGATGGTCTTATGATTAGAACGGTTGTCCTAGCATGAAGTTTGTGTGGCTTTGCCATTTTGACATGTTTTGCTCATGTTTAGGAATTTGTTCATGAGAGGGTAAATTTTCGCAAGATTGCTCAATTCCATCTTAGCTTCGTCCAATTGTTGTGAAAGTTGGTGATCATGTAGTTGATGTCATTACGAAGATGTAGAATATCTAACTTGCTCATTTGGACATGTGTAGCATCTTGTGATGAATTTGTATATTTGAGAAGCTATATGTTAAAACTTTTCGCATTTTGCTTTTATTCATGTATTGTCAACAAGGGGGAGAAGTTTGTGCATGATTTGGGCACATGGGAGCATTTGGAAGGTGTTCAAAGTGGTTTGGGTGGTTTTTGAAAAGTTTTTGAAAAGTTATTAGGGCGGTCTAACCGCCCCGTGCGGTCGGATCAAAGACGGGAGGTCCAACCGCCCGGAACCGGCGGTCTAACCGCCCGGGCGAGTGAGTAGGTTTTTGCACTTTGATGCATTCCATGTTGCATTGCTTGCATTGGTTCGGGGAGAGTGTGCTTTGGCTCGGGGGGGGGGGGGGCTTGCATATGTGCGGGGGGGGACCTCTTTGTGTTGTTCGAGTTTTGGATTGGTGGCTTGTGCTCCTTGCTTGAGCATGGTTTTGTCTCGGATGTGTCGAGTCATTGCCCTTACCTAAGGGGTTCGAGACTTGTTCTTCTTCATGTGATTTTGCTCTTTGCCATTCCTTTGGTTTTCAATCACTTGTTGGAGTTTCTTTTAGTAGTTTCTTTTCTTTTCTTTTTCTCGTTGGTTACCAAATCTTGTGTGTTGTCAATGCACTCATCAAGGGGGAGACCGAGGACCATGTGTGGTTCGAGGATTAGTGCATGGTCGCTTCCCGGTGTGATGAGTGATTGACAACATTGTGTGGACCGACTCTTGGCAAAGTATTGCAAGTGCGGGTTGCGCGCTTGATCGGGTGTTGGTGCGGGTGAAGAACAAGCGTGAAAGGTCGTCGCCGGTGAGGCCTCCGGGTGTGGAGAAGACAAGTAGGCTTGGTTCGAGGGAACCGGTGGCCGGCAGAGTGAAGGACCGATACGGCGAACCGCAGAGGGGGGGGGAGTGAATGGGAGCCGATAAAAATTCTTCTCGAAGGAGATGCAAACTCCAACAAGACGAACGCGACTTCCAACACACGTCTCCGACTCACTACCAAGGTTGGTCAAGCCCACGTAGCCACTGGAGTGCCACTGGACCTAGGAACCAACACGCAACCTTCCGACCCGAGAAACGCAGCGGAAAAACCAAACCTCGAGTCTACGGACCCACACCGGTCGGACCGGTGAGCACCACCGGTCGACCGGTCCCCGCCGGTGAAACCGAGCAACTTTCACTAAGTGGCTCTACACCGGTCGACCGGTGAGACACACCGGTCGGACCGGTGGCGACCGAAAGCCCTCAAGGCACCAAACAAGTCAACCGACCACCAAACGGACTCAAACTTGAAACAACGGAAAGCACCACGGGACAACAACGAACTCACCAAGACGTTCACCCGAGCAAAATCCCACAGAGGCTTGCACCGGTCGGACCGGTCAAGAGCACCGGTCGACCGGTGTGGCTCGGGCGACTCGGGATGAACAAGCACCCACGGGTCAACTTCCCCAAATCCAAATCTCGATCTCCCGAATCACTCCACGGACTTGAACAAGACTTTGGGGATATCAGGAACACCTCATGAGGAGTCCATAGCCAAGTTTAATCCCACCAAATCTCGTCCAAAAAAGGAGGAATCGAAGAAATCCCGCCGAAAGCACTTCCAACCCAAGAACTCAAGAAACCCCAAAATCGAGCACCTTTTCTCACGGATTTGGGAGGGGAATCACAACCCAAAGAACCACGAAGGGTTCCCACAAATTTCCCCCATCAAATCCCCAAGAGAAAAGCCCCGAAAACAACCCAAAGAGATCACCGAGAGAGGGCTCCGAAAATCACCACCAAGAACAACCGGGGAAAACACATCCAAACCTTGAGGAACCACGCCGAATCATCTATACATGAAACAAAGGTTCGTACAAGGTCTAGCAAGCCGCCCGATCATCCATCCCTCTCTACAAGATCTCTCCGTGAAGCTCTCTTGCTAGTCCTAGAGAAAACCTAAGGAAAATAGGTGGAAAATAGGAAAACAAATGAGCTAGGGTTCCAAGAGTTGGCTGCCAACCTCTCACCTCTTGGGTTATATAGGCGGCAACCGAATGTCTAAAATGCCCCTCTCTACTAACTAGGGATACATGCCCCTCAAGGGCGGATTCGGAATTCTTGATGTCTTCACCATCGGACGGATGCCGGCAACCGCACCCGCGTAGCCTCGACGCAAGCGATGCGATCCCGACGCGTGTCCTCCGCTTCGAAGATTCGGACCGCGTCGCCGCACACCGGTCGACCGGTGCTCCTCACCGGCCGACCGGTCCCCACCGGTCGACCGGTCGGACCCACCGGTCGGACCGGTGCGGTGCCGCCGCACCTCCGTCTTCGGTTCTCCGGTCTTGGCTTTGTGGATCAACCAAGGAACCCGGTGGTTTTCTCGGTGAACCACCGGAAACCCCGCGAACTCGGTGTAGCCTCCGCCAATCTCCACTCATGACTTGGCTCCCACGTAGTCCCGGCTCGACCTTGGTTTTGAGGCTCAACCAAGAAACCGTCCACGACTTCATCTTGCTTCGTTCATGCCACCATGCGGCCCGCACTTGACCCCCGCCGGCCACCGGGTCCCTCGAACGAAGCCTACTTGTCTTCTCCACACCCGGAGGCCTCACCGGCGACGACCTTTCGCGCTTGTTCTTCACCCGCACCAACACCGGTCATGCCGCAACCTCGCACCCGCAATACTTAGCCAAGAATCGGTCCACACAACGTTGTCAATCACTCATCACACAAGGAAGCGACCATCCACCGGTCCTTGAACCACACATGGTCCTCAATCTCCCCCTTGATGAGTGCATTGACAACACCCACACGAAAGTAACAAGAGAGAAAAGAAAAAGAAAAGAAACGAACAAAAAGAAACTCCAACAAGCGATCGAAAGCCAAACAAAGGCAAAGAGCAAGATCACTTGAAGAAGACGAGTCTCGGACCCCTTAGGCAAGGGCAACGGCTCGACACATCCGAGACAAAGCAAAGCTCAAGCAAAGAGCACAAACCACCGAAACAAAACTCGAAAACACACAAAGAGCTCCCCCCGCACACATGCAAGCTCCCCCCGAACCAATGCAACTCCCCCGGACGAATGCATGCAAAACAGCGAAAACAGGCGGCCGCAGCGGCAATTTCAGCTCACACCGGTCGGACCGGTCATCACCACCGGTCGACCGGTGCCCAACATATGTACAGGACCAGCACTCACACCGGTCGGACCGGTGCTCATCACCGGTCGACCGGTGTACAACGAAGCCCAGTAAAAAGGCTCGAAACCACACCGAAAACCTTCCAAACGCGTCCAACAAGCCATTTCAAGCTCAAACTTCTCCCCCTTGTTGGCAATGCATGAATCAAGCCAAAAATGCAAAAACTTTCAACCTAGAGCTTCTCAAATATACAAAATTCAACAAAGAATGCTACACACGTCCAAATGAGCAAGTTAGGTACTCTACGGCTTCGTATCGATCTCAACTACAAGATCACCAAGTTTCACAACCATTGGACGAAGCTAAGATGGATTTTGGCAATTTTGCGAAAAACTTGCCTCTCACGAGCAAAGTCCTAAACATGATCAAAGCATATCAAAATGGCAAAGCCACACAAACTTCATGCTAGGACAGCTATTCTAACCATAAGACCATCACAAACACCCACAAGCACCTCATGTCATGTCAAAGCCACCGAGCCATGTGCCTACTTCTATGTATGAGACTTCTCATTGGTAGGCATCATGCAACGGTTTAGCACCCAAAGCAAAATAAATTCAGCACATATGACATGGGAGCACATTTCCAAGCATTTTTCATTTCATTTTCAGATTTGTAAATGGTACATGAAATGTCTTTGCGACAAAAAGGAACTTATGCTCCTCCACAAGATAAGACAAGAGGGCTAAACATTCATGATGGCAAATGAGCCTTTGGCTCCATATGATCAATAAACTAGCTATCCAACCACAAATTAAGCATAGCAAAGCCACAAAAACATGTCAAGAGCATGTAAAGGCATTTACACATGAGAGAGCATACATGTGACATTTTTCAAAAGCATAGCTATCAACCATGGATTATTCATCAAGATCATCAAGAGCTAAGCCAAACTAACCGTAGCATACCAAACAAGCTCACAAAGACATATATCTCATTCCATGGTGAACAAGTGTATATGAGAGAAGCTTTTCCTAACCAATGCATATGATACAAAATGCATGCAATCTAAGATACAAGGATGCCTATACATCATGTTACATATGCCATGCCAAATGCAAGAAATGCACAAAGGAAAGCTATACATATGCTACAAACCGGCTCCTCGAGGGGAGGCAAAACGGGCTCGACACCACCGGCAAAAGAAAGCCCCCACACACCCAACTCAAGAAATCAAACACACACCAAGTTCCCCCCGCAAACGAGTGAAAGTTGCTTGATCTAGGGGTTTGGTGAAAATATCGGCTAGTTGGTCATGTGTGGGTACATGGATCAAAGTTATCTTTCCTTTCTCGACGTTGTCTCTCAGAAAATGATACCTCACTTCTATGTGCTTGGTTTTGGAATGGAGCACTGGGTTCTTTGCAACGCTTATGGCACTGGTGCTATCACACTGAAGTGGGACATGGGTATACTCCTCACCAAAGTCACTCATGGTGTAGGTGATCCAAAGGAGCCGAGAGCAACAACTAGCGGCGGCAACATACTCGGCCTCGGTCGTGGATTGAGCAACACTCGACCGCTTACGGGAAGACCAAGACACCAACGAAGAACCCAAAAGCGGCAAGTCCCGAAGTGGACTTCCTATCCAACCGACACCCGCAAAATCCGCGTCCGAAAAACCATGAAGCGCCAAAGAGGAGGACGCGGAGTACCAAAGGCCGAAGTCGGGAGTGTGACGCAAGTACCCGAAAATTCGCTTCACCGCTTGCCGATGCGAAGTCCTCGGAGACGCTTGAAAACGAGCGCACGGACACACCGAGAATCGTATGTCCGGCCTCGTCGCCGTCAAGTAGAGGAGTGACCCGATCATGCTCCGGTACTCCTTCCGGTCCACGTGTTCACCTTCCTCATCCGCATCAAGAGCCGTAGTCGTACTCATCGGCGTCGTCATAGCCTTGGAGTCCTCCATCTTGAACTTCCTCACAATGTCCTTGGTGTATTTAGCCTCGGTGCACAAATGTTCCTTCCTTTGATTGCTTGATTTGTAGCCCGAGGAAGAACCGCAACTCACCCATCATGCTCATCTCGAACTCCCCGCTCATATCATCCGCAAACCTCGCAACAAGAGAGTTAGACGAGCCACCAAAGACAATATCATCCACGTACACCCGCACAATCGGGATATCTCCGCCCTTCGCCTCGGCAAAAACAAGGTCCGATCGACCTTCCCCATCTCAAAACCTCTCTCAAACAAGAACCCCCTCAACCTCGCCATACCAAGCTCTAGGCGCCCGCTTCAACCCATACGCCGCCTTCCTCAACTTGTACACCCGGTGGGGATACTTCTCACTCTCAAACCCCGGAGGTCGCCTCACATACACTTCTTCCTCCAACACTCCATTCGAAAAGCACTCTTCACATCCATTTGGTGCAACTTGAACCCTTTAGCCACGGAAAAGGCTAGAAGGATCCTAATCGCCTCCAAACGGGCTACGGGAGCAAAGGTCTCCTCGTAGTCGATCCCCTCCTTCCGACCGAACCCCCCCGGGCAACAAGTCTCGACTTGTTCCTCACAACCTCACCCTTCTCTCCCTCTTTGTTTTTCCACACCCACTTTGTACCAATCGGCTTACACCCCGGGGGAGGGTCAACCAACTCCCACACCCGATTCCTCTCAAAGTTCTCCAACTCCTCATGCATAGAGTTAACCCAATTGTGATCGAGATAGTGCGTGTCCAATGTCTTTGGGCTCGAAAGAAGCAACAAATGCAGCATGAGCAAAATGGGAATTGTTTCGAACCCTCGACCGTGTAGTGCGTTCATTCATGTCACCGATGATCCTCGAAGCTGGGTGATCCACTTGAACTCGCCGGGGAGGTTCTCGCCTCGAAGCTACCTCCCCCTCAACATCGCCTTCTCCTCGTTCTTGATTTGTCGTCGTAGGTGTAGCAGAGGGTCCATCCATCATCGTGGTCGAAGTAGTGGGTACATGTTCAGCCGGGGGCACCGCACCGCCATCCTCATCATCTCCATGTTCATGCTCCTTCTCCTGAAAGATCTCCTCGCCAAGCTCATCATCACCTGCACACTCAAAGACAAGCCGACTACGTGGCTCGTCTCGTCGAAGGTTACCTCGCAAGTCTCCACGATTTGGTTAGTTTCAAGATTGAGCACACGATATGCTCTAGAATGAGATGCATAACCAAAGAAAATGCCATCGACGGACCTAGCCTCAAACTTATCCAACTTCCTCGCCTTTCTTCGAATGAAACACTTGCAACCAAAGACATGGAAGTGACTCACCTTGGGTGTGCGGCCATGCATCAACTCATAGCATGTCTTCTTCTTGTGCACTCGAGGTATATCCGTTCGACACATAGCATGCGGTGTTCACCGCCTCGGCCCAATACCTCCTCGGAGTCCTATGCTCATCAAGCATCGTCCGAGCCATCTCGCACAAGGTCCCGTTCTTTCTTTCCACAACACCATTCTCGGGGAGGCGTATACGGACTCGAAAACCGGTGCTCAAGACCCAAGTCATGACAAAAGGTTTCAAAACGAGAGTTCCCGAATTCCGAGCCATTATCACTGCGGATAGCTCGTATGGCATCTCCGTGCCTCTCGTTCCTCAACCTCAAGACTAGATCTCGAACAAAACCAAACGTCTCCCCCTTATCCTCGAGAAAGAACACCCACGCATACCGAGAGTAGTCGTCCACCACAACAAGGACATACCACTTCCCACCCGCAGATCGCACACGAGCTGGGCCAACAAGGTCCATATGGAGCAGCTCGCATGGACGCTCAGTCATCACATCGGTGAGAGGCGGGTGAGAAGAGGCCACCATCTTAGCATGCCTACACGGAGCACAAACCAACTCTTTCTCAAGCCTCAACCGTGGCAATCCTCGGACCAAATTGAGTTTACTCAAGCGAGACAAAAGGTCAAAGCTCAAGTGACCCAACTTCCTATGCCACTTCCACAACTCACTCGAAGAACCAGCCAAGAAACAACGCTCCACACCCGAAGACTGAGAAAAATCAGCACGAAACACCTGACCCTCGGGAACGACCATACAAACAAGGTCCCCTCGAGAGTCCACAATCCGAGAACCACCAGGCCGAAACAACACCTCAAAACCCTCATCCAACAACCGGGACACGAAAGCAAATTGTACCCCGGCCGATTGAACAAGAGCAACACGCCTCGCAGTGATCTTGTCACTCACTTTTATCTCACCTTCGAAAGCACACGCCCACGCCCATTGTCCCCAAAGGTGATGTACCTCTTCGTCACCACCGGGACGAGACTTGAGAACCACCCCCGTCTCCGGTCATATGCCTCGAACAACCGGAGTCAATCAACCAAATGTTCTTCAAGTCTCCCACCGTACATCAAAAATAGGCACGTGAGCGAACAAACGACTCAAAGACCGGGGTTAGAACCAAAGGAGGAAAACCGATGCCGAGCCATTTGCTCGAAAGTGGGGTTAGCACCAACCAAAGCATCTCTCCTACCAAAGTTACCTCCACGAACACCACCACGGTAACCACCCCGAGGGAACCACCCCTCTCGCCCGGAGGAGGACCAAATCCACGCAAGAAAGCCCGTGGAACGTCCTTCCTCTCCAACACACCGCCACGACTCCTCCAATCCCCGTATTGAGCACGAGGAGGAGAACGCCTAGCAACCGACCACCCGCACCCTTTCCACCCCAACCACCGAACCACGACCACCGAAACAACCCTCGCACCCGTACGAGCACGAAACCCGAACATCCGTCCGCCTGTGCCCGCACCGGTCCGACCGGTGCTCCACACCGGTCCGACCAGGTGTGGTCCGGGCGCAAAAGACCGCCACTGACCTTCTTCTCTCCCCAAGCCCGAACCGTCCTCACAATCGCCTTGCCCCCGGGCATCCGCACACGAGGCTCAAGTACACCATCGGAAGGGTGGTACTTGTCCTTGTTAGCCCACTCCTTCTCCATTCTCTCATCTCGCTTCCTCTTGAAGCAAAACTCCTCCTTATGGCCATCTCTCCCACAATAGCCACAATGGAACCTCACAAGCTTAGGCTTTGGCTTGGGATGTGGTCGCTCACTCGGTTTCTCTCCACTCAAACCCTCCACCGGTTTCTCACCACTAGCCTTCTCACTCTCCTTCCCAAAGAACACTTTCCCCGAAGTGCTCACAAACTTGATGGGCTTTTGTAGGTCATTTGTGGGTGTAGGAAACACGGGTGGAGCTGGGGTTGTGTCTAGTCGGTTCCTTAGATGGTTAGGTTTTGGTGGGAAATCATTCTTGTGGTGGGTTTTTGGTGGCTCCGGGATATTCTCTCCACTTCCCTCACCAACCTTGTTTGCCCCAAGCCCCTCACCATCTTGCCTCTTAAAGGCCTCGATCATCATCCTCAACTGAGGCTCGTGACCGGACAACCAACCCATCAACTTCCTCAAATCATCATTCTCATCCTGCAAACGATCAACATAATGTGCAAGCTCCAAATTTTTCAATGCATGCATTTCACGGGTAGAGCAAGATGTAGGCATGGGTTCCTTCAATTTAGCCTCGAGCGAACTAGTGTAAGCATGCATCTCATCAATTTTAGCATGCAAAACGGGGCAAGAAGTGCAAGCACCTAGCAAAGCAGGTCTAGACTTAAGCTCACCCACTTCAACCCTAAGCACATCTAGTTCCTCACACTTGGAGGCATGCTTCTCCTTAAACAAAGCAAGATCGGCAAGGAATATGGAGCAATCAAGCACAATCATTCTCATCGAGACAACGGGGCTAGCCTTAAGCGAATCAATCTCAAGCTTGCTATCAAGCACCCGTGTCTCTAGCTCGGCCACTCTAGTCCTAGCATCCTCGAGTGAAGCCCTAAGCTCTTTCCTCATTTTCTTGGCCTCTCTAAGCATGTCATCACGGTTATCAAGCAAAGAGCCAAGCCTCTCATTCTCCCGGCGCAAGAAGGGAAGCTCATCACGCACCTCGTCGTCGGACTCGCAGTCCGAGTCGCTCCGTGTACTCTTCTTGCCGCCGGAGCTCAACGCCATGGTGCGAGAAGCCGTCTCTCGCGAAGCAGCTCAGCCCGCTCAGGTTCTTGGACGACCTCTTGTTCTTGCGGCGATCTCCCTCGTCGTCGCCGCCGCTCGAGCTCGAGGTGGAGTACGCGGAACCGGAGTCGACGTCGCTCGCTCCAACCATCGCTCGGGCCTTGCCTCGGCCCTCCTTCTTCCTCGATCGTCGCTCGTCCTTGTACTTGTTCTTGTGCTTGCTCTTGTGGTCGCGCCTCGAACGGTACTTGTCATCGTTCTTCCTCGGCTTGTGCTTGTAGTCGTCCTTGTTCTCGGCCTTCTCCGGCGGTCGGCGACGAAGTGTCCCGCTTGCCGCACCGAAAGCAAGTCCTCGTGTTCCTCCTCATGTTCACGCGGTTCTCGTGCGGCCTCTCGAACCGCCTCGTCAACGGCGCCGGCTCATCCTCTCCAAGGTCATCAAACTCCTCATCCGGCATAGACATCAAAGAGGAAAACGAGAACATCCCGGTGGATGGGTTAGAGTTAGTCTTTCCTTTGGAACCACCAACGAGGGCAAGACTATGGGAATCGGTCGGTCCCTCGAGCTTGGCGATCATGCCCCTATCCACCTCAACCCGACTTGAGCTTTGAGAACGACTCGTTCACCGTCGCAGTATCATACCTCTCCGACTCGACTATGGCCTCGAACTTTCCGCTCCATATCGTACGATCCAAAGAGTGTAAGAGCTTGACCGCTCTATCATGATCATCGTACGGGAGCACGTCCACATTGGCCCTCATGTTGTTCACCACCACCGTGAACCTGCGAAACAAGGCATCGATGGACTCACCGGGGAGATGAGTGAAGTTCTCGTACTCTCTCCGTAGGTCGCATACAACCGTGCTCGAACCTCGGGCGTTCCCAACATGAGCCTCCTTCAACACCGCCCAAATCCTACAAGCCAAGTGCTCGGTGTGCACCCGATCGAACTCGGCCGACACAAAGCACGAAACAAGTAGTCGACCGCCTTATTGTTGGCGTCGAAGGCGTCCCTCGATCCCGGAGCGAGGAAATCAACCGCCGGACATAGCCTCGTGTCCACCGTGACATCCCAAAGGATCTGACCCTTTCCGCGGAGAAAAGCACCCATCCGCTTGCTCCACATCCGGTAGTTCTTGCCATCGAAGTGTGGAGGACCCGAACCCCGTTCCCGGTACGCCATCCTTGGATCTTAGGCGGTTAGAGTCAACAAAGACCCGAACCGGCTCGATACCACTTGAAGGACCGATACGGCGAACCAGAGAGGGGGGGAGTGAATGGGAGCCGATAAAAATTCTTCTCGAAGGAGATGCAAACTCCAACAAGACGAACGCGACTTCCAACACACGTCTCCGACTCACTACCAAGGTTGGTCAAGCCCACGTAGCCACTGGAGTGCCACTGGACCTAGGAACCAACACGCAACCTTCCGACCCGAGAAACGCAGCGGAAAAACCAAACCTCGAGTCTACAGACCCACACCGGTCAGACCGGTGAGCACCACCGGTCAGACCGGTCCCTGCTGGTGAAACTGAGCAACTTTCACTAAGTGGCTCTACACCGGTCGACCGGGAGACACACCGGTCCGAGCCGGTGGCGACCGAAAGCCCTCAAGGCACCAAACAGGTCAACCGACCACCAAACGGACTCAAACTTGAAACAAGCGGCACCACGGGACAACAACGAACTCACCAAGACGTTCACCCGAGCAAATCCCACAGAGGCTTGCACCGGTCGGACGGGTCAAGAGCACCGGCCGACCGGTGTGGCTCGGGCGCTCGGGATGAACAAGACCCACGGGTCAACTTCCCCAAATCCAAATCTCGATCTCCCGAATCACTCCACGGACTTGAACAAGACTTTGGGGATATCAGGAACACCTCATGAGGAGTCCATAGCCAAGTTTAATCCCACCAAATCTCGTCCAAAAAAGGAGGAATCGAAGAAATCCCGCCGAAAGCACTTCCAACCCAAGAACTCAAGAAACCCCAAAATCGAGCACCTTTTCTCACGGATTTGGGAGGGGAATCACAACCCAAAGAACCACGAAGGGTTCCCACAAATTTCCCCCATCAAATCCCCAAGAGAAAAGCCCCGAAAACAACCCAAAGAGATCACCGAGAGAGGGCTCCGAAAATCACCACCAAGAACAACCGGGAAAACACATCCAAACCTTGAGGAACCACGCCGAATCATCTATACATGAAACAAAGGTTCGTACAAGGTCTAGCAAGCCGCCCGATCATCCATCCCTCTCTACAAGATCTCTCCGTGAAGCTCTCTTGCTAGTCCTAGAGAAAACCTAAGGAAAATAGGTGGAAAATAGGAAAACAAATGAGCTAGGGTTCCAAGAGTTGGCTGCCAACCTCTCACCTCTTGGGTTATATAGGCGGCAACCGAATGTCTAAAATGCCCCTCTCTACTAACTAGGGATACATGCCCCTCAAGGGCGGATTCGGAATTCTTGATGTCTTCACCATCGGACGGATGCCCGGCAACCGCACCCTGCGTAGCCTCGACGCAAGCGATGCGATCCCGACGCGTGTCCTCCGCTTCGAAGATTCGGACCGCGTCGTCGCACACCGGTCGGACCGGTGCTCCTCACGGTCGGACCGGTCCCCACCGGTCGACCCGGACCGGTCGACCCACCGGTCGGGACCGGTCCGTGCCGCCGCACCTCCGTCTTCGGTTCTCCGGTCTTGGCTTTGTGGATCAACCAAGGAACCCGGTGGTTTTATGGTGAACCACCGGAAACCCCGCGAACTCGGTGTAGCCTCCGCCAATCTCCACTCATGACTTGGCTCCCACGTAGTCCCGGCTCGACCTTGGTTTTGAGGCTCAACCAAGAAACCGTCCACGACTTCATCTTGCTGTTCATGCCACCATGCGGCCCGCACTTGACCCCGCTGGCCACCGGGTCCCTCGAACGAAGCCTACTTGTCTTCTCCACACCTGGAGGCCTCACCGGCGACGACCTTTCGCGCTTGTTCTTCACCTGCACCAACACCAGTCATGCCGCAACCTGCACCCGCAATACTTAGCCAAGAATCGGTCCACACAACGTTGTCAATCACTCATCACACAAGGAAGCGACCATCCACCGGTCCTTGAACCACACATGGTCCTCACGAGTCAAGTGCGGGGCTGCATGGTGGCAAGAACAACGGGACGAAGTCGTGGACGGTTTCTTGGTTGATCCTCAAAACCAAGGTCGAGCCGGGACTACGAGAGTCGAGTCGGGGGAGTGGCGATTGGCGGAGAGGCTGCACCGAGTTCGCGGGGGTTTGCGGTGGTTCACCGAGAAAACCACCGGGTTACTCGGTTGAGCCACAAAACCGAGGCCGAAGACTCGACGAGGAGTTGCGGCTACCCGGGCCGGTTCAATCGCCGGGCCGATCTAACCGCCCAAGGGGCGGTCCGACCGCCGGGTCGCCGCCGCCGAGAAGCTTCGAAGCGGAGGACACGTGTCGGGATCGCAAGGCTTGTGTCGAGGCTAAGCAAGGTTGCGGTCGCCGGGCATCCATTCGACGGAGAAAGTCGGAAGACTTCCAAATTCACCCCTTGAAGGGCATGTATCCCTAGTTATTAACTAAGGGTAGTTTGGTCTTTTGGGTGCATCCATATATATTGAGAACCATGTGCGGTTCGAGGATCGGTGGATGGTCACTTCCTTGTGTAATGAGTGATTGACAACGTTGTGTGGACCGATTCTTGGCTAAGTATTGCGGGTGCGAGGTTGCGGCTTGACTAGTGTCGGTGCGGGTGAATAACAAGCGCGAAAGGTCATCGCGGTGAGGCCTCCAGGTGTAGAGAAGACAAGTAGGCTTGGTTCGAGGGACCCAGTGGCCAGCGGAGTCAAGTGCGTGCCGCATGGTGGCATGAACGGCAAGATGAAGTCATGGATAGTTTCTTGGTTGAGCCTCAAAACCAAGGTCAAGCCGGGACTACGTGGGAGCCGAGTCATGATTGGCGATTGGCGGAGGCTACATCGATTTTGCGGGGTTTCCAGTGGTTCACCAGAAAACCACTGGGTTCCTTGGTTGATCCACAAAGCCAAGACCAAAGAACCGAAGACGGAGCTGCAGCAGCTCCAGACCGGTCCGACCGGTGGGTACCGGTCTGACCGGTGAGGAGCACCGTCCGACCGGTGTGGGACGACGCGAGTTCGGAATCTTCGTAGCGAGAGGACACGTGTCGGGATCGTAATGCTTGCGTCGAGACTAAGCGAGGTTGCGGTCGCGGGCATCCGTCCGATGGAGTGATGACAAAGTTTTCCGATTTCACCCTCGAGGGGCATGTATCCCTAATTAGCTAGTAAAGGTATTTTAGACTTTCGGTTGCCTCCATATAACCCAAGAGGTGAGAGGATGACAACCAACTCTTGGAACCCTAGTTCATTTGCTTTGTCATTTTCCCTTCATATTTTCTTAGGATTTCCATAGGACTATCTTGAGAGCTTCATGGCGAGATCTTGTGAGAGGGTTGGATGATCGGGCAGCAAGCTAGACCCCGTATGAACCTTCTTGTGATGTATAGATGATTCGGCGTGGTTCCTCAAGGCTTGGTTGTGTTGTTCCCGTTAGTTCTTTGTGGTGATTTTCGAAGCCCTCTCTTGGTGGATTTGCGGGAGTGTTTTCGGGACCTTTCTCTTGGGGATTTGGTGGGGATGTATGTGTGAACCCTTCGTGGTCCTTTTCCCTCCGATTACCCTCCGAAATCCGTGAGTAAAGGGGCTCAATTTTGGGGTTTTCGTTGTTCTAGGGTAAAACGAGTTCTTGGTGGGATTTCTTCGATTCCTCTTGATTTGGCAAGTTTTGGTGGACATAAACTTGGCTATGGACTGCCCATGAGGTGTTCCTACTATCCCCAAAGTCTTGCACAAATCCGTGGAGTGATTCGGGAGATCGGGAGTTGGATTTGGGGGTGTTGACCCGCAGGTGTTGTTCATCCTGTCGGTGTGGAATGTGGTCCCGACACTAACCAGTAATAAGCACCAAGGTCTATCCCTCAATGGTCGATGCTAAGCAATAAAAGACACAGAGTTTATCCTGGTTCCGGCCGAGGGGCCGTACGTCCAGCAGTGGTGTGCTCAAGGCACTATATTGCTCAGCACAGGGGGTGCCTGTAGTGGGGCTGCTACAAGCAAGGCGGGAGAGGAAGCGTGGCTCCCAAGTCCCTGGTGTAGTGGCTGAAGATGTTGTGGGAGAATTGGACAGCAAGTGCGCGATGCGACCTGTCTCGTGTTGTGATGTGTTCTGTCGTGTATCGTGTGTTGTTGTTCGTTGTTCCTCTGTTCTCTCATGTCCCCCTGCGGCAGGAGGGTTCGTCCTCCTTTTATAGACCAAGGAGAGAGCGAATCACATGTGTGCCGCGCTATTTAGCTACATGAGGGAGCGTGGTGTGCTATGCCGTAGAGTAGGCGGCCGCCCGGGCGATCCTTGCAGCGATCTGGCCATCATGGCGTATCTTGTACCCGAACAGTGGCGGCCTCGAGGGTAGAAGGGCAGTGGACGGCTGTGATGTCTTCAGATGGACTCGAGGGAGTTGCTGACGTTGGTCCGTACGGAGCACAGTGGCAGGTAAGGCGGCGTCCCGTTTTCCCATGCTCCACAGCGCTGGAGCTGTTGCCACAGCGCCCGACGTGGGTTCGTACGCGCGGGGGCGGCATCCATGCCGCTAACAGTGGCAGGGATGGCGCCCCGCCGGCCTAGCGCCTCCACCTAACCCTGCAAGGTCACAAGAAAAGCAAATCGAGGGTGCGGCCGGCCCCTCTTCGAGGCCTCGGCGCGTTAGCCGTCGCGGAGCGGGCGGCGCGGCGTCACGGGACGGCACCGGCCACGGCCCGCACGACCCCCCACGGTGGCGGGGATGGGCTCCCTCTCGGGGAGTTGGTGCGGCGGCACGCGGGCGCGAGCCCTAGGCGCATGATGGCGCCGCCCCGCCGTTGTCGGGGCATTAAATGCCCGCGTACGGGGAGCGGGCGCGCGCGTGCGGAGCACCCTCGAGCGAGGCGGACCTCGTTCGAGGGCGGAGCGGACCCGCGAGCGAGGCGGAGCACCGCTCGAGGTAAGCGCACCCCCTCGAACGGGGCGGAGGCCGCCCGAGGGAGGCGCGCATCCTCGAGCGAGGCGAAGCCCGCTTGAGGGGATCTTTGAGTGGGCCGCCTTGGTGGGCCGTTGGGACCTCCGCGGCGTGGGCCGTGTCTGCATGGTTAAGCGAGGCGTGTTTGGCTTTGGCTTTGTTGCGGGTTTTAAGTGGGGTTTTCCCGAGTTGTTTAAGGGGACCCCTAGGGTCGTCCCCGACGGTAGCCCCCGAGCATCCGTGGGTTTGCCATTGAGGCTCCCGCAGATGCTGGAGCTTACTGATAGGACGTTCTTCCCTCCTCGTCTTGCGAACGCTTTCCGTGGGGCCGCGTCAGCGGACCCGCGGGTCTAGCCCCCGAAGCCCTGCAGGAGCATGGGTGCTACTGCAGGGGTTGACCGTGAGACCTGGTCAGAGGGTGTGGTTCATGTTTCAACCGGCGTCGGCAATGTCTCAGCCGGCTTCGGTGACGCACGCGCTGCTGGCACTATCTCCGGCGGGTGCAATTCGGGAGGTGTAGCCGTGCGTCAAGCCCCCGAGCCTGGGCCCATTCAAGGCGATCGGGTAGAGCTTTACGACTTGTTTTTTCACGCGCCCTCGCCGTCTCTCCGCGGGACGGAGGGTGAGGTCTCCGCAACCCCCATCGGTCGGGTCGCGGATTGCGTATTCCTCGGCCGAGCCGTTAGTGGGTGGCTCGAGTGGACGCCCATGCCCCGTTCGATAAGGGTAGGCCGCATGGTCCGGAGACACGTCCATTGAAGCGCTTGCGTGGGTTTGCTAGGTGGGGCTCGGTCCCGTTCTCTAGGGACCGAGGGTGCGGATGCTCTCCCTCGGTGGGATCCCCGACTGGGCGCCGCCCTCGCCGGCTCTCGAACACGACATATGGGGCACCCTCGAGCCGACGGGCTAGAGGAACGGCTCGAACGTGGGTGCCCTCGTCGTCGCCCGACTCCGTGATGCGGGGCGCTGTTCGAACCCATCGAGGGTCGGGCTTCGAACCTCGATCGGTAGGGGCCGTGCGGGGGTGGCGGCTAAGCGCTCCCGGCCGGCATCCGCGATCATTCGAGGGGCCGGCCGAGCCGGCCCTCGAGGCGGTCGGTAAAGTGGTGCGGGGTGGCGGCTAAGCGCTCCCGGCTTGGCATCTGCGAACCATCGAGGGACACGGGCGAGCCGGCCCTCGAGGCGCGTCGATGAAAGTGGTGCGGGGTGGCGGCTAAGCGCTCCCGGCCGGCATTTGCGAACCATCGAGGGACACGGGCGAGCCGGCCCTCGAGGCAGCGATCGGTAAAGATAGCGTGGCATGGGTGCTCGCGGTACATTTTGTTCCAAACGAGGCCCCGAGGTGACCTTCTCACGCCGTACCCTTTCGAGGGTTGATTTCTCCCGAGCCGGGGAGCTCGCGCCGCTCGAGGGTCCTCCTTACTTGGCAAGGAGCCGGGCCATTTAATGCCCCCCGGTCGAGGCTACTATTTCGCATCGCGGCGCGCCTTTTAGGCGCCGCGGCCGCGCGTGTAGTGGGCGGCGTGGGCGGCGGACGTGACCGCCGCCACGGCCCTCGCTATTCTTCGCCGTGATGATGGCTTGTTCGCGTTGGCGTGGCCGCCGCGGTCGTGGTGGGGCCCGCCCGTCGGCGAGGAAAAGATTCCCCTGCGGTTAATGCGCGCGGGACGTGCGCCCGGAGGGCACGCCCCCGACTTATAAATGCGAGGGGAGGGAAAACGGCGGTTTTACCTTAGTGTTCCGCCATTCTTGCCCCCTCGCGCTCTCGCCTTCGTCCCGCTCTTGCTACCGCGGCCCTTCGCCATTAGAGCTCTTCTTCTCCTTCTTGTCCTCCGCCGGATCCCTTGTCCTTTCTCATGGCGCCACTTCCGCCCCTCACGATCCTCGACCCGTACGTATGGGAGCGGTCGTCGTGGCCGGGCGGCCCTTAGCCACCCTGGTCTCCGCCGGCCAAGCGGCGGCGAACGAGGAGGGCCGGCCGGCGGAGTGGATCGTGTCGCCGGCGGGGGACCACGCACCCAACCCACCGGAAGGCTACGTGGTGAGCTTCATTCGCTTCCATGAGCGCGGCTTCGCCGCGCTGGTGAGCCGCTTTATGCGGGCGCTCCGCCACCGCTATGGCGTGGAGTTGCACAACTTCGCGCAGAACGCAATTTCGCAGGCGGCCACATTCGTGGGCGTCTGCGAGGGGTATCTAGTGATCCCAGTGAATTGGGAACTCTGGATACACCTCTTCCGCGCGGAGCTGTTCACGTAGCCGACGACGGAGCAGAGGACCCGCCGCGCGGTGCGCGCCGGCGGCATGTCGCTCACCCTGCGGACGCAGTACAAGGACGACTACATCCCTTATACCATGACGACCAACAACACCGGCTGGGTGCGGGGGTGGTTCTACCTTCGCAACGCCGAGCCCGGCCTCCCCCCTACACCGGTCTGGTGCTCCGGGAGAAGCCCAACTCCTGGGGCCACGAGGTGTCCATGGTCCCGGCATCGGAGACGGCCGGACTCGCTCCCTGGCCGCGTTGAAGAACCCGGCGACGCGGGGGCCGACCGCCGGCGGGCGTCCTCGCTTTCCTCCACCACCGGCGGATCGTGCCTCGATGGAGAGGCCGCTGCGCATCTTCGAGATGACGGAGGAGGTGGACCCCGTCGCGCTCGCGAGGTCGCGGATGCTCTCCCGACCCCCCTCGAGCGGGGGTATGCACTCACACGGGCGCGGAGCGCCGTCGACACTCGGATCTTTGCGCCAAGACCGGTCCCCGTGGGACCTCGAGATGCTCCCTACCGGCCCGTTGGTAAGTATGATTCTTGGCCCGTTTTCGTTCTTGGTGTTGCTCCCGGCTCCCGACATGCCTTTGACATTCTCGCCTGCGGTCGGTGAGCACGAGCGCCGCGAAATCCGTTCCGCCCACCCCCCGACTCCCGCGTGCTCGATCGGGCGGCGCAAAGCAACGGGAGAGGGAGCGAGCGGCGCGCAAGAGGGAGCGCGCGAGGCGGCACCGCGAGCGCCGCGAGCGGCGGAACGAGGAGTGCGGGCCGCGCGGCGGCGGGGGCTCTCTTCTCCGGGGACCGAGGGAGTATTCGTCCTCGGAGGAGGACGAGGAGGAAGAAGCCGGGGGTAGGGCCCCCTCGATAGGTGGGAGCACGCACCCCCGTCGGCCGGAGCCGGCTCCGGCGGCAAGGGAGGCATCGCTCGGGGGCGGGCGCGGCGGCGCCCGCCGCCCGGCAATCAACAACGGGGGCGGCGCGAGCCGCGGGCAGGTGTGGTAAGCGCGCCCGCGCGTGGGGTGGGGCCCGCGCGCGCGGCGGAGACGTCGGGGAGGTGCGGCGACGGGCGCGTCTCGCCGTGCCGGCCTCACCCACCGAGGCCTCGAGGAAGAGGAAATGCGCCTTCTCCTCTTCGAGGTAAGGGGCTTGCTCTTCGCGAGGTTTGGTTTTTGGCGACCGAGCATTCGATTTTTCGTTCGTGCTTGCGCCGGGTGGTGCCAACCGTGCCTCCCCTCGCACCGCCCAAGGTGTTGAGGGAGGACGCGTCCGTTCCCACCCGGCGGTGCTCGTCGAGGGCGCCGCGGGCGGGGGCGAGCACGGCGGCGGCGGCGGGCGAGAGCCGCGGGCGCGGGCGAGGCCTCGAGGCCTCGGCCGGCGGATCGGCTTGCCACGGCGCAACCGGTGGTCGTCGAGGAGCGACGGGCGCCGGTCGTGGCGGAGGCGCGGCCGGCCGGCGGCGGGCGTGGTGGAGATGCGGCCCGCGGTGGCGGCGCGACGGAGGCGCGGTCCGCGGCGCCGGCCGCGGCGGAGGCGGAGCGGGCGGCGGTGGGCGAGGAGGGCGGTCGGGCGCCCGTGGTCTCGGAGGCGCGGCCGGAAGCGGTGGCCGCGGCGCCGCGTCGGCGCCCGCGGCTACGGAGGCGCAAGTGGAGGCGCCGGCGGAGGGCGATGCGGGGGGCGGCGCCGCCGCGGCTCCCGGGCGGTGGTGGTGGAGATCCCGGACGACGAATCCCCCGCCGCCGGGGTGGGATCGGTGGGCGAGCTTCCCCACGCTCTCCCGCAGTCCCGGGGAGGGGGGCCCTCGTGAGGCGACGCGACGGCTACATGGTGGCGAGGGGGCCGAGGGCATGGCGCCGAGGCCTCATCTTCCCCGCGCCGCCACTCCGCCCGGTGGAGGGGATCGGCGGCGATCCGCCCGTGTTCGCCGACGCCCGGGGGGGAGCGGGGAGGCGTGCGGGGAGCTCCGTAACCATGGCTCCTCGCTCGACCGGGTGTTGCACGAGGCGCTGAGGATCCACGGCAGCCCCGCGTGGCGTGTCTTCCAGGTGGGGTGCCGTTGCTTGCTTCCCTTTTTTCCTCGTTTCTGCGCTCTTATCCTTGTAGCATGGTGCTCACGGGTCTTGGCTTGTGGGTGACAGGAGCTCGAGCGCCGTGCCCGTGACAAGTACGGTGCCTTCGACCAGGTGACCGTCGAGCTCCGGGAGCGGTGCGACGCCTTCGATGCACTCGCCGACGCCCTCAGGACCCGGACGGCCGGGCGTCGTATCGGGCCATGGCCCTGCGCGATCAACTTCACGAGAGCGCAAGGCAGGACCCGGCGCACCCCTCCAGCCTCGAGCAGGTCTGCACGGCTCTCATCGACCGGGATGAGGCGGCCGCGGCGCGGCGCGCTCGGACTGGGAGAAGATGCGCACGCCGGCGACCAAGCGGGAGGCGGAGGTGGCCGGCGCCCGCAACGACAACCGGCGGCTCCACTCGTCGCTCCGGAAGGCGGGCTCGGCGGTGCTAGGCCGAGGAGCGGCCGCACGCGCTCGGCGAGAAGGCCAAGGAGGCCGACGACTTGAGGGCCGCCCTCGACGCCAAGGTCGTGGCACTCACCGCCGTCGAGGGCCGGCTCTGCGGGGAGCGTATCGCCCGCCAAGGGGCCGAGGGGCGGCTCCGGCGGAGCGAGGCCGCTCTCGCCGACGCTCGATCGGCCCTGGAGCGGGAGCGCGTCGCTCGTGAGGCGGCACAGATGTCGCTGGAGGACCGGAACTTCGAGTTCTCCAAGGTCGAGGGCGAGCTGATGGTGCTCAGCATCACGAGCGCGAGCCAGGAGCTGGCCCTCCAGGAACAAGGCGAGACCATCCGGGGCCTCGAGCAGGCGGTCGAGGCCAGGCGCCGCGCCTTAGAGATGGAGAGGAAGCAAGTTGAAGGTAAATCGCTGTTCAACCCTTGTTTCGCTGGTTTTCCCTTAGAGGGTTCGGACCCTTTTTCTAATTTCTTTCTCGTCTGGCAACTCCAGGCTTGCGCACCGCGCTGGGGCATGCGGCTGAGCGGGCCGAGGCGCTGCAGACCTCCTACAACTCCTCCGAGCAGGAGGCTGCGGGGAGTTGCACAATGCGGCCCTCGAGACCTGCCGGGCCGTGGAGGAGGGCGAGGCACGGGCGGTAGCTCGGCGGCCGGCCTCTGCGCGCCCTTAGCGGCTACGTCACCGAGCGCATGCGCCGGGCGCTGCATCTTGGCGTCCAGAAGGCCCTCGGGGTGGTGCGGTCCCACTACGAGGTTAACTTCGAGGCGCTGGCGGAGGGCTACGTCGTCCCCGAGGGCGTCGAGGACGAGGTGGCGATGGAGCGCGTGGACGCTTTCCGCCAACGCCGCCGGGACACTTGCCGAAGCCTTCGAGGAGTTCCTCTTCCCGGACGCTGCTGATGCCGCCGCTCCTCCCGCCCGAAGACGGCGGGAGCTAGGCCCATTTTTGTTTATGTATCGGTATGCCGGCCGTGTGGCCCTTGTAAATAAACAAATTATCTTTGCTATAAATATTTGTCAATGTGAAGTGATGTCTTTTGTTTATTACGCTTTTTTGTTTCTCCTTCTTCCTGAGTAGATTCTAGTTAGGGGAGTTCGATTTTCGCGGGTGGCCTGCTGGGTTGGAGGCGAGAGAGAAGGGCCGTATCCTCGCGGAGGCGTAGGCTATCTCTGGCTCGCGCGCTCCTTCCGCTAGGCTGCCTGCGCCCTGTTCGAATCTTTGCTCGAGGCCGAAGTAGAAAACAAACTTAGCGCGCGTGAGTTGTTTCGTTTTCGCGCGAAAATGGGACCATTTTGAGGGGGGGGGGGATGCCCCCGCGTAGCCCCCGAGGGTAACTTGGGTTTCGGGGGAAAGCCGAGTTTCCCTTTGCATTAGACTTATGACGTTTACATGGTTGTCACCAAGCGGCGCGTTGGTTATGTGATTTCACAACAAAGTACTTGGAAATCCTAGCTAGGGGTAGAAGCGACGTAGCTGTTGGATGTTCCAAGCGTTGGTGAGCTCTTCACCGTCCTCGTTGGCCAGCTTGTATGTGCCGGGCTTGAGTACCTTCACTACGACGTAGGGTCCCTCCCATGGAGGCGATAGCTTGTGGCGTCCTCGGTTGTCTTGGCGTAGCCTTAGGACCAAATCCCCTTCGCTGAAGTCCCGTCGGCGTATCTTGCGTGCTTGGTAGCGCCGAGGGACTCGTTGGTACCTTGCGAGTGCATCAAGGCCACGAGGCGTGCTTCGTCTAGCCGGTCAAGTGAGTCCTCGCGGGCTCGGTTGGCGTCCTTGTTGTAGCCTCGAACTTTGGGCGACCCGTATTCTAGGTCCGTGGGGAGGACGGCCTCCGCGCCATGGACTAGAAAAAACGGGGTGAACCGGTGGCTCGCTCGGGGGTGGTCCTTAGGCTCCACCACGACTGCGGTAACTCTTGGAGCCATTTCCGAGCCGATTTGTTTAGGCGATCGAAAATTCTAGGCTTAAGGCCTTGTAGGGTCATGCCGTTGGCACGTTCTACTTGGCCGTTGGTACGCGGGTGTGCCACGGCTGCCCAATCCACGCGGATATGGAACTTGTCGCGAGAACTCCAAGAATTTCCTGTCCGTGAACCGGGACCCGTTGTCGGTGATAATGGAGTTTGGCACTCCAAAGCGATGGATGATGTCGGTGAAGAACGTCACCGCTTGCTCCGCCCCGAGATTCGTAATGGGGCGCACCTCCACCCAATTGGAGAACTTGTCGATCGCAACCAACAAGTGGGTGAAGCCCCCGGCGCCTTTCGCGGGGGCCGACGATGTCCGGCCCCACACGGCGAACGGCCATGTTATGGGGATGGTGCTCGGCAGGACATGAGCGGGAAGGTTGGACTTGCGAGCGTAAAGCGGCACCCCTTGTAGGTGCGTACGATCTCACTAGCGTCCGCGACCGCGGTAGGCCAGTAAAAGCCTTGGCGGAAAGCATTGCCAACGAGGGTGCGAGGCGCGGCGTGATGGCCGTAGATCCCAGCGTGGATGTCCCGCAGGAGCTCGCGCCCCTCGGGGATGGGCACGCAGCGCTGCAAGATGCCGGAGGCGGCGCGCTTGTACAGCTCGCCGTCGATGAGGGTAAAGGACTTGGCCATCCTGGCGATGCGTCTGGCCGCGGCCCGGTCCGGGGGGAGTTCCCCTCGAGCCATCCAGGCGACATACTTGTCGCGCCAGTCAGCCTTGACAGGGGCTGGCTCGATGTCCATCACATCAGCGCCGTAGGCGCCATACCCCTCGAGGAGGGAGAGCACGTACGCCTCGTTCGAGGGGTCCTCATCCATGGGTTCCGCGCCCGCTGGATTCGAGGGAGCCCCCGAGGGTTCCGCGTGGCTCGAGGGGTGAGGCTCGAGGACGACCGAGGGTTGGGCGATATCACGGGCAAAAACGTTCGGGGGGACGGTGATCCGCCCGGACGCGATCTTGGCCAGCTCGTCCGCCTCCTCGTTGTACCGGCGGGGCACGTGATTGAGCTCGATGCCGTAGAACTTGTCTTCGAGGGCTCGCACGGCCTTGCAGTAGGCCTCCATCTTGTCGTCATGGCAGCTCGCGTTCTTCATGACTTGGTCGATTACGAGCTGCGAGTCCCCCCCGCACGTCGAGGCGCTTAACGCCCAACTCAATGGCGATCTTCGGGCCGCAAAGGAGGGCCTCGTACTCGGCCATGTTGTTCGACGCGGGGAAGTGGAGGCGCACCGCGTACCGCATGTGCTCCCCGAGGGGCGACACAAAGAGCGAGGCTCGCGCCCGCCCTGTTTTTATCACCGAGCCGTCGAAATACGAGTCCAACACTGCGCTTGGATCCGTGGCGGTGGCGGCTGCGTGTCCGTCCATTCGGCGACGAAATCGCCGGGATGCGGGACTTGATGGCCTTGTGTAGGGCGTAGGCAAGCGTCTCGCCCATCAGCTCCACGGACCACTTGGCGATCCTGCTCGCCGCGTGCGGGTTGCGGGTGATCTCCCCTAGCGGGAAGGAGGAGACAACGGTGACGGGGGGTGGGCCTCGAAGTAGTGGCGGAGCTTGCGCCGCGCGAGGACCACCGCATACGGCAGCTTCTGGACCTGAGGGTAGCGCGCCTTGGTGTCGGACAAGACCTCGCCGATGTAGTAAACCGGCCGGCCCGGACCGGCGGGGCGTGCCCCTCCTCCGTGCGCTCCACCACGATCACGGCGCGACCACCCGGGTGGTCGCGGCCACGTAGAGAGCTGCGAGGGGCTCGCCGTCCGCGGCGGCGTGAGGATCGGGGCGCGGGTCAAGGACGCCTTCGGCTTGTCGAGCGCATCCCGGGCCTCGGCGGTCCGGGAGAAGCGCTCGTGCTTCTTGAGGAGGCGATAGAGAGGCAGGCCCTTCTCGGCCGAGCCACGAGATGAAGCGGCTCAAGGCGGCAAGGCACCCCGACACCTTTTGCACCCCTTTGAGTTCTCGGATCGGGCCCATTCGCTCGAGGGCCGCAACCTTCTCGGGGTTGGCCTCGATGCCCCGTTGGGAGATGATGTATCCTAGGAGCATGCCTCGCGGCACTCCGAAGACACATTTTTCGGGGTTTAATTTGACCCCATTGGCCCATAGGCAGCCAAACGCGATGCCAAGGTCGCCAACCAGGTCGTCCGCCTTCCTGGTTTTCACGACGATGTCGTCCACATACGCCTCGACCGTCCGCCCGATGTGATCTCCGAAAACGTGTTACATGCGGCGTTGATACGTTGCACACGCGTTTCGGAGGCCAAACGGCATCGTGACGTAACGGAGAACATCCCGAACGGCGTGATGAACGAAGTCGCGAGGCTGGTCGGACTCCTTCATCTTTATTTGATGATACCGGAGTAGGCATTAAGAAAGCAAAGCAGCTCACACCCATCCGTTGAGTCGACAATTTGATCAATACGTGGCAAAGGAAAAGGAACTTTAGGACATGCTTTATTAAGACTAGTGTAGTCTATACACATCCGCCACTTCCCGTTCTTTTTCTTTACAAGTACGGGGTTTGCTAGCCACGTTGGGTGGAACACCTCCTTGATGAACCCGGCCTCGAGAAGCTTCCGCGGCTCCGCTCCGATAGCCGTCGCCGCGCTCGTCGAAGCGGCGGAGCCGTTGTTGTACGGCGCGGGCATGAGGCAAGTTGTCAAGGGAGTGCTCGGCGACCTCCCTCGGGATGCCCGGCATATTCGAGGGGCTCCACGCTAAGATGTCGGCGTTGGCGCGGAGAAAGTCGACGAGCACCACTTCCTATTTTGGATTGAGGGTGGAGCCGACCCTCAACGCCTTGCCCTCGGGGGCGAGCGGGGTCGAGGGGCACCTCCTTGGTGCCGCTCCGCGGCCTCGAAGTTGCCGGTGTGCTTGAAGGCGGAGTCGAGGTCCTCGTTGACCATCTTCTCCGGGGTGGTCACCGGCGCTTCATCCGGCGCCGGTGCTTCCGCGTGTTCTACGCACTCGACGTCGCGGTCGAATGCGTGCTTGATGGACGAGCCCACGGTGATGATGCCGTTCGGTCTCGGCATTTTCATCTTCAAGTAGGTGTAGTTGGGAACCGCCATGAACTTGGCGTAGCAGGGCCGCCCAAGTATGGCGTGATAGGCGCCCTTGAACCCCACCACCTCGAAGGTGAGTGTTTCCTTGTGGAAATTCTTCGCGGTGCCGAACCAAACCGGCAGGTCGATCTGCCCGAGGGGCTGGACACGCTTGCCGGGCGCGACGCCATGGAACGGCGTCATGTCGGGCTGCGGTGGTCCAACCCGATCCCCGGCGGGCGCGGCGTATGCGCGTAGACGATGTTGAGGCTGCCGCCCCCGTCCATCAAGACTTTTGAAAACCGCGTGTTCCCAATGATTGGGTCGACCACCGGCGGGTGCGGCCGGGTTGGGGATGCGGTTCGGATGGTCTTCCCGGCTGAAGGTGATGGCGTCCTCCGACCAGTTGAGGAAGGAGGGAGGCGCCTTCTCCGCGGCGAGGACCTCGTGCCGCTCCGCTTGCGCCGGCGGGTCGACATGTTGACGATGGGTCCCCCGAAGATGAGGAACACGTTCTCCACGGCGGGGAAGCCGCCGACGTCGCCATCTCCTCCGTCCTTCTTGGCCTCCGCTTCCTTCGCGGCGGCGCGACCGTAGAACTTCTTGAGCATGTCGCATTGCTCAAGGGTGTGGTTTTTGGGGTCTTGTGGTAAGGACATGGCTTTTTCAGCATGTCGTCAAACACCCCGGACCTCGAGGGGCCGGTCGAGGGCCTTGTCGAGCCGGGTCAACAGCAAGGGCCTCGGCATCATCGCCGTCGCGCCCCTGCTCGTGCGCCTCGCGGCGCGGCTTCTTCCCTTTCTTGCCCCGCTTGTACTTGGGGTGGGGCTCCCTGGACTTGCTGCCCTCCGCGGGCGCGTCGTCCGAGCGCTTGCCCTTCTTGCCGTCGAAGATCGCCCCCACGGCCTCCTCTCCTGAGGCGAAGCTGGTGGCGATGTCGAACAGCTCGTTGGAGTCCGCGGGCGGGCTGCGTCCCAGCTCTCGCACGAGGTCCCGGCACGTGGTGCCCTCGAGGAAGGCATGCACAATCTCAGATTGCGCCACGCTTGGGAGCTCTGTACAGCGCTTGGAGAAGCGTCGTATGAAGTCCCGCAGCGACTCGCCGGGCTTACGGTTGCGGGGAGCGCGAGTCCCGGGGAATTTCCGGGGCGCACGTACGTGCCCCGGAAAGTACCCATGAACGTGCGGACCGGATCGTCCCGGTTGTGGATGCGGGCCGGCGGACGGGTGCTCGAGCCATGTCCGGCCGAATCGCCGAGGTGCGGGGGCGGGGTTGCGTATGATGACCTCGTCGGCGGTGGCCCCCGCCCAACCGGCACGCCGGGCGGTAGTCGTTGAGCCACACGCGGGGATCCGTCTCCCCGTTGTACTTGACGATGGTCGAGGGTTGGCGGAAGCGTTGGGGGGAAGGCCGCCGCGCGGATCTCCTGGCCGAACACACGGGTACCGGGGGTTCGGCGTCGGAGAGTGGTCTTCGTCGGCCGTCGTAGCGTCCACCTCGTCGTGGGTGGTAGCCTACCACCGCTCGCGCATCCGCCTTGCTCGTGCGCCGGCGTTGATGACGTTGCGGGTGTCACCGTCCGGCGCCCCGCATGTGTCGAGGAGCCGCTCCTTGGCCGGCGCGCATCCTGGATTGGCGGGTCTCCCCCGCCGCTTCACTCGCATGGACCGAGGGTTCGCCCCCTGTGCCGCCCTGTCGCCTCGTGCATCCCCTTGTTGGCGGATGCGCGAGGCCGAGCTCTCGGCCGTTGGACGGCCGCTTGCTCAATGAGCGCCCGCACCTCGCGGTGCGGGTTTCGTGCCTCGGGCGTCGAGGGTGCGGCATAGCCCGTAGCGGCGTCGCGACGGCAATGAGCTTCGACTTGCCCGCGCAGGCGCGTCGGGTTGTAGACGTTATAGTCGGCGTTGATGCGGTCGCGGACCTATTTGCCCAACTCCCGCGCGCGTTCGCCGCGCGCGGAGGCTTCCTCGGCCATCGAGGCGCGGAGCGGCCGCACCGTTCGGTACTTCTGCGCGCTTGGCCTCGAGCTCGCGAGCTTGGGCTAGGCGTGCGTCGGCCCCGGACGGGGGTGCTTGGCCCCGCGGCCGGGCGCGGAGCGATCCCTAGGGCGGGCGTGACCTCCCCGTCGCCGGCGCCTACCGCGCCGGTGGCGTTGGATGGATCGTTGGCGATGACGATGCGGCATTCGCGCGCGGGGTCATAACTCCCGTGCCGGAGTCGTCGGAGCGGCCGAACTAGTAGTCCGTAGCGTTAAGGAATCGCTTTGAACATGACCGGGTCCAGCACGCGGAGAAGTCCCACTCCGCGTACCCGTGGAGATTGGCGGGTGGCAACGCGTCAAGGGAGCCCGGTGACAACTCGTCGCCCGCGGAGGCGCCGGGGTCCCCGGCGACGAAGACGTGACGGCCGGGGGGGAACCCGGCGCATCGTGGTGTTGACGTTGGCGTTATAAGCCGTCGAGGCACCGCGAAGACCGATGGGGAAGCGCGGCCCGAGAGGCCGTGCGGCGCCCCGCCGGTGCGGTGGTTGTTGTCTTGCCGAAGGGCGCGCCATGTTGAGAGGCGCGCGCGTTCGGCTTGCCGTCCCTCGGACCGCGCCCGGCGTGAACGGCGGCCGGAGCGGCCGCGACGTCGTGGCGTCGACGGGCCCGCAACATCCGCGCCGGTGGGCGTCCGCGCCGTGGTGGTGCGCGCGGCGGGGACCGGGAACGGACCCGGCCCGGCGCCACGCACGGAGCTCCTCACGGTTGGTGAGGCGCATCAGGTAGCCGTTCCCCGTGGCCTGAAAGTTCGAGGCCCTCGAACCGGATTTCGAACCCGGCGGGGAGGGGGTCCGAGCTACCCATGCGAATGCGTACCGCGATACTCGGTGTGGATCACCATGGAGTGAGTTGACGACAGATTGACCTTAGGCGCTCAAATTGCCCCACGGTGGGCGCCAGCGTCGGTGCGGAATGTGGTCCCGACACTAACCGAGTAAGAAGCGCCAAGGTCTATCCCTCAATGGTCGATGCTAAGCAATAAAAGACACAGAGTTTATCCTGGTTCCGGCCGAGGGGTCGTAAGTCCAGCGGTGGTGTGCTCAAGGCACTATATTGCTCGGCACGGGGGTGCTCGTAGTGGGGCTGCTACAAGCAAGGCGGGGAGAGGAAGCGTGGCTCCCAAGTCCCGGTGTAGTGGCCGAAGATGTTGTGGGCAAATTTTAGAGCAAGTGCGCGATGCGACTGTCTCGTGTTGTGATGTGTTCTGTCGTGTATCGTGTGTTGTTGTTCGTTGTTCCTCTGTTCTCTCATGTCCCCCTGCGGCGGGGGGGTTCGTCCTCCTTTTATACACCAAGGAGAGAGCGAATCACATGCGTGCCGCGCTATTTAGCTACGTGAGGGAGCGTGGTGTGCTATGACGTAGAGTAGGCGGCCGCCGGGGGCGATCCTTGCAGCGATCCGGCCATCATGGCATATCTTGTACCCGAACAGTGGCGGCCTCGAGGGTAGAAGGGCAGCGGACGGGCCGTGATGTCTTCGGATGGACTCGAGGGAGTTGCGACGTCGGTCCATACGGAGCACGGTGGCGGGTAAGGCGGCGTCCGTTCCCGCATGCTCCACGGCGGCGGAGCTGTTGCCACAGCGCCCGGCGTGGGTTCGTACGTGCGGGGGCGGCATCCATGCCGCTAACAGTGGCGGGGATGGCGCCCCGCCGGCCTAGCGCCTCCACCTAACCCTGCAAGGTCACAAGAAAAGCAAATCGAGGGTGCGGTCGGCCCCCCTTCGAGGCCTCGGCGCGTTAGCCATACGGAGCGAGGGCGGCGCGGCGTCACGGGCCCGGCACCGGCCACGCCGCACCCCCCCCCCCCACAGTGGCGGGGATGGGCTCCCTCCTGGGGAGTTGGTGCGGCGGCACCGGGGTGCGAGCCCCAGGTGCATGATGGCGCCGCCCCGCCGTTGTCAGGGCATTAAATGCCCGCGTACGGGGAGCGGCGCGCGCGCGTGCGGAGCGCCCTCGAGCGAGGCGGACCTCGTTCGAGGGCGGAGTGGACCCTTGAGCGAGGCGGAGCCTGCTCGAGGTAAGCGCACCCCCTCGAACGGGGCGGAGCCCGCCCGAGGGAGGCGCGCATCCTCGAGCGAGGCGAAGCCTGCTTGAGGGGATCTTCGAGTGGGCCGCCTTTGTGGGCCGTTGGGACCTCCGCGGCGTGGGTCGTGTCCTGCATGGTTAAGCGAGGCGTGTTTGGCTTTGGCTTTGGCTTTGTTGCGGGTTTTAAGTGGGGGTTTCCCAGTTGTTTAAGGGGACCCCTAGGGCTGTCCCCTACACATCCCGAGAAGCCCAGGCCACACCTGTGACAGAATCACTCAAATTAATTCCATATTATTGCCTAAACCACTCCTCTTTGTCATTAAGCAATAATATAGAAGTAAGTTGTCGCCTCTGCCGGGTCAAACCCGGTAAATCACTTACATCACAGGATCGACAATTGTACATCAAACTCACACGAAAGCGAGTCCAGAGATAAACAAGTATCAAGTTATTGCATAACATCCTTCAAAGGTTCATTATTACAAACTGAGTCTTTTGCATAAAGGTAAATAGTTCAGAGTTCGAAACACATCGGAAATAAAAGCTAAACGACACAAGCAACATCACACGAGACCATCTGTGATGCCACTAAGCACTATTGTCCTCCTACTCGTACTCCCAACCGGGTGGGAGAGAACCAGGCCACGGAAAGCCATCATCACACACATCATCACGTGAAAAGCAACAACAAAAGCAAGGCTGAGTATACTAATACTCAGCAAGACTTAACCGTCGGGTGATTGGAAAATCACCAACTCTCTAGACATGCAAGGCTTTATGGCTGGTGGGTTGTTTTGCTGAAAAGTAACAAAGAGTATGTCCTTACTTTCAAATTTTAGCTCCAAATTCTATTCATTTAACCATTACTATATTTGCCAACTAATTCAATCATGAGTTGTACAATACAAATTAAACAAGTATACAAATTCCTTCTCAATTCCATCATTAAGGGACATAGAGTGGATGGTTAAGCAGTCTCAGATAACGGTGAGAGGCCGACGATCGATCAATTAGTAACCTTGCAAGGTGGACCTAAACATACGGGAGAATGCATACCCCAAGAATGCCAAATAAAACCAAAAGGGGGTGGGGTATACACCACCCAGGCAGTTCCCAACCGTCCTCAGTTCGGGATCAAGTCCACAGTCCCTGGTACAAGGTTACCCGGCCACGATATCTAACCGTCCGGATCCACCTATGCACCACCGCCTAGTATCTGGGGATCAATCCCGGGTGTAGTGGTAGAGAGTTCCCTTGTCGGATCAGGAAAGTATTAGTCTTACCGGTCCCATTCCCGACAATGTTTAGTACGTTCAAATGCTTAACCACTGACATCTATTGACCGGAGTCGGTCCCATGCTCTTACCACATGAGCCGATAAGTTCAATAAATCTTATGATCCCAACATAAGAGACCTATAGCTCGCGAGTGACGGTCATGACTCGACTTCTACCGTGGTCCTAAGCATGGCAACTAGCGACCTGACATGCTAGTATTTGGACATAGGAACCTAGGATCATGCACCTAAGGTTTCAATTCCACTCCTGAACGTAAATGCACAAGCATCACATAAAGGAAAAGTTGCAGGAGTTAACAAAAATAGGTTATGCTCCGGGGCTTGCCTTCATTGGCAAAGTCAGAAGCGAGATCCTCCGAACTTTGGTCCGGGTCTTGCTGCACTTCCACCACGTCCACTTCACCCTCAGCTGGTTCTCCTTCAGACTCAGGCACCGGCTAGTAGTTTCCGTCGGGAAGTTCTATACGATATGTAGATGCATTATGATTCAAGTATACAAACTTAAGAAATTAAATTTAGTTCTGAATTCAGAGATAAACATAGGTGTTTTTGTTGGTCATATTCACCTTAACAAGCTTTTAATTAAACTTTTCTTCACCAAGGATAAGTGGATGGGTGTGAAACTTTTATTTTTGCTTAATGGTGACTGTGTACACATATAAGCTCTTTAGTTAAGTAAACTTCACTAAAGTGTTTTGGGGCTGTCCAGGGATAGTTTTATAAATTTCAAGCTTGAATTTAAGCTGCAAAAGGAGATAGGTCTGTTTTCCTTTATTTGTTCTTTTAAAACTCGATTACTAGGAATTTCAACTCTAACAAATATACACAAACTGACCACGAAAGTTTTACCAGCATGCACATAACAGCATTACCTCAGTTCTGACCAAAAATGAGGCAAAACAAAGCTATAAAACAATTATGATAAATGCAAAAAGTTAAGCTACTAGGAGCATTAATAAATCATAAAACAAATTATACATAGCATCCGAGGCTATAACTTGGCACAAAACACGATAAGGACACATTTAGCTCACACACCAAAAAATTACATCCATTGCTGCAGTAGAAATATGGATTTGAATTTAACTCAAACTGGCCACCATAAATTAGCAGAGCAATCTACATTTCATGAGAAAGGTCTCAAATTGGGCTAAATAAATACAATAACATTTTTGCATTCAATTTATTCTACTATTTGAATCACTTACACTTCAAATTTGATTCGATTCCAAAAAAATACTTGAAATACAATTAATAAGTCGTTAAATAGCAAATGAACTCAATTTTTTTATCAAATTTTAAAATTGGTTACCACATGTCGTGTGTATGTCCAAAATTCATCTCTGATTTATAAAACATACTATTAAGCATGGCAGAGCTACAGCAGAAAGTTGGAAGGCATTTGATCAACCGATAAATTTAAACAATTCATAAATGGAGAACAGGCTGAAATCAATATAAATTCATAACTGAAGATATACACATGATTTAAGTGCCATTTTTCTGCACAATGCCAGCAATGATAATACTGACAACATATCCAAAATTCAAACCCAAGGCATTTATACTTTTCAAGTTATTTAAAATTTGCTCAAACTGATAAATTCAAATTCATTAAAAAACTATACTGAAATTTGAAAAATTCCTTTCTAGAAAAGTTAGTTTTCTTAACAAGGATTCCAGAACAGTTGAGTTTGCATTTTTACGATTTTCCTGTGGTTTTATAACAATTTTACAAGGTTCAACTTGTTAACCCCAGATCTGTAGATGTCGTTTTGCAGAAAGGACCCCCGATCTAAAACTAAGATTACAATCGGGTCCCCGGAGGTGGAGCAAGGCTGGCCGGCGGCGAGGGGTGGCCGGACTCCGGCGAGTGAGCGGCTAGGGTGGGGTTTGGACTCACCCTCGGTCGCTTGGTGTGGTCAGTTCGGCGGGAAACATCTCCGGCGACGGTCGGCGGCGAGGGAGGCGGCGGTCGGCCGCGGCGACCGTAATGCCGGCGAGCAGGTGAGTCGACCGGCCAAAGCACGTGCCCGGGAGGGTCCAAGGGGTGCTGGTGGAGCCTTCTGCGATGCTTGAACTCGAGCATGGGCGGTGTACCATGGGGCGCACCGGCGACAGCGGACGCGGAGGAGCGGCGCGGTGCGGCGCCCGAGCAATAGCGAGGAAGGAGGGTACATGGGGTGTCGGGAGGGCCTAATGGCGTGCATGCAAGCCAGGTGGCTCGGCCGGCCGGGCCCGGCGTGTGGGCGCGGCGCGTGGCCGTGGCGACGGCGTGCGCACGGCGCGGCCGGCCGGCCGGCGCGCGCGCGCGGGCGTGTGGGGAGGCCGGCGCGAGGCGCGTGGACCGGCCGACGAAAACCGACGCGTGGTCCTCGCCGTGACGCCGGCGTATGGACGGCGGGCGGTGTGGGCCGGTGCGTGGCGCGGCGCGGCGCCGACAGTGCGACGTCGCGCGTGGAGCGCGCTCCGGCGTTCCAGCCCCAAATAAATTTGTTTTGGCTCTACTTTGACTGATTCAAACTCAAAAACTTTGAACTAAAGTTCAAATTTGCCAAATACGAAAGTTGTAGACCAGATAATCCTCTCCAACTTTCGTAAAGGCCGACCGGTCGAATTCTCAACAAATTTGGAGATAAACTTCCTCGAAGTTGCAGATTTGTATGGTTCGGTCAAACTGTTCAGCAGGGCTTTGACTGAGTTTTTGAGGGCTCAAATCTTAGAATTTGAAATGCCCGTAATGGAATGAAATGTGTTCCCGCAAAAACTGAGGAACTTTGGTGTTGGCCGATTTTGAAGTTCTATTTTGAAATTTTGAGAACGCGCAAGAAAACTAATCCAGCATTTAAGGAGCACTTGGGCTTTGACCACGGTTTGGGATTTTGACCAAGGTCTTTTGTGCAAAAGTGTGACCAACAATGTCAAACTTGCTTAGGGACCAATTAACCTTGATTAACAAAGCTAGGTGATGTCATTAGCACAGTTAAACATCAGGGATGTTACAGCCTACCCCCCTTAACAAGGATCTCGTCCCGAGATCGGAATTTTAAAAAAAAACCAAGGTTGGGGAAAAGACACTTACGATTCTGGACTTGTAAGAATCCCGGATAATGAGTGTTAAGCTAGTGTTCAGTTTCCCATGTGGCTTCCTCTTTCCATATGATGACTCCATAAGACCTTGTACATGGTCACTGATTTTCTCCTTGTCTTCCTCTCCTTTGTGTCAAGAATCCGCATCAGATGTTCTACCAGCGAAAGATCTGGTTGTATCCATGCGTTGGCTTCATTGATACCCTCATTTCAGGTTCATGGGCACACTTTCTTAATTGAGACACGTGGAACACGTTGTGGATAGTAGAAAACCGCTCGGGTAGGCGAATGTGATAAGCAACCGGTCCACAAATTTCTGTAATTTCATAAGGGCCAATGTATCTTGGAGCTAACATCCCTTTTACTCCAACTCTTTGTACCCCTTTTGTGGGTGAAACTCTAAAATACACCTTTTCACCAACTTGGTATTCCCTTACAGCTTTTCCCTCGTGATGGTAACTCTTTTGTCTCATTTGCACGGCTTTTAAGTTTTCTTTTATCACTTCGACCCTCTCTTCGGCTTCTTTAACAAAATTTGGGACAAAGAACTTCTGCTCTCGTACCTGAGACCAGTTCAAAGGGGTGCGGCATCTTCACCCATAAAGAGCCTCAAAAGGTGCCATCTTCAAACTAGCCTGATAGCTGTTATTGTAAGAAAATTCTGCCAGGGCCAAGCATTTGTCCCAACTCTTGTCAAAGTGAATGATACATGCTCGAAGCATGCCTTCGACGATTTGGTTGACTCTTTCGGTCTGCCCATCCGTCTGAGGATGATAGGCGGAACTACGGATTAACTTTGTTCCCAAGTTTTCGTGTAACTGTGCCCAAAAACGAGCTATAAACTGAGGACCTCAATCAGAAATGATGGTCTTAGGGATTCCGTGCAATCGCACTATGCGGTCAAGATAGATCTCTGCATAGTCTTTGGCTGAGTAAGTGCTGTTAACAACGATGAAGTGTGCGGTCTTGGTTAACCTATCCACCACGACCCAGATAGAATCGTGATTCCTGGATGTGAGTGGCAATCCCACAATGAAATCCATGCTGATGTCATCCCATTTCCACGAAGGAATGGGCAAAGGCTGGAGAGTACCTGCTGTTTTTAAATGGCTTGCCTCGATTCTGGAACATGTGTCGCACTCAGAAACATACTTTGCTATGTCGACCTTCATGTTAGACCACCAAAAATTCCCTTTCAAATCTTGGTACATTTTACTACTCCCAGGGTGAATTGAGGACTTGGAGAGATGAGCCTCATCCAAAATTTCCTTCCTGAGGGTACGGTCTTCTGGAACAACGAGACACTGCCCAAACCAAATTGTACCATTTGGATCTTGTCGGAAGCACGTGTATTTTGGATCATTTTGAGACAACCTCTGTTTGATGGTTTTAATTCCGTCGTCACTGGCTTGAGCCATTAATAATTTATCCCACAAGACAGACTCTACCAAGATGGTATTCATCATGCCTTGAGGAACAATTTCTAGGCATAATTTACTTAGTTCGCTGCACAGGGTGTCCCTATATGATTCCGCAGACAAGCAGTAACAATGACTCTTGCGGCTGAGAGCATCCACAACTACATTGGCTTTGCCGGGGTGGTAGTACACCTCAAGATCGTAATGTTTAATGTGCTCCAATCAGCTCCTTTGACGCATATTCAAATCAGTTTGAGTAAAGATATACTTGAGACTTTTATGATCCGTGTAGATGTTGCAATGGGTTCCCATTAAGTAATGCCTCCAGATTTTTAAGGCATGAACGACCGCTGCTAGCTCAAGATCGTGAGTTCGATAATTCTTCTCGTGTGGGCGGAGTGCTCTGGAAGCATAAGCAATAACTCAGTTTTCTTGCATAAGGGCACAACCCAGACCTGTGCCCGAGGCATCACAATAAACCTCATATGGCTTGGAGTTATCGGGTTGAGCTAACACTGGGCTGAAGTTAGGTACTGTTTTAGAGATTGGAAAGCATTCTCACATTTTTCATCCCACACAAATTTGACTCCTTTCTTCAATAATTCAGTCATAGGTTTGGCGATTCTAGAAAAATCCGGAACAAAGCGACGGTAATACCCAGCCAACCCAAGAAAGCTTCTAATTTGATGGACGGACTTTGGTGGCTTCCAGTCCATCACCTCTTGTACTTTACTTGGATCCACGGATATACCATTACTAGAGATGGTATGCCCCAAAAACTTGACACTATCCAACCAGAATTAGCATTTGGAGAACTTGGCATACAATTTATGATCCCTCAAACGTTGAAGAACAATGCGAAGATGTTCAACATGCTCTTCTTCGCTTTTGGAATAAACCAAGATGTCGTTGATGAAAACCACAACGAGTTTATCTAGTTCAATCATGAACACTGAGTTCATGAGATACATGAAGTAGGCAGGTGCATTAGTAAGACCGAAGGACATAACCAGATATTCATACAGCCCATATCGTGTGGAGAAGGCAGTCTTAGGAATATCGCAAGGCCGAATCTTTATCTGATGATAACCCGACCTAAGATCAATTTTGGAAAAGACCTTGGCTCCGGCTAGTTGATCAAACAGTACATCAATGCGGTGCAGGGGGTATTTGTTTTTGATAGTGACCGCATTGAGAGGGCGGTAATCCACGCATAGCCTCAAAATACCATCTATCTTTTTAACGAAGAGAGCAGGACATCCCCAAGGAGAAGAACTCGGGCGAATGAAACCCTTGTCCAGTAATTCTTGAAACTGGGTCTTCAACTCAGCCGGCTCCTTCGGTGGCATACAATAAGCTCTTTTCGAAATAGGTGTCGTACCAGGTTGTAGTTCAATCACGAACTCAATGTCCCGATCTGGTGGCATGCCCGGCAGATCATCAGGAAAGACATCCGGATAGTCACAGACCACTGAGATTTCCTCTAAGTTTGTGGCTATTGAGACATAGGCACTGGGGTCCATAGATCCCCTCAAAGGTAAGTAAAGAGTCGAGGCACCGACACCAGGTGAAGTGATTTCTATTCTTCGTTCAGCAATATCCAATGTTACTTTATGATGTGTCATCTAATCCATTCCCAAAATGACATCTATTCCATCTAGTCCCAAGGTTAAGAGATTGGTCTGGAAGACCTTGCTACCTAGCTGCAAAGGTACACTCTTGACTAGTGTGTTGGAGGATATTTTCCCTCTGGGGGTTGCGATCCTATACTCATTCTTAACTCGGAGCACATTTAGACCCAAGTTGACTTGTGTACTTTGGTTCATAAATCTATGTGTAGCATCAGAATCAAAAAAAATCTTAACAGGTTTGCCATGGATAGAGAAGGTACCCGTCATAACTGCTGCTCCCTCAGGAATTCCCACCATTGTGGTAAAGTTGAGACGACCCTGCTTGACTTGCACGGTCTGCTTCTTTCCCTTGTCCTTATTATTCTGAGTTTGTCCCCATCCCTGATTTTGCTGCCTGGGTTGAGGACAGGTATTCATAAAATGTCCAGGTTTCCCACAATTGTAGCAGTGTCCTTCATTGTTGGTGCGGGCAGGTGGGGGTGCATTGGGCCTAGCATTCTGTTGCTGAAAATTTGTGGAATGGAAATGCCCTTGCTGCTGATTTTGGGGAGGTTTCACAACCCATCGCCCAGAACATTGGTTCCGCTGAAAATTCTGTGGTGCCTTCTGAACTATGCGGTGTTAGAGTTGAACACAGCCTTCCTTTTCTTTGCATTCTGCACCTTCTTCATTGCATCCTCCTGGGATATGGCCCGGTCCACTATCTCATGATAGTTGTTCGTCTTGATGGGGTTCAGCTTTTCATAGAGCTCAGGATCAAGACCCCTACGAAAGTGATCCATCTTCTTGGCATGTGTATCAACATAGTAGTCACCATACTGACATAGGTTGTTGAATTTCTGTGCATACTGATACACAGAGTCAGAACCCTGTGATGACTAGGAGCGTCCCGGTGGTCGATGGATGACCGCTCGTCAGCGATGAGTGATTGACAACGGGTGTTGGACTGACTCTTGGCTCAGTGCGCAGGTGTAGGCTGCGGCCTAGTTCGTGCTGTTGCAGGTGAAGAACGGGCGCGAAAGGTCTTCAGCCTTGAGGGGCCTCCGGGAGATGGAGAGACAAGTAGGCTCGGTTCGAGGGACCCGGTGGACGGAGGGACTAGGTGCGGGCCACATGGTCGCGAGACGAGCAAGACGAAGTCATGGACGATCGAGCCGGTGCACGGTGGCGATCGAGTCACGAGGCTTGGCGGGAGGCCGGACTGAGCAAGCGGGGTTTGGTGGTTTGCCCACAAAACCATCGGAGGACGGTTTCTTGGTTTGGGACTCAAAACCAAGTCCGAATACCCAACACGACGGAGACGGGATCCGGGCGTGTCGGGAAGCTTTGAAGCGGAGGACACGCGGCGGGATCACATGGCTTGCGTCGGGAGGATGCGGGGTGCGGCAAAGGTGTGTCCGTCCGATGGCAAGACCCACAAATATTACATAAATGCCCCTGCGTGGGTTGTATCGCTAGTAGTTGAGTTAGGGATAGTCGAGTCATTTCCCACACCGGCGGGACCCGATATATAAGCCATGTGTGTGTGTGTGGATGGCTCTCTCTCTCCTAGACTTAGGGTTTCATTTCCCCCTCCCATTTTCTCATTTTCGTAGCTATTCTCTTCTCCATTTGTCTCTAGGCTAGTATGAGAGCTTCATGTGAGATTTGTTGAGAGGAATGGATGCTAGGGCGCCATGCTAGACCTTGTGAATCTTTCCTGGTTTGTATAGAAGATTCAGCGTTGTGTTTTTCGTGGTCTTTTTCGTGCTTGTTTTTGGTGCCTTTGTTCTCGGTGTGATTCCGCAGATTTGAGTGGGTTTCTCCCCGCATTTCTTTGAGGGAAACATGTATGGATGTCTCGTGCATCTTTGTGATTGATCTTGTGCCCTCAAACGTCGGGAAACCACTTCGATTCAAGGTTTTTCGTTCCGTGCTCTAGCTTTTGGTGGTGCTCGAAGGATTCGCGATTCCGGTGATTTAGGGAGTTAGGAGGCAAGATTTTTGGGCTATAGCATCCTTGTGTGACGCTTTTCATGTCCCCAAACCCTTGTCTCTATAGCTTCTACCATTTGGGAAATCGATGATGATTTGGGGGAGTTGACTTTCGGGGTCATGCGTTTTCTGCTCTGTCTGCACCTCGCGCACGGTCCGCGAAGACCAGGCAGACAGTCCGCGCCGTCCTTGTTCGTCGGGTGTTCTTCGTGTTCTTGCTCGCCTTTTGTTTCGAACCGTTGTGGCTTTGAGTTTTCGTTGGGCGAAGTTTTGTACGGTCCGCGTGTACCGGGCGGACGTTCCGCGGGTGCCTGGCGGACAGTCCGCGTGCTCCCCGCGGACGGTACGTTATTCAGGGTCGTCACTGGAGGTTCTGTTTGCATTATTGGATGGTCCGCGGCGCAGGGCCGAACGGTCCGCGGTGTGTGTGCGGACAGTCCGCCCCACCTGGCCGGACGGTCCGCCCCACCTGGCCGGACGGTCCGCCAGAGCCTGAGTGCTTTGTTCCTCGGTTCGATTCCTCCCTTCCTTCTTTCGTGCTTCCATGTGTGCTTCAAGGAATCGTTCCTAAGACTAGAGGTTGATCCATAGCCTCGTTGTCTTGGCGATTGGTGTGTGATTTGATCCATCGCTTGTGTGTGACCGGGATTTGACTAGGATATAGGCCGGGTTCTTTGAGAAGAATTTTTATCGGCTCCTATTCACTCCCCCCTCTCTAGTCGCCATCTGATCCTTCAATTGGTATCAGAGCTTGGTGCTGGATACTTTGTGACTTTGACAAGTCTTGAATCCCAAGATGGCGTACGTTGAGCGGGGCGGTCCGCCGTACTTCGATGGGAAGGGTTACCACAAGTGGGCGGCTCGTATGATGATCTTTCTTCGTGGAACGTTGTTGGATTTCATTGTGCTTGACAAGACCTATGCTATTCCGGTCAACATCCATACTATTATGGTGACCGATGCCGGTGCTAAGGCCAAGTATGAGGCAAATGCAAAAGCCGTTTATCACTTGGTCCGGAGCTTGTGTGATGCTGAGTTTGAGCGTGTTCGCCATTTGAATCTTGCTTGGCAAATTTGGGAGAAGTTGTTGGTTGCTCACGGTGGCGATAACCATGTGAAGGCTCGCCTCTTTGTCTCTTACCGGATGCAATATGAGAACTTCACTCAACTTCCCGGTGAGGACATTGATGCGATGTTTCAAAGGTTCACCGCCATCGTGAACAACATGAAGGCTAATGTTGAGGATTTCCCTTACACTGAGCATGATCAAGCTTTGAAGCTCTTGCATGTCTTGGACCCAAATGTTTGGGGTGCTAAGGTTGAGGCCGTCAAGGAGTCTGTGCAATATTTGACTATTGAGTTGGATGACCTCTTTTCTAAGCTCAAGTCAGCTGAGGTTGAAAGGAAGTTGCAATCCAAGCATGAGGGCTCGACTGACCATAGCCTTGCTCTTGTGGGCGGATCAAAGGGCAAATCTAACCCTTCCTGTCGACAGTTTTCCTTGTCTTCCCTTATGTCTATTCTAGATGAGGAGTTTGATGTGCTGGCGAGGAGGAGCTGGCCTTGCTCTCAAGGAGGTTTGATCGACTACATGAGAGCTGGAGGAATGCAAGGCAGAGCTCGGGGACATGCTACAAGTGTGGCAAGCGTGGACACTTCATCGCCGAGTGCCCGGAAGCGGAGAAGAACAAGTACAAGATGAGCGAGTACAAGGCGCACCCGAGGCGTGAAGACAAGTACTCCTCCAAGGGCAAGCACTTCAGCAAGTCCAAGAGCAAGGACAAGGACAAGGACAAGCGGCGACCGAGCAAGGGCGACTACAAGAAGGACAAGGCAAGAGCCATGGTGGCCGGTGCAAGCGATGTCGACTCAAGCTCAAGCGACGCGCAGTCAAGCTCAAGCAGTGAAGATGAAGACGCCGGGAGGCGCAAGGGCAAGAAGAGTGCAAGCCGTAACCTCTGTGGATTGAGCTGTGTGGCGCTTGAAGGATTTTGTGGCATGGCCCATAGCTCGAGCAGCAAGAAGAGCGACAAGGAAGACAGCGACTCTGACTCGGAGGATGAGGTCAATCGTGACCCCGACTCTTTGCTTGCTGAGATCACTAGGTTGAATGGCTTGATTGACAACCGTGATAGTGTGTTGAGAGATGCTAAGAAGATGAGGAAAGATCTTAGGGCTCAACTTGAGAATGCTAGTGAGAAAGTAGGAGAGTTAGAGTACAAATTGCTTGAATTGAAACTTGAGAATGACTCTTTGAAACTTGCTCATACTACTCCTGACGATGTTGAGTGTCTTGAGTGTGATGCATGGTTGAATGAGATCAAGTTGCTTAATGAGAAGAATGCTTCTACTTTGGCTAAACTAGATGCTCTTAGGACTGAGTATGATGAGCTTAAGCCTAGACCCACTTTGCTTGGTGCTTGTAAATCATGTCCTACTATGCATGCTAAGCTTGTTGATGCTCGTTATACTATTAGCACTTTGGAAGCTTCTTTGAAATCACCTGTTGTCAATGCATGCACTAGCTGTGATGAAGTTACATTGCGCAATCTTGAACTTACTTCCCGTTTGGATGTCATCTATGAGGAGAATGACTATTTGAGGAAGGTGTTGGGTTGGTTGTACGGGCGGGAACCTCAATTGAAAATCATGATTGAGGAGTTCAAGAGAGGCGATGGTCGTGGTTTGGGTTTTGAGAAGTTGGGTGAGAAAGTGGAAGAGAACAGTGGGGAGAGTGTGTATGAGAAGTGTGTTGAGTCTAACCCCGAGTTTGAGGTGATCGGAGACATTCAAGTCCCACTTCCAAAAGCACCCAAGAACTCTTTCACACCAAAGCCCAACCACCTTTGCAACAAGCTTGACACAACCCAAGATCCACCCAAATTCCCACCTAAGACAAATGACTTCCATAAACCGGTGAAGTTTGTGAGTGAGAAGGGTGAGAAGCCTAAAGAGAAGCCAGAGCTAAAACCAAAACCCATCCCCTTCAGGTGTGAGTATTGTGGCAAGGAGAGGCACCTAGCAGAGTTTTGCTACAAGAGGAAGAGGGATGAGAGGCTTGCTAGGGAGCAAGCAAACCAGGACAGGTATCGCCAGTCTCATGGTATCCTTGAGCCTAGAGTGCTACTTCCACGGGGTGTGGGAAGTGTGAATAGTGTTGGTAGAGTTGGAGCTCAGGGTGGTAGGCTCCCACAGAGAGGTGGTGGTGAGAGGTTTGTTAGGAGAGATGATGGTGTGCGTGCTGGTGAGAGGTTTGGTCGGGCTCGTGGTGGTTTTGCTGGACGCCCCCCTACTCGTCCTCAATACGGGTTTAGGGGAGATGATCGCAGCTTTGGGTTCCAGAGGAACTACGGACCACGTTTTCCCCCTCGTGGTGCTCGTACTCATTCCATGGGACATGGGAAGTTTGGTGTCAAGGGAATGATGTTTGCTAACCCCTCTTTTGAGCAGATGGCTCGACACTGGTTTAACTTTCTTTGTGCTAAGCCCAGTGTCGAGTCGCTAGCTCATTCTCGTTCTTGTTTCGACCACGGGCGGGGAGGCTTGGAGAACATTTGGTTGATCGACTCCGGATGTTCTCGACACATGACCGGAGATAAGAAGTGGTTCTCCAGCCTCACCCCAGTGAAGGAAAAGATGTACACCACATTTGGGGACAATGGACGAGGAAGGGTGATTTCTGAGGGTGTTGTGCATGTGAGTGACAAGGTAACGTTGAAGAGGGTTGCTCTTGTGAAGTCTTTGGGTTTCAATTTGCTTTCGGTTTCTCAGTTGCTTGATGAAGGTTTTGAGGTGCGTTTCAAGTCCGGTGAGTCTCGTTTCTTTCGGATTCTCGAGGTTATCTTGTCTGTATGATCATCCCCGAGGGTCAGATTTTCAGGGCTGATTTCTCTCGTTCTTTGGGTCCTGCTCGCTGTTTGATGGCTGGTCCTTCTTCTGATTTGTGGAAATGGCATAGGCGGTTGGGACACTTGAGCTTTGATTTGGTTTCTCGCTTGAGTGGTCTTGACCTTGTCCGAGGATTGCTGAGGTTGAAGCTTGAGAAGGATTTGGTTTGTGCTCCATGTAGGTATGGCAAGATGGTAGCCACTCCCCATCCACCCCTGACCGATGTCATGACCGAGCGTCCGACAGAGCTGTTGCATATGGACCTTGTTGGGCCAGCTCGAGTTCGCTCGGTGGGTGGGAAGTGTATGTCCTTGTTATGGTGGACGATTACTCTCGCTATGCCTGGGTGTTTTTCTTGGAAGACAAGAGTGAGACATTTGGTTTTGTTCGAGATCTGATCGTGAGGTTGAAAAATGAGAGGCATGGGAATGTCATTCGAGCTATCCGCAGTGATAATGGCTCAGAGTTCAAGAACTCTCGTTTTGATGCTTTTTGTCGTGATCTAGGTCTTGAACATCAGTATTCGACCCCTTATGTGCCCCCGCAAAATAGAGTTGTGGAAAGGAAAAATCGAACTCTTTGTGAGATGGCTAGGACGATGCTCGATGAGCATAGGACTCCTAGGAGGTTTTGGGCTGAGGCGGTCAATACGGCTTTTCATGTTTCTAACAAGATTTTATTGCGAGCTTTCAAGAAGAAGACCTGTTATGAGCTTATGCATGGTCGGGCACCCAAGGTGAGTCATTTCCGAGTTTTTGGTTGCAAATGCTTTATTCTTAAGAAGGGAAAACTCGACAAGTTTGAGGCTAGGTCTAGTGATGGGATTTTCTTTGGATATGCTAACCATTCTAGAGCCTATAAGGTGCTTAACCTTGAGACTAACAAAATCATGGAGACTTGCGAGGTAACCTTCGACGAGACAATTCCATGTACCTCTCTTGGCTTTGAATGTGCAGGTGATGAGGAGATGGCCGAGGATCTCTTTGAAGAAAAGAAGGATGAAGCTGGAGATGATGATGGGGAGAACCATGCACCTGAAGCTGAGTGTGTACCCACTACTTCCCCTACGACCACTACGGAGCGTGGACCGTCTACTTCATGGACAACGACGGTGTGACAAGAGGACCAGGTGAGAGAAGCTGAAGGTGAGGGGGAGGTAGTCTTCAGGCGTGAGGCTCCCCGGCGGATTCAAGAAGTGCATCCCCTATCAAGCATCATTGGGGACATCGACGAACGTACTACACGATCAAGGTCTAGGAATTCCTCTCATTTCACTCATGCTGCATTTGTTGCCACTTTTGAGCCCAAGGACACTAGACATGCTTTATCTGATGCAAACTGGGTCAATTCTATGCATGAGGAGTTGGAAAACTTTGAGAGGAACCAGGTGTGGGAGTTAGTTGAACCACCTCCAAATTGCCATCCTATAGGAACCAAGTGGGTTTGGAAGAACAAAGAGGGAGAGAATTGGATGGTTGTGAGGAACAAGTCCAGACTTGTTGCTCAGGGATATAGTTAGAAGGAGGGGATCGACTATGAGGAGATCTTTGCTCATGTGGCCCATCTTGAGGCAATTCGTATCCTTCTAGCCTTTGCCGTGGCTAAAGGGTTCAAGTTGTTTCAGATGGATGTGAAGAGTGCCTTTCTAAATGGGGTCATAGAGGAGGAGGTGTATGTGAAGCAGCCACCTGAGTTTGAGAGTGAGTTGTACCCACACAGGGTGTACAGGTTGAAAAGGGCTCTGTATGGGTTGAAACAGGTGCCCCGGGCTTGGTATGGGAGATGGAGGGGTTTTCTGGTGAGCAGAGGGTTTGTGATGGGTACTGTGGATAGGGCCCTGTTTCTCCTCAAGCATGGAAATGACTTGTTGATTGTGCAGATTTACGTGGATGATATTGTTTTTGGTGGCTCGTCACATAACCTTGTTGCCATGTTTGCAGATGAGATGAGCAGGGAGTTCGAGATGAGCATGATGGGCGAGTTGCAGTAGTTTCTCGGGTTGCAGATCAAGCAAGTGAAGGATGGGACATTTGTACATCAGACCAAGTACATGAAAGACATGCTGAGAAAGTTCCAGATGCAAGATGTGAAGCCTTTGTCGACACCCATGGGGAGTATGGCTACTTTGGATGCGGACGAGGACGGAGAACCAGTGGACCAGCGGGAGTACAGGAGCATGATCGGCTCCCTCCTCTACTTGACGGCGACGAGGCCAGACATACAGTTCTGTGTGTCTGTGCGCTCGTTTTCAGGCTTCGCCGAGGACATCACATCGACAGGCCGTCAAGAGGATCTTCAGGTACCTACAGTCTGCCCCTAGTCTTGGCCTTTGGTATTCTTCTTCCTCGACTCTTTCTCTTCTTGGTTTTTCCGATGCGGATTTTGCTGGTTGTCGAGTCGAGAGGAAGTCTACTTCTGGTACTTGCCAGTTTCTTGGGTCTTCGTTGGTTTCATGGTCTTCCCGCAAGCAGTCGTAGTGTAGCTCAGTCTACCACCGAGGCAGACTATGTTACAGCCGCGAGTTGCTGTTCCCAGCTGTTATGGATTTCATACACTTTGAGAGACTTTGGTGAGGAGTGCACCCAGATCCCACTTCTTAGTGATAGCACCAGTGCCATAAGCATAGCGAAAAACCCTGTGCTTCACTCCAGAACCAAACATATAGAGGTGAGGTACCATTTCTTGAGGGACAATGTGGAGAAAGGGACCATTGTGTTGAGCCATGTCCCTACCCAAGATCAGCTTGCAGACATTTTCACAAAGCCTCTCGACCAAGCTACATTTGTGCGCTTGGGGGGGGGGAACTTGGGGTTTGCTGCCCTTTCTAGTTGATTCTTGGGGGATTTCCTTTTTGTACCATATGTATCATACCATGTTTATTTTGATGTATATACATGCTTTGCTTGATGTATAAACCATGATAGGATAGCCATCTTGTTATATATCATATTGCATTTGTACCATATTGCATTTTAGGATGATGAGCTTCTTTTATATGCCTTGTTTGAGTTTCTTTGGCTATTTGTGAGATATTGGTCATATGTGTGGAGAAATGGCTATGTGAGGCTATGCTCTTGGAATATTTGAGATATATATGTTGTGAGATAGCCCTTTCTGAATCAAATGCTAATCTTGACTAATTTTGATGAAATGTGCTCCACTCATGTGTAGTAGTGTATCCATGTCACGTTTTGGTATAAATGTGCTTTCTATGCTTAGATTGTGCTTGGATGTCTTTTGCTTGCATTTGGGCCAAAGGCCGAATATCATTGTGAATGTTTAGCCTATGTTGCATTCAAGGGGGAGCATAAGCTTCTTTTTGCCGCAGAGGCACTTCATGTACCATGAAATGAATTAATCTTGAAAAGAAGTGTGTATGCTTGAACAATGCTCTACCCACCATGTTTATGCTTAAAATGTTTTATCTTTCACACATGGGTGCAAAACATGTTGCATGATGTTCACCAGTGGAGAAGTCTCCCCGAAGTGGAGACATGGCTCATGAGCTTTAACATGACATGCTTTGCTTTATGGGCGTTTGCAATGATCTTTTGTTAAGAATTGGAATATCCTTGTATGATCTCTGGATGATATGCATGTTTTTGGCTCGAATATGACATGGATAGGCTTTTACATTTGAAGTGAGCCATCTTTTGATATAATTATTCAAATCTGAAAATTTGTTTTGTCACATGCCTGTATTTCTATATATTACTTGTGGCGATGCTTTGACTATGTTATGATCCATATATGTGCTCTTTGTCTCATTTCTAGCCTTTGACACTAAATTTGGCCTATTTGAGAAGCTCATGTAGATGTTTATATGCTTTGTTTTGCATTTCTGCATTTTCACCTTGATTCATACATTGTCAACAAGGGGGAGAAGAGGTGAGCTTAATGAAAATTCAGAAGAGGTGAGCTAAAATTTGGAAGTTTGCATCCACTTGTTCAGGGGGAGCTTTCTTGCTGTTTTCGGTGTGGAGTTTGTGCTTTGCTTGGCTTGTGACCTTTCTTTGCCTTTCTTCGGTTTTGGTCATGAGTTGCGCCTCTTTGTTTTTCTTTCTTCTTTCTTTCTTTCTCTGAATTTCATTTCGCGTTGTGTGTTGTCAATGCACTCATCAAGGGGGAGATTGAGGACCAGGAGCGTCCGGTGGTCGATGGATGACCGCTCCTCAGTGATGAGTGATTGACAACGGGTGTTGGACTGACTCTTGGCTCAGTGCGCAGGTGTAGGCTGCGGCCTAGTTCGTGTTGTTGCAGGTGAAGAACGAGCGCGAAAGGTCTTCAGCCTTGAGGGGCCTCCAGGAGATTGAGAGACAAGTAGGCTCGGTTCGAGGGACCCGGTTGATAGCGGGACTAGGTGCTGGCCACATGGTGGCGAGACAAGCAAGACGAAGTCATGGACGATCGAGCCGGTGCACGGTGGCGGTCGAGTCAAGAGGCTTGGCAGGAGGCCGGACCGAGCACGCGGGGTTTGGTGGTTTTCCCACAAAACCATCGGAGGACGGTTTCTTGGTTTGGGCCTGAAAACTAAGTCCGAAGACCCAACATGATGGAGACGGGATCCGGGCGTGTCGGGAAGCTTCGAAGCGGAGGACACGCGGTGGGATCGCATGGCTTGCGTCGGGAGGACGCGGGGTGCGGCAAAGGCGTGGCCGTCCGATGGCAAGACCCACAAACATTACATAAATGCCCCTGCGTGGGTTGTATCGCCAGTAGTTGAGTTAGGGGTAGTCGAGTCATTTCCCACACCGGCGGGACCCGATATATAAGCCATGAGTGTGTGTGGATGGCTCTCTCTCTCCGGGACTTAGGGTTTCATTTCCCCCTCCCATTTTCTCATTTTCGTAGCTATTTTCTTCTCCATTTTTCTCTAGGCTAGCATGAGAGCTTCATGTGAGATTTGTTGAGAGGGATGGATGCTAGGGCGGCATGATAGACCTTGTGAATCTTTCCTGGTTTGTATAGAAGATTCGGCGTTGTGTTTTTCGTGGTCTTTTTCGTGCTTGTTTTTGGTTCCTTTGTTCTCGGTATGATTCCGCGGATTTGAGTGGGTTTCTTCCCGGATTTCTTTGAGGGAAACATGGATGGATGTCTCATGCATCTTTGTGATTGATCTTGTGCCCTCAAACGCCGGGAAACCACTTCGATTCAAGCTTTTTCGTTCGGTGCTCTAGCTTTTGGTGGTGCTCGAAGGATTCACGATTCCCGGTGATTTAGGGAGTTAGGAGGCAAGTTTTTTGGTCTATAGCATCCTTGTGTGACGCTTTTCAAGTCCCCAAACCCTTGTCTCTATAGCTTCTACCGTTTGGGAAATCTGATGATGATTTGGGGGAGTTGACTTTCGGGGTCGTGCGTTTTCTGCTCCGCCTGGTCCTCGCGGATGGTCCGCGAGGACCAGGCGGACAGTCCGCGCCGTCCTTGTTCGTCAGGTGTTCTTCGTGTTCTTGCTCGCCTTTTGTTTCGACCCGTCGTGGCTTTGCGTTTTCGTTGGGCGAAGTTTCGGACGGTCCGCGTGTACCGGGCGGACGGTCCGCGGGTGCCTGGCGGACAGTCCGTGTGCTCCCCGCGAACGGTCCATTATTCGGGGTCGTCTCTGGAGGTTCTGTTTGCATTATCGGACGGTCCGCGGCGCAGGGCCGGACGGTCCGTGGTGTGTGTGCGGACAGTCCGCGGCAGCGGGCCGGACGGTCCGCGTGGCCCGTGCGGACGGTCTGCCCCACCTGACCGGACGGTCCGCCAGAGCCTGAGTGCTTTGTTCCTCGGTTCGATTCCTCCCTTCCTTGTTTCGTGCTTCCGCGTGTGCTTCAAGGAATCGTTCCTAAGACTAGAGGTTGCATAGCCCCGTTGTCTTGGCGATTGGTGTGTGATTCGATCCATCGCTTGTGTGTGACCGGGATTTGACTAGGATATAGGCTGGGTTCTTTGAGAAGAATTTTTACCGGCTCCTATTCACTCCCCCCTCTCTAGTCGCCATATGATCCTTCACCATGCCTCAAGTTCAAGAGCTCATTCAACTTCCTCTCCACCATCCCCTTAGGAATGTGATGATTCTTAAACGCAGTCTTGAATTCTGCCCACGTGATCTCATGCCCATTAGGCTTCATCATTTTGAAGTGATCCCACCAAAGTAGTGCCGGACCACGAAGATACATTGCTGCAAACATAACCTTTCGCTCCTCGGAGCATAGCAAGGTGAGAACATCCAGCTTGGCTTCAATAGCACGCAGCCAAGCATCAGCCTCGAATGGTTCCTCCGCTTTGTGAAAAAACGGCGGTTTAAGTGCAGAGAACTGAGCATAAGTTGCCACTCGAGGATCTTCCTCTTGCTGATCATTATGCCGTTGATTCATCTGCTGTTGATTTTGCAGTATCTGGCGCATCATATCAGCTTGAGCGAGGAGGAAGGTCTCCATAGGCGTCATGTTCCGTGGGGGAGGTGGTGGCGGCAGGTCGCTACCACTAGCACCACCAAACCCATGGGGAGTACCGCGTGTTGATCCCACCATCTGAAAAAATTGTAATGGAGGTTAGCCACATATCCATAATCTTGTCAATATAAGCATAAACAAGAAGAACATGTGAAAAGCATTCCATCCATGCACAATTTCCAGGGAAGACAGCCATACGCTCTGCCGTATAAAATTTATATCTCGCTGCTCGATTATCGAAAGATGCTAATTTTTGGTCAGTAGTAGCAAAATTTCATTCACTACAACTTTGGTATTCAGCCGAACCATGAATTTTGACGTTAACATGCTCGAAAAATTAAATTTTCATCTGTCTGTCCAGCCTGAAATTCAGAGTGCAGCCAGTTACAGAAAAGTTCATATCTTCCAAACCGTAAAAGCAATGAGGCTGAAATTTTATGAGCATGCACACAAGGTAATTTCCAACAACTTTGGTATTCAAAAGTTGAGCTAAAAACTAAAGGAAAATGGTCAAAAAGCTCCAAGTTCAGATTGCTGTCACCCAGAAATTCCAGCCAACAGCACTGCACTAAACAGAGCATAACTTCAAATTCCATTAATCAAAATTCTTGAATTTTTCACAGCAGATCCACAACAAGATTTAGAGCAACTTTTGTATCTAGCACTTCTGCTGGAAACTAGATCTTGGGGGCCGAAAATATTCCAGAACTGAACTGCTCCCAAAAGATAGTTAGATTAAACCTTAGGACAAAGATCCTAACTTGAGTCTGGTTGATCTAAATTTTAAGAACTTTTTACAGCATACCCTTTAGAAGATTTTGAATCTTTTTCTTAGATGATTTCTGAAGAAAACTTGTTATATTGGTCGGAAAAAAGAATTCTAGACCAGCAGCTTGTTCACCTGCTACCTAGATGGACTTCATGTGCCTTTTGACAGATTTTGATCAAGTTTTAACTTCAAGTTTTAAAGTTTAAGGTTGTTGTTCACTTATGATTTTTAACATGATGCAAGCACACCTATGTGTCCTCATAGACAATTCCTTGTCAACAGAAAGTCAGTGCCGGTGGCACGACAAATAAGCTCTCCCTATAATAGCTAGTCGAAAGCTAAACCAAAGGAGTTACCGGATCTAACGAGTCGTGGTTAGTGTACCTACAAAAAATCATAGAACATCCCGAACCTTCCATGCCAGCACTCATGAAAGCGTCGACATACATTATTGTTCAATATAGAAACGGCATCCATGCATAAAGCTGTTGCATGGACAACATCCTATTTAAGACTCTGACGCGACGTGAGTGCCCATTGGGATAGACCTCACTCATCCCTCATAGGAATTCCCTGTGGTACCATCACGTATAAGACACATGACAAGACTCAAACGCGACATGGCACCCGTTGGAATAGGTCCCACTAGTCACTCACAGGACTTTCCTGTGGTACCAACATGTACAAGACACGTGACGAACTAGTATGGTTGTACAAGAAAGTAAATCTTGACTGAAAGTAATGTGCTGGAAGTTAGTCTAGATAAACCATAGTTATCTAGCCACCAGGAAAAAAACCAAAAACCTCTAGGGCCTCTCGGACTAACCATCCTTAGCGTCCCTAACGCATTTTGGAAGGCACATCTTAATCTTGCAAGTTTTATTCTAAAACATGTTATTAAGGGTGTATTAAGACCTCTGGTGTACAAGTCAAGCTCTGATGTCAGCTGTGACAGAACCGCTCAAATTAATTCCATATTATTGCCTAAACCACTCCTCTTGGCCATTAAGCAATAATATAGAAGTAACTTGTCGCCTCTGCCGGGTCAAACCCGGTAAATCACTTACATCACAGGATCGACAATTGTACATCAAACTCACACAAAGGCGAGTCCAGAGATAAACAAGTCACAAGTTATTGCATAACATCCTTCAAAGGTTCATTATTACAAACCGAGTCTTTTGCATAAAGGTAAGTAGTTCAGAGTTCGAAACACAGCGGAAATAAAAGCTAAACGACACAAGCAACATCACACGAGGCCATCTGTGATGCCACTAAGCACTGCATCCTCCCACTCATACTCCCAACCGGGTGGGAGAGAACCAGGCCACGGAAAGCCATCGTCACACACATCATCACCTGAAAAGCAACAACAAAAGCAAGGCTGAGTATACTAATACTCAGCAAGACTTAACCGTTGGGTGATTGGAAAATCACCAACTCTCTAGACATGCAAGGCTTTATGGCTGGTGGGTTGTTTTGCTGAAAAGTAACAAAGAGTATGTCCTTACTTTCAAATTTTAGCTCTAAATTCTATTCATGTAACCATTACTAGATTACCCAACTAATTCAATCATGAGTTGTACAATACAAATTAAACAAGTATACAAATTCCTTCTCAATTCCATTATTAAGGGACATAGAGTGGATGGTTAAGCAGTCTCAGATAACGGTGAGAGGCCGATGATCGATCGATTAGTAACCTTGCAAGGTGGACCTAAACATACGGGAGAATGCATACCCCAAGAATGCCAAATAAAACCAAAAGGGGTGGGGTATACACCACCCAGGCGATTCCCAACCGTCCTCAGTTCGGGATCAAGTCCACAGTCCCTGGTACAAGGTTACCCGACCACGGTATCTGACCGTCCGGATCCACCTATGCACCACCACTTAGTATCTGGGGATCACTCCCAGGTGTAGTGGTAGAGAGTTCCCTTGCCGAATTAGGAAAGTATTAGTCTTACCGGTCCCATTCCCGACAAATGTTTAGTACGTTCAAATGCTTAACCACTGACATCTATTGACCGGAGTCGGTCCCATGCTCTTACCACATGAGCCGATAAGTTCAATAAATCTTATGATCCCAACATAAGAGACCTATAGCTCGCGAGTGACGGTCATGACTCGACTTCTACCGTGGTCCTAAGCATGGCAACTAGCGACCTGACATGCTAGTATTTGGACATAGGAACCTAGGATCATGCACCTAAGGTTTCAATTCAACTCCTGAACGTAAATGCACAAGCATCACATAAAGGAAAAGTTGCAAGAGTTAACAAAAATAGGTTATGCTCCGGAGCTTGCCTTCATTGGCAAAGTCAGAAGCGAGATCCTCCGAACTTTGGTCCGGGTCTTGCTGCACTTCCACCACGTTCACTTCACCCTCAGCTGGTTCTCATTCAGACTCAGGCACCAGCTAGTAGTTTCCGTCGGGAAGTTCTATACGATATGCAGATGCATTATGATTCAAGTATACAAACTTAAGAAATTAAATTTAGTTCTGAATTCAGAGATAAACATAGGTGTTTTTGTTGGTCATATTCACCTTAACAAGCTTTTAGTTAAACTTTTCTTCACCAAGGATAAGTGGATGGGTGTAAAACTTTTATTTTTGCTTAATGGTGACTGTGTACACATATAAGCTCTTTAGTTAAGTAAACTTCACCAAAGTGTTCTGGGGCTGTCCAGGGATAGTTTTATAAATTTCAAGCTTGAATTTAAGCTGCAAAAGGAGATAGGCTGTTTTTTTATTTGTTCTTTTAAAACTCGATTACTAGGAATTTCAACTCTGACAAATATACACAAACTGACCACGAAGTTTTTACCAGCATGCACATAACAGCATTACCTCGGTTCTTACCAAATATGAGGCAAAACAAAGCTATAAAACAATTATGATAAATGTAACAAGTTAAGCTACTAGGAGCATGGATAAATCATAAAACAAATTATACATAGCATCTGAGGCTATAAGTTGGCACACAACATGATAAGGACATATTTAGCTCACACACCAAAAAATTACATCCATTGCTGCAGTAGAAATATGCATTTGAATTTAACTCAAACTAGCCACCATAAATTAGCAGAGCAATCTACACATGTCCAAAATTTATCTCTGATTTATGAAACATACTATTAATCATGGCAGAGCTACAGTAGAAAGTTGGAAGGCATTTGATCAACCGATAAATTTAAACAATTCATAAATGGAAAATAGGTTGAAATCATTATAAATTTATAACTGAAGATATACACATGATTTAAGTGCCATATTTCTGCACAATGCCAGGAATGATAATATTGACAACATATCCGAAATTCACACCCAAAGCATTTATACTTTTCAAGTTATTTTAAGTTTTCTCAAACTGATCAATTCAAATTCATTTCAAAACTATACTGAAATTTGAAAACTTCCTTTCTAGAAAAGTTAGTTTTCTTAATAAGGATTCCAGAACAATTGAGTTTGCATTTTTATGATTTTCCTATGATTTTATATCGATTTTACAAGGTTCAGCTTGTTAACCCTAGATCTCTAGATGTCGTTTTGCAGATAGGACCCCCGATCGAAAACTAAGATTACAATCGGGTCCCCGACGGCGGAGCAAGGCTGGCCGGCGGCGAGGAGTGACTGGACTCCGGCAAGTGAGCAGCTAGGGTGGGGTTTGGACTCACCCTCGGTCGCTTGGTATGGTCGGTTCGGCGGGAAATAGCTCCGGCGACGGTCGGAGGCGAGGGAGGCGGTGGTCGGCCGCGGCGACCGCAATGCCGGCGAGCAGGCGAGTCGACCGGCCAAAGCACGTGCACAGGAGGGTTCAAGGGGTGCGGGCGGTGCCTTCGCGACGCTTGAACTCGAGCGGGGGCGGTGTACCGTGGGGGCGCACCGGTGAGCTCGCGCGGAGGCGCGGTGGACACGGAGAAGCGGCGCGGTGCGGCGCCCGAGCAAATGTGAGGGAGGAGGGATGCGTGGGGCGTCGGGGGGGGGGGGGGGGCTAATGGCGCGCATGCAAGCCGGGTGGCTCGGCCGGCCGGGCCTCGGGCGTGTGGGCGCGGCGCGTGGCCCCGGCGATGGCGTGCGCACGGTGCGACCCGACGGTGGCGGCGCGGGCGTGCGGGCGTGCGGGCGTGCGGGTAGGCGGGCACGAGGCCGTGGGCCCGACAGAAGAAAACCGACGCATGGTCCTCGCCGTGACGGCGTACGGACGGTGGGCGGTGTGGGCCGGTGCGTGGAGTCGGCGCGGCGCCGACGGCGCGAGGTCGCGTGCGGAGCGCGCTCCTGCGTTCGAGCCCCAAATCAATTTGTTGTACCCTACTTTGACCGATTCAAACTCAGAAACTTTGAACTAAAGTTCAAATTCGCCAAATATGAAAGTTGTAGACCAGATAACCCTCTCCAACTTTCGTAAAGGCCAACCAGTTGAATTCTCAATAGATTTGGAGATAAACTTCCTCAAAGTTGCAGATTTGTATGGTTCGGTCAAACTGTTCAGCAGGGCTTTGACTGAGTTTTTGGGGGCTCAAACCTCATTATTTGAAATGCCCGTAATGGAATGAAATGTGTTCACGGAAAAAATGAGCAACTTTGGTGTTGGCCGATTTTGAAGTTCTATTTTGAAATTTTGAGAACGCGCAAGAAAACTAATCCAGCATTTAAGGAGCACTTGGGCTTTGACCACGGTTTGGGTTTTTGACCAAGGTCTTTTGTGCAAAAGTGTGACCAACAATGTCCAACTCGCTTAGGGACCAATTAACCTTGTTTAACAAAGCTAGGTGATGTCATTAGCATAGTTAAACATCAGGGATGTTACAACACCGGTCTGACCGGTGCCTCTCACCGGTCAGACCGGTGCAACCCTTGTTGGGTTTTTGCTCGGGTGAACGTTTGGGTGTGTTCGTTGTTGTCCCGTTTTGCTGCTGTTTCGAGGTTGGGTTGTTTTGGAGCTCAGTAGGCCTGTTTGGTGTTTTTGGGATTTCTGGCTTGTACCGGTCTGACTGGTATGCTACACTGGCCTGACCGGTGTAAGGGCTATTTTGTGGAAGTTGCCAGGTTTCACCAGCAGGGACCGGTCTGACTGGTGGTGCTCACCGGCCTAACTGGTGTGGGTCACTAAGGCTCGAGTCTTGTGTTCCACTCCGTTCTCGGGTCTGTAAGGTTGGGAGTTGGTTCCTAGGTCTAGTAGCACTCCAGTGGTTGTGTGGGCTTGGCCAACTTGGGTAGTGAGTCAGAGACGTGTGTAGGAAGTTGTGTTCATCTTGTCGAAGCCTTCATCTCCTTCGAGAAGAATTTTTATCGGCTCCCATTCACTCTCCCCCCTCTCTGGTTCACTGTATCGGTCCTTCAAGTGGTATCAGAGCCATTTACAGGTCTTGATTGACTCTAACCAGTCTAAGATCCAAGGATGGCATACCTGGAATGGGGTTCGGGTCCTCCACACTTCGATGGCAAAAACTACCATATGTGGAGTAAGTGGATGGCGGCGTTCCTCCGTGGAAAGGGTTAGATCCTTTGGGATGTCACGGTGGACAATGGCTATGTCCAGCCGATGAACTTCCTCGGTCCAGGATCAAGGGACATGTTCGACACCAACAACAAGGTGGTCGACTACTTGTTTCGTGCTTTGTGTCAGCTTGAATTTGATCGGGTGCACATCGAGCACTTGGCTTGTAGAATCTGGTCGGTGTTGAAGGAAGCTCATGTTGGGAATGCCCAGGTTCAGGCTCGGATGTATGCAACTTACCGGAGAGAGTACAAGAACTTCACTCATCTCCCCGGCGAGTCCATCGATGCCTTGTTTCAGAGGTTCACAGTGGTTGTGAACAACATGAGTGCCAATGTGGATGTGCTCCCATACGATGATCATGATAGAGCCATCAAGCTCTTACACTCGTTGGATCATACGGTTTGGGGTGGAAAGTTCGAGGCCATTGTGGAGTCGAAGAAGTATGAAACTCTGACCGTGAACGAGCTGTTCTTGAAGCTCAAGTCGGTTGAGGTGGATCGGGGCATGACAGCCAAGATCGTGAGCCCGACTGACTCTCATAGTCTCGCCCTCATCGGTGGTTCTAAAGGAAAGGCTAACGCTAACCCATCCACCACGATGTTCTCTTTGTCCCCTTTGATGTCTATGCCAAATGAGGAGCTCGACGTGCTTGGAGAGGACGAGCTGGCGTTGCTGACGAGGAGGTTCGAGAGGCTACACGAGAACCGAGTGAACATGAGGAGGAGCACAAGGACATGCTTCCAGTGCGGCAAGCCAGGACGCTTCGTCGCCGACTGCCCGGAGAAGGTCGAGAACATGGATGGCTACAAGGACAAGTCAAAGACTGATGGCAAGTACCGGTCGAGGCATGACCACAAGAGCAGGCACAAGAGCAACCACAAGGACGAGCGACGATTGAGGAAGAAGGAGAGCCGAGGCAAGGCCCGAGCGATGGTTGGAGCGAGCGACGTCGACTCCAGTTTCGCCTACTCCACCTCGAGCTCGAGCAGCAGTGAAGATGAAGGTGATCGTTGCAAGGGCGGGAAGTCGTCCAAGAACCTGAGCGGGCTGAGCTGCTTCGCTAGAGATAGCTTCTACACCATGGTGCTGAGCTCTGGCAGCAAGAAGGGCACACAGAGCGGCTTGGACTCCGACTCCGACGACGAGGTGCGTGACGAACTTCCCTTATTTGTGTCAGGAGAATGAACGGCTGGGCTTGTTTCTTGATAATCGTGATGACATGCTTAGAGATGCCAAGAAGATGAGGAAAGAGCTTAGGGCTGCGCTTGAGGATGCTAGGACAAGAGTGGCTGAGCTAGAAACACAAAATTTAGATGCTAAGCTTGAAATTGATTCTTTCAAAGCTTCACCTGTTGTTTCTGATGAAGTTGAATGTGTTGATTGTCCTATCTTTTTAGCTGATCTTGCCTTGTTTAAGGAACCTCCAAGTGTGAGGAACTATATGTTCTTAGGGTTGAAGTGGCTGAGCTTGCTAGGTGCTTGCACTTCTTTCCCTATTTTGCATGGAAAAATTGATGAGATGCATGCTTACACTGTTTCTCTTGAGGCTAAGTCGAAAGAACCAATTCCTACATCTTGCTCTACTTGTGAATTTCATTCTTTGAACAATCTGGAACTCGCACATTATGTTGATCATTTGCAGGATGAGAATGATGAGTTGAGAAAGTTGATGGGTTGGTTGTCTGGTCATGAGCCTCAGTTGAGAATAATGATCGAGACATTCAAGAGGCAGGATGGTGAGGGACTTGGGGCAAACAAGGTTGGTGAGGGAAGTGGAGAGAATATCCCAGAGCCACCAAAAAACCCACCACAAAAATGATTTCCCTCCTAAATCTAACCATCTTAGGAACTGACTAGACACAACCACAGCTCCACCTGTGTTTCCTCCACAAACAAACGATTTCCAAAAGCCTATCAAGTTTGTGAGCACTTTGGGGAAAGTGTTTTTTGGGAAAGAAAGTGAGAAGGCAAGTGAGGAGGAGTCGGGTGAAAAGCATAGTGAGGAGAAACCAGTTGAGAAGTCGAGTGGAGAGAAACCAAGTGAGCAGCCCCAACCCAAGCCTAAGCCTAAGCTTGTGTGGTTCCATTGTGGCTATTGTGGGAGAGATGGGCATAAGAATGAGTTTTCCTTCAAGAGGAAGCGAGAGGAGAGAATGGTGAAGGAGTGGGCTAACAAGGACAAGTACCTCCCTTCCAATGGTGTAATTGAGCCTCGTATGCAGATGCCCAGGGCCAAGGCGAGTGTTAGGACAGTTCTGGCTTAGGGAGAGTGAAAGGCTGCTGGAGGTGTTGTTGGCCGGACTACACCGGTCAGACCGGTGCAGGCCTGGACAGGAAGCACTTTGGGTTTCGTGGTCGTACAGGTGCTAGGTTTGGTTCTGGAGGTCGTGGTTCTGGTGGTTGGGCTCGAGAGTTTGCAGGAGGTCAGTTTGCTAGGCGTTCTCCCCCTGTGCTCAATACGGGAATGGGAGGAGTCGTAGCTTTGAGTTGGAGAGGAGGGACGGTCCACGGTTTTCCTTTCATGGTTTTGGTCCTCCTCTAGTTAGAGAGGGTTGGCTCCCTCATAATGGTTACCATGGTAGTGTTCGGGGAGGTAGCTTTGGTAGGAAAGATGGTTTGGATTGTGCTAACCCCACTTTTGAGCAAATGGCTCGACACTGGTTTTACTCTTTTGGTACTAACCCCAGTGCTAAGACGTTTGTCGCTCACGTGCTCATTTTTGAATTTCAGGTGGGAGACTTGAAGAACATTTGGTTGATTGACTCCAGTTGTTCGAGGCATATGACCGGAGACAAGGGGTGGTTCTCAAGTCTCGTGCCGGTGGTGACAAAGAGGTACATCACCTTTGGGGACAATGGGCGAGGGCGTGTGCTGTCAGAAGGTGAGATTAAGGTGAGTGAAAAGATCACTCTCATGCGAGTTGCTCTTGTTCAATCGCTTGGATACAATTTGCTTTCCGTGTCCCAGCTACTGGATGAGGGTTCTGAGGTGTTGTTTCGGCCTCGTGGTTCTCGGATTTTGGATTCTCGAGGGGACCTTGTGTTGACGGTGAACTTCCGTAAACCTAGCTATGAGTTTACCTTTAATGTTGGTGTTGATTTATTATTCTAACCACTAGAACTAAACCCCCGTACATAACAAGTTCACTCTTGCATGTCGATTTTGGAGTTCATTGTTTACGCAGGAAATCTACGCTAAAGAGGAGACTTTCAAGATAAGTTCACCAAGCACCTTGGAAGAAGATCATGAAGCCCGACAAGAGTCAAGACACGTGAAGAACATGACTCCAAATTACTCGAGGACCGAAGCATCAACGTGCAAGTCTTCAGGGACTCAACCAGAAAACAGCGAAGCTTCCATAGCAAGGATTCAAGCCTTAACCGTGAAGGAACGACGTCAAAGGCCCACATGCAAGTGCACACAGATAAGGAATCATGCAAGAAGTAACCGGGGAGGAAGATGGGCCCGAACCGGCCCAGAAAGGGCCTGGGTTGGCCGTCCTGTTCGGATCGGCCCAGGGGTTTTCTGGCCCGGTTCGGCGCCCGCTTTGCCCTAGGTGTTTGTCTATTTATTGCCTCCGCCGTCGTCGGCCGCCACATCGAACAAATCATTCTACCGACGCCATTCACCAGAAAACTTCCACCGCAAGATGAGGGAGAGAGTTAGACGCAAGGATCAACGCCGGCGGAGGGAAGGAAGCAAGAGGAGGACTCCAAGCTGCTGGCCTTGGGGTGTTCCCAAGCTTCATCGCCGCCATCTTCATCGACGACGTTCTCCGGAGTCTCCATCACCCCTATGTGCTTCAATCCGTGTAATATGATGGGGTAGTGTCTCCGTTCGTACCTAGGGTTAGATGGATGCATGATATGTAATCTATACATGAACCTTATGCCAATCAATGCTTTATGGTCTATGTCTTCGCATATGCTTTGTTTACATATGTTTGCGCAACATGTGGTCTTAGTAGGGTTTGTGGTAGTCGTGGTGATTAGCTTAACCCTATGGATGCGTAGGCATAGATGCGGTTATACATGAAAGTGTTTGATTGCCTTGCGTAGTGACATTACGATTTAGGGAAAAGGCTTAGCGGTCGCATAATCGCCATGAAGCTAGTGTAGGCAACACCCTTTTCATGTACTAGATGCATCTTCATGTGTTCCTAAACCCTAGGGAGGGAACGCTTATCTATCTTAACCTCTCTCTCTTGTGTCTACCCTTTGCCATCTAGTTTAACCTTAGATTTGTCTGATCAACTTAGGTTAGATTGTCTTTACCTTTAGATTAATACCCCTTCAAAGGTTTCCCATCAACTAGATTAGTACTTGGTTAAGCGCTAGCAATTCTCTTGCTCCGCGTATTAATAAGAATCTAGGGAATCCCCGTGGTAAAAAAGGTGTAGGTCCGTACGCTTGCGGATCGTAGGTGGATACGAGTTTTATCCGTCAACAAGCCCCCTTTTCTCGCGCCGTTGCCGGGGAGCAAGCCAGTTTGCTACGTTTAATCTAGTATTAATTTTGTTGATTACTAACATCTAACCCTTATTTTTTAGAAAAAAAATCTTTTTTTGTTTTTCTTTCTACTTTTCTTGTGCCCAGTTTGATTTGTTCACCTCACCATTGGAAGACAAAGAGATGTTGCTAAGGGAGCTAGCAATGCCGTCAATGGAAGACATTGAGATGCAAAAATCAGATTTGACGCTTGCTACAACCCACTACGAAGTGAAGCCTGGAATCATCAAGTTAGTGGAGACAAACCCCTTTAGAGGATTGGAGGATGACAACCCATATAGACACATTAAGGAATTCATGATGATATGCAACACTGTGCAACAAGAAGGAGTTCCGACCGCTTGGTTCAAGTGGAATCTTTTTCCATTCTCTCTCGAAGATGAAGCGCGAAGATGGTACACACTTGCGTCAGTTGAAGCAAAAGGAAATTGGGATGAGCTAGTGAAGAAGTTTCTTTTGAAGTTCTTTCTCATAAGCAAGGTCCAAGACTTAAGGAGGCAAGTGCTCACTTTCAAGTAAGGAGAGGATGAAGGAATTGATGAAGCATGGGACCGTTTTAATGAACTATTTGAGCGAGGCCCGAACTTGGGATTTTCCGATGACTTGATGTTGCACACCTTATATTTTTCACTAACCCCTAACTCGTCTTGTTTTGTAAGCATGTGTTCAGGTGGTAATATAATGGATAAAACAATTAGTGAAGCCGCACCAATCTTACAAAGGATAAACAATGGACAAAGAACTCAACGAGATTGGCAAAGATGTTGTCGAGAGGAGCAAAACGACAAAAGCAAGCCCAAGGTGCTTGCTGAAATTTCTGAAAAAGATGAATCGGAGGTCAAAGAAGATGAATCGACCATACAAGAAATTGAAGATCCACTTCCCAAGGTAAGAGAAGTCATTTCGGATGTTAAACATGTTGAAACTAATATAAATGTAGGCCGAAATATGTGTAATGCTAGACCATTGGCGGAGTTCCATCAATCCGGTTGGGTTCAAGTTGATTTTGCCCCACTAATGAACTACCGAAGGAAGGAGGAACGCCGACACGTTGCCAAACTAGTTGAAGATATATTTGATCAAGAGATGAGTGTTGAGTCGATCCAAAAGATATTTAAAGAAGAAAGAGATGTAGAAGATGAAGCATGGATCGACCGATTTGACAACTCGAAGATGATTTATGATGAAGAGAAAGAAAAGTACAACCGTGACGAGCCTAATGACTCAAGAAAAAAATGTGAGAAGATAGGACTCAAGCTAGAAGATGAATGGGAAGGAGTTGACATAGAGCAAGTACTCCAAGAAGGCCCCTCCCCACAAATTGATAGCTTGTGTGCTATTGAAGCCTACACACTAGCAAATCAAGACATGGAAGCACTCAAGGATGAAGAAAAGAGTGAATCAATGATGAGCGATCTTGACTACATGTGGTACACGGGAGATAAAGAAACTAACATACAAGACTTTGAAGATAAATATTGGGATGACAATGAAGACTTCAAAGAAGAGACAAATGCAAATGTAGTTGATAGATTACACGTTCCACATGATAAGATGGAGGGGGTGCAAAAAGGTAACAAAGAGACACCTTCACTCGTTGAGATTGATTCGCCTTCAACACCGCTAGATGAACCAAATATCACTCTTGTTGAAAAAGATCTAAGGCCAAGGTACACACTGAAATCTCAAGATATTATTGGTATTGATGTTGATAAATTCAAATACTCATGCTCAACCAATAGAATGAATCATAGTTTAAATTCTATGCCTTGTAACAATAATGATCATGTTGATAGGCTAGATTTTCTTGAGAATGAAAAAAAGGAAACATTTATGTTCGAACCAATTAATCTCACACCTAAAGAATCTTTGCCTAATGATGAGCTAAGTGCTATGCATGAAACATATGCTTCTTTTATTTACACCTTGACTTGTTGCTACAATTCGCTTGTGGTGTTAATTATGGACGCGTATGTTTACAATAAGTTTTGTAAATTTCGATCATGCTTTGTGGTTGGTCAAGCTAATGACCTAAAAAAACACATGTCGGGAGAAGGCCAAATTTTCACTAACCATGTATACAAGACTCGAATAATTAAAAATAAGTCATGCCTAAAAGAGTTGCAAGATAAATCATCAACCTCTCCAAATCCCGCAATGGATGCTGCTGTCTTCATCATTTTGAGAGCTTGTTTAGAGATGTACAAATGAAGAAAATGAGACATCCAGAAGCTCCATCAAGTTACTATTCCAACGCATCAAGAACCAATGAGTTTGAAGATCCGTGCAAGGAGTTATGGAGAAAACATTGAGTGTTGCGCGTTTTGAAATTTCAGGAAAGATTTCATCACCGAAGTAGTCCGATTTGGGCAAATAAAGACTCGTAGGAAAGGAAATTTTGTGCACTGTGCAACGTAGAGCTTGGGTATACTTTCTGTTCTGGACATTAAATAAAAAATTCATGGAGTTTGAAGGCAGCACCGAAGGATGATAAAGAAGGAGATAGCGATGAAGCAAAAGGATGCCTTGGGCAAGTCTTCTATAAGTTATCAAGCAGAACATGGGAAGTAAATTAAAGCTGCATTGGTACCTTTTTCTTCTTGCATGAAGGGCCATGGCTATGCGACGAAAACAAGGTACGCCAGAAAGTCGAGCTCTATGACTTTAAATGAAGCGCTTTTCGGGAGGCAACCCGTTTCTTTATGTTTTATTCCTTTCTTAGAGAGAATAAAGAATGGAGCCATCTTATGATGATCAACTTGTGGTTATTAATCTAAGTTTAGTTTTCTTTTTAGAACCACTATCATGTTCATGCTCATATTTATTTATTTGCATGCAATGCATTTTGTTATCAGCGTGATGTTTCTTGCATGTACTTGCTTTGCATATAACTGGCTTGGTTGTTTTAAGCCTCAATGATGTATGCTTTCATATCCATGTTAATGCTCCAGCTGGGCAGTTTCCTTTTGTGATTTTGTGTAAACGTGGTGTTTAAACATGATTGCGAACCATCATCATTAAGTTTGATAAACCTTGCTAGCTTTTCATATGTTTTCATGTTGCATTGGTTAGTTTGTAAGCTATGCAATGCGCTTAATTTTTCTTGTGCTATAAGAGTTATTGATTTAGGGATAGACACGGTGTTTTAACCCTTGATAAATAAACCTTTATGGCTATGGAGAAATTCGGCAACCTAGTTGTAAACATGGTGTTTAGAACTAGGTGAAAACATTGTCTTTGTTTATATGCCCTCCTATCATGTGCATACACACTTTGCACCACGTACACTCATTAGGTTTTTATTCCTCATTAGACTAATTATGTCACAAGTTAAGAATCTTAGGAGACATTGTTGGATTATTGGCAATTATATCTACTCCCAACCGTCTCCTTAGGGGTAGAATCTGCGCTTAAAACGTCTTGCATGCAAGATAAAGACTCTCACTACAAGGAAATTGAAGGATGGATAAGATAAAAATGTTTTGTCTTCTTCTTCCATGACTAGCAAAATGCTAAGCATGGGGGAGACCCTGAATCTTCAACACGGAAGTGCAACATGACGCTCTAGAAGATAGAATGATCAAAATCATTAACGTCTTCGGATCAATGCGCAAGATGCCACCGATCTCATCAAAATTCTGCATGGTCTCAAAGGGAAAACACTGGATATTTTTGGATATTTAGAAGCCCCATGAAGTTATGATTCCAACAAATCAAGAATCAAGAAAATCGGAGGTTCCTACAAGCGGTTATGCCTGAATCACCGAGTGCAACACGTCCTGAAATCAGTTTTGGACAGAACGCAGCGCTGAAGTAAAACGGACATAGCTCACTTGTTTGAACTCCGTTTTCGATGAATGACCACACTTTGGAAAGGTAATTTCATAGACTTCTCAATAGAGCTATATTTCGGTATATGTTCTGTTCTGGACAGAGGGGGAAATCCATGAAAAAGAGACAGCAAGGAGATGATGAGAACAAGAAAGAGGAGATGATGATGACAACATTGAAGAGAAGGGAGACCAATGACTCCATTAAGCATACAAAATCAAATTCAAAAGTTTAGGAGCGTTGATAAATCAAGAGAAAAGAAAAACCACATCGATACATGGAGATGCCGGAAGAAGGCAACGAAGAACTACAAAGGTCGGTAACACCTCCATAGACCTTCTCTTTTCCAAACACAAATGCTTGTAAGTATGCCTTCAACCTCAACTAGGTCCAACATTTTGTTTTTCTCTTCCAACAATAACATGGCTACTAGGAGGACAACCTAGGTTTCTTTTTTTACTTTCAATAGATAGGCATGACCATGTGTTCACCTAGGTTTTCTTTCAATATATTGCCTATGCTTACGGAAAGATGATGAAAGTTGCCGCTTTGGTTTACCTACATGAAGTTATACATGTCTTGGCTAATTGATCTCTATAATATGATCTGAAATTAATTTAAATACTGACTCTTTTATTTATGGAGGTGAAATGACTATGCTCTAGACCCACATACATATCTTTGCTCTTTGATTTAAGTTTATGGATAGCCGGATAACTTGTTATTTTTATGAAAACTTAACTTTTACGCTATCTACATATTTGTGATGCTCTTGCAAAGTTCTACCTACCAAAGCCTTATACATATATGTTTTATGATAAAAACCCGTAGATTGCAAACATATGTTTTGATGAGTTGGATTATGATTGATTTCTATGGTTCGAGACTAAGAAGCTGGTCATTCCTTTGTGTAAATTTTTCATGCTAGCCTTTTTATCCATGCATTGTGGGTTTTCACATCGAAAATTTCACAAACTTCGCTGGGCATCCACCCTAAACCAAAAACATCTTTTTGTGATCACCTCCTTGTCCACAACCCAATTTGAGTATGGAGTAAAATTCTCGATGGAGATTCAAATATTTCGCAAGATTATAGAATTTATACTTACTTTAGCAGTCATTTCCCCTCTCTTTTATGCTCGAGGACGAGCATCGTTCAAGCATGGGGGAGGAGTCATTACATCATCTCTGACAAATGCTATGTAAGTATTATGTTGCAAAAGTTTTGAGGAGCAAAAAAAATGAAATATAAAAAAATATGATGAGAAGAAAAGAAAAGTAAGAAAAAAAGGAAGAAGAAAAAAAGAAAGAGAGAAAAAATGAGAAGGAAATAAAATAAAATTAAGAAAAATAATAAAAATGCTCCTCGTTTCTTTTTGCTTCATAAGTTCTCAAGTGCCTTGATGACAAATCCATACTCAAATCTTCCAACCATGTGCAATCCGATAACGAGGACTTCACTCGTGCCTCGGGATCATCCATTTGCCACTTGCACATGTCCACTTATCTAACTATGTGTGTTTTATCTCTATCTCTTTCCAACATCTATTTTCCATGGCCTTTTTGACGAGTCTCGGTAATTCCAATAGACCTCTGTCTTAATTTGACAATATTTCGGATGTATGTTTTGCTATGATTGTTTTTAACCTTCCAAGCTCCACATAAGCCTTCCACTATCACTGAGTAGATTAGGTTGAAAATAATCTAGTATAGGCTTGAGTGACTTGATGAGATGAGTGTTTCCATGAGCTTTTGCAAGAGATTTTCACTTATGTTGGATATGCATCTTTTTGAAAAGTCTTCCATGTAACAAGGTAACGGTTTCAAGTTCACTTAAGTTTGAGAGCATCATGTTTATTAAATGTGGCTTGGTTTTTTGTTAGTCTATCTTCCATAATGAAAAAGAAGTTGGTCACAACTTTAACTTTAAAAATAAATTCTCATGAGAGAGCAATTTGCCTCGTCATGAATGACTAAGTGTAGGGACAACATTGGAAGGCAACACTGATTTTCCTTTTTAAGCGAGGACTACTTACTCGAGGACGAGCAAGGTTTAAGCATGGGGGAGATGTTGACGGTGAATTTCCGTCAACCTAGCTATGAGTTTACCTTTAATGTTGCTGTTGATTTATTATTCTAACCACTAGAACTAAACCCCCGTACATAACAAGTTCACTCTTGCATGTCGATTTTGGAGTTCATTGTTTACGCAGGAAATCTACGCTAAAGAGGAGATTTTCGGGATAAGTTCACCAAGCACTTTGGAACAAGATCATGAAGCCCGATAAGAGTCAAGACACGCGATGAACATGACTCCAAATGACTCGAGGACCGAAGCGTCAACGTGCAAGTCTTGAGGGACTCAACCAGAAAACAGTGAAGCTTGTATAGCAAGGATTTAAGCCTTAACCGTGAAGGAAACTACGTCAAAGGCCCACATGCAAGTGCACACAGATAAGTAATCATGCAAGAAGTAACCGGGGAGGAAGATGGGCCCGAACCGGCCCAAAAAGGGCCTGGGTCGGCCAGCCTGTTTGGATCGGCCCAGGGGGTTTCTGGCTCGGTTCGGCGCCCGCTTTGCCCTAGGTGTTTGTCTATTTATTGCCTCTGCCGCCGTCGGCCGCCACATCGAACAAATCATTCTACTGATGCCATTCACCAGAAAACCACCGCCGCAAGATGAGGGAGAGAGTTAGATGAGCTCATCGCAAGGATCAACACTGACGGAGGGAAGGAAGCAAGAGGGGGACTCCAAGCCGCTGGCCTTGGGGTCTTCCCAAGCTTCATCGCCGCCATCTTCATAGACGACGTTCTCTGGAGTCTCCATCACCCATTTGTGCTTCAATCCGTGTAATATGATGGGGTAATGTCTCCGTTCGTCCCTAGGGTTAGATGAATGCATGATATGTAATCTATACATGAACCTTATTCCAATCAATGCTTTATGGTCTATGTCTTCGTGTATGCTTTGTTTACATATGTTTGTGCAACATGTGGTCTTAGTAGGGTTTGTGGTAATCGTGGTGATTAGCTTAACCCTATGGATGCTTAGGCATAGATGCGGTTATACGTGAAAGTGTTTGATTACCTTGCGTAGTGACAATACAATTTAGGGAAAAGGCTTAGCGGCCGTATAATCGCCATGAAGCTAGTATAGGCAACACCCTTTTCATGTACTAGATGCATCTTCATGTGTTCCTAAACCCTAGGGAGGGAACGCTTATCTATCTTAACCTCTCTCTCTCTCTTGTGTCTACCCTTTGCCATCTAGTTTAATCTTAGATTTCTTTGATCAACTTAGGTTAGATTGTCTTTACCTTTAGATTATTACCCCTTTCAAAGGTTTCCCATCAACTAGATTAGTACTTGGTTAAGCACTAGCAATCCCCTTGCTCCGCGGATTGATAGAACCTAGGGAATCCCCATTGTGAAAAAGGTGTAGGTCCGTACGCTTGCGGATCATAGGTGGATACGAGTTTTATCTGTCAACACCTTGTATGTATGGTCATTCCCGAGGGTCAGGTGTTTCGAGCTGATTTTTCTTAGTCTTCTGGTGTTGAGTGTTGTTTCTTGGCAGGTTCTTCGAGTGAGTTGTGGAAGTGGCATAGGAAGTTGGGTCACTTGAGCTTTGACCTTTTGTCTCGCTTGAGTAAACTCAATTTGGTCCGAGGATTTCCACGGTTGAGGCTTGAGAAAGAGTTGATTTGTGCGCCGTGTAGGCATGCCAAGATGATAGCCTCTTCTCACCTGCCTCTCACCGATGTGATGACTGAGCGTCCATGTGACCTGTTCCATATGGACCTTGTTGGCTCAGCTCGTGTGGGATCTGTGGGTGGGAAGTGGTACGTCCTTGTTGTAGTGGACGACTACTCTCGGTATGCGTGGGTGTTCTTTCTTGAGGAGAAGGGGGAGACATTTCGTTCTGTTCGAGATCTTGTCTTGAGGTTGAGGAACGAGAGGCACGGAGATGCCATACGAGCAATCCACAGTGCAATGGCTCAGATTCAGAAACTCTCGTTTTGAAACCTTTTGCCATGACCTAGGTCTCAAACACCAGTTTTCGAGTCCATATACACCTCCCCAGAATGGTGTTGTGGAAAGGAAGAACAGAACCTTGTGTGAGATGGCTCAGACGATGCTTGATGAACATAGGACTCCGAGAAGGTTCTTGGCTGAGGTGGTGAATTCCGCATGCTATGTGTCGAACAGGATCTACCTTAGAGTGCATATGAAGAAAACCTGCTACGAGTTGATGCACAGTCGCACACCCAAGGTGAGGCACTTCCATGTCTTTGGTTGCAAGTGCTTTATTCTTAAGAAAGGGAAGAAGTTGGATAAGTTTGAGGCTAGGTCGATCGACGGTATTTTCTTTGGTTATGCATCTCACTCTAGAGCATATCGTGTGCTCAATCTTGAAACTAACCAAATCGTGGAGACTTGCGAGGTAACCTTCGACGAGACACAACCACATAGTCAGCTTGTCTTTGATTATGCAGGTGATGATGAACTTGGCCAGGAGACCTTTCAGGAGGAGGAGCTTGAACATGGAGACGATGAAGATGACGGAGTGGTGCCGCAGCTGAGCATGTACCTACTACTTTGACTTCAGTGGTGGACGGCCCCTCTCCCACACCTGCGACGACAAACCAAGATCAAGTAGAAGCTGCTGTTGAGGGGGAGGTAACATCAAGGCGAGAACCTCCCCAGCGAGTACAAGTCGATCACCCAGCTTCAAGGATCATCGGTGACATGAATGAACGTACTACACGGTCGAGGGTTCGAAACAATTCTCATTTTGCTCATGCTGCATTTGTTGCCACCTTTGAGCCCAAAGACATTGGACACACACTATCTGATCATAATTGGGTTAATTCGATGCATGAGGAGTTGGAGAACTTTGAGAGGAACCAAGTTTGGGAATTGGTTGACCCTCCCCCAGGGTTTAAGCCGATTGGGACAAAATGGGTGTGGAAGAACAAAGAGGGAGAGAAAGGTGAAGTGGTGAGAAACAAGTCAACACTTGTTGCTCAGGGTTCAGTCAGAAGGAGAGGATTGACTACGAGGAGACCTTTGCTCCCGTAGCCTGTCTGGAGGCGATTAGGATCCTTCTAGCCTTCTTCGTGGCTAAAGGGTTCAAGTTGCACCAAATGGATGTGAAGAGTGCCTTCTTGAATGGTGTGTTGGAGGAAGAAGTGTATGCGAGGCAACCACCGGGGTTTGAGAGTGAAAGTACCCCCACTGGGTGTACAAGTTGAGGAAGGTGTCGTATGGGTTGAAGCAGGTGCCTAGAGCTTGGTATGGTAGGTTGAGGGGGTTCCTATTTGAGAGAGGGTTTGAGATGGGAAATGCCGATCAGACCTTGTTTTTACTTAGGCAGGGTAGAGATATCCTAATTGTGCAGGTGTACGTGGATGATATTGTGTTTGGTGGCTCATCTAACTCTCTTGTTACAAGGTTTGCATAATATATGAGTAGAGAATTTGAGATGAGCAAGATGGGCGAGTTGCAGTTCTTCCTCGGGCTACAAATCAAGCAAAGGAAGGAACATTTGGGCACCAAGCTAAGTACACCAAGGACATTGTGCGGAAGTTCAAGATGGAGGACTCCAAGGCTATGGCGATGCCGATGAGTACAACTACAACTCTTGATGCAAATGAGGAAGGTGAACACGTGGACCAAAAGGAGTACCGAAGCATGATCGAGTCACTCCTCTACTTGACGACAACGAGGCCGGACATCCAGTTCTTAGTATGTTTGTGTGCTTGTTTTCAAGTGTCTCTGAGGACTTCACATCGACAAGCCGTGAAGCGAATTTTAAGGTACTTGCATCACACTCCCGACTTCGGCCTTTGGTCCTCTGCGTCCTCTTCTTTAGCGCTTCATGGTTTTCAGACACGGATTTTGCTGGGTGTCGGTTGGATAGGAAGTCCACTTCTGGGACTTGCCAGTTTTGGGGATATTCTTTGGTGTCTTGGTCTTCCCGCAAACAGTCGAGTGTTGCTCAATCCACTACCGAGGCAGAGTATGTTGCCGCAGCTAGTTGTTGCTCTCAGCTCCTTTGGATCACATACACCATGAGTGACTTTGGTGAGGAGTATACCCATGTCCCACTTCAATGTGATAGCACCAGTGCCATAAGTGTTGCAAAGAACCTAGTGCTCCATTCCAAAACCAAGCACATAGAAGCGAGGTATCATTTTCTGAGAGACAATGTAGAGAAAGGGAAGATACCCTTGATCCATGTACCCACACATGACCAACTAGCCGATATTTTCACCAAACCCCTAGATCAAAAAACTTTCACTCGTTTGCGGGGAGAGCGTGGTGTGTGTTTGATTTCTTGAGTTGGGTGTGTGGGAGCTCCTTTGTAGCATATGTATAACTTTCCTTTGTGCATTTCTTGCATTTGGCATGGCATATGTAACATGATGTATAGGCATTCTTGTATCTTAGATTGCATGCATTTTGTATCATATGCATTAGTTAGGAAAAGCTTCTCCTATATACATTGTTGTTGACAGATAAAAGACGTATCCACCTACGATCTGCAAGCGTACGGACCTACACCTTTTTCACCACGGGATTCCCAAGGTTCTTGTCAATCCGCGGAGTAAGGGGATTACAAGCGTTTGATCTACCTCTACTCACTAACTACTCAAACCCTAACTACGATTAAACTAGAAAACGACTAAACTACACTAGAGAGAATGATTAAGCTATCAAGATAGGAGACACTCGCCCATGGGTCTACGCTACTAGAACATGCAATCGCTTTAAACATGAAAACCAATCTAATCTATCAAGGGTTGTGACCACGGTTTCGCCCTTTCCCTCCTCTCGTACTGTCACTACGCGAAGGTAATCGTGACTAGACCTATGATGGACACAACGTATTGAATGGATCCAGGGGAGCATTGGAGCTCTATTCCCTTTAGGGCATGGTATCTAACCTTAAGCATTAAAATATATTCAACACAAGATGATAGATAGATAATCCAACAAAGTACGATTACATCTCAAGATCGATTACAACCCATGGATGAATAAGGAGATTACCCCATCAAGGTGCTCCGCATAGCACCATTGGTCATGGTCACCCTTCCGACGGTGTCTTCCTTCTTCTCCACTTGTGGGTGCTTCCTTCGAGGTGGTCGATCCCCCTCTGGAGATCTACCTCCTCTCTCTTGCTTGTGGATGGCCTCCTGGTGCGAATCTCTATCTCTGCGAATGGCGGCGCCTCGAGGGCTTTAGGGTTGAAGATCCTTCGGGTGCAAGGAAAGGGGGGCCGAAATGACCTCGGAGTGGGCTGGGCCAGCCGGCCTGGGTCGACTGGCCCAGGCCTATTTCGGCCCGATTCAGTCGCCCCTTCGCTCCCGTGGGTCCTCATGCATTATGCACTTTGCCACCTCCACTTACACTATTTTGACAATGTCATCCTCGCGTCCAAGATGGAGGTTCTCTTTGCATGAAGTTTGATCTTTTACACTTCAATCCCCGGGGGTGTTCCTACGTAGTACTTCGGTCCTTGCCACCATTGGAAGTGATTTCATCAAGCTCATGAACACGAACAAGACTCCGTAAATGCTCCTTTGAACTTGTTGTGAATCCGTCCTTTATGTCCATGTTTTCCTACATAAACACAACACTTCCAAATGCATGCACAAAGATGAACTTGTTATATGATTAGTGTGCCTAGTGGCAGGTTAGTTCCATAAACAAATCCTAACCAAAGTGTAATGAACATGTTTGGCGTATCAAAATACACCGTCATCATCTCCCCCACGCTTAACTCTTACTCGTCCTCGAGCAAGTACTCGTAAAAGAACTTCGTCCAAGGCATTGTAATTGTGTACTGCTAAATTCTTGTTGAGAAGTTAGTCAATCTTTTATCTTTAATACATAAACATAAAGTAATGATCATCATACATAAACATAGGCGTTTAGAATTTTTACCACGTCAAGATTTACCCCACAACTCAAACTCTTCACACGAAGCCTTCAATCTCAGCCATGCTTACTTCTTTGCTTCCATTGGAGGGTTTTTATGATTTTTCAAAAATAAAATTCCTGCTACAAGTGTTAGACAAAACCTTTCTCCAAGCTCTCTCAAGTCACTCATATGAGGTGGCTATCCTAAACAAGTTTTATAAAACTCTCACCTCCCATAATTCTCTCATATAACATATAAAGTGGAGCTATAGGTAGGGCTAGTGCAATCAACCCAAGTATTGTCAAACTTAGAACTTCCTCTAATGGTTGTTTACCTTTCAAAGCCAATGATCATAAGAATCAATCCATATGTAGGGATATCAAGGATGAGAAGATCTAGAATGGTGGCCATGTGCAAGAGCAAAAGAAAATATGACTACGAGGCACCGATGACGTCCTCGTTGTCGGATTGCACATGGTTGGAAAAAGAGTGAAAGTTTCGTCTCTCAACAATGTGACATCCTTCCTTGAACTTTATTTTTCTTTCTCTTGATTCATCCCTCTCATATGTTTCTTGCCACTCCTCTTTTCTCTTTCTCTTCTTTTTCTTTCTCTCATACACATATTTTTCTCTTTCTTTACTTTTCTATATTTTTTCTTTCTTTCTTTTCCATACTCATACTTTTTTCTTTATTTTTCTCTCTCTTGACATCTTTTTCTGTCTTTTCAAAGCTCTCAACTCCTCTCTTTCTTGCATGGACACAATCTGAAATTTTAAATAAACCATGCAAGAGACAAGACGAAACTTTGAGAGTAGGTTGTGTTCAAGGAATGCGAAGTACAAAAGAGATGTATAGGATTGGGTATGGAATTCGGCGATGTACGGGACTTTCGATGTGAAAGTCACGTTACCGAATACATGACAAGGCTAGCAACAAAAGATAAGCACAAGGACATGATCATTGCTCGAAATTAAAACTCCCAAGAGAGAAGGATCCTAGCCCAAGTCATCGTGCTAATCACACTTATGGTGGAGCAAAAAATAAATTGGCTTTGTATAGGATTTTTTTCTTACTCTCAACTTGGAGAAGAAGGTTTTGCTAACCTTTATTACAAGGGTTTTTTGATAATTTTCAGAATTGAATTCCTTCAACTTTTAGGATTGAACATAGCACAACCAACATATGAAGCTCAAGATCGAAGTGTGGTATGGGTACTTTTAGAAGTAGCAATTCCACTAAGCACCACGGTAAACGTTTTTCAAACCACACACTTATGTTCATATATCAAAAACTAAAGATGAACAAACGAGTGAATCAAGATAAACAATACACAAGACACAAAATTTAAAGGACTCTTTTTATTTGATTTTCTTTGACGCAACACTAAATTAAGATACTTGCAAAAAATTAAAAGCATACTCAAAAACTAAAGACTCTTAGACTCTAAAACTCTCTCGAAAACTAAACTCTCTCGAAGACAAAACCGAACCAATCTAAACTTGAAGCTCAAAAACAATAAGCTAGCTAGCTAGCTCTCCCCCACGCTAAAATCATACGACGTCCTCGTCGTATCTTACAAAAATCCCAAGGGGGGAAACTAAACCTAGTGGTACTTCCCGCAACTATTGCACCACTTGCCCTTCATGTTCCCGACCATGCCAAAATGTTTGTGCACGTTGCGGTTTAGTAACTTGTAGTCGTCTTCGACCACGCACTCCAAATCCTCCATACGCTGCCTCATCGCCTCCATGGCCTGGAAACATTCGTTGACCAATGCGTAGAGCTCCGAGATGGAGTGACGGCAAGCCGCACAACACATCAGATGCATCCTGAAAGGGTCATCGTTGCTAGGGTCTCCGCCGTCGTCGCGTCACCATTGTCGTCGCCGCCATCGTCGTTGCCGCTGCCGTTGGGGCCTTCAGGAGTCTTCTCCTTGGGCACCTTTTCCCAAATGTACAAATCATTATCATCTCTTCCGGTGGCCGCCCACAAGCTCGGGCTACGATCGTCGGAGTAATCGCTATCCCCATAGTCCTTAGGTTCGAGCGACACCTCCTTGTAATCCTTCCGCTTCATGCCACGGATGCGCACCGACCTTCGAACGGGAGTAGGGACCTTCTCCGCTTTGATGGGGTTGCGAGATGCGATAGCTCCGGTCGGAACACGCCCTCCGCAACGGATGCGGGCGGTCCTCTTTTTATCGATGGGTATCTTGAGCTCGCATCGCTTCGCCTCCTCCATTGATGGCTCCTTGGCGCCTTGCTTCAACTCTACGCTCCTCGGGGACACCATGGCTGCTACGTGGGTGCAAATGTATGCTTGATGGGATGGATTCCCGAGCTTCCAATTCGGCCAAATAAATAGTCCGAAAAGGAAAACCCTAGGAACCTCATTTTTCTTATTCAAACTTCCCTTAAAATTTTCTGACCGAAGAAGCAAGTCGAAAAGGAGCATTCCGGGGAAAAATCGGGGCGAACCGCCGCCGGGGCCCCACTGGGACGGTCGGACCGGGCCAGCCGGCCCACCCTATCTCGGTGGCAGGTCCGGGCCGGTTTCTCGTGTACTGCCCTTTTTTCACCTTCTCAGCCCATTTGAAAAAGTTGGCCCAGTAAATCTTCGCGAGAAACTCCAAAAAATTAAAAGAAAAACTATTTACAACAATCCATGTCTTGTTTTTCGTCCTAGGCCGGACGTTCAGGCTCTTCTTCCATGGTGAAGACATCAACATGGTGAAGGGGCACAACGTCGGTTTCGTAGTAAACCTTAAGCCGTTGACCATTCACCATGAATTGATCACCTTTCACATCCATAATGGTTTCCATTCCGTTGGAGAGCACCGAATGAACAACATAAGATCCGTCCCACTTGCTTTGCAATTTCCCCTTTCTGAAGGTTTTAAAACTCGATTTGTAGAGGAGGAACTTATCTCCTTCTATAAACTCTTTCTTTTTCAACTTTTTGTCATACCACCTTTTAATTCTCTCTTTGTATATGCTTGCATTCTCGTATGCTTTCAAACTCATCACCTCTAGCTCGCTTATTTGGATTCGTCGTTTTACCGCCACGGCATCGAGATCAAGGTTCATCTTTTTGATCGCCCAATAGGCTTTATGTTCCAACTCAACCGGAAGGTGGCAAGCTTTTCCATAGACGAATTGATAAGGGGTCATACCTATTGGTGTCTTGAACGTCGTTCGATATGCCCACAAAGCTCCATCTAATTTCTTTGACCAATCTTTGCCTCCCTTCTCTATGGTTTTGTTGAGAATGCTTTTTTTATAATTGCCTATTCGACGCTTCCGCTTGTCCATTGGTTTGTGGGTGATAGGCCGTAGAGACCCTATGGTCAATTCCCAACTTGGCCAAGCACTTTTTGAAATTCTTCTCGGTGAAGTGAGTTCCTCCATCGCTTATCAAGATTCTCGGTGTACCGAAACGAGGAAAAATCACGTTCTTGATCATATTAATGGACTCCTCTGTGGATGCTTTACGACATGGCATAGCCTCTACCCACTTGGATACATAATCAACCATGACTAAGATATGCTCATATCCATGTGAGTTCTTTAAAGTCCCCATGAAGTCTATTCCCCATACATCGAATAAATCGATTTGTAGATTATGTCTCAAGGGCATAGAATTTCTTTGAGAGATGTTTCCGGTTATTTGGCATTCGGGGCATGATGCAACATATCTTTTAGTATCTTAATGCATATCAGGCCAATAGAATCCGCTAGACCATACTTTTGCTTGGGTCCGAAAAAGGTTATAATATCCACCGTACTCCGCCGCGTGGCACTTTCTCAAAATTTCTAGCCTCTCTTTTCTTGGCACACATCTTCTCATGACTCCATCATTGCCAAGTTTGAAGAGGTACGGTGCATCCCAAAAGTATTTGTTACTTTCGGAGATTATCCTCCTTTGAGAGTTTCTATCTAGATGGTCAAGAGGCATCTTCCGAATTGCTCGAATGATATCAATCATCCTAAGTGTCTTTATCGAGCACTCGATAGAGGTGGTCATCTCTCATCTTGTCTTCTATGGGCTCTTTATCATCTTGTCCACGATTCATCCTCGACAAGTGATCAGCCACAATATTCTCCACCCCCTACTTATCACAAATTTCAACATCGAACTCTTGAAGAAGAAGGATCCAATGGATCAATCGTGGTTTAGCATCCTTCTTAGCCAAGAGATACTTGATGGCCGCGTGATCGGTGTAAACAATGACCTTCGAGTTCACGATGTAAGATTGGAATTTTTCGAATGTGAATACCACCGCTAGGAACTACTTTTTCGTAGTGGCATAGTTTAATTATGCCTCATTAAGAGTTTTGCTAGCGTAGTCAACGGCGTGAACTCGGCCTTCCTTTCTTTGACCCAAAACCGCACCCACGGCGTAGTCACTAGCATCGCACATGATCTCGAAAGGTTGGCTCCAATCCAGAGGTTGAATAATGGAGCACTCACCAACGCACTTTTCAAGGTCTGGAATGCCGCTAGGCACTCCTCATCAAAATCGAAAGCCACATCCTTTTGAAGAAGATGTGTCAAAGGCTTAGTGATCTTCGAGAAGTCCTTAATAAATCTTCTATAAAATCCGGCATGACCTAGAAAGCTCCTCAAGGACTTAACATCCGTCGGAGGTGGGAGTTACTCTACCATCTCTACCTTAGCGTTGTCCACTTCAATGCCTCTCTCAGATATAACATGTCCGAGCACTATGCCTTGCTTAACCATGAAGTGGCATTTTCCCCAATTCAACACCAAGTCTACCTCCGCACACCTCGTGAGGACCTTATCCAAGTTTGCCAAGCAATCCATGAATGTCTTCCCATAAATAAAAAAATCATCCATGAACACCTCGACAATTTCTTCGATGAAATCCGAGAATACGACCATCATGCAACATTGAAAAGAGGTCGGAGCATCACATAGACCGAAGGGCATCCTTCTATATGGAAATGTTCCATAAGGGCATGTAAACGTTGTTTTGTGTTGATCGTCTGGGTGAATGGGAATTTGCATGAATCCAGAGTACCCATCAAGAAAGCAAAAATAAGCATGGTTTGCTAATCTCTCGAGCATCACGTCGATGAACGGTAGGGGGAAGTGATCTTTCTTTGTTTCTTTGTTAAGCTTACGATAATCGATACACATCCGCCACCCGGTCATGGTTCTTTGCAGTATCAACTCGTTCTTCTCATTCTTTACCACGGTTAAACCTCCTTTCTTCGTACACAATGTACCGGGCTCACCCACTCGCTATGCGGAAACGGGTAGATGATTCCAGCATCAAGTAACTTGATGACCTCTTTCTTTACTACCTCTCGCATGGCATGAGTTATCCTCTTTTGGTGGTCCACTACAGGCTTACATTGGTCTTCCATTGGTATACGATGAGTGCAAAAGGCTGGGCTAAGACCTTTGAGATCATTAATCGAATATCCAATCACCTTCCTATGTTTTTTCAATAAAATTAGCAACTTCTAATTTTCTTTGGGACTCAACTCATCGCTTATGATGACTGGATAAGTCTTGTCCAGGCCCAAAAATTCATACTTTAATCCTTTGGGCAAAGGTTTAAGGTCTACCTTGGGCACTTGTGGCTCCTCGGGTTTAATCTCTCCTATGTCCTCGAATCCTTCTTCCTCCACGCTTCCATCTTGTGGTTCTAAGCCTTTTGATGCTTCTTCTAGTTCTTCATCTTGTTGACCATTAACTTGATTTTCCATCGCTCTTTGCAGCAGGTCTCTAAGGGTTTCAACAAAACAAAGACTATCTACCTCCTCTACTTCGTCTTCGGGAGGAAAGGGTGTTTAGAAACGCGAAGAAAGTTATATGTGTACTTCTTTCCATTAAGGTTCATTGTTACTTTGCCTTTTCCGGCATCCAACACGGCATCAACCAACTTAAGAAAGGTCCTACCTAGGATTATGTGAAAATGATTAGTATGGTAAGCATCAATAACAAAGAAATCAGTTGGTATACATTTTCCAGAGATTTTTACATTCATGTTGCAAGCAATACCTAGAGGTCTAATAGTTCTACCATCTCCCATGATTAATTTTGTTGATGTTGGGGCTAAGTCTAGGTTGTGTTCTTGAACTTTATCGTAAATTTTAGCAGACAGGACACTTACTTGGGCTCTGATGTCGCATAAAGCTTTACATTGAACTCCGTTGTTCTCACAACTCAAGTGTGGTGTCATCTTCTCTTCTTCTTCAGATGCTATCACGTAAACTTTGGCGAGGCGAACATATGGTGATGCTTCGGGATTGATCCCCATGATTCTCTTCACCTCAGCCATGTGTTCCGGATCCACTTCATCATCTCCAAAGAGCTTCTGAAAGATCTCACTGGTGGTTTCAAGGTCGTATGAATCTTCCGCTTTCTTTTCCGGCGGGAAATCCACTTCCAATGCTCTTGCCATCCCCTTTTGGTTAGGGAACGGTCTTCTCTTATCAAATACTTCTCCGTAATCGATTGGAATCCAATCTATTTGTTCGAACTCCCTTAGTGGCTTCGCGCTTGACATGCTTCTCTTGTTTCTTTCGTTTGATACGGCGAAGTCAATGCTCGGGGTAGTTCTTGACTTGATATGTTCTTCTTGAAGATTTTCTGGGATTAGCTCCTCTTTTGTGACTTCTGGGGTTGCCTTTTTAGAAAATTCAGCACACTTCTTCATCATCGAGTTATGTTACGGCTCTTCCGCAAGTCTTGTTTCCCAATCTCTTCGCATGGCAGCCACTTTACTAAATTTTTGTAGAAGTTGAGCGGCTTCCGTGAGTGTTTCTCCAAGAGATCCCCACCTGCACACATTTGGACATGTTGCATGCAACTAGGGGTTAGGAAAAGAAAAATGTATGCAAGAGTACGTCACCGGAGAAGCCGAGTCTTGGTCCTTGTTCGATCAACTCATTAAACCTATTCCAAGCTTGGTCTATCCCTTCCTCTTCTCCTTGCGTGAAAGTGATCATTTGCCTCCTTAGATATTGAACCTTGCTAATTGGAAAGAACTTCTCGTAAAACTTCTTTGTTAACTTGTTCCAATTGCCTTCAACTTCAAAGGACGCAAACGAGTACCATGTCTTTGCTTCACTGGCAAGTGAGTAGGGAAAGAGATTCCCTTTGAACCATTCATCGGGAACTCCTTCTTGACGCACCGTGTTGCATAGCGTCGTGAAATGCTTTATATGTCTATATGGGTTCTCCGAAAGCATCCCTTCAAACAGGTTTGCCGCCACCATCTCGATGACCTTGGATTTGATTTCATACTTGGTCGCTTCGAATCCGACTCTTGTATTCTTATGTCTTCACATCGAGAGGTAGCATAATCCCTTAGTGATTTCTCCGGTTCTTCCACGGGTTGATTGACGAACGCCATCTAGACAACAAGATAAAAACAAAAACAAACAAAGTGGTTTTCTAGGTAATATGTGTTAGATATTAGTAAACAAAAGATAAACTAAATATAAAACTAAGTTAGATGCAAACCAAACGATGTAAACTAGCTTGCTCCCCGGCAACGCCGCCAGAAAAAGGGGCTTGTTGATGGATAAAAGACATATCCACCTATGATCCACAAGCGTACGGACGTACACCTTTTTCACCATGGGATTCCCAAGGTTCTTGTCAATCCACAGAGCAAGGGGATTACAAGCGTTTGATCTACCTCTACTCACTAACTACTCAAACCCTAACTATGATTAAACTAGAAAACGACTAAACTACACTAGAGAGTGATTAAGCTATCAAGATAGGAGACACTCGCCCATGGGTCTACGGTACTAGAACTTGCAATCACTTTAAACATGAAAACCAATCTAATATATCGGGGGTTGTGACCACGGTTTCGCCCTTTCCCTCCTCTCGTACTGTCACTACGCGAAGGTAATCGTGACTAGACCAATGATGGACACGGCGTATTGAATGGATCCAAGGGAGCATTGGAGCTCTACTCCCTTTACGGCATGGTAGCTAACCTTAAGCATTAAAGTATATTCAAGACAAGATGATAGCTAGATAATCCAACAAAGTACGATTACATCTCAAGATCGATTACAACCCATGGACGAATAAGAAGATTACCCTATCAAGGTGCTAGGCATAGCACCATTGATCATGGTCACCCTTCCGACGGTGTCTTCCTTCTTCTCCACTTGTGGGTGCTTCCTTCGAGGTGGTCGATCCCCCTCCGGAGATCTCCCTCCTCTCTCTTGCTTGTGGATGGCCTCCTGGTGCGAATCGCTCTCTCCTCTGCGAATGGCGGCGCCTCCAGGGCTTTAGGGTTGAAGATCCTTCAGATGCAATGAAAGGGGGGTCGAACCGACCCCCAGAGTGGGCTGGGCCAGCCGGCCAGGTCCAACCGGCCCAGGCCCATTTCGGCCCGGTTCAGTCGCCCCTTCGCTCCCGTGGGTCCTCATGCATTTATGCACTTTGCCCCCTCCACTTGCACAATTTTGAGAATGTCATCCTCGCGTCCAAGATGGAGGTTCTCTTTGCATGAAGTTCGATCTTTTACGCTTCAATCCCCGGGGGTGTTCCTACGTAGCACTTCGGTCCTTGCCACCATTGGAAGTGATTTCATCAAGCTCATGAACACGAACAAGACTCCATAAATGCTCCTTTGAACTTGTTGTGAATCTGTCCTTTATGTCCATGTTTTCCTACATAAACACAACACTTCCAAATGCATGCACAAAGATGAACTTGTCATAAGATTAGTGTGCCTAGTGGCGGGTTAGTTCCATAAACAAATCCAAACCAAAGTGTAATGAACATGTTTGGAGTACCAAAATACACCCTCAACAATTGTTCACCATGGAATTCTAGTTATGTCTTTGTGATCTTGTTTGGTATGATATGGTGAGTTTGGCTTAGCTTGTGAAAATCATGATTTATATCCATGGTTGATGGCTATGTTTTTGAAAATTGTCACATGTATGCTCTCTTGTGAGTAAATGCCTTTATATGATCTTGACATGTGTTAGTGGCTTGGCTACGCTTAATTTGTGGTTGGATAGCTTATTTTGATCATATGGGGCCAAAAGCTCATTTGCCATCATGAATGTTTAGCCCTCATTCTTTATCTTGTGGAGGGGCATAAGTTCTTTTTTGTCGCAAAGACATTTCATGTACCAAATATGAACCTAAAAATGAAATGGAAATTGCTTGGAAAACGTGCTCCCATGTTATATGTGCTAATTTTAATTTGCTTTGGGTGCTAAACCGTTACATGATGCCTACCAATGAGAAGTCTCATATATAGAAGTAGGCACATGGCTCGGTGGCTTTGACATGACATGAGGTGCTTGTGGGTGTTTGTGATGGTCTTATGATTAGAATGGTTGTCCTAGCATGAAGTTTGTGTGCCTTTTCCATTTTGAGATGTTTTGCTAATGTTTAGGACTTTGCTCATGAGAGGGAAATTTTTCGCAAAATTGCCCAATTCCATCTTAGCTTCGTCCAATGGTTGTGAAACTTGGTGATCGTGTAGTTGATGTCCATACAAACCTATAGAGTATCTAACTTGATCATTTAGACATGTGTAGCATCCTATGTTCAATTTTGTCTATTTGAGAAGCTCTAGGTTGAATTTTTCACATTTTTGGCTTGATTCATGCATTGTCAACAAGGGGAGAAGTTTGAACTTGAATTGGCTTGCTGCACGCATTTAGAAGGTTTCCAAGTGCTTTCGAGCTATTTTTGAGCGCTGGCAGTTTCCCAGGTGGCATCGGTCTGACCGATGGAGGGCACCGGTCTGACCGGTGTAGTTCCCAGGTGCTGGGCGATCTTACCCACCGGTCTGACCGGTGAAGGTGACCAGTCTGACCGGTCAGGGCTGGGCTGTTTCAGCTGTCCTATTTCATGAAGTGAGTCGCATGCATTCGTCTAGGGGAGTTGCATTGGTTCAGGGGGAGCTTGCATGTGTGCAGGGGGAGCTCTTTGTGGATTTGGAGCTTTGGTTTGGTTGTTTGCGCTTTTTGTTTGAGAATAGTTTTGTCTCGGATGTGTCAAGTCGTTGCTTGCCTAAGGGGTCTGACACTTGTCTTCTTCAAGTGATCTTGCTCTTTGCCTTTCTTTGGCTTTCGATCGCTTGTTGGAGTTTCTTTTTTATTCGTTTCTTTTCTTTTTCTTTTCTCTCGTGTTACTTTATGTGGGTGTTCTCAATGCACTCATCAAGGGGGAGATTGAGGACCATGTGTGGTTCGAGGACCGGTGGATGGTCGCTTCCTGGTGCGATGAGTGATTGACAACGTTGTGTGGACTAATTCTTGGCTAAGTATTGCAGGTGAATAACAAGCATGAAAGGTCGTCACCGGTGAGGCCTCCAGGTGTGGAGAAGACAAGTAGGCTTGGTTCGAGGGACCCGGTGGCCAGCGGAGTCAAGTGCGGGCCGCATGGTGCCATGAGCAGCAAGATGAAGTCATGGACGGTTTCTTGGTTGAGCCTCAAAACCAAGGTCGAGCTGGGACTACGTGGGAGCGGAGTCATGAGTGACGATTGGCGGAGGCTACACCGAGTTCGTGGGGTTTCTGGTGGTTCACCAGAAAACCACTGTGTTCCTTGGTTGATCTACAAAGCCAAGACTGAAGAACCGAAGACGGAGGTGCAGCAGCATCGGACCGGTCTGACCGGTGGGTACCGGTCTGACCAGTGAGGAGCACCGGTCTGACCGGTGTACGACGACGTAATCCGGAATCTTCGAAGCGGAGGGCACGCGTCGGGATCGCAAGGCTTGCGTCGAGGCTCAGCAGGCTGCGGTCGCCGGGCATCCATCCGATGGAGCGATGACAAAGTTTTCCGATTTCGCCCTCGAGGGGCATGTATCCCTAATTAGCTAGTAAGGGTATTTTAGACTTTCAGTTGCCTCCATATAACCCAAGAGGTGAGAGGATGGCAGCCAACTCTTGGAACACTAGTTCATTTGCTTTATCATTTTCCCTTCCTATTTTCTTAGGATTTCCATAGTACTAGCTTGAGAGCTTTATGGTGAGATCTTGTGAGAGGGTTGGATGATCGGGCGGCACGCTAGACCTTGTATGAACCTTCTTGTGATGTATAGATGATTTGGTGTGGTTCCTCAAGGCTTGGTTGTGTTGTTCTCGTTCGTTCTTTGTGGTGATTTTCGGAGCCCTCTCTTGGCGGATTTTTTGGAGTGTTTTCTTGGATGAATGTGTGAACCCTTTGTGGTTCCTTTCCCTTTGATTCCCCTCCAAATCCGTGAGTAAAGGGGCTCAATTTTGGGGTTTTCGGTGTTCTAGGGTTAGAGGAATTCTTGGTGGGATACTTCGATTCCTCTTGATTTGGCAAGTTGGTGGACATAAACTTGGCTATGGACTCCCCAAGAGGTGTTCCTACTATCCCCAAAGTCTTGCGAAATCCATGGAGCGATTTGGGAGATCAGGATTTGGATTTGGGGGTGTTGACTCACTGGTGTTGTTCATCCCGAGAAGCCAAGGCCACACCGGTCTGACCGGTGCCTCTCACCAGTCTGAGCGGTGCAATCCTTGTTGGGTTATTGCTCGGGTGAACATTTAGGTGTGTTAGTTGTTGTCCCGTGTTGCTGCTATTTCGAGGTTGGGTTGTTTTGGAGCTCGGTAGGCCTGTTTGGTGTTTTGGGGCTTTTTGGCTTGGACCGGTCTGACCGGTGTGCTACACCGGCCTGACCAGTGTAAGGGATGTTCTGTGGAAGTTGCAGGTTTCACCAGCAGGGACCGGTCTGACCGGTGGTGCTCACCGGCCTGACTGGTGTAGGTCAGTACGGCTCGAGTCTTGTGTTCCGCTGCGTTCTCAGGTCTGTGAGGTTGGGAGTTGGTTCCTAAGTCCAGTAGCACTACAGTGGTTGCGTGGGCTTGGCCAACTTGGGTAGTGAGTCAGAGACGTGTGTAGGAAGCCGTGTTCATCTTTTCGAAGCCTTCATATCCTTCGAGAAGAATTTTTATCGCCTCCCATTCACTCCCCTCCTCTCTGGTTCGCCGTATCGGTCCTTCATGTACTCTTGAGAGGATGGATGGCAGCCGACTCTTGGAACCCTAGCTCATTTGTTTTCCCATTTTCATTTCTATTTTCCTCTAGTTTTCTAGGACTAGCTTGAGTGCTTCATGTGAGATCTAGAGAGAGGGATGGATGATCGGGAGGCAAGCGAGACCTTGTATAAACCTTCGTGGTATGTATAGATGATTCGGCGTGGTTCCTCAAGGCCTTGTGTTGTCTCTCCTGTTTCCCATTTTGGTGATTTTCGGTGCTCTTGCTTGTGATTTTCTTGGTGGAGTTTTGAGGGCGTTTTCTTGGGGATTCTTGTTGGGTGTCATGTATGAGGACCTTGTGCCTCTTTGGCTGGTGACCTTGCCCCAAGAATCCTTTGAATTGACCTCGATTTGGTGGTTTTTCGAGTTGCTCAAGTTCTTGACCTAGAGGGCCTAAATCCGTGATTCCCTTTGATTGTGGGCGTTTCGGTTTGATTCCTTTGAGGGAGAGGTTGCCCGGAAGGTAACCCAGATATCCCCGAAGTTTCACCACAATCCGTGGGGTGAATCGAGAGATCGGGCGATGGGAAGTTGAGGGTTGACCCACGGCCAGATTTTCTGGGTAGGGCGGTCTAGCTGCCTGGGGGATGGTCTAACCGCCCTGGGTCATCCAGGTGAAGGTTTTGATTTTGCCGGATTTTCCTCTATGAGTTTGTTCGCCATGATCAGAGGAGCGTTCAGGTGAAATCTCGGTTCATTTCGGCACTGTTTGCTTGGAGTTCTTGTTCGGTGTTCTTTGTTGGTACAGGAGGTTAGACCGCCCATGGTAGCTGGTCTAACCGCCCCTAGGCCTATGGGTGAAGTTTTGGTTTTCGCGAAGATTTCCTGGTAACTAGCTTGGCTTTGACCAGAGCTTTCTGTTGGTGAAACTGTGGTGCGTTTTGGTGCTCGGAAGAGGTGTTTCGGAGGATTGCTCGGTTGCCTGGAGGAGGTGGTCTAACTGCCCCCCATACCCGGTCTAACCGCCCCCCTCAGACAGCCAGCTCCCGAGTTGTTTCAGCTGCCGTGTGCGTGTAGGAGTTGAGGTTGCTGGTAGTGTTTGTTCCTAGGACCAGTAGCACTTAAGTGGCTACGTGGTTTTGGCAAACGGAAGGTAGAAGTGCGGAGCGTGTGATTTTGGGTGTCCGACCGAGTTCATCTTGTTTGGGAAGTCATCCCATTCGAGAAGAATTTTTTATCGGCTCCCATTCACTCCCCCCCCCTCTGGTCGCCTAATCGGTCCTTCAACGATTAAGGATCAAATCACTTATACTCATCATATCAAGTATTTAGGGTTTTGTAAAAAGTTTTCAAATCAAACTTTGCTCAGCTTCCTCTTTTGATTCTCTCAGATTACTAATTTGTATATTTCCCACCAAGGCATTATAATTTCCTTTCTTCATTCTACTTCTAATGATGGCTATATGTGGAGTGTTGGGGATTCGGAATGGCCCCCACCCGCGAGTCGAACCTCAGCCGTAAGCCACCAAAGAGAGAGAAGCTGGCCACCTCCCCCCTTTGGTAAAGGGAGAGACCTCCTAGAAGGCCCGGAATAACCCGAGAGGAGAAGCCTTGGGAGACCACCCCGGGACGGAAAGCCTTTGATAGGAGTGCAACGGCAAGCTCTCGGAGACCGAGGGTCCCACGGGGACTGCAAAAGGCATATGCATCAGGGTGTGCCCCTAGCACTGTAGATGCACATGACATGTTATCGGGTAGCGGGGGAAAAGACTAGGGTGCCCTAAAGGGTGGTAGGGAAGAATCCTATGTCCGTACCGAAGCCGTGATGGGTGTAAAACGAGCATTGTACTGGGAAGGGTCCTAAAGGCCTATAGAAGGGGAGCCACTCACATGTATTCAAGTTCAGTTGCAATAAAATCATTCTACTAGTCACTCAATCCCCTACTAGCTCTTATGAACCCTTCCGTCTGGCTCAAGAGCCTAACCTTTACCGTTTGGGCTTTGTAACCACCAACAGTTGGCGCCGTCCGTGGAGACGTGTGTGACTGAGAGAAGCCAATATGACGACAAACAAGAAAATGGGAAAGGTCGCTCTGGGAGCTTTGTGACAACCCACCTAGGAAAATACCGTACTACCACCTAAACCAATCCACTTTGTTCATTAAGCAATAATAAAGTATCATCTTGTCATTGCAGGGTTAACGCCTAGTAAATCACTTACATAGCAACAACGATCGACATATATGCATTAAAACTCACACGAAGGCGAGTCCAAGGACAATACATGATTAACATCTGAAATTTACCCCGAAGGGTTTAATTGATACAAACCGAAGTCTTTGACATGATAACACAGTTCAGAGTTTTTAAAACAGCGGAAATAAACTAAACGGAGTGCGGAAACACCATGGGAGGCCAGCCATGATGCCTTCATTCATCGTCCTCCACCCACTCCAGCTCCCAGCTAGGAGGGATCTCTCCGGGCCACACATCAACAAAGGCATTACCTGGAACAACAGATTATAGCAAGGCTGAGTATACTAATACTCATCAAGACTTACCCATCAGTGATAACTACTTCACCAACTCTAGACATGATAGGCTTTTTGGTCACTGGGGTTTCTTTTGTTAAAAAGAAACAAAGAATATGTCCTTACTTTCAAGATTTTAGCACAAATTCTAGTTGGTTATTCTTTTCTATGTTAGCAATCTATTGCAAGCATAAGTTGTGCAATACAATTAATCAAGCATAATATTCATCAACTTTCATCATTAGGGATCTCATGGACAGTGGAGTAAGTAGTCTCAGATAACGGTGAGAGGCCGACAACCAGTTGATTTAAACCTTGCAAGGTAGACCTAAACACACGGTGTTATGCCCCCGCGAGGACAACCACCAAGCGGTTTCCAAAAATCCTCGGTTCAGGATAAAAGGCCACAATCTTTGGTACCGGTCATCTGGTATACCCTGCGAGGCACACAGACTCACATGTGTACCACCGGTAGCTAGCCATGAGATGCATCCGAAGATTAGTGACGGTAAAATCCCTTACCGCCTCATTAACGTACTAGGCTTACCGGTCCCATTCCCGGCAAGTGCTTAGTACATTCAAACACTTAACCCACGAAAGTCATTGGACAGGAGCCCACATCCCATGCTCTTACCACATGAGCAATCCATTTAAGGTAATCTTGTGATTCCAACATAAGAACCTATTCTCTCGAGCGAAAAGCATCACTCGACTTGTAACGGTCCTATAGCATAGCAGCTATTGACCTATCATTCTAGTAAAGGACAAAGGTACCAAGGGATCATGCATCTAGTGTTTCATATCAACTCTTGAATGTAAATGCACAATCATCCATAGATAGTTGCAAAAGAGTTTAAAACACTAGGTTAATTGCACCAGGGCTTGCCTTCGTCAACAGGGTTAGCCTGAGTTCACTCGGTGTCTTCGATCACCTCCACGTACTGCAACTCCACTTCAGCTCCTCCCTCCTCGGCTTCTGGCACGAGCGCGTAATTACCATCAGGAAGTTCTACACGGAATGCAATGCAGGGTTCATGTGGTGTGATAGATTAATTATTTTACCCAACTCTTGTTTTCCGTATTCATCTTAACAAACAATTAATTATTAATTCTTTTTCATTAAGGTTATTGTAGACAAAGGTTTGTCTTTTTAATAATCAATTATTTATTGTTTACTTTTATCTTGGTGATTTCATGTGAGGATTCATTGTTTAAACTTTTAACAGCAATGATGTGCACATAAGTGTAAATACCTCCATTTAAATTCTTAAAATAGCAAGGGGTGTATTTTCAAATCTTAAAGTAAGCCATGCATCCATTTATGAGGTTTACCAAGTCAAAGAGCACATTTTTGAATTAACTTTTACTAAATAGCTAATGCATCTTAACTTGTAAAAGCACCAATCAAATGCACAAACAAGGACAGGGGTCCTTGCTGGCCTAAAGTCACGAAACATACCACTGGATCCAACTTTGACCACTAAAAGGTCTATAGAATTTATAAAAGCAAAAACTACATTTTCTAGCCATGAAAATTATAGGATATGCATAATTAAATAAAAGTAAAGCTCCTGCATCCAATCACATGTCTACAACTACTCTGGCCCTAAACAAGATCAGAACACCCATAGGTTCATCACAAACCAATTTGAATTATGAACTACACATTTAAATATATATCTAAGCATAAATCAGGATTAAATAATTCTAACAGAGATAAAATCAAGGTAAATCCAGGAAAATTACTTCTAGGCATAACATGAGCACTGCCACAAGTTGGGCACAAAAATCAATTTATATCTTGCTACAAAAATCAGTAAAGCAGAAATAGCATAAATACAAAATAATTCATAATAAAAAATATGTTCAATAACTTTGTGCAAATTTTGGTCCAGAGGCTATTCATGACAAGTCTAGCAATATAACCAAAATTTAGCCAAATAGCCTTTCTAGATTTTGAATTACAGTCAAAAGGTGTCAAACTGAATTTGAATTTTCATTCAAAATCTACAAGTCAAAACTATGGTCATGCTTTGCAAAAGTAGTAGATCTACTCTCATTGAGACCAACAAATTTGAGTTTTCATTTTTCTGAATTCTCTGTGAATTTCTAGGCTATTTCTAAAGAACTGGACTGACCTGCAAGAAAACTATGTATCTTTCTGTTGCAATCGGGTCCCTAGGTTTACAATCATGCCCTCGCGAATTACAATTGTGCCCTTGCTAGCGGAGGGAAGCTCGTCGGCGGTGAGGCAGGGTCAGGGGAGGTCAACATGTGGCCCTAGAGTGTGATTGGGCTCACCGATTGGTGGTGGTGGTGCGACCGAGGGCGACTCCGGCGAGCGGCGGCGGCGAGGTCACGTCGGCGCACCCGCTGTGGCTCGATCTCCGGCGAGGCTAGCGCTGGGGAAGATCAGCACGCGGCCATGGGAGCTCGAGGGGGACCTAGGGATGGGCTAGGATGGGTTGGCCGGCAGCGGGAGCTTGCGGGGGTGCGAGATCGTGGCGGCGGCGGCAATGGCGGTTCGGCGGGCGGCAGTGCTCACGCGCGGGAGGGGATGGGGCGCCCTTTTATAGCCGACACGCGCACGTAGGGCATCTCGTTTCGAGGCTAAGAATTCCCACCGCGCTTAAGGCTCTGTACGGCGGTGGCATCGGCGTACGTGCACGGCGGGCAAGGACGGCGCCGCGGTGAGCACGTGCACCCCGCGTGGCGCGCGGGTCCTCCGACCGAGTCGGCTCCTGGCGGTGCGTGCGAGGCTGACACACACTGAGCGCACGCCTAGCTGATGGGCGAGACGCTCACCTACGCCCCGCGCAAGGCTGTCAAGTCCCAAATCTTGGCGGATTTCGTCGCCGAATGGACGGACACGCAGCTACCGCCGCCACAGATCCAAGCAGAGTGCTGGTCTCTGTTCTTCGACGGCTCGGTGATGAAAACAGGGGCGGGCGCGGGCCTGCTCTTCGTGTCACCCCTCGGGGAACACATGCGGTACGCGGTGCGCCTCCACTTCCCAGCGTCTAACAACATGGCAGAGTACGAGGCCCTCCTCTGCGGCCTCAAAATTGCCATTGAGTTAGGCGTCAAGCGCCTCGACGTGCGGGGCGACTCGCAGCTCGTGATCAATCAAGTCATGAAGAACGCGAGCTGCCACGACGACAAGATGGAGGCTTACTGCAAGGCCGTGCGAGCCCTCGAAGACAAGTTCTACGGCATCGAGCTCAACCATGTGCCCCGCCGGTACAACGAGGAGGCGGACGAGCTCGCCAAGATCGCGTCCGGGCGGAACACCGTCCCCCCGAACGTTTTCGCGCACGACGTCGCCCAACCCTCGGTCGTCTTCGAGCCCTACCCCTCGAGTCACAATGAACCCTCGGGGGCTCCCTCGAATCCAGCGGGTGCGGAACCCATGGACGAGGACCCCTCGAACGAGGCGTACGTGCTCTCCCTCCTCGAGGGGTACGGCTCCCACGAGGCCGACGTAATGGACATCGAGCCGGTCCCTGTCCAAGCGGACTGGTGGGAAAAATACATCGCCTGGATCGCCAAAGGGGAACTCCCCGCAGACCGGGCCGCGGCCAGGCGCATCGCCAGGATGGCCAAGTCTTTTGCCCTCGTCGACGGCGAGCTGTACAAGCGCGCCGCCTCCTGCATCCTACAACGATGCGTGCCCATTCCCGAGGGGCGCGAGCTCCTGCGGGACATCCACGCGGGGATCTGTGGCCACCACGCCGTACCCCGCACCCTCGTCGGCAACGCGTTCCGCCAGGGCTTTTACTGGCCCACTGCGGTCGCGGACGCCAGCGAGATCGTGCGCACCTGCGAAGGGTGCCAGTTCTACGCCCGCAAGTCCAACTTGCCCGCCCATGCCCTACAGACCATCCCCGTAACGTGGCCGTTCGCCGTGTGGGGGCTGGACATCGTCGGGCCCCTGTGGAAGGCGCCCGGGGGCTTCACCCACTTGCTGGTCGCGATCGACAAGTTTTCCAAGTGGGTGGAGGTGCGCCCCATTACGAACCTAAGGGCAGAGCAGGCGGTAACATTCTTCACCGACATCGTCTACCGCTTTGGAGTGCCGAACTCCATCATCACCGACAATGGGTCCCAGTTCACAGGCAGGAAGTTCTTGGAGTTCTGCGACAAGTTCCACATCCGTGTGGATTGGGCAGCTGTGGCGCATCCACAGACCAACGGTCAAGTAGAACGTGCCAACGGCATGATCTTACAAGGCCTAAAGCCCAGAATTTTCGACCAGTTGAACAAATCTGGGCGAAAATGGCTCCAAGAATTACCAGTGGTTGTGTGGAGCCTAAGGACCACCCCGAGCAGAGCCACTGGGTTCACCCCGTTTTTCCTAGTCCACGGCGCGGAGGCCGTCCTCCCCACGGACTTAGAATACGGTTCGCACAGGGTTCGAGGCTATGACGAGGATGCCAGCCAGCGAGCCCGCGAGGACTCGTTGGATCAGCTGGACGAAGCACGCCTCGTGGCCCTAATGCATTCCGCGAGGTACCAGCAGTCCCTCAGGCGCTATAAGGCACGCAAGATACGCCGGCGGGATTTCAGCGAAGGGGATCTGGTCCTAAGGCTACGCCAAGACAACCGAGGGCGCCACAAGCTATCGCCCCCATGGGAAGGACCCTATGTCGTGGTGAAGGTACTCAAGCCCGGCACGTACAAGCTGGCCAACGAGGATGGTGAAGAGCTCACCAACGCTTGGAACATCCAACAGCTACGTCGTTTCTACCCCTAGCTAGGATTCCCAAGCATTTTTTCTGTTGTAAAAATCACATGGCCAACGCCCCAGTTGGTGGCAACTATGTAAACGCCTCAAGTCTAATAGAAAGGGCAACTCGGCTTTCCCCTGAAACCCAAGTTACCCTCGGGGGCTACTGCGGGGGGCCACCCCCCCCCCCCAAAATGGTCCTATTTTTCGCGCAAAAATAAAAACAACTCACACGCGCTAAGTTTGTTTCCTACTTCAACCTCGAGCAACGATTCGAACAGGGCGTAGGCGACCTAGCGGAAGGAGCGTGCGAGCCAGAGATAGCCTACGCCGCGTGGATATGGCCCTTCTCTCTCGCCTCCAACCCGGAGAGGCCCCCGCGAAAATCGAACTCCCCTAACTAGAATCTACTCAGGAAGAAGGAGAAACAAAAAGCGTGATAAACAAATGACTTCATTACAGCAAATGTTTATGTCCAAGAACAACTTGTTCATTTACAAAAGGCCCCGAGGCCAGAATACTGACACACATCAAAACGGGCCTAGCGCCCAACTGCTTTCAGGCGGAAGGAGCGGCAGCGTCAGCGGCGTCCGGGAAGAGGAACTCCTCGAAGGCTTCGGCAAGCAACCCGGCGGCGTCGGCGGCGAGCGTGTCCACACGCTCCATCGCCACCTCGTCCTCGACGCCCTCAGGAACGATGTAGCCCTCCGCCAGTGCCTCGAAGTTAACCTCGTAGTGGGACCGCACCACTCCGAGGGCCTTCTGGACGCCCAGATGCAGCGCCCGGCGCTTCCGCTCGGTGACATGGCCGCCAAGGGCACGCGGGCGGGCGGCCGGGGAGCCGCGCGCCCGTGCCTCGCCCTCCTCCACGGCGCGGCGGGTCTCGAGGGCCGCGCCGCGCAGCCTCCCCGCGGCCTCTGCTCGGAGGAGTTGTAGGAAGCCTGCAGCGCCTCGGCCCGCTCAGCCGCGTGCCCCAAGGCGGTGCGCAAGCCTGGAATCGCCAAGACAAGAAAGAAATCAGAAAGGGGGATGCGAGCCCTCTAACAAAAAAAACCAACAAGGCAAGAGTCAAACAGTGGCTCACCTTCGACTTGCTTCCTCTCCATCTCGAGAGCACGGCGCTCAGCCTCGACCGCCAGCTCGAGGCGCTTGACGGCCTCGCTCTGCTCCTGGAGGGCTATCTCCTGGTTTGCGCTCGCAATGCTGAGCACAATGAGCTCGCCCTCAGCCTTGGAGAGTTTGGCGTCCCGATCCGCCAAGGACTTCTGCGACACCTCGTGGGCGACGCGCTCTCGCTCCCGGCGCCGCCGGGCGTCGACGAGGGCGGCCTCGCTCCCGCCGGAGCCGCCCCTCGGCCCCTTGGCGAGCGATGCTCTCTTGCGGGAGCCGCTCCTCGGCGGCGACGAGGGCCGCGGCCTTGGCGTCGAGGGCGGCCTTCAAGTCGTCGGCCTCCTTGGCCCGCCGCTCCCGCCCCGCGCGCCCGCTCCTCGCCCGGCGGCCGCCGCGCCCGCGCCCCCTCAAGCGACGAGCGAAGCTCCCGAGTTCTCGCCGCGGACGTTAGCCACCTCCGCCTCCCAATTGGTGGCCAGCGTCCGCGTCTTCTCCAAGTCCGAGCGCGCATGCCACAGCGCCTCATCACGATCGATGAGGGCTGCGCAGACCCGCTCGAGGGTCGAGCGGCGCGCCGGGTCCTGCCTCGAGCTCTCGGGGAGTTCGTCGAGCCGGAGCCATGGCACCGGCACGCCGGCCCACTGTCCCGGGGACACGAGGGGCGTCGACAAGCGCGTCGAAAGCGCTGCACCGCTCCCGGAGCTGGTAGACCTCGGCGTTCACCCGGTCGAAGGCGTCGTACTTGTCATGGGCACGGCGCTCGAGCTCCTGGCACCCACACACAAAAATCCGTAAGCGCTACGGCACAGAAGCAGCACACGAAGACGAGAAGAAGAAAAAAACGAGCGACGACGCCCTACCTGGAAGACGCGCCATGCAGGGCCGCCATGGACCCGCAGCGCTTCGTTCAGCGCGCGGTTGAGCGTGGCGCCGTGGCTCCGAGCTCGCCCCGAGCTCCCTGCTCCCCCGGGCGTCGGCAAACGCGGGGGGATCGTCGACGGCCCCCTCCACCCGGGTGGGGTGGCCGGCGTGGGAGGACGAGGCCTCGGCGCTGTGTCCTCGGCCCGCTACCACCATGCGCCCCTCGTGCCGCCTCACGAGGGCCCCCTCCTGGGGCTCGGGGGAACGCGTGGGGAAGCTAGCCCACTGGTCCCACCCGGGCGGCGGGGAGTCTTCATCCGGGACATCCACCACCTCCGCCCGGGAACCGCCGGCGGACACCAGCCCTTGCGCCGCCTCCACCGACGCCTCCATTTGCGCCTCTGTGGCCGCGAGCGCGTGACGCGGCGCCACGGCCACCACCTCCGGCCGCGCCTCCGCGGCCACGGGCGCCGCCGCGGGTTGCGCCCGCCCCGCCTCCTCTACGATACCGGCGCCGCGGGCCGCGCCTCCACGACAGCGGCCTGCGCGGACCGCGCCTCCGCCACGACCGGCCGCCGCGACCGCGCCCCCACGACGGCCGGCGCCGGTCGCTTTCAGGGACCGCCGGCCGCGCCGCGGCGGACCGATCCGCCGGCCGAGGCCTCGGGGGCCCGGGCCACGCCCGGCCGAGCTCTCGCCCGCCACGCGCCGCGCTTGCCCCCCGCCCGCGACGCCCTCGACGAGCGCCGCCGGGTGGGGATGGACGCGTCCGTCCTCAGCACCTTGGCCAGTGCAAGGGGAGGCACGGTTGGCACCACCCTGCGCAGGCACAAACAAAGGGTTAGGACGCCCGATCATCAGAAAATCAAACCAGAGTAGAAGATCGAACCCCTTACCTCGAGGAGGAAAAGGCGCGCTTCCTTTTCCTCGAAGCCTCGGCGGATGAGGCCGGCGCGGCCGGCACGCCCGCCGCCGCGCCTCCCCGATGTCGCCGCGCGCGCGCGCGGCCCGCCCCCCACGCGCGGGCGCGCTCGCCGTGCGCACAAGCACGCTAGCGGCACGCGCCCCCGAGGTACGAACCGGCGCCTCGGCGGCGCGCGCCGCCCCCGATGTCGATTGCCCGGCGACGGGTGCCGTTGCGCCCGCCCCGTGCGACGCCGCCCTTGCCGCCGGAGCCGGCTCGGCGACGGGGGCGACGGCTCCCACGTATCCGAGGGGCCTCCCCCTCGGCCTCTTCCTCTTCGTCATCCCCCGAGGACGAGCACTCCCTCGGTCCGGGGAGGAGAGCCCCGGCTCTTCGCGCCACCGGTACTCCGCGTTCCGCCGCTCACGGTGCTCGTTGCGCCGCCTCGCGCGCTCCCTCCCCGCACGCCGCCCGCTCCTCGCTCCCCGGCCGGCCGCGCCGCCCGACCAAGCGCGCGGGAGTCGGGGGTGGGCGTAACAGACTTGGAGGCGGTGAAGCTCACCAGCTGCATACAGGAACACCAAGGACGCGTCAGGAGGCAGAAGCAACACCAAAAACAAAAACAAGAATCGCACTCACCAGTGGGCCGGTGGGTGTCGACGGGGTCCAGTCCGGGCGCACCGGCATCCGGGTGTCGACGGCGTTCCGCGCCCGAGTGAGCGCGTACGCCCGCCCGAGCGGGGTCGGGGAGCATCCGCGACCTCGCCGGATCGACGGGGTTGGCCGCCTCCGTCATCTCGAAGATGCGAGAGCGGCCTCTCCATCGAGGCTCGATCCGCCGATGATGGAGGAAGGCGAGGACGCCCAACGCGTTCGGCCCTCGCGCCGCCGGAGCTCTTCGGGCGGCCGGGACCGAGTCCCCGCCGCCTCGGTGCCGGGCCGTGGACACCCCGTAGCCCCAAGAGCTGGGCTTCTCCTTGAACACCCGACCGGTGTAGGGGGGAGGCCGGGCTCGGCGTTGCGCAAGTAGAACCATCCCCGCTCCCAGCCGGCGTTGTTCGTCGTCATGGTGCAGGGGATGTAGTCGTCCTTGAATTGCCCTCGCAGGGCAAGCGACATCCCGCCGGCGCGCACCGCGGGGCGGGTCCTCAGCTCCGTCGTGGGCTGCGTGAAGAGCTCTACCCGGAAGAGGTGTACCCAGAGCTCCCAGTTGACTGGGATCCCTAGGTACCCCTCACAGACGCCCACGAACGTGGCCGCCTGCGAGATCGCGTTGGCGCGAAGTTGTGCATCTCCACGCCATAGTAGTAGCACAGCGCCCGCATGAAGCGGCTCGCCGGCGCGTTGAAGCCCCGCTTGTGGAAACGGACGAAGCTGACCACGTAGCCCTCCGGCGGGTTGGGCGCGCGGTCCGCCGCCGGCGGCACAATCCACTCCGCCGGGCGGCCATCCTCATTCGCCGACAGCTGGCCGGCGGCGACCAGCTCGCCAAGGGCCAGCGGGGTCACCGTCGACCGCTCCCAGGCATACGGGTCAAGGATCGTGAGGGGCGGAAGCGGCGCCATGGGAAGAAAGCAAAGGAATGCGAGAGCGGAGGCCGAGAAACGGAAGAAAGGCTCTAATGGCGGCACCGCACGGTAGCAAAGGCGAGACGAAGACGAAGGCGCAGGGGGCTAAGATGGCGGAGCGCAAAGGTAAAAAACCGCCGTCTCCCCTTTCCCTCAGATTTATAAGCCGCGGGCGAGCTCTCCGGAGCGGATGCCCCGCGCGCATTAACTGCAGGGAATCTTCACTTCACGCCGACGAATGGGCCCCACCACGACCGCAGCGGCCACATCACCGCAGACGAGCCATCGTCGCGGCAAAGACTAGCAGGGACCGAGGCAAGCGGTCGCATCCGCCTGCCACGCCGCCCACTACGCGCGCGCGCGCGGCCGCAACGCCTAAAAAGGTGCGCCCGCGTTGCAGAGCCGCGGCCTCGACTGTAAGGCATTTAATGGCCCGTTCCCTTGCCAAGCAAGGAGGACCCTCGAGCGGGGCGAACCCCTAGCTCGAGACGACGACAGCCCTCGAAGGGATATCGGCATGAGAAGGTCGCCCGGGGCCTGCTTGAAGTAAAGCAGGCACCACGAGCACCCATGCCACGTAAAACCCTCGAGCGGTACGAGCCTTTGGCTCAAGACGATTTCAGCCCTCGAAGGGACATCGACGCGAGAAGGCCGCCCGGGGCCTGCTTGAAGTAAAGCAAGCACCACGGGTGCCCATGCCGCGCAAAACCCTCGAGCGGCGCGAGCCCCTGGCTCAAAACGATATCAACTCTCTAAAAAAGGGGCACATGCGTGAGAAGGTCGCCCGGCGCCCGCTCGAAGTAAAGCAGGCGCCGCGAGCACCCATGCCATGTTGTGCTGCTGACCAGCGCCTCGAGGGCTGGCTCGCCCAAACCCCTCGACGGCCGCAAACGCAAAAGATGGGGCCGCCCAGGCGCCGCCCCGCATGGCCCTACTGATCAGAGGTTCGAAGCCTGACCCTCGACGGGTTCGAACAGGCGCCTCAGATCGCAGAGTCAGGGATGACGAAGGCACGCGCATTCGAGCCGTTCCTCGAGCCCGTCAGCTCGAGGGTGCCCCACATGTCGTGTTCGAGAGCCAGCGAGGGGAGCTAGCCGGGGGATCCCACCGAGGGAGAGCTTCCGCGCCCTCGGTCCCCATCGAACGGGACCGAGCCCCACCTAGCAAACCCATGCAAGCGCTTCCATGGACGTGTCTCCGGACCACGCAGCCTACCCTTAGCGAACGGGGCATGGGCGTCCACTCGAATCACCCGCTAGCAGCTCAAAGAGGAATCCGCAATTCGCGACCCGCTCGATGGGGGTTGCGGAAACCTCACCCTCCGTCCCGCGGAGGGACGGCGAGGGCGCGTTAAAAACACGTCGTAAAGCTCTACCCGATCGCCTCGAACGGGCCCAGGCTCGGGGGCTTAACGCACGGCTACACCTCCTTGGCCTGCACCCGCCGGAGACAGCGCCAGCAGCGCGTGCGTCACCGAAGCCTGCTGAAACACTGCCGATGCCGGTTCAGACATGTGCCACGCCCTCTGACCAGTTCTCAAGGTTAACACCTGCAGGAGCACCCACACTCCTGCAGGGCTTCGGGGGCTAGACCCGCGGGTCCGCTGACGCGGCCCCACGGAAAGCGTTCGCAAAACAAGGAGGGAAGAACGTCCTATCAGTAGGTTCCAGCATCTGCGGGAGCCTCAATGGCAAACCCGCAGATGCTCGGGGGCTACTGTCGGGGACAGCCCTAGGGGCCTCCTTAAACAATGGGGGAATCCTCACTTAAAACCCACAACAAGGCCAAAACACAATTTGCCTAACCATGCAGGGAACAGCCCACACCGCAGGGACTCCGACGGCCCATCGAGGCGGCCCTCTTAGAGATCCCCTCGAACAGGCTCCGCCTCGCTCGAGGATGCGCGCTCCCCTCGGGCGGGCTCCGCCCCGTTCGAGGGGTAGCACTTCCCTCGAGCGGGCTCCGCCTCGCTCGAGGTCTCGCTCCCCCTCGAGCAGGTTCCGCCTCGCTCGAGGGTACGCCCCGCCCTCGGCTAGGGTCCGCCACGCTCGAGGGTGCCCCCTCACGCGTGCGCCGGCCCCCGTACACGGGCATTTAACGCCCCGACGCCGGCGGGGACGGCGCCATCATGCGCCGGGGCTCGCCCCCCCAATGCCGCCGCACCAACTCCCCGGGGAGGAGCCCATCCCCATCACCGTGGGGAGGGACCGTGCGCCGCGACCGGTGTCGGTCCCGTGACGCCGTGCGCGCGCTCCAAAGACGGCTAACGCGCCGAGCCCTCGAAGGGGGCCGGATGCACCCTCGATTCACTTTCTTGTGACCCTACAGGGTTAGGTGGAGGCGCTAGGCCGGTAGAGCACCATCCCTGCCACTGTAACAGCGTGGCCGCCATCCCCGCGCGTGCAGGCGCACGCCGGACGCTGTAGCAACAATTCCAGCACTGTGGAGCGCGTCGGGAAGGGACGCCGTTCTACCTACTCCTGTACTCCGTACGGGCCAACGTCAGCACCTCCCTCGATCCTATCAGAGGACATCGCCACCATCCGCCGCCCTTCTACCCTCGAACCGCCACTGTTCGAGTACAAGGTAGGCCATGATGGCCAGATCGCCGCAAGGATCGACCGGACGGCCGCCTACTCTACAGCGCAGCACGTCGCACTTCCCCACGTAGCTAGATAGCGTGGCGCGCATGCAATCCGCCTCCCCTTGATCTATAAAAGGGGGGCGAACCCCCCAGCCGCGGGGGACGAGGAAGGACAGACACACACAAGAGCACACAACACACCACGTACTCATCTTCCAATTCTTCCACAACATCTTCAGCCACTCCACCAGGGACTTGGAAGCCACGCTTCCTCTCCCGCCTTGCTTGTAGCAGCCCCACTACAGGCACCCCCGTGCTGAGCAATATAGTGCCTTGAGCACACCACTGCTGGACGTACAGCCCCCTCGGTCGGAACCAGGATAAACCCCGTGTCTCTTATTGCTTAGCATCGACCATTGAGGGATAGTCCTCGGCGCTATCGACTGGTTAGTGTCGGGACCATATTCCGCACCGACAAGTTCCGCTACCCGAAGCAAAACCAGCCTGCATCTTCTTGTCTCTATGGGCCTCTTTCATAACATCCTCTTGGGATATAGCCTTGTTCACGAGCTCATGGAAATAGTCTGGCTCGAGCAAGTTCAGCCATTCATACAACTTGCCATCCAGACCATCACGGAACCTTTCTATCTTCTTTGCATCGGGATCCACGTGATGTCCGTCATATTGGCAAAGGATATTAAACTTTTGTGCATATTGATACATAGTGTCAGATCCCTGCTTGGGGGCCAGTAACTCCCTCATTTTCTGTCAGATGGTGAGATCTAGACAGCCCATGGGGTGCTAATGCCAGTGGTTTAGTTGTTCGGGGGGTGGAATCTAAGGCTAAGAACTCGAAGGTCACACACGAGTACACGGAACACAAAGAACACGACGAATTTATACTAGTTCGGGCCTCCGAAGAGTAAAACCCAACGTCTAGTTCTTCAGTTTGTATTGCTTGGGGATTGCGTATGTTGTACAAGGGGTCGCCTCATCCGCCTTATATTGGTCAGCAAATGAGGTCGGTTCCCAGACTCCTGGTCGGTTACGACCAGGAGACCTAAGTCTATGTTACACATCTTGCCATACCCTGTCGATCTACTTTGGTCGAAATCCACCAAGGTCATGTCTTGTACGCCAAGTCTTGAGGTCGTGTTGGATTAGGTCATCTGGGGAATCTTCTAGAAAGTCTTCAGAAGGTCGTATGGGCCGCCAACTAGGTCGATTGGGCCCATTAACAGGTCGGCGGTTCTTCTGGTAGGCCGGACCCACTTATCTGGGGACGATCATGAGCCTGGTCGGTAGGGATCCAGGGGTGCCCATGTCTCACAAGCCCCCGAGCAAGGTGTAGGCGTAGTGACCTTAGAAAGGTCATGACGAAGTTGTAGAGCTATCGACACGTCGAATAGCATGCATGTCGGTACAAAAGAAAAAAGAAAAGGTCAGCTTAGCAGCCGACCTTTTTGTAGTCTTGCCGAACGAAGAGAGGTCGAGTGACGACCTATAGGAAGCATACTTCCAATAGATCGAAACGACGATGAAAAAATTTAGAGGGCATCATACTTCCAATAGATCGAAACGATGATGAAAGAAATTCAGAGGGCATCGAAGATGCACTCATAGAGTAGTATCCGAGCATCGTGGCTGGCAGGATGGCCGGTGTGATGATCCAAAAAAGAGAAAAAGAAGAAAAAGTATGTTGAGTAACGACGTGGTGAGAAACTGGTTTCCCAATAGGTCGGTACGACAAGGAAAACAAGAGGGCATCGAAGATGCACTGGTAGAGTAGTCCCCGAGCATTGAAGCAGGCAGCATGGCTGGTTTGATGCTCAAAAAGAAAAGAAAAACTGAGTTACGATCTTGATCGAACGTAGTGTAGAGACACCCAAATCTCCATGCATGACTGTGAGGAGTATGGAGGGCCGACCTCGAGGAGGCCTTGTAGGCGTGTCGACCTCAAAGAGGCCTCAAGTTGATGATGTCCAATATCCGAGGGTATCCAACAGGATCTTGAAAGGCGTGTTGCGCGGAGAACTCGTCCACGATGTCTCAGCTGAAGTTGCGATGTCCAAGGTTGGTAGACAATGTAGACAAAAATTTGTTGAACTTGAACATATGGATTGTAGAGACATCCAGATATCTCGCATAGCTGCAAAGAGTCTGGCAGAGCCACTCGAGGCATGCCGACCTCAAGAAGGTCACAAATTGGAAGCACCTAAGTATCCGGGGATACCTGGCAGGGCCATTAGGCGCGCACCCCACATGGAGGCCTTCATTCCCGACGTAAAATCATGGGTGCCCAAAACAGGCTTGTATGGCTGCAAGAGCACACCGACCTCGGAAGGTCACGCATCCGAGGCGCCCAACTAGGTTGGCAGAGCCGTAGGTATACCAAGGTATTGCAGGACCTAGGTATTAATGCATGCTGACCTCATGAAGGTCATTTTGGTGTCCAGACGACCAACATAGCTACTGGCCATCCAGCGGAGCCATTGTACTAAGGTATTGGCGACCTCAGCAATAGGCACACCGACCACGAGGGCCTGACGAAATTCGTAGATGTGAAGCTTCCGATCTCTGTGGCACTAGTAGATCTCCAGGCGCCCAGACGGATCTGGTAGTGTAGTGAGGCACGCCTACCCCGGAAGGTCTTCAATCAAACCTACGACCATTCTGCTTAGGAAACAGAAATATAGGCTAATTGGAATAGGTCCGTTTACGTGCAAAGCCATAGCGGGTGCACTAGGACGCAGAGCCTAGCGTGTGCAAATGAAAACGTCAGGCCGTAGAGGAAGGTTGTGGAGTCATCGTTGAAAGGGGGCTAAATTAGGCACTAAGCCCTCCGATGCGGGGTCAGGTTTTGTCTTGTTCCGTAGACTGCGGGGTCACAGGTCAACAGTGGTCGGAGATTCTCTTGCTACTCAAAAAACAACAAACTGCCCATTGATTGAGGGAGTTACTGTAGCCATGTGACTCTGCGGTGGGCTCATGCAGCATTGATGCACTAGCGACGAGGACGTCACGAGACAGGGTAATAAATTCGTCGCCTTTAATCGTGCACATGTCTGCAGGTCCCATGATCACATGGTGAAAGTGTCATCACTCCTCGAGCTGCCCAGGGCTCGGCTCCGGCTATAAATAGCACCTTGAAGCTGAAGGAGGCAAGCACCGAGCATTATTGAGCTATGAAGCTGCAGAATAGTGTTCCCACCATGACATGGGCATGTGTTCGTCGACCAGATTGTAGAGTCTTGTACTTGTAGAAACTTGGAGCTAGGAGAACTCTTGCGAAATGTAGGCAACACCTCCATCCTCTACGCCTTGCCTCTGCGGGGTATCAGGTAGAGTTTGGAGGTGATGTTGTTCGAGCTGGGGCTATAGCAGGACGTCGCTGGTGAACATCAGGTGTTCACTAGGACTTGGAATCCCACGTCGAAGAGCAAGCTCGTGACTGCATTCCAATAGTCTGGTCCAAGCATGCCTTTGGTTGCGCGCCGTCCTGCAGCTGTCCCCCGCAAGGCCGCCATCAAGGTCCTGGTGCTAGGAGAAATCTCACGACATGCTCTGCTTCGGTAAAGTAGGTCGCAATGTTTGCTTTGGGTGGCCCAGGCCTTGTAGTATGTTTATCTTGTGTGTCAGGTTCTGGATCCAATGAGGTCGCAGGCGACTTGTTTACCTTCGGGCGGACCATGTAATGTTCGCTCCCTTCTGTCATGAACTTTGTCGATTTGACAAAATGATTTGTCAAAGACCTAAATTAATGTGATGTGGGGGCTTGTTAAATCTGTGATAGTCCTTAGCAGAACGGGCCAAGAGTCGGGCCGACCTGCTGAAGAACGCAGCGGAGAAGGAGCAACGGATTGCTGACCTTGAGCAGGAGTTCAAGCAGGTCCGTGAAGCAGCGGCTGCCGGAAAGAAGAGGCTCGAGGACGTGCTCGACGAGGAGAAGCGCAAGGCCATGGAGGCTACTGCGTAATTCAATACTGTATCCAATAGTAGGTCGAATCTTCGTGTTGATGATCTTATTGAAGAGGATCTTTTTGTGATATGCTAACTATTATACCTTGCAGAGTTCCGCAACCGTGAAGAGGAGCTTAACACCTCCCTTAGTAATACCAAGGGGAAGGTTCGAGACTTGGAGATATCGCTTCAAGAGGTCGAGTCTGGGGGCCAGGAGCTCAAGTAAGCAATGAAAGAAGCTGCAAATAGTGAGTACGCTGTATCTCAAACGATGGCTTATGAGATAGGAGCTCGTCGGGGCCTTGAGGTCAAGTTTGCGGTTGTTTTGAAGTCGTTGCAGGATGACCAAATGACCATTGCAGGGTATGAGGTGGAACTGAACGACCTGAAGGGTGCTGCCAACAATGCAATGGATTGCATAGTTGTGCCGGTTGAGGGGAGGAGGCGAAATCCATCGTGGATCGCCTTATAGATACTCCTAACAGGCTTCTGACTCTGTGGCGGCTACAGATGCTTTTGTGAGGGTTAAGTCTCACTACCTTGACATCGACATGGCCAAGGTCAAGGCTGGACCTGATGTTGAGAAGGACCTCACAGCCCTGGAGCTGGAGGTACAGGATGCCACCACCGAGGTGATGGACAATCTGGACTATGAGGGCGATGACGGGGAAGAGTAGTCTTAGACTAGGAGCTGTACCTTCTCCACTTCTCAGTCCTGTAAACATGGCTTGTGGATGTCACACCCGTTCTCCGAAGAAAACCGAATACATCTCATACGTGTGCCAAGATCATAAATTCACACATATGATTGACAAATGAGTGTTATATCATAGTACAATGCTCAAAAACGTACAAAGAGAGATTTATTACACTCATCATTAGACTCGGAGGTCTTTACACAAACATCAATAACTAGACGATGAAACACCGTCTCCAACTCCACAAGCTCCTGACTGGGGGAATCACAGGCCTCAAAATCCATCGACCTCATCAAAGAACTCTGCTCCAGCATCCTCCTCTGAACACATATAGGCAAGGGTGAGTACACTTATGGTTGGTACTCAGCCCGTGGGGGAATATGCAAAGCTATCAAGGGTAGGCTAAGGCTTTCAGCGGTAAGCATTTTTAAGTTGGTCAAATTTTATTAGTAAGCACCTAATTACTAAGTGTAAGTTTACACCAACCCAAAACTTAGCATTAATAAAGTTATTCCTTCAAACCATAAATAAACCGTGATATATATCCCATCTTCAAGTTCAATTATCATGTGAAGGTCCAAGCCGCTCTTGACCGTGAGCACGGCTGATCGATCAGTTTTCACTCTACAGAGGTTGTACATATACCCACCGTTCGTGTTCCCCATTTTGCCCGGGTTTGCAAGGCCCTTAAACACTTTCGAGGTGAGTGGCTAGGGGTCCAGTACGAAGCCTTAACAAAGGCATGCAAAGCACCTAACAACCCATGATAGTTACAGCTCAGGGCGGACCATAACCCTCCCTAGTGGTCAGCACCTTAGCAAAGGCTACTACCCAAAAGGACCGGGCTATACCCCTGCAACCCGGAGCCCCCTGTTTTCCTTTCGGATAAGGTTACTAGATAATTCACACTCCTAATTAATTGGCTGAGCCAGAGCCATGTGGACTGTGGTTGCACTGTTTTCCTAGGTGGTTCTCTATGTTCCGATTTCATTCATGTGATCTTGTATTACAATAAACCACCAACCTTATCTTAACTAACATTTTGTAAAGTTTCATTTCCACCACCCATAGTATAGCATCTAATCATTTATCTACCCAAAACATTTATTAAAACCAATGTGTTCAAGGTATATGGATAAAAGCTAGTCATTTCCTTAATAGGCATTTCCCATCAAATTTATGCATAACAAAATATAAAATTTAAAGTGTGATAACATGCTTATTATTAGGACAAAAAGAATATGCAGAGGGGGAGAACCACTAGTCTTTTTCCCCTAAGAACTGTGGTTCGACCTCTTCGAAAGGCTGCACCCGCTCGACCTCGAATGGCACGTCCTCTACGATCACACAAGAAAACATTCAATAAATAAAACAATACATCAAACATTGCTAAAAGACTAAAACAAGCTTCTAAAACTAACGTGCTAGTTGAGACGATCGTGTGGACAACAAGAAAGCCTAAAACGGAGCTAGGATGGAAAAGTAATGGCCTAGTCAAGATCTAGGGGCTAGATTGTAAAAAAAACTCACTTCCAGGGGCCTAACTCCAAGAAACCAGGAACCTAGTCCTAATTATGCTTATAAACAGATGGTCTAATATGCTAAAAACTAAGTAAGGGCTGTGGGACACAAAGACTAAGAAGAGCATGGGTCTGATCATAAGAAAAAGGACCTAACCATGAATGTTCTAATAGGTGGAAGGGTACTTTTGTGATTACCAAAAACTATAGGGGCTCTTTTTCAAAAAGGCTAGCGGCGGCTTTAGTTGACCAGTATAAAGATATTTGACCCAGGCGGCCGGATCGATCTGGACCGTTGGTCCCGCGATGGACGGCTCCGGCTCACGTGTTCCAGATGCGACGCGCGGTGGTGGAGCGGGCGGCGCGCGGCGGAGGGGGGGCGGGGGCGGACCGGCGGCTCGCCGGCAGTGAGCCAAAGATAGCCTCCCGACCACCATTTCGCATGGGAAGTGCACCAAAAGAAATAGGAGGACACGAGGAACTCATTGGAGGCCTTGGAAGCGTGGTAGAGGCACCGGCGGAGGAGATCATCGGCGAGGGGCGGAGCTCCGGCTCAGTTCCTTGGTGTGGCGGTGTAGAGGAGAGGAGGAGCTCCGGGGAGCGGTGCGGGGAAGGAAGGGAGCTCTGGGCTCCTTATATAGGTGGAGAGGGGAAGGGGATGGGACGGCCGAGGCGGTGGGTTGGGTTCCGGCGGTGGAGGCCGCCATGAGTGCCGTGGAGCTCGGTGGGGCGGTTTCCACAGGGAAAGGGGAGGGGGCGGCGCACCGGTGCTCCACTGTGCATTTGTGCACACTCAAAGGGAGGGGGAGGCGCGGGAGAGGAGGGGACAAAGGAGGTCGGGGAGAAGAACGGTGGGGCGGTGGCTATGGCGATGGGTGGAGGCGGTCGGAGGTGGAAGATGGCCCTGACAGCTGGGCCCCACCTGTCAGGGAGCATGTGAGAGAGGAAGAGGATGGAGTGGGCCGGCGGGAGTGACTGTTGGGCCGGAATAGATGTGGGCCGCTGCTAAAAAATAAAAGAAAAAGAAAAAGAGGGAGAAGGAGAGGAGGTGGGCCGCGATGAAGATGGGCCAGGCTGGGCCTGTTGTGGTTGCGGGCTGAAAGAAAAGAAAGAGGGACGTGGGCTGGGCTAAAAAAGGAAAGGAATAAAAAGAGATAGAGAGGGTAAGCTTGAGGGGATTTTTCAGACTTGAACTTTTGAATTTTCTTTTTAAAACTACAACACGCATTCAAACAAGACAAATGCAAAGGCATGAATGCATCAAACACTTGGTGAATTCTAAATTAATTAAATATTATTTCATATATTAAGAGCAAATTTAATTACTTAAATTTATTAAAACCCTTAGAAATTAAATTCTAACTTTGTTGCTAGCATTTTTAGGTGATGGAATTTTGGGTGTTACAAATCCTACCCCCTTAAAGAGAATCTTGTCCTCGAGATTCAGAAAGATTGAGAAACAGCTGAGGAAATTCTTCCATAAGCTCATCTTCTCTTTCCCTAGTAGCTTCTTCCTCGAGTGGTGACTCCACTGAACTTTGCACATTTTAATGACTCTGCTTCGAGTGATTCTTTGTGATGTGTCCAAAATTCTTATAGGGTGTTCCTTATAGGTCAAATCATCCTTCACATCAAGATCTTCCAGAGGAAGGTGGTCTACCTTAATCTCACTTGAACACTTCTTAAGCTGGGATACATGAAACACATCATGCACATCTGACAATCGAGTTGGAAGTTCTAATTGATATGCAACTTCTCCTTTCCTTTCTAAGATCTTAAAAGGTCCAATGAAACGAGGTGACAACTTCCTTCTAATCTTGAATCTTCGTAGGACTCTAATGGGTGATACTCTGAGATATACATAATCTCCAACTTCAAACACTACTTCTCTCCTTTTGGGATCAGCATAACTCTTTTGTCGTGACTGAGCAGTCTTAAGATTTTCCCGAATTATCTCAACCTGTCTTTCAGCTTCCCTTATAATGTTTGCTCCGAAAAGTTGACTCTCTCTTGTCTGATTCCAGTATAATGGTGTCCTACACTTTCTCCCGTATAAGGCTTCAAAAGGGGCCATCTTGAGGCTGGTTTGGTAGCTGTTGTTATAAGCAAACTCTGCGTATGGAAAACTTTTATCCCAACTACCCCCATGTTTTAAGGCACAAGCCCTCAACATATCTTCTAGAATTTGGTTTGTCCTTTCAGTTTGGCCGTCTGTTTGGGGATGATATGTAGAACTAAAGTTAAGCTTTGTATCCATTGATTCATGTAAATTTTCCCAGAAACGTGATGTAAACTGTGTCCCTCGGTCAGATACTATCTTCTTTTGAATTCCATGTAAACATACGATTCTAGACATATACAATTCTACCAACTTAACTCCGGTATATGTTGTCTTGACTTGTATGAAGTGAGCAACTTTGGTCAACCTATCCACAATGACCCATATAGAATCATATCCATCACGGGTACGAGGCAACCCCACAATAAAATCCATGCCTATTTCTTCCCATTTCCACTCGGGTACTTTTAATGGTTGAAGCAAACCTACCGGTCTTTGGTATTCTGCTTTTACTCTCTGGCATATGTCACATAGGGCAACATGAGCAGCAACATCCTTTTTCATTCCATACCACCAATATTTTTGTTTCAAATCTTGATACATTTTGGTGCTACCAAGATGAATTGAATTGGCTAAGTCATGTGCTTCCTTTAATATAGTCTCACGGAGATGATCAATTTCAGGCACACAGATCCAATTCCTAAACCAAATAGTTCCTTAATCATCCCTTTTGAAATCTGGAACCTTACCGGAATCAATCAACCTTCCGTACTCCTTAATCTTCTCTTTTGTCAATTGACCCTTCCTGTTTTCCTATTCAAGTGTAGATTCTACTTCCAATATTATGGTTTCACTCTGGCAACAATTCCCAAATTGAGACGTGTCATTTCCCAACACAACTCTTGAGGTATTAAACGGCCTATCAGTGTATTTGCCTGACTTTTCCAACTAAAGGCATCTGCTACAACATTTGCCTTGCCGGGGTGATACTGAATATCCAGATCATAGTCTTTGAATAATTCTAACCATCTACGCTGTCTGAGATTAAGATCCTTCTGGGTGAAGATATACTTCAAGCTTTAATGGTCAGTAAAGATACGACACTTATTCCCGATCATGTATTGCCTCCAAATTTTTAGAGCGTGCACAATGGCAGCCAACTCTAAATCATGAGTGGGGTAATTCTGTTCATGCTTTCTCAATTGCCTAGAAGCATAAGCAATTACTCTTCCTTCTTGCATTAATACACACCCAAGCCCTGAAGTGAAGCGTCACAGTAGACATCAAAACCCTTGTGAATATCCGGCATTATAAGTACGGGAGCTGTAGTTAACCTCTTCTTCAGTTCCTCAAAACTATCCTCCCACTTGGCATCCCACTTAAATTCCTTTCCTTTTTCTAACAATGATGTGAAAGGTTTTACAATCTTCGAGTATCCTTCAATAAATCAGTGGTAATAACGTGCCAATCCAAGAAAACTCCTGATCTCAGCCACATTCTTAGGTGGATTCCAGTCTAGTATAGCCTGAACCTTACTCGGATCTACCGCTACTCCACCCTCCGTGATAATATGCCCAAGGAAGGAAACTTCATTTAACCAAAAATCACATTAGCTAAACTTAACATATAGTGGATGTTCTCGTAGTTTCAGCAGCACGAGTCTCAGGTGTCCTTCATGTCCTTCTTCATTCTGGGAGAATACCAGAATGTCATCGATGAAAACTACCACAAACTTGTCAAGGTACTCCATGAATACTTTGTTCATCAAATACATGAAGTATGTTGGTGCATTTGTCAATCCAAAGGGCATGACTGTGAACTCATATAAGCCATATCTGGATGTGAAAGCAGTTTTGGGAATGTCTTCTAATCGGATTTTCAGCTGATGGTACCCGAATCGTAGATCGATCTTAGAGAAAATTTTAGCACATTTCATCTGATCAAACAAATCTCCAATCCTAGTTAATGGGTACTTGTTCTTGATGGTAACATCATTAAGGGGTCGATAATCTATGACATTCTTCTAGTACCATCCTTTTTATCAACAAAGAGAATGGGAGACCCACAAGGTGACGAGCTAGGTCGGATATAACCTTTACTAAGCAACTCATCTATTTGTTTCTTTAATTCGGCCAAATCCTTAACATTCATTCCATATGGTCTCTTATAAATAGGAGCAGTACCAGGTAAAAGTTCAATGCTGAATTCAATGTCGCGATCAGGTGGCATACCTGGTAACTCATCTGGAAATACGTCGGGGTACTCATTCACAACTTTGATTTTTTCTAAGGATTTGCCTTTTGCCAAATTCACTATTCGTTGTTCTTCGGATGAGGTATCCACCTTGAACTCAGTTCTACTTCCTTGCGGGCTAGTTAAAACCACTGACCTCTTGCGACACAGAATAACTCCGTCATGTTTGCATAACCAATCCATTCCAAGAATTACATATGTTCCCCAGGATTTTAAAACTACTAGGTCAGCTAGGAATTCTATTTCGTTAAGTTTAAGGTCCACCCGCGGGCATATGTGGCTGGCCTTCATCTCACCACCCGTGGAGGTAACTAGCAATTTTTTCTTCATAGGATTAATGGCTAGATTATGTTTTTCCACAAATTGATTTGTAACAAATGAATGTGATGCTCCGGAATCGAATAAAACAGATGCGGGTTCAGAGTTCACAAGGAACGTACCAAGCACAACTTTTGGAGCTTCCTGTGCTTCTTCAATCGTCACGTGGTTTATCTTATCACGCACATAGTTCTAATGGGCCCTGTTACCTTGAGGAGTAGAGTTCCCAGTGCGAACCTGAGAAGATGACTGCCCAGGCCTCTGTCCACTACCCTTATGTGGGGTTTGCATTCTCCGCTTGGGACAGTTGTTGGCATAATGCCCAAACTCTCCGCACTTGAAGCAACCACTAGGCTGAACTAATGTGGTGTTTCTCACTAGTGCACCTGAGGCATTGTTCGGGCGATTCAGCTGTTGAATTGGAGCATGGGGAGTCTGCTGATTAAAGCGCTGGGGCTGCTGAGCTGAACACTAGAATGACTGGTTCTACTAAAAACTTCCACCCTGTCCTCCTGAGCGAAACTGAGGATTTTGTGGTGCATTATAGCGGGGACGTGCATTGCTGCTATACTGCCCTTGGGATTGGAACTTGCACTTCTGCTCTCCAAGTTCCCCACGCTTGCTTTCAAGACCGATAGCCTTGTCTAACAGAGTCTAGAAATTGGGGAAAGTGTGGCTCTAGAGCTGATAATTCAGTGGCCCTATGAGACCATCCAAGAAACGCTCTTTCTTCTTTGGATCAGTGTCCACTTCATCTGTAGCATACCGAGACAGTTAGGTAAACTTGTCTCTATACTCACTGACTTTCATGTTGCCCTACTTTAAAGTGAGAAACTCCTTCTGCTTCAGTTTTATCACTCCATACGGAATGTGATGAGTACGAAAAGCTTCCTGGAACTCCTGCCAGGTGATGGTGTCAGAGCAGCATGTGCAACGTTGTAGGCATCCCACCAATCGGCTGTTGCGCCCTCCAAGCATCCTGAAGCATATAAGACCTTCTCACGATCATTGCATTGCGTGGTATTCAGGTTCTTATTAATAGTCTTAAGCCAATCATCAGCGTCGAGAGGATCCACTGAATGAGAGTAAGTGGGCAGATGGTGGCTCATGAACTCTCTGTGCTTGTTGATTGGTGGTGGAGGTGGTGGAGGTCCTTGTGGTGGTGACTGGTTTTGTTGTGCCTGCAGATTCTGGATAGTGGTGGTAAGACTCTGAATTAACTGCATCTGTGCTGTGAAGAACTGTTGCATCGATGGATCCATCGCTAATCCTTTAGATGGAGGAGGGACTGGATTCTGCTGATTGGCGATGTGAGCACGTATCACGGGCGGTACGTCCTGTCCACCTCCTGACCTGGTATTTACCATCTGATTGTTAGAGAAAGGTATTTCAGATAAGAAGCAATATCGATAAACATGAGTAAGAGAAAAGGGGCTAAGATTTAAAATTAAATTTAATTATTTTATTAATGCATATGTGGCCATCACTCCACAAAGCATTTCAATCATAGCAAAGATCCAAATCAACCATGTTTTCAACCAAAAAATGTTTATTACATCGATTACATCCTCGTAGGGACGGATCTAGCGATCACAACTCAAAGGTGGGCATCCTATCCCAGAAGCCTGTGGTAGAGGAAGAAGAGTCGTAACGGAGCCTCTTGCGGGGTGGTGACTCCACAGGGAAAGGGGTCACATCAGGCTGGACTGGTGGCTCCCTACCGTCACACTCAGCCTCCAACTGAGCAATCCTGGTGTAGGCATCCTTCAGCTCGTCATCGGTCCGCTCTAGCTCAGAAGTAACACCCTCTAGGTCGGTGTTGAGTGCTGCAGTGACCTAGGCGAGAGTGTGGAGGCGTGGGTCCTCAGAGCCCGTCAACGGTACCACCGTCTGTTCAGTGCCACTGGTACGACGAGGGATGTGGCGGTAGTCACTGAGGCTCAACTCCTGGTCATGCCTGGAACGAATAGAGAACAGAGCCCTCCTGGTGACGTTGCTGACGGATGCCCGATAGGTGGAGTGAGGTGTAGTAGAATCATGTGTCGTGCGCGAGATGTAACCTCCGCTGGTATAGTTACGCTGCCTGATATAGACTCGGGTCATGTAGTAGGTTCCAAGTGGTGGCTCGGTCCAACTGTGGGTGACGTACATGGGATACACTGTGTTTCCCAACTCCGGCAGGGTGTTCCGAAGCAACCAGGGGAAGTAGCCTGGTGCCACCTGGGACGAGTGCATGGTGCAGTGTGGTTCTCCCTTGCGAGGACCATCATAGTAGAAGCCATCTCCTTCTTCATTGTCATCTTCTGTCTCGTCACCATCCTCCTTGTCGTCGTCGGAATCATCCGGGTCTCCTCCCGCGGCAACTGGTGCTGGAACAACTGGAGCGGTAGGAGCAGCTGGTGGCGGCACCTCCACTGCTAGAGGGGAAGGCAGAGCCCGCAGAGATCCCAATTCTCCATCGGAGTCAACTTCCAGGATCACTCCATCCTCTACCTCGATGAAGTAGTAGGGGTCCACAGGAGGGCGCAGCTGCGCTCCAAAAGGCTGAGCCCTGTCCATCTATGAGATCAAAACCGAACTCAGAGCAGAATAAAATAATAAGGGGACAAGATTTTAACCAAATGCAAAATAAGATAGATCTTTAGGTGTATTTAGGGGATTTTTTTCTTTTGAGTGAGAGAGTTGAGATGTCTTTCTAGATAATATCCTTATTTCGACCATTTCTATCTAAGGCTACGCCCTACAGTCAGCATTGCTCTGATACCACTCTGTCACACCCGTTCTCCGAAGAAAACCGAATGCATCTCATACGTGTGCCAGGATCATAAATTCACACATATGATAGACAACTGAGTGTAATATCACAGTACAATGCTCAAAAACGTACAAAGAGAGATTTATTGACTTATTACACTCATCGTTAGACTCGAAGGTCTTTACATGAACATCGATAACTAGATGATGACACACCGTCTCCAACTCCACAAGCTCCTGACTGGGGGAATCGCAAGCCTCAGAATCCATCGAACTCATCGAAGAACTCTGCTCCATCATCCTCCTCTGAACACATATAGGCAAGGGTGAGTACACTTATGGTTGGTACTCAGCTCGTGGGGGAATATGCAAAGCTATCAAGGGTAGGCTAAGGCTTTCAGCGGTAAGCATTTTTAAGTTGGTCAAATTTTATTAGCAAGCACCTATTTACTAAGTGTATGTTTATACCAAACCAAAACATAGCATTTATAAAGTTATTCCTTCAAACCATAAATAAACCATGATTTATATCCCATCTTCAAGTTCAATTATCATGTGAGGGTCCAAGCCGCTCTTGACCATGAGCACGGCTGATCGATCAGTTTTCACTCTTCAGAGGTTGTACACTTTACGCACAGTTCGTGTTCCCCATTTTGCCCGGGTTTGCAAGGCCCTTAAACACTTCTGAGGTGAGTGTCTAGGGGTCCACTATGAAGCCTTTACAAAGGCGTGCAAAGCACCTAACAACCCACGATAGTTACAGCTCAGGGTGGACCATAACCCTCCCTAGTGGTCAGCACCTTAGCAAAGGCTACTACCCAAAAGGACCGGGCTATACCCCTGCAACTCGGAGCCCCCTGTGTTCCTTTCGGATAGGGATACTAGATAATTCACACTCCTAATTAATTGGCTAAGCCAGAGCCATGTGGACTGTGGTTGCACTGTTTTCCTAGGTCTCCATGTTCTGATTTAATTCATGTGATCTTGGATTACCATAAAGCACCAACCTTATCTTAACCAACATTTTGTAAAGTTTCATATCCATCACCCATAGTATAGAATCTAATCATTTATCTACCCAGAACATTTATTAAAACCAATGTGTTCAAGGTATATGGATAAAAGCTTGTCATTTCCTTAGTAGGCATTTCCCATCAAATTTAGGCATAACAACATATAAAATTTAAAGTGTGATAACATGCTTATTATTAGGACAATAAGAATATGCAGAGGGGGGAAACCACTTGCCTTCTTCCCCTAAGAACTGTGGTTCGACCACTTCGAAAGGCAGCACCTACTCGACCTAGAATGGCACGTCCTCTACAATCACACAAGAAACCATGCATTAAATAAAACAATACATCAAACATTGCTAAAAGACTATAACATGCTTCTAAAACTAACGTGCTAGTAGAGACGATCGTGCGGACACCAAGAACGCCTAAACGGAGCTAGGATGGAAAAGTCATGGCCTAGTCAAGATCTAGGGGCTACATTGTAAAAAAACTCACTTCCAGGGGCCTAACTACAAGAAACCAGGGACCTAGTCCTAATTATGCTTATAAACAGAAGGTCTAATATGCTAAAAACTAACTAAGGGCTGTGGGACACAAAAACTAAGAAGAGTAAGGGTCTGATCATAAGAAAAAGGACCTAACCGTGAAGGTTCTAATAGGTGGAAGGGTACTTTTGTGATTACCAGAAACTTTAGGGGCTCTTTTGCAAAAAGGCTGGCGGCAGCTTTGGTTGACCAGTATAAAGATATTTGACCCGGGTGGCCGGATCGATCTGGACCGTTGGTCCCGCGATGGATGGCTCACGTGTTCCAGATGCGGCGCGCGGTGGTGGAGCGGGCGGCGCGCGCCGGCGGAGGGCGGCCGGCGCCGAGCGGCGGCTCGCTGGCAGTGAGCCAAAGATGGCCTCCCGGCAACCATTTCGCACGGGAAGAGCACCTAAATAAATAGGAGGACACGAGGAACTCGCTGGAGGCCTTGGAAGTGAGGTAGAGGAGCCGGCGGAGGAGATCGTCAGCGAGGGGTGGAGCTCCGGCTCGGTTCCTTGGTGCGGCGGTGTAGAGGAAAGGAGGAGCTCCGGGGAGCAGTGCGGAGAAGGAAGGGAGCTCTGGGTCTCCTTATATAGGTGGAGAGGGGAAGGGGAAGGGGCAGCCGAGGCGGTGGGGCGGGTATCGACGGTGGAAGCCACCATGAATGCCATGGAGCTCGGTGGGGCGGTTTCCAAAGGAGAAGGGGAGGGGGCGGCGCACCGGTTCTCCACTGCGCATTTGTGCGCACTCAAAGGGAAGGGGTAGGTGCGGGAGAGGAGGGGACGAAGGAGGCGGGGAGAAGAACGGTGGGGCGGCGGCTATGGCGATGGGTGGAGGCGGCCGGAGGTGGAAGATGGTCATGACAGGTGGGCCCCACCTGTCAGCGAGCGTGTGAGAGAGGGAGAGGATGGAGTGGGCAGGCGGGAGTGACTATTGGGCCAGAATAGATGTGGGCCGCTGCGGAAAAATAAAAGAAAACAAAAAAGAGGGAGAAGGAGAGGAGGTGCGCCGCGGGGAAGATGGGCCAGGCTGGGCCTGTTGCGGTTGCAGGCTGAAAGAAAAGAAAGAGGGAGGTGGACTGGGCTAAAAGAGGAAAGGAATAAAAAGAGATAGGGAGCGTAAGCTTGAGGGGATTTTTTAGACTTGAACTTTTGAAATTTCTTTATAAAACTACAACAGGCTTACCGACCTCCACAGCTCAGCATGGAGGCTTATGTGAGTTGGCGCGCGAGAAGGGAGCCTAGGGCTCAGGTTTGGCGACCCTTTTTCGACCAAACATGCTCGCAGTGACAGAGGGCTTTGTGCTCATTAGGGATGGTCTCCTCAAGTCGTACGACCCTTAGGTTGGCTTTGAGCCAAGCCCCCGAGCATATCGAGGGGTAGGAGTAGACGAAAATCTGTGACCCCCAGGTTTTGCAACCTTTGTATTGGCTTTAGCCAAGCCCTCGAGCATGTCGAGTCGGAGGGTTTGTGACATGAGAGAGGAGAAGGTAGTGCTCGACACATAGCAGATGACTGCTTGAAATAAGTTTTATTCAATCTGAAAAAGTACAAGAAAAGGAAATATAGTTGGAATTTTTAAAAACTATTCTACGGATAGAATCGTCGTAGGTGCTCCACGTTCCAAGGGTTTGGTACTCCTTGTCCGTCGCACCATTGGAGGCGATAAGTGGATGGGCTGATAACTTTGGTGACGATGAAGGGTCCTTCCCAAGGGGCAGAGAGCTTGTGCATTCCATCGGTCTTTTGGATGCGCTTGAGGACGAGGTCGCCAACGTTGAAGGAAGTTTACTTAACATTGCGGTCATGATAGCGTCGAAGTTGTTGGTCGTGGCGGGCTTGTCTCATGCCAGCAGCAAGCTTCTGTTCTTCTGAAGGACCGATACGGCGAACCAGAGAGGGGGCAGTGAATGGGAGCCGATTAAAATTCTTCTCGAAGGAGATGGAAACTCCAACAAGACGAACACGGCTTCCAACACATGTCTCCGACTCATAACCCAAGTTGGCCATGTCCACGCAGCCACTAAAGTGCTACTGAACCTAGGAACCAACAAACAACCTCCCGAACCAAAACACACAGTGAAAACTTGCACGGCTTGCTACTTGTGCTGCACTGGTCAGACCGATGGCCTGCGCCGGTCAGACCGGTGACACCGGTCAGACCGGTTGACAGAGCCGGTCAGGCCGGTGGCTATAGCAGCCGCACCACAAGCGTTCTAGAAATCCTCAGTGACTTCTCTAGGCCCTGGAACAGAAACACCCCCAAAACACAACCTTCACAGAAGGAAAACCCTACACAAAACCTAACAAACCAACTCCAAACCAACCAAGAACAGACCAGCAGCACTAAGACCCAAGAACACACGAGTCAAGTAGTTCACCCGAGGCAAATCCCACAAGTGACTCGCACCGGTCAGACCGGACAAGAGCACCGGTCAGACCGGTGTAGCCTGGGCAGCTCGGGACGAACAGCACCCGCGGGCCAACTCCTCCAAATCCAAATTTCGATCTCCCGAATCGCTCCACGGACTTGAACAAGACTTTGGTGATGATAGGAACACCTCATGAAGAGTACATAGCCATGATTTTGTCCACCAAAACTTGCCAAATCAAGAGGAATCGAAGAAATCCCGCCAAGAACTCCTCTAACCCTAGAACACCGAAAACCAAAAAATTGAGCCCCTTAACTCACGGATTTGGGAGGGGAATCAAAGGCAAAAGAACCACTAAGGGTTCACACGAATTTCCTCCATCAAATCCACAAAAGAATGGTCCCGAAAACACACCGAAAAAACCACCAAGAGAGGGCTCCGAAAATCACCACCAAGAACAACCGGGAACAACACAACAAAGCCTTGAGGAACCACACCGAATCATCTGTACAAACCAAGAAGGTTCATACAAGGTCTAGCTTGTCGCCCGATCATCCAACCCTCTCACAAAATCTCACCATGAAGCTCTCAAGCTAGTCCTATGGAAATACTAAGAAAATAGGATGGGAAAATTGGAAAGAAAATGATGTAGGGTTCCAAGAGCTGGCTGCCATCCTCTCACCTCATGGGTTATATGGAGGCAACCGAAAGTCTAAAATACCCTTACACAATAAATAGGGATACAAGCCCCTCAAGGGCGGTTTTGGAAGTCTTCAGATTTTCTCCATCGGACGGATGCCCGGCGACCGCACCCTGCTTAGCCTCGACGCAAGCCATGCGATCTCGACGTGTGTCCTCTGCTTCGAAGATTCCAGACTGCGTCGTCGCACACCGGTCAGACCAGTGCTCCTCACCGGTCAGACCGGTACCCACCGGTCAGACCGGTCTGGTGCTGCTGCAGCACCGTCTTCGGTTCTTCGGTCTTGGCTTTGTGTATCAACCAAGGAATCCAGTGGTTTCCTGGTAAACCACTGGAAACCCCGTGAACTCGGTGTAGCCTCCACCAACCGCCACTCATGACTTGGCTCCCATGTAGTCCCGGCTCGACCTTGGTTTTGAGGCTCAACCAAGAAACTATCCATGACTTCATCTTGCTGTTCATGCCACCATGCAGCCCACACTTGACTCCGCTGGCCACCAAGTCCCTCGAGCGAAGCCTACTTGTCTTCTCCACACCTGGAGGCCTCACCGGCAATGACCTTTTGCGCTTGTTCTTCACCTGCACCAACACCAGTCGAGCCGCAACCTGCACCTGCAATACTTAGCCAAGAATCAATCCACACAACGTTGTCAATCACTCATCAAACAAGGAAGCGACCATCCACCGGTCCTCCAACCACACATGGTCCTCAATCTCCCCCTTGATGAGTGCATTGACAACACCCACATGAAGTAAAAAGAGAGAAAAGAAAAAGAAGAGAAACAAATAAAAGGAAACTCCAACAAGCGATCAAAAGCCAAACAAAGGCAAAGAGTAACATCACTTGAAGAAGGCAAGTCTCGGACCCCTTAGGCAAGGGCAACGGCTCGACACATCTGAGACAAAACTATGCTCAAGAAAAGAGCGCAAACCACCAAACCAAAACTCGAAAAACCACAAAGAGCTCCCCCTGCACACATGCAAGCTCCCCCTGAACCAATGCACCTCCCCCTGGAGAAATGCATGCAAAACACCACTTGAAACAGGGTAGCTGCAACAATTCAGCCTTGACCGGTCAGACCGGTCAACACCACCGGTCAGACCGGTGTGCAACATGTGCACAGGACCAGCACTCTGACCGGTCAGACCGGTGACCTCGACCGGTTAGACCAGTGCACACCAGAGCCCAGAAATGGATCAAAACCACCTGAAAACCTTCTAAATGCATCCAGCAAGCCATTTCAAGCCCAAACTTCTCCCCCTTGTTGACAATGCATGAATGAAGCCAAAAATGCAAAACTTTCAACCTAGAGCTTCTCAAATAGACAAAATTCAACATAGGATGCTACACATGTCCAAATGAGCAAGTTAGATACCCGATAGGTTCGTATTGACATCAACTAAAAGATCACCAAGTTTCACAACCATTGGACAAAGCTAAGATGGATTTGGGTAATTTTGCGAAAAATTCACCTCTCATGAGCAAAGTCCTAAACATGATCAAAACATGTCAAAATTGCAAAGCCACACAAACTTCATGCTAGGATAACAATTCTAATCATAAGACCATCCCAAACGCCCACAAGCACCTCATGTCATGTCAAAGCCATCGAGCCATGTGTCTACTTCTATATATGAGACTTCTCATTGGTAGACATCATGCAACGGTTTAGCACCCGAAGCAAATTAAATTTAGCACATATTACAAGGGAGCACATTTTCCAAGCATTTTACATTTCATTTTCAGATTCAAATTTGGTACATGAAATGTCTTTGTGACAAAAAGGAACTTATGCCCCTCCACAAGATAAAGCAAGAGGGCTAAACATTCATGATGGCAAATGAGCCTTTGGCCCCATATGATCAATAAACTAGCTATCCAAACACAAATTAAGCATAACCAAGCCACTAAAACATGTCAAGATCATATAAAGGCATTTACACATGAGAGAGCATACATGGGACAATTTTCAAAAATATAGCCATCAACCATGGATTACAAATCAAGATCATCAAGAGCTAAGCCAAACTAACCATAGCATACCAAACAAGCTCACAAAGACATAAAAAGCATTCCATGGTGAACAATGTATATAGGAGAAGCTTTCCCTATCCAATGCATATGATACAAAATGCATGCAATCTAAGATGCAAGGATGCCTATACATCATGTTACATATGCCATGCCAAATGCAAGAAATGCACAAAGGAAACTATACATATGCTACAAAGGATCTCCCACACACCCAACTCAAGAAATCAAACACACACCAAGCTCCCCCCGCAAACGAGTGAAAGTTGCTTGATCTAGGGGTTTGGTGAAAATATCGGCTAGTTGGTCATGTGTGGGTACATGAATCAAAGCTATCTTTCCTTTCTCTGTGTTGTCTCTCAGAAAATGATACCTCACTTCTATGCGCTTGGTTTTGGAATGGAGCACTGGGTTCTTTGCAACGCTTATGGCACTGGTGCTATCACATTCAAGTGGGACATGGGTATACTCCTCACCAAAGTCACTCATGGTGTATGTGATCCAAAGGAGTTGAGAGCAACAACTAGTAGCGGCAACGTACTCTGCCTCGGTAGTGGATTGAGCAACACTCGACTTTTTGCGGGAAGACCAAGACACCAAAGAAGATCCCAAAAACTGGCAAGTTCCAGAAGTGGACTTCCTATCGAACCGACACCCGGCAAAATCCGCATCCGAAAAACCATGAAGCGCCAAAGAAGAGGACGCAGAGTACCAAAGGCCGAAGTCGGGAGTGTGACGCAAGTACCTGAAAATTTGCTTCACTGCTTGCTGATGTAAAATCCTTGGAGACGCTTGAAAATGAGTGCACAGACATACCGAAAACTGGATGTCCGGCGTCGTCGCCGTCAAGTAGTGGAGTGACGCGATCATGCTCCGTTACTCCTTCTGGTCCACGTGTTCACCTTCCTCGTCCGCATCAAGAGCTGTAGTCGTACTCATTGGCGTCGTCATAGCCTTGGAGTCCTCCATCTTGAACTTCCGCACAATGTCCTTGGTGTACTTAGCTTGGTACACAAATGTTTTTTCCTTTGATTGCTTGATTTGTAGCCTGAGGAAGAACTGCAACTCGCCCATCATGCTCATCTCAAATTCCCTGCTCATATCCTCTGCAAACCTTGCAACAAGAGAGTTAGACGAGCCACCAAAGACAATATCATCCACGTACTCCTGCACAATCAGGATATCTCTGCCCTGCCTAAGAAGAAACAAGGTCTGATCGACCTTCCCCATCTCAAAACCTCTCTCAAACAAAACCCCCCTCAACCTACCATACCAAGCTCTAGGCGCCAGCTTCAACCGATAAAGCGCCTTCCTCAACTTGTACACCCAGTGGGGGTACTTCTCACTTTCTAACCCTGGTGGTTGCCTCACATACACTTCTTCCTCCAACACATCATTTAGGAAAGCACTCTTCACATCCATTTGGTGCAACTTGAATCCTTTAGCCACAGAAAAGGCTAGAAGGATCCTTATCGCCTCCAAACGGGCTACAGGAGCAAAAGTCTCCTCGTAGTCGATCCCCTCCTTCTAACTGAACCACTGAGCAACAAGACTTGACTTGTTCCTCACCACTTCACCTTTCTCTCCCTCTTTGTTCTTCCACACCCACTTTGTACCAATCGGCTTACACCCTAGGGGAGGATCAACCAATTCCCATACCTGATTCCTCTCAAAGTTCTCCAACTCCTCATGCATCGAATTAACCCAATTATGATCAGATAGTGCGTGTCCAATGTCTTTGGGCTCAAAAATGGCAACAACTGCAACATGAGCGAAATGAGAATTGTTCCGAACCCTCGACCGTGTAGTGCGTTCAAGCTGGGTGATCCACTTGTACTCGCTGGCGAGGTTCTCGCCTTGATGCTACCTCCCCCACATCTGTAGCTTCTCCTCGATCTTGATTTGTCGTCATAGGTGTAGGAGAGGGGCCGTCCACCACTGTAGTCGAAGTAGTAGGTACATGTTTCGCCAGAGGCACCACACCGCCATCTTCATCATCTCCAAGTTCATGCTCCTCCTCCTGAAAGATCTCCTCGCCAAGCTCATCATCACGTGCACACTCAAAAACAAGCTGACTATGTGATTGTGTCTCGTCGAAGGTTACCTCGCAAGTCTCCACGATTTGATTAGTTTCAAGATTGAGCACACGATATGCTCTAGAATGAGATGCCTAACCAAAGAAAATACCATCGACCGACCTAGCCTCAAACTTATCCAACTTCTTCCCTTTCTTCAGAATAAAGCACTTGCAACCAAAGACATGGAAGTGACTCACCTTGGGTGTGCGACCGTGCATCAACTCGTAGCAAGTTTTCTTCTTATGCACTCTGAGGTAGATCCTGTTCGACACATAGCACGCGGTATTCACCGCCTCAGCCCAGAACCTTCTCAGAGTCCTATGCTCATCAAGCATTGTCCGAGCCATCTCACACAAGGTCCTATTTTTCCTTTCCACAACACCATTCTGGGGAGGTGTATACGGACTCGAAAACTGGTGTTCAAGACCCAAGTCATGGCAAAAGGTTTCAAAACGAGAGTTTCTTAATTCTGAGCCATTGTCACTGTGGATTGCTCGTATGGCATCTCCGTGCCTCTCGTTCCTCAACCTCAAGACAAGATCTTGAACAAAACCAAACATCTTCCCCTTATCCTCAAGAAATAACACCCACGCATACCGAGAGTAATCGTCCACCATAACAAGGACATACCACTTCCCACCCGCGGATCGCACACGAGCTGGGCGAACAAGGTCCATATGGAGCAGCTCGCATGGACGCTCAGTCATCATATCGGTGAGAGGCGGGTGAGAAGAGGCTAGCATCTTGGCATGCCTACACGGCGCACAAACCAACTCTTTCTCAAGCCTCAACCGTGGCAATCCTCGGACAAAATTGAGTTTACTCAAGCAAGACAAAAGGTCAAAGCTCAAGTGACCCAACTTCCTATGCCATTTCCACAACTCACTCGAAGAACTAGCCAAGAAACAGCGATCAACACCAGAAGACTGAGAAAAATCAGCTTGAAACACCTGACCCTCGGGAATGACCATATAGACAAGGTCACCTCGAGAGTCCAAAATCCGAGAACCACCAGGCCAAAACAACACCTCAAAACCCCCATCCAACAGCTGGGACACAGAAAGCAAATTGTATCCAAGCGATTGAACAAGAGCAACACGCCTGAGAGTGATCTTGTCACTCACCTTAATATCACCTTCTGAAAGCACACACCCACACCCATTGTCCCCAAAAGTGATGTACCTCTTCGTCACCACCGGGACGAGACTTGAGAACCACCCCTTGTCTCTGGTCATATGCCTCGAGCAACTGGAGTCAATCAACCAAATTTTTTTCAAGTCTCCCACCTGAAATTCAAAAACGAGCACGTGAGCGAACAAACGATTCAGCACTGGGGTTAGTACCAAAAGAGTAAAACCAGTGTCGAGCCATTTGCTCGAAAGTGGGGTTAGCACAAACCAAACCATCTTTCCTACCAAAACTACATCCACGAACACCACCACGGTAACCACAATGAGGGAACCAACCCTCTCCACCTAGAGGAGGACCAAAACCACGAAAGAAAGCCCGTGGGCTGTCCCTCCTCTCCATCTCAAAGCTACGGATCCTCCCATCCCCGTATTGAGCACGAGGGGAGAACGCCTAGCAAATTGACCTCCTGCAAACTCTCCAGCCCAACCACTAGAACCACGACCTCCAGAACCAAACCTCGCACCTGAACGAGCACGAAACCCGAACTGCTGCCTGTTCAGGCCTGCACCGGTCTGACCGGTGCCCCTCACCAGTCTGACCGGTGTAGCCCGGCCAGCAGCACCTCTAACAGCCTTTCGCTCTCCCAAGCCGGAACTGTCCTCACACTCGCCTTAGCCATGGGCATCTGCACACGAGGCTCAAGTACACCATCGGAAGGGTGGTACTTGTCCTTGTTAGCCCACTCCTTCGCCATTCTCTCCTCTTGCTTCCTCTTGAAGCAAAACTCATCCTTATGGCCAGCTCTCCCACAATAGCCACAATTGAACCTCACAAGCTTAGGTTTGGGCTTGGGTTTGGGCTGCGCACTTGGTTTCTCTCCACTCGGCTTGTCCACAGGTTTCTCCTCACTAGCCTTCTCACCTTCCTTCCCAAAGAACACTTTCTTTCGAAGTGCTCACAAACTTGATAGGATTTTGGAAATCATTTGTTTGTGGGGAAACACAGGTGGAGCTGGGATTGTGTCTAGTCGGTTCCTAAGATGGTTAGATTTACGAGGGAAATCATTTTTGTGGTGGGTTTTTGGTGGCTCTTGAATGTTTTCTCCACTTCCCTCACGAACCTTGTTTGCCCCAAGTCCCTCACCATCCTGCCTCTTGAATGTCTCGATCATTATCCTCAACTGAGGCTCATGACCAGACAACCAACCCATCAACTTTCTCAGCGCATCATTCTCATCCTGCAAGCGATCAACATAATGTGCAAGTTCCAAATTCTTCAAAGCATGCAATTCACTTGTAGAGCAAGATGTAGGAATTGGTTCTTTCAACTTTGCCTCAAGAGAAACAGTGTAAGCATGCATCTCATCAACTTTAGCATGCAAGACAGGGCAAGAAGTGCAAGCACCTAGCAAAGCAGATCTAGACTTAAGCTCAGCCACTTCAACCCTAAGCACATCTAGTTCCTCACACTTGGAGGCATGCTTTTCCTTAAACAAAGCAAGATCAGCAACGAAAATAGAGCAATCAGCACATTTTACATCATCAGAAACAAAAGGCGCGGGTTTCAAAGAATCAATTTCCAGCTTAGCATGCAAATTTTGTGTTTCTAGCTCAGTCACTCTAGTCCTAGCATCCTCGAGTGAAGCCCTAAGTTCTTTCCTCATTTTCTTAGCCTCTCTAAGCATGTCATCACGATTATCAAGCAACAAGCCAAGCCGTTCATTCTCCTAATGCAAGAAGGGAAGTTCATCACGCACCTCGTCGTCAGAGTCAGAGTTCGAGTCGTTGTGTGCTCTTCTTGCTGCCGGAGCTCAGCGCCACGGTGCAGAAGCCGTCTCTAGAGAAGCAGCTCAGCCCACTCAGGTTCTTGGACGACTTCCTGCTCTTGCGACGATCACCTTCATCTTCACTGCTGCTTGAGCTTGAGGTGGAGTACGCGGAACTAGAGTTGACGTCGCTCGCTCCAACCATCGCTCGGGCCTTGCCTCGGCTCTCCCTCTTCCTCGATCGTCGCTCGTCCTTGTGCTTGCTCTTGTGGTCACGCCTCGACCGGTACTTGCCATCCGTCCTTGACTTGTTCTTGTAGCATCCTTGTTCTCGACCTTCTCCGGGCAGTCGGCGCCGAAGTGTCCCGGCTTGCCGCACTGGAAGCATGTCCTCGTGTTCCTCCTCATGTTCACCCAGTTCTCGTGCTGCCTCTCGAACCTCCTCGTCAGCAATGCCAGCTTGTCCTCTCCAAGCACATCGAACTCCTCATCTGGCATAGACATCAAAGAGGACAAAGAGAACATCCTAGTGGATGGGTTAGTGTTAGCCTTTCCTTGCGAACCACCGACGAGGGCAAGACTATGAGAGTCAGTCGAGCCCTCGAGCTTGATTGTCATGCCCCTATCCACCTTAGCCGACTTGAGCTTCAAGAACAGCTCATTCACCGTCAGAGTGTCATAATTCTCCAACTCCACAATAGCCTCGAACTTTCCACCCCAAATCGTATGATCCAAAGAGTGTAAAAGCTTGACAGCTTTATCATGATCATCGTACGGGAGCACGTCCACATTGGCCATCATGTTGTTCACAACCACCGTGAACCTTTGAAACAAGGCGGCGATGGACTCACCGGGGAGATCAGTGAAGTTCTCGTACTCTCTCTGGTAGGTCGCATACATCCGAGCCTGAACCTGGGCATTCCCAACGTGAGCTTCCTTCAACACCATCCAAATTCTACAAGCCAAGTTCTCCGTTTGCACCCGATCGAATTCAGGCTGACACAAAGCACGAAACAAGTAGTCGACCACCTTGTTGTTGGCGTCGAACATGTCCCTCGATCCTGGAGCGAGAAAGTTCATCGGCTGGACATAGCCTGTGTCCACCGTGACATCCCAAAGAATCTGACCCTTTCCGCGGAGGAACGCTGCCATCCGCTTACTCCACATCTGGTAGTTCTTGCCATCAAAGTGTGGAGGACCCGAACCCCATTCTTGATATGCCATCCTCGGATCTTAGACTGGTTAGAGTCACTAAAGATTCGAACCGGCTCTGATACCACTTGAAGGACCGATACGGCGAACCAGAGAGGGGGGTGAATGGGAGCTGATAAAAATTCTTCTCGAAGGAGATGGAAACTCCAACAAGATGAACACGGCTTCCAACACACGTCTCCGACTCACTACCCAAGTTGGCCAAGTCCACACAGCCATTGAAGTGCTATTGAATCTAGGAACCAACAAACAACCTCCCGAACTAAAACACACCAACACACACACACAGCGGAAACTTGCACGGCTTGCTGCCTGTGCTGCACCTGTCAGACCGATGGCCTGCGCCGGTCAGACCGGTGACACCGATCAGACCGGTTGACAGAGCCGGTTAGGCCGGTGGCTACAGCAGCCGCACTACAAGCGTTCCAGAAAGCCTCAGTGACTTCTCTAGGCCCTGGAACAAAAACAACCCCAAAACACAACCTGCACACAAGGAAAAACCTACACAAAACCTAACAAACCAACTCCAAACCAACCAAGAACAGACAAGCAGCACCAAGACCGAAGAACACACAAATCAAGCAGTTCACCCGAGGCAAATCCCACAAGTGACTCACACCGGTCAGACCGGTCAAGAGCACCGGTCAGACCGGTGTAGCATGGGCAGCTCGGGATGAACAGTACCCGCAGGTCAACTCCTCCAAATCCAAACTTCGATCTCCCAAATCACTCCGCGGACTTGAACAAGGCTTTGGGGATGATGGGAACACCTCATGAGGAGTCCATAGCCATGATCTTGTCCACCAAAACTTGCCAAATCAAGAGGAATCGAAGAAATCCCGCCAAGAACTCCTCTAACCCTAGAACACCGAAAACCCCAAAATCGAGCCCTTAACTAACAGATTTGGGAGGGGAATCCAAGGCAAGGTTCACACGAATTTACCCCATCAAATCCCCAAGAGCAAGGTCCCGAAAACACACCGAGAAAACCACCAAGAGAGGGCTCCGAAAATCACCACCAAGAACAACCAAGAACAACACAACAAAGCCTTGAGGAACCACGCCAAATCACCTATACAAACCAAGAAGGTTCATACAAGGTCTATCTTGCCACCCGATCATCCAACCCTCTCACAAAATCTCACCATGAAGCTCTCAAGCTAGTCCTACGGAAATCCTAAGAAAATAGAAAGGGAAATTAGGAAAGCAAATGAACTAGGGTTCCAAGAGCTGGCTGCCATCCTCTCACCTCATGGGTTATATGGAGGCAACCGAAAGTCTAAAATACCCTTACTTAATAACTAGGGATACAAGCCCCTCAAGGGCGGTTTTGGAAGTCTTCAGATTTTCTTCATTGGACGGATACCCAGCGACCGCACCCTGCTTAGCCTCGACGCAAGCCATGCGATCCTGACGCGTGTCCTCCGCTTCGAAGATTCCGGACTGCGTCGTCGCACACCGGTCAGACCGGTGCTCCTCACCGGCCGACCGGTACCATCGGGTCGACCGGTCGGACCCATCGGCCGCACCGGTCCGGGTGCTTCGCAAAGACCGTCTTCGGTTCTTTAGTCTTAGCTTTGTGGATCAACCAAGGAACCCAGTGGTTTTCTGGTGAACCACTGGAAACCCCTCGAACTCGGTGTAGCCTCCGCCAATCGCCACTCATGACTTGGCTCCCACGTAGTCCCGGCTCGACCTTGGTTTTGAGGCTCAACCAAGAAACCGTCCATGACTTCATCTTGCTATTCATGCCACCATGCAGCCCGCACTTGACTCCGCTGGCCACCGGGTCCCTCGAGCGAAGCTTACTTGTCTTCTCCACACCTGGAGGCCTCACCGGCGACGACCTTTCGCGCTTGTTCTTCACCTGCACCAACACCAGTCAAGCCACAACCTTCACCTGCAATACTTAGCCATGAATCAGTCCACACAACGTTGTCAATCACTCAGCACACAAGGAAGTGACCATCCACCTGTCCTCGAACCACACATGGTCCTCATCTTCGAGGCTGTCGAGGTTGACACGACATGTTTGCTCAGCCTCTGCTTCCTCGTAGAACTGAATGCGTGGAGCTCCAAAGGCGACGTTGGTGGGTAGTACGGCTTCTGATCCGTAGACCAGAAAAAAGGGCGAAAAGCCTGTGGTAGAGAGGACTTGAGTCCTTAGACCCCAAATCACGTGCGGTAGCTCAGCTAATCACCGGGTGGCGTAGTTATAAGCGTCGTTGTGGATATGCCATTGGTTTGTTCGACCTTGTCGTGGCACCGAGGGTTGGCGACCGAGGAGTGATAGACGTCACTGGTGTTTTCTTGGCAAAAATCCCAGAAGACGGAGCCGATGAAAGCTTTGCTCGGGTTAGTGATGATCCTGTAAGGCACGACAAAACGATGTGTGGTGTCTCCGATAAATTTTACCTCTTCTTCCGACTTTACTTTTGCAATGGGTCGGACCTCAATCCACTTTGTGAATTTGTCGACGGCCACCAGTATATGTTTGTAGCCACCTAGGGCAGTACGAAACGGTCCTACAGCGTCGAGACCCCACATAGCGAAGGGCCACGACGTAGGGATGGTGCTCAGGGCCTGAGTTGGCAGGTGCTGCTATTTGGCAAAGAATTGGCATCCTTTGTACCTCTTGACGAGGTCTTTAGCGTCAGTCATGGCCGTGGGCCAGTAGAATCCAGATCGGTATGCCTTGACGACCAGGTTAGTGGATGTCGCGTGGCAGCCACATTCGCCGCTGTGAATCTCAGCTAAGAGCTGGAGACCTTCTGATCGTAAGATGCACTTCATCAAGACGCCAATAGAGGCGGCTTTTCTGTATAGGTCGGTACCAATCACGACGTAGTTGGCACTTCGTCATGTGATGCGCTCTCGCTCTGCTTTGTCGTCTGGTATGAGCTGGTCAAGTATAAAGTCTATGAAGGGCTTGCGCCAATCATCCTCTTTTTCTGACATCAGCACGTCGCGGGGAGGTGCTGAGTTTTGATCGTGTGGAGGTAGCTCTGGGTTATCGGGGTCCAGAAGCTTGATTAAAGTCTCGCGTAGGTCTTGGACGAACACGCCTGCTGGGACTAGAGCTCGTCGAGAGGCTAGTTTGGAAAGTATGTCGGCAGCCACGTTATTGTTTCGTGGGACGTGCTGAAACTCGATTCCCTCGAAGTGGCCTTCGAGTTTGCGAATCGCAGCGCAGTAAGCATCCATCGTGTCCTTGACACAGTCCCCCTCCATGTTGACTTGCTCATGATGACCTTGGAGTCGCCAAAAGCCAGTAGTCGCTTGATGCCAAGGGACACTGCTATGTGGAGCCCGTGGATCGGGGCTTCGTATTCTACACTATTGTTGGAGGCCTTGTAGTAAATTTGCAGGACATACTTAAGCTGCTCCCCCTCAGAAGATATGAGTAATACGCCTGCGCCGGCTCCTTCGAGGTTGACCACACCATCGAAGTACATTATCCAGTGTTCAGGCCGCTCTTTGGGAGGGGGCATCTGGATCTCTGACCACTCAGACACAAAGTCTGCGAGGACCTACGAATTGATCGCTTGCCTGGGGCGAAACTCAATTCAAATTCTCCCAGCTCGACTGACCACTTGATGATGCGGTCGTTAGTGTCGCGGTTGCAGATGATTCCTCCCAGTGAATGATGATGGAACCACGATCTTGTGATCTAGGAAGTAGTGATGAAGCTTTCTCGACGTGATCAGGAGCGTATAGAGCAGCTTTTGAGGTTGTGTATCACGTGTCTTAGCATCGGCCAGGACTTCTCTTACGTAATACACAAGTCGCTGAACAGGATAGGCCTGCCCTTCTTCTTCTCGCTTAGTGACGAGGACTGTGCTGACCACATTAGTGGTGGCAGAGATGTAGAGTAGGAGTGTTTCCTCTGGGATTGGTGGAGTCATGATTGCTGGTGTCGTCAAGGACTCTTTAAGAGCTTCAAATGCTTTCTGGGCTTCGTCGTCCCATACAAACTTGTCCGCCTCCTTCAATAGTTCGAAGAAGGGTAAGCCTTTCTCGCCGAGCTTGCTGATGAAACAACCTAGCCGCCAACATTCCTGTGAGCTTAATGACATCTTTCTTGTTGGATGGCCTAGCCATCTTGCGTATAGCGTCGACCTTCGCAGGGTTGGCTTCAATGCCGAGGTGCCCGACCATGAAGCCCAGGAGCAACCTGGAAGGCACACCGAACACACACTTGGTTGGGTTGAGCTTCCACTGGAATTCTCGTAGATTGACGAAGGTTTCAATGAGGTCGGCGATGATCTGGTCTTCTATGGTAGTCTTGACAACCACATCGTCTACATAGGCTTCGACGTTCCTCCCGATCTGCGATGCTAGGCACTTCTGAATTGCCTTTTGATATGTAGCTCCAACATTTTTCAGGCCAAAGGTCATGACCTTGTAGCAGTAGATGTCATGAGGTGTTACGAATGTCGTTTTATCTTCGTCGTAGGGATGCAGGGCTATATGGTGATACCTTGAGTAGCAGTCGAGGAAGCAGAGTAGAACACTACCAGCCGTGGAGTCCATGCGAGGAAGAGGAAAAGGATCCTTCGGGCAGTGCTTGTTGAGGTTGGTGTAATCGATAGATATCCTTAATTCGCCAGTTTTCTTTGGTACAAGGACCGGGTTTGCGAGACAAACTGGGTATTTACATTCTCTGATGAAACCTGCAGCTAAGAGCTTAAAGACTTCTACTTCTATGGATTGTTTTCTATCTTTTGCAAATCGCCGGAGCTTTTGCTTGATAGGTCGTGCGGTCTTTTTAACTTCAAGTGCGTGCTCAGCCAGCTCCATGGGGACATCGGGCATGTCGGACGAGCTCCATGCGAAGATGTCAGCGTTGTCCCTTAGGAAATTGGTGAGCGCGAGTTCCTATTTGGGGTCGAGGTTGGCCCTGATGACGACTTCTTTGGATGCGTCGGGCAGGCCGAGGCAAACCTTTTTTGACAGCTGGAGTTGGGTCCAAGGCTATGCTTGTGCATTTCTGCTCTGGCACCTCCAGAGTGGTTTGGTCGATCCTGGCTGCCTGGGCAACCATGACCGTTGCTGCGACTTTGATTGCAGAGTCTTTGGAGAGCTCGACGGTAGCGCTTTCGCAGTTGTAGGAGAGCACGATGTCCCCGAGAACGGAGAGAATTCCGTTTGGCACCGACATCTTCATGATGAGGTAGGTACGTGTGATGAGGTATGGCCATGAACTTGACGAGCATAGGTCACCCGAGGATGGCGTGGTACGATGAGTGGAAGTATGCGACCTCGAACGTCAAGCATTCTGTGCAAAAGTTTTCCTTTGTGCCGAAGGTGACAGGTAGGCATACACGACCTATGGGGTACGCAGCCTTGCCGGGCACAACCCCGTAGAAGGTTCATCGTAGGCAATCATCTTGTTGAAGTCGAAGTCCATCTTGCGTAGCGTTTCAGTGAAGATGATGTCCCCGTCGATAAGGGTCTTAGGCAGGAAGGCCCCATCGACTATAGGGTTAACGACCAGCGGGTATGTCCCGGGGTCAGGGATGTGGACCCAATGATCTTTCAGGGAGAAAGTGATTGGGAACTCAGACCAATGCAGAGGCTGCGGGGTTTCAGTGTTGACATGCCCGATCTCCCTTGTGTTTGATCGGATATGTATGTTGCTTTTGGTCGCTTGGCGACCGCCGACGATGAAGTTGATCACTCGGTTGGCTGACTGGAACGCAGCGTTGGGGTTGCCCCCTTTAGGTGGTGGTGGCGGAGATCGCTCCTTGCGATTGTTGTTGTGGCAGTTGTGGTCGTCTTGGCGACTTTGGTCATCGCGTCCATCGTCTCGTCGGTCGTTATGCTGGTCATCGTGGCGATCACTCTTGCGGTCGTCATGCCTGTCCTTATGGTCGTTGCGACGGTAGTCGTCGCATCTGTCGTCGCGGCGATAGCGAGGCGATAATCACGTCGATCCCTGTCGTCGTTGTGATGATAGGGCATGCGATCACGGTAATCACGTCGATCAGGTAGACGGTTACAGTTGTCAAAGCGCTGGCCACCGTTCATGTCGTTATTGCTGTTGATCTTGGTTTTCTTGGAATCGGATGGTACTCCAAGGGCATGCTTCAGCTTCTCGCACTCCCTCATCGTGTGTTTGGCATCGCGGTGGAACTAACACTGGTCGTCCATGACCATGTTGATGTCACCTTCAAGGAAGGTGGAAGGTCTTGGCGGGTCTGCCATGTAGGCTTCACTAGATCGCTTGCGTGATCTGTTTCCGTCGTCGTCGTGGTCTTCTCCGTTGAAGTCGTGCATGACTGCATCTTGAGTGTCGACTAGCTTGTCGACGTAGACCATGAGGTCGGTGGTAGTGTGTGCGTCAGCTTCATGGATCTTCTCGAATAGCTTGATGTTGGTGATCCCCTTCTTGTAGTAGGCGATGACATCCTTGTCTTTGACACCTATAAGGGTGTTGCGGTTTTCGAAGTAGTGATTAGTGTACTCATGGAGAGTTCCATCACGTCTCATCCGCACTCTGGCGAGGTGGTGAGTGTTGCCAGGACGATTATAGGTCGCCTGGTAGTTGGTCGTGAAAAAGGCGAGACAGAGTTACCCAGGAGGTGATGCACTCTGCTGGGAGGTTATCAAGCCACAAGAGTGGTGCCTTGCCCAACATGAGGGGGAAGTACCCCACCATGTAATCTTCATTTCCCCCAGAGGTGCGTGCTGCGATGATGTACATCTTGAGGCATATGCTTGGGTCGGAGCGGCTGTCGTACTTCTCAATGGCTGGTTTGAAGTCCTTGGGGTATCTGATCGTTCGCAGATGTTGTGAGAACGTTGAGAAGTTATTTACCGCTCTCGGGCTTGCTGACAGGCGTGAGCCGCCGGGATGACGTAGAGATCATCGGGAGGGCCATTGTCTTGGTCGTACTGGGCGCATCGCAAGTGTTCCTAGTCGTTCATGTTCCGGAGGTCCGCAACTTGAATGGGGTTGTTGGCATCGAGGGCGTCGGGGACCCCATGTTCACGGTCGTAGTTAGCACGTCGTGCTATCTCCACTTCGTCTCTTATGCGTTGACACTGGCTTCCTTCTGCGTGATTGGCCTGTATTGGAGGAGGTTGAGCTCCTGCATTATGCCTTAGGTTTGGGGCGGCGTTTCCCTGGATGTTGGAAGCGTTAGCTGCATTGTTGGCGACGTTACCGGCGGCGTTGGCTGGAGCGATTGCCGGAGCATTAGCTGCAGGGTTGGCTGGAGCATTAGCTGCTTCATTGGCAGCAGGATTGACCGGCTGCACCACTTCATTTTCACCTCATCCCTCTTCAGCCATCGGCTCAAGGGGACCCTGGCTGCGGCGTCGTTGGCGAGGACGTTCCGATCTGCTCCTGGAATAAGAACTTGCTGCGGATCTATTATATCCAGGACCTCTTTCTTCGATCTGGGCGGCGGTGACGCGGACGTTAGCTTGAAGACGTCGTACCGCCAGAGAATCTTTGAGGTAGTTTAGTGCGGCAAGAGTGGCTCCTAAGTTATTTGTGGAGAGTTGTAAACTTCAAGGCCATCATGTTCAAAGTCCCTAAGGAGGTCTCTTGCATGTATTCGGTTGGCGCGAGGTTGATCATCATGGCATCACTGCTGAGGAGCAGCTGGTGCCGCAGGTGTTTGTTGACCGGCGTTGTTATTGGCTTGTCCGGCGTTAAGCGGTTGTTGACCTAGTTGTTGACCTACGCCTAGGGCAGCAGCGGCGAGTTCTTGTTGTCGCCGAACAGCTCTGGTAGCGTTGGCATTCTCGCGCTCCTGGCGTTGTTCATCTGTCTCTCCATCTTGTGGTGGTACGTCTGCAGAAATGACCAAGATCTCGCGATCTAGAGTCTCGAGCTCTTCTCCCGGATAGTTCGGGGAGATAGTTGTGCGGGCGATCTGGAATGCGAGGCGGTCCGGAGATGTCTCTCGGTTCAGTTGGCGGCAATGAGCCAAGTAAGAGGTCGATGAAGCTTCTTGAGGACATGACACTGGCACACCCTATGTTTAGGATTCTCGTGGATAGGGTAGGGTTTGTCGAGGTGACTCCTGCAGCTTCCACGATCTTGGGTCTTGGGTCCAGTTTCGATCTGGATCTTGCGCTTCATGTAGCGTGATGCTACGTGAGCTACTTTGCGCAAGCCAAAAGGCATGCTGGAGGGCGATGAGGTCCTGCGAGGGCGCTTGACGCGTTCACAGACTTTGATTGTGTCTGAGAGCATGCTCTCGACACGGTCGATCCCGGCGATCAGGTCGCTAGGAGTGGGTGGGTGGGTTTCTGGCAACAGATCTGTTCCGATATGTTGGTCAGCGGTGACTGCATTGCCTTCGATGACGAGGCAGGTGGCTAGAGTGGTGGATTTTGTCAGCATTGAGCCAAAGCAAATGTAGACGGGGTTGGCGAGGATGTCCGCCATGCTCTCCGGAAAGATGACGCTGTTGGTCGAAGCCATCGAGTTGCACGAAGAACCTTGATTCCCCCTACCTGGCGCGCCAACTGTCAGATGGTCAGATCTAGACAGCCCACGGGTGTGCTAATCCTAGTGGTTTAGTTGTTCGGTGAGGTGGAATCTAAGGCTAAGAACTCGAAGGTCGCACACGAGTACGTGGAACACAGAGAACACGACAAATTTATACTGGTTCGGGCCTCCGGAGAGTAAAACCCTACGTCCAGTTTTTCGGTTTGTATTGCTTGGGGATTGCGTAGGTTGTACAAGGGGTCGCCTCGTCCACCTTATATTGGTCAGCGGATGAGGTCGGTTCCCAGATTCCTGATCGGTTACGACCAGGAGACCAAAGTCTATGTTACACATCTTGCCATATCCTGTCGATCTGCTTTGGTCGAAATCCACCGAGGTCTTGTCTTGTACGCCAAGTCTTGTGGTCGTGTTGGATTAGGTTGTCTGGGGAATCTTTTGGAAAGTCTTCAGGAGATCATATGGGCCGCCAACTAGGTTGGTTGGGCCCACTAACAGGTCGGAGGGTCTTCTATTAGGCCGGACCTACTTGTCAGGGACGGCCGTGAGCCTGGTCGGTGGGGACCTAGGGGTACCCATGTCTCACATCTTCCTATCCATTAACCCCTGAGGAATGTGATGGCACTTGAAAGCTTGCTTGAATTCATCCCAAGTGACAGCATGCCCCTGCTACATAGTCTTGAAATGATCCCACCACATTAAGGCTTCTCCTCGCAGTTGCAGAGCTGCGAAGTTGGCCTTGTTTTCCTCAGAGCAAGGCAGTAGGCAGGGAACTTGGCCTCGATTGCCTTGATCCATGCCTTATCTTCCAGGGGGTCTTCCACCTTGGAGAAGGTCGGGGGCTTCATCGCAATGAACTGAGTGTAGGTGGTGACCTGATTATGCCCCTCATGATTGGCCCCATGTGGTGGCCCTCGGTTCAGCTGCTGGGCTATCTGCTGATGCGTCTGCAGGATCTGGCGTAGCACCTCAGTTTGAGTGGCCATGAAGGCCTCCGACGGTGTCATGGGCGGTGGTGGTGGAAGATCACCACTACCGGTTGGTCCAAAACCGTTGGGAGAGCTGCGCGTGGATCCCACCATCTGAAATGCGAGCCTTTATTAGACACTTAGCCATAATCTTACTTTGAAAGAAATGACAAGTGTAAACATGCATGACAAAAGCTCATTTGTGCATTCACTCGACAATGGCAGCAACACAGTCATAGAATATCTCGTATCCAACAGCACAATAACTAAAATATTCACCAAAATTGGTTAGTAGATGCAGGATTTCATACACCTCAAAGTTGGCTTTCAACACTGCAGCGAATTTCCATTTCACACGCCCGAAGAAGGCAATTTGCGGGAAGTTACTCACCGAAAACTCCGTAGTTCTCTCTATTCTTTTGCAAAAATACTGAATTTTGGCGAGCGCGGTTATTTTACATTCCACACAACTTTGGTATTCAACACGTGATAAGATTCCAACAGTTAACTGCTCAAAAACTCCTATTCCTAAGCCTTGTTTTGCTGTTTGGGCAGCAGCTAGGATTGGGTTAGAGATTGCATAACTCTTAAAAAGAAAAAAATGCGGTTGCTGAAATTTTCAGAGTACGATCGTCGCAAAATTTCAAACAAGTTGGGTAGACAACATCGAACTCAATTCTGATCACAAATTGCTTAAGTAATCCTTACAAGGACATCACGGATAAAGGTGTCCATAGAACATTACAAGGTTCAAGGTTTGAATTACCACATTACAACATGGGTTACAATGCAGTCGCACTGCATAAAAGCATACTCCTAAGCTCACCTACCACAACCATCCTAAAGGTTACACATAGGAGTACGATTCTTCTTATTGCAACACCATGGCAACCTAGTTGCCGACCGAAACACCACTACCAGTAGGTGAAGCTGGTGGGGTCGGTAATGGTGGTCCAACCTCACTTGTCTGGTCAAGACCAGATTGTCCCTGCTGCTCCTCTGGAGGTGCCTGTACCAGAGGTAGTGGCTGTAAGGCCACGATGGCCTGCAGATCTGCTATCTGTACCTCGACCTCCTCAACCTGCTGCTGCATCTCGGCGAGGTTCTATAACAGTGCCAGCATCTACGTCCTCCTGGAGTGTAGTAACCTCTACCTCAAGGTCCACGATCCTCTGTAGGCGGTCATGTCTCTAACTCCAACTGGAACCTCCTGGCACGCAGCTAGTCGTTCTCCTGTTGAATCTGAGTGAAGGTGAAATTCAGCTGCTGGTATGTTGTCGAAAGCTGGTTCCAGTCCAACCTAGCTGTCTCTAAACGCTGTCCGATCACCGAAGCGGTGGTGTAGCGCAGCCCCTGAAGTGTGAACAAGACGTTGAGGCAACGCGTCAGCGTCCGTGTGACGTCCAGCGGCTCAGCTAGCAAAAGCAGCTCCTGAAGGTGGTCCATACGATCCAGCCACGCCGGAAACAACCCAAACGAAGAGAGAGCCACTACTGTAGGGTTTTGATCTCAAAAGTCCGTCAACACCCGAAGGGCGGCTGACTCGACAAACTCGTGCCCAAGGAAACCCCAGTACACGAAGCTCAAGTTGAACTAGTCGGTGTGGTCCGGGTGTGGTGGTACAGGGACGATCACCCTGCAACGTGGAACGCCTAAGCGCTCAAACTCAGCCAGCTCGTAGGTCGGTGGGGTGGTGTAGCCAGCGGTGCTGAGTGCTTCCCATACAAGGCATGGAAAACCCTCCCAGTGCACTCTGTCGGTACAGATTGTACCGTTAGCATCATATTCATGGAACACGGGGAAAGCCATTTTTACAAAAGATGTCACACATGTCAGGTCTCAAAAGAGAGTAACATGTCAAATGGTGCAATTCTGGCAGTTGTGAATAAAAATTCATAACTAAAAACCAACCCCATAAATTACCAAATTTTACAGGCTACTCTGCAAGGCTTACCCGCTTTTGGTATTCAACGGTTGAGCTAGATAATTTTAGGAACAAGGTTGAAAGATGCAAAGTTTAAGGTGCTGATTTCTGAAAAACAGCAAGACCTAGTCTCGCTAAAAAGGGTACAACTAAAGATTTACAGAAGCTATGACCATGAATTTTTGCGAGCAAAAACTAGATTAGATATGGAGCAACTTTGGTTTAGACCAACTATTGGAGTTACTCCTAGAACATGGGGCAAAAAAAGAGCGAACAAACCTTAAAAGAATTTGGACAACACAACACCTATGCATGAGAGGTATTCTAGTTTATAGAAAGCACACCGTAGCAAAATCTTCCTTAGAGAGCATATAAGTTCAGTTTTGGGTCCATTTTTAATTGGTTTCGATTTTTATTATGCATGCAAGACGTCCTATTCGACCTCACATGGCAGTCAAGCCAAAATCGAAGTTAGTGCTGGTGGCAAGGCTTTTATTTGTCTCTCCCTATAATATCTAGTCGAGAGCTACTCGGTACTCACTTAGCGTCTAACGAAGCGCTGTTATGTACCTGCAAAAAAAGAACCTTCTGTGCCAGCACGTCACAGAAGCGTCCACATACATCATCGTTCACTACAGAAACGGTATTCATGCGTTAAGCCGCTGCATGGATAGCGTCCAACCTCGGACACGCTCCTTTTGGAATGAAGCAGATCCTTGCCTTGCATATACAAAATGTGGAACGTCCACGTATGGCAAAACTTGGTGAGACACAGACGCGGCGGCGGGTTCCCTTTGGAATAGGTCCCATCCATCCCTCACATGACTTCCATGCGGTACCACCATGTATAGCAAAACGTGATGAGACGCAAACGCGACGTGGGTGCCCATTTAAATAGGTCTCATCCATCCCTCACAGGACTTTCCTGTGGTACCACCACGTATAGCAAAACGTGATGAACTAGTATGGTTGTACACAAAGTAAGTTCTGACAGAAAGTATATGTGTTGTAAGTTAGTAAAATAAACCATAGGTTAATAAGCCACCTGAAAGAACCCAAAAGAATTCCCTCTAGGACCTCTCGGTCTAATTTATCCTTAACGGACCAACGTGTTTTGCACATCCAAACAATCATGGCAATTTTTATTCAAAAACCAATGATTAATGTTATTAATTACTCTCCGGTGCATATAACCTGGCTCTGATACCAGCTGTGACAACCCGCCCAGGAAAATACCGTACTATCGCCTAAACCAATCCACTTTGGTCATTACGCAATAATAAAGTATCATCCTGTCGTTAGTTGTCGGGTTAACGCCCGGTAAATCACTTACATAGCAACAAGGATCGACATATATGCATTAAAACTCACGCAAAGGCGAGTCCAGATACAATACATGATTAATCCGAAATTTACCCCGAAGGGTTTAATTATTACAAACCGAAGTCTTTGACATGATAACGCAGTTCGGAGTTTTTAAAATAGCAGAAATAAACTAAACGGGGTGCGTAAACACCACGGGAGGCTAGCCATGATGCCTTCATTCATCGTCCTCCACCCACTCCAGCTCCCAGCCGGGCGAAATCTCTCAGGGCCACACATCAACAAAGGCATTACCTAGAACAACAGATTATAGCAAGGCAGAGTATACTAATACTCAGCAAGACTTACCCGTTGGTGATAACTACTTCACCAACTCTAGACATGATAGGCTTTTTGGCCACTGGGTTTCTTTTGCTGAAAAGCAACAAAGAATATGTCCTTACTTTCAAGATTTTAGTACAAATTCTAGTTGGTTATTCTTTTCTATGTTAGCAATTTATTGCAAGCATAAGTTGTGCAATACAATTAATCAAGCATAATATTCATCAACTTCTATCATTAGGGATCTCATGGCCAGTGGAGTAAGTAGTCACATATAATGGTGAGAGGATGACAACCAGATGATTTAAACCTTGCAAGGTAGACCTAAACACACTGTGGGATGCCCCCGCGAGGACAACCACCAAGCGGTTTCCAAAAATCCTGGGTTCGGGATAAAAGGCCATAGTCTTTGGTACCGGTCATCCGGTATACCCCGCGAGGCACACAGACTCACACGTGTACCACCAGTACCTAGCCGTGAGACGCATCCCAAGATTAGTGATGCTAAAATCCCTTACCACCTCATTAAGGTACTAGGCTTATCGGTCCCATTCCCGGCAAGTTCTTAGTACGTTCAAACACTTAACCCACGAAAGCCATTGGACCGGAGCCCACATCCCATGCTCTTACCACATGAGCAATCCATTTAAGGAGATCTTATGATTCCAACATAAGAACCTATTCTCGCGAGTGACAAGTATCACTCGACTTGTAATGGTCCTATAGCATAGCAGCTATCGAGCTATCATTCTAGTAAAGGACAAAGGTACCTAGGGATCATGCATCTAGGGTGTCATATCAACTCCTAAACATAAATGCACAATCATCCATAGATAGTTGCATAAGAGTTTAAAACACTGGGTTAATTGCACGGGGGCTTGCCTTCGTCAGCAGGGTTAGCCTGAGTATCCCTGTGTCTTCGATCACCTCCACGTACTGCAACTCTACTTCAGCTCCTCCCTCCTCGGCTTATGGCACGAGCGCGTAGTTACCATCACGAAGTTCTACACGGAATGCAATGCAGGTTTCAGATGGTGTGATAGATTAATTATTTTACCCAACTCTTGTTTGCCATATTCATCTTAACAAACAATTAATTATTAATTCTTTTTCATTAAGGTTATTGTAGACAAAGGTTTGTCTTTTTAATAAACAATTATTTATTGTTTACTTTTATCTTGGTGATTTCATGTGAGGATTCATTGTTTAAACTTGTAATAGCAATGATGTGCACATAAGTGTAAATACCTCCATTTAAATTTTTACAACAGCAAGGGGTGTATTTTAGATCATAAAGTAAGCCATGCATCCAATTTATGAGGTTTACCAAGTCAAAGGGCACATTTTTGAATTAACCTTTACTAACAAGCTTATGCATGTTAACTTGTAAAAGCACCAGTCAAATGCACAAACAAGGACAAGGGTCATTGCTGGCCTAAAGTCACTAAACATACCACTGGATCCAACTTTGACCACTAAAAGGACTATAGAATTTATAAAAGCAAAAACTACATTTCCTAGCCATGAAATTAAAGGATATGCATAATTAAATAAAAGTAAAGCTCCTACATCCAATCACAAGTCTACAGCTACTCTGACCCTAAACAAGACAGATCACCCATAGGTTCATCACAAACCAATTTGAATTATGAACTATGCATTTAAATATTATCTAAGCATAAATCAGGATTAAATAATTCTAACAGAGATAAAATCAAGGTAAATTTAGGAAAGTTACTTCTAGGTATAACATGAGCATTGCCACAAATTGGGAACAAAAATTAATTTATATCTTGCTACAAAAATCAGTAAAGCAAAAATAGCATAAATATAAAATAATTCATAATAAAAGATTTGTTCAATACCTTTGTGCAAATTTTGGTCCAAAGGCTATTCATGACAAGTCTAGCAACATATCCAAAATTTAGCCCCATAGCATTTCTAGATTTTGAATTACAGCAAAAAGGTGTCAAACTGAATTTGAATTTTCTTTCAAAATCTACAAGTCAAAACTATAGTCATGCTTTACAAAAGTAGTAGGTCTACTCTCACTGAGACCAGCAAAATTGAGTTTGCGTTTTTCTGAATTTTCTGTAAATTTCTAGGCTATTTCTAAGGCACTGGACTGACGTGCAAGAAAAATAAGAATCTTTCTATTGCAACTGGGTCCCTAGGTTTACAATCATGCCCTCGCGAATTACAACTGTTCCCTTGCCGATGGAGGGAAGCTTGCCGGTGGTGAGGTAGGGCCGGGGAAGGTCAACATGTGGCCCTCGAGTGCGATTCGGCTCACCACAGGTCGATTGGTGGTGGTGGTGCGGCCAGGGGTGACTCCAGCGAGCGGCTGCGGCGAGGTCACGGCGGCGCCCCACTGAGGCGGCGCCCTTTTGTAGCCGACGCGCGCGCGCATGCATCTCACTTCGAGGCTAAGCATTCCCGGTGCGTTTAAGGCTTGGTACGTGTTGACGGTGTATTTTGGTGCACCTAGCATGTTCATTACACTTTGGTTTGGATTTGATTATGGAACTAACCCGCCACTAGGCACACTAATCATATAACAAGTTCATCTTTGTGCATGCATTTGGAAGTGTGGTGTTTATGTAGGAAAACATGGACATAAAGGACGGATTCGCAACAAGTTCAAAGGAGCATTCGCGGAGTCTTGTTCGTGTTCATGAGCTTGCTGAAATCACTTCCAATGGTGGCGAGGACCGAAGTGCTACGAGGAACACCCCCGGGGATTGAAGCGTAAAAGAGAGCCTCCATCTTGGACGCGAGGATAACAGCATCAAAATCATGCAAGTGGAGGAGGCAAAGTACATAAGTGCACGAGGACCCACGGAGCAAAAGGGGCGACTGAACCGGCCGCCCGGGCCGGGCCGGCCGGCCGGCCCAGGCCGGCCGGCCCGGCCCGGTTCCAAGACCGGCTCGGTCCCGTTTTCCATGCCCTCGAAGGATCTTCAACCCTAAAACCCCCGAGGCGCCGCCAACACCGAGGAGAGGAGTCATTCGCACCGGAAGGCCATCCACAAGCTAGAGAGAGAGGAGGAGGATCTCCGGCGGGAGATCAACCACCTCGAAGGAAGCACCCTCTCGTGGAGAAGAAGGAAGACACCGGCGGAAGGGAAACCATGATCAACGGTGCCATGATCAGCACCTTGATGGGGTAATCTTCTCATTCGTCCATGGGTTGTAATCGATCTTGAGATGTAATCGCACTTTGTCGGATTATCTATCTATCATCTTGTGCTGAATATACTTTAATGCTTAAGGTTCGCTACCGTGCCGTAGAGGGAGTACGAGCTCCAATGCTTCCTTGGATCCATTCAATATGCTGTGTCCATCAAAGGTCTAGTCATGAATACCTTCGCGTAGTGACAGTACGAGAGGAGGGAAAGGGCGAAACCGTGGTCACAACCCCGATAGATTAGATTGGTTTTCATGTCTTTAAGCAATTGCATGCTCTAGTATCGTAGACCCGTGGGCGAGTGTCTTCTACCTTGATCGTTTATCATTCTCTCTAGTGTAGTTTAGTGTTTTCTAGTTTAATAGTAGTTAGGGTTTTAGTAGCTAGTGTGTCGTTGTAGATCGGACACTTGTAATCCCCTTGCTCCGCGGATTGACAAGAACCTTGGGAATCCCGTGGTGAAAAAGGTGTGGGGTCCGTACGCTTGCGGATCGTAGAGGGATACGTCTTTTATCCGTCAACAGTACGGCGGTGGCATCGGCGTGCGTGCGCGGTGGGCAAGGACGGCGTCGTGGCGAGCGCGTGCACGCCGTGTGGCGCGTGGGTCCTCCGGCCGAGGCGGCCCCCGGAGGTGCGTGCGAGGGCGACGCACGACGAGCGCACGCCCATACTTCGAGGCCCGGCCGTGGTACGGTGGCGCATGGCAGAGGCACCGGCGGCGACGCGTGGACACGCACGCGCGCGACGTCGCGCCGGCACGTTCCCAGCCCCGATGCTTTGCATGTGCCCCTGTTTGGCCGTGCAATGCACAAATTTTCCATTGTAACCCCATCAAACCGTAGATAGGACATGTAGAGATGAGTTAACCCTCTAGAAGATGGCTGAAACCGATTGTCAAAAGGATTTAAAATGGAAGAGAAAATTGGATGCCAATTTGATGATTTTTCATGCCTCAGTGAACAGTGATTATGAGATTGCTCGGTCATTTTGCACCTTTTCCACTCAAAATTGGCAATGTCGCCCTGAAGATGAATTGTGTCCCCAGTGATTCTGCACAACTTTTGTATTGGTGCATTTTTAAGTGTTTAGGCAAAATTTGGAGAACGTGGCCAAAGTTCCAGAATGGCATAATGACATCAAAGGGTTTGTCCCCCTTAGCTAGGGTTTCTACCAAGGGAAGTGCATTAGACTTGCTTAAGATGCTAATAGGTGAGTGTTGGTGAGATTTGCAAGGTGATGACCCCAGTCAATCAGTTTGACCGGCAGTTAGGGTTAATTAAAAACCTGGGGTGTCACAAGCTTCCCGAGATGATCCCGACGTCGTAGGAGAAGTGCCGACTAGGACTCCTCCGACGGGCCTATTAGAGGGAACTCAGGACCCCGAAAGGGTTGGCTTGGAGGACCAACATCAGGACATCGACAAGGACCCAGAGGGCCCGACGAGGATTCCCCGGGGACTCGGGATGACCTTCCCTGGCTCAAGACGACGCTGAGACATCCCCAGAGGAGGGGAAGTCCTCTAGGTGGAGAACGAGGTGGAGAAGCTTGAAGAGCGGATCCGGCGACCACGTCGGGAGGTGCAGCAGCAAGACTCCATCACTTAAGAAGACATTGACTAGGAGGCAAATAGAAGGGAGTAAGAGTACTTGCATCATAGGGTGGAAGCTAATCGATGACCCCAGGAACTGAAGAAGCTGCTCGAAAAGCTAAAGATCAACAAAGCGCTTCGGGAAGCTCCGGGAGGAGCAGTCGCGAGCAACCCCTGCTCTCCGAATGGGAACGTCCCAAGGCTCCTCTTAAGCACGGCGTCCCTCTCGACCCGAAATCCTCCTCTCTCGCAGACGCTACAGGCACTCAGCTGGCCTAAGGATTTCAAGATGCCTCAAATCGTCCCATACGACAACAAGACTGACCCGACCGCCTTCCTCATGAGCATTGAGGTTGCCATCCAGTCGGTCGGAGGCGATGACCACCATGACCAAGAGTTTCGTGATGGCCATTAGTGGCATTGCGCATACCTGGTACACCACCTTGGACGTCGAGAAGATCTGGTCTTGGAAACAACCTCGAGAGCTGATTTTGGAGAACTTCCGGGGAACTATGATGACCCGATCACCTTCAGACATCTGTTCGCGGTGAAGCAAGGGATAAACGAGACCCTCCAAATCTTTGTCAAGTGCTTCGTGAACGTCAAATGCCATGCCAGCAGGTTGAGCGAACACACCATCATCACGCAGGGCAAGAGGGGCTCTTGCACGGGTCGCTTCACTCACGGTGGTCGAGGTGTGCCCCCGCAGACTGTGTCAGAGCTGATGAAGAAGATGGAGGAGTATGATAGGGCAGAGGGCGACGAGCTACGCAAAAGACAACAAAAACACCTTAGAGAAGCTTTCCCTCACCATGAAGACCGGAAGCTTTGGGATCGTGAATTGGAGCACTGCTTGGAACGTGAAGAGGCACACCGAAAGAAGGAGATCCCTCGGTGTCCAGCCTGAGAGGTCCACACTATTGAGTCCGCTCGCGGGTGTGAAGGGGGGAGTGAATGGGAGCCGATAAAAAATCTTCTCGAAGGAGATGGGAACTCCAACAAGATGAACACGGCTTCCAACACACGTCTCCGACTCACTACCCAAGTTGGCCAAGCCCACGTAGCCACTGGATTGCCACTGGACCTAGGAACCAACACACAACCTTCCGTCCCGAGAACGCAGCGGAACACCAAACCTCGAGTCTACAGACCCACACCGGTCAGATCGGTGAGCACCACCGGTCAGACTGGTCCCTGCTGGTGAAACTGAGCAACTTTCACTAAGTGGCTCTACACTGGTTAGACCGGTGAGACACACCGGTCAAACCGATCACAGCCTGAAAGCCCCCAAGACACCAAACAAGCCAACCGACCACCAAACTGACCCAAACTCGAAACAAGAAGCACCACAGACAACAAGGGAACACACCAAGACGTTCACTCGAGCAAAATCCCACCGAGGGTTGCACCGGCCGACCGGCCAAGAGCACCGGCCGACCGGGTGTAGCTCCGGGCGGCTCGGGATGAACAGCACCCGCGGGTCAACTCCTCCAAATCCAAACCTCGATCTCCCGAATCGCTCCACGGACTTGAACAAGACTTTGGGGATATTAGTAACACCTCATGAGGAGTCCATAGCCAAGTTTAATCCCACCAAAACTTGTCCAAAAAGGAGGAATCAAGGAAATCCCGTCAAGAGCACTTCCAACCCAAGAACTCAAGAAACCCCAAAATCGAGCACCTTTACTCACAGATTTGAGAGGGGAATCACAGCCCAAAGAACCACGAAGGGTTCCCACAAATTTCTCCCATCAAATCCCCAAGAGAAAGGTCCCAAAAACAATACAAAGAAATCACCAAGAGAGGGCTCCGAAAATCACCACCAAGAACAACCGGGGAAAACACATCCAAACCTTGAGGAACCACGCCGAATCATCTATACATGAAACAAAGGTTCATACAAGGTCTAGCAAGCCGTCCGATCATCCATCCCTCTCAACAAGATCTCTCCATGAAGTTCTCTTGCTAGTCCTATGGAAAACCTAAGGACAATAGGAAGGAAAATAGGAAAACAAATGAGCTAGGGTTCCAAGAGTTGGCTGCCATCCTCTCACCTCTTGGGTTATATGGAGGCAACCGAAAGTCTAAAATGCCCTTTCCTAATAACTAGAGATACAAGCCCCTCAAGGGCGGATTTGGAAGTCTTCATGTCTTCTCCATCGGAGGGATGCCCGGCGACCGCACCCTGCGTAGCCTCGACGCAAACCATGCGATCCCGACGCGTGTCCTCCGCTTCGAAGTCTCCGGACTGCGTCGTCGCACACCAATCAGACCGGTGCTCCTCACCGGTCGGGACCGGCACCCACCGGTCGGACCGGCCGGACCGGTGCGGCACTTCTTGCGCAAAGACCGTCTTCGGTTCTTCGGTCTTGGCTTTGTGGATCAACCAAGGAACCCAGTGGTTTTCTGGTGAACCACCGGAAACCCCGCGAACTCGGTGTAGCCTCCTCCAATCTCCACTCATGACTTGGCTCCCATGTAGTCCCGGCTCGACCTTGGTTTTGAGGCTCAACCAAGAAACCGTCAATGACTTCATCTTGCTGTTCATGCCACCATGCGGCTCGCACTTGACCCCCGCCGGCCACCGGTCCCTCGAACGAAGCCTACTTGTCTTCTCCACACCTGGAGGCCTCACCGGCGACGACCTTTCGCGCTTGTTCTTCACCTGCACCAACACCAGTCAAGCCGCAACCTGCACCTACAATACTTAGCCAAGAATCAGTCCACAGAACGTTGTCAATCACTCATCACACAAGGAAGCGACCATCCAATGGTCCTCGAACCACACATGGTCCTCAGGGTGAGATGGGCACCAGGAGAAACGCCGGGATGGGCATCGAGAAGAACGCGGCGAGGAACACCGGGAAGATCGCAAGAGGGAGAGGCCATCAGAAGGTCACCATCGCAATGCATTCTCATATATACAGATTTGTTTACAGAATACTCAGATTTAAAATTATACTTTCTTATTATTTTTTCTTTTGTGCTAACTAATGTTCTACATCAGCCTGTAGAGATCTGGGAATTGAATTTATCACCGCTGCTCAGCTCCAGCAGGCCACGTACTGTCCTCCGTGCTAGAACAAACGCTCTGCTTCCTTGCTGAGGCCAATTTTATCTATGCTCGTGAGAAACTTATCACCATCGCGAATAACAACTTTGATGCGGATCAAGTTACAGTCATTTCATCGGGTGGTAGGTTTATTTAGCTGCGAGTCTACGACACTGTCAGGCAATCAAAACACCATCCATAAAATAAAAGGCTTATTCAAGTACAAATTTTATATTAATCAATCTTTACACTTATTAAATTGAGGGGAGACACCGGTAAAGTCACAACCTTTGGTACGCCCCTTTAGTCCAAGTTTAATTTTGGACGCGAGACTAAAGCTTTTTCATCGACGTGGCCCGAAATAGCCTTGGATGCCCCCTATCCTTTAGTCCCGGTTGGTATTACCAACCGAGACTAAAAGCCACACTCACAATAGCTACCAGCCTCAATTTTTGTAACCGAGCTTTAGTCCCGGGTGGTTTTTCCATCCAAGACAAAAAGGGAACCCTTTAGTCCCGGGTGGAAACACAACTCATGACAAAAGATTTAGTCTTGGGTGGTGTTTCCACCCGAGACAAAAGGATACCTTTTCGTCCCAGGTGGAGACACCACCTGAGACTAAAGCGCCTCGCACCACCCTCGAGCCCCGACGCCCCCCTCTCTCTCCTTATCTTCCTTTTCTCTCCCACCCATTCAGTCAACTCCCTCATCTCTTCTTTTCTCCTTTTCTTGACAACATTGTGTGGACTGACTCTTAGCTAAGTATTGTAGGTGTAGGCTGCAACTTGATTGGTGCTGGTGCAGGTGAAGAACAAGCGCAAAAGGTCGATGCCGGTGAGGCCTCCAGGTGTGGAGCAGACAAGTAGGCTTGGTTCGAGGGACCCAGTGGCCAGCGGGATCAAGTGTGGGTCACATGGTGGCAACAATAGCAAGACAAAGTTGTGGACGGTTTCAAGGTTGAGCCTCAAAACCAAGGTCGAGCCGGGACAACGTGGGAGCCGAGTCATGAGTGGAGATTGGTGGGATGCTACACCAAAATTCCGCGGGGTTTGCAATGGTTCACCACAAAACCACTGGGTTACTGAGTTGAGCCAAAAAACTGAGGTCGAAGACTCGACGAGGAGGTGCGACTAGGGATGGATTCGGATCAGATACGCACGGTACGAATTCGGATGCCACTATTTACCACATTTTATTTCAAATTCGGATACGACTACGAATACAAAACGTATATTTCGAATTCGGATTCACATTCGAATACTTACTCGATTTATAGCATAGAGTCATAATGAGTATCAAATTCACTTGTCAATGATTTTATAATTGATCAAATCATGTTACAACTAGAGAGTAAAATATGATTATTATACAAAATAGATATCTTATTGCAAATAACATATTAATTAATTAGTTAATCACAATAAATATAAAATAAGTAAATTTGTAAATATATAAACATCTTTTATTAGTAAAAATAAGTACATAAATGCATTTAAATATAATTTATTTATTGGCTAACTAATATAATGTAAAAATTTAAAATTAATATGATTAGACACATCAAATTTAATTACAAAATATCATTATAATTTAGTAAAATTAGGTTAGCATAAATAGTTAGTTGTCATATATATAATTTTTAATAGTTAAAATGGTGAAAATAATTATTTTACTAGAAATATTAAAATTAACATCATTTGTAATTAGTATTTAGTAATAAAAACAAATTTTAAAGGGTTTCTATGGATACTTTATTTTTTGTAGATACGAATAATGTTAGATTTTTGTCGAATAATTCAGATAATGTCGAATACCGATACTATTGAAAATCGGATTCAAATACATCCATCTGACATCCATATTAAAAAGGAATACGAATATAGATATCCATAATAACATTTTTAGCAGATACGAATACGGATAATTCAGATTTCCAGACATCCGAATCCATCCCTAGGTGCGACCACCCAGGCCGGTCTAACCGTCCAGGAGGGGTGGTCTGACCACCTGGGCCGTTCTGACCGCCCGGGTCGCAGTCGCCGAGAAGCTTCGAAGCGGAGGGCATGCGACATGATCGCAAGAGTTGAGTTGGCGCTACGCAGGCCTGCGGTGGATGTGCATCCGTCCAATGGTATTGAACTGAAGACTTCCAAAATTGTCCTTGAGGGGCTTATATCCCTATTATGCTAGTAAGGGTAGTTTAGTCTTTTGGTTGCACTCATATAAATACTTGAGTTGTGGGATGGTAGCTAACTCTTGGAACCCTAGCTCATTTACCTTTGTTATTTTCCCTTCCTATTTTCCTTAGGATTTTCTTGGACTAGCTTGACAGCTTCATGGTGAGATCTTTAGAGAGGGATGGATGATCGGGAGGCATGCTAGACCTTGTATGAACCTTCTTGGTACGTATAGAAGAGTCGGCATGGTTGTCGTATGGACCTCCCTGGGCTCACTACCTCGGTGGGTACCAGGACCGGCTACTCGGTGGGCCCCTGGGACTACCCAGCTTGCGCTACACGGTACCTGGTGGCGTGGAGCACAAGGACTACGGAGGAGAAGTACTCGGTTAGGAAGCTGTACATGTCCCGCACTGTATGGAAGACTCCTAGACGTACTCGACTGGTACTCTCTCCCTACTCCGACTTGTAACCCTGCCTCCCGGACTATATAAGGCGAGGCAGGGACCCTTCTCTAGCATCCAATCTCATGCAATCTCATCTCACGGCGCACAATTACGCCATCTTGTAATCGTGCCCAATCAATCCAGAGCTACGCAGCATACAGGACGTAGGGTATTACGCACCTCGCGGCCCGAACCTGTCTAAATTGTGTGTCACGTGTCCCTTCCTTCGAGTTACCGATCACGGCGAGGCCACATTCATCTACTTCGGGTACTCCCCTTAGTAGGCTGTCGGTCTAAAACACCGACAGCTGGCGTGCCAGGTAGGCGATCTCGCCCGAGATCACATGGCGAACTCGACGGCTCCCGTATACTTCAAGCCAACCGTTGCCTTCAACCGCGGCGACACCTTCGTGTTCGGCGCCTGGGTCTGCATTGCAGACGGCGCGAGCTCTTTCCAGCGCCGCCTAACCATGCCGCCCAACCCGAAGACCGGCTTCGTGACGCTTCCTGAAGCTGTCACAGGCGAACTCGCCGGCAAGTTCGGCGAAATTTCGCTCTTCAACCATCACGCTGACTTCGACCTCGAGTCCGCTTCCAACTCGAACTCGACGTCTCCATGGGCTATCGCATGCGAGCCGACTGCTCAGCCATCGCATGTGGTCCCACCACTCCGTGAGCGCTCCGCGCGTGGCCCCCGCATCCTCAGCCGGGCCCGCACGGAGGCTCCCTCTTCGCGCCGGGCCAGCAAGGAGCCCGTACCCGAGTACAACTCGGACTCCGACACCGCCCCCGACCACGCTTCAGACTCCAACCCTCTCTCCGAGTTCTACTCGAATCCCGCATACGAGTTCGACTTCGAGTCGGACCCTGAGGATCCCGAGTCCGAGTACAACTCTGCTGAGCATCCCTTATCAGGGCCGGCCTCTGGGCTGGTTATAACATCCACACCGACCGGGAGATTCGTCTACTGGCCAGACCGCAAGCCTGCTGACCTGATAAGTGGAGACTCACGCTACGTCGCCTACATCGACTCGCTACCGTTCCAGGAGGGAACACCACTTGCCCGGGCTGACTCGAACACCCAAACAAAGGTGGCGGTTTCTGAGTCCAGCCTTGGCACCCCTGATTGCCAAGTCCTCGTGGCTGCCGGCGACACCCCAGGACCTTCAGGGACGGCTCAGGACAAGTACCTTGAAGACATCTCCTCCGACGAGCTGTCTGCCGATGCTCCAGCAGACGAGACCCCCGCCAACAGGGACGCTCGACGCGAGCGCAACAGGAAGCGCAGCGAACGGCGCCGGCGCCTCCGAGATAACCTCCCTATCCGCAACCTCGCAGAAGATCTCGAGGCGGTCGAGAGCAGAGTACACACCACCCCTGAGCAATGCCTCATGTCGATCACAGCGATCGCACGTCAGGCTCAGGGCATACGCGCTGGAGAGGTCATCGCCAAGCTCGCTGAAGATGCCTACTTCATGCGGGTCGACAACAGAGTCAACCAACCTCCTTCGGCCAGGCACCGCGATAACGAAGCTACAAGTCGCAGCGCCAACAACGGTCCCAACCGCACCCGAGCTGAGCTTCCCGCTCAGCCCAACTGCACTCGCTCGAACGCCGGCGGACCTCCACAAGGTGGCAACAGCAACCGCAACGTCGTTCCTCACCGCGCTCCTGCCGGCGGTGGCGGCCGCGACCCGACGGCCGGCGGCGGCGGCGACGGCGGAAGCTCCAACCATGGGGCCGACGAGAGGGCCGGCGGCGGCGGCGGCCGCGGCGGCCGTGGCCACGCGAACGACCACGCCTCCGGTGCCTCACGGGCGGCTACGATGCCCGCCGAAGATTTAGGAGCCGCGGCGGGAAGAAGTCGACCACTGCAGGCGACAACGACGGCTTCCCCGCCTTCTCGCCTCGACTTCGCAACTTGCTCCTCCCCGACAAGTTCAAGCCTTTGGGGATTACCAAGTACGACGCGAAGCAGGACCCCCATCCAGTGGCTCAGGTGCTACTCCCTCTCCATCGAGAATGTTGGAGGCAACAACGACACCAAGTGCCTCTACTTCCCGTTCTGCCTGGACCAAGCTCCACTCACATGGCTCGAGTCGCTGGACAAGCACTCAATCGACAAGTGGGACCAGATGAAGGAGCAGTTCACCAGCAACTTCGCGGGCACCATGGGCCGATCGGGTACTCGCATGGACCTGGCCATGGTCAAGCAGAAACAAGGCGAGACCCTCCGCAAGTACATGCGCCTCTTCTTCGACAAGCGCGCTACCGTGGTCGACGTCACCGACAAGGAGGTCATCGACCTCTTCCAAGATGGCCTCTACCACCGCCGCACCTTTGAAGACTTTGGTCGTCGCCCGTACTTGTTGTCTCTCCCGTTTTCCCTTTTTGGTGATGTTCGAAGGCTTTTCTTGTGATTTTTGTGGCAGAGTTTTGAGGGTTATTTCTTGTGGGATTCTTGTTGGGTATCACATATGAGGACCTTGTGCCTCTATGCTTGGTGACTTTGCCCCCAACAACTCCCTTGAATCGACCTCGATTTGGTGATTTTCGGAGTTGCTCGAGGTCATGACCTAGAGGGACGAGATTCGTGATTCCCTTTGATTGAGAGCGTCTTGGACGAATTATTTTGGTGGAGAGGTTGCCTAGGAGGTAACCCAACTATCCCCGAAGTTTCACTGCAAATCCGTGGGGTGAATCGGGAGATTAAGCGATGGAAAGTTGAGGGTTGACCCGCGGCTAGATTTTCTAGGTGGGGCAGTCTAACCGCCCTGGGTCTTCCAGGTTGAAGTTTTGGTTTTGCCAGGTTTTCCTCTATGTTTTTGTTCACCTTGATTAGAGGACCGGTCTAGTGAAATCTTGGCTCATTTTAGAGTAGTTTTCTAGGTTTTCTTTGGAGGTGTTCTTGCTGGGTACAAGAGGTTAGACCGCCCCCGTGAGCTGGTCTAACCACCCTAGGCCTTTGGGGTGAAGTTCTTGTTTTTGCCAAGATTTTTTGGTAGCTGTGTGTTTTAGACCGGCAAACCTATCAAGGGGGTACCCGAGGTAGTAGATTGTGCGGTGAGGATCGTGATCGGGAGACCGAGATCTCGAAGATATGCACAAGGACACGGGACACAAGATTTATACACATTCGGGCCGCCAAGGTGACGAACCCTACGTCATGTTTGGGGGATCAAGTATGGCGCCCTACGCTTGGTGTTGGGTTGAGTTCAGGTGCCCGGCTAGGTACCCGGCCCTCCTTTATATAGTCCATGGGGCCGGTTCCTAGTCGGTTACAAGGTAGGAGTCCTAATAGGATTACACGAAATGAGTCCTAATAGGATTACAGGGGAATTCTAGTAGGAGTTCGTCTTCATCCTTCCTTGTATGAGTACCCGGCGAGCATGCACGACAAGCCCCCAAGCACATTGTAGTCGAGAGTAGTAGTTCGAGTAGTCTTGAAGCCTCTTCGAGTAGTTCTTGAGCGTCCTCGTGTACTACTTGGAGAAGTCTTCAATAGAACGTGAACTGCCACGAGGCTGGAAGGTGGTCCAGCTCATCTGTATTGAAGTCGAGATTATATGGAAGTGCGATTGCAAAATTGCACTCCATATGGAGTATCCCCCGAGCCTTAGGTTGAGTTGCAAACTCTAGCTGAGGGTCAATCTTTATTCCGAATCTTCCGTCTTCAAAAAATTGAATGATGGGTGTAGTATAGCAGCCCCCGAGCCTTGAAATGATTAGGTAATCAATCCAAGGGTCTTCAGTGTTTGCGAAAGCCATCATTTGAGAAATCTTGCAGCGTGTAGCTCTCGAGATAAGACAGCCGTATGGGTCACGTCGAGTAGTTGTTGGTGCGGAGCCCCCGAGCTTGAGAGCAAGTGAAGTCTGCGAGAGTTGTTCTCTAGTAGTAGTTTAAATGCAGCCCCTGAGCTAGAGAGTTTCCAAGTAATAATTTGGTGTCGAGCCGCGGAGCTTGGGAAGTAACAGTGTCGTCAGAGTGGACATTAGATGCGACTGAAGTTGACTTTAGATGCCGACAGAGCGGACTTTAGAATGCGATTGGAAAACCGAAGTCGACTTTGTGCCGCGCGGAGTGGACTTTGAGATGCGACTACAGTAGTCGACTTTGTGCCACGCAGGGTGGACTTAAAATGCAAAAACGAAAAGCACTTTCCGGAAAGCCAAAGAGAATGAAAAATCCAAAAAAACTAGTTTTGCCGCCGGGACGGGCTTAAGATTGCAACCGAAGTCGGCTTGTGCCACCGGAGTGGGCTTAAGATTGCGACCGACGTCGGCTTGTGCCACCAGAGTGGACTTGGGTGCAACTGTTAGAGTCGACTTGTGCCACCAGAGTGGGCTTGAGTACCTGAGCCATGGATTTCAGACCCAAGGTACGATTACCACCAGAGCGGGCTTGAAGGTGCGACCGGAGTCAACTTGTGTACCTGGGCCATGGATTTCAGACCCAAGGTATGGTTGCCACTGTAATGGACTTTGAGAATGGGACCGAAGTCGACTTGAGTACTTAGGGTACTATGACCCATGGTACGAAGCACGAGTACTTAGGGTGTGAGTCCCATGGTACGGAGCGTGAGTACTTACGGTACGAAACCCATGGTATAGAGCGTGAAGACCACGTGCAACTAGGGACCATCATTGCCAGGACGCGAGGGCCACTTACAGCTAGGTTCCATCGAAGCTTACACACTCGGTATGCTGCCGGAGCAATCGAAGGTGCGACCGGAGTCAACTTTAAGTTGCCGCACGGACCGTACTGTAGAATGCGACTTTAGAAGTCCACTTTAGATTTCTACCCGTAGCGGACTTTAGAAGCTGCCTCCTTGGGATAGCCCTGAGTTAATGAAGTAGGCTCGTGGTGACTTGATTGATATACCCCAAGAGTAGTTAGCAGAGTGTAGTTCCCGTGAAAACCCGCTGAGAAGCGTACACAAATAAGTAGTCGGCAAGTAGTCCTACGTGATGAGGAGAACAAGCCAAGAAAAGAAAACAGTAATCATTTAAATAAATGACTTAGTTGTTGCTGCCTGGGCAGACTGTTGATGAAGTCGTGGCGGTCGGCGATGGAGCCACGACGGTTGTTGCTGAAGTTGACTAGTCAGAGTTGATTCCGACTAGTTGTTGGGGGCGTGACTACCGTTCTCGACTACTTTGTCCAAACTAGTCGAGATGAATGGTCGACGCGATGCGACCGGAAGACGACATCGCGGCAGTGCATGGCGTACTCGAAGGAGAGCCAGTGTTGCCACGAGACAAGTAGTCGCGACGCACGGCGTGGCTGAAGTAGAGCCGGTGTGGCCGCAAGACGAAGTCGCGGCGCACGGGTAGTAGACGACGAGCCGCGTGACAAGCCGCGCGATGTGCTGAGGCACCCGGACGCGCGGCGTAAGCGAAGTAGTCGACGACGAGCGGCGAGACGAGCCGCACGATGTGTCGAGACACCCAGATGCGTAGCGTAGGCGAAGTAGTCAACGACGAGCCGCGTGATGTGTCGAGGCACCCGGACGCGTGCCGTGGGCAAAGTAGTCGACGATGAGCTGTGCATCGTGCCGAGGCACGCGGACACGCGGCGTGGGCGAAGTAGTCGACGACAAGCCCCGCGACGAGCCGAGGCACCCTATCGCACGACATAGTTGAAGTAGAGCCGCTGCAGCCGGGAGACGAGTACTCACGGTGCACAACATAGTTGATGTAGAGCCGATGCAGCCGGGAGACGGAGTGACCGGGCACACGGTGAGAGTCAGTAGGACCAACCGAAGAGAAGTCGAGTGCCGAGACGGCACGTCCGGATGCACAACATAGGCGCAGTATAGCCAGCGCAACCAGACGACGTAGTCGTGGCGCACGATATGGTTGATGTAGAGCCGTTGCGGTAGGGAGACGAGTAGTCGTGGCACACGGCGTAACAAAAGTAGATTCAGTGCGACCGACCGACGAGAAGTCGAGTGGCGAGACGGCGCGTCCAGATGCACGACATAGGCGCAGTAGGACCGGTGCAACCGGGCGACAAGTAGTCGCGGCGCTCAGTGTAGTTGAAGTAAAGCCGAGGCGACCGAGAGGCAAGTTAATGCAGCTGGGAGTCGATGTAGTTGTACCCGCGTACGTCTTCCAGTGTGCAGCATGCAAAGATTTGGAGGTTTCCTGGTGTAGCTTTTCGCCCTTGCATGTACGTGTAGCACAAATATGAGAATATGAGATATTGCCCTTTACGTGGAGTACTCGAGTGCAACAGGTAGAGTACTCGAGTGCAACAGGTAATGACTTTGCTTTGATCTCCGTGGAAAAGACATAATCTTCTTTTTTCCGGGTAAAATAGTCCTTTTGTCTTCTGGTGATTTGCAATGCTCACCACCAGCTTTTGCATGGAGAGTGCTCTCCGCACAAAAGATGGAGACGGCAACTCGACTTTGACTTGGAGAAGAGTCCCAGATGGAAACAGCCTGGACAGCAGCTAGCTACGATGGCCTTCCCGAGCATGGACAGCTTGGAGGCTGATAACTTGAAATCCGGAACGGAAAAAAGAATGAGTCTTGTTTCCGTACAAAGCTTGGATGTAGAAACTTGATGAGTTGGTGATTCGACTATTTGCTGAAGTGCAGCCGGCTAGTAGCCGCAGCGGTAGAATACGTAGCCCCGAATCAAGCTCAACCAAAAGTGCGTAGTAGATCAACCCTACCGAATCGCCGAGTAGATTGAATGTCGTTGACGAGGTCCTTCGAATTCGCTCGGTGGTGATGATCACCCCTACCTGGCACGCCAGCTGTCGGTGTTTTAGACCGGCAAACCTGCCAAGGGGGTACCTGAGGTAATAGATTGTGCGGTGAGGATCGTGATCGGGAGACCGAGAACTCGAAGGTATGCACAAGGACACGGGACACAAGATTTATACAGGTTCGGGCCGCCAAGGTGACGAACCCTACGTCCTGTTTGGGGGATCAAGTATGGCGCCTTGCGCTTGGTGTTGGGTTGAGTTCAGGTGCCCAGCTAGGTATCCGGCCCTCCTTTATATAGTCTAGGGGGCAGGTTCCTAGTCGGTTACAAGGTAGGAGTCCTAGTAGGATTACACGAAACGAGTCCTAATAGGATTATAAGGGAATTCTAGTAGGAGTCCGTCTTCATCCTTCCTTGTATGACTACCCGGGGAGTATGCCCGACAGTAGCTAGCTTAGCCTTGACCAGAGGATCCTGTGGCTGAAACCGTGAAGAGTTTTGGAGCTCAAAAGAGGGCTTTAGGTGGATTTCTTAGTTGCCAAGAGGAGGCGGTCTAACCGCCCCCCATACCCAGTTTGATTGCCCCTCCCAAGCATTGAGCTTCCAAGGTGTTTCCGTTGTCGTGTGTGTGTGTACAAGCTATGCCTGCAGGTAGTGTTTGTTCCTAGGACCAGTAGCACTTTAGTGGATACGTGGTTTTGGAAACGGAAGGTTGTGTCCGGAGCGTGTGATTTTGGGTACCCGACTGAGTTCATCTTGTTGGAGAAGTTATCTCCGTCGAGAAGAATTTTTATCAGCTCACATTCATTCCCCCACCCCCTCTATGATCCCCAGTTCGGTCCTTCAGTATCATAGGATGAGCTCGACGTGTCTAGGTGTGTGTTTACTTCCAGACTTTCCTCTCTAGAGCACAAGGAAGTCCTGCAGACAAATCACACTGCATCAGCTGCATCTAATGGCCATCTCAACTACATCATGCTGCATCAACAACGAGACAACTCTCTATCATTTATTTATGTAATGGTTTAAGTGTCAATTGCATCTAGAGAACAAGATTGGGTGTTGTAATTAGATGGACTGGATGGTCCTTGCGTTGCAACACGCAGGGTGCAGGATGACTTGACAAGTCCTCCTCGATCAGGTACGCTACGTGAGTCATGACTGTAAAGGTCTACGAATGGTTTGGATTCGCACTTGATGATTCCCACAGACATTGGAGATTGAGAAACGTGATGAACTTGTTGACGTGACAAGACCAAAACAGAATAACCTGGAATTGAAAAGGCAATATATGTTTTTGTGTATGTGTGTGTAATATTAACATGCATATAAGCATATAAGAGCATCTCGAATGGGCGTTTGGGAACGACACGCTCTCACAAGTTGATCCACGTGTCGATCATTGAGAATTGCAGTCAAGGACTAGCACCGAGCATTAACTGACAAACTTGTGTGCACACCCCCTCTGAACGGGTGTGTCGATCATTGTGAATTGCACTTAAGGACTAGAATCAGGAAGTTCATGACCCGAATATGGCCACACCCGCACTAAAGGGATGCGTCCATTCTGGGGGTAACTGATGTCCATGAACGGATGTTTCGGAATGACACGTTCACTGCCACTATAATAAGAGACAATTTAGGCACGAGACGATCATTGCAGGCCATTTGTGTTAATTTATTTAGACGCTAAAATGATTATTTCCATGCAAGTTGACTTATCAGTCTCCAGCCAGGAAGCGAAAGCAGAAGGAACCGCGGGCCAGTACAAGAAACACGGTACGTTCATGGTGGGAGGCTGTCAATGGAAACTACGTTGCTATCCTACAGGTATGAATGATCATCATTGGATGGATGTTCCAGACGACATTGTCGTGGTCCTTGTTCCTGTGCACAAATCCCAAATGGTACGTGTCTCATTGCTGCTATGAATACACACACTCACACATGGCGATATGGTCGCATTATATTATTGTTGTCAAGCCTGTGACTGCTACCTTCCACGTAGGTGCGAGTATTGTTGTGTGCGATGGTTGGAGACCCAAACAATGAAGATGATACGTTTCGAGTTCAAGCTATAAAAGAAGTTTGTTTCATGAATTGGGATCTACAATTAAGATGATTTGAATGTTTGGTGGAATATCATGACATTGAGCGCGTGACATCCAATGAAGATCGCATACACATATCATGTGTTGTTACAGTATTGGAGGATGACTGCATTGAAGTTTTTCCACCATACAAAGAAGCATATGCGAAAGTGTTGCAGCCCAAGCCCCTGTGGAAGTTGTCTTCCATGTAGGTGCAGAATACCGAGTGATACAAGCGATCCATGCCGATGTGGCAAAAGTATCTTGTGTGATGGAGGGCAATGCTCTAAGGCCTAGGAGTGAGTCTAGCTCTGAAACTATTACAATTGTTGACACACACCCTGATGGCTTCTCGGTCCTGATCAAATATGCTTGGGAAGGATCACTCCCAGAGGAGGCTGATTTTTTGGACACTTCTGCCAATGGCTGGACTTATTTACTCTCGGTCGCAGACATGTACCAAGTCGAAAGGTTGAAGCGGCATTGTGCATCAAATATGTGGGACATGGCAAGAGAGGAAATTGTGACTTCATTTCTACGATGGGCAAGTCAAGTTAACTGCACACAATTGCAGGACAAGTGCATGTCTCTCTTAGAGTGAATCTTTCCTCATGGAATACTCACATATGATTGGGCGGTTGTATGCACTGATCATTCCGAATTTATGCACAATCTCTGCAGAAGATTACCTGAAGGGTTGTACCAGGAACCCTTGTAGTTTTAATTTTTTGCTTAAGTGTTTTTAGTCATGTAACAAATAGTTGAAACGGTACGTTAATTTGTTGGAGTGAGTACATTTGTAATGCAATAATCGAATCATTCGTCTAATGTGAATATGAAGAAGAGTATAGTCATGTGTGTGTTTGTCCATTCCATGATCCATGATGGCACGAACAACACAGTCAACAACTTGCCTCTCTACGTAAGTTCACTCACGTTTGGGTCCGACACCCAAGAGGTCTTTCATTTGGGTCACTGACATTTGGGTCCATGATCCAAAGTATTTCGTTTCCCGCTCTGGACTAGAAAGGCAGGACTTGAAATTTTGAATTCCCCACTACTCCTTCTGGTCCTCCTCATTATATATAAACAAAGAGGGAAATTAGGCCTCCCAATTCAATCCTAGTAATTTTCCAAAATCAGGGGATCTTCTCCACGACCACCGAAGAGACCTAGTAGATCTGTGGCGGAAGCAGTAATGATGACATATCTACCGATGACGGCTTCCTCTGCTACGAGCGGCGGCCTTCCTCGGCAACGTCCTTGAAGCTACAAGATGGTTCAAACTCTTTCATGTACCACATTGAACTTAATAGATGAAATTGCTTCTGATTGCTATTGATCTAAGGTATTATCTCTTATTCTTGTACTTGTTTCAGCTGAACAAAGGAACGACATCTGTAGTCGCTCCTATTCACACCTTGATGACCGGAGCGTTTGAGGACCGGTGGATGGTCGCTCCTGGCTGTGATGAGTGATTGACAATGTGGTGTGGACTGACTCTCGGCTGAGTATTGCAGGTGCAAGTTGTGGTTTGATTTGAGTTGGTGCAGGTGAAGAGCGGGCACAAAAAGTCTATGCCTTGCGGGGCCTCCGAGGAGTGGAGAGACAAGTAGGCTCGGCTCGAGGGACCCGGTGGCCAGCGGGGTCAAGTGCGGGCTGCATGGTGGCAAGAAAAAGCAAGACGAAGTCGTCGATCGGAGCCAGTGCAGGGTAGCGGCTTACAACCGAAGTCTGCATGTGGAGTTTACGGTGGTTCACCATAAAACCGGTCAGGTTACTTGGGTGAACAACAAAACCAAGACCGGAGGCTCGGCGAGTGGAGACGGGATCCGGGCGCGTCGAGAAGCTTCGATGCTGGCGGACACGTGGAGGGATCGCAGGGCTTACATCAAGAGGACGCAGACTGTGGTGATGGTGTGGTCATGTGATGAAAAGGAGTGCTACATGACCCATTTGCCCCTGAGGGCTTTGTAACACAACTTAAGTGCTAGGGGTAGCTTGGTCATTTGCCCAACCTAGAGCGACTCATATATATTAACTCTAGGGTTTCTTGACAAACAATTCTTCTGGATTGCTTCTCATTTCCTTGCTCCATAGGCATAAATTTTCTTAACTGTTCTGTAGAGAATCTGTCCTCCGAGTGTATGGAAGCTTTCATGGTTGCGTTGATTTCCTTCTTGTAGCTTGTGTGTTTTTCGTGTCTTTTTCGAGCTATTTTCGTTGGATTTTTGTGCGTGCCTTATTCCTTTGATTCTAAGGTGTTTGAGTTTGGATTTGTTGGTGGGATCATGGACAGATGTCTTGTGCATCTTTGTGCTTGATCATGACCCCTCGAACTCCGAATTCAGCCTCCAATTGAAGGATTTCGGCTGGAACCCTAGCTTTTTGGTAGAGCTCAGTTGCGATTCGATTCCCGATGATTTAGTTCTTTCAAGGGATCAAGTTTTGAGGTATAGCATCCCCTAGTGATGCTTCACATCTCCCCCAAATCTTGTCTCAAGAGCTCAAACCGTTTGGGAGATCCATGGACGGATAGAAGGGGTTGACTTCTCGTTTTCGAGCTCGAGCAGCTCTGTCTGTGCCTGGTGGGCCGTCCACGCCTAGTCAATGGGCAGTCCACGAGGACACGTGTTCGTTGCCTGGTCTTTAGTTCTTGAACTAGAGGCATTTCGATCCGAGGAGTTGCTATGTTTTTAGTGCAGGTGGTTTGCAGACCGTCCGCCCCTCCGTCTCAGACCGTCTGCATGGTACGGGTTGCTCACCGACCATCCAAAGGTAGGGTACGGACCGTCCATATTTCGAGGTGCGGTACTCGGTGTTCAGGAAGATTTTACGGACCATCCGCCGTGGTCTCGCGGATCGTCCGCCTAGTCCTCGCGGACCGTCCGCCTGGCCACCGCGGACTGTCCGCCACAGGCACCACAGATTGCCTAAGTCCTTTGCTTCTTGAGTTGTGTTTCCGTGTTGCTTTGAATTGGGGTTTGTTCCTAGGGTTGGTAGGTTCGTTGTGAACTACGTGACCTTGGCAAACACGTGTGGGAATCCTTGGTTGTGAATTTGGGGCACAGGCCGAGTTTTCTCTTTGGAGAAGAATTTTTATCGGCTCCCATTCACTCCCCCTCTCTAGTCGCCTAATCGGTCCTTCAATTGGTATCAGAGCCGGTTACAGATCTTCGTGATTCTAACTAGTCTAAGATCTAAAAATGGCGTACCAGGAACGGGGTTCGGATCCTCCACACTATAATGGTTAGAACTACCAGATGTTGCAGAGGCGGATGGCTGCTTTCCTCCGCGGCAATGGTCAAATCCTGTGGGATGTCACGTGAACACAACTTAAGTTCATCCTGTGAACTTCCTTGCTCCAGGATCGAGGGACATGTTCGACACCAACAACAAGGCGGTCGACTACCTGTACCGTGCTCTGTGTCAATCTGAATTCGATCGGGTTTAGACAGAGGACTTGGCGTGCAGCATTTGGGAGCAACTAAAGAATGGTCATGCCGACAATGCTCAGGTTCAGGCTCAGCTCTTTGCGACCTACCGGAGAGAGTATCAGAACTTCACGCATCTCCACGATGAGTCCATAGATGCCATGTTTCAGCAGTTCATGATGATTGTGAACAACATGAGGGCTAATGTGATCGTTCTCCCGTACGATGATCATGATAGGGCTATCAAGCTCCTGCATTCTTTGGATCGTACCATGTGAAGTGAGAAGGTCGAGGCCATTATTGAGATCGGAGAAGTATGAGACCCTCACGGTGGACAAGCTGTTTTCTAAGCTCAAGTCATCCGAGGTGGACCGTGGGGTGCATGCAAAGATCGAGAACCCAACTGACCCTCATAGTCTGGCTCTCGTGTCAGGATCAAGGATTAACGCTAACATGTCTTCAAGACATTTTTCTTTGTCTTGCCTTATGTCCATGCAAAATGAGAAGTTTGATGTGCTGGGTGAGGAGGAGGACCTCGTGTTGCTGAGGAGGCGGTTCGAGCGCATGTACATGAACCAGAACAATGCTCGGAGAAGCTCGGGCATGTGCTACCGGTGCGAGAAGCACGAACACTTCATCGCCGAGTGCCCGGAAGTCATGGAAGTCAAGCCTGAGCACAAGCACCGTCCGAGGACCGACCACAAGAACCGCTCGAGGGATAACTACAAGGGAAAGAATAAGTCCGAGTGGAGGACAAGGAAGAGTGGTGGTCACAAGAAGAAGGAGGGGGTGATGGTTGCCGGTGCAAGCGAAATCAACTCAAGCTCCTGCTACTATTCATCGAGCTCAAGTGATGAAGATGAGAACCGGAACAAGGGCAAGCGGTCAAGCAAGAACATCAATGGCCTGTGCTTCGCTGCCCAAGGCTTTTGCGGCATAGCACATAGCTCCGCAAGCAAGAAAAGCAACAAGGATGACTTGGACTCTGACTCCGAGAAAGAGGTAAACAATGATCCATCCTTCTTGATAGCGGAGAATGCTAGGTTGAATGACTTGCTTCACAACCGTGATGATGTTCTTAGAAAGACCAAAAAGGAGAAGAGGGAGTAAGTCTACTCCCATTGTGACCAATGAACCTGAATGCACTGATTGTTCTGTTTACCTTGATGGCTTGATTGTGCTTAATGAAAAGTATGCCTCTAAGGTAGAGGAACTAGATGTGCTTAGTTGAGCTAGATGAGATGAAATCTAGGCCCTCATTGCTTGGTGCTTGCACCTCTTGTCCTGTGTTGCATGAGAAGCTAGATGTTTCGCTTGTTTCTGCTAGATCTCTAGAGGCTCAGCTGAAAGCTCCTATTCCTACATCATGCTCTACCTGTGAAGTAAATGTTGTGAAGAATATGGAGCTTGCACACTATGTTGATCGCTTGCAGGATGAGAATGATGAGTTGAGAAAGATGATGGGTTGGTTGTCTGGTCATGAGCCTCATCTTAGGATGATGATCAAGACATACAAGCGCTATGATGGGAAAGCGCTTGGAGCAAACATGGTTGGTGAGGGAAGTGGTGAGAATGAGGGGAAGATCGCTGATATCCCAGAGCCACCAAGAACCCACCACAAAAATGCATATACTCCTAAGCCAAACCCTCTTAGGAACCAACTAGTCACAACCCTAGCTCAACCTGTGTTTCCTCAACATACCAATGACTTCCAAAAACCCATCAAGTTCAAGAGTGGCTTGGGGATTGAGTTCTTTGGGAAGAAGTAAGAGAAACCGAGTGAGGAGAAGCCAGAGCCCAAAGAGAGCCCAAGACCAAAGCCAAAGCTAAAGCCAAAACCCTTCCATTGTGAGCATTGTAGGAGGGATGGGCACCTTGCTTAGTTTTTCTTCAGGAGGAAGCGTGAGGAGATGTTGGCTAGAGAGATGGCCAACAAGTTCAGGTACCGCCCTTCTCGTGGTGTGCCTGAGCCTAGGTTGGTGCCGAGAGGTGATGGTATGGTGCGTACCATTTACCCTCGAGAGAGGCGTGAGTTTGTGCCTAAAGGTGAGCCACCACATAGAGAAGGTGGTAGGCGTGTTGGGTTTGGGCGTGGTGAGTTTGTTGGACGTTCCTTCGCTCATGGCCAATATGAGTATGGGGGAACGATCGCAGTTTAGGTCCCAAAGGAGCTACGGGCCACGGCCTCCCCTTCGTGGTACACGTAGTCCTCCAAGGGGATGTGTGGGTGTTCCATCTAGGAGAGATAGTATGGATTTTTCGAACCCCACGTTTGAGCAAATGGCACAACACTGGTTTGATTCATTCTGTACTAACCCCAGTGCTGAGTCATTTGCTCAATCTGGCTCTCGTTTTTTATTTTGCGGGTGGGAGGCATGGGGTTTTTGGGTTGAACGACTCCGGTTGCTCTCGACACATGAACGGAGATCAAAGGTGGTTCTCCAGCCTCACCCCGGTGATGACCAAAGAGTACATCACTTTTGGGGACAATGGGAAAGGTAGAGTGCTTTAAGTGGGCACGGCGAAGGTGAGTGAGTCTGTGACTCTTCAGCGTGTTTCTCTTTTCAAGTCTTTGGGTTACAATCTTCTCTTTATTTCCCATCTTCTTGATGAGGGTTTTGAGGTCCGTTTCAAAATGAGTTGTTCTCGTGTGTTGGACTCTCGAGGTGATCTTGTGTGCACGATCATCCCCGAGGGTCAGATTTTCAAAGCCGATTTTTCTCAGTGTGTTGGCTCTTCTCGTTGCTTGGTTGTTGGTGTCTCGGTGGAGCTTTGGAAATGACATAGGAGACTAGGTCACTTGAGTTTTGACTTGTTGTCATGCTTGAGTGGTCTAGGCTTGGTCCGAGGATTGCCAAAGTTGAGACACCAAAAAGAATTGGTATGTGCTCCGTGTAGGCATGGCAAGATGGTCGCCGCCTCTCACCCGCCTCTGACATCCATTATGATAGAGAGGCCATGCGAGCTGTTACATATGGACTTGGTTGGTCCAGCTCGTGTGTGTTCAACGGGTGGGAAATGGTATGTCCTGGTGATAGTGGACGACTATTCTCGCTATGCTTGGGTCTTCTTTTTGGCTAACAAGGGGGAGACGTTTGGTTTTGTTTGGGATCTAATCTTGAGGTTGAAGAATGAGAGGAATAGAGATGTTGTTCGAGCTATTCATAGCGACAATGGCACTAAATTTAAAAACTTTCATTTTGAAACCTTTTGTCGTGATTTGGGTCTCGAACATCAGTTTTCTTCTCCCTATGTGGCTTGTCAAAATGGTGTAGTTGAGAGGAACAATCGTTCCCTTTGTGAGATGGCTCGGACAATGCTCGTCGAGCATTGGACTCTGAGAAGATATTGGGCGGAGCCTGTGAATACTGCTTGTCATGTTGGGAACCAGATTTTTCTCAGGGCCTTCTTGAACAAGACGCGTTATGATCTCATGCACGGGCAAGCACCTAGAGTTGCCATTTTAGGGCCTTTGGTTGTCGGTGCTTTATTCTCAAGAAGGGTAGGCTTGATAAGTTTAGGTTGAGGTCGTCCGAAGGGATTTTCTTGGGTTATCCTAGTCATTCTCGAGCATTTCGTGTGCTCAACCTTGATACTAACCTAGTCATGGAGATTTGTGAGGTTACCTTCGAAGAGACCGAGCCATGCAATTCGTCTGTCTTTGAGTGTGCAGGTGACGACGAAGTTGGCAAGAAGATCTTTAAGGATGAGGAGGATGATGCTGGAGAGGATGATGGTGATGATGGTGAAGCTCCAGCCACGCATGTACCCTCTACTTCCACTACAACGACTACGGTGCAGGATGGTCCATCCCCTACACCGCCTACGATTCAACAAGATCAAGTGGAAGCAGCTGCTGGGGGGGAGGTTGTCTCCAGGCGAGAGGCACCGAGGCGCGTTCAAGTTGATCATCCGCCCTCAAGAATCATCGGCGACATCAATGAGTGTACAACACGGTCGAGGTCCAAAAATGCTTCTCACTTTGCTCATTCAGCTTTTGTTGCTACCTTTGAGCCAAAAGACATTGGTCACACGCTATCTGATTCGAACTGGGTGAATGCCATGCATGAGGAGTTAGAGAATTTTGAGAGAAACAAGGTGTGGGAGTTAGTGGAGCCACCATCAAACTACAAACCTATTGAGACAAAATAGGTGTGGAAAAACAAAGATGGTGAGAATGGTGAGGTGGTGAGGAACAAGTCAAGGTTGGTTGCTCAAGCTTATAGCCAGAAGGAGGGGATATATTATGAGGAGACATTTGCTCCTATAGCCCGTTTGGAGGCAATCAAGATTCTTCTAGCCTTTTCAGTGGCTAAAGGGTTCAGGTTGTACCAAACGGATGTGAAGAGTGCCTTCTTGAATGGGTTTTTGGAGGAGGAAGTTTATGTGAGGCAACCACCTGGGTTTGAGAGTGTTGAGTTTCCCCACCGGCTGTACAAGCTGAGGAAGGCCTTATATGGGCTGAAACAAGCTCACAGGGCATGGTATGGCAGGTTGAGGGGGTTCTTGTTCAGCAAGGGGTTTGAGATGGGCAAGGTTGATAAGACTCTTTTTCTCCTCAGGCAGGATGATGATATCCTAATTGTTCAGGTGTACGTGAGTGATATTTTCTTTGGCGGCTCGTCTCACTCTTTGGTTGCGAGGTTTGCAGAGGACATGAGCAAAGAATTCCAGATGCCTATGATGAGAGAATTGTAGTTCTTTCTTGGGCTTCAGATCAAGCAGGCGAAGGAGGTAACCTTTGTGCGTCAAGCAAAGTACACGAAGGACATCCTCAAGAAGTTCAAGATGGACGACTCGAAGCCCCTATCGACACCGATGAGTAAGATTACAGCGCTCGACGAGGACGAGGACGGAGGGCCCGTGGACCAGAAGGAGTACCAGAGCATGATCGGCTCCCTCTTGTAATTGACGGTGACGAGGCTGGACATTCAGTTTTATGTGTGTTTGTGCGCTCGTTTTCAGGCGTCGCCAAGGATTTCACATCGGTAGACTGTCAAGCGGATTTTCAGGTATCTTCGATACACTCCTAAGCTTGGTCTTTGGTACTCGGCGTCCTCTTCCCTTTAGCTTCTCGTTTTTTCGGATGCCAACTTTGTGGGGTGTCGAGTCAATCAGAAATTGACTTTGGGTACTTGCTAGTTTATGGGTTCTTTGCTTGTTTCTTGGTCTTCTCACAAACAATCTAGTGTAGCCCAGTCTACCACAGAAGCTGAGTATGGTGTTGCTGCTAGTTGTTGTTCACAGCTGCTTTGGATCACATACACGCTAAGTGACTTTGGTGAGGAGTGTTCCCATGTACCTCTCATGTGTGATAGCACGAGTGCCATGAGTGTTGCCAAAAACCCCGTGCTTCACTCCAGAACCAAAAATATAGAAGTGAGGTACCACTTCCTGAGAGAGAATGTTGAGAAGGGAAACATAGATCTCATCCATGTGCCAACAGAAAAGCAGCTTGTCGATATCCTAACCAAGCCCTTGGACCAAGCTACATTCGCGTGTTTGCGGGGAGAGCTTGGAGTCGTTTTTCCTTTTGAAGGACCGAAACGGCGAACCAGAGAGGGGGGAGTGAATGGGAGCCGATAAAAAATCTATTCAAGAATTCGGCCTATGAACCCGATTTCACTCGTGCACCTCCGCAAGCTTCTCTTGCCAAGTTCACGTAGCCACCGAAGTGCTACTGAACCTAGGAGCAAGACCCAACCAACAGCCACAGCACACACGCAGCGGAAACACACACTACACGGCTGCTGGCAGCCCAAACCGGTCAGGCCGGTTTCTGAAACCGGTCAGACCGCTTCTGTTGGACTTAGCCTCACGCGGGGGGGAAACCGGTCAGACCGGTTTGGCAAACCGGTCAGACCGATTTTGTCCAGAAACTCCCCAAAGACCCAAAACACCTCAAGAGCCTTTCCACATCTGAACAAAAGAAGCCATGGCACAACAGAGATTTCCTTGCTCAAAAACACTTCTCGACAGCCCACAAGGCGAAACCGGTCAGACCGGTTTGGGACCGGTCAGGCCGGTTTTTGCCTGGACAGTCGGGAAGAACACAGCCCACGGGAAAAACTCAACACTTCCTCCAATCGATCTCCCGATTCGTTCCACGGATCAAAGTGAGACTTTGGGGATAATTGGGATACCTCGTGGGCTACCCTTGGCTAGAAGCTCGGTCCCCAAAACCCACTCAATCAAGAGGAATCGAAAGTCAACCCTCAGAAGCACCTCCAACCCTAGAACTCTGAAACCACCAAAATCGAGCCCCTTAACTCACGGATTTGGGAGGGGAATCACAGCCCAAAGAACCACAAAGGTTTCCACAAATTTCCCCCATCAAATCCCCAAGAGCAAGGTCCCGAAAAACACCCCGAGAAAATCACCAAGAGAGGGCACCGAAAATCACCATCAAGAACAGCTGGGAACAACACATCCAAACCTTGAGGAACCACGCCGAATCATCTATACAAGCCATAAAGGTTCATACAAGGTCTAGCTTGCTACCCGATCATCCAACCCTCTCAACAAGATCTCACCATGAAGCTATCAAGCTAGTCCTATGGAAATCCTAAGAAAATAGGAAGGGAAAATAGGAAAGCAAAATGAACTAGGTTTACAAGAGATGGCTGCCATCTTCTCACCTCATGGGTTATATGGAGGCAACCGAATGTCTAAATACCTTTACTTAATAACTAGGGATACAAGTCCATCAAGGGCACTTTGGGAATTTGTCTTCGTAGCACCATCGGACGGATGCCCAGCGACCGCACTCCGCGTAGCCTCGACGCTAGCCTTGCGATCCCGACGCGTGTCCTCCGCTTCGAAGCTTCCGGCGCCCTACAACCCCAAACCGGTCAGACTGTTTTCCAAACCGGTCAGGCCGGTTTTGGCCAGACAGCCACGCCCGGTCTTCGGCCTCGGCTTTGTGGCTCAGTCGAGTAACCCGGTGATTTTCTGGTGAACCACCGCAAACCCCGTGAACTTGATGAAGCCTCCGCCAATCACCACTCATGACTTGGCCCCCACGAAGTCCCGGCTCGACCTTGGTTTTGTGGCTCAACCAAGAAACCGTCCACCGACTTCATCTTGCTGTTCTTGCCACCATGCGGCCCGCACTTGACCCCGCTGGCCACCGGGTCCTTCGAACGAAGCCTACTTGTCTTCTTCACACCTGGAGGCCTCACGAGCAATGACCTTTCGCGCTTGTTCTTCACTTGCACCAACACGAGTCAAGCCGCAACCTGCACCTGCAATACTTAGCGAAGAATTAGTCCACACAACGTTGTCAATCACTCATCACACAAGGAAGCGACCATCCACCGGTCCTCGAACCACACATGGTCCTCAATCTCCCCCTTGATGAGTGCATTGACAACACACACATTTGGTAATCACAGAGAAAAAGAAAAATAAAAGAAACAACTAAAAAGAAATTTCAACAAGCGATCAAAAGCCGAGAAAGGCAAAGAACAAGATCACTTGAAGAAGACAAATCTCGGACCCCTTAGGCAAGGGCCACGGCTCGACACATCCGAGACAAAACCATGCTCAAGTAGAGAGCACAAACCACCAAAGCACACAAGAGCTCCCCCTGCACATATGCATGCTCCCCCTGGACAAGTGCCAACCCTGGGCACAAACCGGTCAGGCTGGTTCCCATAACCGGTCAGGCAGGTTCCACCAAAACCGGTCAGACCGGTTTCCAAAACTGGTCAGGCTGATTTCACGCAGCAGACCACACCCCAAAAGCCAAAAATGCAAAAGAAATGCACAAGCTCCCCCATGGCTCTTGGGATAGGTTCCAGGGATGCAATGCAACCTTTCTCCACCTTCCTTTCTCCCCCTTGTTGCCAATGCATGAATCAAGGCTCAAATTTGAAAAAAATGCAACCTAAAGCTTCTCAAGTATACAAAATTCATCACAAGATGCTACACATGTCCAAATGAGCAAGTTAGATACTCTACAGGTTCGTAATGACCTCAACTACATGATCACCAAGTTTCACAACCATTGGACAAGGCTAACAAGGATTTTAGTAATTTTGCGAAAAGTTACTCTCTCATAAGCAAAAACCGAAACATGAGCAAAACATGTCAAAATGGCAAAGCCACACTAACTTCATGCTAGGACAACCATTCTAATCATAAGACCATCACAAACACCCACAAGCACCTCATGTCATGTCAAAGCCACCGAGCCATGTGCCTACTTCTATGTATGAGACTTCTCATTGGTAGGCATCATGCAACGGTTTAGCACCCAAAGCAAATTAAATTCAGCAAAAATGACATGGGAGAACATTTTCCAAGCATTTTACATTTCATTTTCAAATTCATAATTGGTACATGAAATGTCTTTGTGACAAAAAGGAACTTATGCCCCTCCACAAGATAAAGCAAGAGGGCTAAACATTCATGATGGCAAATGAGCCGGTGGCCCCATATGATCAATAAACTAGCTATCCAACCATAAATTAAGCATAGCAAAGCCACTAAAACATATCAAGATCATGTAAAGTCACTTACACATGAGAGATCATATATGTGACATTTTTCAAAAAAAAACATAGCCATCAACCATGGATTATTCATCAAGATCATCAAGAGCTAAGCCAAACTAACCATAGCATACCAAACAAGCTCACAAAGACATAAATAGCATTCCATGGTGAACAATGTATATAGGAGATACAAAATGATACAAAATGCATGCAATCTAAGATACAAGGATGCCTATACATCATGTTACATATGCCATGCCAAATGCAAGAAATGCACAAAGGAAACTATACATATGCTACAAAGGAGCTCCCACACACCCAACTCAAGAAATCAAACACACACCAAGCTCCCCCCGCAAACGAGTGAAAGTTGCTTGATCTAGGGGTTTGGTGAAAATATCGGCTAGTTGGTCATGTGTGGGTACATGGATCAAAGCTATCTTTCCTTTCTTAACATTGTCTCTCAAAAAATGATACCTCACTTCTATGTGCTTGGTTTTGGAATGGAGCACTGGGTTCTTTGCAACGCTTATGGCACTGGTGCTATCACATTGAAGTGGGACATGGGTGTACTCCTCACCAAAGTCACTCATGGTGTATGAAATCCAAAGGTGCTGAGAGCAACAACTAGCAGCAGCAACGTACTCGGCCTCAGTAGTGGATTGAGCAACACTCGATTGTTTGCGGGAAGACCAAGACACCAAAGAAGATCCCAAAAATTGGCAAGTCCCAGAAGTGGACTTCCTATCCAACCGACACCCGGCAAAATCCGCATCCAAAAAACCATGAAGCGCCAAAAAAGAGGACGCGAAGTACCAAAGGCCGAAGTCGGGAGTGTGACGCAAGTACCTGAAAATTCGCTTCACCGCTTGCCGATGCGAAGTCCTCGGAGACGCTTGAAAACGAGCGCACAAACATACCGAGAACTGGATGTCCGACCTCGTCGCCGTCAAGAAGAGGAGTGACCCGATCATGCTCTGGTACTCCTTCTGGTTCACGTGTTAACCTTCCTCGTCCGCATCAAGAGCTGTAGTCGTACTCATGGGCGTCGTCATTGCTTTGGAATCCTCCATCTTGAGCTTCCGCACAATGTCCTTGGTGTACTTCGCTTGGTGCACAAATGTTCCTTCCTTTGATTGTTTCATTTTTAGCCCAAGGAAGAACTGCAACTCGCCCATCATGCTCATCTCAAATTCTCTGCTCATATCCTCTGCAAACCTTGCGACAAGAGAGTTAGACGAGCCACCAAAGACAATATCATCCACGTACACCTGCACAATCAAGATATCTATGCCCTGCCTCAGTAGAAATAAGGTCTGATCGACCTTCCCCATCTCAAAACCTCTCTCAAACAAGAACCCCCTCAACCTACCATACCAAGCTCTAGGCGCCTGCTTCAACCCATACAGCACCTTCCTCAACTTGTACACCCGGTGGGGATACTTTTCACTCTCAAACCCAGGTGGTTGCCTCACATACACTTCTTCCTCCAACACACCATTCAGGAAAGCACTCTTCACATCCATTTGGTGCAACTTGAACCCTTTAGCCACGGAAAAGGCTAGAAGTATCCTTATTGCCTCCAAACGGGCTACGGGAGCAAAGGTCTCCTCGTAGTCGATCCCCTCCTTCTGACTGAACCCCTGAGCAACAAGTCTCGACTTGTTTCTCACAACTTCACTTTTCTCTCCCTCTTTGTTCTTCCACACCCACTTTGTACCAATCGGCTTACACCCTAGGGGAGGGCCAACCAACTCCCAAACCTGATTCCTCTCAAAGTTCTCCAACTCCTCATGCATCGAATTAACCCAATTGTGATCAGATAGTGTGTGTCCAATGTCTTTGGGCTCAAAAGTAGCAACAAATGCAGCATGAGCGAAATGAGAATTGTTCTGAACCCTCGACCGTGTAGTGCGTTCATTCATGTCACCGATGATCCCTGAAGCTGGGTGATCCACTTGTACTCGTCGGGGAGGTTCTCGCCTTGATGCTACCTCCCCCTCAACAACAGCTTCTCCTCGTTCTTGATTTGTCGTCGTAGGTGTAGGAGAGGGTCCGTCCACCACTGTAGCCGAAGTAGTTGGTACATGTTCAGCCGGGGGCACCACACCGCCATCTTCATCATCTTCAAGTTCATGCTCCTCCTCCTGAAAGATCTCCTCGCCAAGCTCATCATCACCTGCACACTCAAAAACAAGCTGACTACGTGGTTGTGTCTCGTCGAAGGTTACCTCACAAGTCTCCACGATTTGGTTAGTATCAAGATTGAGCACACGATATGCTCTAGAATGAGATGCATAACCAAAGAAAATACCATCAACAGACCTAGCCTCAAACTTATCCAGCTTCTTCCCTTTCTTAAGAATAAAGCACTTGCAACCAAAGACATGGAAGTGACTCACCTTGGGTGTGCGACCGTGCATCAACTCATAGAAAGGTTTCTTCTTATGCACCCTGAGGTAGATCATGTTCTACACATAGCACGCGGTATTCACCGCCTCAGCCCAGTACCTTCTCGGAGTCCTATGCTCATCAAGCATCGTCCGAGCCATCTCGCACAAGGTCGTGTTCTTCCTTTCCACAACACCATTCTGTGGAGGCGTATACGGACTCGAAAACTGGTGCTCAAGACCCAAGTCATGGCAAAAGGTTTCAAAACGAGAGTTTCTGAATTCCGAGCCATTGTCACTGCGGATTGCTCGTATGGCATCTCCGTGCCTCTCGTTCCTCAACGTCAAGACTAGATATCGAACAAAACCAAACGTCTCCCCCTTATCCTCGAGAAAGAACACCCACGCATACCGAGAATAGTTGTCCACCACAACAAGGACATACCACTTCCCATCCACAGATCGCACACGAGTTGGGCCAACAAGATCCATATGGAACAGCTTGCATGGACGCTCAGTCATCACATCGGTGAGAGGCGGGTGAGAAGAGGCTACCATCTTGGCATGCCTACACAGCGCACAAACCAACTCTTTCTCAAGCGTCAACTGTGGCAATCCTCGGACCAAATTGAGTTTACTCAAGCGAGACAAAAGGTCAAAGCTCAAGTGACCCAATTTCCTATGCCACTTCCACAACTCACTCGAAGAACCAGCCAAGAAACAACGCTCCACGCCCGAAGACTGAGAAAAATCAGCCCGAAACACCTGACCCTCGGGAACGACCATACAGACAAGGTCCCCTCGGGAGTCCAAAATCCGAGAACCACCAGGCCGAAACAACACCTCAAAACCCTCATCCAACAGCTGAGACACAGAAAGCAAATTGTATCCTAGCGATTAAACAAGAGCAACACGCCTCAGAGTGATCTTGTCACTCACCTTAATCTCACCTTTTAAAAGCACACGCCCACGCCCATTGTCCCCAAAAGTGATGTTCCTCTTTGTCACCACCGGAACGAGACTTGAGAACCACCCCTTGTCTCCGGTCATATGCCTCGAGCAACCGGAGTCAATCAACCAAATGTTCTTCAAGTCTCCCACCCGAAATTCAAAAAAAGCACGTGAGCGAACGAACGACTCAGCACAGGGGTTAGTACCAAAAGAGTAAAACCAGTGCTGAGCCATTTGCTCGAAAGTGGGGTTAGCACACACCAAACCATCTTTCCTACCAAAACTACCACCACGAACACCACCTCGGTAACCGCTCCGAGGAAACCAACCTTCTCTGCCTGGAGGAGGACCAAAACCACGAAAGGAGAACCGTGGATCGTCCCTCCTCTCCATCTCAAAGATACGACTCCTCCCATTCCCGTATTGAACACGAGAGGGATAACGCCTAGCAAACTGACCACCTGCTGACTCTCCAGACCAACCACCAGAACCACGACCACCTGAGACAAACCGAGACTCCTCACGGGCACGAAAACCAAACTTGCCACTCTGCAGGCCCCAAACCGGTCCGACCGGTCCAAAACTCGGTCCGACCGGTTTCACTCCTCCGAAGAACACCTCCCCGCAGCCTTTCGCTCTCCCCAAGCCGGAACTATCCTCACACTTGCCTTGGCCCTGGGCATTTGCACACGAGGCTCAAGTACACCACTGGAGGGGTGATACTTGTCCTTGTTAGCCCACTCCTTCGCCATTCTCTCTTCTCGCTTCTTCTTGAAGCAAAACTCATCCTTATGGCCATTTCTGCCACAATAGCCACAATGAAACCTCACAAGCTTAGGTTTGGGCTTGGATTGGGGCTGCTCACTTGGTTTCTCTCCACTCGACTTCTCCACCGGTTTCTCCTCACTAGCCTTCTCACTCTCTTTCCCAAAGAACATTTTCCCCGAAGTGCTCACAAACTTGATAGGCTTTTGGAAATCGTTTGTTGGTGGAGAAAACACGGGTGTAGCTGGGGTTGTGTCTAGACGGTTCCTAAGATGGTTAGGTTTGGGAGGGAAATAATTTTTGTGGTGGGTTTTTGGTGGCTCTAGGATATTCTCTCCACTTCCCTCACCAACCTTGTTTGCCCCAAGTCCCTCACCATCCTGCCTCTTAAATGCCTCGATCATCATCCTCAACTGGGCTCATGACCAGACAACCAACCCATCAACTTTCTCAGCTCATCATTCTCATCCTGCAAGCGATCAACATATTGCGCAAGTTCCAAATTCTTCAAAGCATGCATTTCAAAGGTAGAGCAAGAAGTAGGCATTGGTTCTTTCAGCTTAGCTTCAAGTGAAGCAGTGTAAACATGCATCTCATCAATCTTAGCATGCAAAACAGGGCAAGAAGTGCAAGCACCTAGCAAAGCAGGTCCAGATTGAAGCTCAGCCACTTCCACCCTAAGCACATCTAGTTCCTCACACTTGGAGGCATGCTTCTCCTTGAACAAAGCAAGATCAGCAAGAAAGATGGAGCAATCAGCACAATCAACCACATCAGAAACAACAGGGCTAGCATTAAGGGAATCAATATCAAGCTTGCTATCAAGAACCTGTATTTCTAGCTCAGCCACTCTAGTCCTAGCATCCTCGAGTGAAGCCCTAAGCTCTTTTCTCATTTTCTTGGCCTCTCTAAGCATGTCATCACAGTTATCAAGCAACGAGCCAAGCCTTTCATTCTCCTGACGCAAGAAGGGAAGCTCATCACGCACCTCATCGTCAGACTCAAAGTCCGTGTCGCTCTATGTGCTCTTCTTGCTGCCGGAGCTCTGCGCCATGGTGCAGAAGCCGTCTCTAGCGAAGCAGCTCAGCCCGCTCAGGTTCTTGGATGACTTCCTGCCCTTGCGATGATCACTGTCTTCTACACTGCTACTCGAGCTCGAGGTGGAGTACGCAGAACTGGAGTCGACGTCGCTTGCTCCCACCATCGCTCGGGCCTTGCCTCGGCTCTCTTTCTTCCTCAATCGTTGCTCGTCCTTGTACTTGTTCTTGTGCTTGCTCTTGTGGTCACACCTCAACCGGTACTTGCCATCCATCCTCGACTTGTGCTTGTAGCTATCCTTTTTCTCGACCTTCTCCGGGCAGTCAGCAACGAAGTGTCCCGGCTTGCCGCACTGGAAGCATGTCCTCGTGTTCCTCCTCATGTTCACCCGGTTCTCGTGCAGCCTCTCGAACCTCCTCGTCAGCAACGCTAGCTCGTCCTCTCCAAGCACATCAAACTCCTCATCTGGCATAGACATCAAAGAGGACAAAGAGAACATCCTGGTGGATGGGTTAGAGTTAGCCTTTCCTTTCGACCCACCAACGAGGGCAAGACTATGGGAATCAGTCAGACCCTCGAGCTTGGCTGTCATGCCCCTATCCACCTCAGCCGACTTGAGCTTCGAGAATAGCTCGTTCACCATCAGAGTGTCATACTTCTCCGACTCCACAATGGCCTCGAACTTTCCGCCCCAAATCGTACGATCCAAAGAGTGTAAGAGCTTGACAGCTCTATCATGATCATCGTACGGAAGCACGTCCACATTGGCCCTCATGTTGTTCACAACCACGGCGAACCTCTGAAACAAGGCATCGAAGGACTCACCGGGGAGATGAGTGAAGTTCTCGTACTCTCTCTGGTAGGTCGCATACATACGAGCCTGAACCTAGGCATTCCCAACGTGAGCCTCCTTCAACACCAACCAGATTCTACAAGCCAAGTGCTCGGTGTGCACCCGATCGAACTCAGGCTGACACAGAGCACGAAACAAGTAGTCGACCGCCTTATTGTTGGCGTCGAACATGTCCCTCGATCCTGGAGCGAGGAAGTTCATCGGCTGGACATAGCCTGTGTCCACCGTGACATCCCAAAGGATGTGACCCTTACCGCAGAGGATCGCCGCCATCCGCTTTCTCCACATCTAGTAGTTCTTTCCATCAAAGTGTGGAGGATGAGGACCAGGAGAGTCCCAGTGGTCGATGGATAACCGCTCCTCTGTGATGAGTGATTGACAACGGGTGTTGGAATGACTCTTGGCTTAGTGCGCAGGTGTAGGCTGCGGCCTAGTTCGTGTTGTTGCAGGTGAAGAACGGGCGCGAAAGGTCTTCAGCCTTGAGGGGCGTCCGGGAGATGGAGAGACAAGTAGGCTCGGTTCGAGGGACCCGATGGACAGCGGGACTGGGTGCGGGCCACATGGTGGCGACACAAGCAAGACGAAGTCATGGACAAGCGAGCCGGTGCACGGTGGCGGTCGAGTCAAGTGGTTTGGCGGGAGGCCGGACCGAGCACGCGGGGTTTGGTGGTTTGCCCACAAAACCATCGAGGACGGTTTCTTGGTTTGGGCCCGAAAACCAAGTCCGAGGGCCCAACACGACGGAGACGGGATCCGGCGTGTCGAGAAGCTTCGAGGCGGAGGACACGCGGCGGGATCGCATGGCTTGCGTCGGGAGGACGCGGGGTGCGGCAAAGGCGTGGCCGTTCGATGGCAAAACCCACAAACATTACCTAAATGCCCCTACGTGGGTTGTATCGCCAGTAGTTAAGTTAGGGGTAGTCGAGTCATTTACCACTCCGGCGGGACCTGATATATAAGCCATGAGTGTGTGTGGATGGCTCTCTCTCTCCGCGACTTAGGGTTTCATTTCCTCCCTCCCATTTCTGATTTTCGTAGCTATGTTTTTCTTCCATTTTCTCTAGGCTAGCATGAGAGCTTCATGAGAGATTTGTTGAGAGGGATGGATGCTAGGGCGGCATGCTAGACCTTGTGAATCTTTCCTGGTTTGTATAGAAGATTCGGAGTTGTGTTTTTCGTGGTCTTTTTGTGCTTGTTTTCGTGCCTTTGTTCTCGGTGTGATTCCGCGGATTTGAGTGGGTTTCTCCCCGGATTTCTTTGAAAGAAACATGGATAGATGTCTCGCATCTTTGTGATTGATCTTGTGCCCTCAAACGCCGGGAAACCACTTCGATTCGAGAGTTTTCGTTTGGTGCTCAAGCTTTTGGTGGTGCTCGAAGGATTCGCGATTCCCGGTGATTTAGGGAGTTAAGAGGTAAGATTTTTGGGCTATAGCATCCTTGTGTGACGCTTTTCAAGTACCCAAACCCTTGTCTCCACAGCTTCAACTGTTTGGGAAATCCGATGATGATTTGGGGGAGTTGACTTTCGAGGTCGGGCGTTTTTCTGCTCTGTTCGAGCCTCGCGGACGGTCCGCGCCCTCCTGGCGGACGGTCCGCGCCGCTCGTGTTCGTCCCGTGTTCTTCGTGTTCTTGCTCGCCTTTCGTTTCGATCCTTCGCGATTTTGAGTTTTGGTTGGACGGAGTTTCGCACGGTCCGTCGCAGCGGCGGGCGGACGGTCCGCGGTGCCGGCGGACGGCCCGCGTCTCCCCGCGGACGGTCCATGGTTCGCGGTGTGCCACCGGTGGTTCGTTTGTTTTAACGGACGGTCCGCGGCTCGGGCGGACGGTCCGCGGCAAGGGTGCGGACGGTCCGCGGTACCCTGCCAGACGGTCTGCGCGGCCCATCGCGGACGGTCCGCCCTGTCTGGCCGGACGGTCCGCCAGAGGCTGCACACTTTGCTTCTTGGTTCGATTCCTCCCCTTATTCTTTCGTGCTTCCGCGTGTGCTTCAAGGAATCGTTCCTAAGGCTAGAGGTTGATCCATAACCTCGTTGTGTTGGCGATTGGTGTGTGATTCGATCCATCGCTTGTGTGTGACCGGGATTTGACTAGGGTATAGGCCGGGTTCTTCGAGAAGAATTTTTACCGGCTCCTATTCACTCCCCCCCTCTCTAGTCGCCATCTGATCCTTCAGAGGACCTGAACCGCGTTCCTGGTACGCCATCCTTGGTTCTTAGACTGGTTAGAGTCAATAAAGACCCGAACCGGCTCTGATACCACTTGAAGGACCCAAACATCGAAACAAAGAGGGGGGAGTGAATGGGAGCCGATAAAAATTCTATTGAAGAATTCGGCCTATGAACCCGATTTCACTCGTGCACCTCTACAAGCTTCTCTTGCCAAGTTCACGTAGCCACTGAAGTGCTACTAAACCTAGGAGCAAGACCCAACCAACAGCCACAGCACACATGCAGCGGAAACACACACGACACGGCTGCTGGCAGCCCAAACCGGTCAGGCCAGTTTCTGAAACCGGTCAGACCGCTTCTATTGGACTTAGCCTCACGCAGGCAGGGGAAACCGGTCAGACCGATTTTGTCCAGAAACTCCCCAAAGACCCGAAACACCTCAAGAGCCTTTCCACATCTAAACAAAAGAAGCCATGGCACAACAGGGACTTCCTTGCTCAAAAACACTTCTCGACAGCCCACAGGGCGAAACCGGTCAGACCGGTTTGGGAAACCGGCAAGGCCGGTTTTTGCCTGGACAGTCGAGAAGAACACAGCCCGCGGGAAAAACTCAACACTTCCTCCAATCGATCTCCCGATTCGTTCCACGGATCAAAGTGAGACTTTGGGGATGGTTGGGGTACTTCGTGGGCTACCCTTGGCTAGAAGCTCGGTCCCCGAAACCCACTCAAACAAGAGGAATCGAAAGTCAACCCTCAAAAGCACCTCCAACCCTAGAACTCCGAAACCACCAAAATCGAGCCCCTTAACTCACGGATTTGGGAGGGGAATCACAGCCCAAAGAACCACAAAGGGTTCCCACAAATTTCCCCCATCAAATCCCCAAGAGCAAGGTCCCGAAAAATACCCCAAGAAAATCACCAAGAGAGGGCACCGAAAATCACCATCAAGAACAGCCGGGAACAACACATCCAAACCATGAGGAACCACGCTAAATCATCTATACAAGCCACAAAGGTTCATACAAGGTCTAGCTTGCCGCCCGATCATCCAACCCTCTTAACAAGATCTCACCATGAAGCTCTCAAGCTAGTCCTATGGAAATCCTAAGAAAATAGGAAGGGAAAATAGGAAAGCAAAATGAACTAGGTTTACAAGAGATGGCTGCCATCCTCTCACCTCATGGGTTATATGGAGGCAACCAAAAGTCTAAAATACCCTTACTTAATAACTAGGGATACAAGCCCATCAAGGGCACTTTGGGAATTTGTCTTTGTAGCACCATCGGACGGATGCCCAGCGACCGCACTCCGCGTAGCCTCGACGCTAGCCTTGCAATCCCGACGCGTGTCCTCCGCTTCGAAGCTTCCGACGCCCTGCGACCCCAAATCGGTCAGACCGGTTCTCCAAACCGGTCAGGCCGGTTTTGGCCAGACAGCCACGCCCGGTCTTCGGCCTCGGCTTTGTGGCTCAGCCGAGTAACCCGGTGATTTTCTGGTGAACCACCGCAAACCCCGCGAACTTGATGAAGCCTCCGCCAATCACTACTCATGACTTGGCTCCCACGAAGTCCCGGCTCGACCTTGGTTTTGTGGCTCAACCAAGAAACCGTCCACCGACTTCATCTTGCTGTTCTTGCCACCATGCGGCCCGCACTTGACCCTGCTGGCCACCGGGTCCTTCGAACGAAGCCTACTTGTCTTCTCCACACCTGGAGGCCTCACGAGCAACGACCTTTCATGCTTGTTCTTCACCTGCACCAACATGAGTCAAGCCGCAACCTGCACCTGCAATACTTAGCCAAGAATTAGTCCACACAACGTTGTCAATCACTCATCACACAAGGAAGCGACCATCCACCGGTCCTCGAACCACACATGGTCCTCACCTTTTTGAGCATTGGTTGGGAGGGTTGATGTACATATTCATGTTGCATTTTCATTTATGTATCATATCATGTTTGCATCTTTGTATGATAGACTGCATTTGTATCATATGCCATAGAGATGTTCTTCTCTCTATGCTTTGATCATTATAATAGGCTAGATATGAGGTTATGCCTTTGTTTGTGATGCTCATGAGGTGTATAGATATGCTCTTGGTAGATTTGGGATGAATTTTCTTGTGGATGGCTTTCTTTTGTAAAAATGCTATATGATCCTCTCTTGTGAGTAGAATGCCTATCATGTTCAAATTGGGTGCTTATGGCTATATCTTGCTTAATTTGTGCTTGTAACCATGTTCTTTTCATTTGGGATCAAAGATTCATGTATCATCATGAATGTTTAGCCTACATGCTACCTTGTGGAGAAGCCTAAGCTTCTTTTTGCCGCCAAGGCACTTCATGTACCATGCTTAATTTGTAAATCATGAATTTGGTATGTGAGATACCTATGCTTGAAAATTTTGCTTCCATGTCATAAGTTCTTTAAATTCCTTATCTTGGGTGCTAAACCGTTGCATGATGTTCACCAATGAGAAGTCTCATATCTAGAAGTGGACACATCAGTACTGGAGGACGACTACATTGAAGTTCCTCCTCCATCAGTACAAAGAAGCATATGCGAAAGTGTTGCAGCCCAAGCCCCTGTGGATGTTGTCTTCCATGTAGGTGAAGAATACCGAGTGATACGAGCGATCCGAGCCGATGTGGCAAAAGTATCTTATGTGATGGAGGGCAATGCACTAAGGCCTAGGAGTGGAGTCTAGCTCTAGAACTATTACAATTATTGACACGCACCCTGATGGCTTCTCGGTCCTGAATAAATATGCTTGAGAAGGATCACTCCCAGAGGAGCCTGATTATTTGGACACTTCTGCCAATGTCTAGCCTTATTTACTCTCGGTCGCCGACATGTACCAAGTCGAAAGGTTGAAGCGGCACTGTGCATCAAAGATGTGGGACATGGCAAGCGAGGAAATTGTGACTTCATTTCTACGATGGGCAATTCAGGATAACTGCACACAACTGCAGGACAAGTGCATGTCTCTCTTAGAGCGAATCTTTCCTCATGGAATACTCACATATGATTGGGCAGTTGTAAGCACTGATCATTCCGAATTTATGCACCATCTTTGCAGAACATTACCTGAAGGGTTGTACCAGGATCCCCTATAGTTTTAATGTTTTGTTTAAGTGTTTTTAATCATGTAATAAACAGTTGAAACGGTATGTTAATTAGTTGGAGTGAGTAGATTTGTAATGCAACAATCGGATCATTCGTCTAACGTGAATATGAAGAAGAGTATAGTCTTGTGTGTGTTTGTCCATTCCATGATCTATGATGGCAGGACAACCTAGTCAACAACTTGCCTCTCTACGTAAGTTCACTCACATTTGGGTCCGACAACCAAGTGGCCTTTCATTTGGGTCACTAACGTTTGGGTCCATGATCCAAAGTATTTCGTTTCACGCTCTGGACCAGAAAGGCGGGACTTAAAATTTTGAATTCCCCTCTGCTCCTTCTGGTCCTCCTCATTTATATATAAAACAAAGAGGGAAACTAGGCCTCCCAATTCAATCCTGGTAATTTTCCAAAATCAAGGGATCTTCTCCATGACCACCGAAGAGACCTAGTAGATCTGTGGAGGAAGCAGCAACGATGACCTATCTACCGACGACGGCTTCCTCTGCTATTAGCGGCGACCTTCCTCTTCAACGAGTGGCGGCCTTCCTCGGTAACATCCTTGAAGCTGCAAGATGGTTCAAACTCGCCCATGTACCGCATTGAACTTAATAGATGAAATTGCTTCCAATTGCTATTGATCTCAATTGTTATCTCTTATTCTTGTACTTGTTTCAACGGACCAAAGGAACAACATCTATAGTCGCTCCTATTCACACCTTGAGGACTGGAGCGTCTGAGGACCGGTGGATGGTCGCTCCTGGCTGTGAAGAGTGATTGACAACGTGGTGTGGACTGACTCTCGGTTGAGTATTGCAGGTGCAGGTTGTGGTTTGATTTGCGTTGATGCAGGTGAAGAGTGGACGCAAAAGGTCTATGCCTTGCGGGGCCTCTGAGGAGTGGAGAGACAAGTAGGCTCAGCTCGAGGGACCCGGTGGCCAGTGGGGTCAAGTGTGGGCCGCATGGTGGCAAGAAAAGCAAGACAAAGTCGTCGATCGGAGCCGGTGCAGGGTAGTGGCTCACAACCGAAGTCTACTTGCGGGGTTTACGGTGGTTCACCACAAAATCGGTCAGGTTACTTGGTTGAACCACAAAACTTAGACCAGAGGCTCGGTGGGAGGAGACGAGATCCGAGTGCGCCGAGAAGCTTCGATGCCGACGGACACATAGCGGGATCGCAGGGCTTGCATCGGGATGACACGGACTGCAGCGAAGGCGTGGTCGTGCGATGAAAAGGAGTGCTAGATGACATATTTGCCCCTGAGTGGTTTGTATCACAACTTAAGTGCTAGGGGTACCTTGGTTATTTGCCCAGCTTAGAGGGACTCATATATATTAACTCTAGGGTTTCTGAGCAAACTATCCTTTTGGACTGCTTCTCATTTCCTTGCTCCATAGGCGTAGATTTTCTTCACTATTTTGTAGAGAATCTGTCCTCCGAGTGTATGGAAGCTTTCATGGTTGTGTTGATTTCCTTCTTGTAGCTCATGTGTTTTTCGTTTTTTTTCGAGCTATTTTCGTTGGCTTTTCGTGTGCGGCTTGTTCCTTTGATTCTGAGGTGTTTGGGTTCGGATTTGTTGGTGGGCATCATGGATAGATGTCTTGTGCATCTTTGTGCTTGATCATGACCCCTCAAACTCCGGATTCGGCCTCTGATTGAAGGATTTCGGTTGGAACCCTAGCTTTTTTGTAGAGCTCGGTTGCGATTCGATTCCCGGCGATTTAGTTCGTTTGAGGGCTTGAGGTATAGCATCCCCTAGGGACGCTTCACCTCCCCCAAATCTTGTCTCAAGAGCTGAAACTGTTTGCGAGATCCATGGATGGATGGAAGGGGTTGACTTCTCATTTTCGAGTTCGAGCAACTCTGTCCGTGCCTGGCGGGCCGTCCACGCTTGGTCGGCGGACGGTCCGCGAGGACATGTGTTCGTCGCCTGTTCTTCAGTTCTTGAACTAGATGCGTTTCGATCGAAGGAGTTGCTAGGTTTTTGTTGCAGGTGGTTTATGGATCGTCCGCCCCTCCGTCTCGGACCATCCGTGTGGTACAGGTTGCTCACGGACCGTTCGAGGGTAGGGTGTGACGCCCCAGGTTTTTAACTAACCCTAATAGCCGGTCAAAGTAGTCAACATTGGTCAAATCGCGGTCAACCTGGGCCCTCACCTTGAAAAACTCGCTAACGTACCCTAGTGACCCCCTTTGACTAGTAAACACACTTGTGAGGCCAACCCATGGTCAAAGGCTTGGTCAAACCCCTTGCCACCCTAGTGTCCATAAGTGTCTGCCGGAACTTTTGCCGCGTTCTCCAAAATTCACCTAAACACTTAAAATTCTACCTTTATGAAAGTTGTCCATCTTGATGAGGGACACAACTTTCATGTAGATTGGCATTTCAAAATTTGAAGGGAAAAGCTTGGAAAATTAGTTGCAAGACAGAATTCGTTGTTTGCAAAAACAGGCTGACATTCAAAGTTGGCATTCTTGTAATTCAAATTCTGTGAGGAAAAACCCTATATGGCCTTTGTAGAAGTTGTTAAGGGTAGCTAGATCTACAACTTTGGTATTCATCACTTGATCAACTTCTATACAAAAATCTGGAGCAATTTCTTTTCAAAAACAGCAACAGCAAAACAAATCCCGACGCGCCCCCTGCCCGAGGGCCTCGAGTCCACGCCACCGTACGCGCGAGCGCGCCGCGGACCGCCGGTCCGTCGGCGGCGTCCCCGCCGTAGCGCGCGCCACCCGAGCCCCATAGCACAGCAGGGTATCTTCGTCGTCACCCGCCGTCATCCACAGACACCCCGAGCCACCTATAAAAGTCGGTTGTTTCCCCTCCGCGCGCCACCCCGAGCCCCACCACCGCCATTGCCGCCGCCGCCTGGAGCTCGTGCTTCCACTCACGCTCGCCGCCGGCCAGCTGCTCCGGTACCTTCCATAGGCACCCGTAGACCTCCCCAAGTCGCTTGTTGCCCAGCATTGCGCTTCCTCGCCGCCTTTCCCCGTGCCGCCACGGCCACCGCCGCCGGCCGACGCCGAAACCCCTCGCCGGCCGCCCCTCCGCCCCCAACGCCGGTCACCCACCGCTCCTAGGTGAGCCTGCGGTCGAGCCCGGCAGCTTGCCCGGCCGGGAGCGCCGCCGGCTCACCGGAGTTGGCCGGTGCCGCGCCGCCCTCCCCAGCCAAGGGCCTAATTGCTTTGATTTTGATCTTTCTAGGGTGCTTCGTGTTAAATTCAGGGCCTGGGTGTAAGGAACCCTATCTAAGTTTTCTTGCAAGTTAGTCCAGTGCACTAGAAATTCCCTAAAAAATTGTAGAAAATTCAGAAAAATGCCAAAACAATTTTGTCGGATTCAGGGAGAGAAATCCCACAACTTTTGTTATTCTCACATGGCTTGATTCTAAACATTTTTAACATGAAAAATAGCAATGTGGAAAACCTAGATCTGTCATAACTTTAAATCTACAGCTTCTCTGTATCTAAATTTTGGATATGTTGTGTAGCTGGTTAGGACTAGTTCCTGTGCCAAAAATTGCACAAAGTTATGAAGTGGATCTTGCCAAATAAATTTTTTTCCATTTCTGCAGAAACTGCCTAGATGATTTTTCTAGCTAAATATATTTATGTTTTTGTGCTCAACTTGTGCACACTGTCTTGTTATGGAAGAATACACCGCTTGTGAATTAATCATGATTTTTGGCTTAATAGAAATATTTATTCTTAATTTATGCATGTTTTCATTTGTAAATTAATGAAATAAGATCAGTAGAGATTCTAGGTGAACATGCTTATTCTTTAGGCTTGTTTAGGACCAGAGAGCATGCATGAGAAAATTGGGATCATTTTGGTGCTTAATTATTTTTGTATGCATTTAATTTGAATCACTAGTTAGTCTTTATTATTTTCTCTAATATTTAATTTCCTAGCATCCGTTGACGGTGAATTTCCGTCAACCTAGAGTACTTGTTATACATTGGTTTCGATTATGATTTGCAACTAACCCGCCACTAGGCATACTAATGATATAACAAGTTCACACTTGCATGTCGATTTTGGAGTTTGTTGTTTACGCGGGAAATCTACGCTAAAGAGGAGACTTTCGGGATAAGTTCACCAAGCACTTTGGAAGAAGATCATGAAGCCCGATAAGAGTCAAGACACGCGATGAACATGACTCCAAATGACCCGAGGACCGAAGCGTCAACATGCAAGTCTTCAGGGACTCAACCAGAAAACAGCGAAGCTTGCATAGCAAGGATTCAAGCCTAAACCGTGAAGGAAACGATGTCAAAGGCCCACATGCAAGTGCACACGAATAAGGGATCACGCGAGAAGCAACCGGGGAGAAAACCGGGCCCGAACCGGGCCGAAGTGGGCCTGGGCCGGCCGGCCCAGTCCGACCGGCCCAGCCCACTCCGAGGTCGGTTCGGTCCCTCCTTTGCCCTAGGTGTTTGTCTATTTATTGCCTCCGCCGCCGTCGACCGACACATCGAACAAATCAACCTACCGACGCCAATCACCAGAAAACCGTCGCCGCAAGATGAGGGAGAGAGTTAGATGAGCTCGTCGCAAGGATCAACGCCGGCGGAGAGAAGGAAGCAAGAGGAAGACTCCAAGCCGCTGGCCTAGGGGTGTTCCCAAGCTCCATCGCCGCCATCTTCATCGACGACGTTCTCGGAGTCTCCATCACCCCTATGTGCTTCAATCCGTGTAAGATGATGGGGTAATGTCTCCGTTCATCCCTAGGATTAGATGGATACATGCTATGTAATTGCTACTTGATTCGTGGTTCCAATCTATTGTTTTCATGTTGATGATGCTTTGATGATTAAGGTAGGCCACCGTGTTTTTCGGGCGTATGATATCCGCTACTCCCATAGATTCCATCAACATACCGTGTCCATCATAGGTCTAGTCACGAATACCTTCGCGTAGTGACAGTACGAGAGGAGGGAAAGGGCGAAACCGTGGTCACAACCCCCCGGTAGATTGGTTACCGCTTTCGTGTAGTAGATGCATACCATGTTATCCTAGATCCTAGGGAGGGAACGCTTATCTTTCTTAATCACTCTCTTGTGCTCACCCTTTACCATCTAGTTTAACCCTATATTTGTTTGATCAACTTAACATAGATTAACTTAGGTTAGATTGTCTTTACTTTTAGATTAATACTCTCTTTCAAAGGTTTTCCATTCAACTAGATTAGTACTTGGTTAAGCGCTAGTAATCCCCTTGCTCCGCGGATTGACAAGAACCTTGGGAATCCCGTGGTGAAAAAGGTGTAGGTCCGTACGCTTGCGGATCGTAGGTGGATACGAGTTTTATCCGTCAACAAGCCCCTTTTTCTGGCGCCGTTGCCGGGGAGCAAGCCGCTTTGCTACGTTTAATCTAGTATTAATTTTGTTGATTACTAACACCTAACCCTTATTTTCTAAAAAAAAAGAAAAAAAAAATCTTTTTTGTTTTTCTTTCTACTCTTCTTGTGCCTAGATGGATTTGTTCACCTCACCATTGGAAGACGAAGAGATGTCGCTAAGGGAGCTAGCAATGCCGTCAATGGAAGACATTGAGATGCAAAAATCAGATTTGGCGCTTGCTACAACCCACTATGAATTGAAGCACCGGAATCATCAATTTAGTGGCGACAAAACCATTTAGAGGATTGGAGGATGACAACCCATATAGACACATTAAGGAATTCACGATGTTATGCAACACGGTCCAACAAAAAGGAGTTCCGGCCGCTTGGTTCAAGTGGAATCTTTTTCCATTCTCTCTCGAAGATGAAGCGCGAAGATGGTACACACTTGCGTCCGTTGAAGCAAAAGGAAATTGGGATGAGCTAGTGAAGAAGTTTCTTTTGAAGTTCTTTCCCATAAGCAAGGTCCAAGACTTAAGGAGGCAAGTGCTCAATTTCAAGCAAGGAGAGGATGAAGGAATTGATGAAGCATGGGACCGATTTAATGAACTACTTGAGCAAGGCCCGAACTTGGGATTTTCCGGTGACTTGATGTTGCATACCTTTTATTTTTCACTAACCCCTAACTCATCTCGTTTTGTAAGCATGTGTGCGGGCGGTGATATAATGGATAAAACAATTAGTGAAGCTGCACAAATCTTACAAAGGATAAGCAATGGACAAAGAACAATACGAGATTGGCAAAGATGTTGTCGAGAGGAGCAAAATGACAAAATCAAGCCCAAGGTGCTTGCTGAAATTTCTGAAAAAGATGAACCGAAGGTCAAGGAAGATGAACCGACCATACAAGAAAGTGAAGATCCACTTCCCAAGGTAAGAGAAGTCATTTCGGATGTTAAAAATGTTGAAACTAACATGAATGTAGGCCGAAGTATGTGGAATGCTAGACCATTGGCGGAGTTCAAGCAATCCGGTTGGGTTCAAGTTGATTTCGCCCCACTAATTAGCTACCGAAGGAAGGAGGAACGCCGACACGTTGCCAAACTAGTTGAAGATATATTTGATCAAGAGATGAGTGGAGAGTCGATCCAAAAGATGTTTGAAGAAGAAAGAGAAGAAGGAGATGAAGGATGGATCGACCGGTTTGACAACTCAAAGATTTATGATGAAGGAAGAGAAGAGTATAACCGTGATGAGCCTAGTGACTCAAAGGATAAATGGGAGGAGATAGGACTCAAGCTAGATGATAGCTTGTGTGCTATTGAAGCCTACACACTAGCAAATCAAGACATGGAAGTACTCAAGGATGAAGGAAAGAGTGAATCAACAATGAGCGATCTTGACGACATGTGGTACATGGAAGATAAAGAAAGCAACATACAAGTCTTTGAAGATGAAGATCCGGTTGATAAAGAAGACTTCAAAGAAGAGATGAATGCATACATAGTTGAAGGATTACATGTCCCACATGATGAGATGGAGGGGATGCAAAAAGGTAACAAAGAGACACCTTCACTCGTTGAGATCGATTCGCCTTCAACACCGCTTGATGAACCAAATATCACTCTTGTTGAAAAATCTCTAAGGCCAAGGTACGCGCTGAAATCTCAAGATATTATTGGTATTGATGTTGATAAATTCAAATACTCATGCTCAACCAATAGTATGAATGATAGTTTAATGTCTATGCCTTGTTCCAATAGTGATCATGTTGATAGGCTAGATTTTCTTGAGAATGAAAAAGAGGAAACATTTAAGTTTGATCCAATTAATCTCACACCTATACAACCTTTGCCTAATGATGAGCTAAGTGCTATGCATGAAACATATGCTTCTTTTATTTACACCTTGACTTGTTGCTACAATTCACATGTGGTGTTAATTATGGACGCGTATGTTTACAATAAGTTTTGTAAATCTCGATCATGCTTTGCGCTTGGTCAAGCTAGTGACCTTAAAGAATCATATGCCGGGAAAGGCCCGATTTTCACTAACCATGTAGACAAGGCTTGAATAATGAAAAAAAAAAAGAAGTCATGCCTGAAAGAGTTGCAAGATAAATCATCAACCTCTCCGAATCCCGCAATGGATGCTGCTGTCTTCATCAATTTGAGAGCTTGTTCAGAGGTGTACAAATGAAGAAAATGAGATATCCAGAAGCTCCATCAAGTTACCATTCCAACGCATCAAGAACCAACAAGTTTGAAGACCCGTGCAAGGAGTTATGGAGAAAACATTGAGCGTTGCGCGTTCTGAAATTTCAGGACAGATTTCATCGCCGAAGTAAAACCGACGTAACTCTCTTGTCCGGAGTCCGATTTGAGCAAATGAAGACTCGTTGGAAAGGAAATTTTGTGCACTGTGCAATGGAGTAGAGCTTGAGTATACTTTCTGTTCTGGACATTAAAAAAAATAATAAAGTGAAGGCAGCACCAAAGGATGATAAAGAAGGAGATAACGATGAAACAAAAGGATGCTGCGGGCAAGTCTTCTATAAGTGATCAAGCACAACATGGGAAGTAAATTAAAGCTGCATTGGTACCTTTTCTTCTTGCATGAAGGGCCATGGCTATGCAACGAAAAGAAGGTATGTGAGAAAGTCGAGCTCTATGACTTTAAATGAAGCGCTTTTCGGGAGGCAACCCGTTTCTTTATATTTTTACTACTTTCTTAGAGAAAATAAAAGAATGGCACTATCTTATGATGATCAACTTGTGGTTATTAATCTAAGTTCAGTTTTCCTTTTTTTTAGAACCACCATCATGTTCATGATCTTATTTATTTGCATGCATTGCATTTTGTTATCCTCGTGATGTTTCTTTGTGTATACATGTTTTGCACATAGTTGGCTTGGTTGTTTTATATACTTAATGATGTATGCTTCAGTTTCCATGTTAATGCTTCATATGGCCATATGGGTATTTTCCTTTTGTGATCTTGTGTAAACATGGTGTTTAAACATGATTGCGGACCATCATCGTTAAGTTCGATAAACCTAGCTAGCTTTTCATATGTTTTCATGTTGCATTGGTTAGTTTATAAGCTCCGCAATGCGCTTAATTTTTCTTGTGCTATAAGAGTTATTGATTTAGGGATAGACATGGTGTTTTAACCCTTGATAAATAAACCTTTATGGCTATGGAGAAATTCGGCAACCTAGTTGTAAACATGGTGTTTAGAACTAGGTGAAAACATTGTCTTTGTTTATATGCTTTCCTATCATGTGCATACACACCTTGCACCACGTACACTCATTAGGTTTTTATTCCTCATTAAACTAATTATGCCGCAAGTTAAGAATCTTAGGAGACATTGTTGGATTATTGGCAATTCTATCTACTCCCAACCGTCACCTTGGGGGTAGAATGTGCGTTTAAAACGTCTTACAGGCAAGATAAAGACTCTCACTACAAGGAAATTGAAGGATGGCTAAGAAGTGCTTTGTCTTCTTCTTCCATGACTAGCAAAATGCTAAGCATGGGGGAGACCCTGAATCTTCAACACGGAAGTGCAACATGACACTCTAGAAGATAGAATGATAAAGATCGTTAACATCTCCGGATCAATGCGCAAGAAGTCACCAATCTCATCAAAATTCTGCATGGTCTCAAAGGGAAAACACTAGGTATTTTTGGATATTTAGAAGCCCCATGAAGTTACGATTCCAACAAATCAAGAATCAAGACAATCGGAGGTTCCTACAAGCGGTTATGCCCGAATCACCGAGTGCAACACGTCCTGAAATCAGTTTTGGACAGCACGCAGTGCTGAAGTAAAACGGACATAGCTCCCTTGTTTGAACTCCGTTTTTGATGAATGACCACACGTTGGAAAGGTAATTTCATAAACTTTTCAATAGAGCCATATTTCGATATATTTTCTGTTCTGTACAGAGGGGGAAATCCATGAAAAAGAGACAGCAAGGAGATGATGAGAACAAGAAAGAGGAGATGGTGATGACAACATTGAAGAGAAGGGTGACCAATGACTCCATTAAGCATACAAGATCAAATTCAGAAGTTTAGGAGCATTAATAAATCAAGACAAAAGCAAAAGCCACATCGATACATGGAGATGTCGGAAGAAGGCAACGAAGAATTACAAAGGATGGTAACATCTCCATGGACCTTCTCTTTTCCAAACACAAATGCTTGTAAGTATGCCTTCAACATCAACTAGGTGCAACCTTTTGTTTTTCTCTTCAAACAATAACATGGCTACTAGGAGGACAACCTAGGTTTCTTTTTACTTTCAATAGATAAGCATGACCATGTGTTCACCTCGATGTTCTATATTGCCTTTACTTACGGAAAGATGATGAAAGTTGCCGCTTTGTTTTACCTACATGAAGTTATACATGTCTTGGCTGATTGCTCTCTATAATATGATCTGAAATTAATTTAAATACCGGCTCTTTTATTTGTGGAGGTGAAATGACTATGCTCTAGACCCACATACATATCTTTGCTCTTTGATTTAAGTTTATGGATAGCCGGATAACTTGTTGCTTTTATGAAAACTTAACTTTTATGCTATCTACATATTTGTGATGCTCTTGCAAAGTTCTACCTACCAAAGCCATATACATATATGTTTTATGATAACAAAACCCGTAGATTGCAAACATATGTTTTGATGAGTTGGATTAGGATTGATTTCTATGGTTCGAGACTAAGAAGCTGGTCATTCCTTTGTGTAACGTTTTCATGCTAGCCTTTTTGTCCAAGCATCGTGGGTTTTCACATCGAAAATTTCACAAACTTCGCGGGCATCCACCCTAAACCAAAAACATCTTTTTGTGATCACCTCCTTGTCCACAACCCAATTTGAGTATGGAGTAAAATTCTCGATGAAGATTCAAATATTCCACAATATTATGGAATCTATACTTACTTTAGCAGTTATTTCCCCTCTCTTTTATGCTCGAGGACGAGCATCGTTCAAGCATGGGGGAGGAGTCATTCTCTCGACACAAATGCTATGTAAGTATTATGTTGCAAAAAGTTTTGAGGAGCAAAAGAAAAAAAAGAAAAAAAAAGAGAAAAAAAACTGAAAAAATAAAAAAATTATGATGAGAAGAAAAGAAAAGTAAGAAAAATAGCAAGAATAAAGTGAAAAAAAAAGAAAGAGAGAAAAAGAGAAGGAAATAAAATAAAAGTAAAAAGAATATAATAAAGATGCTCCTCGGATCTTTTTGCTTCATAAGTTCTCAAGTGCCTTGATGACACATCCATACTCAAATCTTCCAACCATGTGCAATCCGATAACGAGGACTTCACTCGTGCCTCGGGATCATCCATTTGCCACTTGCACATGTCCACTTATCTAAATGTGTGTGTTTCATCCCTCTCTCTTTCCAACATTTATTTTCCATGGCCTTTTTGACGAGTCTCGGTAATTCCAATAGATCTCTCTCTTAATTTGACAATATTTCGGATGTATGTTTTGCTAGGATTGTTTTTAACCTTCCAAGCTCCACATAAGCCTACCACTATCACATATGAGTAGAGTAGGTTGAAAATAATCTAGTATAGGCTTGAGTGACTTGATGAGATGAGTGTTCCATGAGCTCTTGCAAGAGATTTTCACTTATGTTGGATATGCATCTTTTTGAAAATCTTCCACGTGACAAGGTAATGGTTTGAAGTTTACTTAAGTTTGAGAGCATCGTGTTAAATGTGGCTTGTTCTTTATTGTTAGTCTATCTTCCATAATGAAAAAGAAGCCGGTCACAACTTGAACTTTAAAAATAAATTCTTAAGAGAGAGCAATTTGTCTCGTCATGAATGACTAAGTGCAGGGACAACATTGGAAGGCAACACTGATTTCCCTTTTAAGCAAGGACCACTTACTCGAGGACGAGCAACGTTTAAGCATGGGGGAGATGTTGACGGTGAATTTCCGTCAACCTAGAGTACTTGTTATACATTGGTTTCGATTATGATTTGCAACTAACCCGCCACTAGGCATACTAATGATATAACAAGTTCACACTTGCATGTCGATTTTGGAGTTTGTTGTTTACGCAGGAAATCTACGCTAAAGAGGAGACTTTCGGGATAAGTTCACCAAGCACTTTGGAAGAAGATCATGAAGCCCGATAAGAGTCAAGACACGCGATGAACATGACTCCAAATGACCCGAGGACCGAAGCGTCAACATGCAAGTCTTCAGGGACTCAACCGGAAAACGGCCGAAGCTTGCATAGCAAGGATTCAAGCCTAAACCGTGAAGGAAACGATGTCAAAGGCCCACATGCAAGTGCACACGAATAAGGGATCACGCGAGAAGCAACGGGGGGAGAAAACCGGGCCCGAACCGGGCCGAAGTGGGCTGGGCCGGCCGGCCCGGTCCGATCGGCCCCGGCCCCCACTCCGAGGTCGGTTCGGTCCCTCCTTTGCCCTAGGTGTTTGTCTATTTATTGCCTCCGCCGCCGTCGACCGAGCACATCGAACAAATCATCCTACCGACGCCAATCACCGAAAACCGTCGCCGCAAGATGAGGGAGAGAGTTAGATGAGCTCGTCGCAAGGATCAACGCCGGCGGAGAGAAGGAAGCAAGAGGAAGACTCCAAGCCGCCGGCCTAGGGGTGTTCCCAAGCTCCATCGCCGCCATCTTCATCGACGACGTTCTCGGAGTCTCCATCACCCCTATGTGCTTCAATCCGTGTAAGATGATGGGGTAATGTCTCCGTTCATCCCTAGGATTAGATGGATACATGCTATGTAATTGCTACTTGATTCGTGGTTCCAATCTATTGTTTTCATGTTGATGATGCTTTGATGATTAAGGTAGGCCACCGTGTTTTTCGGGCGTATGATATCCGCTACTCCCATAGATTCCATCAACATACCGTGTCCATCATAGGTCTAGTCACGAATACCTTCGCGTAGTGACAGTACGAGAGGAGGGAAAGGGCGAAACCGTGGTCACAACCCCCGGTAGATTGGTTACCGCTTTCGTGTAGTAGATGCATACCATGTTATCCTAGATCCTAGGGAGGGAACGCTTATCTTTCTTAATCACTCTCTTGTGCTCACCCTTTACCATCTAGTTTAACCCTATATTTGTTTGATCAACTTAACATAGATTAACTTAGGTTAGATTGTCTTTACTTTTAGATTAATACTCTCTTTCAAAGGTTTTCCATTCAACTAGATTAGTACTTGGTTAAGCGCTAGTAATCCCCTTGCTCCGCGGATTGACAAGAACCTTGGGAATCCCGTGGTGAAAAAGGTGTAGGTCCGTACGCTTGCGGATCGTAGGTGGATACGAGTTTTATCCGTCAACGGCATCCAACACTTACATGTGGGTCCAATGGACCAGGATAGGTGCTAATATGCTTAAGAAACACTTCTTTAATGTTTGGTAATTTAATTGCTTAATAAAAAGCTTAAAGTCCCTTTTAATAATAAAGAGAAATTAAATAAAGGGAAGCCCCCTATTTAATTGTTTTCCCCTTTTTGAAAGTATTGCCTAAATTAATTTAAAGATAATTAAATATCCTTGCTGATAATGAATTTATTTATGAATAAAAATGTTGTTCATACCCTTGCTAGTGGGAAGGAAAAGATTAAAACCTTCACATAAAATAACAAGTACAAGAGAAACCTTTATTCAAATGTGCAATAAAAGAATGAATCACATATAACCAATAACCTTCCTAAAAGAGATGTACTATCTAGATGCTTGTTAAGGTGAATATGACCAACAGGAGTTGGATAAGACAACAAACTATCACATCGCCTAAACTTGCATTGCATTCCGTGTCGATCTTCCGGACGGAGATTACTCCCTTGTCCCGGAAACCGAGGAAGGAGGAGCGGAAGCTTCGCTGCAGTACGTGGAAGTGCTCGACGACCACGAGGGTGCATCTAACCTAGCTGACAAAGGCAAGCTCCGATGCATCTAACCTAGTTTTCAAATTCTTTATTCAATTATCTATGGATGATTGTGCATTTAAGTTCAGGAGTTGAATGGAACCCTAGATGCATGATCCCTAGGTACCTTTGTCCTTACTAGTATGATAGGTCGATAGCTGCTAAGCTATAGGACCGTTACAAGTCGAGTGATGACCTCACTCGTGAGAATAGGTTCCTAGATAGGAATCACAATATATCCTTAATTGGATTGCTCATGTGGTAAGAGCATGGGATTTGGGCTCCGGTCTAGTGGTTATGTGGGTTAAGTGTTTGAACGTACTAAGCACATGTCGGGTATGGGACCGGTAAGCCTAGTACCTTAATGAGGCGGCAAGGGATCCTACTATTACTACTCTTGAGATTCGCTCTCACGGCTAGCTACCGGTGGTGTATGGTGACTCTGGGTATCTCGCGGGGTATGCCGGATAGCCTGCACCAATGACTGTAAGATTCGATCCCGACCCAAGGATTTTTGGAAACGGCCTGGGACAGTTGTCCTTGCGGGGGCAGCCTACCGTGTGTCTAGATCTACCTTGCAAGGTTTAAATCAATCGATTGTCGGCCTCTCAACGTTATCTGAGACTACTTACTCCACTAGTCATGAGATCCCTAATGATGGAAGATGATGAACTTTATGCTTGATTAATTGTATTGTACAACTTTGTTTGTACTAGTTGGCTAATTTAGTAAAGATTAAACCCACTAGAACTTGTGCTAAAATCTTGAAAGTAGGGACCTACTCTTTGTTACTTTTCAGCAAAAGAAACTCAGTAGCCAAAAAGCCTTTCATGGTCTAGTTTTGGTGAAGTAGTTGTCACCGACGGGTAAGACTTGCTGAGTATTAGTATACTCATCCTTGCTATAATATGTTGATCCAGGTAGTGCTTTCGGTGATGTGTGGCCCGGAGAGATCCCGCCCGGCTGGGAGCTGGAGTGGGTGGAGGACGACGACTGAAAGCATCATGGATGCCCTCCCGTGGTGTCTTCACTTCCGTTGGTTTTATTTCCGCTGCTTTCAAAACTCTGAACTATTCCGTTATGGAAAAAATTGTGGTTCGTAATAATTAAACCCTTCGGGGTACGAATTTGGATATTAATGATGTTGTATCTCTGGACTCGCCTTCGAGTGAGTTTTAATGCATATATTCGATCCTTGCTGCTATTCAAGTGATTTACAGGGCGTTAACCCGGCAACAAACGACAGGATGATACTTTATTATCGCTTAATGACCAAAGTGGATTGGTTTAGGCGATAGTACGGTATTTTCCTGGGCGGGTTGTCACAGTTGGCATCAGAGCTTATATGCACCAGAGATTAATTAATAAACTTAATCACTGGTTTTTGAATAAAATATGCCAAGATTGTCTGATTGTCCAAAATACGTTGGTCCGCTAAGGATAAACTAGACCGAGAGGCCCTAAAGGGAATTTTGGGTTCTTTCAGGTGGATTAATTAACTTATGGTTTATTTTGCTAACTTCCAGCACATTACTTTATGTCAGACTTACTTTCTTGCACAACCAAACTAGATGAGCCACGTGTTTTATACGTGCGCTGTTCCGCATCACGGGAATTGCGAGGGTTGATGGAGTGATCCATTCCACGGATCCCATCTTCGCGTCTATTTATGAGTTGTGTGTCGCCGCGTGTTTCATATGTGTGCATTCCGCATGTCGCTCATGCGAGGCAAGGATACACTCCATTCAAACGGAGGGTGTCCGAGGTTGGACGCTGTCCATGCAGCGGCTTAACGCATGGATGTCGTTTCTATAGTGAACGGTAATGTATGTGGATGCTTTCGTGACGTGCTGGCACGAAAGGTTCATTTTCTGCAGGTACATGACAGCGCTTTGTTAGTTGTTAAGCGAGTACCGTATAGCTCTCGACTAGATATTATAGGGAGAGACAAATAAAAGCCCTGCCATCGGCACTAACTTCGATTTTTGGCTTGATTGCCATGTGAGGTCGGGTAGGACGTCTTGCATGCATGTTAAAAATCGAAACAACTAAAATGGACCCGAAAACTGAATTTCCAATATGCTCTCTAAGGATGATTTTATAAACTAATTACCTCTCATACCTAGCTGTCATGCTGCCAGAATTTTGAAAAGTTGTTTACCTTGTGCTAGGTTTAATTAAACCAAATTGTTAAAAACAGTTGCTCCTTAGCTAGTTATCTTGTAATCGCAAGTCTCAATCCTAGTTCCTTTTGGGTTGGTTTACACTTTCCTAGGCACATCTTGGTCTTGTATCGCCCACCTTGTTTTCCTTGTTCAAGCTCAACCTTGAGAATTAAATAGATGTTAAAGAACTTTGTAGAACCGGGAAACTTGTGAAAGATTTGAGGTTTCTGGATTTTGGGTTATGAATTTTTATTCACAGCTGCCAGAACTTCACCGTTTGACATGCCGTTCTCTTTGAGACCAGACATGTGTTACATTTTTGTACAGATGGCTTTCCCCGTGTTTCACGAGTTCGACGCTGACGGTACGATCCGTACCAACGGGTTGCACTGGGAGGGTTTTCCACGCCTTGCGTGGGAAGCACTCAGCGCCGTAGGCTACCTCACACCACCGACTTACGAGGTGTCCGAGTTCGAGCGCTATGGCGTTCCCCGTTGCAGAGTGGTCGTCAATGTCCTACCACACCTGGACCATGCCGACTGGTTCGACTTGAGTTTTATCTACTGGGGATTTATCACTCACAAGGCCGTTGAGTTAGCCGCCCTCAGAGTGCTGACAGACTTCTGTGACCACAACCCCACTATGGAAGCTCTCTCTCCGTTTGGATTGTTTCCTGCTGTGAGTCCTCACGACCCGGCATGGTTGGACCGTATGGATCACCTACGGGAGCTGTTGACACTAGCAGAGCCATTGGATGTTACTCAGATGCTAGCTCGCTGTCTGAACGTGGTTTTCACACTTCAGGGGCTGTGCTATAACACTGCAGCGATTATTGGGCAGCGCTTGGAGGCATCTAGGCGTGATTGGCAGTAGTTGGCAGCAGCACATAAGCAGCTGAACTTTATACTTACTCAGGTGCAGCAGGAGAATGACAGGCTGCGTGCTAGGAGATTCCAGTTAGAGCTAGAGAGAGGCGACCTCCTGCAGAGGATTGTAGATTTGGAGGCAGAGAATCATACACTAGAGGAAAATGCTGATGCGCATGAGATTGAGAGGTTGACGCTACTTCAGAACATTGCTGATATGCAGTAGCAGGTAGAGGAGGCCGAGGTACAGGTGGCAGCCTTGCAGGCTAGAGTGGCCTTACAGCCACTGCCCCCAGTACAGGCACACCCGGAGGAGCAGCAGGTTTTGTCTGGCCTGGATCAGGCGAGCCAGGCAGGACCACCGTTGCCGACTCCCCCAGCTTCGCCTACGTACAGTGGTGCTTCGGTGGGCAACTAGGTTGCCGACAGCAAGAATGAGAAGGATGTCGATCCTATTGAGTTATCTTCGAGGTGTTTAGAGTAGTTAACTTGTTAGCACGTCTTTGTGCCGAGTAACTGCTTGTACCGTGTCATGTCATGTTGTTTTCAAATTCGAGCGTTGTAACATCTTTGGACCTTGTTCCATCTTGTTGTAATAATGAATGCTTATGCATGTGTTTTAATTGAAATTCATTGTCGTTCAGAAATTGAAGTTTTATTGCGTATGATTACCAATTCTTGGATAAATCGACGCAGGATTCACGCGTGTCGAACCTTACAAATTGCATAAGCGTTGGTAAACCAAAGCATTCCTAGGGGCATCACTCGTTTGCCCAACGTTTAAGTACTCGTTCGTATACCACCTTTGTTGGTACCCGAAGTGACAGTAATTGTCCGAGAGTGATTGTGGGCTCGTGTTATTCGGGTGATTGCATCCCTAACCGTGTTGAAGAACGATTCTATGAATCTTTGTGGCTACGGGATACTTCCCGACTATTGCTGCCCTCATCATATAAATGCTAATGAGTTGTGGTTATGTATGATCATGCTTGTCATCATTTCGGAGTAAGCTTTTGATTATGTAACTAATAAAGCTCGCATTTTAGATGGTGGGAACCACACGCAGCTCGCCCAACGGTTTCAGAGCAAGTGGTAGCGGTGACTTGCCGCCACCCCCACCCATGACGCCGTCGGAGGCCTTCATAGCCACCCAAACCGAGGTGCTGCGCCAGATCCTGCAGACGCAGCAGCAGATCGCCCAACAGATGAACCGAGGGCCGCCACACGGGGCCAACCACGAGGGGCCTAATCAGGTCACCACGTATGCCCAGTTCATCGCAATGAAGCCGCCAATCTTCGCTAAAGCAGCAGACCCCCTGGAAGCTGAGGCTTGGATCAAGGCCATAGAGGCAAAATTCTCTGCCTTTGTGCTGCCTTGCTCCGAGGGGAACAAAGCTAACTTCGCAGTGCTGCAACTGCGGGGAGAAGCTTTGATGTGTTGGGACCATTTCAAGTCAATGCAGCGAGGGCACGCTGTGACTTGGGATGAGTTCAAGCAAGCTTTCAAGAGCCACCACATTCCCAAGGGACTGATGGATAAAAAGATGAGGGAGTTGTTGGCCCTCAGACAGGGATCTGACACAGTCTACCTCTATGCTCAGAAGTTCAATAGCTTGTGCCAATATGGCGGGCATCACGTTGACACTGATGCAAAGAAGATGGAGAGGTTCCGTGATGGCCTTGATGGCAAATTGTATGAGCGTCTGAACCTGCTCGAGCCCGCGAACTTTCATGAGCTAGTGAACAAGGCTATCTCCCAAGAGGATGCTATGAAGAAAGCCCACGGGGACAAGAAGAGGATGCCTGGTTTCACCCCGGGTAGCGGAACAGGCAAGAAGTTTCGCTTTGTGAAGAAGAACGCTCCAGGCCCATCCCAACAATCTTCAACTGGACGCTGGACGATGAAGCCACCTCAGAGCAAACCCGCAGGGAACTTCCAGTTCCACAATGCTCAGCAGCAGGCTCCAAAGCCTAATGCACCTCCTCGCAACGTTGGTGATCGTCATTGCTACAACTGTGGCCAGCCAGGGCATTACATCAACGAGTGTCCCAAGCCCAGGCAGATCAAGCCCAACCCGCAGAATCAAGGTGCAGGAAACAAGCCTTCCACTCCAGCCAAGAAGCCCATGGTTCAAGTACGCCAGGGCAAGCTAAACTTCACCGCCATGAGTGATATTCCAGAAGGAGCTTCAGTGCTCACGGGTACATTCTCTATCAGCAACACTCTGTTAAGATTTTATTTGATTCAAGAGCCACCCATGGTTTCATTAGTGAAAGACTAATAAGCAAATTGGGTTTGAAGGGTTCTCATACCACTTCCGCTTATAAGATAATTACTCCCGGAGGGCAAATCACCTCTAATATCTTAATCCGTGGAGTAAGTTTGGGTTTAGGTAGTAAAGTCATTCCAACGAACCTTATCGTCATAAACTTGGTTGGTATGGACGTGATCTTGGGTATGGAATGGATGAATCAACATAAGGTGATTCTAGATATATCAGATAGGGTCGTAGAGATCAATTCTCCTACAGTCGGGCACACTACCTTGTACCTACCTTTCAAGGACGGTACCGACTCTTGTGCCTATGTGACCATTATCTCCCCTCTTGATGAAATTCCAGTAGTGTGCGAGTACCTGGATGTCTTTCCCGATGAGTTGCCTGGTATGCCACCAGACAGAGATGTCGAGTTTGTGATCAAACTCCAGCCCGGTACCGCACCCATTTCCAAAAGACCTTATCGTATGCCACCCAAAGAGTATGTAACTAATAAGACTCGCATTTCAGATGGTGGGAACCACGCGCAGCTCGCCCAACGGTTTCGGAGCGAATGGTAGCGGTGACTTGCCGCCACCACCACCCATGACGTCGTCGGAGGCCTTCATGGCCACCCAAACTGATGTGTTGCGCCAGATCTTGCAGACGCAGCAACAGATCACTCAGCAGATGAACCGAGGGCCGCCACACGGGGCCATCCACGAGGGGCCTAATCAGGTCACCACGTATGCCCAGTTCATCGCAATGAAGCCGCCGACCTTCGTTAAAGCGGAAGACCCCCTGGAAGTTGAGGTTTGGATCAAGGCCATAGAGGCAAAATTCTCTACCTTTGTGCTGCCTTGCTCCGAGGAGAACAAAGCTAACTTCGCAGCGCTGCAACTGCGAGGAAAAGCTTTGATGTGGTGGGACCATTTCAAGTCGATGCAGCGAGGGCACGCTGTAACTTGGGATGAGTTCAAGCAAGCCTTCAAGAGTCACCACATCCCCAAGGGACTGATGGATAGGAAGATGAGGGAGCTGTTGGCCCTCAGACAGGGATCTGACACCGTGTACCGCTACGCCCAGAAGTTTAACAGCTTGTGCCAGTATGGTGGGCATCACATTGATACTGATGCAAAGAAGATGGAGAGGTTTCGTGACGGGCTAGATGGCAAGTTGTACGAGCGTATGAACCTGCTCGAGCCAGCAAACTTCCATGAGCTAGTGAACAAGGCTATCTCCCAAGAGGACGCTATGAAGAAGGCTCATGGGGACAAGAAGAGGATGTCTGGTTTCACCCCGGGCAGCGGAACGGGCAAAAAGTTTCGCTTGTGAAGAAGAACGCTCCAGGCCCATCCCAGCAATCTTCAACTGGACGCTGGACGATGAAGCCACCTCAGAACAAGCCCACAGGGAACTTCCAGTTCCGCAATGCTCAGCAGCAGGCTCCAAAGCCTAATGCACCTCCTCGCAACGTTGGTGAACGTCGTTGCTACAACTGTGGCCAGCCAGGGCATTACATCAGCGAGTGTCCCAAGCCCAGGCAGATCAAGCCCAACCCGCAAAATCAAGGTGCAGGAAACAAGCCTGCCACTCCGGCTAAGAAGCCCATGGTGCAAGTACGCCAGGGCAAGCTGAACTTCACCGCCATGAGTGATATCCTAGAGGGAGCTTCAGTGCTCACTGGTACATTCTCTATCAACAACACTCCTGTTAAGATTCTATTTGATTTGGGAGCCACCCACAGTTTCATAAGTGAGAATCTACTAGACAAATTGGGTCTAAAAGGAATGCAAACCAAATCAGCTTATAAAATTACCACACCAGGTGGAACTATCACTTCTCACCTAGTAACCTTTGGAGTTCCTTTAAGGCTAGGAAGTAAGGATATTCGATATAATCTCATAACCATCAAATTGGGAAGCATGGATGTTATCTTGGGTATGGAATGGATGAATCAACATAAGGTGATTCTAGATATATTAGATAGGGTCGTAGAGATCAATTCTCCTACGGTCGGGCACACTACCTTGTACCTACCTTTCAAGGACGGTACCGATTCTTGTGCCTATGTGACCATTATCTCCCCTCTTGATGAAATTCCAGTAGTGTGCAAGTATCCTGATGTCTTTCCTGATAAGTTGCCTGGTATGCCACCAGACAGAGATGTCGAGTTTGTGATCAAACTCCAGCCCAGTACCGCAGCCATTTCCAAAAGACCTTATAGCATGCCACCCAAAGAGTTAGCCGAACTGAAAACTCAACTCCCGGAACTGTTAGATAAGGGTTATATTCGCCCGAGCTCTTCTCCTTGGGGTTGCCCTGCTCTCTTCGTCAAGAAGAAAGATGGTAGCTTGAGAATGTGTGTAGATTACCGACCGCTCAATGCAGTCACCATCAAGAACAAATACCCTCTTCTCCGAATCGATGTTCTTTTCGATCAATTGGCTGGTGCCAAAGTCTTCTCTAAGATTGACCTTCGTTCTGGTTATCACCAAATCAAGATTCGACCATGTGACATTCCTAAAACCGCTTTCTCCACTCGTTATGGTCTTTACGAGTTCTTGGTAATGTCTTTTGGTCTCACCAATGCCCCAGCCTACTTCATGTACCTCATGAACTCCGTGTTCATGACGGAGCTCAATAAATTCGTTGTGGTCTTTATCGATGATATTCTCATCTATTCCAAAAGTGAGAAAGAACATGCCAAACACCTCCGAGTTGTCCTTCAGCGTTTGCGAGATCATAAGCTCTATGCTAAGTTCTCCAAATGCGAATTCTGGTTGAACAGTGTGAAATTCTTAGGGCACACCATTTCCCATGATGGTATCTCCGTAGATCCTAGCAAAGTTCAAGAGTTGATGGATTGGAAACCACCCAAGTCCGTACACCAAATCCGCAGTTTCCTAGGATTGGCGGGATACTACCGTCAATTCATTCCTGACTTCTCTAGAATCGCAAAGCCTACGACCGAACTACTCAATAAAGGAGTGAAGTTCGTGTGGAGCGAAGCATGTGAGAAAGCTTTCCACACCCTAAGGCAACATCTAACTTTAGCCCCAGTGCTAGTGCAACCGGATAATTCCAAACCGTTTGAAGTTTTCTGTGACGCATTAGGCACGGGTCTCGGCTGTGTCCTTATGCAAGAGGGTCGAGTCATTGCTTATGCTTCACGGGCACTTCGATCTCATGAGCTCAACTATCCTACCCATGATCTTGAGTTAGCTGCTGTTGTCCATGCCCTCAAGATATGGAGGCATTACCTAATGGGTAATCGTTGCAATATCTTCACTAATCACAAGAGTCTCAAATACATCTTCACTCAGTCAGAGTTGAATATGAGGCAGAGAAGATGGCTTGAGTTGATTAAGGATTATGATCTAGAAGTGCACTATCACCCCGACAAAGCAAATGTTGTTGCGGATGCTCTTAGCCGCAAAGATCACTGCAACCACCTAGAGTTGGAGCCAGTTAGTGAACCATTGTGTGAAGAAATGAGAAGGCTCAACTTAGAATTGGTACCGCAAGGAAGTCTTTATGCCTTGACGGCAGAGTCCGATCTCTATGATAGGATTGTCACTGCTCAGCGCAATGATGAAGACATTCAAACCATCAAACAGAAATTAGCAGAGAGAGATCCCAAGTACACATGTTTCCAGAAAGATCACCAGGATGTGGTCTGGTTTGGGAAACGTCTAGTGGTCCCAGTTGACCCAGAAATTAAGAAAACCATTCTACATGAGGCTCACGAGTCCAAATTCTCTATTCATCCCGGTAGTACCAAGATGTACCAAGATCTGAAACGGAACTTTTGGTGGTCCAATATGAAGGTGGATATAGCCAAGTATGTAGCCGAGTGCGATACTTGCCACCGGATGAAAGCAAGCCATTTGAAATCGGCAGGTGTACTCCAACCCCTGTCGATACCCATGTGGAAGTGGGACTGTGACAACCCGCCCAGGAAAATACCGTACTATAGCCTACACCAATCCTCTTTGGTCATTAAGCGATAATAAAGTATCATCCTGTCATTAGTTGCCAGGTTAACAGCCGGTAAATCACTTGAATAGCAACAAGGATCGAATATATGCATTAAAACTCACTCGAAGGCGAGTCCAGAGATACATCATCAGTAATATCCAAATGAGTACCCCGAGGGGTTTAATTATTACAAACCATAGTTTTTGCCATGAAGAAATAGTTCAGAGTTTTTGAAAGCAGCGGAATTTAAACTAATGGAAGCAAAGACACCACGGAAGGCCATCCATGATGCTCTCAGCAGTCGTCCTCCATCCACTCCAGCTCCCAGTCGGGCGGGATCTCTCCGGGCCACACATCACTAAATGCATTACCTGGATCAACATATTATAGCAAGGCTGAGTATACTAATACTCAGCAAGACTTACCCGTTGGTGATAACTACTTCACCAAATCTAGACCATGAAAGGCTTTTTGGCTACTGGGTTGCTTTTGCTAAAAAGTAACAAAGAGTAGGTCCTTACTTTCAAGATTTTAGCACAAGTTCTACTAGGTTTAATCTTCACTACATTAGTCAACTAGTACAAACAAAGTTGTACAATACAATTGATCAAGCATAAAGTTCATCAACTTCCATCATTAAGGATCTCATGACTAGTGGAGTAAGTAGTCTCAGATAACGGTGAGAGGCCGACAATCGATTGATTTAAAAACCTTGCAAGGTGGATCTAAACACATGGTAGGCCGCCCCTAAAAGGACAACTTTCTCAGGTCATTTCTTGAAGGACCGATTAGGCGACCAGAGAGGGGGGGTGAATGGGAGCCGATAAAAATGCTTCTCAAGAACTTGGCCTATGCCCCCAAATCACTTCCGAAGAATCTCGCACACACTTGCCAAGATCACGTAGTCACAACGGACCTACTAACCCTAGGAACAAGTTAGATCAAGCCTAAAAACAAAGCGGAAGCAAGCGCCGAACGAACCGAGAGAAAAAGCTAGCGCGAGGCAAGCTGCAGCAGAAAATGTCGGTACTATCGGCCCCAGGTCGGTACTACCGATATGGGCTTACTGGCACCTAAAAACCAGGTTATCGGTACTACCGGCACTGGGTCGGTACTTCCGACTATCGGTACTACCGACATTGTGTCGGTACTACCGATAAGGACTCTACGCGGTACCGAAAATCAAGTCAGCGGTACTACCTGCACTGTGTCAGTAGTACCGCCCCCCCCCTAAAAATCAGCCCGCGAAACAGCCCCAAACTTTCGATCGACGGATCTCCCAAACCACTTGGAGTCTTGAGACGAAATTTGGAGGAGATGTTAAGCACCCCTAGGTGAGATTATACCCCAAAACTTTCGTCTCCAAACCCACCAAAACACCGGGAATCGCGGATCACACGAGCTCAAGTTCTACACACGAGTTCATCCAAAAAATCACGAATCTAGGACGATTTGAGGAGTTTGGGGGCAAGAGATCACTGGGAAAAGAGGAACAAGGCACTCATGGATGAATCCCCCAAACAAATCCGAGCCAAAACCGTCTAGAAAACGAGAATCAAGATGAGCATGAAAATAGCACAAAAATGACTCCGAAAATCATCACAGGAACCACAACGCCGAATCTTCTATACAAACCAGGAAAGATTCACAAGGTCTAGCATGCCGCCCTAGCATCCATCCCTCTCAACAAATCTCTCATGAAGCTCTCATGCTAGCCTAGAGAAAATGGAGAATAAAAATAGTCTAGGAAAAAGAGAAAGAGGAAGGGGGAAATGAAACCCTAAGTCACAGAGAGAGAGAGCCATCCACACACACTCATGGCTTATATATCGGGTCCCGCCGGTGTGGGAAATGACTCGACTACACCTAACTCAACTACTGGCGATACAACCCACACAGGGGCATTTATGTAATGTTTGTGGGTCTTGCCATCGGACAGCCACGCCTTCGCCGCACCCCATGTCCTCCTAACACAAGCCATGCGATCCCGCCGCGTGTCCTCCACTTCGAAGCTTCCCGACACGCCCGGATCCCGTCTCCGTCGTGTTGGGCCTTCGGACTTGGTTTTGAGGCCCAAACCAAGAAACCGTCCTCAAATGGTTTTGTGGGCAAACCACCAAACCTCGCGTGCTCGGACCGGCCTCCTGCCAAGCCTCTTGACTCGACCGCCATCGTGCACCGGCTCGATCGTCCACGACTTCGTCTTGCTCGTCTCGCCACCATGTGGCCCGCACCTCGTCCCGCCGTCCACCGGGTCCCTCGAACCGAGCCTACTTGTCTCTCCATCTCCCGGAGGCCCCTCAAGGCTGAAGACCTTTCGCGCCCGTTCTTCACCTGCAACAACACGAACTAGGCCGCGGCCTACACCCGCGCACCGAGCCAAGAGTCGGTCCAACACCCGTTGTCAATCACTCATCACCGAGGAGCGGTCATCCATCGACCACGGGACGCTCCCCGGTCCTCAATCTTCCCCTTGATGAGTGCATTGACAACACATAACGCGAAATGAAATTCAGAGAAAGAAAGAAAGAAGAAAGAAAAACAAAGAAGCGCAACTCATGACCAAAACCAAAGAAAGGCAAAGAAAGGTCACAAGCCGAGCAAAGCACAAACTCCACACTGAAAACAGCAAGAAAGCTCCCCCTGAACAAATGCAAGCTCCCCCTGAACATGTGGATGCAAACATCCAAATTTTAGACGCATTTTTCTGAATTTTTCCCTCTTCTCCCCCTTGTTGGCAATGTATGAATCAAGGTGAAAATGTAGGAAAGAAAGACAAAGCATATAAACATCTACATGAGCTTCTCAAATAGGCCAAATCTAGTGTCAAAGGCTAGATATGAGACAAAGAGCACATATATGGATCATAACATAGTCAAAGCATTGCCACAAGTAATATATGAAAATATAGGCATGTGACAAAGCAAATTTTCAGATTTGAGCAGTTTTATCAAAAGATGGCTCACTTCAAATGTGAAGGCCTATCCATGTCATATTCTAGCCAAAAACATGCATATCATCCAGAGATCATACAAGGATATCCAATTCTCAACAAAGGATCATTGCAAACACCCATAAAGCAAAGCATGTCAAGTTAAAGCTCATGAGCCATGTGTCCACTTCGGGGAGACTTCTCCACTGGTGAACATCATGCAACATGTTTTGCACCCATGTGTGAAAGATAAGATATTTTAAGCATAAACATGATGGATGGAACATTTTTCAAGCATGCACACTTCTTTTCAAGATTAATTCATTTCATGGTACATGAAGTACCTTTGCGGCAAAAAGAAGCTTATGCTCCCCCATGAATGCAACATAGGCTAAACATTCACAATGATATCAGCCTTTGGCCCAAATGCAAGAAAAAGACATCCAAGCACAATCTAAGCATAGAAAACACATTTAGACCAAAACGTGACATGGATACACTACTACACATGAGTGGAGCACATTTCATCAAATTTAGTCAAGATTAGCATTTGCGTCAAAAAGGGCTATGTCACAACACATATATCTCAAATATTCCAAGAGCATAGCCTCACATAGCCATTTCTCGACACATATGACCAATATCTCACAAGTAGCCAAAGAAACTCAAATAAGGCATATGACAGAAGCTCATCATCCTAAAATGCAATATGATACAAATGCAACATGATATATAACAAGATGGCTATCCTACCATGGTTTATACATCAAGCAAAGCATGTATATACATCAAAGGAAACATGGTATGATACATATGGTACAAAAAGAAATCCCCCAAGAATCAACTAGAATGGGCAACAAACCCCAAGTTCCCCCCGCAAGTGCACAAATGTAGCTTGGTCAAGAGGCTTTGTAAAGATGTCTGCAAGCTGATCTTGGGTAGGGACATGACTCAACACAATGGTCCCTTTCTCCACATTGTCTCTCAAGAAATGGTATCTCACTTCTATGTGTTTGGTTCTGGAGTGAAGCACTGGGTTTTTTGCTACGCTTATGGCACTGGTGTTATCACAAAGAAGTGGGATCTGGGTGCACTCCTCACCAAAGTCTCTCAAAGTGTATGAGATCCACAACAGTTGGGAACAACAACTCGCGGCTGCAACATACTCTGCCTCGTGGTAGACTGCTTGCGGGAAGACCACGAAACCAACGAGGACCCAAGAAACTGACAAGAACCAGAAGTAGACTTCCTCTCGACTCGACAACCAGCAAAATCTGCATCAGAAAAACCATGAAGTGAAAGAGTCGAGGAGGAAGAATACCAAAGGCCAAGACCAGGGGCAGACTGTAGGTACCTGAAGATCCTCTTGACGGCCTGTCGATGTGATGTCCTCGGCGAAGCCTGAAAATGAGCGCATAGACACACACTGAACTGTATGTCTGGCCTCGTCGCCGTCATGTAGAGGAGGGAGCTGATCATGCTCCGGTACTCCCGCTGGTCCACTGGTTCTCCGTCCTCCTCCGCATCCAAAGTAGCTGTACTCCCCATGGGTCTCGACATAGGCTTCAGATCTTGCATTTGGAACTTCCTCAGCATGTCTTTTGTGTACTTGGTCTGATGTACAAATGTTCCGTCCTTCACTTGCTTGATCTGCAACCCGAGAAAGTACTGCAACTCGCCCATCATGCTCATCTCGAATTCCCTGCTCATCTCATCTGTAAACTTGGCAACAAGGTTATGTGACGAGCCACCAAAGACAATATCATCCACGTATATCTGCACAACCAACAAGTCATTCCCATGCTTGAGGAGAAACAAGGTCCTATCCACGGTACCCATCACAAACCCTCTCGCTCACGAAAACCTCTCAATCTCCCATACCAAGCCCGGGCGCCCGTTTCAACCCATACGAGCCCTTTTCAACCCGTACACCCCGTGTGGATACTTCTCACTCTCGAACCCCGGTGGTCGCTTCACATACACCTCCTCCTCTATGACCCCATTCGAAAAGCACTCTTCACATCCATTTGAAACAACTTGAACCCTTTAGCCACGGCAAAGGCTAGAAGGATTCGAATTGCCTCAAGACGGGCCACAGGAGCAAAGGTCTCCTCATAGTCGATCCCCTCCTTCTGACTATATCCCTAAGCAACAAGTCTGGACTTGTTCCTCACAACCATCCCATTCTCACCCTCTTTGTTCTTCCAAACCCATTTGGTTCCTATAGGATGGCAATTTGGAGGTGGTTCAACTAACTCCCACACTTGGTTCCTCTCAAAGTTTTCCAACTCCTCATGCATAGAATTGACCCAGTTTGTATCATATAAAGCGTGTCCAATGTCCTTGGGCTCAAAGGTGGCAACAAATGCAGCATGAGCGAAATGAGAGGAATTTCTAGACCTTGACCGCATAGTACGTTCGTCGATGTCCCCAATGATCTTCGATAGGGGATGCACTTCTTGAATCCGCCGGGGAGCCTCACGCCTCGAGACTACCTCCCCCTCAACTTCAGCTTCTCTCGCCTGGTCCTCTTGTCACACCGTCGTTGTCCATGATGTAGACGGTCCACCCTCCGTAGTGGTCGTAGGGGAAGTAGTGGGTACACATTCAGCTTCAGGCGCATGGTTCTCTCCATCATCATCTCCAACTTCATCCTTCTCCTCTTCAAAGAGGTCCTTGGCCATCTCTTCATCACCTGCACATTCAAAGCCAAAAGAGGTACATAGCATTGTCTCGTCGAAGGTCACCTCGCAAGTCTCCATGATTTTCTTAGTCTCAAGGTTAAGCACCCTATAAGCTCTAGAATGGTTAGCATATCCAAAGAAAATCCCATCACTAGACCTAGCCTCAAACATGTCGAGTTTTCCCTTCTTAAGAATAAAGCACTTGCAGCCAAAGACTCGAAAATGACTCACCTTGGGTGCCCGACCATGCATAAGCTCATAACAGGTCTTCCTCTTGAAAGCTCGCAATAAAATCCTGTTAGAGACATGACAAGCCGTATTGACCGCCTCAGCCCAATACCTCCTAGGAGTCCTGTGCTCATCGAGCATCGTCCTAGACATCTCACAAAGAGTCCGATTTTTCCTTTCCACAACTCCATTTTGAGGGGGCACATAAGGGGTCGAATACTGATGCTCAAGACCTAGATCACAACAGAAGGCATCAAAACGAGAGTTCTTGAACTCTGAGCCATTATCACTACGGATAGCTCGAATGGCATTCCCATGCCTCTCGTTTTTCAACCTCACGATCAGATCTCGAACAAAACCAAATGTCTCACTCTTGTCCTCCAAGAAAAACACCTAGGCATAGCGAGAGTAATCGTCCAGCACAACAAGGACATACCACTTCCCACCCACCGAGCGAACTCGAGCTGGCCCAACAAGGTCCATATGCAACAGCTCTGTCGGACGCTCGGTCATGACATCGTTCAGGGGTGGATGGGGGGTGGCTACCATCTTGCCATGCCTACACGGAGCACAAACCAAATCCTTCTCAAACTTCAACCTCGGCAATCCTCGGACAAGGTCAAGACCACTCAAGCGGGAAACCAAATCAAAGCTCAAGTGACCCAACCGCCTATGCCATTTCCACAAATCAGAAGAAGGGCCGGCCATCAAACAACGGCGAGCGGGACCCAAAGAACGAGAGAAATCGACCACGAAAATATGACCCTCGGGGATGATCATACAAACAAGATCACCTCTAGAATCCAGCAAACGAGACTCACCAGACTTGAAACGCACCTCAAAGCCCTCATCAAGCAACTGAGAAACCGAAAGCAAATTGAAACCCAAAGACTTCACAAGAGCAACCCTCTTCAACGTTACCTTGTCACTTACATGCACTACGCCCTCAGAGATCACCCTTCCTCGTCCATTGTCCCCAAATGTGATGTACATCTTTTCCTTCACTGGGGTGAGGTTGGAGAACCACTTCTTGTCTCTGGTCATGTGTCAGGAACATCCGGAGTCGATCAACCAAATGTTCTCCAAGCCTCCTGCCTGTAGTCAGAAACAAGAACGAGAATGAGCTAACGACTCGACACTGGGGTTAGCACAAAGAAAGTTGAACCAGTGTCGAGCCATCTGCTCAAAGGAGGGGTTAGCAAACATCATTCCCTTGCCACCAAACTTCCCATGTCCCATGGAAGGAGTACGAGTACCACGAGGGGAAGACGTGGTTCGTAGTTCCTCTGGAACCCAAAGCTGCGATCATCTCCCCTAAACCCGTATTGAGGACGAGTAGGGGGACGTCCAGCAAAACCACCATGAGCCCGACCAAACCTCTCACCAGCACGCACACCATCATCTCTCCTATCAAACCTCTCACCACCACCTCTCTGTGGGAACCTACCACCCTGAGCTCCAACTCTACCAACACTCCTCACACTTCCCACACCCCGTGGAAGTGGCACTCTAGGTTCAGGAATACCATGAGACTGGCGATACCTGTCCCGGTTTGCTTGCTCCCCTGCAAGCCTCTCATCCCTCTTCCTCTTGTAGAAAACCTCTGCTAGATGTCTCTCCTTGCCACAATACTCACACCTGAAGGGGATGGGTTTTGGTTTTGGCTCTGGCTTCTCTCTAGGTCCTCACCCTTCTCACTCACAAACTTCACCGGTTTCTGGAAGTCATTTGTTTTAGGTGGGAATTTGGGTGGATCTTGGGTTGTGTCAAGCTTGTTGCAAACGTGGTTGGGCTTTGGTGTGAAAGAGTTCTTGGGTGCTTTTGGAAGTGGGACTTGGATGTCTCCGGTCACCTCAAACTCGGGGTTAGACTCAACGCACTTTTCATACACACTCTCCCCACTGTTTTCTCCCACTTTCTCACCCAACTTCTCAAAACTCAAACCACGACCATCCGCTCTCTTGAACTCCTCAATCATGATTTTCAATTGGGGTTCCTGCCCAGACAACCAACCCAACACCTTCCTCAAATAGTCATTCTCCTCATAGATGACATCCAAACGATAAGTAAGTTCAAGATTGCGCAAAGTAACTTCATCACAGCTAGGCATGCATTGACAACAGGAGATTTCAAAGAAGCTTCCAAAATGCTAATGGTAGAACAAGTATCAACAAGCTTAGTATGCATAGTAGGACATGATTTACAAGCACCAAGCAAAGTGGGTCTAGCCTTAAGCTCATCATACTCAATCCTAAGAGCATCTAGTTTAGCCAAAGTGGAAGCATTCTTCTCATTGAGCAACTTGATCTCATTCAACCATGCATCACATTCAGGACATTCAACATCATCAGAAATGGTAGGAGCAAGTTTCAAAGAGTCATTCTCAAGTTTCAAATCAAGCAATTTAGACTCTAACTCTCCTACTTTCTCACTAGCATTCTCAAGTTGAGCCCTAAGTTCTTTCCTCATCTTTTTGGCATCTCTTAGCACACTATCACGGTTGTCAATCAAGCCATTCAACCTAGTGATCTCAGCAAGCAAAGAGTCGGGATCACGATTTACCTCATCCTCCGAGTCGGAGTCGCTGTCTTCCTTCTCGCTCTTCTTGCTACTTGAGCTATGGGCCATGCCACAAAAGCCTTCAAGCACCACACAGCTCAATCCACTGAGGTTCTGGCTTGCACTCTTCTTGCCCTTGCACCTCCCAGCGTCTTCATCTGCACTGCTTGAGCTTGACTGCGCGTCGCTTGAGCTTGAGTCGACGTCGCTTGCACCGGCCACCATGGCTCTTGCCTTGTCCTTCTTGTAACCGCCCTTGCTCGGTCGCCGCTTGTCCTTGTCCTTGCTCTTTGACTTGCTGAAGTGCTTGCCCTTGGAGGAGTAGTTGTCTTCACGCCTCGGGTGCGCCTTGTACTCGCTCATCTTGTACTTGTTCTCCTCCGCTTCCGGGTACTCGGCGATGAAGTGACCACGCTTGCCACACTTGTAGCATGTCCCCGAGCTCCGCCTTGCATTCCTCCGGCTCTCATGTAGTCGATCAAACCTCCTTGAGAGCAAGGCCAGCTCCTCCTCGCCCAGCACATCAAACTCCTCATCTGGAATAGACATAAGAGAAGACAAGGAAAACTGTCGACAGGAAGGGTTAGCTTTGCCCTTTGATCCGCCCACAAGAGCAAGATATGATCAGTCGAGCCCTCATGCTTGGATTGCAACTTCCTGTCAACCTCAGCCGACTTGAGCTTAGAAAAGAGGTCATCCAACTCAATGGTCAAATATTGCCCAGACTGCTTGATGGCCTCAACCTTAGCACCCCAAACATTTGGGTCCAAGATATGCAAGAGCTTCAAAGCTTGATCATGCTCAGTGTAAGGAAAATCCTCAACATTGGCCTTCATGTTGTTCACGATGGCGGTGAACCTGCGAAACATCGCATCAATGTCCTCACTAGGGAAGTTGAGTAAAGTTCTCATATTGCATCCGGTAAGAAACAAAGAGGCGAGCCTTCACATGGTTATCACCACCGTGAGCAACCAACAACTTCTCCCAAATTTGCCAAGCAAGATTCAAATGGTGAACACGCTCAAACTCAGGATCACACAAGCTCCTGACCAAGTGATCAACGGCTTTTGCATTTGCCTCATACTTGGCCTTAGCACCGGCATCGGTCACCATAAGAGTATGGATGTTGGCCGGAATAGCATAGGTCTTGTCAAGCACAATGAAATCCAACAACTTGCCACGAAAAAAGATCATCATACGAGCCGCCCACTTGTGGTAACCCTTCCCATCGAAGTGCGGCGGACCGCCCCGCTCAACGTACGCCAACCTAGGATTCAAGACTTGTCAAAGTCACAAAGAATCCGGCACCAAGCTCTGATACAAATTGAAGGACCGATTAGGCGACCAGAGAGGGGGAGTGAATGGGAACTGACAAAAATTCTTCTCAAGCACTTGGCCTATGCCCCCAAATCACTTCCGAAGAATCTCGCACACACTTGCCAAGATCACGTAGTCACAACGGACCTACTGACCCTAGGAACAAGTTAGATCAAGCCTAAAAACAAAGCGGAAGCAAGCGCCAAACAAACCCACAGAAAAAGCTAGCGCGAGGCAAACTGCAGCAGAAAATGTCGGTACTACCGGCCCCAGGTCGGTACTACCGATATGGGCATACTGGCACCTAAAAACCAGGTTATCGGTACTACCGGCACTGGGTCGGTACTTCCGACTATCGGTACTACCGACCTTGTGTCAGTACTACCGATAAGGACTCTCTGGCAGCTGAAAATCAGGTCATCGGTACTACCTGCACTGTGTCGGTAGTACCGCCCCCCCCCCCAAAAATCGCCCCGCGAAACTTGCCCCTAAACTTTCAATCGATGGATCTCCCAAACCACTTGGAGTCTTGAGACGAAATTTGGACGAGATGTTAAGCTCCCCTAGGTGAGATTATACCCCAAAAATTTCATCTCCAAACCCACCAAAACACCGGGAATCGCGGATCACACGAGCTCAAGTTCTACACACAAGTTCATGCAAAGAATCACGAATCTAGGACGATTTGAGGAGTTTGGGGGCAAGAGATCACTGGGAAAAGAGGCACAAGGCACTCATGGATGAATCCTCCAAAAAAATCCAAGCCAAAACCATCTAGAAAACGAGAATCAAGATGAGCACGAAAATAGCACAAAAATGACTCCGAAAATCATCATGGGAACCACAACGCCGAATCTTCTATACAAACTAGGAAAGATTCAGAAGGTCTAGCATGCCGCCCTAGCATCCATCCCTCTCAACAAATCTCTCATTAAGCTCTCATGCTAGCCTAGAGAAAATGGAGAAGAAAATAGTCTAGGAAAAAGAGAAAGAGGAAGGGGGAAATGAAACCCTAAGTCACGGAGAGAGAGAGCCATCCACACACACTCATGGCTTATATATTGGGGTCCCGCCGGTGTGGGAAATGACTCGACTACCCCTAACTCAACTACTGGCGATACAACCCACGCAGGGGCATTTATGTAATGTTTTTTGGTCTTGCCATCGGACGGCCATGCCTTCGCCGCACCCCGTGTCCTCCTAATGCAAGCCATGCGATTCCGCTGCGTGTCCTCCGCTTCGAAGCTTCCTGACACGCCCGGATCCCGTCTCCGTCGTGTTGGGCTTTCGGACTTGGTTTTGAGGCCCAAACCAAGAAACCGTCCTCAAATGGTTTTGTGGGCAAACCACCAAACCTCGCGTGCTCGGCCCGGCCTCCCGCCAAGCCTCTTGACTCGACCGCCACTGTGCACCGGCTCGATCGTCCACGACTTCGTCTTGCTCGTCTCGCCACCATGTGGCCCGCACCTCGTCCCGCCGTCCACCGGGTCCCTCGAACCAAGCCTACTTGTCTCTCCATCTCCCGGAGGCCCCTCAAGGCTGAAGACCTTTCGCGCCCGTTCTTCACCTGCAACAACACGAACTAGGCTGCAGCCTACACCTGCGCACTGAGCCAAGAGTCAGTCCAACACCCGTTGTCAATCACTCATCACTGAGGAGCGGTCATCCATCGACCACCGGGACGCTCCTGGTCCTCATTTCCAAAAATCCTCAGGTCGGGATGAAAGGCCACAGTCTTTGGTGCAGGCTATCCGGAATACCCCGCAAGATACCCGGAATCACCATACACCACCGGTAGCTAGCCGTGAGACAGACCCCAAGAGTAGTGACAGTTTCAACCCTAGCCGTCTCATTAAGGTACTAGGCTTACCGGTCCCATACCCGACATGTGATTAGTATGTTCAAACACTTAACCCACATAACCACTAAACCGGAGCCCAAATCCCATGCTCTTACCACATGAGCAATCCATTAAGGATATATTGTGATTCCTATATAGGAAACTATTCTCGCGAGTGAGGTCATCACCCAACTTGTAACGGTCCTATAGCTTAGCAGCTATCGACCTATCATACTAGTAAGGACAAAGGTACCTAGGGATCATGCATCTAGGGTTCCATTCAACTCCTGAACTTAAATGCACAATCATCCATAGATAATTGAATAAAGAATTTTGAAACTGGGTTAGATGCACCGGAGCTTGCCTTCGTCAGCTAGGTTAGCCTGGGCACCCTCGGTGTCGAGCACTTCCATGTATTGTAGCGAAGCTTCCGCTCCTCCTTCCTCGCTCTTCGGGACAAGCGAGTAATCACCGTCCGGAAGATCTACACGGAATGCAATGCAAGTTCAGGTGATGTGATAAGTTGTTATCTGGCCCAACTCTTGTTGGTCATATTCACCTTAACAAGCACCTAGATAGTATTTCTCTTTTAGGAAGGTTATTAGTTGTACATGGGTTACTCTTTTATTGTACATTTGAATAAAGGTTTTTATTGTACTTGTTATTTCATGTGAATGGGTAGTCCTTTTACTTTCACAAGCAAAGGTATAAATAATATTTTTATTCATGAATTAATTTCTTATCAGCAAGGATAATTAATTATCTTTTAATTAAATTAGGTAATACTTTCAAAAAGGAAAAAGAATTAATTAGGGGCTTTTCTTTATTCATTTCTCTTTAATATTAAAAGGGGCTTTTAAGCTTTTATTTAGCAATTAAATTACCAAAAATTAAAGGAGTGTTTCTTAAGCATATTAGCACCTATCCTGGTCCATTGGACCCACATGTAAGTGTTGCATGCTAGGAAATTAAATACTATTGAAAATAACAAGGGCTAGCTAAAGATTCAAATTAAATGCATACAAAAATAAATAAGCATCAAACTGATCCAAACTTTCTCATGCATCCTCTCTGGTCCTAAACAAGCCTAAAGAACCAGCATATTCACCTAAAAACTCTACTGATCTTACTTCATTAATTTACAAAGGAAAACATGCACAAATTGATAATAATTATTTTGGTAAGCAAAAAATCATGATTAATTCACAAGATTTGTATTTTGACATCACAAGACAGTGTGCACAAGTTGAGCTCAAAAACATAAATATATTAAGCAAGAAAAATCATCTAGGCAGTTTTTGCAGAAAGGGGGAACAATTTATTTAACAAGATCCACTTCATAACTTTGTGCAATTTTTGGCACAGGATCTAGTCATAACCTAACACACAACATATCCAAAATTGAGATACAGAGGATCTATAGATTTAAAGTTATGACAGATCTAGGTTTTTCACATTTGTATTTTTCATCTTAAAAATATTTAGAATCAAGCCATGTGAGAATAAAAAAAGTTGTGGGATTTCTCTCCCGAAACCCAACAAAATTGGTTTGGCATTTTTCTGATTCCTCTACGAATTTCTAGAAATTTTCTAAGGCTCTGGACTGACTTGTAATAAAACTTAGATAAGCTTTCAAGCAACCAGGTCCTGTTATTTGCATAAAACACCCTACAAAGATTTGAATCGTAGCAATGTAGACCCTGGCCGGGGAGGGCGGCGCGGGCGCGGCCAACGCCGACAAACTGGCGGCACTGCCGGTCGGGGCCATGCTCGACTAGGTGCTCACCTAGGGGCTGTGGGATGCCGGAGTTGGGGCGGAGGAGTGGCCAGCGACGGGTTTCGGCGGTGGCTGGCGGCGGTGGCCGCGACGGCTCGGGGAAACACGACTAGGAAGCAAAATGTTGGGCAACAAGCGAGCTGGGGAGGTTTGCGGGTGCCTAAGGGTGCTACCAGAGTAGTTGGTCGGCGGCGAGCACGAGCAGAGAGCTCTAGCTCCGTGCGGCGGCAGCAATGGCGGGGGAAGCACACGGTGGCGCGCGGAGGGGGAGCAAGCGGCTTTTATAAGCGGCTCGGGGCGCCCGTGGGTGACGGTGGATGACGGCGGAGATGCCCGCCGTGCTACGGCGGCTCGGGCATCGCGCGTACGGCGGCGACGCCGCCGACGGACCACCGGTCCGTGGCGCGTGCGCGCGTACGGCGCGCGCGCGCGCGGACTCGGCGCACCTAGGGGCGGGGAACGCGTTGGGGTGCGAGCAGCTCGGGTAGAGCGCGCCTTGGGCTGTGCGCGGCTGTGAGAACCCGCCCAGGAAAATACTGTACTATCGCCTAAGACCGATCCACTTTGGCCGTTAAGCAATAGTAAAGTATCATCATGTCGTTAGTTGCCGAGTTAATGCCCCGTAAATCACTTGGACATCGAACAGAGGATCGACACATGCATTAAAACTCACGCGAAGGCGAGTCCAGAGTACAACAGGAATTAACATAATTTATTACAAACCATTGTTCACGACATGGAGTAAAGGTTCAGAGTTCGAAAATACAGCGGAAATAAAATAAACTAGCTCAACGGTAGACATCACAGGAGGCCATCCGTGATGTCATCACTTGTCGTCACCCATCCGATCAATCACACCTGCAACAACAGTTTTAAAGCAAGGCTGAGTATACTAATACTCAGCAAGACTTAACCGTCGGGTGATGACTACATCACCAACCTCTAGACATGAAAGGCTTTTGGCCGGTGGGGTTTTCTTTTGCTCAACAGCTGCTAAGAGTAGATCCTTACTTTCAATCTTTTAGCACAAGTTCTAGTTAATTACCATTTCTAAGTGTGCCAACTAATTCAATCAAGAATTGGGCAAGCAATTAATTCATCCAACAATATTCCTCGAGTTCCATCATTATGGGATATCATGGCCAGTTGATTAAGCAGTCTCGGACAACGGTGAGAGGCCGACAATCGATTGATTTAAACCTTGCAAGGTAGACCCAAACACACGGTAGGCTGCCCCCGCGAGGACAACTTTCCCAGGCCGTTCCCGTCGATCTTCAGCTCGGGAGCGGAACCTACATTCCTTGGTACAAGGTTTCTATCGGATCGCTCCCACATGAACGTCCGGACTCACGCGAGTACCACATGTTGTGAGCGAGGGGGGGGACACAAGTGCCCCAGGTTTAGTAGGGAAAGGTTCACTTACCGCGTCAATCGGGTACTAGGATTACCGGTCCCATACCCGGCATATGTTTAGTACGTTCAAAAGCTTAGCCCACGAAAGCCACTGGACCGGAGCCCAAATCCCATGCTCTTACCACATGAGCAATCCATTTAAGGATATCTTATGATTCCTATCTAGGAACCTAATCTCGCGAGTGACGAACATCACTCGACTTCTACCGGATCCTATATCATAGCAGCTAGCGACCTAGCATACTAGTGATAGAGCATAGGTACCTAAGGATCATGCATCTAGGGTGTCATTTAACTCTTGAACGTAAATGCACAATCATCCATAGATAATTGAAGAAAGAATTTGAAAACTGGGTTAGATGCACCGGGGCTTGCCTTCGTCAGCTAGGTCAGCTTGGGCACCCTCGGTGTCGAGTACTTCCACGTACTGCAGCGACGCTTCCGCTCCTCCTTCCTTGGTTTCCGGGACAAGGGAGTAATCTCCGTCCGGAAGATCTAAACGGAATGCAATGCACTTTAGGTGATGTGATAGTTTGTTGTCTTATCCAACTCTGGGTTGGTCATATTCACCTTAACAAGCATTCATCTAATGTTTCTCTTTTAGGAAGGTTATTGGTTGTACATGGGTTACTCTTTTACTCCACATTTGAATAAAGGTTTTTATTAGGCTTATCATTTCATGTGAAAGCTTCTAATCATTTTCCTTTCACAAGTAAAGATATAAATGATATTTTTATCCTTGAATTAATTCCTTATCAGCAACGAGAATTAATTATCTTTTAATTAAATTGGATAATACTTTCAAAAAGGAAAAAGAATTAAATAAGGGCTTTTCTTTATTTAATTTCCCTTTAATATTAAAAGGGCTTTTAAGCCTTTTATTAATCAATTAAATTACCAACAATTAAAGGAGTGTTTCTTAAGCCTACTAGTACCTATCCTGGTCCATTGGACCCACATGTAAGAGTTGGATGCTAGGAAATTAAATGTTATGGAAAATATCAAAGGTTAGCTAGTGATTCCATTTTAAATGCATATAAAAATAATTAAGCATCAAAATGACCCAAACTTTCTTGTGCATTCTCTCTGGTCCTAAACAAGCCTAGAGAACCAGCATGTTCACATGGAATCTCTACTGAACTTGGTTTATTAATTTACAAAGGAAAACATGCATAAATCAAGAATAATTATTTCTGTAAAACCAAAAATCATGATGAATTCACAAGATGTGCATTTTGGTATTACAAGACAGTGTGCACAAGTTGGGCTCAAGAACATGAACATTTTTAACCAGAAAAATCATTTATGCAGTTCTGCCAGAAAAAGAAAAACATTTTTATAAAAAGATTTACATGATAACCATGTGCAACTTTTGGCATAGGAGCTAGTCACGACCTAACACACAACATATCCGAAAATTAGCTACAGAGGATTTATGGTTTTTGAGATATTCTAGATCTAGGGTTTTCACATTTGTATTTTTCATGCAAAAACTAAAAGGAATTGGCTCAGGGCAGAATAGCAAACGTTTTAGTGTAATTCCCAGCGGATCCAACAAAATTGGCCTTGCATTTTTCTGAATTTTCTGTGATTTTCTACACAATTTACAAGATTCAGCAAATCTGTGTAACTATTGGAGTTACCTTTTTGCAAATAAGGCCCTGGAAAGATCTCGAGGTTTGCAATGTGGCCCCTAGGACGGCCGGCCGGCGCGGGCTGGCCAATTCCGGCGAGCTCGTCGGCGTTCTTGGCCGGGGAAGGGTGGGGGAAGGATCTAGGGACTACTAGGGGCCTATTTGAGGCGTTGGACCGGGCGGTGGTCGCACCGGCGAGCGGCCCCGCCCGGCGGCCGGGGGGAGGGGCGGCCACGGGCCGCCGTGTATGCCGGGCGAGGGGGGCTCGATGCGCAGGGCCGGGGCGGTTGACGAGCTTCGGTAGGGGTAGGGAAAGGTGGTGGCCGGGTTGGCCGGGCGCGCGGCCGGCCGCAGCCGCCGCCGGCTCGCCGTGGCCGCCGACCGGGCGCCGGCGGTAGCGCGGTTGGGCCGCGGGGAGGGGTCTGCGAGCGGGCGAAAGGGGCAGATGCGCCTTATAGCGACTTGCGACCCTCCCAGCGACCAGAGGATGGACGGGGAGGTGCCTTGGGGTGCGTGCACGCCGGAGACAGCGCGAGGACCGCCGGTCCATGGTGTGTCGTACCTGTTGGCTCGGTTTTCAGGACGTTCCCGAGGTTCGAGGCATCGGGAGGCGGACAGCGGCCTTGGGAAGGCACGACCTGCCTCGGGAACACGCGTCGGTGGGGTAGGAAGCCGAGGCGCGGGCGGCCGGCGCGGGGCGGCGCGGCCGGCCGCGCGGCGGCGCGGCGTGCGCGCGAGAGCGCCTAAATTTAATCAGACTGGCCCTGTTCAAGCACGTGTTTCTCCCAAAAATTGAATAAAAGTGCACAAGGCAATGAATAGGAAAGTTGTAGATCTAACTACCCTCTACAACTTTCAAAAAGGCCATATAGTGTTTTTCTCAACGGATTTTGCAGGAACGTCGTGCCAATATTGAATGCTGGTCTGTTCTGAAAAACAGGGGTACTGTCAATCGATCAAGTTTTTCACTAATTTCCACTCAAAATTTGAAATGGCGATCTACACGAAAGTTGTGTCCCTCAACGAGATGGACAACTTTCATAAAGGTAGATTTTGAAGTGTTTAAGTGAATTTTGGGGAACGCGGCAAAAGTTCCGGACGACATTCGCTGACGTCGACGGTCAAGCGGGGTTTGACCGTGTCTTTGACCACGGGTCCACTACGGGTGTGTGTAGGCTTGGTCAAGGGGTTCATTGGGGTTTGTTGGCGAGGTTTTCGGGTGATGACCCAGGTTGACCTAAGTTTGACCGGGGTTTGACTAGTTTGCCTCGGCTGATCCGGTCATTAGCGTTAATGACGGTAATTAAAAATCTGGGGCGTCACAGTGGCCTCGGGAGGCGTGGGCGCGGGTACCGGGTCCGGCGGCACGCGGCCGGCGACGGGCGGCGCGCGGGGTGCGCGACGTCGCTGCGCGCGGCGCTCTGGCCCAACTCATTTCACTGGTGCTGTCTTTGAAATAGAATTGCTCTAAATTTTTGTACAGAAGTCGACCAAGTGAAGAATACCAAAGTTGTAGATCTAGCTACCCTTGACAATTTCTACAAAGGCTATATAGGGTTTTACTGCACCGAATTTGAATTATTTGAATGCCAAAAGTGAATGTCAACCTGTCCTGGCCAACAGGGAATTCTGCCTTGCAATGAATTTTTCAAGCTTTTCCACTCCAAATTTGAAATGCCATTTTACATGAAAGTTGTGTCCCTCATCAACATGGACAACTTTCATAACGGTAGAATTTTAAGTGTTTAGGTGAATTTTGGAGAACGCGGCAAAAGTTCCGGCAGACACCTGTGGACACTAGGGCGACATGGGGTTTGACCAAGCCTTTGACCATGGGTTGACCCCACAAGTGTGTTTACTAGTCAAAAGGGGTCACTAGGGGAGGTTATTGAGTTTTTCTAGGTGATGGCCCAGGTTGACCGTGATTTGACCACTGTTGACTACTTTGACCGGCTGTTAGGGTTAATTAAAAACCTGGGGCGTCACAGCCTACCCCCCTTAAACGGAATCTCGTCCCGAGATTCGATCTGATAACGAAGAGATGGAGAGAAGGACTCACGGTTTCGAGATTGTAGAAAACCCGGATACTTAGTGTTAAGATAGTCCTCCGTGTCCCACGTTGCTTCTTCCTCCATGTGATGACTTCATTGGATCTTGTACATTCGTACGGTCTTCCTTCGGGTCTTTCGCTCTTTTTGGTCTAGTACTTTCAATGAGTGCTCGATGAGCGAGAAATCTGGCTCAATCCAAGCATTAGCTTCTGTGATGATTTCATTCTCCGGCACAGGCATTCCCTTCTTCAATTGAGTTACATGAAACACATTGTGAACTGCGGAAAACCGTTCTGGCAATTGGATACGGTAAGCCACGGGTCCACATACTTCTATAACTTCATATGGTCCAATGTAGCGCGGGGCTAACTTTCCCTTAACTCCGAACCTTTGCACACCTTTGGTGGGGGACACTTTCAAATATACGTAATCTTCCACTTCAAAGTGTCGAGGTGCGGTTCCCTTGTCATGGTAACTCTTTTGCCTCATCTGTGCCATCTTCAAATTCTCTCTTATCACTTGCACTCTTTCTTCGGCCTCTTTAACTAATCCCGGACCAAAGAGCGTTCTCTCTCTGGCTTCGGACCAATTCAGCGGAGTGCGGCATCTACGTCCGTAAAGAGCATCGAACGGTGCCATTTTCAAACTGGCTTGATAGCTGTTATTGTAGGAGAACTCTGCCAAGGACAAACCCTTGTCCCAACTCTTATCGAACTGCAAGATGCTTGCTCTCAAGATATCTTCCAAAATCTGATTTATTCTTTCCGTCTGACCATCGGTTTGCGGATGATAACTGGAACTACGGATCAGCTGGGTTCCCAAACACTCATGCAATTGTTCCCAAAAACGAGCCACAAACTGAGTCCCTCTATCAGAGATTATAGTCTTTGGGATTCCATGCAAATGAACTATGTGATCCATGTACAACTCTGCATATTGTTGTACGGAGTAAGTGGTGTGCACGGCAATGAAGTGAACGGTCTTGGTGAATTTGTCTACGATTACCCAAATAGAGTCTTTCTTTCTAGCTGTTAGGGGTAATCCCACAATGAAATCCATACAAATGTCGTTCCACTTCCACATAGGTATCGACAGGGGTTGGAGTACACCTGCCGATTTCAAATGACTTGCTTTCATTCGGTGGCAAGTGTCGCACTCGGCTACATACTTGGCTACATCCACCTTCATATTGGACCATCAAAAGTTCTGTTTCAGATCTTGGTACATCTTGGTACTACCAGGATGAATAGAGATTTTGGACTTGTGAGCCTCATCTAGGATGATCTTCTTAATTTCTGGATCAGCGGGGACCACTAGGCGTTTCCCAAACCAGACCACACCCTGGTGATCTTTCTGGAAACAAGTGTACTTGGGGTCTCCCTCTGCTAGTTTCTGTTTGATGGTTTGAATGCCTTCATCATTGCGTTGAGCAGTGACAATTCTATCATAAAGATCGGACTCTGCCATCAAGGCATAAAGAATTCCTTGCGGTACCACTTCTAAGTTGAGCCTTCTCATTTCTTCACACAACGGTTTACTAACTAGCTCCAACTCTAGGTGGTTGTAGTGATCTTTGCGGCTAAGAGCATCCGCAACAACATTTGCCTTGCCGGGGTGATAGTGCACTTCTAGACCATAATCCTTAATCAATTCAAGCCACCTTCTCTGTCTCATATTCAATTCTGACTGGGTGAAGATGTATTTGAGGCTCTTGTGATCAGTGAAGATATTGCAACGATTACCCATTAGATAATGCCTCCATATCTTGAGGGCATGGACCACAGCAGCTAACTCAAGATCATGGGTAGGATAATTTAGCTCATGAGGTCGAAGTGCCTGTGAAGCATAGGCAATGACTCGGCCCTCTTGCATAAGGACACAGCCGAGACCTGTGCGTGATGCGTCACAGAAAACTTCAAACGGTTTGGAATTATCTGGTTGCACTAACACTTGGGCTGAAGTTAGATGTTGCCTTAGGGTGTGGAAAGCTTTCTCACATGCTTCGTTCCACACGAATTTCACTCCTTTCTTGAGTAATTCGGTCATGGGTTTTGCGATTCTAGAAAAGTCAGGAATGAATCGACGGTAATACCCCACCAACCCTAGGAAACTGCGGATTTGGTGTACGGACTTGGGTGGTTTCCACTCCATCACCTCTTGGACTTTGCTAGGATCGACGGAGATACCATCATGGGAAATGGTGTGCCCTAAGAATTTCACACTTTTCAACCAGAATTCACATTTGGAGAACTTATCATAAAGCTTGTGATCTCGCAAACGCTGAAGGACAACTCGGAGATGTTTGGCGTGTTCTTTCTCGCTTTTGGAAAAGATGAGGATATCATCGATAAAGACCACGACGAATTTATCGAGCTCCGTCATGAACACGGAGTTCATGAGGTACATGAAGTAGGCTGGGGAATTTATGAGACCAAAAGACATTATCAAGAACTCGTAAAGACCATAACGAGTGGAAAAAGCGGTTTTAGGAATGTCGCAAGGTCGAATCTTGATTTGGTGGTAGCCAGAACGAAGGTCGATATTAGAGAAGACTTTGGCACCAGCCAATTGATCAAAAAGAACATCGATTCGGGGAAGTGGGTATTTTTTTATGGTGAATGCATTGAGCGGTCAGTAATCTACGCACATTCTCAAGCTACCATCTTTCTTCTTGACAAAGAGAGCAGGGCAGCCCCAAGGAGAAGAGCTCGGGCGAATATAACCCTTATCTAACAATTCTTGGAGTTGAGTTTTTAGTTCGGCTAGCTCTTTGGGTGGCATACGATAAGGTCTTTTGGAAATAGGTGCGGTACCGGGCTGGAGTTCGATCACAAACTCGACATCTCTGTCTGGTGGCATACCAGGCAACTCATCGGGAAAGACATCCGGGTACTCGCACACTACTGGAATTTCATCAAGTGGGGAGATAATGGTCACATAGGCACAAGAGTCGGTACCGTCCTTGAAAGGTAGGTACAAGGTAGTGTGCCCGACCGTAGGAGAATTGATCTCTACGACCCTATCTGATATATCTAGAATCACCTTATGTTGATTCATCCATTCCATACCCAAGATCACGTCCATACCAACCAAGTTTATGATGATAAGGTTCATTGGAATGACTTTACTACCTAAACCCAAACTTACTCCATGGATTAAGATATTATAGGTGATTTGCCCTCAGGGAGTAATTATCTTATAAGCGGAAGTGGTATGAGAACCCTTCAAACCCAATTTGCTTATTAGTCTTTCACTAATGAAACTATGGGTGGCTCTTGAATCAAATAAAATCTTAACAGAGTGTCGCTGATAGAGAATGTACCCGTGAGCACTGAAGCTCCTTCTGGAATATCACTCATGGCAGTGAAGTTTAGCTTGCCCTGGCGTACTTGAACCATGGGCTTCTTGGCTGGAGTGGCAGGCTTGTTTCCTGCACCTTGATTCTGCGGGTTGGGCTTGATCTTCCTGGGCTTGGGACACTCGTTGATGTAATTCCCTGGCTGGCCACAGTTGTAGCAATGACGATCACCAACGTTGCGAGGAGGTGCATTAGGCTTTGGAGCCTGCTGCTGAGCATTGTGGAACTAGAAGTTCCCTGTGGGTTTGCTCTGAGGTGGCTTCATCGTCCAGCGTCCAGTTGAAGATTGCTGGGATGGGCCTGGAGCGTTCTTCTTCACAAAGCGAAACTTCTTGCCTGTTCCTCTACCCGGGGTGAAACCAGGCATCCTCTTCTTGTCCCCGTGGGCTTTTTTCATAGCATCCTCTTGGGAGATAGCCTTGTTCACTAGCTCATGAAAGTTCGCGGGCTCGAGCAGGTTCAGACACTCGTACAATTTGCCATCAAGGCCATCACGGAACCTCTCCATCTTCTTTGCATCAGTGTCAATGTGATGCCCGCCATATTGGCACAAGCTATTGAACTTTTGAGCATAGAGGTAGACTATGTCAGATCCCTGTCTGAGGGCCAACAGCTCCCTCATCTTCCTATCCATCAGTCCCTTGGGAATGTGGTGGCTCTTGAAAGCTTGCTTGAACTCATCCCAAGTCACAGCGTGCCCTCGCTGCATTGACTTGAAATGGTCCCACCACATCAAAGCTTCTCCCCGCAGTTGCAGCACTGCGAAGTTAGCTTTGTTCTCCTTGGAGCAAGGCAGCACAAAGGCAGAGAATTTTGCCTCTATGACCTTGATCCAAGCCTCAGCTTCCAGGGGGTCTTCTGCTTTAGCGAAGGTTGGCGGCTTCATTGCGATGAACTGGGCATACGTGGTGACCTGATTAGGCCCCTCGTGGTTGGCCCCGTGTGGCAGCCCTCGGTTCATCGTTGGGCGATCTGCTGCTTGCGTCTGCGGGATGCGGCGCGAGCACCTCGGTTTGGGTGGCCATGAAGGCCTCCGACGGCGTCATGGGCGGGGGTGGCGGCAAGTCACCGCTACCACTTGCTCTGAAACCGTTGGGCGAGCTGCGTGTGGTTCCCACCATCTAAAATGCGAGCTTTATTAGTTACATAATCAAAAGCTTACTCCGAAATGATGACAAGCATGATCATACATAACCACAACTCATTAGCATTTAAATGATGAGGACAGCAACAATTTGAACAAATATTCCATAGCCACCAGGACTCATAGAATCGTTCTTTATCACGGTTAGGAATGCGAGCTCTCGAGTGCACGGACCACATTCACCCTTGGACAATTACTGTCACTATGGGTACCAACGAAGGTGGTAGACGAGCGAGCACTTAATCACTAGGCAACGTGTGAATCTCCTAGAATGCTTTGGTTTACCAACGCTTTTAGGTGAAATTGCAAATTTGACAAGCGTGGTCATTTGCAATGATTTATCCACGAAGTTGGGTAATCATACGCAAGAAAACTTCAATTTTTGAACGACAAACGAATTTCACTTAAAGCACACATGCTTAAGCATTCATTATTACAATAAGATAGAACAAGTCCAAGGACATACAACTCTCGAATTTTGAAAACAACATGGCATGACACGATACAAGCAGTTACTCGGCACGAAAACGTGCTAACAAGCCAACTACTCTAAACATCTCAAAGATAACTCGATAGGATCGACATCCTTCTTATTCCTACTGTCGGCAACCTAGTTGCCCACTAAAGCACCATTGTACGTAGGCGAAGCTGGGGGAGTCAGCAACGGTGGTCCTGCCTGGCTTGTCTGATCCAGACCGGACAAACCCTACTGCTCCTTCGGGTGTGCCTGTACTGGGGGCAGTGGCTGTAAGGCCACTATAACCTGCAAGGCTGCCACCTGTACCTCGGCCTCCTCCACCTGCTGTTGCATATCAGCGATGTTCTGAAGTAGCGTCAACCTTTCAATCTCATGCACATCGGCATTCTCCTCTAGTGTATGGTTCTCTGCCTCCAGATCTACAATCCTTTGTAGGCGGTCGCCTCTCTCTAGCTCTAACTGGAATCTCCTAGCACGCAGCCTGTCATTCTCCTGGTGCACCTGAGTAAGCGTAAAGTTCAGCTACTGGTGTGCTGCTGATAGCTGCTGCCAATCACGCCTAGATGCCTCCAAACGCTGCCCAATAATCGCTGCGGTATTATAGCGCAGCCCCTGAAGTGTGAAGACCACGTTCAGACAGCGAGCAAGCGTCTGAGTAACATCCAACGGCTCCGCTAGTGTCAACAGCTCCTCTAGGTGATCCATACGGTCCAACCATGCTGGGTAGTGAGGACTCACAGCAGGAAACAATCCAAACGGAGAGAGAGCTACCACAGTGGGGTTGTGGTCACAGAAGTCTGTCAGCACTCTGAGGGCGGCTGACTCGACGGCCTCATGAGTGATAAATCCCCAGTAGATAAAACTCAAGTTGAACCAGTCGGCGTGGTCCGGGTGTGGCAGAACAGTGACGACCACTCTGCAACGGGGGACGCCATAGCGCTCGAACTCGGACACCTCGTAAGTCAGTGGTGTGAGGTAGCCAGCGGCGCTGAGTGCTTCCTACGCAAGGCGTGGAAAACCCTCCCAGTGCAACCCGTTGGTACGGATCATACCGTCAGCGTCGAACTCGTGAAACACGGGGAAAGCCATCTGTACAAAAATGTAACTCATGTCAGATCTCAAAGAGAACGACATGTCAAATGGTGAAGTTCTGGCAGCTGCGAATAAAGATTCATAACCAAAAATCCAGAAACCTCAAAACTTTCCCAAGTTTTCCTGGTTCAAAAATAAAATCTTTAACACCTAATTAAATTTTAAGGTTGGGCATCGAACAAGGAACAAGGTGGATGGTCCTGAACCTAGATGTGCCTAGGAAAGTGTAAACCAACCCAAACGGAACTAGGATTGAGACTTGCGATTACAAGATAACTAGTTAAGGAGCAATTGTTTTTAACAATTTGGTTTAATTAACCTAGCACAAGGTAAACAAACTTTTCAAAAATTTCGGCAGTATGACGGCTAGGAATGAGAGGTACTCTAGTTCATAAAAGCACACACTAGCAAAAATCTTCCTTAGAGAGCATATAGAAGTTCAGTTTTTGGGTCCATTTTAGTTGTTTCGATTTTTAAGATGCATGCAAGACGTCCTATCCGACCTCACATGGCAATCAAGCCAAAAATCGAAGTTAGTGCCGGTGGCAAGGCTTTTAATCGTCTCTCCCAATAATATCTAGTCGAGAGCTATACGGTACTCGCTTAATGACTAACGAAGCGTTGTTATGTACCTGCAGAAAACGAACCTTTCGTGCCAGCACGTCACGAAAGTGTCCACATTCATTACCGTTCACTATAGAAACGGTATCCATGCGTTAAGCCGCTGCATGGACAGCGTCCAACCTCAGACACCCTCCGTTTGAATGGAGTGTATCCTTGCCTCGCATGAGCGACATGCGGAATGCACACGTATGAAACACGTGGCAACACACAACTCATAAACAGACGCGAAGATGGGATCCGTGGAATGGATCACTCCATCCTCGCAATTCCCGTGATGCGGAACAGCACACGTATAAAACACGTGGCTCATCTAGTTTGGTTGTGCACGAAAGTAAGTCTGACATAAAGTAATGTGCTGGGAGTTAGCAAAATAAACCATAAGTTAATTAAGCCACCTGAAAGAACATAAAATTCCCTCTAGGGCCTCTCGGTCTAGTTTATCCTTAGCGGACCAATGTATTTTGGAAAATCAGACAATCTTGGCATATTTTATTCAAAAACCAGTGATTAAGGTTTATTAATTAATCTCTGGTGCATATAAGCTCTGATGCCAACTGTGACAACCCGCCCAGAAAAATACCGTACTATCGCCTAAACCATTCCACTTTGGTCATTAAACGATAATAAAGTATCATCCTGTTGTTAGTTGCCGGGTTAACGCCCGGTAAATCACTTGAATAGCAACAAGGATCGAATATATGCATTAAAACTTACTCGAAGGTGAGTCCAGAGATACATCATCAGTAATATCCAAATGAGTACCCCGAGGGGTTTAATTATTACAAACCATAGTTTTTGCCATGAAGAAATAGTTCAGAGTTTTTGAAAGCAGCGGAATTTAAACTAACGGAAGCGAAGACACCACGGGAGGCCATCCATGATGCTCTCAGCAGTCGTCCTCCATCCACTCCAGCTCCCAGCCGGGCGGGATCTCTCCGGGCCACACATCACTGAATGCATTACCTGGATCAACATATTATAGCAAGGCTGAGTATACTAATACTCAGCAAGACTTACCTGTTGGTGATAACTACTTCACCAAATGTAGACCATGAAAGCCTTTTTGGCTACTGGGTTGCTTTTGCTAAAAAGTAACAAAGAGTAGGTCCTTACTTTCAAGATTTTAGCACAAGTTCTAGTAGGTTTAATCTTTACTACATTATCCAACTAGTACAAACAAAGTTGTACAATACAATTAATCAAGCATAAAATTCATCAACTTCCATCATTAAGGATCTCATGACTAGTGGAGTAAGTAGTCTCAGATAACGGTGAGAGGCCAATAATCGATTGATTTAAAAACCTTGCAAGGTGGATCTAAACACACGGTAGGCCGCCCCCGAAAGGACAACTTTCCCAGGCCGTTTCCAAAAATCCTCGGGTCGGGATGAAAGGCCACAGTCTTTGGTGCAGGCTATCCGGAATACCCCGCAAGATACCCGGAATCACCATACACCACCGGTAGCGAGCCGTGAGACAGACTCCAAGAGTAGTGACAGTTCCATCCCTAGTCGTCTCATTAACGTACTAGGCTTATTGGTCCCATACCCGACATGTGATTAGTACGTTCAAACACTTAACCCACATAACCACTGGACCGGAGCCCAAATCCCATAGTCTTACCACATGAGCAATCCATTAAGGATATATTGTGATTCCTATCTAGGAACCTATTCTCGCGAATGAGGTCATCACCCGACTTGTAACGGTCCTATAGCTTAGCAGCTATCGACCTATCATACTAGTAAGGACAAAGGTACGAGGGATCATGCATCTAGGGTTCCATTCAACTCCTGAACTTAAATGCACAATCATCCATAGATAATTGAATAAAGAATTTGAAACTGGGTTAGATGCACCGAAGCTTGCCTTCGTCAGCTAGGTTAGCATGGGCACCCTCGGTGTCGAGCACTTCCACGTACTGCAGCGAAGCTTCCGCTCCTCCTTCCTCGTTATCCGGGACAAGCGAGTAATCACCGTCCGGAAGATCTACACAGAATGCAATGCAAGTTCAGGTGATGTGATAGGTTGTTATCTGGCCCAACTCTTGTTGGTCATATTCACCTTAACAAGCACCTAGATAGTATTTCTCTTTTAGGAAGGTTATTAGTTGTACATGGGTTACTCTTTTATTGTACATTTGAATAAAGGTTTTTATTGTACTTGTTATTTCATGTGAATGGGTAGTCCTTTTACTTTCACAAGCAAAGGTATAAATAATATTTTTATTCATAAATTAATTTCTTATTAGCAAGGATAATTAATTATCTTTTAATTAAATTAGGTAATACTTTCAAAAAGGAAAAAGAATTAATTAGGGGTTTTTCTTTATTCATTTCTCTTTAATATGAAAAGGGGCTTTTAAGCTTTTATTTAGCAATTAAATTACCAAAAATTAAAGGAGTGTTTCTTAAGCATATTAGCACCTATCCTGGTCCATTGGACCCACATGTAAGTGTTGCATGCTAGGAAATTAAATACTATTGAAAATAATAAGGGCTAGCTAATGATTCAAATTAAATGCATACAAAAATAAATAAGCATCAAAATGATCCAAACTTTCTCATGCATCTTCTCTGGTCCTAAACAAGCCTAAAGAACCAGCATATTCACCTAAAAACTCTACTCATCTTACTTCATTAATTTACAAAGGAAAACATGCACAAATTGATAATAATTATTTCTGGTAAGCCAAAAATCATGATTAATTCACAAGATGTGTATTTTGACATCACAAGACAGTGTGCACAAGTTGAGCTCAAAAACATAAATATATTTAGCAAGCAAAATCATTTAGGCAGTCTCTGCAGAAAGGGGAAACAATTTATTTAACAAGATCCACTTCATAACTTTGTGCAATTTTTGGTACAGGAGCTAGTCATAACCTAACACACAACATATCCAAAATTGAGATACAGAGGATCTATAGATTTAAAGTTATGATAGATCTAGGTTTTTCACATTTGTATTTTTCATGTTAAAAATATTTAGAATCAAGCCATGTGAGAATAACAAAAGTTGTGGGATTTCTCTCCCGGAACCCAACAAAATTGGTTTGGCAGTTTTCTAATTTCTCTACGAATTTCTAGAAATTTTCTAAGGCTCTGGACTGACTTGTAATAAAACTTAGATAAGCTTTCAAGCAACCAGGTCCTGTTATTTGCATAAAACACCCTACAAAGATTTGACTCGTAGCAATGTAGCCCCTGGCCGGGGAGGGCGGCGAGGGCGCGGCCAACTCCGGCGAACTGGCGGCACTGCCGGTCGGGGCCATGCTCGACCAGGTGCTCACCTAGGGGCTGTGGGATGCCGGAGTTGGGGCGGAGGAGTGGTCGGCGACGGGTTTCGGCGGTGGCCTGCGGTGGTGGCCGCGGCTCGGGGAAACACGGCTAGGAAGCAAAATGTTGGGCAACAAGCGAGCTGGGGAGGTTTGCGGGTGCCTAAGGGTGCTACTAGAGTAGTTGGTCGGCGGCGAGCACGAGCGGAGAGCTCTAGCTCCGTGCGGCGTCGGCAATGGCGGGGGAAGCACGCGGTGGTGCGCCGAGGGGGAGCAAGCGGCTTTTATAAGCGGCTCGGGGCGCCCGTGGGTGACGGTGGATGACGGCGGAGATGCCCGCCGTGCTACGGCGGTTCGGGCATCGCACATACGGCGGCGGCGACGCCGACGGACCGCCGGTCCGTGGCGCGTGCGCGTGTACGGCGGCGCGTCGGCGCGGACTCGGCGCACCTAGGGGCGGGGAACGCATTGGGGCGCGAGCAGCTCGGGCGGAGCGTGCCTTGGGCCGTGCGCGGCCTCGGGAGGAGTGGGCGTGGGTGCGGGGCCGGCGGCGCGTGGGGTGCGCGACGTCGCGGCGCGCGGCGCTCTGGTGCTGTCTTTAAAATAGAATTGCTCTAAATTTTTGTACAGAAGTCGACCAAGTGATGAATACCAAAGTTGTAGATCTAGCTACCATTGACAATTTCTACAAAGGCTATATAGGGTTTTACTGCACCGAATTTGAATTATTTGAATGCCAAAAGTGAATGTCAGCCTGTCCTGGCCAACAGGGAATCCTGCCTTGCAATGAATTTTTCAAGCTTTTCCACTCCAAATTTGAAATGCCATTCTACATGAAAGTTGTATCCCTCATCAAGATGGACAACTTTCATAAAGGTAGAATTTTAAGTGTTTAGGTGAATTTTGGAGAACGCGGCAAAAGTTCCGGCAGACACCTGTGGACACTAGGGTGACAAGGGGTTTGACCAAGCCTTTTACCATGGGTTGGCCCCACAAGTGTGTTTACTAGTCAAAAGGGGTCACTAGGGGGGTTAGTGAGTTTTTTGAGGTGATGGCCCAGGTTGACCGTGATTTGACCACTGTTGACTACTTTGACCAGCTGTTAGGGTTAATTAAAAACCTGGGGCGTCACAGGGACGATATTAGTATGGATTTCATTGTGGGTTTACCCCTAACAGCTAGAAAGAAAGATTGTATTTGGGTAATCCTAGACAGACTCACCAAGATCGCTCACTTCATTGCCGTGCACACCACTTATTCCGTACAACAATATGCAGAGTTGTACATGGATCACATAGTTCGTTTGCATGGAATCCCAAAGACAATAATCTCTGACAGGGGAACTCAGTTTGTAGCTCGTTTTTGGGAGCAATTACATGAGTGTTTGGGAACCAAGCTAATCCGTAGTTCCAGTTATCATCCGTAGACCGATCGTCAGACGGAAAGGATAAATCAGATTTTGGAAGATATGCTACGAGCCAGCATCTTGCACTTTGACAAGAGTTGAGACAAGTGCTTGTCCTTGGCAGAGTTCTCCTACAACAATAGCTATCAAGCCAGCTTGAAAATGGCATCGTTCGATGCTCTTTACGGACGTAGATGCCGCACTCCGCTGAATTGGTCAGAGGCCGGAGAGAGAACACTCTTTGGTCCGGAATTAGTTAAAGATGCCGAAGAAAGAGTGCAGGTGATAAGGGAGAATTTGAAGATGGCACAGATGAGGCAAAAGAGTTACCATGACAAGGGAACCGCACCTCGACACTTTGAAGTGGGAGATTATGTGTATTTGAAGGTGTCCCCCACCAAGGGTGTGCAAAGGTTCGGAGTCAAGGGAAAGTTAGCTCCGCGCTACATTGGGCCCTATGAAGTCATAGAAGTATGTGGGCCAGTGGCTTATCGTATCCAGTTGCCGGAACGGTTTTCCGCAGTCCACAATGTGTTTCATGTAACTTAATTGAAGAAAGGAATGCCTGTGCCGGAGAATGAAATCATCACAGAAGCTAATGCTTGGATTGAGCCGGACTTCTCGCTCGTCGAGCACCCATTGAAAGTACTAGACCAAAAAGAGCGAAAGACCCGAAGGCAGACCGTACGGATGTACAAGATCCAATGGAGTCATCATACGGAAGAAGAAGCAACGTGGGAGACGGAGGACTATCTCAACACTAAGTATCCGGGCTTCCTACAATCTCGAAACCGTGAGTTCTTCTCCCCATCCTTTCATTGTCAAATCGAATCTCGGGACGAGATTCCGTTAAGGGGGGTAGGCTGTGACGCCCCAGGTTTTTAATTAACCCTAATAGCCGGTCAATAGTGGTCAAATCACGGTCAACCTGGGCCCTCACCTCGAAAAACTCACTAACCTACCCTAGTGACCCCCTTTGACTAGTAAACACACTTGTGGGGCCAACCCATGGTCAAAGGCTTGGTCAAACCCCTTGCCACCCTAGTGTCCATAAGTGTCTGCCGGAACTTTTGCCGCGTTCTCCAAAATTCACCTAAACACTTAAAATTCTACCTTTATGAAAGTTGTCCATCTTGATGAGGGACACAACTTTCATGTAGATTGGAATTTCAAATTTTGAAGGGAAAATCTTGAAATTAGTTGCAAGACAGAATTCGCTGTTTGCAAAAACAGGCTGACCTTCAAAGTTGGCATTCTTGTAATTCAAATTCTGTGAGGAAAAACCCTATATGGCCTTTGTAGAAGTTGTTAAGGGTAGCTAGATCTACAACTTTGGTATTCATCACTTGGTCAACTTCTATACAAAAATCTGGAGCAATTTCTTTTCAAAAACAGCACCAGCAAAACAAATCCAGACGCCACGCGTCGCCGGCCGCCACCGGCAGCGCCCCGGCGTCCGCGCCCGCGCCTCCCGAGGCCGCGCGCCGCCCAAGGCACGCGCCGCCCGAGCCGCCCGCGCCCCGATGTGCCCCCGCCCGAGGGCCTCGAGTCCGCGCGCGCGCACGCGCGCGCGCGCGCGCGCGGACCGCCGGTGCGCCGGCGGCCGGCGCGCGCCGTATGCGCGCCGCCCGAGCCCCGTAGCACGGCGGGTATATTCGCCGTCACCCGCCGTCATCCACGGACACCCCGAGCCACCTATAAAAGCCGGTCGTTTCCCCTCCGCGCGCCACCCCGAGCCGCACCGCCGCCATTGCCGCCGCCGCCTGGAGCTCGTGCTTCCACTCGCGCTCGCCGCCGGCCAGCTGCTCCGGTAGCTTCCTTAGGCACCCGTAGACCTCCCTAAGTCGCTTGTTGCCCAGCATTGCGCTTCCTTGCCGCCTTTCCCCGTGCCGCCGCGGCCACCGCCGCCGGCCGCCGCCGAAACCCCTCGCCGGCCGCCCCTCCGCCCCCAACGCCGGTCACCCACCGCTCCTAGGTGAGCCTCGGTCGAGCCCGGCAGCTTGCCGGCCGGGAGCGCCGCCGGCCTCGCCGGAGTTGGCCGGTGCCGCGCCGCCATCCCCGGCCAAGGGCCTGATTGCTTTGATTTTGATCTTTCTAGGGTGCTTCGTGTTAAATTCAGGGCCTAGGTGTAAGGAACCCTATCTAAGTTTTCTTGCAAGTTAATCCAGTGCACTAGAAATTCCCTAGAAAATTGTAGAAAATTCAGAAAAATTCCAAACCAATTTTGTTGGGTTCAGGGAGAGAAATCCCACAACTTTTGTTATTCTCACATGGCTTGATTCTAAATATTTTTAACATGAAAAATACAAATGTGGAAAACCTAGATCTGTCATAACTTTAAATATACAGCTCCTCTGTATCTAAATTTTGGATATGTTGTGTAGCTGGTTAGGTCTAGTTCCTCTGCCAAAAATTGCACAAAGTTATGAAGTGAATCGTGCTAAATAAATTGTTTTCCATTTCTGCAGAAACTTCCTAGATGATTTTTCTAGCTAAATATATTTATGTTTTTGTGCTCAACTTGTGCACACTGTCTTGTTATGTCAAAATACATCTCTTGCGAATTAATCATGAGTTTTGGCTTAACATAAATATTTATTATTAATGTATGCATGTTTTCCTTTGTAAATTAATGAAGTAAGATCAGTGGAGATTCTAGGTGAACATGCTTGTTCGTTAGGCTTGTTTAGGACCAGAGAGAATGCATGAGAAAATTGGGATCATTTTGGTGCTTAATTATTTTTGTATGCATTTAATTTGAATCACTAGCTAGTCTTTATTATTTTCTCTAATATTTAATTTCCTAGCATCCAACACTAACATGTGGGTCCAATGGACCAGGATAGGTGGTAATATGCTTAAGAAACACTTCTTTAGTTTTTGGTAATTTAATTGCTTAATAAACAGCTTAAAACCCCTTTTAATATTAAAGAGAAATTAAATAAAGGGAAGCCCCCTATTTAATTCTTTTTCCCTTTTTGAAAGTATTGCCTAAATTAATTAAAAGATAATTAAATATCCTTGCTGATAATGAATTTATTTATGAATAAAAATGTTGTTCATACCCTTGCTAGTGAGGAGGAAAAGATTAAAACCTTCACATAAAATAACAAGTACAAGAGAAACCTTTATTCAAATGTGCAATAAAAGAATGAATCACATATAACCAATAACCTTCCTAAAAGAGATGTACTATCTAGATGCTTGTTAAGGTGAATATGACCAACAGGAGTTGGATAAGACAACAAACTATCACATCACCTAAACCTGCATTGCATTCCGTGTACATCTTCTGGACGGAGATTACTCCCTTGTCCCGGAAACCGAGGAAGAAGGAGCGGAAGCTTCGCTGCAGTACGTGGAAGTGCTCGACGACCACGAGGGTGCATCTAACCTAGCTGACGAAGGCAAGCTCCGGTGCATCTAACCTAGTTTTCAAATTCTTTATTCAATTATCTATGGATGATTGTGCATTTAAGTTCAGGAGTTGAATGGAACCCTAGATGCATGATCCCTAGGTACCTTTGTCCTTACTAGTATGATAGGTCGATAGCTGCTAAGCTATAGGACCGTTACAAGTCGAGTGATGACCTCACTCAAGAGAATAGGTTCCTAGATAGGAATCACAATATATCCTTAATTGGATTGCTCATGTGGTAAGAGCATGGGATTTGGGCTCCGGTCCAGTGGTTATGTGGGTTAAGTGTTTGAACGTACTAAGCACATGTCTGGTATGGGACCGGTAAGCCTAATACCTTAATGAGGCGGTGAGGGATCCTACTATTACTACTCTTGGGATTCGCTCTCACGGCTAGCTACCGGTGGTGTATGGTGACTCCGGGTATCTCGCGGGGTATGCCGGATAGCCTGCACCAAAGACTGTAAGATTCTATCCCGACCCGAGGATTTTTGGAAACGGCCAAGGAAAGTTGTCCTTGCAGGGGCAGCCTACCGTGTGTTTAGATCTACCTTGCAAGGTTTAAATCAATCGATTGTCGGCCTCTCACCGTTATCTGAGACTACTTACTCCACTAGTCATGAGATCCCTAATGATGGAAGATGATGAACTTTATGCTTGATTAATTGTATTGTACAATTTTGTTTGTACTAGTTGGCTAATTTAGTAAAGATTAAACCCACTAGAACTTGTGCTAAAATCTTGAAAGTAAGGACCTACTCTTTGTTACTTTTCAGCAAAAGAAACTCAGTAGCCAAAAAGCCTTTCATGGTCTAGTTTTGGTGAAGTAGTTGTCACCGACAGGTAAGACTTGCTGAGTATTAGTATACTTAGCCTTGCTATAATATGTTGATCCAGGTAGTGCTTTCGGTGATGTGTGGCCCGGAGAGATCCCGCCCGGCTGGGAGCTGGAGTGAGTGGAGGACGACGACTGAAAGCATCATGGATGGCCTTCCGTGGTGTCTTCGCTTCCGTTAGTTTTATTTCCGCTGCTTTCAAAACTCTGAACTATTCCGTTATGGCAAAAACTGTGGTTTGTAATAATTAAACCCTTCGGGGTACGAATTTGGATATTAATGATGTTGTATCTCTGGACTCGCCTTCGAGTGAGTTTTAATGCATATATTCGATCCTTGCTGCTATTCAAGTGATTTACCGGGCGTTAACCCGACAACTAACGACAGGATGATACTTTATTATCGCTTAATGACCAAAGCGGATTGGTTTAGGCGATAGTACCGTATTTTCCTGGGTGGGTTGTCACATAGGGTACGGACCGTCTGTATTTCGAGGTGCGGTACTGGTTGTTCGGGGAGATTTTACGGACTGTCCGCCGTGGTCTTGCGAACCATCCGCCTAGTCCTCGCGGACCGTCCGCCCGGCCACCGCAGACCGTCTGCCCTAGGCACCGCAAATTGCCTAAGTCCTTTGCTTCTTGAGTTGCACTTCCGTATTGCTTTGAGTTGGGGTTGTTCCTAGGGTTGGTAGGTCTATTGTGACTACGTGACCTTGACAAACTTGTGTGGGAATCCTTGGTTGTGAATTTGGGACATAGGCCGAGGTCTCTTTGGAGAAGAATTTTTATCGGCTCCCATTCACTCCCCCCTCTCTGGTCGCCTAATCGGTCCTTCACACCTGCTCCAAGGTAACAAACTCAACACCTTCTTTAAGAGAAGTTTAGTTGAGGCAAGAGGTGCATGGTTCGAAGCTTGACCTCTTCCATTTTTTTGTTTTCTCTATTTTTTCGTACATCAATCTATTTTTTCCTAAGTTTTTTAATTATTGATCGTGATGATCTATATTTCTTTTCATATGTGACATGCAAGTTCACATGATTCATTGGTGTCAATAAAAGCTAATTGATGCAATGAATTGTTTTCTGGATGCAACAGGCACATGAGCTATCGCAACAAAGGTTAAGTTTTAGACAACATTATTTCATCATGGCCACAGGCATGCAAAATCGCAACTAATGAAATATTTGTGGAAACAAACACATATCTAACACAACGAATTGTTTTCTAGATGCAACAGGCACATGAGCTATGGAAACAAGGGTTAAGTTTTACACAACGTTATTTCATCGTGGCCACTGGTATGCATAATCGCAACGAACTAAATATTCATGGCAACAAACACACATCAAACGCAACGAATGATTTTCAAGATGCAACAGGCACATGAGCGGTCGCAACAAAGGTTATGTTGTAGACAACGTTCTTTCATCGTGGCCACATGCATGCCTATTCGCAACCAAATAACTATTCGTGGCAAGAAACACACATATATCGCAACACTAAATTGATACTATCGCAATGCAAATTTAGTTGTGGAAATATATACCCATAAAGGCAACCACCTTTTTCACCGTGGCATTAACACCAACCTGTTGCAACGAATGTTTCAACAGATGGAACCCACATTTCTTGTGGCCATAAGATCCAGATATCACAACCCATTAAAATGTTGGTTGCCATAAACGCAAATATTGCAACCAAATGTGTGGTGTTGAAACAATGTTCTCTAAGAGTCAATTCCTAGTAGTAATTTGTTTCCGATTGCGAATGATGTCAACCCTTACCTCTTGTTCATGTACTTATTTCAGCGGGCAAAAGGGTCAACATCTGAAGTCACTCCTGTTCAGACCCGCTCCAAGGTAACAAACTTAACACCTTCTTTGTTTCTGATTGTGAATGATCTCAACCCTTACCTCTTGTTCTTGTACTTGTTTCAGCGGGCCAAAGGGTAAACATCTGAAGTCGCTCCTGTTCAGACCTGCTCCAAGGTAACAAACTTAACACCTTTGTTTCCTTAATTTGAATCAATTACAAGGTTCTAATCTAACTTGGGATCCACTATTGCTAGATGGAAGCTACCAAGTTAATGATGCTTCTTCCCGAACAAATTAAAATAGAGGCAGCCAAGTACTCAAGAATGGGTACCAAATCCTTATGTAGTAGTGTTGATGAAGAGCGAGTTAACGCTCCCAATTAGGATGGGGTACAAATTCGTCAATGGTTTGTTGCTCACTAGAAAGAGTTATGTAGCTTCAAGAAGAAGATCGAAGAATCAGAATCAACTCTAAAAATGCAGTCGGCTCAGATTAAGAGGTTGCAGAAGCTAAACGAAGACAGTGAGAACATCCTTCGTCTACTGCTTAGCAGTAAAAGATGAAGATGTTAAGATCATTGGATCAAATCTCCACTTTTTCTTGTGATTATGACCTGGATTTAGCTTTGTTAATCAATGTTACTTGTGATACTGTTATCTTGTAATAGTTTGTGATATGTGATGAACAATATGGTCGTGTTTGATAGTAAACAATAGTTTGCTTTTTTGTATAAAGAAATATGTGCTGATTACTATTTTTCCAACCAGGTCGGAATTATTTTTAAAAAAGGATCAGAATTGAAATGAAATCCATTAATATTGATGCATGATTAGTAAATTTTATGTTGTCCTTTAGTGGGCTTAGCCCACTTTTAATAGGCCAAAAGTCATTTTTTTCAAATTAACGTGACACAGAAGGCCACAACAATTTGTGCACCTATTGGACTTGACCCAACCAAAACGGGCTCAACCTAATCAAATTTCATCTAAAAAGCTACAGTTGGGCAAAACAAAATCTTTTTGGGCCATATGAACAACGCCAGCCCATAGGAACAGTTTTGGGCTCAACCCAGCTACAAACGGGCTAAATTCATTTTATGACACATACGGTTTCTCACAATTGGCATGACACATATAGTTTCTCATAATTGGTATGCCTCATCGGATGCCACTTCAGATTATGTCTAGTGTGGCAAAGCTGCAGGAACAAAGTTTTGACGCTTTGTATTGACGATTTTGCACGCGTCATTAAACTCATGACGCCACGAAATGCGATCTCGTCATCAATCGCGATTTGTGATGCTCGATTAATGACAGACCATTTTTGTAACAACCGGCTTCATTAATCATGGTTTATGATGAGAAACGACCTTTTTTGCGTCACTAGTCGGCGTTTCTCTTGTAGTGTTATTTCTTCTTATGTTTGCTATTGTCAAACTTGTTGGAGTCTCTTCTTCTAAGTTTTTTGTTCGGACAATCCGCAATGAAAGGCCTTCCTTACCACACCCAAATCAAGGTCTCTTGGATGTTCTTTTAGTCTTGCTCTTATCCATGTATGCGGATAAGATTTTATCCACCACTTCACTTCTTCCCCATCTTGTGCTCCAAGTGACTTGATCTTGTTCACTATCTTGTTGAGACGGTTGTATATGTCTTGTGGTGCCTCATCTTCCTTGATGATGAAGTGGTTGAGTTCACCTTTCAAAGCTCTTATTCTTTCATATCTTACTTGCTTTGAGCCCTCATGGTTGATGAAGAGTTTTTCCCAAACTTCTTTTGTGGACTTCAATCCATCAACCTTGTCATACTCTTCGGGGCTTAGTGAACTCTTGATTATGCACAAAGCTTGATAGTTGCATTGAATATCATTTGCTTGAGTTTGCATCATGGTGTCGTCTCCACTTGGAAAGGTGACTCCCCTATTCACAATAGTCCAAAGTGCGGGATTCACTACCATCAAATACTCCTCCATTGAGTTCTTCCACTTGGAATAACCAACCCCATCGAACTGGGGTATCTTTCCAACATGGAGAGACCTCGACGAATCATTCAAGATTAAGTGTGAATAATCATAGGGGATTTTATGAAACTACCTTTCACAGCCAGAGCGAGTAGATCTTAAGTCATCAAATTCTTCGTCGCTTGGTGAATCTTCACCGTCTTCATATCTTAGAGTGGCTTGTCCTTGCTCCTCTAGCACCACAACCAATACTTGTGTGTGCTCCTTGTGGTTGTATCAGAGGTTGATCACTGGTGGTGTTGGTCAAGTCTCCTTCAGGGATTGACGCTTGATCATTTGTACTCGACATATCTTTTCTCCAAGCGGTTAAGCTTCAATCCGGAGACCAAAGCTCTGATACCAATTGAAAGGATCTAGATGTCAATACTGGGGGTTGAATAGTCGAAACTAAAAATCACAAACTTTATACAATTGTTAGTTCCGGACTCTCCGAATATTTTTCTGAGTCTCTGAGCTTTGTGAAAGGTGACTTAAATCGACAAAATGAAACTTGATCAAATGTGAATTTATGAAAATAGGTTATGCACTGAGATGAGTAGAGCGTGTTTCACCGCCTAGAACTTATAGCAACCTCACCACAGAGTAGATTGGCAGCAATCCCTAGAAATGAGCTCAAGAGGATATCAAGCAAACAATAAGAGCAACAATCATAGGGAGACACAAGTATTTGTTACTGGAGTTGAACCTCACACCTTGAGGTCTACGTCTCCGTTGAGGAACCCACAAAGGTGGACCTTTACACCTAGGTCACTTTCCTCCCCCTAGTGATAACAAAGATCAAGCTAGGGTTTACTTACTCAATTGTCGGGGTAGTACAAACTTCCTTGAGCAGCCACAACCATGGATGCTTCAAGGCAATGCCTTGCCGTCTAGGAGCTCAAAGCTCCAAGAGTAACAAACACGAAATCACCGACCAAGCGAAGAATGAGGTGCTCTAGAGATGGAAAATTAGCTCACTAGCACTCTCTCTTGCTCTGGCCTTGAATCCCTCCTTTATTTCCTACTAAATCTCAACAACCAAGAGCCAAGGGGAGTAAAGAGGGAGAGTGAATGAGGTCTAAGTGTTGCAGTTTGAAAAAAGCCGAGAGAGAGGAAGGGGGGTGAAGGGTTATTTATACCTCTTCACACAAAAAAGAGTCGTTACAGCTCTAAGGCTTAGAGTATCCGGGGTAAAACCCGGAGTCTCCGAGCTTCTAGAGTTAACACCTAAAAAAGTTTTCCTCATGAAGTCACCCTAGGCATTCGGTACTACTGAATGAATCGGTTCGGTTCCTCAGTACCCTGAGGAATTCAGTTCCTGAAGAACTCGATACCGATCGGTTCCTCAAGAACTCGATACCGAAGGTATTCAGTACCAGTACTTTCGGTTTGGTTCCGGTATTTACCGAAAATATCGAACGAAAACTGGTACACCAACAAATCAAAACTTGAAGAAGACACCCAGTTGTGGAACAAATCAAAACTTTGAATCAGGACCTTGCCAAATAAAATTGGAAAACAAAAAATAGGAACAACGTAGATGGGCAGCTAGAGAGTAGAGATTCCTCGAACTGATGCGGTGATGCCTCCTGCAAGGCTGCAATCAGCCACGGGCAGGAGCCCATGAAGAAATCGAAATCCCAGTCTCCAGCGTTGCGCCTGCGCAGCTGCACTGATGCCTTGGCGACGACAAGCGACACTAGGGGATGCACGGAAGAGCTCAGGGTGGGAGGCCACGTGGCAGCGTGGGGTCGCCGGTCGCGAACTCGCGGAGTCGTGGCGCGGGGTCGGGGACAGCTTGGCGACGGTGTGGGGACGGCTCGACGGTAGCGCGGGGTCGCGCGCCGGACGGCTCGTCGGCCGCGCGAGGTCGCGGACGGATCCACGCCGGCGCGGGATCACAGTCTTGCTCGAGAGGGAGTGCAGCGCGGAGGGCTCGTGGAGACGCGGTCTGCATGCCGGCTGCCGCCTGCGGATGGCCGGACGGGACCTAGAGTAGAATTCTTAGGACCTTGATGGGCTTATGTGAATTGGTTCGGTACCGCCCTCGGTTCTTCGGTAAACCGAGTAAAAATACTGAATTTATTCGGTGCATTCGGTTCTCGGGGACCAGGAACCAAACAGGGATCGAATTTCTTCGGTTCGGTATTTTTCATTTCGGTTTTCGGTATTTTTCGGTTCGGTTTCGGTTCTCGGTATTTCGTGCCCAGGGCTACTACGAAGTGTTGGTGCAAAAGCGTCTCTCATAGGTTTGGTTAGTTCATCTAAATCACCTTCTTCAACTCATGGAAAGTAAATTTCGTACCGCTCCATAGTACAACGTTCCTATTACTCAAATTCAAAATATAAAATAATTAAGCTGTCATGGAATCCGTCTTCTAGCATCACTTCACTTTGGATAAGCACCGCAAACGCCTTGATGTCGTCATATAATTTTAATCCCTTCTCGTATACACAATAAGCCATTAGCCCCTTAATAGTATGTTATTAATTCACCAAAACACAATTTTTATTTGACATCATCCCCATTCTTAAATAACTGACACAATTTTTAAATCCAACGGAGGAGTTTCACTTCACTAGATAACACATTTTCAGAAAATTGTAACAATTTCATATGAACTCTAATAAAGATAAGATTTATAAAAAACTTTTAGCTCTCGACGAAATATACAACTTTGTAGTTTATTTTTTATTCAGAATCATCTTTATTATCAAATAACCGACGTAATGTTAGGATAAAATTCAAACTTTAGCTCTGAAGATTGCTTCAATTATTTGAGCATTAAGATGAAAAAGTTTAAACCACGATTGTAGATCTCGTCGATTTCATAGAAATAGTTACGATTTTTTTTGAAAATGTGTTGGGGTTACCGCCGTTTAAACAAACATTTTTTCCACAACTAATATGGTGCACCTCCGAACCTTTTTCGTTCAATTATTTATATACACCTAAAGGTTACTCCTTTGCAGTCTTAGTCACAGTAAGTGCCGTGTCATCATATTGTTGTTGCTGCAGTATCGAAAACGGTCGCGTAAAAAGAACGGTGGAAATTTACAGTCATTTCATCGGGTGGTAGGGTGATTTTTTTTTGCAAAATTTAATTGGGCTTATATATTTTGAAAAATCGAACAAGCGGCCCAATAGGCACAACTCCTGACCCTAAGAGCAACTCCAGTGGGGGTCTCTGTATGGACTTCTACTCCAAAATTTGAAGGTTTTGGGAAAAAAACAAACTCCAGCACGGCCTCTATATGGACCTCCATTTTCCATACTCCTCCAAATTCCTACTCTCACCCTCCATTCCTAGAGGCCCTCCATTCCCCCCTCCAAATGTGGGACCCACCATTTTTTTATTTTCTTCCCAACTCGTACTCTTCTGTTCCCCACACCGCTACCCGCCACCGCGCCTCTTGCCCGCCGCCGGCCCCGCGTCTGCCTCCTCCCCCTGCCTCCTCCCCCGCGGCCCCCGAGGCTGTCGTGAGGGTGCCCGGACTGCAACGCTGAGCTCGCCGTTGATGGTGCGCGGCTCCAACATCATGTTCTCCCCGTCCAGAACAACGCGCTCAACGGCCGGGACGGAGCAGAGGAGCACAAGGGCGGCCGCGGACGCACCATGGCCGTAAGGTAAACCTCACACCTCACCCATGGGAGCAGCCGCTGCCTAGCCTTCTCGTCCTCGTCCTCTGCGGCCTCCTCACCGTCCCCGACCACATTCTCGAGGCACGCAGATGGGTCCTAGCTGGCGTCGTTCATCGGCGCCGTCGAGGTCGCGACACGCGGACGGCGAGCCAGGTGGCGACGAACAGCAACCTCCCACTCCTGTCCTCTTCCGTGTGCGCCATGGATGACAATATGGCGAGCAAGATCGAGCATGGGGAGGCTGTGGCCCGGTGCTGGCAGCGAGCGGCGGCGGCGGCAGGCGTCCCGTGCAGGAGAAGGCGGATTTGGAGGCCACGCTGTGGTCCCGCGCGATGCCGCTGTACCTGCTCGAGGACAAGGACCGGCGCGAACTGCGCGTACGCCTCGGTGTCGTGCTCCGCGGCGCCGGCCAGGCGGCGCGCAAAGCCAGAGAGGAGGAGCAACCCCAGCCTGAGGAAAGCCACCCTGTGCCTCGCCAGGATGCTCATCACCTTCGCATCAAACGCCGGATGCACTTTGCTTCGACAATTCTTGATGAAATGGTCAAGACGTGATCTGAAATTGAAAGCCATTTGATGGATTGTTCCAGGGATGAAGCTAGTGTACGAATCGGACAAGTCCTCGTGGGTCGGTGTGGACAAGGTGGTGGCTGCCGCATCAAGCTGGCGAAGCAGAAGGTGTTCTCGAGCCGGGGAAGCATGTGTTCTTCGCGGGTGTCAAGGACGTGCTCCTGGCCGCCGCCGCACTCGCCCAGCTCGCAGTGGAGTTGGCGTCGGCCCAGCTCGCGAGCGCACCGCGCAGGTCGTCTGCCACCTATGATGGCCTCACCGGCGACATCGGAGATCCAGGCGGGCCAGCCGCCGGCGACCTGCTCGCGAAGCTCCCACCGGCGGCGGGGCGCGATGAGCGGGAGCGCCTCTCTCGCTGTGCGGTCAGCGCTGGGGAGCGTCTCCGGCGGCGGGCTGAGCGCAAGGGCAGGGGCGAGGCAGCGGCGGCGTGCAGGCACAGACAGGGAAGCACAGGGCAGGGCAAGTGACATATTGGGCCCACCTCAAAATAGAGGTGTAGATTGATATCCTTGCTGGAGTTGAGTGCCAATTGCTGGAGTTGAGTGCCAATTTTAAACCTCTATTTTTTACCAGGCGCACCAGCATATGAGATTTGGAGAGCTCAATTTGCATGCCCTCACCCGAGTTGCTCTAACCCTAGCTCCCGATCCCCATCGACTCCCTCACCGAGTCCGACTCGTCCGTACGCCACCGCCGCCCCTCCGCCGCCCACCGCCGCCGCCAGCGCTTATATGCAAATCCACTACAGATCCTCCGATCATACGCGAAACAAATCCTGCGCCAACCAAGATCGCCTTCATCGCGTTGAACTGCAAACCCTAGCAAAGGAGAGCGCTCCCAGCAACCACCGCAGATCTCGTCGAAAGCCATGCTCTGCCTCCCCTCCGCCGCCGTGCTCCGGCCGGCCGATCCGGCGGCGCGTGGCGCCATGGCTTTCCACCAGCAGCCTGAGAGCTTTCCCCACGCAACCGCCGCAGCACGAGGGATGCTCAGCTCCTCCTCCGCCGCACCGTTCCGGCCGGCAGATCCGGCGACCCACCGCGCCATTGCCGCGCAGCAGCAGAGCTCCCGCATGCGGGAGTTCGACTTCTTCGTCGTCGTCGATTTCGAGGCAACCTGTCAGAAGGACGCGCGCATCTACCCGCAGGAAATCATCGAATTTCCTGCGGTCCTCGTCAACGCCACCACCGGTGACCTGCTCTCCTCCTTCAGGACCTACGTGAAGCCGCGGCACCACCCGGTCCTCACCCCCTTCTGCTCGGAGCTCACAGGGATCAAGCAAGAGCAAGTGGACAATGGCGTTGACCTTGCAACGGCGCTGGCCTTGCACGACAAGTGGCTGGCGGTGGCGGGCGTCGCCAAGAACAGTCTCGCCATCGTCACCTGGGGAGACTGGGACTGCAAGACCATGCTGGACTTCGAATGCAAGTTCAAGGACATCCCAAAGCCGTCGTATTTCAACCAGTGGGTTAACCTCCGGACACCCTTCGAGACTGCGTTCGGTGCTGGGCGGCGAAACCTGCAAGAGGCAGTCCGGGAGGCAGGCCTGCAGTGGGATGGCCGCCTTCACTGCGGGCTCGATGATGCCCGCAACACAGCCCACCTCCTCGTCCAGCTGATGCGGCGGGGAGTCCGTATCTCCATAACTGGCTCTCTGGCGCCACTACCTCTGCCAAAGCCAGAACCAGAGCTGCAACCTGAGCCAAAGCCACAGTCAGAGCTCCAACCTCAGCCACTGCTGTCACCTGTGATTCGCAACTTAAGCTGGTGTGCTGATGGACCTACTACTGCTGACTCCTGCTGTTGCTACTGTGGTGTTCCTGTCAGAGGTGACGTGGTGACCACACCGGGACCAATGCACGGGCGATTCTTCTACAGTTGTGGGAACTGGACACCAACATGTCGTTTCTTCGTCTGGGCGGCCTGATTGCCGGAGCTCAAGCCACAGCCACAGCTGGTACTGGTGAATCGCAACTTGAGGTGGTATGATGGTGGCACTGGTACTACTGGTTTTGCTACTGCTATTGCGGCGTGCCTATCAGAGGCAGTGTGGTGACGATAACGGGACCAATGCATGGACGTTTCTTCTTCGGTTGTGGGAATTTGACACCGATTGCTGGCCATCTGGGATCAATCGCTTCATCATCCTCAAGGTTAGCTAGTTACTACTCTCTTCGCCACACACATGGAGTGCATGCTTAGGTACCGCATTTGCTCAGGAGTTTACGCTCTGTGAATCTGTGTGAACCAGTTAGAATTTTTGACGGTCGGTAGCAGCGTGTCCGGGTCTTTGGGGGTGGGTGGGGGGGTGGGGGGGGGGAGGAATTATTTTTAGGAATAGGTGGCTAGAATGAAGCTTGGAGTAGTGTGCAAATCATGGTTAAAAATTAAAATTAACAGTTTCCATTCATAAATTCTAAAAAGTTCGATTTTGCTCTTTACTGATCATTGAAAAATCTATCTCCCAATTCTACTAATTTCCTGTAATTGAGATGATTTGAAAGTCAGGATGAAGCGTAAAATGCAGCCATCATCAATAAGTTTGTAAATTCACATGGTAATGAAACTTGACCCTTGTTCCATTTTCTGAATAATCATATAATGAAACTTGACCCTTTCTGTTTCATTTTACTCTTTTAATTAGCTTCTTATCAGATAGGGTTATTTCTTCAGTGTGCAACACTACAGACAGCTTCTACCAATGTACCAGATTTAGCTATCTTATTAATTATAATAATCTCACTGAATCTTAATTCTGAACTACTTTGTAACTCGTGGATCAAACTAACAGTTTTTCCTACATAATAAATCATTAGAGCTAAAAGTTTGCCTTTTCTCTTTTGTGATCATTGAAAATTTTATCTCCCGATTCCACCACTTGCCTGAAATTTAGATGATTTGAATGTCAGATAGGATGGAGCGTAAAATGGACCCGTTGTCAATACGTTATTAATTCACATGCTATGGAAAATGCAACAATTGCTAAAAGAGTTGTTCTTATACAGCTTGGAATGTAGCAGATCAGAAGATTTTAGAAAGAACTGAATTCTGAGTCCTTGATCACAGTGTTATCCTAAACGGCCTAAACGGGCGGTTTAAACGCTAAACGGGATAACACCATCTATGTCGTTTAGCCCGTTTAAACACCGTTTAGCCCATTTAAATGCCATTTAGCCCCATTTAAACAGGCATTTAAACGCTAAACGATGGTTGACTGACTTTCCGTTTCCGTCTAGGAAAACATTGCTTGATCATTGTGCGTTAACCTTAGAGCAAGTTCAATAATTTAGCCAGCTGCTGGCTGTATGACCTCTTATAGCCTACCTCTCAGCCAACTATTATAATGGTGTACCCCTTCACATTTAAGATATGGCTCATTTATCTCTCTCACATAGATCTTTGGTTCTTGTTCCCAAGCTGGCTGTAAGCTTACAGCCAACCTCACCTCTCTCTCCTCTCTTCTCTCCACCTCATCATTTAGCCAACTTGCAGCCCACCATAATACTTGCTCTTAGGATCATTTGTTTGTCTGTTTGACTGTTTGTGGGTGGGGTGGGGGTTGGACCGGCGGAGTAGACCTACCGTATAAAATACTTCTGGTTCATCTAGATTTACTGAGCACCAGCATGTGGTTTTGCGGTATGCTATGATAGCTATGAATATAAGCACTCCTGTGTGTGGTGAGGTGTCGAGGATATGACTACATCAACTTCTAGGATATGATTACATCATGTTCAATGTAATCTAGTTCATACCTGGTCTTCAATGTAATCTAGTTCATACCTGGTCTTCAATGTAATCTAGTTTTTATCTAGGCTTCAATGTAATCGAGTTGTCATCAAATGTAATCTAGTTGTTCATATAATTAAGTTCTTCCTGGTTCTTCAATGTAATGGAGTCCTTCTATATTTGGAAGGATTGTTTTTTCCTGAGTGTCTGCTAATATCATTCTATCAAAAACATTATACCTGTTGGCAGTTTAAATAGCTTGGGTAACATGCAAATTGCATGAAAAACCTATTCTTTGTTTTCTGCTTTGATGCGCTCACAACTGATTCCAACCATCGCACACTGGGAACAGATCTTTCGATTGGCAAAGGATTAACCATTAGCATTTATGTGTCTGCAAAAATTCAGTTCAATTCATCTGGTCATGCAAGTTCTGAGGTTTAAAAGTTATGGAGGCATATATCAGAAATAGCTCTTTCTGCATGATGAACAGTTAAGATAGCCAGGAGCTGGAAGGTTTTTTGCTGGCGCTGAACAAAACATCAGCTGAGAGAGAGAACATGTTTGGTTCCTGCAGTTAGGCTGACGTCGGGTTGCCACAATGAGATTTATGGACCAAGTAGAACGTTTGGATTGGGAACAGATCCTCTGATATGTCAGTGCGAAGTTGAAGCTGCAAGTTCCGCATTGCCCATCCAAATTGCAGGAAGCAAGGCTGCAAAAAACAGAGTGGAGCTATAGGCCCAGGAGCATGAATGAGGAAAAACGGCATGAGGCCAGTGGAAAAGGGCGCGTAGGAGTTAATTGCCAGAAGGGACGACCTTCTCTGCTCTCCTATCATGTATACGTCTTCTCTAAATTCTCCTGCTGCCTTCATCATGATTGGCTCACTGGTATTGATATAACTTCCATCATCAGATTGCTTTGAACTTGATCAAGTTTCCCCTTTCCTCATGAAAGAAGCAGCCAGTTGGAATTTTATTATGTAGTATTGGGATGGAATGGGAGGCAAAACAGAGCACCCTGATTCCAATATGTAAGTGATACAACCCCACTCTGTTATTTTTTATGTGACCTCAATTGATGTTAGTTGTTTCAATTTCATATATTGATGTTCCTTGCTTGTGTTCTGCAACTGCACAAGTCTCCTGCACAAAAAATGCATATATCAATCGTTTTTTATCATCGATGGCCTAATACTGCATGTTTGCTTTGATGACCATGTCAACTGGTTGTGCCAAGTTGCCTGTCCTTCGCTGCATTGCTGCAAGATGGCCGCACGGTGGCGTGGCCTCTTCATGTCCAGATCTGTGTGTGGCCATTGCAAAAGAAAAAGAAAAGAAAAAAAAGGTAAGAAATCCCAACCAGTGCCTGCTTTCTTCTCAATTATCCCAATCATTTTTTTCCTTTCGAGCATTGAAGTCTCAAGTACTGCTGAAGGGACATTCAAAGAACCGAGGATATGTGGTTTCCTCTAGTCTATGTTGCATAGTACGCTGCTATAATTATCCCCATCAATCTTGTAGTTTCTTCTTCTGTGTAAGTTTCTGGAATTCAGTCTTTCATTGAAGTTTAGCCACATGAAGATTTTTAGCTTTTTGGTCACTTTAGCTTTCCAGATTCAGTTGAAAGGGGTTGGAGGTGTAATAGTTCGGAATGATAGCAGATAATACATTCTTGAAGAGTAATTTCCATTTTCGCAACAGAATTGCCATCTTTCTTTTTCATGGCTTTGCTGCTGTATTTGTTCAACTTTGTAGTTCCTCCAATGCCTGCTGGGATAATGGTATATGGAAGTGTGTCTGTGGAGTGCTATCTGCCAGAAACTGATATACATTTCAATATTTGCGAAGGAGAATAATCTAGGTTGTTGGTCCCTAAGATAAGATCCATTACAGGCATCATTCCACATCAGTATTGGCGTATTGCCAGTTGGACGCTTTTATTTCCCTTTGGCGACCATCTTTTTTCTGTGATCTTTACTAGCAAAATATAATTAGTGGGCTTATTAGTTTGGTAAAACTTGTCAAGTGAGTTGTTAGCAATATAATTGGTGGGCTTATTAGCAATATAATGTTGCATTAAGACTGTATATTGTTATGTTTGCGGTAAAGTATCATACCCTTCCTTGCTAATTGGGAACCTCTTTATTTCTTTTCGCAAAAATCAAGGAGCATACGTCACTAACAATGAAACTACATATACGAATACGAGATGTTTGGTCATAATTGAGAGTGGGTTCTCTTCATGGAGAATCTGTAGTAAATGAAATTCGTTTGAGTAGAACATAGGTCACTACTGATATCCATGTGTTTTCTCTCTCTCTCTCTCTCAATATTCACAAGTGTCTGTTTGTTTAGGACTGTCATGGTAATCTTTTTTGTACATGTATAACAAATTTCATATTTAGTTTCTTTTTCCCCAAAACCTTTTCCATAAGCCTAATTTCAAAGTGCATATGGTGGTCATTGATGCCTTTTCTTTTCTGTTTATCTTACTGATATGGGTTCCACATGTTTGTTGGTTTTATAATGGCAGCAAGGAAAACAGAAGCAGATGTTTGAGGAAATAGGAAAATGATAAGGAAGACTGCGAGGTACTATTATCTTGGAACAAGTTGTCATAGATTTCTTGGCTGAGATAGTTTTCTGATTGGTTTTGTGAAAAAGGTTCTTGGTCTGGGATGTTTATCAGTCTTGAGTATCCAGATGGTTTTGTCATTGTTTCTGTGAGTTACATCTTCAGTGTGGCTGTTTCTGATTGCCATTGCACCGATCTCTTGATCACCAATATTTAGCATCTAGTGCTACTGATTTATGTGCCACTTGAATATCTGTATGAATGTCTGAGCTATCTGAAAAGTAGCTGTGATGATTGAACAATGCATTCTCTCGTATAGCCAGATTTAATATGTGAAGTATTCAGATTTAAGATTATACTTGCAGGTTATTCTTATCTTTCTTTCGGTGCTAACTAACGTTCTACATCAGCGTGTAGAGATCTGGGAAATGATGGCTGCTGCAGGGTTCGTCCCTAGATGCCAGAGGTGTGTGGGGCCTCCAGCAGGCTGCGTACAGTACTTGCCGGGGCCAGTTGCATCTATGCTAGTGAGAAGTATATCACCATCGCGAATAACGACTTTGATGCGGATCAAGGTCCCAAGCATTGGCGACGAAGATGCAACCGCTCCTTGCCGACATTGAGAGAGATCCGAGCAAGCTGCTTCAATGTAGACCGTTGTTGCCGGTTCTATGTGTCCAAGTTTGTGCGAAGTTAGCAATAATATTAGCTTGCTAGAGCACTGTATTGTAGAAACCACTACATGTTTAGTCCCTTGAGTGGTTTCCCGTAATTAGGGACAATATATGATGTATAATGTATTACAGCCAGCTTGTCATGATTTGTCTTCCGGCATCAGAGATGGTTGTGTTACAAAATTTGCGAAATACAAAGTTTCATGAATAATGGTATTAATAATAGTTGTTTAAAACAAATATTATTTCTATCTTGTGCGAACAAGATAAGGTGTATCCGGGAAATGGAATTATATATGAAAAAATATCATAAATGAATAGATGTTGATTTTGAAAAAAATCTACCTCACCCCAACCTATGAGGGGTGGACTACATAACCCCCAATCTATGAAATGATACATATCACCCTTTGAACTTTCTAAAACAAGTCAAATTACCCCCTAAATCAGTCTTAAAAAATCATTATAAATCACAGAAAAATCATAAAATAGAAAATTCAATTGTATTAGACTCTAAATGAGTAGATGTATCCAATGAACATATAATATGATATGTTTTAGTATATATTTTTTTGTTATAACTTTAGATCTGTTTTTCTTCATAGCTATAAAAAATGGTACTAAAGCATATCATATTATATGTTTATTGCATATGTCTACTCATTTTAAAGTTCACACAATTGGATTTTCCATTTTATGATTTTACTGTGATTTACTATGATTTTTTAAAACTGCCTTAGGGGTAATTTGACCTGTTTTAGAAAGTTCAGGGGGTGATTGTTGTAAAGGACATTCATGTATGTGTTCACACTTGGAATATTCTCTAGATTGGAGGGTAATCTCGGAATGTAAAAGTTCCTTCATCTCGTTATAAAAGGGGTTCAAGGGTACGTGTAAAGGGATTCACAACTTTTGAGCGAGAACAAACTTTCGGAGATTCCCTGTCTCCAAGCTCCTGCTTTTGTGCATTCGTTCAGGAATCTTGCTTCACTTGTGTTAAGGGCCCCTTCCGATTTTCTGACCCCTAACATTGGCGCCACCGTGGTCTCAGCCGATAAACAACTTACGATGCCCCCACAGAAGAAGTTCAAGAAGAACACACCTGCTGTGGCTAACCAGGAAGATCATCATGTCGAAGAAGACAATGGAAACTTTCTCACAACAGAACCTTCGCAGATCTCAGACCAGGGAAGGAGAGCAAAACTCGAAGCCCTACAGAAGGCACGAGGTGAGAAAACTGTGCATACTTTGGAAGCATTTACTGAAGAAGAAGCTGACGAGGAAGATGACGAGGTTGTGGACAAAGAACTAGAAACAGTGAACCAAAAAGTATTGAAGCAATGGAGAAAGAAAGATTCGCAAATCAGCTGGAAGCAAAAAGAAGAGTTTCAGAGAAACTAGAGAAACTCAACTAGGGAAAAGAACAACTAGAAAAAATGCAAAGAGAAATTGATGAAATGAAAGAGCAAGAAAACAATTCACTATGGTGTGATTCGCCACACCAGAACTCTGTCCAGCACAAAAGAACCCCAAGAGAAAACTTTTTCATGGGCAATGGAATCTCGTCATTCGCAGACCCAGAGTCGCCACTTTCATTAGGGTTGCAAAAAACACCATGGCCAACGAAGTATAAACCAGTTTCTCTCCTGAAATACAATGGATATGGACACTCTAGGAAGTTCATTATGAGCTATGAAGCAGCTATAAATTCAGCAGGAGGAGATGATGTTGCACTGGCCAAATCTTTTATCATTGCTTGTGAAGGTCTAGACCTCAACTGGTATTCCTATTGCCTCCACATTCAATCTGCAGCTGGATTGATCTCAAGGCAAAATTCATTCAGGCATTTCAAGTGTTTCTTGAAACGTCTGCAAAGCCATCGGACCTCTTCAGTTGCAAGCAAAGAGACAGGGCGCCACTACAGAGCTTCGTGAGAACATCCATGCAACAAAAGTCCCAAATTCCGGGAACAGATGACAAAACAACAACCAAGCATTAATCAAAGGTCTGACTCCAGGACCAACCGCTTCGCACTTAACCAGAAAAGAACCTCAGAGCATTGAAGAACTCTTCGACGAACTAGAACAGTACATCAAGTCTGATGAAGATCACCGAAAAAGAGTTACTAAGCGAAATCAAGCAAGGCAAGGCAATAGAGGAACAACATGGTGACCTCAGTTCCAAACACCATGAAACATCAATGATGTGGAAAATCCTCAGTTCACCCAAGATAATAGACCAAGCACAAGAGGAGGTTTTTCATCAAGAGGAAGGGGAAGAGGAAGAGGACCTCCGAAGATCCAAAATCATGACGCAAGAGACCTATACTTTTACTGCAGATTTCATGGGAGAGGTCACAACACCAAAGCTTGCCCAGAAACTAGAAAAAACATTGCAAGAATCCAACAAGAGAAAACCATGATGAACATTGCCTCCACAATGTCGAATCAGTTCCGTCAAAACTTCTAGCGACTGCAGCTCATGGGTCCTCAGCCAACCCCAATTTCGATTCAACAATTTCAACAAGCGCAATCATCATGGCAGCCTTCGCAACAGTTTTTCCCTCAATCTGAGGCGATTCAAACTATTTAGCAGCCACAACCAATTCAAGAGATGTTGCTGCCACCACTAGTCAATTCAGTAAAGCTAGAGTCAAGTGCAAGAGGCCACAATCCGAAAGCACTGCCTCCTTTCGGGGCTATCATGCCTACCACGGGAGGCTCGGCCATGGAGTTCGAAACAAAGAAGAAGAGAAACAACTACTTCAGATCTGTGAATACAGTCATCAACGACGGTCTAGCGGCGCGACCAGAATGGGCCAAGGTGCCGATAACATTCACCTAACAAGATTTCAGGTTGAAACCAACTGACCACAATGATGTTATGGTCATCGAGGTGAATATCGCCAGATGGGTGATTGGAAAAATCCTGGTGGACAATGGAAGTTCGGTAGATATTCTATTCATGAAAACCTTTGAGATAATGAGCTTGAGTCCACACATGCTGCAGCCACCAGAATACCCATTGCTGGGTTTCGGAGGAAAGTCAATCAAGCCAGCAAGAAAGATACCTCTTCCAGTAACCTTTGGAGATCTGGACAATGCTAGAGCCGAGACTCTAACTTTTGAGACAATGGAAGTTCGGTAGATATTCTATTCATGAAAACCTTTGAGATAATGAGCTTGAGTCCACACATGCTGCAGCCACCAGAATACCCATTGCTGGGTTTCGGAGGAAAGCCAATCAAGCCAGCAAGAAAGATACCTCTTCCAGTAACCTTTGGAGATCTGGACAATGCTAGAGCCGAGACTCTAACTTTTGATGTAGTCAACATGTATCGTCCCTACTTCGCAATCTTCAGCAGAGGATTCATCAACAAATTCGACGCCGTGATAAGGCAACAATTTATGTGCATGAAAATCCCAACACCCAAAGGGGTCATCGCAGAATTTGGTGTCATTGAGAAGGGCTTCACACCAGGTCAAAGCAATGTGCATCAACTGAACTCCACTGAAGAAAAGAAAGAACCCTATATTGAGGCCAGGAGGGATAAAGAAAAAGTTGAAATAGCATCCAATGGCGAAACAAAGAAAATATATCTAGATGACATGCTAGATAGAGCAATAGTAATAGGCGCTCATCTTAGCCATGAAGAAGAGAAAGATCTCATCAAGTTCCTGAACAAGAATAAAGATGTTTTCGCTTGGTCAGCGAAAGACTTGCAAGGTGTTGACAGGGACATTATCGAACATGCCCTAGACACAGATGAGAAAATAACTCCGAATAAATGGAAACTCAGGAAAATGTCCAAAGAAAAGGCCAAAGCAGTAGAGGCTGAAGTACAGAGGCTTCAAGATGCCAAAGTGATTAGGGAAGTCATGTACCCTGTTTGGCTGGCTAACATTGTCCTGGTAAAGAAGAAGAATGGGAAGTGGAGAATGTGTGTGGACTTCATAGATCTGAACAAGGCTTGCAAGAAAGATGATTTCCCACTTGAAAGGGTGGACAAGGTTGTTGATGATGCTGCGAACAACGCAATGCTTTCACTCCTGGACATGTTCTCAGGATACCACCAAATCAGGGTGCAAAGAGAAGATGAGGAAAAAACAATTTTTACTACACCCTTCAGAACTTATTATTTCGTTAGAATGCCAAAGGGCCTGAAGAATGCCGGATGCACTTTTTCAAGAATGATAGCAATAGTGCTTCATCCTCAGCTTCGGAGAAATATTCTAGCATATGTTGATGACATAATCGTCAAGAATGTTCAAAGAAGTGATCACATCGGCGATTTGGTGGAAACCTTTGCGAATCTCAGATCAGCAAATCTCAAGTTGAATCCCGACAAGTGTGTTTTTGGCATTCAGAAGGGAAAGGTCTTGGGCTGCTTGGTTTCGACAAAGGGTATTGAAGCAAACCCTTACAAAATCAAGGCATTTGTTGAGATGCAAAAGCCCGTTTCAGTGAAAGACGTACAAAAATTGACAAGGAGAGTGGCTGCCCTTAACAGATTCATACCCAGAGCCATAGAGAGAAGGTTGCCTTTCTTCCAAGTTCTCCGAAGTTTCAAGAATTTTTAGTGGTCTAAATCTCAGAAGCAAGCTTTTCAAGAATTTAAAGATTACTTGTCAAACATGACTAAGCTATGCCCCCCAGAGCCAAAATCACCACTTTTGCTATACCTGTCTTCTTCTAATTCAGACGTAAGTGTTGTGCTAGTACAAGAGAAAGAAGAGGCTAGAAAGTTGAAACAAATCCCTGTATATCTCGCTTCAGAGGCTATTTCAGGATCCAAACTTTTTTACTCTGAACTATAAAAGATAGCGCATGCAGTCGTTATGGCAGCAAGAAAATTGAGGCACTACTTCGAAGGTCAAAGAATAAGAGTTATCACGAAACAACTGCTGGATGACTTGTTCACAAGCAAAGAGGCATCAACCCGAATTGTCAAGTGCGCTGCTAAACTATCAGAATACACCGTGGACTTCGAAAAAAGAAGTGCAATTAAATCGCAAGTCTTGGCAAATTTTGTCGTGGACTGGACATCACCAACTCATAATCTTGGGGAAGATATATTCACGCAATGGGTGGTGCATTGTGATGGCGCTTGGTGTGACAAGGGTGTCGGCGTAGTAGCAATCGTAACATCTCCAACTGGAGTTGTAATAAGATATGCCGCCAGACTTGATTTCACAGATGATGTGCATTCTACGAACAACACAACTGAATATGAGGCTCTACTCCTATCTTTGAGAAAGATGAAAGCTTTGGGCCAACAAACTTTTATGATCAAGACAGATTCCAAAGTCATTCAAGAACACATAGAGAAAGAGAGCGAAGCAAGGAATCCAGTTCTAGTGAAATATCTTGAGAAAGTCAGAGAAATGGAGAAGCATTTCAAGGGCTACTCAGTCCATCATATACCAAGAAATGACAACAACGAAGCAGACAAACTAGCGAAAGCAGCAGCTCAGAACCAAGCAATGCCTCCGGACGTGTTCTTCGAAATCATCAAAGAACCATCCATCAAAGACGCAAAGCGAAAAACTATGAACAGTATAGAAACTCACGATTGAAGGGCTGAAATGATGGCATACCTGAGGGGCCACTACGAACCCCAAGATGAGTTGGAGGAAAAAAAGGCTAAGGCAAACAGCAAGAGGATACGCTGTAGTGAATGGGGAACTTTACAAGTCCAGATTTACTGAACCGTGGTTAAGGTGCATAACCTCCAAAAAGTGTGTAGAACTTCTCAAAGAAATTCATAGTGGAATTTTTGGTGCGCACATAGGCACAAGAGCACTAGCGGGCAAAGCAATAAAGCAGGGATTCTTTTGGCCCTCCATAAACTTGATGCAAAGAAGCTAGTTCACGAATGCGAAGCCTGCCAAAAAACAACGAATCAGTAGAACTTATCATCTATGCAAGTTCATCTAATTCCACCATTGTGGTCTCTACAAAGGTGGGGAATGGACTTGGTTGGGCTATTGCCGACAGCTAAGGGGAATTGCAAGTTCACAGCTGTTGCAGTCAATTATTTCACCAAGTGGGTGGAAGCGAAGGCATTGACGAATATCACCGCACCAACAATTCAAAAATTCTTCTGGCAGAACATAATCTGCAGATTCTAAGTTCCCAGGGAGTTAACAATGGACAATGGAAAATAGTTTGACTGCTATTCCTTCAAAGAATATTGCGAGATGGTGGGCACTCATGTGAAATATTCCTCAGTTTATCACCCGCAGTCCAATTGGGCTGTGGAAAGGGCGAATGGGCTGATCTTTTCGGGAATCAAGAAATGCTTGTATGATCAGAAGAAAGGGCAAGTGGATAGATGAATTGCCAAAAGTAATCTAGTCTCACAACACAACAGTGTCAAGGGCAATAGGTTTCACACCATTTCGCTTGCTATTCGGCACTGAAGCAATGACACTGGAAGAAATCAAGAATGAAAGTTTAAGAGTTCAGAAAGCAAAAGAAATCGAAGAAGTTGACATGAAGATAGAGAAGGACATGATTGAGCTCACAATCCTCGAAGCTTCAGAGAACATTGAAAAATACCAAAAGGAAACCAAGGCATGGAAAGATAAGAAAATAGTCAGGAAAGACATAAAGAATGGTGATTTAGTGCTGAAAAGAAAGAAAAATTGGGAGAATCTCGGGAAACTTCAGGAATCTTGGGAAGGACCCTACATAGCAAAAGAAACTAGAATGCCAGGAGCTTTTCACTTAACAGACCAAACCAGCGAAGAACTACCGCATTCGTGAAATACAGACAACTTGAAGAGGTACTACCCTTGAGAATCATAAAAGTAGGCAAATTTAGTATTCAACATTTCTTTTCGCAAATTTAAATTCCATAAAATTGTAAAAACCTAAACCACAGAGCTATAAGTGGTTTCAGGAACAAAAATATTTACTTCTCACATTTACCTTAGAATAAGAAGGACCGACTCTTTTCCTTGCAAAGAGGGCCCTAAATCAAGGGGCAAGGTTTTTAACGAGGCGGATCCTATGTAAATACTCTTTGTGACATATATGAAAAGAGTTTTCCCCCAAGTTTTGCATCTTACGAGAATTCCATCGTATGAAATAAAAGTTCGTGAAAGGCTCCGTGATAGCCGAAATTCCATCGTATGAAAGAAAAGTTCGAGAAAGGCTTCATGATAGCCGAAATTCCACTGTATGAAAGAAAAGTTTGTGAAAGGCTCCGTGATAGCCGAAATTCCATCGTATGAAAGAAAAGTTCGTGAAAGGCTCCGTGATAGCTGAAATTACATTGTATGAAAGAAGAGTTCACGAAAGGGCTCCCTGATAGCCGGGATTACGGAAGTGAAAGAGAAGTTTTAAGAAGAGGCTCCTTGATAGCCGAAGCCTCCGAGAAAACCTAGATCCACTACGTGAAAACCTCAAATAGGTCGCGCAACATTTGTAATGGGCCCTTAACGCCCGTTACATCCACCCACATCTGTAACAGTTGTTGTTTGGCGCCCGTTACCTATAAGCACGCTAGGACGACCCCGGGGTTGGCCTCCACAACGCCCGTTACCAATGTGGACTTCTAGTAATGGGCTTCTTAAACGCCCGTTACATAAATTCTTTGTAACAGATGTTAAAAGAGACCGTTACAAATGTTAAACCTATCGGTAACAGGCTTGTAAAGTCCGTTACCGATCAATGCCCTATAAGTAATGGTCTGCTTAAGTCTGTTACCGATCGCTACCGTATTGGTAACGGGCTATAAAGTCCGTTACCGGTAATTTCGTACTGAAGCGCTTGTAGGATGCGTCTCCTTTGATTGCCACCCAGGGTCGCCTTTTTTCTCACATCGGAGACGCACATTGTTATCTCGTCTGTGTCTTCTCCTTCAGACACCACTCACTCTCTCTCCACAGAAGGCCACTCCTGTTCCGACAACAATACTCGCTCTCTCTCCTCAGAAGGTCACTCGCTCGATTTGTGCGCTCAGATGTCCCCATCGGCCTGTCCCGTTCGCCGCAGCCAGCTATGCATGCTCTAAGGATCGCGCTTACTTTCTCTCCTTAGAAAGCCGGCACTGCAGCAGGTCGGCCGGCCGCGCGTGTGCACGACGGCGAAAGGGGTTAGAGCGGACGTCGGTCGCCGCGGCCGCGACGCCGCCTCTGATATCCTCCTCGGCCGCGCTCGCCTCATACAATGTCCTTGTCAAGGTGGAAATTAATTGGCCCCTCTTATTGAAATTCTTCAGCTGTCCTAATCCTCTTGTGCGTTATCAGTTTTTTTGTGTGATGAATTATGCTCATTTGGTGTATGGAATGCAGATGGCGTCTATTGTTCGGGCTTGGATGTACAGACAACCCCAAGAAGATTAGGATAATTTCTTAAGCAGGGTCAATGGTTTTCTAAATCAAGCAGAGGCGGATATGAGAAACCATGGTGTTCAGGCAATGCTTTGCCCCTGTATTGATTGTCACAACCAAAAGAAATTCGCACAACGGGAAATCATTTTTCATCATTTGGTCACACGTGGTTTCACAAAAAATTACACGTGGTGGAATAAACATGGTGAGAAAGGCCTTAATGAACTCGAAGCATGCTGCCTAAATGAAGGTGAAGTGCGACACCATGCTACCGACCATGATGAAGACCTTGATGACAATGGACTTTTTTAGGGAAATGAACCATTATTCCCACCAGATGTGTTGAGGCCTGAGGATATCACTAATCAAGAAGTTAGGGGCTTCGATGATGGTGAGGTGTTGCAATGTGTGCACAATGTTGATCAAATGTTGCGGGATGTTGAGTTTCAACGAGTGTACACACCTTCTGAATTAGGGAGGCTGAAGAAGTTCATTGAAGATTCAAAGAAACCCCTCCATCCTGATTGCCAGAAGTACTCTCACCTTTCTGGTGATCTAAAACTTCTGCAGCTTAAGTCAGATCATGGTTGGAGTAACAAACGTTTCAAACATCTATTGGATGTGCTTAGAGACATGCTACCTGAAGGAAACCAAATAGCAGAGTCTGTCTATGAGGCGAAGAAGATAATCTGTCCTCTGGGAATAGAGGTTGAAAAAATCCATGCATGCAAGAACAATTGTGTACTGTTCCATGGAGATTATGCAGACCTTGACAAGTGTCCCAAGTGTGGCTATGATCGGTACAAGAGGAAAAAGGATGGTGGAGATGATAATAATGCTGATGACGAGAACGAGCCCAGCGAGATCAGAGGCAAGAAGAAGGCTAACAGAGGGGCTCCTGTGAGGATGGCATGGTATTTTTGCATCATTCCTCGGCTGAGAAGATGGTTCGCAACACGAAAGGAGGCCTAACTCTTGCATTGGCATGAAGAAGGCCAAAAAGGAGCTTAATCATAAGAAAGGTGGCAAGTTTAGGCATCCCGCAGATGCAGTGCAATGGGGTAACATTAATACCCACTTCCCATGGTTTGACGATGCAAGGAGCATACGGTTTGCTGTGAGCACAGATGGCATGAACCCATTTGGTAACTAGAGCTCAACACATAGCACCTGGCCTGTAGTGCTGTCGTTGTACAACCTTCCACCCTGGCTATGCAAGAAACAGAAATATATAATGCTGACAATATTGGTCTCCAGGCCAAAGCAACCTGGTGACCATATTGATGTCTACTTGAAGCCACTAGTTGATGACTTGAAGATACTGTGGAAGCCTGGTGTGCCGGAGGTTTGGGATGAGTACAAGCGTGAGGAGTTCACAATGCATGGCATGTTGTTCACCACCATCAATGACAACCCGACTCATCGCAACCTCTCTGTCCAGAGTAAAAGGAAAGGTGCAGCTTGCCCACACTGCTTGGAAGATACTTGCGCAATATGGCTAAGACATTCAAAGAAATACGTATTTATGGGGCACCGTCGTTTCCTCGGCAAGAAACATCCATACCGGGCCATGGATTGTCAGTTTAATGGGGAAAAGGAGAATCGAGAGGCGTCGTTGCATGTGACTGGAGATCTGGTCCACTTGAAAGTCAAGGACATCAAAACTATCGAGGAGTTACCAAAATTGACTGAAAAAACCCTTGTCAAAAAAAAAAGAAACGAGATGGCGAAGAAGAAGGATTGTGGAACAAGAAATCAATTCTATGGGAGCTAGAGTATTGGCCGATGTTGGATGTGCGTCATTCGATTGACAACATGCACGTCAAGAAGAATGTGTGTGAAGCTACTTGTGGAACATTGCTACAACAGAAGTCCAAAGGAAAAGATCATAAAAATGTAAGGGAGGATCTAAAAGATCTGGGCATTAGGCTGGAGCTCTATGCAGAGGAAACAGAGACGGGTACGAAACTTCCCATTGCTGCAACCACCTTGTCAAAGGCAGAGAGAAAAGAATTCTATCAGTTTTTGCATGATTTGAAAGTACCTTCAGGCTTCTCATCAAACTTCAAGAGGCTAGTGTAAGTGAAGGACATGAAAAATGAATTTCAACTTGATGAAATCTCATGTTTGTCATGTGTTGATGACAACTCTTCTTCCAGTTGCACTTAGAGGTATCAAGACAGAACTGGTTCGCGACGTAGTCACGAGCTTGTGTTTATTCTTCAATGCAATAGAACAGAAGGTGATTGATGAGGAAAAACTATTGGACTTGGAGAGGAGGCATTTCGAGACCCTATGCCTGCTTGAAGCTACCTTCCCACCGTCATTCTTTGATCTCATACTGCATCTAACAGCACACCTCGTGAGAGAAATCTGGTTCCTTGGCCCATCTTACCTTCATCAGATGTTTCCATATGAGAGGTTCTATGGATTCCTAAAATCATTGGTACATAACCGGTTATTTCCGTAGGGAGCCATTGTTCGTGGCTACGAGACCATCGAAGCAATGAAGTGGGCCATGCGTTATATGGACCCACAAAACCCCATTGGCGTGCCTCGCTCACGGCATGAAGGTAGGCTTTCAGGTGTTGGGACCATGGGGAAAAGGTCAGTCACTCGGATGCATATGCCTTCCAAAAGGCTCATTTCACCGTGATACAATAACTGCACCTAATTACACTGTTTGCCATTGAGCACAAACGACAACTACGTGAAGACAAACCCTAACGGTTGTAGGGCTTGGCTTGCAAAGATGCACATGTAAGGTTTCAGCAGGTGGCTCCGAGATTATGTCGAGACATGCAGAAATAATGCTGTAATTACTGACGAGATAAGGAATCTAGCAGCGGGGCCACTGTTCACTGTTACAAGATACGAAGGAATAGATACCAATGGATACACATTCCACACCATGACCCAGGATAAAAAGAGCGTCTATCAAAATAGTGGTATCAAAATAGTGGTGTGCGTGTACGGGTCGTCGTTGACAACAATCATGACGATGAGATGACACGGAGATAGACACATATTATGGTCAAATAGAGGAGATATGGGAGCTTGATTATGTAGGATTGAAGGTACCATGTTTCGGTGTAGATGTGTCACCAATGGGAAGAGAGCTGTGAGCAAGGACAAATATGGTTATGTTAGTGTTGATCTCCGGGTCTTTGGTTACAAAAATGAATCGTTTGTCTTCGCCAACGATGTTGAGCAAGTGTTCTATGTACTTAACGTTGCAAAGAAGAACTGGTCTGTGGTTATGCCTGGAAAAAAAGGATTGTGGGGATTGAAAATGTTGTTAAGGAGGAGGAATACAACCAGTTTGATAAAATTCCATCCTTTGACACTTCATACAAGCCCCAACTCTTGGGAACTAACAAAACACCGTACTTGCAAAGCGACCATAGTGAGAAAATCCATATACAGAAATCAAGGAAGAAAAAGCAAGCCTGATGTCTGCTGAATCCTTTTTGTAATGCCAGAGGATGTGTCTATTGGTGGAAATGGAATCCATTTTGCAATATAAAGGATGCGATGTATTGGTGGAATTTCAATCCTTTTTGTAATATATGGGATGTGGTGGAATTTGAATCCTGCTTGTAATATATTCTGCCAAAGATACTACATATATTCTATTTATATTCTGCTTCAGTTTAGTAACGGGCAAGAGACGAGGATTAACAAACCCACGTCGCCTTTGTAACGGGCAAGAGACGAGGACTAACGAACCAACGTCGCCTTTGTTATGGGAAAGATGTGCGAAATCACGAACAGATTACATCAAAAGAGACACCGATTAGAGCATCTCCAAGAGTTTGCCAAATTTTACTTGGCAAATCTTGTTCTTTGCCAACTTCTAAAAAGATATGCAAAGTAACAAAAGAGTTCATCTCCAACAATCTAGCATAATTTCAATTGCCAAATCCAGATCTAACTTACATCAGGAATCTTGCGAGAAAGAAGTTGATTTGCCAAACTGTTGGAGTTGCTCTTAGCCAGCCCCCGTCGGCTTGTTCTTCTGAAGGATCAGATGGCGACTAGAGAGGGGGGGGGAGTGAATAGGAGCCGGTAAAAATTCTTCTCAAAGAACCCGGCCTATACCCTAGTCAAATCCCGGTCACACACAAGCGATGGATCGAATCACACACCAATCGCCAAGACAACGAGGTTATGGATCAACCTCTAGTCCTAGGAACGATTCCTTGAAGCATACGCGGAAGCACAAGAGGGGAAGAGAGGAATCGAACCAAGAAGCAAAGCACACAGGCTCTGGCGGACCGTCCGGCCAGGAGAGGCGGACTGTCCGCACGGGCCACGCGGACCGTCCACCAAAGTACTGCGGACTGTCCGCACAGGTACGGCGGACCGTCCGGCCTGGGTCGCCGACTGTCCGTTAAAACCAACAGAACCACCAGAAGCGAACCCCGAAAAACGGACCGTTCGCGGGGAGCACGCGGACTGTCCGCCAGGCACCCGCGGACCGTCCGCCCGCTGCTGCGGACTGTCCGAAACCACTTCCAACCAAAACTCAAAACCAAAATGGATCGAAAGCGAAGCCAAGCAAGAACACGAAGAACACGTGAAGAACACTATTCACGCGGACCGTCCGCCAGACCCTCGCGGACCGTCCGCCAGGCACGGACATAACTGAAAACAGCCCGACCCCGAAAGTCCACTCCCCCAAATCATCATCGGATTTCCCAAACGGTAGAAGCTGTAGAGACAAGGGTTTGGGGACTTGAAAAGCGTCACACAAGGATTCTATAGCCCAAAAATCTTGCCTCCTAACTCCCTAAATCACCGGGAATCGCGAATCCTTTGAGCACCACCAAAAGCTAGAGCACCTAACGAAAATCCTCGAATCGGAGTGGTTTCCCGGCGTTTGAGGGCACAAGATCAATCACAAAGATGCACGAGACATCCATCCATGTTTCCCTCAAAGAAATCCGGGGAGAAACCCACTCAAATCCGCGGAATCAGTCCAAGAACAAAGGCACGAAAACAAGCACAAAAAGACCATGAAAAACACAACTCCGAATCTTCTATACAAACCAGGAAAGATTCACAAGGTCTAGCATGCCGCCCTAGCATCCATCCCTCTCAACAAATCTCTCATGAAGCTCTCATGGTAGCCTAGAGAAAATGGAGAAGAAAATAGCTACGAAAATGAAAAATGGGAAGGGGGGGGGAATGAAACCCTAAGTCACACACAGAGAGAGAGAGCCACTCACACACCCTCATGGCTTATATATCGGGTCCCGCTGGAGTGGTAAATGACTCGACTACCCCTAACTTAACTACTGGCGATACAACGCACGCAGGGGCATTCAGGTAATGTTTGTGGGTCTTGCCATCGGACGGCCACGCCTTTGCCGCACCTCGCGTCCTCCTGACGCAAGCCATGCGATCCCGCCGCGTGTCCTCCGCTTCGAAGCTTCCCGACACGCCCGGATCCCGTCTCCGTCGTGTTGGGCCCTCGGACTTGGTTTTGAGGCCCAAACCAAGAAACTGTCCTCCGATGGTTTTGTGGGCAAACCACCAAACCCCGCGTGCTCGGTCCGGCCTCCCGCCAAACCACTTGACTCGACCGCCACCTTGCACCGGCTCGATTGTCCATGACTTCGTCTTGCTCGTGTCGCCACCATGTGGCCCGCACCCAGTCTCGCTGTCCACCGGGTCCCTCGAACCGAGCCTACTTGTCTCTCCTTCTCCAGGAGGCCCCTCAAGGCTGAAGACCTTTTGCGCCCGTTCTTCACCTGCAACAACACGAACTAGGCCGCAGCCTACACCTGCGCACTAAGCCAAGAGTCAGTCCAACACCCGTTGTCAATCACTCATCACTGAGGAGCGGTCATCCATTGACCACTGGGACACTCCTGGTCCTCAATCTCCCCCCTTGATGAGTGCATTGACAAGACACAACGCGAAATGAAATTCAGAGAAAGAAAGAAAGGAAGAAGAAAGAAAACAAAGAAGCTCAACTCATGACCAAAACCAAGGAAAGGCAAAGAAAGGTCACAAACCAAGCAAAGCACAAACTCCACACTGAGATCAGCAAGAAAGCTCCCCCTGAACATGTGGATGCAAACTTCCAAATTTTAGCTCACCTCTTCTGAATTTTCATTAAGCTCACCTCTTCTCCCCCTTGTTGACAATGTATGAATCAAGGTGAAAATGCAGAAATGCAAAACAAAGCATATAAACATCTACATGAGCTTCTCAAATAGGCCAAATCTAGTGTCAAAGGCTAAAAATGAGACAAAGATCACACATATGAATCATAGCATAGTTAAAGCATTGCCACAAGTAATATATGAAAATACAAGCATGTGACAAAGCAAAATTTTCAGATTTAAGCAGTTTTACCAAAAGAAGGCTCGCTTCACATGTAAAAGCCTATCCATGTCACACTTGAGCCACAAACATGCATATCAGTCAAAGATCATACAAGGATATCAAATTCTCAGCATAAGATCATGGTAAACACCCATAAAGCAAAGCATGTCATGTCAAAGCTCATGAGCCTTGTGTCCACTTCGGGGAGACTTCTCCACTGGTGAACATCATGCAACATGTTTTGCACCCATATGTGAAAGATAAGACATTTTAAGCATAGACATGATGGATGGAGCATTTTTCAAGCATACACACTTCTTTTCAAGATTAATTCATTTCATGGTACATGAAGTGCCTTTGCGGCAAAAAGAAGCTTATGCTCCTCCATGAATGCAACATAGGCTAAACATTCACAATGATATTCGGCCTTTGGCCCAAATGCAAGAAAAAGACATCCAAGCACAATCTAAGCATAGAAAGCACATTTAGACCAAAACGTGACATGGATACACTACTACAGATGAGTGGAGCACATTTCACCAAAATTAGTCAAGATTAGCATTTATTTCAAAAAGGGGTATCTCACCACACATATATCTCAAATATTCCAAGAGCATAGCCTCACATCACCATTTCTCCACACATATGACCAATATCTCACAAATAGCCAAAGAGACTCAAATAAGGCATATGAAAGAAGCTCATCATCCTAAAATGCAATATGAGACAAATGCAACATGATATATGACAAGATGGCTATCCTACCATGGTTTATACATCAAGCAAAGCATGTATATACAACAAAGTAAACATGGTATGATACATATGGTACAAAAGAAAAACCCCCCAAGAATCAACTAGAAAGGGCAACAAACCCAAAGTTCCCCCCGCAAGCGCACAAATGTAGCTTGGTCGAGAGGCTTTGTAAAGATGTCGGCTAGCTGATCTTGGGTAGGGACATGAATCAACACAATGGTTCCTTTTTCCACATTGTCCCTCAAGAAATGATACCTCACTTCTATGTGTTTGGTTCTGGAGTGAAGCACTGGGTTTTTAGCTACGCTTATGGCACTGGTGCTATCACAAAGAAGTGGGATCCGGGTGCACTCCTCACCAAAGTCTCTCAAAGTGTATGAAATCCACAACGGCTAGGAACAACAACTCGCGGCCGCAACATACTCCACCTCGGTGGTAGACTGAGCTACACTAGACTGCTTGCGGGAAGACCATGAAACCAACGAAGACCCAAGAAACTGGCAAGTACCAGAAGTAGACTTCCTCTCGACTCGACAACCAGCAAAATCCGCATCGGAAAAACCATCAAGAGAAAGAGTCGAGGAGGACGAATACCAAAGGCCGAGACCAGGGGAAGACTGTAGGTACCTGAAGATCCTCTTGACGGCCTGTCGATGTGATGTCCTCGGCGAAGCCTGAAAACGAGCGCACAGACACACACTGAACTGTATGTCTGGCCTCGTCGCCGTCAAGTAGAGGAGGGAGCCGATCATGCTCCTGTACTCCCGCTGGTCCACTGGTTCTCCGTCCTCGTCCGCATCCAAAGTGGCCGTACTCCCCATGGGAGTCGACATCGGCTTCACATCTTGCATCTGGAACTTCCTCAACATGTCTTTCGTGTACTTGGTCTGGTGCATGAATGTTCCATCCTTCACTTGCTTGATCTGCAGCCCGAGAAAGTACTGCAACTCACCCATCATGCTCATCTCGAACTCCCTGCTCATCTCATCTGCAAACTTGGCAACAAGGTTATGTGACGAGCCACCAAAGACAATATCATCCACGTATATCTGAACAATCAACAAGTCATTTCCATGCTTGAGGAGAAATAGGGTCCTATCCACGGTACCCATCACAAACCCTCTGCTCAACAGAAAACCTCTCAATCTCCCATACCAAGCACGGGGCCCCTGTTTCAGCCCATACAGAGCCCTTTTCAACCTGTACACCCTGTGGGGGTACAACTCACTCTTGTCTTCCAAGAAAAACACCCAGGCATAGTGAGAGTAATCGTCCACCACAACAAGGACATAGCACTTCCCACCCACCGAGCGAACTCGAGCTGGCCCAACAAGGTCCATATGCAACAGCTCTGTCGGACGCTCGGTCATGACATCGTTCAGGGGTGGATGGGGAGTGGCTACCATCTTGCCATGCCTACACGGAGCACAACCCAAATCCTTCTCAAGCTTCAACCTCGGCAATCCTCAGACAAGGTCAAGATCACTCAAGCGGGAAACCAAATCAAAGCTCAAGTGTCCCAACCGCCTATTCCATTTCCACAAATCAGAAGAAGGACCAGCCATCAAACAGCGAGCAGGACCCAAAGAACGAGAGAAATCAGCCCTGAAAAGACCCTCGGGGATGATCATACAGACAAGATCACCTCGAGAATCCAACAAATGAGACTCGCTAGACTTGAAACGCACCTCAAAACCCTCATCAAGCAACTGAGAAACCGAAAGCAAATCGAAACCCAAAGACTTTACGAGAGCAACTCTCTTCAACGTTACCTTGTCACTCACATGCACAACACTCTCAGAAATCACCCTTCCTCGTCCATTGTCCCCAAATGTGATGTACATCTTTTCCTTCACTGGGGTGAGGCTGGAGAACCACTTCTTATCTCCGGTCATGTGTCGAGAACATCCAGAGTCGATCAACCAAATGTTCTCCAAGCCTCGTCAGAATCAAGAACGAGAATGAGCTAACGACTCGACACTGGGGTTAGCACAAAGAAAGTTAAACCACTGTCGAGTCATCTGCTCAAAAGAGGGGTTAGCAAACATCATTCCCTTGCCACCAAACTTCCCATGTCCCATGGAAGGAGTACGAGCACCACGAGGGGGAAAACGTGGTCCGTAGTTCCTCTAGAACCCAAAGCTGCGATCATCTCCCCTAAACCCGTATTGCGGACGAGTAGGAGGACGTCCAACAAAACCACCACGAGCCCGACCAAACCTCTCACCAGCACGCACACCATCATCTCTCCTAACAAACCTACCACCCTGAGCTCCAACTCTACCAACACTCTTCACACTTCCCACACCCCGTGGAAGTGGCACTCTAGGCTCAGGAATACCATGAGACTGGCGATACCTGTCCTGGTTTGCTTGCTCCCTAGCAAGCCTCTCATCTCTCTTCCTCTTGTAGCAAAACTCTGCTAGGTGTCTCTCCTTGCCACAATACTCACACCTGAAGGGGTTGGGTTTTGGTTTTGGCTCTGGCTTCTCTCTATTCTTCTCACGCTTCTCACTCACAAACTTCACCGGTTTCTGGAAGTCATTCGTTTTGGGTGGAAATTTGGGTGGATCTTGGGTTGTGTCAAGCTTGTTGCAAAGGTGGTTGGGTTTTGGTGTGAAAGTATTCTTGGGTGCTTTTGGGAGTGGGACTTGGATGTCTCTGATCACCTCAAACTCGGGGTTAGACTCAACACACTTCTCATACACACTCTCCCCGCTGTTCTCTCCCACTTTCTCACCCAACTTCTCAAAACCCAAACCACGACCATCCGCTCTCTTGAACTCCTCAATCATGATTTTCAATTGAGGTTCCTGCCCGGACAACCAACCCAACACCTTCCTCAAATAGTCATTCTCCTCATAGATGACATCCAAACAGGAAGTAAGTTCAATATTGCACAAAGTAACTTCATCACAGCTAGAGCATGCATTTGCAACAGGAGATTTCAAAGATGCTTCCAAAGAACTAATGGTAGAATGAGCATCAACAAGCTTAGCATGCATAGTAGGACATGATTTACAAGCACCAAGCAAAGTAGGTCTAGCCTTAAGCTCATCATACTCAGTCCTAAGAGCATCTAGTTTAGCCAAAGTAGAAGCATTCTTCTCATTAAGCAACTTGATCTCATTCAACCATGCATCACACTCAAGACACTCAACATCATTAGGAGTAGTAGGAGCAAGTTTCAAAGAGTCATTCTCAAGTTTCAATTCAAGCAATTTGGAGTCTAACTCTCCTACTTTCTCACTAGCATTCTCAAGTTGAGCCCTAAGATCTTTCCTCATCTTCTTAGCATCTCTCAACACACTATCACGGTTGTCAATCAAGCCATTCAACCTAGTGATCTCAGCAAGCAAAGAGTCGGGGTCACGATTTACCTTATCCTCCAAGTCGGAGTCGCTGTCTTCCTTCTCGCTCTTCTTGCTGCTCGAGTTATGGGCCATCCCACAAAAGCCTTCAAGCGCCACACAGCTCAACTCACTGAGGTTCCGGCTTGCACTCTTCTTGCCCTTGCGCCTCCCGGTGTCTTCATCTTCACTACTTGAGCTTGACTGCGTGTCGCTTGAGCTTGAGTCGACGTCGCTTGCACCGGCCACCATAGTGTTGGAAATATGCCCTAGAGCCAACTGGATTTGATCCACTAGTGGACTCAGATGGATGTGATCCATTATGGTGTAAAAGTCCTAATGGGCCACCAATGTTGTAAAGCCCATTAGCGTTGGAAGGGGTACACCATCTATTAGTCCCATATTGCTAATGGACGATGGTGTGGGGGGTTTTCCTCCCAATAAATATGGACCACACCCCTCCTGAAAAGACACAACTTTCTCAAGTAGCAGCCGCGCTGCCAACGCTCTCTCCTCGTCGCACTCGCGGACCTAGCGATCCGGCGTGCGTCGCTTCCTTCTTCGTACGTGTGGATACCTTGGAGGTGCGCATCCGGAGCACTTGGATCGACGAGCCGCACGTGCAAGTCAAGAAGGACGTCGGCAACCGCACCGCTCGCTACCCTCGACGCGTTCGTCTACATCGAGACGGTTCCGCCGCATCCGCGCGTCTAGTGGTAATCCCGTGATCTCCGACGGCGGCGGTTCTGTTTTGCGGGGAAAATTTTGTTTTGCGCTAGCGTGGACACCCCGTTTCCCTTCAGTGGTACCAGAGCCGTAGCTGCTAAGTTTTAGATTCGGGATGTGTGCATATGGAGATATGCAGATGTAGATCAAAGTTTTGGTCGGCTTCGTGTTCTTGACGTGATGGTCGTGTAACGAATTACTCCTACCGGTCGGAATTCCGCCATCGGAGTTAAGTGATACATGTAAATCCAGTCACAACGAGAAGGAGATCAATTGGATTGGTCGAATTGAAGCTAGGTCAAGTTCCAGGCGCATGGGATGCGTGGCGGCGGCAGATTGGATCTGCCACCGGCCCGGGAAAACCAGAAAACATGTTGTTCAGTAAAACAACCATAACTTTTCGTGGTTAACTCGGATGAAGAAGGTTTCTATATGAAAATTGATCTACAAAAAATTTTACACATGTGATAAACCAGCTTTGCTGGTCTCGGCGAAATTAGTTTTGCCAAATTCGGCATGCAAGATGGGTTTTCGGGCGTTTTATGTTTGGACGTCGGAATTGCGATAATCTGTTTTGCAGGTTTTCTGATCGGTATGGCCTATATGTGTATGTGATGCATGTGTGTAATTTTTTTCGTGACCTGCGTGTCACGCGTACGGCAATATGGCTGGAGCCACATGTATTGTCAAAATTAATGTAATGGTCTGCGTACCGATTTGTGATGATATAATACGCGATTGTGTAACTTTCATTACTAGCACGCGTTAGATAGTTCTTGGAGGACTCATCACATGGAGGATGGTACACACAGATCATGGAGATGGAGATCAACATGATGTACAGGTCAATGGAGATGGAGATCACCATGTGACAATAGGCCATACCGTGTTACAACTATGTAAATGTCGTTCTTACCGTTCTACTTTTACATGCGACAATGTTATTTTCTTGCGTGTGATGTGAAGAGTAGAATGATCCCTTTGGAATTTTAAGTTAACATGCCCTCCCAACACTTGCCACCATCCCACGTCTTGTACAATTAGTGGTGGGTCTATGAAATTAGGGTGCCACTAGTTTTCCTTGACTAGACGGGTTTGTATCAGATACTTACACGCATAAGTGTTGGTTTACTTATCAAAGTCATCTTAACGGTTAAGGATTTTGGGGCATAAAGGTTGGGAGCCTAGACGTAGAGATGTCACCCAACAACAGAAGTCATATGTGATATGATTAGCAAAGAGTTGCTTACCGATCTACCTTGTTTACTAGCGGTGATGCAAAAGCTCACTAGTAGACTTGTTAGTTGTGGATTCTGAATCACTAAGTATCAATGTGGGGATATTGATTTTAGTGGGAGTAAATTCTTTTATTTTACTCTGTCATGGATATATTGTCTTAGTGTTTTGCATTTATTATTTTGTTGTAGATTAAAGGCACCTAGCAACACCACATCGTTTACCTTGCATTCGGTCCTTGAGAAGGACAAGTTGATCGGAACAAACTTTACGAATTGGATTCGTAATGCGAGAATGGTTCTCGTAGCCGAGAAAAGGGAAGGAGTTCTAGGCACCCCCTTACCAATAGATGATAACGTTAAGAAAAGCACGGGCAGTAGTCATGTGATGGCGATCCAAAACAAGCCGATCTTTAAAAGGAAGGGCAATTCTTGGACGAAGAAAGGTAAGGCCAGGGATAAGATCCCAATGCCAAACCAGGCGCCCAAGGCTAGTCCAGCTGCCAAGGCTGAATGTTTTCATTGTAAGAAAATCGGTCACTGGAAAAGAAATTGTAAGTTGTACTTAGCTTCTATGAAAAGCAAGGGAAGTAAGGGTACTTCCACTTTAGGTACACTTAATGTTTATGTTATAGATATTTTCGTCGCTGATTCTTATACTAATTCTTGGGTATTTGATACCGGATCAGTTGCTCATATTTGCAATTCGATGCAAGGAATGATAAGAAGTAGAAGTGTGGAACGAGGAGAAGTTGATTTCCGCGTGGGCAATAATGCAAGAGTTGCTGCGTTGATCGTCGGGACGATGCAACTCCACCTCCCGTCAGGATTTATTATGGAGTTGAATAATTGTTATTTTGTTCCTAGTTTGAGTCGAAACAATTTATCCCCTTCATGTTTGATGAAGGATGGTTATTCATTTGCGAGTGAAAACAATGGTTGTGTGATCTCTAAGGATAATATGTTTGTGGCTTGTGCATCCATTGTGAATGGCTTATTTGTTTTAAATCTTGATGATTCACCTATCTGTAACATAAGTGCTAAAAGGTCTCGACCTAATGATTTAAGTCCTACCTACATATGGCATTGTCGTTTGGGTCACATCAGTGAAAAGCGCATGAAGAAGCTCCATAATGATGGACTTTTAACTTCGTTTGATTTTGAATCCTACGAGACATGTGAAGCTTGTTTGCTAGGCAAGATGACCAAGATGCCTTTCTCAGGTTTTCCTGAGAGAGCCTCAGACTTACTGGAACTCATACATACGGATGTGTGCGGACCAATGAGTACGACAGCTAGAGGTGGATACCAATACTTCATAACGTTCACTAATGATTTAAGTAGATATGGTTATGTCTATTTAATGAAGCACAAGTCTGAAACTTTTGAAAAGTTCAAAGAATTTCAGAGTGAAGTAGAAAATCAACGTGGCAAGAAAATCAAGACCTTGCATTCTGATCGTTGAGGTGAGTATTTGAGCCATGAGTTTAGCGGTCATCTAAAGAGTTGTGGAATTGTTCCACAACTTACGCCACCTGGAACACCTCAAAGAAACAGTGTATCCGAGCGATGTAATCGAACCTTGTGGGACATGGTCCGATCAATGATGAGCCAGTCGGACCTACCATTGTCATTTTGGGGTTATGCTCTAGAAACCGCAGCTTTCACTTTAAATAGGGTACCTTCTAAGTCCGTAGTTAAGACACCATATGAGATGTGGACCGGTCGGACTCCCGGTTGTCTTTTCGAAAATTTGGGGTTGTGAGGTTTATGTGAAGAAACTTCAATCAGATAAATTAACACCTAAATCGGACAAGTGCATATTCGTGGGATATCCAAAGGAAACCTTGGGATATTATTTCTACAACCGGTCAGAAGGCAAAGTGTTTGTCGCTCGGAATGACGTTTTCTTAGAGAAAGAGTTTCTTAAAGGAGAAAAATGTAGACAAAAGGTGTATCTTGAAGAAGTTCAAGATGAGCCGGTTGGGCAAGATTTCACAATTGATGCTAATGTAGCTGAACGAGTTGAGATGCCCGTGGCAAGAGAAGCACCACCACAACCACGAAGGTCTGAAAGGGCACGTCACGCAACTGATAAGCTCAATCTCATGATCGCGGGAGAGCGCGACATATTGTTGTTAGACAATGATGAACCTATGACATATGCGGAAGCAATGATGGACCCAGATTCCGAGAAATGGCAAAGTGCCATGAGAACCGAAATAGATTCCATGGATAACAATCAAGTTTGGAACTTGGTTGACCCGCTAGATGGTGTTAAACCCATAGAGTGCAAATGGATATATAAGAAGAAGAGGGACATGGATGGAAATGTTCACATCCATAAAGCTCGACTTGTTGCAAAAGGTTTTCGACAAGTTCAAGGAGTTGACTACGACGAGACATTCTCACCCGTAGCGATGCTTAAATCTATTCGGATCATTCTAGCTATAGCTGCATATTTCGATTATGAGATATGGCAGATGGATGTCAAAACAGCTTTCCTAAATGGAAATCTGACTGAGGATGTGTATATGACACAACCTGAGGGATTTGTTGATCCAACCAATGCTGGAAAGGTGTGCAAACTTCAAAAATCCATTTATGGATTGAAGCAAGCATCTCGGAGTTGGAACCTTCGCTTTGATGAGGTGGTAAAAGGGTTTGGCTTCATTCAGAGTGAAGAAGAGCCTTGTGTTTACAAGAAGGCAAGTGGGAGCTCGTAGTATTTCTAATCTTATATGTGGATGACATATTACTGATTGGAAATGACATTCCTATGCTTGAGGCCGCTAAGACCTCATTAAAAATAGTTTTTCAATGAAGGACTTAGGTGAGGCGGCATACATTTTGGGCATCAAAATCTATAGAGATAGATCAATAAGGCTTATAGGATTAAGCCAAGACACTTACATTGATAAAGTGTTGAAAAGGTTCAACATGGAAGAGACGAAGAAAGGGTTCTTGCCTATGTCACATGGCATACATCTTAGCAAGACCCAGTGTCCTTCGACAACTGATGAGAGGGAACACATGAGTAGAATACCGTATGCTTCGGCCATCGGATCTATTATGTATGCAATGATATGTACACGTCCAGATATTTCGTATGCACACAGTGTGACAAGCAGATACCAATCTGATCTAGGTGAGGGTCACTGGACAGCGGTTAAAAATGTTTTTAAGTACTTAAGAAGGACTAAAGGCATGTTCCTAGTCTATGGAGGTGAGGAGGAGCTCGTTGTAACGGGTTACACCGATGCTAGTTTCCAAACTGACCAAGACGATTCAAAGTCGCAATCAGGATACATATTTACGATAAATGGTGGAGCCGTGAGGCGGAAGAGTTCCAAGCGAGGAGACGATGGGCGATTCTACAACAGAAGCCGAGTACATCGCGGCTTCGGAAGCTGCAAATGAGGGTGTTTGGATAAGGAAGTTCCTTTCTGAACTTGGTGTGTTTCCGAGTGTCTCTAGCCCATTGGATCTTTATTGTGACAACAATGGGGCTATTGCGCAAGCAAAGGAGTGTCACACCCTGAAATTTTCAATTTCAGGATGTGAATAGAGAAAATAATTAAATAACAATTTTCTCATAATTTTAAAATTTTTCCAACATTTATTTTCTTTACAGGGAAATATAGTATAGGAAAAATCCTTTGTTTGATTTTCCGAATTAAAACAAAGTTGTGAGTGTTGCATTCATGCCGATGCATCTTGGTGCTTCCTGAGTGCTTGAGGTTTCAAAAATGTATTTAGGAGCTGTCCAAATCCTTCTGAGAATTTTCCGGATTTTTCTGGGATTTATTCTCATTTTCCTTGAGCTATGTCTATTTATTAGAAGGCTCTAAAATTATTTTCATGAGCTCCAAATGCTTTATTTGGATTGTTCATGTCATAATCTATCTCTAGGAATTTTCCTGGATTTTTTGTGATTTTCGGAGTATTTTTCGTGCCTTTAAACAATTTCTAGGTTTTCCTGGAATTGTTTTCGCACTGAAAATAAAATTCGGAAAATAAATAAACCTTCTTTCTAGTTGGGCCAAGCCCATCCACTTAAGTCTGCCTGTGCCCCCCCTGGTCTTTTCGCCAGACCACCGAAACCCCCCCCGATGGCCGCAGCCCAACACTCTCTACCGCCGACCCATTTTCTTTCGCGCGCCCGGCCTACCAAAGTCCGTCCGTGCCCCTTCATTTCCTTCGCCGGCCGCCGTTGCTTCGCAGGCCGTAGCCCACCAGGCTCGCACCAGCCCAGCTCCGGCCCGCTCCGCACCAGCCCGGACCCGAGCCCGCCACGGAGCCCATCTGGGCCCAGATCCCCAAATTCCCCCTGTGTCCATGGTGGACACGGGTGGTGCCGGCCGCCGCCTTCCCTTCGGCGTCCGTGTGCGCCACGACTGACCCCCGCGCCCTGCCCTATAAGATGTGGAGGCCGTGCGCCGCGTGCCCTAGCCCCCTGTTCCGGCCGTCGCGCGCCCGACCCGCCGTTGCCGGCACCAACAGAGCCATGCGCCGCCGGCCAACGCGCCGCCGTCGCCGGTTCATCGCGGCCGCCGTCTTCCGAAGCAATTAAACCTCACCATGAGCTCCAGGACGTCGCGCTGCATCTCCTCGGCCCCTCACCGTCACCTCTTCAACGCCGAAGCGCCGCCGCCCCTTGCGGACCGAGCCGGCCGCCATGAATGCCGCCGCCGGCCATCTCTCCGCCCTTCTCTGTCCAAGGTAAAGACGCCATCGAAATCCCCTTCGAATTCTCTCCGTTTTCCCCTTCTTAGCCGAGTTCCTCACCCACCAGGTCGCCGACGCCGCCAGCGGTCAGTGGGCGCTAGAGGAGCTCCTGTTCCTGCCTTGTTCAAAGTCTAGAGGAAGAAGAAGACCAGTTTGCAGATAGCCCCCTGAGCCAAGGTGAAATATGTAGATCTATTTCTGTGTCCAATGAATCTTGCTCATAACCCCCTGCAGAGACCCCACCTCCTGCACATAAACCCTTCCCGGCAGTTTTGCAAGTAAACCCTTGGGTTTTAATACATAATTATGTATTTGCCCCTATCTTTTCGCAGTAAAACCCCTGAAGTTTCCAATCTTTGCAATTAAGTCCTTACATCTTTAAAAGTCCATATCTTTCACGTTTTAGCTCCGATTTCAACCATTCAAATTGCGTCAGGTTCATAATGTTGTAAAGCACGCGTTAGCGGAGTGTTTTCACCATGTTTTGTTTTCTGAAAATAAAATTAATATTAATTTTGATTAATGTCTATTTACACATGCCTTTTATAAATAAAAACTATATAGATCTATACCCGTTTTTCATATTCAAATTTAATTGATTAATGATTCCTTTACATGCTTTTGCAAATAAAATCTAATTAGATCTTTTACTTCGGTTTTTCTGCAAGTCAAATATTAATTGGCTTAATGATTAATTAACTTTTATAATTAAAAGTTGATTAGGCTTTTACTCCGGCTTTATAAATAAATGTTAATTTTGATTAATACCAATGTAATGCTGTTTTTAATATGATCTACTCGAATTACAAAGTTTCGTTTAGATTGTTCATATAGTCTAGTTTTTTCTAAATTAAATATTTAATTGATTAATTCATATATGAATCTTTATAAATAAAACTTGATTAGCTCTTTACACCGGTTTTGAAAATAAAGTTTAATCTACTTTAATTCCAACATGGGGTATTTTATTTATGAAATATCCTTACATATATTTTGTTAATTAAAATAAATCCAGCTCATAGCCTTGTTCTCTTATTTATGCAAACAATTCGTTAGCCGTTCGGTATCAGCTTTATCTCTTTTGATCAAGTTTATCAGAAGCTCTAAACCTTTCTAGTGTTAGCCCAAGCTAAACCGTGTGTATTCAATCGAGCCATAGAGTTTCTGCTCAGCTTAATAGCTTTATCTGTGTGAGTAGTTTGCACTGCTCATTTGCCTATCAAGTAATCTTATCACTCTTGTTTCATGTTTGTCTTAGAATCTTGTTTATCAGCATCTAGCTAGTTGATGTCTACCCCATCTCAGTTTGGTTGTCTCTCTTTGAATCAGTTGTGTCTTGTACCAAATCTATCGTAGCTACCTTTCTTTTGAGTTTACCCTGTCAGATCAGTTCACCCTTGGCTAGTGTGTTAGTTGTTCATCCAAGTTCTCTTTGTAGACTAGTTTTCCTAAACCTAGCCTTTCTTGTGCGCTTGATGGTTCGTTGCTACCGTTCTCGTTCGTTTCACCTTAACTTGTACGTTAGCATGTCTATCACCTGTTACTTGTTTTAATACTAAAGATGCATGCTAATCTTGACTGATTCTTGTCCCAATGCTTTTATAAATAAAAAGTGATTAGGTTATAATCCGGTTTTCTTTAATCATGATGTAATTGGTTAATCTCTATTCATAATTAGTTTTTCTAAATAAAAGATGTTAGAGTTAAACATCGGTTTTCATAATAAAGTTAATATGCTTAATGACATCATAAATGCCTTTTCAATATTAAATATGTTTAGTTGAGCACGTGACATAAAGTTATTCGCCTAGATGTCTTATACTTGCTTTACCTTTCTAAAGTTTGTTAATTTAACATAACTTCCACTCAAATGTTATAAATAAAATATGATTAGGTTTATCGTGATTTCTTTAATAAAATGTAACTTGTTTAATGGTAACACAGAGTATTTCTTTGAAATATTCTTTCACATGATTTCTTAATTAAAATATGCCAAGCGTAGTCTTTTGTTGTTTGATAATAATCTCACGATAGTTCCGAGCTTAATTCTGTTTTCAGCGTTTCTTGCGCTTGCGTAACTAATAGGATCAAGCTCTATCTTTGTGTGATCTTTCCGGTCCTTGCTCAATCTTTCGCGACCATTTCTCCAAAGTTAACCAAGCCTTTCCTTTCCAAGCACTTTGTGTTCTTTAGTGATCCATCTAATCAAGCCTATTCTTTTAGTGCGTTCTTTAAAGCTTTGATTTGATTGATGTATTGTTCTTAGTATATGCTTGTTTGTTTGCTTTGTATGCTTGTGCCCGATAATTGATGCGAGTAGAACGAACGTGGTTCAAGAGCTTGGAAGAATGTGAAGGTGAAGATATTCTGAGCAACTACTCCTTGGTTAAAGGCAAGTGTGTCCTTGATCTTTTGTCCTAATAACTTTATTAATCACTGTTGCATTGCTTTGCATTAATTTTGATGGGTTCCTATTAAGGATGAATAGCCTCTTTTGACTATTATCTTAAACCCGAGTTTTAATTAATTCCGATGGTAGATATTGCTTAGTTTGCTCAATCGGGTTGGTGATAATCAACATGGTTATCATTTTATGCTCTATGTTCCTTTATGTGATGTTTAATATACAAGACCATATGTTTAATCGGAACATGGAGAACCACCCAGGAAAACGGTACAACCACAAGAACTAATGGGCAATGGTCTTGGCTGAATAATTAGGAACTTTAGCTTGGAGTGATCTTACCTGATAAGGACAAGGGATCGGCGGTACTGCGGGGTATGGACTCGCTCTAGCAGGGGGTTGGGTGAGTTATTCTTTTATGGTGGGGTATCGACCTGCTAGGGGACTTTATACCTTGCTAACCGATCCGGACCTTGTGGGTCACAACTTGTTGGAGAACCTTTGTAAAGGCCATGTAGCGTCCCTATGCAATCACACCTCGGAAGTGTGATATGGTGCCTGATCAGCATCGCATGGTTGGGTTCAAAGTTCTTCGGAGCTTTTACGCTGCTTGTGGGTAAAGATGTACAACCTCTGCAGAGTGTTAAACTAATCGATTAGCCGTGCTCACGGTCAAGAGCGGCCTGGACCCTCACATGATTAATTGAACTTGAAGATGGACATAAATTGTGATATGTGTTATGGTTATGTTTGCCATGTGCTTATGGCGTATCTCTTATTTTATGCTTAATTGAGGGTTGGTATAAACTTATACTTTATTAGTAATCAGGTGCTAATAAAACTTGACCAACTAAAATGCTAAATGCTTTGAGCCAGTCCACTATAAAGCCTTTGCATTCATTCTTTCCCCACACTTGCTGAGTACGACAAGTGCTCACCCTTGCTATAAACAATGTTGCTCAGAAGGAGGAAGCTACTCTGAAGTCTTGTGAAGATGTTGCTGGTTCTAGGCGTACGCAACCCCCCAGTCGATTGCTTGTGAAGTTTGGTGCCTCCGTTTCCAAGATTAAGCGTAAACTCTGATAATCTCCCTTTTTCTTACGTGATATTGTTTCTGTTATTCACTTATGTCAACTATATGCATGAAAATTGATCCTGGCATGCATATAAGTTTGCACTTGGTTTTCTTTGGGAAAACAGGTGTGACAAGGAGCCAAGGAACCACCAAAAGAATAAACATGTACTGCGGAAATTTCATCTGATACGAGAGATCGTTAGATGAGGTGATATCAAGATATGCAAAGTACACACGGATTTGAATGTTGCAGATCCTTTAACAAAACCTCTTTCACAGCCTAAGCATGAGGCGCACATGAGAGCTATGGGTATTAGATATATTCTAGATTAGCTCAAGTGCAAGTGGAAGAATGTTAGAAATATGTCCTATAAGGAATCATAGAGATGATTATATTTCATTATATCCATGTCACTTGGTTCTTTTATTGAATATCCATGAAAGGCGACTTGTATTTGATTGGCAATTATATGAATTGTTTGTGAAACTCTTTTACTTGTATGGTTATTCAAAAGTTGTCCCTAGTATGAGTTAATGACTAGCACATGAATTAGTTGATGACTATGTTTCACAAGTCATGAACATGGAGATGTATAACTAATGATGTGGGCACATGTATGACATGGGGCTGGACTGACCCAATTTGAGACTCCGTTCTCTGTTTACACAATGTATACGCTATGTCCTTAGACTTGAGATTGTCGCATGTACTCAAGATGTGAATTGACCTACTTAGGGGCTATCAACCGCTACTCCGTAACTGGGTAGTCATAAAGATGGCTTTCGGGTTTGTCAGGAAGCATGCTGTGAGGCATGGTCAATCAAGATAGAATTTGCCCCTCTACTTGAGAGAGATATCTCTGGGCCCCTCGAGTGATCGGATCAAGAAATGCATGGCCGTGCTGGGTTAAGGGTTAACCCCTTTTTGATGATCCGAATCACAGTGTCGAGAAAGAGAGGTCAGCTTGGAGCTAGACCAAATATCGTGAGGCAAAGGGAATAGCATGTATGAATTGTTGTGATGGTTTGTCTGATAAGATCTTTACGTATGCATAGGAGTTGACACGTCTTGCTAGAGGCCGCTATCAACTATTGATCGAGTAGTGTACTCGGGTCAAGTCTATGTGTACGTGAACCTATAGGGTCACACACTTAAGGGGTTGGAAGCCGAATGAGGATGAATATACTTGCATAGTTGACTCTAGTGCAAGTGGGAGACTGTTGGAAATATGCCCTAGAGCCAACTGGATTTGATCCACTAGTGGACTCAGATGGATGTGATCCATTATGGTGTAAAAGTCCTAATGGGCCACCAATGTTGTAAAGCCCATTAGCGTTGGAAGGGGTACACCATCTATTAGTCCCATATTGCTAATGGACGATGGTGTGGGGGGTTTTCCTCCCAATAAATATGGACCACACCCCTCCTGAAAAGACACAACTTTCTCAAGTAGCAGCTGCGCTGCCAACGCTCTCTCCTCGTCGCACTCGCGGACCTAGCAGTCCGGCGTGCGTCGCTTCCTTCTTCGTACGTGTGGATACCTTGGAGGTGCTGCATCTGGAGCACTTGGATCGGACGAGCCGCACGTGCAAGTCAAGAAGGACGTGAGCAACTGCACTGCCTGCTACCCTCGACGCGTTCGTCTACATCGAGACGGTTCCGCTGCATCTGTGCGTTTAGTGGTAATCCCGTGATCTCTGACAGCAGCAGTTCCTGTTTTGCGGGGAAAATTTTGTTTTGCGCTAGCGTAGCCACCCCGTTTCCCTTCACATAGCTCTTGCCTTGTCCTTCTTGTAGCCGCTCTTGCTCGGTCGCCGCTTGTCCTTGTCCTTGCTCTTGGACTTGCTGAAGTGCTTGCCCTTGGAGGAGTACTTGTCTTCACGCCTCGGGTGCACCTTGTACTCGTTCATCTTGTACTTGTTCTCCTCCGCTTCCGGGCACTCGGCGATGAAGTGGCCACGCTTGCCACACTTGTAGCACGTCCCTGAGCTCCGCCTTGCATTCCTCCGACTCTCGTGTAGTCGATCAAACCTTCTTGAGAGCAAGGCCGGCTCCTCCTCGCTCGGCACATCAAACTCCTCATCCGGAATAGACATAAGAGAAGACAAGGAAAAGCGTTGACGAGGAAGGGTTAGATTTGCCCTTTGATCCGCCCACAAGAGCAAGACTATGGTCAGTCGAGCCCTCATGCTTGGATTGCAACTTCCTGTCAACCTCAGCCGACTTGAGCTTAGAAAAGAGGTCATCCAACTCAATAGTCAAATACTGCCCAGACTCCTTGATGGCCTCAACCTTAGCACCCCAAACATTTGGATCCAAGACATGCAAGATCTTCAAAGCCTGATCATGCTCGGTGTAAAGAAAATCCTCAACATTAGCCTTCATGTTGTTCACGATGGTGGTGAACCTCTGAAACATCGCATCAATGTCCTCACCGGGAAGTTGAGTGAAGTTCTCATATTGCATCCGGTAAGAGACAAAGAGGCGAGCCTTCACATGGTTATCACCACCGTGAGAAACCAACAACTTCTCCCAAATTTGCCAAGCAAGATTCAAATGGCGAACACGCTCAAACTCAGGATCACACAAGCTCCGGACCAAGTGATCAACGGCTTTTGCATTAGCCTCATACTTGGCCTTAGCACCGGCATCGATCACCATAAGAGTATGGATGTTAGCCGGAATATTATAGGTCTTGTCAAGCACAATGAAATCCAACAGCTTCCCACGAAGAAAGATCATCATTCGGGCCGCCCACTTGTGGTAACCCTTTCCATCGAAGTGCGGCGGACCGCCCCGCTCAACGTACGCCATCGTAGGATTCAAGACTTATCAAAGTCACAAAGAATCCGGCACCAAGCTCTGATACCAATTGAAGGATCAGATGGCGACTAGAGAGGGGCGGGGGAGTGAATAGGAGACGGTAAAAATTCTTCCCAAAGAACCCGGCCTATACCCTAGTCAAATCCCGGTCACACACAAGCGATGGATCGAATCACACACCAATCGCCAAGACAACGAGGTTATGGATCAACCTCTAGTCCTAGGAACGATTCCTTGAAGCACACGCGGAAGCACAAGAGGGGAAGAGAGGAATCGAACCAAGAAGCAAAGCACACAGGCTCTGGCGGACCGTCCGGCCAGGAGAGGCGGACTGTCCGCACGGGCCACGCGGACCGTCCGCCAAAGTACTGCGGACCATCCGGCCTGGGCCGCGGACTGTCCGTTAAAACCAACAGAACCACCAGAAGGGAACGCCGAAAAACGGACCGTCCGCGGGGAGCACGCGGACTGTCCGCCAGGCACCCGCGGACCGTCCGCCCGCTGCTGCGGACTGTCCAAAACCACTTCGAACCAAAACTGAAAACCAAAACGGATCGAAAGCGAAGCCTAGCAAGAACACGAAGAACACGCGAAGAACACTGTTCACGCGGACCGTCCGCCAGACCCTCGCGGACCGTCCGCCTGGCACGGACAGAACTGAAAACGGCCCCGACCCCGAAAGTCAACTCCCCAAATCATCATCGGATTTGGGGACTTGAAAAGAGTCACACAAGGATGCTATAGCCCAAAAATCTTTCCTCCTAACTCCCTAAATCTCCGAGAATCGCGAATCCTTTGAGCACCACCAAAAGCTAGAGCACCGAACGAAAATCCTCGAATCGAAGTGGTTTCCCGGCGTTTGAGGGCACAAGATCAATCACAAAGATGCACGAGACATCCATCCATGTTTCCCTCAAAGAAATCCGGGGAGAAACCCACTCAAATCCGCGGAATCACTCCAAGAACAAAGGCACGAAAACAAGCAGAAAAAGACCACGAAAAATACAACTCTGAATCTTCTATACAAACCAGGAAAGATTCACAAGGTCTAGCATGCCGCCCTAGCATCCATCCCTTTCAACAAATCTCTCATGAAGCTCTCATGCTAGCCTAGAGAAAATGGAGAAGAAAATAGCTACGAAAATGAAAAATGGGAGGGGCGAAATAAAACCCTAAGTCACACAGAGAGAGAGCCACTCACACACCCTCATGGCTTATATATCGGGTCCCGCCGGAGTGGTAAATGACTCGACTACCCCTAACTTAACTACTGGCGATACAATCCATGCAGGGGCATTTAGGTAATGTTTGTGGGTCTTGCCATCGGACGGCCACGCCTTTGCCGCACCTCGCGTCCTCCCGACGCAAGCCATGCGATCCCGCCGCGTGTCCTCCGCTTCGAAGCTTCCCGACACGCCCGGATCCCGTCTCCGTCGTGTTGGGCCCTCGGACTTGGTTTTGAGGCCCAAACCAAGAAACCGTCCTCCGATGGTTTTGTGGGCAAACCACCAAACCCCGCGTGCTCGGTCCGGCCTCCCGCCAAACCACTTGACTCGACCGCCACCTTGCACCGGCTCGATTGTCCATGACTTCGTCTTGCTCGTGTCGCCACCATGTGGCCCGCACCCGGGCCCCCACCGTCCACCGGGTCCCTCGAACCGAGCCTACTTGTCTCTCCATCTCCCGGAGGCCCCTCAAGGCTGAAGACCTTTCACGCCCGTTCTTCACCTGCAACAACACGAACTAGGCCACTGCCTACACCTGCGCACTAAGCCAAGAGTCAGTCCAACACCCGTTGTCAATCACTCATCACTGAGGAGCGGTCATCCATTGACCACTGGGACGCTCCTGGTCCTCATCTTCAAGCTTTGCAGGTGAGTAGGAAAATCATACAAAAAATTGTAATGAACAAAGATAATCACAAAAGCATGTCTCTTGAGATGCAAAATCACACACACAGATTACAGTCATCATTGATACATCAGAACAAGGTTACAATGCGGCCATATCTTCATGACGTGATATGCAAAATCACACACAGAGATCACAGTCATCATTTATACATCAGAGCAAGGTTACAATGCGGCCATATCTTCATGACGAGATATGCAAAATTACACACACACATCGATCTTGCTCGCAGGTCGTCGACCTTGCTGCACGTGGTCATTGAACAAGCTCCATTTCTGTTGATGGCTTAGAGAATTGGTTCCTGGCTTGCAATGAGACCACAAAGCTTCCTTAGCTTAACCTACACTTTTGGTTTGCAAGAGCATTCCGTGAGTGGAGGGAGAAAGCATAGGAAAAATAATGATCATTGGACACAGGATGAAGGATTATTCATCTTGAAAACCATGATCATTGGACACAGGATGAAATTTTTCATCCTAATGCCAGGAGGTTTCGGGCTACCTTCCCCAGACACAGCTGCAAGAAAGAAGTATGTCATAAGAATTCTTCTGGTAGCTGTGTTAGAGTGATGAGCAACCCAATCACCCATATCACAAGAATTCTTCTAGCAACTGAGAGATCGAGGAGGAGGAAGAAGAGAGAAAAGCAAAAGCTTGCACCCTACTAGATCTATTCTTTGCGCCATAGCTAGATCTAGATCTAGAAAAGAAGGAAGCAAGTGACTCAATTTATTGTATAAGAAGAAGGAACCATATAGCTAGATCTAGATCTAGAGAAGAAGGAAGCAATTTGAAGTGAGAAGGACTGATAGGCGTCGGTGCCTTTTTATAGAAAAAACAAGGAAGGGATAAGATCAAGAGCACAGGAATGGCCGGGAAGGTTCCCAAGACGGTCAATGGCGAAACTGTTGCTAGTCAATGGCTGAGAGCAAAGCTGCCGAGGTAGTGATTCCAATGTAGAATTAAATGATACGTGGAGTAACCAAACATCATCTTCAATGGCCGTGTTTGGATGGTAGATGTTAGTGTTACTGTTAGTGGTAGTTTTTAACACCTCCAAATTAACACATAAAAAACTAACATCTTGGATGTTTAGATGGAGGTGTTAGTTTGCATTTGAATTAACTTTTCCAAACATTTGAAAAAGGAGAGGGAGAGAGAAAAGGGGTGGGGTCCACCAAACTAACACAAATTACCATCTCTTGGAGGTGTTAGTTTTTTGGGGGTGTTAGTTCCAACTAACACCAAACTAACACATGTGTTTGGCTCCAAAGTGTTAGTTTCGGTGTTAGTTTGCTACAAACTAACACTAACACCTCCATCCAAACATGACCAATGTAGTCATCATCTCCAAAAAAAGGAGAGGAAGGGATAGATCAAGAGCACAGAAAACGGGAAGAGGTTCCCAAGAAGGTCAATGGCGAAACTGTTGCCAGTAAATGGCTGAGAGCACCACTGCAGAGGTAGTGATTCCAATGTAGAATTAAATGATACGCGGAGTAACGAAAAATCGTCTCTACGCGGATTAGCCAAACGTCGTCTCCATTGCATACTTAAACCGTGTTTGGAAACAAATCTCCTGTATCTTCTCCTTCCAAAACAATTAGATCCCCTGCCCCTTCATCTCTACCCGTGAAAAACAGCAACTGCCTACTCCTCATCGTCACCATTCCCGGCCAGAGATGGATAGCATGTCGGGAAGAAGCACGCGGCACCAACCGTCTTCGCTGTTGGGCCTCCCTCAAGACCTCCGCATTGAGATTGCGGCGCGCGTCGGTGCGACCTCAGAGCAGCCCTTGGCTGACCTCTGCAGCCTACACGGTACTTGCTCGACCATGTGCCGCGTGTGCGGCCACGACGACGTCGGCCAGCGTTTGTCGATAGAGGGGAGACGAGATGAGATTTCTTGGTTGTGGAACCCCACCGCTTACAAAGCATTCCTTGCTATGCTGAGCGGTCTCGGGAATCCGGAGGCTTGCTTCCTCTCTGGAATCAAAGCCTTATTCATCGAACACAGGGGAGACAATGATCTCCTGCACGCCGCCGAGGGTGGGCACGATGTGGCGGCCTATCTATACGCCATCTTGCTCTACAGAGACAATGGCGGTGCCGCCGCCGACAACACCACGAAGGGGTACATGAGGTGGGTCGCGGGCGGCGGTAGTACGACGTCGAGATGGCTGAGCAACGAGGGGTGTCTGCCTTTGCGCGAGAAGGCCGCGCATGCGCTCCACTACTCGACTTGGCGTATTTGGGGTGAACTGCTGCCGCCTCCGGCATAGGTTCGCGGCGATCAGCCTTGCGCATGCAACGACGGTGGCCGCAGCGTGGAAAAAGGATGGCTTTAAATTTCTCTGTTTTGCAGCGAAGACTGTAGGCTACACTACGAAATGGTGAAGTTCGCACAGAGTATTGTTATAAGAAATCAGTAGTAGATTAGTTTTTGTATGATGCTCGAGTTATCTGTGTAAAATTTTGGGAGAGCAGCAAATCCGACGTGGGTTATCAGCCCCGCGTCGCTAATGACTGTGGGGCCAGTTCTTTTCAAATGAAGAACAGTAACCATTTCTCCTTTTAATCTGCAATCAAATGTTGTAACACGTATTTCTTCGTCATTATTAGTCCAAATTTGATACTTTTTTTCTAAATTATTCTAAAATCACCTTCTATTCATTAATTTCATTGTTTAGTGTACATTCTGTTTGTTGAGTGATGTTTATATGCCTTATTTTGTTCTTTGCAAGTACAACATACAAATAATATTTGTTTTACACAACCATTAGTAATGGAACTTTATATTTCGTAAGCTTAAGGTGAACACAAGGTTTTGTTAAGTTTTCAAATGCATATGAGTTCGAACATGTTGCAAAGTGCGGAAAACTTCAATGTTCAAGTAAACATTCTAGGAAACTATGTGAGAGATGTAGACATTTGTACACAAGTATATTATTCCTTCATCGATACCATTTGAAATTTCGAAGACAAGTTTAGGTAACCAAATTATGTTTCCAAGTCAATTTGTAGAATTTTAGAGCGAATTTGATGTTATTAGAATTATTATACAATTACCATAGGGTGTAAAAACGAAATATATGAATTTTGGGCACACAAGTGTGACTATTAATATTTTATTCAAACACTAAACGTCCAAATACGAATTGTTTGTATTTTTGTGATTTTTAGGTGCTGTTTCATGGGCTCTAATAATTTAGGGAAGCAAGTTTCGTTCCAAAAAATAGTGACGGGCCCACGCGTCAGCGTTAGCAGCCAATATAAAAAAGATAACCGTTGCCTGCCCGCCCGGACCCAACTGGTAACAAATGCTATGCTGGTTCACTAACCATCGTCGCAATGACACTGGCCCACGCGTCAGCAGGCTAACCTGGGTCAGCAATGACTATCCATTGTCTCTAAGATCTAATTCATCACAAGAGATCTCCAGTTCATCACAACAGAACACAGTTCATCACAATGCGGTTGGATCTACTCGCTTATATTAGATCGAGTTCATGACATACAAAATCTAACAACCAAACTAATTAACTAAGCAGTTCATGATCAACAGAAAAACTAAGCAGTTCATGTCCAAGAACCTGACGAAGACACAAAAGCACACACACATTATTGTTACTAATTGGTAGAGGAGTCTATCAATTAGTCGGAGTCTCGCCGTTGTCGCTGTCGTGGCTGCCGTTGTCGCCGTCGTTGTCGCCGTGGCTGCCGTCGTTGTCGCTGGAGTCGCCGTCATCAAAGAAGAAGTGGCGGCGGGCAGCCCGCTTGACCACGGGGAGGTTCTCGAGCTTCTCAGCCAATCCGTGGATCCTGAAGGCGGGACCCTTCACGCTCGGGTCCTTGTACACATCATGATGCGCCTTGATGTTGAAGGCCTCGCTAACACCTTCAAGCTTTCTGAAGGCGCTCCTGAGTAGCTCGATGGCGAACTTAGTGTCATCGAAGAGTGGTTCCTCGTCAGCATCCTTGGCCGCCGGCTCCTTCCCCTTCTCCAACTTCTTCCGACGACGGCTTTCGTCGTCGTCGTCCTCCCTTCGTCCTCGCTTCGACGGCGGTGGGCTCCTCGACACTATCTCCTTCTCTCGGTGACCGAAGATTTGTAGTGGTGAATCGTGAGGAGGAAGAAGAAGTGAAGAAAAAGATGATAAGTTTATGGAAGAAGCAAGGGAAAGCAGGGGAGGACGACTGGGCGAGGGAGTTATATTGAGAAGACGAGGAACCGTCAAGTACCTCTGCCCCCACCCACTACTCCATTACTACTAGTACGTGCCACTCGATTGCGCATTGGGCTCCGTCTCGGGCGCAAAGCCATGCGTCACTGTTGGGGGGGGGGGGTTACCCGAAAAGTTCGGATGACTGCTCAAACACAAGTGAGAGTTCTTAACACGTTCAAGTTCAAAGTCAGAGCGCAAAGAGACTGTGATTCCCTCTGCAAGTAGCACAAGTTCCAAAAAGTCTGAATCCGTTTACACGTGCCCTTGCGCCCCCTTTTATAGGGAGATGAAGGGACTTTTACATACCGATAACACCCTGGGGCTCGAAGAATATTCCTAGTGTGAACACATACAAGAATGTCTTTTTCATCCAACATATTTACAAATCTGCCACTAGTTCACGCTCTAAACCCGAACTTTTTGGGACAACAACTTTGACTTTGCTTCTCTCCTGGTTCGTGAATACCTTCGCGTGAAACTCCCGAATTGGGTCTTCAATAGATTCCCGAACTTGCCTTCATTTCTTCACTGGTTCGCGCGTGTCCTCGCCTGCGACCCCCGAACTCAGCCCCCGACAGATTCTCGAACTGGCCGTCCTCCGAAGTTCGAGCCACCGACAGCTCAAGACACCAGGCTTCCGCATGTTCGTGACCCCATGTCTTCACCGAATCAAGATCCCCGAACTTCGCACATTCGCAAATTCATGTCTTCACAGGCTCCAGGCTTCCGAAAATCGTGAATTCCCTGCTCCTGAAAAACATGTTTCGAGAACTTTGTTAAACCCAACGTTTCGAGGGTGACGGGTTTTCCTGAATTCCCCAACATTAGCCCCTCGGGGAAGCGGGTTGACTCCGACGATCCGATTCCACGAATCCTTTGGAAATTTAGTAAAAAACGTCACCCTCGGAACGTCGGAGGGGACACGCGTCGCCCGGGGAACCAAGGACGGTTAAATTGAGGCGTGTTTCGCGGAACTACCCTTCCCCGGCCCTATAAATAGCGGGCTGCTACTGTTAAAAAATTTTACAGCTCTCCAGCTTTTCACGATTCGTGCATCTCTCTTTTTTCGCGGAATCTAGTCTTCTGCTGAAAAGCTCGCGAGCTCCAGGTCTTGTTCACGCTTCTCTAAGGTATCCCTTCATCTTTCTTTTGTCAATTGTTACTCGTTAAACTTCGGTGTAGTGATGTCGCGATTTCGCGAGCTTTATTCTCGAATGTTATTCTTAACTGTTTGTATGTTCGTATCTGTTGGTTAGGTGGCTCGAGTTAAAAGCACAGCTAGACCCATGACTAACGAAGAGCTCGTTGCGGCTGGTCTTCCGCTCGACCCAGTTGCTGAAGGCGCTGAGCGTACCGCACCAGCCGAAGATTCTGGCTCTCCCGGTGGCTCCCGGAGTCGCGAAGATGGAGAGGTTCAGTCCGACAGTGGCAAAGGCATCGGAGATGTGGATGCCGGTGTCGATGACCTGATCAGAGCAAGGACCTCCGGCCCGTTGCCGCCCTCACTTGCCTTCGGAGAGTCGAAGGTGACAAGCAACACAATTCGTGAATATGAGAAGGCTGGGTTCTTCTCTCCTGGCGCTGGGCGTGCCCCGCTCGACGAGCAGATCCCTACTCCCAAGGACGGAGAAATTGTCGTATTTCGGGATTTCTTTATCTGCGGGCTGAGGTTCCCCTGCGACCCCGTCCTGCCAGCTATTGTCGATGCATTTTCGGTGAAAATCCACCAGCTTTCTCCGACATCTTTCCTTGAAGTGTCGAAGTTTATCTGGATTTTGAAGACCTTCGGCTGCAGTCCTAGCGTCGACGCTTTCACCAGATTCTACGAACTGGTGATCATCCCTGAGGTCGTCAAAGGTGAAGACGGGCAGTTCTACCATAGTCAGCACGCGTGCTGTACCTTCAACACGCGACGTCAGAATACTCGACAAGGAATCACCCGAATCCAGATTGCTCCTTGTTGCAAGTCCAACCTTACCGATGACTGGAGATCTTATTGGTTTTATCTGAAGGTCGATATGCCGAAGCTGTCTTGCCCGATCGTGCCTCTTGTCGCGGTAAATGTTGGGAAGTTCAACCAGCGGGCCTTGGGAATCAGAAGCTGTGAAAATGCATTTCACCTGGCCAGCACCATACTTGGCGGCCGTGACATCATCGAAGAATTCGTCGCTGCCCGGGTCTGGCCTATCTCGAGCGGTTGGTCCCCTACTGAGCTCGTGTACTACAACGTCAACTGGGCAGACCAGAAGGTGCCTTTCCCGAAGTTCGGGATCAAGCTTCGCGAAGACCAGAGTGCCAAAGCCTTCATGGACTAAGTGGAGAAAAAAGTGAACGTCATGGTGGGTGAATATACCATGAACGAATATAAGGCGTATAAGGCCCTGGTGAAGCATAGGAAGAAGATCAACCGCGTTTTTTCGGAAGTTTGCGGTGACAAATTTTTCAGCTCTCGAGGCCCTGGTCCCAAGTTGAAAATTCCTGCCGTCGCCGTGGCCAGCTGTTCAGCCGCCCCGATCAATGCTCCCCGAATAAGGTCGTCGAAGCGAGGCTTGTCACCTGCCAGCGAGGGCGCTTCTTCGGGAGTCAAGCCTTCCAGGACTAGATCGCTGGAATCGTCGAAGCGGAAGCGCAAGACTTCCGAACCTCGGGCTTCGGACGCTGAACTCCAGGCTGCTTCGGGGCTTGCCCAGATGAGCCGCAAGAAACTGAAGAAGGTTGTGAAGAAAGTTTCTTCCGTCGGCGTTCGGAGAGTCCCATCCGCCTTCGACGACGACACCTTCACGGAAACAGACAGCCTCAAAGGTGTTTTTCTCTGGCCACTGTTTAACTTTCGAGACAACTGTCCATCTGGTTCCGAGAATGAATTCGTGGATGTTGATTCCTTTTCAGATGCTGCCCCCGAAGTTGAAAAGGTGACCGTTCCTGCCACTGCTGAGAAGTCTATTGTTGCTGCTGATGTCACTGCGCCCACTGAGTCCCCCGCTGCTGCCGAAGCTCCTGTTTCTAAAGTCCCTGCTGCTGACCAAGCCTCCTCCGAATTCGCCCAGGACCTTGAGCTGACTATTCAAAGGGGAGACAATCCTACTGAACATGTTCCTCTGGTTGAAGTTCGGGAGATTGTCCCTGAAGATCAGGCTCCCTCCCCTTCCTTAGCCGCTTTTAATAAAAGCTTTGGTACGTCTCATCGCGGCAAGCTATTGCGTGTTGGTTTTGAGAGAACTGGCGTTGGGAGCAAGACGTCCAAGTTTTTAACTCTGTGGAAATCGTCCGCCATTGTTGATGAAACAGGAGAGGAGGCCTCAGAACGACCCGAAGAAGCTGCTTAGGACTCCGAGAGGGGGCCTCATTCTGTCTCCGAAACCACTCCTTCGCCTCGAGGGAAAACTTCTTCTGGTTCGACTAAACAAGTCACCATGCAACATTTTAGTAAGCAAGGTTCGTTCCTTCTCACTACCTTTTCATGTCTTTCACGATTATTGAATCTTGGTCTGAGACTTACTCTTGAATTTTTCAGAATTCAAGAATCTTCTGCACTCTTACTCTCCTTCAAAGCTTGCATGCTTTCAAGAGGATCATGCCCTCAAGCACTCTATGCTCGGGAAGGTTGCCATAGAGCGGCTCGCTGAACAGGAGAAGATTAACGAACAACTTTCCCAGAAGTCCAAGGAACTGGAGCGTAACTTCGCCCTCGCGTAATCCACGAACATGGAACTCGTGAAAAAGGTGGCTAAGTTGGCGGAGGCTTTGAAGACAAGTCACAATGAAAAGAAGGTCGCAGAGGCAACGCTCGAGCAATCCAAGAAAGAGCTTGAAAAGGTTCGAAAATCTCACGAAGATGACCTGAGCGTGATTGAAAAGCTTCGGGAGAAGCAAGAGCGAGCTACGAAAACCGCCGAAGATCTTCGTATTAACAATGCCAGTCTTGCCAAATCCCTGAGCGCAAAGGACCGCAAAATCGTGGATCTTGAGAAGGCGTTGGCAGAACAAAGTGAAGCCTCGAAGAAAAACACTTCAGAGATTCTGAAAAAGCTGAAACTGCTCTACGAGGAGTACAAGAAGTCCTTGAATGAATTCGGTGTTCGTCCAGCCCCTCTTTCGGATAACATTGAGATTCCCGAATTCATGGATTGGCTGGAGGCCGAGTTCAAGGCCCTTACTGAGGTGATCTCCGGCGCCAGTGACTTCGCTATTGCTTTCTCTGTGGAGAGTATTTTGAAAATTCTTCACGACTATGACTGTGTCGACTTGGAGAAATTTCGCGCGAATCTCTCTCAATTCCCCAGCACTACTAGTACCGCAATACTTCGAGCCAACTCTGATGTTCTGGCCATCAAGATCAAGTTCGCAAGGGAGTTTTCGCTGACTAGCGGGAAGGATATTGTTAAGACCATTGCACGTGCAAAGCTTGCTGAGGTAGTTTCTTTTGTCCGATTTCATGACTTGTGTTTGTCGCAGATGTTTCAGTTTCTTAAACCTTCTTCACTTTTGCCTTCCTTTCTCAGCTGAACGAAGAGGAGAAACAAGAGGACATCGCCGCATCTCCCGAAGAGTCGACCTCCGGCGAAAGTTCGAGCGACTCGGGCGAAAGAGACTCAGGAGGCAGCAGCAGCAGTAGCAGCAGCAATGGAGACAGCGATGGCGAGCAAGCCCCCGAACAAGGGGATGATTCCCCGAAGGTGGATGTTACGAACTAGACGTCATATTCGAACCTTGGGTGTATTCAAGATTGCCTGTACATTTATGTAGAGTCACCAAACTTCCCTGAACAAATGTTTTGTATAACTTTAACCTGCGCAGGTCCTGCAAGCTGGGCCTGCGCAAGACGTGCTGCCGCTGCGAATTCATCGGGATAGGATGTTCGTTAGTGGTGAAGCATGGCGTCTGTTCAAGAGAGCACATCCTGAACAAGACTTTTCCGATTTTTGGCTTGAAGCCTCGCTTAAATTTTCTATAGGCTGTTTTGATCTCTCTTCCTTTTTCTTGTTTCGTAAGAAGAGTCGTTCTGCATCCTCTACTTCGCGATCCGCGAAAATTCCGAAGACGGAGCCCCTTAGCCCCTTAGCCGGTGCGTCTGATTTCGCCTATGCTAGCGATATGGCTGAAAACAACGTTTGTAAACCAGGACACGTGGTAGAACTTTCATTTTGAATTTCGCACTGATTGTTGTAATTATCAAGGAACTATTAGGAAGTTTTTATGCGAATAAGGCAACGAGTACGTTTTTTCTTGAAAAAACGTCACCCTCCCCCACCTTGCCGTTTGCATGAAAACTTGGTGGCAGGTTCACAAATCTTACTATTCACGAATTTCGAGCATATCTTTAGGAGAAATCTTCCTTAGTTTTTTGTAAACTTCAACTGCTATTGCGCAAGTCGACAAAATTTGTTTTCGAATTTTGTGGACTTGACCCGACTGGCAGACTTGCCTCGGTTGATACTGCAACCCTCAGTTGCTTCAACCAAGGCTTTCTGCGATTCCCCGAACGAGCCCCTTTCCCTTTTCTTACAATGATGATATTTAAATAACTTTCAACAATCTTCACTAAGTAAAAATCTGCATGTAACCCCTTAGGCATTCATTTTCTCGAAATCTTCATACAGATTTTTTGATGGGAATCCCTTCGTGGATAGGATTTTTCTAGGCCACAACTTGTCGTTGTCTCCGGCCTTTTTGGTGGGAATCCCTTCGTGGATGGGATTTTTCTAGGCCACAACTTGTTGTTGTCTCCGGCCTTTTTGGTGGGAATCCCTTGATGGATGGGATTTTCTGGGCCACAACTTGTTGTTGTCTCAGGCCTCTTTTTTCCTTGATGGAATTCTGGCTATCAGGAAGCCTTTCTCACGAACTTTTCTCTTTTCACGATGGAATTCTGGCTATCACGAAGCCTTTTTCACAAACTTTTTATTTTTTCACGATGGAACTCTGGCTACCACGAAGCCTTTTTCACGAACTTTTTCTTTTTTCACGATGGAATTCTGGCTATCACGAAGCCTTTTCACGAAGTTTTTATTTTTCACGATGGCATTCTGGCTATCACGAAGCCTTTTTCACGAAGTTTTTTCTTTTTTCACGATGGCATTCTGGCTATCACGAAGCCTTTTCACGAAGTTTTTCTTTTTTCACGATGGAATTCTCGAGATACGCAATTTGGGGGAAGACTCTTTTCATATATATCACAAAGAGTATTTACATAGGATCCGCCTCATTAAAAACCTTGCCTCTTGATTTAGAGCCCCCTTTGCAAGGAAAAGAGTACGGTCCTTCTTATTCTAATGCGGCTAGAAAAAGTAAAACTAATTTTTGTCCCGAAATCACTTATAGACACGTGATTCGGATTTTTTAGTTTTATAAAGTACAAACTTACAAAAATCGAAAAACTACTACATGTTGCATCTATCTACAACTAGGGTTTTCATGGGTAATACCTTTTTAGGCTGTCGACATTCCACGAATACGGCAACTCCTCGCCAGTCTGCTCCATCAGGCGAAAAGCCCCTGGCATATCTGTTTCCCTGGCGATGTAAGGCCCTTCCCATGACTCATGAAGTTTTCCCGGGTTCTCCCAATTTTTCTTTCTTTTCAAGACAAGATCACCAGTTTTAATGTCCTTTCGGACCACCTTTTTGTCCCTCCATGCCCTTGTCTCTCTCTGGTATTTTTCGATGTTTTCCGCTGCTTCAAGGATTGTCAGCTCGATCATGTCTTTTTCCACCTTCTTATTAATTTCCTCTATCTCTTTTCCTTTCAGGACTCTCATGCTTTCATTCTTGATCTCCTCCGGTCTCATAGCCTCAGTCCCGAAAAGTAGGCGAAAAGGCGTGAAACCTGTTGCCCTTGAAACTGTGGTGTTGTGAGACCAGATCACCTTCGGAAGTTCATCCACCCACTTTCCCTTTTTCTGATCGAACAAACATTTCTTGATTCCCGAAAAAATTAGGCCGTTGGCTCTTTCGACTGCACCATTGGACTGTGGATGATATACTGATGAAAACTTCGCCTGTGTGCCTAAGGTTCTGCAGTATTCTTTGAAGGTGTAACAGTCAAACTGTTTGCCATTACCAACCGTCAGTTCTCTAGGAACTCCGAACCTCGCGTACTATGTTCACGCCAAAAGAATTTCTGAACTGTTGCTGCTGTGATATTCGCGAGTGGTTTTGCCTCCACCCACTTCGTGAAATAATCGACTTCTACAGCCGCAAATCGGCAGTTGCCTTGAGCTGCTGGCAACGGGCCTACTAGGTCCATTCCCCACCTCTGCAGAGGCCAAGTTGGAGGAATTAGGTGAACTGGCATTGAAGGCAGATTCTGTTGATTTCCCGTCTTCTGGCATGCTTCACATTGCCGAACTAACATCTTGGCATCGATGTTTATGGTGGGCCAATAGAATCCCTGCTTTATCGCCTTTCCAGCCAAAGCCCTGGTGCCTATGTGTGCCCCACAAAATCCGCTATGAATTTCTTTTAGAAGTTCTCGACCTTTTTCGGAGGTGATGCAGCGCAGCCAAGGCTCAGTGACTCCTGATTTGTACAATTCTCCATTTACTACTGTATAGCCTCGAGCCCTTTGCTTTAATCTTTTTTCCTCCAATTCATCTTGTGGTTCGTAATGTCCTCTCAGATAAGCCATGATTTCTGCTCTCCAGTCTGGAATTTCCACTACATTCACGATTTGGGCCCTCGAATCTTTGATGGAGGGCTCTCTGATGATTTCGAAAAACACATCCGGTGGTAGCTCTTGATTTCTGGCTACCGCCTTCGCCAGTTTGTCTGCCTCATTGTTGTCATCCCTTGGGATATGCTGGACTGAATACCCTGCGAAGTGTTTTTCCATTTCTCGACTTTTTCGAGATATTTCATGAGAATCGGATTCCCGGCCTCGCTTTCCTTCTCAATATGTTCCTGGATCACTTTCGAATCCGTTCTGATTATGAAGGTCTGCTGCCCCAAGGCTTTCATTTTTCTTAGTGCCAACAGTAGAGCTTCGTATTCTGTTGTGTTGTTCGTGGAATGTTCATTGTTCGCGAATACGAGCCGTGCTGCGTATCTTATGACCACGCCCGTCGGAGACGTTACAACAGCCGAAATTCCAACCCCCTTGTAACACCATGCTCCGTCACACTGCACTATCCAAGGTTCGGGTATATTTTCGTCGGGGTTCTGAGTGGGTGAAGTCCAGTCGATGACAAAATGGCCGTAACTTGCAATTTTATTGCACTTCTTCTCTCGAAGTCTACCACATACTCGGAAAGTTCGGCACCCCACTTGATGATTCGGGTGGACGCCTCCCTATTTGCGAACAAATCATTCAGCGGCTGGTTGGTGATGACTCTTATTCTGTGACCCTCGAAGTAATGTCTTAGCTTTCTCGCTGCCATGATGACCGCACACGCGATCTTTTCCAGCTTGGAATAGAAAACCTTGGAACCAGACAATGCTTCAGAGGCGAAGTATACAGGAATTTGCCTGAGCTTTCCTTCTTCTTCCTTTTCTTGTACCAACACTGCGCTTACTGCCGAATTTGATGCGGACACATACAGCAGAAGCGGCGATTTTGGTTCGGGAGGACAGAGTTTGGTCATGGTGGACAAGTAATCCTTCAGTTCGCGAAAGGCCTGCTTCTGAGGTTCGGACCACTGGAATTTCTTGGCACTTCTGAGGACTTGGAAGAACGGTAAACTTCTTTCTGTGGCTCTGGGAATAAATCTGTTGAGGGCAGCCACTCTCCCTATCAACTTCTGAACATCTTTCACTGAGATTGGCTCTTGCATTTCCACCAGAGCCTTTATTTTGTCAGGGTTTGCCTCTATGCCTTTCGTTGAAACTAGGCATCCAAGAACTTTCCCCTTGTGAATGCCGAACACACATTTTTCCGGATTTAGCTTTAAGTTTGCTGCCCTCATGTTCGCAAATGTTTCTTCCAGATCACTGATATGGTCTCTCCTCTGAACACTTTTGACAACTATGTCATCCACATATGCCAAAATGTTTCTCCGAATCTGCTGGTGCAGTACTATTGCTATCATTCTCGAAAACGTGCATCCTGCATTCTTCAGCCCCTCTGGCATTCTCACGAAACAAAATGTTCCGAAAGGAGTGATGAAACTTGTCTTCTCTTCGTCCTCTTTGCGAACCCTGATCTGATGATACCCAGAGAACATGTCCAGGAGCGAAAGCATCTCACTGTTGGCTGCATCATCCACGATTTTGTCTACCCTTTCCAAGGGAAAAGCGTCCTTCTTGCATGCCTTGTTCGAATCGGTGAAGTCCACACACATTCTCCATTTTCCATTTTTTTTCTTAACTGGCACAGTGTTGGCTAGCCAGACTGGGTACTTGACCTCTCTGATTACTTGGGCATCCTGCAACCTCTGAACTTTTGCTTCCACTGCTTTGACTTTTTCGTCAGACATTTTCCAAAGTTTTTGCTTCTTGGGTGGTATTTTGTCATCTGTTTTCAGGGCATGCTCGATTATATCCCTGTCAACACCTTGCAAGTCCTTAGCTGACCATGCGAAAACATCCTTGTTTCTGTTCAGGAATCGTATGAGTTCACTGTCCTCTTCGGCGCTGAGGTTTGCCCCTATTATGACTGCTCTGTCGGGCATGTCATCCAAATACACTTTCTTTGTTTCATCTTCTGCGGCTATCTCATTTTTTCTTTGTCCCGCTTAGGCTCTTCATAGGTTTCCTTCCTCTCATCAGCTGCTTTCAGCTGGTACACATTTGTTTGGCCGGGCGTGTGGCCTTTTTCTATGTTCCTGGCCTCCTGCTGATTGCCGAACACCGTGATAACCCCTTTGGGCGCAGGCATCTTCATGCATAGGAATTGTTGTCTTATGACAGCATCAAACTTGTTCATGAAACCTCTGCCGAAGATCGCGAGGTACGGGTGATATATGTCAACTACATCGAAGGTGAGGCTCTCCGTTCTGGCATTCTCGAGATCTCCGAAAGAAACCGGGAGTGATATTTTTCCCACCGGTTTGATGGGCTTTCCTCCAAATCCCTGCAATGGGTACTCTGGTGGGTCCAACATATGCTAACTCAGATTCATTTTCTCGAATGTTTTCAGGAACAGGATATCCGCCGAACTCCCGTTGTCAACTAGGACTTTTCCTATGACCCACCCAGCAATATTGACCTCAATGACCATGGCGTCATTATGAATCGCAGATTTTAGCCTGAAATCTTCTTCTGTAAAGGTGATTGGCACCTTTGCCCACTCCGGGAGCGCATCTGGGCAATCATTGATGATGGTGTTCACAGATCTGAAGTAATTGCTTCTCTGCTTCTTGGTTTCGAATTCCATAGCGGATCCGCCCGTGATTGGCATGATAGTCCCGAACGATGGCAATGCCTTGGAGTTCTGAGGTCCCGAACTTGACTGAGGCCTTGACGAACTTTCTGGAGGCGGTGGCAAGATTTCCCGAATGGGTTGTGGTTGCTGGATTGACTGTATCGCTTGCGACTGAGGGAAAAATTGCTGCGATGGCTGCCATGCTGACTGTGGTTGTGGAAATTGCTGAACTGAGACAGAACTCGATTGTGGATTCGCGAATTGCGGCTGCCAGAAGTTCGGACGAAACTGGCTTGGCATGGAGGATGCAATGCTCATTAGTGCTTTCTCTTGCTGAATTCTTGCCATGTTCTTCTTTGTTTCTGGGCACCCTTCGGTGCTGTGGCCTCTCCCATGATACTGGCAATAGAAGTGAGGGTCTTTTGGGTTGTGGTTCGTGAGTCCTGAGGGTCCTCTGCCTCTCCCTCTTCCTCTGGGATTGAATCCTCCTGTGGTGCTTGGCCTGCTGTCTTGTTGTGGCTGAGAGTTTCCAACATTGTTGACATTTCGCGGATGCCGGGGTGGTGCCCGCCAGGTCATATCCTTGTTGCCCTGTCTTGCCTCGTTTTGTTCAGCTACCCTCTTGCGGTGGTCGTCATCAGACAGAATGTAATCTTCCAATTCTCGAAATATTTCCTCAACTGTCTCAGGCTTCTTCTTGTGAGGTGAGAAGCTGTTGGCCCTGGGGTGAGACCTTTGATCAGTGCCTTGATCGTTGTCTTGTCATCAGCGTCGGGGATCTGAGACCTCTGTTGCATGAACCTTCTCACGAAGTTCCGCGGTGGTTCTCTCGTCCTTCGCTCGCTTGCGTTATACAAATCTGAGGCTTCGGCTGTCGTGTCATGGAACATCTGAAACGCTTGCTTGAACTTTGTCTTGAGATCTACCCAGCTGTAGATTGAGTGTGGAGGCAACAGTGAGTACCAATTCAGTACTGGTCCTTCGCAAGCTATGATGAAGGATTTGGCCAGCACGACATCATCTCCTCCTGCCGAGTTCACAGATGATTCGTATCTCATGAGAAACTGCCTAGAGTTTCCGAAGCCGTTGTACTTGGGAAGAGAGACAGGCTTGAACTTCGGCGGCCAAGGTGCTGTTTGCAGCCCTATTGACAGCGGCGATTCAGAATCCACAAAGTGTGAGACTCCGTTTCCCGCGAAGAAGTTTTCTTTCGGGGATTCTCTTGCAGGCGCAGGGTTCTGATGCGGTGACTCTTTCCACAGGGAGTTGTTCTCTTGTTCTTTCATTTCGTCAATTTCTTTCTGTATTGCTTGTATCTGCTCTTTTGCTTTGTTCAGCTGCTCTAGCTTTTCGGAGATTTTTCTCTTCGCCTGCAACTGAGTTGCGAACTTTTCTTTGTCTTTCTGTAGCTGTTGTATCTTTTGCTGAACCATGGCTAGCTCTCTGTCTATGGAATCATCGTCATCATCCACATTCTCGAACTCTTGCTGTTCAGCAGGTTGTTCTTGGGTGTGAGCTGTCTTTTCTGCTTTTGCCTTCATGAGGGCTTCGAGCTTTTCTTTTCGTTCTTGGTATGTTATGTTCGAGGATTCAGGAACAAACGAGGTTTCATTCCCTTGGGTAGGAAGGCGATCATCCCGGTTTGCCTGTGCTGGAGCATTCTTCTTGGATTTCTTTTGAGGTGGCATCGTGAGCTTCTTTTCGGCTGGAACACGGTGGGCGCCAATGTTGGGGGGGTTACCCGAATAGTTTGGATGACTGCCCAAACACAAGTGAGAGTTCTTAACATGTTCAAGTTCAAAGTCAGAGCGCAAAGAGACTGTGATTCCCTCTGCAAGTAGCACAAGTTCCAAAAAGTCTGAATCCATTTACACATGCCCTTGCGCCCCCTTTTATAGGGAGACGAAGGGACTATTACATACCGATAACACCCTCAGGCTCGGAGAATATTCCTACTGTGAACACATACAAGAATGTCTTTTTCATCCAACATATTTACAAATCTGCCACTAGTTCACACTCTAAACCCGGACTTTTTGGGACAACAACTTTGACTTTGATTCTCTCCTGGTTCGTGAATACCTTCGCGTGAAACTCCCGAATTGGGTCTTCAATAGATTCCCGAACTTGCCTTCATTTCTTCACTGGTTCGCGCGTGTCCTCGCCTGCGACCCCCGAACTCAGCCCTCGACAGATTCCCGAACTGGCTGTCCTACGAAGTTCGAGCCACCGACAGCTCAAGACACCAGGCTTCCGCATGTTCGTGACCCCATGTCTTCACCGAATCAAGATCCCCGAACTTCGCACAGTCGCGAATTCGTGTCTTCACAGGCTCCAGGCTTCCGAAAATCGTGAATTCCCTGCTCCTGAAAAACATGTTTCGAGAACTTTGTTAAACCCAATGTTTCGAGGGTGACGAGTTTTCCTGAATTCCCCAACAGTCACCTTTCAATTACACGGGAAGGAGAAGGGGCGGGGCAATGATGTCGGGCCCACTTGTCAACGGCAGCAGCCAAACTGCGGCGCCTTTTTAATTTCCATTTATATTTTTATTACGACATGGCCGAGGTGCCATCTTCAACCTTCAACCCTTGTCGCCTCCTTCAACTTCATCCCTCTTCAACTTCAATCCTCCTTTCCAACTTCATCCCTCGTCGCCGCCAACTTCAACCCTCGTCGCCTTTCAATTTCTAAACCCCGTCGCTGTGCTATTTCCTGCCCTTCTCCTTGATGATGCCCGTGGTGTGCTTGATGCTACTTCTATCAGATGAACTTCTCACCAAGATCATCATCCACTCTATCAAGGATGAGTCTGTTTTCCATTTTCTGAACCTTCGCACTAAAATCTGCAGCACCTTCCGGCGCATCTGCAACTCCGATGAGGTACTACTGCATGTATCACTACATGATCTTTGTGATGCATGCAGGAAACGCTACGTCAGGTCGTGCTTTAAGCGGCACTTCCGTGAGGCCAATCATCCGGAGGCATTGTGCTTCAAGGGGATGGAGAGGTTGATGAGGCGGCGGAACCCCGATAAGGGTTTGAAGCTCATCAGAGATGTCGCTGCTGAAGACTCTGGTGCCAAGTACTTCTTAGCGATGCTGAAGTACTGTTGCAACCCGGCGGACCCTGAAGCCATGGCACTGCTCCAAGAAATCAGCGGCGGCCCGTCGCCCCCTGACGGCCGGTGGAAGAACCCCAACCTGCGGCGGCTGCGCTACCTCGTCAAGCAGGATCTTGACAACATTGCGTGGTGGTACTGGCTTGATGACAGCGACGACGACATTCCGTTGCTGCCCGTCCAGAATCCCCACATATGCATTTGGGAAGCGGGATGTAGGCTCTACGGGCCGGATACCAAAGAGATCATCCACTACTACAGCGCCGAGTGTCGCATCCGTCATGAGTTTGACCTCTGGACGCGTAGCTTCCGCCCCGCCGTGGAGTACGCCGTCAGCATGATGAACATCGGGATGTAGGCGCAAGCATCAATGAACATTATCTATCTTGAATGTAAATTATTAGATATTACTTAACACGGATTTGATTTTATCGTGATGTCGGTTTTTAATCAGTTTTTGATAGATAATATTTTATTTGTTACATTTGTGAGTCAAACCGAAGGTTGAGGTGGTCTCATTTGCCGCCGATGAGGCCTGGGATGCCCTCTTGGGTGTCAAAACCGCCGAAGCGGGCATGGCGGCAGCGGCGGCGGGCGACAGTGCCCTCTGCTTCCTTCTTTGTTCTATTCAAATGATTGTGGGGCCTAGTTCTATTCAAATGAAGAACAGTTCCCATTTCTCCTTTTAATCTGCAATCAAATGTTGTAACAAGTATTTCTTTGTCGTTATTAGTCCACATTTGATATTTTTTTAATTATTCTAAAATCACCATCTATTCATTAATTTCGTTGTTTAGTATACATTCCGTTTGTTGAGTGATGTTTATATGCCTTATTTTGTTCTTTGTAAGTACAACATACAAATAATATTTGTTTTACACAACCATTAGTGATGGAACTTTACATTTCGTAAGCTTAAGGTGAACACAAGGTTTTGTTAAGTTTTCAAATGCATATGAGTTCGGACATGTTGCAAAGTGTGGAAAACTTCAATGTTCAAGGAACATTCTTGGAAACTATGTGAGAGATGTAGATATTTGTACACAAGTTTATAATTCCTTCATCGAAACCATTTGAAATTTTGAAGACAAGTCTAGGTACCCAAATTATGTTGGCAATTCAATTTGTAGATTTTTTAGAGCACACTAGATGTTATTAGAAATATTACATCATTAACATCGGATGTAAAAACGGATTCTAAGAATCTTGGGCACACAAGTGTGACTGTTGATATTTTATTCAAATACTAAATGTCTAAATATGAATTATTCGTATTTTTATGATTTTTTAGGTTCTGTTTTATGGGCTCTAATATTTTAGGGAAGCACGTTTCATTCGAAAGAAAAATAGTGGCTGGCCCAAGCGTCAGGTTCAGCAGCCCACATAAAATGATAACCGCTGCCCGCCCGCACGCCAGACCCAACTCCCAACAAAGGCGATGCGGGTTCACTAACCATCGTCGCCCATGACACTGGCCCACTTGTCAACGTTAGCAGGCAAACCATGCGCGGGCTCCTCAAAATTTCTCACCTATATTTACTATAGTGCCCATGAAATTCCAATTGCTACACAAAGCCGTCAAGGGCACGCCAGTAGTTTGATTAAACACAGTTACGCACACCGTTCATATTCAAGTCATCGCTAGAAAGATCCACAACACGCGCATTCTCCCAAGCATCGCCGCCACTCGCACCGCTCGCCTTCGCCGCTCTCTCCATGCCGCAAGCCTGTTCTTCTCCAGCCCCACCGCTCCCTTCTTAATGACGATGACGAGGACGCGGTTGCTGGCATGTGGACGTACGTCCAGCCAACCTAAAAACTGTCACACCCGACTTTCCGAAGAAAAACAAGTGCATACCTATATGCATGCCAGGATCAAGTTTCATGCACATAGTGACATATAAGTGTATACAGAAACAGTATCTCGTAAGAGAAAGAAAGATTATCAGAGATTTAAGCTTAATCCTGGAAACGAAGGCTCCAAACATCACAGGCAGTCGACTGGGGTTTGCGTACGCCTAGCACCAGCAACATCTTCACAAGATTTCAAAGTAGCATCCTCTTTCTGAGCAACAATGTTTATAGCAAGGGTGAGCACTTGTCGTACTCAGCAAGTGTGGGAAAAAGAATGAATGCAAAGGCTTTATAGTGGACTAGGCTATAAGCATTTAAGCAATTTTAGTTGGCCAAGTTTTATTAGCACCTGATTACTAATAAAGTATAAGTATATACCAACCCACATTAAGCATAAGATAAGAGGTTCACCATAAGCATATGACAGGCATAACCAGAGAACACGATTTAAGTTCATCTTCAAGTTCAGTTATCATGTGAGGGTCCAGGCCGCTCTTGACCGTGAGCACGGCTAATCGATTAGTTTTACACTCTGCAGAGGTTGTACATCTTTACCCACAAGTCGCGTAAAAACCCCGAAGAGTTTTGGACCCAACCATGCGATGCTGGCCAAGCATCATACCACACTACCGAGGTGTGATTGCATAGGGACGCTACGAGGCCTTTACGAAGATCCTCCAATGCGCAACAACCCACTAGGTTTCAGGACGAAGCGGGGCATAAAGTCCCCTAGTAGGTACCGTGTCTTAGCAAAGCCCAACTCCCTACTAGAGCGAGTCTATACTCCGTCAACGCCTCCCCATTTGTCCCTTTCAGGTAAGGTTGCTACAACACTAAAGTCTCTAGTTATTCAGCCAAGGCAGAGCCATGTGCCTTGTGGTTGTACGGTTTTCCTGGGTGGTTCTCCATGTTCCCATTAAGCATATGGTCTTGTATTAAGCAAACAAAGATATAACATAAAAGTATAGCATGATTCATTATTATTGTTCATTAAAACCACCATAACCCAGGTATAGCAACAAAGCATAGCTACCCAACATAAATGTAAACCCGGTTAACAAGGAATGATCATAAAGACTAGGTAATCCTTAATAGGACCCATCAATATTAATGCAAAGCAATGCAAAGTGATTAATCATGGTTATTGGGACAAAGATCAAGGACACACTTGCCTTTAACCAAAGTAGTTTTTTTGCTCAGAACATCTTCAACCTCTTGCTCTTCAAAGCTCTTGAACCACGCTCGTTCTACTCGCATCAATCATCCAAAGCAAAACACCCGGAGCACACATATTCTAGCAACCAAACAATCTAAATTAAAAACAGTACACCAATCATTATAAAACTTACTAAAAAGCGGTACAAAACTAATCTACACATTGACACGAACACGTGAGTGAAGGAATCGCTGAAAACAGAGTTAAAACGAGAAAGATATGGATTTTTAGATAGAAAGGATAGCTGATAGAACAAGATGTAAGGATGATGTCATCATGGAGCAATATCGAGAAAGAAATTAAATGAATAGATAAATTGGTTTGAACATATTTGTGGGGAAAGATTTTATAGATGATAAAGAATTATTCTATACATCAAGATAGGTCTAAAGATCACTCGAAGTAAAATATGGAGAAGACATTATACGTACTGCATAAACATCACTTGCATGCCGATCGAGTACGTCATTGCTTCTATGCACATAGGATGCCAGCATGCAAGGATCGATTGATTATTTTGCTTGGGTTGGAAAGACTAGCTGATTAACGTGCCCATCAGTTCGTTGCTCGACCGTGACGCCAGCGACCTGGAAGGTTTGCCAAGGCGTGCATGGCCAAGGCAGCAGGGACGACGACGAACTCAGCCGGAGCCGGACGAGTCAGACGACGACGAACGATGATGGCGAAGATCGAACTGAACGAAATAGGGCCACAGACGTGCTCGGACAGCAGATCGAAACGGCGGCTGATCACGAGTAAGACCATCGTGAGTCCCCGGTGAAACTCTTGGAGACGGTGACCGTTGCTTGCGAAGGCAGCATTGTCGATCAGCGGACGGTGGTTTCAAAGTGCGACAGCAGCGATCAACATGGTGAAACGAGATGAGAGAAAAGCTAGGTCCGGACTGTTCCTCACCGAGATGCTACAATGGAAGCCACGGCTGGTGGTCAAGACAGAGCACATGGGCGGCGGCGATCCCTGACGGAGGTTCGATCGGCGACGAGATCGATGGAACGGGCTTCCCGACCAGCACACCAGCCTGCTTCCGTGGCACAGGCGACGTCGATCACCCGGCGGCTGCTTCATCCTTGACGATGGCAGCACGCGGCTAGCGTAGGGCTGCAGCTGCGTATTAGGGTAACAAGAGAAGCGAGAGGCTGCCGTCCGCTTCACATATATACGCCTTGCACCAGGTCCGGTTGATGCCTTGGCAGGCGTTGGATTGGAACCCGATCCGTGTAGGAAAAAGAAAACAAAACAAGCCTGGGTTTAGTTTCCTGCTCACGATGGATGTAAAGCTGGAAACCGAAATTAACTAGGTGCATTCCTTTCGTCAGGTGCAGGAGTTGATCTGGACTGAGACGAACTTGGATAGTGGGAGTATAAATTAATTGGATCAGAGTATATACGTCCAGTCCTAATGAGAAAGAGCTGTACGGTTTGCATAAGAGTAGTTCACCAGGAAGGAATGAGTAGGAAATCAATATTGAAGTATACAAGTGAGCTATGCCGTATAGAAATTACCACAGGCATAAGCTCAAATAGATCACGGACTAGACTGGTTTTGAGAGCTTCATGACTGGTTTTGCTTGCAAGGCAAATCCACGCATGGCAAGAAAGGCAGCTCGGCGGCAGTGTGACATCGGCAACAACTTCAGGATAAATTGGGATGATGAATCCCCATTAAATAATTGGAGCTCGTGAAAAGATTTTAGATCATTCTGATAAATACAGTTGGCTCAAGGAAAGAGAGAATTAATCTCAGAAAAAGTCCGAAAAATTCCGAGAAGGATTGGTTAGCATCTAATCTAATCGCATTTTAAAATCTTTTTCACTCAATAACACCAAGATGCATCGGCATGAATAATGCAACACTCACAACCATTTATTTAATTTTAGAAAATCAAGTAGAGGTTTTTTTTCCTAAACTATATTTCCTGTAAAGAAAATAAATGTTGGAAAATTTTTAAAATTATGAGAAAATCGTTATTTAATTATTCTTTCTATTCACATCCTGAAATTGGAAATTTCAGGGTGTGACAAATCTACCCCCTTAAACGGAATCTCGTCCCGAGATTCGAAGAAAGAAGAAGCAAGGAGGAGGGAGATAAACACGAACATTGCGATCGAAGAAGGCAGGCGGTCATCCTCTTTTGTTGATCGGTGTGAAACCTTCGATCTTTTTCTTCGATGATTGTTGGAGTCTTCATCAGAATGAGCTAGGTGGGACAAAATCAAGCACAAGGTGGGAAGGAAGGTAGAGTGATGTCTTCTTTTCTTGCATCTGCCTTTGACTTCCTTCCGGTAACACCTCTAGTGAGTTGAAACAAAGAAAGTTGGCAAGGATGTGGGAGGTACAAAAGAGAAACCCAACTAGGCAACTGATGTTATTGCAGGTGTAAGACCCACAATACATCAACACTCACTTCAATGAACCAACACAAGCATTATCATAAAACCAAGCATCATCATGCAAGCACACAACTTCACCAAACAAGACATGGTTAAGGGAACGATACTACACGTTGTTAATATAGTCAGGGGGTATCCTCCTAATAGTTCAGATGCATCTCCTAGCAAGGATATCCATAAATAATGTATTTTTCCCAGATCAAGGAGGCCAAAATTATGAGTTCATCCCAACTGGAATCACTTCAATCGGAGGTTCGGAACTCGAAATATGAATTAAACAAGATGGCTATGTCAGCAGTGTTGGCAGATTCTGAATGCTCCACTAATTCGTATGTATCTCCCTGGATACAAAACGAATACTTCTGAATTTTGGATAGAAATTAACACATGAAATTCTGGAGCTAACCCAACTAATTTCATGTCAATCGGAGTTCGGTAGCTCGAGATAAAATTAAAAAAGCGCTGATGTGTCGAGAGCGCGCGAACGAACGAGATAGAATGTTAAGGGTAACGAGTTCTCTTCGATAAATCAAGGGGGTGTTATTGAGAAAATGGACAGGCGATATCGAAGAAATGTTCAAGGAGAGTGAAGATAAATATATAAGAATTCATTGTATGGAGATAAGAAGATGGCTAAAATGTGAGATAATTCATCAGAGAGGTCAAGGATAAGGTAAGGAGGGATTGTAGAACAAAAGAGGCACTGGGAAACGGCCAATACTAACTAGGCTTACGTCCTACAGTCGATACAGCTCTGATACCACTCTGTCACACCCGACTTTCCGAAGAAAACCAAGTGCATACCTATATGCATGCCAGCATCAAGTTTCATGCACATAGTGACATATAAGTGTATACAGAAACAGTATCTCGTAAGAGAAAGAAAGATTATCAGAGATTTACGCTTAATCCTGGAAACGAAGGCTCCAAACATCACAGGCAGTCGACTGGGGTTTGCGTACGCCTAGCACCAGCAACATCTTCACAAGATTTCAAAGTAGCATCCTCTTTCTGAGCAACAATGTTTATAGCAAGGGTGAGCACTTGTCGTACTCAGCAAGTGTGGGAAAAAGAATGAATGCAAAGGCTTTATAGTGGACTAGGCTATAAGCATTTAAGCAATTTTAGTTGGTCAAGTTTTATTAGCACCTTATTACTAATAAAGTATAAGTATATACCAACCCACATTAAGCATAAGATAAGAGGTTCACCATAAGCATATGACAGGCATAACCAGAGAACACGATTTAAGTTCATCTTCAAGTTCGGTTATCAAGTGAGGGTCCGAGGCCGCTCTTGACCGTGAGCACGGCTAATCGATTAGTTTTACACTCTGCAGAGGTTGTACATCTTTACACACAAGTCGCGTAAAAACCCCGAAGAGTTTTGGACCCAACCATGCGATGCTGGCCAAGCATCATACCACACTACCGAGGTGTGATTGCATAGGGACGCTACGAGGCCTTTACGAAGATCCTCCAATGCGCAACAACCCACTAGGTTTCAGGACGAAGCGGGGCATAAAGTCCCCTAGTAGGTACCGTGTCTTAGCAAAGCCCAACTCCCTACTAGAGCGAGTCTATACTCCGTCAACGCCTCCCCATTTTTCCCTTTCAGGTAAGGTTGCTACAACACTAAAGTCTCTAGTTATTCAGCCAAGGCAGAGCCATGTGCCTTGTGGTTGTACGGTTTTCCTGGGTGGTTCTCCATGTTCCGATTAAGCATATGGTCTTGTATTAAGCAAACAAAAATATAACATAAAAGTATAGCATGATTCATTATTATTGTTCATTAAAACCACCATAAGCCAGGTATAGCAACTAAGCATAGCTACCCAACATAAATGTAAACCCGGTTAACAAGGAATGATCATAAAGACAAGGTAATCCTTAATAGGACCCATCAATATTAATGCAAAGCAATGCAGAGTGATTAATCATGGTTATTGGGACAAAGATCAAGGACACACTTGCCTTTAACCAAAGTAGTTTGTTTGCTCAGAACATCTTCAACCTCTTGCTCTTCAAAGCTCTTGAACCACGCTCGTTCTACTCGCATCAATCATCCAAAGCAAAACACCCGGAGCACACATATTCTAGCAACCAAACAATCTAAATTAAAAAAAGTACACCAATCATTATGAAACTTACTAAAAAGCGGTACAAAACTAATCTACACATTGACACGAACACGTGAGTGAAGGAATCGCTGAAAACAGAGTTAAAATGAGAAAGATATGGATTTTTAGATAGAAAGGATAGCTGATAGAACAAGATGTAAGGATGATGTCATCATGGAGCAATATCGAGAAAGAAATTAAATGAATAGATAAATTGGTTTGAACATATTTGCGGGGAAAGATTTTATAGATGATAAAGAATTATTCTATACATCAAGATAGGTCTAAAGATCACTCGAAGTAAAATATGGAGAAGCGATTATACGTACTGCATAAACATCACTTGCATGCCGATCGAGTACGTCATTGCTTCTATGCACATAGGATGCCAGCATGCAAGGATCGATTGATTATTTTGCTAGGGTTGGAAAGACTAGCTGATTAACGTGCCCATCAGTTCGTTGCTCGACCGTGACGCCAGCGACCTGGAAGGTTTGGCAAGGCGTGCATGGCCAAGGCAGCAGGGACGACGACGAACTCAGCCGGAGCCGGACGAGTCAGACGACGACGAACGATGATGGCGAAGATCGAACTGAACGAAATAGGGCCACAGACGTGCTCGGACAGCAGATCCAAACGGCGGCTGATCACGAGTAAGACCATCGTGAGTCCCCGGTGAAACTCTTGGAGACGGTGATCGTTGCTTGCGAAGGCAGCATTGTCGATCAGCGGAAGGTGGTTTCAGAGTGCGACAGCAGCGATCAACATGGTGAAACGAGATGAGAGAAAAGCTAGGTCCGGACGGTTCCTCACCGAGATGCTACAACGGAAGCCACGGCTGGTGGTCAGGACAGAGCACATGGGCGGCGGCGATCCCTGACGGAGGTTCGATCGGCGACGAGATCGATGGAACGGGCTTGCCGACCAGCACACCAGCCTGCTTCCGTGGCACAGGCGACGTCGATCACCCGGCGGCTGCTTCATCCTTGACGATGGCAGCACGCGGCTAGCGTAGGGCTGCAGCTGCGTATTAGGGTAACAAGAGAAGCGAGAGGATGCCGTCCGCTTCACATATATACACCTTGCACCAGGTCCGGTTGATGCCTTGGCAGGCGTTGGATTGGAACCCGATCCGTGTAGGAAAAAGAAAACAAAACAAGCCTGGGTTTAGTTTCCTGCTCACGATGGATGTAAAGCTGGAAACGGAAATTAACTAGGTGCATTCCTTTCGTCAGGTGCAGGAGTTGATCTGGACTGAGACGAACTTGGATAGTGGGAGTATAAATTAATTGGATCAGAGTATATACGTCCAGTCCTAATGAGAAAGAGCTGTACGGTTTGCATAAGAGTAGTTCAACAGGAAGGAATGAGTAGGAAATCAATATTGAAGTATACAAGTGAGCTATGCCGTATAGAAATTACCATAGGCATAAGCTCAAATAGATCACGGACTAGACTGGTTTTGAGAGCGTCATGACTGGTTTTGCTTGCAAGGCAAATCCACGCATGGCAAGAAAGGCAGCTCGGCGGCAGTGTGACATCGGCAACAACTTCAGGATAAATTGGGATGATGAATCCCCATTAAATAATTGGAGCTCGTGAAAAGATTTTAGATCATTCTGATAAATACAATTGGCTCAAGGAAAGAGAGAATTAATCTCAGAAAAGTCCGAAAAATTCCGAGAAGGATTGATTAGCATCTAATCTAATCGCATTTTAAAATCTTTTTCACTCAATAACACCAAGATGCATCGGCATGAATAATGCAACACTCACAACCATTTATTTAATTTTAGAAAATGAAGCAGAGGTTTTTTTTCCTAAACTATATTTCCTGTAAAGAAAATAAATGTTGGAAAATTTTTAAAATTACGAGAAAATCGTTATTTAATTATTCTTTCTATTCACATCCTGAAATCGGAAATTTCAGGGTGTGACAAAAACGGTTGACACGGATCCGTCGACGTTGTCCCCGGCTACAACGACGAGCCGGCCGCCTCAGGCCACGAGCCGATGTGGATCCGGCCCCTTCGACCATCACGAGAACAACTACTTCATTCGCAACAGAGGTTTGTTCTGCTTGAACCCTCAACACTCTCTCTCTCATCGACCACCAAAATATGCTATATATTCATGTCAATGTGGATTAATTAGGAAGACATGGCTTGATAGTTCATCTTTAATTGATTGACTGTGGATTTGATGGATGGATTTTATTGCCCCAAGTCTGTTTGAATAAATTGTTGCTAATAGATGTAGTTATATGAACTGTTGAAATTCATTTTCATGTTCCTAGTGCTACAATTTTTGCATTGTAAATTCATGTAAAGCATCGAGGATGTTAGCATATTTTAATTCTGTTATGCTTTGAATGTACCAGATCGACAGTTATGCTTTGGACCTGTTAGCATATACTTTAGTTCTGATATGCTCAGATCGACAGTGCTGCTTTGGACATGTTAGCATATTTTAATTCTGATGGCCACATAATATCATTGGGAATTGCATCGCAGTGGTTTAAAATGTAGTCCACCCAATCTGCTATATATTCATCTCAAGGTGGATTAGGGAGACATGCCTTAATAGTTCATCTTCAATTGATTGACTGTGGATTTGATGGATGGATTTTGTTGCTCCAAGTCTATTTTGAATAAATTATTGCTAACAGATGAAGTTATATGAAATGTTGAAATTCATTTTCATGTTCTTGGTGCTATAATTTTTGCACTGTAAATTCATGAAAAGCATAAAGGATGTTGGTATACTTTAATTCTGCTATGCTCTGAATGTACCAGATTGTCATGATGTGTTGTGAGTGTTGTTTCACTACTGTCATATATAATGTCATGACCATTGCTTTATCCTCTTATTGTATGTACACATGGAACACACAATCCATCACTGCTCAAGTTGGACAAGGAAGCAGTTGAAGGAATTTATTCTCAGCTTTGACATATAAGTATATTGTTGTGTCCCGGTCAAAATGGTTAGCACCTATCCTTGTATGCTAATTAAGTAAAATATGAATTGTGTATGCCTATGCTGATTTTATTTATGACTGTATCGGCTATTTTGCGAGCCAGAGAAAATGAATTTATCTAATAAAAATTTTGTTTAGATTTTCAGTCTTGCTTATGTTGCTCTACTGAGAAACCTGACATATCATCTATGCAGTCTCCCACAACAACAAACTCTTCTACCTCCAGTGCATCATCACAGCCCATTGTCGGTGACCTTCTTCACAAGGTCACTCAGCACAGACTGCTGTGAGTAGTACTCGATCCCGCGGGTCAAGGACACAAACCAAATGGCTAGTATACAAGTTGACTGCAACTGGACTTGATGCCAATTTTTGGCCTACCCCAGATGCTGCGAGGGATAGATTTGTATTGGCCTGTGGTCACATTGCTCAGGAGAGGCTGTCAATCAATAAGGCGGTTGACGATCTCTCACCAATTGAGAAGGACCATCTGTTCACAGTTTTAGAGGAAAAGCTAGATTACCCAACCAATCTGGAAGAATCTGTTTGCAAGAAGGCAGTTAAGGCAGCTATATCATAGATTGGAACCTTGCAACGACGGTTCAAGGCCCATTTAAGAAAAAAATATGTGAGTGAAGAGGAGACTCCCTTTGTGAAGCATGCCTTTTTGCAGCAAGACTGGGACATGTTTGTGCAGGAAACCAATTCTCCTTCATTTCAGCAATTGAGCCAGGAGATGAAACAAAAGAGAGAATTGCATAATAAGCCACACTAGACGGGCAGAAAAGGTTATCGTGGTAAAAGGAAAGAGTGGGAGGAGGAGGATGCAAAGCTAGTTGCAGAAGGAAAATAGAACCCTTGGGACCAATTTCCTGGACGTTCGAGACCTTATCTGCGGGCATGGGTAGGGAAGAAGAAGAAGAATACTAGTGAAGAAAGCGGGGGCATAACATTCAGTAACCCTGCGGTGATGGGGGTAGCAGATAGGGTGAAAACACTTGCAGCTCAGGGTAGCGATGGTTCTTTCTCTGGGGTTAGGGAGGATGATATCTTCACCGCAGCACTTCAGACTCCAGAGCATCGAGATCAGGTCTGAGGCATGTCTAGTTCACTTGGCTGGGGTAAAGGGTTTGGTGAAGAGTTCGCTGGAATGTACAGGAAGAAGAGGACCAAGAGGTCTGATGCTCATGATGTGATGGACAAAACATTTAAATCAATTGTTCATGCTCTAAGACTACCAGGCATCAACATACCGAAAAATACACTTCTTCCTTCCCGATTAATAGCACCTGTCAGTAGCAGCGAGGAATAAGATATTGTGACGCCTCAGGTTTTCAGTCGGGTTCTTTAACCCTAATCATCCGGTCAACTGAGTTGACTTTGGTCAAATGACGGTCAACCTGGGCCATCACCTCGAAAACATCACCAATGACCCCTAATGACCCCTTTGGTCAACCTTAGTTAACCTTTGGTCAAAACCCCACTCAAAACCCCTTGAACCCTTTTTGACCCACCAGTGTCAGCCTGTACTTTTGTCGCGTTCTCCAAATTTCACCTAAACACTTCGACATTCCCCCAATGTAAAAGTTGTGTGTTTTGTTGAGGAACACAACTTTCATGTTGAATGGCATTTGAAATTTGGAGTGGAACTGTGTGAAAAACGCAAGTCAACGCCTCCAAACACTATTCACTGGAGCTGAGTTTTCTGCAAAGTTCCACTGCAGTTTATGCAAAATCCATTGATCAAACTCCTATACGGCCTTTGTAAAAGTGGTAGAGGGTCAGCTGATCTAGGACTTTGGTATAGATTGTTTGTGGCACTTCAGTCGCAAAAATTTGAGTAATTGTTGGTCAAAGGGGGGTAAGCCGAAATGGGAAACGTCCCTGTGCGCACCGTCGCGCCGGCATCGCGCGCACCCGCGCCATGCCGCGCACGCGCCGCCGCGGTTCCCCCCGGACCGCATGCCGAGACCGGCCGGTGCCGTCGGTCCGTGCGAGGTGGGACCCATTTGCGCCGAACCGACCCTTCCGGCCCTATCCCCGGCCGCCACACGTCGTGCCCTCACACGCCGGCGCGCGCCGCCGCCTCACGCCACGCGGCTCGACGGCCGCCGCACGTTGCCGCCCACGCCCCGCCGTACCCCGGCCATGCCGCGCCCCATGCCGTGCCATGGAGTTAACCACTCCGTCGCACACTGCCTCCACCTATGCCCGGCTATAAAATCCTCCTCTTCGCACCTGCTCACGCGAGACATAGAGCCCCGCCGCGGCCACCATTGCCGCCGCCAACGAGCACCTTGCTCCTCTCGTGCCTGTTGCAATCTGAGCACGCCTAGAGCTTCTCCCCACACCCAGCGAGCCTGCACACCAGCGTGTTGCCTTGGCCGTATTACCTGCTCGCCGGAGTACGGGTTCCAGTGGCCGCCGCCGAGTAGCCGATGGCTGGTCCCGCTCTCCACTTGCTCCCCGGGCCAGTCAACCCTTCCAGGACCTCCACTAGGTCGCAGGGAAGCTAACCGTGCTACACATTGCGCAGTCCCGCCCCTATCTTCGCCGGAGCCCAGGCAACTGCGGCTGCCGCCGCCAGTCTCCGCCTCGGCCGCTCGTCGGAGAAACCCCCACCCTCCAATCTGTGGCTAATCAACCCTAGGTGAGGGGAATCGCGCGCCGGGATCGCTTGTTTGCCAACACCGGGCCCACATCGCCGGCGGCGAGCCGTCCCCGCCGCCGAGGGCACCTCTGTGAGGACTTTCTGTACTTGAGGTCCTAGGTGTTAAAGGCAAGGGTAGTTTTGTGAGGTTCAAAAAGTTCCAGGGGTCTTCTGGCAAAATGATTCTTCACCCCTGGTTGTGTTTCAACTACAACTTGTAAATTCAATATAAAATCTTAGAAAAATCCAAAAAATGCAAACTCAATTTTTTTGTGCTCTGTGTAACTATAACTACAACTTTCTCCAAACATGTATATACTTTTGAGCTACAGGTTTTGCTTGAAAAATTGAAATGTAAAACACCTAGATCTATGATTATGCAAAATCCATACATGATCATGAGCTGGATATTGGATATGTTGTGAGAACTAGCATGTGTAGGTCCCGTGCCAAAAATTGCACAGAGTTACTGAAGAAATCTTTTTATATAAATTATCTTGTGATATTGATAAATCTGCCTAGATGGTGTTTGTAGCTTAAAATGTAATTATTTTTGAGCCTGACTTCGGGCTATTGTCTTGTAATGTTGAAGTGGACCTCTAGTGAATTTACCATGATTTTATCACTGTTAGAAATATTATTTCCTGATTTCTGCTCGTTTTTAATCATAAATGTGTAGATCAAGATCTATAAAGGCTATAGATGTGTTTGTTGGTTTCCTAGGCTTTTTTTGGACCATAGAAGCAGTGAGAGAAAGTTTGAGTTCAGAAGTGTTATATTTATTTTTATATGCATTTATCTTGTTTTTGGTGAATAGAAATGCCATAATGGATTTATTTCTTTTTATTGCTTAAGTAAGTATGCATGTGTGATCAGTGGTTTGTCTTAGACTTAATAAGACCAGGGAGTACCACTCTTGGTGTTTTATGATTTATTTTGTTGCATAAAATTGAAAGGACCTTTGTTGGTTTAATATTGGAATTAATTGGAAAATCATAACTCTTAGCTGAGGATCTTTGTGTTGGTGTGGTAAAACATGCTAACAAATTTATAACCAACCCCTTGCTATTTTTGTGAGAATTAAATTAATTTACTTGTATATATATGTACACAGTCACTATTAAAAAGTCTAGATAATAAAGCATCGCAAATTGTTCCTTTATAGGAAGAGTATGCTGAATGTATTATTATCTAGGTGAATGTGGTCAACCATGCACCCCATGGTTGTCATAAGTTGTTTTGAGATTAATTAAATCAAAGTGTCAATTAAGTCTTGCAATTGCATCCTCCGTGTAGAAGTTCCCGACGGTAGCTACACGCTCGTGCCAGCGGACGTGAACGAGAGAGCAGGAGGAGACGTGCACTACGTCACCGTAGAGCAAGACCCGAGCCAAAGCCCGGAAGTTTGTCTAACTGCTTGTGCCACTGAAGGCAAGCCCCGGTTTTATCATTAACCTGTGTATTATTTAAATTTATGCAACTATCTTTGTTATTCTATGTGCATTTACGTTCAGGAATTGAATGAAACCCTAGTTGCATGATTCCTAGGTGCCTATGTTATTTTACTAGTATGCTAGGTCATTAGATGCTATGCTCTAAGGACCCGGTAAATGTCGAGTGATGTTCGTCACTCGCGAGAATAGGATCTCCTTTTTGGAATCACCCTATTTATAAATGGATTGCTCATGTGGTAAGAGCATGGGATTTGGGCTCCGGTCCAGTGGCTTCGTGGGCTAAGCTTTTGAACATACTAAGCACTTGTCGGGAATGGGACCGGTAAGCCTACTACCTTAATGAGACGGCACGGGATTTACTACTACTACTCTCGATTTGTCTCCTACCCGGCTTGCAACCGGGAGGAGGGTACTTGTGTGAGGCTGGGTGTACTAGGTGGGGCATGCCAGACGGCCTTGTACCCGGGACTGTAGGCTATTATCCCAACCCGAGGATTTTTGGGAACCGCTTGGTCGGTATCGGCTCTGTTGGGGCACCGCTCCATGTGTTTAGGTTTACCTTGCAAGGTTTTTGACTCAATTGATTGTCGGCCTCTCACCGTTATCCGAGACTGCTTAATCAGCTGGCCATGATACCCCTTAATGATGGAACTTTGTGAAACCTCCTGCACGAATTAATTGTATCGTACAATTCTTGATTGTATTAGTTGCTCATTATAGTAATGATAATCTCACTAGAACCTGAGCTAAAATATTGAAAGTAAGGATCCATGATCCTAGTTGCTTTTTCGCAAAACAAACGCACCAGCCAAAAGCCTACATGTCTAGAGGTAACTCTTGACGGGTAAGTCTTGCTGAGTATTAGTATACTCAGCCTTGCTATAATTGTTGTTTTTAGGTGAAGTTGTTTGGCCTGGTGAGATTCCACCCGGCTGGGAGCTGGAATGGGCGGATGATGACGCCGAGTAATGGCATCACGGATGGCTTCCCATGATGTCATATCGTATCGCTATTAGTACTTCCACTATTTTAATAAAACTCTGAATCTTTTACTTTTATGTCAAGAACTATGGTTTGTAATAATGGACCGTACGGTGTGGGAGTTTAATGCATACGTTCGATCCTCTCTATGATTTTAAGTGATTTACCGGGTGTAAACCCGACAACACTCAACGAGATGGTTCTTTATTATCGCTTAATGACCAAATGGAGTGGTTTAGGTGATAGTACGAAATTATCTCGGATGGGGTTGTCACAGCTAGTATCTGTCACAGCTAGTATCAGAGCATCCATATGCACCAGAGTGATTATATTAATGCTAATTCCATGATTTACAATAAAACTTGCCAATATTGATTGGATGTTGAAAACTCGTTGGACCGTTAAGGAATAATCTAGATCGAGAGGCCCTAGAGGGAATTTTGGGATTTTTAAGGTGGCATAAGAATCTATGGTTTATTTTGCTAACTTCCAGCACTTTATTTTATGTTAGACTTACTTTATTGCACAACCAAACTAGTTGAGCCACGTGTTTAATACATGTGCTATTTCGCATCACGGGAATTGCGAGGGTTGATGGGGTGATCCATTCCACGGATCCCATCTTCGCGTCTGGTTATGAGTTGTGATGTCGCCACATTTTGCCATACGTGTGCATTCCGCATGTCGATCATGCGAGGCAAGGATACACTCCATTCAAACAGAGGATGTCCGAGGTTGGATGCTGTCCATGCAGCGGCTTGACGCATGGATACCGTTTCTATAGTGAACGGTAATGTATGTGGATGCTTTCGTGACTTGCTGGCACGAAAGGTTCGTTTTTCTGCAGGTACACTAACATCGTCTCGTAAGTCGTTAAGTGCGAATCGAGTAGCTCCGACTAGTTATTATAAGGAGAGCCGATTATAAGCTTGCCACCGGCACTAACTACGTCTTTTGGATCCTTTTGTGTGAGGTCGTTTAAGACGTGTGCATTCATGATTAAAATCTTGTTGAACCTAAAAGTGGTAATTGCTTGGTTGGGTAATGTTACCTAGGGTGATTGCTTGATCGCAGATAAGGTTTCCTCTCCTCCGATCTTAGGAAATTTCTGGCAGATTCTGTTGCTGTCATTTCTCAATTTTTGTAGCCAAATATGTAAGGAATCTGACTAGACATCCTTTAGGAAAGTTGTTTCTTATCAAATTGAGCATCTACTGTGAATTTCTCAGGATTTAGGAATTTTCTACAGAGAGTTATGCTCAGTTTAGCGAGTCTCTGTCCTGCTGTTTTTCTGGGAGACCTTCCTCGGAAAATGGAGTTTTTCGATCATGTTCCGATCCAATCTAGATCTACCTTTGAATGCCAAAAAGATGTGTCATAATCTCACTGCGTTGCTATCAAAATTTGGTAATTCTTGGGTTCCTAGGTTCAGAGTTATGAATTTTTGGTTCACAACCTCCAAACTCTACGCCATGATTTTATGCGTACTCGTTTCGAGTTCCGGCATATCTTGCACCTTGTGCTAATGGATGCCCTAAATCTCACCTATATGAGGACCAAACATACCCCTTGTACTCATTGACATCTTGTGGAAAGTTGAAATCTTTAGTAGTGCTTTGTGGATGCAACCATCTTTTGTAGCCGTGAGAACTTATCTTTGTGCACGTGTTCGCATCTGGGTCTGACATTTGTCGCTTATTCCAGATGTCTGCCTCTGGATCCATGACCGTTGATGCGCAGGCATGGACTCACTTGAACTGCCTCGAAGAGGGTGGTTTTCTTGCACTTTTGTGGGACACCCTAAAAGATCTTGGGTACACAGCGTATCTCGAGTACTCGGCACATAAGCTCATGACCTCAAGCCAACTGCTTCATTGGGAAGTGAAGGTGAAGATTCCTGTGTGCCCGACACATCCTACTTGGGAAGAGTGGGAGGTGAAAGCACAAGGGTTGAACTTGGCTGACACTGTGCAAAAGGCTGCTTTGGGAGCACTCACGACTTTTTGTGAGAAGCATGCTGATTTGGTAGCTATCACTACAGCCAAAGTGATTGCTTTGCCTAAGCAACATTTTGGACATGGGATTGAGCGCGAAGCATTTCTCTTCGCTCAAGACAATCACCACAGTCGTGAACTAGTCACTTCAATCCGTTTCTCCACAGCTATGTTTGACACCTATCAAGTGATGGTTGGAGAAAGCATGTTCTATAGACACCAAGTTTATAGACAACAAGTTAATGGTGCAGAAGCTATAACCCAAGAGTTGAAAGAAGCTCGAGCAACGATAGCCCGTATTAAGAAGAAAAACGCAAGGATAAAACAACAATACAAGAATTGAGTAAAGTCATTCATGATCAGAATTTCTTGTTGCAGCATAATGATCAATATATGCTTGACTCAAAGAATCAACTAGAAGCTGTAGCAGCTCCACCTCCTAATCCCAAAGAGGAAGAAGATCCTGAGGAGATTCAAGGAGAATCTAGAGTGGAGACTGTACTTGCTTCACCTTAAGTGAACCCAGGCTAGATAGTTATCTAGTTGGTGTTGGTTATGTTTTCAATAAAGTAATGTGTCGTAAGAACGGATCTTGTAATGACGTTGGTTGTGATCAACTTTGGACCATGTGTTGAATATCAAGTTGTGTGAAATGTCGTGGAAATCATGCTCACCAGAATTTATCACGTTTGCTTATACGTACCAAGAGTTATGGTAAATTTTCGTGCACCTCGGCCTTCTGTGAAAACAGCTAGGCAAAATCTCGGTTACGGAATTTTTCAGGCATGATGATGTTGGAAATTGACTCAGAGATGAATACAACATCGGACCTTATGCAATCTTACATCCACTGACCAAAAATGAGAATTTTTCGAGGCATAAGCAAGGATTTATGAATTTTATTCTTGTGACCGCCGTGCTGCCCGATTCCGAAAATTCCATGAATGAGTTTTCGTCGTGCATATTCTACTTGTTAATTTATGTGAGCAAGCTTACGAATATGTGTTTAATGAGAACTCAACTTTTCAGTTGGTCGGATCAACACGTAGCACCTCCAACGGTTTTGACGCGTCGGGTAGTGGTGATCTACCACCGCCACCGCCCATGACGCCGGTGGAGTCTTTCATGGCCACCCAAACTGAAGTGTTGTGCCAAATCCTACAGACGCAACAGCAAACCACCTAACAGATGCATCAGAGACCTCAATGGGTGCTAATCATGATTTACCACAAATGGTTACCACCTACTCCCAGTTTATCGGGATGAAGCCGCCAACTTTCACTAAAGGAGAAGAGCGCCTTGATGCTGATGCATGGGTTAGGGCCATTGAGGCCAAATTCTCTGCATTTGTCCTACCTTGTTCTGAGGAACACAAGGCTAGCTTTGCAGCCTTGCAACTTCGTGGAGAAGCCTTAATGTGGTGGGAGCACTTTAAGACCATGCAACCTTCTGGACATGAAGTTACTTGGACTGAAGTCAAGAGAGCTTTCAAGGACCACCACACCCCAAAAGGACTCATGGTTAGAAAGATGAAAGAGTTGCTTGCTCTTAAGCAAGGTGATGACACTGTGTATCAGTATGCGCAGAAGTTTAACATCCTTTACCAGTATGGAGAACATCACGTGGATACCGATGCCAAAAAGATGGAACGTTTCCGTGATGGTCTTAAGAGTGAATTGTATGAAAGACTATACCTATTAGAGCCAAATAGTTATCATGAGTTAGTGAACAAAGCTATCTCTCAAGAGGATGCCATGATGAAGGTACAGAAGGAGAGGAAGAGGTAGAATGAATTTGCTTCGGGTGATGGATCGGGCAAGAAATTTCGCTTCGTCAAGAAGAATGCGCATGGTCCTTCCCAATCATCCGCATCAGGCCATTGGACAGTGACTCCGTCCCAGCATAAGCCTTCGGGAAATTTTCAGTACCGTCAGGCCCAGCCACAATTCTCCAAGCCAAAGGAACTTCCACCCCGCATTTGTTACAATTGTAGGCAACCAAGGCATTATGCCAATGAGTGCCCAAACCCTAGGAGGATCAAGCCCGAGCAGTAGAATCAGAACCCCGGAGTAGCCAAGGGCAATCAGGACAAGAAGCCCACAATTCAAGTGAAGCAAGGCCAGCTTAACTTCACGGGTAACCTTTCTATCCGAGAGCATGCCTCCTTACTATTCACTTTCGATGATGGAACTTTGCTCCATCCTCACATTCTAGTTGCTTCCCAAAGAACTAAACTCAGGAATCTTAGTGAACAAATGTAATGACACATTTGTTTACTAGCCTTCCCTTTCTTCATAGAAATCTTTATGGTAATCACCTTTCTCAACTTGGCCTTTCCACCTAATCTCCAATCTCCTGGATTCACCTCAATTGGTCGGCTAAGTTGAAGGAGTAAGATCAGAGTTTTTCACGAGAAATCCCGATCAGATCCTTAGACCGTTGGACCCCATTCGTTTCAGTGCCACGATGGTACGACGTTGTAGCGTCGCCCTGCCACCTCTTTTCCCGCGTCCACGATCACATCGCCAAGACCTCACGGGCCGACCATTATCGAGCCTCGTGTGGCGACTACCGGATCGCTCTGCTAGTCCCTACCTCAGTCGGTTGGGATGACCGTTGCGTTCCGTTGAGCTATAAAAAGGGAAACCCTCCCGCGGTGCTGCCATTGCCAAGTCTCGCTTGCTTTCGAGCTCGACATTGCCGCCACTCTTGTTTTCCCCCCTCCGGCTAGTTTTTGGCCAACCCGCCACTAGCTCATCTCCGTTGTTGCTTCGCCCACTCACCGAGCAAGGTGTTTCGCCGTCTTCGTCGACAACCTCCAGAAGAAGCTCGAAGAAGACTGAGAGAAGAACCCCAGCTCCAGCGTTGACCATAGCTCAATTCGAGGAGATGTTCGAGTCCCTCCGTTGGACGCTTGCAGCGATGTACCTCTGCATCGTCGGCGGAGTTTGTCTTCTTTTAGTTTTCCATGTACACATCCATCGCCCACTCCCTCATGAACTGCGTTGAGGCGGGGAGGAGAGCACCATGTATCTTTTGCCCTATCTGAATTCTCGCTGTCTAGAAATATAAGCGAGTATGTCTTCCATCTTTGTAACCCTTATATTGTTAGAAAGTGTTGCTCTAATCTTGATGTCGAATCTCGGGACGAGATTCTGTTTAAGGGGGTAGGCTGTGACGCCCCAGGTTTTCAGTCGGGTTCTTTAACCCTAATCATCCGGTCAACCGAGTTGACTTTAGTCAAACGACGGTCATCCTGGGCCATCACCTCGAAAACATCACCAATGACCCCTAATGACCCCTTTGGTCAACCTTAGTCAACCTTTGGTCAAAACCCCACTCAAAACCCCTTGAACCCTTTTTGACCCACCAGTGTCAGCCGGTACTTTTGCCGCGTTCTCCAAATTTAACCTAAACACTTCAAAATTCCCCCAATGTAAAAGTTGTGTGTTTTGTTGAGGGACACAACTTTCATGTTGAATGGCATTCGAAATTTGGAGTGGAAATGTGTGAAAAACGCAAGTCAACGCCTCCAAACACTATTCACTGGAGCCGAGTTTTCTGCAAAGTTCTACTGCAGTTTATGCAAAATCCATTGATCAAAACCCTATACGGCCTTTGTAAAAGTGGTAGAGGGTCAGCTGATCTACGACTTTGGTATAGATTGTTTGTGGCACTTCAGTTGCAAAAATTTGAGTAATTGTTGGTCAAAGGGGGGTAAGCCAAAATGGGAAACGTCCCTGTGCGCACCGTCGCACCGGCGTTGCGCGCACCCGCGCCATGCCGCGCACGCGCCGCCGCGGTTCCCCCAAGCCCGCACGCCGAGACCGGCCGGTGCCCATCGGTCTACGCACGGTGGGACCCATTTGCACGGAACCGACCCTTCCGGCCCTCTCCCCGGCTGCCATGCGCGTTCCCTCACGCGCCGGCCGGCGGCGCCGCCTCACGCCACCGGCTCGACGGCCGCAAAGCACGTCGCCGCGCACGCCCCGCCGTACCCTAGCCATGCGGCGCCCCATGCCGTGCCATGGAGTTAACTAGTCCGTCGCGCACCGCCTCCACCTATGCCCGGCTCGCGCGAGACACAGAGCGCCGCTACGGCAACCTTTGCCACCGCCGACGAGCACCTTGCTCTGCTCGTGCCCGTTGCCATCTAAGCACGCCTAGAGCTTCTCCGCGCACCCAGCGAGCCTGCACGCCAGCGCGTTACCTTGGCCGTACCACCTGCTCACCGGAGTACAGATTCCAGTGGCCGCCGCCGAGTAGCCGCCGGCAAGTCCCGCTCTCCACTTGCTCCCCGGGTCAGTCAACCCTTCCAGGACCTCCACTAGGTCGCAGGGAAGCTAACCGTGCCACACATTGCGCAGTCTCGCCCCTATCTTCACCGGAGCCGGAGCAGCCGCGGCCGCCGCCGCCGGTCTCTCGCCGCGCCCGCTCGTCGGAGCAACCCCCACCCTCCAATCTGTGGCTAATCAACCCTAGGTGAGGGGAATCGCGCGCCGGGATCGCTTGTTTGCCAACACCGGGCCCACATCGCCGGCGGCGAGCCGTCCCCGCCGCCGAGGGCACCTCTGTGAGGACTTTCTGTACTCGAGGGCCTAGGTGTTAAAGTCAAGGGTAGTTTTGTGAGGTTCAAAAAGTTCCAGGGGTCTTCTGGCAAAATGATTCTTCACCCCTTGTTGTGTTTCAACTGCAACTTGTAAATTCGATATAAAATCTTAGAAAACTCCAAAAAATGCAAACTCAATTTTGTTGTGCTCTGTGTAACTATAACTACAACTTTCTCCAAACATGTATATACTTTTGAGCTACAGGTTTTGCTTGAAAAATTGAAATGTAAAATACCTAGATCTGTGATTCTGCAAAATCCATACATGATCATGAGCTAGATTTTGAATATGTTGTGAGCACTAGCATTTGCAGGTCCTGTGCCAAAAATTGCACAGAGTTACTGAAGAAATCTTTTTATATAAATTATCTTGTGATATTGATAAATCTACCTAGATGGTTATTGTAGCTTAAAATATAATTATTTTTGAGCCTGACTTCGGGCTATTGTCTTGTAATGTTGCAATGCACCTCTGGTGAATTTACCATGATTTTATCACTGTTAAAAATATTATTTCCTGATTTCTTCTTGTTCAATCATAAATGTGTAGATCAAGATCTATAAAGGCTATAGATGTGTTTGTTGGTTTCCTAGGCTTTTTTTAGACCATAGAAGCAGTGAGAGAAAGTTTGAGTCCAGAAGTGTTATATTTATTTTTATATTCATTTATCTTGTTTTTGGTAAATAGAAATGCGATAATGGATTTATTTCTTTTTATTGCTAAGTAATTATGCATGTGTGATCAGTGGTTTGTCTTAGACTCAATGAGACCAGGGAGTACCACTCTTGGTGTTTTATGATTTATTTTGTTGCATAAAATTGAAAGGACCTTTGTTGGTTTAATATTGGAATTAATTGGAAAATCATAACTCTTAGCTGAGGATCTTTGTGTTGGTGTGGTAAAACTTGCTAACAAATTTATAACCAACCCCTTGCTGTTTTTGTCAGAATTAAATTAATTTACTTGTATATATATGTACACAGTCACTATTAAAAAGTCTAGATAATATAGCACCACAAATTGTTCCTTTATAGGAAGAGTAAGCTGAATGTATTATTATCTAGGTGAATGTGGTCAACCATGCACCCCATGGTTGTCATAAGTTGTTTTGAGATTAATTAAATCAAAGTGTCAATTAAGTCTTGCATTTGCATCCTTCGTGTAGAAGTTCCCGACGGTAGCTACACGCTCGTGCCAGCGGACGTGAACGAGGGAGCAGGAGGAGACGTGCACTACGTCACCGTAGAGCAAGACCCGGGCCAAAGTCCGGAAGTTTGTCTAACTGCTTGTGCCAATGAAGGCAAGCCCCAGTTTTATCATTAACCCATGTTTTATTTAAATTTATGCAACTATCTTTGTTATTCTATGTGCATTTACGTTCAGGAATTGAATGAAACCCTAGTTGCATGATCCCTAGGTGCCTATGTTCTCGTACTAGTATGCTAGGTCGTTAGATGCTATGCTCTAAGGATCGGTAAAAGTCGAGTGATGTTCGTCACTCGCGAGAATAGGATCTCCTTTTTGGAATCACCCTATTTATAAATGGATTGCTCATGTGGTAAGAGCATGGGATTTGGGCTCTGGTCCAGTGGCTTCATGGGCTAAGCTTTTGAATGTACTAAGCACTTGTCGGGAATGGGACCGGTAAGCCTATTGCCTTAATGAGATGGCACGAGATTTTTCTACTACTACTCTCGATTTGTCTCCTGCCCGGCTTGCAACCGGGAGGAGGGTACTTGTGTGAGGATGGGTGTACTAGGTGGGGCATGCCAGATGGCCTTACCCGGGACTGTAGGCTATTATCCCAACCCGAGGATTTTTGGGAACCGTTTGGTCGGTATCGGCTCTATTGGGGCACCGCTTCATGTGTTTAGGTTTACCTTGCAAGGTTTTTGAATCAATCGATTGTCGGCCTCTCACCGTTATCCGAGACTGCTTAATCAGCTGGCCATGATATCCCTTAAAGATGGAACTTTGTGAAATCTCCTGCGTGAATTAATTGTATTGTACAATTCTTGATTATATTAGTGGCTCATTATAGTAATGATAATCTCACTAGAACCTGAGCTAAAATATTGAAAGTAAGGATCCATGATCCTAGTTGCTTTTTGGCAAAACACCAGTCAAAAGCCTACATGTCTAGAGGTAACTCTTGACAGGTAAGTCTTGCTGAGTATTAGTATACCCAGCCTTGCTATAATTGTTGTTTTCAGGTGAAGTTGTTTGGCCTGGTGAGATTCCACCCGGCTGGGAGCTGGAATGGGTGGATGATGACGCCGAGTAATGGCATCACAGATTGCTTCCTGTGATGTCATATCGTATCACTATTATTACTTCCACTGTTTAAATAAAACTCTGAATCATTTACTTTTATGTCGAGAACTATGATTTGTAATAATGGACCCTACGAGTAGATTGGTATTAATATGTAAGGCACTCCGGACTCTCCTTCGTGGGAGTTTAATGCATACGTTCGATCCTCTCTGTGATTTTAAGTGATTTACCGGGTGTAAACCTGTCGGGGACAGCCCTAGGGGTCCCCTTTAACAACTGGGAAATCCCCACTTAAAACCCGCAACAAAGCCAAACACACTTTGCCTAACCATGCAGGATACGGCCCATGCCGCGGGGACCTCAACGGCCCACCAAGGCGGCCCTCTCAAAGATCCCCTCGAGCAGGCTTCGCCTCGCTCGAGGATGCGCGCCTCCCTCGGGCGGGCTCCGTCCCGTTCGAGGGGATGCGCTTCCCTCGAGCGAGCTCCGCCTCGCTCGAGGACCCGCTCCCCTCGAGCGGAGATCCGCCTCGCTCGAGGGTCCGCCCCGCCCTCGACCGGGGCCCGCCTCGCTCGAGGGCGCCCCGCACGCGTGCGCCCGCTCCCCGTACGCGGGCATTTAATGCCCCGACACCGGCGGGACGGCTCCATCATGCGCCGGGGCTCGCGCCCCGCACCGCCGCACCAACTCCCCGGGGAGGGAGCCCATCCCCATCACGCGTGGGGGGGGGGGCGTGCAACGCGGCCGGTGCCAGTCCCGTGACGCCGGCCGCCTGCTCCGGTACGGCTAACGCGCCGAGCCCTCGCAGGGGGCCGGCTGCACCCTCGATTTGCTTTCTTGTGACCTTGCAGGGTTAGGTGGAGGCGCTAGGCCGGTGGGACGCCATCCCCGCCACTGTTGACGGCATGGCTGCCGCCCCCGCGCGTACGAACCGCACGCCGGGCGCTGTGGCAACGGTTCTGGCGCTGCGGAGCGTACGGGAACGGAACGTCGCCCTGCCTGTCACTGCGCCTCGTACGGACCGACGTCAGCAGCTCCCTCGAGCCTATCAAAAGACATCACAGCCACCCGGCGCTCTTCTACCCTCGAAGCCGCAACTGTTCGGGTACGAGATAGGCCATGATGGCCGGATCGCTGCAAGGATCGTCCGGACGGCCGCCCACTCTACAGCATAGCAAGCCACGCCCCTTCACGTAGCTAAATAGCGCGGCGCGCATGTGATTCGCTCCCTCCTTGATCTATAAAAGGAGGGCGATCCCCCCTGCCGCAGGGGACGGAGGACATACACGACGAAAGACAGAGATACACACCACACCTCCAATCACAACATCAGGGACTCGGAAGCCACGCTTCCTCTCCCGCCTTGCTTGTAGCAGCCCCACTACAGGCACCCCTGGTGTTGAGCAATATAGTGCCTCGAGCACACCACTGCTGGACGTACGGCCCCCTCGGCCGGAACCAGGATAAATCTCGTGTCCCTTATTGCTTAGCATCGACCATTGAGGGATAGACCTCGGCGCTTACTACTGGTTAGTGTCGGGACCATATTCCGCACCGACAGTTGGCGCCCACCGTGGGGCCATCGAGCGCCTAAGGTCATTCCACAAACTCCCTCCATGGTGATCCGCACTGAGTACCGCGGTACTCGTTACAACATGGGCAGCTCGGACCCCCTCCCCGCCGGGTTCGAAATCCGGTTCGGGGGCCTAAATTTCCATGCCACGGGGAACGGCTACCTCATGCGCCTCACCAACCATGAGGTGCTCCGCGCGCGGCGCCAGGCCGGGTCTGCACCGGCTCCCGCTACGCGCACCATCACGGCGCGGACGCCCGCAAGCGCGGATGCCGCGGGCCCGTCGACGCCACGACGTCGCCGCCGCTGCGGTCGGCGCTCGCACCGGGCGCGGTCCGAGCGACGGCGGCCGAGCGCGCCGCCTCTCAGCACGCCGCGCCCGTCATCTCGACAACCGCCACCCCAACGGGACAGCGCGCGGTCTCCAGACCGCGCTTTCCCATTGGGCTGCGTGGTGCTGCGACGGCCTACAACGCCAACGTCAACACCACGATGTGCAGGGTTCCCCCGGGCCGCCACGTCTGCGTCGCCAGGGATCCCAGCGCCTCAGCCGGTGACGAATCGTCCCTAGGCTCTCTTGACGCGCCGCCACCCGCTAACCTCCACGGGTACGCGGAGTGGGACTTCTCTGGCGTGCCGGACCCAGTCATGTTCCGGCGTTTCCTTGACGCCACGGACTACTGGTTTGGCTGCTCCGACGACTCCAGTACCGAGAGCTACGACCCCGCGCGGGAATGCTACGTCGTCGTCGCCAACGACCCAGCCAACGCGACCGGCGCTGTGGGCGCTGGGGACGGGGAGATCACGCCTGCTCCAGGGATCGCTCCGCGCCGAGCCGCGGGGCCAAGCACTCTCGCCGGGGCTGACGCCGATGCGCAGCTGGCCCAGGCCCGCGAGCTCGAGGCTAAGCTGGTGGAGGAATACCGGACGGTGCGGCTGCTCCGTGCCTCAATGGCGGGGGAAGCCTCCGCGCGCGGCGAACGCATGCGGGAGCTGGGCAGATAGGCCCGCGACCGCATCAACGCCGACAACCCTGACGCACCTCCGCGGGCAAGCCAAAAGCTCATTGCTGCTGCGACGCTGCTACGAGCTATGCCGGCACCCTCGACCCCCGAGGCGCGGGACTTGCACCGCGAGGTGCAGGTTCTCATCGAGCAAGCGGTCGTCCAGCAGGCCGAGAGCTCGGCGTCGCGCATCCGCCAACAGGGGGACGCGCGGGACGACGGGGCCGCACGGGGGGCGAACCCTCGGTCCATGCGAGGTGAAGCGGCGGGGGGCGACCCGCCAACCCGGGACGCACGCCGGCCCAAGGAGCGGCTCCTTGACGCGCGCAGGCGCCGGACCGGCGATGCCCGCAACATCATCAACGCCCGGCGCACGAGCAAGGCGGACGCGCGGGCAGCGGTAGGCTACCACCCTCGACGTGGTGGGCGCTACGACAGCGACGAAGACCGCTCTCCGACACCGGAGCCCCCGGGGACCCGTGTGTTCAGCCGAGAGATCCGCGCGGCGGCCTTCCCCCAACGCTTCTGCCAGCCCTCGACCATCGTCAAGTACAACGGGGAGACTGATCCCCGCGTGTGGCTCAACGACTACCGCCTGGCGTGCCGCCCGGGCGGGGGCCACCAGCGACGAAGTCATCATCCGCAACTTGCCCCTGCACCTCGGCGATGCAGCCCGGACATGGCTCGAGCACCTGCCCGCAAGCCAGATCCACAACTGGGACGACCTAGTCCGCACGTTCGTGGGTAACTTTCAGGGCACGTACGTGCGCCCTGGGAATTCCTGGGACCTGCGCTCCTGCACCCAGAAGCCCGGCGAGTCGCTGCGGGACTTCATACGGCACTTCTCCAAGCGCTGTACAGAGCTCCCCAGCGTGGCGCAATCCGAAATCGTGCACGCCTTCCTCGAGGGCACCACGTGCCGGAACCTCGTGCGAGAGCTGGGGCGCAACCCACCCACGGACTCCAACGAGCTGTTCGACATTGCCACCAGCTTCGCCTCAGGAGAGGAGGCCGTGGGGGCAATCTTCGACGGCAAGAAGGGCAAGCGCTCGGATGATGCGCCCGCGGAGGGCGGCAAGTCCAGGGAGCCCCACCACAAGGATAAGCGAGGCAAGAAGGGAAAGAAGCCGCTCCGCGAGGCGCGCGAGCAGGGGCGCGACGGCGGTTATGCCGAGGCTCTTGCTGTTGACCCGGCTCGACGGGGCCCACGACCGGCCCCTCGAGGTCCGGGGGTGTTCGATGACATGCTAAAAAAGCCATGTCCTTACCGTAAGACCCCAGTGAACCACACCCTTGAGCAGTGCGATATGCTCAAGAAGTTCTATGGTCGCGCCGCCGCGAAGGAGGCAGAGGCCAAGAAAGACGGAGGAGATGGTGACGCCGGCGGCTTCCCCGCCGTGGAGAATGTGTTCCTCATCTTTGGGGGACCCACCGTCGACATGTCGACCCGCCAGCACAAGCGGGAGCGGCACGAGGTTCTCGCCGCGGAGAAGGCGCCTCCATCCTTCCTCATCTGGTCGGAGGACGCCATCACCTTCAGCCGGGAGGATCATCCGAACCGGATCCCCAACCCGGGCCAGTACCCGCTGGTGGTCGACCCAATCATCGGGAACGCTGAAGGACCGATTAGGCGACCAGAGAGGGGGGAGTGAATGGGAGCCGATAAAAATTCTTCTCGAGGGAGATTGAAACTCCGACAAGACGAACTAGCTCGGTCGAACCCCCGAAATCACACGCTCCGCACTTCTACCTCCCGTTTGCCAAAACCACGTAGCCACTGGAGTGCTACTGGTCCTAGGAACAAACTCTACCAGCAACCACAACACACACGCAGCACCGACAGCGGAAACAACTCGAAAGCCGGCTAACCAGAGGGGGGCGGTTAGACCGGGTATAGGGGGCGGTTAGACCGCCTCCACCTGGCAACCAAGAATTCCTCCGAAACGCCTCTTCCGAGCACCAAAACTCACCACGGTTTCACCAACAGAGATCTCTGGTCAAGGCCATGCTAGCTACCAGAAAATCTTGGCGAAAACCAAAACTTCACCCAAGGGCCTAGGGGCGGTTAGACCGGCTACCTGGGGCGGTCTAACCTCCTGTACCCAGCAACGAACTCCAACCAAGAACACCTAGCAAACTGCACGAGAACGACCCCAAATTTCACCCAGACACTCCTCTGATCAAGGCGAACAAACTCACAGAGGAAAATCCGACGAAACAAAACTTTGACCCGGAAACACCCAGGGCGGTTAGACCGCCCCCTGTAGGCGGTTAGACCGCCCCTTCCAGAAAACGAACCCGCGGGTCAAACCTCAACTTCCTCGCGCCCGATCTCCCGAATCACTGCACGGATTCCCGACGCGTGTCCTCCGCTTCGAAGCTTCTCGGCGCCGGCGGCCAGGGCGGTCAGACCGCCCCCCTGGGCGGTTAGACCGGCCCTGGGGATCTGACCGGCCCCAGGCGGTCTGACCGCCCCTCCTGGGCGGTTGAACCGGCCTGGGTGGCCGCACCTCCTCGTCGAGTCTTCGGCCTCGGTTTTGTGGCTCAACCGAGTAACCTAGTGGTTTTCTGGTGAACCACTGCAAACCCCGCGAACTCGGTGTAGCCTCCGCCAATCTCCACTCATGACTCGGCTCCCACGAAGTCCCGACTCGACCTTGGTTTTGAGGCTCTACCAAGAAACCGTCCACGACTTCATCTTGCTGTTCATGCCACCATGCGGCCCGCACTTGACCCCGCTGGCCACCGGGTCCCTCGAACAAAGCCTACTTGTCTTCTCCACACCTGGAGGCCTCACCGGCAACGACCTTTCGCGCTTGTTCTTCACCTGCACCAACACGAGTCAAGCCGCAACCTGCACCTGCAATACTTAGCCAAGAATCAGTCCAGACAACGTTGTCAATCACTCATCACACAAGGAAGCGACCATCCACCGGTCCTCGAACCACACATGGTCCTCAATCTCCCCCTTGATGAGTGCATTGACAACACACTCACATGAAGTAACACAAGAGAAAAGGAAAAGAAAAGAAACAAATAAAAAGAAACCCCAACAAGCGATCGAAAGCCAAAGAAAGGCAAAGAGCAAGATCACTTGAAGAAGACAAGTCTCGGACCCCTTAGGCAAGGGCAACGGCTCGACACATCCCAGACAAAACACAACTCAAGCAAAGAGCGCAAACCACCAAAGCAAAGCTCGAACACCACAAAGAGCTCCCCCTGCACATATGCAAGCTCCCCCGAGCCACAAGCACATTCCCCCCCGAACACATGCATCAATGCAACTCGGGAATGCAACAAAGAGCAACAACTTGCTCACACTGCCCAGGGCGGTTAGACCGCCTTTACGGGGCGGTTAGACCGCCCGTGCCCGATCCGACCGCTCGGGGGCGGTTAGACCGCCCCAAGAGACCGCCCCGCACCAAACTCGCTCAAAATTTGCCCGAAACAATTGGAACACCTTCCAAACACTCCCAGGTGCCCAAAACATGCACAAACTTCTCCCCCTTGTTGACAATGCATGAATCAAGGCAAAATGCGAAAACTTTCAACATATAGCTTCTCAAATATACAAAATTCATCACAAGGAGCTACACAAGTCCAAAAGAGAAAGTTAGATACTCGACAGGTTCGTAATGACCTTAACTACATGATCACCAAGTTTCACAATCATTGCACAAGGCTAAAAAGGATTTGAGTAATTTTGTGAAAAGTTACTCTCTCATAAGCAAATACCTAAACATGAGCAAACCATATCAAAATGGCACAGCCACTCAAACTTCATGCTAGGACAGCCATTCTAATCATAAGACCATCATAAACACCCAAAAGCACCTCATGTCATGTCAAAGCCACCGAGCCATGTGCCTACTTCTATGTATGAGACTTCTCATTGGTAGGCAACATGCAACGGTTTAGCACCCAAAGCAAATTAATTTCAGCACATATGACATGGGAACATATTTTCCAAGCATTTTTCATTTCATTTTCAGATTTATGATTGGTACATGAAATGTCTTTGCGACAAAAAGGAACTTATGCCCCTCCACAAGATTAAGCAAGAGGGCTAAACATTCATGATGGCAAATGAGCCTTTGGCCCCATATGATCAATAAACTAGCTATCCAACCACAAAGTAAGCATAGCAAAGCCACTAAAACATGTCAAGATCATATATAGGCATTTACACATGAGAGAGCATGTATGTGACATTTTTCAAAAATTAGCCATCAACCATGGATCATTCAACAAGATCATCAAGAGCTAAGCCAAACTAACCATAGCATACCAAACAAGATCACAAGAACATATATAGCAACCCATGGTGAACAAAGTATATAGGAGAAGCTTTTCCTATCAATGCATATGATACAAAATGCATGCAATCTAAGATACAAGGATGCCTATACATCATGTTACATATGCAATGCCAAATGCAAGAAGTGCACAAAGGAAAGCTATACATATGCTACAACGGAGCTCCCACACACCCAACTCAAGAAATCAAGCACACACCAAGTTCCCCCCGCAAATGAGTGAAAGTTGCTTGATCTAGGGGTTTGGTGAAAATATCGGCTAGTTGGTCATGTGTGGGTACATGGATCAAAGCTATCTTCCCTTTCTCTACGTTGTCTCTCAGAAAATGATACCTCACTTCTATGTGTTTGGTTTTGGAATGGAGCACCGGGTTCTTTGCAACGCTTATGGCACCGGTGCTATCACATTGAAGTGGGACATGGGTATACTCCTCACCAAAGTCACTCATGGTGTAGGTGATCCAAAGGAGCCGAGAGCAACAACTAGCGAGTGGCAACATACTCGGCTTCGGTCGTGGATTGAGCAACACTCGACTGCTTGCGGGAAGACCAAGACACCAAAGAAGAACCCAAAAACTGGCAAGTCCCAGAAGTGGACTTCCTATCCAACCGACACCCGGCAAAATCCGCGTCTGAAAAGCCATGAAGCGCCAAAGAAGAGGATGCGGAGTACCAAAGGCCGAAGTCGGGAGTGTGACGCAAGTACCTGAAAATTCTCTTCACCGCTTGCCGATGCGAAGTCCTCGGAGACGCTTGAAAACGAGCGCACAGACACACTGAGAACTGTATGTCCGGCCTCGTCGCCGTCAAGTAGAGGAGTGACCCGATCATGCTCCGGTACTCCTTCTGGTCCACGTGTTCACCTTCCTCGTCCGCATCAAGAGCCGTAGTCGTACTCATCGGCGTCGTCATAGCCTTGGAGTCCTCCATCTTGAACTTCCTCACAATGTCCTTGGTGTACTTAGCCTGGTGCACAAATGTTCCTTCCTTTGATTGCTTGATTTGTAGCCCGAGGAAGAACTGCAACTCACCCATCATGCTCATCTCGAACTCTCTGCTCATATCATCTGCAAACCTTGCAACAAGAGAATTAGACGAGCCACCAAAGACAATATCATCCACGTACACCTGAACAATCAGGATATCTCTGCCCTGCCTCAGCAAAAACAAGGTCTGATCGACCTTCCCCATCTCAAAACCTCTGTCAAACAAGAACCCCCTCAACCTGCCATACCAAGCTCTAGGCGCCCGCTTCAACCCATACGCCGCCTTCCCCAACTTGTACACCCGGTGGGGGTACTTCTCACTCTCAAACCCCGGAGGCTGTCTCACATACACTTCTTCCTCCAACACTCCATTCAGAAAAGCACTCTTCACATCCATTTGGTGCAACTTGAACCCTTTAGCCACGGAAAAGGCTAGAAGGATCCTAATCGCCTCCAAACGGGCTACGGGAGCAAAGGTCTCCTCGTAGTCAATCCGCTCCTTCTGACTGAACCCCTGAGCGACAAGTCTCGACTTGTTCCTCACAACCTCACCCTTCTCTCCCTCTTTGTTTTTCCACACCCACTTTGTACCAATCGGCTTACACCCTGGGGGAGGGTCAACCAACTCCCACACCGATTCCTCTCAAAGTTCTCCAACTCCTCATGCATCGAATTAACCCAATTGTGATCAGATAGTGCGTGTCCAATGTCTTTGGGCTCGAAAGAAGCAACAAACGCAGCATGAGCAAAGTGGGAATTGTTTCGAACCCTCGACCGTGTAGTGCGTTCATTCATGTCGCCGATGATCCTCGAAGCTGGGTGATCCACTTGAACTCGCCGGGGAGGTTCTCGCCTCGAAGCTACCTCCCCCTCAACATCGCCTTCTCCTCGTTCTTGATTTGTCGTCGTAGGTGTAGCGAGAGGGTCCATCCATCATCGTAGTCGAAGTAGTGGGTACATGTTCGGCCGGGGGCACCGCACCGCCATCTTCATCATCACCATGTTCATGCTCCTCCTCCTAAAAGATCTCCTCGCCAAGCTCATCATCACCGCACACTCAAAGACAAGCCGACTACGTGGCTCGTCTCGTCGAAGGTTACCTCGCAAGTCTCCACGATTTGGTTAGTTTCAAGATTGAGCACACGATATGCTCTAGAATGAGATGCATAACCAAAGAAAATGCCATCGACGGACCTAGCCTCAAACTTATCCAACTTCCTCGCCCTTCTTCGAATGAAACACTTGCAACCAAAGACATGGAAGTGACTCACCTTGGGTGTGCGACCATGCATCAACTCATAGCATGTCTTCTTCTTGTGCACTCCGAGGTATATCCCGTTCGACACATAGCACGCGGTATTCACCGCCCTCGGCCCAATACCTCCTCGGAGTCCTATGCTCATCAAGCATCGTCCGAGGCATCTCGCACAAGGTCCTCGTTCTTCCTTTCCACAACACCATTCCGGGGAGGCGTATACGGACTCGAAAACCGGTGCTCAAGACCCAAGTCATGGCAAAAGGTTTCAAAACGAGAGTTCCCGAATTCCGAGCCATTATCACCTTGCGGATAGCTCGTATGGCATCTCCGTGCCTCTCGTTTCTCAACCTCAAGACTAGATCTCGAACAAAACCAAACGTCTCCCCCTTCTCCTCAAAAAAGAACACCCACGCATACCAAGAATAGTCGTCCACCACAACAAGGACATACCACTTCCCACCCGCAGATCGCACACGAGCTGGGCCAACAAGGTCCATATGGAGCAGCTCGCATGGACGCTCAGTCATCACATCGGTGAGAGGCGGGTGAGAAGAGGCCACCATCTTGGCATGCCTACACGGAGCACAAACCAACTCTTTCTCAAGCCTCAACCGTGGCAATCCTCGGACCAAATTGAGTTTACTCAAGCGAGACAAAAGGTCAAAGATCAAGTGACCCAACTTCCTATGCCACCTCCACAACTCACTCGAAGAACCAGCCAAGAAACAACGCTCCACACCCGAAGACTGAGAAAAATCAGCACAAAACACCTGACCCTCGGGAACGACCATACAAACAAGGTCCCCTCGAGAGTCCACAATCCGAGAACCACCTGGCCGAAACAACACCTCAAAGCCCTCATCCAACAACTGGGACACAAAAAGCAAATTGTACCCCAGCGATTGAACAATAGCAACACGCCTCAGAGTGATCTTGTCACTCACTTTTATCTCACCTTCTGAAAGCACACGCACACGCCCATTGTCCCTAAAGGTGATGTACCTCTTCGTCACCACCGGGACGAGACTTGAGAACCACCCCCTGTCTCCGGTCATATGCCTCGAGCAACCGGAGTCAATCAACCAAATGTTCTTCAAGTCTCCCACCTGAAATTCAAAAACAAGCACGTGAGCGAACAAACGACTCAAAGATCGGGGTTAGTACCAAAGGAGGAAAACCGTCTGCCGAGCCATTTGCTCGAAAGTGGGGTTAGCACACATCAAGCCATCTTTCCTACCATAACTACCACCACGAACACCACCTCGGTAACCACTCCGAGGGAACCACCCCTCATCGCCCGGAGGAGGACCAAACCCACGGAAGACAACCCGTGGAACGTCCCTCCTCTCCTTCTCAAAGCTACGACTCCTCCCATCCCCGTAGTGAGCTCGAGGGGGAGAATGCCTAGCAACCGACCACCCGCCGTCTCTCCAAACCAACCACCAAAGCAACTCCACCTCCGGACCCGAAACCTCTCGACTCACCACCTCGAAAACCACTCCGCCTGCACTCGGGGGGGGGGGCGGTTAAACCGCCTAGCCGTGCCGGTCTAACCGCCCCCTCTAGGCCGGGCCGGTCCGACCGCCTAGCCGGGCCGGTCCGACCGCCCCCTCCCGAATCGCTCCTCGGCCGCGGGAACTTGCATCTCCCCATGCCGAACACTTCTCACCACGCCCTTACCCCTGGGCAGTGGCATACGAGGCTTAGGTACACCATGGGAAGGGTTGTACCTATCCTTGTTCGCCCACTCCTTTGCCATCCTCTCTTCCCGCTTCCTCTTGAAGCAAAACTCATCCTTGTGACCTTCTTTCCCACAATGGCCACAACGGAACTTCAAAAGCTTGGGTTTAGGCTTAGATTGGGGCTGCTCGCTTGGTTTCTCTCCACTCAACTCCTCCACCGATTTCTCCTCACTTGCCTTCTCACTCACTTTCCCAAAGAACACTTTCCCGGAAGTGCTCACAAACTTGATAGGCCTTCGGAGATCATTTGTGGGTGTAGGAAATATAGGTGGAGCTGGGGTTGTGTCTAGTCGGTTCCTAAGATGGTTGGGTTTTGGAGGGAAATCATTTTTGTAGTGGGTTTTTGGTGGCTCCGGTTATTCTCTCCACTTCCTTCACCAACCTTGTTTGCCCCAAGCCCCTCACCATCTTGCCTCTTAAAGGCCTCGATCATCATCCTCAACTGAGGCTCATGACCGGACAACCAACCCATCAACTTCCTCAAGTCATCATTCTCATCCTGCAAACGATCAACATAATGTGCAAGCTCCAAATTTCTCAATGCATGCATTTCACAGGTAGAGCAAGATGTAGGCATGGGTTCTTTCAATGTAGCCTCGAGCGAACTAGTGTAAGCATGCATCTCATCAATCTTAGCATGCAAAACAGGGCAAGAAGTGCAAGCACCTAGCGAAGCAGGTCTAGACTTAAGCTCAGCCACTTCAACCCTAAGCACATCTAGTTCCTCACACTTGGAGGCATGCTTCTCCTTAAACGAAGCAAGATCAGCAAGGAATATGGAACAATCAGCACAATCATTATCATCCGAAACAACAGGGCTAGCCTTAAGCGAATCAATCTCAAGCTTGCTATCAAGCACCTGTGTCTCTAGCTCAGCCACTCTAGTCCTAGCATCCTCGAGTGAATCCCTAAGCTCTTTCCTCATTTTCTTGGCCTCTCTAAGCATGTCATCACGGTTATCAAGCAAAGAGCCAAGCCTCTCATTCTCCTGGTGCAAGAAGGGAAGTTCATCACGCACCTCGTCGTCGGACTCGCAGTCCGAGTCGCTCCGTGTGCTCTTCTTGCCGCCGGAGCTCGCCGCCATGGTGCGAAGCCATCTCTCGCGAAGCAGCTCAGCCCGCTCAGGTTCTTGGACGACTTCTTGTTCTTGCGGCGATCTCCCTCATCTTCACTGCTGCTCGAGCTCGAGGTGGAGTACGCGGAACTGGAGTCGACGATGCTCGCTCCAACCATCGCTCGGGCCTTGCCTCGGCCCTCCTTCTTCCTTGATCGTCGCTCGTCCTTGTACTTGTTTTTGTGCTTGCTCTTGTGGTCGCGCCTTGAACGGTACTTGCCATCGTTCATCCTCGGCTTGTGCTTGTAGTTGTCCTTGTTCTCGGCCTTCTCCGGGCAGTCGGCGACGAAGTGTCCCGGCTTGCCGCACTGGAAGCAGGTCCTCGTGTTCCTCCTCATGTTCACGGGGTTCTCGTGCAGCCTCTCGAACCGCCTCGTCAACAGCGCCAGCTCGTCCTCTCCAAGATCATCAAACTCCTCATCTGGCATAGACATCTAAGAGGAAAACGAGAACATCCTGGTGGATCATTAGAGTTAGTCTTTCCTTTGGAACCACCAACGAGGGCAAGACTATGGGAGTCAGTCGGTCCCTCGAGCTTGGCAGTCATGCCCCTATCCACCTCAGCCGACTTGAGCTTCGAGAACAGCTCATTCACCGTCGAGTATCATACCTCTCCGACTCGACTATGGCCTCGAACTTTCCGCCCCATATCGTACGATCCAAAGAGTGTAAGAGCTTGACCGCTCTATCATGATCATCGTACGGGAGCACGTCCACATTGGCCCTCATGTTGTTCACCACCACCGTGAACCTCTCGAAACAAGGCATCGATGGACTCACCGGGGAGATGAGTGAAGTTCTCGTACTCTCTCCGTAGGTCGCATACATCCGTGCCTGAACCTGGGCGTTCCCAACATGAGCCTCCTTCAACACCGCCCAAATCCTACAAGCCAAGTGCTCGGTGTGCACCCGATCGAACTCAGCCGACACAAAGCACGAAACAAGTAGTCGACCGCCTTATTGTTGGCGTCGAATCCGTTGCTCGACCCCGGAGCAAGGAAATCCATCGGCTGGACATAGCCCGTGTCCACCGTGACATCCCAAAGCAGCCCGACCCTTTCCGCGGAGGAACGCACCCATCCGCTTGGTCCACATCCGGTAGTTCTTGCCATCGAAGTGTGGAGGACCCGAACCCCATTCCCGGTACGCCATCCTTGGATCTTAGACTCGGTTAGAGTCAACAAAGACCCGAACCGGCTCGATACCACTTGAAGGACCGATTAGGCGACCGAGAGAGGGGGGAGTGAATGGGAGCCGATAAAAATTCTTCTCGAGGGAGATTGAAACTCCGACAAGACGAACTAGCTCGGTCAAACCCCCCGAAATCACACGCTCCGCACTTCTACCTCCCGTTTGCCAAAACCACGTAGCCACCGGAGTGCTACCGGTCCTAGGAACAAACTCTACCAAAGAACCACAACACACACGCAAAGACCGACAACGGCCGGAAACAACTCGAAAGCCGGCTAACCGAGGGGGGCGGTTAGACCGGGTATAGGGGGCGGTTAGACCGCCTCCACTTGGCAACCAAGAATTCCTCCGAAACGCCTCTTCGCAGCACCAAAACTCACCACGGTTTCACCAACGAGATCTCCGGTCAAGGCCATGCTAGCTACCGTAAAAATCTTGGCGAAAACCAAAACTTCACCCAAGGGCCTAGTGGCGGTTAGACCGGCTACCGGGGGCGGTCTAACCTCCCGTACCCAAAGAACGAGCTCCAACCAAGAACACCTAGCAAACCGCACGACAACGACCCCAAATTTCACCCGGACACTCCTCCGATCAAGGCGAACAAACTCACAGAGGAAAATCCGGCGAAACAAAACTTTGACCCGGAAACACCCGGGGTGGTTAGACCGCCCCCCGTAGGCGGTTAGACCGCCCCTTCCGTAAAACGAACCCGCGGGTCAAACCTCAACTTCCTCGCGCCCGATCTCCCGAATCACTCCACGGATTGCAGCCAAACTTCGGGAATAGCTGGTTACCTCCTGGGCAACCTCTACCTCAAAGGAATCGACCCGAAACGCTCACAATCAAGAGGAATCGAAGAAATCGCTTCTCTAGGTCAAGAACTCGCCCAACTCGAGAAATCTCCAAATCGAGTCCGATTCAAAGGGGATTTGGGGGCAAAGTCACCAGCCAAAGAGGCACAAGAACCTCATACGTGACACCCACCAAAAACCCCAAGAAATCGTCCTCAAAACACCGCCAAAAAGAGCTCCGAAAATCAACACCAAAGAGACGGGAAAACCACCATGATGAACAACGCCAAACCTTCTATACATGCCATGAATGGTTCGTACAAGGTCTACCTTGCCACCCAAACATCCATCCCTCTCTCTAGATCTCACATGAAGCTCTCAAGCTAGCCTTCTAAAATCCTAAGGAATATAGAGAACGAAAATGGAAAAACCAAATGAGCTAGGGTTCCAAGAGTTGGCTGCCATCCACCCATCTAATGAGTATATATGGAGGCACCCAAATGACTAAACTACCCTTCACTAATAACTAGGGATGCATGCCCCTCGAGGGCGAATTTGGAAGTCTTCATGTCTTCACCATCGGACGGATGCCCGGCGACCGCAACCTGCTTAGCCTCGACGCAAGCCTTGCGATCCCGACGCGTGTCCTCCGCTTCGAAGCTTCTCGGCGCCGGCGGCCGGGCGGTCGACCGCCCCCTGGCGCTAGACCGGCCGGGGGATCCGACCGGCCCCGGGCGGTCCGACCGCCCCTCCCGGGCGGTTGAACCGGCACGGGTGGCCGCACCTCCTCGTCGAGTCTTCGGCCTCGGTTTTGTGGCTCAACCGAGTAACCCGGTGGTTTTCTCGGTGAACCACCGCAAACCCCGCGAACTCGGTGTAGCCTCCGCCAATCTCCACTCATGACTCGGCTCCCACGAAGTCCCGGCTCGACCTTGGTTTTGAGGCTCTACCAAGAAACTGTCCACGACTTCATCTTGCTGTTCATGCCACCATGCGGCCCGCACTTGACCCCGCTGACCACCAGGTCCCTCGAACAAAGCCTACTTGTCTTCTCCACACCTGGAGGCCTCACCGACAACGACCTTTCGCGCTTGTTCTTCACCTGCACCAACACGAGTCAAGCCGCAACCTGCACCTGCAATACTTAGCCAAGAATCAGTCCACACAACGTTGTCAATCACTCATCACACAAGGAAGCGACCATCCACCGGTCCTCGAACCACACATGGTCCTCAAACGCGCGGTTCTCGAAAGTCTTGATGGACGGAGGCAGCAGCCTCAACATCCTCTACGTGCATACGCTGCGCCTGCTGGGGATTGGGTTGGACCAGCTGCGGCCCAGCACGAAGCCGTTCCACGGCGTCGCGCCCGGCAAGCAGGTCCAGCCCCTCGGGCAGATCGATCTGCCGGTTTGGTTCGGCACCGCGAAAAATTTCCGCAAGGAAACACTCACCTTCGAGGTGGTGGGGTTCAAGGGCGCCTACCATGCCATACTTGGGCGGCCCTGCTACGCCAAGTTCATGGCGGTCCCCAACTACACCTACTTGAAGATGAAGATGCCAGGACCGAACGACGTCATCACCGTGGGCTCGTCCATCGAGCACGCATTCGACTGCGACGTCGAGTGCGTAGAGCACGCAGAAGCACTGGCGCTGGATGAAGCGCTGGTGACCACTTTGGAGAAGATGGTCAACGAAGACCTCGACTCCACCGCCAAGCACACCGGCACCTTCGAGGCCGCGGAGCAGACCAAGGAGGTCCCCCTCGACCCTTCTGCCCCCGAGGGCAAGGCGTTGAGGGTTAGCTCCACCCTCGATCCCAAATAGGAAGTGGTGCTCGTCGACATCCTCCACGCCAACACCGACATCTTCGCGTGGAGCCCCTCGGACATGCCAGGCATCCCGAGGGAGGTCGCCGAGCACTCCCTTGACATCCTGCCTCACGCCCGCGCCGTGCAACAGCGGTTGCGCCGCTTCGACGAGGAGCGGCGACGGGCCATTGGAGTGGAGCTGCGGAAGCTTCTAGAGGCCGGGTTCATCAAGGAGGTGTTCCACCCAACGTGGCTAGCAAACCCTGTACTTGTAAAGAAAAAGAATGGGAAGTGGCAGATGTGTATATACTACACTAGCTTAATAAAGCATGTCCTAAAGTTCCTTTTCCTTTGCCACGAATTGATCAAATTGTTGACTCAACGGCTGGGTGCGAGCTGCTCTGCTTCCTTGATGCATACTCCGGGTATCATCAAATAAAGATGAAGGAGTCCGACCAGCTTGCAACTTCGTTCATCACGCCGTTCGGGATGTTCTGCTACGTCACGATGCCGTTCGGCCTCCGAAACGCGGGTGCGACATACCAGCGCTGCATGCAGCACGTTTTCGGAGATCACAACGGGCGGACGGTCGAGGCGTACGTAGATGACATCGTCGTGAAAACCAGGAAGGCGGACGACCTGGTTGGCGACCTTGGCATCGCGTTCGGCTGCCTACGGGCTAATGGGGTCAAATTAAACCCCAAGAAGTGTGTCTTTGGAGTGCCGCGGGGCATGCTCTTAGGATACATCGTCTCCCAACGGGGAATCGTGGACAACCCCGAGAAGGTCGCGGCCCTCGAACGAATGGGCCCGATCCGGGACCTCAAAGGGGTGCAAAAGGTGCTGAGGTGCCTTGCCGCCTTGAGCCGCTTCATCTCGCGGCTCGGCGAGAAGGGCCTGCCCCTCTATCGCCTCCTCAAGAAGCACGAGCGCTTCTCCTGGACCGCCGAGGCCCAGGAGGCGCTCGACAAACTGAAGGCGTCTCTAACGCATGCCCCTATCCTCATGCCGCCGCAGGACGGCGAGCCCTTACAGCTCTACGTGGGCGCAACCACCCAGGTGGTCAGCACCGTAATCGTGGTGGAGCGCGCGGAGGAAGGGCACTCCCTGCCTGTACAGCGGCCGGTCTACTACATCAGCGAGGTCTTGTCTGACACCAAGACGCGCTACCCCCAAGTCCAGAAGCTGCTGTATGCGGTGGTCCTCGCGCGGTGCAAGCTCCGCCACTACTTCGAGGCCCACCCCGTCACGGTGGTCTCCTCCTTCCCGCTGGGAGAGATCATCCGCAATCCTGACGCGACGGGCAGGATCGCCAAGTGGTCCGTGGAACTGATGGGCGAGACGCTCGCCTATGCCCCGCGCAAGGCCATCAAGTCCCCGATCCTGGCGGACTTCGTCGCTGAGTGGACGGATACGCAGCTGCCACCGCCACAGGTCCAAGCAGAGTGCTGGACTCTGTACTTCGACGGGTCGGTGATGAAAACAGGGGCGGGCGCGAGCCTGCTCTTTGTGTCACCCCTCGGGGAGCACATGCGCTACACGGTGCGCCTCCACTTCCCCGCCTCGAACAATATGGCTAAGTACGAGGCCCTCCTTTGCGGCCTCAAGATCGCCATTGAGTTAGGCGTCAAGCGCCTCGACGTGCGAGGAGACTCGCAGCTCGTAATTGACCAGGTCATGAAGAACGTGAGCTGCCATGACGACAAGATGGAGGCCTACTGCAAGGCCGTGCGAGCCCTTGAAGACAAATTTTACGGCATCGAGCTCAATCACGTGCCCCCGCCGGCACAACGAGGCGGACGAGCCGGCCAAGATCGCGTCCGGGCGGATCACCGTCCCCCCGAACGTTTTCGCCCGCGACATCGCTCAGCCCTCGGTCGCCCTCGAGCCTCACCCCTCGAACAACACAGAACCCTCGGGGGCTCCCTCGAATCCAGCGGTGTGTGCCCATCCCCGAGGGGCTCGAGCTTCTACGGGACATCCACGCTAGAATCTGCGGCCATCACGCCGCGCCCCGTACCCTCGTTGGCAATGCGTTCCGCCAAGGCTTTTACTGGCCTACCGCGGTCGCAGACGCCAGCGAAATCGTACGCACCTGCGAAGGGTGCCAGTTCTACGCCCGCAAGTCCAACCTTCCCGCTCATGTTCTGCAGACCATCCCCTTAACATGGCCGTTCGCTGTGTGGGGGCTGGACATCGTCGGGCCCCTGCGGAAGGCGCCCGGGGGCTTCACCCACTTGTTGGTCGCGATCGACAAGTTCTCCAAGTGGGTGGAGGTGCGCCCCATCACAAATCTCAGGGCAGAGCAAGCGGTCACGTTCTTCACCGACATCGTCCACCGATTCGGAGTACCAAACTCCATCATCACCGACAACGGGTCCCCAGTTCACGGGTAGGAAATTCTTGGAGTTTTGCGACAAATTCCACATCCGTGTGGATTGGGCAGCTGTGGCACACCCACAGACCAATGGCCAGGTAGAGCGTGCCAACGGCATGATCCTGCAAGGCCTTAAGCCCAGAATTTTCGACCAGCTAAACAAATCTGGTCGGAAGTGGCTCCAAGAATTACCAGCAGTCGTGTGGAGCTTAAGGACCACCCAAGCAGAGCCACCGGGTTCACCCCGTTTTTCCTAGTCCACGGCGCGGAGGCCGTCCTCCCCACGGACTTGGAGTACGGATCGCCCAGAGTTCGAGGCTACGACGAGGATGCCAACCAGCGAGCCCGCGAGGACTCGCTGGACCAGCTGGACGAGGCACGCCTCGTAGCCTTGATGCACTCCGCGAGGTATCAACAGTCCCTTAGGCGCTACCAAGAACGCAAGATACGCCGACGGGACTTCAGCGAAGGGGATTTGGTCCTAAGGCTACGCCAAGACAACCGAGGACGCCACAAGCTATCACCTCCATGGGAGGGACCCTACGTCGTGGTGAAGGTACTCAAGCTAGGCACGTACAAGCTGGCCAACGAGGACGGTGAAGAGCTCACCAACGCTTGGAACATCCAACAGCTACGTCGCTTCTACCCCAAGCTAGGATTTCCAAGTATTTTTGTTGTAAAAATCATACAACCAACGCCCCAGTTGGTGACAACTATGTAAACGCCTCGAGTCTAATGGAAAGGGCAACTCGGCTTTCCCTCGAAACCCAAGTTACCCTCGGGGGCTACTGCAGGGGGCATCCCCCCAAAATGGTAATTTTCGCGCAAAAATAAAACAACTTACACGAGCTAAGTTTGTTTTCTACTCCAGCCTCGAGCAACGATTCGAACAGGGCAAAGGCAGCCTAGCGAAAGGAGCGCGCGAGCCAGAGATAGCCTACGCCGCGAGGATATGGCCCTTCTCTCTCGCCTCCAACCCAGCAAGCCACCCGCGAAAATCGAACTCCCCTAACTAGAATCTACTCAGGAAGAAGGAGAAACAAAAAAGCGCAATAAACATAAGACATCACTTCATTTCGTACCAACAAACGCTTATGTCAAAACAACTTGTTTATTTACAAAGGCCGCGTGGCCAGAATACTGATACACAAATAAAAACAGGCCTAGCGCTCAGCTGTCTTCAGGCAGGAGGAGCGGCGGCGTCAATAGCGTCCGGGAAGAGGAACTCCTCGAAGGCTTCAGCAAGCGATTCGGCGGCGTCGGCGGCAAGCGCATCCACACGCTCCATCGCTACCTCGTCCTCAACACCGTCGGGGACGACGTAACCCTCCGCCAGCGCCTCGAAGTTGACCTCGTAGTGGGATCGTACCACTCCGAGGGCCTTCTGGACGCCAAGACGCAACGCCCGGCGCATCCGTTCGGTGACGTGGCCGCCAAGGGCGCGCAGGCGGCTGGCCAGCGAGCTTCCGGCCTGCGCTTCGCCCTCCTCCACGACCCGGCAGGTCTCGAGGGCCACGGTGCGCAACTCCCACAGCTCCTGCTCGGAGGAGTTGTAGGAGGCCTGCAACGCCTCAGCCCGCTCGGCCGCGTGCCCCAAAGCGGTGCGCAAGCCTGGAGTCACCAAGACAAGAAAGAAATCAGAAAAAGGAGTGCGAATTCCCAAACAGAAAACCAACCAAACAGGAGTCAAGCAACGGCTCACCTTCGACTTGCTTCTTCTCCACCTCGAGGGCACGGCGCTCGGCCTCGATCGCCAGCTCGAGGCCCTTGACGGTCTCGCCCTGCTCCTGGAGGGCCAGCTCCTGGTTCGCGCTCACGATGCTGAGCACTATCAGCTCACCTTCGACCTTGGAGAACGTGGTGTTCCGCTCCTCTAGCGACTTCTACGCCGCTTCGCGCGCCACGCGTTCCTGCTCTAGCGCCGACCGGGCATCAGCGAGGGCGGCTTGCTCTTGCTGGAGCCGCCCCTCAGCCCCTTGGCGGGCGGTGCGCTCCCGCAGAAGCTGGTCCTTAGAGGCGGCGAGCGCCACGGCCTTGGCGTCGAGGGCGGCCTTCAAGTCGTCGGCCTCCTTGGCCCTTTGTTCAAGCGCGCGCACGCGCTCCTCGGCCCCGGCGCCGCCGCACCGCGCCCCCTCGAGCGACGAGCGGAGCTCCCGGTTCTCGCTGCGGACGCCGGCCACCTCCGCCTCCCAGTTGGTCGCCAACGTCCGAGCGCGCCCGCCACAGCGGCTCATCACGGTCAACGAGGGCCGTGCAGATCCGCTCGAGGCTAGAGCGACGCGTTGGGTCTTGCCTCGTGCTCTCGGGGAGTTCATCACGCAAGACCATGGCTCGGTACGCTAACAAGCCGTCCGGAGTCCTGAGGGCGTCGACGAGTGCGTCGAAGGCGCCGCATCGCTCTCGGACCTGGTGAAGCTCGGCGTTCACCCGATCTAAGGCCCCGTACTTGTCGCGGGAACGGTGCTCGAGCTCCTGTCACCCACAACTCGAAACCCGTAAGCGTCACGATACAGAGACAGCGCGCAAAGACGAGGGAAAGAGGAAAACGGGCAACAACGCCCTACCTGGAAGATGCGCCATGCGGGGCCGCCGTGGACCCTCAGCGCCTCGTTCAGCGTGCGGCCGAGCGTGGCACCGTGGCTGCGGAGCTCCCCCCCACGCCTCCTGCTCCTTCTGGGCATCGGCGAACGCGGCGGGTCGTCGGCGACTCCCTTCACCTGGGCGGAGTGGCCGGCGCGAGAAGACGAGGCCTCGGCGCCATGTCCCCGGCCCCCCGCCACCATGTGGCCGTCGCGTCGCCTCACAAGGGCCCCCTTCTGGGATTCCGTGGAGAGCGTGGGGAAGCTCACCCACTGATCCCACCGGGCGGTGGGGAGTCGTCGTCCGGGACCTCCACCACCTCCGCCGGGAGCCGCCGGCGGCGCCGGCCCTAGCGCCGCCCTCCGCCGGCGCCTCCACTTGCGCCTCCGTACCCGCGGGCGCCGGGCGCGCGCGTCGCGGCCACCGCCTCCGGCCGTGCCTCGCGACCACGGGCGCCACCGCGGGGTGAACCCGCTCGCCTCCTCCGCGCCGGCGCCGCGGATCGCGCCTCCGTCGCGGCGCCCTCCGCGGGCCGCGCCTCCGCCACGGCCGCCGCCGTGGGCCGCGCCCCGCCACGGCCGGCCGCCGGCCGCTCCTCGGCGATCGCCGGCCGCGCCATGGCGGGCCGATCCGCCGGCCGAGGTCTCGGGGCCTCGCGCCGCGCCCCCGCGAGCTCTCGCCCGCCACCGCCGTGCTTGCTCCCGCCCGTGGCGCCCTCGACGAGCGCCGCCGGGTGGGAATGGCCGCGTCCGCCCTCAACACCTTGGCCGGTGCGAGGGGAGGCACGGTTGGCACCACCCTGCACAAGCACAAACAAAAAGTCGGAATGTCTGATCGCCAAAAATGCCAAACCGAGCAGAAGAGCGAGCCCCTTACCTCGAAGAGGAGAAGGCGCGCTTCCTCTTCCTCGAGGCCTCGGCGGACGAGGCCCGCGCGGCCGACGCGCCGGTCGCCGCGCCCCCGGTACCTCCGCCACGCGCACGGCCCCCGCCCGCACGCGGGCGCACTTGTTGCGCGCACCTCCGCAGCGCGCGCCGGCACCCCGCGGCTCGCGCCGCCCCCGTCGTTGATTTCCCGGCGGCGGGCGCCGCCGCGCCCGCCCCGGCGATGCCGCCCTTGCCGCCGGAGCCGGCTCCGGCGACGGGGCGCAGCTCCCACCCATCGAGGGGCCCCCGCCCCCCGCCTTCTTCCTCCTCGTCCTCCTCGAGGACGAGTACTCCCTCGGTCTCCGGCGAGGAGAGCCCCGCCGCTCGCGCCGCCGTACTCTTCACTCCGCCGCTCGCGGCGCTCGCGGTGCCGCCTCGCGCGCTCCCTCTTGCGCGCCGCCCACTCCTGCTCCCGTTGCTGTGCCGCGCGACCGATCGCGCGGGAGTCAGGGGTAGGCGGAACGGACTTCGCGGCGGTGAAGTTCACCAGGTGCATGCGAAAACGTCAAAGGCGCGTCAAGGGGCAGAGGCAACACCAAGAACTAAAACGGAATCAAGAATCATACTCACCAGTGGGCCGGTGGGGAGCATCTCGAGCTCCCACGGGGACCGGTCCTGGCGCAGCATCCGGGTGTCGACGGCGTTCCGCGCCCGCGTGAGCGCGTACGCCCGCCCGAGGGGGGTCGGGAGCATCCGCGACCTCGCCGGCGCGACGGGGTCCGCCTCCTCTCGTCATCTCGTAGATGCGCAGCGGCATCTCCATCGGGGAGGCACGACCCGCCGGTGGTGGAGGAAGGCGAGAACGCCCACCGCGGTCGACCGCGCATCACCGAGTTCCTCGGGGCGGCCGGGGAGCGAGTCCCCGCCGCCTCCGATGCTGGGGCGTGGATACCCCGTAGCCCCAGGAGTCGGGCTTCTCCTTGAAAACCCGACCGGTGTAGGGGGGAGGCCGGGCTCGGCGTTGCGCAGGTAGAACCACCCCCGCTCCCAGCCGGCGTTGTTCGTCGTCATGGTGTAGTCGTCCTTGAACCCGGCCCCCGCGAGGCGAGTGACATCCCGCCGCGCGCACCGCGCGGCGGGTCCTCCTCGCTCCGTCGTGGGTTGCGTGAAGAGCTCCGCGCGGAAGAGGTGTATCCGCAGCTCCCGCCTGATCGGGGATCCCTAGATACCCCTCGCAGACGCCCACGAACGTGGCCGCCTGTGAAATCGCGTTCGGCGCGAAGTTATGCAACTCCACGCCGTAGTAGTGGCACAGTGCTCGCATGAAGTGGCTCGCCGGCGCGGCGAAGCCGCGCTCGTGTAAGCGGACGAAGCTCACCACGTAGCCTTCCGGCGGGTTGGGTGCGCGGTCTCCCGCCGGCGGCACTATCCACTCCGCCGGCGGCCCCTCCTCGTTTGCCGCCAACGGCGGCGGCGGTGACCCGCCTCGCCCGGGGCCGCCCGGGTCACCGTCGACCTCTCCCAGGCGTACGGGTCGAGGATCGTGAGGGGCGGAGGCGGCGCCATTAGAAAGGACAAGGAATGCGAGAGCGGAAAACAAGGAAAGGAAGAGGAGCGCTAATGGCGAAGGTGCACGGTGGCAAGAGCAAAGCGAAGGCGAGAGCGCAAGGGGCGAGAACGGCGAAACGCTAAGGTAAAAAACCGCCGTCTTCACCTCCCCTCAGATTTATAAGCCGCGGGCGAGCTCTCCGGGGCGGACGTCCCGCTCGCATTAACTGCAGGGAATCTTCTTTCTCGCTGACGGGCGGGCCCCACCACGACCGCGGCGGCCACGCCACCGCGAATAAGCCATCATCACGGCGGAGAATAGCATGGACCGTGACAACGGTCACGTCCGCCTGCCCACGCCGCCCACTACGCGCGCGCGGCTGCGACGCCTGAAAAAGCGCGCCCACGACGTGAAATTACAGCCCCGACTGCGTAGCACTTATTGGCTCGGTTCCTTGCAAGGTACGCAGAACCCTCGAGCGGCATGAACCCCTGGCTCGGGAGAGCTCCAACCCTCGAAAGGGTTCAGGCGTGAGAAGGTAGCCTCGGGGCTCGTCTGAAACAAAGCGGGCACCACAAGCACCCATGCCACGTAGAACCCTCGAGCGGCACGAGCCCCTGGCTCGAGACGATGTCAACCCTCTAAAGGGCATTGGCGTGAGAAGGCCGCCTCGGGGCCCGTTTGAAGCAAAGCGGGCACCGCAAGCACCCATGCCACGCAAAACCCTCGAGCGGCACGAGCCCCTGGCTCGGGACGATGTCAGCCCTCTAAAGGGCACAGGCGCGAGAAGGTCGCCTCGAGGCCCGTTTTGGAACAAAGCGGGCATCGTGAGCACCCATGCCACGCTGTATTACTGATCAGCGCCTCGGGGGCTGGCTCGCCCAGGCCCCTCGATGGTCGCAGATGCCAGGTCGGGAGCGCTTAGCCGCCGCCCCGCACGGCCCTACTGATCAGAGGTTTGAAGCCTGACCCTCGACGGGTTCGAACAGGCGCCCCAGATCACAGAGTTAGGGACGACGAAGGCACGCGCATTCGAGCCGTTCCTCGAGCCCGTTGGCTCGAGGGTGCCCCATATGTCGTATTCGAGAGCCAGCGAGGGCAACTAGCCGGGGGATCCCACCGAGGGAGAGCTTCCGTGCCCTCGGTCCCTATCGAACGGGACCGAGCCCCACCTAGCAAACCCACGCAAGCACTTCAATGGACGTGTCTCTGGACCATGCAGCCTACCCTTATCGAACGGGGCATGGGCGTCCACTCGAATCGCCCACTAGCAGCTCAACGAGGAATCCGCAATTCGTGACCCGCTCGATGGGGGTTGCGGAAACCTCACCCTCCGTCCCGCGGAGGGACGGCGAGGGCGCGTTAAAAAACAAGGTGTAAAGCTCTACCCGATCGCCTCGAACGGGCCCAGGCTCGGGGGCTTGACGCACGGCTACACCGCCTTGGATTGCACCCGCCGGAGATAGTGCCAGCAGTGCGTGCGTCACCGAAGCCGGCTGAAACATTGCCGACACTGGTTGAAACATGTACCATGCCCTCTGACCCGCTCTCACGGTTAACCCCTGCAGGAGCATCCACGCTCCTGCGCAGGCTCGGGGCTAGACCCGCCGGGCCCGCCGACGCGGCCCCACGGAAAGCGTTCGCAAGACAAGAAGGGAAGAACGTCCTATCGCAGGTTCCGCATCCGCGGGAGCCTCAATGGCAAACCCACGATGCTCGGGGGCTACCGTCGGGGACAGCCCCTAGGGGTCCCCTTTAAAACTCGGGAAATCCCCACTTAAAACCCGCAACAAAGCCAAACACACTTTGCCTAACCATGCAGATACGGCCCATGCCGCGGGGACCTCAACGGCCCACCAAGGCGGCCCTCTCAAAGATCCCCTCGAGCAAGCTTCGCCTCGCTCGAGGATGCGCGCGCCTCCCTCGGGCGGGCTCGTCCCGTTCGAGGGGGGTGCGCTTCCCTCGAGCGGCTCGCCCTCGCTCGAGGACCCGCTCCCCCTCGAGCGGGCTCCGCCCTCGCTCGAGGGTCCGCCCCGCCCTCGACCGGGGCCCGCCTCGCTCGAGGGCGCCCGCACGCGTGCGCTCGCTCCCGTACGCGGGCATTTAACGCCCTGACACCGGCGGGACGGCGCCATCATGCACCCGGGGCTCGTGCCCCCGTACCCCCGCACCAACTCCCCAGGAGGAAGCCCATCCCCATCACTATGGGGGGGACTGTGCAACGCGGCCGGTGCCGTCCCGTGACGCCGGCCGCTCGCTCCGCACGGCTAACGCGCCGAGCCCTCGCAGGGGGGGCGGCTGCACCCTCGATTTGCTTTCTTGTGACCTTGCAGGGTTAGGTGGAGGCGCTAGGCCGGTGGGACGCCATCCTCGCCACTGTTGACGGCATGGCTGCCGCCCCCGCGCGTACAAACCGCACGCCAGGCGTTGTGGCAACGGTTCTGGCGCTGCGGAGCGTACGGGAATGGAACGTCGCCCTGCCTGTCACTGCGCCTCGTAGGGACCAACGTCAGCAGCTCCCTCGAGCCTATCAAAAGACATCACAGCCACCCGGCGCCCTTCTACCCTCAAAGCCGCAAATGTTCGGGTACGAGATAGGCCATGATGGCCGGATCGCTGCAAGGATCGTCCGGACGGCCGCCCACTCTACAGCATAGCACGCCACGCCTCTTCACGTAGCTAAATAGCGCGGCGCGCATGTGATTCGCTCCCTCCTTGATCTATAAAAGGAGGGCGAACCCCCCTGCCGCAGGGGACGGAGGAGATACACGACGACAGACAGAGATACACACCACACCTCCAATCACAACATCAGGGACTCGGAAGCCACGCTTCCTCTCCCTCCTTGCTTGTAGCAGCCCCACTACAGGCACCCCCGGTGCTGAGCAATATTGTGCCTCGAGCACACCACTGCTGGACGTACGGCCCCCTCGGCCGGAACCAGGATAAATCCCGTGTCTCTTATTGCTTAGCATCGACCATTGAGGGATAGACCTCGGCGCTTACTACTGGTTAGTGTCGGGACCATATTCCGCACCGACAAAACCCGGCAACACTCAACGAGATGGTTCTTTATTATCGCTTATTGACCAAATGGAGTGGTTTAGGCGATAGTACGGAATTATCTCAGATGGGGTTGTCATAGATATGGATGACATTAAGGAAGAAGATGGGCTTGACCGCGAGGAAGAACATGCGCATGACAGCGAGGAAGATGGCAGAGAGCAAGATCGTTGGAACGCCAACGGTGACGAAGCGAATGAAGTGCACAGTGATAGTCAATCACCTATGCTGGACACAAAAAATAAGCTGACAGAGCCAACCGTGTGCAGCCTTTTGGATGGCACCGTGGAGCTCGCACTAGCAAAAGTCTTTCCATTTCAAAAGGCTTGCCATTCAGTACCGGGCAGGATGTGTATGTTGTGGTGCAACGTACTTATGTGTGGGCCAATGCGAGTCAATACCCTCTGCCTGTACCAATTGATGGGGTGACGTAGCAACCCTAGCTGAGTCTCTCGTCAAAGGATCCAATGGCCAAAGGATATGATCATTATACCACCCATGAAGAGACATGCCAACCCTGAAGCTGCAATAGGTAGGAGGGGTACAACATCAGATGGAGGTGCTGCAGCTCAGTGTCAACAAGAGAAGGCTCAACAGTAGCAGCATATTAGCAAAACTACACAGCAGGAGCATCGACAACGACTGGAGGAGGAGCCCAGGCAAACTCTACCTAAACAGAAGCTGCAACTTTAGGATAATCAACAGACGAAACAGCAGCCTCTCCTGCAGTAGGAGCGTCGACAACAGCAGGAGGAGCCCAAGCAAACTACGCCTAAGCAGCAGCTGCAACATGAGGATAAGCAACAGACGAAACAGCAGCCTCTCCAACAGCAGGAGGAGGAGCGCAGGCAATCTCCCCCTAAGGAGCAGATGCAACAACTATAGCAGCCTCTGCAATAGGAGGAGCCCAGGCAATCTCCACTGCAGAAGGGGAACCAGGCAAGGAAACCTTTATCTAAAGATGAGATTCTTAACTGTGTTAATGGGACAGAATAGGACCGAGCAAAATACAAGCCTGGTGCACCTATGTTGTCTGAAGCAAATGTAAAGGCTGCTGGACCAAATTGTGCCAAGTTGCATCCTTATGTCATGGAACACAGTAAGGATAAACTTGCCTTTCCAGCAAAGGTGGATCAAGACTACTTTAAAGGTGGTTGTGGTGCTTTAATATTAAACATTGAATTCAGTACCGTGTATAACCTTATAACTCTAGCCTCTCTGGATGTTACCTTCATGAGGTTGTGGACATTGTAAGTCGTTTAAAACCTAAAAAGACATTTCTTTAATTTTGACCACAAAGTTCATGCATGCTTACAATTTGATTTTTTTGTAGGAAAATGATGGACAAGGCAGCGGAGATGCAGATCAATGTTGGATTTTTCGATTTAGATTTTTTTACTTCAACAAATATTTCTCAGTGTTCTCAACAAGTTGGCAAAGCAATCTCAAATGCAATGATGAACAACTACTACGTGGTGGGTGCCTACTGCTGAAACGACCCGAATTTCCGCGAACGGAAACCCGACTCTCTGCACCTCCGTGATAGTCCCAGGATGAGGCTATCACGTGCAATCCCTGTCTCAAGTGGTACAAATCCATACAACACGGGGATAAAAGAAGAATTACATAATATTATTATTACAACATCAGAGTACAACTCTTCGGCACAAGCCGGTACAAGTCCAACAGACCGAATCAAGAAAGGTAAAACACCTACGCGGCGGATCTACATAAGCGAAGCGTCTCCAACTCCACAGCAAACTCGAGCATAGGACCGCTCCGGCCTTCACACCTTCGTCACGAAGTTGTAGTCGTAGACGGTCACCGTGTCCGAAATGCGCATCTACCCGATAAGCGGGTAGGTCATGTCGCCTTCCCAACAAAGAGCAAAAGCGGTGGTTGAATCTAGTATGCATGGATAAAACCTATATTGGGTCAGAAAGTTATGCATGCAAAGAACGCGGTAGCAACAATCAAGGTATGCGGAATATGCGCCGAGGTCCACACCTCCGGAGGTCCACACCCTCGAGGTCCACACCTCCGAGGTCCACACCTCCGGGTCCGCACCCCTCAACAAGGATGTCCACACCAAAGCACCGAATCACAACCACGATCCGGCTCCCAACTCTCATCCGCGATGTGGGGCCCACCCGCTCCTATCCCCACATCTCAACGGCCACAGCCGGGCTCACTCACTCGGGGGGAGAGAAGAAGCACAAGAAAAGAGTCTAGACAGTGAGAGATCGAGGACCGTCCATAACCAAAGGGACACGGACTACGGCTATAGGTTTAACACTCTGCAGAGGTTGTACAACTGTACCGGCCCGAGTAGAGCCGGAAACGGTGGCCGCTGTCCCAAACTCTACCATACGGCTGGAGTCCAAGTAAGTGGATAGTACCCTCCTGCGTCTCCGAGTCTGGCGTAGCCTCCGCTGTAGAGCTCATACTGCCAGCGAGAGGTCCCTCGAAGCTGTGGAACCCTTCCCCGGCCTCGCCGGGGCGAAGTCTTCTAAGGAGGAAGGAGCCGTCTCCCGACACGATCACACCGATCCGCCTACAGGAGGGGTGCTATCCACTACGAGTCTCACCCCGCACCCCCGCCCAATACAAGGCGGGCGGTTTGTACGGTAAAAGTCCACTGAAGCAAGGTCAACTGACGATCGGTCCTTAAGGGCCGAGAGCAAGCACTCACCATCTCCATCCCGTCCGACACGCCGCTCGGGCGAGAGGCCAGATCGCATCTCCCCGAGGTAGGCGTTCACAAGTAACCAAACGGCTCGCTCTCGCCAATAACATGTCAAGGAAGAACACACCCAGAACTCACGCTAGAACACACCGAGATCTCCCACATCTCAGTCCAAACCCAGAGAACCATCCATAATCAAGCAACAAAAGTATGGATAGTTGATATATGGGACTAGCTAGGGGTCTGTAGCTAGCCCCGGGGTAGGTAAAGCAAGGAATCAGGATATATCAAATAACAAGGCAAGGCTAATCAAATGGCTATGCAATCCATCAAATCAAGTAACATAAATATAGCACTAGCAACTAATAGCATGCATGGGTTCTACATGGTTGGGAGTGACATGACACCTGCGCGGTAGTCGTCGTAGAGTAGTAGAGGTTGAGCGTCCTCTCGGGCAAAGTCGGGGTAGTCGAGTCTTCTCAGTCGTCGCAGCTCGGGTCTTCAACGAGAACACAAGCCTACACGAGATGCGACATGGAAATAAATAACGAGCATTCATCTATTGCAAAAACATCGATAAGAACCAATTTAGAAGATCCAAATAAACTCCAAGCTAAATACAATCAGCACTGGTTTAATTAATGAATATAAAGCAATTGGTTTTAAAACAAAAGTAGTTTAAGCAACTAGTTTTAGTATCCTAGAAAACAGGGTAGGATCAAGAGTTAGTTCAAAGTTAGCTTACGGGTCTTACGGCTAAGATCTTAGGTAATCAAGCCTGCAAGCAGGAAAGCGGAGAGGCTGAGATCAAGCCCTTGCTTGGTTTTAGCTCACAGAGGATTGAAGCGGGAGCGCGAAGGGTGATGAAAGCAGAGCGAAGCAAAGATAACTAGAGAAGGCATTATCATGCCAAGATATGCGGCGACAGCTCAGACGGGATGAAAGGATCATCTTGTGACTGACATCGGGTGGCGATGAGATAAAGTGTGTTTAAGATCGCTACGAGTCATGTACTGACGATGCGGCATCATCCATGGCACGGCAGCTAGGTTGCGGCTCGGGGTTGCCGTTCGTGAAACAGTGGCCACTGCTCACGACTTGGCCATCCATCACGGGCGACGTCCTGGCTTCAAGCACATGGCACGGTACACGCTTCACAACACATAGCTTCGTAGAGCAGAAGCGGGTTAAGCGCGAAGCAGCAAAAAGGGAAGGCAAAGGTGTAGAAAAGGTAGGCGATGTGATAATGGGGTAGGATTCCTGTCCGTGGCACGCCAATGGTTAGTTGCGGGGCTCCGGCGTCCCAGACCCACATTAGCACAGTGGCGGGCAGCGGCCACGAATTCTACTCAAAGAACGCGGGGCGAAAAGGGGGCTCGGTTCAAGGGCAAGAGCGGGTAAGGATAGGGCAGCAGTGAGCGTCTCAAAATTATGAAACCAACGCAGGTGGTTTCATAATTTTCGGAGCTCCAGATAATTAGCTATGAATTTTTGAAGGAAAGGTGATTTATGAAACATTTCTTAAAACCTTTTACAAATCGGAGAATAATTTTATCAGAATATTGCCGACGTCGCGCATGACGTCGGCGGTCGACGAAGTTTAGTGGGCCGAAGCCCACGAGGTCTTACGCGAGAAAGTCCAGGTTTGCACCCTAAACTCCTCTAAGCTCATCTGGTTCTCTGGATCTGGGATCCTTTTTGATTTCGTGTGGCTGTGCGCGCACCTGCAGGGAGAGAACATCACAGCGCGAAGGCTGAGCCACAGATTGACGGCACGTGCGGGCTCTACGTCGACAGCCCGGTCACAGCGCCGGTGTGAGTGGTGGTGCGAAGCAGAGCGCGGCGAAACGGGTTCAGGTGAGGTAATGGCCTGCGGCCGGCCGACGCGCGTCGGGGTGCACGACGGCGGAACGGAGACCGGATCCCGCAGAAAACGGCGGCGCGAAGGCACGGACAAGGGTCGGTGCAAGAAAGAGGAAGAAACATGTGCTGCACTCATTTGAGCAAAACATCGAACACGTGGAGGGTACATGCATATCATCGAACACCTAAAGGGTGAGATGGGTGCTTGGAAGGGTGGCTCACCGAGATCTCGGAGCTGGTGTTCGGGCATAACAATGAACGAGTGATGGGCATTGAACAGAAGGGAGCAGTGGCTAGGTCTAGATGTAGACGTTCCCGACGGCGACAACGACACAGGTCGGGGGTGACGGCGTTCCTGGCGAGAGCAGCATCCGGCTCCCTTCAATCTTTTCCCTAGCTGCTGACGGTCCACGGTGGCGTGGCTTGCCGTGGCCATCTAGGCATTTCGACGACAAGTGCGACATGGATGAAGGTCGCAGCTTGGCTGTCACATAGTGTCGAGCACCTAGCGTGCGTGGTCTTGGTCGAGGATAGAAGGCCGCAACTGGAAGATGGGAAGCGCAGCTGAGTTGGATCCTGCAAGGGACGTTCACGGCACGAAGGCCGGCTTCAGGAACAGAGGAAGGGCGGCGACAGCATCATTCCGCGGTACAGGCATTTCATCAAACAGATTGTGGGCATGTCCGGGCTCGCGGATTTGGACATGCCAACAACGGTCTTAGGTAACCCAGGATACACAGGAGAAGGTTCTAGCCACAAGATATGTTCATGCTTGGCCTTTGTGAGCGTGGGTGCACGACTTCGGCTCGAGGTGACGACTCGGAAGCCGGGCAGTGACCACGGGGGCACGGCGACGGTTCATCGACCGACAAAGCAGAGCAAAAGCAAAATAGAATGAGGGAAGGTATTCCAAGCGAGAAGCGAGCGCAGCGCGCGTTGATGACGGCGGCGGCACCTGCAGTTCAAAACCCGGCGCGAAGGCCGGTTCTCGACTTCGATGGCGCACGCGCGAGCGGTGGCAGCAGCACAAAGCTTGCGGCGAGAACAGGGCGTCAGAGGTAAGAAGGGTCCTGGTGATGACTTGGTTAGGTGCGAAGGTGTGTTCGGCTAAGACAACCATGGTCGTCGGTGTCCCCAAGGAAAGCAGAAGCCGCACGGCACGATGGCCGGCCTCCACAGGCAGGCAAGATTGGATAAACTGTTGAGAGCTTGGTCGAGGTTGCTCACCATCGGGTTCGACGGCGAGCAAGGCGGGGCCGGAAGAGGTCGCGGCCGCGGTGAGGTGAAGCGGGCCGGCTTGATGTTGTGGTTCGGCTCGCGGAACATCCTGCGGTACGGGCTCGGCAAACCATCGAACAGCTGCTAGGCGACGGGAAGAAAGAGTTGCAGCTTGGGCGACGGACAGAGCGGCTGGGCCGTAACCTGCAGGAGACGAACACGGCACAAAGGCCGGCAATTCAGAGACATCCACAGAGAAGAGCTTCGGTTGCCAAGGTCTCAAGGGCTTGCTCAAGCATTACTTCGAACAGGTGATGGGCAAAGGAGGCAGAAAGGACCTGAGAACGGTATCGTGGCAGCGGCTTGGCATGGTGCTCCTCCAGCACGAGGTGGTGTACGAGAAGCACCTGGAAGGTGACGTGGTGCTCGACGCCGCACCGGTTTCCTTCTTGCAAACGACAGCAGTGGCTTGGCGTTCCCCGGCGTGCGGCTCCAGTTGGCGGCAACGGCGGTGTCACACCCGATTTTACAAGGAAAACCGAATGCATCTCATATGTGCGCCAGGATCATTTACACACACATGATAGACAAAACGAGAGTAATACCATTGCTGTAACAAAACGTACAAGAGTTTAAACCAGTATGACATCCTTTATTACATCCATAAGGGTGGACTCGAAGGTCCGAACAAGACGATAACTAAACGACGACGAGCATCTCCATCGCTGACATCCACAGGCATGATGAGCGGGGGATCCGCATGCCTAGAACTCCTCGAAGTCACTCCGGTACTCGTCCTCGCCTCCGACGTTCTCCTCTGAACAGCGGTAAGCAAGGGTGAGCACACTTATGGTTGGAGCTCAGCAAGTGGGGGAAAATGCAAGGCTATCAAGGATAGGCTATGGTTCACAGCGGTAAGCATTTTATAAGTTGGTCAAGTTTTATTAGCAAGCACCTAGTTACTAGATGAAAGTGTATACCAGCCCACTTAACTTTAACAGAAACCTCAAACCAAACCTCCAACCCACGATTTACATTAATCTTCAAGTATATTACTCATGTGAGGGTCCAAGCCGCTCGTGACCGTGAGCACGGCTGATCGATCGCCTTACACTGCGAGAGGTTGTACACTTTACCCACGGTTCGTGTTCCCCATCTTGCCCGGTTAGCTAGACCCTTAAACACTTCCAAGGTGAGTGGCTAGGGGTCCACTACGAAGCCTTTACAAAGGAAAGAAGAGAAACCAATAGCCCGCAACAAGTTACGAGCGGCGGAGCGGGCCATAACCCTCCCTAGTGGTCAACACCTTAGCCAAGGTCGCTACCCCAAAAGGATCGGGCTATACCCCTTCAACTCCGGCCCCCTCGTGCCCCTCTCGGAAAAGAGCTATCAGCTACCCCACTCCCCTAATTAATTGGCTAAGCCGAGCCATGTGGACTGTGGTTGTCTCGTTATCTTGGGTGGTTCTCCATGTTCCGATTATATCAAGTTATCTTGTTAAAGCACAAGCATATACATAACCAAAACTGAGATATATAACACAAACAAAGCATAACCAAACTTATGTTGAGCAAGCTAAGCATTTATCTACCCCAAACATAAGTTTAAACAGGGTTGATCAAGGTAAAGTGGTAAAGCATCTAGTCAAATCCTTAGCTAGGTGTTTGCCCATCAAATTTATGCATATCAACGAGAATAGTAAACATTGTTTAGCATGCAGTGACATAGGTTCAAAAAGATTATGCAGAGGGGGAAATCCACTTGCCTTCCTCTACAAGCTGGGTGAATTCCTCTTCAAAGACAGGTTCTTCCGGATCACTTCCGACAGGGAGCTCAGACGAAACAGGCACGATATCTACGAGTCCAACATGGATAACAATCAATAAACAAAACAGTACACCAAACAGTAATAAAACTGGTAAATTTACTGTTTAAAAGATTCTACTCGTCAAGACGGTCATTTCGGTATATAGAACGCTAAAAACGGAGTTAAAATGAGAAAGATATGATTAAAACAGTTTTCAGGGGCCTATTTGCAAGAAAACTATGTCTACAGGGTTGTTTATGAATAAATTCAGGGGCTAAAACATTTTTATAAATTAAATCAGAGGGTTTATGTGCAAAAAGAAGTGAAAAGGGCTTAAAACAGAATTAAACAGGGTAGATAGGGGCTAGTTTGCAAGAATCAGGACCTAACTGTAATTATTTTCAAAGGTGGAAGGACCGGCTTGCTAATATTTGAAAATCCAGGGACTCTTAATCAAATCTGCCATTCCACACCGTGGATCTTAGATCCAACGGCGGATGGCGCATGGGTGCACCGTGGACCCGGCCGTAGGCGCGGTCCATGGGTCCACCGTGGACCACCCCCCTTTAAACGAAAGGGTACGCGATCCCAGCCGTCCGCGCGTGATCTAACGGTCCTGGACGAGTGCGTGCGGCGGGCGGCGGTGAAGTCGCCGGGAACGAGGGGCGCGCGCGGCGCGCGGCGGCGCATCGCCGGCGCAAGCTCTGGGGTGAGCTCCCGGCCGTCTTTTCTTGCACGAGCGGGTTCTACACGCAGCTGGGAGAATTGCGCACGCATCTAGGGGTTCAGGGGAGGGGCTCGAGCTCTCACGGTGGCCGGCGCCGGAAGGGGGCGGAGCCACTACTCCGGCGAGCTCGCGGGGAGGGAACTGGGCGCAATAGGAAGGGAAACTGGGCAGGGGGGGTTGCTTACCACGCGCAGGCGATGAGGACGGGCCGAAGGGTGGAAAGGAGGCGGCAACGGGGCGGCTTGGTGACGACGGCGGCTCGGGCGGCGCTCCGCGAGCACGGGCGCGGCCGCCACAGGGCGTCGGGGCGCGAACCCGGAGCGCATGAGCTTGTCAAGCCCCTTACGGACCTAGTGATCACCGAAACGGCGTAAAGCTTAGCCCTTCACCGGCGGCGACGAGACGACGGCGGCGGCGGAAAGCAAGGCGGCGGCGCTGTGGAGTTGGGCTCGGGCACGTGTACTGGCGAGCTGGGGTTGCGAAAAGGGAAGGGCGGGAGCGTGTGCGCGAGCTTAAATAGGTCCAGAGAACGGGGAGGGAGAGGAAAAGAAGCGGCGGCCGAGCCTTCGGCCATGGGCACACCGGCGGCCGGTTTCCAAGTGAATTGAGCGAAATTAAAGGAAACCGACGGAAAATTAAGGGAGGGATTAATCCCTGGTGCTACGGGCGCTTGATTGAATGCCTTGATGGCCAGAGAGAGGAAGGGGAAGGCGGGCGGGCGCACTGAATCCGCGGCGGCGCCGCCGTGCAGAGAAAGGAAGGAGGGAGAAGAAGAAAGGAAGGAGAAAACGGAGGCTGACAGGTGGGGCCCACCTGTCGGCGCCGCTGCAAAAAGAAAAGGGAAGGGGGGAGGGCAGTGGGCCGGCGGGGAGTCGGGCTGGGCCGCCTGGGCCAAAAGGTAAGGGTGCGGGTTTTTCTTTTTTTTTTCTTTTTCAAACCTCATTTTCAAATCCATTTTCAATTCAAATCCATTTCAAACTTTTGCAAACTTTTCTCAAATATTTTATAGACTTTTTAGAGACTACTCAAGCAACCAAAACCATGCAAGCCAAATGATGATGCACATACACTTGTTGTTTCTAACTTTATTATATTATCTTTAATATTTTTAGAGCTCAATTTTATTTAGCATTTTAATCTCCTTAAATCCCTAAGACATTTTAAGTTGCTAAGTGATTTCAGTGATGGAATTTTTAGGGTGTCACAAATCCTACCCCCTTAAAGAGAATCTCGTCCCGAGATTCAGAAGACTTAGAGAACAGTCGAGGGAAGTCTTCCTTGAGTTCATCCTCTCTTTCCCAAGTTGCCTCTTCCTCGGTGTGATGACTCCACTGCACTTTGCACATTCTGATAATCTTACTTCTGGTAACTTTTTCTGACACATCCAAGATCTTAACAGGGTATTCCTTGTATGTCAGGTCATTCTCCATTTGAATATCCTCTAACTGTACCGGTTCTATTCTAACCTCACTTGTGCATTTCTTTAGCTGAGATACATGAAACACGTCATGAACTCCTGACAACTGTGCTGGCAACTCTAGTTGGTATGCTACTTCTCCTTTCCGTTCCAAAATCTTGAAAGGTCCGATAAATCGAGGTGATAACTTTCCCCTGACATTAAACCTTCGTAACCCTCGAATAGGTGACACTCTGAGGTATGCATAATCACCAACTTCCAAGATCACCTCTCTTCGCCGAGGATCAGCATAACTCTTCTGTCTAGACTGTGCTGCCTTAAGATTCTCCCTTATGATTTCAACTTGCTTTTCTGCTTCTCGTATGCTGTCTGGCCCAAAGAACTGCCTTTCACCAGTCTGATTCCAAAACAACGGTGTTCTACACTTCCTTCCATACAGAGCTTCAAAAGGTGCCATCTTGATGCTAGACTGATAGCTGTTGTTATAAGCAAACTCTCGCATAAGGCAAACTCTTATCCCAACTCGCCTTACTTGTTCTTTAATGCACAAGCTCTCAACATATCCTCGAGTATCCGATTTGTTCTCTCCGTCCGTCCATCCGTCCGAGGATGGTATGTCGAGCCGAAGTTTAACTTTGTATCCATTGATTCATGCAACTTCGCCAAAACCGTGAGGTGAACTCGTGTGCCTCGATCCGACACTATCTTCTTCGGTACCCCGTGCAAACACACTATTCTTGAATTATACAACTCAGCTAGCTTCACTCCTGTATAGGTCGTCTTTACTGGAATGAAGTGCGCTACCTTGGTTAGTCTATCCACAATAACCCAAATAGAATCATACCCGTCACGAGTACGAGGTAATCCCACTATGAAATCCATACCGATTTCCTCCCATTTCCACTCAGGTACCTTCAGAGGTTGTAGCAATCCTGCTGGTCTTTGATACTCAGCCTTCACTCTTTGGCACACATCACACAAAGCTACATGAGCTGCCACATCCTTCTTCATCCCATACCACCAGTATCTCTGCTTCAAGTCCTGATACATCTTGGTACTACCAGGGTGTATAGAGTAAGCTGAATCATGTGCTTCCTTCAAAATAGCTTCTCTCAACTCCTTGATCTCTGGTACACAGATTCTGTTCTTAAACCACACTGTTCCTTGCTCATCTTCTCTGAATTCCGGAACTTTGCCTAACTTAATCAGTTTCCTGTATTCTGCAATCTTGGCATCAGTCAACTGTCCCTTCCTGATATCCTGCTCAAGGGTCGACTCGATCTCTAACGTCAGAGTCTCACTCGAAGCAACCATTCCCAAGTTAAGCTGTGCCATCTCCCAACATAGTTCTTGAGGTAACAGGTGTCCCAATAGCATATTAGTCTGTCCCTTCCGACTCAAAGCATCTGCCACAACATTCGCTTTTCCTGGATGATACTGGATATCCAAATCATAATCTTTGATCAACTCTAACCATCTTCTTTGCCTCAAATTCAGGTCCTTCTGAGTAAAGATATATTTCAGACTCTTATGGTCAGTAAAGATCTTACATTTGTTCCCAATCATATAATGTCTCCAGATCTTCAATGCGTGAACAACCGCAGCCAACTCAAGATCATGAGTAGGATAGTTTTGCTCATGTTTCCTCAACTGTCTTGAAGCATAAGCTACTACCTTTCCTTCTTGCATTAACACACATCCCAAACCTTGCCGAGAGGCATCACAGTACACATCAAACCCTTTGTGTATGTCTGGCATGATCAACACAGGTGCTGTGGTCAGCCTCTTCTTCAACTCCTCAAAACTAGCCTGACACTTCTCATCCCATTTGAATTCTCTTCCTTTCTCGAGCAGAGTGGTAAGTGGCTTCACTATCTTAGAAAACCCTTCAATGAACCTCCGATAGTATCCTGCAAGACCAAGGAAACTTCTGATCTCCGGCACATTCTTAGGCGGACTCCAGTTCAATACATCCCGAACCTTGCTTGGATCGACTGCTATGCCTCCATCTGTGATGATATGTCCGAGAAAAGATACTTCCTTCAACCAGAAAGCACACTTGCTGAACTTGGCATACACCTGATGTTCCCGTAACTTCTGTAACACAAGGCTCAAATGTTCTTCGTGTTCTTCTTCACTCCGAGAGAATACCAATATATCATCAATGAATACCACAACAAACTTATCCAGATACTCCATGAATACCTTGTTCATCAAATACATAAAGTATGCTGGTGCATTGGTCGAGCCGAAGGACATCACGGTGAACTCATATAACCCGTATCTAGATGTGAATCTTTTGTCTTTGGTATATCCTCCACACGGATTTTTAACTGGTGATAACCTGATCTAAGATCTATCTTAGAGAAGGCCTTAGCTCCTCTCATCTGATCAAACAAATCCTCAATCCGAGGTAAAGGGTATTTATTCTTGATAGTAACCTCATTAAGTGATCGATAGTCTATACACAACCTCCTAGAACCATCCTTCTTATCAACGAAGAGTGTGGGGGCTCCCCATGGTGATGAACTAGGACGGATAAACCCTTTACTAAGTAATTCTTCAATTTGTTTCTTTAATTCAGCTAGATCTTTAACATCCATTCTATATGGTCTTTTAGATATGGGAGCAAGACTGTGTATAAGTTCAATACTAAATTCAATGTCACGATCGGGTGGCATACCCGGCAAATCCTCCGGAAACACATCGGGGAATTCATTCACTACCCTTATATCCTCCAAGGCCTTGCCTTCAACGAGTTCATAACTCCCTTGACGGATGAGGGTGCACTCACATACTCTACTCTTTCCCCTTGAGGACCGGTTAACGCATCGACCACTTCCGACACTCGAATAACTCCATCACAACTCCTTAACCAATCCATACCAAGAATGACATCTATTCCCCATGATTTTAGAACTACCGGATTAGCAAGAAAGTCTACCCCCATGATATTAATCTTTACTTGTGGGCATATGTGACCGAGTTTTCATTTCTCCCCGGGAGTGCTAACTATCAAAGTGGGTTCTTCATTGTACTCATAGATAAGTTATATTTTGCCACAAATTGATCAGTTATGAATGAATGTGATGCTCCTGAATCAAATAATACGGTAGCAGGTACAGAGTTGACGAAAAACGTACCCAATACCACGCCGGCATCATTCTGAGCTTGCTCCACTGATACATGATTGACTCGGCCACGCACATGACTCGCCGGCCTCTCTTGCTGGGTGTCTGTGGAGTACGAGCCTGAGAAGATGGCTGCCCATCCGTTCCCAATGTCCCTCTGTGGAGTCTGCATCACCCTCTTAGGACAGTTGTTAGCATAATGCCCCAGCTCTCCGCACTTGAAGCATCCACCGGCCGAACAGGTTGGTGTTTCTGACAGGTGCCCCAGAGTTGTTGCTAGGACGACTCATCGGAGGGGTAGGAGCTCTGGGTGTCTGAGGATTGAAGCGCCGTGGCTCGAAACGAGCGCCGGAGCCGCATGTTCCGTGGGTACCTCCCGCCTTGTCCACCGGGACGATATGGAGTCGTCTCGCCGAGAACTGTAACGGGGACGGGTGTTACTGCTAGACTGCCCCTGAGACTGAAACTTGCGTTTATGTTCAACCATCTCCTTTCTCTTGCTTTCCAGCCCAATAGCTTTGTTCACCAGCATCTGAAAGTCCGGAAAGATGTGACTCGGTAAAGAGATAGTTCAGAGGACTAATCAAGCCATCCAGGAACCTTTCTTGCCTCTTTGGATCAGTGTTGACTTCATCAGGTGCATAACGTGACAAGTGAGTGAACTTGTCCAGATACTCAGTCACTGACATATTGCCTTGCCTCAGCGACAAGAACTCCCTCTGCTTGAGCTTGAGAACCCCTGAAGGAATATGATAAGTACGGAAGTTGTCACGGAATCCTCGCCGGGTGATGTTCGCGCCCGTTAGGATGAGCTTGAGAGTACGCATCCCACCAATCCGCGGCCTGCCCCACAAGTCTTCCGGCAGAAAGCATACGGAACCATCTCCCCGTCGTGCACCGCACGATTTCCAGCTTCTTAGTGATAGTTTTCGGCACTACCATCAGCATCTAGTGGATCAGCTGAGTGAGAAAATGTAGGGGGATGGTGGCTCATGAACTCCTTGTGCCTGTCCCTTGGTGGCGGGGGTGGTGGTGGCATCGGTGGTGGTGGCTGGTTTTGTTGAGCTTGCATCTGCTGCACTGTGTTGGTAAGGTTTTGAATCAATTGCATCTGCGCTGCCAGGAATTGCTGCATGTTCGGGTCCATTGCTTGGTTGATCGGTGGAGGTGGTGCTGGGTTTTGTTGATTTGCAATATGTGCCCGGATCACAGGTGGCACGTCTTGACCTCCTCCGGACCTGGTGTTTACCATCTGACCGTTAGAAAAATCATATCTCAGATAATTGTACTTGAATCATTGCATAAGAGAATAACTCAAAGTAAAATGACAGCATGTACTTCAGTTAAGACAGATTCTGTTGACCTCAAAGGATTATGCATAACTTTCTGTGTAAATATCCAATGACCACGAATTTTTACCAGATTATAGTGTATAAAAGTATGGAACCATCCCAACTGGAATCACCTCATTTGGATATGTATAACTCGAGATATAATTCAGACAGTACAGCTATATCAGCAGAAATTTACAGATTCTGACTTGTTCATTACTTCGTGCATAATTCCCAGAATATGTATTGTATACCATTGAATTTTTGACAGAAATTCATCCTCTAAATTTGTGAACTAACCCAACTGGTTTCATGTCATTTGTAATTCTGTAGCTTGAGTTATAAACAAAACATTACTGACATGTCATATGACTGCGAAAACAGATTTGATCCAATCATACTTGCATGAGATATTAAGCAATGACAACCGATAAAACCCAAACCAAACTTTAATTAACTTAAAATTTCAGATTGCATAGTGGCCATCACTCCACCATACAATTCACAATCAAGCAAAGATCCAACTCAAACATGTTTGCAAACAGCATTCATTATTACAAGCAAATACGTTCACGCAGGAACGGTCTATCGAAAAGGTAAATGATAAGGGCGAGCATCCTAGGATCCTAGCCAAGACGAGTAGTAGCTTCATCAGTGTTGTAACGAAGCCTCTTGCGCGGAGGGGAAGCCGTAGTCCGGTATGGCATGACTTCCCGAGGCGCCGCCGTCCTGCAAGTTGTGCTTCAAGACGCGCTATCTTTGCCTGAGCAGCCTGCAGCTCTTCATGATACTTGTTTATCTCCAAAGTTGCTCTCTCCAGATCTGCATTCAGAGCAGCAGTCACCCGTGCCAAGACATCGATGCGGTCATCGCCTCCCGCTGGCACCACAGTCACTTCTATACCACTTGCACGCCGAGGCACATGACGGTACTCCGATTGGAACAACTGCACTCGATTAGCATCATTCACCGCAGCATCATCCGTAGAGAACTGAGCTGTGCTATGGTGGGATGAGCGATACCTCCATCCTTCAGTATCATTCAGAGGCTTCCTGATGTAAACTTTGCAAGTGTAGTAATCCCTCATTCCGGGCTCACCGAAATGCTTGGTCACATAGAGAGGCCTTATGGTATACCCCGTATACCTCGAACATCCCACAAGAGAATGCAGAACCGCCCATTCTCGGCTTGAAGAGAGTGCTTATGGTATTCGGCTCCATGGTAGCGGGGATCTTCATCTTCCTCTCGGGTTGCCCCAAGATGGTTACCATCATCCTCACCCACACCGTCATCACCGGAGTCTTCCGGATCACCTTCCGGCACAGATCGGCAGGTGCGGGGGGTGCTTCCTCGTTGACCGGCGCGCGGTGGAATCACAATGTCACCGTCCGCGTCCGCCTCAAGCACCGTGCCATCGTACGGTACCGTGGTTGTTCCAATGGCTCTTCCGGCTCCTCCTCCATCTCAAGTTCTTCAGATCCTCTTCTTCTTCTTCCGGGCCGGACCTCTTCTCGGGTCTTCCTCAACCTCAACCTCCCCGCCGGAACTCCTCCCGTTCCTCCTCAACATCCTCAAGGCGGTGGCGAGGAGCCACCGTCCCAAAGAGGAAAGCGCCCACCGGTTGCTCTTGCGAGGGGTCATGTAAGTCCTGGCCATCTGTCAAAGCAAAACTGATCTCAGAGTGCAGAATAAATCAAAATGATAGTTTAAAATGATAAACAAAGTTAAATTAGATTTTTAGTGCGTAAATAAGATGATTTGAAGCATGATGAGGCTTTGTAGAACATGAATCCTTAATTTCGTCCATTTCTAACTAAGGCTGCGTCCTACAGTCATCACGGCTCTGGTACCACTTTGTCACACCCGATTTTACAAGGAAAACCGAATGCATCTCATATGTGCGCCAGGATCATTTACACACACATGATAGACAAAACGAGAGTAATACCATTGCTGTAACAAAACGTACAAGAGTTTAAACCAGTATGACATCCTTTATTACATCCATAAGGGTGGACTCGAAGGTCCGAACAAGACGATAACTAAACGACGACGAGCATCTCCATCCCTGACATCCACAGGCATGATGACTGGGGGATCCGCATGCCTAGAACTCCTCGAAGTCACTCCAGTACTCGTCCTCGCCTCCGACGTTCTCCTCGCGAACAGGCGGTAAGCAAGGGTGAGCACACTTATGGTTGGAGCTCGGCAAGTGGGGGAAAAATGCAAGGCTATCAAGGATAGGCTATGGTTCACACGGTAAGCATTTTATAAGTTGGTCAAGTTTTATTAGCAAGCACCTAGTTACTAGATGTAAGTGTATACCAACCCACTTAACCATTAAAAGAAACCTCAAACCAAACCTCCAACCCACGATTTACATTAATCTTCAAGTTTATTAGTCATGTGAGGGTCCAAGCCGCTCGTGACCGTGAGCACCGCCGATCGATCGGTTTACACTCCGCAGGTTGTACACTTTACCCACAGCTCGTGTTCCCCATCTTGCTCGGGTTAGCTAGACCCTTAAACACTTCCAAGGTGAGTGGCTAGGGGTCCACTACGAAGCCTTTACAAAGGAAAGAAGAGAAACCAACAGCCCGCAACAAGCTTATAGCAGCGGAGCGGCCATAACCCTCCCTAGTGGTCAACACCTTAGCCAAGGCTGCTACCCCAAAAGGACCGGGCTATACCCCTTCAACTCCGGCCCCCTGTGCCCCTCTCGGAAAAGAGCTATCAGCTACCCCACTCCCCTAATTAATTGGCTAAGCCAGAGCCATGTGGACTGTGGTTGTACTGTTATCTTGGGTGGTTCTCCATGTTCCGATTATATCAAGTTATCTTGTTAAAGCACAAGCATATACATAACCAAAACTGAGATATATAACATAAACAAAGCATAACCAAACTTATGTTGAGCAAGCTAAGCATTTATCTACCCCAAACATAAGTTTAAACAGGGTTGATCAAGGTAAAGTGGTAAAGCATCTAGTCAAATCCTTAGCTAGGTGTTTGCCCATCAAATTTATGCATATCAACAGGAATAGTAAACATTGTTTAGCATGCAGTGACATAGGTTCAAAAAGATTATGCAGAGGGGGAAATCCACTTGCCTTCCTCTACAAGCTGGGTGAATTCCTCTTCAAAGACAGGTTCTTCCGGATCACTTCCGACGGGGAGCTCGGACGAAACGAGCACGATATCTACGAGTCCAACATGGATAACAATCAATAAACAAAACAGTACACCAAACAGTAATAAAACTGGTAAATTTACTGTTTAAAAGATTCTGCTCATCAAGACGGTCATTTCGGTATATAGAACGCTAAAAACGGAGTTAAAATGAGAAAGATATGATTAAAACAAGTTTTCGGGGCCTATTTGCAAGAAAACTATGTCTACAGGGTTGTTTATGAATAAATTCAGGGGCTAAAACATTTTTATAAATTAAATCAGAGGGTTTATGTGCAAAAAGAAGTGAAAAGGGCTTAAAACAGAATTAAACAGGGTAGATAGGGGCTAGTTTGCAAGAATCAGGACCTAACTGTAATTATTTTCAAAGGTGGAAGGACCGGCTTGCTAATATTTGAAAATCCAGGGACTCTTAATCAAATCTGCCATTCCACACCGTGGATCTTAGATCCAACGGCGGATGGCGCATGGGTGCACCATGGACCCGGCCGTAGGCGCGGTCCATGGGTCCACCGTGGACCATCCCCCTTTAAACGAAAGGGTACGCGATCCCAGCCGTCCGCGCGTGATCTAACGGTCCTGGACGAGTGCGTGCGGCGGGCGGCGGTGAAGTCGCCGGGAACGAGGGCGGCGCGGCGGCGCGCGGCGGCGCATCGCCGGCGCAAGCTCTGGGGTGAGCTCCCGGCCGTCTTTTCTTGCACGAGCGGGTTCTACACGCAGCTGGGAGAATTGCGCACGCATCTAGGGGTTCAGGGGAGGGGCTCGAGCTCTCACGGTGGCCGGCGCCGGAAGGGGGCGGAGCCACTACTCCGGCGAGCTCGCGGGGAGGGAACCGGGCGCAATAGAAAGGGAACCGGGGCGGGGGGGGTTGCTTACCACGCGCGGGCGATGAGGACGGGCCGAAGGGTGGAAAGGAGGCGGCAACGGGGGCGGCTTGGTGACGACGGCGGCTCGGGCGGCGCTCCGGCGAGCACGGGGCGCGGCTGCCACAGGCGTCGGGGGCGCGAACCTGCAGGCGCATGAGCTTGTCAAGCCCCTTACGGACCTAGTGATCAACAGAAACGGGCAGAAAGCTTAGCCCTTCACCGGCGGCGACGAGACGACGGCGGCAGCGGAAAGCAAGGCGGCGGCGCTGTGGAGTTGGGCTCGGGCACGTGTACTGGCGAGCTGGGGTTGCGAAAAGGGAAGGGCGGGAGCGTGTGCGCGAGCTTAAATAGGTCCAGAGAACGGGGAGGGAGAGGAAAAGAAGCGGCGGCCGAGCCTTCGGCCATGGGCACGCCGGCGGCCGGTTTCCAAATGAATTGAGCGAAATTAAAGGAAACCGACGGAAAATTAAGGGAGGGATTAATCCCTGGTGCTACGGGCGTTTGATTGAATGCCTTGATGGCCAGAGAGAGGAAGGGGAAGGCGGGCGGGCGCACTGAATCCGCGGCGGCGCCGCCGTGCAGAGTAAGGAAGGAGGGAGAAGAAGAAAGGAAGGAGAAAACGGAGGCTGACAGGTGGGGCCCACCTGTCGGCGCCGCTGCAAAAAGAAAAGGGAAGGGGGGAGGGCGGGGGCGGGGGGGAGTCGGGCTGGGCCGCCTGGGCCAAAAGGTAAGGGTGCGGGTTTTTCTTTTTTTTTTCTTTTTCAAACCTCATTTTCAAATCCATTTTCAATTCAAATCCATTTCAAACTTTTGCAAACTTTTCTCAAATATTTTATAGACTTTTTAGAGACTACTCAAGCAACCAAAACCATGCAAGCCAAATGATGATGCACATACACTTGTTGTTTCTAACTTTATTATATTATCTTTAATATTTTTAGAGCTCAATTTTATTTAGCATTTTAATCTCCTTAAATCCCTAAGACATTTTAAGTTGCTAAGTGATTTCAGTGATGGAATTTTTAGGGTGTCACAGGCGGGCGTGGTACGGGACGAAGGGGTGGAGCGGCGACGGTCCGAGCTCGCTATCCACGGGGCGAGCAGCCCCGTCCTTGGGTCGGCACTCCGGTGGTCTTCAGGCCGGCGTCGCCCCTTCCCCTGGCGCGGCACCGAACAGCGCAAAAGGCGGCTCACGCGGCCTCGGCTCCTCCTTGCCGCAACGGGGACGGCGGCACGCCTCCCCGACGCACGGCCGGCGGCCACCCTTGGTTCCTCGCCCCCCGCTTCTTCTCTTGAGCGGTGGCGGCGGATTGGGGTTTCCCCCGGCGGCGGCGGACACAGGGAGAAGGGGGTGCGACACGGGCTTTTTTGGGGGGGCGAGCGCTAGGGTTTGGCGAGCACGGGCGGTCGGGATGCGGCGCGGGGGCGCGGGGGCTCCCATCCGGGCGCGCCGGCTCGGCGAGGGGCGGCGCCGGGGAGCGAGTCCGGTCGCAGCGCGCGCGGTCTCCCCACCCGCCCGCCTACGTCACGGTGAAGAAGGTGACCGGCTCCGCCGACGGGTGGGTCCCGCCGGTAAGTGAAGGAAAAAGGGGGGGGTAGGCCGACGGACCTTGGCCGGGTCGCTATGTTGGGCAAAAGTGGGCCGTGCGGTGAAGATCGGGGTGGAATCCGGTTAAGGGTGAAGGGGTTGAGGGGCCTCCCGAAGAACTTCGTGGCCGAGGGCGGCCCATGTTAGCGTTAGCTTTTGCATATAGTTTTGATTATAGATTTCATTATAGTTTGAATATAGTTTGAATTTGAATTACTTTCAAATTCAAACTCCACACCATTGAACACCAAATAAAATCCGAGAAGTCCAACTCACATTTATACCATAATTTGAAAATAATTTTTATATGTTTTATTTTAATACGGAGTTTGAGATGAGAGGTTAGCAAATTGGGATAAAATTTGGTAGCACACAAGTTCAAACAAAAAGTTTTAAATTTTTGCGAAAATTCACACATGGGAAAACAATCAAATTTCTGGGATGTTACATTCCACCCCCCTCACGAGAATCTCGTCCTCGAGATTTAAGCTCGAACCCGGTGTGGTGAGGGTCTTCACTTCGGTATGCCTTCCGTTTCCTCTTTATGTTCATCTTCCCAATGTTGATGAATTTCGACGTGTTTATTTCACTTTTTCAGATGGACCTTCTCGACAAAATCGCATCTATTTTACTCATGCTCATCTAGCAAACTCAAGAGACTTGTTTCGTGATAACTCTTAGGAATACCATCAAAGCTTAATTAATTCCTCAGAATGTCCGAAGTTATTGTATCTTTAAGGATTGGTTCACTTGCACTACCTTAGTGTAGATCACGATCCTGTACCATTCCTTTGAGTTACTCCTCATGATGGTATTCTCACCTTTAGGTATCCTGGAAATATTCATAGCTTCATGGCTTTGCCATGCTTATTCAACAATTGCAAATAATGTCACCCGTTTAAGTGAGCAATTTTCCTCACTTTTGCTCATGACCTCTTACTATTTTTTTTTTCCAATCGGGTGGTAGGTTCCAACTGCGAGGTTGAACAAATAACTTGAGTCCAGTAGTTGTCGGAGTAATTCTCCATCCCACTAGTTCAATCTACGGTGTCTAGTAAAGACTCTTTACCATTGGTTAATTCCGAAAGTGGGATCGGCCTATTCCAATCTCACTCCAGTTATCAACCTCGTAATTCCTTTAGATACCCTCTAGGCATCCTATTCCAGAAGCACAACTTGTGGTGCTCAACTGTTTACCGCTCACACAACAGTTTCCAAAACAACTGCGTAGGGGTGTAAGATGGATTAACCCAAATAAAATGACTCTAGGATGAATGCTCGTGTAGTGCAAATCTTATATCCTTTGAGTTAGTCATCCGAATCAAATCCAAAACCTCAACAATACCTTCCATGGTGAGGTACTGTCTACTTAGGGCTGATCCCTTATGCATGGATTCGTTACTTCCGAATACATGGTCGGGGGCGCAATTCCATAAAACATGCGTGATTGTCCGTCTGTGGAGAGTTCGATGCGCTTATATCTACTCTCTCGATATCTTGGGTTGTCTTGTGATATGTTAATCACTCTCACCGATAAATCCATTTCCAAGATATGAGGTTACCATGTTCCTTCGAGTCTCCACTCGGGTCAATCCGCGGTTAGGTGAAGAACCTTATCGGCAAACTCTGTATTCCGTTAGCAAATTCCAAAGGCGGACGTTCATAAGGTACCTTACGGAAGCTAAAGTACTCGAATAAAATCTCTCGCATTGATTGTTGTTCCATATGGAGTATTTCACCTCTATCCGATGATTGAGTTCCGACTAAAATTATCCAAAATGTGTCATTAACATCTTAGGGTACTCAATTGATCTTAACCAATATATGCTCCCATAAGGTACATGCACTTCCGAGCTTCGAAAGTTGTGAATTCTAAGGTACTCATTTTCTGGTTTACGAACTTGAGTCCAATGTTCTTAGGATATCTCATCCAAAGTATTGGTTTGATTGGCCGAGGTTGCAAGAAATCCTTCATGTCTTCTGTAGTTCGACCTTGTGATGTTGGCTTGAGCTCGTCAATCTTCATACTGATAACTCGATCTTGTAGGATGGAAAGCTAAGGCCTCTAAAAGAGTCATCTAAAGATCTAGCAAGCATAAGCACTCACTACAATTTCACACAAACATGAAGAGGCATAACAACCATAAGACCCAAAAGATCCAATCACCCAAGCAATTCACCAAAACAAATGTGTCCCTCGAGGCTGACTCCTAAGACCTTCGAGGTTACACCAACGTAAGCATACTAGTATATCGTGGGCACTTGAGGGATTTTTCCTAATGTTAGTTATACAGCACTTGAGAGGACGCATGCCATCTGGTGTTTCGGCACTAATCTTTCCGAAGTGAGTCGGTGGAACTCTTCTTCATGCTGGCTCCCATGGCTTTGTCCTTGGAAGAAAGGGGGTACTCCATATTAATTGTTGTATCCATGCCCCTTGTTCCTCATTCATTCATCTTATTCCAGTTGTCGACCCTAGCAGAGCATCCAAGTTTCATATTGCTTACCGAGGGAAAAGTCCATAGGGTCAATTATCCAGCTGTTATTCCGAGTATGTGTGGTGCTTGCTGGTAAGTTGGTGCTATCTTGACTGTTCAATCCATTGGTCGCCTCATGAAGCTACAACTCATTATGATATCTTAATCCTTCGTGACTCGGCTATCCGTATAGCTTCGAGCCTTTGGATCTTCATCCAACTGCTGAGCTACAGGCATATCAGGAATCTTCGACTCCCGCATCCAAGCTTATGTGTGCTAGTTCCATATAGTGCATCCAATTTATGTATGTTGGCACACTAAAATTTAAAGTATTAACTCCTCATTGTCCTCGGAGTTGGGCATCTTGGGTTATCCAAGCTCTGTTCCGAGCAAAAGGTGGAAGGGTGCGACCGTCTGTTGTAGATTCATCTGTATGCAGACTTCATGTATCACGGGGCAATCTAATCATTCCCGGTGGATTTAGTTCCAAAGTAGGGACAACCGGGTTGACGTAACATGACACTGATGAGTCAGCGGGGATAATCCAGGTTGAGTCCTGTAGATTCACTTCATCTCGTCCCCGTACCCCATCTTCATAGTTGTCACTGTCGTAGTTGTCTTTCCCTTGTATCAGACGTCGTTCCTCAGAGTTGCAAGCATGTGACATCAGTTGTTCTCCTTAGGCCACCAATCGTGTAGAGGGGTTGTTAGTGAGTCAGTTAGTGAGAATTCAAGGAGGTAATAGCAGATTTCAAGGGGTTTATATAAGAGTTAAGGAGTATATACTCAGTCAAGGATATTTAGGCTGTCCTAATCTATCGGTCGTTGCTAGGGCTCGTCCTACGGTCAAGTACGGCTCTGATACCACCTGAAACGACCCGAATTTCCGCGAACGGAAACCCGACTCTCTGCACCTCCGTGATAGTCCCAGGATGAGGCTATCACGTGCAATCCCTGTCTCAAGTGGTACAAATCCATACAACACGGGGATAAAAGAAGAATTACATAATATTATTATTACAACATCAGAGTACAACTCTTCGGCACAAGCCGGGTACAAGTCCAACAGGACTGAATCAAGAAAGGTAAAACACCTACGCAGCGGATCTACATAAGCGAAGCGTCTCCAACTCCACGAGCAAACTCGAGCATAGGACCGGCTCCGGCCTTCACACCTTCGTCACGAAGTTGTAGTCGTAGACGGTCACCGTGTCCGAAATGCCGGCATCTACCCGATAAGAGGGTAGGTCATGTCGCTTCCCAACAAAGAGCAAAAGCGGTGGTTGAATCTAGTATGCATGGATAAAACCTATATTGGGTTGTAGAAAGTTATGCATGCAGCAACGCGGTAGCAACAATCAAGGTATGCAGAATATGCAGCGAGGTCCACACCTCCGGGAGGTCCACACCCTCGAGGTCCACACCTCTGAGGTCCACACCTCCGGGGTCCGCACCCCTCAACAAGGATGTCCACACCAAAGCACTGAATCACAACCACGATCCAGGCTCCCAACTCTCATCCGCGATGTGAGGCCCACCTCGCTCCTATCCCCACATCTCAACAGCCACAAAGCCGGGCTCACTCACTCGGGGGAGAGAAGAAGCACAAGAAAAGAGTCTAGCCGGTGAGAGATCGAGGACCGTCCATAACTAGTGGACACGGACTATAGCTATAGGTTTAACACTCGCGAGAGGTTGTACAACCGTACCCGCCCGAGTAGAGCCGGAAACGGTGGCCACCGTCCCAAACTCTACCATACGGCCGGAGTCCAAGTAAGTGGATAGTACCCTCCCCGCGTCTCCGAGTCCGGCGCGGCCCTCCGCCGTAGAGCTCATACCGCCGCCGAGAGGTCCCTCGAAGCCGTGGAACCCCTTCCCCGGCCTCGCCGGGCGAAGTCTTCTAAGGAGGAAGGAGCCGTCTCCCGACACGATCACACCGATCCGCCTACAAGAGGGGTGCTATCCACTACGAGTCTCACCCCGCACCCCCGCCCAATACAAGGCGGGCGGTTTGTACGGTAAAAGTCCACTGAAGCAAAGTCAACTGACGATCGGTCCTTAAGGGCCGAGAGCAAGCACTCACCATCTCCATCCCGTCCGACACGCCGCTCGGGCGAGAGGTCAGATCGCATCTCCCCGAGGTAGGCGTTCACAAGTAACCAAACGGCTCGCTCTCGCCAATAACATGTCAAGGAAGAACACACCCAGAACTCACGCTAGAACACACCGAGATCTCCCACATCTCAGTCCAAACCCAGAGAACCATCCATAATCAAGCAACAAAAGTATGGATAGTTGATATATGGGACTAGCTAGGGGTCTGTAGCTAGCCCCGGGGTAGGTAAAGCAAGGAATCAGGATATATCAAATAACAAGGCAAGGCTAATCAAATGGCTATGCAATCCATCAAATCAAGTAACATAAATATAGCACTAGCAACTAATAGCATGCATGGGTTCTACATGGTTGGGAGTGACATGACACCTGCGCGGTAGTCGTCGTAGAGTAGTAGAGGTTGAGCGTCCTCTCGGGCAAAGTCGGGGTAGTCGAGTCTTCTCAGTCGTCGCAGCTCGGGTCTTCAACGAGAACACAAGCCTACACGAGATGCGACGTGGAAATAAATAACGAGCATTCATCTATTGCAAAAACGTCGATAAGAACCAATTTAGAAGATCCAAATAAACTCCAAGCTAAATACAATCAGCACTGGTTTAATTAATGAATATAAAGCAATTGGTTTTAAAACAAAAGTAGTTTAAGCAACTAGTTTTAGTATCCTAGAAAACAGGGTAGGATCAAGAGTTAGTTCAAAGTTAGCTTACGGGTCTTACGGCTAAGATCTTAGGTAATCAAGCCTGCAAGCAGGAAAGAGGAGAGGCTGAGATCAAGCCCTTGCTTGGTTTTAGCTCACAGAGGATTGAAGCGGGAGCGCGAAGGGTGATGAAAGCAGAGCGAAGCAAAGATAACTAGAGAAGGCATTATCATGCCAAGATATGCGGCGACAGCTCAGACGGGATGAAAGGATCATCTTGTGACTGACATCGGGTGGCGATGAGATAAAGTGTGTTTAAGATCGCTACGAGTCATGTACTGACGATGCGGCATCATCCATGGCACGGCAGCTAGGTTGCGGCTCGGGGTTGCCGTTCGTGAAACAGTGTCCACTGCTCACGACTTGGCCATCCATCACGGGCGACGTCCTGGCTTCAAGCACATGGCACGGTACACGCTTCACAACACATAGCTTCGTAGAGCAGAAGCGGGTTAAGCGCGAAGCAGCAAAAAGGGAAGGCAAAGGTGTAGAAAAGGTAGGCGATGTGATAATGGGGTAGGATTCCTGTCCGTGGCACGCCAATGGTTAGTTGCGGGGCTCCGGCGTCCCAGACCCACATTAGCACAGTGGCGGGCAGCGGCCACGAATTCTACTCCAAGAACGTGGGGCGAAAAGGGGGCTCGGTTCAAGGGCAAGAGCGGGTAAGGATAGGGTAGTAGTGAGCGTCTCAAAATTATGAAACCAACGCAGGTGGTTTCATAATTTTCGGAGCTCCAGATAATTAGCTATGAATTTTTGAAGGAAAGGTGATTTATGAAACATTTCTTAAAACCTTTTACAAATCGGAGAATAATTTTATCAGAATATTGCTGACGTCAGCATGACGTCAGCGGTCAGCAGGTTTAGTGGGCCGAAGCCCTCGAGGTCTTACGCGAGAAAGTCCAGGTTTGCACCCTAAACTCCTCTAAGCTCATCTGGCTCTCTGGATCTGGGATCCTTTGTGATTTCGTGTGGCTGTGCGCGCACCTGCAGGGAGAGAACATCACAGCGCGAAGGCTGAGTCACAGATTGACGGCACGTACGGGCTCTATGTCGACAGCCCGGTCACAGCGCCGGTGTGAGTGGTGGTGCGAAGCAGAGCGCGGCGAAACGGGTTCCGGTGAGGTAATGGCCTGCGGCCGGCCGACGCGTGCTGGGGTGCACGACGGCAGAACGGAGACGGGATCCTGCAGGAAAACAGCGGCGCGAAGGCCGGACATGGGTCGGTGCAAGAAAGAGGAAGAAACATGTGCTGCACTCATTTGAGCAAAACATCGAACACGTGGAGGGTACATGCATATCATCGAACACCTAAAGGGTGAGATGGGTGCTTGGAAGGGTGGCTCACCGAGATCTCGGAGCTGGTGTTCGGGCATAACAATGAACGGGTGATGGGCATTGAACAGAAGGGAGCAGTGGCTAGGTCTAGATGTAGACGTTCCCGACGGCGACAACGACACAGGTCGGGGGTGACGGCGTTCCTGGCGAGAGCAGCATCCGGCTCCCTTCAATCTTTTCCCTAGCTGCTGACGGTCCACGGTGGCGTGGCTTGCCGTGGCCATCTAGGCATTTCGACGACAAGTGCGACATGGATGAAGGTCGCAGCTTGGCTGTCACATAGTGTCGAGCACCTGGCGTGCGTGGTCTTGATCGAGGATAGAAGGCCGCAACTGGAAGATGGGCAGCGCAGCTGAGTTGGATCCTGCAAGGGACGTTCACGGCACGAAGGCCGGCCTCAGGAACAGAGGAAGGGCGGCGACAGCATCATTCCGCGGTACAGGCATTTCATCAAACAGATTGTGGGCATGTCCGGGCTCGCGGATTTGGACATGCCAACAACGGTCTTAGGTAACCCAGGATACACAGGAGAAGGTTCTAGCCACAAGATACGTTCATGCTCGGCCTTTGTGAGCGTGGGTGCACGACTTCGGCTCGAGGTGACGACTCGGAAGCCGGGTAGTGACCACAGGGGCACGGCGACGGTTCATCGACCGACAAAGTAGAGCAAAAGCAAAATAGAATGAGGGAAGGTATTCCAAGCGAGAAGCGAGCGCAGCGCACGTTGATGACGGCGGCGGCACCTGCAGTTCAAAACCCGGCGCGAAGGCCGGTTTCTCAGAATTTCGACGGCGCACGCGCGAGCGGTGGCAGCAGCACAAAGCTTGCGGCGAGAACAGGGCGTCAGAGGTAAGAAGGGTCCTGGTGATGACTTGGTTAGGTGCGAAGGTGTGTTCGGCTAAGACAACCATGGTCGTCGGTGTCCCCAAGGAAAGCAGAAGCCGCACGGCACGATGGCCGGCCTCCACATGCAGGCAAGATTGGATAAACTGTTGAGAGCTTGGTCGAGGTTGCTCACCATCGGGTTCGACGGCGAGCAAGGCGGGGCCGGAAGAGGTCGCGGCCGCGGTGAGGTGAAGCGGGCCGGCTTGATGTTGTGGTTCGGCTCGCGGAACATCCTGTGGTACGGGCTCGGCAAACCATCGAACACCGCTAGGCGACGGGGAAGAAAGAGTTGCGGCTTGGGCGACGGACGGAGCGGGCCGGGCCGTAACTCCGGGGAGACGAACACGGCACAAAGGCCGGCAATTCAGAGACATCCACAGAGAAGAGCTTCGGTTGCCAAGGTCTCAAGGGCTTGCTCAAGCATTACTTCGAACAGGTGATGGGCAAAGGAGGCAGAAAGGACCTGAGAACGGTATCGTGGCAGCGGCTTGGCATGGTGCTCCTCCAGCACGAGGTGGTGTACGAGAAGCACCTGGAAGGCGACGTGGTGCTCGACGCCGCACCGGTTTCCTTCTTGCAAACGACAGCAGTGGCTTGGCGTTCCCCGGTGTGCGGCTCCAGTTGGCGGCAACGACGGGCGTGGTACGGGACGAAGGGTTGGAGCGGCGACGGTCCGAGCTCGCTATCCACGGGGCGAGCAGCCCCGTCCTTGGGTCGGCACTCCGGTGGTCTTCAGGCCGGCGTCGCCCCTTCCCCTGGCGCGGCACCGAACGGCGCAAAGGCGGCTCACGCGGCCTCGGCTCCTCCTTGCCGCAACAAGGGGACGGCGGCACGCCTCCCCCGACGCACGGCCGGCGGCCACCCTTGGTTCCTCGCCGCCCGCTTCTTCTCTTGAGCGGTGGCGGCGGATTGGGGTTTTCCCCCGGCGGCGGCGGACACGGGGAGAAGGGGGGTGCGACGCGAGCTTTATGGGGGGCGAGCGCTAGGGTTTGGCGAGCACGGGCGGTCGGGATGCGGCGCGGGGCGCGGGGGCTCCCATCCGGGCGCGCCGGCTCGGCGAGGGGCGGCGCCGGGGAGCGAGTCGGGTCGCGGCGCGCGCGCGGTCTCCCACCCGCCCGCCTACGTCACGGTGAAGAAGGTGACCGGCTCCGCCGACGGGTGGGTCCCGCCGGTAAGTGAAGGAAAAAGGGGGGGGTAGGCCGACGGACCTTGCTGGGCTGCTATGTTGGGCAAAAGTGGGCCGTGCGGTGAAGATCAGGGTGGAATCCGGTTAAGGGTGAAGGGGTTGAGGGGCCTCTGAAGAACTTCTGTGGCTGAGCAGCGGCCCATGTTAGCAGTTAGCTTTTGCATATAGTTTTGATTATAGATTTCATTATAGTTTGAATATAGTTTGAATTTGAATTACTTTCAAATTCAAACTCCACACCATTGAACACCAAATAAAATCCGAGAAGTCCAACTCACATTTATACCATAATTTGAAAATAATTTTTATATGTTTTATTTTAATACGGAGTTTGAGATGAGAGGTTAGCAAATTGGGATAAAATTTGGTAGCACACAAGTTCAAACAAAAAGTTTTAAATTTTTGCGAAAATTCACACATGGGAAAACAATCAAATTTCTGGGATGTTACAACTGCACTAGCCACTGGGTAACAATGATCATCTGTATGAAGTTCAAAGAGGTTTGGTATCTAGATTCTGCTAAACAACATCCCCCGCTAAAGTTCCCAGACCTCCAACCTATTCTGAACTAGTGTTCTTGTTGGTTTTGTTCACAAAAATTCAATCTCTTAGTGTTTCTAATTGGTATTGCTGACCATGCAGGGCCTTTGGTACAATATTTTTTGTTCACAAAAATTCAATCTCTTAGTGTTTCTAATTGGTATTGCTGATCATGCAGGGCCTTTGGTGATGCATAGGACAGAGTGACGAAAGGAAAGAAAAAAAGCCAAAATCCACACTCAAGCACAAAACAAATCTCGCTGTAAAACTGAGGTTTTTTATGGTCCGTTCTTACCTATTTGGTACTGCATTAACTTGTCATTTTGGTACCTCGATGCAGTGTGCTCAGCAGCCACGGGGGTCCTCTTTGTGTGGATTCCATATGACATTCCATATGTTAAGACTACTCGATGACATACCTAACATCAAGAAGGTTGTTGTAAGTAGATAATAATGCTCAACCTCGTCTCTGCTCATATTATCCATCTGATTTTAGAAAATGATTTCTACTTGTATTCTCATAAATGATTGTATTTTGCAGGCGGCACCCCAGGTCCCAGGTTCGAACCCCCGGGGGCCTCGGCCCAATTCTCACTTGGGCGACGGAAAGGCACCGTGTATGGGTGGGGCGGGGGTTATCTCGCCGGGTGAGATGGCGCTTTCTTCTTATTTGAAAGCTGCGGCGGCAGTCTTAACCACCCCAGTCGAGTTTTTTTATTTCAAACCTCATGTAGATGTTTCCATAGAAGATGTAAAGCGTGTCCGGGACATGCTGTGCGAGTACATTCTTAAGGAGACCATCGACCGAAAGGGCAACTTCTACAGTGGAGCACCGTGAGTTTATTGTGACCAGAAACATGAAACTCATTCAATCTTCTTTAGTCAGGTGTTGTTGCCTGAGAAACCTGCTTTGCTTGCATGGTTGGGGTCAGATACTGCCTGGTTCAAGTAGTTTTCTCATGACTCCATCCAAACAAGCCCTGATGAGAGTAACTTGAAACTTGATGTGATCCTAGCTTGTCTATAAATGTGATCTTGCTTGTCTATAAATGTGATCTTGCTTTGCCTATATCTGTGATGTGAGAATGTGTTTGTGATGTCACCTTGTTGTGGTGGCTGCCATATCCTGGCTGGTTCGAGGATGCAGCCCCTGGTGGCTGCTAAATCCTGACTGGTTCCAGGATGCCGCCGGCAACCGGGCAGGTTACTATAGGGGTGGCCGCCATATTTGTAAGGGGCGTTAATTAAAGCTCGTTACAAACACTGATCAGTGAGTAACGAGCTTCATTCGGAAAGCCCGTTACAAAAATGCCCACAATGTAATGGGCAGTGTAAAAGCCCGTTACCAGTCCTGACCGGTGGGCCCCATGACCTAGCCCGTTCATCGAGATATAGAAGACGCAGGTTGAAAGCAAGTGTCCCCTTTAATAGAGAGAATGCAGACGCGTGTAGAAACATATGCGTCTCATTTCATCGAGACAGTGGAGACGCAGGTTCATGAAATGCGTCTCTGATGTTAATTTCATAGTAACGGGCTCTGTTTCATGCCCGTTACCAAAGTTCCATGTGGGCCCAGAGAAACAGCCATTTCACGTGACCGGTGACTAGTTGTGGTAACAGTCGTTATTTGATGCCCGTTACGAATCCTATATGTGCGGAGACGTTTGTGAAATAGACACATCTCAGTTCGTCAAGATAGTGGAGACGCAGGTGCACATCAGGCGTCTCTGATATTGAGCTACTGTAATGGGCTTTGCTTTGGTGTCCGTTACGAAAGTTCCCTGTGGGCCCAGAGAAACAGCCATTTCACGTGATTGGTGGCTAGTTGTGGTAACAGTTGTTGTTTAATGCCCGTTACGAATATGTCTTATCAGTAACGAGCATCTGCCTGTTACCTTTCTTGGCTTATTTGTAACACTTGATCGGTAATGAGCGCATTGCCCGTTGCCAAAGGTGATCTACACCCATTACCAAAGCCAGTTTTTCACGTAGTGATCCCACCTTAAAGGGACATCCTACCGAAAGGCCTGAGACAACAACAAGTTGTAGCCCAAATCCCAGAGCAAAGGGATACCCTACCAAATGGGCGAAAACAACAGAAGGTTGTGGCTTAGAAAGTTTCAATGTCTTGGCTCGAAATTTTCATGAGTAAATTCATGAAGTAGTAATTAATTTTTTTAGTTGTAAGAATAAATTAGCATAGTGGCGAAACTACATGAGAAAATCTATGAAGTTACGTCCATTCAGAAAAGCTTTTTAGCCGAAAATGTTGTTTTATGAGCTAAGGGGCTCAATTACCTTCGTAAAAATAGCAATCGCCCAATCCGGTTGAAGCAACTAAAGGTTGCGATATCAACCTAGGCAAGTTTGCCATATAGGCGCAAGTCCACAAAATTCGTGAAACAAATTTTGTCAACTTAGACTCAGATGAAATGCAAATCATTATGCAATAAGAGAGAACAGATGTAACCAAATGGAAACATCCATGAAATTTTGCATGAAAACAACAAGGTGGGAAGGGTGACATTTTGTTCTTAAAAACAAGTTTATTGCCATAGTTTCATACAAAAATTCATAAAAGTATAGTTACATAACTTCAAAAAGCTGAAAATTCAAATAGGAAGTTCAACGATACGACCTAGACTACGGCCCCTAATTTTGGCAATAGCACTAGCATAAGCAAAGCTACAGTCCCCAGTTATGGGGCTAAGGGGCTCTGTCTTCATGAAAGGACGTGAACTTGAAGCTTCAGTAGCAAGAGCATAACCGTCGCATTGAAGAAAAAACCAACTTAATTGAAAGGTACGCATCGAAAAGTACTAGCAATAGTAAGTCTAGAAATCAGATAACTTGCAGCCAGGATGGGATTATTTATACAAACACCAAGCCTCGCCACTAACTATCTGGTATTGGGATGAATTCACAAAGGTATGATGTCCTGCACAGGCCCACCTTGCAGGACCTGCGCAGGTTAAAATTTACAAGACAAAAGTTTAGAAGGGGTCGCATCCAACAAATATACAAGTTCGTAGCTTTTAACATCAGAAGCAAAAGTTCGGATAAGTTTCGCCTCATCCAACAATGTCAACCTTCAGAGAGTTGGTGTAAGGATTAGAGCTTTCTTGTTCTCCGTCATCTTGGTCGCCACTGCTGATGCTGTCACCACTTCTCTCGCTTCTCGAACCTTCCTCCCCATCATCAGTGTCATCGTTCTCCTCAGATTCAGAAGTAGCTTCTTGAATTTCCTCAGCTTTGGTGTGCATTTCTTTCCGAATCATCTGAAAAAGGAACAAAAGAAGTCGTTAGTATCAAGAACATAGACATCTATAAGACGCTAGAAGTTCAACAAAGTCTAGAAAAGTAACCTCCTCAAGCTTATCACGGGCAATCTTCTTCGCAAACTCTTTCCCGCTGGCAATCTAGAATTCCTTCACGAATTTAACTTTTAGAGCACGGACATCTTCATAGCCCAGATAGCTGAAGTACCTGTAGCTGAAGTGCTCAACGAAACTTCAGAAGGTCAATACAGTTGAAGTTGTAGAGAAGTTTGAGTAGGCTTTCCGTAGAAAAAAGTGCAGCGAAATCGCAGCTCATGAAATAACATTTGGAAGAGCATGGAACTCTTTCAACATTCAGTCCATCAAATCAGAAACGTCGTCGCTTTTACGAAGTGGGTTCAGATGCGTGCCAAATTGCTTCAAAGCCTCCTTGTACTCCTCAAACAAAAGTTTCACGTTTTGCTTGATTTCATTAACATCCTTATTCAGGTTCTCGCTCCGCTCAGACGGAGCCTTCTCAAGATCTAAAATCATCTGTTCTTTTGTGCTCAAAGTCTTCGCGAGCTTAGTATTCTTCGTTGAAAGCTCGGCATTAGTGCTACGAAGCTCGTCAATAGTCTTTGTGCTTTTATCAGCATATTTGCGAAGATTTTCAATCATCTTAAGGTCAACTTCACGAGTTTTGTTAAGTTTCTCATGATGCTTCTTTGAATCGTGAAGAGCAGCTTCAACAAGTTGCTTCTCATCCTGGCATTTCTTCAAAGAATTTGCTAGTTCGACAATTTGTTTATCCAGATCGAGATTTGAAGCTTGAACCTTGTTCAAGTCACACTCCAGCTTTTGAGATTCATCTGTAATCTTAGTGACAAGTTGCTCTTTTTCGTTGAGCCTTTTCGAGACAACATGCTGAGAATCGTCGTTTTGTGGTTGTAGATAAGGTTGAACCTAGAAAGATATGAGGAGGAGTGTTTCCGTATATTTTCTTCAATACCTGCGAAAACCAGAAGAAGCCAGGAAATAATATCGGTAAGAAAAAGTAAGAAGATCAGTGGAAAAGAAAAGATGAAATCAACCAAAATACCTTTTGTACTAAAAGGCCTCAAGGGTACTTGAATGGCAGGGTCAGCAATCATTAGAGATTTTTGAAGTGACGAAGAAGATTGCTTCTCGGCGGTAACAGTTGTTTTGGCAGTCAAACGAAGTTTTTTCTTCGGAGCATCTCCCTTGTTTCACCCACAAGTTTAGGGGACTTCCACAACACAAAAAACTTAGGACTACCATCATCTACATTAGCCACCTGACCACCAATACTTAACAATTCACCTCTATAAGACGTACCGAAGCTTTCGTTATAAACAGAGACAGAGGGAGTAGGGTCTTGATCAAAGAAGGATCCTGGAGCAGACCACCACTTCGACTCACCGTGCGCTCTAAATCTTTTGTGAACTTGGGAGAGGCTTCCTCGCTAGCAACAACAGTCTTTGAAGTTCCACCATCGGAGGAAGCAACGACAAAAGAATCAACTGGCCCATCCCGAGCCTCAGGAATAGTGTCCGAAAAAGTTTCAATGTCAACAAAATCGTTCTCAAAACTCGAAGTACAATCACGAATAACACCGAATCTCAAGGAACAGAACATGTGTTGATGCTCACTAACTCTTATTTTTATGCATCAAGAATACATGAGAAAGGACCAAAAAGATAAATCAACAGTAGTATAGGGCATTAGACTAAAGAATTCCACAAGTTTTGGTGAATTATATATTTTCAGGTACTATTCAGGAAAATGCGAAAAGAATGAATTATAGAAGGCTCCAGAAGACTCCCGAACTCAATCGAGGTGGGCTCCAAGAAAATATGCATCTAGAAAGGACAAGAGGCCTACATGCGAAGGCGGAGCCCAGCCCAGGCCGACCGACCCTATGGGGAGGCCGATCGGGCTCCCCCTGGACTTGATCAGGCCTTGCTTCGAAAAGGTTCCTCCATCGCCTCTTAGGGTTAATCTAAACCACTTGTTTAGGTCGGTTTGATCTTACGACGACGGATTATGCCTCTGGGCTATATAAGCAACCCAGACCCCCCTAGGGATGGTATGCATCTCTCAGAAGATCATCATCATCAGGCCAAGACAGGAGAAGAAGAGGATACATCAGAGATAGATAGCTACTTCATAGTTCAAGATCTAATTTCTAGATCAAGAACCTAGTTCTAGATAGAGAGTTAGATTCGAGTAGAGTTGAGCTTTGCTCCACTTCCAGATCTGTAAGTTATCAAGATTCAGTTCTTATATTGTCTCTCAATGACTTTATGCTATATCAATGTTAGGTGTGCAATTGCTAAGTTCTTATTTTATCCTAGTAGTATATTTGATATAGTCATGATTAATGATAAGTCTACGCACTTATTTGTAGAGCTCCTAGTATATCACGCGCATATGCTAGGAAGTAGAAAGTATGTAAGCATGGTTCTTAGATATAATTTACATGCGGATTCACCTTATAATCCGGGTCGTGTGGGAGATCGTGGGCATGATAGGCCTATTGAGTCCTTTGCAGTCCACGCCCGATTATAAGACTAGTCGAACAATGATTCTTGGGAGGATCAAGTTTCGTCTTTGACCTTCTTGGGTAATCTTTGGGGTGTTCACATTTATCCATGACTATGCTATATGTGATGATATGCTACATTAGAATAGATGAATAACTCAGTCTTTGTATGCTATATAGAATTGTGCCTCTTAAGTAAATCCAATTCTAATCTAGACTAGGAATAGTATGTCCTATGCTCCACATGTGCCTCTGCCTGTCTGATTTATCATTACTTTATCATTTGGCTTACCCCTGTTAAAGTATGTGCCATTTCATCAAAGTCCATAAAGTAGTCTACTGCCATCCCTATGTCTTTTGTTACATCCATACATCTACCCTGTGGATACGATATTTTAAAACCCATCACCCCAGGTGAAATGCTCACCGGTATCCATGCGCTTGCGGATTATCTACCATAATATTTCTGTAGGCTTATCTTATACCAGGCTAGATACTTTAATAAGACTTTGTAATTTATCAGAGATAGAATTACCCTTGTTTGAATTTTCTATCTTATTTGAGGGGTATTAACAGGTTTGATTGGGATTCACCACACTTCAATTATTTGAGTCAATTTACCAAGGAAGCTTTACACCAAGTTCTAAAGCCATGGTTGAGAAGACGTTGTTGGAATTCTCTGCTCCAAACATCAATAATATTCGCATTGGACAAACAATTGATCATGAATTTGAGCTTAAGCCTAGCCTCATCAACATGGTGCAAGCTGATCTATTCAGTGGAAAGGTACATGAAGATGCAAGCGCTCATCTCCAAAACTTTTTGGAGAAAGGAACCACCATCTCCATCAAGGACATTCCCAAGGAAACGATCCTACTCCGCTTATTCCCATTTTCACTAATGGGAAGGGCAAGACAATGGTTCTACTCCAATTAAATCAACACATGGGAGGAATGTTCTACAACCTTCCTATCAAAGTTTTTTCCAACAGGCAAAACCAATGCTTTACATGAAAAAATCACCAATTTCCAGCAGTAGAAAGGCGAGTCAATTCCAGAGGCATGGGAACATTTGCAAGAAGATATATCAGATTGCCCTCACCATGGAATAAAAGAATGGATGCTCTTACAAAGCTTTTATCATGGATTAAATCAAAAAGTGTCTGAGCATCTAGATGCAGCTGGTAAAGGACCATTCCTGTCACTCACTATGAGACAAGCCAATACACTTATGCAGAAGATATCTGAAAATCAAGGCTGGACCCAGAAGAACACTCAACATTGTCGTCAGAGTGAAGAAGTACAAGAAGATGAAGAGTTGAAAGAACTATCAACTAGTATGGACGTGTTGTTGAACAGGCTTGAGGAATGAGCCAACTTCAAGAAAGATCGACAAGCTTTACAACATTCGATTAATACTTCAAGAAATTCAAGCTTGGTGGTCCACAAGTCAGCACCAACCCAAGAAAAAGACCTACAACCACGACCAACTTACACAGGTAAGTATATAGGTAATAATTCTTAGCGACCTTCGCTATGAGAGTTAATTGAAGAATATGATGAAATAACCAATAACCTCTCTAAGAAGTTTGTTGCTAATGATAAGATTCTAGAATACATAAATGTTAAGATCAATAATTTTTCTAATATTTTAAAATATCAAGCTATCTTTAATGCTAAACTAGAATTAAAGTTATCAAAATTGTCTGTTGTTGCATTTGTTGCCACTAACCCTGAGCAGGTATTTAATGTCTGAACAAGAGGTGGCGAGCAAACAACAGATCCACCATATGCCAAGGGCACAGCAAGACCATCGACTAGAACACCCACAACACCTGCAACATCTGCAGTACCTGTAGCACAAGCCGAAGCTCCAGAGAAGGATAATGACGTAGGAGAAGTCATTCAAGACGAACAAGACTCAGCAAGACAAGATTTCCATGACACCAACTTCATACCATATCCAAAAAGAGTGAGAAATCCTCAAGTTGATAATCAATTCCGGAAGTTCATCAAAGTCATCCAGAAGCTTTATATCAACATACCTATAATGGATGCCATGCAAGTCCCGACATATGCCAAGTACATTCGAGACATCCTGAATAAGAAGAAACCTTTGCCAACTACAGAGATCATCAAGTTGACCGAAGAATGTAGTGCGACAATCCTGAATACATCGCTCATCAAGAAAAAGGATCCAGGATGCCCCACTATAGAGTGCTCCATTAGAAATCAATACTTCAACGATGCACTTTGTGATCTTGGAGCAATTGTTAGTGTGATGCCGACAAACTCAAGAACCCTACCTTGGTTCCAACATCAATGTGTCTCCAATTGGCAGATCAATCAGTTCGCTAGCCATCAGGAATCGCTGAGAATGTTTCAGTGAAAATCTGAGAGTTCTTGGTGCCAATTGATTTCGTGGTATTGGATATGCACCCAGACTCCAGGGTTTCACTAATTCTCTGGCGACCATTCCTGAGCACCGCCAATGCACACATCAATGTAGGCGGAGGGGAGATCACATTTGAGATCAATGGAAAGGAGGAGAAGATTTCCTTCAGACCCAGAGTAGAGCTCAACATCAACACGAACATGATCGATCAAGAAAAGACATCATCAGAAGGACCATTGTCTCTGAAGAAGGATGCACCTGAATATTAGAAGACTTGGAAGTCCTGTTCGAGGACTCAAACTACGAACCCTCGTCAAAGGTAACCAGTAAAAACACAAAATATATTTCTGAATTTCATATTTACTACATTAAAAACTTTTTCACGCCCCATGGTAAATAATTTTACGGTGTGTCAAAACCCGTATAATGATTTTTCGTGGTGGCATAAAAATATTTTACTACTATATTTTTTCTATTATATTTTCTTTTATCCTTGCGCATTGGACACACATGCCATAGGGATACACATCAAGTCTTTACCTACCATATCTTATCACTTCATCCACCAACACCTTCTTTTCCCACTCACAAGGCACATTTTCTAGCGTTGGAAGACAACAGGAAATGGATGGAGGATAAGGCACCCGAGTGGAGGCCAGGTGGGGCCGACCGGCCCAACGACTAGGCCGGCCAGCCAACCCCCTTGACAGCCCACGGGGGTGCTAATCCCAGTGGTTTAGTTGTTCGGTGGGGTGGAATCTAAGGCTAAGAACTTGAAGGTCGCACATGAGTATGCGGAACACAGAGAACACGACGAATTTATACTGGTTCGGGCCTCCAGAGAGTAAAACTCTACGTCCAGTTCTTCGGTTTGTATTGCTTGGGGATTGCGTATGTTGTACAAGGGGTCACCTCGTCTGCCTTATATTGGTCAGCGGATGAGGTCGGTTCCCAAACTCCTGGTCGGTTACGACCAGGAGACCTAAGTCTACGTTACACATCTTGCCATATCCCGTCGATCTGCTTTGGTCGAAATCCACTGAGGTCTTGTCTTGTACGCCAAGTCTTAAGGTCGTGTTGGATTAGGTTGTTTGGGGAATCTTCTAGAAAGTTTTCAGGAGGTCGTATGGGCCGCCAACTAGGTCGGTTGGGCTCATTAACAGGTCGGCAGGTCTTCTGGTAGGCCGGACCTACTTGTCAGGGATGACCGTGAGCCTGGTCGGTAGGGACCCAGGGGTACTCATGTCTCACAAGCCCCCGAGCGAGGTGTAGGCGCAGTGACCTTAGAAAGGTCATGATGAAGTCGTAGAGCTATCAACAGGTCGAATAGCATGCACGTCGGTCCAAAAGAAAAAAGAACAAGTCAGCTTATCACCTGACTTGTTTGTAGTCTTGCCAAATGAAGAGAGGTCGAGTGACGACCTATATGAAGCAGACTTCCAATAGATCAAAACGATGATGAAAAAATTCAGAGGGCATCGAAGATGCACTCATAGAGTAGTATCCGAGCATCGTGGTGGGCAGGATGGCCGATATGATGATCCAAAAAAAGAAGAAAAAGTAGGTCGAGTAACGACATGGTGAAAAACTGGTTTCCCAATAGGTCGGTATGACAAGGAAAACAAGAGGGCGTCGAAGACGCACTCATAGAGTAGTCCCCGAGCATTGAAGCAGGCAGCATGGCTGGTTTGATGCTCAAAAAAGAGAAGAAAAACTGAGTTACAGTCTTGATTGAAAGTAGTGTAGAGACCCCCAGATCTCCAAGCATGGCTGCAAGGAGTCTAGCAGGGCTGACCTCGAGGAGGCCTTGTAGGCGTGCCGACCATAAAGAGGCCTCAAGTTGATGATGTCTAGTATCCAAGGGTATCCAACAGGATCTTGAAAGGCGCATTGCATGGAGAAGTCGTCCACGATGTCGCAGCTGAAGTTGCAATGTCCAAGGTTGGTCGACGATGAAGCCAAAAATCTGTTGAACTTGAACATATGGAGTGTAGAGACATCCAGATATCTTGCATAGCTGCAAAGAATCTGGCAGAGCCACTCGAGGCATGCCGACCTCAGGAAGGTCTCAAATTGTAAGCGCCCAAGTATCCAAGGATACCTGGCAGGGCCATTAGGCACGCACCCCATAGGGAGGCCTTCATTCCCGACGTAAGATCATGGGTGCCCAGAACAGGCTGGTTGGGCTGCAAGAGCACACCGACCTCGGAAGGTCACGCATCCGGGGCACCCTACTAGGTTGGCAGAGCTGTAGGGTATTAAGGCACGCCGACCTCATGAAGGTCATTTTGGTGTCCAGACGACCAACATAGCTGTTGGCCATCCAGTAGAGCCATTGTACTAAGGTATTGGCGACCTTAGCAATAGGCACACCGACCACGGGGGCCCAACGAAATTCGTAGACGTGAAGCTTCCGATCTCCGTAGCACTTGTAGATCTCCAGGCGCCCAGACGGATCTAGTAGAGCAGCGAGGCACGCCTACCTCGGAAGGTCTTCAATCGAACCTACGACCATTCTGCTTAGAAAACGAAAATATGGGCTGATTGGAATAGGTCTGTTTACGTGCAGAGCCATAGCGGGTGCACCAAGACGCAGAGCCTAGAGGGTGCAAATGAAAACATCAGGTCGTAGAGGAAGGTCATGGAGTCATGATTGAAAGGGAGCTAAATTAGGCGTTGAGCCCTCTAACATGGGGTTAGGTTTTGTCTTGTTCTGTAGACTGCGGGGTCATGGGTCAACAGTGGTCGAAGATTCTCTTGCCACTCAAAAAATGACAAACTGTCCACTGATCGAGGGAGTTACTGTAGCCATGTGACTCTGCGGCGGGCTCAGGCAGCATTGATGCACCAGTGACAAGAATGTTGCAAGACAGGGTAATAAAGTCATTGCTTTTAATCGTGCACATGTCTGCAGGTCCCATGATCACGTGGTGACAGTGTCATCACTCCTCGAGCTACCCAGGGCTCGGCTCTGGCTATAAATAGCACCTTGAAGCTGAAGGAGGCAAGCACTGAGCATTGTTGAGCTATGAAGCTACAGAATAGTGTTCCCACCATGCCATGGGCATGTGTTCGTCCACTAGATTGTAGAGTCTTATACTTGTAGAAACTTGGAGCTAGGAGAACTCTTGTGAAATGTAGGAAACACCTCCATCCTCTATGCCCTGCCTCTGCGGGGTACCAGTTAGAGTTTGGAGGTGATGCTGTTCAAGCTGGGTCTATAGAAGGACGTCGCTGGTGAACATCGGGTGTTCACTAGGACTTTGAATCCCACGCTGGATAGCAAGCTCGTGACTACATTCCTATAGTCAGGTCCGAGCATGCTTAGGTTGTGCGCCGTCCTGCAGCTGTCCCCCGCAAGGTCACCATCAAGGTCCTGGTGCTAGGAGAAATCTCGCGACGTGCTCTACTTCGGTAAAGGAGGTCGCAATGTTTGCTCTGGGTGGCGCAGACCTTGTAGTATGTTTATCTTGTGTGTCAGGTTCTGGATCCAATGAGTTCGTAGGTGACTTGTGTACCTTCGGGCGGTCCATGTAATGTTCACTCTCTTCTATCATGAACTTGGTCGATTTCACAAAAAGATTTGTCAAAGACCTAAATTAATGTGACGTAGGGGCTTGTTAAATCTGTGACAGTCCTTAGCGGAATGGGACAAGAGCCGGGCCGACCTGCTGAAGAACGTGGCGGAGAAGGAGCAACGGATTACTGACCTTGAGCAGGAACTCAAGCATGTTCGTGAAGCGGCGGCTGCCGAAAAGAAGAGGCTCGAGGACGAGCTCGCCGAGGAGAAGTGGAAGGCCATGGATGCTACTACGCAATTCAATATTGTATCGACTGGTAGGTCGAATCTTCGTGTTGATGATGTTGTTGAAGAGGATCTTTTTTGTGATATGGTAATTGTTATACCTCGTAGAGTTCCGCAACTGTGAAGAGGAGCTTAACACCGTTCTTAGGAATACCAAGGGGAAGGTTCGGGACTTGAAGGTATCGCTTCAGAAGGTCGAGGCTGGGGGCCAGGAGCTCAAGTGAGCAATGAAGGAAGTTGTAGACAGTGAGTACGCCGTATCTCAAAAGCTGGCTTATGAGATAGGAGCTCGTCGGGGCCTTGAGGTCGAGTTCGAGGTTGTTTTGAAGTCATTGTAGGATGACCAAATGACCATGGCAGGGTATGAGGTGGAGCTGAACGACTTGAAGGGTGCTGCCAACTATGCAATGGATTGCATAGTTGTGTCGGCTGAAGGGGAGGAGGTGAAATTCATCGTGGATCGCCTTATAGATACTCCTAACGGGCTTCTGACTCTGCGGCAGCTACAAATGCTTTGGTGAGGGTTAAATCTCACTACCCTGACATCGACATTGCCAAGGTCAAGGCTGGACTTGATGTTGAGAAGGACCTCGCAGCCCTGGAGCTGGAGGTATAGGATGCCGCCACCGAGGTGATGGACAATCTGGACACGAGGGCGATGACGGCGAAGAGTAGTCTTAGACTAGGAGTTGTACCTTCTCCCCTTCTCAGTCTTGTAAACATGGTTGTGGATGAATATTTTGCTAACCTAAATGAAGCACTTGCCTTGTGTCAGCGTGAGCTTGGTAGTCTTGTAGATGGCGATGTCTTGTTTCTTGCCTCGCTAACCACTACTCACGGAGAGGCTGGCTTACCGACCTCCCCAGCTCAGTGTGGAGGTTTACGTGAGGTCGTCGCGCGAGAAGGGAGCCTAGGACTCGGGTCCGGCGACCATTTTTTGACCAAACATGCTCGCAGTGACAGAGGGCTTTGTGCTCATTAGGGATGGTCTCCTCAGGTCGTACGACCCTTAGGTTGGCTTTGAGCGAAGCCCCCGAGCATATCAAGGGGGAGGAGTAGGCAAAAATCTATGACCCTGAGGTTTTGCAACCCATGTATTTGCTTTAGCCAAGCCATCAAGCATGTCGAGGGGGAGGGTTTGTGACATAAGAGAGGAGAAAGTAGTGCTCGACACATAGCAAATGACTGCTTGAAATTTGTTTTATTCAATCTGAAAAAGTACAAGGAAAGGAAATACATAGCTGGAATGTTTAAAAACTATTCTACGGATAGAATCGTCGTAGGTGTTCCACGTTCCAAGGGTTTGGTACTCCTTGTCCGTCACCCCATTGGAGACAATAAGTGGATGGGTTGATAACTTCGGTGATGATGAAGGGTCCCTCCCAAGGGGTAGAGAGCTTGTGCATGCCATCGGTCTTTTGGATGCGCCTGAGGACGAGGTCGCCAACGTTGAAGGAAGTGTCCTTAACGTTGCGGCCGTGATAGCGTCGAAGTTGTTGATCGTGACGGTCTTGTCTCATTACAGCAGCAAGCCTTTGTTCTTCGAGGCTGTCGAGGTTGACACGACGTGTTTGCTCGGCCTCTCCTTCCTTGTAGAACTTGGTGCGTGGAGCTCCAAAGGCGATGTCGGTGGGTAGTACAGTTTCTGATCCGTAGACCAGAAAGAAGGGTGAAAAGCCCATGGCAGAGCTGACTTGAGTCCTTAGACCCCAAATAACGTGCGGTAGCTCGGCTAACCACCGGGTGGCATATTTAGAAGTGTCATCGTAGGTACGATCTTTGAGAGTTTGAAGCACCATGTCGTTGGCTCGTTCGACCTGGCCGTTGCACTGAGGGTGGGCGACCGAGGAGTAATAGACGTCGATTGTGTTTTCTTGGCAAAAATCCCAGAAGACGGAGCCGATGAAAGCTTTGCCCAGGTCAGTGATGATCCTGTTAGGCACACCAAAGCGATGTGTGGTGTCTCTGATAAATTTTACCGCTTCTTCCGACGGTACTTTCGCAACGGGTCGGACCTCAATCCACTTGGTAAATTTGTTGACGGCCACCAGTATATGTTTGTAGCCACCTAGGGCAGTACAAAACAGTCCTACAGCGTCGAGACCCCACATAGAGAAGGGCCACGACGGAGGGATGGTGCGTAGGGCCTGAGTTGGCTGGTGCTGCTGTTTGGCAAAGAATTAGCATCCTTTGACCTCTTGACAAGGTCTTTAGCGTCAGTCATGGCCATGGGCCAGTAGAATCCAGATCGGTATGCTTTGTCGACCAGGTTAGTGGATGCCGCGTGGCAGCCACATTCGCCGCTGTGAATCTCAGCTAAGAGCTGGAGACCTTCTGATCGTAAGATGCACTTCATCAAGACACCAATATAGGCGGCTTTTTCTGTATAGGTCGGTACCAATCATGATGTAGTTGGCACTTCATCGTGTGATGCGCTCTCGCTTTGCTTTGTCGTATGGGATGAGCTGGTCGAGTATAAAGTCTATGAAGGGCTTGCGCCAATCATCCTCTTTTCTGACATCAGCACGTCACGGGGAGGTGCTGAGTTTTGATCGTGCGGAGGTAGCTCTGGGTTATCTGGGTCTAGAAACTTGATTGAAGGCTTGGGTAGGTCTTTGACGAACACGCCTGCTGGGACTAGAGCTTGTCGAGAGCCTAGTTTGGAAAGTACGTCGACATCCACGTTATTGTTTCATGGGACGTGCTAAAACTCGATTCCCTCGAAGTGGCCTTCGAGTTTGTGAATCTCAGCGCAGTAAGTATCCATCGTGTCCTTGACACAATACCACTCCTTGTTGACTTGCTCGATGGCGACCTTGGAATCGCCAAAAGCCAGTAGTCGCTTGATGCCAATGGACACTACTATGTCGAGCCTGTGGATCAGGGCTTCGTATTCTACGTCGTTGTTGGAGGCCTTGTAGTAGATTTGCAGGACGTACTTAAGCTGCTCCCCCTAAGGAGAGAAGAGTAATACACCTACGTCGGCTCCTTCGAGGTTCAGCGCACCGTCGAAGTACATTATCCAGTGTTCAGGCCGCTCCTTGGGAGGGGGCATCTGGATCTCTGACCACTCAGACACAAAGTCCGTGAGGATCTGCGACTTGATCGCTTGCCTGGGGAAAAACTCAATTTCAAATTCTCCCAGCTCGACTGACCACTTGACGATGCGGCCCTTGGCATCGTGGTTGCGGATGATTTCTCCCAGTGTGAATGATGATGGAACCACGATCATGTGAGCTTGGAAGTAGTGATGAAGCTTTCTTGACATGATCGAGAGCGCATAGAGCAGCTTCTGTGTTTGTGTATAACGTATCTTAGTGTCGGCCAGGACCTCGCTTACGTAATACACAGGTCGTTGAACAGGATAGGCCCGCCCTTATTCTCGCTCAGTGACGAGGACTGTGCTGACCACATTAGTGGTGGCAGAGATGTAGAGTAGGAGTGTTACCTTTGGGATTGGTGGAGTCATGATTGGTGGTGTCGTCAAGGACTCTTTGAGAGCTTCAAACACTTTCTAGGCTTCATAGTCCCATATAACTTGTCCGCCTTCTTCAATAGTTTGAAGAAGGGTAAGCCTTTCTCGCTGAGCTTGCTGATGAAACGACCTAGAGCCGCCATCATTCTAGTGAGCTTCATGACATCTTTCTTGTTGGATGGCCTGGCCATCTTATGTATAGTGTCGACCTTCGCAGGGTTGTCTTGAATGCCTCGGTGCCCGACCATGAAGCCCAGGAGCAACCCAAAAGGCACACCAAAGACACACTTGGTTGGGTTGAGCTTCCACTGGAATTCTCGTAGATTGGCGAAGGTTTCAGTGAGATCAGTGATGAGCTGATCTTCTATGGTAGTCTTGACAACCACATTGTCTACGTAGGCTTCGACGATCCTCCCGATCTGCGATGCTAGGCACTTCTGAATTGCCTTTTGATATGTAGCTCCAGCGTTTTTCAGGCCAAAGGTCATGACCTTGTAGCAGTAGATGCCGTGAGGCATTATGAACGTCGTTTTATCTTCGTCGACGTGATGCAGGGCTATCTGGTGATACCCTGAGTAGCAGTCGGGGAAGCAGAGTAGAACACTACCAGCCGTGGAGTCCACGACCTGGTCGATGCGAGGAAGAGGAAAAGGATCCTTCAGGCAATGCTTGTTGAGGTTGGTGTAATCGATACACATCTTTAATCCGCCAGTTTTTTTTGGTACAAGGACCGGGTTTGCGAGCCAAACTGGGTGTTTACATTCTCTGATGAATCCTGCAGCTAAGAGCTTACAGACTTCTACTTCTATGGCTTGTTTTCTATCTTTTGCAAATCGTCAAAGCTTTTGCTTGATAGGTCCTGCGGTCTTGTTGACTTCAAGTGCATGCCCAGCCAGCTCCCTGGGGACACCGAGCATGTCGAACGGGCTCCATGCGAAGATGTCAGTGTTGTCCCTGAGGAAACTGGTGAGCGTGAGTTCCTATGTGGGGTCGAGGTTGGCCCCGATGACGACTTCCTTGGATGCGTCGGGCAGGCCGAGGCAAACCTTTTTGACAACTGGACTTGGGTCCAAGGTTGTGCTTGTGCGTTTCTGCTCTGGCACCTCCAGAGTGGTTTGGTCGATTTTGGCTGCCTGGGCGACCATGACCGTTGTTGCAGAGTCTTTGGAGAGCTCGACGGTAGCACTTTCGCAGTTGTAGGAGACCAGGATGTCCTTGAGAATGGAGAGAATTCCGTTTGGCGCCGGCATCTTCATGATGAGGTAGGTGTGATGAGGTATGGCCATGAACTTGGTGAGCATAGGTCGCCAGAGGATGGCGTGGTACGATGAGCGGAAGTCTGCGACCTCGAATGTCAAGTATTTCGTGCGGAAGTTTTCCTTTGTGTCGAAGGTAACCGGTAGGCATACACGACCTATGGGGTACGCAGCCTTGCCGAGCACAACCCCGTAGAAGGGTTCATCGCAGGCAGTCATCTTTTTAAAGTCGAAGTCCATCTTGCGTAGCGTCTCAGTGAAGATGATGTTCAAGCTGCTGCCCCCGTCGATAAGGGTCTTAGGCAGGAAGGCCCCATCAACTATAGGGTTAACGACCAACGGGTATGTCCTGGGGTCGGGGATGTGGACCCAATGATCTTTCCTGGAGAAAGTGATTGGGAACTTAGACCAACGCAGAGGCTGCGGGGCTTCGGTGTTGATATGCTCGATCTCCCTTGCATTTGATCAGATTTGTCTGTTGCTTTTGGTTGCTTTGCGACCGCCGACGATGAAGTTAATCTCTCGGTTGGCTGACTGGAACGCACCGTTGAGGTTGCCCCCTTTAGGTGGTGGTGGTGGAGATCGCTCCTTGCGATTGTTGTCGTGGCGGTTGTGATCGTCTTGGCGACGTCTGTCATCACGTCGATCGTCTCGTCGGTCGTTATGCTGGTCGTCGCGGCGATCATTCTTGCGATCATCACGCCTGTCGTTATGGTCGTTGCGACGGTAGTCATCATGTCTGTCGTCGCGGCACGTCGATCAGGTCGACGGTTACATTCCAGTCATCATTGATATTGCTCTTGGTTTTCTTGGAGTCGGACGGTTCTCCAAGGGCACGCTTCAGCTGCTCGCACTCACTCATGGTGTGTTTGGCGTTGCGGTGGAACTGGCACTGGTCGTCCATGACCATGTTGAAGTCAGTTTCAAGGAAGGTGGAAGGTCTTGGTGGGTCTTCCATGTAGGCTTCACGAGATCGCTTGCGTGATCTGTTTCCGCCACCGTCGTGGTCTTCTCCGTTGAAGTCGTGCATGACTGCATCTTGAGTGTCGACTAGCTTGTCAACGTAAACCATGAGGTCAGTGATGGTGTGTGCGTTGGCTTCATGGATCTTCTAGAATAGCTTGATGTTGGTGATCCCCTTCTTGTAGTAGGCGATGACGTGCTCATCTTTGACACCCGCAAGGGTGTTGCGGTTTTCGAAGTAGCGATTAGTGTACTCATGGAGAGTTTCATCATGTCTCATCCGCACTCTGGCGAGGTGGTGAGTGTTGCTAGGACGATTATAGGTCGCCTGGTAGTTGGTCATCAAAAGGTGAGACAGAGGTGCCCAGGAGGTGATGCACTCTGCTGGGAGGTTATCAAGCCACAGTAGTGGTGCCTTGCCCATCACGAGGTGGAAGTACCCCGCCATGTGATCATCATTGCCCCTAGAGGCGCGTGCTGTGATGCTGTACATCTTGAGCCATATGCTTGGGTCAGAGTGACCGTCGTACTTTTCAATGGCTAGTTTAAAGTCCTTGGGGTATTTGATCGTCCAGAGACATCGTGAGAACGCTGGGAAGTTATTGACCGCTCCCGGGCTTGCTGACGGGGCGTGAGCCGCTGGGATGACGTAGAGGTCATCGGGAGGGCCATTGTCTTGGTCGTACTGGGCGCACCGCAGGAGTTCCTGGTCGTGCATGTTCTGGAGGTCCGCAGCTTGAATGGGGTTGTTGGCATCAAGGGCGTCGGGGACCCCTTGTTCACGATCGTAGTTAGCACTTCGTGCTATCTCCACTTCGTCTCTTATGCGTTGACGCTGGCTTCCTTCTGCTCGATTGGCCTGTATTGGAGGAGGTTGATCTCCTGCATTATGCCTTGGGTTTGGGGCGGTGTTTCCCTGGATGTTGGAAGCGTTAGCTGCATTGTTGGCGACGTTACCGGCGGCGTTGGCTGGAGTGTTTGCCAGAGCATTAGCTGCAGGGTTGGCTGGAGCATTAGCTACAACATTGGCAGCAGGATTGACCGGCTGCACCACTTCGTTTTCACCTCGTCCCTCTTCAGCCACCAGCTCAAGGGAACCCTGGCTGCAGCGTCGTTGGCGAGGACGTTTCGATCTGCTCCTGGAATAAGAACTTGCTGCGGATCTACTATATCCAGGACCTCTTTCTTCGATCTGGGCGGCAGCGACGCGGACGTTAGCTTGAAGACGTCGTACCGCCGGAGAATCTTCGAGGTGGTTTAGTGCGGCAAGAGCGGCTCCTAAGTTGGTTTTTGGAGAGATGTCAACTTCAAGGCCAATGCGTTCAAAGTCCCTGAGGAGGTCTCTTGCACGTATTCGGTTGGTGCGAGGTTGATCATCGTGTTGTCACTACTGAGGAGCAGCTGGTGTTGCAGGTGATTGTTGACTAGTGTTGTCATTTGCTTGTCCGACGTTAAGCGGTTGTTGACCTGGTTGTTGATCTGCGCCTGGGGCAGCAACGGCGAGTTCTGTTGTCGCTGAACAGCTGTGGCAGCATTGGCATTCTCTCGCTCCTGGCATTGTTCATTTGTCTCTCCATCTTGTGGTGGTACGTCTGCAGAAACGACCAAGATCTCGCGATCTAGAGTCTTGAGCTCTTCTCCCGGATAGTTCGGGGAGATAGTTGTGCGGGCGATCGGGAACGCGAGGGGGTCTAGAGATGTCTCTCGGTTCAGTTGGCAGTGATGAGCCGCAGTTAGAGGTCGACGAAGCTTCTTGAGGACTCGACACTGGCGTGCCGTTTGTTTAGGATTCTCGTGGATAGGGCAGGGTTCGTCAAGGTGACTCTTGCAGCTTCCACGATCTTGGGTCTTGGGTCCAGATTCGATCTAGATCTTGCGCTTCATGTAGCGTGATGCTACGTGAGCTGCGTTGCGCAAGCCAAGAGGCATGCTGGAGGGTGACGAGGTCCTGCAAGGGTGCTTGACGCATTCGCAGACTTTGATTGTGTTTGAGAGCATGCCTTCGACACAGTCGATCCCGACGATCAGGTCACTAGGACTGGGTGGGTGGGTTTCTAGCAATAGATCTATTCTGATCTGTTGGTCAGCGGTGACCGCGTTGCCTTCGATGACGAAGCAGGCGGCTGGAGTGGTGGATTTCATTGGCATTGAGCCAAAGCAGATGTCGACAGGGTTGGCGAGGATGTCCGCCATGCTCTCCAGGAAGATGACGCCATTGGTCGAAGCCATCGAGTTGCACGAAGAACCTTGATTCCCCCCTACCTGGCGCGCCAACTGCCAGATGGTGATATCTAGACAGCCCATGGCGGTGCTAATCCCAGTGGTTTAGTTGTTCGGTAGGGTGGAATTTAATGCTAAGAACTCGAAGGTCGCGCACGAGTATGCGGAACACAGAGAACACGACGAATTTATACTAGTTCGGGCCTCCGGAGAGTAAAACCCTACGTCCAGTTCTTTGCTTTGTATTGCTTGGGGATTGCGTATGTTGTACAAGGGGCCGCCTCATCCGCCTTATATTGGTCAGCGGATGAGGTTGGTTCCCAGACTCCTGGTCGGTTACTGTTGACGGTTAATAGTTGTATCAAAGTTCGTTTAGACTTGCAAGCGGACAAGTCTCCCGTCGTAGTCAAGGGACCCTTCTTCCCTCGAGTGGTGAACCCAAGGTATCGAATCCGTGGAACAATGTGCATCGCAAGGATTCAATCTAGTAAAGGAAGGAAAGCTATCTTATGAACAAGCAAGTTGCATCTAATCTACTAACTCATAAAGAAAACGAATCTAATTTAATCTACTAAAGAGGTAGCAAGAGAAAGCAAAGACATAACCGATCTAGAGAGTCTAGATCATGCTTATGTTGCAGCTCCAAACAAGATAGATGAAGATAGAAAAGTGAATCTCATTAAAAGCATCTTTAAACCGTGGCCTCCGGCCCGATTCCGAAAACACCCGCCTTTCGGAACCCCCGTTCTGTCACAACGTATTCCTATTCATGCGGGTAGTCTAGGGCGAGTTCGATAAGAACAAGTTGAAATCACTTGGTTGGTCCGGTATGCACCTCTAGCCACCGCGGCTACAAGAGCACCCTATGCAATCTAGCTATAGACTAGATTGGGGAAGAAGCAAAACCAAGAAGAAAACAAAATCATCGAGAAGGCACTTGATCGCTAGAAATCGGATTCACTATAAAAACTTCACCATAAATGATTACATGAACAAGATCACCACTAGGATCCTACCTCGATCTTCATCCTTGCTCCGGAGCTCCGACGTGGTCTTCCATACAAGGTTCCCACGTCGGCTAGGGAGACCCTAGACAACTAGCACGACCCTCATCTCCGAGATGGTGTCCCTCAAGCTTCTCTGCCCCTCGGCGGTGGATGACGAATTGATTGATGCGTGGCTCTCGGTCAGGGGGCTATAAATAGCCCGAGATGCATCTAGGTCAAAGCGGGGGCCGACTGGGCCTCCAAATGGGCTGGGGCAGCCGGCCTGGGCCGACCGGCCTGGGCCCACTTCGACCCAGTCCGCGGCCTCCTTCGCCCGATGTTGCTTCCCGAGTCTTCTAGATCCTCCCCCCTTCTGCATGTGGGCCCTTGTTGTCAGTTTCCCTCCGAATTGGACGAAGCTCCTTGTCTCGCAAGATTCAGCACTTTTCTGGCTAGGTCCTCGGAGTTTTCCATCTTCTCGGGTTGGGTCCTTAGGCTTCTTGGAGTCGTGTTCACTTCATTGCTTGACTTCTACCGGGCCTCAAGGTCTTGTCACGAGGTGCTTAATGAACTTATCCCGGAAGTCTTGCTTTGAACGCTAAAACCCTGCATAAACACTAAACTCCAAAACCGACATGCACAAGTCAACTTGTTATACCATGGGGGTTAGTACCAATGGATAAGTTATAAAACTCATGCCAACACCAAAGGTAAACTCATGGCTACGTTGACGAAATTTCACCGTCAACAGTTATGACCCAGAGACCTAAGTCTACGTTACACATCTTGCCACATCCCGTCGATCTGCTTTGGTCGAAATCCACCGAGGTCTTGTCTTGTACGCCAAGTCTTGAGGTCGTGTTGGATTAGGTCATCTGGGGAATCTTCTGGAAAGTCTTCAGGAGGTCGTATGGGCCGCCAACTAGGTCGGTTGGGCCCACTAACAGGTCGGTGGGTCTTCTGGTAGTCCGGACCTACTTGTCAGGAATTACCGTGAGCCTAGTCAGTCGGGACCCAAGGGTACCCATGTGTGACAACCCGCCCAGGAAAATACCGTACTATCGCCTAAGACCGGTCCACTTTGGCCATTAAGCAATAGTAAAGTATCATCCTGTCGTTAGTTGCCGGGTTAACACCCGGTAAATCACTTGGAATTCAAACAGAGGATCGACATATGCATTAAAACTCACGCGAAGGCGAGTCTAGAGTAGAACACGAGTTAACATAATTTATTACAAACCACTGTTCATGACATGGAGTAAAGGTTCAGAGTTTGAAAACAACGGAATTAAAATAACTAGCGCAACGGTAAACATTATAGGAGGCCATCCGTGATGTCATCACTTGTCGTCACCCATCTGGTCAATCACACCTGCAACAACAGTTTTAAAGCAAGGCTGAGTATACTAATACTCAGCAAGACTTAACCGTCGGGTGATAACTACATCACCAAACTCTAGACATTAAAAGGCTTTTGGCCAGTAGAGTTTCTTTTGCTGAACAGCTGCTAGGAGTAGATTCTTACTTTCAATCTTTTAGCAAAAGTTCTAGTTATTTACCATCTCTAAGTGTGCCATCTAATTCAATCAAGAATTGGACAAGCAATTAATTCATACAACAATATTCCTCGAGTTCCATCATTATGGGATATCATGGCCAGTTGATTAAGCAGTCTCGGATAACGGTGAGAGGCCAACAATCGATTGATTTAAACCTTGCAAGGTGGATCTAAACACACGGAAGAATGCATACCCCCAGGGTATGCACCGACCAGGCGGTTCCCGTCGATCTTCAGCTCGGGAGCGGAACCTATATTCCTTGGTACAAGGCTTACTGGATCGCTCCCACACGAACGTCCAGACTCACGCAGGTAGCACACTGTTGCAAGCAGGGGGACACAAGTGCCCCAGGTTTAGTAGGGAAAGGTTCCCTTACCGCGTCAATCTGGTACTAGGCTTACCGATCCCATACCCGGCAAGTGTTTAGTACATTCAAAAGCTTAGCGCACGAAAGCCACTGGACCGGAGCCCAAGTCCCATGCTCTTACCACATGAGCAATCCATTTATAAAGATCTTATGATTCCAACATAAGAACCTATTCTCGCGAGCGACGAACATCACTCGACTTCTACCGGGTCCTATAGCACAGCAGCTATCGACCTAGCATACTAGTGATAGAGCATAGGTACCTAGGGATCATGCATCTAGGGTTTCATTCAACTCCTGAAACGTAAATGCACAATCATAGCAATGATAATTACATAAATTTCAAAAATAGGGTTAATGATCCGGGGCTTGCCTTCGCCGGCAAGGTTTGCCTTGGACCCTTCTGGACTTTGGTCCAGCTCTTGCTCTACAACGACGTGGTGCACGCCTCCGTCAGCTCCTCCGTCTCCTCCGTCCGGCACACGTGTACAGCTACCGTTCGGGAGATCTACACGAGGATGCAAATGCAAGATTTAATTGACAATTTTTAATTTAATTAATTACAAACAACATATGACAACCATGAAGAGTGTGGTTGGCCATATTCACCTTAACAAACACACCTTGGTATAACCTTTCTATTAAATAACTTCTCACTGTGCTATATTATTTATTTTTATAATGGTTGTGTACATGTTTTATGTGAATAAAATAATATATCTTTCACAAACAACAAGGGGTCGATATTGATCAATTTAAATTGGTTTACATCACACACATAGGGTCTTCATGTGTGTAGTTGAGGTTTTTCTTATTTAATTTAAGATTAAGGTTTAAAAGGCTTTGATAGCTTTTATTCATAAAATAATTCAATAAAATTTATTGTGATGTGTTATGAAGCATTTCTAAACCTATACAAGCTACTGCACACACATGCACTCTTAGAAAAGCTATGAATCTAATTATTTTGAAAATAACAAAAGCTAGTTACCCAAACATGAGAAATGCATACAAAAATAAATACTCATCAAAATGATCCTAACTTTCTCACACATGTTATATGGTTCAAAACTAGCCAAGGAGTGCAGCACATAGACCTAGAACTATTAGGAAACTTGAGTTATGCATTTTCAAAGAAAATCAAGCATAAATCAAGAATAACTATTTCTTTAATTATAAAATTGTGATTAAATCACCAGAGGTGTGTTTTGGCACAAAAAGACATTGTGCAAAAGTTGGTTGCAAAAACCTAATTATTGTTAGCTAGAAAAATCATTTATGCAGATCTGGCAGAAATGGAAAAACATTTTTATAAAACGATTTACATCATAACTTTGTGCAATTTTTGGCATAGGATCTAGTCATGACCAAACACACAACATATCCAAAAATGGGACACAGAAGATTTATATATTTTGAGTTATAGCAGATCTAGGGTTTTCACATTTGTACTTTTCCTGCAAAAACTAACAGGAACTAGCTCAGACAAGAATAACAAAAGTTGTAGGACAATTCACAACGGATCCAAAAAAATTGATTTTGCATTTTTCCGATTTTTCTACAATTTTCTATGCAATTTACAAGAATCAGCCAAATCACAAATAATATTGGAGTTACCCTTTGCAGAAAGACCCTCGGAAAGATTCGCTGCTTTGCAATGTGGCCCCTGGGGGCGGCTGGCCGGCGCGGGCTGCTCGATTCCGGCGAGTTTGCCGCCGGGATTGGCCGGGGAAGGGCAAGCGGGTGATCTAGGGGGCACTATGGTTCGATTTGTGGGTTGAAAGGAGGCAAGGAATGGCCGGCTGGGGGGGAGCACCGGCGGCCATTGGCGCCGGCCGCCGCGGCTGGTTATGCCGGCGACGTGGATCTCCGGCTGCGGCTTTTGGGTGGGCGGCAAGCTGCAGTGGATCTAGAGGAGGGCGCCGAGGTTCCTTAGGGCGCTGGAATTTGCGGAGGAGAGGCTGCGCCCGAGGCGGACGACGTCGGCCTCAGGCCAGAGCAGGGAGGAACGGCCTTATAGGTGACGAGCGCAGGGGGAGAGCCAGGCCTCGCGGTTAAGGGTCCTTGGCCACTTAAACCTGCGCGTACGGCGGCCTATCCTCGGCCGGTGCGCCCGACAGACGTGGACACCAACGGACCAACGGTCCTCACGGCGCGCAGCAGGTCGGTGAGAGCAGGGACGCCACGTGGCGTGGGCATGGACCCCAAGGATCTCGAAGTGCCCCTCGGCCTTGGGAAGGAACGGCCTCGGGAAGGAGCGGCGAGGCCCAAACGCCGAGGCAGTGGCGTCGCGTGCGGGAGCGCGGGTGGCGCCGCGGTTAGTTTCTCTGTGACAGACTGGCAACGTCTGACTGAGATTATCTCTAAAATTTTGAATAGAAGTGCACAAAGTGATGAGTAGGAAAGTTGTAGATCTAACTACCCTCTATAACTTTTGTAAAGGCCATCTAGTGTTTTTCTCAACGGATTTTGCAGGAACGTCGTGCCAACTTTGAATGCCGGCCTGTCCCTGTGAACTGGAGGTACTGACAATCGATCAAGTTTTTCACTAATTTCCACTCAAAATTTGAAATGCCAATCTACATGAAAGTTGTGTCCCTCAACAAGATGGACAACTTTCATAAAGGTAGATTTTGAAGTGTTTAGGTGAAATTTGGAGAACGCGGCAAAAGTTTCGGACGACATTCGCCGACGTCAACGGTTAAGCCAGGTTTGACCGTGTCTTTGACCACAGGATGACCACGGGTGTGTGTAGGCTTGGTCAAGGGGTTCAATAGGGTTCAATGGGGAGGTTTTCGGGGTGATGACCCAGGTAGACCTAGGTTTGACCATTGTCGGCGGGTTTGACTCGGCTGATTCGGTCATTAGCGTTAATGACGCTAATTAAAGACCTGGGGCGTCACACCATGTCTCACAGGCCTATATAAACGGCCACCTCCTACCCAGTTCTTCGCACACACACCAGCCCAGAAAACCTCACCTTCGAGCCTTTGCACTGCTGCCTCAAGAGAACAGAAGCTTAGGAAGAGAGTGGAGAAGAAATCCAAGGGTAGCCTAGCTCTAAACTTTTCTCTTACACCCTTGAAAGCCTTAGACACCATGTTTGGGGGAATTCTTAGACGCACTAGCTCCTGAGCCAACTCCCAGTAGTCGATGAGTGTAGACTCTCAGGAGTCTCCCTCACCGGTCTCTAACCCCTCTCCTTCATCATAGCAATCCCAAGAAAAGATCCTAACCAATGATGTGCATTTGCACATCAGGAGAGGAGAAGAGAAGGAAAGGTTGAGAAACTGAAGAAACGTTCTTTTGTCCTTACACCCATGTTTAACGAAGAGCTCATGCAAGAAGCAGGCTTGAACTCTGAGTGGGGTGGACCTATTTTTATCGCACTTCTGAAAGGGGTTGTCGTCTCCTCACTTTAGAGTTCCTTTGCACTTTGAAATCCTCTAACGATGGGGTAACCTTTTGGTTGTTCCGTCAAGAGCACACTCTGTCTTGGAGAAGGCTGAGTAACGCCTTAGGGTTCACAGAAGGATGTGCCTTAGATTTAGACTCGTCTCTTGAAAATTTTGATAGGATAGATGTTATAGGGAAAGAGAATGCACACAAGACACACACCAATGATATTTAACATCCCACTCTCCGTTTCTTTCACAAGTGGATAAGCGTTGTCCTTTTTCCATGCAATGATAATATCAGTGTGAGAGTAGGGGACATGCAATTTATTTATGCTACTCTGAACAGAAAAGTTGTGTCCCTTCTTAAGATGCTAGTAGAGCACTGGCTCTCGTTCCCCAACCTAGTTGGAGACATAAGCTGCACCTCTCTGATCACCCAAATAGTCGATGACTTGGGCATCCTTGGAGATGCCACTATCATCAGCATTTATACTCCTCGTGAGATCATCGGCTATTGTTACTTCCGCCAAGGAAGATGGGTTAAGAAAATTTTCAAGAAAAATTGCACTATATCCACAATAAGAGCGCAATCCTGTTACCTAACCCGGGACGGGGTATATATTCTATGCAATCTTTTCTGATCAATGAGCAGGCACAACCGGTCCAGCAGCAACCTCCATGAATGTGAGCTCGAGCCTCATTATCAAACTACGCCGGAGCTGACCCACTGTCCGAAGACGCCGCGTATCGATCATATGAAAACTTCGTGCCAACATACCCTCGTCGCACATACCAAGGAGGAGATTTACAATCGTAAGGATCGAGCAACCTTGGAAGACAGGAGTTTGGAAGTGGCAGATTTTACGCATCATCTTCGAATTTTGTACCGTAACTCTTTTTCAGGATTCGACCATCAGTATTCTGCGATGTTCCTCTGCGATGTTCCGCCAAGGTGTCCATGACAACACGAGGACACAAATGAGCACTCAGGATACCCACACCAACATTCTATGCCAACAACAGTGGATGGACTAGGCAGGACAACGATTAGAAGATATACAAGAAACCGCAGATGCAAACGCTGAACTCCTAGCAAACAAATTTCGCCAGTGGGGGATGTAGAATCAAGCAGCTTGGGGGAGAAGCCCCAAGGTAAGCATCAACTATCTATTTATATAATTTTATTTTAAGTTTTGTTTAGTTTGATAAGTTTGAAATAATAATAAAATAAAATAAAATAAAAATTTCTCTTGTTTAAAATAAATTAATAACTAGAGAAGTATGCTAAATGGACATGATAAAAAAATGCTCTTCATTGCCGCAAATGCCTAGCTTACCATCTTTTGAAGTTCTCCCAAGACATGGATACAATTGTTTAGATTTTGAAACATCCTTTGGGTTTGAGATTCTTGTGGGAGCAATTTCTTGATCTAAGTTTAGGTGATTGATTGACTGACATGATTAAGTTGAGCTGCTGTTTATCTTGTTTAAAGTAACACTAAATTCTGGAGATTCACTTTTTGATCATAAAATTCATATATAAGACTCTTCTGTATGACACAAGACTTTATGTCCTGTTAAAAAAAGATCCTTGTTGAAAATTCGCTAAGTTTGTTCCAGTTTTATATCTCTCTATGCTTTCAAAGAGACTTGGGCATGCCATAAAACAAAGAGAAAAAAAGAAGAAAGAAAGAGTGGAAAAAGTGAGATGGGAGAGGGAGAGAAATGAACACGTGTTCTACTAGGTGAGAAGGGCCTACCTCCCTAAAAAGAATAAACTAGAGATGAATAATGGACACAAGTCCGAGGGTGAGAAGAGCCCACATCTCTAATGGACACAAGTCCGGAGCGAGTAGGGCCCACCTCTCCTAATGTCATGTAACCCAAGGTTCTCTTAATATTATTAGTAGAAAGAGATATATATTTCAGGAACAAAAGAAGCAAAGGCAAGCTAAAGTTGAAAGTTTTTATGCTTTATCATATCAAGTTGTCTTACAAGAGTACTCTAAGCTTTAACCCTAATATCTTTTGCAAAACTCCATAATTTTAGTGAACCCAAGAACTTGACACATGGTCCTTGACTTAATTGTTATATCTTTCAACTGCTCAAGACCCAAGTACAGATAAAAGCCCGATGTTCTCAAGCAGATATAAGCAGGTTTTAAAAGTCTGACTTTTTCATCCTACCTTGGAAAATAATTTGTTGTGGTAACACTGTGTCTTGCTAAGAGACTAGTGCGAGGTAAGCTTGGGGGAGTTTGTTGATGCTCACTAACTCTTATTTTTATGCATCAACAATACATGAAAAAGGACCAAAAAGAAAAATCAACAGTAGTATAGGGCCTTGACTAATGAATTCCATGAGGTTTGGTGAATTATATATTTTCAGGGACTATTTAGGAAAGTGCGAAAAGAATGAATTCTAGAAGGCTTCAGAAGACTCCCAAACTCAACCGAAGTGGGCTCCAAGAAAATATGCATCTAGAAAGGACAAGAGGCCCACACGCGAAGGTGGAGCCCAGCCTGGGCCCAGCCCAGGCCGACCGGCCTTGTGGGGAGGCCGATCGGGCTCCCCTTGGCCCCGATCAGGCCCTGCTTTGGGAAGGTTCCTCCACCGCCTCTTAGGGTTAATTTAAACCGCTTGTTTAGGTCAGTTTGATCCTACAGCAACGGATTATCCCTCCGGGCTATATAAGCAACCTCAGACCCCCCTAGGGATGGTATGCATCTCTCAGAAAATCATCATCATCAGGCCAAGACAGGAGAAGAAGAGGATACATCAGAGATAGGATGCTACTTCATAGTTCAAGATCTAATTTCTAGATCAAGAACCTAGTTCTAGATAGAGAGTCAGATTTGAGTAGAGTTGAGCTTTGCTCCACTCCAGATCTGCAAGTTATCAAGATTCAGTTCTTATATTGTTTCTCAATGACTTTATGCTATTTCCATGTTAGGTGTGCAATTGCTAAGTTCTTACTTTATTCTAGTAGTATATGTGATATAATCATGATTAAAGATAAGTCTACGCACTTATTCGTAGAGCTCCTAGTATATTACGCACGTATGCTAGGTAGTATAAAGTATGTAATCATGGTGCTTAGATATAATTTACTTGTGGATTCACCTTATACTCTGGGTTGTGTGGGAGATTGTGGGTGTGATAGGCCTATTGAGTCCTTTGCAGTCCACCCCCTGAGTATAAGACTAGTCGAACAATGATTCTTGGGAGGATCAAGTTTCGTCCTTGATCTTCTTGGGTAATCTTTGGGGTGTTCACATTTATCCATTACTATGCTACATGTGATGATATGCTACATTAGAATAGATGAATAACTTAGTCTTTGTATGCTATATAGAATTGTGCCTCTTAAGTTAATCCAATTCTAATCTAGACTAGGAATAGTATGTTCTATGCTCCACATGTGCCTCTGCCTATCTGATTTATCATTACTTTATCTTTTGGCTTACCCCTGTTAAAGTATGTGCCATTCCATCAACGTGCATAAAGTAGTTTACTGCCATCCCTATGTCTTTTGTTACATCCATCCATCTTCCCTGTGGATACGATATTTTTAAACCCATCACCCCGGGTGAAATGCTCACTGGTATCTGTGCGCTTGCGGATTATCTACCATAACATTTCTGTAGGCTTATCTTATACCAACCAACATTTCTTGTGCCATTGCTTAGAATGGATTCTAGATCTATTCTTTGGAAGTTGCATTAAGAAATGTCAACAACAAGTTAGAAAAGAAACATGTTCGGTTAGGCTCATATGTCGTCTCCTCATCAAAAAAAGCCAAAGGAACACGATGAACAACTGTAGCAACAACCTTCTTCACAGCCTTCTTAGATCTCTTCTTGCTTAACTTCACAAGACTGCAAGCCGATTGTATCTCAACATCGGAAACATCTTCGGAAGCTTTCCTCTTCCTTTTGCCGAATTCCCAAGACTTAGTTTTTGTCGGGCAAACGGCAGGAGAAGAGGTATCACCAGCCCCACTTTTATCCTTCTCTTTCTTTGAAGCCCTCTTCCTTCGAGCTTTAGGAGGAGTAGCCGAACAACCAACCACGACAACAGCAGAACCTTCTTTTCTACACCTGGCGGGTGAGATCGAAGGGCAGTTTTAGCACCAAGTTCTGAAAACACGCGATTCACTCTCTTCTTATGCTTCACGAGGTGTTTGTAGGATTTATACTCATTTAGAGTAGATTTTTCAACCATTTCATTAACCTTCTCTTCAACTTCAAGAATCAAATCATCAAGGCTCTTACCATCCTCAAGTCATAAATTAAATCACGGAAATGGCACTTGTTGAGAAGCCCAGTCCACGTCAAGAAGAACAATTTCTGAAGGTTTCCAGCCATGTGACAAAGGCCAAATTCAAGCAGCAACAATTTCTTCAATGGCGTCGCGACCACTGAGAATGGTGCTGGCAAGATAGAAACCGTTTTCGCAAGCCTTAAAGCCCACAACAAGGCTGTTGAAAGTAGCAGTACTAACTGCGGTGACCGGGATCATGGGAGAATAGAACGGTAAGACGGGCTAGTGTAGCCAGGGATCTTCGACATATCAACCTTCAAATGAAACCAGTAGGACCGCCAATGTTTGAGCAAGTATAAGGCAGAAGAGTAGAATACCTTTGAAGACCGAAGAAGTCGCCGAACTTCGGGAGTCTAGAGATGAAAAGCCTTGCGCTACGAATACTTCAAACATGCGGAGAAAGCGATGAAGTGGTAAAATAAAATTACCACGCCAGGCGTTTATTTATAGGGGAAGAGGGGGGTAGTTTCAAGGAGGTGTCTCGAGATGACTGTTGTGCATTTTAGGGGGACGCGTGTACACTCCGACATTCCAAGGGTGACATTTTTTAACGAAATTCTGAGTGTTGTCCGTGGAAACGGATCATCAGAGTCAAACTGCTTCCCAAAGGGGCTAGTGTTGGAAAATTGAGAAAAAACCTTTCACCCTCGAAACTTCGGAGGTGTCGAGACTCTGGCAAATTCATGGAAGTATGCAGAAATGAGTCAAGGAGAGATTTTGCTTTCATGATTTTTATATGTTTCGCTATCCTCCTGATCATGGGTGCAATAATTGTTGAATGAACATGGAATTGCAGATCTATTTCTTGTTTTCAGGGCAGCAAGAGTTACAGAGAATATCGCAGAATCGGGAAACCATGGCGGCGGAAACTTCGAAGATATCCACAAGGTCGCAGGACTTCACTTCGGCTGTGACTTTGGAAGCTCGATTCCAGAATTTTTGAGACTGATAACTTTTGTGAATATAGAGCCGAAGGTCAAGAGGAGACTCAGTCAAACGCAAGGCATCAAAAGTTCGGGTTCGAAGTGTGAACTATTGGAAATTAGTTCCGCAAATCACGGGTTGTAAAGGACATTCATGTATGTGTTCACGCTTGGAATATTCCATAGATTCGAGGGTAATCTCAGAATGTAAAAGTCCCTTCGTCTCCCTATAAAAGGGTGCTTGACGGCAGGTGTAAAGAAATTCATAGCTTTTGAGGCGGGAACAAACTTGCAGAGATTCTCTGTCTCCAAGATCCTGCTTTCGTGCATTTGTTCGGGAATCTCGCTTCACTTGTGTTCGGGGCCCCTTCCGAATTTCTGACACCCCCACAGTGATATGTACCATTTCAAAGGTTGCGGGTTAAGTAGTACACCCCTCATAGGTTGGGGTGATGTAGACTTTTCCTGTTAATTTTAGAAAAAATTAGAAACAAATATCATCAAATTTGGATTACGAATGACGGATAGATACGTGATACAAGATTTGATTGCAGATTAAAAGGGGAAAACGAACTGTTCTTCATTCGAACAGAACTGGCCCGCTCCCTCGTTACCATTGTCATTATCACATATCAATTTGGATGACTATGCTCTAAAAATCAAGCGGCAGTATGGGTTTGCACTAATCACACATCACTACGTTCCATTGCTTTCCAACACGCGTCAATGCATGTTGACGTCAACAATTCTCTGGCACCGTATTTCCCCACCCGCGAGAGGTAGTTGTTGATTTCTCCTCACCCCACACTGTCGTTGCAGCCTTGGTTTTTAAGACATGTGCGACACTATAAAATAATTTTTTTGTTATCGTGATTTTTATGTGCGTGTGTTTCGCACATACATTTTGCTACTTATTCTAATGAAGAACATGAAGAACACCTTTATCTCACACCTACACTTCCCTCGCTACCTAGCACTCTAATAAACTCACACTACACATGGAGAGGTGAGAACTCACCTCTCTAAGGGAGGAGTGAGAGGCAGGGTTCTTGTAGTAACTGCTCATACCGCTCCGGCTCGGTAGGGAAAACCACCGGAAAATTGGGGTTCTAGTTGGTCCAACCGACCCTAGAAAAAAACCTAATTAACCACTCCATTTCGCCGGTTAACCAATCCACTTTTTAGGCTTCAGAAAACTGCTCCAGTTACCGTTTTGTTTACCCTGGTGAGAGGAGAAGGTGTCGGTGTTTTAAACAGGCAAACCTACCAAGGGGCTACCCGCGGTAGTAGGTTGTGCAGTGGGGATCGTGATCGTGAGACCTGGAACTCGAAGGTACAGGCAGGGACATGAGACACAATATTTATACAAGTTCGGGCCACCAGAGTAGTGAGCTCTACGTCCTGTTTGGGGTATCAAGTATGGCACCCTGCGCTTGGTGTTGGGTTGGTTAAGTTGTCCTCCTAGGTACCCAACCCTCCTTTATATTGTCCATGGGGAGGGTGCCTAGTCGGTTACAATATAGGAGTCCTAGTAGGATTACACGGAACAAGTCCTGGTAGGATTACAGGATAATTCTAGTAGGAATCCGTCTTCACCCATCCTTGTATGAGTACCCGGGGTGTATGCCCAACAAGCCCCTGCGCACATTGTAGTTGAGAGTAGTAGTTCGAGTAGTCTTGAAAACTCTTCGAGTAGTTCTTGAGCGTCCTCGAGTACTGCTTGGAGAAGTCTTCAATAGTACTTGAACTGCCACGAGGCTGGAAGGTGGTCCATCTCATCAGTCTTGAAGTCGAGATTATATAGTAGTGCGATTGCAAAATCACACTCCATATGGAGTAGCCCACGAGCCTTAGGTCAAGTCACAGACTGTAGCTGAGGGTCAATCTTGATTTTGAATCTTCTGCCATAAAAAAATTGAATGATGGGTGTGGCATAGCAACCCCCGAGCCTTGAAATGATTAGGTAATCAATCCAAGGGTCTTTATTGTTCAGGAAAGCCATCATCCGAGTACTATTGCAGCGTCAGCCCCCGAGATAAGAGAGTCGTATGAGCCACGTCAAGTAGTTGTTGTTGTAGAGCCCTCAAACTTGAGAGCGAGGGAAGTCTACTAGAATTATTATCAAGTAGTAATTTGAATGCAGCCCCTGAGCTAGAGAGTTTCTGAGTAGTAATTTAGCATCGAGTGGTGGAGCTTGAGAAGTAATTGTGCCGTCAGAGTGGACTTTAGATGCGTCTAAAGTCGACTTTAGATGCCGACATAGCGGACTTTAGAATGCAACTTGACAACTGAAGTCGACTGTAGTTGCCGCACGAATTGGATTCTGAGATGCAACTTGAAAACCGAAGTCGACGTTAGTTGCCGCACGGAGTGGACTTTGTGTAAGTGTAATCAAGACCTAAGTGGGTTTTGGTGAGTTGAGTGACAACTTGATTAAATTACTAACACTCTTGTAAAGCATGTGAGTAGGTTGTTGATTATTCATAAATGATATTTATGTATAAGATCATGTATTTGGCTCATATTGCAAAGAAGACAAGGGTGGATCATGACATTATACATGAAATGTATGCAAGCATACTAAAGAACAATGTCATTATGTGTATAGGTTGTTTTTCCCATTGAGTTTACATAAGACATACAACAAGTGATCCTAAGCTAAACAAAAAAAATATAGAGGCATGATTATATATGGTACTTGATTGGCTTCTATATGGTAAAGCAAAGCACATTGTGAGGAAAGGAGAATGTTGTGATATAGTAATGGGAGAACTAAGTCAAAGTTTAGTATGGCATCAAGGGGATTTCACTATTGATACAAGATGGAACTTGATGAACTATACAATGAGTTTACCGAGTATAATATCAAATGAATTTCAATCTTACATCATGGAGGATATTGACTCTTACAAAGAAGCTAGTTGCATGACTTCAAGTAAAGCTTTGACAAAGGTCATGTGGTTACCTCTATTGCAATGGACCTATAAATGGAAGTTTGCAAAGCAAGAATATTTGTTATCAATCAAAAGAACATTTATTTGAGTGGCATCCCAAATGGAATTCTCTCTATGGTGCAAGGCTTGACTCAATAGTGGAAAGGAGAAGTGATGAAGAGATTAGTATGGCTAAAATGAGGAACTAGGCAAAAGCTATGGATAGGGACCATAAGCAAAGTTGCTAGGGTGAAGTTGAGAGCGTCAAGGATTTCAAAGTATCATATCCAAGTCTACCGAGGAAAGCGATAAATTGCATCTAGTGGTTGATAAATTGGAATGGCTTTAGAATTTAAAGTGATTGACTCTCTACTCTATGGAAGAATTCTAAGTCGCTAGCTCAAGGTGGATATGCTCAAGCACATGCATATATTTACTTATCTATAACATGTGCTTAGTTGGTATACAACATTGGAAGCCCTTGAATCATTGAAGATCAATTACCGATGTACCTTGCTGGTTCAAGCTCAAGTAGATTAATTAGGGTTTATCTTTTATCTTAAGTTTAGGTATACCGTACTATCAAGAGGGATGAATCATTGGTTGGACACCAAACATCAAAAAGTGCTCAAGTGAACCCATGAGAGACAAACCCGTGAGATCTAAACCTTAGTAGGGCTCTCTAGCCCAAACCGGTCTGATCGGTTTGGGCACTGACACCGTCCAATGGCTAGTTGGTTTGAGAACCGGTCTGACCGGTTTGGCAAACCGGTCTGACCGGTTTTGTCTAACAGACTAACAACTAGTTTAGTGGGAGTTGGGTATTTATACCCATGAGCTCCTCTTTGAGGGGCTATTGGTTCTCTCCACTTCTATCACCTTCCAGAACCCTAGTTGAGCTCTCCCCAACCTCTCCAAGTGAGATTCAAGCCTTTTGTTGACACCAGATTTTGACCAAATCCAGAGTTAAATGATCTTGGCTTGGTAATCGGCAGAGAAGAACCGGGAGAAGAGATGGGCAAGGAAATATCAGTCGATGAAGTCAGCACACATGCATGAGACAAGTACACGCAGGTGTATACGTGTATGCATTGGAGAGACGATTTTCCATTGTCAATCAACAGGTCAGATTGGCTGGCACGCCTCGCTACAGATCGGGGAGTCACGTGTGTCGCATGCAAGGGTGACGTCCTATTTTTGCGTCAACACCTCTTGTGTCCCATCCTTGAGTTGGGTTGAGAGAGTGTCTTGTGTGAGAGCTTAGAGAGCTTAGAGAAGCCTAGTGAGCATCCCACACTTGAGCACCTACTATTTTCATTGAATATCTTGTGAAGCATGTTTCACTCTTGGAGCCCTTGGCTCCTAGATGGCTAGAAGTCGCTTGGAAGCTCCCAATCCATGTGTGGCAGCTCCAAGAAGTTTGTCATTGCAAATCAATGATAGTGGAACACTCCATCTATTTCTTTGGTGATTGGTTTGAGGGAGAAGCGGATTGAAAAAGATCCCAAAGCCCTTGTGGCTTACCTCAATAACATGGACGTAGGCCACCCTTAGTGGCGAGCTGAACCACGAGATAAATCCGGTGTCTTTGTGCTTTTACTTCATTTACCTCTGCTTGATTTACATTTAGTTGTTTCTAGCTTAACCTTTGCGCTTCTACTTCGATCTAACTTGGTGTGCTTGTGGTGTGTGCACGGAGTTCATTGACACTATTGGAAACACTTGTGGAAGTCCTACACCAAGTTTGGTTTGTGCTAGAACTCGTAGAGGGCATATTCTTAGCCTGTTGGTTTGCTGCCTAGCAAAACTGGTCTGACCAGTTTTGGAAACCGGTCTGACCGGTTTGTATACTAACAGAGGGTTAAAGTTTTTAATAAGTGCAGATTTGTCTATGCACCCCCTCTAGACGACATCAAGACCCTTTCAGTTTGATATGCGACTTTAGAAGTCGACTTTAGTTGCCGCGTAGAGCAAACTTTGAGATGCGATTTGAGAGCCGAAGTCGACTTTAGTTGTCGCGTAGAGCGGACATTGAGATGCGACTTGACAACTGAAGTCGACTTTAGTTGCTGCATAGAGCGGACTTTGAGATGCGACTTGAGAAGTTGACATTAGATTGCTGTGTGGAGCGGACTTTAGATGCGACTACAAATGTCAAATTTATGCCATGCGGGGTGGCCTTAAGATGCAAAAAAATGAAAAAGCACTTCCCAAAGGCAAAATCGAACGAAAAAATCAGAGGAAATGAGTAGTTTTACCGCTGGAGCAGACTTAAGATTGCGTCTGAAGTCGACTTGTGCCACCGGAGTGGGCTTGGGTGCGACCTTAGCGTCGACTTTGTGCCACCAGAGACTTTGTGCCACCAGAGTGGGCTTGGGTGCGATAGGAGTCGACTTTGTGCCACTAGAGTGGGCTTAGCTGCGACCGGAGTCGGCCTGTGCCACCGGAGTGGGCTTGGGTGCGATCGGAGTCGGCTTGTGCCACCAGAGTGGCTTCATGGTGCATCCGGAGTAGACATGAGTTCCTAGGCCATGGATTTTAGACCCAAGGTACGGTTGCCGCCAGAGCGCGAGTACTTAGGGCCATGCATTTCGGACCCATGGTACGAAGCGCGAGGACTGTGTGCAGCTAGGTACCATCATTGCCAGGGCACGGGGGCCACTTACAGCTAGGTTCCATCGAAGCTTACACACACAGTATGCTACCGGAGCGGGCGAAGGTGCGACCGGAGTTGACTTTAAGTTGCCACACAGAGTAGACTTTAGAATGTGACTTTAGAAGTCGACTTTAGATTGCTGCATGGAGCAGACTTTAGAAGCTGCCTCCTTGGGATAGCCCCCGAGTTGATGAAGCAGGCTCGTGGTGACTTGGTCAATATACCCCAAGAGTAGTCGGTAGAGTTTAGATCTCGTGAAAACCCGCCGAAGAGGGTACACGAATGAGTAGTCGGCATGTTGTCCTGCATGATGCGGAAAACAAGCCAAGGAAAGAGAAATTATCATTTAAGTAAATGACTTAGGTTTTGCTACCTGGGCAGACTATTGATGCGACTGGAGTCGAGTTATCGAGCGGCGAGACGTCGCATCTTGATGCATGTCATAGACGCAGTAGAGCCGACGCAACCAGACGACAAGTAGTCGAGTCGCGAGACGCAGTGACTGGGCACACGACAAGAGCCGATGCGACCGACCAATGAGAAGTCGAGTGACGAGATGTGTCTGGATGCACGGCATAAGCGAAGTAGAGCCGGTGCAACCGGGCGGCGAGTAGTCGAGCCGCGAGATGGAGTGACCGGGCACACAGGAGGGCCAATGCGACCGACTGATGATAAGTTGAGTGGCGAGACGACGCGTTCGGATGCACGACATAGGTGAAGTAGAGCCGGTGCAACCGGGTGACGAGTTGACATTACCGAGCATTGATGTAGTTGTACTTGAGTACGTTACTTGTGTGTGTGGAGCAAAGATTTTTGGAGAATATCCTTGGTGTCCTTCATGTGCGTGTAGCACAATTTGGCCCATTGAATTGCTTTTCATGGAGTACTGTTAGAGTTTGTTGTAGCATTCTGTCTTGATCCTTTGATCCGCACGCAAATAACTAGGAGCATGTCCTTCTCTGATTTGGTGTGGGACTTGTAACCAGAGGCCATTAACTTGGATTACGCCTGAAACAAACTGAATTTCCGCGAACAGAAACCTGACTCTCTACACCTCAGTGGTAGTCCCAGGAAGGCTACCATGTGCAATCCCTGTCTCAGCAATACCAAAATCCATACGAAATAGAAAATAAAATAGAGTACACCATTTATTTATTACATTAATCAGAGTCTATCTCTTCGGCACATGCCGAGTACAAGTCCATCAGGACTGAATCAAACAAAAAAAAAACATCTCGCAGTGGCTTCATGAAAGTGGGGAAGACTCCAACTCCTGAGGCAACTCGAGCATAGAAGATTCCCTAATCATCCCAACCGTCGTTCCCAAAGTCGTAATCCGGCTCTTTATCAGAGATGCCAGGATCTACCCGATAAGAGGGTAGGTCATGTTAGCTTCCCAAGTCCCAACAAAGAGCAAAAGCAGTGTATATAACTACTATGCAGGGTATAAAACTACTTTGGCCGTAGAAGGCTTAAGCAAAGTAGAGAAGCAACATGCAAGGTAAGCAGAAATTGCAATGAGGTCAACACCTCAGGGGGGCTCACACCTCTGAGGTCCACACGTCTGGGATCCACACCTAGCAACAAGGATATCACACCAAAGCACTGAATCACAACCACGATCCAGCTCCCAACTCTCATTTGCGATGTGGGGCCACTTGCTCCTATCCCCACATCTCAACGGCCTCGGGCCGGGCTCACTCACTCGGGGGAGAGAAGAAGCACAAGAAAAGAGTCTAGTCAGAAGTAGCGGTAGATAGCAGTATTGTCCATAACCAGTGGACACAGACTATAGCTATAGGTTTGAACACTCTGCATAGGTTGTACATCTGTACCCGCCCGAATAGGGCCGAAACCGGCTGCCACCGGTTCCAAACCCTATCAATTGGCTGGAGTCCAAGTAAGTGGATAGCACTCTCCTGCGTCCCCGAGTCTGGCACCGCCCCTGCTGTAGAGCTCATACTCTAGCGAGGGGTCCGTCGGAGCTGTGGAAGCCTTCCTCGGCCTCGCCAGGGCGAAGTCTTCTAATGAGGAACGACGTCTCCTAGCATGATCACACCAATCCGCCTACAGGCGGAATGCTATCCACTACGAGTCTCGCCCCGCACCCCTGCCCATAACAGACCAGACGGTTTGTACGAAGGTAAGTACTGAATCTGGTGGTAAACCGATTCGGTCCTTAAGGGCCAAGAGCGAGCACTCTCCATCTCCATCACATCTGACACGCCGCTCGGGCGAGAGGCCATATCGCATCTCCCCGAGGTAGGTGTAAACAAGTAACCAAATGTCTCGCTCCTGCCAGCAACACGTCAAGGGAGAACACACCCAAAACTCACGCTAGAACACACCGAGATCCCCCACATCTCAATCCAAGCCCAGAATAACATCCATAATCAAGCAATAAAAGTATATATAGTGAGCATATGGGACTAGCTAGGGATCTGTAGCTAGTCCCGGGGTAGGTAAACAAGGAAGCAGGTTATATCAAATGTCAAGGCACGACTTATCAAATTGCTATGCAATCCATCCAATCAATGCATTTATAAAAGTAAAGCACTAGCATCTAAAACAACATGGGTTCTACATGGTTGGGAGAGACATGACACATGCGTTGTCATTGTAGTACTTGTTGTCCGGGACGACGTACTCCGGGTCCTCCACATCCTTCTGGTCGAAGCTCAGGCCTGTAGGCATGACGTTCGACACTCGCGTAAGAAAGCATTACACATATAAGCAATAACTCCAAATAGAAACCTCTTTTTAGAAAGCCCAAAAGAACTCATTCTAGCTACAAACAGCAAGGTTTCAAAATTACGAAATTATAGAAGTTGGTTTCATATTTTTCTGAGCTTCCTACATTTAGTTATGATTTTCCGAAGGTTAAAACATTTACAAAATCATTTCTGAAATCATTTTAATACAAAAAATGGTTTTTATTAGAAATGCCACTGACGTCATCAACCCTTGGTTAGTGGGCCATTAGTGGGCCGAAAGTGTTAGTGGGCCATATGGCCTAGTGGACTTGGCCCTTTATGCCCATGGAACCAAAGTCCAGAAAACCACCCTGATCTTCTATACAGGTCACGACCGACTATAGCTAGGCTCAGGTGGGCTTCGATGGGGCAAAGCCCAGATTGGAGTCCAGCTAAGGTTGGTGTAGAGGAAGACTAGTTCTAACCCCTAAATTCCTTTGGGTACGCAGATGCCCCTTGGGAAGTCCTGGGGTTCGGTGGATACCCCCATCCTGGTGGCGCCGCACACTAGCTGTTCGACGGAATGCCAGAGGCACCCCGCAGTGGTGACGTGCGGTTCGGTGGCACATCTCCGTTTCTAGCGGCTAAGCACACCTAGGGATGAAGCACCCAGGCCATGGCCAGTGCCAGCGTGTGGCCACGATCCCAGCTTTGGACCTCTACACCCAGAACGCGGTGGGGTTAGGACGTGGCGCGCGACGCGACTAGGCATCCAGGTGCCGCGCGTGCAGCGGGGCGTGCGGCTCGACTGACCAAAGGCCAGGCCTTGGCTCTGCGCTGGGGTGTGGTTGGCCCGAGCCCACACGCGTGCACATGCCCTCGGGCACAGTCACACGGCGTGGCCATCCGGTAATCGGAGGCGCGGTCCGGAGTGGCTCGGCGCGGCGTTCCCTGGTATCCTGAAAGGACCTTGATGTCACCTAGAGGGAGGGTGAATAGGTGAGACGACCGACTTTAACTTTTCATCCCTGAAACTTGAGCTGTTAGTGTCCACCGGTCAGACCGGTGGCTGTTATCGGTCAAACCAGTGTCGCACTGCACTTCACAAGAGGCACCTGTCAGATCGTTGTCTAGCACTGGCCACACCAGTGTGGCATAGAGCACCTACAAAAACAGCTTCAAGTTCCTCTTGACTTCTAGCATGAACCAAACTTGGTGAGCGGTTTTGTAGATGATCACAAGCAGGGTAATGAGCCCTGCACACCCAAGTAGATCAAAGTGGAAGCAAATCAAATATGCTAGAAAAACAACTTAGAGAGGCAAACCACATGAAGAAGCAAAGATTTGTTTCCCGAAGTTCACCGCCCACTAAGAAACGACTATGTCTCTGTTGAGGAGCTTGTAAGGGACAATTCCCACAACAAGTCGTGTCTCTCTCAACAACTTTCCTTCTTTTCCACTAAGGTGATCTTTCCATGAAGAGGCAAGATCACAACCCTCACAAACTTGGGAGCTAGCCGGTGACGCTTAGCCTTCTAGGAGGCAAACCTCCAAGAGTAACAAAAGCTTAAAAGCATGTAGATGCGAAACTGAAGTGCTCAAGCTATGTGAATGCTCTTGTTAGCTCACAAAGACGATCTTGAGATCACTCTCTCAACCCAACACAAAGAATATGGCTTGAACCAACAAATCTCACAAAGAGAGGGTTGGAGAGAGCCACTAAGGCTTAGAGCTTGGAAGAATTGGCTTAGGACCTTAGCACAAGCATTGGCAGCAGCCATCAACTGAAGAAGGCTTGGGGTATTTATACCCCTCGAAGGAGAAAACTAGCTATTAGCCCTCGGGCGGCACCGGTCAGACTGGTGCCCGACACCACTCAGACCGGTGTTTGAAAAGCTAGCTGTTGGGGCTAGCAGCACTGGTCAGACTGGTGCCCCTGACCGGTCAGACCGGTCAGGCACGAGTTACCCCCAAGACCCTTTCTATGATTCTAACACTTCACCAAAGAGATGAAGTAGCTTAGTGTTGACGGTGCAAAACCGTGCTCAAGTTCACCGCAAGCCTACGGGTGACTTGGTGCCTTTTTCACCAAGGCGGGTCCTCCCTAGATTTATCAATCCAAGGATCGGAAGCAAACCACTAAGGTTCTCTATCTAACCTACCGGTCCAACCCTATGTGAAGTGTTAATTGCATAAAAGTAACATCCAAACACGAAAGGATGTATAGATCTCATCACCTAGCCATGAAGGTAAGCAAACCAACAGTAACCCTAGCCTATCGTCTTCTTGTTGCCACTCCTGTCGGTGCGGAATATGGTCCCGACACTAACCGATAGATAACGCCTAGGTCTATCCCTCGATGGTCGATGCTAAGCAACAAATGACACAAGGATTTATCCCGGTTCCCGCCGAGGGGGCCGTACGTCCAGCAGTGGTGTGCTCGTGGCACTATATTGCTCGGACCGGGGGTGCTTGTAGTGGGGCAAATACAAGCAAGGCGGGAGAGGAAGCGTGGCTCCCAAGTCCCCGGTGAGTAGGCGAAGATATTGTGGGAGAATAAGAGAGTGAGTGCACGGTGCGCCGTGTTCTTCGGGTTCGTCCGAACTCGTCCTCCTCCGCCTCCCTCCGCGGCTGGGGGCTCGCCTCCCCTTTTATAGGCCAAGGGGGCGGCGAGTTACATGCACGCCGCGGCCGCCTAGCTACGTGAGGGAGCACGTCGCGCTATGGTGTAGAGTGGGCGGCCGTCCGGTCGATCTTCGCTGCGATCCGGCCATGATGGCCTACCTTGTACCCGAACAGTGGCGGTTCGAGGGTAGGAGGCGGCGGATGGCGATGGCGCCCCCCGATAGGCTTCGAGGGGAGATGTCGATGATGGCCGGTACGGGGTACGGGAGCGGGCGAACGGCGTTCCTTCCCAATGAGCTCGCGGTGGTGGAGTGGTTGCCGGTGTTCGGGCGTGCGCGCCGCGGAGTCGGGCGTGCGCCCGCGCGCGTGGGTACGGCGGCCGCGCCGTTACGCGTGGCCGGGATGGCCGCCCACCGGCCTAGCGCCCCTTCACCTAACCTGCGGGGTCACGGGAAAGTGGGATCGAGGGTGCGCCCGGCCCCCTTTCGAGGGGTCGGGCGCGTTAGTCGTACGGTAGCGTGCGCGCGGTGTTATGGGACCGACACCGGCCGTACCGCACGGTCCACCCCACGGGGGCGGGGATGGGCTCCTCCCCGGGGAGTTGGTGCGGCGGCACGGGCGTGAGCCCCGGCGCATGATGGCGCCGTCCCGCGGCGTCGGGGCGTTAAATGCCCAAGTACGGGGCCGGCGCACGCGTGCGGGGCGCCCGTGAGCGTGGCGGGCCCCGGCCGAGGGTGGAGCGAACCCTCGAGCGAGGGCGAGGCCCGCTCGAGGGGGGAGCGGGCCCTCGAGCGGGGCGGGACCGCTCGAGGGAAGGGGTCGCCCCTCGAACGGGGCGGAACCCGTTCGAGGAGGGGGTTGCCCCTCGAGCGGGGGCGGAGCCCGTTCGAGGAGGAGCGTACCCTCGGGCGAGGCGGGGCTGCTCGAGGGGTCTCGCGGTCGGGCTATCTTGGCGGGGCCTCCGAAGTCCTGGCCGCGTGGGCCACGTCCGCATGGTTAGTTCCCTGCATGGTTAGGCCCGGTTCATTTGATGCGGGAATTTAAGTGAGGGTTCCCCCATCGTTTGAGGGGACCCCTAGGGGCGGTCCCCCGACGGTAGCCCCCGAGCATCCGCGGGTTTGCCATTGAGGCTCCCGCGGATGCCGGAACCTACCGATAGGACGTTCTTCCCTCCTTGTTTGCGAACGCTTTCCGTGGGGCCGCGCTAGCGACCCGCGGGTCTAGCCCCGAAGCCCTGCGCAGAGTGTGGGCTCTCTGCCGGGGGGGTTAACCGCGAGCAATTCGGTCGAAAGGCGTGGCACATATGCCAACCGGCATCGGCGGTATTTCAGCCGGCATCGGGGGTGCACGCTCCCCGGTCCGTGTCTCGGGCGGGTGCAATTCCAAGGAGGTGTAGCCGTGCGTCAAGCCCCCGAGCCTTGGCTCGTTCGAGGCGATCGGGTCGAGCCACGACGACTTGTTTTTTATCACGCCCTCGCCGTCCCTCCGCGGGTCGGGAGGTGAGGTTTCCACGACTCCCATCGAGCGGGTCGCGAATCGCGGATTCCTCTTCGGGCCGCTAGCGGGTGGTTCAAGTGGACGTCCATGCCCCGTTCGATAAGGGTAGGCCGCGCGGTCCGGAGACACGTCCATGGAAGCGCTTGCGTGGGTTTGCTAGGTGGGGCTCGGTCCCGTTCACTAGGGACCGAGGGCGCGGAAGCTCTCCCTCGGTGGGATCCCCCCGCTAGCGCGCCCTCGGCCGGCTCTCGAACACGACATGTGGGGCACCCTCGAGCCGACGGGCTCGAGGAACGGCTCGAATGCGCGTGCCCTCGTCGTCCCTAACTGCGTGATGCGGGGCGCCCGTTCGAACCCGTCGAGGGTCAGGCTTCGAACCTCTGATCAGTAAGGCCGTGCGGGGCCGTGCCTAGGCCGGCCCCGTCTTTTCGCGTTTGCGGCCGTCGAGGGGTGCGGGGCGTGCCGACACTCGAGGTGCTGGTTGGTGGCATGGCGCGGTATGAGTGCTTTCGGTGTCGCTCTATTTCAAACGTGACCCGGGCGATCCTCTTATGCGCGTGCCTTCTTTAGGGGGTCGACATCGTCTCGAGTTGGGGGTCATGCCGCTCGAGGGTCCTACGTGGCATGGGTGCCCGCGGCCGCCCGCTCTACACCGAGCAGTCCGGGCGACCTTCTCACGCCGATATCCCATCGAGGGTCGCCTTGTTTCGAGTTGGGGGTCATGCCGCTCGAGGGTCCTACGTGGCATGGGTGCCCGCGGTGGCCTCGCTCTACATCGAGCGAGGTCCCGGCGACCTTCTCACGCCGATATCCCATCGAGGGTCACCCCCGTCTCGAGCCGAGGATTCGCCTCGCTCGAGGGCTCTCCTTGCTTGGCAAGGGGCCGGGCATTTAATTGCCTTGCGGGCGTGGCCGCGGGTTTTGCAGCCGCCGGCGCGCTTTTTAGGCGTCGCGGCCGCGCGCGCGCGTAGTGGGCGGCGGCCGCCGGCGGATGTGACGGTTTCACCTCGGTTGTCGCCGGTCTCGCCGTAATGATGACCCGCCCTTGCGGTGTTAGAGCCTGCCGCGGTCGTGGTGGGGCCCGCTTGCCGACGCGACGGAAAGATTCCTGCGGTTAAGCAGGCCGGCGGGGCGTCCGCTCCGGAGAACTCGCCCGTTGCCTATAAACCGCGCGGGAAGGAGTAGGCGGTGGTTTTTTACCTTGGCTCCTCACCGTTTTAGTCCTCCGCCTCTTCGCCTTCGTCTCACCCTTGCCGTCGCGCGGGCTCGCTTGCTTAGATCTTTCTCCTCGTTTCCTCGTCCTCCACCTTCGTACTCGTTCGTCCTCCCTCATGGCGCCGCCTCAGCCTCCGATCAGGGTCCTGGAGCCGTACGCCTGGGAGAAGTCGGACCGTGACCGGCCTCGCCCCGGGCGAACCGGTCGCCGCCGCCGGCTCTCGCCAACGAAGAAGGGCGCGCCGGCGGAGTGGATCGTGCCGCCGGCGTCGCACCACGAGCCCAATCCGCCGGAGGGTTACGTGGTGAGCTTTCTCCGCTACCACGAGCGCGGCTTCAACGCGCCGGCGAGCACGTTCATGCGGGCGTTGTGCTACCACTACGGGGTGGAGCCGCACAACTTCGCCCCCAACGCTATCTCGCGGGCGGCCACATTCGTGGGCGTCCGCGAAGGGTACCCGGGGATCCCGGCCAATTGGGAGCTGCGGGTACACCTCTTCCGCGGGGAGCCGATCACGCGCCCCACGTCGGAGCCGAGGGACCCGCGCGCGCGGTGCGCGCCGGCGGGATGTCGCTTGCCCCGCGGGGGGCAGCTCAAGAACTTCTACATCCCCCGCACCATGACGACGAACAACGCCGGCCGGGAGCGGGGATGGTTTTATCTCGCGCAACGCCGAGCCCGGCCTCCCTCCCTACACCGGGCGGGTGTTCAAGGAGAGGCCGGACCGCTGGGGCTACGGGTTGCCTACGGCCAACCACCGGCGCGCCGGAGAGTCCGTCCTCGCCGCCTGCGGCGGGCCGGGCGAGGGGAAGGGCTCAACGCGATGGGCGTCCTCGCCTTCCTTCATCACCGGCGAATCGTGCCGTTGATGGAGAGGCCGCTCTGCATCTTCGAGATGACGGAGGCGGCCAACCCCGTCGACCTCCGGCGAGGTCGCGGATGCTCCCGACGCCGCCGGAGCGGCCGTACGCGCTCACCCGGCGCGGAGCGCCGTCGACACCGGACGCCGGCGCTCGCGGGTCGGACCCCCGTGGGATATCGAGATGCTTCCCACCGGCCCGTTGGTGAGTGTGGTTTTCTACTCGTTTTGGTCCTCGTTCTCGTTTATGTTTCTTGACGCGCCATTGTCACTCTTGCGCGCGATTGGTGCGATTCGGTATCGCCAAGTCCGTTCCACCCACCCCCCGACTCCCGTGCGCTCGGCGGGCGGCGCGCGGGAGCGAGCGAGGAGCGGGCGGCGCGCGGAGGGAGCACGCAAGGCGGCGCCGGGCGCGTCGCGACGCACGGTCCGCCGAGCACCGGCGGCGGGAGGAGCCGGGGCTCTCCTCCCCCCGACATCGAGGGAGCCCTCGTCCTCGGATCGGGACGAAGAGGAAGAGTCCGAGGGGGAGGGCCCCTCGGACGGTGGCCCCGCGCGCCCCGTCGCCGGATCTCGCGCCGGCGTCGGGGGCGGCTTCGTCCGGGGCGGGCGCGCGGCGTCCGCCGCCGGGCGTCGTCGTCGGGGGCGGCACGCGCCGCGGAGGGCCGGGGCGCGCGCGCGGAGGCGCGCGCGGCGGACGTGCTCGCGCGCGCGCGTCGAGCGTGCCCGCACGCGGCGGGAGTGCGTCCGCACGAGCGGCGTCGTCGTCGAGGGGCGCGTCGGGAGGCGTGCCCGCGCGCGGGACAAGCGTGCCCCCGCGCACCGTGGCGCCGTCGGGGGGTGCGGCGTCGGGTGCGCCCGCGCACGGGCGTGCGTGCCCGCGCGCGTGCGGCGGCGCCATCGGGGAGGCGCCGCGTCGGGCGCGACCGCTACGCCGGCCCCGTCCGAGGCCTCGAGGAAAAGGAAGCGGGCCTTTTCCTCCGCGAGGTACGTAGCCTTGCCTTCCTCCGTGTGGCTTTGGTGTGCCGGTGGTTAGATGTTCTAACTCTCCGTTCGTGATTGCGCGGGCGGTGCCGACCGTTCCTCCTCTTGCACCGGCCAAGGTGCCGAGGGACGGACGCGCCGATCCCCACCCGGCGGCGCTCGTCGAGGGGGTCGCGCCGAGGGAACGAGCGCGGCGGCGGGCACGAGCTCGCAAGGCCCGGCCGAGGCCCTCGGGGCCCGGCCGACGGATCAACCCGCCGCGGCGCGGCCGGCGGGGTTGCCGGGGGGCGACCGGCGCCGGCCGCCACGGAGGCGCAGCCGCGGCGGTGGCTACGGTGGGAGGTGCCGCCCGTGGTGGCGGCCACTACGGAGGAGGCGGAGCGGGCGCAGCCCTCGCGGGAGCGCCCGCGGATGTGGCGGCACGGACGGTGGTGGCGGCCACGGCGCCACGACGGCGCGCCGTGGTCGCGGAGGCGCAGTGGAGGCGCCGGCGGAGGCGGCGCGAGGGTGGCTCCGCCCGCCGGCGGTCCCCGGGCGGAGGTGGTGGAGCTCTCGGATGACTCCCCGCCGCCCGGGTGGAACCGGTGGGCCGGCCGGCCCGCGAACGCCCCCGAGCCCCCAGAGGGGGCCCTCGTGAAGCGGCACGAGGGTCGCATGACGGCGGGGGGCCGAGGGCACGATGCCGAGGCCTCGTCCTCCCCGCGCCGGCCGCCCCGCCCGGGGGGGGGGGGGGTGGAGGATCCCCCGGCGTTTGTCGACGCTCGGGGGGAGCAGAGCTGCGGGGCGAGCTCCGGGCCATGGCGCCACGCTCAACCGCGCGTTGAACGAAGCGCCGCGGGTCCCACGGCGGCCGGCCCGGGACCGTCTTCCGGGGTGAGCCACGGTTGCTCGTTTCCCTTCCTTTTTTCGTTTTCGCGTGCCGCACTCAAACTTTGGCGCTTACGGGATTCGATGTGTGTTATGCCAGGAGCTCGAGCGCCGCGCTCGCGAAAAGTATAGCGCGTTCGACCGGGTGAACGCCGAGGCCCGCCGGCCTCTCGGGAGCGATGCGGCGCTTACGACGCGCTTGCGGATGCCCTCAGGACGCCGGACAGCTGGCTGGTGTACCGGGCGATGGCGTGGTGCGACGTGCTTCCTGAGAGTTCAGGGCAGGACGCGGCGCGTGACCCGAGCCTCGGGCGGATCCGCGCGGCCCTCGTCGATCGTGACGAGGCGCCGTGGAACGCGCGCGAGGACACGGACAAGACGCGACCGCCGGCCGCCACCCGGGGAGGCGGAGGTGGCCACCGCTCGCGCCGAGACCCGGGAGCTCCGCACGTCGCTCGAGGGGGCCCGAGCGCGGCAGCGTCGGGCGAGGAGCGGGCGCGCGGGCGGAGCGCCGCGCCGAGGGAGGCGGATGACCCGAAGGCCGCCCTCGACGTCAAGGTTGCGGCTCTCGTCGCCGGCCGAAGGGCGGCTCCGGCGAGGAGCGCATCGCCCGCCGGGGGCCGAGGGGCGGCTCCGGCGAGGGAGCGAGCGCCCTTGGCGACGCCGGACGGCGCTGGAGCGGGAGCGCGTTGCTCGCGAGGCGGCGGAGAAGTCGCTGGAGGAGCGGAACGCCGCATTCTCCGAGGTTGAGGATGAGGCGTTGACGCTCAGCATCAGCAATGCCGCCCAAGAGATGGCCCTCGTCGAGCAAGGCGAGACCGTCCGGAGCCTCGAGGCGGCGCTTGAGTCCGCGCGCCGCGACCTCGATCTGGGGAGGAAACAAATCGAAGGTAAGCTACTGTCTGATTCTGCTTGTTAGTTCTTGCTTTAGAGGGTTCGTTTCCCTTTTTCTGATTTCTTGTCGTCTTGTCGCTTCCGAGGGCTTGCGCACCGCCCGGGACACGGCTGGCCGGGCGGCCGAGGCCCCGCAAGCCTCCTACAACTCCTCCGAGCAGAGCTGCGGGGAGCCGGCGGACGCGGCCCTCGAGACCCGTCGCGTCGTCGAGGAAGGCGATGCCCGGTGCCGGCGGCTCGGCCGGCCGCCGCCTACGCGCCCTTGGCGGCCGCGTCACGGGGCGGGTGCGTCGGGCGCCGCACACCGGGCGTGCGAGAAGGCCCTCGGAGTGTTGCGATCCCACTACGAGGTCAACCTCGAGGCGGTAGCGGAAGGCTACATCGTGCCCGAGGGCGTCGAGGACGAGGTGGCCATGGAGCGTGCGGACGCGCTTGCTGCTGACGCCGCCGAGTCGCTCGCCGAGGCCTTCGAAGAATTCCTCTTCCCGACGCCGCCGATGCCGCGCTCCGCCCGCCTGAAAGCACCTGGGCGCTAGGCCCGTTTTTTGTTTATGTGTATCAGAATTCTGGCCTCGTGGCCTCTTGTAAACAAACAAGTAGTTTCGTGAACATGGTCAGTTTGTAAATGAAATCACTTGCTTATTGCGCTTTTTGCTTCTTCTTCTTCCTGAGTAGATTCTAGTTAGGGGAGTCCGCCTTTCGCAGGGGCCCGCTGGGTTGGAGGCGAGAGAGACGGGCCATAGCCGCGCGGCGTAGGCCGTCCCTCGGCTCGCGCGCTCCTTCCGCCGTGCCGCCTACGCCCGTTCGAATCATGGCTCGAGGTTGAAGTGGGGAACAAACTTAGCGCGTGTCGTTACGTTTTTTGCGCGAAAAAATGGGGCCATTTTGGGGGGGGGGTGCCCCCCGCAGTAGCCCCCGAGGGTAACTTGGGTTTCAGGGGAAAGCCGAGTTGCCCTTTTATTATACTTGGAGTATTTACATAGGTGACACCAACTGGGGCGTTGGCCGTGTGTTTGTACAACAGAAAATACTTGGAAATCCTAGCTAAGGGTAGAAGCGACGTAGCTGTTGGATGTTCCAAGCGTTGGTGAGTTCTTCGCCGTCCTCGTTGGCAAGCTTGTACGCGCCTGGTTTGAGCACCTTCACCACGACGTAGGGTCCCTCCCATGGGGGCGATAGCTTGTGGCGCCCTCGGTTGTCTTGGCGTAGCCTTAGGACCAAATCCCCCCTCGCCGAAATCCCTCCGACGTATCTTGCGCGCTTGGTAGCGTCGTAGGGGACCGTTGATACCTTGCGGAGTGCATCAACGCCACGAGGCGTACTTCGTCTAGCCGATCCAGGTGAGTCCTCGCGGGCTCGCTGGTTAGCGTCCTCGTTGTAGCCCCGAACTTTGGGTGAACCGTATTCCAGATCCGTGGGGAGGATGGCCTCCGCGCCATGGACTAGGAAAACGGGGGTGAACCCGGTGGCTCTGCTTGGGGTAGTCCTTAGGCTCCACACGACTGCTGGCAGTTCTTGGAGCCATTTTCGGCCAGATTTGTTGAGCTGGTCGAAAATTCTGGGTTTGAGGCCTTGTAGAATCATGCCGTTGGCACGTTCCACTTGGCCGTTAGTCCGGGGGTGCGCCACCGCCCGGTCCACTCGGATGTGGAACTTGTCGCGGAGAACTCCAAGAACTTCCGGCCCGTGAACTGGGACCCGTTGTCTGTGATGATGGAGTTTGGCACTCGAAGCGGTAGACGATGTCGGTGAAGAACGTAATCGCTCGCTCGGCCCTCAAATTCGTAATGGGGCGCACCTCCACCCACTTGGAGAACTTGTCGATTGCGACGAGCGGTGGGTGAAGCCCCCGGTGCCTTCCGCGGGGCCCGACGATGTCCAACCCCCACACGGCGAACGGCCATGTGACGGGGGATTGTTTGTAAGGCGTGAGCGGGCAGGTTGGTCTTGCGGGCGTAGAACTGGCACCCTTCGCAGGTGCGCACGATTTCGTTGGCGTCCGCGACCGCGGTAGGCCAATAGAAGCCCTGGCGGAACGCGTTGCCAACGAGAGTGCGTGGCGCGGCGTGGTGGCCACGGCATTCCCCGCGTGTATGTCCCGCAGGAGCTCGCGCCCCTCGGGGATTGGTATACACCGCTGGAGGATGCCCGACGCGGCGCGCTTGTACAGCTCGCCGTCGACGAAGGTGAATGACTTGGCCATCCTGGCGACACGCCTGGCTGTGGCCCGGTCTGCGGGGAGCTCCCCTCGAGCAATCCGGGCGATGTACTTCTCCCGCCGGTCCGCCTGGACCGGGAGCCGGCTCGATGTCCATTGCGACAGCCTCGTGGGAGCCGTACCCCTCGAGAAGGGAGAGTACGTACGCCTCGTTCGAGGGGTCCTCTTCCATGGGGTCCGCACCCGCTGGATTCGAGGGAGCCCCCGAGGGTCCGTCGTCGCTCGAGGGGTAAGGCTCGAAGGTTACCGAGGGCTGCGCGACGTCGCGCGCGAACGCGTTCGGGGGGAACGGTGATCCGCCCGGACGCTATCTTTGACGGCTCGTCGCTTCTTCGTTGTACCGGCGGGGTACATGATTAAGCTCGATGCCGTAAAATTTGTCCTCGAGGGCCCGCACGGCTTTACAGTAGGCCTCCATCTTGTCGTCGTGGCGCCTCGCGTTCTTCATGACTTGGTCGATCACGAGCTGCGAATCCCCTCGCACGTCGAGGCGCTTGATGCCCAACTCGATGGCGATCTTGAGGCCGCAGAGGAGGGCCTCGTATTCCGCCATATTGTTGGATGCGGGGAAATGGAGACGCACCGCGTAGCGCATGTGCTCCCCGAGGGGTGACACGAAGAGCAGGCCCGCGCCCGCTCCTGTCTTCATCACCGAGCCGTCGAAGAACAGAGTCCAGCACTCTGCTTGGATCTGAGGGGGCGGCAGCTCGCGTGTCCGTCCACTCCGCGACGAAATCGGCAAGGATTTGTGATTTGATAGCCTTGCGCGGGGCGTAGGCGAGCGTTTCGCCCATCAACTCCACGGACCACTTGGCACCGCCGCCGCCGCGTCGGGGTTGCGAATGATCTCTCCTAACGGGAAGGAAGAGACCACCGTGAACCGGGTGGGCCTCGAAGTAGTGGCGGAGCTTGCGCCGCGCGAGGACTACCGCATACAACGGCTTCGGACCCGGGGGTAGCGCGTCTTCGTGTCCGACAGACCTCGCCCGATATAGTAGACCGCCTCTCGCACGGGCAAGGCATGCCCTTCTTCCGTGCGCTCCACGACGATCACGGCGGCGACCACCCGGGTGGTCGCGGCCACGTAGAGTTGGAGGGGTTCGCCGTCTCGCGGCGGCGTAGGGATTGGGGCGTGCGTCGGCGATGCCTTCGGCTTGTCGAGCGCTTCCCGGGCCTCGGCGGTCCAAGAGAAGCGCTCGTGCTTCTTGAGCGGCGGTAGAGGGGCGAGGCCCTTCTCACCGAGCCTCGAGACGAAGCGGCTCAAGGCGGCGAGGCACCCCAACACTTTCTCGCACTCCTTTGAGGTCCCGAATTGGACCCATTCGCTCGAGGGCCGCGACCTTTTCGGGGTTGGCCTCGATCCCCCGTCGGGAGACGATGTATCCTAGGAGCATGCCCCGCGGCACTCCAAAGACACATTTTTCGGGGTTGAGCTTGACCCCGTTGGCCCGCAGCACTCGAATGCGATGCCAAGATTGCCGACCGGGTCGTCCGCCTTCTCGGTTTTGACGACGATGTCGTCTACGTAAGCCTCGACCGTCCGCCCGATATGGTCCCCAAAAACGTGCCGCATGCGGCGCCGATATGTTGCGCCCGCGTTTCGAGGCCAAAAGGCATCGTGACGTAACGAACGTCCCGAACGGTGTGATGAACGAAGTCGCGAGCTGGTCGGACTCCTTCATTTTTATTTGATGATATCCCGAATAGGCATCAAGGAAACAGAGTAGTTCACACCCGGCAAAGTGGAATCAATGATCTGATCTATGCGCGGCAAAGGAAAAGGAACTTTTGGACATGCTTTATTGAGACTGGTGTAGTCAATACACATCCTCCACTTCCCATTTTTCTTTTTTACAAGCACGGGATTAGCTAACCATGTCGGGTGGAACACTTCCTTGATGAATCCGGCCTCGAGGAGCTTCCGCGGCTCCACTCCGATCGCCCGTCGCCGTTCCTCGTCGAAGCGGCGCGGCCCGCCGCCGAACAGCCGCGAGCATTAGGCGAGATATCAAGGGAGTGCTCGGCGACCTCCCTCGGGATGCCCGGCATGTCCGAGGGGCTCCACGCGAAAACGTCGGCGTTGGCGCGGAGGAAGTCGACGAGCACCGCTTCCTATTTAGGATCGAGGGTCGTGGCCGACCCTCAATGCTTTGCCCTCGGGGGCCGATGGGTCGAGAGGGACCCCTTTGGTTTGCTCGGCGGCCTCGAACGTGCCGACGTGCTTGGTGGCGGAGCCGAGGTCGTCGTTGACCATCTTCTCCGGCCGCGTTTACCGGCGCTTCATCCCGGCGCTAGCGCCTCCGCATGTTCCACGCACTCGACATCGCAGTCGAATGCATGCTCGATCGATGACCCGACGGTGATGACGCCGTTTGGACCCGGCATCTTCATCTTCAGGTACGTGTAGTTGGGGACCGCCATGAACTTGGCATAGCATGGTCGCCCAAGGATGGCATGGTAGGCCCCTTTGAATCCCACCACCTCGAAGGTGAGGGTTTCCTTGCGGAAATTCTTGGGGGTCCCGAACCAGACGGGCAGATCGATCTGCCCAAGGGGTTGAACTCGCTTTCGGGCGCGATGCCGTGAAACGGCTTCGTGGCCGGGCCGCGGGCTGGTCCAGCCCAATCCCCATCAGGCGCAATGTGTGCGCGAAGAGGATATTGAGGCTACTGCCTCCGTCCATAAGGACCTTCGAAAACCGGGCGTTCCCAATGATGGGATCGACCACCGGGGGGTATGGCCGGGTTCGGGATGCGGTTTGGGTGATCATCCCGGCTAAAGGTGATGGCATCCTTCGACCGGTTGAGAAAGGCCGGAGGTGCCCCTCTCTGCGGCGAGGACTTCGTGTTGCTCCTTCTTGCGTCGCCGGGTTGACATGTCGACAAGTGGGTCCCCCAAAAATGAGGAACACATTTTCGACGACGGGGGAAGCCACCGCGTCGCCGTCGCCCCCATCCTTCTTGGCCTCGGCCTCCTTCGCGGCGGCACGGCCATAGAACTTCTTGAGCATGTCGCACTGCTCAAGAGTGTGATTCACGGGGGTCTTGTGGTAGGGGCATGGCTTCTTCATCATGTCGTCGAACACCCCGGGCCTCGAGGAGCCGGTCGAGGGCCCCGCCGGGCCGGGTCAACAGCGAGGGCCTCGGCGTTGCCGCCGTTGCGCCCCGCTCGCGCGCCGCGCGGCGCGGCTTCTTCCCCCTTCTTGCCCCGCTTGTCGTTGCGGCGCGGCTCCTTGGACCCGCTGCCCTCCGCGGGCGTGTCCTCGGAGCGCTTGCCCTTCTTGCCATCGAAAATTGCCCCCACGGCCTCCTCTCCGGAGGCGAAGGCGGGTGGCAATGTCGAACAGCTCGTTCGAGTCCGTGGGCGGGCTGCGTCCCAGCTCGCGCACAAGGTCCCGGCACGTGGTGCCCTCGAGGAACGCGTGCACGATCTCGGATTGTGCCACGCTGGGGAGCTCTGTGCAGCGCTTGGAGAAGCGCCGTATGAAGTCCCGCAGCGATTCGCCCGGCTTCTGCGTGCGGGGAGCGCGGATCCCGGGAGTTCCCGGGCGCACGTATGTGCCCCGGAAGTTGCCCACAAAGGTGTGGACCGCATCGTCCCGGTTGTGGATCCGGGCCGGCGGGCAAGTGCTCGAGCCATGTCCGGCCGCGTCGCCCAGATGCAGGGGCAAGTTGCGGATGATTACTTCGTCGTTGGTGGCCCCGCCCAGCTGACAGGCCAGGCGGTAATCGTTGAGCCAAACACGAGGGTCCGTCTCCCCGTTGTATTTGATGATCGTCGAGGGCGACGGAAGCGCCGGGGACGGAACGCTGCCGTGCGGATCTCCCGGCTGAACACGCGGGTGCCCGGGGGCTCCGGCGTTGGGGAGCGATCCTCACCGCTGTCGTAGCGTCCACCCCTTCGAGGGTGGTAGCCCCCCGGCCGCTCGCGCGTCCGCCTTGCTGGTGCGCCTGGCGTTGATGACGTTGCGGGCGTCACCATCCGGGCGCCCTACGTGTGTCGAGGAGGCGTTCCTTGGCCGGCGTGCGTCCCTGGTCAGCGGGTCGACCCGCATGCACCGAGGGTTCGCCCCCTGGTGCCGGATCATCACCCCGCGCGTCCCCCTGTTGGCGGATGCGTGAGGCCGAGCTTTCGGCTTGCTGGACGGCCGCTTGCTCAAGGAGGGTCTGCACCTCGCGGTGCATGTCTCGAGCCTCGGGGGTCGAGGGTGCCGGCATGGCGCGCAGCAGTGTTGCGGCGGCGATTAGCTTTTGGCTCGCCCGCGGCGGAGTATCCGCGTTGTCGACGTTGGGGACGGGGTTGAGGCGGTCTCGGACCTGTCGGCCCAGCTCCCGCGCGCGTTCGCCGCGCGCAGAGGCCTCTCCTGCCATCGAGGCGCGGGAGCGGCCCGCACGGTCCGTACTCCTCGCCGGCTTGGCCTCGAGCTCGCGAGCTTGGGCCGGCCGCGCATCGACGTCGGCCCCGGCGGGGAGCGCTTGGCCCCGCGGCCGGCGCGTGGCGATCCCGGGGGTTGGCGTGACCTCCCCATCTCCGGCGCCCACCGCACCGGCGGCGTTGGCCGGGTCGTTGGTGATGACGGCGCGGCATTCCCGCGTGGGGTCGTAGCTCCCGGTGCCGGGAGTCGTCGGAGCGGGCCCGAACCGCAGTCCGTGGCGTCGAGGAAGCGCCTCGAACGCGACCGGGGTCCGGCACACCGCAGAAGTCCCACTCCCGCGTACCCATGGCGGGCGGCGGGTGGCATCGTGTCGACGGAGCCCGGGGACGACTCGTCCGCCGCCGAAGTGCCGGGATCCCCGGCGACGAAGATGTGCCGACCGGGCGGAACCCCGCGCATTGTAGTGTTGACGTTGGCGTTGTAGGCCGTAGTGGTGCCACGCAACCCGATGGGGACGCGTGGTCCGAGACCGCACGCGGTCCCGCCGGGGGCGGTGGCGGTCGTCGTGGCGGTGGACGCTCCGCGTTGGGCGGCGGTGCGCTCGGCCGCCGCCGCTCGGACCGTGCCCTGTCGCGAGCGCGGCCCGAGCGACGACGACGTCGCGGTGTCGACGGTCCCGCGGCATCCGTGCCTGCCAGGTGCCCGCGCCGGTGTCGTGCGTGCGGCGGTGACCAGGGCGGACCTGGCCTCCCGCTGCGCGCGTAGCTCCTCACGGTTGGTGAGGCGCATGAGATAGCCATTCCCCGTGGCCTGGAAGTTCAAGTCCCCGAAGCGGATCTCGAACCCGGCCGGAAGGGGGTCTGAGCTACCCATGTTGTAGCGGGTGCTACGGTACTCAGTGCGAATCACCATGGAGGGAGTTAGCGAAATGACCTTAGGCGCTCGTTTGCCCCACGGTGGGCGCCAACTGTCGGTGCGGAATATGGTCCCGACACTAACCGAAGAGATAACGCCTAGGTCTATCCCTCGATGGTCGATGCTAAGCAACAAATGACACAAGGATTTATCCCGGTTCCGGCCGAGGGGGCCGTACGTCCAGAGCGGTGGTGTGCTCGTGGCACTATATTGCTCGGCACCGGGGTGCTTGTAGTGGGGCAAATACAAGCAAGGCGGGAGAGGAAGCGTGGCTCCCAAGTCCCTGGTGAGTAGCTGAAGATATTGTGGGAGAATAAGAGAGTGAGTGCACAGTGCGCTGTGTTCTTCCGGGTTCGTCCGAACTCGTCCTCCTCCGCCTCCCTCCGCGGCTGGGGGCTCGCCTCCCCTTTTATAGGCCAAGGGGGCGGCGAGTTACATGCACGCCGCGCTGCCTAGCTACGTGAGGGAGCACGTCGCGCTATGGTGTAGAGTGGGCGGCCGTCCGGTCGATCTTCGCTGCGATCCGGCCATGATGGCCTACCTTGTACCCGAACAGTGGCGGTTCGAGGGTAGGAGGCGGCAGATGGCGATGGCGCCCCCTGATAGGCTTCGAGGGAGATGTCGATGATGGCCGGGTACGGGGGTACGGGAGCGGGCGAACGGCGTTCCTTCCCAATGAGCTCGCGGTGGTGGAGTGGTTGCTGCCGGTGTTCGGGCGTGCGCCGCGGAGTCGGGCGTGCGCCGCGCGCGTGGGTACGGCGGCCGCGCGTTACGGTGGCCGGGATGGCCGCCCACCGGCCTAGCGCCCTTCACCTAACTGCAGGGTCACGGGAAAGTGGGATCGAGGGTGCGCCCGGCCCCCTTTCGAGGGTCGGGCGCGTTAGTCGTACAGTAGCGTGCGCGCGGTGTTATGGGACTGACACCGGCCGTACCGCACAGTCCACCCCACAGTGGCGGGGATGGGCTCCTCCCTGGGGAGTTGGTGCGGCGGCACCGGGGCGTGAGCCCGGGCGCATGATGGCGCCGTCCCGCGGCGTCGGGCGTTAAATGCCCAAGTACGGGGCCGGCGCACGCGTGCGGGGCGCCCGTGAGCGTGGCGGGCCCCGGCCGAGGGTGGAGCGAACCCTCGAGCGAGGCGAGGCCCGCTCGAGGGGGGAGCGGGCCCTCGAGCGGGGCGGGACCGCTCGAGGGAAGGGTCGCCCCTCGAACGGGGGCGGAACCCTGTTCGAGGGAGGGGGTTGCCCCTCGAGCGGGGCGGAGCCCGTTCGAGGAGGAGCGTACCCTCGGGCGAGGCGGGGCCTCGCTCGAGGGGTCTCGCGGTCGGGCTATCTTGGCGGGGCCTCCGAAGTCCTGCTGCGTGGGCCACGTCCTGCATGGTTAGTTCCCTGCATGGTTAGGCCCAGTTCATTTGATGCAGGAATTTAAGTGAGGGTTCCCCCATCGTTTGAGGGGACCCCTAGGGGCGGTCCCCGACAACTCCGGCCATGATGACAAACGAATCTAATCCTATTTTATGATAAGGAGTTCACTCGATATGGAGTAACCCGATATGGAGTGGTCCGATGCATGTTCATTCGCCGTTTTCTCCTCCACCGTACTGTCACTACGCAAGGATAATCATGACCGAACGACAACCTAGGTCCGTGCACTATAACGATGTATCCACAAGATATAGACTAACCACCATGATTAGATCTATTCCTACTAAAAGCATATGCTAGCTACACATATGGATAAAACTCATTGATGTAGATCAAAGTAAAGAAAAGACATGATTTATATCACCATCGAATGTAGAATGTACAATTGCCTTGATGGAACTCCACCATTGCTTCACCACGCAGTGCCAACCATGGTGGCTAGGGCATGGCCTAGGCCATCTCCTAGGCAACACGAGGGCTTGCGGCGACCGTTGGCTTCCTCCCGGTGCTTCTCTTTCATGCCGGCGGCTCTCTGATGAATGGATCGATGTGACGACCGGCGGAGGTAGAGGCAATATATAGAGGAGCACGTTGGTCAAAGGGGGGTGCAAACAGGGCTCAGAACAGGCCAGGTTGGCAGAACCAGACTCATAGCTAGGTGTACCAAAATCGACTGTCAACATACTCCCATGCTTAAATCTTGCTCGTCCTCGAGTAAGCCTTTAATGGACATCGGTATTGCCTTTCAATTTTCATACCTTACACTTGATCATACATGAGAAAACATAATGCTCTCCAAGTTTATATTTGTTAAAGTTCCACAATGTAGCTAGCTTTCATCTCTATGGAGGGTAGATATCATTTAAGCTCTTTCCACAAGTAATTAATCTTGCTCTCAAATTTTAAACAAATCTTAGAAATTTTGAAAATAAAGAGAGGGATGAAGAAAAACTGCTTTACCAAGATCAATAATAAACCTCATTGCATCTTCCTCATGAACTATCATCTCATCTTGTGTCTCAAGCCTACTTGTTCTACTCCTTTCCTCTATCAAATATTTGGTGGAATGCTTTATATGGAGCTATGGGAAAGTTTAGTCATACCAAAATATTATAGTTGAGATATTATCAAAACAAGACAAGCTTCTCATGGACTTACCAAGACTCGTCAAAAAGGTCATTGGAAAATAATGTTCCACTGAGGGGGGAGGGGAGAAAACACACACTTTTTAGATAGGTGGACATGTGCAAATGCCAAAGAGTGATCCCGAGGCACAAACGAAGTCCTCATTATCAGATTGCACATGGTTGGAAAGATGATTATGGGTCTTGGTCTTGAAATCCTTTTGAAATTTCCAAATGTAGCTAGAGAACCGGGAGAGCTTTATTTTTTCTTCACTCTTTTTTTCTTTTCTTCCTTTTTGTCATCATACTTTTCCTTCTTTATATATATATATATATATGTGTGTGTGTGTGTGTGTGTGTGTGTGTGTGTGTGATGATAGTGCCAAGGTAAGTGCTGAAATTCTTGTATTTTCATGAAGAGAGATACTTTAAACCTTCTAGGGATCCTTTTATGGAAGTCTCCCAAAATCTTGCTCCACTTGACGACACCTTCCTTGTAATCTTTTTCGAAACATTCATCCATACTCAAAGTTTTCGGTTGTGGTTAAGGAGGTATATACAAAAAGAAATTTTGGGTTTGTGGGTGGATATCTGGCGAGGTTTGCGAAATTCCCGATGTGGAAACTCACAATGCACGATAGAAAAGGCTAGCATAAAGCTAGATACGCAAAAATGGAATGACCAGCTTCTTAGTCTTGAGCCAGAGAAATCAAGCCTTGAATTAATGCACCCAAACATACATCTTGTATACTAAAGATTTTGCACTCAATGCATATAAGGCTTTGGATAGGTTGAGCAAAAAGCAAGTGGTATCAAAGACAAGGTTAGCATATCTTTTAAGAACAAAAATAAACGATCTTAGATTCATTCAAAAGTGAGAGCAACGAAAAATACTGTGGGTCTCAAGTTATTATAACCTCCACAAAAAATTAGTCTAGCATTAATTAAATTTTCGGATCATACTTAAAGAGAGAACTAGCTTAATCATATAAAAACCAAAGACAAGAATGAGCAAGGTGGTAATGATCCTCATGGTGAGCTCAAGGTAACGGTGATTATTATTAAAATAAAAACAAACTGTGACGCCCTAGGTTTTCATCTGGGTTCGTTAACCCTAACTGGCCATGCCTAGGGACTCAATTGCTTGAGCCGTTTTGTTTCCAGGGGCTGTTATGCAAAGCAGGGTTATAACTGTGAAGATACAAAAAGTTCTAGGGACCCCTTTGGAATTAGATTCTTTCCTTTTAGTGCGTTTTTCCTGCATCTTGTAAAATCCGTAGAAATTCATAGATAAATCAGCAAAACTTAAAACCAATTTTGCTGGTTTCCCTGTGATGAACTCTACAGCTTTTGTAAAGGATGACTATACTTTTGGGTGACAGTTTTTGCATGAAAAATGGAAAACAATTTACCCTAGATCTGCTGTACCGCAAAATCTAAATGTGTTCATGAGCTGATTCTTGGATATGTTGTGCTTCATGCCATGTTTAGACTGCACACAAAAATTTGCATAAAGTTCTTGAGTAAATCTTTTTATTTGAATTATCTTGTATTTATGATGAATCTACCTAAATGAATTTCATAGCTTAAAATAAATTTATTTTTGTGCCCAACTTCTGGATAATGTCTTTATGTTGAAATACATCTCTAGTGAATTTACCATGATTTGATCTCTGATATGAATAATTATTCTTGTTTTATGCTTAGTTTTATAAGTAATTGCATATCTCAAGGTATATAATAGCCCTAAATGTATATGTTGGTTGCTTAGTTTGTTTTGGACCAAAGAAACAATGAGAAAAAGTTTGGGTCCAGAAGTGCCTCATTTATTTTTGTATGCATTTATCTTGTTTGTGGTAAATAGAAATGTTATATTTGGCATATTTATTTTTGTAGCTTAATCAAGTATGCATGTGTGGTTAGTGGCTTGTATTAGAAGTAGTGAGCTCATTGAACACCACCCGTGGTGTTTTATAAGTGGTTATGTTGAATAAAAATGGAGAAGCCATTTTAAGCATAATAATAAGATTAATTGGAAAACCATCACTACACCCCTAATGACCATGTGTATGTAAGGTGGAGCATGCTAATGAGCTTTAGACCACTCCCATACTGTTTTGTGAAATTAAATTCATTTACTTATATAAACATGTACACAGTCAATATTAAAAAGAATGGATAGTAAAGCATCGCATATTGTTCCTTTATTGGAAGAGTATGCTGAATGTATTATTTATCTAGGTGAATGTGGTCAACCATGCACCCCATAGTTGTCATGTGTTGTTTGTAATTAATTAAATCAAATCATCAATTAAATCTTGCATTTGCATCCTCCTGTAGATCTTCCCGACGGCTATACACTCGTACTGGAAGGAGGAGACGAAGGAGTTGACGGGGACATGCACTACGTCCCTATAGAGCAAGACCTATACCAAAGTCCAGAAGGGCCAAAGGCCAACCTTTCCAACGAAGGCAAGCCCCGGTTTATCATTAACCCATGTTTTGTTTAAATTATACAACTATCTTTGTTATGCTTGTGCATCTACGTTTTAGGAGTTGATATGAAACCCTAGATGCATGGTCCCTAGGTGCATATGTTCTTTTACTAGTATGCTAGGTCGTTAGATGCTATGCTCTAAGGACCCGGTAAAAGTCGAGTGATGTTCGTCACTCACGAGATTAGGTGTTTATGTTGGAATCATAAGATCTTTATAAATGAATTGCTCATGTGGTAAGAGCATGGGATTTGGGCTCTGGTCTAGTGCCTTTCGTGGGCTAAGCTTTTGAACGTACTAAGCACTATTCAGGAATGGGACAAGTAAGCCTAGTACCTTAATGAGACGGTACGAGATTTTACTATTACTAATCTTGAGTTGTCTCCTGCCCGGCCCGCAACTGGGAGGAGGGAACATGTGTGAGGCTGGATGTACTATGTGGTGGCATACCAGATAGCCTTGTACCTGAGGACCATGTGTGGTTCGAGGACCGGTGGATGGTCGCTTCCTTGTGTGATGAGTGATTGACAACGTTGTGTGGATTGATTCTTGGCTAAGTATTGCAGGTGCAGGTTGCGGCTTGACTCGTGTTGGTGCAGGTGAAGAACAAGCGCGAAAGGTCGTCGCCGGTGAGGCCTCCAGGTGTGGAGAAGACAAGTAGGCTTTGTTCGAGGGACCCGGTGGCCGGCGGGGGTCAAGTGCGGGCCGCATGGTGGCATGAACAAGCAAGATGAAGTCGTGGACGGTTTCTTGGTTGAGCCTCAAAACCAAGGTCGAGCCGGGACTACGTGGGAGCCAAGTCATGAGTGGAGATTGGCGGAGGCTACACCGAGTTCGCGGGGTTTCCGGTGGTTCACCGAAAACCACCGGGTTCCTTGGTTGATCCACAAAGCCAAGACCGGAGAACCGAAGACGGAGGTGCAAGCAGCACCGCACCGGTCGACCGGTGGGTCTGACCGGTCTGCCCGGTGGGGACCGGTCTAACCGGTGAGGAGCACCGGCTCGACCGGTGTGCGACGACGCGGACCGAATCTTCGAAGTGGAGGACACGCGTCGGGATCGCATGGCTTGCGTCGAGGCTACGCAGGGTGCGGTGGCCGGGCATCCGTCCGATGGTGAAGACATCAAGAATTCCAAATCCGCCCTTGAGGGGCTTGTATCCCTAGTTAGTAGAGAAGGGCGTTTTAGACATTCGGTTGCCTCCATATAACCCAAGAGGTGAGAGGATGGCAGCCAACTCTGGGAACCCTAGCTCATTTAGTTTTCCTATTTTTCACCTATTTTCTCTAGGTTTTCCTTAGGACTAGCAAGAGAGCTTCACGGAGAGATCTTGTAGAGAGGGATGGATGATCGGGCGGCTTGCTAGACCTTGTACGAATCCTTGTTTCATGTATAGATGATTCGGCGTGATTCCTCATGGTTTGGATGTGTTTTTCCCGGTTGTTTTTGGTGGTGATTTTCGGAGCCCTCTCCCGATGATTTCTTTGGAGTGTTTTTGGGGCTTTTCTCTTGGTGATTCGGTGGGGGAAATTTGTGGGAACCCTTCGTGGTTCTTTGGGCTGTGATTCCCCTCCCAAATCCGTGAGAAAAGTTACTCGAATTTGGGGTTTCTTGAGTTCTTGGGTTGGAAGTGCTTTCGGCGGGATTTCTTCGATTCCTCCTTTTTGGACGAGATTTGGTGGGATTAAACTTGGCTATGGACTCCTCATGAGGTGCTCCTGATATCCCCAAAGTCTTGTTCAAGTCCGTGGAGCGATTCGGGAGATCGAGATTTGGATTTGGGGGAGTTGACCCGCGGGTGCTGTTCATCCCGAGCTGCCCAGGCTACACCGGTCTGACCGGTGCTCTTGACCGGTCTGACCGGTGCAGGCCCTTGTGGGTTTTCGCTCGGGTGAGCGTCTTGGTGTGTTCTTTGTTGTCCCGTGGTGCTGCTGTTTCGAGTTTGGGTTCGTTTGGTGGTCGGTTGGCCTGTTTGGTGCCTTGGGGGCTTTCTGGCTGCCATCGGTCTGACCGGTGTGTCTCACCGGTCTGACCGGTGTAGAGCCACTTAGTGGGAGTTGCTCAGGTTCACCAGCAGGGACCGGTCTGACCGGTGGTGCTCACCGGTCTGACCGGTGTGGGTCTCCGTAGACTCGGGGTTTGTTGTTCCGCCGCGTTCTCGAGTCGGAAGGTTGTGTGTGTTGGTTCCTAGGTCCAGTGGCACTCCAGTGGCTACGTGGGCTTGGCCAACTTGGGTAGTGAGTCGGAGACGTGTGTTGGAAGCTGTGTTCATCTTGTTGGAGTTCTCATCTCCATCGAGAAGAATTTTTATCGGCTCCCATTCACTCCACCCCTCTCGGTTCGCCGTATCGGTCCTTCAAGTGGTATCAGAGCCGGTTCGGGTCTTTGTTGACTCTAACCAGTCTAAGATCCAAGGATGGCGTACCGAGAACGGGGTTCGGGTCCTCCACACTTCGATGGCAAGAACTACCGGATGTGGAGCAAGCGGATGGGTGCGTTCCTCCGCGGAAAGGGTCACCGCTTTGGGATGTCACGGTGGACACAGGGCTATGTCCACCGATGGATTTCCTTGCTCCGGGGTCGAGGGACGGATTCGACGCCAACAATAAGGCGGTCGACTACTTGTTTCGTGCTTTGTGTCGACCGAGTTCGATCGGGTGCACACCGAGCACTTGGCTTGTAGGATTTGGGCGGTGTTGAAGGAGGCTCATGTTGGGAACGCCCGTGTTCGAGCACGGTTGTATGCGACCTACGGAGAGAGTACGAGAACTTCACTCATCTCCCTAGGTGAGTCCATTGATGCCTTGTTTCAGAGGTTCACGGTGGTGGTGAACAACATGAGGGCCAATGTGGACGTGCTCCCGTACGATGATCATGATAGAGCGGTCAAGCTCTTACACTCTTTGGATCGTACGATATGGGGCGGTAAGTTCGAGGCCATAGTCGAGTCGGAGAGGTATGATACTCTGACGGTGAACGAGCTGTTCTCGAAGCTCAAGTCGGCTGAGGTGGATAGGGGCATGACTGCCAAGCTCGAGGGACCGACTGATTCCCATAGTCTTGCCCTCGTTGGTGGTTCCAAAGGAAAGACTAACTCTAACCCATCCACCAGGATGTTCTCGTTTTCCTCTTTGATGTCTATGCCAGATGAGGAGTTTGATGACCTTGGAGAGGACGAGCTGGCGCTGTTGACGAGGCGGTTCGAGAGGCTGCACGAGAACCGCGTAAACATGAGGAGGAACACGAGGACTCGCTTCCGTGCGGCAAGCCGGGACACTTCGTCGCCGACCGCCGGGAGAAGGCCGAGAGCAAGGACGGCTACAAGCACAAGCCGAGGATGAACGATGGCAAGTACCGTTCGAGGCGCGACCACAAGAGCAAGCACAAGAACAAGTACAAGGACGAGCGGCGGTCGAGGAAGAAGGAGGGCCGAGGCAAGGCCCGAGCGATGGTTGGAGCGAGCGACGTCGACTCCGGTTCCGCGTACTCCACCTCGAGCTCGAGCGGCCAGCGAAGACGAGGGAGATCGCCGCAAGAACAAGAGGTCGTCCAAGAACCCGAGCAGCCGAGCCGCTTCGCGAGAGATGGTTTCTCGCACCATGGCGGCGAGCTCCCGGCAGCAAGCAAGAAGAGCACACGGAGCGACTCGGACTCCGAGTCCGACGACGAGGTGCGTGATGAACTTCCCTTCTTGCGCCGGGAGAATGAGAGGCTTGGCTCTTTGCTTGATAACCGTGATGACATGCTTAGAGAGGCCAAGAAAATGAGGAAAGAGCTTAGGGCTTCACTCGAGGATGCTAGGACTAGAGTGGCCGAGCTAGAGACACGGGTGCTTGATAGCAAGCTTGAGATTGATTCGCTTAAGGCTAGCCCCCGTTGTTTCGATGAGAATGATTGTGCTTGATTGCTCCATATTCCTTGCCGATCTTGCTTTGTTTAAGGAGAAGCATGCCTCCAAGTGTGAGGAACTAGATGTGCTTAGGGTTGAGGTGGCCGAGCTTAAGTCTAGACTCGCTTTGCTAGGTGCTTGCACTTCATGCCCTGTTTTGCATGCTAAGATTGATGAGATGCATGCTTACACTAGTTCGCTCGAGGCTAAATTGAAGGAACCCATGCCTACATCTTGCTCTACTTGTGAAATGCATGCATTGAAAAATTTGGAGCTTGCACATTATGTTGACCGTTTGCAGGATGAGAATGATGATTTGAGGAAGTTGATGGGGTGGTTGTCCGGTCACGAGCCTCGTTGAGGATGATGATCGAGGCCTTTAAGAGGCAAGATGGTGAGGGGCTTGGAGCAAACAAGGTTGGTGAGGGAAGTGGAGAGAATATCCCGGAGCCACCAAAAACCCACCACAAGAATGAGTTCCCACCAAAACCTAACCATCTAAGGAATCGGCTAGACACAACCCCAGCTCCACCCGTGTTTCCTACACCCACAAATGACCTGCAAAAGCCTATCAAGTTTGTGAGCACTTCGGGGAAAGTGTTCTTTGGGAAGGAGAATGAGAAGGCAAGTGGTGAGAAACCGGTGGAGGGTTTGAGTGGAGAGAAACCGAGTGAGCAGCCACATCCCAAGCCAAAGCCTAAGCTTGTGAGGTTCCATTGTGGCTATTGTAGGAGAGATGGCCATAAGGAGGAGTTTTGCTTCAAGAGGAAGCGAGAGGAGAGAATGAGGAAGGAGTGGGCAAACAAGGACAAGTACCACCCTTCCGATGGTGTACTTGAGCCTCGTATGCGGATGCCCGGGGGCAAGGCGATTGTGAGGACGAGTTCGGGCTTGGGGAGAGAAGAAGGCTGCGGGTGGTGTTGTTGTCCGGGTCACACCGGTCGGACCGGTGTGGGGCACCGGTCGACCGGTGCGGGCACGGGACGGACGGATGTTCGGGTTTCGAGCTCGTACGGAGTGCGAGGGTTGTTTCGGTGGTCGTGGTTCGGTGGTTGGGCCGGAAAGAGTGCGGGTGGTCGGTTGCTAGGCGTTCTCCTCCTCGTGCTCAATACGGGGATTGGAGGAGTCGTGGCGTTGAGTTGGAGAGGAAGGACGTTCCACGGGCTTTCTTGCGTGGTTTTGGTCCTCCTCCAGGCAGAGAGGGGCGGTTCCCTCAGGGTGGTTACCGTGGTGGTGTTCGTGGAGGTAGCTTTGGTAGGAGAGATACTTTGGTTGTTGCTAACCCCACTTTCGAGCAAATGGCTCGGCACTGGTTTTCCTCCTTTGGTACTAACCCCAGTGCTGAGTCGTTTGTTCGCTCACGTGCCTATTTTTGATTTTCAGGTGGGAGACTTGAAGAACATTTGGTTGATTGACTCCGGTTGCTCGAGGCATATGACCGGAGACAGGGGGTGGTTCTCAAGTCTCGTCCCGATGGTGACGAAGAGGTACATCACTTTTGGGGACAATGGGCGTGGGCGTGTGCTTTCGAAGGTGAGATAAAAGTGAGTGACAAGATCACTCGAGGCGTGTTGCTCTTGTTCAATCGCCGGGGTACAATTTGCTTTTCGTGTCTCGGTTGTTGGATGAGGGTTTTGAGGTGTTGTTTCGGCTCGGTGGTTCTCGGATTGTGGACTCTCGAGGGGACCTTGTTTGTATGGTCGTTCCCGAGGGTCGGGTGTTTCGTGCTGATTTTTCTCGGTCTTCGGGTGTGGAGCGTTGTTTCTTGGCCGGTTCTTCGAGTGAGTTGTGGAAATGGCATAGGAAGTTGGGTCACTTGAGCTTTGACCTTTTGTCTCGCTTGAGTAAACTCAATTTGGTCCGAGGATTGCCACGGTTGAAGCTTGAGAAAGAGTTGGTTTGTGCTCCGTGTAGGCATGCCAAGATGGTGGCCTCTTCTCACCCGCCTCTCACCGATGTGATGACTGAGCGTCCATGCGAGCTGCTCCATATGGACCTTGTTGGCCCAGCTCGTGTGCGATCCGCGGGTTGGAAGTGGTATGTCCTTGTTGTGGTGGACGACTATTCTCGGTATGCTTGGGTGTTCTTTCTTGAGGAGAAGGGGGAGACGTTTGGTTTTGTTCGAGATCTAGTCTTGAGGTTGAGGAACGAGAGGCACGGAGACGCCATACGAGCTATCCGCAAGTGATAATGGCTCGGAATTCGGAACTCTCGTTTTGAAACCTTTTGTCATGACTTGGGTCTTGAGCACCGGTTTTCGAGTCCGTATACGCCTCCCCGTAATGGTGTTGTGGAAAGGAAGAACAGGACCTTGTGCGAGATGGCTCGGACGATGCTTGATGAGCATAGGACTCCGAGGAGGTATTGGGGCCGAGGCGGTGAATACCGCATGCTATGTGTCGAACGAATATACCTCGAGTGCACAAGAAAAAGACATGCTATGAGTTGATGCATGGTCGCACACCCAAGGTGAGTCACTTCCATGTCTTTGGTTGCAAGTGTTTTATTCGAAGAAGGGCGGGAAGTTGGATAAGTTTGAGGCTAGGTCCGTCGATGGCATTTTCTTTGGTTATGCATCTCATTCTAGAGCATATCGTGTGCTCAATCTTGAAATTAACCAAATCGTGGAGACTTGCGAGGTAACCTTCGACGAGACGAGAGCCACGTAGTCGCCTTGTTTTTGAGTGTGCGGGTGATGATGAGCTTGGCGAGGAGATCTTTCGGGAGGAGGAGCATGAACATGGTGATGATGAAGATGGCGGTGTGGTGCCCCCGCTGAACATGTACCCACTACTTCGACTACGATGATGGATGGACCCTCTCGCTACACCTACGACGACAAATCAAGAACGAGGAGAAGTCGATGTTGAGGGGGGAGGTAGCTTCGAGGCGAGAACCTCCCCGGCGAGTTCAGGTGGATCACCCAGCTTCGAGGATCATCGGCGACATGAATGAACGTACTACACGGTCGAGGGTTCGAAACAATTCCCATTTTGCTCATGCTGCATTTGTTGCTTCTTTCGAGCCCAAAGACATTGGACACGCACTATCTGATCACAATTGGGTTAACTCGATGCATGAGGAGTTGGAGAACTTTGAGAGGAATCAGGTGTGGGAGTTGGTTGACCCTCCCCCCGGGGTGTAAGCCGATTGGTACAAAGTGGGTGTGGAAAAATAAAGAGGGAGAGAAGGGTGAGGTTGTGAGGAACAAGTCGAGACTTGTTGCTCGGGGGTTCGATCGGAAGGAGGGGATCGACTACGAGGAGACCTTTGCTCCCGTAGCCCGTTTGGAGGCGATTAGGATTCTTCTAGCCTTTTCGTGGCTAAAGGGTTCAAGTTGCACCAAATGGATGTGAAGAGTGCTTTTTCGAATGGTGTGCTGGAGGAAGAAGTGTATGTGAGGCAGCCTCCTGGGTTTGAGAGTGAGAAGTACCCCCACCGGGTGTACAAGTTGAGGAAGGCGCCGTATGGGTTGAAGCGAGGCGCCAGAGCTTGGTATGGCAGGTTGAGGGGGTTCTTGTTTGAGAGAGGCTTTGAGATGGGGAAGGTAGATCAGACCTTGTTTTTGCTGAGGCAGGGCAGAGATATCCTGATTGTGCAGGTGTACGTGGATGATATTGTCTTTGGTGGCTCGTCTAACTCTCTTGTTGCGAGGTTTGCAAATGATATGAGCAGGGAGTTCGAGATGAGCATGATGGGTGAGTTGCAGTTCTTCCTCGGGCTACAAATCAAGCAATCAAAGGAAGGAACATTTGTGCACCAGGCTAAGTACACCAAGGACATTGTGAGGAAGTTCAAGATGGAGGACTCCAAGGCTATGACGACGCCGATGAGTACGACTACAGCTCTTGATGCGGACGAGGAAGGTGAACACGTGGACCAGAAGGAGTACCGAAGCATGATCGGGTCACTCCTCTACTTGACGGCGACGAGGCCGGACATACAGTTCTCAGTGTGTCTGTGCGCTCGTTTTCAAGCGTCTCCGAGGACTTCGCATCGGCAAGCGGTGAAGAGAATTTTCAGGTACTTGCGTCACACTCCCGACTTCGGCCTTTGGTATTCCGCGTCCTCTTCTTTGGCGCTTCATGGCTTTTCGTACGCGGATTTTGCCGGTGTCGGTTGGATAGGAAGTCCACTTCGGGACTTGCCGCTTTTTGGGATCTTCGTTGGTGTCTTGGTCTTCTCGTAAGCGGTCGAGTGTTGCTCAATCCACGACCGAAGCCGAGTATGTTGCCGCCGCTAGTTGTTGCTCTCGGCTCCTTTGGATCACCTACACCATGAGTGACTTTGGTGAGGAGTATACCCATGTCCCACTTCAATGTGATAGCACCGGTGCCATAAGCGTTGCAAAGAACCCAGTGCTCCATTCTAAAACCAAGCACATAGAAGTGAGGTATCATTTCCTGAGAGACAACGTTGAGAAAGGAAAGATAGCGTTGATCCATGTACCCACACATCACCAACTAGCCGATATTTTCACCAAAACCCTAGATCAAGCAACTTTCACTCGTTTGCGGGGGGAACTTGGTGTGTGTTTGATTTCTTGAGTTGGGTGTGTGGGAGCTTTCTTTTACCGGTGGTGTCGAGCCCGTTTTGCCTCCCCTCGAGGAGCCGGTTTGTAGCATATGTATAGCTTTCATTTGTGCATTTCTTGCATTTTGGCATGGCATATGTAGCATGATGTATAGGCATCCTTGTATCTTAGATTGCATGCATTTTGTATCATATGCATTGGTTAGGAAAGCTTCTCTCATATACATTGTTCACCATGGAATGAGATATATGTCTTTGTGAGCTTGTTTGGTATGATATGGTTAGTTTGGCTTAGCTCTTGATGATCTTGATGAATAATCCATGGTTGATAGCTATGCTTTTGAAAAATGTCACATGTATGCTCTCTCATGTGTAAATGCCTTTACATGCTCTTGACATGTTTTTGTGGCTTTGCTATGCTTAATTTGTGGTTGGATAGCTAGTTTATTGATCATATGGAGCCAAAGGCTCATTTGCCATCATGAATGTTTAGCCCTCTTGATTTATCTTGTGGAGGAGCATAAGTTCCTTTTTGTCGCAAAGACATTTCATGTACCATTTACAAATCTGAAAATGAAATGAAAAATGCTTGGAAATGTGCTCCCATGTCATACGTGCTGAATTTAATTTGCTTTGGGTGCTAAACCGTTGCATGATACCTACCAATGAGAAGTCTCATACATAGAAGTAGGCACATGGCTCGGTGGCTTTGACATGACATGAGGTGCTTGTGGGTGTTTGTGATGGTCTTATGGTTAGAATGGCTGTCCTAGCATGAAGTTTGTGTGGCTTTGCCATTTTGATATGCTTTGATCATGTTTAGGACTTTGCTCATGAGAGGCAAGTTTTCGCAAAATTGCCAAAATCCATGTCCAATGGTTGTGAAACTTGGTGATCATGTAGTTGAGATCGATACGAAGCCGTAGAGTATATAACTTGCTCATTTGGACATGTGTAGCATCCTATGTTGAATTTTGTATATTTGAGAAGCTCTAGGTTGAAAGTTTTGCATTTTTGGCTTGATTCATGCATTGCCAACAAGGGGGAGAAGTTTGAGCTTGAAATGGCTTAGTGGATGCATTTAGAAGGTTTTCAGGTGGTTTCGAGCCATTTCTGGGCTCTGTTGTACACCGGTCTGACCGGTGAAGAGCACCGGTCTGACCGGTGTGAGTGCTGGTCCTGTACATATGTTAGGCACCGGTCTGACCGGTGGTGATGACCGGTCTGACCGGTGTGAGCTGAAAGTCTTTGCCGGTACTGTCCCGTTTCATGTGGTTTCTTGCATGCATTCGTCCAGGGGGAGTTGCATTGGTTCGGGGGGGAGTTTGCATGTGTGCGAGGGGGAGCTCTTTGAGAGTTTTCGAGTTTTGTTTCGGTGGTTTGTGCTCTTTGCTTGAGCTTTGCTTTGTCTCGGATGTGTCGAGCCGTTGCCCTTGCCTAAGGGGTCCGAGACTTGTCTTCTTCAAGTGATCTTGCTCTTTGCCTTTGTTTGGCTTTCGATCGCTTGTTGGAGTTTCTTTTCGTTTGTTTCTTTTCTTTTTCTTTTCTCATTTGTTACTTTCGTGTGGGTGTTGTCAATGCACTCATCAAGGGGGAGATTGAGGACCATGTGTGGTTCGAGGACCGGTGGATGGTCGCTTCCTTGTGTGATGAGTGATTGACAACGTTGTGTGGACTGATTCTTGGCTAAGTATTGCAGGGTGCGAGGTTGCGGCTTGACTCGTGTTGGTGCGGGTGAAGAACAAGCGCGAAAGGTCGTCGCCGGTGAGGCCTCCGTGTGTGGAGAAGACAAGTAGGCTTTGTTCGAGGGACCGGTGGCCGGCGGGGGTCAAGTGCGGGCCGCATGGTGGCATGAACAAGCAAGATGAAGTCGTGGACGGTTTCTTGGTTGAGCCTCAAAACCAAGGTCGAGCCGGGACTACGTGGGAGCCAAGTCATGAGTGGAGATTGGCGGAGGCTACACCGAGTTCGCGGGGTTTCCGGTGGTTCACCAGAAAACCACTGGGTTCCTTGGTTGATCCACAAAGCCAAGACCGGAGAACCGAAGACGGAGGTGCAGCAGCACCAGACCGGTCTGACCGGTGGGTCTGACCGGTCTGACCGGTGGGGACCGGTCTGACCGGTGAGGAGCACCGGTCTGACCGGTGTGCGACGACGCAGTCCGGAATCTTCGAAGCGGAGGACACGCGTCGGGATCGCATGGCTTGCGTCGAGGCTACGCAGGGTGCGGTCGCCGGGCATCCGTCCGATGGTGAAGACATCAAGAATTCCAAATCCGCCCTTGAGGGGCTTGTATCCTTAGTTAGTAGAGAAGGGCGTTTTAGACATTCGGTTGCCTCCATATAACCCAAGAGGTGAGAGGATGGCAGCCAACTCTGGGAACCCTAGCTCATTTAGTTTTCCTATTTTTCACCTATTTTCTCTAGGTTTTCCTTAGGACTAGCAAGAGAGCTTCACGGAGAGATCTTGTAGAGAGGGATGGATGATCGGGCGGCTTGCTAGACCTTGTACGAATCCTTGTTTCATGTAAAGATGATTCGGCGTGATTCCTCATGGTTTGGATGTGTTTTTCCCGGTTGTTTTTGGTGGTGATTTTCGGAGCCCTCTCCGATGATTTCTTTGGAGTGTTTTTGGGGCTTTTCTCTTGGTGATTCGGTGGGGGAAATTTGTGGGAACCCTTCGTGGTTCTTTGGGCTGTGATTCCCCTCCCAAATCCGTGAGAAAAGTTACTCGAATTTGGGGTTTCTTGAGTTCTTGGGTTGGAAGTGCTTTCGGCGGGATTTCTTCGATTCCTCCTTTTTGGACGAGATTTGGTGGGATTAAACTTGGCTATGGACTCCTCATGAGGTGCTCCTGATATCCCCAAAGTCTTGTTCAAGTCCGTGGAGCGATTCGGGAGATCGAGATTTGGATTTGGGGGAGTTGACCCGCGGGTCGTCGTTCATCCCGAGTCGCCCGAGCTACACCGGTCCGACCGGTGCTCTTGACCGGTCCGACCGGTGCGGGCCCTTGTGGGTTTTCGCTCGGGTGAGCGTCTTGGTGTGTTCTTTGTTGTCCCGTGGTGCCGCTTGTTTCGAGTTTGGGTTAGTTTGGTGGTCGGTTGGCTTTGTTTGGTGCCTTGGGGGCTTTTCGGTCGCCATCGGTCCGACCGGTGTGTCTCACCGGTCCGACCGGTGTAGAGCCACTTAGTGGGAGTTGCTCGGGTTCACCGGCGGGGACCGGTCCGACCGGTGGTGCTCACCGGTCCGACCGGTGTGGGTCCGTAGACTCGGGGTTTGTTGTTCCGCTGCGTTCTCGAGTCGGAAGGTTGTGTGTGTTGGTTCCTAGGTCCAGTGGCACTCCAGTGGCTACGTGGGCTTGGCCAACTTGGGTAGTGAGTCGGAGACGTGTGTTGGAAGCTGTGTTCGTCTTGTTGGAGTTCTCATCTCCATCGAGAAGAATTTTTATCGGCTCCCATTCACTCCCCCCCTCTGGTTCGCCGTATCGGTCCTTCAGTACCCAGGACTGTAAGCTATTATCCCAAGTCGAGGATTTTTTGGGAACCATTTGGTTAGTGTCAGCTCTATTGGGGCACCGCTCTGTGTGTTTAGGTCCACCTTGCAAGGTTTGTAATCAATCGATTGTCGACCTCTCACCGTTAGCCGAGACTGCTTATTCAACTGGCCATGATATCCCTTAATGATGGAGCTATGTGAATTCTTCAGCGTGAATTAATTGTATTGTACAATTCTTGATTGCATTAGTTGCTTATTGTAGTAATGATCAACTTACTAGAATATGAGCTAAAATATTGAAAGTAAGGATCCATGATCCTAGTTGCTTTTTGGTAAAACAAACCCACTAGCCAAAAGCCTTACATGTCTAGAGGTAACTTTTGTCGGGTAAGTCTTGATGAGTATTAGTATACTCAGCCTTGTTATAATTGTTGTTTTAAGGTGAAGTTGTTTGGCCTGGAGAGATTCCACCCGGCTGGGAGCTGGAATGGGTGGATGAAGCCGAGTGATGGCATCACGGATGGCCTCCTGTGATGTCGTATCATATCGCTATTAGTATTTCTGCTGTTTTAAAACTATGAACTTCAACTTATTAGGTCAAGAACCATGATTTGTAATAATTAAACCCGTAAGAGTGAATTTGGATTAAGTTGTGTAATGCACTCTGGACTCTCCTTCGCGAAAGTTTTAATCTATACGTTCGATCCTCTCTGTGTTTTCAAGTGATTTACCGGGCTTTGACCCGGAAATACTAAACGAGATGATTCTTTATTATCGCTTAGTGACCAAATGGAGTGGTTTAGGAGATAGTACGAAATTATCTCAAATGGGGTTGTCACACAAACCTAGGTACTCGTCGTAGCCATGTTATTCTAAAGACACATATACAAAGGTTGTATCTCAGGTTGTGGAAAGCACATACATAAATGCAGACATATAGAAAAAACATGAACAAAAGAGAGTTGAAGAATTGTTACCGCCCTTTGATGCTTGAAGTGTAGCGTGCCTCCCCCAAGCTTAAGCATTGTGCTTAACATGGAAGAAGAAAATTGGCATCCCGTGGCAACCATGGCCTTTGTTTTCCATGCGGTCTCCTTACGTCCACCAAGTCCCCCCCCCCACATGTTTAGCATGTTGCTAGGCATGAAAGATGATGAATCATCATATATTTATTGAAGTCTACCGCCATGTGGAGATCATCACGTACTCTTCAATTTTGTTGCCTCGATCGTCATTCAACGTCCACCCTTTGTCACAAGCCTTAGTTCCAATCGTCTCTCAACTCGTCCTCACCTCCTTCTATGTTGTCCTTTATCTCTACTTCAACTTCCACGAATTTTTCTTCAACTTCCAAAACATAACATGTACTGAAACATTGCTCTATTGCAAAGTTATTGAAATTATCTTTCCAACGAGTGGTCATTCACCCAATCGGAGTCCGAACAAGAGAGTTACACCCATTTCACTCCATCAATGAAACTGCCCCGGCTGATTTTAGAACGTGTGACGCCCAATGATTTGGTTGTAACTCCTTGCACACGTGTCCTAAAATGTTGAATCTTGATGCATTGGAAAGAAGACTTAGTGGAGCTCCTGAATATCCAAATTTTCCTCTTTTGTACATCTCTGAACATGTGCCTAATCTTGATGAAGGCAGCGGTGTTTCTTCTGGGATTTTGGAGGTGTTGACAATCTTATTTTCATCTTTCATCGCTATCTCATGGGAGCGATTTGTCATGCCTACAAAACGACTCTAAAGCACAAATTATCCCCAAGGTGACGGTCGGGAATACTCACTCTATGCTAACAAACCAAAGATATCCCCTAAGATCTTCAGTTGTGGCATAGTTAAGCTAGTGAAAGAGAAATTAAAACCTAATGGGTGTATGGGTGTGCAAGTGTGTATGAAAATGAGAGGATGGTATAATAACAAAACAATGTTTACGCCAAATTCTAAGATCCATGCTTACAAAGTGGTTGCCAAACTTTTCCCTTGCCATAAAGATTTATTAACCAAGGTCAAAACACCATGCTTATCCCAAGATTAAAAACTCTTCGTGGTGTAAGATAAGTAGGGCGCATTGCAAAGTCTATAAACAATCCAATCCAATATGATAGCAAGGTATATAAAACTGAATGATGTGGATCTCCAATCATGTCTAAACACCATGTTTATACAAGATTGCAAAAAGAAAAATGCCCATATCGTCATATGAAGCATTACCATAGGTACGAAAGCATTCATAATAAAGCTTCACAAAAGGTCCCAAGCTAACATAAAGTGGATGATGACAAAGAGATGGATGCAAAATGCAAATCCAAGAAGTTAGCACAAACAAACATTAGCAAGGTTTGAAAAACACATTCAATGTGGTCTACAATAAGCAAAAAACAAAGCTTGATCTCACACTTCATACGAAGTAAGCATTGTCAACAAGGAAGTCTCCCATCGAAAAGAATCAATCAACCAAACTAACAAGCTTTAATGGTAGGTTATGGGTATCCTATATTTTTGGCTCAAACAAGGATTTTGAAGAGAGGAAGTCAAGTATAAAAACTCTAACTAAGGTGGTGCTACGAGTCTTTTAATTAAAAACAAATCTATGGTTTTAGGATGCCTAAAGGTGTGACAGATTTTCCTAAGGATTTTATGGGAAGGCTAGTCAAAGTTTTTAGAAAAGAGGAAAGAGATGGACTTGCTCAATCTGTATGGTGATGGCAAATGGTCAACACAAGCAATCCTACCTCTAGTGGCTATGGTGTTTGGTGGGGGCTATGGGAAGGCCTATCTTGGTTGGCAAAGAGCTAGATCAACACAACATGTAATGCAATATAACATGGATGAACAAAATAACATGATATAGTGGTTGTCTAAAACAAAAACAAAAGTTAGCCTAAATTAACTAGCCACAAGGTTTGGAATTAAAGGATGGTGCCAACTTCATATTTCTCTGTAAAAAGACACAATGGAAAAACGACTCTAAACACTAATAGGCACAAAAAAAAGGTCTACAAGCTTTCCAACATCAAATAACAAAGTGCTCCCTCAATAGCAATTATATTAAACAACATGGTGTTGTGGTATTTATTAGAGCAATGGTACAATGTTACTTGATGTTTGTTTTTGAGATCACAATGTAGACGGTCATAATATATATAAACATAAACAAATGAAAATGGGTTGCCTCCCGCAAAGTGCTTCATTTTGAGTCATAGAGCTTGACTTTCTTACGTACCTACTCGTGGTTGTGAAGCCATGGTCCTTCATGTAAGATTTGAATATGTCAATGCATTCCACTCTCCATGCTTGATATGATCATTTTACTTGATGAGAGGCTTGCCTGATCATCATTTGCATCATCATCTCCTCCTTCCCCTTTGCTCTTCATCGCTGCCTCTCTTTTCATGAATTTTACTCTCTGTCCAGATCAGATCATGTAGCAAACAATAACTTCCACACGTGGAGTGTGAAATTATCTTTCCATCAAGTATTTGTTGACCCCCAACGGACTCCGAATGAGTGAGTTACGCCCGTTTTACTCCAATGCTGCAATCTGTCCAAGGATTTCAGACTGCGCAGTGCCTAATGAATTCGTCATATCTCCTTGTATGGGTCTTCCAATTTGTCAATCTAGGAGGCGTTGGAATCGGAACTTGATGGAGCTTCTGATTTTAGACTTTATCCTTCTTCTACATATCTGACCAGGTGCTCAAAATTGATGAAAACATCAGTGTTGTCTTCGAGGTTCAGTGATGGCTATGCACGAGCTTGCAATTTCTTTGGGGCATGGCTTCTCCCCTCTTTATTACGGTTTAATGACCGGAATGGTTAGTGAAACTCGGGTTTTCTCCCGACACACACGCTCTTTTAAGGTCACGAGCTTGAACAAGCACAAAGGAAGTATAGAATTTGCAAAATATAATATAGACATATGCAATTGTGACCACAATTTAAAAGTTAGATGAACAAAATGTAATTGAAGGTTGCATAAGTTTCTTGCTCAGCGCCAAGGCTCTCATTAGGCATGGGTTCATTAGGCATGCAAATTAACAAAGTCAAAGCACAACATAGCCTCTTTATCATTCTCAAGAAATTTTAGCCTATCATGATTTAAAAGTGCAAGGCATAAAATCAAACATACTATTGGTCATGAACATGAATATTTCAAAAGAAAGATATCATATCCAAAAGTATCTTGAGAGCTTAATGTGTACCTTATCCTTTGAGCTTTTCGTTGTGAGTGGTCCTTCAAAGTTGAAAACGAACGATCCTTGATGATCGGAGGTGGCTCGTGTAGACTTCTTCAATCTCTCCCTTCGTGCCACATGTCATCAAGGTCACTTTATGTAGGATCACTCCTATTCATTTGTGGGCTCACACAACTCTTAAGTGTCTTTATGTAACTCCATGAGCCTTCGTGTGAGAGCCCAAAGTGTCTACACCATTGGATGTTGTCCTTTGTGTGTAATCCTTCGTGGTTTACTCCAAACATCTCCTTGTGTCGGATTGTCGCCAACTTGTGTCTTTATTCACCAATGCTCCAGGGGTCTTTGTTTTGTTCCAAGCCTCTGAATTTCTTCATGTGTGGTCAAGTGGACGCATTTCCCAAACTTCTTTTCGTTGTTGTCGTCCTCATCTCCACTCTCTAGTTCTCATCGTGTTTCTGCTGCCTCTTCCTCGTGGATTTTCCCCTGTATACATAACAGAACATATACAAAAATATGTTTCTATTGAAAAATATATAAAATTACTTTTCCAACGGGTACTCATCCATCTTAATCGGAGTTCATATGAGGGAGCTATGGCTGTTTCACTTCAGCTTTGCTTGCTGTCCAAATCAGGACGTGCAATCATCGGTGATTCAGCCATATCCGCTTGTAGGAACCTCCGATTGACTTGATTCTTGACTCGTTGGAAGCATAACTTCGAAGAACTTCTAAATATCCAAGTATATTCTGTTGTTCTTCCCATGAGACTGTGCAAAACTTGATGCAAACAGAAGCTTCGAAAATGTTGACGAGCTTGATCTTGTGATCTTAGGGGCATCGCGATTGCTTCCAATACCTATTGCTTGATTAAACAAATCTCCACAAAACATTAGTCTTAAAATTTTAATTGACACATTGACTTACCTTGTTTACGTGCCCTTGTGTAGGGTGTGGGCTCGATAGAGGATGATGGGCCACTAACAAGAGTTAACACCTACCACTAAAGAGTGAATCTTGATGTTGCAATCATCTTGTTGGGGTGCGGATGTTGAGAACTTCTCAAACGTCTTGTGTTTAGCTTTTCACCTGCTCTCAAAGATACAAACAAGAAAACAATTGTATATGCAATACTAAGAATCAGGGTTAGTTAAAAGAAAGATAGATCTCCCTAGGGTTCGAGTTGTTGACCCCGGGAACAGCGCCAGAAAAAGGGGATTGTTGACGATGCAAAACTGTGCTCAAGTTCACCGCAAGCCTACGAGTGACTTGGTGCCTTTTTCACCAAGGATGGTCCTCTCTAGATTTTTCAATCCAAGGATCGGAATCAAACCACTAAGGTTCTCTATCTAACCTACCGGTCTAACCCTATGTGAAGTGTTAATTGCATAAAAGTAACATACAAACACTAAGCGGTGTATGGATCTCATCACCTAGCCATAAAGGTAAGAAAAGTAAGGGTAACCCTAGCCTATCGTCTTCTTGTTGCCGCTCCGGCCATGATGACAAACCAATCTAATCCTATACTATGGTAAGGAGTACAGTCGATATGGAGTAACCCGATATGGAGTGGTCCGATGCACATTCATTCGCCGCTTTCTCCTCCACTGTACTTTCACTACGCAAGGATAATCATCACCAAACGACAACCTAGGTCCGTGCACTACAACGATGTATCCGCAAGAGATAGACTAACCAAGACGATTAGATTTATTCCTACTAAAAGCATATGCTAGCTACACATATGGATAAAACTCATTGATGTAGATCAAAGTAAAGAAAAGACATGATTTATATCACCATCGAATGTAGAATGTACAATTTCCTTGATGGAATCAAGGCATGGGCTCCAGAACTCCACCGTGGCTTCACCACACAGGGCCAACCATAGCGGCTAGGGTATGGCTGTAAAACCTTGGATTTTCAAAGAAAACCCGAATCCCTGTAACATCGCGATAGTCCTTGGATCAGTGGCTTTCGCGTATAGAACGTCTCACAGATAAATACGCAAAGTCATACATCACATCACATAAGAGCATTAGTGTATAATTTATTACATGTCCATTATGGAGTATATCATTACAAGCCTCTTGGTTGAATCAGAGTGAAAATTCTACGCAACAGTAGCTAGCTTGTCAGAAGGGTCGCCATCTTTTATTCTTCTAGCCACAGGCATCCTTGAGCGAAGAGACGCATCCCTCAATCGTACCACCCATCGGCGTTGTTGTCGTACTCGGACTCGTACCCTGCACACCCAAAGTCTATCCCCAAAGAGTGAGATAGGTCCACATCACCAACTATATGCAGCTTTAAGTGCCCTAACTTCTAAAGGAAGAAAAAGAGACAAGTGTCGGGCATACACCCCGGGTACTCGTGCAAGGAAGGAAGAATAGTAGAAGATGGACTCCTAGTAGAATTCCCCTGTACTCCTACTAGGACTCGCTCTGTGTACTCCTACTAGGACTCCTGCCTTGTAACCGACTAGGAACCCGCCCCCTGGACTATATAAAGGAGGGCCGGGTACCTAGCCGCACACCCCCAATCCCTCCGGGGACAACCAACACCAAGCGCAGGGCGCCATACTTGATCCCCCAAACAGGACGTAGGGCTCGCCACCTTGGCGACCCGAACCTGTATAAATCTTGTGTCCCGTGTCCTTGCGCTTACCTTCGAGTTCTCGGTCAACCGATCACGATCCCCACCGCACAATCTACTACCTCGGGTACCCCCTTGGTAGGTTTGCCGGTCTAAAACACCGACAGCGGGCGCGCCGGGGTAGGGGTGATCATCACCACCGGCGAATTCGAAGGACCCTCGTCAACAAGATCAATCCTCTCGTCGACTCGCCGAGATCCATTGAAGCAAGTCGCCTTGCTCTTGTCAAAGCGGAATCAATCTTCCTACGCCGCGCTTCCGGTTGCTTCGGCACGTCGCGCGGCTCGTCATGCGGCTCGCCGCGCCGCTCGTCGTCGACTACCCCAGGCTCGTCGTCGACTACTTCGCCTACGCCGCGTGTCCGGGTGCCTCGGCACGTCGCGCGGCTCGTCACGCGGCTCCTCGCGCCGCTCGTCGTCGACTACTCCGCCTCGCGCGAGCTCGTCGTCGACTACTTCTCCTACTCCGCGCGTCCGGTGCCTCGGCACGTCGCGCGGCTCGTCACGCGGCTCCTCGCGCGCTCGTCGTCGACTACCCCGGGCTCGTCGTCGACTACTTCGCGCCTACGCCGCGCGTCCGGGGTGCCTCGGCACGTCGCGCGGCTCGTCACGCGGCTCCTCGCGCCGCTCGTCGTCGACTTCTCGTCTCGCGCGGGCTCGTCGTCGACTCGCTTCGTCTTCCCCGCGCGTCCGGTGCCTCGGCTCGTCGCGCGGCTCGTCACGCGGCTCCTCACGCCGCTCGTCGTCGACTACTCCGGGCTCGTCGTTGACTACTTCTCCTACGCCGCGCGTCCGGGGTGCCTCGGCACGTCGCGCGGCTCGTCACGCGGCTCCTCGCGCCGCTCGTCGTCGACTACTTCGTCTTCGCCGCGCATCCGGGTGCCTCGGCACGTCGCGCGGCTCGTCACGCGGCTTTTCGCGCCGCTCGTCGTCGACTACTCCGCCTCGCGCGGCTCGTCGTCGACTACTCTGCCTCGCCCAGGCTCGTCGTCGACTACTTTGTCTTCGCCGCGCGTCCCGGGGTGCCTCGGCACGTCGCGCGGCTCGTCACGCGGCTCCTCACGCGCTCGTCGTCGACTACTTCTCCTACGCCGCGCGTCCCGGGGTGCCTCGGCACGTCGCGCGGCTCGTCCACGCGGCTCCTCGCGCCGCTCGTCGTCGACTACTTCGTCTTCGCGCGCGCGTCGGGGTGCCTCGGCACGTCGCGCGGCTCGTCACGCGGCTCCTCGCGCCGCTCGTCGTCGACTACTTCGTCTTCGCCGCGCGTCCGGGTGCCTCGGCACGTCGCGCGGCTCGTCACGCGGCTCCTCGCGCCGCTCGTCGTCGACTACTCCGCCTCGCGCGAGCTCGTCGTCGACTACTGCGCCTCGCCCGGGCTCGTCGTCGACTACTTTGTCTTCGCCGCGCGTCCGGGGTGCCTCGGCACGTCGCGCGGCTCGTCACGCGGCTTGTCGCGCCGCTCGTCGTCGACTACTCCGCCTCGCGCAGGCTCGTCTGAGGACCATGTGTGGTTCGAGGACCGGTGGATGGTCGCTTCCTTGAGTGATGAGTGATTGACAACGTTGTGTGGACTAATTCTTGGCTAAGTATTGCAGGTGCAGGTTGCGGCTTGACTCGTGTTGGTGCAGGTGAAGAACAAGCGCGAAAGGTCGTCGCCGGTGAGGCCTCCAGGTGTGGAGAAGACAAGTAGGCTTCGTTCGAGGGACCCGGTGGCCGGCGGGGGTCAAGTGCGGGCCGCATGGTGGCATGAACAAGCAAGATGAAGTCGTGGACGGTTTCTTGGTAGAGCCTCAAAACCAAGGGCGAGCCGGGACTACGTGGGAGCCGAGTCATGAGTGGAGATTGGCGGAGGCCACACCGAGTTCGCGGGGTTTGCAGTGGTTCACCAGAAAACCACTGGGTTACTCGGTTGAGCCACAAAACCGAGGCCGAAGACTCGACGAGGAGATGCGTCCACCCGGGCCGGTTCAACCGCCCGGGAGGGCGGTCGGACCGCCCGGGGGGGCCGGTCAGATTCACCCGGCCGGTCTAACCGCCCGGGGGGGGCGGTCGCGACCGCCACGGCCGCCGGCGCCGAGAAGCTTCGAAGCGGAGGACACGCGTCGGGATCGCAAGGCTTGCGTCGAGGCTACGCGGGGTGCGGTCGCGGGCATCCGTCCGATGGTGAAGACATCAAGAATTCCAAATCCGCCCTTGAGGGGCATGTATCCCTAGTTATTAGTGAAGGGCGTTTTAGTCTTTTGGGTGCCTCCATATATACTCATTAGAGGGGTGGATGGCGGCCAACTCTTGGAACCCTAGCTCATTTGTTTTTCCATTTTCGTTCTCTATTTTCCCTAGGTTTTTAGAAGGCTAGTTTGAGAGCTTCATGTGAGATCCGGAGAGAGGGATGGATGTTTGGGTGGCAAACTAGACCTTGTACGAACCATTCATGGCATGTATAGAAGGTTCGGCGTGGTTCTTCATGGTGGTTTTCCGTCTCTTTTGTGTTGATTTTCGGAGCTCTTTTTGGCGGTGTTTTGAGGATGATTTCTTGGGGTTTTTGGTGGGTGTCACATATGAGGTTCTTGTGCCTCTTTGGTGGTGACTTTGCCCCCAATCTCCTTTGAATCAGACTCGATTTGATGGTTTTCGTTGGAACTCGAGTTCTTGACCTAGAGAAGCGATTTCCTCGATTCCTCTTGATTGTGAGCGTTTCGGGTCGATTCCTTTGAGGAAGAGGTTGCCCAGGAGGTAACCCAGCTATCCCCGAAGTTTGGCTGCAATCCGTGGAGTGATTCGGGAGATCGGGCGCGAGGAAGTTGAGGTTTGACCCGCGGGTTCGTTTTTCTGGAAGGGGCGGTCTAACCGCCTACGGGGCGGTCTAACCGCCCGGGTATTCCGGGTCAAAGTTCCGTTTCGCGGATTTTTCTCTCTGTGAGTTTGTTCGCCTTGATTAGAGGAGTGTACGGGTGAAATTTGGGGTCGTTCTCGTGCGGTTGCTAGGTGTTCTTGGTTGGAGTTCGTTCTTTGGGTACGGGAGGTTAGACCGCCGGGGGTAGCCGGTCTAACCGCCCCTAGGCCCTTGGGTGAAGTTTTGGTTTTCGCCAAGATTTTACGGTACCTAGCATGGCCTTGACCAGAGATCTCTGTTGGTGAAACCGTGGTGTGTTTTGGTGCTCGGAAGAGGCGTTTCGGAGGATTTCTTGGTTGCCGGGTGGAGGCGGTCTAACCGCCCCTATACCGGTCTAACCGCCCCCTGCGGTTAGCGGCTTTCGGGTTGTTTCCGGCGTCGGTCTTGCGTGTGTGTTGTGGTTCTTTGGTAGAGTTTGTTCCTAGGACCAGTAGCACTCCAGTGGCTACGTGGTTTTGGCAAACGGGAGGTAGAAGTGCGGAGCGTGTGAATTCGGGGGTTCGACCGAGCTAGTTCGACTTGGCGGAGTTTCAATCTCCCTCGAGAAGAATTTTTATCGGCTCCCATTCACTCCCCCCCTCTCTGGTCGCCTTATCGGTCCTTCAAGTGGTATCAGAGCCGGTTCGGGTCTTTGTTGACTCTAACCAGTCTAGGATCCAAGGATGGCGTACCGGAGAACGGGGGTTCGGGTCCTCCACACTTCGATGGCAAGAACTACCGGATGTGGAGCAAGCGGATGGGTGCGTTCCTCCGCGGAAAGGGTCGGTGCTTTGGGATGTCACGGTGGACACGGGCTATGTCCGGTCGATGGATTTCCTTGCTCCGGGGTCGAGGGACGGATTCGACGCCAACAATAAGGCGGTCGACTACTTGTTTCATGCTTTGTGTCGGCCCTGAGTTCGATCGGGTGCACACCGAGCACTTGGCTTGTAGGATTTGGGCGGTGTTGAAGGAGGCTCATGTTGGGAACGCCCGGGTTCGGGCACGATTGTATGCGACCTACGGAGAGAGTACGAGAACTTCACTCATCTCCCCGGTGAGTCCATCGATGCCTTGTTCCAGAGGTTCACGGTGGTTGTGAACAACATGAGGGCCAATGTGGACGTGCTCCCGTACGATGATCATGATAGAGCGGTCAAGCTCTTACACTCTTTGGATCGTACGATATGGGGCGGAAAGTTCGAGGCCATAGTCGAGTCGGAGAGGTACGATACTACGACGGTGAACGAGTTGTTCTCGAAGCTCAAGTCGGGCTGAGGTGGATAGGGGCATGACCGCCAAGCTCGAGGGACCGGGCGACTCCCATAGTCTTGCCCTCGTTGGTGGTTCCAAAGGAAAGACTAACTCTAACCCATCCACCGGGATGTTCTCGTTTTCCTCTTTGATGTCTATGCCGGATGAGGAGTTTGATGACCTTGGAGAGGACGGCCGGCGCCGGTGACGAGGCGGTTCGAGAGGCCGCACGAGAACCGCGTGAACATGAGGAGGAACACGAGGACTCGCTTCCCGGTGCGGCAAGCCGGGACACTTCGTCGCCGGCCGCCGGAGAAGGCCGAGAGCAAGGACGGCTACAAGCACAAGCCGAGGATGAACGATGGCAAATACCGTTCGAGGCGCGACCACAAGAGCAAGCACAAGAACAAGTACAAGGACGAGCGACGATCGAGGAAGAAGGAGGGCCGAGGCAAGGCCCGGCGATGGTTGGAGCGAGCGACGTCGACTCCGGTTCCGCGTACTCCACCTCGAGCTCGAGCGGCCGGTGAAGACGAGGGGAGATCGCCGCAAGAACAAGAAGTCGTCCAAGAACACGAGCGGGCCGAGCCGCTTCGCGAGAGATGGCTTCCGTACCATGGCACGCGAGCTCCGGCGGCAAGAAGAGCACACGGAGCGACTCGGACTGCGAGTCCGACGACGAGGTGCGTGATGAACTTCCCTTCCTGCGCCGGGGAGAATGAGAGGCTTGGCTCTTTGCTTGATAACAGTGATGACATGCTTAGAGAGGCCAAGAAAATGAGGAAAGAGCTTAGGGCTTCACTCGAGGATGCTAGGACTAGAGTGGGCCGAGCTAGAGACACGGGTGCTTGATAGCAAGCTTGAGATTGATTCGCTTAAGGCTAGCCCTGTTGTTGCGATGAAAATGATTGTCTTGATTGCTCCATATTCCTTGCTGATCTTGCTTTGTTTAAGGAGAAGCATGCCTCCAAGTGTGAGGAACTAGATGTGCTTAGGGTTGAAGTGGGTGAGCTTAAGTCTAGACTGCTTTGCTAGGTGCTTGCACTTCTTGCCTGTTTTGCATGCTAAGATTGATGAGTTGCATGCTTACACTAGTTCGCTCGAGGCTAAATTGAAGGAACCCATGCCTACATCTTGCTCTACCTGTGAAATGCATGCATTGAAAAATTTGGAGCTTGCACATTATGTTGATCGTTTGCAGGATGAGAATGATGACTTGAGGAAGTTGATGGGTTGGTTGTCCGGTCACGAGCCTCAGTTGAGGATGATGATCGAGGCCTTTAAGAGGCAAGATGGTGAGGGGCTTGGGGCAAACGGGGTTGGTGAAGGAAGTGGAGAGAATATCCGGAGCCACCAAAAACCCACCACAAAAATGATTTCCCTCCAAAACCCAACCATCTTAGGAACCGACTAGACACAACCCCGGCTCCACCTATATTTCCTACACCCACAAATGATCTCCAAAAGCCCATCAAGTTTGTGAGCACTTCGGGGAAAGTGTTCTTTGGGAAAGTGAGAGAGAAGGCAAGTGAGGAGAAATCGGTGGAGGAGTTGAGTGGAGAGAAACCAAGCGAGCGGCCCCAATCCAAGCCAAAACCTAAGCTTGTGAGGTTCCGTTGTGGCCATTGTGGGAAGGAGGGTCACAAGGATGAGTTTTGCTTCAAGAGGAAGCGGGGAAGAGAGGATGGCAAAGGAGTGGGCGAACAAGGATAGGTACAACCCTTCCCATGGTGTACCTAAGCCTCGTATGCCACTACCCGGGGGTAAGGCGTGGTGAGAAGTGTTCGGCATGGGGAGATGCGAGTTCCCGCGGCCGAGGAGGCCGTACGGGAGGGCGGTCGGGGCCCGGCACGGCTAGGCGGTCGGGCCGGCCCGGCCCGAGAGGGGGGCGGTTAAGCCGGCACGGCTAGGCGGTTTCGCCGGCCCCCCAATTGCGGGCGGAGTGGTTTTCGAGGTGGTGAGTCGAGAGGTTTCGGTGTCCGGAGGTGGAGTTCTTTGGTGGTTGGTCCGGAGAGACGGCGGGTGGTCGGTTGCTAGGCATTCTCCCCCTCGAGGTCACTACGGGGGATGGGAGGAGTCGTAGCTTTGAGAAGGAGAGGAGGGACGTTCCACGGGTTGTCTTCGTGGTTTTGGTCCTCCTCCCGGGCGGTGAGGGGTGGTTCCCTCGGAGTGGTTACCGTGGTGGTGTTCGTGGAGGTAGCTTTGGTAGGAGAGATGCTTTGGTTGGTACTAACCCCACTTTCGAGCAAATGGCTCGGCAACTTGGTTTTCCTCTTTTGGTACTAACCCCGATCTTTGAGTCGTTTGTTCGCTCACGTGCTTGTTTTTGAATTTCGGGTGGGAGACTTGAAGAACATTTGGTTGATTGACTCCGGTTGTTCGAGGCATATGACCGGAGACGGGGGGTGGTTCTCAAGTCTCGTCCGGTGGTGACGAAGAGGTACATCACCTTTGGGGACAATGGGCGTGGGCGTGTGCTTTCGGGAGGTGAGATAAAAGTGAGTGACAAGATCACTGCGAAGCGTGTTGCTCTTGTTCAATCGGCGGGGTACAATTTGCTTTGCGTGTCTCGGTTGTTGGATGAGGGTTTTGAGGTGTTGTTTCGGCTGGTGGTTCTCGGATTGTGGACTCTCGAGGGGACCTTGTTTGTATGGTCGTTCCCGAGGGTCGGGTGTTTCGTGTTGATTTTTCTCGGTCTTCGGGTGTTGAGCGTTGTTTCTTGGTGGTTCTTCGAGTGAGTTGTGGAAGTGGCATAGGAAGTTGGGTCACTTGAGCTTTGACCTTGTCTCGCTTGAGTAAACTCAATTTGGTCCGAGGATTGCCATGTTTGAGGCTTGAGAAAGAGTTGGTTTGTGCTCCGTGTAGGCATGCCAAGATGGTGGCCTCTTCTCACCCGCCTCTCACCGATGTGATGACTGAGCGTCCATGCGAGCTGCTTCATATGGACCTTGTTGGCCCAGCTCGTGTGCGATCTGCGGGTGGGAAGTGGTATGTCCTTGTTGTGGTGGATGACTATTCTCGGTATGCGTGGGTGTTCTTTACGGAGGATAAGGGGGGAGACGTTTGGTTTTGTTCGAGATCTAGTCTTGAGGTTGAGGAACGAGAGGCACGGAGACGCCATACGAGCTATCCGCGGTGATAATGGCTCGGAATTCGGGAACTCTCGTTTTGAAACCTTTTGTCATGACTTGGGTCTTGAGCACCGGTTTTCGAGTCCGTATACGCCTCCCCGGAATGGTGTTGTGGAAAGGAAGAACGGGACCTTGTGCGAGATGGCTCGGACGATGCTTGATGAGCATAGGACTCGAGGAGGTATTGGGGCTGAGGCGGTGAATACCGCATGCTATGTGTCGAACGGGGATATACCTCGGAGTGCACAAGAAGAAGACATGCTATGAGTTGATGCATGGTCGCACACCCAAGGTGAGTCACTTCCATGTCTTTGGTTGCAAGTGTTTCATTCGAAGAAAGGCGGGGAAGTTGGATAAGTTTGAGGCTAGGTCCGTCGATGGCATTTTCTTTGGTTATGCATCTCATTCTAGAGCATATCGTGTGCTCAATCTTGAAACTAACCAAATCGTGGAGACTTGCGAGGTAACCTTCGACGAGACGAGCCACGTAGTCGGCTTGTCTTTGAGTGTGCAGGTGATGATGAGCTTGGCGAGGAGATCTTTCAGGAGGAGGAGCATGAACATGGTGATGATGAGGATGGTGGTGTGGTGCTCCCGGCTGAACATGTACCCACTACTTCGACTACGATGATGGATGGACCCTCTGCTACACCTACGACGACAAATCAAGAACGAGGAGAAGCTGATGTTGAGGGGGAGGTAGCTTCGAGGCGAGAACCTCCCCGGCGAGTTCAAGTGGATCACCCAGCTTCGAGGATCATCGGCGACATGGATGAACGCACTACACGGTCGAGGGTTCGGAACAACTCCCATTTTGCTGATGCTGCGTTTGTTGCTTCTTTCGAGCCCAAAGACATTGGACACGCACTATGCGATCACAATTGGGTTAACTCGATGCATGAGGAGTTGGAGAACTTTGAGAGGAATCGGGTGTGGGAGTTGGTTGACCCTCCCCCGGGGTGTAAGCCGATTGGTACAAAGTGGGTGTGGAAAAACAAAAAGGGAGAGAAGGGTGAGGTTGTGAGGAACAAGTCGAGACTTGTTGCTCGGGGGTTCGATCGAAGGAGGGGATTGACTACGAGGAGACCTTTGCTCCGTAGCTCGTTTGGAGACGATTAGGATCCTTCTAGCCTTTTACGTGGCTAAAGGGTTCAAGTTGCACCAAATGGATGTGAAGAGTGCTTTTTACGAATGGTGTCTTTGGAGGAAGAAGTGTATGTGAGGCGACCTCGGGGTTTGAGAGTGAGAAGTACCCCCACGGGTGTACAAGTTGAGGAAGGCGGCCGTATGGGTTGAAGCGGGCGCCTAGAGCTTGGTATGGCGAGGTTGAGGGGGTTCTTGTTTGAGAGAGGTTTTGAGATGGGGAAGGTCGATCGGACCTTGTTTTTGCGAGGCGGGCGAGAGATATCCGATTGTGCGGGTGTACGTGGATGATATTGTCTTTGGTGGCTCGTCTAACTCTCTTGTTGCGAGGTTTGCGGATGATATGAGCGGGGAGTTCGAGATGAGCATGATGGGTGAGTTGCGGTTCTTCCTCGGGCTACAAATCAAGCAATCAAAGGAAGGAACATTTGTGCACCGGGCTAAGTACACCAAGGATATTGTGAGGAAGTTCAAGATGGAGGACTCCAAGGCTATGACGACGCGCGATGAGTACGACTACGGCTCTTGATGCGGACGAGGAAGGTGAACACGTGGACCGAAGGAGTACCGAAGCATGATCGGGTCACTCCTCTACTTGACGGCGACGAGGGCCGGACATACGGTTCTCGGTGTGTCCGTGCGCTCGTTTTCAAGCGTCTCCGAGGACTTCGCATCGGCAAGCGGTGAAAAGAATTTTCGGGTACTTGCGTCACACTCCCGACTTCGGCCTTTGGTACTGCGTCCTCTTCTTTGGCGCTTCATGGCTTTTCGACGCGGATTTTGCGGGTGTCGGTTGGATAGGAAGTCCACTACCGGGACTTGCCGGTTTTGGGTTCTTCGTTGGTGTCTTGGTCTTCTCGTAAGCGGTTGAGTGTTGCTCAATCCACGGCCGAAGCCGAGTATGTTGCCGCTTGCTAGTTGTTGCTCTCGGCTCCTTTGGATCACCTACACCATGAGTGACTTTGGTGAGGAGTATACCCATGTCCCACTTCAATGTGATAGCACCAGTGCCATAAGCGTTGCAAAGAACCCAGTGCTCCATTCCAAAACCAAACACATAGAAGTGAGGTATCATTTCCTGAGAGACAACGTAGAGAAAGGGAAGATAGCATTGATCCATGTACCCACACATGACCAACTAGCTGATATTTTCACCAAACCCCTAGATCAAGCAACTTTCACTCGTTTGCGGGGGGAACTTGGTGTGTGTTTGATTTCTTGAGTTGGGTGTGTGGGGGCCTTCTTTTGCCGGTGGTGTCGAGCCCGTTTTGCCTCCCCTCGAGGAGCCGGTTTGTAGCATATGTATAGCTTTTCTTTGTGCATTTCTTGCATTTGGCATGGCATATGTAACATCATGTATAGGCATCCTTGTATCTTATATTGCATGCATTTTGTATCATATGCATTTTTAGGGAAAGCTTCTCCTATATACAATGTTTACCATGGGTTGCTATATATGTTCTTGTGAGCTTGTTTGATATGCTACGGTTAGTTTGGCTTAGCTCTTGATGATCTTGATGAATGATCCATGGTTGATGGCTAATTTTTGAAAAATGTCATATGCATGCTCTCTCATGTGTAAATGTCTATATATGATCTTGGCATGTTTTAGTGGCTTTGCTATGCTTACTTTGTGATTGGATAGCTAGTTTATTGATCATATGGAGCCAAAGGCTCACTTGCCATCATGAATGTTTAGCCTTCTTGCTTAATCTTGTGGTGGGGCATAAGTTCCTTTTTGTCGCAAAGACATTTCATGCACCATTTACAAATCTGAAAATGAAATGAAAAATGCTTGGAAAATATGTTCCCATGTCATATGTGCTGAAATTAATTTGCTTTGGGTGCTAAACCGTTGCATGATGCCTACCAATGAGAAGTCTCATACATAGAAGTAGGCACATGGCTCGGTGGCTTTGACATGACATGAGGTGCTTTTGGGTGTTTATGATGGTCTTATGATTAGAATGGCTATCCTAGCATGAAGTTTGAGTGGCTTTGCCATTTTGATATGTTTTGCTCATGTTTAGGTATTTGCTTGTGAGAGAGTAACTTTTCGCAAAATTACTAAAATCCTTTTTAGCCTTGTCCAATGGTTGTGAAACTTGGTGATCACGTAGTTAAGGTCCTTACGAACTGTCGAGTATCTAACTTGCTCATTTGGACTTGTGTAGCTCCTTGTGATGAATTTTGTATATTTGAGAAGCTATATGTTGCAAGTTTTCGCATTTTGCCTTGATTCATGCATTGTCAACAAGGGGGAGAAGTTTGTGCATGTTTTGGGCACTGGAAGTGTTTGGAAGGTGTTCCAATTGTTTCGGGCAATTTTTGAGCGAGTTTGGTGCGGGGCCGGTCTCTTTGGGCGGTCTAACCGCCCCCCGGGCGGTCGGTTCGGGCGAGGCGGTCTAGCCGCCACGGGCGGGCGGTCTAACCGCCTGCGGGCGGTGTGAGCGAGGTTTTTGCTCTTTGTTGCATTCCCGAGTTGCATTGATGCATGTGTTCGGGGGGGAGTGTCTTGTGGCTCGGGGGAGCTTGCATTTGTGCAGGGGGAGCTCTTTGTGGTGTTCGAATTTTGCTTTGGTGGTTTGTGCTCTTTGCTTGAGCTGTGTTTTGTCTCGGATGTGTCGAGCCGTTGCCCTTGCCTAAGGGGTCCGAGACTTGTCTTCTTCAAGTGATCTTGCTCTTTGCCTTTCTTTGGTTTTCGATCGCTTGTTGGGGTTTCTTTTTATTTTGTTTCTTTTCTTTTCCTTTTCTCTGGTGTTACTTCATTGGAGTGTGTTGTCAATGCACTCATCAAGGGGGAGATTGAGGACCATGTGTGGTTCGAGGACCGGTGGATGGTCGCTTCCTTGAGTGATGAGTGATTGACAACGTTGTGTGGACTGATTCTTGGCTAAGTATTGCAGGTGCAGGTTGCGGCTTGACTCGTGTTGGTGCAGGTGAAGAACAAGCGCGAAAGGTCGTCGCCGGGTGAGGCCTCCGGGTGTGGAGAAGACAAGTAGGCTTCGTTCGAGGGACCCGGTGGCCAGCGGGGTCAAGTGCGGGCCGCATGGTGGCATGAACAGCAAGATGAAGTCGTGGACGGTTTCTTGGTAGAGCCTCAAAACCAAGGGCGAGCCGGGACTACGTGGGAGCCGAGTCATGAGTGGAGATTGGCGGAGGCCACACCGAGTTCGCGGGGTTTGCAGTGGTTCACCAGAAAACCACTGGGTTACTCGACAAAACTGAGGCCGAAGACTCGACGAGGAGATGCGGCCACCCAGGCCGGTTCAACCGCCCAGGAGGGGCGGTCAGACCGCCTGGGGCCGGTCAGATTCACCCGGCCGGTCTAACCGCCCGGGGGGGCGGTCGGCCGCCCGGCCCGCCGGCGCGCGAGAAGCTTCGAAGCGGAGGACACGCGTCGGGATCGCAAGGCTTGCGTCGAGGCTACGCAGGGTGCGGTCGCCGGGCATCCGTCCGATGGTGAAGACATCAAGAATTCCAAATCCGCCCTTGAGGGGCATGTATCCCTAGTTATTAGTGAAGGGCGTTTTAGTCTTTTGGGTGCCTCCATATATACTCATTAGAGGGGTGGATGGCAGCCAACTCTTGGAACCCTAGCTCATTTGTTTTTCCATTTTCGTTCTCTATTTTCCCTAGGTTTTTAGAAGGCTAGTTTGAGAGCTTCATGTGAGATCTAGAGAGAGGGATGGATGTTTGGGTGGCAAACTAGACCTTGTACGAACCATTCATGGCATGTATAGAAGGTTCGGCGTGGTTCTTCATGGTGGTTTTCCGTCTCTTTTGTGTTGATTTTCGGAGCTCTTTTTGGCGGTGTTTTGAGGACGATTTCTTGGGGTTTTTGGTGGGTGTCACGTATGAGGTTCTTGTGCCTCTTTGGCTGGTGACTTTGCCCCCAAATCTCCTTTGAATTGGACTCGATTTGGTGGTTTTCGTTGGAACTCGAGTTCTTGACCTAGAGAAGCGATTTCTTCGATTCCTCTTGATTGTGAGCGTTTCGGGTCGATTCCTTTGAGGAAGAGGTTGCCCAGGAGGTAACCCCGACTATCCCCGAAGTTTGGCTGCAATCCGTGGAGTGATTCGGGAGATCGGGCGCGAGGAAGTTGAGGTTTGACCCGCGGGTTCGTTTTTACGGAAGGGGCGGTCTAACCGCCTACGGGGGGCGGTCTAACCGCCCGGGGTATTCCGGGTCAAAGTTCGTTTCGCCGGATTTTTCTCTCGTGAGTTTGTTCGCCTTGATCGGAGGAGTGTCCGGGTGAAATTTGGGGTCGTTCTCGTGCGGTTGCTAGGTGTTCTTGGTTGGAGTTCGTTTTTGGGTACGGGGAGGTTAGACCGCCCGGGTAGCCGGTCTAACCGCCCCTAGGCCCTTGGGTGAAGTTTTGGTTTTCGCCAAGATTTTACGGTAGCTAGCATGGCCTTGACCGAGAGATCTCTGTTTGTGAAACCGTGGTGTGTTTTGGTGCTCGGAAGAGGCGTTTCGGAGGATTTCTTGGTTGCCGAGGTGGAGGCGGTCTAACCGCCCCTATACCCGGTCTAACCGCCCCCTACGGTTAGCCGAGCTTTCGAGTTGTTTCGGCCTTGTCGGTCTTTGCGTGTGTGTTGTTGTTCTTTGGTAGAGTTTGTTCCTAGGACCGGTAGCACTCCGGTGGCTACGTGGTTTTGGCAAACGGGAGGTAGAAGTGCGGAGCGTGTGAATTCGGGGGTTCGACCGAGCTAGTTCGACTTGGCGGAGTTTCAATCTCCCTCGAGAAGAATTTTTATCGGCTCCCATTCACTCCCCCCCTCTCTGGTCGCCTTATCGGTCCTTCATCGTCGTCGTCGACTACTTCGTCTTCGCCGCGCGTCCGGGTGCCTCGGCACGTCGCGCGGCTCGTCACGCGGCTTGTCGCGCCACTCGTCGTCGACTACTCCGCCTCGCGCGAGCTCGTCGTCGTCGACTACTTCGCCTCCGCCGCGCATCCGGGTGCCTCGGCACATCGCGCGGCTCGTCATGCGGCTCGTCGCGCCGCTCGTCGTCATCGACTACTGCGCCTCGCCCGGGCTCGTCGTCGACCACTCCGTGCGCCGCGACTTCGTCTTGCGGCCACGGCGGCTCTACTTCAACCACGCCGTGCGTGGTGACTACTGCCTCGCGGCAACACCGGCTCGCTCCGAGTGCGCCGCATGCTGCCACGACGTCATCTTCCTCGGTCGCATCGCGTCGACCATTCATCTCGACTAGTTTTCCAGACTAGTCGAGAACGGCAGTCACGCCCCCAGCGACTAGCCGGAATCAACTCTGACTAGTCAACTTCAACAACAACCCTTGTGGCTCCATCGGCCGACCGCCACGGCTTCATCAACAAGTACGCCGGGCGACAACGGCTAAGTCATTTATCTAAATGATTCTTGTTTCTTGGCTTGTTCTCCTCATCATGTAGGACTACTTGCCGACTACTCATTTGTGTATGCTTCTCGGCGGGTTTTCACGGGTCTTTGCACTCGCCGACTACTCTTGGGGCATATCAATCAAGTCGCCGCGAGTCTACTTCATCAACTCGGGGGCTATCCCTAGGAGGCGAGTTTCTAAAGTCCGCTACGCGCGGCAATCTAAAGTCGACTTCTAAAGTCGCATTCTAAAGTCCGCTCCGTGCGGCATCTTAAAGTCGACTCCGGTCGCATCTTCGCCTCGCTTCGGTGGCATACTACGTGTTTAAGCTTCGATGGAACCTAGGCGTAAGCGGCCCTCGGGTCTGGCGACGATGGAACCTAGGCGCACGTGGTCTTCACGCCCTGTACCATGGGTCCAAGTGCCCTAAGTACTCGCGCTCCGTACCTCGGGTCTGAAATCCATGGCCCAGGTACGCAAGTCGACTCCGGTCGCACCTTCAAGTCCACTACGGTGGCACCCGTACCTTGGGTCTGAAATCCATGGCCCAGGTACGCAAGTCGACTCCGGTCGCACCTTCAAGCCCGCTCCGGCGGCTACTATACCTTGGGTCTGAAAACCATGGCTCAGGTACTTAAGCCCACTCCGGTGGCACAAGCCCGCTCTGGCGGCAACTATACCTTGGGTCTGAAATCCATGGCTCGGGTACTCAAGCCCACTCCGGTGGCACAAGTCGACGCTAACGGTCGCACTCAAGCCCGCTCCGGCGGCAACTGTACCTTGGGTCTGAAATCCATGGCTCATGTACTTAAGCCCACTCCGGTGGCACAAGCCGACTCCGGTCGCAACCTTAAGCCCGCTCCGGCAGCAAAACTACTCGTTTTCTCTGATTTTTCATTCGCTTTGGCTTTCCGGAAAGTGCTTTTCGTTTTTTGCATCTTAAGTCCACCCCGCGTGGCACAAATCGACTATTGTAGTCGCATCTCAAAGTCCGCTCCGCGCGGCATCCTAAAGTCGACTTCTAAAGTCGCATATCAAAGTCCGCTCCCCGCGGCAACTAAAGTCGACTTCGGATTTCAAGTCGCATCTCAAAGTCCGCTCCGCGCGGCACAAAGTCGACTTCGGTTTTCAAGTCGCATCTCAAAGTCCGCTCCGCGCGGCACAAAGTCGACTTCGGTTTTTAAGTCGCATTCTAAAGTCCGCTCTGACGGCACGACTACTTCTCAAGCTCCACGGCTCGACGCCAAACTACTACTTGGAATCTCTCCAGCTCGGGGGCTACTTGAAGATAACTTCAGCATGCTTCGCTCGCTCTCAAGCTCGGGGGCTCCTCACCAATCACTACTCGACGTGGCTCATACGGCTCTCTTATCTCGGGGGCTACACGCTGCAAGAGTACTCGGATGATGGCTTCGCGAACACTGAAGACCCTTGGATTGATTACCTAATCATTTCAAGGCTCGGGGGCTGCTATGCTACACCCATCATTCAAATTTTTTCAAGAGTGATGAGCTGGACCACCTTCCGGCCCTCGCGGCAGTTCAAGTACTATTGAAGACTTCTCCAAGCAGTACTCGAGGACGCTCAAGAACTACTCGAAGAGGCTTCAAGACTACTCGAACTACTACTCTCGACTCCAACGTGCTCGGGGGCTTGTCGGGCATACACCCCGGGTACTCGTGCAAGGAAGGAAGAATAGTAGAAGATGGACTCCTAGTAGAATTCCCCTGTACTCCTACTAGGACTCGCTCTGTGTACTCCTACTAGGACTCCTGCCTTGTAACCGACTAGGAACCCGCCCCCTGGACTATATAAAGGAGGGCGGGTACCTAGCCGCACACCCCCAATCCCTCCAGGGACAACCAACACCAAGCGCAGGGCGCCATACTTGATCCCCCAAACAGGACGTAGGGCTCGCCACCTTGGCGACCCGAACCTGTATAAATCTTGTGTCCCGTGTCCTTGCGCTTACCTTCGAGTTCTCGGTCAACCGATCACGATCCCCACCGCACAATCTACTACCTCGGGTACCCCCTTGGTAGGTTTGCCGGTCTAAAACACCGACAGCAAGGAAGTGACTAGGGTTTCCTATGCAGCATCAGCAGAGTACCATCAAGATATCTCCATCAAGATCCCAACCCAAATCTCTCAACACAGCTCGGAACCACCTGGTCACCCAGGGCCCCGTTCACAACCTACTCCCGCCTAGGGTTGATGTGAGAACTTCCTCTCCTCGCACCTCAATGATTGCAATCAGATCAACGAGGTAGATGGAGCCTCTCTCCTCTAACCGACTGCAACCATGGCTCAACATACTCTCATCTATAGGAGGAGGGTAGAAATCCCAAAACATGAGAACAAAGCTATCAGGGGACATGTCCATATCTGGGGACACGGCTATAGCTATAGATCGAACGATTCTGCAGAGTGTGTACACCTGAACCCAACCCGGAATGGCACCCAGCCGGTGTACGGCCGACCGAGCCTATCCTACCGTGCGAACTCTCGGTAGTTGCGGTCCCATCCTGCATCCGGCCCTCAAAACGGCCCCCCCTCAGAAGGGACGGCACCGGAACTGTGAAACGCCCCAATGTGGCCACGGGAGTCACTCTGAGAGGGTGGTCTCACCTCCACCTCTCCCCCCACTGGTACCCCGCTATCCTACTGGCAGGTATGGTTCCGCACTTGCTGAGCTCAACTCGGCCCTAACCCCACGCTCGACGGGGTGGTGTGTACGTAAAGGTCCCGTGAAAAGGTCTGTCCACTCAGTTTCAGACCGGGGCAAACTCATATCCTCCAAGCGCAAGTAAAACCCTAACACCTAGGCCCCGAAAATCATCAAAGTAGGGATACACTGATGAGTGCGCCCCTATCCCCGATCCCAGATCAGTTGTTTCGAGCTCACCCCCACCAAAGTACCCAAAACGCCTTCTCCTGCCAGTTTTTAGCCCACTCACGCCAAGGACCACTATTCCCATCCCAACACTTGCATGGAAAAGCTCAGCGTATATACACGCTTATATACATATATAGTAGTTAGACAATAAAGGACATGATATTTAAAGTAGACAGTGCAAGGTTTATCAACATGCATATAAAGTAAAGCGCTAGCATTCTATATTGCAATGTCTAATATGTTTTCAAAGTTAGTCGGGCGTGAATCTGGGGTCTGGTAGTCCTCCGCGACAAAACCATCGGCATAGTCGTACTCCGGGATCAGCTCCCCGGCTCCAGCTGCTCCTGTTAACGCGTAATAGAAAATAAACAATAGTCCTAATGCAAATAACTCCAGAAGAACAACAATTAAGATCCAAAAGAGAGCAAACACTAGCCTAACACGGAGTTTAAGATTTTAGAGAATTTCCGGAAAAGGTTTTGTATTTTTTGGAGCAAAAAATGAATTTATAATGATTTTCCAAAGGCAAAATAATTTTCCAAACGCATTCACAATAGAACAGACTCTAGGTTGACTACTGGCTGGCTCAAAAGGGCTCAAAGCTAGCTACTGGCTGGCTGTTAGCTGGCTGCAGCTGCGAACATGGCAGCCATATCATCGGCTATAAGCCGGCTGCATCCCACGTGGCAGCCCCCGTGGATGCTAGGGTGGCGGCCGCATTTGATCCCGCCGGGATCAGGTGTGGCACGGGCTAAGGCGGACGGCATTGAGGCCGGGACGGGATTGGGTGGACACACGGGATCCCTCGGATCCTTTGCAGCCACCACGACATGTGGGCCGGCGAGCGCAGAAAAACCCTCTGGGTTTAGGGGAGACCACCAGGTGCTCGGTCCAATGCCCTAAAGGAGCGGCGGCTTGGGATGGTCTCGCCGGTAGTGAGATTTCAGGGTGTCAGGTCAACATGCTCCATGGCGAGGTTTGCGGAGTCCCACTGGTCTACTAGGACTCGAAAAGGGGCAGCCAGAAATAGGAAGACCGGTGCAGTGAGGTCGAAGCCATGGCCGGCGTGGCAGCGGGATGGCACGATGCCTCTAGCCTCTGGCCCGGCGAGGGTCTAACGCTGGCAGGTGATTTGCGATCTCCTGGGCGCACGCATGGGTTTGTGCACGCTCGGAGATGCAGCCATGAGAGAGAGGGCGTGCGAACGCGCGTGGGTGCGCGGCGCGCCACGGTGGAAAGTTGGGAGCTCGTCGGACCGGCTAGGGTGGCCATGGCCGGCGGGGCTCCACACTGGCTTGCGCATGAACAGGCACGCAAACTCGACGGCGACTGGGTGTTTGCACCCCCGGGGCGGAAAGCCTACCCCGTTGGCGACACCTCGGCCCATGGCGAGTGGGACGCCAGCGAGTGGCTTGGGGTGGTAAATTGGCAAAAGGGGCGACCTTGCCTTGCCTGGCGTACGCGTGCGCATGAGCGTGCACGTGCTTGGGTGCATGGTCACGCGGGTGTGTGCCAAGGAGCGCGCGGTGCACACCGATGTCAAGACCGCGACGGCAGGATGGAACAGCGGCAGTGACACAGCATCCGGGCGAACGGTCAGGGATTGTCAAAGGATGGTCGGCGAGCGGGTTGCGCACATGGTGGAGTCGATAGCGGCAATTGCAGGAGATTGCTTCCCAGCCTGGCTCGATGGCCAGCATCACCAGCGGCGGCGGCACGGCGGCGACACGACAAGGCGTACATGGATGACTGTGACCTTGGCTCGAAGGCCAGGCACCATAGGAGGAAAGGGTGGTGATCAGCGACCAGAAGGTGAAGGCGGCGGTGAAGAAAGGCTCGACGTGGCGAAGAGGAAGATGGCGGCACTGGTAGAGGAAGTAGAGGAGATGCGACACCGAGGTTCTTGGCTTCACAGCATCTAGGGACTCCACCGCTGGCCTCCCGTCCTCGTGGCGGCACCAGCGTCGCTCCCTCGAGCGACTCCTCCTCCTCCTCTTTCCCAACTTCTTCTTCCCCTCTGTGCGCAGTGGGTGGTTGGGGATGAGACCACAAGGTGGCTAGGGTTGGGAACTTAGGACAGTGCGGTGGTTATAGCGGCGGACGGCGCGGGGCACGTGGATGGCAAGGATGCGCGCGAAGGCACGAGGCCACATCGTGATGGCGCCCCCAGCTCGGTGTGGCGGCACCCAGTCCACCAGCATCACTAAAAGAGAAAGGGGAGGATCACGATGGCGACGTCATGGCAATGTCAGCGCGAGCCCCACCGGTCAGCGTCTATGTGTGGGCGCGCGGTAGGTGGCGGCGTCCGGCGGGTGCTCGTGGGCTCTTGGGCCGAAAGGGTCGGTGTGCTAGAAATGAGGTTGGCGGCCCACGAAGGATAAAAAGGGTTTCCTAATATCCTTAACCCTAATAATCGACTAATTCAAATTTGAATTCAAATTCAAATTTTAATTCACCCAAACAAATCCAAATAAATCCCAGATGAAAATCCAATTTCTCACACTAGCATCTTATAAGTCCTAACATTATTGATTGAGTTAAATTAAAATCTAGGATTTTAGGGAAGGGAAAATGAAGACATCCTTAATGATTTCATAACCACACAATTTCATAAGAAGTTTTTGAAAGCCAACATTTTCACAATCACTCAAATTCAAGGATGTTACAATGGCCTAGGCCATGTCCTAGGCAACTCGAGGACTTGCGGTGGCTGTCGGCTTCCTCCCGATGTGGCGGTCGGCAGAGGCAGATGCAATATAATTAAAGAGGAGCACGTAGGTCAAAGGGGGGCAGGAACCAGGCTCAGAACAGGCCAAGCCGACCGGCCTGGGCTGACCGGCCCAGGCTCGTTTCGGCCTGGTTCGGCCCCATCTCGCTCCCTGATGCTTCTCGGTCAATTGCTGACTTCCTCCCTCTTGCATGTGGGCCCTTGACGTCGTCTTTTCCATGGTTTTGATAGAGCTCCTTGTCGCGCAAGCTTCAGCATCTTCAGTTTAGGTCCCTGAAGTTTTACAGCTTTATGCTTCAGTTCCTGGGCCATTTGGTGTCATGTTCATCATGTGTCTTGACTTGTGCTGGGTTTTATGATCTTCTCTTGAAGTGCTTGATGAACTTATCCGAAAAGTCTCCTCTCTAACGTTATTTTCCTGCGTAAACAATAAAATCCAAAATCGACATGCAAGAGTGAACTTCATACCTCCGGGGGGTTAGTACCAGTAGTTAGAATACCAAATATGTGCAAATGTATAGTAAACTCATAGCTAGGTGTACCAAAATCGATCGTGAACACTTAGGTTAGGTTAGGAAGATTTCTTAGCACACTCTAAGGCTCTCGAGGCTAGCTCTCCCTTAGGTCAACTAATGAGCACTTTGACTCGGTCAACTCGCTAATGTTGCATCCCTATTGATAGTATGACATACATATACTGAAGAATAAATAAAAACACATTGTTGAACTCTTGAGCTTGAATGTCTTCAATTTTTCCATACTTGAGCAATATCCGCTTGAGGGCTTTCAACTTAACCTTTGACTTGAGCACGTTCATACTTGAGCTAATGACTTAGGATCTTTCGATCTAGTATAGGAATGCACACTTGGATCCATAAGTCACTCCACATTGTCAATCATAACATGTTGATGACTTGCATTGCTTCCCTTGCTTGTCCACTCATCCTTGTGTCCTCTTTTAATAAACACATGAAGCCTTGCACTTCTCAATTTATCCCACTATTTATCTTCATTTATTGCTAGATATTTGTCACATATGCAATAGGATCATCCATAATTTGTCTTCTCCAATGTGAGCCAACTAATATTCATCCATAAATAAATACTCCGAAAATTGCCCATGAATATACAAATAAAACCTGCTCACAATCTTAGACAAATACATTAGTCCTTTAATCGCTTTGTCATTCAATTCACCAAAATCCAATTAGGGGCCTAGATGCACTTTCAATCTCCTCCTTTTTGGTGATTGATGACAACTCGATTAAAGCTTACAAATAAAACATTAAAGCGCATTTAGATTCTTAGATATATCTAGAGCTCCCCCTCAATTTGTGCTTTGAGTTGAATTTCAAAAATTAATCTGCAATGCCAATACAAAAAATTTGGGAGAAAGCGTGTGTGAGCTCCCCCTATACATTAGAATCAGAGGAGTGCAACATGTGTGAGTGACAAATACAAATCTGTGATGCGTATGACAATATATGCACAAAGCAAAGAACAAGTGTATGACTAGGCAGCACTGGTCAGACCGGTGCCCTTGACCGGTCAAACCGGTTAGGTCCAGCCAGCACTCCCAACTGGGTAGCATCAGTCAGACCAGTGCCCCTGACCGGTAAGACCGGTCAGGTCCAGCCGGAGCACAAAGAAAAAAGGTGTGCGTGCTATTTGGTCTAGAGTGATCAGGCCGGGGTTGCAAGCCGGCTTAGATCACTTTGCTCCATTTAGCCAACACGAACAATACATCACACAACACATGCATCACAATCTAGCAATAGGTCAATTATTACAATAAAGGTTCAAACACACAGTAGCACTCACACAAATGTTCACAGTCCACTAAGATAAAGTTCTAGAATTATTACTGGCTGCTCACTTCAGCCATCTGGCACCGGTCAGACCGATGCAACATAGACAGGCATGGCAACTAGATAATGTTGAAGCTTTAATCCTTTCTTCTCCCCCTTTGTCATCAAGCAGCAATAAAGGCCTAGAGAGAAGATGTTGTTGCCGATCACTGGCCCTACCATGAGTCCCTTTTCGGACCACCACCAGGGTGCGAGGTCCCTCCTATGTAAGAATGTGAAAATGAGATAATTCATAGGAGAGAAACGATAGATATGGTGAATTTAGAGGAAAAAAATATGAAGATCATCATCCATACTAGTATATGAGATTGACATTTGAGGCCATTTGGAGTCCATTTGAATATGAATATCTTGTCACTCCAGCTGCTGAGATTGACATTTGAGGCCATTGGCTCGGTTCTGGAAGGCACCCGGTCTGACCAGTGTCCCTCACCGGTCTAACTAGTGATGCACAAAACGGACCCAATTGCCCCAACTTGTGAATTTCAAATTCTATTCAATTCAAATCTCAATCCTGGTGTCTTACACAATCTTGTTATATCATTTGTGACTCAGGACAGTCGCTATGCAAAAGATGAAGCAGTTCGGGAGCAAGAAAACAAGATTAACTCCTAGAGAGCTCCTGCATGATCATGAAGCAGGTGGCAGCGGCAGTGCAGCTGGTTGGAATCTCAGAGAGCGTGCACCTAAAAGGAGGAATGAGGAACAGGAAGATTTGGGTGGTGACACGGGGACGAGCAGTTTTGATGATGTGGATGATGAAAATTATGTTGATCCCAGTGCTTTTCTTGTGAGGCACCATGGGAAGGGGCCAGCCACAAATCAGGGTGATGATGAGGATCCTATGGATGAGGATGTACAGGCTGAAGGTTGTCAAACCTATGTACATATATCCACACAAGGTAGTGAACTATCATGGTATAAGAATGACAAAGAAACAGCAGAAGTTGAGGGATGTAAATTCCTATGCCAGTGAGAGGACAACCACAGATAGGAGGTTTTAGGCTAAGTTCCAGCAGGACTACTATGCCATCGTGATCATGAAGAAGCCCAAGATCACCCACCTGGCACAGTACGTGGATTGGACCTACATGGAGAGCAAGAATGACCCTATCTTTACTGAGGTCAGCACTGTGTGTGGACACCAGCGGGTGAAGGAGCTCATGGGCTTTAGGAAGGATTGGAACAGGGAGTTTATTGCTTAGTTCTACACCACGGTTCACTTTGGCCATGTGGATGACGAGAGAGCTATGAAGTGGATGACTAATGTGAACAAGTATGCTATTCACTTTTCTCGATTCTTGTCTCTCTTTGGTTTAGGGCTGGAGGATAGGGATTATCCCAAGTTGCATGATGGTGGTCTACTTGAGCCAGAGGCATTGTATTTCATGTATCCTAGTGATCAGAGGGCTAATGTTGGACACGTGAAGGGGCTCTACACTTACTACTCAGTGCTTAACAGGCTTCTTCGGGCGTCCATTGCTCCTAGGGGTGGAAATCCCTCTAGTATTTTTAGGTTCATGAAGAACCTGATGGTTGCTTTCAGACTGGGGGCATCTCCATTTAGTGTGGGGGATTACATTTGGCAGGAGATCAAGTACCTATCAGAGGATCCCAAGAAGATCTGCAGCTACAGCTCGTACATCATGTTTATGATCGAGAGGGTGACTAAAGTGGAATTCCCAAAGGACGTCACTCACAAGCTCTAAGGCCTAATCCAGTGATGAATCCTACTGTTCCTTCTCCTGAGGTGAGCCAGAAATTAGAGAGGAAGAAGGAGAAGAGACGGGAGTTGATTGGCAGCAGTTTCAGCAGCAACCTACTGCCCAGGCCGACACTGGTCTGATTGGTGCCACTCATTGGTCTGACTGGTGGGGGCCTCGACAGTATGGCCGACAGAAGATGTCCTCCTCTCCACTCCGTTGATTCCTAAATTTGATCTTTGGCATGTGTAAAAGCCAATATGATATAGAGGTGGAGCAGCAACGGACCAGGATAGAAAGGAAGATGGAACGGGACAACATGAAGCAGCTCCATAATCACTTTGGATTTCAGTCACGCCGTTCACCTATCTCTCCCACTTCTTCTAAGGTTGAGATCCCTTTGTTTGATCAGAGAATGAGGACCATGATAAACTCAAACATGATCAACGAGTATGGCACCATGTTCTTCGAGTCCGGCAAAGGTAGCTCCTCCTCCACCTGGTTTAGAGGAGGTCCCTCAGCCCTACGGTGCTCCACCTTTCGGAGCCCCAGTTGCTTCACCTCCTCCTCCAGATGATGCAGAGGAGGCAAAGGCTCCCCCGGATTGGGCGGGTCGCTTCTCCACAGAAATCTTCGGTTGGTTAGGCTATCCTCCTCCATATTGTGGTATGGATGATGATCTTCATATTCTTTTCTGTAAATACACCATATCTATCGTTTCTCTCCTATGAATTATCTCATTTTCACATTCTTACATCGGAGGGAGCTCGCACCCTGCCGGTGGTTCGGGGGAGGACTCATGGTAGGGCCAGTGACAGGAAACAACATCTTCTCTCTAGGCCTTTATTTCTACTTGATGACAAAGGGGGATAAGAAATGGTTAAAGCTTCAGCATTATCTAGTTGCCATGTCTGTTTATGTTGCACTGGTCTGACCGGTGTTCTGCACCAGTCTGACCGGTGCCAGATGGCTGAAGAGATCTTAGGGCTCAACTTGAGAATGCTTATGAGAAAGTAGGAGAGTTAGAGTCTAAATTGCTTGAATTAAAACTTGAGAATGACTCTTTGAAACTTACTCCTACCGTTTCTAATGATGTTGAATGTTCTGATTGTAATGCATGGTTGAATGAGATCAAGTTGCTTAATGAGAAGAATGCTTCTACTTTGGCTAAACTAGATGCTCTTAGGACTGAGTATGATGAGCTTAAGGCTAGACCCACTTTGCTTGGTGCTTGTAAATCATGTCCTACTATGCTTGCTAAGCTTGTTGATGCTCGTTCTACCATTAGCACATTGGAAGCTTATTTGAAATCTCCTGTTGTCAATGCATGCACTAGCTGTGATGAAGTTACTTTGCGCAATCTTGAACTTACTTCCCATTTGGATGTCATCTATGAGGAAAATGATTACTTGAGAAAGGTGTTGGGTTGGTTGTCTGGGCAGGAACCTCAATTGAAAATCATGATTGAGGAGTTCAAGAGAGCTGATGGTCGTGGTTTGGGTTTTGAGAAGTTGGGTGAGAAAGTGGGAGAGAACAGTGGGGAGAGTGTGTATGAGAAGTGTGTTGAGTCTAACCCCGAGTTTGAGGTGATCGGCTACATTCAAGTCCCACTTCCAAAAGCACCCAAGAACTCTTTCACACCAAAGCCCAACCACCTTTGCAACAAGCTTGACACAACCCAAGATCCACCCAAATTCCCACCTAAAACAATTTACTTCCAGAAACCGGTGAAGTTTGTGAGTGAGAAGGTTGTGAAACCTAGAGAGAAGCCAGAGCCAAAACCAAAACCAAAACCCATCCCCTTCAGGTGTGAGTATTGTGGCAAGGAGAGGCATCTAGCAGAGTTTTGCTACAAGAGGAAGAGGGCTGAGGGGCTTGCTAGGGAGCAAGCAAACCAGGACAGGTATCGCCAGTCTCATGGTATTCCTGAGCCTAGAGTGCCACTTCCACGGGGTGTGGGAAGTGTGAGGAGTGTTGGTAGGGTTCGAGCTCAGGGTGGTAGGTTCCCAAAGAGAGGTAGTGGTGAGAGGTTTGATAGGAGAGATGATGGTGTGCGTGTTGGTGAGAGGTTTGGTCGGACTCGTGGTGGTTTTGCTGGACATCCTCCTACTCGTCCTCAATACGAGTTTAGGGGAGATGATAGCAGCTTTGGGTTCCAGAGGAACTACAGACCACGTTTTCCCCCTCGTGGTGCTCGTACTCCTTCCATGGGACATGGGAAGTTTGGTGGCAAGGGAATGATGTTTGCTAACCCCTCTTTTGAGCAGATGGCTCGACACCGGTTCAACTTTCTTTGTGCTAACCCCAGTGTCGAGTTGTTGGCTCATTCTCGTTCTTGTTTCTGACTACAGGCATGAGGCTTGGAGAACATTTGGTTGATCGACTCCGGATGTTCCCAACACATGACCGGAGACAAGAAGTGGTTCTCCAGCCTCACCCCAGTGAAGGAAAAGATGTACATCACGTTTGGGGACAATGGACGAGGAAGAGTGATTTCTGAGGGTGTGGTACATGTGAGTGACAAGGTAACATTGAAGAGGGTTGCTCTTGTGAAGTCTTTGGGATTCAATTAGCTTTTGGTTTCTCAGTTTCTTGATGAGGGCTTTGAGGTGCGTTTCAAGTCTGGTGAGTCTCGTTTGCTGGATTCTCGAGGTGATCTTGTTTGTATGATCATCCCCGAGGGTCAGATTTTCAGGGCTGATTTCTCTTGTTCTTTGGGTCTTGCTCGCTGTTTGATGGCTGGTCCTTCTTCTGATTTGTGGAAATGGCACAAGCGGTTGGGTCACTTGAGCTTTGATTTGGTTTCCCGCTTGAGTGGTCTTGACCTTGTCCGAGGATTGCCGAGGTTGAAGTTTGAGAAGGATTTGGTTTGTGCTCTGTGTAGGCATGCCAAGATGGTAGCCACTCCCCATCCACCCCTGACCGATGTCATGACCAAGAGTCCGACAGAGCTGTTGCATATGGACCTTGTTGGGCCAGCTCAAGTTCGCTCGGTGGGTGGGAAGTGGTATGTCCTTGTTGTGGTGGACGATTACTCTCGCTATGCCTGGGTATTTTTCTTAGAGGACAAAAGTGAGACATTTGGTTTTGTTCGAGATCTGATCATGAGGTTGAAGAACGGCAGGCATGAGAATGCCATTCGAGCTATCTGCAGTGATAATGGCTCAGAGTTCAAGAACTCTCGTTTTGATGCCTTCTGTCGTGATCTAGGTCTTGAGCATCAGTATTCGACCCCTTATGTGCCCCTCAAAATGGAGTTGTGGAAAGGAAAAATCGGACTCTTTGTGAGATGGCTAGGACGATGCTGATGAGCACAGGACTCCTAGGAGGTATTGGGCTGAGGCGGTCAATACGGCTTGTCATGTCTCCAACATGATTTTTTTGCGAGCTTTCAAGAGGAAGACCTGTTATGAGCTTATGCATGGTCGGGCACCCAAGGTGAGTCATTTTCGAGTCTTTGGCTGCAAGTGCTTTATTCTTAAGAAGGGAAAACTCGACAAGTTTGAGGCTAGGTCTAGTGATGGGATTTTCTTTGGATATGCTAATCATTCTAGAGCCTATACGGTGCTTAACCTTGAGACTAACAAAATCATGGAGACTTGCGAGGTAACCTTCGACGAGACAATGCCATGTACCTCTCTTGGCTTTGAATGTGCAGGTGATGAAGAGATGGCTGAGGACCTCTTTGAAGAAGAGAAGGATGAAGCTGGAGGTGATGATGGAGAGAACCATGCGCCTGAAGCTGAGTGTGTACCCACTACTTCCCCTACGACCACTACGGAGGGTGGACCGTCTATTTCATGGACAACGACGGTGCGACAAGAGGACCAGGCGAGAGAAGCTGAAGTTGAGGGGGAGGTAGTCTCGAGGCGTGAGGCTCCCCGGCGGATTCAAGAAGTGCATCCCCTATCGAAGATCACTGGGGACATCGACGAATGTACTACACGGTCAAGGTCTAGAAATTCCTCTCATTTCTCTCATGCTGCATTTGTTGCCTCTTTTGAGCCCAAGGAGATTGGACACGCTTTATCTGATGCAAACTGGGTCAATTCTATGCATGAGGAGTTGGAAAATTTTGAGAGGAACCAGGTGTGGGAGTTAGTTCAACCACCTCCAAATTGCCATCCTATAGGAACCAAATGGGTTTGGAAGAACAAAGAGGGAGAGAATGAGATGGTTGTGAGCAACAAGTCCAGACTTGTTGCTCAGGGTTATAGTCAGAAGGAGGGGATCGACTATGAGGAGACCTTTGCTCCTGTGGCCCGTCTTGAGGCAATTCGGTTCCTTCTAGCCTTTGCCGTGGCTAAAGGGTTCAAGTTGTTTCAAATGGATGTGAATCGTGCTTTTCTGAATGGGGTCATAGAGGAGGAGGTGTATGTGAAGCAGCCACCGGGGTTCGAGAGTGAGAAGTATCCACACAGGGTGTACAGGTTGAAAAGGGCTCTGTATGGGTTGAAACAGGCGCCTCGGGCTTGGTATGGGAGATTGAAAGGTTTTTTGTTGAGCAGAGGGTTCGTGATGGGTACCGTGGATAGGACCTTGTTTCACCTCAAGCATGGGAATGACTTGTTGGTTGTGCAGATATACGTGGATGATATTGTCTTTGGTGGCTCGTCACATAACCTTTTTGCCAAGTTTGCAGATGAGATGAGCAGGGAATTCGAGATGAGCATGAATGGTGAGTTGCAGTACTTTCTCGGGTTGCAGATCAAGCAAGTGAAGGACGAAACATTTGTACATCAGACCAAGTACACGAAAGACATGCTGAGGAAGTTCCAGATGCAAGATGTGAAGCCTATGTGGACACCCATGGGGAGTACGGCTACTTTGGATGCGGACGAGGATGGAGAACCAGTGGACCAGCGAGAGTACCGGAGCATGATCGGCTCCCTCCTCTACCTGACAGCGACGAGGCCAGACATACAGTTCAGTGTGTGTCTGTGCGCTCGTTTTCAGGCCTCGCCGAGGACATCTCATCGACAGGCCGTCAAGAGGATCTTCAGGTACCTACAGTCGGCCACTAGTCTCGGCCTTTGGTATTCTTCCTCCTCGACTCTTTCTCTTCATGGTTTTTCTGATGTGGATTTTGCTGGTTGTCGAGTCGAGAGGAAGTCTACTTCTGGTTCTTGTCAGTTTCTTGGGTCCTCGTTGGTTTCGTGGTCTTCCCTCAAGCGGTCTAGTGTAGCGCAGTCTACCACCGAGGCGGAGTATGTAGCAGCCGCGAGTTGTTGTTCCCAGCTGTTGTGGATTTCATACACCTTGAAAGACTTTGGTGAGGAGTGCACCCAAATCCCACTTCTTTGTGATAGCACCAGTGCCATAAGCGTAGCGAAAAACCTAGTGCTTCATTCCAGAACCAAACACATAGAGGTGAGGTATCATTTCTTGAGAGACAATGTGGAGAAAGGGACCATTGTGTTGAGCCATGTCCCTACCCAAGATCAGCTTGGAGACAACTTTACAAAGCCTCTCGACCAAGCTACATTTGTGCGCTTGCAGGGGGAACTTGGGGTTTGTTGCCCTTTCTAGTTGATTCTTGGGGGTTTTACTTTTGTACCATATGTATCATACTATGTTTTCCTTTGATGTATATACATGCTTTGCTTGATGTATAAACAATGGTAGGATAGCCATCTTGTTATATGTCATGTTGCATTTGTATCATATTGCATTTTAGGGTGATGAGCTTCTTTCATATGCCTTATTTGAGTCTCTTTGGCTATTTGTGAGATATTTGTCATATGTGTGGAGAAATGGCTATGCGAGGCTATGCTCTTAGATTATTTGAGATATATGTGTTGTGAGATATCCCTTTTTGAATCAAATGCTAATCTTGACTAAATTTGATGAAATGTGCTCCACTCATGTGTAGTAGTGTATCCATGTCACTTTTTGGTCTAAATGTGCCTTTCATGCTTAGATTGTGCTTGGATGTTGCTTTCTTGCATTTGGGCCAAAGGCCGATATCATTGTGAATGTTTAGCCTATGTTGCATTCATGGAGGAGCATAAGCTTCTTTTTGCCGCAAAGGCACTTAATGTACTATGACATGAATTAATCTTGAAAAGAAGTGTGTATGCTTGAAAAACTGATCCATCCATCATGTTTATGCTTAAAATGTCTTATCTTTCACACATGGGTGCAAAACATGTTGCATGATATTCACCAATGGAGAAGTCTCCCTGAAGTGGACACATGGCTCATGAGCTTTAACATGACATGCTTTGCTTTATGGGTGTTTGCAATGATCTCTTGTTGAGAATTTGATATCCTTGTATGATCTCTGGATGATATGCATGTTTTTGGCTAGAATATGACATGGATAGGCCTTTAAATTTGAAGTGAGCCATCTTTTGATAAAACTGCTCAAATCTGAAAATTTGCTTTGTCACATGCCTATATTTCCATATATTACTTGTGGCAATGCTTTGACTATGTTATGATCCATATGTGTGCTCTTTGTCTCATTTCTAGCCTTTGACACTAGATTTGACCTATTTGAGAAGCTCATGTAGATGTTTATATGCTTTGTTTTACATTCATGCATTTTCACCTTGATCCATACATTGTCAATAAGGGGGAGAAGAGGTGAGCTTAATGAAAAATTCAGAGGTGAGCTTAATGAAAAATTCAGAAAATCTTTGCATCCACATGTTCAGGGGGAGCTTGCATTTGTTCAGGGGGAGTTTTCTTGCTGTTTTCAGTGTGGAGTTTGTTCTTTGCTCGGCTTGTGACCTTTCTTTGCCTTTCTTTGGTTTTGGTCATGAGTTGAGCTTCTTTGTTTTTCTTTATTTTTACTCTCTTTCTCTGATTTTCATTTCGCGTTGTGTGTTGTCAATGCACTCATCAAGGGGGAGATTGAGGACCAGGAGCGTCCCGGTGGTCGATGGATGACCGCTCCTCAGTGATGAGTGATTGACAACGGGTGTTGGACTGACTCTTGGCTCAGTGCGCAGGTGTAGGCTGTGGCCTAGTTCGTGTTGTTGCAGGTGAAGAATGGGTGCGAAAGGTCTTCAGCCTTGAGGGGCCTCCGGGAGATGGAGAGTTTATTAGGCTCGGTTCGAGGGACCCGGTGGACAGTGGGATTAGGTGCGGGCCACATGGTGGTGAGACGAGAAAGACGAAGTCGTGGACGATCGAGCCGGTGCACGGTAGCGGTCGAGTCAAGAGACTTGGCGGGAGGCCGAGCTGAGCACGCGGGGTTTGGTGGTTTGCCCACAACACCATCGGAGGACGGTTTCTTGGTTTGGGCCTCAAAACCAAGTCCGAAGGCCCAACGCCACGGAGACGGGATCCGGGCGTGTCGGGAAGCTTCGAAGCGGAGGACACGCGGCGGGATCGCATGGCTTGCGTCGGGAGGGCGCGGGGTGCGGCGAAGGTGTGGCCGTCCGATGGCAAGACCCACAAACATTACATAAATTCCCCTGTGTGGGTTGTATCACCAGTAGTTGAGTTAGGGGTAGTCGAGTCATTTACCACACCGGCGGGACCCGATATATAAGCCATGAGTGTGAGTGGATGGCTCCCTCTCTCCGCGACTTAGGGTTTCATCCCCCCCCCATTTATTTCCCATTTTCCTGAGACATTTTCTTCTCCATTTTCTCTAGGCTAGCATGAGAGCTTCATGAGAGATTTGTTGAGAGGGATGGATGCTAGGGCGGCATGCTAGACCTTGTGAATCTTTCCTGGTTTGTATAGAAGATTCGGCGTTGTGAATTTTGTGGTCTTTTTCGTGCTTGTTTTTGGTGCCTTTGTTCTTGGTGTGGTTCCATGGATTTGACTGGGTCTCTCCTCGGATTTCTTTGAGGGAAACATGGATGGATGTCTTGTGCATCTTTGTGATTGATCTTGTGCCCTCAAACGCTGGGAAACCACTTCGATTCAAGGATTTTCGTTCGGAGCTCTAGCTTTTGGTGGTGTTCAAAGGATCCGCGATTCCCGGTGATTCAGGAAGTTAGGAGGCGAAATTTTTGGGGTATAGCATCCTTGGTTGATGCTTTTCATGTCCCCAAACTCTTGTCTCAACAGCTTCTAGCGTTTGGGAGATCCGGTGATGGATTGGAGGTGTTGACCTTCGAGGTCGAGCAGTTTTCTGCTCTATCGCGAGCATGTGGCGGACGGTCCGCGGCTTGGCTGTTCGTCGTGTGTTCTTCGTGTTCTTGCTCGCCTTCGTTTTTGATCCGTTGTGTTTTCGAGTTTTGGTTGGGCGAGGTTTCGGATGGTCCGCGTGTGCCGGGCGGACAGTCCGCGGGTGCCTAGCGGACAGTCAGTGTGCTCCCCGCGGACGGTCCGTTTTTCGGGGTTCGCTTCTGGAGGTTCTGTTGGCTTTAACGGACAGTCTGCGTCCCAGGACGGACGGTCCGCGGTACCTGTGCGGACAGCCCGCCGTACATTGGCGGACAGTCCGCGTGACTCGTGCGGACAGTCCGCCCCTCCTGGCCGGACGGTCTGCCAGAGCCTGGCTGCTTTGTTCCTTGGTTCGATTCCTCCCTCCTTCTTTCGTGCTTCTGCGTGTGCTTTAAGGAATCGTTCCTAAGACTTAAGGTTGATCCATAACCTTTTTGTCTTGGCGGTTGGTGTGTGATTCCATCCATCGCTCGTGTGTGACCGGGATTTGTCTAGGGTATAGGCCGGGTTCTTTGAGAAGAATTTTTACCGGCTCCTATTCACTCCCCCCCTCTCTAGTCGCCATCCGATCCTTTATGTTGTCTAGATGGCGTTCATCAATCAACCCGTGGAAGAACCGGAGAAATCACTAAGGGATTACGCTAGCCCTTGATGTGAAGACATAAGAGTACAAGAGTCGGATTCGAAGCTCGAAGCGACCAAGTATGAAATTAAATCCAAGATCATCGAGATGGTGGCGGCAAACCCGTTTGAAGGGATGGTTACAGAGAACCCATATAGACACATAAGACATTTCACGACGCTATGCAACACGGTGCGTCAAGGAGTTCTCGATGAATGGTTCAAATGGAATCTCTTTCCCTACTCACTTGCCGGTAATGCAAAGACATGGTACTCGTTTGCGTCCTTTGAAGTTGAAGGCAATTGGAACAAGTTGACAAAGAACTTTTGCGAGAAGTTCTTTCCAATTAGCAAGGTTCAACATCTAAGGAGGTAAGTGATCACTTTCATGCAAGGAGAAGAGGAAGGGGTAGACCAAGCTTAGGATAGGTTTAATGAGTTAATCGAACAAGGACCAAGACTCGGCTTCTCCGGTGACGTACTCTTGCATACATTTTTCTTTTCCCTAAGCGCTAGTTGCATGCAACACATCCAAATGTGTGCAGGTGGGGATCTCATGGAGAAAACACTCACGGAAGCCGCTCAACTTCTACAAAGAATTAGTAAAGCGGCTGCCATGCGAGGAGATTGGGAAACAAGACTTGCAGAAGAGCCAGAATATAATTCAAGGAAGAAGAAGTGTGCTGAATTTTCTAAAGAGCCAACCCCGAAAGTCACAAAGGAGGAGCCAATCCCGGAAAAGTTTGAAGAAGAACACATCAAGTCAAGAACTACCCCGAGCGTTGACTTTGCCGCATCAAACGAAACAAACAAGAGAAGCATGGCAAGCGCAAAGCAACTAAGAGAGTTCAAACCAATGGATTCAGTTCCAATCGATTACGGAGAAGTATTCAACAAGAGAAGACCGTTCCCTAATCAAAAGGGGATGGCGAGAGCATTGGAAGTGGATTTCCCATCGGAGAAGAAAGCGGAAGATTCATACGACCTTGAAACCACCGATGAGATCTTTCAAAAGCTGTTTGGAGATGATGAAGTGGATCCGGAACACATAGCCGAGGTGAAGAGAATCATGGGGATCAAGCCCGAAGCATCACCATACGCTCGCCTCGCCGAAGTTTACACGATAGGATCCGAAGAAGAAGAGAAGATGGCACCACGCTTGAGTTGTGAGATCAACGGAGTTCAATGCAAAGCTTTATGCGACATCAGAGCCCAAGTAAGTGTCCTATCTTCTAAAATTTACAATAAAGTTCAAGACAACAACCTAGACTTAGCTCCAACATCAACAAAATTAATTATGGGAGATGGTAGAACTATTAAACCTCTAGGTATTGCTTGCAACATGAAAGTAAAAATCTCTGGAAAATGTATACCAACCGATTTCTTTGTTATTGATGCTTACCATAGTAATCATGATCACATAATCCTAGGTAGTCCCTTTCTTAAGTTGGTTGATGCCGTGTTAGATGTTGGAGAAAGCAAAGTAACAATGAACCTTAATGGAACAAAGTACACATATAATTTTCTTCACGTATCTAAACACCCTACACCCTTTCCTCCCGAAGAAGAAGTAGAGGAGGTAGATAGTCTTTGTTTTGTTGAAACCCTTAGAGACCCGCTGCAAAGAGCGATGGAAAATCAAATTAGTAATCAACAAGATGAAGAACTAGAAGAAGCAACAAAAGGCTTAGAACCACATGATGGAAGCGTGGAGGAAGAGAAATTTGAGGACATAGGAGAAGTTAAACTCGAGGAGCCACAAGTGCCCGAGGTAGACCTTAAACCTTTGCCCAAAGGATTAAAGTACAAATTTTTGGGCCCAGACAAGACTTATACAGTCATTGTGAGCAATGAGTTGAGTCCAAAAGAGAATGAGAAGTTGCTGATTTTATTGAAAAACATAGGAAGGTGATTGGATATTCGATTAATGATCTCAAAGGTATTAGCCCAGCCTTTTACACTCATCGTATACCAATGGAAGACCAATGTAAGCCCGTAGTGGACCACCAAAGGAGGCTAACTCATGCCATGCGAGAGGTAGTAAAGAAAGAGGTCATCAAGTTACTTGATGCCGGAATCATCTACCCGGTTCCGCATAGCGAGTGGGTGAGCCCGGTACATTGTGTACTAAAGAAAGGAGGTTTAACCGTGGTGAAGAATGAGAAGAATGAATTGATACCGCAAAGAACCGTGACCGGGTGGCGGATGTGTATCGATTATCGTAAGCTTAACAAAGCGACAAAGAAAGATCACTTCCCCCTACCATTCATTGATGAGATGCTCGAGAGATTAGCGAACCACGCTTATTTTTGCTTTCTTGATGGGTACTCGGGGTTCATGCAAATTCTCATTTACCTGGACGATCAACACAAAACAACGTTTACATGCCCTTATGGAAAGTTTGCATATAGAAGGATGCCCTTCGATCTATGCAACGCTCTGGCCTCTTTTCAACGTTGCATGATGGCCGTATTCTCGGAATTCATCGAATGAATTGTCGAGGTGTTCATGGATGATTTTTCCGTTTATGGGAAGACATTCAAGGATTGCTTGGAAAACTTGGATAAGGTCCTCACGAGGTGTGCGGAGGTAGACTTGGTGTTAAATTGTCAAAAATGCCACTTCATGGTTAAGCAAGGCATAGTGCTCGGACATGTTATATCTAACAGAGGCATTGATGTGGACAAGGCTAAGGTAGAGACGGTTGAGCAACTCCCACCTCCGACGGATGTTAAGTCCTTAAGGAGCTTTCTAGGCCATGCCGGATTTTATAGAAGAATTATTAAGGACTTCTCAAAGATCACTAAGCCTTTAACGCATCTCCTTCAAAAGAATGTGGCTTTTAACTTTGATGAGAAGTGCCTAGCGGCATTCCGGACCTTGAAAAGTGCGTTGGTGAGTGCTCCCATTATTCAACCTCCAGATTGGAGCCAACCTTTTGAGATCATGTGTGACGCAAGTGACTACGCCGTAGGCGCGGTTTTGGGTCAAAGAAAGCAAGGCTGAGTTAACGCCATTTACTACGCTAGCAAAATTCTTAATGGGGCACAATTAAATTATGCCACTACGAAAAAGGGGTTGCTAGCGGTGGTATTCGCTTTCGAAAATTAAGATCTTACATCGTGAATTCGAAGGTCATTGTTTACACCGATCACGCAGCCATCAAGTATCTCTTGGCTAAGAAGGAAGCTAAACCACGTTTGATTCGTTGGATCCTTCTTCTCCAAGAATTTGATGTTGAAATTCGTGATAGAAAGGGGGTGGAGAATGTTGTGGCCGATCATTTGTCTAGGATGAATCGTGGACAAGATGAAAAAGAGCCCATAGAAGATAAGATGAGAGATGACCACCTTTATCGAGTGCTCGATAAAGACACTTGGATGATTGATATCATTCGAGCGATTCGGAAGATGCCTCTCGATCATCTAGATAAAAACTCCCAAAAGAAGATAATTTCCGAAAGTAGAAAGTACTTTTGGGATGCACCATACCTCTTCAAACTTGGCAATGATGGAGTCATGAGAGATGTGTGCCAAGAGAAGAGAGGGTAGAAATTCTGAGAAAGTGCCACTCGGCAGAGTACGGTGGACACTATAGCCATTTTCGAACCCAAGCAAAAGTATGGTCGAGCAGATTCTATTGGCCGGAGATGCATGAAGATACTAAAAGATATGTTGCATCATGCCCCGAATGCCAAAGAATCGGAAACGTCTCTCAAAGAAATTCTATGCCCTTGAATTACAATCTACAAATCGATTTATTCGATGTATGGGGTATAGACTTCATGGGGCCTTTCATAAACTCATGCGGATATGAGTATATTCTAGTCATGGTTGACTATGTATCCAAATGGGTAGAGGCTATGCCATGTCATAAAGCTTCCACGAAGGAGTCCATTACTATGATCAAAAACGTGATTTTTCCTCGTTTCGGTACACCAAGAATCTTGATAAGCGATGGAGGAACTTACTTCACCTCGAAGAATTTCAAAAAGTGCTTGTCCAAGTTGGGGATTGAACATAGGGTCTCTACGGCCTATCACCCACAAACCAACGGACAAGCGGAAACGTCAAATAGGCAATTAAAAAGCATCCTCAACAAAACCATAGAGAACAGAGGCAAGGATTGGTCAAAGAAATTAGATGAAGCTTTGTGGGCTTATCGAACGGCGTTCAAGACACGGATAGGTATGACCCCTTCTCAATTCGTCTATGGAAAGGCTTGCCACCTTCCGGTTGAGTTGGAACATAAAGCCTATTGGGCGATTAAAGAGATGAACCTTGATCTCAATGCCGTGGTGGTGAAACGAAGAATTAAAATAAGCGAGCTAGAAGAGATGAGGTTGAAAGCATATGAAAGTGCAAGCATATACAAAGAGAGAATCAAAAGGTGGTATGATAAATGATTTAAAAAGAAAGAGTTTAAAGAAGGAGATAAGGTCCTCCTCTACAATTCGAGGTTTAAAACCTTCGGAAAAGGGAAATTACAAAGCAAGTGGGACGGACCTTATGTTGTGCATTCGGTGCTCTCCAACGGAACGGTAAAAATTATGGATATAAAAGGTGATCAATTTATGGTGAATGGTCAACTACTTAAGGTTTACTATGAACTCGACGTTGTGCCCCTTCACCATGTTGATGTCTTCACCATGGAAGAAGAGCCCGAACGTCTTGCCTAGGATGAAAAACAAGGCATGGATTTTTGTAAATAGTTTTTCTTTTAATTTTCTAGAGTTTCTCGCGAAGATTTACTGGGCCAACTTTTTCCAATGGTCTAAGGAGGCGAAAAAGGGCGGTGCACGAAAACCGGACTGGCCCGGCCCCCGAGACAGGGTGGGACGGTCGACCCAGTCCGACCGGCCTGGTGGGTCCCGGCAGCAGTCGATCCTGGTTTTTTCCCGAATTGCTCCTTTTCGACTTCCTTCTTCGGTCAAAAAATTTTAAGGGAAGTTTAAAAAAGGAAAATGAGGTTCCTAGGGTTTTCCTTTTCAGACTATTTATTTGGCCGAATTGGGAGCTCGGGAATCAATCCCTTCAAACAATATTTTGCACCCACGCAGCAACCATTGTGTCCCCGAGGAGCTTAGAGTTGAAGCAAGAAGCCAAGGAACCATCGATGGAGGAGGCAAAGCGATGCGAGCTCAAGCTACCCGTCGACATCAAGAGGACCGCCCGCATCCATTCCGGAGGGCGTGTCCCGACCGGAGCTATCGCATCTCGCAACCCCGTCGAAGAAGAGAAGGTCCCTGCGCCCGTTCGAAGGTCGGCACGCATCCAAGGCATGAAGCAGAAGGACTACAAGGAGGTGTCGCCCGAGCCTAAGGACTATGGGGGTAGCGACTACTCCGATGATCGTAGCCCGAGCTCGTGGGCGGCCGCCGGAAGAGATGATAACGATCTTTACATTTGGGATGAGGTTCCTAAAGAGAAGACCCCCGAAGGCACCAACGGCGGCGTCGACGACGGCGGCAACGACAATGGTGGTGGCGACAACGGCGGTGATGACAGCAGAGACCCTGGCAATGACGACCCGTTCGGATTGCATCCGATGTGTTGTGTAGCTTGCCGTCACTCCATCGCGGATCTCTACGCAACGGTCGACGAATGTTTCCAAGCCATGGAGGCGATAAGGCAGCGTATAGAGGATTTGGAGCGTGTGGTCGAAGACGACTACAAGTTCCTTAACCGCAATGTGCACAAACTTTTTGGCATGGTAGGGAACATGAGAGGCAAGTGGCGCAATAGTTGCGGGAAGTACCACTCGGTCTAGTTTTCCCCTTATGAATTTTGTAAGATACGATGAGGACGTCGTATGTTTTTAGTGTGGGGGAGAGCTAGCTAGCTAGACATAGCTTTTGAGCTTAAAGTTTAGGTTCGGTTTAATCTTCAAGAGAGTCTTAGAGTTTAAAGAGTCTTTAGTTTTTTAGTGTGTTTTTAAATTTTTGCAAGTGTCTTAAATTAGTGTCGAGTCAAAGAAAATCAAATAAAATGAGTCTTTATATATTTTGTGTCTTGTGCGATGCTTATCTTTATTCACTTGCTTGTTTATCTTTGATTCTTGATATATGAACATAAATGTGTGGTTCAAAAACGTTTATCGTGGTTCTTAGTGGAATTACTACTACTTAAAGTACCCATACCACACTTCAATCTTGAGCTTCACATGTTAGTTGTGCTATGTGCAACGCTAAAAGTTGGAGGACTTCAATTCTGAAAATTATCTAAAAACCCTTGTAATAAAGGTTAGCAAAACCTCTTTTTCCAAGTTGAGAGTAAGAAAAAAATCCTATACAAAGCCAATTTATTTTTTTGCTCCACCATAAGTGTGATTAGCACGATGAGTTGGGCTAGGATCCTTCTCTCTTGGGAGTTTTAATTTTGAGCAATGATCATGTTCTTGTGCTTATCTGTTGTTGCTAGCCTCGTCATGCATTCGGTAATGTGACTTTCACATTGGAAGTCCCGTACATCGCCGAATGCCATACCCAACCCTATACATCTCTTTTGTACATCGCATTCCTTGAACACAACCTACTCTCAAAGTTTTGTTTCGTCTCTAGCATGATTTATTTAAAATTTCAGATTGTATGCATGCAAGAAAGAGAGGAGTTGAGAGCTTTGAAAAGTTGTCAAGACAGGGAAAAATAAAGAGAAAAGTATGAGTATGGAAAAGAAAGAAAGAAAGAAAAAATATAGAAAAGTAAAGAAAGAGAAAAATATAAGAATGATAGAATGAAAGAAAAAGAGGAGTGGCAAGAAGGATATGAGAGGGATGAATCAAGTTAAAGAAAAAAAATAAAAGTGCAAGGAGGGATGTCACGTTGTTGAGAGACGAAACTTTCACTCTTTTTCCAACCATGTGCAATCCGACAATGAGGACGTCACCGGTGCCTCGTAGTCATAATTTTCTTTTGCCCTTGCACATGTCCACCATTCTAAATCGTCTCATCCTTGATATCCCTACATATGGTAAATTCTCATGATCATTGGCTTTGAAAGGTAAACAACCATTAGAGGAAGTTCTTAGTTTGACAATATTTGTGTTTATTGCACTAGCCCTACCTATAGCTCCACTTTACATGTTATATGAGAGATTTATGGGAGGTGAGAGTTTTATAAAATTGGTTTAGGATAGCCACCTTATATGAGTGACTTGAGAGAGCTTGGAGAAAGGTTTTTGTCTAATACTTGTTGCAGGAATTTTGTTTGAAAAATCATAAAAACCCTCCGATGGAAGCAAAGAAGTAAGCATGGCTGAGATTGAAGGCTTCGAGTGAAGAGTTTCAGTTGTGGGATAAATCTTGACGTGGTAAAGATTCTAAATGCCCATGTTTATGTTTGATGATCATTACTTTATGTTTATGTATTAAAGACGAAAGGGTTGACTAACTTGTCAAGAAGGATTAGCGGTACACGATTACAACACTTTGGACGAAGTTCTTTTACAAGTACTTGCTGGAGGATGAGCAAGAGCTAAGCGTGGGGGAGATGTTGACGGTGTATTTTGGTACACCAAGCATGTTCATTACAGTTTGGCTTGGATTTGATTATGGAACTAACCCGCCACTAGGCACACTAACCATATAACAAGTTCATCTATGTGCATGCATTTGGAAGTGTTATGTTTATGTAGGAAAACATGGACATAAAGGATGGATTCGCAACGAGTTCAAAGGAGCATTTACGGAGTCTTGTTCGTGTTCATGAGCTTGATGAAATCACTTCCAATGGTGGCAAGGACCGAAGTTCTACGAAGGAACACCCCCAGGGATTGAAGCGTAAAGGACAGAACTTCATGCGCGGAGAACCTCCATCTTGGACGCGAGGATGACATCATCAAAATCATGCAAGTGGAGGGGGCAAAGTGCATAATCATCTGAGGACCCACGGGAGCGAAGGGGCGACCGAACCGGGCCGAGATGGGCCTGGGGCCGGTCGGCCCGGGCCGGCCGGCCCAGCCCACTCCGGTGGTCGGTTCGGCCCCCCTTTCCTTGCACCCGAACGATCTTCAACCTTAAAACCCTGGAGGCGCCGCCATTCGACAGGGAGAGAGTGTCGGTGTTTTAGACCGGAAACCTACTAAGGGGAGTACCCGAAGTAGATGAATGTGGCCTCGCCGAGATCGGTAACTCGAAGGAAGAGACACTTGGCACACAATTTAGATAGGTTCGTGCCACGAGGTGCGTAATACCCTATGTCCTGTATGCTGCGTAGCTCTGGAATGATTGGGTACTATTACAAGATGATGCAATCTTACGCCGTGAGATGAGATGAGGGAGAGAGGGGTCCCTACCTCGCCTTATATAGTTCGGGAGGCAGGGTTACAAGTCGGTTCAGGGAGAGAGTACTAGTCGAGTACGTCTAGGAGTCCTCCATACAGTGCGGGACATGTACAGCTTTCTAACCGAGTACTTCTCCTCTGTAGTCCTTGTTCTTCACGCCATCAGGTGCCGTGCAGCGCAAGTCGGGTAGTCCTAGGGGCCCACCGAGTAGTTGGTCCTGGTACCCACCGAGGTAGTGGGCCCAGGGAGGTCCATACGACAAGCCCCCGAGTACTTTGTAGTCGAGAAGGATAGTTTCGAGTAGTCTTGATGGCCTTAACGAGTAGTCCTCAAGCGTCCCCGAGTGCTACAAGTCAAAAGTCCTGAAGAGTAGTCGAAGCATCCCGAGGCTGGAATGTACTCCAGCTGACATCTGAACAATCCTGAAGTCTTCACGAGTAGTCCCAAGCGTCCTCGAGTGCCGCTCTTGAAGGTCTTCAACAATGCCCATGGTGTCTTGAAGCTGAAACTGATATGGAAGTGCGATTGCAAAATCGCACACCATATGGAGTAGCCCCCGAGCCTTAGGTTGAGTTGTAGACTCTGGCTGAGGGTCCATCTGAAGTTTTGCAAGAATATCCCGAAATATCCGGAGAAAAAACCGAAGGACACGTGGCACGGAGCCCCCGAGCCTTGAGTCGAGTACTTCCTCTCGAATTGAAGGGTCATCTTGTAGAATGTGTCCTAAGTTGCTCTTAAGTCTTGTCGCTCCTCAGGAAGTCGAGTAGGAGTAGCCGAGCCCCCGAGGTGAGGCACGTCGACTAGTAGAAGTTGAAAGGTCACGCGCCGCCACTGAGTCAGCCGAGCGCAGACTTATCCATCCGGTCGTTGGAGGGGACGAGTTGACTTACAAATAATAGCCAAAAACCTTAGGGTTTTTCACCCTACGCAGTTGCAGCCATTCCTAGCAGATCTAGCCAGGAATCACCACTGGTGCGCACCGCTGCTATTCAATAGAGCGTAGATCCAAGTGCGCCGCCGTAGGAAGCCACCACTGTAGCCCCCGAGCGAATGCGCGTGAAGACACCGTGCACCTGGAGAATGAAGCCTTCACCGTCGAAGACCACGAAGGCCGCCGGTGGGAAGAAGAGGGCCCGTGAAGAGGCCGCCGGATCTGCTGCGGGGATATCGCCGCCGGTGTCTCCGCCGTGGCCAGATCCAAATCGCGGGTGGAAAAAGTCCAAGGCCAAGACCGAAGACCTACTGGCCCTTCTCAACAGTGGGTTCCTGCGGGAGAAAGAGGTGGACATGTAAAGAGCCGCTGCAGGGGATCCGTACCCCATGGAGAAGAACCCGGACGAGATCCCGATGTTCATCCGGTTCGCGGAGCGTGGACTGTCCCTCCCTGCCAGCAACTTCTTCAAAGGGTTGCTGGGGTACTACGGCATCGAGTACCTCAACCTCAACCCCAACGGTATCTTCCACACCGCTGTTTTTGTACATTTTTGCGAAGCCTTCTTGGGGATCAAGCCCCATTGGATCTTGTTCCGGAACTTCTTCCGGGTGAAGCCTCAACCCAGTGCCAGCAATCCCCGAGTAGTCGGAGGAGCGGGGATCCAAATGAGGGAGGACGTGGCAGAGCAGTACCTCTCCTACAAGTTGATTGATTCCAATCAAGATTGGAAAGCGAAGTGGTTCTACGTCACGAACCACCACTCGGAGCTGCCGAAGCCAAGCAGGAAGCAGCCCAAGCACCGGCCGTGGTGGAACTCAGAGCCGACGATGCAAGAAGGTCTTCAGTTACCTGAGCTGTTGGCGAAGATCAAGGCACTGAGGGAAGCCGGGCTGAGGGCCGAACATGTGGCCTTCAGCTTCATGAAGCGAAGGGTGCAGCCGTTAATGGCTCGCGACACCCTAGGGTACGAGTACACCAGCGACGACGACACGTCGCGGATGCCTGGAGATGAAGTCGACGACGACGACATTGTTGATAGGCTAGCCAGGATCTTCAAAGATATGTCGGCGTACACACCGTGCCCAGTACCAGAGTACTCCGCCGCGTGCCCACCAAAGGATGTCAGTAGCCACATCCGTTGTTGAGTACTCATTACGTAAGAGTAGTCGCACTGATGTGTTGTGCTTCTTGCAGGATGACTTGGAGAAGTTCTTCTCCGAGCCGGTGTCGCCTCCTCAGCTGGTCGAGGTCCCAGAGGAAGGGAAGGCCCAGGCAAAGGACCGGCGCGAAGTTGGCGAGGGAGACGACACAGTCGTCGTTGAAGACACGTCCGATGAGGACGACAATGAGGAGACGCTCCAAGACCGCTTCCAGCTGCGGTCGCGGTTCAGCCGCCCTGGATTGCCGCACATACCTCTCGTTCAGGATCCGCCGGCTAGCCTAGAGGCTAGTCTGCCCGCGCCGCCGAGGAAGCCGCGCAATGTGGCCCGCAAGCGCGTGGCCAAGAAGTTGAAGGTCACGGAGACCACATCCCGAGAGGTAAGCCATCTTGAATAAGGTAGTCGAGTACTGATGTCTCGAGTTTGTGTGTTGACGAGGAAGTTTCCTTGCTTGCAGGAGATGCCACCTTCCGACCCCGTTGAGCAGGGCGACGAAGGCGACTGGGACACAGTGGGGGAGGCAGCTGGGGGTAGTCGTAGCCCAGCCCCCACCGTAGAAGAGCTCTTGGCGCAGATGGAGGGCCAGCCCCCTATAGGCAGCGGCTACAGAGGCGCAGGAGGAGGCGCCTGCCGAGGCGGGACTGGTCGACATCGCCAGTATCCTCGGCGCCCCAACCGTGACGGTGGTCCGGTCGAGCTTGTAAGTACTGATCCTTCCCGAGTGGTACGTTGGATGTGGTAGTCGAACTTGATTGACAACTGGCTTGTGTACTCTGCAGGAAATCGACGGACTTGTCCCGGGCGGGGGATGAACCCGCCACAGCGGTGGCGGAAGAGGAAGCCGCGCCGCCCACTTAGGAGTCCGCTCCCGCCCCTCAGGCAGAGCCCGAGGCGTCGGCCGCTGAGGCTACGTTGCCTGAGGCCAGCGTCATTGAAGGTGAGTACTCTCTCAGGTGCAATTAGCCCCGAAAAGTAGTCGTAGTCATCAGGTATGACTGATACACTTGTCCTCTTGTCGACAGGTGCTGAGGCCGAGGGAAGCGATATCCCTTCGGCGGTGCCTGTTGAGGATGTGGCACCGGAGACTCAGGAGGCTGCCGGAGAAGCCCCCGAGCCGATGCTGGTGACCGTTTAAGAAGCCGCCGCGAGGACTGGAGAGGAGGGCGACAACGTGCTGCCAAAACCCACTCTGGAGGTGGTCGTTCGCTCGCTAGAGATCCAGGATGCGAAGCCAATCCGCTCGGCGCCAATGTCCGAAGCCGCGACGAGTAGTCGTGGCGGGCTCGAGTTGTTGGCGGACGATCTTGTCGACCCGGCAACTGTGGCTCGGCACCTGGAGGCGGTGCGCCAGGCCGAGCAATGGATGAAGGTGAGTAGTCGAAACCCTTGAGTAGTCAATCCTTTAATGTTGAGTACCCATTTGACATGTGTTGTCTGTGCAAGACGTCGCAGAGAGGTCCCGCCAGAAGTCTGAGATGCTTCAAGGATACGGCGACGCGGTGCTCCGGGCCGAGACATTGGAGGAGCAACTCGTGAAGTCCCGGAAGCACGCCGCCATGATGCAGTCGAAGCTGGACACCGCCTTTGCCAAGTATCACAATGATGTCCAAGAGATGCAGGCGAAGAGCGATGATCTGGTGCGGAAGAACAAGTCTCTCCGCAACAAAAATAAAGGTACACCATTGTCTTGTTGAGTACTTATTGGAAGTACCTTGAAGTAGTCTGACCCACTTTTGCTTTGTTGATTGCAGAGCTTGAGACCCGAGTAGATCAGCTGAAGGCTTCAGAAACTGATCTAAAGAACCTCTTCTACCGAGAGCAGGAGGCCCGCCAGGTACTGGAGTACGATTATAAGGAGCTTGCTTATGAGTGTGACAAGCACATGGAGCTTCGTATTGCATCAGATCGTGACCTCGTCAATTGCTACAAATCCTTGCAGAAGATGAACGAGGACTGCGAGAAGCTGCGGGCTCAGCTCAAAGAACTCGAGGAAGCTGCGCTCCCCATCGCGAGGCTGCTGGTGCCTCACCCTGGCGGTCCGAAGATAGCACTACTGGTGGACCGGCTGAGGGAAGCCCCCAGCCGCCTGGCGACCTACGTGAAGCACTTGGCGAAGTCGATCCCGAACCAGGTGCTGGCCTTCATGAAGTCGTACTTCCCAAAAGCTCCTGTGGACGTAGTCACCGGCGGGCTAGCCTCCAACTGCACAGACGAGCAGTACGCGGAGTTGCTGGAGCAGATGGCGCCCATTGCTGAACAAGTCGCTGAGAAACTCAATCTCCAGTAGTCCTGTAATAGTTAGCTCGTAGCAGTCGTTGAACATAAACAATTGTAATGAAATTGTTTAAGTATGAATGAAGAAAACTTCCATGAATGAGTACTCGTTATCGCGATCTGTGAGTGCAGAGTCCCATCATGGAGTCGCGAGTAGTCGTACTCGCCAGTAGTCCCGTTGAGGGAAGAAGACAGTAAAGTAGTTGATGGATAATCAAACTTTATTACTGAAGAAGTACACCTGGATGGCCAGGGCTGTTGGTACAGAGTAGTCGCCAGGACCCGGAGGCCGCCTACGGCTAAGTAGTGCTAGGGCGTGTAGCCGCTTACAGCAGTAGATCCGTTAGTAGCCGTGTAGGCTGGATCTAGAAATACATGGTCTCTCAGTAGACCGCTGCTAGAGTCCTTTGTCGCTCGTCGCAGCCCAGGATTCGTAGGTAGCCGCACGGGCTGGATCCTAGAGAGGAGTAGTCCAGAGACTGGTGCCTGGACCCGGAGGCCGCTTACAGCGAAGGGGTCTTGATGTAGTCGTGTAGACTTGAGCCCCCAGGGTAGTCATGTAGACTAGGCGTAGAACCGGCAGAGTTGGTCGATGTTCCACGAGTTGTTGACGTCTTCGCCTTCAAGTGTCTGGAGGCAGTAGGAGCCCGGTCCGGTCACCTTTGAAACTGTGAAAGGACCTTCCCAGGGCGAGCTGAGCTTGTGTAGTCCTTCCGTGTTCTAGATGCGATGGATGACGAGATCACCAACGCTGTAGGAGCGTTCCTTGACGTTGCGATCATGGAAGCGTCGGATACCCTCCAGGTACCTTGCTGATTGGACGAGGGCGGCACAGCGAGCTTCTTCGAGTCCGTCGATGTCAACTCGTCTGTTGTCTTCGGAGACGCCTTCGTCGTAGTGCTCCACTGCTGGTGAGTCCCACATGACATTAGCAGGGAGGATTGCTTCGGAGCCGTTGACCAGGAAATAAGGAGATTGTCCCGTTGGCTTGGAGGGCTAAGTACGTAGCCCCCAGAGAGCATTGGGTAGTTCCTTGATCCACTTGCCTCCTTTGGAGTTGGCGGCGTCGTGTAGCCACTTTTTGAGAGCGTCGAGCACCATCCCATTGGCGTGCTCGACTTGTCCGTTGGCCCTAGGATGGGCGACTGAGACATATCGGACGTCGACCCCGCTGTTCTCGCAGTACTCCCAGAACTGGTGATTGTTGAAGTTGGAGCCCAGGTCTGTGATGATGCGATGGGGTAGTCCGTAGCGATGTACAAGTTCATCCAGGAAGTCGAGTACTCTGTCAGCCTTGGGGCATGTGACCGGCTTGACCTCGATCCACTTGGTGAACTTGTCGATGGCCACCAGTACTCTGTTGAATCCACCTGGCGCAGTTGGTAGTGGCCCAATCATGTCGAGCCCCCAACAGGCGAAAGGCCAGGTTGGCGGTATCGTGACTAGCTTGTAGGTTGGGACGTGTTGCTGCTTGGCAAAGTATTGGCACCCTTGGCACCTTCTAACGAGTTCTTCGGCGTCGCCCAGAGCTGTGGGCCAATAGAAAGCTCGTCGGAAGGCCTTGCTGACCAGCGTCCGGCAGGACGCGTGGTTGCCGCAGACACCTTTGTGGATCTCCTCCAAGATGTCCTTGCCTTCTTGTCTGGGAACGCACTTCATGAGTACTCCGGAAGATGCACCCCTCCTGTAGAGCTTGTCTCCGACGAGGACGTAGGACTTGGCGCGGCGGATGAGTTGCTCGGCCAAGTTCTTGTATGAGGGAACCTTCTACTCGCTGAGGTAGCCGATGAAGGGCTACCTCCAGTCCACGTCGATCATCATGACCTCCTGGCCAGCCGGGGGATGCGCTGGGGCAGTGGTCGGTGGCGCCGGCTCCGGGATGGATGGCACATGAAGCTCGTGGACGAAGACACCTGCTGGTACTTGAGCACGAGTGGAGCCAAGCTTCGACAGGACGTCCGCTACAACGTTGTTGTCGCGGACGACGTGGTGGAACTCGAGACCATAGAACTTGTTCTCGAGCTTGCGGACTTCTAGGCAGTAGGCGTCCATGTTCTCCTTGTTGCGGTCCTAGACTTGTTGACTTGGTTGATGACCACTGCGGAATCGCCGTAGACTAGTAGCTGCTTGATGCCCAGTGAAGCCGCGAGACGGAGCCCGTGTAGCAGAGCTTCGTACTCGGCTTCGTTGTTTGAGACCTTCCAGAAGATCTACAGGACGTACTTGAGTTGTTCGCCTGTTGGAGAGATCAAGAGTACTCATGCACCTGCGCCCTCGAGGTTGAGTGAGCCGTCGAAGTACATCACCTAATGCTCTGGGTGCTCGGTTGGATTAGGTAGCTGATTCTCTCGCCACTCCGCCATGAAGTCGACTAGTGCCTGCGACATGATGGCTGTGCGTGGCTTGAAGTCGATGTTGAGGGCGCCGAGTTCGGCTGCCCACTTGGAGATTCATCCAGTAGCATCTTGGTTCCGCAGGATGTCGCCGAGCGGGTAGTCGGTGACGACGGAGATCGAGTACTCATGGAAGTAGTGTCGTATCTTCCGCGAGGTGATGAGCACTGCGTACAGAAGCTTCTGTACGGGCTGGTATTGTGCCTTGGATTATGACAAGACCTCGCTGACGAAGTAGACTGGTCGCTGGACTGGGTAGGCGTGGCCGTCTTCCTGCCGCTCGACGATGATGGCAGTACTGACCACGTGAGTAGTCGCAGTGAGGTAGAGCAGTAGCCGCTCGCCCTTGCGAGGAGCCGTGAGGACTGGTGGCTTCGATAGGAAGTCCTTGAGCTGGGCAAGGGCTTGGTCCGCCTCTGGAGTCCACACGAACTTCTCTTGGTTCTTGAGTAGTTTGAAGAAGGGGAGCCCCCGTTCTCCAAGCTTCGAGATAAATCTGTTCAGGGCCGCCATGCACCCGGTCAGCTTCTGGACGTCTTTGATGCACGTGGGAGCTTTCATGCTGGTGATGGCGGAGATCTTCTCAGGGTTGGCTTCGATGCCAGGATGGCTGATGATGAAGCCAAGTAGTTTGCCCGAAGGTACGCCGAAGACGCACTTGTTCGGGTTGAGCTTCCAGCGGTACTCGCGCAGGGATGCGAAGGTCTCTTCAAGGTCGTCTATGAGGGTACTGGAGTTTCTGGTCTTGACAATCACGTCATCCACGTAGGCTTCGATGTTCTTGTTCAGTTGCCTCTTGCAGCAGGCCTGGATAGCTCGTTGGTATGTGGCGCCGGCGTTCTTCAACCCGAAGGACATGGTCGTGTAGCAGTACACGCCAAACGGGGTGATAAACGCGGTCTTCTCCTAGTCTTCTTCCTTGATCTCGATCTGGTGGTACCTGGAGTAGCAGTCGAGGAAGCAGAGTAGGTCGCAACTCGCCGTGGAGTCGATGACTTGGTCAATCCGCGGCAACCCGAAAGGGTCCTTGGGGCAGTGCTTGTTGAGGTCGGTGTAGTCGACGCACATCCTCCACTCGTTCGAGTTCTTCTTGCGGACGAGACGGGGTTGGCGAGCCACTCAGGATGGAAGACTTCTCTGATGAAGCCAGCCGCGAGTAGTTTGGCGAGTTCCTTTTTGATGGCGTCCCGTCTGTTGTCGGCGAAGCGGCGGAGGTGTTGTCGCTTCGGGGTAGCTTTAGGATCGACGTTGAGGGAATGCTCGATCAACTCCCTGGGCACCCCTAGCATGTCCGCTGGCTTCCACGCGAAGATGTCGCGGTTAGCCCGGAGGAAGTTGATGAGCGTGTCTTCCTATTTGGGGTCGAGACCCGCCCCGATGGTGGTGGTCTTGCTGTTGTCGCCTGTCCCAAGGTCGATTGTCTTGACCAGAACCCCCTCAGGTGGCTAAGGCTTGTTTCCTTTGTCCGACTTCTCTGGGATGTCGAGTTCACTTGTGGCAAGCTTCTTCGATGCAGCGTAGATCTCCATCATTGTGTTGGGTACTTGATTTGTGGAGGCAATCTCCACAGCTTCCGTGTCGCAGTTGTGCGAGATCTTCAAGTCCCCTTGCAGTGAGAGTACACCTGCTGGAGTTGGCATCTTGAGTACCAAGTAGGTGTAGTGGGGTACCGCCATGAACTTGGCGATAGCCGGTCTGCCGAGGATGGCATGGTAGGACGTCTCGAAGTCCGCGAATTCGAACTTGACGTACTCGGTATGATAGTTGTCCCGAGATTCCCCAAAGGTAACTGGCAGGACCACTGAGCCCAGTGGGATAGCCGCATTCCCGGGGACGATGCCATAGAAAGGCGAGGTACTCTTGGTGAGCATGTGGGTGATGTCGAGCTTCATCTTCTTCAAGGCCTTGGTGAAAAGGACGTTGAGCCTGCTTCCACCATCGATGAGGACCTTGTTGACCCTGGAGCCCGCGACCACCGGCTTCAGGACGAGAGGAAACTGCCCTGGTTCGGAGAAGCTAGTCCACTGATCCACGCGAGAGAAAGTAATGGGTACCTCCGACCACCTGAGAGGGGTCGGAATCGCTGGTTCAATGCTCATGACTTCTCGACGGGTAGCCTTTTGTTCCCATCTGCTGGGTAGTCCACCGAAGAGGAAATTGACCGTCTTGTCGGGTTCCTGGAAGTCGCCATTGCCGTCGTCGTTCTTCTTCTTGCCTTTCTTGTCGTGAGGATGCAGTGGCTCTGGAGTACCCTTGAGTGCTCGCCTGAGTTGGTAGCACTGCTCGGTGGTGTGGTTGCCGTCCAGATGCCACGGGAACTTCTCTTTCAACAACTCTTTGAAGCCGCCAGAGGTCTTCTTCGAGTTCTCCTTCACAGGGCGCTGGATAGCCGCGACAGTGTTGTCTGGCTTGCGCTTGTGGTTGGGACCCGAGTAGTTGTTGTTGTTGCGACCGCCTTGGTTCCCGTTATTGCCGCTGCCACCACCTGTGTTCTGTTTGCTCTTACCACGGATGGCATCGTACTTGGCATTGGCTTTGTCTTCTTCATCCGCCCAGGAGGTGATCATATCCTTAAGATGAGTGATGGACCTGGGGCGGCGTCGACCGAAGTCTTCGAAGGTGCGATGGTGGTAGAGACCATCTTGGAAGAGGTCGATGACCTCCTTGTCGGTGACGTTGACTACGGTGGCGCGCTTGTCGAAGAAGCACCGCATGTACTTGCGAAGGGTCTCGCCCTGTTCCTGCTTCACCATAGCCAGGTCCATGCGAGTACCAGATCGACCCATAGCGCCCGCGCAGTTGCTGGTGAATTGCTCCTTCAGCTGGTCCCACTTGTCGATCGAGTGCTTGTCCAGCGACTCGAGCCATGTGAGCGGGGCTTGGTCCAGGCAGAAGGGGAAGTAGAGGCACTTGGTGTCGTTGTTGCCACCAGCGTTCTCGATGGAGAGGGCGTAGCACCTGAGCCACTGGATGGGGTCTTGCTTTGCGTCGTACTTGGTGATTCCTAGAGGTTTGAACTTGTCCGGGAGGAGTAGGTTGCGAAGCCGAGAAGAGAAGGCGGGGAAGCCGTCGTTGTCGCCTACGGTGGCGGACTTCTTCCGTTGCAGTTCTTCACTCTTCTGGCGGGCGTCGTAGCCGCCTTGTGAGGCTCCGGAGGCGTGGCTGTTCGCGTGGCCTCGGCCGCCGCGATCGCCTCCTCCACCGGCCCTCCTGTTGGCCCCATGCTTGGAGCTTCCGCCGTCGCTGCCTCCGCTGCCAGGGTCGCGGTGGGGGATGATCTCGCGATCGCCGGCAGCAGCTGCGGCGCTGTTGCCAGCTTGTGAGGGTCCGCCGGCGTTTACACGAGTACGGTTGGGCTGAGCCGGCAGCTCGGCTCGAGTACGGTTACGGCCGAGGTCCGCATTGCGACTTGTAGCTTCGTTGTCGCGGTTTCTGGTGGGGGCGGCTGGTTGACCCTGTTGTCGACTCGCATGAAGTAAGCGTCTTCTGCAAGCTTGGCAATGACTTCTCCAGCACGTATCCCCTGAGCTTGGCGTGCGATCGATGTGATCAACATGAGGCATTGCTCCGGGGTGGTGTGTACCCTGCTCTCGACTTGTTCGAGGGCCTCTACAAGGTTGCGGATGGGGAGGTTGTCTCGGAGACGCCGGCGCCGTTCGTTCCGCTTTCTGTTACGCTCACATCAAGCGTCCCTGTTGGCGTCGGTCTCATCCGCGGGTGCTTCAGCAGACAGCTCGTCTGCGGAGATGTCTTTAAGGTACCGGTCCTGTGCCGTCCCCGAAGGTCCTGGCGTGTTGCCGGCAGCCATGAAGACTTGGCGATTGGGGTTGCCAAGACTGGAGTCAGAGCTCGCCACCTCAGTTGGAGTGTACTCCTCAGCTCGAGCAAGTGGTGTTCCCTCTTGGAAGGGAAGCGAGTCGAGGTAGGCGACGTAGCGTGAGTCTCCGCTTATCAGGTCGGCGGGCTTGCGATCTGGCCAGTAGATGAATCTCCCAGCGGGTGTGGATGTTATAACCAGCCCAGAAGCCGGCCCTGATAAGGGTTGCTCATTAGAGTTGTCCTCGGACTCGGGATCCTCAGGGTCCGACCCAAAGTCGAACTCGTACGCAGAGTCCAAGTAGAAGCCGAAGAGGGGGTTGGAGTCTGAGGCGCGGCCGGGGGCGGTGTCGGAGTTCGAGTTGCACTCGGGTACGGGCTCCTTACGGCCCGGCGTGTAGACGGAGCCTCCGTGCGGGCCCTGCTGAGGTTGCGGGGGCCACATGTGGAGCGCTCGCGGGGTGGGGAAACCACATGCGATGGCTGAGTAGCCGGCTCGCATGTGATAGCCCACGGGGACGTCGAGTTCGAGTTGGAGGCGGATCCGAGCTCGAAGTCGGCGTGTTAGTCGAAAAGAGGAATTTCGCCGAACTTGCCGGTGAGTTCGCCCGTGGCTACTTCGGGAAGCGTCACGAAGTCGGTCTCCGGGTTGGGCAGCATGGTTAGCTGGCGTTAGAAAGATCCAGTGCCGTCAGCAGTGCAGACCCAGGTGCCGAAGACGAAGGTGTCGCCGTGGTTGAAGGCGATGGTTGGCTTGATGAAGACGGGAGCCGTCGAGTTCGCCATGTGATCTCGGGCAAGAGCCCCTACCCGGCGCGCCAGCTGTCGGTGTTTTAGATTGGCAACCTACTAAGGGGAGTACCCGAAGTAGATGAATGTGGCCTCGCCGAGATCGGTAACTCAAAGGAAGAGACACGTGGCACACAATTTAGACAGGTTTGGGCCGCGAGGTGCGTAATACCCTATGTCCTTTATGCTGCATAGCTCTGGATTGATTGGGTACGATTACAAGACGATGCAATCTTACGTCGTGAGATGAGATGAGGGAGAGAGGGGTCCCTGCCTCGCCTTATATAGTCCGGGAGGCAGGGTTACAAGTCGTTCAGGGAGAGAGTACTAGTCGACTACGTCTAGGAGTCCTCCATACAGTGCAGGACATGTACAGCTTCCTAACCGAGTACTTCTCCTCTGTAGTCCTTGTGCTTTATGCCATCAGGTGCCGTGCAGCGCAAGTCGGGTAGTCCCAGGGGCCCACCGAGTAGTCGGTCCTGGTACCCACCGAGGTAGTGGGCCCACGGAGGTCCATACGACAGAGAGCCATTCGCACTAGGAAGCCATCCACAAGCTAGAGAGAGGAGGGAGATCTCCGTAGGGAGATCGTCCACCTCGAAGGAAGCACCCACAAGTGGAGCAGAAGGAAGACACCGTCGGAACGGAAACCATGATCAACGGTGCTATGTCTAGCACCTTGATGGGGTAATCTCCTTATTCGTCCATGGGTTGTAATCAATCTTGAGATGTAATCGTACTTTGTCGGATTATCTATCTATCATCTTGTGTTGAATATACTTTAATGCTTAAGGTTAGCTACCATGCCGTAAAGGGAGTAGAGCTCCAATGCTTCCTTGGATCCATTCAATACGCCGTGTCCATCATAGGTCTAGTCACGAATACCTTCGCGTATTGACAGAACGAGAGGAGGGAAAGGGCGAAACCGTGGTCACAACCCCTGATAGATTAAATTGGTTTTCATGTCTTTAAGCGATTGCATGATCTGGTATCATAGACCCATGGGCGAGTGTCTCCTATCTTGATAGCTTGATCATTCTCTCTAGTGTAGTTTAGTTGTTTTCTAGTTTAATCATATTTAGGGTTTGAGTATCTAGAGTGTAAAGGTAGATCGAATGCTTGTAATCCCCTTGCTCCGCGGATTGACAAGAACCTTGGGAATCCTGTGGTGAAAAAGGTGTGGGGCCCGTACGCTTGCGGATCGTAGAGGGATACGTCTTTTATCCGTCAACAGTAACTCCATGAACTCAATGGGGAACTAGTAGAGGGGCCTTGGGAGAGTGTTTTTTCAATCTTGAGGCCTTTCCTTGGTTGAAATCTTAGGAATCCATGGAGAGAGAGGGAGGCGATTTTTGGAGGAGGGAGTCATCACCACGGGCTAGAGAAGGAAGAGAGCTGGTGAATAATGGAGGAGAGAGAAGATGGAGGGGTAAAAAGATAGATTCTTTTACTGTGGCCCCACGGGTTGCTCCTAGACTACACCAGTCAGACCGGTGACAACCCAGGTCTAGCCAGTGAAGCTTTATCGGTAGTTCCGACATGGGATCGGTAGAACCGGAGATTTTGATCATTACAACCGAGAAACCATATCGGTAGAACTAACCTAGCCTTGGAAGTTCCAATCCTTCTCTTCCATTTTTTGAGATATTGCTCCTTAAATATTCACCAGATTTTTTATAAAGCAATTTCCTTCCACTTAGTCCTCCGGAAAAAGAAAATGTGACTTAGGGTTGCCACCGCTCAGACCGGTGAGCTACACCTGTCAGACCGGTGCTCCCCTAAGTCACACTTTGAAAAACTTTTGCTTCTCACTCCATATTAAATATTAGATAAAAGATGTTGAGGTGATAATGATCCATATTTTTCCATAACTTGAAAGAATTGAGGATAATCCAATGTAAATGATAATTCTTGATTCTTCCAAGAAAGAGAGATAGATAAAGATGGATTTTTTGGACTTGAGAAAATCTTGTTAATTGTGACTAGCCATCAATCAAACAAGGGGAACCATAGTCACAACTAAGTTGATTGGGTCACAAAGACCAAGAATCAAATATTTTTCAAAATGAGCACATTTCCTACACATGCTAGTTGATTTTTCGAAAAGTATTTCCTATGTCATAAAATGCATGCATCCACTTCAAATGAATAGCTTTTCAAGTATATTTGGCTCATACCCTCAACCACAAGACACAAAGTCAAGAAAACGCAAAGGTATCAACCAAATATCTAGAGACGCACACAAAAAAATCACTTGAAGCAATTAAATGCTAAGGATGGCACACTAGCATGGTATTATGGCCTAAATGCATTACGGTATTCAATGAGGTTCAAGGAAACATACTTTGCCTTATGTCCATTTTATTTGTGCATAAATTAAATTTTGAAAAAATTGCTAGCTCTCACTTGCTCTTTTGATAGATATACTTATCAAGAGCTTGCTAAGTGATGCACAAAAGAATACGACTACGATGCCAAATCACCATTTTTCAAAAAAACACGGTTCACTCTCACTCACTGGGTCGGCACCGGTCAGACCGGTGCCAGTCATCGGTCAAACCGGTGACCCCAGTTGGTCAATCCTTTGGTGATTTTTGTCCTTCTTGTCCCTTGATTGTGTGAACACATCACTAATTTGAGGTCTGCAACAGAGACAAGGCAATGCTCTACTAGTGAGCCATTAAAAGCATCGAATGGCATGAGAGGATAAATTTTCATATAAATGTCAAAGTCACTTCCTCATGTTTCACTCATACAAGATAAGTGTCACCTGAGTGTTCACGCAGGACTAAGAGTGACTCAGACTCAATCAAAGAGCACTAGTTACTAAGATGTCATTGATTTCAAGATTTATATGAATTTGTCCTTCACATGGCCAATTGATCAAAAGTGATTTCCATGTATTCTAACCATGTGTTCAATGCATCTCTTTCAACCTGCAAGCTCAGCAAACATTTCTTGGTACCCAACACTTGTTGGGTCCTACAAAGTTAGCCATAAGGCTCTTAGGAACCCAAATGGCTCTCATGTTAGATTGAGGTGAATTAATCTCTTTCATAGCACAAGTCTTATTCTTATCATTCCTAAGCTTACGAAAATCATAATGGACAAGGTTCGATTTAGGAACGTTACCATTTGGGCAATCTTTTCCCATGTGACCCTTTTGTCGGCATTCATAGCGAATGCGGATTTTGTTCTTGTTGGTCACACCACTTCTTGCATTTTTTTGTCCATGCTTGCTTCTGAGCCTTGTTTTTGGTGAGAAGGTCATCTTTGACTTGTTTACTTGAGGGATGGCAGGCCTGGCCGGCACCGGTCTGACCGGTGGCATGCACTGGTCTGACCGGTCATGGTCAGTGCCAGCTCCGGTTGTAGTACTTGATCAAGAGTCGGCAAAGTGACCCTTCTCTCTGCACTTGTAGCACACTCTCCACTTGTTTGAGCTTCTAGGCTTCTTGGAGAGTGATTCTTGTGCCTTGTGCTTGGTTGGGCGTTGTTGTGACTTGACTTGCTCAACTTTGGTCTTTTCTTGAATTTTGTGCTTGTGGGTCTTTGTAAGTTGTTGAGGAGTTGTGCTAGTGGCGGTTGATCCCTTCTCATGCTTCTTCACCATGTCTTTACGTTTATCTTGAGAAGCTTGCACTTTGTTCTTCTCCTCCAACACATACAAGTCTTTTTGAAGCTTTTCAACCTCTTGCTTGAGTTCATCATTTTCTTTAGCAATGAGGTCATCACAAGATTCTACAAGTACATGCTCAATGCTAGATTGGCTTTCTTGAGACAAACAATCATTAGCGCAAGATAAATCAATTTGAACTTGTGAGCATGTGCTTGTGTGAGATGGAGGTTGCATAAATTTTACCGATGATAGCACAACTTCTTGGGCTATCTCTAGTGTTGCATATGAATCTACAAGCTTCTTTATAGGAACACTCAGATCCCTTGTGATCAGCTTGTAGAGCCATATGTTCACTAGTGAGCTTTGCTAGTTGAGCTTCTAGCGCATCATTAGCTTCTTCTTCTACCTTAGCTCTATATGTAAAGGATTGATATCATAATCATATTTGTTAGCCAATGATTCATACTTAAAAACCAAGGATGCGAGCTCGGATTTGAGAAGTTCAAGTTCTCTTGTCGTAGAGATTGAGGCTTCAATCTTCTGGCCCTTCGCTCCCTTGGCCTGCCTCTTCTTCTTGCTCTTCTTTTCCTTCTTGGCCATTAAGCAAGTTGTTGTGCCTTTGCCGGCACCGGTCTGACTGGTGGGTGCCACCGGTCTGACCGATCCCTGCAGAGGGACAGCGTCTTCGCTTCTTTGATCTTCTCCTTGCTTGAGAGTAGATGCTTGATGATTGGTGGATGTCGTAGAGGTTGTGTGACATATCTCCACTGGTTCATCTTCCTCATCACTCTCAACTTCATCCCATTAGGTGTGAACTATCTCAAATAGTAATTCCCAAATGAGATAAGCACCTTCACTAATTTCTTTGCTCTTTAGGATGAGATGTTTTAGTTCTCTACATACACAGCTACACAAAAGGTTAGTAGTAATGGCATTGAGTCGCTTATTCTTAATCCTTTTGCCTCTGATTTACAACATCTATTAAGTTTATGATTATGAGCGAGTCACCGTGCTTTTGTGGTCTATAGCCTGATTTGACTCTTTTCATTTCTAGTGTTCCTGGTTAGTCAATCATTATGTACTTTTGACTTTTGTTTGATGACACGGAGAATACATACATCCCACATTATATCGGCTCATCCATACTTATACAGTGTTTGATAATTTTTTTGAAATATTTGCGTAGTTTTATTGGTGTGAAGCTATCTCATAATTATTTCTTTGTTATTATGGTCTCAGATAAAAAAGAATCTCGAAAGCTTTCGGTGACCATTGATAAGTCCGTCTGGGATGCTAAGGTCTTTTTGTTCTATTACCTTATATATGCTTCACCATTTGTTTTCTTTTAAAAAATGTTGAAGTTTGGATAGCTTTCATTGTAACATTTTGTAAATATGAAGCTTTGCTCTTTTTGGAATTTTGACTGCACCATTTCACTAAACAATTATTTTTTTAGCGTGATCTTGTTTGCTATGCAGGTGCGTATCAAGTTTACATTAAAAATCATGAACAAGTCAAGAACTCTCATCATTTTATCGTCATGACTATTTTTGTGTTTGCAGATTTTGCAGCCATGGGAAGTTGGAAACAAACATCATTTATGCCATTCTATAAGTAGGTAATGCTATGTAAACAACTCAGATTTTAGTGCATGAATTCTGTTTTTTCTACTGCCACCATGACAAACGTGTTTACTTGTAAAAAATATCGAAGTATTTGATCTAAATATAGTTTTTTCAGTAAAAACTTTTCTAAAACTAGGTTTGTTAAACCCATATTTTCAAAAAGTCAATTATTCTGATAATTAGAGCATCACTGTTGTGAGATTGTCTTTTATTTGTCGGCCTTACTTGTCTGTAACTCTGTATAACAAATGTGCATCACTGATGAGATTTCCTCCGATTGCACAGCTACTGTCCAATAATTAGTGATAGTATAGTATGGATGTTATAGTTTGCAATTTTTTAGATTCACTGACACTTGACCTACTGCGAGTTTGATAGACTGGACTTGCAAAATTCAGCCTATTCCATTCTTTGTTGATAGGTTGTGATCGAAAGAAGGTGTAGGGGTGGTCTTAAAAAATGACAACTTTGAGTGATGGGGAGGGTTTCTTTGCTTTTAGCATAGTGCCTAACGGCATATCCGACAAGCCTAAGCTTCCAACTGAAATTATTCGTCATTAACCACTGTTCCTTGATTGAGCATGGTACAGCTAGTGTGACTTATTGTGATAGTTGTGACTTACTTTTATTACGTAGTACTTAGAAATTGTGATGTATTCATGTATAATGTTTCATTGAGCATGGTACAACTAGCAGTAGTTGGTAGTGAACAATATTTTTTATTCAAATGAGAAACTTGGACATCCAACAGCCAATGTTCATATTTCTTTCTCAAACAGCAAATGTTTTTGTTCTACTATTATGAAACTTCATACCTAATGTTTGCTTCATTGTACAGTATAAAGCTGAATCTACATGTCTTTTTGGTAGGTTTCTTTTTCTTCTCTGGAGCAAGATGGAGGAAATGGGTCTCGTAGAAAAGTAACAGGTTGACCAGAAGGATTTCCTACTAATATTTAGGAAAGTGATTGAGATAAAAGAAAATCTCAAACAATTTTGTAGCAGACAAGTCTTAACGGGTCTATCCGTCTTTGTTCTGAGAAAGTGATTGATAAGGAATAAAAATTCAGTCAATTTACATGGTCGGACAGAAAAAGATTAATTGTCCACCTTTCCACCACAGGATTTAGAATCTACGGTTTAGAGCAACTCCAAGAGACTAGGTATCAAGACTAGCTCAAAAATGAAAAAATCAACAAAAACAACATTCCAACAGACTAGCCAAACACCAAGCTAGCTATTCTCGTTAGCTAAAGTTGTGTCTTCGCTAGCCAAAGATGGCAAGCGCCCTCTTCTATCTATCCTTCGTGGCCCCACCACATCCCGCACAGTCCCCTCTTGCTCCCACCTACCTGGCGCAGCTGACATGTGGGCCTAGCTGTGGGATTACTAGTCATTTTAGCTAGTCTTTTGGAAAAAAGAGGAAATATAAAGGAGGAATACTAGTTAAATGTGAATTTAGCTAGTCTAATTTAGTGAGTCTCTTGAAGTTGCTCTTAAAAAATGATTGAGAGATTGTTCAAAATCAATTGTTTGATGAATAGTTAGATCCTAAAAAGAAATAGAATGAAAATATAAATAAAAAAGAAAATTAGCACCCCGCCCACCTCGGCTCCGCGGGCGTGAGGGATGGTATATATCACTTTAGCCTTCACATGCGTGGAGAGGCGCCAATCATACCCATGGAGGAGCTACCTCCTGAACCTTCACCTCCTGCTGCTAACCCTGTTTCTTCTCATACTACCCCCACTATGCATTCTCCTCAAGATCCTTCTAGAACCATGACACATCTCGTCACTACACCACCAATCATACCATCCCATCTCGCTGCACTACCGCTTCCAATAATCTTGTTCGAGGCACAACGTTGGCATCAAGCAACGGCTCTACAGGCACCATGAAGCTATCACACCTTGCCTGGAACTGCAGAGGCTCAGGTGGAAGCCTACGCAGTTCAACTATGGTACATCTCTCCCACCTACTTACCTCTATTAAAGCTCAGGTATGTTTTGTCGCAAAAACTCGTAATTCCTCAATCAATAAATCCTCTCTTAAAAATCACTTCAATCTTAATGATGCTTTTGTTGTTCCTCTCAAGGCCAATCAAGTGGTCTTTGGTTAATGTGGACTGAAAATGTTGATGTCTTTGTCTTTGATCATAACCATCATTGCATCTTTGCTTTACGTAATATAAAATCTACAAATCAACAGTATGGCTTTAGTCTGTGTTTATGGCAATCCTCACCATCGCTACACTAATGTTATATGGGATCAAGTGTTGCACTTTGTTACTCTTAATACTAATATGCCTATGTTTTGTATGGATGATTTGAATGAAATTATGCATGGCAATGAATAATTGGGTCCTCATTATGCTGATATTAATCCTATTACTGCTTTCTGTGCATATGTCAAACAATGTGGTTTCATTGATTTGGGTTACAGTGGTCCTGCTTACACTTGGACTAAAAAGTGATTCACTTTTGTTCCCACTTGTCAAAGGCTTGATCGATGTTTAGGTAATGCAGAATAGTGTCAAGCTTTTCCCTCCATAACTATCTATCACCTCCCTATGATGTACAACAGTCACTCTCCCATCTTGGCAGTTCTGAATTCTACTCGGCCTCGTCCTTATAAACCCTTTCACTTTGAAAATTGGTGGCTTATGGAACAAAATTTTTAGGAAATTGCCCAATAAAGTTGGCAACACTCCTCCACTTGTACTTACTCACATAAATTTAAGTTCCTTGCTATATATATCAGGAAATGGAGAAGGAGAAAACCAAGAAATTGTGATCTTGAGAACCTGTGTGGTTCGAGGACCGGTGGATGGTCGCTTCCTGGTGTGATGAGTGATTGACAACATGGTGTGGACTGACTCTTGGCTAAGTATTGCAGGTGCAGGTTGCGGCTTGACTGGTGTTGGTGCAGGTGAAGAACAAGCGCGAGAAGTCGTTGCCGATGAGGCCTCTAGGTGTGGAGCAGACAAGTAGGCTTGGTTCGAGAGACCCGGTGGCCAGCGGAGTCAAGTGCGGGCCGCACGGTGACAAGAACAATAGGACGAAGTCATGGACGGTTTATTGGTTAAGCCTCAAAACCAAGGTCGAGCCGGGACAATGTGGGAGCCAAGTCATGAGTGGAGATTGGCGGAGGCTACACAAAGTTCGCGGGGTTTGTGGTGGTTCACCAGAAAATCCCTGGGTTACTCGGTTGAGCCGCAAAACCGAGACCGAAGACTCAATGAGGAGGTGCAGCCACCCAGGCCGGTTCAACCGCCTAGGAGGGGCGGTCTGACCGCCGTGGTCGCAGCTGCCGAGATGCTTCGAAGCGGAGGACACGTGTCGGGATCGCAAGGCTTGCGTCGAGGCTAAGCAAGATTGTGGTCGCTGGGCATCCATGCGATGGAGAAAATTTGAAGACTTCCAAATTCGTCGTTGAGGGGCATGTATCCCTAGTTATCTAGTAATGGTAGTTTAGTCTTTTGGGTGCCTCCATATAAACACTTGAGGGGATGGATGGCAGCCAACTCTTGGAACCCTAGCTCATTTTGTTTTCCTATTTTCTCTTCCTTTTTCCTATAGTTTTTCTAGGACTATCTTGAGAGCTTCATGTGAGATCTAGCTAGACCTTGTATGAACCTTCATGGTATGTATATATGATTCAACGTGGTTCCTCAAGGATTTGTGTTGCGTCTCCCATTTGTTATCACCAAAAACTGGTACAGGAGAAAGGCTGACTTGTGGGCCGAGCTTGGTGATGAATAGCATTCGGCTGGGAAAAATCTCCTCAAAGGAATCGGTAAAGGACGCTTGCGGTCGGCAGTACGCCATCGTTCGGCAGAAGGACTATTTGCGCTTTTAAAAGGGAAGTTTTCGGGAATGCGTTGTGACGTGGCCTGATGCAAGGAAAGAACGAGTTGATGGCGTATATGAGACGGACATTGGCGGCGGAGCATTAATTTAGACATTTAATGTTGTACTCGTAGTCGACCAGGAGTCGTGTTAGGACAAGGGTATAAATATAAACCCTTGATGTATGTAATAGGTATCGAACAATTTCACAACAAACCGGCTTTACGCCAAATTCTCGAGTCCTTTAGTCGTGTCGTCGAGTTCTTCGAGGGGAATCATCGATCCGTCGACCTCTGTAAGTACCGGCAACCTTGTATCATGTGTAGTATCATGCGGTGGATTTAGACCGTGATGCAGGAAGTCTTATTACCTTGCTTAGTATCATGCGGTGGAGTTAAGCTTGGTTCAAGAGGGTTTCTTGTTAGATCATGAGCCATGCGGCGGGCTAAGATCTAGCTTGGAGCTAGTTATCGGCTCTATTATATTTGGCAAGATCTAATAGGTTCATTAAGTTACCATGTGTTGCTTTGAGTTTTTACTTTATGTTTAAATTCATGTAACACTCTTTTCCCAATTTAGATTGGTTTTGATCGGCTTTATCTTGTCCGGCGATCTTTATGTTACACGCTCATATCTTTGGCTTAATATGGCACGTGGATCACGTGTTCTTTAATAGCCGAACCCGAATCAATCTAAGTTGTCATGTGTTGCGGGTTCAAGCTTGCTAATCTTGTGTGAATCTTGAAAGAACTGAGTATCATGCGGTAGATGCAGGCTTTTGGGTTGTTTTAGAGCTAATCATCAGGTGGATTAGATTTCAATCCAACCTGATAGGTTTATCATCTTTGGCAATGTTTGTTCCTTCTCCACGGAACCCGATTCGGCTGTACAGCCGCTTTCGGTAATGCTTCCACGAGTAAAACGTGTTCATAAGTTTGTTTTAAATAATGCATGCTTTTAGCTTTCCATATTTAGATTGTATCATGCGGTGGCTTAATCTCTTTGTGGTTGGTGGTGTGATTTCAAACAAGTTGTATCATGCGGTGGATTCACTTGTTTGGTTTCATACCTGACGGGTTTGAAAGTACCTAGACATGCGGTAGACTAGTGCTTTTGGCATATGCATGCTTGTTTACTTCACATTTATAATCATGCTTTTACCTTATCTATTTTATTTGTTATTTATCTTTGAAAATCGGTCATGGATTCTGTTACTGAGATGCCAAGGGTTCTGTTACTAGGGGAACCTGATACCACACCTGCTCAAGAGAAACAGAAGGTTTTGAATGCTTTTTGGGAAACTATTGACAATGTAATGGTCAAGCATCATACTGCTTTCCTGAATATGTTCAAGCAAATGATGGTTGGAGTATTTGGCCCAGGTATGGAGAAGATGCTTAGTTGAGTATCCCCTCACAAATCTTCTGTAGAGGTTGGAGAAACTAGTTCTGCTCAACCAGCTCGAGACGCAGGTGCTCAACCGCCACTGCAAAGCCGACCAATCCAGCCACCTCCACAAAGCATTGGCAGTCAGCCAATCCAGCCGCCTCTGCAAAACAATGGAGGTCAACTAGTTCAACAACCGAACCCGTATCAGGCGATGCCCAATAGGCCTACATATGGAGACCTAGCGTTGGGTTCATCTGGGATGCCACCTAATTCTACTTACAAGATAGCCCCGGCCAATAACAGGCTGCAGAAAAATATGTATGGTGGGGGATATTCAGAAGTTATGGATTATGGCGCTATTGATGCTTTCCCAAATCCTGGGTATGGTACAGCTGCAGGAATGCAAGATGATGATATCCTGGTGCAGAAAATGGCCGATGTTATGCAAAATCAATTCGGCCTTAAACCTAAAATGCAAGGACCAGCTTATACACCTCCTTCCCAGAGTGGTACTATAGGGTGATCTTGCTGCCAAGGGTGAAGCCTCCTACAGAGTTCACAAAGTTCTCTGGGCAAGACGATACAAGCACTGTAGAGCACATTGCGCAATACTTAATGCAGCTCGGGGAAGCTTCAGTTGATGAGGCATTCAGGGTCAGATATTTTTCTTTATCGTTGATAGGCCCGGCATTCACATGGTTTACTTCTTTGCCTCCTCAATCAGTCAACACCTGGAAAGACTTGGAGCAGAAGTTCCATGCTCATTACTTTAGTGGCAGTACCGAGAAGAAGCTAATTGATCTGGCTACCTTGAAACAGAGACACAATGAAACGCCCCTGGAATTTCTCAGAAGATTCAGAGAGGTTAAGGGCATGTGCTTCTCTTTGACTCTGCCAGATGATCAATTGGCTGACATGGCTGTTGCGGGAATGTTACTAGCTATTCGGGAGAAGCTGTTCGGCATGGAGTTCGACAATTTGGGTCAGCTGTCCCAGAGGTTGTCGTTAATGAGTAATCAAGCTTAAGGATTCAAGAAAGACTCCAGGTTCACTAAGCACCATGACATAGCTGATATCTACAACCAGTTCCTCGAAAAAGCTGATCAAGTGGAGGAATTTGATGATGACGAAGAAGTGGCCGCAGCTGAGATCATGTGGGGCAAAGAGTCGTTAACTGTGAACTAGCGATGGATAAAGCAGGCCAAGGGCACGTATGACTTTGACGTGACTAAGGCTAACAAACTCTTTGAGTTCCTGGTGAAGGAAGGCCGAATCAAGTTGCCCGAGGGGCATTCTATGCTTCAGCCGGATGGAGTTAAAGAGAAACGTTACTGTGGATTTCATGACAGAAACTCTCACTCCATTTGAAGGATCGGATGGCGACTAGAGAGGGGGGGAGTGAATAGGAGCCGGTAAAAATTCTTCTCAAAGAACCCGGCCTATACCCTAGACAATTCCCGGTCACACACAAGCGATGGATCGAATCGCACACCAACTGCCAAGACAACAAGGTTATGGATCAACCTCAAGTCTTAGGAACGATTCCTTGAAGCACACGCGGAAGCACGAAAGAAGGAGGAAGGAATCGAACCAAAGAACAAAGCACTCAGGCTCTGGCGGACCGTCCGGCCGGAGAGGGGCGGACCGTCCGCACGGCCACGCGGACCGTCCGTCGCCGCCGCGGACCGTCCGCACCCACACCGCGGACCGTCCGGCCCTGAGCCGCGGACTGTCCGAAAAAGCAAACAGAACCTCCAGAGACGACCCCGAATAACGGACCGTCCGCGGGGAGCACGCGGACTGTCCACCAAGCACTCGCGGACCGTCCGCCCGTTGCTGCGTACTATCCGAAACCACTTCCAACCAAAGCTCGAAACCAAAACGGATCGAAAGCGAAGCCGAGCAAGAACACGAAGAACGTGCGAAGAACACTGTGCTCGCGGACCGTCCGCCAGGCCCTCGCGGACCGTCTGCCAGGCACGAACAGAACTGAAAACTGCTCGACCCGAAAGTCAACACTCCCAATCCATCACCAGATCTCCCAAATGGTAGAAGCTGTTGAGACAAGAGTTTGGGGCCATGAAAAGCGTCAACCAAGGATACTATACCCCAAAAATTTTGCCTCCTAACTTCCCAAATCATCGGGAATCGCGGATCCTTTGAACACCACCAAATGCTAGAGCTTCGAACAAAAATCCTTGAATCGAAGTGGTTTCCCGGTGTTTGAGGGCACAATATCAATCACAAAGATGCACTAGACATCCATCCATGTTTCCCTCAAAGAAATCCAGGGAGAAACCCACTCAAATCCGCGGAATCACGCCGAGAACAAAGGCACCAAAAACAAGCACGAAAAGAACCACGAAAAACACAACGCCGAATCTTATATACAAACCAGGAAAGATTCACAAGGTCTAGCATGCCGCCCTAGCATCCATCCCTCTCAACAAATCTCTCATGAAGCTCTCATGCTAGCCTAGAGAAAATGGAGAAGAAAATAGTCCAGGAAAAAGAGAAAGAGGAGGGGGGAAATGAAACCCTAAGTCCCGGAGAGAGAGAGCCATCCACACACACTCATGGCTTATATATCGGGTCCCGCCGGTGTGGGAAATGACTCGACTACCCCTAACTCAACTACTGGCGATACAACCCACGCAGGGGCATTTATGTAATGTTTGTGGGTCTTGCCATCGGACGGCCACGCCTTTGCCGCACCCCGCGTCCTCCCGACGCAAGCCATGCGATCCTGCTGTTAACACCAAAATTTTGTAAGGTAAGGAGTCTGACTTGTGGGTCCAACTTGGTGAGGAATCCGTCTGGCGGAAGGAAGGTTTCTTCAGATGAATTCGGCAGAAGAGTCCACGGTTGGCAATTTGCTTCCGTTCGGCAAGGAAACTGTTGCGCTGATTTTGCGGGATTGTGTGGTGACGCGGCCCGAGCGGAAGGGACGATTGGATGGATAAGTGATCGCGCTTAGAGATAAATTAGGTATCGAATCCATTCGAGGTCATGCTTAACAGGGTATAAATATGGACCCTGAATGTATCTAACAGATATTCGAAACATTCTCAATACAAACCGGCTTTACGCCAAACCCTAGAGTCCTTTGTCGTGTCGTCGAGTTCTTTGAGAGGGTTCATCGATCCGTCGACCTCCGTGAGTACCGGCAACCTTGTATCATGTCTAGTATCATGCGGTGGATTTAGATTTGATGCAAGTAGTCTTGTTATCATGCTTAGTGTCATGCGGTAGATTCAAGCTTGGTTCAAGAGGGTTTCTTGTTAGGTTATGAGCCATGCGGTGGGCTAAGATCTAGCTTGAAGCTAGTTATCGGCTCTATTGAATTTTGGCAAGATTCAATAGATTCATTAAGTTACCCCATGTTGCTTTGAGTTTTACTTTATGTTTAAATTCATGTAACACCTTTTTGCCCAATCTAGATTGATTTGGATCGGCTTTATCTCTTTTGATGATCCTTATGCGATTCAAGTTCGTACTCATACCTTTAATAGCACGTGGATCACATGTTCCCTAATAGCTGAAACCGAGTCGATCTAGGTTGTTACGTGTTGCGGGTTCGAACTTGCCAAATCTTGTATAAATCTTGAAAGAGCTGAGTATCATGCGGTAGATGCAGGTTTTCGGGTTGTTTTGGAGCTAGTCATCCAGCGGATTAGATTCCGATCCAATCTGATAGATTTATACTCTTTGGTAATGTTCGTTCCTTCTTCATGGACCCCGATTCGGCTGTTCAGCTGTATTCGGTTATGCTTTCACGAGTGAAGCGTGTTTATAAGTTGTGCTTTAAGTTTTGTATGCTTTTAGCTTTCCATACTTAGATCGTATCATGCGGTGGATAGATCTGTTTGTGGAAGGTAGTATGATTTCAAACAAGTTGTATCATGCGGTGGATAGATTTGTTTGGTATCATACTTGACGGGTTTTAAAGTACCTAGACGTGCGGTAGACTAGTGCTTTGGACCTATGCATGCTTGTTTATTACACATTTATGATCATGCTTTGCTTCATTTACTGTTTAATGTTATTTACCACGGGGATCGGTCATGGCTTTTGCGCACGTGCATCTTTGTCCAAATAAAGACCGATCTATCGTCATGCTTACATCATCTATTCGGCTATGTTACTTTTTGCACTTTAAAGCTCCCGAATGGTTTCTAGTTTGCTAGCAGATAGCTCTTTATAGCTATATGTCATCTCACTTGGCTTTCTAGCCGTAAATATGGAACTGTCTGGTACCACCCGGCAAGTTCCAAGCTTTGGAATTTAACTGTTTTATCTTTTGTTAATTTTCAGGAAAAATTGACTGGCACGTCTTGTGATCTCTTCGCGTGTGAATCTAGCTTGTGTGGCTTGCTGTGTGCTTGGCGTGAGGTGCAGATTTTACGTCAACACACTTTTTGGCACGCCCAGTGGGACCAATAGCCGAAAGTCAAGATGCCTGACATCGGTGACATTATGGATGTCAACATCGAAGACCTCTCTCCGGAACAGCAGCAACAGCTAAAGGATGCCACGGATCAGTTCCAACAAAAGTGCTTGCTGTCATTTAAAAAGAACAGGAGTGGCGTCCCATACCTCAAAAATGAGATGCCTAGGGTTCTATTGCCAGGAGAGAGAGACGCTACAACTCTGCAGGAGAGGGAGGAATGCATGCAAGCGTTTTGAGACGCCGCGGATGACGTGCTAAGCAGGCATCATAGAGCTTTCCTGGGTGCGTTCAAACAAATGATGGTGGCTGTTTACGGCCCGGGCATGGAGCATGTATTCAATCGAGCACCTCTTCAGGGAGGCACCGTGGAGATTGGAGAGTCCAGTTCTCAACCGCCATCGCGGAGCCAGCCAGCCCAGCCTCCTCCGCAGAGCGTTGGAAGCCAAGCCATCCAGCCTCCTCCACAAGGCGCTGGAGGTCGACCAGTTCAACCCCCTCTGCGCAGCGCGGGCAGAGGACGGCCGGTCCGGCCACCTCCGCGGGCGGCACGGGTCAACCTATGCAACGGTCGAACCCATATCGGCCCACGTATGGGGAGTTGGCATTTGGCTCGTCCGGAGTTCCACTTGCTTCCGCCTACGAGATTGCGCCGCCTAGCAACGAGGATCGCAGAAGAATTTGTACAGTGGAGGCTACCACGAAGTGATGAACTATGGTGCCATCTATGCTCTCCCGAATCCGGGCTACGGCCCAGCTACGGGCGTACAGGAGAATGATATCCTGGCTCAGAAGATGGCCGACTTGATACAGAATCAATTCGGCCTCAAACCTAAAATGCAGGGACCTACCTACACGCCTCCATTCCCGGAGTGGTATTACAATGTGATCCTGCCGCCAAGAGTAAAGCCTCCGACAGAATTTACAAAGTTTTCCGGGCAGGATGACACGAGCATGGTGGAGTATATTGCTCACTATTTGATGCAGCTCGGAGAGGCCTCATCTGAAGAGGCTTTCAGGGTCAGGTACTTCCCCATGTCACTGACGGGCCCAGCGTTCCAGTGGTTCTCATCTTTGCCTCCCCAATCAGTTGGCACATGGAGGGAGCTGGAGCGAAAATTCCACGCCCATTACTTCAGCGGTAGCACGGAGAAGAAGCTCATCGACCTCGCCACTCTGAAGTAGAGACACAGTGAGACGCCTTTGGAGTTCCTCAGGAGGTTCAGGGAAATCAAAGGCATGTGTTTTTCGTTTAATTTGCCAGATGATCAGTTGGCCGACATGGCCGTTGCAGGGATGCTACCGCCCGTACGAGAAAAGCTGTTTGGTATGGAGTTTGATAACCTGGGTCAGCTATCCCAAAAGCTGTCATTGATGAGCAACCAGGCTTACGGGTTTAAGAAGGACACCAGGTTAGGCAATCAGCACGATGTAGCTGAGATCTACAATCAGCTCCTGGAGAAGGCCGATCAAATGGAGGACTTTAACGATGACCAGGAAGTGGCTGCTGCTGAGATCATGTGGGGGAAGGAACCGTTGACCATGAATCAGCGCTAGGTCAAACAGACCAAAGGCACATACGACTTTGACGTCACTAAAGCTGATAAGCTATTTGAATTCTTGGTGAAAGAAGGCCGAATCAAATTGCCTGAAGGGCATTCCATGCTTCGGCCTGATGGAGTAAAGGAGAAGCGTTACTGCGTCTTCCATGACAGGAATTCTCACTCCATCAATGACTGCAGGATCTTCAGAATGAGGATCCAGAGGGCTATCCAGGAGGGTCATCTCAAGTTTGACAACAAGATGAAACTGGACGGCCACCCTTTTCCCCAGAACATGATAAGTTTTTCCGTCAACATGGTGACAGCCGAGGAAAAGGGCAAGGTCAAGGTCTTGACTTCAGCCAGGGCAAGGCAGGATGGACAGCAGACCCAGAATGTCAAGTGACCTTGGAGCAGGTTCATGGTGAAGCCCCTCGCGTTCTCAAGAGCCATATCGAGATCGGGGAGTCGTCCAGGGCCAAACCCAGGGTGACTACGCGCATCCTCCTCAACAAGTGGCAGCGCCAGCTAGAGAAAGAGCGCTACCAGAAATGAAAGCACGAGGAGGAGAGACGCAGGGCCGAAGAAAAAGCGCGTAGGAGAGATTTGGAGCAGTATACGCGCGAGCAGGAGTGCGCACATTGGGGGTGCGCATTCTTCAGGTACTGCTCGAACGAGGGGTTCAAACTTCCTACGCTGAGAAACTGCCCTGAGTGCAGCGATAGTTACTTTGAGTATAGGCAGGAAACTGCCAATCTCCGATCCGTCCATGAAATAATTGGAAGGATACATCCCAGTGAGGATCGGCGCCAAAAAATTGAAATCATCGATCATTACTGGAAGAGGCAAGCTGATTTGAGATGGGCTGATCAGGAGGAAGACGAGGACGAGTACGTCTGGCAAAAGGGGCAATGATGCCCGCCTGGTTTAAGAAAGAGTCAAAAAAGGAGGGTTCAGCGCTTGAGAAACCGCGAACTGAGGCAGGCGGGGATCCAGACGACACAGGTGTGGCGTCCAAAGGATAAACCTGAAGGATCAAACCGTTCGGCTCCGACATGTATGGTATATTTTCTGCCGAATGAATTTATGGCTCCTGCTAATCAGGTTGTGCAGGAAGAAACGTCTCTGGACGATGAACAGCTTGGGGGACTGATGGCGCAGCTGGTGCTAGCCAAGCAAGCCATCTTCGACAAACCGGCCAAAAATCGACACATGAGGCCGCTATACTTGAAAGGATATGTCAATGGCAAGCCATTGACCAAGATGTTTGTCGACGGTGGAGCGGCAGTCAACGTGATGCCGTACACCACTTTCAGGAAACTTGGCATGGGCCCTGGCGACTTGACACCTACAAGCATAATTCTAAACGATTTCGCCGGGAATCCTTCAGATACCAAGGGGTGCGTCCACGTGGATCTGATGATCGGGTCCAAAACACTGCTCACAACCTTCTTTGTCATCGAAGGTAAAGGAGCCTACAGCCTATTGCTTGGACGGGACTGGATTCACGCCAACTGCTGCATCCCATCTACCATGCATCAGCAGCTCATCCAATGGGTAGATGACGATATTGAGGTGGTCCAAGCAGATGACTCCGTGAGCGTCGCAAATGTGGAACCAGCTTTCTGGGAATACCAGGGTATTGACTGTTTCTCAGGGAAAGACTGGGGGGAAGGTCCTGTTGAGCCTGTCAGCAGCGATCAACAGCCGATTCAAGCAGTCGGCTCTTATAGCAATTTTTAAATGGATAATCCCGTCGATGGTACTGATGGCAAGTTGGGGCAAGGATTCATGTCGGCCGACAAATTAGAAGAAGTTGACATTGAAAGCGGTGACAAACCAAGGCCGACATTCATCAGCGCAAACTTGCAATCAGACTTCAAGGAGGAATTGATCAAGTTGCTTAAGGAATATAAAGATTGCTTTGCTTGGGATTATTCGGAGATGCCTGGACTAGACCGTTCCATTGTTGAGCATCGGTTGCCAATCAAATCTGGTTTCAAACCATACAAGCAACCTCCCCGGAAAATCTACAAAGATGAAGTATTGGCCGATGTGAAGAAAGAAGTTGAAAGATTACTTGATGCAAACTTCGTTCGGCCATGCAGATATGCGCAGTGGATCTCCAATATTGTCTTTGTCTACAAGAAGAATGGAAAGATGAGGGTCTGCATAGATTTCAGGGATTTAAACAGAGCTACTCCTATGGATGGTTACCCCATGCCTGTTGCCGATTTATTGGTTGACGCCGCTGCTGGACACAAAGTTATCAGTTTCATGGATGGTAATGCGGGATACAACCAGATTTTTATGGCAATAGAAGATATATCAAAGACAGCCTTCAGATGTCCTGGTCACATAGGCCTGTTTGAATGGATAGTCATCACATTTGGGTTGAAAAATGCCGGCGCAACTTATCAGCGAGCCATGAATTACATCTTTCACGAGTTGATCGGCAAAATTGTTGAAATTTACATTGATGACGTCGTGATCAAGTCTTTGAATCATGACACACATATGGAAGACGTGAAGAGAACCTTGGAATGCACCCGGAAGCATGGTTTGAAGATGAATCCAAACAAATGTGCTTTTGGGGTATCAGCTGGAGAGTTCTTGGGATTCTTGGTCCACGAAGGGGGGATTGAAGTTGGCAAGAAAAGCATGAAGGCCATTGATGAAGTTGTCCCTCCAACTAATCTTAAGGAATTGCAATCACTGCTCGGCAAGATTAATTTTGTAAGGAGATTCATCTCAAATCTGTCACAAAAGGTTTTGCCATTTTCTCCATTGCTGAAGCATAAGAAAGATCAGAAGTTCACGTGGGGCGACGAACAACAAAAGGCTTTTGACGAGATAAAGCAATATATGAAGGAGCCACCAGTACTGGTCCCTCCGCAGTTGGATAAGCCTTTCAAGTTGTATGTGGCGGCCGATACCCAAACCATTGAATCGGCCCTTATTCAAGAATTCGAAGGAAAGGAGCGGGTAGTAGCATACCTTAGCCGAAAATTACTTGATTCTGAGACCAGGTATTCGGCTGTAGAGAAACCGTGCCTGTGTGTGTACTACTCGTGTACAAAGTTTCGGCACTACTTGCTGAATGCCGAATGCATTGTATATTCCAAGTTTGATGTAATAAAACACATGTTATCTATGCCAATTTTGAATGGCAGGATTGGCAAGTGGATCTTGGTTTTATCAGAGTTTGAGTTAAAGTTCGAATCGGCAAAAGCTATAAAAGGTCAAATCATTACCGATTTTATAACTGAACACCGTGATCCATCGGTTGATTTGCTTGAAATTACTCCTTGGGCTTTGTTTTTCGATGGATCGTCATGCGGTAAAGGTGGGGGAGTAGGGATTCTGTTAATTTCGCCAGAGGTGAGATGTTTGAGTTTGCTATCCCTATCAAGCCCACTGTCACGAACAATCAGGCTGAGTACGAGGAATTGCTTCGGGGGCTTCAATATTTGAGAGAAGTCGGGGCCGTTTCGGTTGAAGTTTATGGAGATTCAGAGCTAGTAATAAAGCAATTGAACGGCCAATACGAATGTAAAAGTGATGCGCTGAGGAGTTACTCCAAAGAATGCAGGGAAATCTTGAAGAGCTTTCCGTTGGTAACTCTACAGCATATTCCTAAGGAACACAATGAAGAAGCAAACAGATTGGCTCAGAGCGCTTCCGGTTATAAAGAGAATCAAGAAGCGTTTGCCACAGAGATATGTGCACTGGGAATGGATCTTGCGGAAGATGATTGGAGAAAAGAGATCGTTGACTATTTGAAAGATCCATCCCGAAAAGTCTCTAGGAAGCTCAGGTACAAGGCCATAAAATTTGTTCTTCTGGATGATAGCTTGTTTTACAAATCATTAGATGGAGTGTTTCTACGATGCCTGGGTCCAGAAGAAGCTAAAAGGATGATGAGTGAAGTACATGATGGGATATGTGGAGCACACCAATCGTCCTACCGCATGAAATGGGTTATCAGGCAAGCTGGGTGCTTTTGGCCGACGATATTGGAGGACTGCTTTGAGTATTACAAGGGATGTCAAGACTGCCAGAGGTTTGGAAATATTCAAAGTGTTCCTGCATCAGCATTAAATCCCATTATCAAGCCATGGCCATTCAAGGGCTGGGGTATAGACTTGATTGGCCAGATTAATCCACCATCTAGCAAGGGGCATAAGTTTGTGCTTTTGGCTACAGATTACTTTACCAAATGGGTTGAGGCAGTTCCACTGAAGAAGGTAACATCCGAAAATATGGTTGAGTTTGTTAAGGAACACATCATCTATCGATTTGGAATCCCTCAAACAATCACAGCTGATCAAGGAGCCCAGTTCGTATCCTTGGAGTTCAGGGAGTTTGCCGAAAGCATAGGGATCAAGTTATTTAATTCTTCTCCTTATTATGCCCAAGCTAATGGTCAGGCAGAGGTTTCTAACAAGATCATGATCAAGCTTATACAAAAGAAGATCGACCAGAAGCCAAGGAGGTAGCATTCGGTACTTAGTGAAGCTTTGTGGGCTTACCGAATGGCCCCTCATGGAGCCACAAAGACATCTCCTTATGAACTGGTTTATGGGCACCATGCGGTTCTGCCTTGGGAAATACAATCAGATTCTAGGAGAGTAGTTTTGCAGAAAGATTTAAGCTCCAGAGATTACAGTAGCTTAATGAAGGATGAATTAGAAGATTTGCACATGATCCGTCTTAGGGCGCTGGAAAATATTGAAAAGAACAAGCTGCGGGTTGCCAAATATTACAACAATAAAGTAAAAGCCAAGCAATTCGCAGAAGGGGATTTCGTTTGGAAAGCTCTACTGCCGATTGGAACCAAATACAATGAATTCGGCAAATGGTCCCCTAACTGGGAAGGACCCTTTCGAGTGGTCAGATGCGTACCTGGCAATGCCTACATGTTGAAAACTTTACTAGGAGAAGAATTTTCCGTTGCATAAATGGAAGATATTTGAAGAAATATTATCCTAGTATTGAAATCGATCGGTGATCACCAGCATTGGGATTACATGCATCTGATACAGGAATAGCCGGCGCTCAAGAATGAGGCCGCCTTCAGAACAAAAATTCCCAAACAGAGGGAATGGCCAGTGCCTAGATGCATTGCCCTTAGCGCGAAACTACATTACAAATGCTTCTTGCAGGTTTACATCTAACAATCCTGGTGATCAGGACTACGAGGAGGTGGGAAGCAGAAGGCCTGGCGTAAGAAGCGAAAGTATGATTCAATCTTTTCTTCGCTTCTTCTGCTGCTCCCTCTTCAGTTGCTTCAGGACCACCGTGACGGCAACTTGGAATGCGTGGGGATGACCATGATTTGCTGCCTCCACCAAGCTGTCCCAAGCCGCTTTCAGGTTATTGTACCTAGCAGAGACATCTGGGACAGAGGAGTGGTCATTAGGGGCAAAGATCCAGATGTGAGCACGGAGTCAAGAAGGAGTTGGAGATATTTACCTCCTACTAGTGCCTCCAAAGCCATGCGACGCTCGCGCTCAGCCTGGCAACGAGCGGTGATGTCCCGGAGGTCGTGCTCCAAGTGCCGAATGCGGCGGCGCAGTTGATGGCTGATTCTCTGCTCGGGCGTGGCATCCTCTGCTTCAAGAGAGGAATCAGAGGAGATGTACTCGGGCATGTCTTCGAACCCAATGATTTCCTCAAAAAGCAGATCAAGGCTGAAGGAGAAAAAACAGACAGGAGGTAAAACACGAAACCACATGAGGAAACAAGAAGCAAATCAAAGGAAAACTCACTCTCGAATCGTGCGTTTCTTTGGGATGCTGCCCTCCTGGGGCTGCTTGCCTTTGTCCATAGCCTTGGGGTTTTTTCTTCTGAGAGCAGGGGAAAAGATGAGAAGTGATGGATGAGTGTGCGAGTGGATTTGCAGGGCATCTCGGCAGGCTATTTTATTGAGCGAGAGAGTGCGTTGGGAGTGATGAGCGGCCGGCGTGCATTATTGGAATACCAAGCGGCAGGGTTTCCTCCCGAATGCGAAGGGTTTTCGTTTGAACAGTGCTTATGGATTGCCGAATCGAGGATTTTCTGCGGGTTTTGCGCCAAGGGACCTCTGTTTTTGCGTGTTCGGCTCAAGTGAGTTCCCGAATACGTTTAAGGAGAAACAAGATTCACAGATGCAAACACAGAAAATAGTCATCGCAATACAAGCACGAGAGTTAAAAGTTCTTTATTTATTGCCAATAATCAAACATCCCTAGTACAATCTAATCAAAGAACCTGTTTAGCACAGACTGGGGATGAGTGAGTTCGGCAATGGTGTCACCGTGGTCGTCGAGGCGCTCCAAGATGACCTCGATCTCGTCAATGTCTTCTGGTGCGCCGCCCCGGAAGCCGCGCGGCCTGGTGGAGTAGTCGACGTCGGTGTGCGTCGCCATGGCGGCCAGGCCCAAAGTGGTGCCCAGGCGGATGCCGTGGGTGGCCACTTCATCCACGCGGTGTTCCACCGCGGCGAGGCGCTCTGCCGGCGTATCTCCACGGGCGTTCACCTTGTCAGCCAATTGCTCCACCAGCATTTTTAGCCGGTTGAGCTTGGCGTCACAGGCTGCAAAATGCAAGATAAAGGTGATTAGTATCAAAAGCCAAATTGGATTAGGGGGCGGTTCCAGAGCCGTACCATCAATGGTCGCCAGCAGCTGCTTGCGCTGGTCCTCCCACTCCAGTTCGGCTATGCCAGCCTTTTTGGAGACGTCTTCCAGCTCGCGCTGGGCCACCTCCAGCTCCGCCTTGAAGCGGAGAGCATCGAGTTCCCCGTAGGGCACGGGGGAATAGTGGTCTGACTCCGAGGAGTCGTCCGGAAGGGGCTGACCGGCCGGTGCAGAAGATGGATTCCATTGAATAAGCCTGAAACAGAAATGATCGTCAAAAACAAAAGGGGATTGAAGACGAATCGTAAAGGAAAAAGTTGACGATTATTGCCTCCAACGCGCACTGGCGCGACTCCCCTCCGCCTCGTCAACAGCGCGGCGCCTGTTGTTGCTGCTCGCCATGATTCTGGGGTTTGTGCTGATTGGGGAGAAAAGCTTGAGTTTGGCGAAGATTTGAAGGCTAAAGGCTTGGTAAAGAGCTGGGGGCACCCACGGTTTTTATTTATAGGCATGGTGAAAGAGATCGTGGCCTCAGATCGTGGCTTTAGATCGTGGCTCGTATCCCAAGAAACTTGGAAGGTGGAGAGGTTTCCTTGACCAGTCCGCCATCGGGTCGTTTGGAGTTCAAGGCTGAGTCGTATTCGGTTGACTGGCTCGACTAAAAGGAAGTTAAGGTGCCGTTCGGGTATGGCACTATTTGGCTACTTATTACCGAATGGATCGTTCAGTGTTGCAATCAAGGACGTGTGAAGAAAAAAGAAAGTAAATTTACAGAAGTAAATGTTGCGAGAACGGACAGGTTCGGTTACATATCAGTACAGCTAAATGTTCAAATACTTTGCAATCACATTGGAGGCATTTGATACTGTTTGGTGGATATCTTCAATCCGCTCCTGGTAGTCTTTCTGGGTGTTGGACAGGATGGTGAGCTCTGCATTGCATTGATCCACCTCAGCTATGGCCGACGTTGCTTCCTCTTGGATCTTCCTTATCAGTCCAGGAAGTTCGGCTATCTTCTTGTCGTCGGCTTCTATTTCTGCTGATTAGCTTTTTAGCTCTGCCTCCAGTGCGGCCTTTCTGGCGATTTTCATCTCACGAGCAGCTTGCAGATTGGCCAATATCCCTTTGTGATTCTCAGTTTGAGATTGTGCTCCCTTCACGGCTTGTTCAGCTTTGGCTTTCTTTTGTTCAACAGCTGGGCGGGAAGACACATTTCTCAGAGCTCGTCTTATGGCTACATAGTGAACATCCAAACCAGAGATGGGTTCAAGTGAGGTCTTGATATCCTCAGGGAGTTCTTGGCTGATGGGTCCAAGCATTTCCTCGAAATGATCGAGATCTCTAATTTGATCTCGAGCGTCTCTCTGTAGCCAGGCAAAAAATTTCCTTGAGCTTTTCTTGTACTTCCTCTGGCAAGGCTTGAGGCCCTCCTTCCCTTGCCTCGGCAATTGGATTATCCTCCATTGATGGGTTTGATGATGACGGAGCCTGATCCTGAAAGAATAACATTGCCGAGTCAGGAGTGTTGGGAAATAAAAAAAGATAACAGGGTTAAGTGCAAGTGTTTACCTCATGCCTAACTTCTTGAACTGGAACAGGGTTTTGTTCAGTTTCAGGGGCGATTTCTGGAGCCACTGGTGAAGGAGGTGCTCGTGGCAAAGCTGAAGCTTCTGTGTGAGAGGGTGCTGATACAGTCTCTAGCAACTCTGAAGCTTCTGGCTGGAGAGGAGATGGATTTACCTCTGCTAAGGTTGAGATTTCTGCCTGACCAATAGAGGATTGGGCCCTTGAAGGACTTGAAGGCTCTGGTTGGATGGGAAATTTCATCTCTGGCGAGGTTGGTGTTTCTGTCTGAGCAGGGGGTGATTGAGTCCCTTATGAAGATGAGATCTCTACTTGGGCAGATGGCTCAGCCCTTGGTGGACTTGCATGTTGAGAGACAGAGACATCCACAAGTTGATCCACCATTGTTTCTTCTGCAAATACCAGATTAAGGGTAAATGCCAGTGTTGGTCTTTGAGGAAGAAGTAATAAAGGTCTTACCAATGGATGGAGCATTGGCAGGTTCTGAAGCTGAGGATTGCTGAATTCTAGTCTGAAATCGCACGAGACGAAATTTATCAGTAAAGAGTAATCTTGAGGTCAGGAGAGAGGAAATTTTACCTCAATAAGGACTTTCTTGATGGTTCTTCTCTTCTTGGCAGTTGGAGGTGCGATCAGAGACAGGCCTTGCCTCTTGTCAGTAGTAATACTGGACAAAATTGGGTCTGTTGTGGCATACCTAGCCATCAGTTGAGCCAAGGTTGGTGATCCAAATCCCAATGCTGAGATTGGGCATACTGCATTGTAAGCAATCGCCCTGGCTAGAGGGGCAGGCACTGTATTCTGTGGGCAAAAAAATCAAGATCATGGTTAAAAGAAGAAATGTCTGATTTGAAGAAAAGGACAATCATGTTACCTCTGAAATTGGCTGAAAATCAGGCATCAGTTCTATGCAAAATGAGTGCACAGGCTCACTGAAAATATGGTCATGGAATTCTTGCCACCAAGAGTTGAAGGTGGGGTGAGCTACTGTTGTAGGTGTGAAAGGCCAGGTGTAAACAGTTGGACTGCATACATACTGAAAAACCCTGCTGGTTTGAGTAAGTTCTTTAATTTCCTCTCTGGGTTTGAGGAATTCATGCAGAAATAGTCTTGGGGGCATCTGGCCACATCCAAGTTGTCGAGCCATCATATTGGGCTGGTAGTATTCATAAGTGCGTGGTTTAGCCTCCCTCCACTAAATTCGGTGGCGAAATGCATGGATGGATGAGGATGTTGAGGATTTCCAGAAATCTTCCATCTTGGCGTCCAGCTTCAAAGGAGAACTCACAAGGGAGAGTTAAATTATCATTGTCCAAGTAAGGAAGCCAGAGAGGGTTGGGGAAGCCTTTGAAGAAGAGCTCAAAGAGATGGCTGACATTCTGGTTGATGGGAACAGTTGAAGTAGCTTCTCCATAGGTGTGACATCCTCTGGTAATCTGAACTTCCCCTTCATAATAGTTGGATGAAGGAAAAAACCGGGTGTTGAGGTCAACACCAATGATCTGGTGCATGTGCAGTTGCAGCCACATCTGTACAAACCACCAAGGTCCATTGACACATGCTATCTTCTGGCTAGTGTACATTTCAGTGACAGTTTGATGAAGCATGTGGTATACACTGCCCAGGAGGTATTTTCCAAGGGGAAGGCGCTTACCACTAGCCAATTGTGTAGCCATTATAATATGATTCAGAGTAGGCTCATTGGCTTTACCACAGAAGATGAACCTGCACAACCACATGTTCAGGAATGCCCTATATTCAACTTCACCAACATCTTTCATATGATTCTGGATATAATTTTTATATCCGCTCCCTGATTTCACTCCTGTTTGTCTTGTGGAACCTCTGAAGTCCCAGGGATGAACAGATCCTGAAATATCAAGGCCGGTAATCATGTATACATCGGCCAGAGTTGGGGACATTGGGCCGTGACCAAAAAGGAAGGCGTTGACGCCATTTGACCAGAAGTGGCAAGCCGCTATCAAAAGGTCTTCATTTTTGGGGGTCTCGGCCAAAGAAAGCTCCAAGCATTGAGCAATACGGAGGGTATCCCAGTTTTGGGTCCTGACACTTTTATCCGCAAGAACTCTTTTGTACCAATTCCTCCAGCCCACAATTGCGGGCAAGGGCTAGTTCTTGAAGGCATCCTGCCACAGGGGAGGCTTAGTTAAAGCCGCTTTGAAGGGGATCCTTTGGGATTCGGCTGCGATGAATTCGCGAGGATCAGAAACTCCCATGGGACCAAGGAAGTAGGATGTTGAATTGGCCTCAGTGTGAATCAAAAGCTCAGTGGAAAGCTCCTGAGGGAAGGCGGAGAAGAAATCTCAGGTAAAAATTGAAAAGCTAAGTGCTGAATGAAGCTTATGGTGGAGGAATTTACCTGAGCAGCTTGATTTTGACCCGCCATTGAGGATTTGAGCTCAGAAAAAGGTGATCTAGGGTTTGGATCTGGGCGAAGACTCCGACGGATTGCGAAGAGAGAGAACGGGTGTTGAACAGATTTAATTTGAAGACGTTGGTGGCTGGAGTCAATTCCGGAATAAAATCACTTTTATCCCGTAATTGAAGGGGCATATGTTAACACCAAAATTTGGTAAGGTAAGGAGTCTGACTTGTGGGTCCAACTCGGTGAGGAATCCGTCCGGCGGAAGGAAGGTTTCTTCAGATGAATTCGGCAGAAGAGTCCGCGGTCGGCAATTTGCTTCCGTTCGGCAAGGAAACTGTTGCGCTGATTTTGCGGGATTGCGTGGTGACGTGGCCCGAGCGGAAGGGACGAATGGATGGATAAGCGATCGTGCTTAGAGATAAATTAGGTATCGAATCCATTTGAGGTCATGCTTAACAGGGTATAAATATGGACCCTGAATGTATGTAACAGATATTCGAAACATTCTCAATAGAAACCGGCTTTACGCCAAACCCTAGAGTCATTTGTCGTGTCGTTGAGTTCTTCGAGAGGGTTCATCGATCCGTCGACCTCCGTGAGTACCGGCAACCTTGTATCATGTCTAGTATCATGCGGTGGATTTAGATTTGATGCAAGTAGTCTTGTTACCATGCTTAATGTCATGCGGTAGATTCAAGCTTGGTTCAAGAGGGTTTCTTGTTAGGTCATGAGCCATGCGGTGGGCTAAGATCTAGCTTGAAGCTAGTTATCGCCTCTATTGAATTTTGGCAAGATTCAATAGATTCATTAAGTTACCCCGTGTTGCTTTGAGTTTTACTTTATGTTTAAATTCATGTAACACCTTTTTGCCCAATCTAGATTGATTTGGATCGGCTTTATCTCTTTTGATGATCCTTATGCGATTCAAGTTCGTACTCATAGCTTTAATAGCACGTGGATCACATGTTCCCTAATAGCCGAAACCGAGTCGATCTAGGTTGTTATGTGTTGCGGGTTCGAACTTGCCAAATCTCGTATATAACTTGAAAGAGCTGAGTATCATGCGGTAGATGCAGGTTTTCGGGTTGTTTTGGAGCTAGTCATCCGGTGGATTAGATTCCGATCCAATCTGATAGATTTATACTCTTTGGTAATGTTCGTTCCTTCTTCATGGACCCCGATTCGGCTGTTCAGCTGTATTCGGTTATGCTTTCACGAGTGAAGCGTGATTATAAGTTGTGCTTTAAGTTTTGTATGCTTTTAGCTTTCCATACTTAGATCGTATCATGCGGTGGATAGATCTATTTGTGGATGGTAGTATGATTTCAAACAAGTTGTATCATGCGGTGGATAGATTTGTTTGGTATCATACTTGACGGGTTTTAAAGTAACTAGACATGCGGTAGACTAATGCTTTGGACCTATGCATGCTTCTTTATTACACATTTATGATCATGCTTTGCTTCATTTACTGTTTAATGTTATTTACCACGGGGATCGGTCATGGCTTTTGCGCACGTGCATCTTTGTCCAAATAAAGACCGATCTATCGTCATACTTACATCATCTATTCGGCTATGTTACTTTTTGCACTTTAAAGCTCCCGAATAGTTTCTAGTTTGCTGGCAGATAGCTCTTTATAGCTATATGTCATCTCACTTGGCTTTCTAGCCGTAAATATGGAACTGTCTGGTACCACCCGGCAAGTTCCAAGCTTTGGAATTTAACTATTTTATCTTTTGTTAATTTTCAGGAAAAATTGACTGGCACGTCTTGTGATCTCTTCGCGTGTGAAGCTAGCTTGTTCGGCTTGCTGTGTGCTTGGCGTGAGGTGCAGATTTTACGTCAACACCTGCCGCGTGTCCTCCGCTTCGAAGCTTCCCGACACGCCCGGATCTCGTCTCCGTCGTGTTGTGTCTTCGGACTTGGTTTTGAGGCCCAAACCAAGAAATCGTCCTCCGATGGTTTTGTGGGCAAATGTTGACGGTTAATAATTGTATCAAAGTTCGTTCGTGACTCGCAAGCGTACAAGTCTCCCGTCGTAGTCAAGGGACCCTTCTTCCCTCGAGTGGTGAACCCAAGGTATCGAATCCGTGGAACAAATGTGTGACGCAAGACTTAATCTATTAAAGCCAAATAACTGCAATCTTCAATAAAGAACCTAATGCATCTAAGTAAAAGACACAAAACCGATCTAATCTACTAAAAACCGGAGAAAACAAAGTAAGATTGGGTAGATAAACCGATCTAGAGGGATCGGGGTAAGCCTTTTGTTGAAGTTCCAAGCAAAAGAAGAAGTAGCAAATCGAATCTTAATAAAAGCCTCTTTAAATCGTGGTTTCCCGTCCAAATCCGAAAACATCCGCCTTTCGAGACCCCCGTTCTGTCACAACGTATCCCTATTCATGCGGGGAGCTTAGGGCGAGTCAAAAGACAAGTCGAGATTCTTTCGGAGGATCCGGCGTGTACCTCTAGCCACCGCGGCTACAAGAACACCCTATGTAATCTATCTCGAGAATAGAATTGAAATAAGCAAAGCCGATCGAAAAACGAAATCTTCGAGGAAACTCTTGATCGGCGAGAAAAGATTCAACTTGATAATTCAACTATAACAATGATACATACACAAGATCACCACCGGGATCCTTCCTTGATCTTGCTTCTAGCTCGGGAACTCCGACGTGGTCTTCCGTGCAAGGTTCCCACGTCGGCTAGGGAAACCCTAGTCAACTAGCTCGACCCTCTCCTCTCCTAGATGGTGTCCCTCTCTTCTCTCGCTTCTCGGCGGCCGAAGACGAAATCTTCCCTCCGTGGCTCTCGGTCGGGGGACTATAAATAGCCCGATTGGCGGCTAAGGCAAAGGACGACGCGTTTGGGCCCTAAATGGGCACGGGCCGACCGGGACGGGGCCGGCCGGCCCGGGCCCATTTAGGCCCGGCCGCGCGGCTCCTTTGCCCGAGGTCGGTTCCCTTGCTTCCCGGATGCTTCCCCCTTCTCGCATACGGGTCCATGTCGTCGGTTTCTCTCCGAATTGGACTCAACTCCTTGTCTTGGAAGATTCATCACTTTTACGGTCGGGTCCCCGGAGTATGTCGTCTTCTCGGATCAAGTCCCCGGCTTCTTGGAGTTAATTTTACTTCATTGCATGACGTGTTCGGGGCTTCAAAGTCTTGTCATGAGGTGCTTGATGAACTTACCCCGAAAGTCTTGCATTCAACACTAAATCCCCGCATAAACATTAAACTCCAAAAACGACATGCACACGTGAACTTGTTATACCACGGGGGTTAGTACCAATGGATAAAGTATAAAACTCATGCCAACACCGAAGGTAAACTCATGGCTAGGTTGACGGATTTTCACCGTCAACATCTCCCCCATGCTTAAACCTTGCTCGTCCTCGAGTAAGCCTTCGATGGATATCATCATTGCTAAACAATGTTTAAACTTTGCATTTGATCATACATGAGAAAACATAATGCTCTCAAAATATTAATTCATTAAAGTTCCATAATGTACTAGCCTTCATCTCCACGGAGGGTAGATTCTTATTAAGCTTATCCCACAAGTATTAACATGCTCACAAAGTTTTAAATGGATCTCGGAATTTTTGAAATGAAGAACGAGATAAGAAAAGCTAAACCAAATTCACAAATTTAAATCATCTCATGTATTGCTCATAAACTCTCAACTCACTTGTCTCTCAAGCCTATATATTCTACTCCTTTCCCTCTCATATATATGTGGTAGGCTTTATATGGAGCTTTTGGGAAAGTTTAGTCCTAACAAGAATTTATAAATGAGGTGTTGTCAAAACAAGACAAGCTTCTCATGGTCTTACCGAGACTCGTCAAAAAGGTCATTGGAAAATAATGTTAAATCAAGGAGGGGAAAGAGAAAAATACACACACTTTAGATGAATGGACATGTGCAAATGGCAAAGAGTGATCCCGAGGCACAAAGAAAGTCCTCGTTATCGGATTGCACATGGTTGGAAAATTGAGAATGGATCTTTTTATCTTGAAGCCTTGAATGCACTCCTAGAGAACCGGGGGAGTTCACTTTACGCACAAATATATTTTTTTTTCTTTCTCATTCTTTTCTTTCTTTCATTCATTTATTTTTTCTTGCCTCGTCATATATTCGGTCCATGACTTTCACAACGAAGTTTTGATTTTTTTATACCTTGAAAGTCATGAATATCACTGGATTTTTTTTTCTTTCATCATTATATATATATTTTTTAAATACTCCCTTTTGAACTCTAAAACTGCACCGTACCTACCTCCTCCCCCATGCTTAGACGTTGCTCGTCCTCGAGCAAAGAGGCGAAAAATAAGGTAGGTACCGGAGATAATTTTCCTTGGAGAGATACTTGAAATCTTCAACGTTGGCACCGTCTTGCGATCTTCCTTGAATTGATGATCCATCCTCAATGATAGGTTGTGGTCAAGGAGGTAGTCACAAAAAGATGATATTTGGTTTAAGGGTGGATATCCGGCGAAGTTTGTGAGATCACCGATGCGGGGATACACAATGCACGGATAAAAGGCTAGCAAAAAGATAGATACGCAAAAACGGAATGACCACTTCTTAGTCTCGGGCCGGAGAAATCATGGCCTGCAAAAACTCACTCAAAAATAAATCTTGTACACTAAGGTTTATGCACTCAAATATATATAAGGCTTTGGATAGGTTGAGCAACACACAAGTGATATTTGTGACAAGGTTAGCAATATTTTTGAGCATAAAAGACATCTTCAATCCATTCATAACTCGAGAGCACATAAAACACTATGGGTCTTTATTTTAATCATAACCTCCGCTAAAAAATAAGCTAGTATTTAAATAAATTCAGATCTGTGTTTTTAAGAGAGCACTAGCTTAAACATGCATAAATCAACTACAAAGATGAACAAAGCTGCAATTTTAATCATATATCAACATGGCACGAATTTTGTAACTTTTCCAATGATATAATCAAGGTGGTGACTTTATTAATGGTGATATCAAGTTGAAATACACACTGAAAATAAACATACATGCTTGCTGAAAATTGAATAAAAACAGAAAAATACTACGCAAACACACATAAGCAAAAGCTGAAAATTACGAGAGAAATAGAAAAGAAAACAAAACAAAAGTTCCTAAATCTTCTAGTCCTCCGCCGGTGGTTGATGTTGGTAGTCTTGATAATAATACCCTTGCTCATAATATGAATGAACGCTTCCTCCGTCGAATTGATTTGGCTCCACAAGGTGAAGGCGTCCAAGTTCAAAGGCAATATTTGCGTTGCCTTCACCGAGTTGAGCTGCGTTGGATTGGATGGCTGCGATATTTTGAGCATTTCTTGCAGCATACCCTCCAATAATAGCCATGCTTTGTTGTGGTTGGGGATGATGAGCGTAGGACTCCGCGAAGTTAGCGTTGGGCACGACATAATTTTGTGGGGGTACCGGTGCACCACCCCCCCATGCTTGTTGTTGAGACCCTCCGTAATAACTTGGCGGAGGAGGAACCCCCGCCGGATGGTTGCACATTGGGTTGTGCTCCACCCGCTTGTGCGGAGGATGTTCCCTCTTCTACGATTCTTCCTCTTTTGTTCTTCCTTGCAGGGACAAGTAGTCCCTCTTCCAACCAATCTTCCCTTCCTTCGGTGAAAAGCCTAAGCCTCTCATCCGGGAGAGGGAGGTTCACAATGGCCAATCGGTAACCTCTTCTCTCATCTCCACTAATGTACTTGCCTTGCCGCAAGTACTCAAAACCGAGAGAGGTACCGCGCAAAAGGTGAGCGGGGTTTCTTGCGATCCCCGGTCGCAAGGAAAAGGCCAACATGGAGAGGTAACACCCCGAACCAATATCACCGGCCCCCGATGTTGCTTCACAACACCAACGGTTGATCATGAGGTAAGAGGGGTCAATTGGCTGCCTGGCAATTAAAGCCGAGTATAGCCAATTTAACTCCGTGTCGGTCACCTTTGTTTCCCTCATCCTCCCCAATACCCTCTTGCACATCCAAGAGTGAAATATCCGGATAATGGGGTTGCGGATGCTTTTGCGTTGTTGATGGGCATCTCCGGAGATCATGCCCCAAAATTCCGCCAACATGCCGGGAGGCACGTCAACTTTCTCGGAGCGCCCTTGTGGAATCCAAGCAGCTCCCTTACGTGCTCGTAGGGAACCACTTGTTGGATTCCCTCCAAACGGAATGACAAGCTTTGCACCCCATCATCATCAACGATGGGTGCAATAGTCATTAAAATTTCCAAGGTGTAACCCAAGTGGGTGTCCACCGATATTCCGTTGGAGAACCGAACCCACCCGAGGTGCCCCAACATGTAGTATATGTCGGTGCGAAAACCCAAGGTGTGGAGTGCTTGGTCGTCGAGCTCGACGTTTGGCACAAGCCTCTTCTCAAGATTTGCGAGCCTATCCTCCTCCTCCGCCGACAAGATGATGAAGCCGTACGAAGATTGTGTCGGGGTGTAAGGAGGTGGTGCGGTTGAGCGAGTCGATCGTCGTGGTGGCGCGGGCTGCTCCTCCGTGTGCCCACGAGGTTCGGTGAACCTCATGGAAGTGCTTCTCGCAGCCCTCATACCACCAAGGAGGAGAGCGTCGTTCCTCCTCGGTGGTGCCGTGTCCGTCTCCATGCTCCGGGGAGACTCGGAAACCGAGTGCCTCCTCGAAGACGTGGTTGATGACGGCTTGGACGACGACGAACTCTTCTTCTTAGAGAAGAGACTTGTGGTCTTCTTCCACATGTTTGCTGCACTCTCTCTTCAACTAAAAATCCGGGTTGCAACCGGTAAACTAGGCACTTAAACTCTTTGCTTCGGATGTGGACTTGGAGTGGATTAAGGAGGTGGATTTTTTTTTTCTTGAGCTCTCAAGCTTGGGTGGTTGGCTAAGTCTACGGAGGTTCTGAGCACACAAACTTGAACACACAAACAAGGGAAGGAGAGGGAAGCTTGCTGCGAGAAGACGGGCGCGGGGGGACTCCTTTTATAGGGCGGGCCGGCCGGCCTAGGCCGGCCGGCCCGGGGTGCTCCGGCTCCTCCTCGGCGCGTCTTTCTCCCAGCACGATCATTTCGCCTCCGCAACTTTCCCCGCCCGCGTGCTCCACGAGTTGCACCGCCCAAACGCTCTCGTCCACTCCTTTTCTTGAATCATTGGTCCTCCCACTTGATGCTCCATGCTTTGGGTCATGTCCATGCTCCCTAGCTCCACTTGCTTCACATGCCACCATGAAAATCCTGCAAAGTTGATGCTTGCTGCCCACCATGCTTGTCCTTTGCATGTGGAATTGGTGAAAGTTGATAAAAGGGAATCCAATGGTGCATGCATGATTAATTCAAACTTGATTGCCTCCATTTAGGTGTGTTTAAGGTTAAGCACTCCTCTAATTCGAATTTTAAAATATTTTTCAGAGCCATGCAAGAGCTCGAGCATAATTTTAGAGAAGTTTTTAAACCATTAAAAACAAATGTAAGTCGAAAATATTTTTCGACTACGTCGATTTTGGTCTTACCGGTAAAGTCCGCTTTCATCGGTTGAGAGCGAACGTTTTCCGGCTTGATCATGGGGGCATAGGTTTAGGTTCTAATTTTGGCTAAATAAGAAAGATTTTGAATAAAACAAAATTAGAATGGGCTTAGAAAAATTCTAATCCTAGAGAAACCAAGGATAAAGATTTTTAAGACCAACCAAAAGCTTTGATTTCTAGGTTCACGCGAGTCCTACCACGTGCTGAATTTTTATAACACTTGAATATAAATCGTGGCTCTACTCGTGTGGTTTTAGCATGAAAAATAAGTCAACCTCAGCACCATAATGAGGGTGTAAGGTTGAGCTAAGGTTCTGAAATTATTTGGTTGAGGGGTTTCTCGAAAAGAAAAGAATCAAACAAGCACATAGGAGGGTTCATGCAAAGGGTTTATGATAAAGCAATCATTCAATCAAGAATTATGTCTCTAATATTGTTCAACCACTTCTAAGTCTAATGTCTTTGCGTAATAAAACTCAAAAACTAAATTATTAAAAATACTAGAAAAACCTGGAATCGGGTTGTCCTCCCGGTAGCTTATTCTTGACTTGAGTTGACGAAACGGGTTGCCTCCCGCCTAGCGCTTCGTTTATAGTCTATAGCTAGACTTCTTCACTTGATTACTCCGGATCAACGCTCTTTGCGGGCGTTGCAATCTTGGGTACCCACTTCCGCACCATCTTGGGCGCGGGCTTGTCTTTTGGCTTGGCTGGCTTAGTCATTTTTTGGTCTTCACAGGCGGCTTCTCTTCCTTTGTCTTGACGGATGCAACACCTTCTTTAATTTTCGTTACGTTCACTTTTTTCGGCTCCTTCTTCTTTTTCAGCCCCTCAGTTTGTTTTGGTTCTCCCTTCACTCCAATCATGTTGCATGCCTCAATCCTTAGACGGAACTTGAAGGAACTCCTTTCTCCGTTGATATCGAACATGATCTCCCCCTTGCCAACATCAATAGTAGCTCCCACGGTCTTGAGGAACGGCCTCCCTAGGATGAGCGGCGGCTTCTCCCTCTCTCCCATCTCGAGCACAACGAAGTCGACGGGGATGAAGTGGTGTCCAATCTTCACGGGTACATCTTCAGCAATGCCCAAGGGATAGCGAATGGAGTTGTCACCCAACGCCAAACATATTCCCGTAGGCTCCATCGGTAGGCGTAACTTCTCGAACACATCCCTCGGCATGACACTCACACTAGCTCCAAGGTCGCATAACGCCTTCTCGAAGTTGAAAGAACCAACTGAACATGGAATTGTAGGGCACCCGGGGTCTTTTTGCTTCTCTAGCCCATAAGCAATAGCTGCACTACACTCCTCGGACATTTTGACATGTTCTACCCCGAGTGTTGCTATCTCATATTTATTTGCAAGTATGTCTTTAAAGTAACGAGAATATGTAGGTACTTGTAGGGCATCTAGTAACGGCATGTTGATGCTAAGTCTACGCACAACTTCCACAAACTTCTCAAAGTGGTTGTCAAGTTTACCTCGGAAGTAGCATGGCTTGAGTTGCGGTATCCTCGTGTCATCTTCCGGCATCTCGAATTCGGGTTCCTCGGTGACGATCCCCGTAACCTTCTCTTTAGCGGCTCCTTCCACCTCGGTGGACGGTTTAGGCTTCCTTGCTCCCCGCGGAACGTTCGGATCTTCAGTCTCCTTCCCCGAACGCGTTTGAATGGCCTTCGCCGATTCGGGACATTTGGGTTGTCCCGGAAGCTTCCCTTCATCATTTGTGAGGCGCCCCGCAAGTTGTCCAACTTGCGTCTCGAGCATCTTCATCATGTTGAGCACTTGATGATTGGAACTTCCGACCTCCGTCACTTTGCTATCGATGTTCTCCAACACCTTGTCTATGGTCTTGAACTTGGTGACGGTGTCCTTGTTGATCTTAGCTTGCTCATCCATGAACTCCTTCAATTGTATCCGAAGTGGAACCGCGTTAGGAATAGATGAGCTTGCATTAAATTGAGGCCTACCTTGCCCGTAGCGGAAGTTCGGCAATTCTCCCTTCCTCATGTAGTCGAGCACTTTGGCTTCCTCCGGACAATCTTTGCGGACATGGCCATACTCTCCACACTCTTCGCATGTGGACCTTGCTTCGGCGGCCTTCAAGTCTTGAGCCTCTTTCTTTTCTATCTCCATCTTCTCCAACCTCCTCATGAGCGAGTCGATCTTGCCTTCGAGTATGTCTTCCTTCTCCACTTGCAAGATTCCTTTGACGTTCCCCATAGGTTGAGCCGGGTGTAGGCGCCGGATGACGCCCACGTGTCATTATCCGCGACCTTCTTGAATAGCGTGAAAGCTTCCGTCGGTGTAAGCTCGATGATAGATCCTCCCGCCGATGCATCGATGATCGTCCTTGACGCCATGGTGAGTCCTTGATAGAACTTTTGCACGAGGTCTTCTTTCGGGAACTTGTGATGTGGAACCGCCCGAGTGTACTCGTTGAAGCGCTCGAATGCCTCCGAGATAGTTTCGTAGGATATTGAACAAAGGTGGCAATCTTATTACGCAAGCTTTGAGTTTTACCCGGCGAGTAGTATTCCTTCATGAAAGCCTTCATCAACGTGTTCCAATTTTGCACCGTCTCCGCCGGTTGAGAGTGGAACCATTGCAACGCCTTCCCGAGTAGTGAAAACGGAAAAAGCCTTGCCCTCATTTGATCTTGAGTCACCCCCTCCATGTTGAAAGTCGACATAGTTGAATGAATGCTTGGAGGTGAAGGTTCGGATCCTCTTTGCCGGTGAAGGGTGAGTGTTGCACCATGCGGATTGTTGAGGTCTTGATCTCGAACGGTCTTCCGATCTCGTCGAGGTTCAAGATTGGTAGGTCGATGATGTCTGGGGTGCATAGCTCCCCAATCTTGCGTTCTTCCGGTGGTTGGTCACCCATCGGTGGACGTCGGTTCTCCCGCGGACTTTGAGGTGGTGAATTCTCCCGGAGATTCCTGCGATCCTTTGTCTTCCGACTCCGAATCTACAAAATCCAGCTTTTTAGCTTGATGTGCTTCGCGTCTCCTTAGCCTGTAAAGTTTTTCTGGATCATCCACAAAATTATTGGGTTTGTTGGAGAGGCAGCCGTCCATCTCCTGTTAGGGTTAGCAATAAACAAAGTATGCAAAAAAAAACTAGAAAACAAAACAAATCTATAAAGACTAGAGTTAGACAAACTAGATTAGATGTATTTTGAGGATGATCGAAGCTTAGTAGATGCAAAAATAGAATAAAATCAGTACTGAAAATTACAAAAAAAAGCAATAAAAAATCAAATCTTGATCACTTGTTCCCCGGCAACGGCGCCAGAAAAAGGGGCTTGTTGACGGTTAATAATTGTATCAAAGTTCGTTCGTGACTCGCAAGCGTACAAGTCTCCCGTCGTAGTCAAGGGACCCTTCTTCCCTCGAGTGGTGAACCCAAGGTATCGAATCCGTGGAACAAATGTGTGACGCAAGACTTAATCTATTAAAGCCAAATAACCGCAATCTTCAATAAAGAACCTAATGCATCTAAGTAAAAGACACAAAACAGATCTAATCTACTAAAAACCGGAGAAAACAAAGTAAGATTGGGTAGATAAACCGATCTAGAGGGATCGGGGTAAGCCTTTTGTTGAAGTTCCAAGCAAAAGAAGAAGTAGCAAATCGAATCTTAATAAAAGCCTCTTTAAATCGTGGTTTCCCGTCCAAATCCGAAAACATCCGCCTTTCGAGACCCCCGTTCGTCACAACGTATCCCTATTCATGCGGGGAGCTTAGGGCGAGTCAAAAGACAAGTCGAGATTCTTTCGGAGGATCCGGCGTGTACCTCTAGCCACCGCGGCTACAAGAACACCCTATGTAATCTATCTCGAGAATAGAATTGAAATAAGCAAAGCCGATCGAAAAACGAAATCTTCGAGGAAACTCTTGATCGCTGAGAAAAGATTCAACTTGATAATTCAACTATAACAATGATACATACACAAGATCACCACCGGGATCCTTCCTTGATCTTGCTTCTAGCTCCGGAACTCCGACGTGGTCTTCCGTGCAAGGTTCCCACGTCGGCTAGGGAAACCCTAGTCAACTAGCTCGACCCTCTCCTCTCCTAGATGGTGTCCCTCTCTTCTCTGCTTCTCGGCGGCCGAAGACGAAATCTTCCCTCCGTGGCTCTCGGTCAGGGGACTATAAATAGCCCGATTGGCAGCTAGGGCAAAGGACGACGCGTTTGGGCCCTAAATGGGCACGGGCCGACCGGGCCCGGGCCGGCCGGCCGGGCCCATTTAGGCCCGGCCCGCGGGCTCCTTTGCCCGAGGTCGGTTCCCTTGCTTCCCGGATGCTTCCCCCTTCGCATACGGGTCCATGTCGTCGGTTTCTCTCCGAATTGGACTCAACTCCTTGTCTTGGAAGATTCGAGCACTTTTCCGGTCGTGTCCCCGGAGTATGTCGTCTTCTCGGATCAAGTCCCCCGCTTCTTGGAGTTAATTTTACTTCATTGCATGACGTGTTCGGGGCTTCAAAGTCTTGTCATGAGGTGCTTGATGAACTTACCCCGAAAGTCTTGCATTCAACACTAAATCCCTGCATAAACATTAAACTCCAAAAACGACATGCACACGTGAACTTGTTATACCACGGGGGTTAGTACCAATGGATAAAGTATAAAACTCACGCCAACACCGAAGGTAAACTCATGGCTAGGTTGACGGATTTTCACCGTCAACAGCAAACCACCAAACCCCGCGTGCTCGGCCCGGCCTCCCGCCAAGCCTCTTGACTCGACCGCCACCGTGCACCAGCTCGATCGTCCATGACTTCGTCTTGCTCGTCTCGCCACCATGTGGCCCGCACCTAGTCCCGCCGTCCACCGGGTCCCTCGAACCGAGCCTACTTGTCTCTCCATCTCCCGGAGGCCCCTCAAGGCAGAAGACCTTTCGTGCCCGTTCTTCACCTGCAACAACACGAACTAGGCCGCAACCTACATCTGCGCGCTGAGCCAAGAGTCAGTCCAACACCCGTTGTCAATCACTCATCACTGAGGAGCGGTCATCCATCGACCACCGGGACGCTCCTGGTCTTCAATCTCCCCCTTGATGAGTGCATTGACAACACACAACGCGAAATGAAATTCAGAGAAAGAAAGAAAGAAGAAAGAAAAACAAAGAAGCGCAACTCATGACCAATACCAAAGAAAGGCAAAGAAAGGTCACAAGCCGAGCAAAGCACAAACTCCACACGGAAAACAGCAAGAAAGATCCCCCTGAACATGTGGATGCAAACTTCTAAATTTTAGCTCACCTCTTCTGAATTTGCATTAAACTCACCTCTTCTCCCCCTTGTTGACAACGTATGAATCAAGGTGAAAATGCAGGAATGTAAAACAAAGCATATAAACATCTACATGACCTTCTCAAATAGGCCAAATCGAGTGTCTAAGGCTAGAAATGAGACAAAGAGCACACATATGGATCATAACATAGTCAAAGCATTGCCACAAGTAATATATGAAAATATGGGCATGTGACAAAGCAAATTTTCAGAATTGAGCAGTTTTATCAAAAGATGGCTCACTTCAAATGTAAAGGCCTATCCATGTCATATTCTAGCCAAAAACATGCATATCATCCAGAGATCATACAAGGATATCCAATTCTCAACAAAGGATCATTGCAAACACCCATAAAGCAAAGCATGTCATGTTAAAGCTCATGAGCCATGTGTCCACTTCCGGGAGACTTCTCCACTAGTGAACATCATGCAACATGTTTTGCACCCATGTGTGAAAGATAAGACATTTTAAGCATAAACATGATGGATGGAGCATTTTTCAAGCATACACACTTCTTTTCAAGATTAATTCATTTCATGGTACATGAAGTGCCTTTGCGGCAAAAAGAAGCATATGCTCCCCCATGAATGCAACATAGGCTAAACATTCACAATGATATCGGCCTTTGGCCCAAATGCAAGAAAAAGACATCCAAGCACAATCTAAGCATAGAAAGCACATTTAGACCAAAACGTGACATGGATACACTACTACACATGAGTGGAGCACATTTCATCAAATTTAGTCAAGATTAGCATTTGAGTCAAAAAGGGCTATCTCACAACACATATATCTCAAATATTCCAAGAGCATAGCCTCACATAGCCATTTCTCCACACATATGACCAATATCTCACAAGTAGCCAAAGAAACTCAAATAAGGCATATGAAAGAAGCTCATCATCCTAAAATGCAATATGATACAAATGCAACATGATATATAACAAGATGGCTATCCTACTATGGTTTATACATCAATCAAAGCATGTATATACATCAAAGGAAACATGGTATGATACATATGGTACAAAGGAAATCCCCAAGAAACAACTAGAAAGGGCAACAAACCCCAAGTTCCCCCCGCAAGCGCACAAATGTAGCTTGGTCAAGAGGCTTTGTGAAAATGTCGGCAAGCTGATCTTGGGTAGGGACATGGCTCAACACAATGGTCCCTTTCTCCACATTGTCTCTCAAGAAATGATACCTCACCTCTATGTGTTTGGTTCTGGAGTGAAGCACTGAGTTTTTCGCTACGCTTATGGTACTGGTGCTATCACAAAGAAGTGGGATTTGGGAGCACTCCTCACCAGTCTCTCAAAGTGTATGAAATCCACAACAGCTGGGAACAACAACTCGCGGCTGCAACATACTCTGCCTCGGTGGTAGACTGAGCTACACTAGACTGCTTGCGGGAAGACCACGAAACCAACGAGGACCCAAGAAACTGACAAGAACCAGAAGTAGACTTCCTCTCGACTCGGCAACCAGCAAAATCCGCATTAGAAAAACTATGAAGAGAAAGAGTCGAGGAGGAAGAATACCAAAAGCCAAGACCAGGGGCAGACTGTAGGTACCTGAAAATCTTCTTGACGGCCTGTCGATGTGATGTTCTCGGCGAAGCCTGAAAACGAGCGCACAGACACACACTGAACTGTATGTCTGGCCTCGTCGCCGTCAGGTAGAGGAGGGAGCCGATCATGCTTCTGTACTCCCGCTGGTCCACTGGTTCTCCGTCCTCGTCTGCATCCAAAGTAGCCGTACTCCCCATGGGTGTCGACATAGGCTTCACATCATGCATCTGGAACTTCCTCAGCATGTCTTTTGTGTACTTGGTCTGATGTACAAATGTTTTGTCCTTCACTTGCTTGATCTGCAACCCGAGAAAGTACTGCAACTCGCCCATCATGCTCATCTCGAATTCCCTGCTCATCTCATCTGCAAACTTGGCAACAAGGTTATGTGACGAGCCACCAAAGACAATATCATCCACGTATATCTGCACAACTAACAAGTCATTCCCATGCTTGAGGAGAAACAAGGTCCTATCCACAGTACCCATCACAAACCCTCTGCTCAACAGAAAACCTCTCAATCTCCCATACCAAGCCCGGGGCGCCTGTTTCAACCCATATAGAGCCCTTTTCAACCTGTACACCTTGTGTGGATACTTCTCACTCTCGAACCCCGGTGGCTGCTTCACATACACCTCCTCCTCTATGACCCCATTCAGAAAAGCACTTTTCACATCCATTTGAAACAACTTGAACCCTTTAGCCACGGCAAAGGCTAGAAGGATTCGAATTGCCTCAAGACGGGCCACAGGATCAAAGGTCTCCTCATAGTCGATCCCCTCCTTCTGACTATAACCCTGAGCAACAAGTCTGGACTTGTTCCTCACAACCATCCCATTCTCTCCCTCTTTGTTCTTCCAAACCCATTTTGTTCCTATAGGATGGCAATTCGGAGGTGGTTCAACTAACTCCCACACTTGGTTCCTCTCAAAGTTTTCCAACTCCTCATGCATAGAATTGACCCAGTTTGCATCAGATAAAGCATGTCCAATGTCCTTGGGCTCAAAGGTGGCAACAAATGCAGCATGAGTGAAATGAGAGGAATTTCTAGACCTTGACCGCGTAGTACGTTCGTCGATGTCCCCAATGATCTTCGATAGGGGATGCACTTCTTGAATCCGTCGGGGAGCCTCACGCCTCGAGACTACCTCCCCCTCAACTTCAGCTTCCCTCTCCTGGTCCTCTTGTCGCACCGTCGTTGTCCATGAAGTAGACGGTCCACCCTCCGTAGTGGTCGTAGGGGAAGTAGTGGGTACACCTTCAGCTTCAGGCGCATGGTTCTCTCCATCGTCATCTCCAGCTTCATCCTTCTCCTCTTCAAAGAGGTCCTCAGCCATCTCTTCATCACCTGCACATTCAATGCCAAGAGAGGTACATGGCATTGTCTCGTCGAAGGTTACCTCGCAAGTCTCCATGATTTTGTTAGTCTCAAGCTTAAGCACCCTATAAGCTCTAGAATGATTAGCATATCCAAAGAAAATCCCATCACTAGACCTAGCCTCAAACTTGTCGAGTTTTCCCTTCTTAAGAATAAAGCATTTGCAACCAAAAACTCAGAAATGACTCACCTTGGGTGCCCGACCATGCATCAGCTCATAACAGGTCTTCCTCTTGAAAGCTCGCAATAAAATCCTATTGGAGACATGACAAGCCGTATTGACCGCCTCAGCCCAATACCTCCTAGGAGTCCTGTGCTCATCGAGCATCGTCCTAGCCATCTCACAAAGAGTCTGATTTTTCCTTTCCACAACTCCATTTTGAGGGGGCATAAAAGGGGTCGAATACTGATGTTCAAGACCTAGATCACAACAAAAGGCATCAAAACGAGAGTTCTTGAACTCTGAGCCATTATCACTGCAGATAGCTCGTATAGTATTCCCATGCCTCTCTTTTTTCAACCTTACGATCAGATCTCGAACAAAACCAAATGTCTCACTCTTGTCTTCCAAGAAAAACACCCAGGCATAGCGAGAGTAATCGTCCACCACAACAAGGACATACCACTTCCCACCCACCGAGCGAACTCGAGCTGGCCCAACAAGGTCCATATGCAACAGCTCTGTCGGGCGCTCGGTCATGACATCGGTCAGGGGTGGATGGGGAGTGGCTACCATCATGCCATGCCTACACGGAGCACAAACCAAATCCTTCTCAAACTTCAACTTCGGCAATCCTCGGACAAGGTCAAGACCACTCAAGCGGGAAACCAAATCAAAGCTCAAGTGACCCAACCGCCTATGCCATTTCCACAAATCAGAAGAAGGACCGGCCATCAAACAGCGAGCAGGACCCAAAGAACGACAGAAATCAGCCCTGAAAATTTGACCCTCGGGGATGATCATACAAACAAGATCACCTCGAGAATCCAGCAAACGAGACTCACCAGACTTGAAACGCACCTCAAAGCCCTGAACAAGCAACTGAGAAACCGAAAGCAAATTGAAACCCAAAGACTTCACAAGAGCAACCCTCTTCAATGTTACCTTCTCACTCACATGCACCACACCCTCAGAAATCACCCTTCCTCGTCCATTGTCCCCAAATGTGATGTACATATTTTCCTTCACTGGGGTGAGGCTGGAGAACCACTTCTTATCTCCGGTCATGTGTCGAGAACATCCGGAGTCGATCAACCAAATGTTCTCCAAGCCTCCCGCCTGTAGTCAGAAACAAGGACGAGAATGAGCTAACGACTCAACACTGGGGTTAGCACACAGAAAGTTGAACCAGTGTCAAGCCATCTGCTCAGAAGAGTGGTTAGCAAACATCATTCCCTTGCCACCAAACTTCCCATGTCCCATGGAAGGAGTACGAGCACCACGAGGGGGAAAACGTGGTCCGTAGGTCCTCTGGAACCCAAAGCTGCGATCATCTCCCCTAAACCCGTATTGAGGACGAGTAGGGGGACGTCCAGCAAAACCACCACGAGCCCGACCAAACCTCTCACCAGCACACACACCATCATCTCTCCTATCAAACCTCTCACCACCACCTCTCTGTGGGAACCTACCACCCTGAGCTCCAACTCTACCAACACTCCTCACACTTCCCACACCTCGTGGAAGTGGCACTCTAGGCTCAGGAATACCATGAGACTGGCGATGCCTGTCCTGGTTTGCTTGCTCCCTAGCAAGCCTCTCATCCCTCTTCCTCTTATAGCAAAACTCTGCTAGGTGTCTCTCCTTGCCACAATACTCACACCTGAAGCGGATGGGTTTTGGTTTTGGCTCTGGCTTCTCTTTAGGTTTCTCACCCTTCTCACTCACAAACTTCACGGGTTTCTGGAAGTCATTTGTTTTGGGTGGGAATTTGGGTGGATCTTGGTTTGTGTCAAGCTTGTTGCAAAGGTGGTTGGGCTTTGGAGTGAAAGAGTTCTTGGGTGCTTTTGGAAGTGGGACTTGGATGTCTCCGATCACCTCAAACTCGGGGTTCGACTCAACACACTTCTCATACACAATCTCCCCACTGTTCTCTCCCACTTTCTCACCCAACTTCTCAAAACCCAAACCACGACCATCAGCTCTCTTGAACTCCTCAATCATGATTTTCAATTGAGGTTCCTGCCTAGACAACCAACCCAACACCTTCCTCAAATAATCATTCTCCTCATAGATGACATCCAAACGGGAAGTAAGTTCAAGATTGCGCAAAGTAACTTCCTCACAGCTAGTGCATGCATTGACAACAGGAGATTTCAAAGAAGCTTCCAAAGTGCTAATGGTAGAACGAGCATCAACAAGCTTAGCATGCATAGTAGGACATGATTTACAAGCACCAAGCAAAGTGGGTCTAGCCTTAAGCTCATCATACTCAGTCCTAAGAGCATCTAGTTTAGCCAAAGTAGAAGCATTCTTCTCATTAAGCAACTTGATCTCATTCAACCATGCATCACACTCAGTGCATTCAACATCATCAGAAATAGTAGGAGCAAGTTTCAAAGAGTCATTCTCAAGTTTCAATTCAAGCAATTTAGACTATAGCTCTCCTACTTTCTCACTAGAATTCTCAAGTTGAGCCCTAAGATCTTTCCTCATCTTCTTAGCATCTCTCAACACACTATCACGGTTGTCAATCAAGCCATTCAACATAGTGATCTCAGCAAGCAAAGAGTCGGGGTCACGATTTACCTCATCCTCCGAGTTGGAGTCGCTGTCTTCCTTCTCGCTCTTCTTGCTGCTCGAGCTATGGGCTATCCCACAAAAGCCTTCAAGCGCCACACAGCTCAACCCACTGAGGTTCCGGCTTGCACTCTTCTTGCCCTTGCGCCTCCCGGCGTCTTCATCTTCACTGCTTGAGCTTGACTGTGCGTCGCTTGAGGAAGTGGATCTTCAATTTCTTGAATGGTCGGTTCATCTTCCTTGACCTCCGGTTCATCTTTTTCAGAAATTTCAGCAAGCACCTTGGGCTTGCTTTTGTCATTTTGCTCCTTTTGACAACAGCTTTGCCAATCCCATTGCATTCTTTGTCCATTGCTTATCCTTTGTAAGATTTGTGCAGCTTCACTAATTGTTTTATCCATTATATCACCGCCTGCACACATACTTACAAAACGAGACGAGTTAGGGGTTAGTGAAAAATAAAGGTATGCAACATCAAGTCACCGGAAAATCCCAAGTTCGGGCCTCGCTCAAGTAGTTCATTAAAACAGTCCCATGCTTCATCAATTCCTTCATCCTCTCCTTGCTTGAAATTGAGCACTTGCCTCCTTAAGTCTTGGACCTTAATTATGGGAAAGAACTTCAAAAGAAACTTCTTCACTAGCTCATCCCAATTTCCTTTTTCTTCAACGGACGCAAGTGTGTACCATCTTCGCGCTTCATCTTCGAGAGAGAATGGAAAAAGATTCCACTTGAACCAAGCGGCCGGAACTCCTTTTTGTTGCACCGTGTTGCATAACATCGTGAATTCCTTAATGTGTCTATATGGGTTATCATCCTCCAATCCTATAAATGGTTTTGTTGCCACTAACTTGATGATTCCAGGCTTCACTTCATAGTGGGTTGTAGCAAACGCCAAATCTGATTTTTGCATCTCAATGTCTTCCATTGACGGCATTGCTAGCTCCCTTAGCGACATCTTTTCGTCTTCCAATGGTGAGGTGAACAAATCCAACTAGGCACAAGAAAAGTAGAAAGAAAAACAAAAAAGATTTTTTTCTTTTTTTTAGAAAATAAGGGTTAGGTGTTAGCAATCAACAAAATTAATACTAGATTAAACATAGCAAACTGGCTTGCTCCCCGGCAACGGCGCCAGAAAAAGGGGCTTGTTGACGGATAAAACTCGTATCCACCTATGATCCGCAAGCGTACGGACCTACACCTTTTTCACCACGGGATTCCCAAGGTTCTTGTCAATCCACGGAGCAAGGGGATTACTAGCGCTTAACCAAGTATTAATCTAGTCGAATGGAAAAGATTTGAAAGAGAGTATTAATCTAAAAGTAAAGACAATCTAACCTAAGTTAATCTAAGTTAAGTTGATCAAACAAATCTAGGGTTAAACTAGATGGTAAAGGGGTGAACACAAGAGAATGAGTAAGAAAGATAAGCGTTCCCTCCCTAGGATCTAGGATAACATGGTATGCATCTACTACACGAAAGAGGTAAACCAATCTACCGGGGGTTGTGACCATGGTTTCGCCTTTTCCCTCCTCTCGTACTGTCACTATGCAAAGGTATTCGTGACTAGACCTCTGATGGACACGGTATGTTGATGGAATCTATGGGAGTAGCGGATATCATACACCCGAAAAACACGGTGGCCTACCTTAATCATCAAAGCATCATCGACATGAAAACAATAGATTGAAACCACGAATCAAGTAGCGATCACATAGCATGTATCCATCTAATCCTAGGGATGAACGGAGACATTACCCCATCATCTTACACGGATTGAAGCACATATAGGTGATGGAGACTCCGGAGAACGTCGTCGATGAAGATGGCGGCGATGGAGCTTGCGACCACCCCTAGGCCAGTGGCTTGGAGTCCTCCTCTTGCTTCCTTCTCTCCACCGGCGTTGATCCTTGCGACGAGCTCATCTAACTCTCTCCCTCATCTTGCGGCGGCGGTTTTCTGGTGATTGGCGTCGGTAGGATGATTTGTTCGTTGTGGCGGCCGACGGCGGTGGAGGCAATAAATAGACCTAGGGCAAAGGGGGGCACCGAACCGACCCCGGAGTGGGCTGGGACGGTCGGCCCAGGCCCACTTCGTCCCGGTTCGGCCCCGGTTTTCTCCCCAGTTGCTTCTCGCGTGATCCCTTATTCATGTGCACTTGCATGTGGGCCTTTGACGTCGTTTCCCTCACGGTTAAGGCTTGAATCCATGCTATGCAAGCTTCGCTGTTTTCTGGTTGAGCCCCTGAAGACTTGCACGTTGACGCTTCGGTCCTCGGGTCATTTGGAGTCATGTTCATCACGTGTCTTCACTCTTATCGGGCTTCATGATCTTCTTCCAAAGTGCTTGGTGAACTTATCCCGAAAGTCTCCTCTTTAGCGTAGATTTTCTGCGTAAACAACAAACTCCAAAATCGACATGCAAGTGTGAACTTGTTACATCATTAGTATGCCTAGTGGCGGGTTAGTTGCAAATCATAATCGAAACCAATGTATAACAAGTACTCTAGGTTGACGGAAATTCACCGTCAACAAGGAGCTTCGTCCAATTCGAAGAGAAACCGACGACAAGGGCCTACATGCAAAAGGGGAGAAGATCTAGAAGACGTGGGAAGCAACACCGGGCGAAGGAGGCCACGGACTGGGCCGGGATGGGCCCAGGTCGGTCGGCCCAGGCCGGCCGACCCAGCCCGTTTCGGGGCCCAGTCGGCCTCCCCTTTGACCTAGTTGCATCTCAGGCTATTTATAGCCCCCTGACCGAGAGCCACGCATCAATTAATTCGTCATCTGCCGCCGAGGAACAGAGAAGCTTAGGGGACACCATCTCGGATATGGGGGTCGTGCTAGTTGTCTAGGGTCTCCCTAGCCAACGTGGGAACCTTGCATGGAAGACCACTTTGGAGCTTCGGAGCAAGGATCAAGATCAAGGTAGGATCCCGGTGGTGATCTTGTTTATGTAATCATTCTTGGTGAAGTCTTTAAGTGAATCCGATTTCTAGCGATCAAGTGCCTTCTCGATGTTTTTGTTTTCTTCTTGGTTTTGCTTCTTCTATGATCTATACTTAAGATAGATTACATAGGGTGCTCTTGTAGCCGCGGTGGCTATAGGTGCATACCGGACCGGCCAAGTGATTTCAACTTGTTCTTATCGAACTCGCCCCAGACTACCCGCATGAATAGGGATACGTTGTGACAGAACGGGGGTTCGGAAAGGCGGGCGTTTTCGGAGTTGGACGGGAGGCCACGATTTAAAGATGCTTTTAATGAGATTCACTTTTCTATCTTCATCTATCTTGTTTGGAGCTACAACATAAGCATGATCTAGACTCTCTAGATTGGTTATCTCTTGCTTTCTCTTGCTACCTCTTTAGTAGATTAGATTAGATGTGTTTTCTTTATGGGATAGTAGATTAGATGCAATTTGAGTCGACGTCGCTCGCACCGGCCACCATGGCTCTTGCCTTGTCCTTCTTGTAGCCGCCCTTGCTCGGTCGCCGCTTGTCCTTGTCCTTGCTCTTGGACTTGCTGAAGTGCTTGCCCTTGGAGGAGTACTTGTCTTCACGCCTCGGGTGCACCTTGTACTCGCTCATCTTGTACTTGTTCTCCTCCGCTTCCGGGCACTCGGCGATGAAGTGTCCACGCTTGCCACACTTGTAGCATGTTCCCGAGCTCCGCCTTGCATTCCTCCGACTCTCATGTAGTCGATCGAACCTCCTTGAGAGCAAGGCCAGCTCCTCCTCGCCCAGCACATCAAACTCCTCATCTGGAATAGACATAAGAGAAGACAAGGAAAACTGTCGACAGGAAGGGTTAGCTTTTCCCTTTGATCCTCCCACAAGAGCAAGACTATGATCAGTCGAGCCCTCATGCTTGGATTGCAACTTCCTGTCAACCTCAGCCGACATGAGCTTAGAAAAGAGGTCATCCAACTCAATAGTCAAGTATTGCCCAGACTCCTTGATGGCCTCAACCTTAGCACCTCAAACATTTGGGTCCAAGATATGCAAGAGCTTCAAAGCTTGATCATGCTCGGTGTAAGGAAAATCCTCAACATTGTCCTTCATGTTGTTCACGATGGCGGTGAACCTCTGAAACATCGCATCAATGTCCTCACCGGGAAGTTGAGTAAAGTTCTCATATTGCATCAGGTAAGAAACAAAGAGGCGAGCCTTCACATGGTTATCACCACCGTGAGCAACCAACAACTTTTCCCAAATTTGCCAAGCAAGATTCAAATGGCGAACACGCTCAAACTCAGGATCACACAAGCTCCGGACCAAGTGATCAGTGGCTTTTGCATTTGCCTCATACTTGGCCTTAGCACCGGCATCGGTCGCCATAAGAGTATGGATGTTTGCCGGAATAGCATAGGTCTTGTCAAGCACAATGAAATCCAACAACTTGCCACGAAGAAAGATCATCATACGAGCCGCCCACTTGTGGTAACCCTTGCCATCGAAGTGCGGCGGACCGCCCCGCTCAACGTACGCCATCTTAGGATTCAAGACTTGTCAAAGTCACAAAGAATCCGGCACCAAGCTTTGATACCACTTGAAGGATCGGATGGCGACTAGAGAGGGGGGAGTGAATAGGAGCTAGTAAAAATTCTTCTCAAAGAACCTGGCCTATACCCTAGACAATTTTCGGTCACACACAAGCGTTGGATCGAATCACACACCAACCGCCAAGACAACAAGGTTATGGATCAACCTCAAGTCTTAGGAACGATTCCTTGAAGCACACGCGGAAGCAAGAAAGAAGGAGGAAGGAATCGAACCAAAGAACAAAGCACTCAGGCTCTGGCGGACCGTCCGGCCAGGAGGGGCGGACTGTCCGCACAGGCCACGCGGACCGTCCGGCTTGCTGCCGCGGACTGTCCGCACCCACACCACGGACTATCCGGCCCTGAGCCACGGACTGTCCGAAAAAGCAAACAGAACCTCCAGAGATGACCCCGAATAATGGACCGTCCGCGGGGAGCACGCGGACTGTCCGCCAGGCACCCGCGGATCGTCCGCCCGCTGCTGCGGACTGTCCGAAACCACTTCCAACCAAAGCTCGAAACCAAAACAGATCGAAAGCGAAGCCGAGCAAGAACACGAAGAACACGCGAAGAACACTGTGCTCGCGGACCGTCCGCCAGACACGAACAGAACTGAAAACTGCTCGACCCCGAAAGTCAACACTACCAATCCATCACCGGATCTCCCAAACGGTAGAAGCTGTTGAGACAAGAGTTTGGGGAGATGAAAAGCGTCAACCAAGGATTCTATACCCCAAAACTTTCGCCTCCTAACTTCCTAAATCATCGGGAATCGCGGATCCTTTGAACACCACCAAAAGCTAGAGCTTCGAACAGAAATCCTTGAATCGAAGTGGTTTCCCGGCGTTTGAGGGCACAAGATCAATCACAAAGATGCACTAGACATCCATCCATGTTTCCCTCAAAGAAATCCGGGGAGAAACCCACTCAAATCCGCGGAATCACACCGAGAACAAAGGCACCAAAAACAAGCACGAAAAGAACCACGAAAAACACAACGCCGAATCTTCTATACAAACCAGGAAAGATTCACAAGGTCTAGCATGCCGCCCTAGCATCCATCCCTCTCAACAAATCTCTCATGAAGCTCTCATGCTAGCCTAGAGAAAATGGAGAAGAAAATAGTCCAGGAAAAAGAGAAAGAGGAGGGGAAATGAAACCCTAAGTCCCGGAGAGAGAGAGCCATCCACACACACTCATGGCTTATATATCGGGTCCCGCCGGTGTGGGAAATGACTCGACTACCCCTAACTCAACTACTGGCGATACAACCCACGCAGGGGAATTTATGTAATGTTTGTGGGTCTTGCCATCGAACGGCCACGCCTTTGCCGCACCCCGCGTCCTCCCGACGCAAGCCATGCGATCCCGCCGCGTGTCCTCCGCTTCGAAGCTTCCCGACACGCCCGGATCCCGTCTCCGTCGTGTTGGGTCTTCGGACTTTTTTTTGAGGCCCAAACCAAGAAACTGTCCTCCGATGGTTTTGTGGGCAAACCACCAAACCTCGCGTGCTCGGCCCGGCCTCCCGCCAAGCCTCTTGACTCGACCGCCACCGTGCACCTGCTCGATCGTCCATGACTTCGTCTTGCTCGTCTCGCCACCATGTGGCCCGCACCTAGTCCCGCCGTCCACCGGGTCCCTCGAACCGAGCCTACTTGTCTCTCCATCTCCCAGAGGCCCCTCAAGGCTGAAGACCTTTCGCGCCCGTTCTTCACCTGCAACAACATGAACTAGGACACAGCCTACACCTGCGCGCTGAGCCAAGAGTCAGTCCAACAACCGTTGTCAATCACTCATCACTGAGGAGCGGTCATCCATCGACCACCGGGACGCTCCTGGTCCTCACCATTAACAATTGCAGGGTTTTTAGGATGAGGATCCAAAAGGCTATCCAGGAAGGTCACCTGAAATTTGACAACAAGATGAAGCTGGATGGCCACCCTTTACCTCAAAACATGGTTGGCTTTTCTGTCAATATGGTGACTGCTGAGGAGAAGGGAAAAGTGAAGGTCTTGACTTCAGCTAGAGCAATACAGGATGGATCCGTCGATCCTACACAACAAGTAACAATGGAGCAGGTCCACAAAGAAGCACCTCGCATCCTGAAAAGCCAGATCGAAGTTGGGGAATCTTCCAGGACCAAGCCCAGGGTTACCACACGCATTCTCCTTAACAAGTGGCAGCGTCAGCAGGAAAGGGAACGCTACCAGAAGCAAAAATATGAAGAGGAGAGGCGCTGGTTTGAAGAAGAGGCGCGCAGAAGAGAGCTAGAAGAGCATGCACGGGGACAGGAGCGTGCACATTGGGGATGCGCGTTCTTCAGGCATTGTTGGAACGAGGGTTTGAAGCTCCCCACGTTGAAGAATTGCCCTGAGTGCAGTGATAATACACTGAATATAGGCAACAAAATGTCAATCGCCGATCCGTCCATGAAAGAATTGGAAGGATGCATCCCAATGACGGTCGGCGTCTAAAAATAAATGAGGTCAATGATCACCCAAAGAAAAGGCAAGCTGACCAAAGGTGGGTTGATCAGGAAGAACCGGAACGCGAATACATCTGGCAAGAAGGACAATGGTGCCCTCCTGGCTTGAGGAGAAGCCAAAAGTGAAGGGTCCAGTGCTTGAGGAACCAAGAATTGAAGCAGGCGGGGATCAAGAGGAAGCAAGTATGGCGCCCAAAAGATAGGCCTGATGGATCTGGTCGTTCGGCTCCAGTGTGCATGGTGTACTTTCTGCCGAATGAGTTCATGGCACCCGCTAACCAAGTTGTGCAGGAGGAGGTGTCTCCAGATGTCAATGGGGATGAGCAACTTGGGGGATTAATGGCGCAACTGGTGTTGGCTAAGCAGGCCACCTTTGACAAGTCGGCCAGGAATCGACACATGAGGCCGTTGTACCTGAAGGGGTACGTCAATGGCAAGCCATTGACCAAGATGTTTGTTGATGGCGGAGCTGCGGTCAACGTGATGCCATACACCACCTTCAGGAAGCTTGGCATGGCCCCGAAGACTTGACGCCAACAAGCATAATTCTGAATGATTTTGCTGGAAATCCTTCAGATACCAAGGGCTGCGTGCACGTGGACCTGATGATCGGGTCCAAGACTTTTCTCACGACCTTCTTTGTCATTGAAGGCAATGGAGCTTACATCTTGCTACTTGGACGGGACTGGATCCATGCCAATTGCTGCATCCCATCTACCATGCACCAACAGCTCGTTCAATGGGTAGATGATGACATTGAAGTAGTCCAAGCAGATGATTCAGTGAGCGTGGCTAACATCGAACCAGCTTTCTAGAGTATCAAGGCATCGATTGCTTTTCAGGAAAAGACTGGGGTGAAGGTCCTGTTGAACCAATCAGTAGTGATCAACAGCCGATTCAAGCAGTCGGCTCTTATAGCTATTTTTAATGGAAAATCCAGTTGATGGAACTGATGGAAAATTAGGGCGTGGATTCATGTCGGCTGACAAATTAGAAGAACTTGACATTGGAGATGGTGACAAGCCAAGGCCAACATTTATCAGCGCTAACTTGGAGTCCAGTTTCAGAGACAGGTTAATCAAGCTGTTAAAGGAATATAAAGATTGCTTCGCTTGGGATTATTTGGAGATGCCTGGTTTGGATCGTTCCATTATTGAGCATCGGCTGCCAATTAAGCCTAGTTTTAAACCTTATAAGCAACCTCCCTGAAAAATCAATAAGGATGAAGTATTGGCCGACGTGAAGAAGGAAATTGAAAGATTGCTTGATGCAAACTTCATTCGGCCATGCAGGTATGCGGAGTGGATCTCTAACATCGTCCCTGTCTACAAGAAAAACGGGAAGATGAGGGTTTGCATAGATTTCAGAGATTTGAACAGAGCCACTCCTATGGATGGATACCCGATGCCTGTTGCTGATTTATTGGTTGATGCTGCTGCTGGGCATAAAGTTATCAGTTTTATGGATGGTAATGCAGGGTACAATCAGATATTTATGGCAATAGAAGACATATCGAAGACAGCCTTCAGATGTCTTGGGCATATAGGCCTGTTTGAATGGATTGTTATGACATTTGGGTTGAAAAATGTCGGTGCAACTTATCAACAAGCCATGAACTATATCTTCCATGAGTTGATCGGCAAAATTGTTGAGATTTATATTGATGATGTCGTGATCAAATCTTTAAATCATGACTCACACTTGAAGGATGTGAAGAGAACTCTGGAGTGTACCCAAAAGCACGGGTTGAAGATGAATCCAAACAAGTGTGTCTTTGGGGTTTCAGCTGGAGAATTCCTGGGATTTTTGGTGCATGAAGGAGGGATTGAAGTTGGCAAGAAAAGCATGAAGGCTATCGATGAAGTTGTTCCTCCAACCAATCTTAAGGAGTTGCAATCACTGCTTGGCAAGATCAATTTTGTGAGGAGATTCATTTCAAACTTGTCACAAAAGGTTTTGCCCTTTTCTCCGCTACTAAGGATCAAGAAAGATCAGAAGTTTGTATGGGGTGACGAACAACAAAAGGCTTTTGATGAAATCAAGCGGTACATGAAGGAACCACCAGTGCTGGTGCCACCACAGTTGAACAAGCCTTTCAAGTTGTACGTGGCGGCCGATACCCAAACCATTGGATCGGCCCATATACAAGAGTTTGAAAGAAAGGAGCGGGTAGTAGCGTACCTTGGCCGAAAATTACTTGTTCCTGAGACCAGGTATTCGGCTGCGAAGAAGCTATGCTTGTGTGTTTACTACTCATGTACAAAGTTTCGTCACTACTTGTTGACTGCCGAATGCGTTGTATATTCAAAGTTTGATGTAATAAAACATACGTTATCTATGCCAATTTTGAATGGAAGGATTGGCAAGTGGATTTTGGCCTTATCTGAGTTTGAGCTGAAGTTGGAATCGGCAAAAGCCATTAAAGGTCAGATTATTGCCGATTTCATTACTGAGCATCGTGATCCATCAATTTATTTGCTTGAAATTACCCCATGGGCTTTGTTCTTTGATGGATCATCATGTGGCAAAGGTGGTGGAGTAGGGATTTTATTAATTTCACCTAGAGGTGAGATGTTTGAGTTCGCTATTCTTATTCAACCTACTGTCACTAATAATCAAGCTGAGTACGAGGCACTACTTATAGGGCTTCAATATTTGAAAGAAGCCAAGGCTGTTTCAGTTGAAATTTATGGAGATTCAGAGCTAGTTATAAAACAATTGAATGGCCAATATGAATGTAGAAGCAATGTCCTGAGGAGTTACTACGAAGAATGCAGAGAAATCTTGAAAAGTTTTCAGTTAGTAATTCTACAGCATATTTCTAAAGAACACAATGAGGAGGCAAACAGATTGGCTCAAAGTGCCTTAGGTTATAGAGAAAATCAAGAAGCGTTTGCCATGGAGCTGTGTGCTTTCGGGAGTGATATAGCAGAGGACGATAGGAGAAAAGAGATTGTTGATTATCTAGAGAATCCATCCCGAAAGGTTTCTAGGAAGCTCAGGTATAAAGCTATAAAATTTGTTCTTCTGGATGGATGTTTATTTTACAAATAATTAGATGGGGTGTTGCTGCAATGCCTGGGTCCAGAGGAAGCAAAGAAAATGATGAGTGAAGTGCATGATGGGCTGTGTGGAGCACATCAAATGCCTTATCGAATGAAATGGGTTATCAGGCACACTGGATGTTTTTGGCCGACGATGCTGGAAGATTGCTTTGAATATTACAAAAGTTGTCAAGATTGTTAAAGGTTTGGAAATATTCAAAGAGTCCCAGCATCAGCTTTGAATCCTATCATCAAGTCATGGCCATTCAGAGGATGGGGTATAGATTTGATTGGCCAGATAAATCCATCATCTAGCAAGGGGCATAAATTTGTGCTTTTGGCAACAGATTATTTTACCAAATGGGTTGAGGCTATTCCATTAAAGAAGGTAACATCCGAAAACATGGTTGAATTTGTCAAAGAACACATCATTTAAAGATTTGGGATTCCTCAAACAATTACAACTGATTAAGGAGCACAGTTTGTGTCTTCAGAGTTCAGAGAGTTTGCCGAGAGCATGGGAATCAAATTATTTAATTCTTCTCCTTATTATGCTCAAGCTAATGGTCAAGCACAGGCTTCTAATAAGATCATGATCAAGCTTATACAAAAGAAAATTGATCAGAAGCCAAAGAGGTGGCATTCGGTACTCAATGAGGCTTTGTGGGCTTACCGAATGGCTCCTCATGGAGCTACAAAATGTCTCCTTATGAGTTAGTTTATGGGCATCATGCTGTTTTGCCCTGGGAAATTCAATTAGATTCAAGGAGGGTGGTTTTGCAGAAGGATTAAGCTCCAAAGATTACAGTGGCTTAATGATGGACGAGTTAGAAGATTTGCATATGATTCGTCTTAAAGCCTTGGAAAACATTGAAAAGAACAAGATGCGGGTTGCTAAATATTACAACAAGAAGGTAAAGGTCAAGCAATTTGCAGAAAGAGATTTGGTCTGGAAAGCGTTACTGCCGATTGGGACTAAATACAGTATGTTCGGCAAATGGTCTCCGAATTGGGAAGGACCTTTTCGGGTAGTCAGATGTGTGCCTGGTAATGCTTACATATTGAAAACTTTACTAGGAGAGGAATTTTCTGCTGCTATAAGTGGAAGATATTTGAAGAAATATTATCCTAGTATTGAAATTGATTGTTGATTACAAGCACCAGGATTGCAAACATCTGATACACAGGAACAGCCGGCGTTCAGGAAAGAAGCCGTCTTTAGTGCAAAAAATCCTAACAAAGGAAATGGCTAATACTGGATTGTATTGCCCTTAGCACAAAATATTCCACATTACACATGTTTCTTGCAAGCTTTTGTTTGACAACCCAGCTACTTAAAATTACAAAGGGGTGGGAAGCAGAAGGCCTGGAGAAAGGAGCAAAAGTATGCTTCATTCCTCTGATTCCATTTTCCTCTTATGTTCCTCCCTCTTCAACTGTTCCAGGACCACCGTAACAGCAACTTGGAAGCTTCGGGGATTGCCATTACTTGCAGCCTCCATCAGGCTGTCCCAAGCAGCCTTCAGGTTACTGTACCTGTCGGAGACATCTAAGGGAAAAGAACAGTTGTTAGAAAATGAAGATCTGAGCTTGAGCATGGAGTCAAATAAAGATGGAAGTCTTACCCCCTACTAACGCCTCTAAGCTCATGCGGCGTTCGCGTTCGGCGTTGTAGCGAGCGGTGATGTCCCGCAAGTTATGCTTCAGATGCCGAATGCGGCGGCGCAGCTGGTGGTTGACCCTCTGTACCGGCATGGCGTCCTCTTCTTCAGAGGAATCCGAGAGGATGTACTCGGGGACCTCTTCAGTTCCAAGGATTTATTCAAGAAGCATGTCAAGACTGAGAAAACAGAGAAGGGTAAACCATGAGATCGCAAACAAGAGCAAGAAGCGGATTGAAAGAAAACTCACTCTCGAATGGTACGCTTCTTTGGTGGAATACTGCTCTCCTTGATGGGATGCTTTCCGTTGTCTGCCATGGCCTCGGGGTTTTCTCCTCTGGAGCAAGGAGGAAGATGTGAGGTGATGGAGGAGTATGCGAGTGGATTTGCACGGCATCCCAGGGGGCTATTTTATTGACTGAGAGAGCGCATTGGGAATGATGACTGGTTGGCGTACGTTATTGGAATACCAAACGGCAGGGTTTTCTTCCCGAATGCGAAGGGTTTTCATTGAACAGTGTTTATGGTTCCCGAATTGAGGATTTTCTGCGGATTTTTGTGCCAAGGGGCAGTTGTTTTCGCGTATTCGGCTCAAGTAAAGTTCCCGAATTCGTTTGAAAGCAGTGAAATTCACATCTACAAGCAGAAAGGGGTCATCACAATGCAAGCACGGAAATTGAAATTCTTTATTTATTGCCGAAAACTAAGCATCCCTAGTACAATCTAATCAAAGAGCCTGTTTAGCACAGACTGGGGATGGGTGATTTCGGCAATGGCATCGCCATGGCCATCGAGGCGCTCCAAGATGACTTCGATCTCGTCGATGTCTTCTGGTGCGCCGCCCTGGAAGCCACGTGGCTGTATGGAGTAGTCGACACCGGTGTGTGTCGCCAAGATGTTGACGGTTAATAGTTGTATTAAAGTTAGTTTAGACTTGCAAGCGGACAAGTCTCCCGTCGTAGTCAAGGGACCCTTCTTCCCTCGAGTGGTGAACCCAAGGTATCGAATCCGTGGAACAATGTGCAACGCAAGGATTCAATCTAGTAAAGCAAGGTAAGCTATCTTATGATGAACTAAGTTGCATCTAATCTACTAACTCATAAAGAAACAAATCTAATCTAATCTACTAAAGAGGTAGCAAGAGAAAGCAAGAGATAACCAATCTAGAGAATCTAGATCATGCTTATGTTGTAGCTCCAAACAAGATAGATGAAGATAGAAAAGTGAATCTCATTAAAAGCATCTTTAAATCATGGCCTTCCCATCCGACTCCGAAAACACCCGCCTTTCGGAACCCCCGTTCTGTCACAACGTATCCCTATTCATTCGGGTAGTCTAGGGCGAGTTCGATAGAACAAGTTGAAATCACTTGGCCGGTCCGGTATGCACCTCTAGCCACTACGGCTACAAGAGCACCCTATGTAATCTAGCTATAGACTAGATCGTAGAAGAAGCAAAACCAAGAAGAAAACAAAATCATCGAGAAGGCACTTAATCGCTAGAAATCGGATTCACATACAAACTTCACCATGAATGATTACATGAACAAGATCACCACCGGGGCCCTCCCTCGATCTTGATCCTCGCTCCGGAGCTCCGACGTGGTCTTCGATGCAAGGTTCCCACGTCGGCTAGGGAAACCCTAGACAACTAGCACGACCCTCATCTCTGAGATGGTGTCCCTCAAGCTTCTCTGCTCCTCGGCGGCAGATTACGACTTGATTCATGCGTGGCTCTCGGTCAGGGGGCAATTTATAGCCTGAGAAGCAATTAGGTCAAAGGGGAGGCCGATTGGGCCCCAAAAAGGGCTGGGCCGGCCGGCCTGGGCCGGCCGGCCGGGCCCAATTCGGCCCATCTCGTGGCTCGCTTCGCCGGTGTTGCTTCCCGCGTCTTCTAGATGTTCTCCCCTTTTGCATGTGGGCCCTTGACGTCGGTTTCTCTCCGAATTGGACTCAACTCCTTGTCTTGCAAGATTCAGCACTTTTCTGGTTCGGTCCTCAGAGTTTATCATCTTCTCGGGCTTGGTCCTTGGGCTCTTTGAGTCATGTTCACTTCATTGCTTGACTTGTATCGGGCTTCAAGATCTTGTCATGAGGTGCTTAATGAACTTATCCCGGAAGTCTTGCTTTCAACGTTAAAACCCTGCGTAAACACTAAACTCCAAAACCGACATGCACACGTGAACTTGTTATACCACGGGGGTTAGTACCAATGGATAAGGTATAAAACTCATGCCAACACCGAAGGTAAACTCATGGCTAGGTTGACGGATTTTCACCGTCAACATCTCCCCCATGCTTAAACCTTGCTCGTCCTCGAGTAAGCCTTCGATGGATATCATCGTTGCCCATCAATGTATAAACCTTGCACTTGATCATACATGAAAAAAATCATAATGCTCTCAAAAGTTTAATTCGTTAAAGTTCCATAATGTACTAGCCTTCACCTCTACGGAGGGTAGATTCTTATTAAGCTTATCCCACAAGTATTAACATGCTCACAAAGTTTAAATAGATCTCAGAATTTTTGAAATAAAGAACGAGATAAAGAAAAGAGCTAAACCAAATTCACAAATTTAAATCACCTTGCATATTGCTCATGAACTCTCATCTCGCTTGTCTCTCAAGCCTATATATTCTACTCCTGTCCCTCTCATAACATATATGTGTGGTAGGCTTTATATGGAGCTTTGGGAAAGTTTAGTCCTAACAAGATTTTATAAATGAGGTGTTGTCAAAACAAGACAAGCTTCTCATGGTCTTACCGAGACTCGTCAAAAAGGTCATTGGAAAATAATGTTCAATCAAGGAGGGGAAAGAGAAAAATACACACACTTTTAGATGAGTGGACATGTGCAAATGGCAAAGAGTGATCCCGAGGCACAAAGGAAGTCCTCGTTATCGGATTGCACATGGTTGGAAAATGAGAATGGATCTTTTATTGAAGCCTTGAATGCACTCTTAGAGAACCGGGGAGTTCACTTTACGCATATATTTTTTTCTCTTTCTCATATTTCTCATTCTTTTCTTTCTTTCATTCTTTCATTCATTATATATATATTTTTTTCTTCTTGTGAGACCTTCACCTTGGAAGTCACGTTCATCGTCGAATTTTTTTTTCATTCATCAAAAAATTTTTTCATTCATCATTTTTTAAAATACTCCCCTTTGAACTCTAAAACTGCACCGTACCTACCTCCTCCCGCATGCTTAGACGTTGCTCGTCCTCGAGCAAAGAGGCGAAAAATAAGGTAGGTACCGGAAATATTTTTCCTTTGGAGAGATACTTGAAATCTTCAATGTCGGTACCGTCTTGCGATCTTCCTTGAATTGATGATCCATTCTCAACGATAGGTTGTGGTCAAGGAGGTAATCACAAAAGATGATATTTGGTTTTAAGGGTGGATATCCGGCGAGGTTTGTGAGATCTCCGATGCGGGGATACACAATGCACGGATAAAAGGGTAGCAAAAAGATAGATACGCAAAAACGGAATGACCAGCTTCTTAGTCTCGGGCCAGAGAAATCATGGCCTGCAATAACTGACTCAAAAATAAATCTTGTACACTAAAGTTTATGCACTCAAATATATATAAGGCTCTGGATAGGTTGAGAAACACACAAGTGATATTTGTGACAAGGTTAGCAATATTTTTGAGCATAAAAGACATCTTTAATCTATTCATAACTTGAGAGCACATAAAACACTATGGGTCCTTATTTTAATCATAACCTCCGCTGAAGATTAAGCTAGCATTTAGATAATTTCAGATTTGTATTTTTAAGAGAGCACTAGGTTAAACATGCATAAATCAATTACAAAGATAAACAAAGCGGCAATTATAATCATACATCATCATGGCACAAACTTTGTAACTTTACCAAAGGTAAAAACTTAGTGGTGACTTTATTCATGATGAAAATAAAAACTAACACACACGCTGAAAATAAACTAACACACATGCTGAAAATTTAAAAAAAAAACTGAAAACACTACGCATACATAGGTGCAAACAAGATAAAAATTAAAGAAAAGGGGTAAAGGAAAGATAACTAAAGCTCATCCTCTCTCTAGTCTTCCGCCGGTGGTTGATATTGATAGTCTTGGTTGTTGTACCCTTACTTGTAATAGGAATGCGCCTCTCCTCCTATGAATTGTCCGACGGTACTAGGTGAAGGTGTCCAAGCACATAAGCGACGTTTGCATTTCCTTCACCCATTTGGTTTTCATTGGTTTGGATGGCTGCAATAATTTGCACGTTCCTTGTAGCGTATCCTCCAATGGTGGCCACATTTTGTTGTGGTTGAGGAAGGTGTGCATATGGCTCCGCAAAGGCTACGTTGGGCGCCGCAAAAATGGTGGGGGTATGGCTGCACCACTCCCCCATGCTTGCATTGGTACACCACCGTAGTAACTCGGCGGCGCCGGGGTTCCTCCCAATGGTGGGACATAATTTTGTTGTGCACCTCCTTCTTGGGTCATGGAAAAACCTTCTCCTAATCCTTCTCTTTTATTTTTTTCTCTTCGCCGGCACAAGAAGTCCTTCCTCTAACCGATCTTCTTCCCCTTAAGAAAAGTCTTAATCTTCAATCCGGAAGGGGCAAATTCACCTTGGCCACTTGGAAGCCTCCTCTCTCATCTTCACTTTTATATTTTCCTTTCTTCATATACCTAGGGAGGTCCCAGGTAGGAGATGATTCGGGTTCCTTGTAATACCCGGTTTTAAAGAGATAGCCAATATGGAGAGGCAACACCCCGAACCAATATCTCCCGAACTCGATGTTGCTTAACAACACCACCGGTTGATCATAGGTGAGTGGGGTCTATTGGCCACTTGGCAATCAAAGCCGAGTAAAGCCAATTCAACTCCGTGTTGGTTATCTTTGTCTCTCTTGTTGCACAAAAGTGACACACTTGGATGATGGGGTTCCGGATAGTATTTCTTTGTTGGTGGTCTCCTCCCATGATCATACTCCAAAAACTTTCCCGTGTGCCTCATGCACATCCACTTGTTCCGGAGCTCCCTTTTGAAAATAGGAGACACACGCCCATGGGTCTACGATACTAGAACATGCAATCATTTCGAACATGAAAATCAATCTAATCTATCGGGGATTGTGTTGAATGGATCCAAGGAAGCATTGAGCCCTTACTCCCTTTACGGCATGGTAGCTAACTATAAGCATTAAAGTATTTCCAACACAAGATGATAGATAGATAATCCAACAAAGTGTGATTACATCTCAAGATCGATTGCGACCCATGGATGAAAGGAGATTACCCCATCAAGGTGCTAGAAATAGCATCATTGATCAAGGTTACCCTTCCGACGGTGTCTTCCTTCTTCTCCACTTGTGGGCTCCCTCCAATGGAATGAGAGACTCAGCACTCCTTCATCAAGGGTATGCGCCATGGTCATGAAAATTTCCTAGGCGAATTCCTTGTGGGTGTTTGCCGACACTCCGTTAGAGAATTGCACCGGTGTCCCGTGTGAAACCCAATATGTGGAGAGCTTGGTCGTCGATGTCGACGTTCGCTACAAGCCTCTACTTAAGGCGAGCGAGCTTCTTCTCCTCCTCCTCTGTCATGATGATAAACCCATTGGAATACCACAGAGTGCATGGAGGTGGAGCGGATGATCGTGTCAAGTGGTGAGGTTGGACGGGCGGCTCCTCCATATGTCCTCGAGGTTTGGCGAACCTCATAGATGAGTTTCGTGTGGCCCTCATGCCACCGAGGAGAAGAGTGTGGTTCCTCCTCGGCAGTGCCGTGTCCTCCTCCATACTCCGAGGAAACTCGAAAACCGAGTGCTTCCTCGAAGAGGTTGTCGATGATGGCTTAGACGACGATGATCCCTTCTTCTTCGGTGAAAAGGCTTGTAGTTTTCTTCCATGATTGCAGCACTCTCCCTCACAAATATATATCCGGGGTTTTCACCCAGTAACAAGGTACACAAATATTATTTTGGAGTCTGGACTTTGAGTGGATTAAGGATGTGATTTGTTGCACGAAACAAACGCGGTGGATGGCTAAGTCTAAGGTGGTTCCGGCCTACAAACTAGAGCACACGAACAAAGAGCTGGATGGGAGACTTACCTCTCTCCTCCTCTTGGCTCGGTTCTTCTCTAGTGCATTCATGCTTGTTGCTTCATGACTGCGTACACCTTCCAAACGTTCCCGTCCACTTCTTCGCTTGCATTATTGCTCCTTCCACTTGATGTTTTCGCTTGATTCACTTCCATACTCCCTTGCCTCACATGCCTCCATGATATCCCTACAAAACAAGGCCTTGGCTGCCCCCCCCCCATGCTTGTACTTTGCATGTGGTTTGATAAAAGATGTTGGAGGAGCATCCCATGATGTATCACGGTGCATGTATGGTTAATTCTAACTAGATTGCCTCCCTTTAAGTGTGTTTAAGGCTAAGCACTCCTCTAATTTCGAAATTTTAAAAATATTTTTCAGAGCCATGCAAGAGCTCAAGCATAAATTTAGAGAAGTTTTTAAACCATTAAAAACAAATGTAAGTCGAAAATATTTTCCGACTACGTTGATATCGGTGTCGTCGGTATTGTTTGCCTTCATTAGTTGAGAGCAAGCTTTTCCCGGCTTGATCATGGGGGCATAGGTTTAGGTTGTAATTTTGATTAGATGAGAGAGATTTTGAGAGATAAAATTAAGTGAGGCTTAGAAAGATTCTAAACTTAGAGAAACCAAGGATATGGATTTTTAAATCAACCAAAATTCGAGATTCTAGGTTCACGCGAGTCCTACCACGTGCTGAAATTTAAATAACATCTAGATATAAGTCGCGGCTCTACTCGTGTGTTTTTAGCATGAAAAACAAGTCAACCACACCATCATAAAGAGGATGAAAGGTTGAGTTAGGTTCTGAATTTTTTTGGTTTTGGTTTCTCGAAAAAGAAGCAAACAACATAGGATGGCTCATGTAAAGGGTTTATGATCAAGCAAAATATTCAACCAAGAATTATGTTTCTAATATCGTTCAACCATTCTAAGTCTAATGTTTTGCGTAGTAAAATTCAAAACTGAAGTATATTTAAAAAGACTTGAAAAACCTGGAATCGGGTTGTCCTCCCGGTAGCTTATTCTTGACTCGACAAAACGGGTTGCCTCCCGCCTAGCGCATCGTTTATAGTCCATGGCTAGACTTCATCACTTGATTACTCCGGATCAACGCTCTTTGCGGGCGTTGCAATCTTGGGTACCCACTTTGGCTTAGTCATTTTTTTGGTCTTCACAGGCTGGCTTTGTCCTTTGGTCTTGACGGATGCAACAACTTCCTTGTGGCTCGGCATCACGAACTCCGGTCCTTCGGTCGTGATCTTCATGGTCTCTAGTGTGATCCTTCATCTCTCCCGAATGAGTTTGAGTAGCCTTCGCCGTCTTGGGACCTTGGAGTTGTCTCGTATATTCTTCTTTGTTACCCATTGGGCGCCCGGCAAGTTGTCCCACTTGCGTCTAGCATCTTCATCACAATGAACACTTCACGTATTGAGCTTCCGACCTCCGTCACCTTGCCATCTAAATTCTTCAATATTTTCTCCATAGCCTCGAACTTAGTGACGGTGTCCTTGGACATGGTCGTGCTCCACACTCTCCTTGCATGTGGATCTTGCTTCGGCGGCCTTTAGGTGTTGAGCTTCTTTCTCTATCTCCATCTTCTCCATCCTCCTCTCGATCTTGAACGGCCTTCCGGCGTCTTTGACTTGGAGGTGGTGATTCCCTTGGAGATTTTGATGGTCCTTCGAGTTTGACTTTTGAATCTAGGGTTTCCAACCCTTTAGCTTGTGTTGCATGTCACCTTTGCCTGTAAAGTTTTCCTGGATCATCCACAAAAATGTTTGGGTTTCTCGGAGAGGTAGCCAACCATCTCCGGTTAGGGTTAGCAATAAAACAAAAATCTAAAAAGAAAAGAAACATTAGGGTTAATCAAAACTAGATTAGATTGACTCTTTTTTTTTTCTTTTTGGGGATGATCAAACATAAGAGATGCAAAAGAAAATCAAAAGAAAAACTGAAAGATAAGCGATACTAGATCGGATCTTGATTGCTTGTTCCCCGGCAACGGCGTCAGAAAAAGGGGCTTGTTGATGGTTAATAGTTGTATTAAAGTTCGTTTAGACTTGCAAGCGGACAAGTCTCCCGTCGTAGTCAAGGGACCCTTCTTCCCTCGAGTGGTGAACCCAAGGTATCGAATCCGTGGAACAATGTGCAACGCAAGGATTCAATCTAGTAAAGCAAGGTAAGCTATCTTATGATGAACTAAGTTGCATCTAATCTACTAACTCATAAAGAAAACGAATCTAATCTAATCTACTAAAGAGGTAGCAAGAGAAAGCAAGAGATAACCAATCTAGAGAATCTAGATCATGCTTATGTTGTAGCTCCAAACAAGATAGATGAAGATAGAAAAGCGAATCTCATTAAAAGCATCTTTAAATCGTGGCCTTCCCATCCGACTCCGAAAACACCCGCCTTTCGGAACCCCCGTTCTGTCACAACGTATCCCTATTCATGCGGGTAGTCTAGGGCGAGTTCGATAGAACAAGTTGAAATCACTTGGCCGGTCCGGTATGCACCTCTAGCCACCGCGGCTACAAGAGCACCCTATGTTGTCTAGCTATAGACTAGATCGTAGAAGAAGCAAAACCAAGAAGAAAACAAAATCATCGAGAAGGCACTTAATCGCTAGAAATCGGATACACTTACAAACTTCACCATGAATGATTACATGAACAAGATCACCACCGAGGCCCTCCCTCGATCTTGATCCTCGCTCCGGAGCTCCGACGTGGTCTTCCATGCAAGGTTCCCACGTCGGCTAGGGAAACCCTAGACAACTAGCACGACCCTCATCTCCGAGATGGTGTCCCTCAAGCTTCTCTCGCTCCTCGGCGGCGGATTACGACTTGATTGATGTGTGGCTCTCGGTCGGGGGGCTATTTATAGCCTCAGAAGCAATTAGGTCAAAGGGGAGGCCGATTGGGCCCCGAAAAGGGCCGGGCCGGCCGACCGGGCCGGCCGGCCTGGGCCCAGTCGGCCCATCTTGTGGCCTGCTTCCCCGGTGTTGCTTCTCGCGTCTTCTAGATGTTCTCCCCTTTTGCATGTGGGCCCTTGACGTCGGTTTCTCTCCGAATTGGACTCAACTCCTTGTCTTGCAAGATTCAAGACTTTTCGGTTCGGTCCTCGGAGTTTATCATCTTCTCGGGCTTGGTCCTTGGGCTCTTGGAGTCATGTTCACTTCATTGCTTGACTTGTATCGGGCTTCAAGATCTTGTCATGAGGTGCTTAATGAACTTATCCCGGAAGTCTTGCTTTCAACGTTAAAACCCTGCGTAAACACTAAACTCCAAAACCGACATGCACACGTGAACTTGTTATACCACGGGGGTTAGTACCAATGGATAAGGTATAAAACTCATGCCAACACCGAAGGTAAACTCATGGCTAGGTTGACGGATTTTCACCGTCAACACAAGCCCAGGGTGGTGCCAAGGCGGATGCCGTGTACAGCCACCTCGTCCACGCGATCTTCTACCGTGGCGAGGCGGTCCGCCGGCGTGTCTCCAGGAGCATTCACTTTGTTCGCCAGTTGCTTCACTAGCGTCTTCAGCTAGTCAAGCTTGGCGTCGCGGGCTGTAACATTACAAAGCAATGGCAGTTAGTTTCAAAGGTTGAATTGGATCAAAGTCAATCATTGGGATTTACCGTCAATGGTCTCCAACAGCTGCTTGCGCTGATGCTCCCATTCGAGCTCGGCGATTCCAGCCTTCTTGGAAACATCCTCCAGCTTGCGCTGGGTTTCTTCAAGCTCCTCCTTGAAGCGGAGGGCATCGCGCTCCCTGTAGGGCACGGGGGAGTAGTTGTTCGACTCCGATGAGTCGTCCGGTAGGGCTGGATTCGTGGCCGGCGTAGGGGCCGGATTCCATTGGATGAGCCTGAAACAGAGAAGATCGTCAGAAACAGAAGGAAATCTGGGAGGAATCATAAGGGAAGTTGACGATCACTGCCTCCGACGCACGCCGGCGCGACTTCCTTCCGCCTCGTCGGTGGCGCGGCGGCTGTTGCCACTACCCGCCATTGGTTCTTGAGGTGCGCTGGTGGTAGAGGAAGCAGGCTTAGATTAGCAAAAGTTTGAAGGCTAAAGGCTTGGTGAAAGGCTAGAGGCACCTACGGTTTTATTTATAGGGGTGGTGAAGAGATTGTGGCCCTAGATCGTGGTGCATATCCCGAGAAATTTGGAAGTGGAGAGGTTTCCTTAACCGAATCACCGTCGGGTCGTTTGGAATTCAAGCTGAGTCATATTCGGTTGACTGGCTCGGCTGAGTTGCGGTCGGAGTGCTATTCGGGTATGGTACTGTTTGGCCACGGTTACTGAATGAATCGTCCAAAAATTGCGAACAAGGTGATACAGAAAAAGGAAAATGAAGTTTATAAAAGGCAAAGTTACAAGGACGATTAATTCGGCTACAAATTGCTTGGTGCAATCAAATGTTTAAGTACTTTGCAATTACACTAGAGGCATTTGATGTCATCTAGTTGATGTTCTCCAGCAGTTTCTGATAAGTTTCTTGAGCATTGGACAGAGTGGAGAGTTTTGCTTTGAGCTGGTTGGATTCAATCATGGCTACTGATGTTTCCTTTTGGATTTTCTCTGTTAAACCAGGGAGCTCGGCTATCTTCTTCCTATCAGCTTCAATTTCAGCTGTCAAAGTCTTCAACTCAGCTTCTAGTGCAGCTTTCATGGCAATCTTCACTTCAAGTGCAGCTGGCAATTCAATTATCAGTTCTTTGTTCTTCTGAATTTGAGCCTGTGAATCTTTCACAAATTGTTTGACTGTGGCTCTCTTTTGCTCAAGAGCTAGTCTAGAGGATTGAATCCTCAAAGCTCGTCTTACTGCTGCATAATGATCGTCCAGATGAGAGATGGGCCCCAAGGAAACTTTGATGTTATCAGGGAGTTCTTGATCGATAGATTCAAGTATTTCATCTAAGCGATCGACATCTTTGACTTGATCCTGGCATCTTTTTGCAACCAGGAGAAGACTTCTTTAAGCCTTGCCTGATTTTCCTCTGATAGAACTTGATTTGAATATGCTTCATCCTTTTCGGCAGCTGGATCACTCATAATGAATGGAGAGCCTGGTGGTGATATAGCCTGGTCCTGAATAGGAAGGTTTGCCGATTTAAGGATAGTTTATTGAGTGGAAATAAAAGTGTAGATGTTTACACTCACCTCAATTCTGGTTTTCTGGACTGGAGAGGAGGCTTGCTCAGGTTCAAGGGGGGTTTCTTGAGTAATCAGCTGAAGAGGAGTTTGAGGATTTCCTGGTAAAGCTGAAGCTTCTAGTTGGGGGGAAGCTGGTGCAGTCCCTGGTAGATTTGAAGCTTCTGGCTGAGGTGAAGATGGGTTCATCTCTGGTGAAACTGGAACTTCTGCTTGAGGAGGGGATGATTGAATCCCTGGTGAAGTTGAAGTTTCTGCTTGAGAAGGAGATGGTTGAACCCTTGGTGAACTTGGACTCGAAGCATGCTGAGGGGAAGAAATCTCCACAGGTTGATTCACCAATGTTTCTTCTGCAAATACCAAATAAAGGGTAAATGCCAATGTAAATGATGATCTTTAAAAAGAAAGAAGCAATAAAGGTCATACCAACAGGTGGAGCATTGGCAGATTCTGAAGTTGTTGATGGTTGCTGGGTTCTGGTCTGAAATTGCACAAGAAGAAATTTGTCAGATGAAGAATGGTCTTGTGTTCAAGAAGGAAGAGGTATTACCTCAATGGGAATTTTCTTGGTGGTTCTTTTCTTTTTGGCAGCTGGAGGGGCAATCAAAGATGGAGCTTTTCTCTTATCAGAAGTTGAACTGATAAGGTTTGGGTTCATTGTGGCATATTTGGACATTAGCTGAGCCAGAGTTGTGGATTTGAATCCCAAAGCAGAGATTGGGCCAACAGCATTGTAAGAGAATGTCCTTGCTCGAGGGGCAGGTACTGTGTTCTGCAGGAAGTAACCAAAAATCATGATCAGTAAAGGAAGGCATGCCTGGTCAAAGGAAAAGATAAGTGTATTACCTCTGAAGTTGGCTGGAAGTCAGGCATTAGCTCAAGACAGAAGGAGTGCACTGGCTCACTAAAGATATGGTCATGGAACTCTTGCCACCAGGAGATGAAGAGAGGATGAGCTATTGTTGTTGGTGTAAAGAGCCAGGTATACATAGTTGGGCTACATTGGTATTCAAAGACCCTTCTGGCTTGTATGTTCTCTTTGATTTCCTCTCTGGGTTTGAGGAATTCATGAAGAAATAGCCTTGGGGGCACTTGGCCACATCTCAGCTGTCGAGCCATTATGTTTGGCTGATAATATTCATAGGTGCTGTGATTTAGCCTTCCTCCACAGAATTCTGCTGACAAAATGCATGGATAGCTAAAGACATTAAAAATTTCTATGGATCTTGCATCATGGCATCCAGTTTCAAAGGAGAGATCATAAGGGAGGATCAAGTTATCATTGTTCAAATAAGGGAGCCAAAGGGGATTGGTGAAACCTCTGAAGAAGAGATCAAAAAGTTGACTGACATTTTGATCAATGGATATGGTTGAAGCTGCTTCTCCATAGGTTTGGAATCCTTTGGTGATCTGAGTTTCTCCTTCCTCATGGTTGGATGAAGGGAAATGCCGATTGTTGAGATTGATGTCAACAATCTGGTGCATGTATAGTTGCAGCCACATCTGTACGAAGCACCAGGGGCCATTGACACATGATATCTTCTGGCCAGTATGCATCTGAGAGGTGGTCTGATGGAGCATATGATATACACTCCCTAGGAGATACTTTCCAAGGGGAACACGATGACCAACAGCCAAATCTTCGGCCATTTTGATATGGTTCAGGGTTGGCTCATTGGCCTTGCCACAGAAGATAAATCTGCATAGCCACATGTTCAAGAATGCCTTGTATTCAACTTCACTCAAAGGACCATCTTTCATATGATTCTGGATATACGACTTGTATCCACTTCCTGTCTTCACTCCTTTTTGCCTGGTGGAGCCTTTATACTGGAAAGGATACATAGGTCCTGTGATATCGAGGTCGGTCATCATGTATACATCGGCCAAGGTAGGAGACATTGGGTCGTGACCAAAGAGGAAGGCGTTGACACCATTTGACCAGAAATGGCAGGCTGCAATCAAAACGCTCTCGTTCTTGGGGGTCTCGGCCAGGGATAACTCCAAACATTGGGTAATACGAAGGGTGTCCCAATTGCTGGTTTTGCACTGTTATCTGCGAGTATCCTCTTGTACCAGTTTCTCCAGCCTGCAATTGGGGGCAGAGGCCAGTTCTTGAAAGCATCTTGCCACAATTGGGGCCCTGATAAAGCCGCTTTAAAGGGGATTCTCCTGGATTCGGCTTCAATAAACTCGCGGGGATCAGAGATTCCCATAGGACTGAGGAAATAGGATGATGAGTTGTCCTCAGTATGAATCAAAAGCCCGGTGGATAGCTCCTATCAAGAAAAGGCGGAAAAAGAAATCTAAGATGGGAATCGGAAAGGTAATACCGAATGAACCTTAAGGGGATGAAGTTTACCTGGATAGCTTGGTCCGCCATTGAAGGTTTGAGCTTGGAGGTTGATGACCTAGGGTTTGGATCTGAACAGAGACTCCAACGGATTACAGGAGGAGAAAATGGTGTTGAACAGATTTGACTTGAAGACGTTGAGCATTTATGGTCAATTCCGGAATAAAATCACTTTTATCCCATAATTGAAGGGGCATATGTTAACACCAAAAAATGGTACAGGAGAAAGGCTGACTTGTGGGCCGAGCTTGGTGATGAATATCATTCGGCTGGGAAAAATCTCCTCAAAGGAATCGGTAAAGGACGCTTGCGGTCGGCAGTGCGCCATTGTTCGGCAGAAGGACTGTTTGCGCTTTTAAAAGGGAAGTTTTCGGGAATGCGTTGTGACGTGGCCCGATGCAAGGAAAGAACGAGTTGATGGCGTATACGAGACGGACATTGGCGTCAGAGCATTAATTTAGACATTTAATGTTGTACTCGTAGTCGACCAGGAGTCGTGTTAGGACAAGGGTATAAATATAAACCCTTGATGTATGTAATAGGTATCAAACAATTTCACAACAAACCGGCTTTACACCAAATTCTCAAGTCCTTTAGTCGTGTTGTCGAGTTCTTCGAGGGGAATCATCGATCCGTCGACCTCTGTAAGTGCCGGCAACCTTGTATCATGTCTAGTATCATGCAGTGGATTTAGCCCGTGATGCATAAAAGTCTTGTTACCTTGCTTAGTATCATGCGGTGGATTTAATCTTGGTTCAAGAGGGTTTCTTGTTAGATCATGAGCCATGCGGTGGGCTAAGATCTAGCTTGGAGCTAGTTATCGGCTCTATTATATTTGGCAAGATCTAATAGATTCATTAAGTTACCATGTGTTGCTTTGAGTTTTTACTTTATGTTTAAATTCATGTAACACTCTTTTGCCCAATTTAGATTTGTTTGGATCGGCTTTATCTTGTTTGGTGATCTTTATGTTACACGCTCATATCTTTGGCTTAATATGGCACGTGGATCACGTGTTCTTTAATAGCCGAACCTGAATCAATCTAAGTTGTCACGTGTTGCGGGTTCAAGCTTGCTAATCATGTGTGAATCTTGAAAGAACTGAGTATCATGCGGTAGATGCAGGTTTTTGGGTTGTTTTAGAGCTAATCATCTGGTGGATTAGATTTCGATCCAACCTGATAGGTTTATCATCTTTGGCAATGTTTGTTCCTTCTCCATGGAACCCGATTCGGCTGTACAGCCGCATTCGGTAATGCTTCCACGAGTAAAACATGTTCATAAGTTTGTTTTAAATGATGCATTCTTTTAGCTTTCCATATTTAGATTGTATCATGCGGTGGTTTAATCTCTTTGTGGTTGGTGGTGTGATTTCAAACAAGTTGTATCATGCGGTGGATTAACTTGTTTGGTTTCATACCTGACGGGTTTGAGAGTACCTAGACGTGCAGTAGACTAGTGCTTTTGGCCTATGCATGCTTGTTTACTTCACATTTATAATCATGCTTTTACCTTATCTATTTTATTTGTTATTTATCTTCGATTACGTGTGAATAACGCTCTTTAAGCAAAGACTGATCTTTTGTCATGCTTACGTCATTCATTCGGCTATATCCTATTTTCATGTTTTGAAGCTCCCGAATGATATTTGAACTGCTGATAGATAGCTTGTTATAGCTATATATCATTTTAATTGGCTTTCTAGCCGTAAATATGGAACTGTCTGGTACCACCCGGCAAGTTCCAAGTTTTATCTAACTATTTTTATTCTTTTGTCAGTTTCAGGAAAATTGACTGGCACGCTTTCATGATTCATCGCGCGTGTTAAGCCAGCTTCTTTCGGCTTGCTGTGTGCTTGGCGTGAGGTGCTGATTTTGCGTCAACACCATTTTCCTTTTTGGTGATTTTCGGAGCTCTTTCTTGTGATTTTCTTGGCGGAGTTTTGAGGGTGATTTCTTGCGGGATTCTTGTTGGGTGTCATGTATGAGAACCTTGTGCCTCTTTGGCTGGTAACTTTGCCCTAAGAACTCCCTTGAATCGACCTTGATTTGGTGGCTTTTTGAGTTGCTCGAGTTCATGACCTAGAGGGCCAAAATCCTCGATTCCCTTTGATTGTTAGTGTTTCGACTCGATTCCTTTGAGGGAGAGGTTGCCAAGAGGTTACCCAGATATCCCTGAAGTTTCGCCGCAATCCGTGGGGTGAATAGGGAGATCGGGCGATGCGAAGTTGAGGGTTGACCCGTGGCCAGTTTTCTGGGTGTGGCGGTCTAACCGCCATAGGGGGCGGTCTAACCGCCCTAGGTCTCCTAGGTGGAAGTTTTGGTTTTGCCGGATTTTCCTCTGTGAGTTTGTTCGCCTTGATCAGAGGAGCGTCCAGGTGAAATCTTGGCTCGTTTTGGTGTTGTGTGCTAGGAGTTCTTGCCTTGAGTTCATTGTTCGGTACAGGAGGTTAGACCGCCCCTGGTAGCTGGTCTAATTGCCCCTAGGCCCTTTGGGTGAAGTTTCAGTTTTTGCCAAGATTCTCTGGTAGCTAGCTTGTCCTTGACCAGAGGATCCAGTGGGTGAGACCGTGGAGAGTTTTGGTGCTCAGAAGAGGTGTCTTGGAGGGTTTCTTGTCTGCCCAGGAGCAGGCAGTTTAACCACCCCCTTACCCTGGTTAAGCCGCCCCTGCTGGCCTGACAGTTCCGAGTCATTTTCGATGTCAGTTGTGTGTAGGAGTTGTGGCTGTAGGTAGTGTTTGTTCATAGGACCAGTAGCACTCCAGTGGGTACGTTGTTTTGCCAAACAGAAGGTTTTGTGAGGAGCGTGTGATTTTGGGTACCTGACCAAGTTCATCTTGTTGGAGTTGTCATCTCCTTTGAGAAGAATTTTTATCGGCTCCCATTCACTCTACCCCTCTCTAGTCGCTAGTTCGATCCTTCAAGTGGCATCAGAGCCGGTTCGGGTCTTCATTGACTCTAGCCAATCTAAGGAATGGGGTTCGGGTCCTCCGCACTTCAATGGTGAGGACCATGTGTGGTTCGAGGACCGGTGGATGGTCGCTTCCTGGTGTGATGAGTGATTGACAACATTGTGTGGACTGATTCTTGGCAAAGTATTGCAGGTGCAGGTTGCGGTTTGACTGATCTTGGTGTAGGTTAAGAACAAGTGCGAAAGGTCGTCACCGGTGAGGCCTCTAGGTGTAGAGAAAACAAGTAGGCTTGGTTTGAGGGACCCGGTGGCCAGCGGAGTCAAGTGCTGGTTACATGGTGGCAATAACGGCAAGATGAAGTCATGGACGGTTTCTTGGTTGAGCCTCAAAACCAAGGTCGACTCGGGACTACGTGAGAGCCGAGTCATGAGTGGTGATTGGCGAAAGCTACATCGAGTTCGCGGGGTTTCCAGTGGTTCACCAGAAAACCACTAGGTTCCTTGGTTGATCCACAAAGCCAAGACCGAAGAACGGAAGACTGAGGTGCAACAGCTCCAGACCGGTCTGACCGGTGGGTCGGACCGGTCAGCACCGGTCTGACCGGTGTGCGACGACACAGTCCGGAGACTTCGAAGTGGGTGGCACACATCGGGATCGCAAGGCTTGCGTCGAGGCTAAGCAAGTGATCGTTGGGCATCCGTCTGATAGAGCGAAGGCAAATATTTCTGAATTCACCCTTGAGGGGCATGTATCCCTAGTTAGCTAGTAAGGGTATTTTAGACTTTCGTTTGCCTCCATATAACCCAAGTGGTGAGAGGATGGCAGCCACCACTTGGAACCCTAGCTCATTTGCTTTCTCATTTTCCCTTCCTATTTTCTTTAGGATTGTCCATAGGACTCGCTTGAGAGCTTCATGGTGGGATCTTGTGAGAGGTAAGGATGATCGGGTGACAAACTAGACCTTGTATGAACCTCTTTGGTATGTACAGATGATTCGGCGTGGTTCTGCAAGGCTTGTTTGTGTATCTCCCGTTTTCCCTTTTTGGTGATTTTCGGAGCCATTTCTTGGATTTTTCGTTCGTCACTCGATTCGTCGATTTGAGGGCGTTTCTCTCCGGATTTCTTTGAGGGGATCATGTGTGAGTGCCTTGTGCCTCTTGACCCCTCAAAAGCTAGATTTGGCCTTTGATTTGTTGACTTTTGGATGAACCCTAGGTCATAGTGTTCTTGGCAAGGATTTGCGATTTCGAGAGTTGTAGGGAGTTTGAGGCCGTAATTTTTGGGGCATATTCTCTGCTTGCAGTGTTCATCATCTCCCCAAAGCTTCATCTCAAGACTCCAAGTGGTTTGGGAGATCCATCGATCGAAAGTTTGGGGTTGTTTCGCGGGCTGCTTTCTGGGCTGTCTCGGATGATCCGGAGGTAATGGTCGGGTGACCCGGTATAGCACTGTTGGCTGTAGGGTGATCCGAAGGTAAGGGCCGGGTGACCCGGTATGGTTCTGTTAGCTCAAGGGTGATCCGGAGGTTGGTTCCAGATGATCTGGTAGGGGTCTGGTAACCTTGTTTTGGTCTGTCCTTCTTTCGTGCTTGCTTCCTCTTTGCTTCCTAGTCTTTCAAGCTTTCTTCCTAAGGTCTCGAGAGAGGTTTGTGTGTGCTTCCTTCGTGTTTGATCCTCAGAGTTGCGATTGGGATATAGGTCGAGTTCTTTTGAGAAAGAATTTTTATCGACCCCCATTCACTCCCCCCACCATATCTCTGGTCGCCAATCCGGTCCTTCAATTGGTATGAGAGCTTGTTGCAGATCTTCGTTATTCTAACCAGTCTAAGATCCAAAGATAGCGTACCAGGAATGGAGTTTGCATGATGGTACTATCTAGCAAATGTGGCAAAGGCGGATGGCTGCTTTCCTCCGCGGCAAGGGTTAGATCCTGTGGGATGTCACGGTGAACACAACTTATGTTCATCCTATGAACTTCGTTGCTCCAGGATCGAGGGACATGCACGATGCTAACAATAAGGCGGTCGACTACTTGTTTCGTGCTCTGTGTCAATCCGAATTCTATCGGGTTCAGGCAGAGGACCTAGCATGTAGGATTTGGTTGGAGCCGAAGAATGCTCACGCTAGAAATGCGGAGGTTCAGGCACGATTGTATGCGACCTACCAGAGAGAGTATGAGAATTTCACTCATCTCCCTGGTAAGTCTATTGATGCCTTGTTTTAGCGGTTCATGGTGGTTGTAAATAATATGAGGGCCAACGTCGACGTCCTCCCGTACGATGACCATGATAGAGCTATGAAGCTTTACACGCACTGGATCGTACCATGTGGAATGGAAAGGTCGAGGTCATTCTTGAGTTCGAGAAGTACACCACTCTAATGGTGAACGAGCTGTTCTCAAAGCTGAAGTCTGCTGAGGTTGATCGTGGTTTGACAACACGTCTTGAGAGCATGACATAATGCCGTAGTCTTGCTCTCGTTGGTGGTTCCGGTGCTATGACTAACGCTAACACATCCTCCAGCATGTACTCTTTGTCATCTTTGATGTCTTTGCTAGACGAGGAGTTTGATGTACTTGGAGAGGACAAGCTAGCGTTGTTGACACGGAGACTCGAGAGGATGCATGAGAACTGGGTGAACTCAAGGAGGAACTGGAGGACATGCGTCAAGTGTGGTAAGACCGAACACTTTTTCGCCGAGTGTCCGAAGGTGAACAACCATGACAAGCACAAGTCCAAGGACAAAGGAAGAAGATCCAAGAAGAAGGAACATGAACATAGGAGGAAGACATGGACCCGAGAGAAGATCAAGAGATCGAGTGACATCGACTCTGACTCTAAGGATGTGTCATCAAGCTCAAGTGAGGAAGAAGAAGAGGACCGCAAGAGGAGACACAAGAAGAAGAAGAAGGACTTCAGAAAGTACTTGAACGGCCTTTGTTGTACCGCAAGCAAGACTTTGAGAAGCTGCAACAAGAAGGATGGTCTTTGCGGCATGGCACGCAGCTCCGACAGCAAGAGAAGCCAGAGGAACGCCTCGGATTCAAACTCCGACTCCGAGGATGAGGTATGTGATGAGCTCTCTTCTTTGTGCAAGGAGAATGAAGAGTTGGTTGACTTGCTTGATAATCGCGATCACATGCTTAGAGAGGCTAAGAAGCTTAGGAAGGAGCTTAGAGTTTTGCTTGAAGATGCTAGGACTAGAGTGGCTGAGCTAGAAACACAGGTTCTTGATGGCAAGCTTGAAATTGATTTGCTTAAGGCTAGTCCTGTGGCTTCTGATGAGGTTGATTGTGCTAATTGCTCTGTTTTCCTAGCTGATTTGACTGCTCTTGGGGAAAAGCATGCCTCCAAGTGTGAGGAACTAGATGTGCTTAGGGTTGAGATGGCTGAGCTGCAATTCACTTTGCTTGGTGCATGTACTTCTTGGCCTGGTTTGTATGAAAAAATTGTTGAGCTTCGATCTCGCATTATTTTTCTTGAGGCTGATTTGAAAGTGCCTATTCCTACTTCTTGTTCTACCTGTGAGTTGCATGCTGTGAAGAATTTGGAACTTGCACAATGTGTTGATCATTTGTAGGATGAGAACAGTAAGTTGCGTGAAGTGATGAGTTGGTTGTCTAGTCAGGAATCTTTGCTTGGTATGTTGATTGCCAGTTATAAGCGCTTTGATGGTTGGGATTTGGGATCTCATAAGTTTGGTGAGAGCAGTGGTGAGAGAGAAGGGAATTTTGGGAATATTCCAGTTCCACCACTACCCACACCCAAAGAAAAGTTTGCAGCCAAGCCAAACCAGTTGCTTAAACTGGGAGAAAAAACAAGTGAGAAGGCATGTGAAAAGCCTAGTGAGAAACCTCTTGAGAAGCCTTGTGAAGAGCCTCATCCCAAGCCTAAGCCAAAACCAATCTGTTTCCATTGTGAGTTTTATGGGAAGGATGGTCATAAGAGAGAGTTTTGCTATAAGAGAAAGAGAGAGGCGAGAATGGCGAAGGGGTGGGCGAACAAGGGCAGGTACCACCCTTCTCATGGTGTTCCTAAGCCTCATATGCCACTGCCTAAGGGAAAAGGGTTTTGTGTGTAAGGTTCACGCATGGGGAGATGAGAGATCCTGTAGCCGAGGTGGTGGTCTGGAGAGGGCGGTCAGACCGGCCAGGCATGGCAGTCAGACTGGTCCTGCCCAGGGAAGGGCGGTCTGACCGGCCTGGCTAGGCGATCATGCCAGCCCTCCCCAGATTTCGGTGCAGTTCAGTTTTCGAGGTTGGGGTGCTGGCGGTTTCAGTTCCTTTGGTCATGGTGCAGATGGTAGACGCTTTGAGTCTGGTGGTGTTGTGTTTGCTGGACAGTCTCCACCTCGCAATCAATATGAGTTTGGAAGAGGTCGCAGCTTTGAGTCTCAGAGGAGCTACGGACCACGCTTTCCCTTTCATGGTGCTCGTACTCCTCTAGTGAGACGGGAGTGGTTTTCCCATGGTGGTTCCAGGTTTGATAGGTTTGACAGGATGGATCGCAGTTTTGATAGGTGTGGTAGGATGGAGGTTGCTAATCCTACTTTTGAGGAAATGGCCCGACACTGGTGAGGACCATGTGTGGTTCGAGGACCGGTGGATGGTCGCTTCCTTGTGTGATGAGTGATTGACAACGTTGTGTGGACTGATTCTTGGCTAAGTATTGCAGGTGCAGGTTGCGGCTTGACTCGTGCCGGTGCAGGTGAAGAACAAGCGCGAAAGGTCGTTGCGGTGAGGCCTCCAGGTGTGGAGAAGACAAGTAGGCTTCGTTCGAGGGACCCGGTGGCCAGCGGGGTCAAGTGCGGGCCGCATGGTGGCATGAACAGCAAGATGAAGTCGTGGACGGTTTCTTGGTAGAGCCTCAAAACCAAGGTCGAGCCGGGACTACGTGGGAGCCGAGTCATGAGTGAGATTGGCGGAGGCTACACCGAGTTCGCGGGGTTTGCAGTGGTTCACCGAGAAAACCCCTTTGGGTTACTCGGTTGAGCCACAAAACCGAGGCCGAAGACTCGACGAGGAGGTGCGGCCACCCGGGCCGGTTCAACCGCCCAGGAGGGGCGGTCAGACCGCCCGGGGCCGGTCGGATCCCGGCGGGCCGGTCTAACCGCCGCGGGGGGGGGGTCCCGACCGCCACGGCCGCCGCGGCGAGAAGCTTCGAAGCGGAGGACACGCGTCGGGATCGCAAGGCGTGCGTCGAGGCTACGCGGGGTGCGGTCGCCGGGCATCCGTCCGATGGTGAAGACATCAAGAATTCCAAATCCGCCCTTGAGGGGCATGTATCCCTAGTTAGTAGAGAGGGGCATTTTAGACATTCGGTTGCCGCCTATATAACCCAAGAGATGAGAGGTTGGCAGCCAACTCTTGGAACCCTAGCTCATTTCGTTTTTCCATTTTCGTTCTCTATTTTCCCTAGGTTTTTTAGAAGGCTAGTTTGAGAGCTTCATGTGAGATCTAGAGAGAGGGATGGATGTTTGGGTGGCAAACTAGACCTTGTACGAACCATTCATGGCATGTATAGAAGGTTCGGCGTGGTTCTTGATGGTGGTTTTCCCGTCTCTTTGATGTTGATTTTCGGAGCTCTTTTTGGCGGTGTTTTGAGAACGATTTCTTGGGGTTTTTGGTGGGTGTCACGTATGAGGTTCTTGTGCCTCTTTGGTGGTGACTTTGCCCCCAAATCCCCTTTGAATCGGACTCGATTTGGTGGTTTTTCGAGTTGGGCGAGTTCTTGACCTAGAGAAGCGATTTCTTCGATTCCTCTTGATTGTGAGCGTTTCGGGTCGATTCCTTTGAGGTAGAGGTTGCCCGGGAGGTAACCCGGCTATCCCCCGAAGTTTGGGCGCAATCCGTGGAGTGATTCGGGAGATTGAGCGCAAGGAAGTTGAGGTTTGACCCGCGGGTTCTGTTCGGAAGGGGCGGTCTAACCGCCTGCAGGGGCGGTCTAACCGCCGGGGTGTTCCGGGTCAAAGTTTTGTTTCGCCGGATTTTCCTCTGTGAGTTCGTTCGCCTTGATCGGAGGAGTGTACGGGTGAAATTTGGAGCCGTTCTCGCGCGGTTGCTAGGTGTTCTTGGTTGGAGTTCGTTCTTTGGGTACGGGAGGTTAGACCGCCCCGGTAGCCGGTCTAACCGCCCCTAGGCCCTTGGGTGAAGGTTTGGTTTTCGCCAAGATTTTCACGGTAGCTAGCATGGCCTTGACCGAGAGATCTCTGTTGGTGAAACCGTGGTGTGTTTTGTTGCTCGGAAGAGGCGTTTCGGAGGATTTCTTGGTTGCCGGGTGGAGGCGGTCTAACCGCCCCCTATACCCGGTCTAACCGCCCCCTCGGTTAGCCGGCTTTCGAGTTGTTTCCGGCTTGTCGGTCTTGCGTGTGTGTTGTGGTTGCTTGGTAGAGTTTGTTCCTAGGACCCGGTAGCACTCCGGTGGCTACGTGGTTTTGGCAAACGGGAGGTAGAAGTGCGGAGCGTGTGATTTCGGGGGGTTCGGCCGAGGCTAGTTCGTCTTGTCGGAGTTTCAATCTCCCTCGAGAAGAATTTTTATCGGCTCCCATTCACTCCCCCCCTCTCTCGGTCGCCTTATCGGTCCTTCAAGTGGTATCGAGCCGGTTCGGGTCTTTATTGACTCTAACCGAGTCTAAGATCCAAGGATGGCGTACCAGGAACGGGGTTCGGGTCCTCCACACTTCGATGGCAAGAACTACCAGATGTGGAGCAAGCGGATGGGTGCGTTCCTCCGCGGAAAGGGTCGGCTGCTTTGGGATGTCACGGTGGACACAAGGGCTATGTCCGGCCGATGGATTTCCTTGCTCCGGGGGTCGAGGGACGGATTCGACGCCAACAATAAGGCGGTCGACTACTTGTTTCGTGCTTTGTGTCGGCCGAGTTCGATCGGGTGCACACCGAGCACTTGGCTTGTAGGATTTGGGCGGTGTTGAAGGAGGCTCATGTTGGGAACGCCCCGAGGTTCGGGGCACGGTTGTATGCGACCTACGGAGAGAGTACGAGAACTTCACTCATCTCCCCGGTGAGTCCATCGATGCCTTGTTCCGGAGGTTCACGGTGGTTGTGAACAACATGAGGGCCAATGTGGACGTGCTCCCGTACGATGATCATGATAGAGCGGTCAAGCTCTTACACTCTTTGGATCGTACGATATGGGGCGGGAAGTTCGAGGCCATAGTCGAGTCGGAGAGGTACGATACTGCGACGGTGAACGAGGACGTTCTCGAAGCTCAAGTCGGGCCGAGGTGGATAGGGGCATGACTGCCAAGCTCGAGGGACCGACTGACTCCCATAGTCTTGCCCTCGTTGGTGGTTCCAAAGGAAAGACTAACTCTAACCCATCCACCAGGATGTTCTCGTTTTCCTCTTTGATGTCTATGCCAGATGAGGAGTTTGATGACCTTGGAGAGGACGAGCTGGCGCTGTTGACGAGGCGGTTCGAGAGGCTGCACGAGAACCGCGTGAACATGAGGAGGAACACGAGGACCTGCTTCCAGTGCGGCAAGCCGGGACACTTCGTCGCCGGCGCCGGAGAAGGCCGAGAGCAAGGACGACTACAAGCACAAGCCGAGGATGAACGATGGCAAGTACCGTTCGAGGCGCGACCACAAGAGCAAGCACAAGAACAGGTACAAGGACGAGCGACGATCGAGGAAGAAGGAGGGTCGAGGCAAGGCCCGAGCGATGGTTGGAGCGAGCGACGTCGACTCCAGTTCCGCGTACTCCACCTCGAGCTCGAGCGGCCGGTGAAGACGAGGGAGATCGCCGCAAGAACAAGAAGTCGTCCAAGAACCTGAGCGGGCTGAGCTGCTTCGCGAGAGATGGCTTCTGCACCATGGCGCTGAGCTCCGGCAGCAAGAAGAGCACACAGAGCGACTCGGACTCTGAGTCCGACGACGAGGTGCGTGATGAACTTCCCTTCTTGCGCCAGGAGAATGAGAGGCTTGGCACTTTGCTTGATAATCGTGATGACATGCTTAGAGAGGCCAAGAAAATGAGGAAAGAACTTAGGGCTTCACTCGAGGATGCTAGGACTAGAGTGGGTGAGCTAGAGACACGGGTGCTTGATAGCAAGCTTGAGATTGATTCGCTTAAGGCTAGCCCCGTTGTTGCTTGATGAAAATGATTGTCTTGATTGCTCCATATTCCTTGCTGATCTTGCTTTGTTTAAGGAGAAGCATGCCTCCAAGTGTGAGGAACTAGATGTGCTTAGGGTTGAAGTGGCTGAGCTTAAGTCTAGACCTGCTTTGCTAGGTGCTTGCACTTCTTGCCCTGTTTTGCATGCTAAGATTGATGAGTTGCATGCTTACACTAGTTCGCTCGAGGCTAAATTGAAGGAACCCATGCCTACATCCTGCTCTACTTGTGAAATGCATGCATTGAAAAATTTGGAGCTTGCACATTATGTTGATCGCTTGCGGGATGAGAATGATGATGCGAGGAAGTTGATGGGTTGGTTGTCCGGTCCACGAGCCTCAGTTGAGGATGATGATCGAGGCCTTTAAGAGGCAAGATGGTGAGGGGCTTGGGGCAAACAAGGTTGGTGAAGGAAGTGGAGAGAATATCCCGGAGCCACCAAAAACTCACCACAAAAATGATTTCCCTCCAAAACCCAACCATCTTAGGAACCGACTAGACACAACCCCAGCTCCACCTATATTTCCTACACCCACAAATGATCTCCAAAAGCCCATCAAGTTTGTGAGCACTTCGGGGAAAGTGTTCTTTGGGAAAGTGAGAGAGAAGGCAAGTGAGGAGAAATCGGTGGAGGAGTTGAGTGGAGAGAAACCAAGCGAGCGGCCCCAATCCAAGCCAAAACCTAAGCTTGTGAGGTTCCGTTGTGGCCATTGTGGGAAGGAGGGTCACAAGGATGAGTTTTGCTTCAAGAGGAAGCGGGAAGAGAGGATGGCAAAGGAGTGGGCGAACAAGGATAGGTACAACCCTTCCCATGGTGTACCTAAGCCTCGTATGCCACTACCCGAGGGGTAAGGGCTGTGGTGAGAAGTGTTCCGGCATGGGGAGATGCGAGTTCCGCGGCGAGGAGAGCTGTTGCGGAGGGGGCGGTCAGACCGGCCTGGCTAGGCGGTCGGGCCGGCCCCGGCCCGAAGGGGGCGGTTAGGCCCGGCATGGCTAGGCGGTTTAACCGCCCCCCCAGAATTCTGGGCGGAGTGGTTTTCGAGGTGGTGAGTCGAGAGGTTTCAGGTCTGGAGGTGGAGTTGCTGGTGGTTGGTCTGGAGAGACAGCAGGTGGTCAGTTTGCTAGGCATTCTCCCCCTCGAGGTCACTACGGGGATGGGAGGAGTCGTAGCTTTGAGAAGGAGAGGAGGGACGTTCCACGGGTTGTCTTCCGTGGTTTTGGTCCTCTTCCAGGCAGTGAGGGGTGGTTCCCTCGGAGTGGTTACCGTGGTGGTGTTCGTGGAGGTAGCTTTGGTAGGAGAGATGCTTTGGTTGGTGCTAACCCCACTTTCGAGCAAATGGCTCGGCACTGGTTTTCCTCTTTTGGTACTAACTTGAGTCTTGAGTCGTTTGTTCGCTCACGTGCTTGTTTTTGAATTTCGGGTGGGAGACTTGAAGAACATTTGGTTGATTGACTCCGGTTGTTCGAGGCATATGACCGGAGACGAGGGGGGTGGTTCTCAAGTCTCGTCCCGGTGGTGACGAAGAGGTACATCACCTTTGGGGACAATGGGCGTGGGCGTGTGCTTTCAGAAGGTGAGATAAAAGTGAGTGACAAGATCACTGCGAGGCGTGTTGCTCTTGTTCAATCGCTGGGGTACAATTTGCTTTACGTGTCTCGGTTGTTGGATGAGGGCTTTGAGGTGTTGTTTCGGCTAGGTGGTTCTCGGATTGTGGACTCTCGAGGGGACCTTGTTTGTATGGTCGTTCCCGAGGGTCAGGTGTTTCGTGCTGATTTTTCTCAGTCTTCGGGTGTTGAGCGTTGTTTCTTGGTTGGTTCTTCGAGTGAGTTGTGGAAGTGGCATAGGAAGTTGGGTCACTTGAGCTTTGACCTTTTGTCTCGCTTGAGTAAACTCAATTTGGTCGAGAGGATTGCCACGTTTGAGGCTTGAGAAAGAGTTGGTTTGTGCTCCGTGTAGGCATGCTAAGATGGTGGCCTCTTCTCACCCGCCTCTCACCGATGTGATGAGCGAGCGTCCATGCGAGCTGCTCCATATGGACCTTGTTGGCCCGGCTCGTGTGCGATGCGGGTGGGAAGTGGTATGTCCTTGTTGTGGTGGATGACTTTTCTCGGTATGCGTGGGTGTTCTTTCTTGAGGAGAAGGGGGAGACGTTTGGTTTTGTTCGAGATCTAGTCTTGAGGTTGAGGAACGAGAGGCACGGAGATGCCATACGAGCTATCCGCAGTGATAATGGCTCGGAATTCAGGAACTCTCGTTTTGAAACCTTTTGTCATGACTTGGGTCTTGAGCACCGAGTTTTCGAGTCCGTATACGCCTCCCCGAGAATGGTGTTGTGGAAAGGAAGAACAGGACCTTGTGCGAGATGGCTCGGACGATGCTTGATGAGCATAGGACTCCGAGGAGGTATTGGGGCGAGGCGGTGAATACCGCATGCTATGTGTCGAACGGGATATACCTCGAGTGCACAAGAAGAAGACATGCTATGAGTTGATGCATGGTCGCACACCCAAGGTGAGTCACTTCCATGTCTTTGGTTGCAAGTGTTTCATTCGAAGAAAGGCGGGAAGTTGGATAAGTTTGAGGCTAGGTCTGTCGATGGCATTTTCTTTGGTTATGCATCTCATTCTAGAGCATATCGTGTGCTCAATCTTGAAACTAACCAAATCGTGGAGACTTGCGAGGTAACCTTCGACGAGACGAGCCACGTAGTCGGCTTGTCTTTGAGTGTGCGGGTGATGATGAGCTTGGCGAGGAGATCTTTCGGGGAGGAGGAGCATGAACATGGTGATGATGAAGATGGCGGTGCGGTGCCCCCGGTGGACATGTACCCACTACTTCGACTACGATGATGGATGGACCCTCTGTTACACCTACGACGACAAACCAAGAACGAGGAGAAGGCGATGTTGAGGGGGAGGTAGCTTCGAGGCGAGAACCTCCCCCGGCGAGTTCAAGTGGATCACCCCGGCTTCGAGGATCATCGGCGACATGGATGAACGCACTACACGGTCGAGGGTTCGAAACAATTCCCATTTTGCTCATGCTGCGTTTGTTGCTTCTTTTGAGCCCAAAGACATTGGACACGCACTATCTGATCACAATTGGGTTAACTCGATGCATGAGGAGTTGGAGAACTTTGAGAGGAATCAGGTGTGGGAGTTGGTTGACCCTCCCCTAGGGTGTAAGCCGATTGGTACAAAGTGGGTGTGGAAAAACAAAGAGGGAGAGAAGGGTGAGGTTGTGAGGAACAAGTCGAGACTTGTTGCCCGGGGGGTTCAGTCAGAAGGAGGGGATCGACTACGAGGAGACCTTTGCTCCCGTAGCCCGTTTGGAGGCGATTAGGATCCTTCTAGCCTTTTCGTGGCTAAAGGGTTCAAGTTGCACCAAATGGATGTGAAGAGTGCTTTTCGAATGGAGTGTTGGAGGAAGAAGTGTTTGTGAGACGACCTCCGGGGTTTGAGAGTGAGAAGTACCCCCACAGGGTGTACAAGTTGAGGAAGGCGCGCGTATGGGTTGAAGCGGCGCCTAGAGCTTGGTATGGCGGGTTGAGGGGGTTCTTATTTGAGAGAGGTTTTGAGATGGGGAAGGTCGATCGGACCTTGTTTTTGCGAGAGGCGGGGGCGAGAGATATCCGATTGTGCGGGTGTACGTGGATGATATTGTCTTTGGTGGCTCGTCTAACTCTCTTGTTGCGAGGTTTGCGGATGATATGAGCGGGGAGTTCGAGATGAGCATGATGGGTGAGTTGCAGTTCTTCCTCGGGCTACAAATCAAGCAATCAAAGGAAGGAACATTTGTGCACCGGAGCTAAGTACACCAAGGACATTGTGAGAAAGTTCAAGATGGAGGACTCCAAGGCTATGACGACGCCGATGAGTACGACTACGGCTCTTGATGCGGACGAGGAAGGTGAACATGTGGACCGAAGGAGTACGAAGCATGATCGGGTCACTCCTCTACTTGACGGCGACGGGCGGACATACGATTCTCGGTGTGTCGTGCGCTCGTTTTCAAGCGTCTCCTAGGACTTCGCATCGGCAAGCAGTGAAGCGAATTTTCAGGTACTTGCGTCACACTCCCGACTTCGGCCTTTGGTACTCCGCGTCCTCTTCTTTGGCGCTTCATGGCTTTTCAGACGCGGATTTTGCGGGTGTCGGTTGGATAGGAAGTCCACTTCTGGGACTTGCCAGTTTTTGGGTTCTTCGTTGGTGTCTTGGTCTTCTCGTAAGCAGTCGAGTGTTGCTCAATCCACGACCGAAGCCGAGTATGTTGCCGCTGCTAGTTGTTGCTCTCAGCTCCTTTGGATCACCTACACCATGAGTGACTTTGGTGAGGAGTATACCCATGTCCCACTTCATTGTGATAGCACCGGTGCCATAATGAGGACCATGTGTGGTTCAAGGACCGGTGGATGGTCGCTTCCTTGTGTGATGAGTGATTGACAACGTTGTGTGGACTGATTCTTGGCTAAGTATTGCGAGGTGCGGGTTGCGGCATGGCGGTGTTGGTGCGAGGTGAAGAACAAGCGCGAAAGGTCGTCGCCGGTGAGGCCTCCGGGTGTGGAGAAGACAAGTAGGCTTCGTTCGAGGGACCCGGTGGCCGGCGGGGGTCAAGTGCGGGCCGCATGGTGGCATGAACGAGCAAGATGAAGTCGTGGACGGTTTCTTGGTTGAGCCTCAAAACCAAGGTCGAGCCGGGACTACGTGGGAGCCAAGTCATGAGTGGAGATTGGCGGAGGCTACACCGAGTTCGCGGGGTTTTCGGTGGTTCACCGGAAAACCCTTTGGGTTCCTTGGTTGATCCACAAAGCCAAGACCGGAGAACCGAAGACGGAGGTGCGAGCGGCACCGGACCGGTCGGCCGGTGGGTCGACCGGTCGGCCGGTGGGGACCGGTCGGCCGGTGAGGAGCACCGGTCCGACCGGTGTGCGGCGACGCGGTCGGAATCTTCGAAGCGGAGGACACGCGTCGGGATCGCATCGCTTGCGTCGAGGCTACGCGGGGTGCGGTTGCGGGCATCCGTCCAGATGGTGAAGACATCAAGAATTCCGAATCCGCCCTTGAGGGGCATGTATCCCTAGTTAGTAGAGAGGGGCATTTTAGACATTCGGTTGCCGCCTATATAACCCAAGAGGTGAGAGGTTGGCAGCCAACTCTTGGAACCCTAGCTCATTTGTTTTCCTATTTTCCACCTATTTTCCTTAGGTTTTCTCTAGGACTAGCAAGAGAGCTTCACGGAGAGATCTTGTAGAGAGGGATGGATGATCGGGCGGCTTGCTAGACCTTGTACGAACCTTTGTTTCATGTATAGATGATTCGGCGTGGTTCCTCAAGGTTTGGATGTGTTTTCCCCGGTTGTTCTTGGTGGTGATTTTCGGAGCCCTCTCTCGGTGATCTCTTTTGGGTTGTTTTCGAGGCTTTTCTCTTGGGGATTTGATGGGGGAAATTTGTGGGAACCCTTCGTGGTTCTTTGGGTTGTGATTCCCCTCCCAAATCCGTGAGAAAAGGTGCTCGATTTTGGGGTTTCTTGAGTTCTTGGGTTGGAAGTGCTTTCGGCGGGATTTCTTCGATTCCTCCTTTTTTGGACGAGATTTGGTGGGATTAAACTTGGCTATGGACTCCTCATGAGGTGAATTTCGTCTCATCCCCAAAGTCTTGTTCAAGTCCGTGGAGTGATTCGGGAGATCGAGATTTGGATTTGGGAAGTTAGGCTTGAAGTGGTCTTTGTTCATCATTTTGCCCGGAGCCACACCGGTACGGCACGGTGCTCTTGACCGGTACGGCGGGTGCTCTCTGGGATTTTGCTCGGGTGAACGTCTTGGTGAGTTCGTTGTTGTCCCGTGGTGCGCTGCTTGTTTCAAGTTTGAGTCCGTTTGGTGGTCGGTTGGCCTGTTTGGTGCCTTAGAGGCTTTCGGTACATAGGTACGACCGGTGTCTCCGCGGTCGGCCCAGGTGTGGGGGAGCCACTTAGTGAAAGTTGCTCGGTTTCACCGGCGAGGGACCGGTCGGCCGTGGTGCTCACCGGTCCCGGCCGGTGTGCGTCTGTGGACTCGAGGTTTGGTTTTTTTATTGCGTTTCTCGGGTCGGAAGGTTGCGTGTTGGTTCCTAGGTCGAGTGGCACTCCGGTGGCTGGCGTGGGCTTGACCAACCTTGGTAGTGAGTCGGAGACGTGTGTTGGAAAGTCGCGTTCGTCTTGTTGGAGTTTGCATCTCCTTCGAGAAGAATTTTTATCGGCTCCCATTCACTCCCCCCCTCTACGGTTCCGCGAAGTATCGGTCCTTCAAGTGGTATCGAGCCGGTTCGGATCTTTGTTGACTCTAACCGGTCTAAGATCCAAGGATGGCGTACCGGGGAACGGGGTTCGGGTCCTCCACACTTCGATGGCGAGAACTGCCGGATGTGGGCAAGCGGATGGGTGCTTTCTCGCGGAAAGGGTCGGATCCTTTGGGATGTCACGGTGGACACGAGCTATGTCCGGCCGGTTGATTTCCTCGCTCCGGGATTCGAGGGACGGCTTCGACGCCAACAATAAGGCGGTCGACTACTTGTTTCGTGCTTTGTGTCGGCTGAGTTCGATCGGGTGCACAGAGCACTTGGCTTGTAGGATTTGGGCGGTGTTGAAGGAGGCTCATGTTGGGAACGCCCGAGGTTCGAGCACGGTTGTATGCGACCTACGGAGAGAGTACGAGAACTTCACTCATCTCTAGGTGGGTCCATCGATGCCTTGTTTCGAGAGGTTCACGGTGGTGGTGAACAACATGAGGGCCAATGTGGACGTGCTCCCGTACGATGATCATGATAGAGCGGTCAAGCTCTTACACTCTTTGGATCGTACGATATGGAGCGGAAAGTTCGAGCCATAGTCGAGTCGGGAGAGGTATGATGCTACGACGGTGAACGAAATTTGTTCTCAAAGCTCAAGTCGGGCGAGGTGGATAGGGGCATGAGCACTTAGCGCTCGAGGGACCGGCGGATTCCCATAGTCTTGCCCTCGTTGGTGGTTCCAAAGGAAAGACTAACTCTAACCCATCCACCGGGATGTTCTCGTTTCCTCTTTGATGTCTATGCCGGATGAGGAGTTTGATGACCTTGGAGAGGATGGTGGCGGCGGTGACGGGGCGGTTCGAGAGGCCGCAGAGGGACCGCGTGAACATGAGGAGGAACACGAGGACTTGCTTTCGGTGCGGCAAGCGGGGACACTTCGTCGCGGGCGCCGGAGAAGGCCGAGAACAAGGACGACTACAAGCACAAGCGGGAAGAACGATGACAAGTACGCGTTCGAGGCGCGACCACAAGAGCACCCCCCCCCCCCCCCCCCCCCCCCCCCCCCCCCCCCCCCCCCCCCCCCCCCCCCCCCCCCCCCCCCCCCCCCCCCGAAGCAAAAAAAAAGAAAAAAAAATAGAGAGAGAGCGAGAAAGTACCAAATTCTATACCACAGACACACAGAGACACAAAAGAAAGCAGAAAGAAAAAAGGAGAGAGACCACACAAAGAGCCAGTGGCAGGGGCCAGGTGCAAAGAACACAGAGCACACACAGAGAGTCCGAATGAGCAAGGAACAGGGGAAGAACAGGTGGCAGGCAAAGGCAGAGAGAGAGAACTGGCCACCAGTGCTGCCCCCCCCCCCCCCCCTCTCTTCTTGCTTGATAACCGTGATGACATGCTTAGAGAGGCCAAGAAAATGAGGAAAGAGCTTAGGGCTTCACTCGAGGATGCTAGGACTAGAGTGGGTGAGCTAGAGACACAGGTGCTTGATAGCAAGCTTGAGATTGATTCGCTTAAGGCTAGCCTCGTTGTCTCCGATGAGAATGATTGTCTTGTTTCCCCCATTTCCTCTCGGGTCTTGCTTTGTTTAAGGAGAAGCATGCCTCCAAGTGTGAGGAACTAGATGTGCTTAGGGTTGAAGTGGGCGAGCTTAAGTCTAGACTGCTTTGCTAGGTGCTTGCACTTCTTGCCTGTTTTGCATGCTAAAATTGATGAGATGCATGCTTACACTAGTTCGCTCGAGGCTAAATTGAAGGAACCCATGCCTACATCTTGCTCTACCTGTGAAATGCATGCATTGAAAAATTTGGAGCTTGCACATTATGTTGATCGTTTGCAGGATGAGAATGATGATTTGAGGAAGTTGATGGGTTGGTTGTCCGGTCACGAGCCTCAGTTGAGGATGATGATCGAGGCCTTTAAGAGGCAAGATGGTGAGGGGCTTGGGGCAAACAAGGTTGGTGAGGGAAGTGGAGAGAATATCCGGAGCCACCAAAAACCCACCACAAGAATGATTTCCCACCAAAACCTAACCATCTAAGGAACCGACTAGACACAACCCCGGCTCCACCGTGTTTCCTACACCCACAAATGTCCTACAAAAGCCCATCAAGTTTGTGAGCACTTCGGGGAAAGTGTTCTTTGGGAAGGAGAGTGAGAAGGCTAGTGGTGAGAAACCGGTGGAGGGTTTGAGTGGAGAGAAACCGAGTGAGCGACCACATCCCAAGCCAAAGCCTAAGCTTGTGAGGTTCCATTGTGGCTATTGTGGGAGAGATGGCCATAAGGAGGAGTTTTGCTTCAAGAGGAAGCGAGATGAGAGAATGGAGAAGGAGTGGGCTAACAAGGACAAGTACCACCCTTCCGATGGTGTACTTGAGCCTCGTGTGCGGATGCCCGGGGGGCAAGGCGATTGTGAGGACGGTTCGGGCTTGGGGAGAGAGAGAGAGGGCTGTAGGCGGTCTGCTGCCGCCCCCGGACCACACGGTCGGGCCGGTGTGGAGCACGGTCGGCCGGTGCGGGCTGGGCGGACGGATGTTCGGGTTTCGTGCTCGTACGGTGCGAGGGTTGTTTCGGTGGTCGTGGTTACGGTGGTTGGGGCTGGAAAGGGTGCGGGTGGTCGGTTGCTAGGCGTTCTCCTCCTCGTGCTCAATACGGGGATTGGAGGAGTCGTGGCGGTGTGTTGGAGAGGAAGGACGTTCCACGGGCTTTCTTGCGTGGATTTGGTCCTCCTCCGGGCAGAGAGAGGGGTGGTTCCCTCGGGGTGGTTACCGTGGTGGTGTTCGTGGAGGTAACTTTGGTAGGAGAGATGCTTTGGTTGGTGCTAACCCCACTTTCGAGCAAATGGCTCGGCTTTGGTTTTCCTCCTTTGGTTCTAACTTGATCTTTGAGTCGTTTGTTCGCTCACGTGCCTATTTTTGATGTACGGGTGGGAGACTTGAAGAACATTTGGTTGATTGACTCCGGTTGTTCGAGGCATATGACCGGAGACGAGGGGTGGTTCTCAAGTCTCGTCCGGTGGTGACGAAGAGGTACATCACCTTTGGGGACAATGGGCGTGGGCGTGTGCTTTCGGGAAGGTGAGATAAAAGTGAGTGACAAGATCACTGCGAGGCGTGTTGCTCTTGTTCAATCGGCGGGGTACAATTTGCTTTTGTGTCCCGGTTGTTGGATGAGGGTTTTGAGGTGTTGTTTCGGCTCTGGTGGTTCTCGGATTGTGGACTCTCGAGGGGACCTTGTTTGTATGGTCGTTCCGAGGGTCGGGTGTTTCGTGCTGATTTTTCTCGGTCTTCGGGTGTGGAGCGTTGTTTCTTGGTGGTTCTTCGAGTGAGTTGTGGAAGTGGCATAGGAAGTTGGGTCACTTGAGCTTTGACCTTTTGTCTCGCTTGAGTAAACTCAATTTGGTCCGAGGATTGCCACGGTTGAGGCTTGAGAAAGAGTTGGTTTGTGCTCGTGTAGGCATGCTAAGATGGTGGCCTCTTCTCACCCGCCTCTCACCGATGTGATGAGCGAGCGTCCATGCGAGCTGCTCCATATGGACCTTGTTGGCCCGGCTCGTGTGCGATGCGGGTGGGAAGTGGTATGTCCTTGTTGTGGTGGACGACTACTCTCGGTATGCGTGGGTGTTCTTTCTCGAGGATAAGGGGGAGACGTTTGGTTTTGTTCGAGATCTAGTCTTGAGGTTGAGGAACGAGAGGCACGGAGATGCCATACGAGCTATCCGCAGTGATAATGGCTCGGAATTCAGGAACTCTCGTTTTGAAACCTTTTGTCATGACTTGGGTCTTGAGCACCGAGTTTTCGAGTCCGTATACGCCTCCCCGGAATGGTGTTGTGGAAAGAAAGAACGAGGACCTTGTGCGAGATGGCTCGGACGATGCTTGATGAGCATAGGACTCGAGGAGGTATTGGGGCGAGGCGGTGAACACCGCATGCTATGTGTCGAACGGGATATACCTCGAGTGCACAAGAAGAAGACATGCTATGAGTTGATGCATGGCCGCACACCCAAGGTGAGTCACTTCCATGTCTTTGGTTGCAAGTGTTTCATTCGAAGAAAGGCGGGGAAGTTGGATAAGTTTGAGGCTAGGTCTGTCGATGGCATTTTCTTTGGTTATGCATCTCATTCTAGAGCATATCGTGTGCTCAATCTTGAAACTAACCAAATCGTGGAGACTTGCGAGGTAACCTTCGACGAGACAGAGCCACGTAGTCGGCTTGTCTTTGAGTGTGCGGTGATGATGAGCTTGGCGAGGAGATCTTTCGGGGAGAAGGAGCATGAACATGGAGATGATGAGGATGGCGGTGCGGTGCCCCCGCTGAACATGTACCCACTACTTCGACCACGATGATGGATGGACCCTCTGCTACACCTACGACGACAAATCAAGAACGAGGAGAAGCTGATGTTGAGGGGGAGGTAGCTTCGAGGCGAGAACCTCCCCGGCGAGTTCAAGTGGATCACCCAGCTTCGAGGATCATCGGTGACATGAATGAACGCACTACACGGTCGAGGGTTCGAAACAATTCCCATTTTGCTCATGCTGCATTTGTTGCTTCTTTCGAGCCCAAAGACATTGGACACGCACTATCGATCACAATTGGGTTAACTCTATGCATGAGGAGTTGGAGAACTTTGAGAGGAATCAGGTGTGGGAGTTGGTTGACCCTCCCCCAGGGTGTAAGCCGATTGGTACAAAGTGGGTGTGGAAAAACAAAGAGGGAGAGAAGGGTGAGGTTGTGAGGAACAAGTCGAGACTTGTTGCCCAGGGGTTCAGTCAGAAGGAGGGGATCGACTACGAGGAGACCTTTGCTCCCGTAGCCCGTTTGGAGGCGATTAGGATCCTTCTAGCCTTTTCCGTGGCTAAAGGGTTCAAGTTGCACCAAATGGATGTGAAGAGTGCTTTTACGAATGGAGTGTTGGAGGAAGAAGTGTATGTGAGGCAGCCTCGGGGTTTGAGAGTGAGAAGTATCCCCACCGGGTGTACAAGTTGAGGAAGGCGGCGTATGGGTTGAAGCGGGCGCCTAGAGCTTGGTATGGCGAGGTTGAGGGGGTTCTTGTTTGAGAGAGGTTTTGAGATGGGGAAGGTCGATCGGACCTTGTTTTTGCCGAGGCGGGCGGAGATATCCCGATTGTGCGGGTGTACGTGGATGATATTGTCTTTGGTGGCTCGTCTAACTCTCTTGTTGCGAGGTTTGCGGATGATATGAGCGGGGAGTTCGAGATGAGCATGATGGGTGAGTTGCGGTTCTTCCTCGGGCTACAAATCAAGCAATCAAAGGAAGGAACATTTGTGCACCGAGGCTAAATACACCAAGGACATTGTGAGGAAGTTCAAGATGGAGGACTCCAAGGCTATGACGACGCCGATGAGTACGACTACGGCTCTTGATGCGGATGAGGAAGGTGAACACGTGGACCGAGAAGGAGTACGGAGCATGATCGGGTCACTCCTCTACTTGACGGCGACGAGGCCGGACATACGGTTCTCGGTGTGTCCGTGCGCTCGTTTTCAAGCGTCTCCGAGGACTTCGCATCGGCAAGCGGTGAAGCGAATTTTCGGGTACTTGCGTCACACTCCCGACTTCGGCCTTTGGTACTCCGCGTCCTCCTCTTTGGCGCTTCATGGTTTTTTCGGACGCGGATTTTGCCGGGTGTCGGTTGGATAGGAAGTCCACTTCGGGACTTGCCGTTTTTGGGTTCTTCGTTGGTGTCTTGGTCTTCCCGTAAGCGGTCGAGTGTTGCTCAATCCACGGCCGAGGCCGAGTATGTTGCCGCTAGTTGTTGCTCTCGGCTCCTTTGGATCACCTACACCATGAGTGACTTTGGTGAGGAGTATACCCATGTCCCACTTCGGTGTGATAGCACCGGTGCCATAAGCGTTGCAAAGAACCCGGTGCTCCATTCCAAAACCAAGCACATAGAAGTGAGGTATCATTTTACGAGAGACAACGTCGAGAAAGGAAAGATAACTTTGATCCATGTACCCACACATGACCAACTAGCCGATATTTTCATCAAACCCCTAGATCAAGCAACTTTCACTCGTTTGCGGGGGGAACTTGGTGTGTGTTTGATTTCTTGAGTTGGGTGTGTGGGGGCTTTCTTTGCCGGTGGTGTCGAGCCCGTTTTGCCTCCCCTCGAGGAGCCGGTTTGTAGCATATGTATAGCTTTCCTTTGTGCATTTCTTGCATTTGGCATGGCATATGTAACATGATGTATAGGCATCCTTGTATCTTAGATTGCATGCATTTTGTATCATATGCATTGGTTAGGAAAAGCTTCTCTCATATACACTGTTCACCATGGAATGAGATATATGTCTTTGTGAGCTTGTTTGGTATGCTACGGTTAGTTTGGCTTAGCTCTTGATGATCTTGATGAATAATCCATGGTTGATAGCTATGCTTTTGAAAAATGTCACATGTATGCTCTCTCATGTGTAAATGCCTTTACATGCTCTTGACATGTTTTTGTGGCTTTGCTATGCTTAATTTGTGGTTGGATAGCTAGTTTATTGATCATATGGAGCCAAAGGCTCATTTGCCATCATGAATGTTTAGCCCTCTTGTCTTATCTTGTGGAGGAGCATAAGTTCCTTTTTGTCGCAAAGACATTTCATGTACCATTTACAAATCTGAAAATGAAATGAAAAATGCTTGGAAATGTGCTCCCATGTCATATGTGCTGAATTTATTTTGCTTTGGGTGCTAAACCGTTGCATGATGCCTACCAATGAGAAGTCTCATACATAGAAGTAGGCACATGGCTCGGTGGCTTTGACATGACATGAGGTGCTTGTGGGTGTTTGTGATGGTCTTATGGTTAGAATAGGGTTGTCCTAGCATGAAGTTTGTGTGGCTTTGCCATTTTGATATGCTTTGATCATGTTTAGGACTTTGCTCGTGAGAGGCAAGTTTTTCGCAAAATTGCCAAAATCCATCTTAGCTTCGTCCAATGGTTGTGAAACTTGGTGATCTTGTAGTTGAGATCGATACGAAGCCGTAGAGTACCTAACTTGCTCATTTGGACGTGTGTAGCATTCTTTGTTGAATTTTGTATATTTGAGAAGCTCTAGGTTGAAAGTTTTTGCATTTTTGGCTTGATTCATGCATTGCCAACAAGGGGGAGAAGTTTGAGCTTGAAATGGCTTGTTGGACGCGTTTGGAAGGTTTTCAGGTGGTTTCGAGCCTTTTTCTGGGCTCTGTTGTACACCGGTCTGACCGGTGATGAGCACCGGTCTGACCGGTGTGAGTGCTGGTCCTGTACATATGTTGGGCACCGGTCTGACCGGTGGTGATGACCGGTCTGACCGGTGTGAGCTGAAATTGCTGCAGCTGCCCTGTTTTCAGCTGTTTTGCATGCATTCGTCCAGGGGGAGTTGCATTGGTTCGGGGGGGAGCTTGCATGTGTGCGGGGGGGAGCTCTTTGTGTGTTTTCGAGTTTTGTTTCGGTGGTTTGTGCTCTTTGCTTGAGCTTTGCTTTGTCTCGGATGTGTCGAGCCGTTGCCCTTGCCTAAGGGGTCCGAGACTCGTCTTCTTCAAGTGATCTTGCTCTTTGCCTTTGTTTGGCTTTCGATCGCTTGTTGGAGTTTCTTTTTGTTCGTTTCTTTTCTTTTTCTTTTCTCTCTTGTTACTTTCGTGTGGGTGTTGTCAATGCACTCATCAAGGGGGAGATTGAGGACCATGTGTGGTTCAAGGACCGGTGGATGGTCGCTTCCTTGTGTGATGAGTGATTGACAACGTTGTGTGGACTGATTCTTGGCTAAGTATTGCAGGTGCGAGGTTGCGGCATGAGGCGGTGTTGGTGCGGGTGAAGAACAAGCGCGAAAGGTCGTCGCCGGTGAGGCCTCCGGGTGTGGAGAAGACAAGTAGGCTTCGTTCGAGGGACCCGGTGGCCGGCGGGGGTCAAGTGCGGGCCGCATGGTGGCATGAACAAGAAGATGAAGTCGTGGACGGTTTCTTGGTTGAGCCTCAAAACCAAGGTCGAGCCGGGACTACGTGGGAGCCAAGTCATGAGTGGAGATTGGCGGAGGCTACACCGAGTTCGCGGGGTTTCGGTGGTTCACCGAGAAAACCACCGGGTTCCTTGGTTGATCCACAAAGCCAAGACCGGAGAACCGAAGACGGAGGTGCGGCGGCAGACCGGGCCGGCCCGGCCGGTGGGTCCGACCGGTCGACCGGTGGGGACCGGTCGGCCGGTGAGGAGCACCGGTCCGACCGGTGTGCGACGACGCGGTCCGGAATCTTCGAAGCGGAGGACACGCGTCGGGATCGCATCGCTTGCGTCGAGGCTACGCGGGGTGCGGTTGCGGGCATCCGTCCGATGGTGAAGACATCAAGAATTCCGAATCCGCCCTTGAGGGGCATGTATCCCTAGTTAGTAGAGAGGGGCATTTTAGACATTCGGTTGCCGCCTATATAACCCAAGAGGTGAGAGGTTGGCAGCCAACTCTTGGAACCCTAGCTCATTTGTTTTCCTATTTTCCACCTATTTTCCTTAGGTTTTCTCTAGGACTAGCAAGAGAGCTTCACGGAGAGATCTTGTAGAGAGGGATGGATGATCGGGCGGCTTGCTAGACCTTGTACGAACCTTTGTTTCATGTATAGATGATTCGGCGTGGTTCCTCAAGGTTTGGATGTGTTTTCCCGGTTGTTCTTGGTGGTGATTTTCGGAGCCCTCTCTCGGTGATCTCTTTGGGTTGTTTTCGGGGCTTTTCTCTTGGGGATTTGATGGGGGAAATTTGTGGGAACCCTTCGTGGTTCTTTGGGTTGTGATTCCCCTCCCAAATCCGTGAGAAAAGGTGCTCGATTTTGGGGTTTCTTGAGTTCTTGGGTTGGAAGTGCTTTCGGCGGGATTTCTTCGATTCCTCCTTTTTTGGACGAGATTTGGTGGGATTAAACTTGGCTATGGACTCCTCATGAGGTGTTCCGATATCCCCAAAGTCTTGTTCAAGTCCGTGGAGTGATTCGGGAGATCGAGATTTGGATTTGGGGAAGTTGACCCGTGGGTGTCGTTGTTCATCCCGAGTCGCCGGGGCCACACCGGTCTGACCGGTGCTCTTGACCGGTCTGACCGGTGCAAGCCTCTGTGGGATTTTGCTCGGGTGAACGTCTTGGTGAGTTCGTTGTTGTCCCGTGGTGCCGCTTCGTTTCAAGTTTGAGTCCGTTTGGTGGTCGGTTGACCTGTTTGGTGCCTTGAGGGCTTTCGGTCGCCACCGGTCGACCGGTGTGTCTCACCGGTCTGACCGGTGTAGAGCCACTTAGTGAAAGTTGCTCAGTTTCACCAGCAGGGACCGGTCTGACCGGTGGTGCTCACCGGTCCGACCGGTGTGGGTCTGTAGACTCGAGGTTTGGTTTTTCCGCTGCGTTTCTCGGGTCGGAAGGTTGCGTGTTGGTTCCTAGGTCCAGTGGCACTCCAGTGGCTACGTGGGCTTGACCAACCTTGGTAGTGAGTCGGAGACGTGTGTTGGAAGTCGCGTTCGTCTTGTTGGAGTTTGCATCTCCTTCGAGAAGAATTTTTATCGGCTCCCATTCACCTCCCCCTCTCTCGGTTCGCCGTATCGGTCCTTCACATAAGCGTTGCAAAGAACCCGGTGCTCCATTCTAAAACCAAGCACATAGAAGTGAGGTACCATTTCCGAGAGATAATGTAGAGAAAGGGAAGATAGCTTTAATCCATGTACCCACACATGACCAACTAGCCGATATTTTCACCAAACCCCTAGATCAAGCAACTTTCACTCGTTTGCGGGGGGAACTTGGTGTGTGTTTGATTTCTTGAGTTGGGTGTGTGGGGGCTTTCTTTTGCCGGTGGTGTCGAGCCCGTTTTGCCTCCCCTCGAGGAGCCGGTTTGTAGCATATGTATAGCTTTCCTTTGTGCATTTCTTGCTTTTGGCATTGCATATGTAACATGATGTATAGGCATCCTTGTATCTTAGATTGCATGCATTTTGTATCATATGCATTATTAGGGAAAGCTTCTCCTATATACAATGTTTACCATGGGTTGCTATATGTGTTCTTGTGAGCTTGTTTGATATGCTACGGTTAGTTTGGCTTAGCTCTTGATGATCTTGATGAATGATCTATGGTTGATGGCTATTTTTTTGAAAAATGTCACATACATGCTCTCTCATGTGTAAATGCCTATATATGTTCTTGACATGTTTTAGTGGCTTTGCTATGCTTAATTTGTGGTTGGATAGCTAGTTTATTGATCATATGGAGCCAAAGGCTCGCTTGCCATCATGAATGTTTAGCCCTCTTGCTTAATCTTGTGGAGGGGCATAAGTTCCTTTTTGTCGCAAAGACATTTCATGTACCATTTACAAATCTGAAAATGAAATGAAAAATGCTTGGAAAATATGTTCCCATGTCATATGTGCTGAAATTAATTTGCTTTGGGTGCTAAACCGTTGCATGATGCCTACCAATGAGAAGTCTCATACATAGAAGTAGGCACATGGCTCGGTGGCTTTGACATGACATGAGGTGCTTTTGGGTGTTTATGATGGTCTTATGATTAGAATGGCTGTCCTAGCATGAAGTTTGAGTGGCTTTGCCATTTTGATATGTTTTGCTCATGTTTAGGTATTTGCTTGTGAGAGAGTATCTTTTCGCAAAATTACTAAAATCCTTTTTAGCCTTGTCCAATGGTTGTGAAACTTGGTGATCACGTAGTTAAGGTCTTTACGAACCTGTCGAGTATCTAACTTGCTCATTTGGGCTTGTGTAGCTTCTTGTGATGAATTTTGTATATTCGAGAAGCTATATGTTGCAAGTTTTCGCATTTTGCCTTGATTCATGCATTGTCAACAAGGGGGAGAAGTTTGTGCATGTTTTGGGCACCTGGGAGTGTTTGGAAGGTGTTCCAATTGTTTCGGGCAGTTTTTGAGCAGTTTGGTGCAGGGCCGGTTTCTTCGGGCGGTCTAACCGCCCCCCAGGCGGTCTGTTCAGGCAGAGGCGGTCTAACCGCCCTGGGCAGTGTGAGCAAGTTTTTGCTCTTTGGTGCATTCCCGAGTTGCATTGATGCATGTGTTCAGGGGGAGTGTGCTGTGGCTCAGGGGGAGCTTGTTTTTGTGCAGGGGGAGATCTTTGTGGTGTTCGAGTTCTGCTTTGGTGGTTTGCGCTCTTTGTTTGAGCTGTGTTTTGTCTCGGATGTGTCGAGCCGTTGCCCTTGCCTAAGGGGTCCGAGACTTGTCTTCTTCAAGTGATCTTGCTCTTTGCCTTTCCTTGGCTTTCGATCGCTTGTTGGGGTTTCCTTTTATTTTGTTTCTTTTCTTTTCCTTTTCTCTTGTGTGACTTCATTTGAGTGTGTTGTCAATGCACTCATCAAGGGGGAGATTGAGGACCATGTGTGGTTCGAGGACCGGTGGATGGTCGCTTCCTTGTGTGATGAGTGATTGACAACGTTGTGTGGACGATTCTTGGCTAAGTATTGCGGGTGCGGGTTGCGGCTTGACTCGTGCGGTGCGGGTGAAGAACAAGCGCGAAAGGTCGTTGCCGGTGAGGCCTCCGGGGTGTGGAGAAGACAAGTAGGCTTCGTTCGAGGGACCCGGTGGCCAGCGGGGTCAAGTGCGGGCCGCATGGTGGCATGAACAGCAAGATGAAGTCGTGGACGGTTTCTTGGTAGAGCCTCAAAACCAAGGTCGAGCCGGGACTACGTGGGAGCCGAGTCATGAGTGAGATTGGCGGAGGCTACACCGAGTTCGCGGGGTTTGCAGTGGTTCACCAGAAAACCACTGGGTTACTCGGTTGAGCCACAAAACCGAGGCCGAAGACTCGACGAGGAGGTGCGGCCACCCAGGCCGGTTCAACCGCCCGGGAGGGCGGTCGGACCGCCGGGGCCGGTCAGATCCACTGGGCCGGTCTAACCGCCCGGGGGGGGCGGTCGACCGCCCGGCCGCCGGCGCCGAGAAGCTTCGAAGCGGAGGACATGCGTCGGGATCGCAAGGCGTGCGTCGAGGCTACGCGAGGTGCGGTCGCCGGGCATCCGTCCGATGGTGAAGACATCAAGAATTCCAAATCCGCCCTTGAGGGGCATGTATCCCTAGTTAGTAGAGAGGGGCATTTTAGACATTTGGTTGCCGCCTATATAACACAAGAGGTGAGAGGTTGGCAGCCAACTCTTGGAACCCTAGCTCATTTCGTTTTTCCATTTTCGTTCTCTATTTTCCCTAGGTTTTTTAGAAGGCTAGTTTGAGAGCTTCATGTGAGATCTAGAGAGAGGGATGGATGTTTGGGTGGCAAACTAGACCTTGTACGAACCATTCATGGCATGTATAGAAGGTTCGGCGTGGTTCTTGATGGTGGTTTTCCCGTCTCTTTGATGTTGATTTTCGGAGCTCTTTTTGGCGGTGTTTTGAGAACGATTTCTTGGGGTTTTTGGTGGGTGTCACGTATGAGGTTCTTGTGCCTCTTTGGTGGTGACTTTGCCCCCAAATCCCCTTTGAATCGGACTCGATTTGGTGGTTTTTCGAGTTGGGCGAGTTCTTGACCTAGAGAAGCGATTTCTTCGATTCCTCTTGATTGTGAGCGTTTCGGGTCGATTCCTTTGAGGTAGAGGTTGCCCGGGAGGTAACCCGACTATCCCCGAAGTTTGGCTGCAATCCGTGGAGTGATTCGGGAGATTGAGCGCAAGGAAGTTGAGGTTTGACCCGCGGGTTCCTGTTCGGAAGGGGCGGTCTAACCGCCTGCAGGGGGGCGGTCTAACCGCCCGGGGTGTTTCCGGGTCAAAGTTTTGTTTCGCCGGATTTTCCTCCGTGAGTTCGTTCGCCTTGATCGGAGGAGTGTCCGGGTGAAATTTGGAGCCGTTCTCGCGCGGTTTGCTAGGTGTTCTTGGTTGGAGTTCGTTGCTTGGGTACGGGAGGTTAGACCGCCCCCGGTAGCCGGTCTAACCGCCCCTAGGCCCTTGGGTGAAGGTTTGGTTTTCGCCAAGATTTTACGGTAGCTAGCATGGCCTTGACCGAGAGATCTCGTTGGTGAAACCGTGGTGTGTTTTGCTGCTCGGAAGAGGCGTTTCGGAGGATTTCTTGGTTGCCGGGTGGAGGCGGTCTAACCGCCCCCTATACCCGGCCTAACCGCCCCCTGCGGTTAGCCGGCTTTCGAGTTGTTTCCGCTGTCGGTGCTGCGTGTGTGTTGTGGTTGTTGGTAGAGTTTGTTCCTAGGACCAGTAGCACTCCAGTGGCTACGTGGTTTTGGCAAACGGGAGGTAGAAGTGCGGAGCATGTGATTTCGGGGGTTCGACCGAGCTAGTTCGTCTTGTCGGAGTTTCAATCTCCCTCGAGAAGAATTTTTATCGGCTCCCATTCACTCCCCCCCTCTCTGGTCGCCTTATCGGTCCTTCAACTGGTTTGACACGTTTGGTACTAACCCCAGTGTTGAGTCATTTGCTTGCTCTCGGGTTTTGAGTTGCAGGTGGGAGGCCCGGAGAACATTTGGTTGATATCGGGGGTGGTTCTCCGGCCTCATACCCCGATGATGACATGGAGGTACATCACTTCCGGGGATGGTGGACAAGGACGAGTGACTTCTGAAGAAATGATAAAAGTAAGTGGTTCTGTGACCTTCAATGGTGTGGCATTGGTCAAGCCACTCGGTCTTTTGCTCCTTGCCCTATCTCATGTGTGTGGGGTGCGCTTCGTATGCTCTTTGGACCTAATGCATGAGTTTAGGGGGAGCCTGTTTGCTTAGTGTGCTCTTTGCTCTATCATGTGTACTATTGGTGAGCTTTGTATGCTCTTTGACCCTAGTGCATGTATTTAGGGGGAGCTTGTGAGTTTTGCGCTTCTTTGTTCTTTTGCCAGTTTTTGAGCCCTTTTTGCCTCCCCTCGAGGAGCAGGTTTTTTGTGAGCTTTGTGTGTGGGAGCCCCTTTTTAGCATATGTATAGCCTTCCTTTATGCATTTCTTGCATTTGGCATGGCATATGTATCATGTTGTATAGTCATATTTGTATCTTAAGCAATCTGGAACATTAGGCGGTCCAGAGACGGCTCCCAGTTCAACTAGCGGTGATGGGCCGTAGTAAGAGGTTGTCGAAGCTTCTTGAGGACACGGCACTGGCGAGCTGTGTGCTTGGGATTCTCGTGGATAGGGCAAAATTCGTCGAGGTGACTCCTTCGGCTTAGACGATCTAGTGTCTTGGGTCCAGTTCAATCTGGATCTTGCGCTTCATGTAGCGGATGCTACCTGAGCTACGTTCCGCAAGCCTAGAGGCATGTTGGATGATGATGAGGTCCTGCAAGGGCGTTTGACGCGTTTGCAGACTTTGATCGTGTCAGAGAGCATGCCTTCGACATGATCGATCCCCGCGATCAGGTCGCTAGGAGTGGGTGTGTGGGATTCCGTTGACAGATCTGTCCCGATCTGTTGATTGGAGGTGACCGTGTTGCTCTTGATGACGAGGCAGGCGGCTGGAGCGGTGGATTTCGCCAGCATGGAGCCGAAGCAGATGTCCACGGGATTGGCGAGGATGTCCACCATGCTCTCCGGGAAGATGACGTTGTTGGTCAAAGCCATCGAGTTGCAGGAAGAACCTTGATTCCTCCCTACTTGGCACACCAACTATCAGATGGTGAGATCTAGACATCTCGCGGGGGTGTTAATCCCTGTGGTTTAGTTGTTCGGCGAGGTGGAATCTAGGGCTAAGAACTCGAAGGTTGCGCACGAGCACACGGAACACGGAGGACACGGCGAGTTTATACTGGTTCGGGCCTTCGGAGAGTAAAACCCTACGTCCAGTTGTTGGTGTAGATTGCTTGAGAATTGCGTGATTGGTACAAGGGTCGCCTCGCCCGCCTTATATTGGTCAGCGGATGAGGTCGCTTTCCAGACTCCTGGTCGGTTACGACCTAGAGACCTAAGTCTAGATTACAACTCTTGCCATATCCTATCGATCTGCTTAGTCGAAATCCACTGATCTTAAGGTCATGCTAGATTAGATAGTCTGGGGAATCTTCTGGAAGGTCTTCAGGAGGTCGTGTGGGCCGCCAACTAGGTCGGTTGGGCCTAATGACAGGTCAGCGGGTCTTCTGGTAGGCCAGACCCACTTGTCGGAGACGGCTGTGAGCCTGGTCGGTGGGGACCCAGGGGTACTCATGTCTCAAAGATGCCTATACATCATGTTATGTATGCCATGCCAAATGCAAGAAATGCATAAAGGAAAGCTATACATATGCTACAAAGGAGCTCCCACACACGAACTCAAGAAATCAAACAAACACCAAGCCCCCCTGCAAATGAGTGAAAGTTGCTTGATCTAGGGGTTTAGTGAAAATATCGGCTAGTTGGTCATGTGTGGGTACATGGATCAAAGCTATCTTCCCTTTCTCTACATTGTCTCTCAGAAAATGATACCTCACTTCTTTGTGCTTGGTTTTGGAATGAAGAACTGGGTTCTTTGCTACACTTATGGCACTGGTGCTATCACATTGAAGTGGAACATGGGTATACTCCTCACCTAAGTCATTCATGGTGTATGTGATCAAAAGGAGCTGAGAGCAACAACTAGCTGCGGCATCATACTCTGCCTCGGTAGTGGATTGAGCAACAGTCGACTGTTTGCGGCAAGACCAAGACACCAAAGAAGATCCTAAGAACTGGCAATTACCAGAAGTGGACTTCCTATCCAACCAACACCCGGCAAAATCCACGTCTGGAAAACCATGAAGAGCCAAAGAAGAAGACGCGGAGTACCAAAGGCCAAAGTCGGGACTGTGACACAAGTATCTGAATATGCGCTTGAGCGCTTGCCGATGCGAAGTCCTTGGAGATGCTTGAAAACGAGCGCACAGACATACCAAGAACTGGATATCCGGCCTCGTCACCGTCAAGTAGATGAGTGACCTGATCATGCTCCATTACACCTTCTGGTCCATGTGTTCACCTTCCTCATCCGCATCAAGACCTGTAGTCGTACTCATAGGCATCGCCATGGCCTTGGAGTCCTCCATCTTAAACTTCCTCACAATGTCCTTGGTGTACTTAGCTTGGTGCACAAATGTTCCTTCCTTTGATTGCTTGATTTGTAGCCCGAGGAAGAACTGCAACTCACCCATCATGCTCATCTCAAATTCCCTGCTCATGTCCTCTGCAAACCTTTCAACAAGAGACTTAGACGCGCCACCAAAGACAATATCATCCATGTACACCTGCACAATCAGGATATCTCTGCCCTGCTTGAGGAGAAACAAGGTCTGATCAACCTTCCCCATCTCAAACCCTCTCTCAAATAGGAACCCCCTCAACCTACCGTACCAAGCTCTAGGCGCCTGCTTCAACCCATACAACGCCTTCCTCAACTTGTACACCCGGTGGGGTACTTCTCACTCTCAAACCCCGGTGGCTGCCTCACATACACTTCTTCCTCCAACACACTATTTAAGAAGGCACTCTTCACATCCATTTGGTGCAACTTGAACCCTTTAGCCACAGAAAAGGCTAGAAGGATCCTAATCGCCTCCAAACAAGCTACGGGAGCAAAGGTCTCCTCATAGTCGATCCCCTTTTTCTGACTATACCCCTGAGCAACAATCCTTGACTTGTTTCTCACCACTTCACCTTTCTCTCCCTCTTTGTTCTTCCACACCCATTTTGTCCCAATCGGCTTACACCCTGAGGGAGGGTGAACCAACACCCAAACCGGGTTCATCTAAAAATTCTCCAACAACTCATGCATCAAATTAACCCAATTGTGATCAGATAGTGCGTGTCCAATGTCTTTGGGCTCAAAAGTGGCAACAAAAGCAGCATGAGCGAAATGAGAATTTTTTCGAACCCTCGACTGTGTAGTATGTTCATTCATGTCGTCGATGATCCTCGAAGCAGGGTGATCCACTTGTACTCGTCGGGGAGGTTCTCTCCTTGATGCTACCCCACCCCCCCCCCCAACAGCAGCTTCGCCTTGTACTGGGTTTGTCGTTGTAGGTGTGGGAGAGGGCTCGTGCTTGATTGTCGTTGAAGTAGTAGGTACATGCTCAGCCGCGGGCACCGCACCACCATCTTCATCGTCTCCATGTTCATGCTCCTCCTCCTGAAAGATCTCCTCACCAAGTTCATCATCACCTGCACCCTCAAAAACAAGCTGACTACGTGGTTGTGTCTCGTCGAAGGTTACCTCACAAGTCTCCATGATTTGGTTAGTTTCAAGATTGAGCACACGATATGCTCTAGAATGAGATGCATAACCAAAGAAAATACCATCGACCGACCTAGCCTCGAACATGTCCAACTTCTTACCTTTCTTAAGGATAAAGCACTTGCAACTAAAGACATGGAAGTGACTCACCTTGGATGTGTGACCGTGCATCAACTCGTAACAGGTTTTCTTCTTGTAGACTCTGAGGTAGATCCTGTTTGAAACATAGCACGCGGTACTGACCGCCTCAGCCCAAAACCTTCTCGAAGTCCTATGATCATCGAGCATCGTCTGAGCCAACTCACACATTGTTCTATTTTTCCTTTCCACAACACCATTCTGGGGAGGCGTATACGGACTCGAAAACTGATGTTCAAGACCCAAGTCATGGCAAAAGGTTTTGAAGTGAGAGTTTTTGAATTCCGAGCCATTGTCACTGCGGATCGCTCGTATGGCATTTTCGTGCCTCTTGTTCCTCAACCTCAAGACAAGATCTCGAACAAAACCAAACGTCTCCCCTTTCTCCTCAGAAAGAACACCCACACATACCGAGAGTAGTCGTCCACCACAACAATAGCATACCACTTCCCACCCATAGATCGCACACGAACTGGGCCAACAAGGTCTATATGGAGCAGCTCGCATGGACGCTCAGTCATCACATCAGTGAGAGGCGGGTGAGAAGAAGCTACCATCTTGGCATGCCTACATGACGCACAAACCAACTCTTTCTAAAACCTCAAACGTGGTAATCCTCAGACTAAATTGAGTTTACTCAATTGAGACAAAAGGTCAAAACTCAAGTGACCCAACTTCCTATGCCACTTCCAAAACTCACTCGAAGAACCAGCCAAGAAACAACGCTCCACACCAGAAGACTGAGAAAAATCAACTCGGAACACTTGACCCTCGGGAACGACCATGCAAACAAGGTCCCCTCGAGAATCCAAAATCTGAGAACCACCAGGCTGAAACAACACCTCAAAACCCTCATCCAACAACTGGGACACAGAAAGCAAATTGAACCCCAGCGAGCGATTGAACAAGAGCAACACGCCTAAGAGTAACCTTGTCACTTACCTTAATCTCACCTTCTGATAGTACACGCCCTCGCCCATTGTCCTCAAAAGGTGATGTATGTCCTGGACACCACCGGGACGAGACTTGAGAACCACCCCTTGTCCCCGGTCATGTGCCTCGAGCAACCGAAGTCAATCAGCCAAACGTTCCTCAAGTCTCCCGCCTGAAATTCAAAAGCGAGCATGTGAGTGAACAAATGACTCAGCACTGGGGTTAGTACCAAAAGAGTAAAACCAGTGCCGAGCCATTCGCTCCAAAGTGGGGTTAGCACAATCCAAAGCATCTATCCTATCAAAGCTACCTCCACGAACACCACCACAGTAACCACTACGAGGGAACCAACCCTCTCTAGCTGGGGGAGGACGAAAACCACGAAAGGAAGACCGTGAACCGTTCCTCCTCTCCATCTCAAAGCTACGACTCCTCCCATCCTTGTATTGAGCACGAGGGGGAGAACGTCTAGCAAACTGACCACCTGTAGACTTCTCATACCAACCACCTGAACCATGACCACCTGAACCAAACTGAGCATCCTCACGACCACAAACACCAGCTCTCTGTCTGTCCAGACCTACACCGATCTGATCGGTGTAGTGCATCGGTCTGACCGGTGTAGCCCGGCTAGCAGCACCACCTGCCACCTTTCGATCTCCCCAAGCCTGAACCGTCCTCACAATTGCTTTGGCCCTGGGCATTTGCACACGAGCCTCAAGTACACCATTGGAAGGGTGGTACTTGTCCTTGTTAGCCCACTCCTTTGCCATTCTCTCCTCACGCTTCTTCTTGAAGCAAAACTCACCCTTGTAACCATCTCTCCCACAATAGTCACAATGAAACCGCACGAGCTTAGGTTTAGGTTTCGATTGGGGCTACTCACTTGGTTTCTCTCCACTCGTCTTCGCAACCGATTTCTCCTCACTCGGTTTCTCACTCTCTTTTCCAAAGAACACATTCCCCAAGGTGCTCTTGAACTTGATAGGCTTTTGGAAATCATCTGTGGAGTGAGGGAATATGGGTGGATCTGGATTTGTGTCGAGTTTGTTTCATAGTGGGTTGGGTTTAGGAGCATAGGCATTCTTGTGATAGGCTTTTGGTGGAGCTAGGATATCACCAATCTTCTCTCCTTCCTCACCACTAGTCTCTCCAACCTTCCCCAACCCAAGTGCTTACCCATCTTGGCGCTTATAGGTCTCCATCATCATCCTGAGTTGGGGTTCATGCCCCGACAACCAACCCATCATTTTTCTCAACTCATCATTCTCATCCTGCAAGCGATTCACATAGTGTGCAAGTTCTAGATTTTTCAAAGCATGCACTTCACAAGTAGAACAAGAAGTGGGAACAGGTTCTTTCAACTTAGCCTCAAGCGAAACACTATAAGCATGCATCTCATCAATCTTAACATGCAAAATAGGGCAAGAAGTGCAAGCATCTAGCAAAGCAGGTCTAGACTTAAGCTCAGCCACTTCAACCCTAAGCACATCTAGTTCATCACAAGTAGAAGCATGCTTATCCTTGAGACTAGTAAGGTCATGTAGGTACACAGAGCAATCAACACAATCAACAACATCAGAAACCACAGGTAAAGCCTTAAGCAAATCAATTTCAAGCTTAGCATCTAGGTTCTAGGTTTCTAGCTCAGCCACACAGTTACTAGTATCTTCTAGTGAGGCCCTAAGCTCTTTCCTAATCTTCTTGGCCTCTCTAAGCATATCATCACGGTTATCAAGCAACTGGACAAGAAGCTCATTCTCCTCATGCAAGAAGGGAAGCTTGTCACGTACCTCGTCCTCAGAGTCGGAGTCGAGTCACTTTGGTGACTCTTCTTACTGCTGGAGCTACGAGCCATGCCGTAGAAGCCATCTCCCGCGAAGCAGCACAACACCCTCAAGTTCTTGGAAGCCTTCTTGTTCTTGCGCTGATCACCTTCATCTTCGCTACTGCTCGAGCTTGAGGAAGAGTAGGCGGAGCTGAGTCGACGTCGCTTGCTTTGACCATCGCTCGGGCCTTCCTACCTCAGTCGTCTTTCTTCTTCAACCGTCGCTCGTCCTTGTGCTTGTTCTTGTGCTTGTGACCGCGCCTCGATCTGTACTTGTTGTCCTTGTTTGACCGGTGCTTATAGTTGTCCTTGTTTTTCATCTTCTCCGGGCAGTCAGCGACGAAGTGTCCCAGCTTGCCGCACTAAAAGAACGTCTGTGCTATCCTCCTCGTGTTCACCCGGTACTCGTGCAGCCTCTCGAACCGCCTGGTCAGCAATGCCAGCTCGTCCTCTCCAAGCACGTTGAACTCCTCATCGGGCAAAGATGTCAAAGAAGACAAAGAGTACATCCTAGAATATGCGCTAGCGTTAGACTTAGGCACTCTGCCACCGACGAGAGCAAGACTATGGGAATCAGTCGGGCTCTCAAGACGGGCTGTCAAACCCCGATCGACCTCAGCAGACTTGAGCTTCGAGAACAGCTCGTTCACCGTCAGAGTGGTGTACTTCTCAGACTCAAGAATGGCCTCGACCTTACCCTCCCACACGGTACGATCTAGGGTATGTATGAGCTTCACTGCTCTATCATGGTCATCGTACGGGAGAACGTCGACATTGGCCCTCATGTTGTTCACAACCACTGTGAACCGCTGGAACAAGGCATCTGTTGACTCACCGGGGAGATGAGTGAAATTCTCGTACTCTCTCCGGAAGTCGCATACAACCGTGCCTCAACATTCGCATTCCCAGCATGAGCATTCTTCAGCTCCAACCAAATCCTACACGCCAAATCCTCCATCTGAACCCGATCGAATTCGGATTGACACAGAGAACGGTACAAATAGTCAACTGCCTTGTTGTTGGCATCGAACATGTCCCTCGATCCTAGAGCAAGGAAGTTAATCGGATGAACATAAGTTGTGTTCACTGTAACATCCCAAAGGATCTGACCCTTTCAGTGGAGGAACGATGCCATCCGCCTGTGCCACATCTGGTAGTTCTTCCCATCGAAGTGCGGAGGACTCGAACCCCATTCCTGGTATGCCATCTTTGGATCTTAGACTAGCTAGAGTCAATAAAGACCCAAACCGGCTCTGATAGCAATTGAAGGACCGATTAGGTGAACCAGAGAGGGGGGAGTGAATGGGAGCCGATAAAAATTCTTCTCGAAGGAGATGAGAACTCCAACAAGATGAATACGGCTTCCAAATCACGTCTCTGACTCAACTACCCAAGTTGGCCAAGACCACGCAGCCACTGGAGTGCTACTGGTCCTAGGAACAAACAACCACCTTCACAGACTCGAGGATGTAGGGGAACTAGCAACTCAAACACACTGACCTGCACCGGTCAGACCGGTCAGGCTGGGCCGCTCGGGGATGAACAACACCCGTAGGTCAACTCCCCCAAATCCAAGTCTCGATCTCCCGAATTGCTCCACGGATTTGTGCAAAACTTTGGGTATAGTGGGAACATCTCATGGGCACTCCATAGCCAAGATTTGGTCCACCAAAACTTGTTAAATCGAGAGGAATCGAAGAAATCCCACCAAGAACGCCTCTAACCCTAGAGCATTGAAAACGCCAAAATCGAGCCCCTTTGCTCACGGATTTGGGAGGGGAATCAAAGGGAAAAGAACCATGAAGGGCTCAAGCATATATCCCCCACCAAACCCAAAGAGAAAGGCCTCGAAAACACTCCAAGAAAATTGCTAAGAAAGGGCTCCAAAAATCACCAAAAACCAAGAATGGGAACAACACATCCAAACCTTGAGCAACCACGCCGAATCATCTATACATACCAAAGAGGTTCATACAAGATCTAGCTTGCCGCCCAATCATCCTTCCCTCTCACAAGATCTCACCATGAAGCTCTCAAGCTAGTCCTATGGAAATCCTAAGGAAAATAGGAAGGGAAAATAGGAAAACAAATGAGCTAGGGTTCCAAGAGATGGCTACCATCCTCTCACCCCTTGGGTTATATGGTGGCAACCAAAAGTCTAAAATAACCTTACTAGCTAACTAGGGATACATGCCCCTCAAGGGTGAATTCGGAAATCTTTGTCATCGCTCCATCGGACAGATGCCCAGCGACCGCAAACTTTCTTATCCTCGACGCAAGCCTTGTGATCCCGACGTGTGTCCTCCGCTTCGAAGTCTCCGAACTGCGTCGTCGCACACCGGTCAGACCGGTGCTCCTCACCGGTCAGACCGGTACCCACCGATCAGACCGGTCTGGAGCTGCTGCACCTCTGTCTTCGGTTCTTCAGCCTTGGCTTTGTGGATCAACCAAGGAACCTAGTGGTTTTCTGGTGAACCACCGGAAACCCCGCGAACTCGGTGTAGCCTCCGCCAATCACCACTCATGACTCGACTCCCACATAGTCCCGACTCGACCTTGGTTTTGAGGCTCAACCAAGAAACAGTCCATGACTTCATCTTGCCCTTCTTGCCACCATGCGGCCCGCACTTGACCCCGCTGGCCACCGGGTCCATCGAACCAAGCCTACTTGTCTTCTCCACGCCTGGAGGCCTCGCCGGCAACGACCTTCCTCGCTTGTTCTTCACCTGCACCAACACCAGTCAAGCCGCAACCGGCACCTGCAATACTTAGCCATGAATCAGTCCACATAACGTTGTCAATCACTCTATCACACTAGGAAGCGACCATCCACCGGTCCTAGCCCCACACATGGGGAAGATCTACACGAGGATGCAAATGCACGATTTAATTGGAGGTTTTTAATTTAATCAATTACCAAGCAACGCATGACAACCATGGGGTGCATGGTTGACCCATTCACCTAGATAAGAATACATTCAGCATATCCTTCCAATAAAGGAACAATATGCAGTTCTTTATTGATTATTTTTTTCGATAGTGACTGTGTACACATTTATGCAAATAAATTATTTTAAATTTCATAAATAGGAAAGGTTGGTCTTAAGATTTTTAAAATGATTTACATCACACACATAGGGTCATTATGGGTGTGTTATGAAGTACTACAAACCTAAACAAGGCCACTGCACACACATGCACACTTAGGAGAGCTATAAAATTAAATATACTGAAAATATCAAAAGCTAGCTACCAACACATGATAAATGTGTATAAAAATAAATAAGCATCAAAAGGATCCCAACTTTCTCACACATGGCCTCTGGTCCAAAACTAAGCTAGGCATGCAACATATTCACGTAGAGCTACTATAGATCTTGAGCTATGCATTGACAAAGAAAATTAGACATTAAACAAGAATAAACATTTCTGGAAGATATAAAATTGTGATCAATTGAATAGAGATGCATTTAGGCATACAAAGATCACATGCAGAAGTTGGGCACAAAAATCTAACTATTTTTGGCTAAAAATCATTTGGAAAGATTCAACATAAATATAAAACAATTCATAATAAACGATCTACATAGTAACTTTGTGCAGTTTTTGGTACAGACGCTAGACATGGCATAACACACAATATATCCAAAATTCAGCTACAGAGCACATGAAGATTTTGAACTCCAGCAGATCTAGGTTTAACAGTCTTGTATTTTTCATGCAAAAACTATAAGGCAAAACTATGTTCAAGCTTTACAAAAGTTGCAGTGTTTTTCACATGGAATCCAACGAAATTAAGTTTACATTTTTCTGATTTTTCTACAATTTTCTACAGATTTTACAAGGTTCAACAAAACTGCAAACACTATTTAAGAATCAAGTTTCGAAGAGGTCCCTAGAACTTTTCTGCCCTTTACAAATATACCCTCGGCTCGCATTTAAACCCCTTGAAAGATTGAAATCCCCGCAATGTGGTCCTCGGGGGCAACCGACGGCGCGACTTGCCGGATTCTGGCGAGGCTGGCGGCGCTCTCAGCCGGGGGAGTGGGAAAACGCGACCAGGTGCTCACCTCGGGCTCGCTGGTGACCGAAGATGGGGCAGAGACGGCTCCGGCGAGCTTGCACGACGACGCAAGGTGGCGGTGGCTGCTACGAGCAGTGCTCCAACGAGGTGAAGAAGGATGTGGGGCAATTAGCGACGGCTTGAGCTTTTATGGGGTCCAAGGGAGGTGTTCGAGCGGTTGGGCGGCACTGGCAGTGAGCAGAGGGGGAGGCTTGGCTCGGCAGTGGCAATGGTGCCGGTGGCGGGGCTCGGGGAAAGGCAAGGCGAGGGCGCGCACGAGGGAGGGGCCGATGGCCTTTTATAGGCAACGCTCACTGCGTCTTGAAGCCACAACTGGACGAGGGGGCGGCCGGCGCGGGCAGGGCCCGACGCGGCTCACGCAGGACAATGCCACGCACGCAGGGGCGCGAGATTCCACAGCCTGTTGGCTCGGTCGGCGTGCGGTCTCGGGGCGCGGCTTGGTCAGGGCCCGGACACCGATGTACGGCAAGGTGCCATGCGGCGCGCTGTGGCGCGGGAGTGCGGCGTCGTGACATGACGTCGCTGTCCTTGATTTCGTTTAACCGTCTTTGACCAACAATTTCTCGAGATTTCGCAACAGAAGCTCTACAAGGTGTAAATAGCAAAGTTGTAGAGCAATGATCCCTCTACAACTCTTACAAAGGTTGTCCTATGTTTTGCTCAATGGTTTGAGCATAAGATGTAGGCAAAGTTGCTGGTTTTCCATGACGCTGATGAATAGTGTTTACTGCAGTTGACCAAGTTTTTCACCCTTTTACACTCAAAATTTGAAATGCCACCCAAAAGCAAAGTTGTGTCCCTCGCAAAACTTGACAACTTTATATTGGGAGAATTTGAAGTGTTTTGCTGAAATTTGAAGAACGCGGCAAAAGTTCCGGCGGGGGTTCACGGACAATGGGGTTTGACTAGGGTTTGACCACATCTTTCACCAAGGTTTGACCAAAAGGGGTGTGTTGACTTGATCAAGGGGGTCATTAGGGATTGTTGGCGAGGTTTTCAAGGTGATGTCTCAGGTTGACCAAGGTTTGACCAATGTCAACAGTGTTTGACTCGGTTGATTCGGTCATTAGCACTAATGATGCTAATTAAAAACTTGGGTGTCACACTCGCCGCCTCCCATGAGGTTGTGACCCATAGGCAATCGCTACTCCTTAGGGGATCGCTGAGGCACACCTCAGAGAGACTACGAGCAGTGAACATATAGCAACACTAATCTTCAAGAAGTACAATACTTCATTCCAAATTATAGTTTGTTTGACTTTTTTAACCTTAAGTTTGGCAACTCTGTCTTGTTTAAAAAATTATGTAAAAATCATATTTTTATTACGGCTTGCTTTATTAATAAAAATCTTCAATAATGCTTTAAATTTCATTATATTCGCATAAATTTTTTGAGTGAGACAAGAGGTCAAATTTAGGTTAAAAAGTCAAATGCCCTATAATTTAAAATGAAGGGAGTATTATTTTAAGACATCACCAATCGATCTCGGTTAATTTTGCTAAAATTTTATAATATCTAAACGTGAGATTTAAATTTTATGGTCTGACTTTTGAGTAGATCGCACATATAGCCAAATTAGTTTTTATTATTCAGGATTTTGAATTAGTTAAATCTTAAATCAATTTGCACAAACAATTGCAATCGCTAAACCCAACCAAACTATTACCAATTTGTTAAAAAAAACAAAAAAGCAAGGCAGCACATATAGCCAAATTAGTTTTTATCATTCAATATTTTGAATTAGTTAAATCTTAAATCAATTTTGCACAAACAATTGCAATCGCTAAACCCAACCAAACTATTACCATTTTTTTTAAAAAACAAAAAAAGCAAGGCACACATGTAGTGTGCCAGAATGGCGGCCAATCATCGAATATCTATCTGAATTTCAATTTGGTTGATTGCGCTGCACGCCTGCCGCGTGTGGTGCAACCGTCACGGTCAGGCATTATTAGCTGCTGTGCTCAACGAACTGTAGACAATTTGGCACTAAAACCAAACGGAACGGCTCCAATACCCTGTCAACTCATTCGTGCTCATTTGGGCCGGCTAAACCGTAGGCGCTTTCGGGCTTTTGGGCTCGCGACCTTGCCTTTCTCTATCGGGCTGACAATTGTGGTATCCATGAAATTGTACAGGATTTAGATTCATGGAACCGAGCCCATGGAAATCCTATATAACTTCCGGAAGTTTTTTTCCCCACCAACTACCAATATTTGAGATTTGTGCAATCACTCGTGACCCTTGGATCTCCACTGCTAATCCTAACTTCCCACCCTCTCCTACCCGATGCGCCGCACGCCACCGCCACGCTGGGGACCCGCCCCGCGCGCCGGCCGGCCGCCCCGCCGCGCGCCTCCTCCCGACCCGACCCGCGCCGCCGGGCTCCCCCACCGGCCGGCCGGCCCGCCGCGCGGGCGCCACCATGGCCGGGGGGGACGCGAGCTCGTGTCATGGCCCGGCCGGCGCGCCGGTGAAACGACCCGGATTTCCGCGAACGGAACCCCCGAATCTTAGCACCTCGGTGGTAGTCCCGGGAGGGATACCACGTGCAATCCCTGTCTCGGCCGATTCCAAAAATCCATACGGGAAAGATAAAAACGATAAAGTAGAGTACAACATTTATTTTATTACATTAATCGAGTACATCTCTTCGGCACATGCGGGTACAAGTCCAACAGACCGAATCAAACATAAATAAAACGTCTAGCAGCGGCTCCATGATAGCGCGGGAAACTCCATCTCCGCAGGCAGCTCAAGTGTAGGAAGAGCTCTAGTCCACCCAGCCGTCGTTGTCGAAGTCGTAGTCCGGCTCTGCGTCAGAGTCACCAGGATCTACCCGATAAGCGGGTAGGTCATGTCAGCTTCCCAACAAAGAGGCAAATGCGGTGTATATTCTACTATGCATGAGATATCCCTAATCTGGCTGTAGAAAGCTTAAGCAAAGCAGCATTGCAACGTACAAGGTAAGCAGAATATAGCGAGGAGGTCCACACCTCGGGGAAGCTTCCGCTTCCGAGGTCCACACCTCAGGGGTCCACACCCCGATCAAGGAATACCACACCAAAACACCGGATCTCAACCACGATCCAGATCCCAACTCTCATCTGCGATGTGGGGCCCGCCGGCTCCTATCCCCACATCTCAACGGCCGATGCCGGGCTCACACACTCGGGGGAGAGATGAAGCACAAGAGAAGTGTAACTAGTCAGGTGAGAGATCGAAAGACTGTCCATAACCAGTGGACACGGACTATAGCTATAGGTTTAACACTGCGAGAGGTTGTACAACCGTACCCGCCCGAATAGGTCCGAACCGGCCGTCACCGTGTCCGACCCTACCATACGGCTGAAGCCCAAGTAAGTGGATAGTACCCTCCTGCATCTCCGAGCCTGGCCCAGCCTCCGCGGCAGAGCTCATACTACCCGCGAGAGGTCCCTCGAAGCTGTGGAACCCTTCCCCGGCCTCGCCGGGGCAAAGTCTACTAAGGAGGGAACGACCCCTCCCGACACGATCACACCGATCCTCCTACAGGAGGGGTGCTATCCACTACAAGTCTCACCCCGCACCCCCGCCCAATACAAGGCGGGCGGTCTGTACGAAAATAGTCATCTGAAACAAGGTCACCTGACGATCGGTCCTTAAGGGGCCGAGAGCGAGCACTCAACATCTCCATCCCACACGACACGACCCTCGGGTAAGAGGCCAGATCGCATCTTCCCTCGGCAGCCGTTCACAAGTAACCAAGCGGCTCGCTCCCGCCAAAACATAGCGAGGAGATACGCACCCAGAACGCACGCTAGAAACACACCGAGATACCCACATCTCAGCCCAAACCCAGAGCACCATCCATATTCAAGCAACAAAAGTATGGATAGTTGAGGTAAGGGGACTAGCTAGGGGTCTGTAGCTAGTCCCGCAGGTAGTAGAGCAAGGAAACAGGATATATCAAAACATCAAGGCATGGCTAGTAAACGGGTTATGCAATTCATCAGATCAATGCATTAAAGTAAAGCACTAGCGACTATTTAACAACATGGGATCTATATGGTTGGGAGTGACATGACACCTTCGTTGCCGTTGAAGCAGTCGCTGTCTGGAGCAGTGTACTCGGGGTCCTCCACGTCCTCCTGGTCGAAGCTCGGGTCTGCGGCACGAGATTCGACGCGAAAATAAGATAACGGTGCACATCTAAGCAATAACTCCAAATAAGAATCAATTTAGAAGATCCAAATGAACCCAAACTACCTACAATCAGCAAGGTTTCGCAAATACGGATTTATAGAAATTAGTTTTGTATTTTTCTGAGCTCCCTAGAATTTATTATGAATTTTTAAAGATTAAATACATTTTCTGGAATTTTTAAACAGAAGAGAAAAGGGATTTTCAGAAAATAAGCTGCTGACGTCAGCATGACGTCAGCGCTCCAGGGTTTTACGGGCTGCAAAGGCCAGAATCGCTGCTGGGCCGTGGGTGGCCCAGCGGACTCGTTCCCGCCCGGAACGGGTTTCGGCCTACATTGGCCCAGGCGCTAAAGCCCGCTAGAGGTAGCACCCAAAGTCCGGAAAACATCCTCCAGCTTCCTATCCCGCGCTGGGCCGGCGGCCTGCTATCAGCCAGCTGGGTTTAGGGCCCAAATATGGCCGGCGGCCCACTACTCCATTTTAACCCAACGCTCCCCCGTCCGCTCGCCCCCCCAGACGCTCGACGAAAAGCCCTGGGAAGACGCCACGCGCGCGACGCGGCGCGGCGCGCCCGCGTGTCGTCCCCCGCCGGTGGCGAGGCCGTGGCCATGGCGCGCGTGGGTGCGGCCGGCCGGCTCTCGCGCTCACCGGCCCCCGCAACAAATGTCCTCGGCACGAAGGCCGGCTCACAAGACAAGACGCGAACCACCGCGGCGGCTCGCCCGGAGACGGCGCGGCGTCGATGGGATCCCCTGCACAACGGCCAGGCCGGCTCCCCCGCAAGCTCCTGGCAACGACGGTTGGACACAGCCCGGGCTCGGCGCTGGGGTGCGCCGGCTCCGCCACCGTGCTCTCCCTGAGACACGCACCAGAACGGCACCACGGCCAACACATGAAACCTGAGACACGACGCGCGCTCGGCACAGGGCTCGACGGCGCGGCGCGGGGACGTGCTCCTTTTCCCCAGCATGGCGGCCCAAGCTCCCGCCCTTACAGGTTCGCCCGGTGCGCGCGGCTTGGGGTAGCCACGCTCCTGGACCTCACCGGCAGGGCACGACACGGCATCGTCCATGGGGAGACGGCGGCGCGGCGCGCCCTGTCACTGGCGGCTCGAAGGCACGCTCGCAGGCAGAACAAATAACGTGACCGGCGCAAGGAGAAGAGAGAGAAGGCCACGGCGCTCACAGCGGGTCGGCGGTGTAGACGTCGCAGGCCTGGCGTGGGTGGCGGCGCGGCGTCGGTGTTCACGGCGGCGCTCGATCCTCTCGCTCCGGTCCGGCTCCTCTTCGGTCACGTACGGCGCCTCCTCCTCTTCGGTCACCGGCCCTCCCCCGCTCCTCCTTCCCTTCTCTACCTTCCCCCCCTTCGCTTCCCCTTCGGCGGCGGCTGCGGAAGGGGGCAAACCCCAATGCGGGTTGGTGGCGGTTGTCCACCGGCCGCTCGCCCTCCTCCCGCTTTTGAATCGCGCGGCGCCGCAAGGACGAGGCGATTTTCCGGTGCGCCCCCCGGCTCGAACCGCCCGGCGCCCGTGGCGGCGGCGCTCGCCCCCTCTCCGCGCTCTCGCCGCCACCGGGACATGGCGCGGGGGTAGAATGGCCTTTTCTCCCGCCGGCCCCGGCTTGGCCGCGCGCGCGCGGCGCCGGGCCCTCGGCGTGCGCGCCGGCCGGGCGGCTCGGCCGCGCCCGCGCCGCGCGAGCGGGGTGCGACGGGACCGGCGGCGGCGCGGTTGGGTGCGGCTGGCTGGTTAGGTGGGTAGGTGGAAAGGGATAAGGCTGACGCGTGGGGTCCGCCGGTCAGTGGCTAAAGAAGAGATTGCTGCGGTGCGGGCGAGCTGGGCTGGTTGGTGTCGCGGGCTGGGCCGGCTGCATCGCAAGGAAAGATGAATACGGCCCAGTTAGCAAGTTTGTCTAATTTGCAAAATAAAAGAGTATGGTTTTGAACCTAGGGATTGAAATAGAGTTTGATTTTGATTCCCATTCAAATTCAAACTTCACACAATTGAACTCCAAATGAACCAGAGAAAAACCAACTCACTAATTATACCATATTTTAAATATATGTTCTATAAATGGGCTAAATTGGTGGAGAATTTAGAGAGAGGCTAGCAATTTGGTTCAAAAATTGATAGCACTCAAATGCAAGCAAAAAGTTTTAAATTTTCGAAAAATTTACACACCTAAATTCCTGGGTTGTTACATTCTCCCCCACCACCGAGAATCTCGTCCTCGAGATTTAGTCCTCGACCTCCTCCGTGAACAAGTGAGGGTACTCTTTCCTAAGATCAGCTTCCTTCTCCCATGTTGCTTCTCGCTCGGTATGGTTGCTCCACAACACCTTACAGAAAGGAATGGTTGTTCTCCTTGTCTCCTTGTCAGCTCGGTCCAAGATTTTCTCAGGATATTCTGTATACTCCAGGTTGTCTTGCAATTCTAGCAACTCCATGGGCACTTGCTTTGCCTCCACTGCCTTCTCGCTCTTCTTCAGCTGTGACACGTGAAACACTGGGTGAACTCCTGCCATTGTCTCGGGTAGTGCAAGCTGGTAGGCCAAACTTCCAATCCTTCGGGTGATAGGGTACGGTCCCACGTACCTCGGTGCAAGCTTTCCCTTCACCAAGAACCTCTTAGTTCCTCGAAGCGGTGAGACTTTCAAGTACACTCGATCGCCAACTGCAAAAGTCAACTCTCTTCTTCTTTTGTCGGCATAGCTCTTCTGACGGCTCTGAGCGATCTTCAGGTTCTCACGAACTTTCTCAACCTTCTCCTCTGCTTCCTCCATGATAGCTGGCCCAAACAGTGCTCGTTCTCCAACCTCTGACCAAGCTAGCGGGGTCCTGCACTTTCGACCGTAAAGTGCCTCAAAGGGTGCCATCCGGAGACTTGCTTGAAAGCTGTTGTTGTACGAGAACTCTGCAAACGGCAAACTGCTCTCCCAATCAGTACCATAGGTGAGTGCACAAGCTCGTAGCATGTCCTTCAAGACCTGGTTGACCCTCTCTGTCTGACCGTCGGTCTGTGGGTGAAAAGCTGTGCTGTAGCTGAGAGTGGTGCCCATAAGCTTGTGGAAGCTCTGCCAAAACTTGGAGACAAACTGTGGCCCTCGATCAGATACAATACTTCTGGGTGCTCCGTGCAGCCTGAGTATGTGCTCTACGTACAGTTCTGCCAACTTCTCGGTTGCATACCGGGTCTTCACCGGCACAAAGTGAGCCACTTTGGTCAGCCTATCCACTATGACCCAAACCGAGTCATTTCCTTTTGGAGTTCGAGGAAGTCCCACCACAAAGTCCATGGAAATGTCCTCCCACTTCCACACTGGAATATCCAACGGCTTCAACAAACCAGCAGGTTTCTGATGTTCAATCTTTACTCGCTACATGTGTGTCGCAACGAGGCCACGTAGTGTGCAATATCCTTCTTCATGTCCTTCCACCGCACTCGATCTTCGGATCTCTCGTACATCTTGGTGCTACCCGGTGAATCGAGTACCTCGAGTCGTGAGCTTCTCTCATGATCTCGCTCCGGAGTGCTCGTCTTGTGGTACACGGATCCGTTCTCTCAACCACACGGTGCCTCGTTCATCAACCCGGTAGTCCTCTCGCTTTGCCCCGCTTCATTAGTTCTCGCAAGACTTTGATTTCTCGCACACTCCTTTCTGGGCTGTACGGATTCGCTCCTTCAGGTCATAGGTCACTTGCATCACGTTGACTTGGCCTTGGTCTACAATTTCGATTCTCAGCTTCTCTAGCTCTTCATGCAGGGCAGGTTGCTCTTCTTTTACCATGAGGTTGTTGCAATATGTTTTCTGGCTCAGTGCATCTGCCACGACGTTAGCTTTGCGTGGGTGGTAGTTGATCTCGACGTCGTAGTCCTTGATCAGCTCCAGCCATCGCCTCGCCTCATGTTCAACTCTCGTCCGTGTAAAGAAGTACTTCGAGCTCTTGTGGTCGGAAAACAATTCACACTTGTTCCCTATCGGGTAGTGTCTCCGGATTTTGAGCGCATGCACAACGGTACCTGCACTCCAAGTCGTGTGTTGGGTAGTTTTCCTCATGTTTCTTCAGCTGTCTGGAAGCATAAGCCACAACTTTCCCTTCCTGCATCAGCACACATCCGAGTCCCTGCCTTGAAGCGTCATAGTAGACCACAAAGTCTTTCTTGATATCTGGCAAGGTGAGCACTGGGGCTGTGGTGAGTCTCTTTTTCAGCTCTTGGAAGCTCTTCTCACACGCTTCTGACCACTCGAACTTTGTGTTGTTCTTGAGCAACTCGTCATTGGCTTTGCGATCTTGGAAAAGTTCTCAATGAATCTCCGGTAGTAACCCGCCAACCCAAGGAAGCTCCTAACATCCGTCACGTTTAACGGTCGCTCCCACTTGGTCACCGACTCTACCTTGGACGGATCCACGCCTATCCCCTCCGCCGACAACACGTGTCCCAAGAACGCGACCTTCTCCATCCAGAACTCGCACTTGCTGAACTTAGCGTACGGTTTCGCCGCCTCGGCCCTCTCTAGCACGACCCTCAGGTGCTCCTCGTGCTCCTCAGTGGTCTCAGAGTAGATCAAGATATCATCGATAAACACCACCACAAACCTGTCCAACTCTTCCATGAAGACCTTGTTCATCAAGTTCATGAAGTAAGCAGGGGCGTTGGTCAGCCCGAAGGAAACCACCACGAACTCGTACAAGCCGTACCGTGTGGTGAAGGCTGTCTTGGGAATGTCCTGCTCTCGGATCTTCATCTGGTGGTAACCTGACCTCAAGTCGATCTTGGAGAAGAACTTTGCCCTTTTGAGTCTATCCAGCAAATCCTCGATTCTGGGTAGTGGGTACTTGTTCTTGATTGTCATCGAGTTGAGCGTGCGGTAGTCAATGCACATCCTCTTTGTGCCGTCTTTCTTCTCCACGAAGAGCACTGGTGAACCCCACGGTGAGGCACTCGGCCGCACAAACCCTTGCTCGAGCAACTTCTTGAGCTGTTTCTTTAACTCGTCCAGCTCGTCGGATGACATCCTGTACGGACTCTTTGCAACAGGCCCCGCCCCTGGCATCAGCTCAATCACGAACTCCACGTCCCGGTCTGGGGGTAGCTCCTTAAGCTCCTCTGGGAACACGTCCGGAAACTCACGGACCACTGGGATTCCTTCAATCTCTTTCCCACTCATGTTGCACATCATCGTAGCAACCTTCGGACTCGTGGTTCGATCCACACTATCGTTCCACCGGGGTGTTCTAGCCGTATCACTGCGGGGTTGCAAGATACTATCCCGTTGTGCTTTGCCAACCAATCCATCCCTAGGATCACGTCTATCCCGGTAGACTCCAAAAGCTGCCAAGTCCGCCGTGAACTATAGCCCCTCAAACACCATCCTCACTCCCCCGCACTCTAACGTACTCCTCTTCTCTCCTAGCGGAGAGCTAGTCAAGATAGGCCTTGGTCGAGGCTTAGTTGGTAAAGACCTTTCTTTAGCAAACTTGGTAGAAATATACGAAAACCGAGCTCCAAGATCGAACAAAACGGTTGCCAAAACAGAGTCAACAAGGAACTCACCAAGTGTGACGTCGGGTGCGGCCGCCGCATCCTCGGCGGTGAGGTGGTTCGGACGGCCTCGAGTAGCCGGCGGCCGAGCGGTCCTCCGCCGTGTACGGGGTGGCTGTCCTCCGGTGCCGGTGGCTTGGCCGGGGTCCGGAACCGAGAGGCCGCGGTTCGACTCCCCGGTGGCGCCCGCCGTGGACACTCGAACGACTTGTGCCCAACCCGACGGCGGTTGAAGCAAGTCACCTTGGATCTGTCCCCGCCGACCGCGGTGGTGGCCTCGGTTTCCACCGTTCGACCTCCACTCCCCGCCCGGGTTGGCTCTCGCTCGCGGCGGCCGAGACCGAGAGACGTGGTGCCTCCGCCGTGATCGGTGGCCCCGAGCGTAACCTCGTCCTCTCCGCCTCCGAGGTGGTCCCGAGCGGCCTCGCTCGATCCGTGCGCTTGGACTTGCTCCCACGAACCTCCATGTACTCAAGCCTTGACCTCTCCACGATCAGTGCCTTGTCGATAATGGAGCGAAGTGTCGGGCGGTCGTGCGCGGACAAGTGGTGTGACATCCCCTTGTGTAGCCCCTTTACGAACCGCAGACCTTCTTCTTCTCTCGTGTCGGTGTCGTCTCGGCACGTATCTCATCGCCTCCCGGTAGCGGTTGGCGTACTCCTCGCACCGACATGTTTCCCATCTTGAGGTGCTCGAACTCGTCGGCCTTCCCCGTCCATCACTGCATCTGGAATGTGGTGACTCCTGAAGGCCTCCACGAACTCGTCCCACCCGATGTGCAACGGGTCCCGTGCGAGTCACAGTAGCTGTCCCACCACGCACTGGCTGTGCCGATCAGCTGGTGCGCTGCCACAGTCACACACTCCTCCTCGGTAAGCTCGGTCAGCTCCAGCTTCTTCTCGATCTCACGTAGCCGTTGTCCGCGTCCATCGGGTCCGCCGAGTGGTCGAAGGTAGGCGGTCGCGCCTTGTTGAAGTTCTCAACCTTCTTCCGGAAACCCTCTGGCGCGTTGCGGTTCCGACCCCTGGGGTTGTTGTTGTTGTTGTTCTGAGCTAGCATCTGGGTGATCGTCCGCATCGGCCGTGTCCGCACCGCCATCACGTCGGCCAAGTTCGGGGGGAGGTGGCGGTGGTGGCACCTCGTGTCCCCGAGCCCGGCCTCGCTCCTCCCTCGGGGCCGGGGTACCCGCTCGTGCTCGAGCTCCTCGCTCCCGAGCTCCCTCGCCGCCGTGCGCGGCTCCTCGACCGCCAACTCGGCCCCCTCGGCCTACGCGGCCGCCGGTGCCTCCGCGGAGTCCACCTCGTGGCGCGTGACCTCCACGGCGTCCGCGGCCTCTCGCTCCCGCCGGGTTAGGGGCATCCTCCCCTCCGTCGTCCCCGGCCGACCTTGTCGAAACGGGCCAAGAGTCGCCGGACCTCCTTGCTCCCGACATCGGGTCCGGTTGCAAGAGTCGGTAGTGGTAGGGAGAATATATCTATTAAGGTTATTAACTATAAAGGAGTAATCCTGCTAACAGTCAGAGAATTCATACAGACATAAAGAAGCATGAAATCCGAAAGAAACCATGAAGATCCATGACACTCAATCAATGCCACCAAACAAAAGGGGGTGCACCTCGAGGTTTACTCCAACGACCTTCGAGGGTGCACGGCAACACATCACGCTAACGCATGGTACATCATGGGATAGCTGCTAAGGTCATGACAACATGAGCGATAACATCACATCTAACTTATTACAACGACTCAGAATCTACAGCTAAGACTCTACTCCCATCACGGGGTACACTGAGGTGCCTCGGGGCTGGCGTCTGGTGGAACTGAGTAGAACGGCGGTGAGTGTGCCCCTGGGTATCCCGGCACCCTGATCGCCGGTCCTCCGTAGTAGTCACAGGTATCCTGAAGAGCACGGTCCATCTCTGCTGTGTCCTGAGAACCACTCGGGTACGGGCGTACTCGTGGTAGGAGCGTCGGGGGTAGCTCGAAGGTCTCTGTCCTCAGTCGGGGCCTCTTCTTGGGTGGTAGCTGTGCAGTGAGCGCCTCCAGCTCTGTCAGCCTCTGCTGGTCGGAACGCTCCCAGGCCGCGCGGGTCCTGGCTGCTCGGTCTCTCTCCTCGTAGACCAGTCCACCAAGGTAACACAAGTGGTGGTAGTTGTGTCGACTCGCCTCCTGTAGATCCCACACCTTGACTTGATAGTCAGCTGCTGCAGCTCCGACCGACTCCAACTGATCCCTCGCCTCTGCCAGCCTCACCCTGTCCTCACGCGCGGCCTCCACTGAAGCCCGGTGCAGCCCCGCTCGCCCTCAACCGCGCCTCCGGAGTAGCGATCCTCCGGCGTCCCTCTCGGTGCCGGCCGCGGCCGCCGCCGGTCCAAGGCCGTACTAGCTCTCCGTTCCTCTCGTGCGACGCCTCCAACTCGTCAAGTATATCCTCTCTCTCCAGCTCCAGGTCCCGAACTCGCTGCAGGGTATCGTCACACCTCCACCGAAGGTACGCGATCTCACCGTCTGCCCAGTACGCGCCTGGTCCTGAGCCAGGATGCACCGCCTGGCTGCGAGCATCATCTTGTCCTCCTCCACTGAAGTCACCTCCAGGTACCGCGCTCGGTCGCTCGAGTCCCAGCGACCCGGGTCGTAGATCTCTGTCGGAAGCACGCTGAACGGGGTGTCCTTAAGCTTCTCCCTGAGCTGGACACAAACCTTCTTGAGAGCTCTGCGCGCGCCAGTCTGGTGTGCCTCCGTGATCGAACTCTCAAAACAGTACACCTCAACCCCCTTGAACTCTGGCACCCGTGGGTCTGCCGGCACCGTGACGGCCAGGAAAGTGGGGGTCTGCTCCATGTGCCCCATGGCCCTCCCCTTGTAGCTGACTCCGTCGGTCCCCACTCCAGCCGCCTCCGGTGCACTCTCTCAGCAAGCGGCAGAAGCCTCCGTAGCTCTTGCCGTCCGACTCCAAAGGAACCCACGTCCTATCCGCCATCTGCACAACGTTGTTAGAACGTAGTTAGTAAGGTAGTTAGTGAAAGTTAATCAAGGTAATGCATATATATAAGTATAGATATATACATACGGAAGCCAAGGGGGTTTATATAAATTTTCAAGGTTCAGAAACGGCTTCCTATACTATCGACCATTCCTGGGGCTCGTCCTACAGTCAAGCATGGCTCTGGTACCAACTGAAACGACCCGGATTTCCGCGAACGGAACCCCGAATCTTAGCACCTCGGTGGTAGTCCCAGGAGGGCTACCACGTGCAATCCCTGTCTCAGCGATTCCAAAAATCCATACAGAAAGATAAAAACAGTAAAGTAGAGTACAACATTTATTTTATTACATTAATCAGAGTACATCTCTTCGGCACATGCGGGTACAAGTCCAACAGACCGAATCAAACATAAATAAAACATCTAGCAGCGGCTCCATGATAGCGCGGGAAACTCCATCTCCGCGCAGCGGCTCAAGTGTAGGAAGAGCTCTAGTCCACCCAGCCGTCGTGGTCGAAGTCGTAGTCCGGCTCTGCGTCAGAGTCACCAGGATCTACCCGATAAGCGGGTAGGTCATGTCAGCTTCCCAACAAAGAGGCAAAAGCGGTGTATATTCTACTATGCATGAGATATCCCTAATCTGGCTGTAGAAAGCTTAAGCAAAGCAGCATTGCAACGTACAAGGTAAGCAGAATATAGCGAGGAGGTCCACACCTCGGGGAAGCTTCCGCTTCCGAGGTCCACACCTCAGGGGTCCACACCCCGCTCAAGGAATACCACACCAAAACACCGGATCTCAACCACGATCCAGAACCCAACTCTCATCTGCGATGTGGGGCCCGCCGGCTCCTATCCCCACATCTCAACGGTCGAAGCCGGGCTCACACACTTGGGGGGAGAGATGAAGCACAAGAGAAGTGTAACTAGTCGGGTGAGAGATCGAAAGACTGTCCATAACCAAGTGGACACGGACTATAGCTATAGGTTTAACACTGCAGAGGTTGTACAACCGTACCCGCCCGAATAGGTCCGGAACCGCCGTCACCGTGTCCGACCCTACCATACGGCCGAAGCCCAAGTAAGTGGATAGTACCCTCCCGCATCTCCGAGCTCGGCCCGGCCTCCGCGGCGAGCTCATACTACCCGCGAGAGGTCCCTCGAAGCCGTGGAACCCTTCCCTGGCCTCGCCGGGCAAAGTCTACTAAGGAGGGAACGACCCCTCCCGACACGATCACACCGATCCTCCTACAGGAGGGGTGCTATCCACTACAAGTCTCACCCCGCACCCCCGCCCAATACAAGGCGGGCGGTCTGTACGAAAATAGTCATCCGAAACAAGGTCAACTGACGATCGGTCCTTAAGGGGCCGAGAGCGAGCACTCAACATCTCCATCCCACACGACACGACCCTCGGGTAAGAGGCCAGATCGCATCTTCCCTCGGCAGCCGTTCACAAGTAACCAAGCGGCTCGCTCCCGCCAAAACACAGCGAGGAGATACGCACCCAGAACGCACGCTAGAAACACACCAAGATCCCCACATCTCAGCCCAAACCCAGAGCACCATCCATATTCAAGCAACAAAAGTATGGATAGTTGAGGTAAGGGGACTAGCTAGGGGTCTGTAGCTAGTCCCGCAGGTAGTAGAGCAAGGAAACATGATATATCAAAACATCAAGTCATGGCTAGTAAATGGGTTATGCAATTCATCAGATCAATGCATTAAAGTAAAGCACTAGCAGCTATTTAACAACATGGGATCTATATGGTTGGGAGTGACATGACACCTTCGTTGCCGTTGAAGCGCCGCCGTCCGGGAGCGGTGTACTCGGGGGTCCTCCACGTCCTCCTGGTCGAAGCTCGGGTCTGCGGCACGAGATTCGACGCGAAAATAAGATAACGGTGCACATCTAAGCAATAACTCCAAATAAGAATCAATTTAGAAGATCCAAATGAACCCAAACTACCTACAATCAGCAAGGTTTCGCAAATACAGATTTATAGAAATTAGTTTTATATTTTTCTGAGCTCCCTAGAATTTATTATGAATTTTTAAAGATTAAATACATTTTCTGGAATTTTTAAACAGAAGAGAAAAGGGATTTTCAGAAAATAAGCTGCTGACGTCAGCATGACGTCAGCGCTCCAGGGTTTTACGGGCTGCAAAGGCCAGAATCGCTGCTGGGCCGTGGGTGGCCCAGCGGACTCGTTCCCGCCCGGAACGGGTTTCGGCCTACATTGGCCCAGGCGCTAAAGCCCGCTAGAGGTAGCACCCAAAGTCCGGAAAACATCCTCCAGCTTCCTATCCCGCGCTGGGCCGGCGGCCTGCTATCAGCCAGCTGGGTTTAGGGCCCAAATATGGCCGGCGGCCCACTACTCCATTTTAACCCAACGCTCCCCCGTCCGCTCGCCCCCGCACGCTCGACGAAAGGCCCCGGGAAGACGCCACGCGCGCGACGCGGCGCGGCGCGCCCGCGTGTGCGTCCCCCGTTGGTGGCGAGGCCGTGGCCATGGCGCGCGTGGGTGCGGCCGGCCGGCTCTCGCGCTCACCGGCCCCCGCAACAAATGTCCTCGCACGAAGGCCGGCTCACAAGACAAGACGCGAACCACCGCGGCGGCTCGCCCGCAGACGCGCGCGGCGTCGATGGGATCCCCCGCACACCGGCCGGGCCGGCCTCCCCGCAAGCCTCCGGCAACGGCGGTTGGACACGGCCGGGCTCGCGCCGGGGTGCGCGGCTCCGCCACCGTGCTCTCCCCGAGACACGCACCGAACGGCACCACGGCCAACACATGAAACCCGAGACGCGACGCGCGCTCGGCACGGGGCTCGACGCGCGCGGCGCGGGGACGTGCTCCTTTTCTCCGGCATGGCGGCCCAAGCTCCCGCCCCCGACGGGTTCGCCGGTGCGCGCGGCTTGGGGTAGCCACGCCTCCCGGACCTCACCGGCAGGCACGACACGGCGTCGTCCATGGGGAGACCGGCGGCGCGGCGCGCCCGTCACCGGCGGCTCGAAGGCACGCTCGCAGGCAGAACAAATAACGTGACCGGCGCAAGGAGAAGAGAGAGAAGGCCACGGCGCTCACGGCGGGTCGGCGGTGTAGACGTCGCGAGCCCGGCGTGGGTGGCGGCGCGGCGTCGGTGTTCACGGCGGCGCTCGATCCTCTCGCTCCGGTCCGGCTCCTCTTCGGTCACGTACGGCGCCTCCCCCTCGTCCGGCTCCTCGCGAACTCGTCACTCCGCGGCGGCGACGCGCCGTCGGCAGCGCGGCTCACCAGCCTCCCCCGCTCCTCCTTCCCTTCTCTACCTTCCCCCCCTTCTGCTTCCCCTTCGGCGGCGGCTCTGGAAGGGGGCAAAACCCCAATGCGGGTTGGTGGCGGTTGTCCACTGCTGCTCGCCCTCCTCCCGCTTTTGAATCCGCGGCGCCGCAAGGACGAGGCGATTTTCCTGTCGTCGCCCCCCCCGGCTCGAACCGCCCGGCGCCCGTGGCGGCGGCGCTCGCCCCCTCTCCGCGCTCTCGCCGCCACCGGGACATGGCGCGGGGGTAGAATGGCCTTTCCTCCCCGCCGGCCCCGGCTTGGTTCGCGCGCGGGCGCCGGGCCCTCGGCGTGCGCGCCGGCCGGGCGGCTCGGCCGCGCCCGCGGCCGCGCGAGCGGGTGCGACGGGGACCGGCGGTGGCGCGGTTGGGTGCGGCCGGGCCGGTTAGGTGGGTAGGTGGAAAGGGATAAGGCTGACGCGTGGGGTCCGCCGGTCGGTGGCTAAAGAAGAGATTGCTGCGGTGCGGGCGAGCTGGGCTGGTTGGTGTCGCGGGCCGGGCCGCCGCATCGCAAGGAAAGATGAATACGGCCCGGTTAGCAAGTTTGTCTAATTTGCAAAATAAAAGAGTATGGTTTTGAACCTAGGGATTGAAATAGAGTTTGATTTTGATTCCCATTCAAATTCAAACTTCACACAATTGAACTCCAAATGAACGGGAGAAAAACCAACTCACTAATTATACCATATTTTAAATATATGTTCTATAAATGGGCTAAATTGGTGGAGAATTTAGAGAGAGGCTAGCAATTTGGTTCAAAAATTGATAGCACTCAAATGCAAGCAAAAAGTTTTAAATTTTCGAAAAATTTACACACCTAAATTCCTGGGTTGTTACACCCGGGCTCGCGCCTCCCGAGCCGACCACCGGCCCCGCGCGCGCCCGCCGTCTGCCCGCGTGCAGCCGCCACCCACGCACCATGGACACACTCCGCCGACGGAGGAAGAAGAAGGCAACGACCTGTTCAGAGGAAGAAGAAGAAGAAGTGTTGGAAATTTTTTTCCAAAAAATATTGGAAAATGTTGGTTCAACTTTTTATAAAAAATGCTGGTTCAACTTTTTGTTTGAAAAATGTTGCTTCAACTTTTTTTTGAAAAATGTTGTAATATTTGTTGGAAAAATGTTGCTCCAACATTTCCTAAAAAATGTTAACAGACAAATGTTGGCAACAATTCCGACGAAAAAAATATTGGCAACGTTTATGAAAAATGTTGAAAAATTATAGGCTACTTTTCAGAAAAATGTTGACGAGAAAATGTTGGTACCACCTCCAAAAAATGTTGACGAAAAAAATGTTGTAACATTTTCTAAATAATGTTTGAAGAAGTCTAAAAAGAGAAAAATGTTGCCCAACATATTAAGAAATGTTGCAACATTTAAAAAATCTTGACAAAAAATAGTTGACGAAATCAACATGTCTTAAAAATGTTGGAACATTTATGATAAATGTTGGAAGATGCCTCAAAAAATGTTGGAAAAAGCTTCCAGAAAAATGTTGACTAAAAAATGTTGGAACATTTATAAAATGTTGACAAAAAATGTGGGCTACACTCTTAAAAATGTTGAAAAAATGTTGACAACACTTAAAAAATGTTGAAAAAAAATGTTCGCAACATTTCCATAAAATGTTGATGAAAAAATACTGACAATAGTTCAAAAAAGTATTAATAAAAAAATCAAAGCGTGTGGGGTTTTCAGGACCTGAATTTGTTAAGTGGGCGATTTTAGGCTTCATGGGCTTTTATTGCTGGCTTGCTTATCCACCTTCCGGAGGAAGCTAGAGAGGAGCCCCTCCCATGGATTCCGGAAGCTAGAGAGGAGCCCCTCCCATGGATGGCTTCGCTGGTAACAATTAACAAACCTATCGCTTCCACACTTGTTAATGTAAGCAATCAGCTCAAGGCAAAATCCGAATAATGATGCAACTTTCCTGATATTTCCTTCTGATTTAAGCTCGTTGTGACCACATCATCATCTGGGTAACCCCCCCCCCCCCATAGCGACATAGTTCATGGCCACAGGAATTACGGATTGGGGATTTAGATTTGAAAACAAAACTGACCGATTGGATTAAGGTTAAGAACATAAGAACAAATTTGAAAACAAAACTGACCGATTGGATTAAGGTTAAGAACATAAGAAGTGAAGATGGTCTGCCACTCCGCCGTGGCACCGTCCGCCCTCCGCCGACCGGGTCGCCTGGTCGCTGGCACCTTGGCGCCCTTAAGGCTTGGTCGACTGGGACACTAGGTGCTAGGAGGCTGGGAACTAGGGGCAGAGAGTGAGGGAGCCAAGAGGATAGCTCCGGCCTCTGGAGACCGCTCGGCGCCCGCCCTGCTGTCGTGATGCGCGCAGCGGCCTGTGCTGTCGGCCGCTTTGCGAGGGTTAGGGCCTGTTTGGTGTCCCGCACCAGACGAGCCAAGCACCCCCGCATGCAACCCCGGGTAGTTTGGTGTCCCGCACCAGCTTGCGAGCCAGGCCCCTCCCGTGCAAAACCACCCCCGCGGCCAGGCTCCCCAGGTACGCCCAAATCGACCTTCTCTCCAGAGCCAGGCTCCCGCGGTGCCGCGGCGAGCGCGCGGGAGGCGAAAACTTGGCCGGCGGGAGCTCGCGCCATTTCGCTAGGGTTACCTTCCATTTTCGCGCCATTCACCGCAGTATATATGCGCCCTCCCGCCGCCACCCCTCTCCTTCCTCTCTTGCTCGTCGATTTCTCTTCACCGGCGCAGCAGGTGCTCCCCCTCTTCTCTCTTCCTCTCTTGCTCGTCGATTTCTCATCACTTCTTCATTGATTCGTGTTGTATTGATCCCATCCCTTCTTTCTTCCTTCGTAGGTGCTCTGGATCTGAGTTCTTGGACAGGCAAGTGAATCTGATTCCCCTCCTACCCCCTCTTGTTCTTGATCCCGTAACCCTAACCCTAGGTCTCTCACTGTTTCTTCTCAAACTCGATGCAGGCACTTCAGATCTGAGTTCTCTGTTTGATTCTAAGGTAACAATCTTGTTCTTAGTTAGGGTTAATGATTTTGTTTCATTTTGGCTTTTTTCTAATACCTTCTTTGGTTGCAGGTTGCAGATCTGAGCTCCCTTGTTTGCTCGCATCATTTTGCTTTGGTGCTCCCTGAACTCCTTCGGTATATGCAATCTCCCCTGTCCATCCTCTCCCCCTTTTCTGATGAATGCGGTTATCAGTTGATGTGCGTTTTCAATGTTGATTTTTGCCCTGCATGTGTGAGAATGCTATTTCTTCTGAGCTTATGTCCAAGCCAGTGATGATTTCTTTTATTAACTGAGCATATGTCCAATGCCTAGGATATTCTTTTCATAAAATCTGAGAAATTGTTCAATGCCAATGATGTTTGTTTGATTTTATTATGCTGAGTACTTTGTGTTGCCTGGTTATTGTGTTGCTATAGTAGATGGCTTTGGAGGACCATAGACGCATGTTGATTGCCCGAGCTGCTGCTCTTATCGCAGCTATGTATGCATTCTTGTTCAGCAGGATTGCAATGCATCAGAACTCAAGGCCTTGTATCTGTTATGGGCCTTTGAGCCTGATGGATGAGGAACGCCGTCAGAACTTGGATAGGATTTACAACTGTAATGACATAGAGTGTATTGCTATGCTTCGCATGAGAAGAGCACCTTTTTTAGGCTATGCAACTTGCTTAGGATGAGAAACTTGCTGGCAGATAACTTAAATAGCAGTGTTGAGGAACAAGTTGCAATGTTTCTTCATATTGTTGGCCATAACCAACGCTTTAGAGTTGTTCACCAAACCTGGAGGAGGTCAATAGAAACAGTGCATAGACATTTCAAGGAGGATTCGGTAATTTCAAGGAGGACAATTACCAGATCCTGCTGGAGGAGGAGCACTACAATGGCCGCATCAAGGTTAGTATTGCTTGATCAAGTTGAATGTTCATTCTATTTATTTTGTTCAATCCTTTCTCATGTATAGTTTATAACATATTATTGTGTAATGGCAGGCACACCCCAAGGATGCTGAGTACCTGAACAAACCAATTCACTACTATAAGGAGATGCGCATCATCTTTGGTAATGGGCAGGCAACAGGCAGGTATGCCATGGGGTCCAGTGAGCCTCTTGGTGCTCCTTCTGACTTTGCTGAGAGCTCACTAAAGAATGAGAGGTTTGAGGAGTTGAAGATGGCCAGCAAGACTGAGACAGCTGAGCCAACCAAGACAACTGAGACAACTGGAAGGAAGAGAAAGAGGTCCATGTTGACAGAGGATGATGTGCTTGTGTTCACTGGCATGACAGATGCAGTGAACAATGTTGCAGATGCCATTCGTTCTACCAAGGTTGAGGATTCCCACCGGACCTTTATAGTGCACTCATGTTCATGCCGGGTTCGGTGATGAAGCTTTGATGTGTGCATATGGTCACCTTCGGACAACAAGGCCCGGGGATCTCGCTTTTGTTCGGATGAATGACTCTCACCGTGTTCTTTGGCTGAGGACTTTCCTAGCCAAACACTACATGTGAGGTCCTATGCTGGTGGCTGATCTCTCTTTTGTGCAGTGATCCTCTCTGGTGGCTTCTTTTGTGCATACCTTTCTGCTCTGGTGGTCTGTTGTGCAGTGGGTATACTCTCTAAATGCAGTTGACATGATCCTGCATTCTTTTGGACAGATGACATGATCCTAACTATGGCTAACTCTAGCATATAGTTAGTGACTTAGATATGCCACTATAGAACTGCAACCTTTACTGATCTAGGGCCTGGTGATCTTCCACAACCTGTTGTTCTGTGTTGAAGATGTTGATCTGAACTGCTGTGATAATTTGTTGTGAACTTATCTGAGCATGTGTCTATTTGCCAATGTTGTTGTGTTTTTACTGTCTGTTTCATGAATCTGAGCACATCTGTCCATGCCAGTGATGCATTTAAATGTGATAATTTGTTGTGCACATATCTGAGCATGTGTCTATTTTCCTATGATGTTGCTATTTTTTCTGAGCACATGTCCATGCCAATGATGCTTCTCTGATCTTTCATTCATTATTTCATTGCCATTTTTCTTTATTTATGACTGATACTTCACATTGTAACTACCTATTGCCTGGTATGTTGTTCATGTTGTTATGAATCTGAGCACATGTGTCCATGCCAATGATGCTTCTCGATCTTTCATTCATTATTTCATTGCCATTTTTCTTTATTTATGACCGATACTTCACATTGTAGCTACCTATGGCCTGGTATGTTGTTCATGTTGGCCGGCGCCCGGAGTTTACTCCAATCGGGATGATGCCCATGCTCAAGTGAATGGGTACGAGGTGCTTGCCACAAAAAATACACCAACAGGGAAGAAGCATTCCAAGCCTTTTATGGTAGTTACTACAATGAAGTCAAACCAATTGAATGTGAACCTGATGTAGTAGATGTAAAGAACCATTGTTGCTGTCATGTTCATCGTCTAATTATTTTAGTCCAGTTCTTAATCATTGTAGCTTTACTTTGTAAGTTGATGTAATATATGTGAACTCTCCATGAACTGGTGAACTGGTGATGAACTTGGTGAAAAACTGGTGGTATTCTTACCACTCCATGCAAGAGGTGACTTGATCTTAGGTGCATGCATCCAACCAAACACACAAGCCTGTATCTGTTCATTCAAATTTGGAGTACATGCAGTCAACCAAACACTATTCTTGCTTGACCTGGCTCACTACATACAGTCAACCTAACACAGTTGGTTGCATGCCCAAAACCTGGCTGTGAGCAGCCTGGCTGGCTGGTGCGAGCCAGGCTAGACTCCTCCGGGCAACCAAACAGGCCCTTAAGGGACGCTCTGGTGCTGACGAGACGAAGGCCGTGAGTCGCGTTAAGGGACGGAGGGTTGCCGCAGTTGGCCTTGACAGGGCTTGGGCGCACACAAAGAAAGAATGCAGGTGTTTTTACTGGCCCACAAACTACCTGGGCAGATGAAATTTCTCTGTGGGCCAAGGAAAAATACAGGGGTATAAGGAGTTTTTGGGCCACGCCTAAGGTCATGGCATGGGTGGCCTTAGGCCCATCTTCGCCCGTGGAGCGAAGCGTTGTCGGCTTCATCCGCTCGATTCGTCAGCCGGAGCCCCGTCGGAGCTAACCACCAGCACTAGGTCCAAGGAGCCGACACCAAACGGTTGACAGCCCCACCACAACGAGAGTGGGGAGAGAGAGGGAGAGAGCAAGCGGAAAACCGGCTGATGTGTGCCGCCTTTGTCGTCCTCCACTAGGAGCCACTATGTGCAAAACCAGATTGAGAGAGTGAGGGGGCGAGCGAGAGTGAGGATGCAGGGGCAGGCAGAGGAACGAGGATGCAGAAGCAATGTTACAAACAGTTGGTGACTTATTGTTTAGCCATTTATTTGAACTAAACGGTCAGTTAAACAGATTAAAAGGTTATTAAATGGGCTAAATATGTGATTAAATGGACACAGATAGGTACATTGTAGCATAGTGGCGGAGCCTACGAATAGGGACAAAATTAAGTGGCGCAGCCGGCATCCAGACAGGCCCAGAGGCAGGGGCCAGGGTGGCTGGCTGCGGGCAGACCGAGTGGCGACGCATCGTCTGGGTGGCCAACTGATGGAGTGGAGGCATGGTGGAGCACCAAGCATCCAATCGCCAGTGCCCGGCTCTAGGACCCCCAAGGCTCGCGAAATCGCAGTCGACCCGTCCAACCTCGCGCGGGGACGATGGACGGACTGCTAGCCGATGCCTCGCCTAACGCACGTGAGCTTCCATGGGCCACGACTAGGGCCTCGTCCTAGGCGGCCCTGGGTGCAGTTCCGCCTGTGTAGCGTGCACATAGCATGTAAATGGGAAATGGTCATGTATGAGAACAGGGTAAGGGATGAGGTTAGTGAGCCATAGCCGGCTGTGTTTTTTGGTAAATCACAGCTGGTTGTAGAGAAGTCTTTGCCTATAATTTTACATAAGAAATTTAGAAGAGTTAGTAATTTGATTGATGTTTTCAGTATCTGGGTGGTAATTTAGAAGCAAATACTAGGAGCACATTTCGGGTTAACTTTTGTTGATGATCAAAATAGTATGATGTTTTGTGTTTATACAAGAATTTCTATGATTTGTCTGTCTCTAGTTGCATGTCTGGCAAGAGAACTCTATCTTGATCATCACCAAAAGTATGATCTTTGGTGATGTTGCGCCTCTAGTTTAACGGTAGTCGGTACTCGGTAGTAGAAGAAGCTCATTCCTTCAGCATGGAGATTCAGCTACTTTGTACCACCGAAGACACCAACCCAGAAATAGCAACGAGCGCTATAAAACGCCGGGCGCACCCAGAACCAGAACCAGAACCAGGCACCCCCCGCAATCTTAGCCCGCACCCACCAAGAATGGCACGGCTCGCCGCCGTGGCCGTGGCCCTCGCAGCCATCGCCGCGGTGGCCGGCGCCGCCGAGTCCTACTACGCGTCGGTGGAGAACCACCTCCCGGAGCGCGGCATGAAGCTGGTGTGCCAGGCGCTGGGCGGCGTGTTCCTGACGAACCTCAGTGTGGTGCCCCGGGGGCGGGTGCCCAACGGCAAGGCCGGGCGGCGCGTCGCCGAGCTGATGGTGGAGGGCGACCGGATCGGGTGGGTGCGCTGCAACTGGGCGTACGCCGGCAACTACGTCGCCGGCCTCACCCTCCTCGACTCGCGGTGGCCGGAGGCCCGCAAGTGCCGGGACCCCGCCGGCGAGGGCCTCTGCCGCGTCCTGTTCGAGCATGACGCCGTCTTCCTCAAGACACCCGACGGCGGGGCACGCGTCATCGGCGACTTGCCGGTGAAGAGGTGCCGCCGCCACTGGCTGATCTTCAGCACCGAGTGCTCGTACCCGGACCACCCCTATCCCTACGCCGGCCGGCGCCTCGGCAACGCCTTTGAATACTTCGCCATCTGACTGCCTTGTGCTTCTCACGGTGACGGTTGTAGTTGGGCCAAGAGGGGTGCCAACCAATTTGGGGAGTCAAATTTTTGTAAATGTTAGTCAAGAGCTTCCCACATATATAAAATACAAATTACAAAAACATGCGTCACAACACTATCTATTAATTGGGGCGAAGGCAATTCAAGTGCATGAAAAACTGACGAGTTCGAATTTGAATCCTGCAAGATCAGCATCTTTCAACTTGAATTTCAATTCCCAAATCCAACATGGATTCGAAAACTTTTGCCTTGAATCTGGTCAAAAACCATGAGTTCTCATTCAGACTGAACATTAACATGAAGGTAATAAAATTGGTAAAAGAAAAGCAGGTATTCCCTTTTAGACATTTTCAACTTTGACAGATAATAACTCTTAAAATAATTTATTTTAAATAGAAAAGATTACATAATTTGATAGTTGGTTTCATGGTAATGTACCAATATATGTTATTAGCATTTATGATTATTTCATTGTTTACGGTCAAAGTTGAGAAAGGTTGACTTAGAAACGAAGCTATATTTTGGATTACGTATGTAGCAGATCGTCCAGAATGCCACGGACAGATCCATGCTCTCCCTAGCAGTAGCAGCGATGAGCCAACGACCAAGCTAGCAGAAGGCAGAAGCACGACTCGTCGACTCAAATTTGATGGAGCTTTTGGAAACAAAGAAAGACCCTTGGATGTTGTTCAAGGGAATGGCGGAAATAGGAGGTCTTCTAGGACATTTAAGATGAATTAGCTGCATTTTTTTTTGCGACCGTATTTCATTAAGAGGGGGCCATTAGATCATTAGATGCACCCGTTCACCTGCTTGACGGAGTTTTCGAAATGGCATGGTACAGGAGAATAGAAGCAAACCTTGTCATACTCTTTCCTTCGTACTGTAGATGCAACATACTCCTCCAGTTTAGGAAATGAAGTCGTTTTGGACAAGGTTCGAGTCAAACATTGGGAATATAAATCATGAATAACTTTTAAGTTGTTGAGTTTGGAAATGTGAAAACTACATGAGTAGATTTGTCTTCTAAAATACTTTCACAAAAGTATACATATGTTAATTTTTAATAATTATTTTTATAAAAATAGGAAGTCAAAGTTGTACTTTGGAGACCGTGTCGCTATCCTAAACGACTTCATTTACCAAACCGGAGGGAGTAGGTCGATAGGTAATGATGCAACGAAAATGACCCTAGCTATGCTAAATGTTAGGTAAAGCTATCTGTTACCTGTGTGATTTGGAGCAACTCCTCACACGAAATATTTCTTCCCCAATTTCACCTTCTTCTCCAACTTCGGCGAGCTACTCCGGCGAGTTTAGGGTTCAGGTTATGGTTCCGGGGTTAGGGTTCAGGGTTTCCAGGGGTGGGGTTGCTGTCCCCGCCGGACCTAGAGGGAGGGCCGGCGGCGGCAGGCCGGCCCGGCGGCGAGGGCGCCGCCGGCCGGGCGCGAGGAGGTCGGCGGTTGGGGCCGGGGTCGGGCGGGGGAGCACGGCGGCGGCGGCGGCGGTGGGAGGAGGCGGCGGTGGTGGTAGGAGGTGGGGGGCGGCGGGCGCCGGCGGACTAGGGTCCGCCGGAGCTCCGGCCGGCCGCGCCGGCGCGGAGCTCCCGGCCGAGCCCTAGTCCGCCCGCGCCGGCCGGGGGAGGCGGAGGGGCCGAGCGGCGGGGGAGGCGGGGAGGGGGGCGGCGGTGCGAGGAAGACGACGGGGTCGGGGGTGGCGCCTGGCGCGTGGGAGAGGATAGGGAGGAGAGAGAAAAATAGAGATGGGAAAGGGATAAATTTGAGGGAGCGTAGGAGTAAAAATAATAGATCTGGGTGTAAAAAATTGCAAAAATTCGTGTGAGGAGAGGCCCAGGATTGCGTGGGTGAGCTATAGATAAGCCCTAAATGTTTGAGATTCTAGTAATTAGTGACAACTTAAACATTGTAGATCTAATTGACACCACCGCCGGTCAGTGAAGTTGTAGTGTATTTTACTCTAATTAATTTTAAGAATTGGAAACCTACTACGCAGTTGTTCCTTTGTTTCCTATACTTTCCTTCCCCAAAAGATTGCAGAGTACGAGAATCAGAACAAGAGGAGTTATGGATTCTGCACCAAGCAGCAAATGTTTCACTACAAGCAGTTAGTCCGTGCCTGATCTGACGTCTTGCCAAACAGCCAGTGATGAGTTCGCACCATGTTAAGTTGTTACACAGGGATGGCATGGTGAAAAGAACTTCGAAAGTGCGAGGGTGACGTATTTCTTCATAATCCTGGCACCTTCCACTCCAATTGCCATGGCTCTCTCTGTCTCTACAGCGCTCTCTTGTGCAATCCTTTATGCAAGAGGTGAAGAAAGTAAGAAACAGAGGGAGGGTCCTGTATATGTAGACACGGTATGTGGTGCTAAATGCTAGAAATCATGCAGTACAATGTGGATACATATATGTATATCAAGGAGCAAATGTTGTAGTGGGTGAAAGTTAATTGTGAAAACAAATAAAGAGATAATTACATGCAGTACATATGGGTACCATATATACTCCCAAGTTGTCATTGAGCAAAAGTTGTAATGGGTGAAACATAATTCGTATAGGATTTGAACACGAGCCTCTCATCAATTCGTGTATAGTGTTCTTAATTACCATCTTAGCTAAAGCTTATTGCGAGCAGGGTGCTGCACATTAGTAGCTAGACTTGCTATTCTTTTCTTTCTCTATGTATATAGGCATGATGATGGCATGCAATAGCATCGTCCACAATGATTTTTCAAGGCACTGCTAGTTTAATTCATATGGAAGCTGTGAAAAAAACCCTTATGTGTATGATAGAACTTGATGCAAAATTTCATGTAGACAGTAAGCCGTTAAATCACACCTATTGACATACGCAACCATAGCTTAGACTTTGAGTATTTGCATATGAACAGCAGCAACCACTGGGTGTATTATGATTTAATCAGGAAACGTTTTAAGGACACGAAGCAGGAATGACAGTGCAGTTTGTTCCATTGCAGTTATTTCTTCAGTAATTTGATCGGCCAGACACTTTTTTGTCACTTAACAAAGGTAAGCATGACTCGTCTCGTCAGTGGTGAACATGATGATTGCGCCATGGACATGGTCGCATGGAAGAGGACCTCAAATGGAGAGACCGCCATATGCCCATATATCAGTGCTATCAGAGGATACAGGAAGCAGGGTGCTGCGCATTCAGACGAGCGTTGACGTTGCAGTGAAATGCTTAAATCGTGGTCCGCATTTTTGCTCAAATTTGATGAAGCTTTTTGTACAGAAAGAAGATTCGCTGTTGTTCAGGGCAATGCCGACCATCGACCAGTTCACCAGCTTGTTTAATTTGCAGAAGGACGACTGACCGAGTTTTTGAAATTTCATGGTACAAGAATAGGAACAACCGTGTTATGAGTTTTCTTCGTAGACGCAACATTGGTCGATAGGTAATTTTGAGAAATATTTTGAGTCTGAGTGCTGCAAGAAAAATGGCCCAAGCTAAGCGACGTTTGTCATTTTGATGGTTAATAGCAATATAGTCATTGTCATTGGAACTATGCATATATCAATGATATACCTGTACGTGTAGGTGTTTTTTTAGAATCCATGGATGAAATCCATCCAAATGATGGTAAAAATGTTTTTTTGACGAAGATATACGAAGACACGAAACGAATCCTGTGGAAAATGGATTACTTGGATGTATCACTCGAAGGACCTTGATGTCGCCTAAAGGGGTGAATAGCCGAGGCCGATTTAAACTTTTCGTCCCCAAAAACTGGAGCTAACAGTGTCCACCGATCAGACCGATGGTGATGACCGGTCAGACCGATCAGGTACTGGACTTCATTAGCAGACACCGGTCAGACCGGTGCACCTCACCGGTCAGACCGGTGTAGCACAAAGCACCTGCAAAAAACAACTTCAAGCACCTCTTGACTTCTAGCACGAACCAAACTTGGTGAGTAGCCTTTGTAGATGATCACTAGCAAGGTAATGAGCCCTGCACACACAAGTAGCACACCCAAGTAGATCGACGCGGAAGCAAATCAATTATGCTAGAAAAAACAACTTAGAGAGTCAAACCACATGAAGAAGCAATGATTTGTTTCCCGAAGTTCACCGCCTACTAAGGAACGACTACGTCTCCGTTGAGGAGCTTGTAAGTGATAATTCCCACAACAAGTTGTGTCTCTTTCAACCACTTTCCTCCTTTCCACTAAGGGGATCTTTTCCACGAATAGGCAAGATCACAGCCCTTACAGACTTCCCGCTGCTCACCACAACCTTGGGACCTAGCCGGCGGCGCCTAGCCATCTATGAGGCAAACCGCCAAGAGTAACAAATGCTTCAAAGCTTGTAGACGTGAAACCAAAGTGCTCAAGCTATGGAAATGCTCTTGTTAGCTCACAAGTCGCTCATGAGCTAACCCTCTCAACCCAACACAAAGAAGATGGCTTGAATCCACAAATCTCACAAAGAGAGGGTTGGGGAGAGCCACTAAGGCTAAGAGCTTGTTAGAAATGGCTTGGGACCTCAGCAATGGCACTAGAAACAACAACCCTCAACTGAAGAAGGCTTGGGGTATTTAAACCCCTTAAAGGAGAAAACTTTTTTTCTCGAATACGCGCGCAGCGTATCATTGTATTAAGACGAAGAAGAAATTGAGAACTTGTTCGGTTGCAACACGACTGGAACGGACTCTAGATGGACACAAGATGGCAAACCAGCTGAACTCAACCCGAACCATAAACTCCAATATGAACTACTCCCATCCCACACAACCTAAACAACGAGCTCTAGGTGTAGTCCTTAGTCGACACTCCATCCCTCAAGGGGAGAGATCTTGGTCTTGTTCTTCAACATCGGGAGCAAATCCTGCATTGCATCCAAGTAGTGCGGCGGAGGCCCCTCACGAAAGAGCTTGTCCACCGCTTCCTCTGCCGAAGCCGACGCAGGTAGAGGCGCGCCAATCTCACCGAGTCGCCGCATCAGTAGCACTGCTCCTCGCTTTGCCGGTTTGACGGCTGAGAGGGGGTCCAAGGCTTGGCGACGGCTTCGCCTGAGGCCAAGAGCCTCCGACGAAGGCAGTTGAGGAGGTGCGTCGCGGAGGATGGGGTCAACACAACGGTGGGGAGGCGGCTTGTCCAGAAGAGGTGACGGAATATCTTTCGCAACGTTGTTGACCAAGTTCACCAAGGCCGGGAAACCGCCGTCCTCCGACGCCCTGACCACCCCGGAGGCCGGCTCAGTCGATTGTGGCACCCCACAGACGACACCTGCTCTGTCAGCACCTCGATTGATGGTGGTACCGCACACGAGGCACCGCCGCAGTCGGCACCACAAGCTCGACTGACGGTAGCACCTCCCTAGACGACACCACCTCGACCGACGGCAACACCTCCATAGGCGGCATAGGTGCGACAACCTCAGAGTGCCCCAGCTGACCACTGGAGAGTGAAGGATTCTCTTGAGTAGCACTCACCACCGAAGCCCGCTCCCGAAGCTCCTGGGACCGGAAGGTGGCCACGAACAGCTCAGAGAAGGCAGGAGCGAGGGTGAAGTCGTCATCTTCAAGGTGAAGCGCAGCCACGATCGCGGCCTTGGCCACCGCCAAAGCAACTGCACCCAAGTCATCTGAGGCCGAGAGCGTGAGGGTGAGATCACCACATGCAGCAACAGTCGTCGACAACGGCTGACCGTCCGAGACCGGAGGGCGATCACGAGGACCAACGCGAGCGTTTGGGCAAGGCGAGCTCGAAAGAGGTGGCCAATGATGAGGTCGCAAGCAATCCTTGGCACGGTGTTGGAGACCGTGGCAGCGTAGGCACCGCGATGGCTGTCGACACGAAGCAACCTGATGCTTGAAAGAGAGGCAGTTCAAGCATCGTCTATCGAGCTCCTTGGGGAGGCTTCACCGCAGCGGCACATCCGATTGAGGTCGCTCCCAATGGTGCCGAGGATGTGCACGCCACCTCTCAAATCGTTGCCATCCATCAGGGTCAATACAAGAAGGGCAGTGTGCCGCCTGACCCCGGGCACAACTTGGGGAAGCTCGACCGGCCTTGTGGTGGCGGTTGTGCTGCCGGAGACCAACGACCAGCTCCATCGTCCCACGCCGGCGGATGCTGCGCCGGGGACGCGTGCCTATTCAAGGTGGCGGTGGAGGCAGCTGGCGGCCCCACCGTCGAGGACGCATGCGGTGCCCGCCATCACCTCGTGGAGGCAGCACCACGATGATGGAGCGTAGGGTGGGCATTAGAGCCGGCGTGCCAACCTGCACCACTGCTGGTGGCTGTCACAGTAGGACGTCGCGGTAGGACGGGGAGTCGTCTTCGGTGAGGGACGGGGAGTCGTCTCTCCATCGGAGCTGCTTCCCCCGGCCGCCGGAGTGGCCCTTAGGGAGAAACGGAGCCGCATCCGGGGAGAGAGCACCGCGCTCGGAGGAACGAGGAGGAGAGCCTGTCGGCGAGGAGGTGGCCATCGGCGTGGGCGAGCCATCGAGGGAGTGGTAGGAGTAGGCCCCCGACGCTGGAGCAGAAGAGGATGTGGTGACCACCAGCACTGGAGATGGAGTGGCCGCCAGCGGGCGGGAGGACGGCGACGGCGGCAAGCCGTAGCGGAGTTGCTCGGCGAGCCGCCGGGCGGCGGGTGAAGGGTCGGGGTCGGGCGACCGAGGCACGTTGTCGTCGAGGATGTCGTCATCGTCGTCTTCGAGGTTCAGCAAGGCGGGCATGGCGGGCGGCGGCAGACGACACAGGAGATGGCGAGCAGCTGGGAGCTTGGGGCGAGGGCAGACCAGGGCGCAGAACAGGGGCCGCCGGGACCGGGGTAGTCACCGGCGGCATCAACAGTGGTGGTGTGGAGGCTAGGTCGTCCTCCCCGATCTCCCTACACACACCACTAGAGAAGCCATGGGAGGGATTGATGGAGAGGATAGGCGGAGGAGAGCACAGATCTGTAGCTGGGAGAGGCAAAGGAGACCAGAGGGAGGAGATCTGCCGGCGGCGGCGCACAGGCGGCAGCGTCGCCTGCAGGGACGGGACCTCCAATCACCGATCGGCTGTTTTTGTAGTGCATCTGCTCAAGCTGCCAAAGGAGAAAACTAGTCGTTGGTCCTCGGGCAACACTGGTGTCGGTGTTTTAGACCGGCAAACCTACCGAGGGGGTACCCGAGGTAGTAGATTGTGCGGTGGGGATCGTGATCGGGAGACCGAGAACTCGAAGGTATGCGCAAGGACACGGGACACAAGATTTATACAGGTTCGGGTCGCCAAGGTGGCGAGCCCTACGTCCTGTTTGGGGAACAAGTATGGCGCCCTGCGCTTGGTGTTGGTTGTCCCCGGAGGGATTGGGGATGTGCGGCTAGGTACCCGGCCCTCCCTTATATAGTCCAGGGGGCGGGTTCCTAGTCGGTTACAAGGCAGGAGTCCTAGTAGGAGTACACAGAGCGAGTCCTAGTAGGAGTACAGGGGAATTCTACTAGGAGTCCGTCTTCTACTATTCTTCCTTCTTTGCATGAGTACCCGGGGTGTATGCCCGACAAGCCCCCGAGCACGTTGGAGTCGAGAGTAGTAGTTCGAGTTGTCTTGAAGCCTCTTCGAGTAGTTCTTGAGCGTCCTCGAGTACTGCTTGGAGAAGTTTTCAATAGTACTTGAACTGCCGCGAGGCTGGAAGGTGGTCCAGCTCCTCAGTCTTGAAAAAATTTGAATGATGGGTGAAGCATAGCAGCCCCCGAGCCTTGAAATGATTAGGTAATCAATCCAAGGGTCTTCAGTGTTTGCGGAGCCATCATCCGAGTACTCTTGCAGCGTGTAGCCCCTGAGATAAGAGAGCTGTATGAGCCACGTCGAGTAGTGATTGGTGAGGAGCCCCCGAGCTTGAGAGCGAGCGAAGCATGCTGAAACTATCTTCGAGTAGTATGTGAAATGCAGCCCCGAGCCGGGAGAGATTCCAAGTAGCGTTTGGCGTCGAGCCGTGGAGCTTGAGAAGTAGTCGTGCCGTCAGAGCAGACTTTAGGTGCGACCAAAGTCGACTTTAGATGCCGGCAGAGCGGACTTTAGAATGCGACTTGAAAACCGAAGTCGACTTTGTGTCGCGCGGAGCGGACTTTGAGATGCGACTTGAAAACCGAAGTCGACTTTTGTGCCGCGCAGAGCGGACTTTGAGATGCGACTTGAAAACCGAAGTCGACTTTTGTGCCGCGCGGAGCGGACTTTGAGATGCGACTTGAAAACCGAAGTCGACTTTTGTGCCGCGCAGAGCGGACTTTGAGATGCGACTTGAAAACCGAAGTCGACTTTTGTGCCGCGCGGAGCGGACTTTGAGATGCGACTTGAAAACCGAAGTCGACTTTTGTGCCGCGCGGAGCGGACTTTGAGATGCGACTTTAGAAGTCGACTTTTGTGCCACGCGGGGTGGACTTAAGATGCAAAAAACGAAAAAGCACTTTCCGGAAAGCCAAAGCGAATGAAAAATCAGAGAAAACGAGTAGTTTTGCCGCCGAAGCGGGCTTAAGATTGCGACCGGAGTCGGCTTGTGCCACCGGAGTGGGCTTGGGTGCGACCGGAGTCGGCTTGTGCCACCGGAGTGGGCTTAAGTACCCGAACCATGGATTTCAGACCCAAAGTACAGTTGCCGCTAGAGCGGGCTTGTGCCACCGGAGTGGGCTTAAGTACCTGAGCCATGGATTTCAGACCCAAGGTATGGTTGCCGCCAGAGCGGGCTTGTGCCACCGGAGTGGGCTTGCGTACCTGAGCCATGGATTTCAGACCCAAGGTATGGTTGCCGCTAGAGCGGGCTTGTGCCACCGGAGTGGGCTTGAGTACCTGAGCCATGGATTTCAGACCCAAGGTATGGTTGCCACCGTAGTGGACTTGAAGGTGCGACCGGAGTCGACTTGCGTACCTGGGCCATGGATTTCAGACCCAAGGTACGGAGCGCGAGTACTTAGGGCACTTGGACCCATGGTACAGAGCGTGAAGACCACGTGCAGCTAGGTTCCATCGTCGCCAGGACCCGAGGGCCGCTTACAGCTAGGTTCCATCGAAGCTTAAACACGTAGTATGCCATTGAAGCAGGCGAAGATGCGACCGGAGTCGACTTTAAGTTGCCGCATGGAGCGGACTTTAGAATGCGACTTTAGAAGTCGACTTTAGATTGCCGCGCGTAGCGGACTTTAGAAGCTGACTCCTTGGGATAGCCCCTGAGTTGATGAAGTATGCTCGTGGCGACTTGATTGATATACCCCAAGAGTAGTCAGCAGAGTGTAGCTCCCGTGAAAACCCGCCGAGGAGCACACACAAATGAGTAGTCGGCAAGTAGTCCTACATGATGAGGAGAACAAGCCAAAACAGTAATCATTTAGATAAATGACTTAGCTGTTGCCGCCAGTGCGGACTTGTAGATGAAGCCGTGGCGGTCGGCGATGGAGCCGCGACGGTTGTTGCTGAAGTTGACTAGTCAGAGTCGATTCCGACTAGTTGTTGGGGGCGTGACTGCCGTCCTCGACTAGTTTGGAAAACTAGTCGAGATGAATGGTCGACGCGATGTGACCGGAAGACGACGTCGTGGCGGCGCGCGGCGTACTCGAAGTAGAGCCAGTGTTGCCGCGAGACAAGTAGTCACCACGCACGGCGTGGCTGAAGTAGAGCCAGCGTGGCCGCAAGACGAAGTCGCGGCGCACGGAGTGGTCGACGACGAGCCTGGGCGAGGCAGAGTAGTCGACGATGAGCCTGCGCGAGGCGGAGTAGTCGATGACGACGAGCGGCGCGACGAGCCGCATGACGAGCCGCGCGACGTGCCGAGGCACCCGGACGCACGATGGATGAGAAGTAGTCGACGACGAGCCTGGGCGAGGCAGAGTAGTCGACGACGAGCGACGCGACAAGCCGCGTGGACGAGCCGCGCGACGTGCCGAGGCACCCGGACGCGCGGCGGAGGCGAAGTAGTCGACGACGAGCCCGGGCGAGGCGGAGTAGTCGACGACGGCGGGGCCGCGACAAGCCGCGTGACGAGCCGCGCGACGTGCCGAGGCACCGGACGCGCGCGCGCGCACGAAGTAGTCGACGACGAGCCCGGGGCAAGGCGGAGTAGTCGACGACGAACGGCGCGACAAGCCGCGTGACGAGCCGCGCGACGTGCCGAGGCACTCGGACGCGCGGCGAAGGCGAAGTAGTCGACGACGAGCCCCGGGCGAGGCGGAAGTAGTCGACGACGAACGGCGCGACAAGCCGCGTGACGAGCCGCGCGACGTGCCGAGGCACCCGGGACGCGCGCGCGGAGGCAAAGTAGTCGACGACGAGCCCGGGTGAGGCGAGTAGTCGACGACGAGCGCGCGCGAGGAGCCGCGTGACGAGCGCGCGCGACGTGCCGAGGCACCCGGACGCGCGGCGAAGACGAAGTAGTCGACGACGAGCCCGGGCGAGGCGAGTAGTCGACGACGAGCGCGCGACAAGCCGCGTGACGAGCCGCACGACGTGCCGAGGCACCGGGACGCGCGCGCGAGCGAAGTAGTCGACGACGAGCCGGGCGAGGCGGAGTAGTCGACGAGCGGCGCGGCGAGCCGCGTGACGAGCCGCGCGCGACGTGCCGAGGCATCCGGACGCGCAGCGTAGGAGAAGTAGTCGACGACGAGACCGGAGTAGTCGACGACGAGCGGCGCGAGGAGCCGCATGATGAGCCGCGCGACGTGCCGAGGCATCAGGACGCGCGGCGAAGACGAAGTAGTCGACGACGAGCGAGCCGGGGCGAGGGTGGAGTAGTCGACGAGCGCGCGCGACGAGCCGCGTGACGAGCCGCGCGCGACGTGCCGAGGCACCCGGACGCGCGGCGAAGACGAAGTAGTCGACGACGAGCGCCGGGCGCGGCGGAGTAGTCGACGAGCGGCGCGGCGAGCCGGCGTGATGAGCCGCGCGACGTGCCGAGGCACCGGGGACGCGCGGCGAAGACGAAGTAGTCGACGACGACGAGCCTACGCGAGGCGGAGTAGTCGACGACGAGCGGCGCGACGAGCCGCGTGACGAGCCGCGCGACGTGCCGAGCCACCCGGACGCGCGGCGTAGGAAAATTGATTCCGCTTTGACAAGAGCAAGGCGACTTGCTTCAATGGATCTTGGCGAGTCGACGAGAGGATTGATCTTGTTGACGAGGGTCCTTCGAATTCGCCCGGTGGTGATGATCACCCCTACCTGGCGCGCCAGCTGTCGGTGTTTTAGACCGGCAAACCTACCGAGGGGGTACCCGAGGTAGTAGATTGTGCGGTGAGGATCGTGATCGGGAGACCGAGAACTCGAAGGTATGCGCAAGGACACGGGACACAAGATTTATGCAGGTTAGGGTCGCCAAGGTGGCGAGCCCTACGTCCTGTTTGGGGAACAAGTATGGCGCCCTGCGCTTGGTGTTGGTTGTCCCCGGAGGGATTGGGGATGTGCGGCTAGGTACCCGGCCCTCCCTTATATAGTCCAGGGGGCGGGTTCCTAGTCGGTTACAAGGCAGGAGTCCTAGTAGGAGTACACAGAGCGAGTCCTAGTAGGAGTACAGGGGAATTCTACTAGGAGTCCGTCTTCTACTATTCTTCCTTCTTTGCATGAGTACCCGGGGTGTATGCCCGACAACTGGTCAGATCGGTGTTTGAAAAACTAGCCGTTGGGGCTAGCGGCACTGGTCAGACCGGTGCCCTTGACCGGTCAGACCGGTCAGGTCCGAGTCACCCCCAAAACCCTTTCTATGAAACTAGCACTTCACCACCGAGATGAAATGGCTCAGGTTAGGTTAGGAGGGTTTGTTAGCACACTCTAAGGCTCTCAAGGCTAGATCTCACTTAGGTCAACTAATGAGCACTTTAACTTGGTCAACTCGCTAAGTTGCATCCCTCTTGATAGTACGACATACCTATACTCAAGAATAAATAAAAACACTTTGTTCATTTCTTGAGCTTGCATATCTTCAATCTTGCATACTTGATCAATATCCACTTGAGGGCTTTCAACATAGCCTTTGACTTGAGCACGTCCATACTTGAGCTAGTGACTTAGGATCTTTCCATATAGCATAGGAATGCACACTTGGATCCATGAGTCGCTCCATATTGCCAATCTTAACAATTTGATGACTTGCATTGCTTCCCTCACTTAAGGTTTGGATATGATACTTGGAGACCCCACGCATGCTAGAACTTCACCTTAGCAAAACACTAATGGCGGCTTAGCTACGGGCCCAAAAATTGCTTAGTCCCTCACCCTAGACATCTCGATTGATCTCTTCATCACTTATCCAATCCACTTTTGAGTTCCACTTTGCTTCATACACAATTAACCTTCATTTGAAAAACCCGCTTCAAATGCTTGATCTTGATTGACAACGAATGTGCAAGCTTCCAAATTAGAACCATAATGTGTACACTCATCCTTATGTCCTCTTTCAATAAACACATGAATCCTTACACATGACTTATAGAATTACCGTCTTCTCTTTCGCGATCCTTATAATTTTAATCAAGCTACGTCTTCATATGGGAGACCATGAATTGACCTTTTCAAATTATCCGAATATTTATCTTCTTTTATTGCTTGATATTTGTCACTTCTGCATTAGGATCATCCATATATTTGTTTTCTCCAATGTGAGCCATACAATATTCATCTACAAATAAATACTTCAATTATTGCTCATGAATATACAAATAAAACCTACTCACATTCTTAGACAAATACATTAGTCCTTTAATCACCTTGTCATTCAATTCACCAAAATCCACTTAGGGGCCTAGATGCACTTTCAATCTCCCCTTTTTTGGTGATTGATGACAACTCGATTAAAGCTTACAAATAAAATGTTAAAGCACATTTAAATTCTCAGATATATCTAGAGCTCCCCCTTACTTCGTGCTTTGAGTTGGATTTCGAAGTTTTGTCATCAAATGTCAATTTCACAAATTTGGGTGAAAGCGCATGAGAGCTCCCCCTATATCTTAGAAATAGTGGAGTGCAACATGTGTGAGCGACAAATAAAAAAACGTGATGCGTATGACAAGATATACACAAAACAAAGAACAAGTGTCTTGGCCGGGCAGCACGGTCGGGCCAGGGTGCCCCAGCCGGTGCCCCGCCGGTCGGACCGGTCGAGTCCGGCCAAGACACCCAACTGGGCGGCACCGGTCAGGTCCAGCCAGAGCACAAAGCAAAGGTTGTGCGTTCTATTTGGTCTAGAGTGATCAGGCCGGGGTTGCAAGCCGGCTTAGATCACTTCGCACCATTTAGCCAACACAAACAATATACCAATCAACACATGCATCACAATCTAGCAATAAAGTCACTTAAATATTACAATAGGGTTCAAACACACAGTAGCACTCACACAAATGTTCTCAAGTCCACTAAGATAAAGTTCTAGATTTATTACAAGCTGCTCTCATCAGCCACTGCACCGGTTAGACCGGTTCAACACAGACAGACAGGAACAAGATAGTGCTGAAGCCGCTTTAATCCTTTCTTCTCCCCCTTTGTCATCAAGTATCAAATAAGGTCTTGGAGAGAAGATGTCGATGCATGTCACTGTCCCTGCCACGAGTACCATGCCGGACCGCCAGGGTGCGAGCTCCCTCCCTGATAAGGAGGTGGATAACCAGACCAAACCAAATATCTCAATAGAAAGGCGTCTCGCCTAGTCCGGAGGTGCCTCTGTCTCCTCTGTATCATCCGGAGGTGGAGGTGGGGCAACTGGGGTGCCGAAAGGTGGAGGGTACGCTGCTGGTCCCTGTGGCACACCGTAAGGCCGAGGGGCCTCCTCTGAACCAGGTGGTGGAGGAGGTGCAGCTGAGGAGGAGCTACCCTCGCCTGACTCGAAGAACATAGATCCACCTCGTTGATCATGTTAGAATTTATAATCGTCCTCATCTGCTGATCAAACGACGGGATCTCAACCTCAGGAGGAGTGGGAGAGATAGGTGGACGGGGCGGCTGAAATCCAAAGTGAGCATGGAGCTGCTTCATCGTGTCCCTGTCCTTCTTTCTCTCTATCCGAGTCCACTGCTGCTCCACCTTTATGTCATACTGGCTCTGACACATCCCAAAGAGCATATTTAGAAAATGGCGAAGCGGAGAGGTGGAATTCTTCTGCTGACCATACTGTCCAGGCCCCCACCGGTCAGACCAGTGAGTGGTACCGGTCAGACCGGTGTCGACCTGGGCAGTAGGTCGCTGCTAGAACTGCTGCCAATCAACTCTTGCCTCTGCACCTTCTTCCGTTGTGATCTTAGGCTCTCGCTCAGAAGAAGGAACAATGGGGTTCTTCACCGGTTGGGCCTCAGAGGCTTATGAGTGACATCCTTCGGAAACTCAACCCTAGACACCCTCTCAATCATAACATAATGTACGGGCTGTAGTTGCACATATTCTTAGGATCCTCTGACAAGTACTTGATCTCCCGCCAAATGTAGTCGCCCACACTAAATGGGTCAGCCCTCGGTCTCAAAGCTATCATTAGGTTCTTCATGAACCTAGAAATATCGAAGGGATTTGCATCCCTAGGAGCAATGGTCGCCCGAAGAAGCCTGTTAACTACTGAGTAGTAAGTGTAGAGCCCCTTCACGTGACCAACATTAGCCCTATGATCCCTAGGATACATGAAGTACAAAGCCTCTGGCTCAAGCAGATCACGATTATGCAGCTTAGGATAATCCTTATCGTCAGCCCCAACCCAAAGGGAGTCATGAACTGGGAAAAGCAAATGGCATGCTTGTTCCCATTAGTCATCCAAGTCATAGCTCTTTCTGTATCTATGTAGCCAAAGTGAATTGTGGCATACAACTGAGCAATGATTTCCCTGTTCCAATCCTGCCTAAAGCCCATGAGCTCCTTCACCCTTTGGTGACCACACACAGTGAAGATAGGGTCATTCTTGCTCTCCATATAGGTCCAGTCCACGTATTGTTCCATGTGAGTGATCTTGGGCTTCTTTATGATTACCGTGGCGTAGTAGTCCCGCTGGAACGTAGCCCAAAACCTCCTATCTGTGGCTATCCTCTCACTGGCATAGGGATCTTTATCCCTCAACTTCTACATCTTCTTTGTCATCCTTGTCCCATGATACTTTATTGGCTTGTTGGGAAACATGTAGATAGGTTTGACAACCTTCAGCCTGCATCCACCACCACCACCATCATCATCATCCATAGGATCATCATCCTCATCCCACTCCTGACCACCTAGGTCCTCCTCCTCATCCTCTACAGCTGGCCCTTTTCCATGATGCTGCACACGAAAAACACTAGGGTCAACATAGTTGTCATCCTCAACGTCATCATCACTGCTCATCCCCGTGTCACCACCCAAATCCACATCTTGTTCCTCATTTCTATTTTTAGGTGCATGCTCTCGCAGGTTCCTACCACCTGCACTGCCATTGTCACCTGCCTCTCGATCATGCGGGAGCTCTCTAGGTGTCAACCTTGTTTTCTTGCTCCTAGACTGCTTCATCCCTGGCATAGCGACGGTCTTGAGTCATAAATGATATAACAAGATTGTGTAAGACACATTAATGAGATTTGAATTGAATTGAAATTGAAATCGACAAGTCGAGATATTGGGTCGATTTTGTGCTCCACTAGTCAGACCGGTGCCGTCCAGAACCGAGCCAATGGGCTCAACTATTAATCTCAGTGGTTGGGATGAAAATATATGAATATTGATGATCTAGAAGCAATCCTATATAGATATGTGTCGAAACCACATGAAGAAAAACAAGACCTAGGGTTGGACAGCCTCCACTGGTACCGGTGGAGTGCACCGGTCCTACCGGTTCAAGCCGTCCGCCCCGAAATCTTGAGTTCTCACAATGTGTCCAACAAAATGTTGTGGATCTATAGGTATGTCTTCTAGGGGTTCTCAGAAGATGTTCTACCAAAGGGAATTCAAATCTTTGCACCAAGTAAGGAGATCGGGCAATACAAAGTTGTGAATACCTTTTGGGAGAAGAACTTTAAGGGAAACCAAAGAACTCGAAGGGGAATCAATGAAGAGTCCTCGGGAGAGTGATTTCCATCCAATCTTGCACCTTCTCCATGGTTGAATCCTTAGATTTTCATGGGAAAAAGAGAGGTGGGAAGGGGGAGGAGAGAGGTCCTCCACGGGCTCAAGGTGGAAGACAAGCTGGTGAATGAGAGATAAGAGAGAAAGTTGAGGGGTAAAGAGTAAGATTCTTTTACTGTGGCCCCAAGAGTGGCTCCCAGGCGACACAGGTCAGACCGGTGACCCCTAGGGTCCAGCCAGTGAACTTTTTGTGGTAGTTCCGGCCTGAGATCGGTAGAACCGAGGATTTTGATAATTCCAACAAAGAAACCATATCGGTAGAACCGACCTAGCCTCGGAAGTTCCAATCCTTCTCTTCCACTTTTGAGACTTTGCTCCTTATATCTTTACCAGATTTTTTATAAAACATTTTTCTTCCACTTAAACCTTAGGAAAAGGAATTTGTGACTTAGGGTTGCCACCGGTCAGACCGGTGAGATGCACCGGTCAGACCGGTGCGCCCGTGAGACACACTTTGGAAATATTTTGGCTCCTAACCCCTTCTCAAAGATTGGATAAAACATGTAGAAGTGATATATATCCAAATTTTTCAAAATCTTGAAAGAATGGAGGATAATCCAATTTAATTGATAATTCTTGATTCTTCCAAGAGAGAGAGAGAGAGAGATACATAGAGATGGATTTATGGACTTGAGAAAATCTTCTTAATTGTGACTAACCATCAATCAAACAAAGGGAACCATAGTCACAATCAAGTTGATTGGGTCACAAAGGCTAAGAATCAAATATTTCTCAAAAGAGCACACTTCCTACACATGCTAGTTGTTTTTTCAAAAAGTCTATCCTATGCCACAAAGTGCATGCATCCACTTCAATTGAATAGCTTTTCAAGTATATTTGACTCATACCTTCAACCTCGAAACACAAAGATGAGTGAAAGCAAAGGTATCAATCAAATATCTAAAGAGGCACACAAAAATTCACTTGAAGCAATTACATGTTAGAGATGGCACACTAGCATGGTATTATGGCCTAGATGCATTACAATATTCAATGAGGTTCAAAGGAACATGCCTTTGCCTTAAGACCAATTCATTTGTGCATATATTTAAGTCTTGAACAGTGCTAGCTCTTACTTGTTCTTTTGGGAGTTATACTTATCAAAAGCTTGCTTAGGAATGCACAAAAGTGTAAGACTACATGATCACTAGAAGAAATTGTTAGTCCCACAAGTGACTCAAGTGTTGCCCTGATCTCCCCCTTAAATAGTTCTAGAGATATTTTGAATATCTCGAACAAAGCACTTTATTCAATTAAGAACTTGGTGAGACTCATTACAAACTTGGTCATGACACATAAATGATTTGTTAATTGAAATGTGTCGAGTCTCACATTACCTTTAACGCCAAATCACCCTTTTTCTTGAAAATTGGTTCACTCCTGGGTCACCCGACCATAGGGGTTAGGTCACCCTACACCACACAGATGTGTACCGGGTCACCCGGGTGTTAACACCAAAATTTGGTAAGGAGTCTGACTTGTGGGTCCGGCTCGATGAGGAGTCCGTCCGGTGGAAGGAAGGATTTTCTCAGATGTATTCGGCAGAAAGGTCCGCGGTCGGCTATCTTTGCTTCCGTTCGGCAAGGGGACGATTGAAGGCGGTTTTGCGGGATTGGATGGTAGTGGCTCAAACGGGAAGGACGAATGGATGGATAAGCGATCAAGCTTAGAGATAAGTTAGGCAACAAATCCATTCGAGGTTGTACTTGGCGGGGTATAAATATGAGCCACTGAATGTATGTAAAAAAACACAATCATTATTCAATACAAAGCGGCCTTACGCCAAACCCTAGAGTCCATTTGTCGTGTCGTCGAGTTCTTCGAGAGGGTACATCGATCCGTCGACCTCCGTAGTCTGGCAACCTTGTATCATGTCTAGTATCATGCGGTGGATTTAGATCGATACAAGTAGTCTTGTTACCATGCTTCGTGTCATGCAGTAGATTCAAGCTTGGTTCAAGAGGGGTTTCTTGTTAGGTCATGAGCCATGCGGTAGGCTAGATCTAGCTCGAAGCTAGTTATCGGCTCTATTGGATTTTGGCAAGATCCAATAGATTCATTAAATTTACCCCGTGTTGCTTTGAGTTTTTACTTTATGTTTAAATTCATGCTTAACATCTTTTGCCCAATCTAGATGGGTTTGGATCGGCTTTATCCCTTTTTGTGATCCTTATGCGAATAGAATTCGTGCTTTAACACGTGGATCTTGTGCTTTCCGATAGCGAGAACGAATCGATCTGAGTTTATTTCGTGTTGCGGGTTCAAGCTTGCCAACGTTGGTATAAATCTTGAAAGAGCGGTATCATGCGGTAGATGCGGGTTTTGGGTTGCTTTGGAACTAGTCATGTTTAGGTGGATTAGATTTCAATCAATACGATAGATTTATTCGCTTGGTAATGTTTGTTCCTTCTTCATGGACCCCGAATCGGTACAGCCCGGCCCCGTATTCGGTTATGTTTCTTCACGAGTAGAACACGTGCGTAATTCATGCTTTAATAATGTATTCTTTTAGCTTTCCATATTTAGATTGTATCATGCGGTGGATAGATCTATTTGTGGAAAGTGGTACGATTTTCATGCAAGTTGTATCATGCGGTGGATAGATTTGTTTGACATCGTACCCGATGGGTTTTAAAGTACCTAGACATGCGGTAGACTAGTGCTTTGGATCTATGCATGCTTGTTTATTACATGTTTATGCTTGCGCTTTACTTTATTTATTTATTTAATGTTAATCATCATGGGGATCGGTCATGGCTTCGTGCATGTGCATCTTTTCTCTAAACAAAGACCGATCGCCGTCATTAGCTACGTCATCCGATGGCTATGTTGCTTTTCCTTTTACAAGCTCCCGAATGGTTTTCGGTTTATTGGCAAATAGCTTTCTATAGCTATGTGTCTACATCGCTTTTGTAGCGTAAATATGGAACTATGCGGTACCACTAGGAAGGTTCCAAGCTTTGGTATCCTAACTACATTGTCTTTTGTTAATTTTTCGGAAAAATTGACTGGCACGTCTTGTGATTCTTTGCACTTGTGAAGCCAGCTTGTTCGGCTTGCTGTGTGTTTGGCGCTAGGTGCACATTTTGCGTCAACACACTTTTTGGCACGCCCGGTGGGACCACAGCCGAAAAGATCAGATGCACGAAATGTCGCGGATATCATGGATGTCAACATTGAGAACCTCTCTCTCGGAACAACGGCGAGCGGCTCCGGGACGCCGTGGATCGGTTCCGGCCAGTGTCTGCTTGTCCTTCAGAAACGAGAAGTGGCGTCCGTGCACGGAAGAATGAGATGCCCGGGGTATTGCGGGGGGAGAGCGACGCCACGACCCGGCAAGAGAGAGAGGAGTGCATGCAAGCATTCGAGTTCGCCGGACCACGTCTTGAGTAGGCACCACAAAGCTTTCCTTGGTGCATTCAAGCGAGTGATGGTGGTACATGCGGCGGGCATGTAGCGAGGCATTCAGCAAGACACCCGTTCAAACGGGCACCGTGGGTTAGACCGAGTCAAGCTCTCAACCACCATTACGGAGCCGGCCAGTCGACCTCCTCCTCGGGCGGCGGGAGTCAAGCTTTCCGGCCTCCTCCCGCCAGGCGGCCCCCGGGGTCGGCCCGGTTGACCCCCGCTACGAGGGCTTCGGGAGGACAACCGATCCGGCCACCGCGGAAGCGGCACGCGGGTCAGCACATTGCAACAGGCCCGAACCCATGCCGACCCATGCGGGGAGATAGCGTTCGGTTCGCACGGGGCCCCGGCGGCCCCCACTCCGGTCACGGGATTGCTCGGCAAACAGGCGGGTACACGGGGGAGAGGAACCTATACGGCGGAGGCTACACGAGGTGGGAAACTACGAGCCATTGACGCTTTCCCGCATCCGGTGCACCGAGGCTGAGGCACACGGGAGGACGGCATGCTGGCGTGGAAGATGGCCGAGTTGATGCAAAATCAGTTCGGCCTCAAACCGAAAATGAAGGGACCACCTACTTACAAGCCGCTAGTTCCCGAGTGGTACTTCAACGTGCTCCTTCCGCCAAGGTGGCTCCTCACGACCGGAATTCACGAAATTTTCCGGGCAAGGCGACACAAGCACGGTGGAGCACATTGCTCGTTACCGATGCGGCGGCTCGGAGAGATGCTCGGGCGAGGGAAGCGTTCGGGGTCCGATACTTCCCCGCGTCAACGGCGGGCCCGGCATTCCGGTGGTTCTCGTCGGGTGCCCCCGAGTCCCGGTCGGCGGATGGAAGGACTGGAACGTTCCACGCCCACTATTTCGGTGGCAACTCGGAGAAGAAGCTGATTGATCTTGCCTGCAGACGAGAGGCACGGCGAGACGCCATTGGAATTTCTCGGGAGGTTCGAGGAAGTTAAGGGCATGTGCTTTTCGCTCAACTTGCCGGATGACCGGGTTAGCGCGACATGGCCGTTCTTGGGATGCGCTGCCGGCCGTGCGTGAAAAACTGTTTGGTATGGAGTTTGAAAACTGGGCAGTGTCTCAAAGTTTGTCATTGATAAGCAACCAAGCGTATGGCTTCAAGAAGGGCAGGGTTTGGCAAACGGCATGACGTGGCGGACATCTACAACCGATTATTGGACAAGGCGATACGATGGAAGGTCGATGATGTTGGATATATTTGCAGCCGAAATCATGTGGGGAAAAGAGCCATTAACGATGAATCAGCAGCGGGTCAAGCAGGACCAAAGGCACCTACGATTTCGACATCACAAAGGGTGATAAGGCTACATTTGAGCTCTAGTGAAGGAAGGTCGAATGGATTGCAGAAGGGCATTCCATGCTTCGGCCGATGGGGTAAAGGAGCGTTACTTGCGGCTTTCACGAGCGCGAGGTCGCACTACATCAACGGCGCTGCGGGTCTTCGAAATTGGGGATCCGAAGCATCCGGAAAGGGCACCTCAAATTTGATGACCAAGATGAAGGCTGGTAGCCACCCCTTCCCTCGGAACATGGTGGGCTTTCGAGTCAGCATGGTAACGGCCGAGGAGAAGGGCAAGGTCAAAGTCTTGACCTCGGCCGGGGCTAGGCGGGTTGAACCGGTGGACCGGAGCGTCGAAGTAACTCGGAGCAGGTGCATGGTGAAGCCCCCCGCATTCTCAAAAGCCATATCGAAGCGGGGAATCATCCGGGCCAGCCCGGGTGACCACGCGTATCCTCCTCAACAAGTGGCGGCGCCGATTGGGAAAAGAGGCGCTACCAAAAGCGAAGATGCGAGGAGGAGAAGCGCGAGGAGGCTGAAGGCGGCACACGAGAAGAGACTGGAGCCGATACACGCGCGGCGAGAAGCGCGCGCCGCGGGGATGTGCGTTCTTCGGGCAGCCTTGTTGGAACGAGGTTTGAAACGCCCCGCGAGCGCACGGGGTGCGGTGATAGATATTTTGAGTACGGGCGGGAGGCGCCAATGAGCGATCCGTCCATGAGGAAGGTGGAAGGATCCACCCTAACGAGGATCGGCGCCAAAAATTGAAATCATTGATCATCCTAGGAAACGACAGGCCCCGTTCGGTGGGCAGATCAGAGAGGACGAAGACGCGAGTACATGCGCGGGGAAGGGGCAATGGTGCGCGGCTTTGGGAAAAGTCGGAAGAGAGCGGGTTCAGCCGGAGACGTACAGGCGGTGGGATCAAACAAGGCGGGTGTGGCGTCCAAAGGATCAACTTTGAAGGGTCAAAGCGTTCGGCTCCAACGTGCATGTGGTATATTTTACGCCGAACGAATTCATGGCTCTTGCTAACGGGTTGTGCGGAGGAGGCGTCCCTAGATGATGAGAAGCGGTCCCGAGGGGATGATGGGCGCGGTGGTGCTATGCACGGCAAGCCATCTTCGACTAAGCCGACAGAAATCGACACATGAAGACGCGTACTTGAAGGGATATGTCAATGTCAAGCCATTGACCAAGATGTTTGTCGACGGTGGAGCGGCGGTCAACGTAATGCCGTACCACCTTCGAAACTTGGCATAGGCCCTAGCGATCGACGCCTACAAGCATATCTTGAACGATTTGTTGGGAATCCTTCGGACACCAAGGGATGCGCTCACGTGGATACGATGATGGTCCAAGACTCTGCTCACTACCTTCTTTGTTATCGAAGGTAAGGAGCCTACGACTCTTTAGCCGGGACGGGTAACGGATTCATGCCAATTGCTGCGTCCCATCCACCATGCATCGACGACTCATCCGATGGGTGGATGATGATGTCGAGGTTGTCCGGGCGAGATGACCCTTAGTAGTGTTGCAAACATGGAACCGACGTGCAGGAGTATCAAGACGTGTGTTGTTTCTCGAGAAGGGCGGGGGAGGAGAGAAGGTCTGTTCGACACAATAGGCGACGATCAACGACCGATTCAAGCGGTCGGCTCTTATAGTAATTTTTAATGGGAACCCCGTCGATGGCACCGATGGCAAGTTGGGGCGAGGATTTATGTCACCGATAAATTAGAAGAAGTTGATATTGGGAGCGGTGATAAGCCAAGGCCGACGTTCATCGGCGCAAACTTGCAACCGGACTTCAGGGAAGAATTAATCAGGCTGCTCAAGGAATATAAAGATTGCTTCGCCTGGGATTATTCGGAGATGCCTGGACTGGATCGTTCCATCGTCGAGCATCGGTTGCCAATCAAATCTGGTTTCAAACCATACAAGCAACCACCCCGGAAAATCTACAAGGATGAAGTATTGGCCGATGTGAAGAAAGAAGTTGAAAGATTACTTGATGCAAACTTCGTTCGGCCATGCAGATATGCGGAGTGGATTTCTAACATTGTCCCTGTTTACAAGAAGAATGGAAAGATGAGGGTCTGCATAGATTTCAGGGATTTGAACAGGGCTACTCCGATGGATGGTTACCCCATGCCTATTGCCGATTTGTTGATTGACGCCGCAGCTGGACACAAAGTGATCAGTTTCATGGATGGCAATGCGAGATACAACCAAATATTCATGGCAATAGAGGATATATCGAAGACGGCCTTCAGATGTCCTGGTCATATAGGCCTGTTTGAATGGATAGTCATGACATTTGGGTTAAAGAATGCCGGTGCAACTTATCAGCGAGCCATGAATTACATTTTTCACGAGTTGATCGGCAAAATTGTGGAAATTTACATTGATGATGTGGTGATCAAGTCCCTAAGTCATGACACGCATTTGGAGGATGTGAAAAGGACCTTGGAGTGCACCCGAAAGCATGGTTTAAAGATGAATCCAAACAAGTGCGCTTTTGGGGTATCAGCTGGAGAGTTCTTGGGATTTTCGGTCCACGAAGGGGGAATTGAAGTTGGCAAGAAGAGCATGAAGGCCATCGATGAAGTTGTTCCTCCAACTAATCTCAAGGAGTTACAATCACTGCTCGACAAAATTAATTTCGTGAGAAGATTCATTTCAAATTTGTCACAGAAAGTTTTGCCATTCTCTCCATTGCTGAAGCTAAAGAAAGATCAGAAGTTCACATGGGGCGACGAACAACAAAAGGCTTTCGATGAGATCAAGCAGTACATGAAGGAGCCACCAGTGTTGGTCCCTCCTCAGCTGGATAAGCCTTTCAAGTTGTACGTGGCGGCCGATACCCAAACCATTGGATCGGCCCTTATTCAAGAATTCGAAGGAAAGGAGCAGGTAGTAGCGTATCTTAGCCGAAAATTACTTGATCCTGAGACCAGATATTCGGCTACGGAAATGCTGTGCCTGTGCGTATACTACTCGTGTACAAAGTTTCGGCACTACTTGTTGAATGCCGAATGCACTGTGTATTCCAAGTTCGATGTAATAAAACATATGTTATCTATGCCAATTTTGAATGGCAGGATTGGCAAATGGATCTTGGCCTTATCAGAGTTTGAGTTAAAGTTCGAATCCGCAAAGGCTATCAAGGGACATATCATTGCCGATTTTATAACTGAACATCGCGATCCATCAATTGATTTGCTTGAAATTACCCCTTGGGCTTTATTTTTTGATGGATCATCATGTGGTAAAGGTGGGGGAGTAGGGATCCTACTAATTTCGCCTAGGGGTGAGATGTTTGAATTTGCCATCCCCATACAGCCCACTGTTACAAACAATCAGGCCGAGTACGAGGCACTTCTTCGAGGGCTTCAATATTTGAGAGAGAATGTCGGGGCCGTTTCGGTTGAAGTTTATGGAGACTCAGAGTTGGTAATCAAGCAATTGAACGGCCAATACGAATGCAAAAGTGAAGCGCTGAGGAGTTACTACGAAGAATGCAGGGAATCTTGAAGAGCTTCCCGTTGGTAACTCTACAGCATATTCCTAGGGAACATAATGAAGAAGCAAACAGGCTGGCTCAAAGCGCCTCTTGTTACAAAGAGAGTCAAGAAGCGTTTGCTGCAGAGGTATGTGCACTGGGGACCGATCTTGCAGAAGATGATTGGAGAAAAGAGATCGTCGATTACTTGAAGGATCCATCCCGAAAGGTCTCTAGGAAGCTCAGGTACAAGGCCATAAAATTCGTTCTTCTGGATGACAATTTGTTCTATAAATCATTAGATGGGGTATTGTTACGATGCTCGGGTCCGATGAAGAAGCCAAGAACATGATGAGCGAAGTGCACGATGGGATGTGTGGAGCACACCAATCGGCCTACCGCATGAAATGGGTCATCGAGCAAGCCGGGTGCTTCGGCCGACGATATTAGAGGATTGCTTTGAGTATTACAAGGGATGTCAAGATTGCCGAGGTTTGGAAATATTCAAAGAGTCCCCGCGTCGGCATTGAATCCCATCATCAAGCCATGGCCATTCGGGGGTACGGGGTATAGACTTGATTGGCCGATTAATCCACCATCTAGTAAGGGGCATAAGTTCGTGCTTTTGGCTATGGATTATTTTACTAAATGGGTTGAGGCGATCCCATTGAAGAAGGTGACGTCGGAAAACATGGTTGAATTTGTCAAGGAGCACATCATCTATCGATTTGGAATCCCTCAGACAATCACAACTGATCAAGGGGCCCAATTCGTGTCCCTGGAGTTCAGAGAGTTTGCCGAAAGCATGGGGATCAAATTGTTTAACTCTTCTCCCTATTATGCCCAAGCTAATGGTCAAGCGGAGGCTTCTAATAAGATCATGATCAAGCTGATACAGAAGAAGATCGACCAGAAGCCAAGAAGGTGGCATTCGGTACTCAGTGAGGCACTGTGGGCTTACCGAATGGCCCCCCATGGAGCCACAAAGACCTCTCCTTATGAATTGGTTTATGGACACCATGCAGTTCTACCTTGGGAGATGCAATCAGATTCAAGGAGAGTTGTGTTACAGAAAGATTTGAGCTCCAAGGATTACAGTGGCCTAATGATGGATGAACTAGAGGATTTACACATGATCCGTCTTAGAGCCCTGGAAAACATCGAGAAGAACAAGCTGCGGGTTGCCAAGTACTATAACAAGAAAGTAAAGGTCAGGCAATTTGCGGAAGGTGATTTGGTTTGGAAAGCGCTATTGCCGATTGGAACTAAATATAGCGAATTCGGCAAATGGTCCCCTAACTGGGAAGGGCCTTTTCGTGTGGTCAGATGCGTCCCTGGCAACGCATACATATTGAGAACTTTACTAGGAGAGGAATTTTCCGCCGCAATAAATGGAAGATATCTGAAGAAATATTATCCTAGTATTGAAATCGATCGATGATCACCCGGCGGTGGGATTACACGCATCCGACACGAAAGCGCGGCGCTCAAGAACGAGGCCGCCTTTAGAACAAAATTCACAAACAGAAGAAATGGTCAGTGCCTAGATGCATTGCCCTTAGCACAAAACTACATTACAACCGGCTTCTTGCGGGTTTACATCCAACAACCCCGGTGATCGGGGACCTCAAGGAGGTGGGAAGCAGAAGGCGTGAAGGAAGAAGCGAAAGTATGATTCAATATTTTCTTTTCGCTTCTTCGGCCGCTCCCTCTTCCCCGTTCCGGGACCACCGTGACGGCAACTTGGAATGCACGGGGTGACCATGATTTGTGGCCTCCACCAAGTTGTCACAAGCCGCTTTCGGAGTTGTTGTACCCGTCGAGACATCGAAACGAGAGGAGTGGGTGTTAGGGCAAGAAATCCAGATGTGGGCACAAAGTTAAGAAGAAGTCAAAAGCATTTACCCCCCACTAGTGCCTCCAGAGCCATGCGACGCTCGCGCTCAGCTTGGCAACGAGCGGTGATGTCCCTGAGGCCGTGCTCCAGGTGCCGAACGCGGCGGCGCAGTTGATGGCTGGTCCTCTGTTCAGGCGTGGCGTCCTCTGCTTCGAGGGAGGAATCGGAGGAGATGTACTCAGGCACATCTTCGGTCCCGATGATTTCTTCAGGAAGCAAATCAAGGCTGAAAGGGGAAAAGAAGAGAAGGTAAAGCGCAAGATCATGTGGGAAACAGGAGGTAAATCAAGGGAAAACTCACCTTCGAATCGTGCGTTTCTTTGGAGGGGTCGCTCTCCCGGGGTTGCTTGCCCTTGTCCATGGCCTTGGGGTTTTTTCCTCGGGAGACGGGGGAGGAAATGAGAAGTGATGGATGAGTGTGCGAGTGGATTTGCGGGGCATCTCGGCGAGGCTATTTTATTGACCGAAGGGGTGCATTGGGAGTGATGAGCGGCCGGCGTACCTTGTTGGAATACCCAACGACAGGTTTTCTTCCCGAATGCGAAGGGTTTTTGCTTGAACGGTGCTTACGGATTGCCGATTCGGGGATCTTCTCGTGGATTTTGCGCCAAGGGGCATCCGTTCTCGCGTATTCGGCTCAAGGCCAGTTCCGGATACGTTTAAGGAAAAACAAGATTCACGGATGCAAATGTAAAGAAATCATCGCAGTGCAAGCACAGAATTCAAAAGTTCTTTATTTATTACCGATGTTCAAACATCCCTAATACAATCTAGTCGAAAATCCTGTTCAGCACAGATTGGGGATGAGTGATTTCGGCAATGGCGTCGCCGTGGCCATCGAGGCGCTCCAAGATGAGCTCAATCTCCTCGATGTCTTCTGGCGCGCCGCCCTGGAAGCCGCGCGGCCTGGTGGAGTAGTCGACGTCCGTGTGCGTCGCCATGGCAGCCAGGCCCAGGGTGGTGCCCAAGCGAACGCCATGGGTGGCCACCTCATCAACGCGGTGCTCCACCGCAGCAAGGCGCTCCGCCGGTGTGTCACCGCGGGTGTTCACCTTGTCGGCCAGCTGCTCCACCAGCGTCTTCAGCTGGTTGAGCTCGGCATCGCGGGCTGCAAGGTGCAAGAAGAAAGGAGATTAGCATCAAAAGCCGGGTCGGATCAAAAATTGATTTCAGAATTGTACCGTCGATGGTTTCCAGCAGCTGTTTGCGCTAGTCCTCCCACTCCAACTCGGCTATGCCCGCCTTTTTGGAGACATCCTCCAGCTCGCGCTGGGCCGTCTCCAGTTCCGCCTTGAAACGGAGAGCGTCGAGTTCCCCGTAGGGCACGGGGGAGTGGCCGTCAGACTCCGAGGAGTCGTCCGGAAGGGGCTGATTAGCCGGCGCAAGAGATGGATTCCACTGAATCAGCCTGAAAAAGGGATGATCGTCAAAACAAAAAGAAGATCAAAGATGAATCAAAGAAGAGGAATCGACGATCATTGCCTCCTGCGCGCATTGGCGGCGCTGCCCCCTCCGCCTCATCGAGGCGCGGCGTCGGTTGAGGGCGGCGCACCATCTTGCTTCCTGGGATGTGCCTTTGTTTGGAAAGAAGAAGAGCTGAGATTGGCAAAGATTCAAGAGCTAAAGGTTTGGTGGAGAGCTAGGGGCACCTACGGTTTCATTTATAGGCCTGGCAAGACAGATCGTGGCTTCGAGTCGTGGCTCTGGATCGTGGCGCATATCCCAAGAAAATCAGAAGGTGGAAAGGTTTCCTTGACCAGACTGCCAATGGGTCGCTTGGAGTTCTAGGCTGAGTCGTATTCGGTTGTCGGCTCGAGTGAGAGGAGTCAAAGTGCCATTCGGGTGTTGGCATTTCTTTGCCGAATGGGTCGTTCAGCATTACATTTGAAGGTGCGCAGAAGAAAAAGGAAATAAAATTGCAAGAACAGATATTACAAGAGCGACCAATTCGGTTATACATCAATTGAAGCGTCTAAATGTTAAAGTATTTTGCAATCACACTACGGACATTTGATGTTGCTTGGTGGAAATTGTCCAACCGCTCCTGACAATCTTTCTGGGCGCTAGACAAGGTGGTAACCTCTGCATCGCATTGTTTCATCTTGGCCATAGCCGATTTTGCTTCCTCTTGGGTCTTCTCTATCAATCCAGGAAGCTCGGCTATTTGCTTGTTATCGGCCTCTATCTCAGCTGACAGGCTTCTCAGTTCCGCCTCCAGGGCAGCTTTCTTGGCAATTTTTAAATTACAAGAAGCTTGCAGATTGGCCAATGTATCTTTGTGGCTCTCGGTCTGAGATTGTGCCCCGTTCATGGCTTGTTCAGCACTGGCTCTCTTCTTTTCAATAGCCGGGCGGGAGCGCACCTTCCTCAAAGCTTGCCTTATGGGCACGTAGTGGATTTCCAGGCCACAGATAGATGCAAGAGAAGCACTGATGTCCTCAGGAAGTTCTTGGCTAATAGACTCGAGCATTTCTTCAAAGTGATCGAGATCTTTGAACTGATCTCGTGCATCTTTTTCCAGCCAGGCAAAGATCTCCTTGAGCTTTTCTAGCACTTCCTCTGACAGGGTTTGATGCATTTCTTCCATCGCCTTGGCAACTGGATTGTTCCCCATTGACAGACTTGATGATGATGGGGCCTGATCCTAAGAAAGCAGTATTGCCGAGTTAGGAGTGCTGAAAGTAAAGGTAGAAGAGTTAAGTGCAAATGAGTACCTCATGTCTGATTTCTTGAGCTGGGACAGGACTTTGTTCAGGAGCAGCCACAGGCGAAGGAGGTGTTCCAGGAAGAGCTGAAGCTTCTATGTGAGAAGGCGCTGATGCAGTTGCTGGCAGCTCAGGGGCTTCTGGCTGAAGAGGAGATGGGTTCACCTCTGCTGGGGTTGATGTCTCTGCATGACCAGTAGGTGATTGGGACCTTGGAGGACTTGATGGTTCTGGTTGGACTGGGACACACATCTTTGGAGAGTTTATTGCTTCTGTTTGAACAGAGGGTGATTGATTCCCTGATGAAGATGAGATTTCCACTGGGACAGGTAACTCAACCCTGGGTGGACTTGTTTGTTGAGACACTGGGACGTCCACAATTGTTCTTCCATTGTTTCTTCTGCAAGTACCAAATCAAGAATAAATGCCAGTGTTCATCCTCGAGAAAGAGGACAGTGCAGGTCATACCTATGGATGGGGCATTGGCAGGTTCTGGAACTGAAGATTGTTGGGCTCTGGGCTGAAAATGCACAAGATGTGATTTATCAGAAACAGAGTAATCTTGTGATCGAGAAACGAAAAGATTTTTACCTCAACAAGGACTTTCTTGACAGTTCTTCTCCTCTTGGCATTTGGGGGAGCTATTAGAGACAAACCTTGCCTCCTATCAGCAGCAAGGCTGGAAAGGCTTGGGTCTGTTGTGGCAAACCTAGCCATTAGCTGAGCCAGGGTTGGGGACCTGAATCCCAGTGCTGAGATCGGGCCTACGGCATTGTAGGCAATATTCCTGGCTCGAGGGGCAGGCACTGTGTTCTGTGGGTAAGAGAAGTAAGGTCAGAATCATGATTGAAAGAGGATATGTCTGATTCAATGGTTCATCGTATTACCTCTGAAGTTGGCTGAAAATCAGGCATCAACTCGCACGAACAATTGTACGAGCTCACCGAAGATATGATCATGGAATTCTTGCCACCGGGGAGTTGAAGGTGGAGTGAGCCATTGTTGTGGGTACAAAAGGCCAGGTGTAGACGGTGGGACTACACACATAACGGAAGACTGCGCTCATTGTGCATGAGTTCTTTGATTTCCTCTCTAGGCTTGAGGAATTCATGCGAGAAACGATCTTGGGGGCACACCGGCCACACCCAAGTTGCCGAGCCATTACGTTGGGCCGATAATATTCATAAGTGCTATAGGTCGGACCTTCCTCCATTGAATTCGGCGGAAAGATGCATGGGCGGATTATGATATTGAGGATCTCTTGGAATCTCCCATCTTTGCGTTCGGTTTCAAAAGAGAATTCACAGGGGAAAATCAAAGTGTCATTGTCCAGATAAGGGAGCCAAAGAGGGTTTTGGAAACCTTTGAAGAATAGCTCGAAAAGCTGGCTGATATCCTGCTGAATAAGAACAGTTGAAGCAGCTTCTCCATAAGTCTGGCACCCTCTGGTGGCTTGGGGTTCCCCTTCAGGGTGATTGGATGAAGGGAAGAGCCTGGTGTTCAAATCAACACCAACGATCTGATGCATATGTAGTTGCAGCCACATTTGAACAAACCACCAAGGACCGTTGACACATGCTATCCTCTGGCTGGTGTACATCTGGGTGATGGTTTTATGAAGCATATGATACACACTGCCTAGGAGGAATTTCCCAAGGGGGAGGCAGTTGCCACTGACCAGTTGAGAAGCCATCGCAATGTGATTCAGGGTAGGCTCATTGGCTTTACCGCAGAAGATGAACCTGCATAGCCACATATTCAGAAACGCCCTGTATTCAATTTCACCAAGGGGGCCGTCTTTCATGTGGTTCAAGATATAGTTCTTGTATCCGCTCCCTGGTTTCACCCCTGTTTGTCGTGAAGAACTTCTGAAATCCCAGGGCTGAACGGATCCTGTAATGTCAAGGCCGGTGATCATATACACATCGACCAAAGTTGGAGACATCGGGCCGTGGCCAAAGAGGAAGGCGTTAACGCCGTTTGACCAAAAATGGCAAGCTGCTATCAAGAGGTCTTCATTCTTGGGGGTCTTGGCCAAAGATAACTCCAGGCACTGAGCAATGCGAAGGGTATCCCAGTTCTTGGTCTTGACACTCTTGTCTGCAAGAATCCTCTGGTACCAATTTTTCCAGCCTGCGATTGGAGGCAAGGGTCAGTTCTTGAAAGCATCCTGCCACCGAGGAGGTGGGGACAGAGCCGCTTTGAAAGGGATCCTTTGAGATTCAGCCGCGATGAAATCTCGAGGATCAGAGTTTCCCACAGGACCAAGGTAGTAAGATCTTGAATTGGCCTCGGTACGAATCAAGAGCTTAGTGGAAGGCTCCTGAAGAAAAGCGGAAAAGAAATCTCAGGTAAAATTGAAAACCTAAATGCCGAATGAAGCTTACGGGAGGGGAATTTACCTGAGCAGCTTGGTTTTGAGCCGCCATTGGGGATTTGAGCTTAGAACAAGGGGATCTAGGGTTTGGATCTAGATGAGGATTCCGGCGGATTGCAAAGAGAGAGAACAGGTGTTGACAGATTCGATTTGTAAATGTTTGTGGCTGGAGTCAATTGCGGAACAAAATCACTTTTATCCCGCAATTGAAGGGGCATGTGTTAACACCAAAATTTGGTAAGGAGTCTGACTTGTGGGTCCGGCTCGATGAGGAGTCCGTCCGGTGGAAGGAAGGATTTTCTCAGATGTATTCGGCAGAAAGGTCCGCGGTCGGCTATCTGCTTCCGTTCGGCAAGGGAACAGTTGAAGCTGATTTTGCGGGATTGGATGGTGACGTGGCTCAAGCAGGAAGGACGAATGGATGGATAAGCGATCAAGCTTAGAGATAAGTTAGGCAACAAATCTATTCGAGGTTGTACTTGGCAGGGTATAAATATGAGCCCTGAATGTATGTAAAGAACACAATCATTCTTCAATACAAACCGGCCTTACGCCAAACCCTAGAGTCCATTTGTCGTGTCGTCGAGTTCTTCGAGAGGGTACATCGATCCGTCGACCTCCGTGAGTACCGGCAACCTTGTATCATGTCTAGTATCATGCGGTGGATTTAGATCTGATGCAAGTAGTCTTGTTACCATGCTTCGTGTCATGCGGTAGATTCAAGCTTGGTTCAAGAGGGTTTCTTGTTAGGTCATGAGCCATGCGGTAGGCTAAGATCTAGCTCGAAGCTAGTTATCGGCTATATTGGATTTTGGCAAGATCCAATAGATTCATTAAGTTACCCCGTGTTGCTTTGAGTTTTTACTTCATGTTTAAATTCATGTAACATCTTTTGCCCAATCTAGATGGGTTTGGATCGGCTTTATCCCTTTTGTGATCCTTATGCGAATAGAATTCGTGCTTTAACACGTGGATCTTGTGCTTTCCGATAGCCGAAACCGAATCGATCTAGGTTGTTACGTGTTGCGGGTTCAAGCTTGCCAACGTTGGTATAAGTCTTGAAAGAACTGAGTATCATGCGGTAGATGCAGGTTTTTGGGTTGCTTTGGAACTAGTCATCCGGTGGATTAGATTTCAAACCAATCTGATAGATTTATTCGCTTGGTAATGTTCGTTCCTTCTTCATGGACCCCGAATCGTTTGTTCGTACCGTATTCGGTTATGTTTCTTCACGAGTAGAACACGTGCGTAATTCATGCTTTGATAATGTATGCTTTTAGCTTTCCATATTTAGATGTATCATGCAGTGGATAGATCTATTTGTGGAAAGTGGTACGATTTTCATGCAAGTTGTATCATGCGGTGGATAGATTTGTTTGACATCGTACCCGAAGGGTTTTAAAGTATCTAGACATGCGGTAGACTAGTGCTTTGGATCTATGCATGCTTGTTTATTACATGTTTATGCTTGCGCTTTACTTTATTTATTTATTTAATGTTAATCATCATGGGGATCGGTCATGGCTTCGTGCATGTGCATCTTTGCTCTAAACAAAGACCGATCGCCGTCATGCTTACGTCATCCATTCGGCTATGTTTCTTTTCCTTTTACAAGCTCCCGAATGGTTTCAGTTTATTGGCAAATAGCTTTCTATAGCTATGTGTCATCCCATCTGGCTTTGTAGCCGTAAATATGGAACTGTCTGGTACCACCCGGCAAGTTCCAAGCTTTGGTATCTAACTACATTGTCTTTTGTTAATTTTCAAGAAAAATTGACTAGCACGTCTTGTGATTCTTTGCACGTGTGAAGCCAGCTTGTTCGGCTTGCTGTGTGTTTGGCGCTAAGTGCACATTTTGCGTCAACACCGGGCACAGGTGCCGGGTCACCTGCCCAATAGCCTCACTAGGCCGACACCGGTCAGACTGGTGCCTGTCACCGGTCAGACCGGTGACCTCCAGTGCACACTTATTTGGTGATTTTTCCCTTCTTGTCCCTTGAATGTTTGAATACGTTACTAATTCAAGTCCTGCAACATAGACAAGGCAATGCTCTACTAGAGAGCCATTAAACACATCGAATGGCATGAGAGAGTAAATTTTCATAAAATAGTCAAAGTCACTACCTCATGTTTCACTCATACAAGATAAGTGTCACATGAGTGTTCAAGAAGAACTAAGAGTGACTTAGACTCAATTAAAGAGCACTAGTTACTGACTTGTCTTTGATTTCAAGATTTATATGAATTTGCCCTTCACATGGCCAATTGATCAAACGTGATTTCCAAACCTTCTAACCATGTGTTCAATGCATCTCTTCCAGCCTGCAAGCTCAGCAAGCATTTCTTGGTACCCAACACTTGTTGGGTCCTATGGGGTTGGCCACAAGGTGCTTAGGAACCCAAATGGCTCTCATGCTACATTGAGGTGAACTAATCTCCCTCATAGCACAGGTTCCATTCTTATCATTCCTAAGCTTATGGAAATCACAATGGACTAGATTTGATTTAGGTATGTTACCATTTGGACAATCTTTGCCCATGTGACCCTTTTGACGACATTCATAGCAAATGCGTCTTTTGTTCTAGTTGGTCACAACATTCCTTGTAATTTCTTGTCCATGCTTCTATTGATCCTTATTTTTGTTGACGAGGTCTTTTTTGCCTTGTTTGCTTGAGGTGGGGCTACCCTGGCCAGCACCGGTCTGACCGGTGGCACGCATCGGCCTGACCGGTCATGGTCAGTGCCATTGCCCATCTTCGCACTTGGGCATGAGTCAGCAAAGTGACCCTTCTCTCTGCACTTGTAGCACACTCTCCACTTGTTGGAGCTTCTGGACTTCTTGGAGAGTGATTCTTATGCCTTGTGCTTGGTTGGGCGATATTGGGACTTGACATTCCCAAACTTGCTCTTTTCTTGAATCTTGTTCTTGTGGGTCATTGTATGTTGTTGAGGGGTTGAGCTAGTGACGGTTGATCCCTTCTCAAGCTTCTTCACCATGTCTTCACGGTTATCTTGAGAAGGTTGCACTTTGCTCTTCTCCTTCAACACATACAAGTCCTTTTGAAGCTTTTCAACCTCTTACATGAGTTCATCATTTTTTTAGCAATAAGGTCATCACAAGATTCTACAAGTACATGCTCAATGCTAGATTGGCTTGCTTGAGACAAACAATCATTAGCACAAGATAAATTAATTTGAACTTGTGAGCATGTGCATGTGTGAGATAAAGGTTGCATATATTTTATCGATAAAAGCACAACCTCAAGGGCTATCTCTAGTGTTGCATAAGAATCAACAAGCTTCTTATCGGAACACTCAAGTCCCTTGTGATCAGTTTGTAGAGCCATATGCTCACTAGTGAGTTTCGCTAGTTGGGCTTCTAGCTCATCATTGGCTTCTTCTTCTACTTTAGCTCTATATGAAAAAAGATTTGATATCATGATCATATTTGTAAGCTAATGATTCATACTTACAAACCAAGGATGCGAGCTCGGTTTTGAGAAGTTCAAGTTCTCTTGCCGGAGAGCATAACGCTTCAATCTTCTGGCTCTTCGCTCCTGTTGACATTTCTTAATGCAACTTCCAAAGAATAGATCTAGAAACCATTCTAAGCAATGGCGCAAGAAATGTTGGTTGGTATATAATCCTACAGAAATATTATGGTAGATAATCCGCAAGCGCAGAGATACAGGTGAGCATTTCACCCAGGGTGATGGGTTTTAAAATATTGTATCCACAGGGAAGATGGATGTATGTAACAATAGACATAGGGATGGCAGTAGATTACTTTATGTACTTTGATGGAATGGCACATACTTTAACAGTGGTAAGCCAAATGATAAAGTAATGATAAATCAGACAGGCAGAGGCACATGTGGAGGATAGAACATACTATTCCTAGTCTAGATTAGAATTGGATTTACTTAATAGACATAATTCTATATAGCATACAAAGACTGAGTTTGTTGAGGACCGGAGCGTCCGAGGACCGTGTAGAGAACATGGCCCCATATGCCATTAGTTCGAGTTTGATTTTGGTGATTCATGACAATATGATCAATGGGACTAACCATATTGTTTAGCATGTCTTTATAGACATTTCTAGGTCTCAAGGATGCCAAAATACCACATGCCAAATTGAGAAGATAGTTTATTTTTCAAGGGTCAAAAAACGAGAAAGAAAAGAAAAAGAAATGACACCATCGGATGAACCGAAGGTACCTAGATAGCAAATGTCGGTGCAATCATCGGACGAGTTGGTACGCTGGGTGAAAACGAAGGCACCGTCGGATGAACCGACGGTCCATTTTCTAGTAGCGTCGGACAAGTTGTAGAGAAGAAGAACAAAAGATAGTAGCGTCGGATGAACTGACGGTCCATTGGAAAGCCCGTCAGTCTATCCGATGACCAAGTTCAAACAAGACAGAGACGTGCCAAGACAAGCTCTTCAGCACCAGATGAACTGACGCCTTGGTCAAGGAGAAGCGCCGGTCTATCCGACGGTTACGAAGAAACCAACAAAGAATTTTTGGCGAGAAGTCCTTCAGCACCAGATGAACCGATGCACCGTCGGTGCACAGCGTAAGAGCAGTTTTGTCACAGAACTTCAACGGCTACGTGACGTGGGAGCGCACCAGATGAATCGATGCTCCTGAAAAGTAGGCGTCGATTCATCTGACAGTCAACTTTTCAGTGAGTCGTTAGCCAACGGCTAGCTGAGTGCCTTGGGCTATTTATACCCCCTCCACTCACCCATTTTAAGCTGCTGGATCGTGTGGAAGTGCACAGGAGTTCAAGACACCTAGAAGATCATATCCAATCCATCCAAGTGCTTAATTGCTCATCCTTAGACTTGCATATGCTTAGTGTATGTGCTTAGTGCTAGGCTTAGCTTAGAGCTGAGTGAGTGCAAGGTTGTGTACCCTGTGAGGTGATTCTTGAGTGAATCAAGGTGTACAAGGTTCTTTGGAAGCCTTGGGGCCTAATTGGCTCATCGGCAATTGTCTTCGACCCTCCGGCTTGGTGTGGAGTGGCGAGGACACTTTGTGCGGGGGACATGGAGAACCCTTCCTTGGTGGAGAAGCTCCTTAGTGGAGGCGACATCAAGGTGACCAAGGGAGCTTGGCAAGTGCCAAGTGGCTAGCCTTTGTGGCGAGTCAAGTGGTGCTCTTGGGAGAGACTTGGTGACCAGGAAGCAATACTCTTGTGTGAGTGCTTCAACAACGTGGACTAGGAGTGGCTTAGTGCCTACCGATACCACGAGATAAATCGCGTATCAAGAGTTTGCTTCCTCTCATCCTCTTTATGTTTCCGCATTTACTCTATTGCAATCTTTGCTTGCCTTTACTTTCCTAGAGTAGTATCATGCTAGGATTGACTATAGGTTGCAAACCCTGTTTTGGGATGGGAGTTTCACACTAGAACAACCCTAGTTGCACATCTAGATAGTGTGTTCTAGTTTATCTTTGTGTAAAAATAATGAAGCATAGGTTAAGGTTTTTAGATTGCCTAATTTACCCCCTCCCCCTCTTAGGCTACGAGCATCCGATTCCTTACAGCCGGTGGATGGTCGCTCCTGGCTGTGATGAGTGATTGACAACGTGGTGTGGACTGACTCTTGGCTGAGTATTGCAGATGCAGGTTGCGGCTTGATTTGCGTTGGTGCAGGTGAAGAGTGGGCGTGAAAGGTCTATGCCTTGCGGGCCTCCGAGGAGTGGAGAGACAAGTAGGCCTAACTCGAGGGGCCTGGTGGCCAGCAGGGTCAAGTGCGGGCCGCATGGTGGCAAGAAAAGCAAGAGGAAGTCGTCGATCGAAGCCGGTGCAGGGTAGCGGCTCACAACCGGAGTCTGCACGTGGGGTTTGCGGCGGTTCACCACAAAACCGTCGAGTTACTTGGTTGAGCCACAAAACCAAGACCGAAGGCTCGGCGGGCAGAGACGGGATCTGGGCGCGTCGAGAAGCTTCGATGCCAGCAGACGCGTGGCGGGATCACAGGGCTTGCGTCGGGAGGACGCAGTCTTCGGCGATGACGTGGCGGTGTGATGAAGAGGAGTGCTACATGACCTATTTACCCCTGAGGGGTTTGTATCACAACTTAAGTGCTAGGGGTAGCGTGGTCATTTGCCTGGCCTGAGAGGGACTCATATATATTAGCTCTAAGGTTTTCAGGGAAACCATCCATCCGAACTTCTTCTCATTTTTCCTTGCTCTATAGGGTTAGATTTTTCCTCCGTTTGTAAAGAATCTGACCTCCGAGTGAATGGAAGATTTCATGGTTGCGTCGATTTTCCGGTTGTAGCCCGTTGGATTTTCGTGTTTTTTTCAAGCTATTTTCGTCGTTTTTTCATGCGCGGCTTGTTCCTTCGATTCTGAGGTATTTGGGTTCGGATTTGTTGGTGGGAATCATGGATAGTTGCCTCGTGCATCTTTGTGCTTGATCTTGATCCCCCAAACTCCGAATTCAGCCTCCGATTGAAGGATTTCGGTTGGAAACCTAGCTTTGTTCTTGTGCTGGGTAGAATATCGATTCCTCTCATTCATTGGGTTTGAGGTTACAAATTCGTAGGCATAGCATCTCCTAAAGGCCCTTCACCTTCACCTATGATTTGGTAGCAATCCTTTGGTTGATTCGGGAGATCGGGTAGTAAGAAGGTGGTGTTGACCTTTAAGAGGTCGAGTTCGAGCTGCTGTCTGCGCACCACACGGACGGTCCACGCGCCCCCGGCAGACAGTCCGCGAGGAGGCCTTTAGCTAGCAGTTCGTCGTGTTCTTCGTGAGTTCTTGCGTGCCTTTCGTTCGATCCATTTTGTCGGTGGATTTTTGTTGCACGAAGTTCACAGACGGTCCGTACTAGAGTGCCGGACGGTCCGTGACGGGGCAGACGGTCCGCGGGCCCATCGCAGACGGTTCATTATTGAGGGTGCAGTACAGGAGGTTCGACGACTATTTTCGGACAGTCTGCCGCAGCCCCGCGGACAATCTGCTTAGGCCTCGCGGACAGTCCGCTAGGTGCTTGCGGACGGTCCGCCTGGTGCAGTGCAGAGTTGCTAAGTCCTTTGCTCCTTGAGTTTCTCTTTCACTTTGAGATTGTTTGGGGTTTGTTCCTAGGGTTGGTAGGTCCGTTGTGACTATGTGACCTTGGCAAACTCGTGTGGGAATCCTTGGTTGTGAATTTGGGATATAGGCCGAGTTTTCTCCTTGGAGGAGAATTTTTATTGGCTCCCATTCACTCCTCCCTCTCTCTGGTCGCCTAATCGGTCCTTCATTTGTTCATCTATTTTAATGTAGCATATCATCACATATAGCATAGTCATGGATAAATGTGAACACCTCGAATATTACCCAAGAAGATCAAGGACGAAACTTGACCCCCCAAGAACCATTGTTCGACTAGTCTTATACTTGGGGGGTGGACTGCAAAAGACTCAATAGTCCTGTCACGCCCACGATCTACCACACGACTCGGAGTATAAGGTGAATCTGCAAGTAAATTATATCTAAGCACCATGCTTACATACTTTCTACTACCTAGCATATGCGCATAAAATACTAGGAGCTCTACGAATAAGTGCGTAGACTTATCATTGATCCTGACTATATCAAATATACTACTAGAATAAAGTAAGAACTTAGAAATTGCACACATAACATTGAAAAAGCATAAAGTCATTGAGAAACAATATAAGAACTGAATCTTGATAACTTACAGATCTGAACTGGAGCAAAACTCAACTCTACTCGAATCTGACTCTCTATCTAGAACTAGGCTCTTGATCTAGAAATTAGATCTTGAATTATGAAGTAGCTATCCTATCTCTGATGTATCCTCTTCTTCTCTTGTCTTGTCCTGATGATGATGATCTTCTGAGAGATGCATACCATTCCCAGGGGGTCTGGGGTTGCTTATATAGTCCTGAGGGATAATCCGTCGCCGTAGGATCAAACCGACCTAAACAAGTGGTTTAGATTAACCCTAAGAGGCGGTGGAGGAACCTTCCCGAAGCAGGGCCTGATTGGGGCCAGGTGGGGCCCAATCGGCCCGCTCACTGGGCCGGTCAGCCTGGGCTGGGCTCCGCCTTTGTGTGTGGGCCTCTTGTCCCTTCTAGATGCATAAATTCATTCTTTTCGCATTTTCCTAAGTAGTCCCTGAAAATATATAATTCACCAAAACTCGTGGAATTCATTAGTCCAAGGCCCTATACTACTGTTCATTTATCTTTTTGGTCCTTTTTCATGTATTGTTGATGCATAAAAATAAGAGTTACTGAGCATGAACAACTCCCCCAAGCTTACCTCTTGCTAGTCTCTTAGCAAGACTCTGTACCACAAAAAGTTCTTTTCCAAGGTAGGATGAAAAAGTCAGAGTTTTAGAACCTGCTTATATCCGCTTGAGAACATGGGGCTTTTATCTGGACTTGGGTCTTGAGCAGTTGAAAGATATAACAATTAAGTCAAGCACCATGTCTCAAGTTCTTGGTTTCACTAAAATTCTGGAGTTTTGCAAAAGATGTTCAAGTTAAAGCTCAGAGTACTCCTGTATGACAACTCGATATGATAAAACTTAAAAACTCTCAACTTTAGCCTGCCTTTGCTTCTTTCGTTCCTGGAATATATCTCTCTTTCTAGCAATAATCTTAAGAGAACCTTGGGTTACATGACATTAGGAGAGGTGGGCCCTACTCGCCCCAGACTTCTATCCATTTTTCTCTCTCCTTAGAGATGTGGGCTCTTCTCTCCCTCAGACTTGTGTCCATTATTCATCTCTAATTTATTCTTTTTAGGGAGGTAGGCCCTTCTCGCCTAGTAGAACTCTTGTCTATTTCTCTCCCTCTCTCATCCCACTTTTTCCTCTCCTTTTTTCCTTCTTTTTTATGTCATGCCCAAGTCTCTTTGAAAGCATAGAGAGATATAAAACTGGAACACGCTTTAGCAAATTTTCAACAAGGCTCTCTCTTCTCTTTTTATAACAAGACATAAAGTCTTGTGTCATACATGATACTCGTATAAATGAATTTTATGATTAAAAAGTGAATCTCCAGAATTTAGTGTAACTTTGAACGAGATAAACAGCAACTCAACTTAATCATGTCAATCAATCAATCACCTAGACTTAGATTGAGAAATTGCTCCCACAAGAATCTCAAACTCAAAGCGTGTTTCAAATTCTAAACAATTATATCTGTGTCTTGGGAGAACTTGAAGATGGTAAGCTAGGCATTAATGAAGAGCATTTGTTTATCATGTCCATTTAGCATACTTCTCTAGTTCTTTATTTATTTCAAACAAGGGAGATTATTATTATTATTATTATTATTATTATTATTATTATTATTATTATTATTATTATTATTATTATTTCAAACTTATCAAACAAAACAAAAAACTTAGAATATATAAATAGATAGTTGATACTTACCTTGGGGGCTTCTCTCCCAAGCTGCTTGATTCTATATCCCCTACTGGCGAAATCTCCTTGCCAGTAGTTCAGCGTTTGCGTCTGCGGTTTCTTGTATATCTTCTAATCGTTGTCCCACCTGGTCTATCCACTGTTGATGTTGGCGTAGCATGTTGGTGTGGATATCCTGAGTGCTCATTTGCATCCTCATGTTGTCATGGACACCTTGGCGGAACGTCGTAGTATGCTGATGGTCGAATCCTGAAAAAGAGTTATGGGCAGGTACAAAATTCGAAGATGATGCACAGAACCTGCCACTTCAAAACTCCTGTCCTCCGAGATTGCTTGGTCCTTGCGATGGTAAATCTCCTCCTTGGTATGCGCGACGAGGGTATGCTGGCACAAAGTTTTCATATGATCGATACACGGCGTCTTGGGGCAGTGGTCAGCTCCGATGTAGTTTGATGATGAGGCTCGAGCTGACGTTCGTGGAGGTTGCTACTGGACCAGTTGTGCCTGCTTATTGATCAGAAAAGATTGCACAGAATATATACCCATTCCCGGGTTAGGTAACAGGATTGCATTCTTATTATGGAAATAATGCAGTTTTTCTTGAATTCTTTTGACCCATCTTCCTTGGCGGAAGTAATCGTAGCTGATGATCTCACGAAGAGTATCAATGTTGATGATAGTGGCATATCCAAGGATGCCCAAATCATCGGCTATCCGAGTGATCAGAGAGGTGCAGCTTACGTCTCCAACTAGGTTAGGGAACGACAACTAGTGTTCTACTAGCATCTTAATAGGGGACACAACTTTTCTTTTCAGGGTGGCATAAATCAACTGCATGTCCCCTACTCTCACAGTGATATTGTCATTGCGTGGAAAAAGGACAAGGATTAGCCACTTGTGAAAGAAATGGAGAGTGGGATGCTGAATATCATTGGTGCGTGCCTTGTGTGCGTTCTCTTTCCCAGTAACTTTTGTCCATAGGTGTAGCCTTTCAAAATCTTCAAGAGATGAGTCTATGTCTACGGCACATCCTTCTGCGAACCCTATGGCATTACTCACCCTTCTCCAAGATAGAGTGTGCTCTTGACGGAACAACCGAAAGGTTACCCCATCGTTAGAGGATTTCAAAGTGCAAAGGAACTCCAAAGTGAGGAGATGATTACCCCTTTCAGAAGTGTTATAAAAAGAGGTCCACCCTAGCAGAGCAAAAATCTGGTTGAACTCAGAGTCCAAACCTATTTCTTGCATGAATTCTTCTCTAAACATGGGTGTAAGGACAAAAGTTCAGTTTCTCATATCTTTCCTTCTCTTCTCCTCTCCTAATGTGCAAATGCATATCGACGGTTAGGATCTTTCCTTGTGATTGTGATGCCGACGGAGAGGGGTTAGAGACCGGTGAGAGAGTCTACACTCATCGACCATCGGGAGCTAGCTCTGGAGCTAGTGCGTCTAAGGATCCTCCCAAGCATGGTGTCTAAGGCTTTCAAGGGTGTACGAGAAAAGTTTAGAGCTAAACCAACCTTGGATTTCTTCTCCACTCTCTTCCTAAGCTTCCTTTCTCTTAAGGCAGCACTGCAAAGCTTGAAGGTGTGGTTTTCTAGGTTGTTGGGTGTGTGCAAAACTGGGCAGGAGGTGGCTGCTTAAATAGGGCCGAGGGGGTGGCCGGTCGGCCTGCTGGTGGGGCCGATCGGTCCCACCTGCCCTCCACTCGGGTGCCCTCTCCTCCATCCATTTCTTGTTGTCTTCCAACGCTAGAATAAATGCCTTGTGAGTGGGAAAAAGAGGTGCTGGTGGATGAAGTGATAAGATAAGGTAGGTAAAGATTTGATGTGTATTCCTATGACATGTGGGTCCCAAGCGTAAGGGTAAAAGAAAACAGCAAAAATATAGCAGTAAAAAATATTATGCCACCACGAAAAATCATTATACCGGTTTTGACACACCATAAAATTATTTACCACGGGGCGTGAAAAGTTTTTACTATAGTAAATATGAAATTCAGAAATATATTTTTGTGTTTTTACCAGTTACCTTTGGTGAGGGTTCGGGACTCCCAAGTCTTCTAATATTTAGGTACATCCTCCATCTTTGGAGATAATGGTCCTTCTGACGATGTCTTTTCTTGATCGATCATGTTCGCGTTGATGTTGACCTTTGGTTTGGGTTTGAAGGCAAACTTCTCCTTCTTTCCATTGAGCTCAAATGTGAGCTCCCCTCTGCCTACATTGATGCATGCACTGGCGGTGCTCAGGAATAGTCGCCTTAGAATCAGTGAAACCCTGGAGTCTGGGTGCATATCCAATACCACGAAGTCAAATGGCACTAAGAACTCTCGGACTTTCACTGGCACATTCTCGGTGATTCCTGATGGGTAGCGAACTAATTGATCTGCCAATTGGAGACACATTGTTTTAGTTTTTGTTTTGATTTTCTTTTGCATCTCTTAACTTTGATCATCCTCAAAGAGAAAAAAATCAATCTAATCTAGTTTTTGATTAAGCCTATTTTTTTGTTAGATTTTTGTTTTTGCTAACCCTAACCGGAGATGGTTGGCTACCTCTCCAAGAAACCCAAACTTTCTTTTGTGGATGATCCAGGAAAATCTTACAGACAAAGGAGATGTGCAACACAAGCTAAAGGGTTGGAAACCCTAGATCCAAAAGCCAAAATCGAAGGACCGTTGAAATCTCCAAGGGAATCACCACCTCCAAGTCCAAAGGAAGATCGACCTCAACCGCCACCCATGGGAGAACAACCACAACTGGAGCGCAAGATTGAGCTATGCACCCCGGACGTTGTTGATCTACCTATCGTAAACCTTCAAGACGCCGGAAGGCCGTTCAAGATCAAGGTCTCAACTACCCGCATGGTGCAACACTCGCCTTTCACCGGTAAAGAGGATCCGAACCTTCACCTCCAAGCATTTGTTCAACTATGTCAAATTTTCGATGAGGATGGGGTGACTCAAGATCAAGTGAGGGCAAGGCTTTTTCCGTTCTCACTACTTGGAAAAGCTCTGCGTTGGTTCCACACTCTACCGGCGGAGTCAAAACAAGATTGGGAAGCGTTGATGAGGAACTTTATGAAGGAATTTTATGTACCTACCAAGACTCAGAGTTTGCGCAACAAGATTGATACGTTTGTTCAATTTCCCATGGAGACGATTGTGGAAGCTTTGGAGCGTTTCAATGAATACATGCGAGCCGAATTCCTTGAGTGGCATATCGATTTACTTAAGAGGAGGATGGAGAAGATGGACATAGAAAGAGAAGCTCAAGACCTAAAGGCTGTTGAGGCAAGATCCACATGCAAGAAGTGTGAGGAGTATGTCCATGTCCAAGGTAAACCCCGATTTAATGCAAGTTCGTCGATTTAAGATTTGGTTCCTCTTTGTACACAATTGAAGGACTTCATGGTCGAGCAAGCTAAGATCAACAAGGACGCCGTCACTAAGTCCGAGGTTATGAAGAAAATATTGGAGAATTTAGATGGCAAGTTGACGGAGGTCGGAAGCTCTATACGTGAAGTGTTCATCATGATGAAGATGGTAGAGACACAAGTGGGACAACTTGTCGGGCACCCGATGGGTAACAAAGGAGAATTTCGACCCCAAGGCCCTGAGATGGCGAAGGCTAATCAAACTCATTCGGGAGAGACGGAGGATCACACTAAGAAGACCACAAAGATCACGACCGAAGGACCGGAGTATGAGATGCCGAGCCACTATATGAAGGAAATTGTTGCATCCGTCAAGACCAAAGGACAAAACCAGCCTGTGAAGACCAAAAATATGAGTAAGCCGAAGAATAAGCCCGTGCCCAAGACGGTGTAGAAGTGGGTGCCCAAGATTGCAACGCCCGCAAAGAGTGTTGATCCGAAGTAATCAAGAGAAGAAGTCTAGCCATGGACTATAAACGAAGCGCTAGGCGGGAGGCAACCCGTTTCGTTGAGTCAAGAATAAGCTACCGGGAGGACAACCTGATTCAAGATTTTTCGAGTCTTTTCAAGTAAGTTAGTTTCAAATTTTGCTATGCAAGACATTAGACTTAGAATGGTTGAATAATATTAGAGACATAATTCTTGGCTGAATATTTTGTTTGGATCATAAACCCTTTACATGTACCATCCTGTGTGTTGTTTGCTACTTTTCGAGAAACCACAACTAAATAAATTCAGAACCTAACTCAACCTTTCATCCTCTTTATGATGTTGTGGTTGACTTGCTTTACATGCTAAAAACACACAATTAGATCCACGTCTTGTATCTAGATGTTATTTAAATTTGAGCACGTGGTAGGACTCGCGTGAACCTAGAAACTTAACTTTTGGTTGGTTTAAAAATCTATATCCTTGGTTTCTCTAACATTGGATTTTTTCTAAGCCTCATTTAATCTTATTTCATTCAAAATCTCTCTCATTTAGCCAAAATTAGAACCTAAACCTATGCCCCCATGATCAAGCTGGGAAGAGTTTGCTCTCAACAAATGAAGGCAAACAATACCGGTGAGACCGATATAAATGTAGTCAGAAAATATTTTCGACTTACATCTTGTTTTTAATGCTTTAAAAACTTTTCTAAATTTATGCTTGAGCTCTCCCATAGCTCTGAATTTATTTTTAATTTTCGAAATTAGAGGAGTGCTTAGCATTGAAACATGCTTAGAGGGAAGCAATTTGATCAAATTAACCATGCATGCACCATGATGCATCACGGGGTCACGAAGCAACAGAGCAAGCATGAGTGCACTGGTAAGCCGCTCATCCAGCTCTTCGAGGAGGCACTCGGTTTCGGAGTCTCCTCGGAGTATGGAGGAGGACACGACACCACCGAGGAAGAACCACACTCTTCTCCTCGGTGGCATGAGGCCACACGAAGCTTGTTTATGAGGTTCACAAAACCTCAAGGACGTATGGAGGAGCCGCCGTCCGACCTCGCCACTCGACACGATCATCCGCTCCACCTCCATACACTCCACGGTATTTCGTATGGGTTTATCATCATGACGGAGGAGGGGGAGAAGAAGCTCGCTCGCCTTGAGAAGAGGCTTGTAGAGAACGTCGATTTTGACAACCAAGCTCTCCACATATTGGGTTTTCATACGGATATTTTCTACATGTTGGGACACCGAGGTTGGGTGCAATTCCCCAACAGAGTGTCGAGTCTCTCATTCCGTTTGGAGGGAGTTGAACAAGTGGGTCCCTATGAGTATATTAGGGAATTACTTGGTTTTCAAAAGGGAGCCCCAGAACAAGTGGATGTGCATGGAGACATATTGGAAGGATTTTGGAGTATGATCGCGGGAGAAGCTCACCGGTAAAGAAAGTATCCGGAACCCCATCATCAAAGTGTTTCACTCATGGATGTGCAAAAGGATTTTGGGGAGGGTGAGAGAGACAAAGATAACCAACACGGAGTTGAATTGGCTTTACTCGGCTTTGATTGCTAGGTAGCCAATCGACCCCACTCACATTATGATCAACCGGTGGTGTTGTACACCGGGTTTGGGAGATATTGGTTCGGGGTGTTACCTCTCCATGTTGGCTATCTCTTTGAGACCAGGTATTACAAGGAACCCGAAGCATCTCCTAGCCGGGACCTCCCTAAGATTTGATTATATGAAGAAAGGCAAATATATAAGTGGAGATGAGAGAGGAGGCTTTAAAGTGGCCATAATAAATTTGCCCCTATTGGATCAAAGATTAAGACTTTTTCTTGAGGGGAAAGAAGATTGGTTAGAGGAAGGACTTCTTGTGTCGGTGAAGAAAAACAAAAGAGGAAGGATTATAGGAGAAGCTTCTTCCACAGACCAAAAAGGAGGTGCGCAACAAAATTATGTGCCACCATTTGGAGGAATTCCAACGCCGCCGAGTTACTATGGTGGTGTACCAATGCAAGCATGGGGGAGTGGTGTAGCCATGCCCCCACCAAATTTTGTGGTGCCCAACGTAGCCTTTGCGGAGACATATGCACATCTTCCTCAACCACAACATAGTGTGGCCATCATTTGAGGATACACTGTGAGAAACATGCAACTTATTGCAGCCATCCAAACCAATGCAAACCAAATGGGTGAAGGAAATGCAAACATCGCATATGAGCTTGGACGCCTTCATTTAGCACCGCCGGGACAATCCATAGGAGGACCGGTGCAATCCTATTATGAGCAAGGGTACAATAACCAAGACTATCAATATCAACCATCGGCGGAAGATTATAGAGAGGAGGAGCTTTAGTTATTTTTCCTTTTCCCCTTTTCTTTAATTTTCAGCTTCTATGCGCCTATGTATGCGTAGTGTTTTCAGTTTTTATTTAAATTTTTAGTATGTGTGTTAGTTTTTATTTTCATCATGAATAAAGTCATCACCTAGTTTTTACCTTTGGTAAAGTTACAAAGTTTGTGCCATGATGATATATGATTATAATTGCCGCTTTGCTTATCTTTGTAATTGTTTATGCATGATTAATCTAATGCTCTCTTAAAATACAAATCAGAAATTATCTAAATGCTAGCTTAATCTTTAGAGGAGGTTATGATAAAAATAAAGGCCCATAGTGTTTTATGTACTCTCAAGTTTTAGATGGATTAAAGATGATTTATTTTTGTTCTTAAAAGTAATGCTAACCTTTTCATAAATACCACTTGCATGTTGCTCTACCTACCCAGAGCCATATAAATATTTGAGTGCAAAAAAACATAGTTTAAAAGGTTTATTTTTGGGTGAGTTATTTCAAGCCTTGATTTCTCTTGCCCGAGACTAAGAAGCTGGTCATTCCGTTTTTGTGTATCTATCTTTTTGCTAGCCTTTTTATTCGTGCATTGTGTATCCACACATCGGAGATTTCACAAACCTCACCGGATATCCACCCTTAAAACCAAATATCATCTTTTGTGTTTATCTCCTTGACCACAATCTATCATTGAGTATGGATCATCATTTCAAGGAAGATCACAAGATGGTGCCAACGTTGACGGTGAAAATCCGTCAACCTAGCCATGAGTTTACCTTCGGTGTTGGCATAAGTTTTATACCTTATCCATTGGTACTAACCCCCGTGGTATAACAAGTTCACTTGTGCATGTCGGTTTTGGAGTTTAGTGTTTATGCAGGGTTTTAGCGTTGAAAGCAAGACTTCCGGGATAAGTTCATCAAGCACCGTGTGACAAGACATTGAAGCCCCATACAAGTCATGCAATGAAGCAAACTTTACTCCAAGAAACCAGGGACCTAACTCGAGAAGATGACAAACTCCGAGAACCTAACCAAAAAGTGCCGAATCTTGCGGGACAAGGAGCTACGTCCAACTCGGAGAGAAACTGACGACAAGGGCCTACATGCAGAAGGGGGAAGGATCTAGAAGACTCGGGAACCGACACCACGCGAAGGAAGCCGGGAACTGGGCCTGGATGGGCCCAGGCCGGTCGGCCCAACCCAGTCCAGGGCCCATTTGCCCCTCCTTTGACCTAGCCGCCATTCGGGCTATTTATAGCCCCGGGGTCGAGAGCCACGGAGGAATCAATTCGTCATCGGCCGCCGAGGAGTAGAGAAGGGAGGGACACCATCCCGGAGAGGAGAGGGTCGAGCTAGTTGACTAGGGTCTCCCTAGCCGACGTGGGAACCTTGCAAGGAAGACCACGTCGGAGTTCTCGGAGCTAGAAGCAAGATCAAGGTAGGATCCCGGTGGTGATCTTGTTTATGTATCATTGTATTAGTTGAATTATCAAGTTGAATCGATTTCTAGCGATCAAGCGTTTCTTCGATGATTTCGTTTTTTTGATCGGCTTTGCTTATTCTAGATCTATTCTCGAGATAGATCACATAGGGTGTTCTTGTAGCCACGGTGGCTAGAGGTACACGCCGGATCTTCCAAAAGAACTCGACTTGTCCTTGGACTCGCCCTAGACTACCCGCATAAATAGGAATACGTTGTGACAGAACGGGGGTTCCGAAAGGTGGGCGTTTTTGGAGTCGGACGGGAAACCACAATTTAAAGAGGCTTCTAATAAGATTCGATTTGCTACTTATTCTCTTGCTTGGAACTTCAACAAAAGGCTTAACCCGATCTCTCTAGATCGGTTTATCTACCCTATCTATCTTTGTTACCTCTGGTCTTTAGTAGATTACATTAGTTTTGTGTTCTTTATCTAGATGCATTAGGGTTTCTCTTTACCGAAGATTGAAGTTACTTAGCTTTACTAGATCATCTTTTGCGTCACACATTTGTTCCACGGATTCGATACCTTGGGTTCACCACTGGAGGGAAGAAGGGTCCCTTGACTACGACAGGAGACTTGTCCGCTTGCAAGTCTAAACGAACTTTGATACAACTATTAACTGTCAACAAGCCCCTTTTTCTGGCGCTGTTGCCGGGGAACAAGTGATCAAGATTTGATCTTTTATTGTTTTTTTGTGATTTTTAGTTTTCTTTTAGCTTTTCTTTTTGCATATACTAAACTTTGATCATCCTCAAAATAAATCTAATCTAGTTTGTCTAACCCTAGTTTTCATAGATTTGTTTTTACTTTCTGGTTTTTGCATATTTTGTTTATTGCTAACCCTAACAGGAGATGGACGGCTACCTCTCCAACAAACCTGATAATTTTGTGGATGATCCAGAAAAACTTTACAGGCTAAGGAGACGCGAAGCACATCAAGCTAAAAAGTTGGATTTTGTAGATTCAAAGTCGGAAGACAAGGGATCGAAGGAATGTCCGAAGAATTCACCACCTCAAAGTCCTCGGGAGAATCGACTTCCACCGATGGGTGACCAACCGCAAGAGTGCAAGATTGGGGAGCTATGCACCCCGAAAATCATCAACCTACCAATCTTGAATCTTGAGGAGATCGGAAGACCGTTCGAGATCAAGACCTCAACAATTCGCATGGTGCAACTTTCACCCTTCACCGGTAAAGAGGATCTGAACCTTCACCTCCAAGCATTCATTCAACTATGTCAGACTTTCAACATGGATGGGGTGACTCAAGATCAAATGAAGGCAAGCCTTTTTCCATTCTCGCTACTCGGGAAGGCTTTGCAATGGTTCCACTCTCAACTAGCGGAGACGGTGCAAAATTGGAACACATTGATGAAGGCTTTCATGAAGGAATACTACTCACCGGGTAAAACTCAAAGCTTGCGTAATAAGATTGCCACCTTTGTTCAATATCCTACGGAAACTATCTCGGAGGCATTCGAGCGCTTCAATGTGTACACTCAGGCGGTTCCACATCACAAGTTCCCGAAGGAAGACCTTGTGCAAAAGTTCTATCAAGGACTCACCATAGCGTCAAGGACGATAATCGATGCATCAGCGTTAGGATCTATCATCGAGCTTACACCGATGGAAGCTTTCACTCTATTCAAGAAGGTCGCGAATAATGACACATGGGCGTCATCCGGACGCCTACATCCGGTTCAACCCACGAGAAACGTCAAAGGAGTCTTGCAAGTGGAGAAGGAGAACATACTTGAAGGCAAGATTGATTCACTCATGAGGAGGTTGGAGAAGATGGAGATGGAAAAGAAAGAGGCTCAAGACTTGAAGGCCGCCGAAGCAAGATCCACATGCGAAGAATGCGGAGAATATGGCCATGTCCACAAAGATTGTCCGGAGGAAGCCAAATTGCTCGACTACATGAGGAAGGGAGAATTGCCGAACTTCCGCTACGGGCAAGGTAGACCTCAATTTAATGCAAGCTCATCCATTCCGAATTCAGTTCTGCTTCGTATACAATTGAAGGAATTCATGGACGAGCAAGCCAAGATCAACAAGGACACCGTCACCAAGTTCAAGACCATAGATAAGGTGTTGGAGAACATCGATAGCAAAGTGACGGAGGTCGGGAGCTCCAACCATCAAGTGCTCAACATGATGAAGATGCTCGAGACGCAAGTGGGACAACTTGCCGGGCGCCTCACTAATGATGAAGGGAAGCTTCCGGGACAACCTAAAGGTCCCGAATCGGCGAAGGCCATTCAAACACGTTCGGGAAAGGAGACCGAAGATCCGGAATGTTCCGCGGGAGCAAGGAAGCCTAAACCATCCGCCGAGGTGGAAGGAATTGCTAAGGAGAAGGTTACGGGGATCGTAATCGAAGAGCCTGAGTTTGAGATGCCGGAAAAAGACACAAGGATACCACAACTCAAGACACGCTACTTCTGAGGTAAACTTGACAACCACTTTGAGAAGTTTGTGGAGGTTGTGCGTAGACTTAGCATCAACATGCCATTATTAGATGCCCTACAAGTACCTACATATTCTCGTTACTTTAAAGACATACTTGCAAATAAATATGAGATAACAACACTCGGGGTAGATCATGTCAAGATGTTCGAGGAGTGTAGTGCCGCTATTGCTAATGGGCTAGAGAAGCAAAAGGACCCCGAATGCCCTACAATCCCATGTTCCGTTGGTTCATTCAATTTCGAGAAGGCGTTGTGCGACCTTGGAGCAAGTGTGAGCGTCATGCCAAGAGATGTGTTCGAGAAGCTACGCCTACCGTTGGAGCTTACGGGTATGTGCTTGGAGTTGGGAGATAACTCCATTCGCTATCCCTTGGGCAGTGCCGAAGATGTACCCGTGAAGGTCGGACACCACTTCATCCCCGTTGTCTTCGTGATGCTCGAGATGGGAGAGAGGGAGAAGCCACCGCTCATCCTTTGGAGGCCTTTCCTCAAGACCGTGGGAGCTACTATTGACGTTGGCAAGGGGGATATCATGTTCGACATTAACAGAGAAAGGAGTTCCTTCAAGTTCCGACCACGACTCGAGGCATGCAATATGATTGAAGTTAAAGATGTTTCACCTCATCGTCGCGTTGTTAAGGAAGAACCAAGGAAGAAGGAAGGGCTGAAAAAGAAGAAAGAGCCGAAGAAGAAGGACGTGAAGAAAGTCAAGGAAGATGTTGCATCCGTCAAGACAAAGGAAGAAAAGACGCCTGTGAAGACCAAAAAAATGACTAAGCTGGAAGATAAGCCCGTGCCCAAGATGGTGCGGAAGTGGGTACCCAAGATTGCAACACCCGGAAAGAGCGTTGATCCGAAGTAATCAAGTGAGAAGTCTAGCTATGGACTATAAACGAAGCGATAGGCGTGAGGCAACCCGTTTCGTCAAGTCAAGAATAAGCTACCGGGAGGACAACCCGATTCCAGGTTTTTCCAGTCTTTTTATAATTCAGTTTTGAATTTTATTACGCAAAGACATTAGACTTAGAAGTGGTTGAACAATATTAGAGACACAATTCTTGGTTGAATATTTTGCTTGATCATAAACCCTTTACATGAACCCTCCTATGTGTGTGTTTTTTCTTTTCGAGAAACCACAACCAAATAAATTCAGAACCTAACTCAACCATTCATCCTAGTTATGGTGTTGTGGTTGACTTGTTTTTCATGCTAAAATCACACGAGTAGAGCCACGACTTATACCTAGGTGTTAATTAAATTTAAGCGTGTGGTAGGACTCGCGTAAACCTAGAAACTAAACCTTTGGTTGGTTTAAAAATCTATATCCTTGGTTTCTCTAAGATTAGAATTTTTCTATGCCTCATTTAATTTTATTTTATTCAAAATCTCTCTCATTGGGCCAAAATTAGAACCTAAATCTATGCCCCCATGATCAAGCCGGGAAAAGTTTGCTTTCAACCAATGAAGGCAAACTATACCGGTGAGACCGATATCAACATAGTCGCAAAATATTTTCGACTTACACTTATTTTTAATGGTTTAAAAACTTCTCTAAATTGATGCTTGAGCTCTTCCATAGCTCTGGAAATATTTTTAATTTTCGAAATTAGAGGAGTGCTTAGCCTTAAACATACTTAGAGGAAGGCAATCTAGTTAAAGTTAATCATGCATGCACCATTGGATGCCCTTTTATCAACTTTCATCAAGACCACATGCAAAGGACAAGCATGGGTGGGCAGCAAGCATAACTTTGTAGGAAATTCATGGTGACATGTGAAGCAAGTGGAGCAAGGGAGCAAGGGAGCATGGACATGACTCAAAGCACGAAGCATCAAGTGGAAGGACCAATAATGTAAGAAAAGGAGTGGACGAGAGTGTTTGGGCGGTGCAACTCGTGGAGCACGTGGGCAAGGAGGTCATGAAGAAGAAATGATTGTGTTGGAAGAAAGCCGAGGCGGGGAGAGGCACGCGGCCACCCAGGCCGGTCAGCCCAGGCCGGCCGGCCTCCCCTACAAAAGGAGCCCCCCGGCTCCCGTCTTCGGCAGGCAAGCATCCCTCTCCTTCCTCAGTTTGTCTGCTTAAGTTTTTGTGCCTAGAACCACCGTAGACATAGACAACCTTCCCAAGCTTGATAGCTGAAACAATACACACCCTTAATCCACTCGAAATCCACATTCCGTAGTAAGTTTTTTAGTGCCTAGCTACCGGTTGCAACCCAGAATTTTAGTGGAGAGAAGAGTGCTGCAATCATGTGGAAGAAAACCATAAGCCTCTTCACCAAGAAGAAGGGGTCATCATCATCCAAGCCGTCTTCGACGACATCTTCGAGGAGGCACTCGGTTTCCAAGTCTCCTCGGAGCATGGAGGAGGACACAGCACCGCCAAGTAGGAACGACACTCTCCTCCTCGGTGGCATGAGGGCAACAAGGAGCACGTCCATGAGGTTTACCGAACCTCAAGGGTGTACGGAGGAGCTGCCCGTCCCACCTCATCGATCGACCCGTTCATCCGCACCACCTCCATACACTCCGCGATATTCCACATATGGCTTCATCATATTGTCGGAGGAGGAGGAGAAGAAACTCTCTCGTCTCGAGAAGAGGCTTGTGGCAAACGTTGATTTCGATGATCAAGCACTCAACTATTTGGGTTTCGGCACGGACATATATTATATGTTGGGGCACCTTGGTTGGGTGCAATTCTCCAACGGGGTGTCGGCAAACACCCACAAGGAGTTTGCCTTGGAAATCTTGATGGCTATTGCACTTATCCTTGATGAGGGGGTGCAAAGTTTATCATTACATTTGGAGGGAATCCAACAAGTGGTTCCCTACGAGTATGTTAGGGAGCTACTTGGGTTCCAAAAGGGAGCTCCGGAGAAAGTCGACGTGCTGGACGGCTTGTTAAATGGATTTTGGAATTTAATCTCCGGAGAAGCCCACCAACAACGCAATTCCATCCGCAACCCCATTATCCAAGTATTCCACTCTTGGATGTGCAAGAGGATTATGGGGAGGATGAGGGAGACGAAGGTGACCGACACGGAGTTGAATTGGCTCTACTCGGCTTTAATTGCCAAGCAGCCAATAGACCCCTCATACCTCATGATCAACCGATGGTGTTGCGAGGCAACATCGGGATCGGGAGATATTGGTTCGGGGTGCTACCTCTCTATGTTGGTCATCTCCTTAAGGCCGAGGATTACAAGGAATCCTAAACATCTTTTACGTGGAACCCCTCTCGGTTTTGAGTATTTGAAACAAGGGAAATATATCAGTGGAGATGAGAGAGGAGGCTTTCATGTGGCCAAGGTGAACCTACCCCTTCCGGACGCAAGGCTTAGGCTTTTCATTCAAGGGAAGGAGGATTGGTTGGAGGAGGGACTCCTTGTCCCGGCAAAGAAAAATAAAAGAGGAAGAATTGTAGAGGAGGGATCTTCCTCCGCACAAGTGGGTGGTGCACAACCTAACTATGTGCCACCATTCGGCGGGATCCCTACTCCGCCAAGTTATTACGGAGGGCCACAAATGCAAGCGTGGGGGGGTGGTGCACCGGTACCCCCACCAAATTATGTGGTGCCCAACGTAACCTTCGTGGAGCCCTACACACAATATCCCCAACCACAACAAAGCATGGCCATAATTGGAGGGTAGGTTGCGAGAAACATGCAAAACGTCGCAGCCATCCAATCCAACGCGGCTCAACTTGGTGAGGGCAATGCAAATATTGCCTATGATCTTGGGCGCCTTCACCTAGTACAGCCGGATCAATTCGTTGGAGGGGATGTCCAACCCTACTACGAGCAAGGGTACAACTACCAAGATTATCAACACCAACCACAGGCGGAGGATTAGGAAGAAGGAGGAACTTTAGTTTTCTTAATTTTCAGTGTTTTTTTGATTGTGTTTGCGTAATGTTTTCAGTTTTCGTTTAAATTTCAGCAAGTGTGTTAGTTTATTTTCAGCATGTATTTCAGTTTGTTTTCATCATTAATAAAGACACCACCTTGTATACACCATTGGAAAAGTTACAAAATTTGTGCTGTGATGATATATGATTATAATTGCCGCTTTGTTTGTCTTTGTAATTTATTTATGCATGTTAAAGCTAGTGCTCTCTTAAAATATGAATTTGAATTTATCTAAATGCTAGCTTAATCTTTAGCGGAGGTTATGATTAAAATAAAGACCCATAGTGTTTTATGTGCTCTCAAGTTATAGATAGATTAAAGATGGTTTTTAGGGCCAAAAATATCGCTAACCTTGTCATGAATATCACTTGTGTGTTGCTCAACCTATCCAGAGCCTTATATATATTTAAGTGCATAAACCTTAGTGTACAAGATTTATTTTTGAGCGAGTTATTGCAGGCCATGATTTCTCTGGCCCGAGACTAAGAAGCTGGTCATTCCGTTTTTGCGTATCTATCTTTTTGCTAGCCTTTTATCTGTGCATTGTGTATCCCCGCATCGGAGATCTCACAAACCTCGCCAGATATCCACCCTTAAAACCAAATATCATCTTTTGTGATTACCTCCTTGACCACAACCTATCGTTGAAAATGGATCATCAATTCAAGGAAGATCGCAAGACGGTGCCAACATTGAAGAATTCAAGTATCTCTCCAAAAAAAAGTATTTCCGGTACCTACCTGTCACACCCTGAAATTTCCAATTTCAGGATGTGAATAGATAGAATAATTAAATAACGATTTTCTCATAATTTTAAAATTTTTCCAACATTTATTTTTCTTTACAGGGAATATAGTATAGGAAAAATCCATTGTTTGATTTTCTAAATTAAATAAAAGTTATGTGTGTTGCATTCATGCCGATGCATCTAGTGGTTCTTGAGTGCAAGAAGGTTTCGAAAATGCGTTTAGGTGCTATCCAAATCCTTCCGAGAATTTTCTGGGATTTATTCTCATTTTTCCTTGAGCTATTTCTATTTATTAGAAGGCTCTAAAATCTTTTTCTTGATCTCCAAACACTTTATTTGGATAGCTCAGGTCCAAAAGTGTCTCTGGGAATTTTCTTGGAATTTTTGGGATTTTCTGACTATTTTTCGTGCTTCAAAGTATTTTTTGGACTTTTTCTGGCATTACTTATGCACTGGAAAATGGTTTCAGAAAAAAAATAATAAATTCTATCTAACTGGGTCGAGCCCGAAGGCCCGACCCAGCCTCCCTCCTCCCGCAGCTGGCCCGGCCGCGGCCCACGCGGAGCCCATTGGGGCCCAACCGGCCACGAGTCCGGAGACGCCACGGCGGCCGGGGCCGCCACCGTCTTGGCGTGCGTGCCGCGCACGCCGGGCCTCGCGCTTGCGCCCTATAAAGCCGAGGTCGCCGCTCACGCTTCTCCGCCCGCCCCTGTTCGCGCGCCGCCCGCGCGAGCCCGGCCGCCGGACCACACCGAGCCGGCGAGCTCGCCAACCCGCCGCGTTGACCTTCGGATTCCGGGTTCCTCCATCCGTCTTCCACCGCGAGGTGAGCCCCCCATCGTGTTCGTCTCGACCTCCTCTTTCGATTTTGTGCCTCAATCGAGCCCCTAGCTCGCTGGAGCACCGGCGCCGCCGGCCACCAGAGCCGCCCCCGCCCCTATGGTTGCCCCCTGTTCGTTCTGTCCAGAGGAAGGAGATGAGGGTGGCCGGTTTGCAGATTAACCCCTATCCTTCCTAGTAATTTTTAGATATTTTCATGTGTCTTGCTCCTTTTCCAGATAACCCCATAGGAAGATCCCACCCTTCGCACATAAACCCCACCTGCATCTTTTATAGATCTAACCCTGAGTTTTACCAGTTTCTTGAGCACTGTTTACTGTGTCTCGGGAATCTTTTCAGCTACTCCCTGAAATCTATAGTTAATCGCGAACAGGTCCTTTTCATCTCGTTTTCCTCATATCTTTTACGTTTTAGCTCCGTTTTAATCCGTTCAAGTTGCGTTAGGTTCATAATAATGTTAAGCACGTGTTAGTGGTGTGTTTTCACCATGTTTTGTTTTCTGAAAATAAAATTAATATTAATTTTGATTAATGTCTAGTTATACATGCCTTTTATAAATAAAAGCTATATAGATCTATACATCGTTTTTCATAAGCAAATTTAATTTGATTAATGTTTCTATCACATGTTTTTGTACATAAATGTTAATTAGATCTTTATCTCGGTTTCGTAAACCAAATGTTAATTTGTTTAATAGTTAATTACTCTTTTCTAATTAAAATTTGATTAGGCTTTTACATTGGCTTTTATAATAAATATTAATTTTATTAATGCCAATACCATAATATTTTTAATAATAATATGATATACTCGAATTATAAAGTTTCGTTTAGATTGTTCATATAGTTTAGTTTTTCTAAATTAAATGTTTAATCGGTTTAATCAATATATGAATCTTTATTAATAAAACTTGACTAGTTCTTTACACCGGTTTCGTAAATAAAGTTTAATATTGCATTAATGCCAACCTAGGGTAGTTTATTTGTAAAATATCCTTTACATTTGTTTTGCTAATTAAAATAAACCTAGCTCGCATGATCTTATTCCATCATAAATGCAAATCATTCGTTAGACGTTCGGTGTCAGCTTTATCTTCGTATTTCTTTTGATCAAGTTTATAAGAAGCTCTAAACCTTTCTAGTGTTAGCCCAAGCTAAACCGTGTGCAACTAATCAAGCCTTAGAGTTTCTGTTTAGCTGAGTAGCTTTATCTGTGTGAGTAGTTTTCACTGCTCATTTGCCTATCAAGTAATCTTATCACTCTTGTTTCATGTTTATCATAGAATCTTGTTTATCAACATCTAGCTAGTTGATGTCTATCCCATCTCTGTTAGGTTGTTCTTTTATAAATCAGCTATGTTCTTGTGCCCAATCTTTCGCAGCTATACCTTTCTTTAGAGCTAATCTTGTTATCGGTTCCTTTACCAACTAGCTTAGCTTACCTTTTGTTCAGTTGTTGCCCTTCGGTCTAGTTCTCTTCGTAAACTAGTTTTCCTAAATCTAGCCTAAGGTTTCTAATGCACTTGATAGTTCGTTGTTACCGTTCTCGTTCGTTTCACCTTAACTTGTATGTTAGCATGTGTATCACATGTTACTTGTTTTAGCACTAAAGTTGCATGTTAATCTTGACTAATATTTATTCCATTACTTTTCAATAAAAGTAACTAGGTTCTACCCCAGTTTTCATAAGCTAAGATCTAATTGGTTAATCCCTACTCACAACTAGTTTTTCTAAATAAAAGATGTTAGAGTTAAACATCGGTTTTCATAATAAAGTTAATATGCCTAACGACATCATAAATGCCTTTTCAATATTAAATATGTTTAGTTGAACACGTGACATAAAGTTACTCGTCTAGATATCTTATACTTGCTTTATCTTTCTAAAGTAATTGTTAATTTGACATAACTTCCACTCGAATGTTATAAATAAAACATGATTAGGTTTATCGTGATTTCTTTAATTAAATGTAACTTGTTTAATGGTAACATAGAGTATTTCTCTGAAATATTCTTTCACATGATTTCTTAATTAAAATATGCCAAGTGTAGTCTCTTGTTGTTGTTAATGATTTCATGAGAGTTTCGAGCTTAGTTCTGTTTTCAGCGTTTCTTGCACTTGCGTAACCAATAGGATCAAGCTCTATCTCAGTGTGATCTTTCCGGTTCTTGCTTAATCTTCTGCAACCATCTCTTCAAAGTTAACCAAGCCTTTCCCTTCCAGGCACACTTTGTGTTCTATAGTGATCCACCTAACCAAGCCTATCCTTTAGTGCGTTCTTTTAGAGCTTTCTTTTGATTGGTGCTTTGTTCTTAGTATATGCTTGTTTGTTTTCTTTGTATGCCTGTGCCCGATGATTGATACGCATAGAGCGAATGTGGTTCGAGAGCTTTGAAGACCTTGAAGGTGAAGATATTCTGAGCAATTATACTTTGGTTAAAGGCAAGTGTGTCCTTGATCTTTTGTCCCAATAACTTTATTAATCACTATTGCATTGCTTTGCATTAACTTTGATGGGTTCCTATTAAGGATGACTAGCCTCATTTGACCATTATATTGAACCTGGTTCTTAATTAATATTGATGGTAGATGTTGCTTAGTGTGCTCAAATGGGTTGGTAATAATCAACATGGTTATCATTTTATGCTCTATGCTCCTTTATGATGATGTTTAATACAAGACCATATGTTTAATCGGAACATGGAGAACCACCCAGGAAAACAGTACAACCACAAGAACTAATGGGCAATGGTCTTGGCTGAATAATTAGGAACTTTAGCTTGGGGTGATCTTACCTGATAAGGACAAGGGATCGGCGGATGCTTGTGGGGTATAGACTCGCTCTAGCAGGGGGTTGGGTGAGTTATTCTTTTTATGGTGGGGTATCGACCTGCTAGGGGACTTTATACCTTGCTAACTGATCCGGACCTTGTGGGTCATAACTTGCTAGGGAACCTTTGTAAAGGCCATGTAGCGTCCCTATGCAATCACACCTCGGTAGTGTGGTATGGTGCCTTGCAAACACCGCATGGTTGGGTTCAAAGTTCTTCGGAGCTTTTACGCTGCTTGTGTTGAAAGTGTATAACCTCTGCAGAGTGTAAAACTAATCGATTAGCCGTGCTCATGGTCAAGAGCGGCCTGGACCCTCACATGATAACTGAACTTGAAGATGGACTTAAATTGTGATACGTGTTATGGTTATGCTTGCCATGTTCTCATGGCGTATCTCTTATCTTATGCTTTATTGTGGGTTGGTATAAACTTATACTTTTATTAGTAATCCGGTGCTAATAAAACTTGATCAACTAAAATGCTAAATGCTTATAGCCCAGTCCACTATAAAGCCTTTGCATTCATACTTTCCCCACACTTGCTGAGTACGACACGTGCTTACCCTTGCTATAAACAATGTTGCTCAGAAGGAGGAAGCTACTCTGAAGTCTTGTGAAGATGTTGCTGGTTCTAGGCGTACACAACCCCCAGTCGACTGCTTGTGGAGTTTGGTGCCTTCGTTTCCAGGATTAAGCGTAAACTCTGACAATCTCCCTTTTTCTTACGTGATATTGTTTCTGTTATTCACTTATGTCAACTATATGCATGAAAATTGATCCTAGCATGCATATAGGTTTGCACTTGGTTTTCTTTGGAAAAACAGGCGTGGCACTACGTTATTTATCGCCTCTTTGCTCGAGGACGAGCAACGTCTAAGCATGGGGGAGGAGGTAGGTACGATGCAATTTTAGAGTTCAAAGGGGAGCAAATAAAAAAATTCAAAAGAAAGAAAGAAATATATATATATATATATATATTTATGAGAAAAAGAGAAAAAAAATATGAGTATGTGTAAAAGATAAAAATAAAGTGAACTCCCCGGTTCTCTAAAGTGCATTAGGAATCTCAAGGTTTCAAGATTTAAAAGATCCAAACTCATCTTTCCAACCATGTGGAATACGAAAACGAGGACTTCCTTTATGCCTCGGGATCACTCTTTGTCATTTGCACATGTCCACCTATCTCAAGTGTGTGTATTTTTCTCTCCCCCTCCCTGATATAACATTATCTTCCAATGACCTTATTGACGAGTCTCGGTAAGACCATGAGAAGCTTGTCTTGTTTTGACAACATCTCATTTATAATATCTAAGTAGGACTAAAACTTTCCCAAAGAGCTCCATATAAAGCCTACCACTTACATATATGTTTTGAGAGGTAAAGGAGTAGAATAAATAGGCTTGAGAGACAAGATGAGATGAGAGTTCATGAGCAAAATGCAAGGCGGTTTAAATTTTTGAACTTGGTTTAGCTCTTTTTCATCCCATTCTTTATTTCAAAATTTTTAAGATCCATTTGAATCTTGGGAGCATGATTAATACTTGTGGGATAAGCTTAATTAATAATCTACCATCCGTAGAGATGAAGGCTAGTACATTATGAAACTTCAATGAACTAAACTTTTGAGAGCATTATGTTTTCTCGTGTATGATCAAGTGCAAGGTTTAAACAAAGTAGGGCAACGATGATATCCATCGAAGGCTTACTCGAGGACGAGCAAGGTTTAAGCATGGGGGAGATGTTGACGGTGAAATTCTGTCAACCTAGCCATGAGTTTACCTTCGGTGTTGGCATGAGTTTTATATCTTATCCATTGGTACTGACCCCGTGGTATAACAAGTTCACTTGTGCATGTCAATTTTGGAGTTTAGTGTTTATGCAGGATTTTAGTGTTGAAAGCAAGACTTCTGGGATAAGTTCATTAGGCACCTCATAACAAGACCTTGAAGCCCGGCACAAGTCAAACAATAAAGTAAACATGACTCCGAGAAACCCAAGGAACAAACCTGAGAAGAAAACTCCGAGGACCCAGCCAGAAAACTGTCGAATCTTGCGGGACAAGGAGCTTCGTCCAAACCGAAGTGAAACTGACGACAAGGGCCCACACGCAGAAGGGGAAGAATCTAGAAGACTCGAGAAGCAACACCTGGCAAAGGAGGGCGCGGACTGGGCCGAAGTGGTCCTAGGCCGGTCGGCCCAGGCCGGCTGGTCCAGCCCACTTCGGGGCCCAATCACGCCCCCTTTGACCTAGATGCCTCTCGGGCTATTTATAACCCCCCTGACCAAGAGCCAAGCAGGAATTCATTCGTCGTCCGCCGCCGAGGAGCAGAGAAGCTTGAGGGACACTATCTCGGAGAGGAGGGTCGTGCTAGTTGTCTAGGGTCTCCCTAGCCGACATGGGAACCTTGCATGGAAGACCGCGTTGGAGCTCCGGAGCCAGGATCAAGATCGAGGTAGGATCCCGGTGGTGATCTTGTTCATGTAATCATTCCTGGTGAAGTTTTATAGTGAATCCGATTTCTAGCGATCAAGTGCCTTCTCGATGATTTTGTTCTCCCTTGATTTTGCTTCTTCCCCAATCTATACTTAAGATAGGTTGCATAGGGTTCTCTTGTAGCCGCGGTGGCTAGAGGTGCATACCGGACCGACCAAGTGATTTCAACTTGTTCTTACCGAACTCGCCCTAGGCTAACCCGCACGAATAGGGGTGCATTGTGACAGAACGTTGGCTCCAAAAGGCGGGCGTCTTCGGAATCGGACCGGAGGCCATGGTTTAAAGATGCTTTTAATGAGATTCCCTTTTCTATCTTCTTCTATCTTGTTTGGAGCTACAACTTATGCATGATCTAGACTCTCTAGATCGGTTATCTCTTTGCTTTCTCTTGCTACCTCTTTAGTAGATTATATTAGATGTGTTCTTTTGGTGATCTCTTAGATTAGATGCAACTTGGTTCTTCAAAAGATAGCTTTCCTTGCTTTACTAGATTACCTTGGGTTCACCACTCGAGGGAAGAAGGGTCCCTGGACTACGATGGGGGATTTGTCCGCTTGCAAATCCATATGAACTTTGATACGATAATCAGCCGTCAACAAGTGCCCAAATCATGTGTAAACAACATACTCCAAATACCACATTCACAAGTGAACTTGTTATATCATTAGTATGCAAGTGGCGGGTTAGTTGCAAATCATAATTGAAACCAATGTATAACAAGTACTCTAGGTTGACGGAAATTCACCGTCAACAACAGTGTCCACTGGTCAGACCAGTGGTGATGTCCGGTCAGACCGGTCAGGCACTGGACTTCACAGGAGACCCCGGTCAGACCGGTGCGCCTCACCGGTCAGACTGGTGTAGCACAGAGCACCTGCAAAAATAACTTCAAGCACCTCTTGATTTCTAGCATGAACCAAACTTGGTGAGTAGCCTTTGTAGATGATCACTAGCAAGGTAATGAGTCCTGCACACACAAGTTGCACACCCAAGTAGATCGAAGCGGTAGCAAATCAATTATGCTAGAAAAACAACTTATAGAGTCAAACCACATGAAGAAGCAAGGATTTATTTCACGAAGTTCACTGCCCACTAAGGAACGGCTACGTCTCCGTTGAGGAGCTTGTAAGGGACAATTCCCAGAAAAGGTCGAGTCTCTTTCAACCACTTTCCTCCTTTCCACTAAGGGGATCTTTCTCACGAAGATGCAAGATCGCAGCCCTTACAAACTTCCCGCTGCTCACCACAACCTTGATATCTAGCCGGCGACACCTAGCCATCTAGGAGGCAAACCTCCAAGAGTAACAAATGCTTCAAAGCTTGTAGACATGAAACAAAAGTGCTCAAGCTATGGAAATGCTCTTGTTAGCTCACAAGGTTGCTCTTGAGCTCACCCTCTCAACCCAGCACAAAAGAAATGGCTTGAATCCACAAATCTCACAAAGAGAGGGTTGGGGAGAGCCACTAAGGCTAAGAGCTTGTTAGAAATGGCTTGGGACCATAGCAATGGCACTAGAAATAACAACCCTCAACTGAAGAAGGCTTGGGGTATTTATACCCCTTAAAGGAGAAAACTAGCCGTTGGTCATCAGGCAGCACCAGTCAGACCGGTGCCCCACACCGATCAGACCGGTATTTGAAAAACTAGCCGTTGGGGCTAGCGGGATCGGTTAGACTAGTGCCCCTGACCGGTCAGGCTAGTCAGGCCCGAGTCACCCCCAAAACCCTTTCTATGAAACTAGCACTTCACCACCGAGATGAAATGGCTTAGGTTAGGTTAGGAGGGTTTGTTCGCACACTCTAAGGCTCTCAAGGCTAGATCTCACTTAGGTCAACTAATGAGCACTTTGACTTGGTCAACTCGCTAAGTTGCATCCCTCTTGATAGTACGGCATACCTATACTCAAGAATAAATAAAAACACTTTGTTGATCTCTTGAGCTTGCATATCTTCAGTCTTGCCATACTTGATCAATATCCACTTGAGGGCTTTCAACATAGCCTTTGACTTGAGCACGTCCATACTTGAGCTAGTGACTTAGGATCTTTCCATATAGCATAGGAATGCACACTTGGATCCATGAGTCACTCCATATTGTCAATCTTTAACATGTTGATGACTTGCATTGCTTCCCTCACTTAAGGTTTGGATATGATACTTGGAGACCCCACGGATGCTAGAACTTCACCTTAGCAAAACACTAATGGTGTCTTAGCTACGGCCCCAAAGATTGCTTAGTCCCTCACCCTAGACATCTCGGTTGATCTCTTCATCACTTATCCAATCCACTTTTGAGTTCCACTTTGCTTCATACACAATTAACCTTCATTTGAAAAACCCTCTTCAAATGCTTAATCTTGATTGACAACGAATGCAAGCTTCCAAATTAGAACCATAATGTGTACAATCATCCTTATGTCCTCTTTCAATAAACACATGAATCCTTGCACTTGACTTAGTGAATTACCATTTTCTCTTTCGTGATCCTTCTAATTTTAATCAAGCTACGTCTTCATATGGGAGACCATTAATTGACCTTCTCAAATTATCCCAATATTTATCTTCCTTTATTGCTTGATATTTGTCGCTTATGCATTAGGATCATCCATATATTTGTCTTCTCCAATGTGAGCCATACAATATTCATCCATAAATAAATACTTCAATGATTGCTTATGAATATACAAATAAAACACATGCTCATATTCTTAGACAAATACATTAGTCCTTTAATCGTCTTGTCATTCAATTCATCAAAATCCACTTAGGGGCCTAGATGCACTTTCAATCACCAACTCCACCAGATTGGATCAGGTTGAAATTAATAAATATAACAAGATAATTATGATAAGACTCAGATTTATTCCAGGTCGAAGGCTAATTTACTAATGTATGTACATAAAGTGACCTAAATTGATTCGATCATCTCGACTAGTGGATTAAATCTTGTTGGAAACGAATGACAATCATGAGTAAATTAGTTTCTGACCTGGAATAAATCTAGATCTCTTTATAATATATATTGTGATTTTTCTTGTTATATCTATCCATTCCGTCCGGAATCCAATCAGATGGACGAATGAGCCCCAATTATAGCACCGGATCAAATGGTGTGCGAACGAACAATAGAAGGCAAGAAGACAAGTGTAGAACGGCTAATTCACTATGCACATCGAAAAATCTATTTATAAAGTCAGGGAGCACTCACTACTACAGAAACAATATTTCGTCCCCTGCATTACAGTACTAATCACTTTTTCGCCAACATACCAGTTCCATATTTATGGGTCCCCGCAGGCCTTTTAGCACCAGGTAATAATACCACCATGTTGGATTTAGAGGCACGATAGTCCACAAAGCGTTACTCAAGTGGTTGATTAGTAGGAGGGATCACGGCACCAAGAAGTATGGTGATCGCAAGAACAAAGATGGGGCTCGATGGTTTATTATTCGAGCTATACATGTGAAGGGTTCGGGTCGGCCCACCTGTGAAGTCGCTCCGCTCCTTAATTCAGCCCACGGTTCGATGTGGGGTGCCCTAAAAAACGAAGCGAGCGGGTCCTGCTCCTGATAGCCTGAGGTGACCCTAGGGTCGAACATGCTCACGGCAGCGGCGCTGTTCCCGGGCGCCTCTGCTCTCCTCCGAGTCTTGCCTCCTCCGCAGCCAAGAACGCCATCGTGAGAAGGTGAACCGGCCTCCCAGATCGGGTCCCCTCCGCCGTTCCTCCCCTTCCACACCTGCCCTCGCCGAGGCGCACCGCCGCGTTCTCCTCTCCTCCTCTTTGTCCTGCTGCTCGTGCTTCTCTCGTCGCCTCCAGCTGCGGCGACGGCGGGTGGCCCGTCTCTGTGGGGGGCGCTCCGCGGGGCGGCGGGCAGCCACAGGGCGTCGCCGGCGGAGCAGGAGCGGGTTTAGGGTGCTGCTTCGGCTGCTCCCCTCCCACGAGCGGGCGACAGCCATTGAAGGGGGTTTCAATGGCCGGATCCCCGTCGTTCTTGCCTGCTGACATTGCCTCGGACAGATCACCTCGCCACAGCCACGAGCTCCATGGAAGCGGCGAGTCAACCCCTCTCCCCCAGCATCTTGATCTATGGTGAGATAAAGTTGTGCCTCTTTTTTTTCGAGTCTGCAATCTGCTCCTGTTCTTGTTCCTGTGATTTGTGAGCATGGTTAGAGAGTAAAGTGTTGATTTATTCCCACCCTAACTGCAGCTAGAATATATGTATCCTGTCCAATCGATTGGTGAATTGGTTTGGTATCTGTAATTATCCTTTGATAGCTTTGACAGTAAGATAAAGTGCAGTACATGGTCCATAATTTAGTGATTTTGGAAGCTCAATTTTAGATGTTTCTTTCTGCTTTGAGGAATGGGATGCTTGTTCCATGAATGATGTGCCTAAGGTGAAAACTTGAAGAGAAGAATTTTTTTCTTGGCCTTATGATGTATGAAACATTCAGGTGGCAATTCTCTTTGTTCTATATGCTGTAGTGAACCTTATAATCGTCCGGTGGCCAGTGGCCAAAAGAAAAGGAGGCCCTTAAGTTCACTGAAATGGATGGGGGTGCTTATCTTCTTTATTGAACATAAATAATTAGATTTTTTTAAGAACACTATAGATATCCCTTGGGTGTTATTTGCTAGGCCTTGTGGGGGCTGAGATGTCTGTAACATTTAGAAGCCTTTTTCTCATGCTTGCCCATCTACTCCAGGTCTTGTTGATATATATGCTACCGATGCTTAATTTTGAACTGTAATCAAACTGAAATAGCATGACTCTCCATATTACTTACTCTTATGACAAGAACTTTTCTTTTACCTGAAGCCACTCCCCACCACCGTCCAACAGTGCAAGTCCTAAGCTGACTTTGGAACAAGAACCCCCATCTGAAATTGCTGAAATTGCCACAATGTTGGAATATATGAAGAATAAATTTAACAAATATTGGAATAAGTCATATGTGTTGCTTTGTGTGCCTGTTGTCTTTGACCCAAGGTATAAGCTCAAATTCATTGATTTTCTTTTTACTGAGTCATTTCCCACCCAAGCCAAGCAAAAGTTTGCGAAAGTTGAACGACTAGTTCGAAGCCTGTTTCAAGCATATTCTTCTCAAGGAAAGTACTCAAACATAGCATCTAGTGTGCAAGGTGTAGTGGATCATGAAGTGCCTTCCATAAAGGATGATCCTTGGGCTGCATGGGATCGACAACTTAGTAATGATCTTCGGTCACAAATGAGTACAGAACTTGACAAATATTTAGATGAGAACCCAATTCCAAGGTCTAAGGAATTTGACATCTTAAAGTGGTGGATGGCTAATGCAACCAAGTATCTGATTCTTGTTCGTATAGCAAAGGATCTGCTAGCCATTCCAGCTTCATTTGTAGCCTCAGAATCAGCTTTCAGCACAAGTAAAAGAATAATCAATGATTTCCGTAGCAGCTTGATGCCTGAGATAATAGAAGCGCTGATTTGCACACAAGACTGGTATCGAGCAGAAGGTAAATTTCATTCCCTGTACTATGTGTTGACATTATACAATCAGATTCACTATGAGTGTAAATCTAAATCGTTTTTAATTGAACCTATCGCAGGATCATCTGAGTTAAGTATGAAGTCTATCAATGATCTTATCATGGGTGAAATGGGTGAAATGACTGAGAATGATACCAGGTAATCTTTGGCTATAGCATTGAATTGTTAAAAAAATTAATTATGCAAATGGTGCCATATGCTCCAATTCATTGATCTGCGTACTGTTCTAGTACTTGACGCATGTTTTGACCTTTAATTCATATCTGTAGATGCCTACTTCGTAAAACATTGTTGATTGATTGTAATTATGAAATGAGTTTGGAGTATATCTTTACTGTTATGTCCATCTGTAGCTGTACACACATTCACTACATGTCTGCTTTGCATGTAAAACTTTGTTAGGTTGGCATGTAAAAGAGTTTGCTCTTTCAAACCCTACCACACTATGCAGCCAGGTGTTTACTAATGCGACTTGTTCTGTTTGTGATTGTTGGCTGGTTTGATTTATAAATGATCAGCTTGTTTTCAAACATTTTTGCATTGATGCCTATTTACTTTTTGCGTGCAGCCTGATTAGGAATTCAGGATGATGTTAGGCCTCGACCGGGTGTTGTACGCCGGCGGCGAGGCTAGGAGCCCGAGCACACGACACACACTCTGGAACACCTGGAACACGAGAGCTCTGGTTTTTTTTTGTGCTGCGAACAACAAGCAGCATTTTCTGTCTATTGATCAAAATAAATAGGAAGGAAACGAGTGCAGGGGAGCCCACGGCTTCAACTGCACACCGCGTATTTGGCGCGTCCATCCCCATGCCCGCAATGCGTTCCGCGGCCGTGAACTCCGGATCATGGCGAGCTATTCCAGTGCACGATCCCTACAACTCACACGCATGGCGTTCCACAGGCCGGTGTTCATGCGTGCTTTGACTAAACAAATGGCACACTCTAACAAACTTGACTATCTTGTGTGCAAGGTTTATTCCTAACATATCTCCTCCTAAGCCTTGCGCACAGACTGTACATCAATGACTACAATCTTGGAGCTGTCACACACGGATTTAAGGGCAAATCTGAATGCATAGAATACATGTGCGCCAGGATCAAGTTACACACATGCATCGACTCAGTGAATACCAAAAACAGTGCCGAAAGAGTATAAAGAGCATTAAACATTTATTACATGATCGAATGTCTCAAAAACGTAACAAAAGCGAGTACTAGCAGCGGAAAAGCACGTCTCCACAGGCAGCTCACTGGTGGAACGCTCGCCTAGAAACTATAGAACTCTCCAGGAAAGTCTTCAAAGCGTCCGTCTGAGCAACAACCGGGTTGTGTAGATGCAATATAAAAGAACAACAAGCATGAGCACATGTCGTACTCAACAAGGGAAAAATCTATAACAACATGCAAGGCTTTATGGTGGAAGTTTGTGGTTGCATAGCAGGACAGCATTTTAGTTGGTCCAATTTTATTAAGCAAGCTGAATTACTAGCAAATGTAAGTTTATACCAACCCAGAGATTAACATAAGCATCATCATCATAAAAAAAGTAAATGCAACAAGTTTAATCCATCTTCCATAGTTTACTCATGTGAGGGTCCAGGCCGCCCGTGACCGTGGGCACGGCTAACTAGTTAGTTTTACAATCTGTAGAGGTTGCACATCTTTACCCACAAGTCGCGTAAAAGTCCCGAAGAACTTTAAACCCAACCATGCGATGCCGGTCAAGAATCATACCACACTACCGAGGTGTGATTGCATAGGGACGCTACGAGGCCTTTACAAAGATCCCCTAGTGCAAGCTGCTCGCTAGGTTACTTGATAGTGCAATGCATAAACCTCTCTCAGCTGTGAAGCTACCATAGAGCAGATAAGTCTGAGGGTCGGGCTATACACCAACTACCGGCAACCCCCAACCCCTTTCAGGTAAAGCATACCTAACACCAGGTTTTCTAATTACTTAGCCAAGACAGAGCCATATGTCTTGTGGTAGTACTGTTTTCCTCGGTGGTTCTCCATGTTCCGATTAACAAAGGTGGTCTTGTTTAATGAAGGCATATCACAAGTAAAGCAAAATTAACATTGTTGTTCATTAGAACCACCATGATCCCAAGTTAAGCAACTAAGTAAGGTCTACCCAACATTATCATAAACCCAGGTTGATCAAGGCACATGGATAAACAAAGCTAGTCAAATCTTAATAGTAGGACCCTTCAATTTAATGCAAAGCAACAATAAATAACGGTGTAATTGAAATGCATGTTGTAATAGGTTCAACGGGAATGCAACAAGGACTTGCCTTCTACCAACGCTTGCTGCTGCTCAAGGTCATGGAAATCTTCAACTCCAGCGTATTCCACGTACGAACTGTCTTCTACACAACACATCATTCACATACAAGCATATAATGGAATAAAATAAGAAACAATCACCAAACAGTACTAACAGAACATAACTGGGGCATAAAGCTATTATACTCGTCGAGATGATCACGTGGATATGAAGAACACTAAAAACGGAGCTAAAACGTGCATTCTACGGCCAAAACAAGGTACATGGGCTTTTCTGCAGGAAAACTTAGCTTACAGGGCCTATCTGTAAGAAATCGAGGGTTAAAACCTAATTACACATAAAAACTCAAGGGCTACGGTGCAAAAACACTAGGGCTGGACCTCGGGTGGAAAAACTGGAAAGGCTAGGGTTTAAAACATAAAAGAAAGGACCTAATCGTGAGGATCTTTGAACTACGGAAGGGTATACTTGTGAATCTATAAAACTGAGGGACTTTTCTACAAAAAGGGCGAGACAAGGGCTGGGATGACCGGTATGCGGTGCTGTTGACTCAACCCGGAAGCGATCTACACTGCAGGATCGAGATCGAGCGGCTGTGGTAACTTGCAGGCGCGCGAGCTGTGGCGCGCGGCAGAGCTCCGACGAGGTCGCACGGATTCGAGTTACGGGGCACGGTTTGGAGTGCTGGAAGCACAGGGGTGAAGCGGGTGGTGCGCAAGATAGAACTAGGGCACTAGTACCAGCGGTCATGAGACGGCGACGACGCACAACACGGCTGGGCGGACGGCCGCGGCGGCGCCAACTCCGGTGAGCGCATCCGGGCAGCGTCGCGCACGAGGACGAGAACAAGCGACATGCGCGTCTTCCTCACCTCCTTGCAGTTCTCCGGGTGGTCTCCTTGTCGGCGGGGAGGCGGTGACGGCGGAGATCGAAAGGAGCGACGGTCGAGCAAGGGTTCGGCGGTGGCGGAGTTGGAGCTCGGCGGCTAGGGTTTCGCGAAAGGGGGCAAGGAGTAGGTGGCGGCGGGGCTTAAAAAGGCCGAGGAAGGCAGCCTTGGCGTGCGGGCCTAGCCGGGGAGCAGCGCGGCTCGAACCCGAGCTCGGGGGCGGTTCGGTGCGACCGGAGGTGGGGGTGACAGTTGGCCCCACCGTCGGCGTCCGCGGGAGAGGGGCGCGGGCCGCAGCTGCGTTAGGCCACTGCTGGGCCGGCGCTGGTGCAGGTCGGCCTTCGGGCTCGGACCAGGAGGAAAGAAATGTTTTTCGAAATATTTTCCTGTGCAAAGATAAATTAAGAAATATCGTAAAATCCCAAAAATTCCAGAAAAATTCCCAGAGACACATTGGGACATGAGCTATCCAAATAAAGTGTTTGGAGCTCATGAAAAAGATTTAAGAGCCTTCTAATAAATGGAAATAGCTCAAAGGAAAATGAGAATAAATTACAGAAAAGTTCGGAAACTTTTCGGAAGGATTCGGTCATGTTGACGGTTAATAGTTGTATCAAAGTTCGTTTGTGACTTGCAAGCGGACAAGTCTCCCGTCGTAGTCAAGGGACCCTTCTTCCCTCGAGTGGTGAACCCAAGGTATCGAATCCGTGGAACAATGTGCAACGCAAGGATTCAATCTAGTAAAGCAAGGTAAAGCTATCTAATGAAGACAAGTTGCATCTAATCTACTAACTCATAAAGAAAACGAATCTAATCTAATCTACTAAAGAGGTAGCAAGAGAAAGCAAGAGATAACCAATCTAGAGAATCTAGATCATGCTTATGTTGTAGCTCCAAACAAGATAGATGAAGATAGAAAAGAGAATCTCATTAAAAGCATCTTTAAATCGTGGCCTTCCCATCCGACTCCGAAAACATCCGCCTTTCGAGACCCCCGTTCGTCACAACGTATCCCTATTCATGCGGGGAGCTTAGGGCGAGTTCGATAGAACAAGTTGAAATCACTTGGCCGGTCCGGTATGCACCTCTAGCCACCGCGGCTACAAGAGCACCCTATGTAATCTAGCTATAGACTAGATCGTAGAAGAAGCAAAACCAAGAAGAAATCAAAATCATCGAGAAGGCACTTAATCGCTAGAAATCGGATTCACTTACAAACTTCACCATGAATGATTACATGAACAAGATCACCACCGGGGCCCTCCCTCGATCTTGATCCTCGCTCCGGAGCTCCGACGTGGTCTTCCATGCAAGGTTCCCACGTCGGCCAGGGAAACCCTAGACAACTAGCACGACCCTCATCTTCAAGTTGGTGTCCCTCAAGCTTCTCTGCTCCTCGGCGGCGGAATACGACTTCTCCTCTGCGTGGCTCTCGGTCAGGGGACTATAAATAGCCCGATCGGCAGCCTAGGTCAAAGGACGACGCATTTGGGCCCTAAATGGGCCTGGGCCGACCGGCCCGGGCCGGCCGGCCGGGGCCCATTTAGGCCCGGCCCCCGCGGGCTCCTTTGCCCGAGGTCGGTTCCCTTGCTTCCTGGATGCTTCCCCCTTCGCATACGGGTCCATGTCGTCGGTTTCTCTCCGAATTGGACTCAACTCCTTGTCTTGGAAGATTCGGCACTTTTCCGGTCGTGTCCCCGGAGTATGTCGTCTTCTCGGATCAAGTCCCCGGCTTCTTGGAGTTAATTTTACTTCATTGCATGACTTGTTCGGGGCTTCAAAGTCTTGTCATGAGGTGCTTGATGAACTTACCCCGAAAGTCTTGCATTCAACACTAAATCCCCGCATAAACATTAAACTCCAAAAACGACATGCACATGTGAACTTGTTATACCACGGGGGTTAGTACCAATGGATAAGGTATAAAATTCATGCCAACACCGAAGGTAAACTCATGGCTAGGTTGACGGATTTTCACCGTCAACATCTCCCCCATGCTTAAACCTTGCTCGTCCTCGAGTAAGCCTTCGATGGATATCATCATTGCTAAACAATGTTTAAACTTTGCATTTGATCATACATGAGAAAACATAATGCTCTCAAAATATTAATTCATTAAAGTTCCATAATGTACTAGCCTTCATCTCCACGGAGGGTAGATTCTTATTAAGCTTATCCCACAAGTATTAACATGCTCACAAAGTTTTAAATGGATCTCGGAATTTTTGAAATGAAGAACGAGATAAGAAAAGCTAAACCAAATTCACAAATTTAAATCATCTCATGTATTGCTCATAAACTCTCATCTCACTTGTCTCTCAAGCCTATATATTCTACTCCTTTCCCTCTCATATATATGTGGTAGGCTTTATATGGAGCTTTTGGGAAAGTTTAGTCCTAACAAGAATTTATAAATGAGGTGTTGTCAAAACAAGACAAGCTTCTCATGGTCTTACCGAGACTCGTCAAAAAGGTCATTGGAAAATAATGTTAAATCAAGGCGGGGAAAGAGAAAAATACACACACTTTAGATGAGTGGACATGTGCAAATGGCAAAGAGTGATCCCGAGGCACAAAGAAAGTCCTCGTTATCGGATTGCACATGGTTGGAAAATTGAGAATGGATCTTTTTATCTTGAAGCCTTGAATGCACTCTTAGAGAACCGGGGAGTTCACTTTACGCACAAATATATATTTTTTCCTTTCTCATTCTTTTCTTTCTTTCATTCATTCATTTTTTTTCTTGCCTCGTCATATATTCGGTCCATGACTTTCACAATGAAGTTTTGATTTTTTGATACCTTGAAAGTCATGCATATCACGGTTTGGTTTTTTTTTTCTTTCATCATTATATATATTTTTTTTTTTAAATACTCCCTTTTGAACTCTAAAACTGCACCGTACCTACCTCCTCCCCCATGCTTAGATGTTGCTCGTCCTCGAGCAAAGAGGCGAAAAATAAGGTAGGTACCGGATATTTTTCCTTGGAGAGATACTTGAAATCTTCAACGTTGGCACCGTCTTGCGATCTTCCTTGAATTGATGATCCATTCTCAATGATAGGTTGTGGTCAAGGAGGTAATCACAAAAAATGATATTTGGTTTAAGGGTGGATATCCGGCGAAGTTTGTGAGACCACCGATGTGGGGGTACACAATGCACGGATAAAAGGCTAGCAAAAAGATAGATACGCAAAAACGGAATGACCAGCTTCTTAGTCTCGGGCCAGAGAAATCATGGCCTGCAATAACTCACTCAAAAATAAATCTTGTACACTAAGGTTTATGCACTCAAATATATATAAGGCTTTGGATAGGTAGAGCAACACACAAGTGATATTTGTGACAAGGTTAGCAATATTTTTGAGCATAAAAGACATCTTCAATCTATTCATAACTTGAGAGCACATAAAACACTATGGGTCTTTATTTTAATCATAACCTCCGCTGAAAATTAAGCTAGTATTTAAATAAATTCAGATCTGTATTTTTAAGAGAGCACTAGGTTAAACATGCATAAATCAATTACAAAGATAAACAAAGCGGCAATTATAATCATATATCATCATGGCACAAACTTTGTAACTTTACCAAAGGTAAAAACTTGGTGGTGACATTATTCATGATGAAAATAAAAACTAAGATACATGCTGAAAATTAAACTAAAAACTGAAAATTAAAGCAAAGCTGAAAATACTACGCAAACATAGGTGCAAACAAGCTGAAAATTAAAGAAAAGGGGGTAAAGGAAAGATAACTAAAGCTCCTCCTCTCTCTAATCTTCCGCCGGTGGTTGATATTGATAGTCTTGGTTGTTGTACCCTTACTTGTAATAGGAATGCACCACTCCTCCTATGAATTGTCCAATGGTATTAGGTGAAGGTGTCAAAGCTCATAAGCGACGTTTGCATTTCCTTCACCCATTTGGTTTGCATTGGTTAGGATGGCTGCAATAATTTGCATGTTCCTTGCAGCGTATCCTCCAATGGTGGCCACATTTTGTTGTGGTTGAGGAAGGTGTGCAAATGGCTCCGCAAAGGCTACGTTGGGCACCGCAAAAAATGGTGAGGGTATGGCTGCACCACTCCCCCATGCTTGCATTGGTACACCACCGTAGTAATTTGGCGATGCCGGAATTTCTCCGAATGGTGGAACATAATTTTGTTGTGCACCTCCTTCTTGGGCCATAGAAGATCATTCTCCTAATCCTTCTCTTTTGTTATTTTCTCTTCGCCGGCACAAGAAGTCCTTCCTCTAACCGATCTTTTTCCCCTCAACAAAAAGTCTTAATCTTCAATCCGGAAGGGGCAAATTCACCTAGGCCACTTCGAAGCCTCCTCTCTCATCTTCACTCTTATATTTTCCTTTCTTCATATATTCCTAGGGAAGTCCTGGGTAGGAGATGATTTGGGTTCCTTGTAATACCCGGTTTTAAAGAGATAGTCAACATGGAGAGGTAACAACCCGATCTCCCGAATCCGATGTTGCCACAACACCACCGGTTGATCATAGGTGAGTAGGGTTGATTGGCTGCGAGTAAATCCAATTCAACTCCGTGTTGGTTATCTATGTCTCTCTTATTCTCCCCAAAAATCCACTTGCACAAAAGTGACACACTTGGATGATGGGGTTCCGGATAGTATTTCTTCGTTGATGGTCTCTTCCCGTGATCATACTCCAAAAACCTTCCCATGTGCCTTCATGCACATACTTGTTTCGGAGCTCCCTTTTGAAAATAGGAGACACTCGCCCATGGGTCTATGATACTAGACATGCAATCGTTTCGAACATGAAAACCAATCGATCTATCGGGGATTGTGTTGAATGGGTCCAAGGAAGCAATGGAGCCCTTACTCCCTTTACGGCATGGTTGCTAGCCTTAAGCATTAAAGTATTTTCAGCACAAGATGATAGATAGATAATCCAACAAAGTGTGATTACATCTCAAGATCGACCGCAACCCATGGATGAAAGGAGATTACCCCTTCAAAGTGCTAGAAATAGCATCGTTGATCAAGGTTACCCTTCCGACGGTGTCTTCCTTCTTCTCCTCTTGTGGGCTCCCTCCAACGGAATGAGAGACTCAACACTCCTTCATCAAGGGTATGCGCCATGGTCATGAAAATTTCCTAGGCGAATTCCTTGTGGGTGTTTGCCGACATTCCGCTAGAGAATTGCACCGGTGTCCCGTGTGAAACCCAATATGTGGAGAGCTTGGTCGTCGATGTCGACGTTCGCTACAAGCCTCTACTTAAGGCGAGCGAGCTTCTTCTCCTCCTCCGTCATGATGACATACCCCTCGGAATACCGCGGAGCGTATGGAGGTGGAGCGGATGATCGTGTCAAGTGGCGAGGTTGGACGGGCGGCTCCTCCATATGTTATTGAAGTTTGGTAAACCCTATAAACGAGTTTTGTGTGGCCCTCATGCCACCAAGGAGAAGAGTGTGGTTCCTCCTCGGCGGTGCCGTGTCCTCCTCCATACTCCAAGGAAACTCGGAAACTGAGTGCCTCCTCGAAGAGGTTGTCGATGATGGCTTAGATGACGATGATCCCTTCTTCTTCGGTGAAAAGGCTTGTAGTTTTCCTCCATGATTGCAGCACTCTCCCTCACAAATATATATCCGGGGTTTTCACCCGGTAACAAGGTACACAAATATTATTTTGGAGTCTGGACTTTGAGTGGATTAAGGATGTGGATTTTTTTTTTTGAGCTATCAAGCTTGGGAAGGTTGGCTATGTCTACGGAGGTTTTGAGCACACAAACTTGAACACACAAACAAAGGAAGGAGAGGGAAGCTTGCCTCGCAAAAAACGGGAGCCGGGGGGCTCCTTATGTACGTGAGGCCGGCCTCGGTGCTCCTCCCCGTCTCGTCTTTCTTCCGGCACGATCATTTCACCTCTCGCAACTTTCCCCGCCCGCGTGCTCCACGAGTTGCACCGCCCAAACGCTCTCGTCCACTATTGGTCCTTCCACTTGATGCTTCATGTTTTGGGTCATGTCCATGCTCCCTAGCTCCACTTGCTTCACATGCCACCATGAAATTCCTAAAAAGTTGATGCTTGCTGCCCACCATGCTTGTCCTTTGCGTGTGGAATTGGTGAAAGTTGATGAAAGGGAATCCAATGGTGCATGCATGATTACTAGATTGCCTCCCTTTAAGGCTAAGCACTCCTCTAATTTCGAAATTTAAAAATATTTTTCAGAGCCATGCAAGTGCTCGAACATAATTTTAGAGAAGTTTTTAAACCATTAAAAACAAATGCAAGTCGAAAATATTTTTTTATTACGTTGATTTCGGTCTCACCGGTATAGTTTGCCTTCATTGGTTGAGAGCAAGCTTTTCCCGGCTTGATCATGGGGGCATAGGTTTAGGTCCTAATTTTGATTAGATGAGAGAGATTTTGAATGAAATAAAATTAAGTGAGGCTTAGAAAAATTCTAATCTTAGAGAAACCAAGGATATGGATTTTTAAACCAACCAAAAATCAAGTTTCTAGGTTCACGCGAGTCCTACCACGTGCTGAAATTTAAATAACATCTAGATACAAGTCGTGGCTCTACTCGAGTGTTTTTAGCATGAAAAACAAGTCAACCACAACACCATAATGAGGGTGAAGGGTTGAGTTAAGGTTCTGAAATTATTTGGTTGAGGGTTTCTCGAAAAGAAAAGAAGCAAACAATCACATAGGATGGTTCATGTAAAGGGTTTATGATCAAGCAACATGTTCAACCAAGAATTATGTCTCTAATATTGTTCAACCATTCTAAGTCTAAGGTTTTGCGTAGTAAAATTCAGAACTGAATTAAATTTAAAAAGACTTGAAAAACCTGGAATCGGGTTGTCCTCCCGTAGCTTATTCTTGACTAGACGAAACGGGTTGCCTCCCGCCTAGCGCTTCGTTTATAGTCCATGGCTAGACTTCTTCACTTGATTACTCCGGATCAACGCTCTTTGTGGGCGTTGCAATCTTGGGTACCCACTTTGGCTTAGTCGTTTTTTTTGGTCTTCACAGTGGCTTTGTCCTTTGGTCTTGACGGATGCAACATCTTCCTTGTGGCTCGGCATCTCGAACTCCAGTCCTTCGGTCGTGATCTTCATGGTCTCTAGTGTGATCCTTCATCTCTCCCGAGTGAGCTTGAGTAGCCTTCGCCGTCTTGGGACCTTGGAGTTGTCTCGGATATTCTTCTTTGTCACCAATCGGTTGTCCGGCAAGTTGTCCCACTTGCGTCTCTAACATCTTCATCACGATGAACACCCCGCATGTGGATCTTGCCTTGGCGGCCTTTAGGTGTTGAGCTTCTTTCTCCATCTCCATCTTCTCCATCCTCGTTGATCTTGAACGGCCTTCCGGCGTCTTGACTTGGAGGTGGTGATTCCCTTGGAGATTTTGATGGTCCTTCGAGCTTGTGTTGCACGTCACCTTTGCCTCGTAAAGTTTTCCTGGATCATCCACAAAAAAGTTTTGGGTTTCTTGGAGAGGTAGCCAACCATCTCCGGTTAGGGTTAGTAATAAAACAAAAATCTAAATAGAAAAGAAAAAAATTAGGGTTAATCAAACTAGATTAGATTGACTCTTTTTTTTTTTTTTGAGGATGATCAAACATAAGAGATGCAAAAGAAAATCAAAAGAAAAAGCTGAAAGATAAGCGATACTAGATCGGATCTTGATTGCTTGTTCCCCGGCAACGGCGCCGGAAAAAGGGGCTTGTTGACGGTTAATAGTTGTATCAAAGTTCGTTTGTGACTTGCAAGCGGACAAGTCTCCCGTCGTAGTCAAGGGACCCTTCTTCCCTCGAGTGGTGAACCCAAGGTATCGAATCCGTGGAACAATGTGCAACGCAAGGATTCAATCTAGTAAAGCAAGGTAAAGCTATCTAATGAAGACAAGTTGCATCTAATCTACTAACTCATAAAGAAAACGAATCTAATCTAATCTACTAAAGAGGTAGCAAGAGAAAGCAAGAGATAACCAATCTAGAGAATCTAGATCATGCTTATGTTGTAGCTCCAAACAAGATAGATGAAGATAGAAAAGAGAATCTCATTAAAAGCATCTTTAAATCGTGGCCTTCCCATCCGACTCCGAAAACATCCGCCTTTCGAGACCCCCGTTCGTCACAACGTATCCCTATTCATGCGGGGAGCTTAGGGCGAGTTCGATAGAACAAGTTGAAATCACTTGGCCGGTCCGGTATGCACCTCTAGCCACCGCGGCTACAAGAGCACCCTATGTAATCTAGCTATAGACTAGATCGTAGAAGAAGCAAAACCAAGAAGAAATCAAAATCATCGAGAAGGCACTTAATCGCTAGAAATCGGATTCACTTACAAACTTCACCATGAATGATTACATGAACAAGATCACCACCGGGGCCCTCCCTCGATCTTGATCCTCGCTCCGAGCTCCGACGTGGTCTTCCATGCAAGGTTCCCACGTCGGCCGGGGAAACCCTAGACAACTAGCACGACCCTCATCTTCAAGTTGGTGTCCCTCAAGCTTCTCTCGCTCCTCGGCGGCGGAATACGACTTCTCCTCTCGCGTGGCTCTCGGTCGGGGGACTATAAATAGCCCGATCGGCGGCTAGGTCAAAGGACGACGCATTTGGGCCCTAAATGGGCACGGGGCCGACCGGACCGGGCCGGCCGGCCCGGGGCCCATTTAGGCCCGGCCCGCGGGCTCCTTTGCCCGAGGTCGGTTCCCTTGCTTCTCGGATGCTTCCCCCTTCGCATACGGGTCCATGTCGTCGGTTTCTCTCCGAATTGGACTCAACTCCTTGTCTTGGAAGATTCAGGCACTTTTCCGGTCGGGTCCCCGGAGTATGTCGTCTTCTCGGATCAAGTCCCCGGCTTCTTGGAGTTAATTTTACTTCATTGCATGACTTGTTCGGGGCTTCAAAGTCTTGTCATGAGGTGCTTGATGAACTTACCCCGAAAGTCTTGCATTCAACACTAAATCCCCGCATAAACATTAAACTCCAAAAACGACATGCACATGTGAACTTGTTATACCACGGGGGTTAGTACCAATGGATAAGGTATAAAATTCATGCCAACACCGAAGGTAAACTCATGGCTAGGTTGACGGATTTTCACCGTCAACGAAGTCAAGCACCTAAGCGCATCTAAAAACCTTTTTCACTCAAAAACACCACGGTGTATCGGCATGAATGCAACACTCAAAACTTTTTATTTGATTCAGAAAATTAAACAAGGATTTTCCTATACTATATTCCCTGTGAAGAATTAAATGTTTGGCAAAATTTTTGAAATTAAGAGAAATCGTTGTTTAAATTTTTCTTCCGATTCACATCCTGAAATTTGGGAATTTCAGGGTGTGACAAATCTACCCCCCTTAAAAGGAATCTCGTCCTCGAGATTCGGAAGAACTAAGAAAGATTTGGAGACTGATAGGGTAGAACTGATGTGAGACCGATGTTGATAGAGAACATACCAAACACGGTCCTTGCATTTACGTGGTTCAATCTACCACGTGCGGAGTTCTGCTGTCCCTTGGAGCTTTGCGGGGTCTGGTTTCCATTCCTCATCTGCTGACTCTGCACTGGGGTATTCTGGACGCTCCTCTGGGGACAGTTGTTAGCATAGTGACCAGTCTCTCCACACTTGAAGCATGTAATACCAACAGGAGTACTTGGCGCACTAGGTCTCACTGGGGTTACTGCTGGGGTGTTCTGACTAGACTGTTGGTCATTGGGGCGTGGATTTGTGGAGTGGAATGTTGCAACTCTTGAATGGTGTGCTTGAAAGGTTGATTGTTCCGCTGAAACTGATTCCGCCCAGAGTTACCACTTGAACCTCCAACATGGGGTGTTGTCCTCTGCGGTGGAATGAAACGGGGGCGAGTGCTGCTCCCAAACTACACAGAAGTAGTGGCCTTCCTCTTCAGATCTCCCAATTCAATGCGCATGGACTCCAAGTAGATGGCTTTGTCTAGCAGGTGCTGGAAGGACGGAAAAGTGTGAGACATCAGCTGGTACCGTAATGGTCCAGCCAATCCCTCCAGGAAGCGCTCCTGCTTCTTTGCATCATCTGCCACCTCCTCTAGTGCATAGCGAGATAACTCGATGAACTTATCCCTGAATTCAGCCACTGACATTCCTCCCTGCTTGAGAGAAAGGAACTCCTTCTTCTTCAACTTCATTAGGCCTACAGGAATGTGATGGCTCCTGAAGCTGTCGGTGAACTCCTGCCAAGTGATGGTGTCTGGCGTAGCATGAGCAGCAACATAAGCATCCCACCATGCTCCTGCTGACCCCTAGAGTCATCCTGCAGCAAATAGGACCTTCTCCCTGTCATCACATTGAGCTATAGTGAGCATCTTGCCCACAGTCTTCAACCAGTCGTCAGCATCCAGCGGATCTGCAGCATGAGTGAACACTGGCGGACGATGGCTCATGAACTCTCTGTGCTTGTTCATGGGCGCCTGTTGCGGTGGTGGCTGAGGGGGGTTGTTGACTTGTGCCTGCAGGTTGTCCACAGTGTTGGCCAGGTTCGCTAGGAGCTACGTCTGAGTCTGGAAAAACTGCTGCATAGCTGGATCCATCTGTCCTTGTTGTTGTGCACTACCGGAACTGCTAGCTGTCCCTGTACAAGTCACTGGGGGTTGATCAACACCTGACCCGGACCTGGTGTTCACCATCTGAGGGTTAGGAACATTGATTTAAATGATTGCACAAAGAGAAAAGCTCAAAAGATAAAGCAGTGCAGACTTCCAGTTTAAGACAGATTCTGTCGACTCCAGACATTCAGGTATAACTCTCAACGTGGCTAACAAAAAAATATGATATTTTGACCAGTAAAAGGTAATGTAATTACGGAACTAGTCAAACTGGAATCACCTTGATCGGAGCTCTCTAACTCCAGATATAAAATTAACAAGTCAGGCATATCAGCAGTGCTAACAGATTCAAGTAGCTCTAAAGTTTCAGGCATAACTCTCTGACTAGGAAATCAAATTTTTCTGAATTTTGGACAGAAAAACACCCATGAAATGTCTGAACTTCTCCCACTGGCTTTGTCTCAAATGGAGGTGTATAGTCCAAGATATAAAATAATGAAGTCAATGTGTCAACAGAGTTTTACAGATTTAGATAGCTCCAATGTTTCATGCATAGCTCCCAGGATATGTATTGAATGGGGCTGAATTTTTGATAGAAAATCTGTTATGAAATTTGTGGACTAACCCAACTGGTTTTGCATCAACCGGAGCTCTGTAACTTGAGATATTATCAAAACACTACTGCTGTGTCGAAGGTTGACGTGAGCAGATTTGCAGCAAGATAGATTCCAAGGTAGATGTGTAAAGATTTAATAAAGGATTAGGAAGGTGCAAGATAAAAAGGATGGTTGAGACAGAGTTTAAACCCAACTAAGCAAACTTATACTAAACCAATGTCATTGTGGTTATCACCCACAACACATTGCACTCAATCAAAGATCCAAATCAAGCATTAGCACAAGATCAAGCATTCAAACACACCACTAAACTAAGCACACCTAAACGGTGATCGTGACTAGCGATTACATAAGGATAGAGCCTAGAGAACCTAGATCCTAAGGAAGATTTTCATCTTGAAAATGATAGGGTCATTAGATAACTGAGAACAACTGTGAACACGGGTAGGGTAAAGATTTGAAAAGGTTAGAGAGCATAGAATGAAGGCTAAAGGTTCCTTAAAGAAAGAACAAGGAAGCATAGAGTGAAAAGATTAATCAATATAAGATAGATAACAAGTAGAATACCATGGAAGGGGGTAAAAACAAGGATATGTATATTAAAAATAGAATGAAAGCATAACATGAAGTAAGCATGGCTTCTAGATGATTATAATCCTTAATTTCGACCAGTTTCTAACTAGACTAACGTCCTACAGTCAACACAGCTCTAATACCACTTTGTTACACCCTGATTTAAGGGCAAATCTGAATGCATAGAATACATGTGCGTCAGGATCAAGTTACACACATGCATCGACTCAGTGAATACCAAAAACAGTGCCGAACGAGTATAAAGAGCATTAAACATTTATTACATGATCGAATGTCTCAAAAACGTAACAAAAGCGAGTACTAGCAGCGGAAAAGCACGTCTTCACAGGCAGGTGACTGGTGGAATGCTCGCCTAGAAACCATAGAACTCTCCAGGAAAGTCTTCAAAGCGTCCGTCTGAGCGGCAATCGAGTTGTGTAGATGCAATATAAAAGAACAACAAGCATGAGCACATGTCGTACTCAACAAGGGAAAAATCTATAACAACATGCAAGGCTTTATGGTGGAAGCTTGTGGTTGCATAGCAGGACAGCATTTTAGTTGGTCCAATTTTATTAAGCAAGCTGAATTACTAGCAAATGTAAGTTTATACCAACCCAGAGATTAACATAAGAATTATCATCATAAACAAAAGTAAATGCAACAAGTTTAATCCATCTTCCATAGTTTACTCATGTGAGGGTCCAGACCGCCCGTGACCGTGGGCACGACTAACTAGTTAGTTTTACACTCTGCAGAGGTTGTACATCTTTACCCACAAGTCGCGTAAAAGTTCCGAAGAACTTTAAACCCAACCATGCGATGCTGGCCAAGCACCATACCACACTACCGAGGTGTGATTGCATAGGGACGCTACGAGGCATTTACAAAGATCCCCTAGTGCAGGCTGCTCGCTAGGTTACTTGACAGCGCAATGCATAAACCTCTCTCAGCTGCGAAGCTACCATAGAGCAAATCAGTCTGAGGGCCGGGCTATACACCAACTACCGGCAACCCCCAACCCCTTTCAGATGAAGCATACCTAACACCAAGTTTTATAATTACTTGGCCAAGACAGAGCCATATGTCTTGTGGTAGTACTGTTTTCCTCGGTGGTTCTCCATGTTCCTATTAACAAAGGTGGTCTTGTTTAATGAAGGCATATCATAAGTAAAGCAAAATTAACATTATTGTTCATTAGAACCACCATGATCCCAAGTTGAGCAACTAAGCAAGGTCTACCCAACATAATCATAAACCCAGGTTGATCAAGACACACGGATAAACAAAGCTAGTCAAACCTTAATAGTAGGACCCTTAAATTTAATGCAAAGCAATAATAAATAACGGTGTAATTGAAATGCATGTTTGAAGGACCAATACGGCGAACCAGAGAGGGGGGGGTGAATGGGAGCCGATAAAAATTCTTCTCGAAGGAGATAGAAACTCCAACAAGATGAACACGGCTTCCAACACACGTCTCCGACTCACTACCAAGGTTGGTCAAGCCCACGTAGCCACTGGAGTGCCACTGGACCTAGGAACCAACACACCACCTTCCGACCCGAGAAACGCAGCGGAAAAACCAAACCTCGAGTCTACGGACCTACACCGGTCGGACCGGTGAGCACCAACGGTCGACCGGTCCCTGGCTGGTGAACCGAGCAACTTCCACTAAGTGGCTCTACACCGGTCAGACCGGTGAGACACACCGGTCAGACCGATGGCAGCCTGAAAGCCCCCAAGGCACCAAACAGGCCAACCGACCACCAAATGGACCCAAACTTGAAACAGCAGCAACACGGGACAACAACGAACTCACCAAGACGTTCACCCGAGCAAAAACCCACAAGGGCTTGCACCGGTCAGACCGGTCAAGAACACCGGTCAGACCGGTGTAGCCTGGGCAGCTCGGGATAAACAGCACCCGCGGGTCAACCCCTCCAAATCCAAATCTCGATCTCCCGAATCACTCCACGGACTTGAACAAGACTTTGGGGATATCAGGAACACCTCATGAGGAGTCCATAGCCAAGTTTAATCCCACCAAATCTCATCCAAAAAGGAGGAATCGAAGAAATCCCGCCGAAAGCACTTCCAACCCAAGAACTCAAGAAACCCCAAAATCGAGCACCTTTTCTCACGGATTTGGGAGGGGAATCACAGCCCAAAGAACCACGAAGGGTTCCCACAAATTTTCCCCATCAAATCCCCAAGAGAAAGACCCCGAAAACACCCCAAAGAAATCACGAAGAGAGAGCTCCGAGAATCACCACCAAGAACAACCGGGGAAAACACATCCAAACCTTGCGGAACCACGCCGAATCATCTATACATGAAATAAAGGTTCGTACAAGTTCTAGCAAGCCGCCCGATCATCCACCCCTCTCTACAAGATCTCTCCGTGAAGCTCTCTTGCTAGTCCTAGAGAAAACCTAAGGAAAATAGGTGGAAAATAGGAAAATTAAATGAGCTAGGGTTCCAAGAGTTGGCTGCCATCCTCTCACCTCTTGGGTTATATGGAGGCAACCTAATGTCTAAAATGCCCTTCTCTAACAGCTAGGGATACAAGCCCCTCAAGGGCGGATTTGGAATTCTTGATGTCTTCACCATCGGACGGATGCCCGGCGACCGCACCCTGCGTAGGCTCGACGCAAGCCATGCGATCCCGACGCGTGTCCTCCGCTTCGAAGATTCGGACCGCGTCGTCGCACACCGGTCGACCGGTGCTCCTCACCGGTCAGACCGGTCCCCACCGGTCAGATCGGTCAGACCCACCGGTCGGACCGGTGCGCGGCTGCTTGCGGCTCCGTCTTCGGTTCTTCGTCTTGGCTTTGTGGATCAACCAAGGAACCCAATGGTTTTCTGGGGAACCACCGGAAACCCCGCGAACTCGGTGTAGCCTCCGCCAATCTCCACTCATGACTCGGCTCCCACGTAGTCCCGGCTCGACCTTGGTTTTGAGGCTCAACCAAGAAACCGTCCACGACTTCATCTTCTTGTTCATGCCACCATGCGGCCCGCACTTGACCCCCGCCGGCCACCGTGTCCCTCGAACGAAGCCTACTTGTCTTCTCCACACCCGGAGGCCTCACCAAGCAACGACCTTTCGCGCTTGTTCTTCACCTGCACCAACACGAGTCAAGCCGCAACCCGTACCTGCAATACTTAGCCAAGAATCAGTCAACACAACGTTGTCAATCACTCATCACACAAGGAAGCGACCATCCACCGGTCCTCGAACCACACATGGTCCTCAATCTCCCCCTTGATGAGTGCATTGACAACACCCACATGAAAGTAATAAGAGAGAAAAGAAAAAGAAAAGAAACGAAGAAAAAGAAACTCCAACAAGCGATCGAAAGCCAAACAAAGGCAAAGAGCAAGATCACTTGAAGGAAACAAGTCTCGGACCCCTTAGGCAAGGGCAACGGCTCGACACATCCGAGACAAAGCAAAGCCCAAGCAAAGAGCGCAAACCACCAAAACAAAGCTCGAACACCACAAAGAGCCCCCCCTGCACACCTGCAAGCTCCCTCTGAACCAATGCACCTCCCCCTGGACGAATGCATGCAAAACACTACTTGAAACAGGGCAGCTGCAACAAAACAGCCCTGACCGGTCAGACCGGTCCACACCACCGGTCAGACCGGTGTGCAACATGTGTACAGAACCAGCACTCACACCGGTCAGACCGGTGACCCTGACCGGTCAGACCGGTGCACAACAGAGCCCAAAAATGGCTCGAAACCACCTGAAAACCTTCTAAACACGTCCAACAAGCCATTTCAAGCTCAAACTTCTCCCCCTTGTTGGCAATGCATGAATCAAGCCAAAAATGCAAAAAATTCAACCTAGAGCTTCTCAAATATACAAAATTCATCATAGGATGCTACACATGTCCAAATGAGCAAGTTAGGTACTCTACGGCTTCGTATCGATCTCAACTACATGATCACCAAGTTTCACAACCATTGGACGAAGCTAAGATGGATTTTGGCAATTTTGCGAAAAACTTGCCTCTCATGAGCAAAGTCCTAAACATGGTCAAAGCATATCAAAATGGCAAAGCCACACAAACTTCATGCTAGGACAGCTATTCTAACCATAAGACCATCACAAACACCCACAAGCACCTCATGTCATGTCAAAGCCACCGAGCCATGTGCCTACTTCTATGTATGAGACTTCTCATTGGTAGGCATCATGCAACGGTTTAGCACCCAAAGCAAATTAAATTCAGCACATATGACATGGGAGCACATTTCCAAGCATTTTTCATTTCATTTTCAGATTTGTAAATGGTACATGAAATGTCTTTGCGACAAAAAGGAACTTATGCTCCTCCACAAGATAAGTCAAGAGGGCTAAACATTCATGATGGCAAATGAGCCTTTGGCCCCATATGATCAATAAACTAGCTATCCAATCACAAATTAAGCATAGCAAGGCCACAAAAACATGTCAAGAGCATGTAAAGGCATTTACACATGAGAGAGCATACATGTGACATTTTTCAAAAACATAGCCATCAACCATGGATTATTCATCAAGATCATCAAGAGCTAAGTCAAACTAACCATAGCATACCAAACAAGCTCACAAAGACATATATCTCATTCCATGGTGAACAATGTATATGAGAGAAGCTTTTCCTAACCAATGCATATGATACAAAAAGCATGCAAACTAAGATACAAGGATGCCTATACATCATGATACAAATGCCATGCCAAATGCAAGAAATGCACAAAGGAAAGCTATACATATGCTACAAAGGAGCTCCCACACACAAAGCTCGCAAGCCACCGGCTCCTCGAGGGGAGGCAAAAAGGGCTCGACACCACCGGCAAAAGAGAGCTCCCACACATCCAACTCAAGAAATCAAACACACACCAAGTTCCCCCCGCAAACGAGTGAAAGTTGCTTGATCTAGGGGTTTGGTGAAAATATCGGCTAGTTGGTCATGTGTGGGTACGTGGATCAAAGCTATCTTTCCTTTCTCAACGTTGTCTCTCAGAAAATGATACCTCACTTCTATGTGCTTGGTTTTGGAATGGAGCACTGGGTTCTTTGCAACGCTTATGGCACTGGTGCTATCACATTGAAGTGGGACATGGGTATACTCCTCACCAAAGTCACTCATGGTATAGGTGATCCAAAGGAGCCGAGAGCAACAACTAGCGACGGCAACATACTCGGCCTCGGTCGTGGATTGAGCAACACTCGACCGCTTGCGGGAAGACCAAGAGACCAAAGAAGAACCCAAAAGCGGCAAGTCCCGAAGTGGACTTCCTATCCAACCGACACCCGGCAAAATCCGCGTCCGAAAAACCATGAAGCGCCAAAGAAGAGGACGCGGAGTACCAAAGGCCGAAGTCGGGAGTGTGACGCAAGTACACGAAAATTCGCTTCACCGCTTGCCGATGCGAAGTCCTCGGAGACACTTGAAAACGAGCGCACGGACACACCGAGAAGCGTATGTCCCGGCCTCGTCGCCGTCAAGTAGAGGAGTGACCCGATCATGCTCCGGTACTCCTTCTGGTCCACGTGTTCACCTTCCTCGTCCGCATCAAGAGCTGTAGTCGCACTCATCGGCGTTGTCATAGCCTTGGAGTCCTCCATCTTGAACTTCCTCACAATGTCCTTGGTGTACTTAGCCTGGTGCACAAATGTTCCTTCCTTTGATTGCTTGATTTGTAGCCCGAGGAAGAACTGCAACTCACCCATCATGCTCATCTCGAACTCCCTGCTCATATCACCTGCAAACCTTGCAACAAGAGAATTAGACGAGCCACCAAAGACAATATCATCCACGTACACCTGCACAATCAGGATATCTCTGCCCTGCCTCAGCAAAAACAAGGTCTAATCGACCTTCCCCATCTCAAAGCCTCTCTCAAACAAGAACCCCCTCAACCTGCCATACCAAGCTCTAGGCGTCTGCTTCAACCCATACAGCGCCTTCCTCAACTTGTACACCCAGTGGGGGTACTTCTCACTCTCAAACCCGGAGGAGGTCGCCTCACATACACTTCTTCCTCCAACACTCCATTCAGAAAAGCACTCTTCACATCCATTTGGTGCAACTTGAACCCTTTAGCCACGGAAAAAGCTAGAAGGATCCTAATCGCCTCCAAACGGGCTACGGGAGCAACGGTCTCCTCGTAGTCAATCCCCTCCTTCTGACTGAACCCTTGAGCAACAAGTCTCGACTTGTTCCTCACAACCTCACCCTTCTCTCCCTCTTTGTTTTTGCACACCCACGTTGTACCAATCGGCTTACACCCTGGGGGAGGGTCAACCAACTCCCACACCTGATTCCTCTCAAAGTTCTCCAACTCCTCATGCATCGAGTTAACCCAATTGTGATCAGATAGTGCGTGTCCAATGTCTTTGGGCTCGAAAGAAGCAACAAATGCAGCATGAGAAAAATGGGAGTTGTTTCGAACCCTCGACCGTGTAGTACGTTCATTCATGTCGCCGATGATCCTCGAAGCTGGGTGATCCACTTGTACTCGCCGGGGAGGTTCTCGCCTCGAAGCTACCTCCCCCTCAACATCAGCTTCTACTCGTACTTGATTTGTCGTCGTAGGTGTAGCAGTGGGTCCATCCATCATCGTAGTCGAAGTAGTGGGTACATGATCAGCCGGGGGCACCGCACCGCCGTCTTCATCATCACCATGTTCATGCTCCTCCTCCTGAAAGATCTCCTCGCCAAGCTCATCATCACCTGCACACTCAAAGACAAGCTGACTACGTGGCTCTGTCTCGTCGAAGGTTACCTCGCAAGTCTCCACGATTTGGTTAGTTTCAAGATTGAGCACACAATATGCTCTAGAATGAGATGCATAACCAAAGAAAATGCCATCGACAGACCTAGCCTCAAACTTATCCAACTTCCTGCCTTTCTTCAGAATGAAACACTTGCAACCAAAGACATGGAAGTGACTCACCTTGGGTGTGCGGCCATGCATCAACTCATAGAATGTCTTCTTCTTGTGCACTCTGAGGTATATCCTGTTCGACACATAGCACGCGGTATTCACCGCCTCAGCCCAATACCTCCTCGGAGTCCTATGCTCATCAAGCATCGTCCGAGCCATCTCGCACAAGGTCCTGTTCTTCCTTTCCACAACACCATTCGGAGGAGGCGTATACGGACTCGAAAACTGGTGCTCAAGACCCAAGTCATGGCAAAAGGTTTCAAAACGAGAGTTCGTGAATTCCGAGCCATTATCACTGCGGATAGCTCGTATGGCATCTCCGTGCCTCTCGTTCCTCAACCTCAAGACTAGATCTCGAACAAAACCAAACGTCTCCCCCTTCTCCTCAAGAAAGAACACCCACGCATACCGAGAATAGTCGTCCACCACAACAAGGACATACCACTTCCCACCCGCAGATCGCACACGAGCTGGGCCAACAAGGTCCATATGGAGCAGCTCGCATGGACGCTCAGTCATCACATCGATGAGAGGCGGGTGAGAGGAGGCCACCATCTTGGCATGCCTACACGGAGCACAAACCAACTCTTTCTCAAGCCTCAACCGTGGCAATCCTCGGACCAAATTGAGTTTACTCAAGCGTGACAAAAGGTCAAAGCTCAAGTGACCCAACTTCCTATGCCACTTCCACAACTCACTCGAAGAACCAGCCAAGAAACAACGCTCCACACCCGAAGACTGAGAAAAATCAGCACGAAACACCTGACCCTCGGGAACGACCATACAGACAAGGTCCCCTCGAGAGTCCACAATCCGAGAACCACCTGGCCGAAACAACACCTCAAAGCCCTCATCCAACAACTGAGACATGGAAAGCAAATTGTACCCCAGCGATTGAACAAGAGCAACACGCCTCAGAGTGATCTTGTCACTCACTTTTATCTCACCTTCTGAAAGCACACGCCCACGCCCATTGTCCCCAAAGGTGATGTACCTCTTCGTCACCACCGGGACGAGACTTTGAGAACCACCCCCTGTCTCCGGTCATATGCCTCGAACAACCGGAGTCAATCAACCAAATGTTCTTCAAGTCTCCCACCTGAAATTCAAAAATAGGCACGTGAGCGAACAAACGATTCAGCACTGGGATTAGTACAAAAGGAGGAAAACCAGTGCCGAGCCATTTGCTCGAAAGTGGGGTTAGCACCAACCAAAGCACCTCTCCTACCAAAACTACTTCCACGAACACCACCACGGTAACCACCCTGAGGGAACCACCCCTCTCTGCTTGGAGGAGGACCAAATCCACGCAAGAAAGCCCGTGGAACGTCCTTCCTCTCCAACTCAAAGCCACGACTCCTCCAATCCCCGTATTGAGCACGAGGAGGAGAACGCCTAGCAACCGACCACCGCACTCTTTCCGGCCCAACCACCGAACCACGACCACCGGATACAACCCTCGCACCGTACGAGCTCGAAACCCGAACAGTGTCTGTCCGTCTGTGCCCGCACCCGTCCGATCGGTGCCCCACACCGGCCCCGACCGGTGTGACCTAGGCAGCGGCACCACTGCAGCCTTCTTCTCTCCCCAAGCCCGGACTGTCCTCACACTCGCCTTGCCCCTGGGCATCTGCATACGAGGCTCAAGTACACCATCGGAAGGGTGGTACTTGTCCTTGTTAGCCCACTCCTTTGCCATTCTCTCCTCTCGCTTCCTCTTGAAGCAAAACTCCTCCTTATGGCCATCTCTCCCACAATAGCCACAATGGAACCTCACAAGCTTAGGCTTAGGCTTGGGATGTGGCTGCTCACTTGGTTTCTCTCCACTCAAACCCTCCACCGGTTTCTCACCACTAGCCTTCAAACTCTCCTTCCCAAAGAACACTTTCCCCGAAGTGCTCACAAACTTGATAGGCTTTTGTAGGTCATTTGTGGGTGTAGGAAACACGGGTGGAGCTGGGGTTGTGTCTAGTCGGTTCCTTAGATGGTTAGGTTTTGGAGGAAAATCATTTTTGTGGTGGGTTTTTGGTGGCACCGGGATATTCTCTCCACTTCCTTCACCAACCTTGTTTGCCCCAAGCCCCTCACCATCTTGCCTCTTAAAGGCCTCGATCATCATATTCAACTGAGGCTCATGACCGGACAATCAACCCATCAACTTCCTCAAATCATCATTCTCATCCTGCAAACGATCAACATAATGTGCTAGCTCCAAGTTTTTCAATGCATGCATTTCACAGGTAGAGCAAGATGTAGGCATGGGTTCCTTCAATTTAACCTCGAGCGAACTAGTGTAAGCATGCATCTCATCAATCTTAGCATGCAAAACAGGGCAAGAAGTGCAAGCACCTAGCAAAGCAGGTCTAAACTTAAGCTCAGCCACTTCAACCCTAAGCACATCTAGTTCCTCACACTTGGAGGCATGCTTCTCCTTAAACAAAGCAAGATCAGCAAGGAATATGGAGCGATCAAGACAATCATTCTCATCGAAACAACGAGGCTAGCCTTAAGCAAATCAATCTCAAGCTTGCTATCAAGCACCTGTGTCTCTAGCTCAGCCACTCTAGTCCTAGCATCCTCGAGTGAAGCCCTAAGCTCTTTCCTCATTTTCTTGGCCTCTCTAAGCATGTCATCATGGTTATCAATGAGGACCATGTGAGGTTCGAGGACCGGTGGATGGTCGCTTCCTTGTGTGATGAGTGATTGACAACGTTGTGTGGACTGATTCTTGGCTAAGTATTGCAGGTGCAAGTTGCGGCTTGACTCGTGTTGGTGCAGGTGAAGAACAAGCGCGAAAGGTCGTCTCCGGTGAGGTCTCCAGGTGTGGAGAAGACAAGTAAGCTTCGTTCGAGGGACCCGGTGGCCAGCGGGGTCAAGTGCGGACCGCATGGTGGCATGAACAGCAATATGAAGTCGTGGACGGTTTCTTGGTTGAGCCTCAAAACCAAGGTCGAGCCGGGACTACGTGGGAGCCGAGTCATGAGTGGAGATTGGCGGAGGCTACACCAAGTTCGCAGGGTTTCCGGTGGTTCACCAGAAAACCACTGGGTTCCTTGGTTGATCCACAAAGCCAAGACCGGAGAACCCGAAGACGGTGCTGCAGCAGCACCAGACCGGTCTGACCGGTGAGGAGCACCGGTCTGACCGGTGTGAGACGACGCAGTCCGGAATCTTCGAAGCGGAGGACACGCGTCGGGATCGCATGGCTTGCGTCGAGGCTACGCAGGGTGCGGTCGCCGGGCATCCGTCCGATGGAGAAGACATCAAGAATTCCAAATCCGCCCTTGAGGGGCTTGTATCCCTAGTTAGTAGAGAAGGGCTTTTTAGACATTCGGTTGCCTCCATATAACCCAAGAGGTGAGAGGATGGCAGCCAACTCTTGGAACCCTAGCTCATTAGTTTTCCTATTTTCCACCTATTTTCCTTAGGATTTCCATAGGACTAGCAAGAGAGCTTCATGGAGAGATCTTGTTGAGAGGGTTGGATGCTCGGGCGGCTTGCTAGACCTTGTATGAACCTTTGTTTCATGTATAGATGATTCGGCGTGGTTCCTCAAGGTTTGGATGTGTTTTCCCCGGTTGTTCTTGGTGGTGATTTTCGGAGCCCTCTCTCGGTGATTTCTTTCGGTTGTTTTCGGGACCTTTCTCTTGGGGATTTGATGGGGGAAATTTGTGGGAACCCTTCGTGGTTCTTTGGGCTGTGATTCCCCTCCCAAATCCGTGAGTAAAGGTGCTCGATTTTGAGGGTTTCTTGAGTTCTTGGGTTGGAAGTGCTTTCGGCGGGATTCCTTCGATTCCTCCTTTTTGGACGAGTTTTTGTGGGATTAAACTTGGCTATGGACTCTTCATGAGGTGTTCCTGATATCCCCAAAGTCTTGTTCAAGTCCGTGGAGCGATTCGGGAGATCGAGATTTGGTTTTGAGGGAGTTGACCCGCGGGTGCTGTTCATCCCGAGCTGCCAAGGCTACACCGGTCTGACCGGTGCTCTTGACCGGTCTGACCGGTGCAAGCCCTTGTGGGATTTTGCTTGGGTAAACGTCTTGGTGTGTTCGTTGTTGTTCCGTGTTGCTGCTGTTTCGAGTTTGGGTCAGTTTGGTGGTCGGTTGGTCTGTTTGGTGCCTTGGGGTCTTTCAGGCTGCCATCGGTCTGACCGGTGTGTCTCACCGGTCTGAACGGTGTAGTGCCACTTAGTGGAAGTTGCTCAGTTTCACCAGTAGGGACCGGTCTGACCGGTGGTGCTCACCAGTCTGACCGGTGTGGGTCTGTAGACTCGAGGTTTGGTTTTTTCGCTGCGTTTCTCGGGTCGGAAGGTTGCGTGTTGGTTCCTAGGTCCATTGGCACTCCAGTGGCTACGTGGGCTTGACCAACCTTGGTAGTGAGTCGGAGATGTGTGTTGGAAGCCGCGTTCGTCTTGTTGGAGTTTTCATCTCCTTCGAGAAAAATTTTTTATCGGCTCCCATTCACTCCCCCCTCTCTGGTTCGCCGTATCGGTCCTTCAAGTGGTATCAGAGCCGGTTCGGGTCTTTATTGACTCTAACCAGTCTAAGATCCAAGGATGGCGTACCAGGAACGAGGTTCGGGTCCTCCACACTTCGATGGCAAGAACTACCAAATGTGGAGCAAGAGGATGGGTGCGTTCCTCCGCGGAAAGGGTCAGCTTCTTTGGGATGTCACGGTGGACACAGGCTATGTCTAGCCGATGGATTTCCTTGCTCCAGGGTCAAGGGACAGATTCGACGCCAACAATAAGGCGGTCGACTACTTGTTTCGTGCTTTGTGTCAGCCTGAGTTCGATCGGGTGCACACCGAGCACTTGGCTTGTAGGATTTGGGCGGTGTTGAAGGAAGCTCATGTTGGGAATGCCCAGGTTCAGGCACGGATGTATGCGACCTACCGGAGAGAGTACGAGAATTTCACTCATCTCCCTAGTGAGTCCATCGATGCCTTGTTTCGGAGGTTCCCGGTGGTTGTGAACAACATGAGGGCCAATGTGGACGTGCTCCCGCACGATGATCATGATAGAGCAGTCAAGCTCTTACACTCTTTGGATCGTACGATTTGGGGCGGAAAGTTCGAGGCCATTGTGGAGTTGGAGAAGTATGACACTCTGACGGTGAACGAGCTGTTCTCGAAGCTCAAGTCGGCTGAGGTGGATAGGGGCATGACAGCCAAGATCGAGGGCCCGACTGACTCTCATAGTCTCGCCCTCATCGGTGGTTCAAATGGAGAGCCTAACACTAACCCATCCACCAGGATGTTCTCTTTGTCCTCTTTGATGTCTATGCCAGATGAGGAGTTCGACGTGCTTGGAGAGGACGAGCTGGCGCTCCTGACGAGGCGGTTCGAGAGGCTGCACGAGAACCGAGTGAACAAGAGGAGGAACACGAGGACATGCTTCAAGTGCGGCAAGACTGGACACTATTTCGCCGAGTGTCCAAAGGTGAACAACCACGACAAGCACAAGTTCATGGACAAGAAGAAGAAGTCCAGGAAGAAGGATCATGGACATGAGAAGAAGACGCGGTCTCGAGAGAAGATTAAGAGATCAAGCGACATCGAGTCTGATTTCGAGGACATGTCTTCAAGCTCGAGTGATGAAGACGAAGAGGATGACAAGAAGAAGAAGAAGAAGAACATCGGCAAGTATCTCAACGGCCTTTGTGTGACGGGCCTAAGCCTCAAGGACGATTTCTGCGGCATGGCTCGCAATTCGAGCAGCAAGAGAAGCCAGAAGGACGCCTCGGACTTGGATTCCGAGGATGAGGTATGTGATGAGCTCTCTTCTTTGCGCAAGGAGAATGAGGAGTTGGTTGACTTGCTTGGTAATCGCGATCACATGCTTAGAGAGGCTAAGAAGCTTAGGAAGGAGCTTAGATCCTTGCTCGAGGATGCTAGGACTAGAGTGGCTGAGCTAGAAACACAGGTTCTTGATAGCAAGCTTGAAATTGATTCGCTTAAGGCTAGCCCTGTTGTTTCTGATGAAAATGATTGTGTTGATTGCTCCGGTTTCCTAGCTGACTTGACTGGTCTTAGGGAGAAGTATGCCTCCAAGTGTGAGGAACTAGATGTGCTTAGGGTTGAGTTGGCTAAGCTACAATCTAGACCCACTTTGCTTGGTGCTTGCACTTCTTGCCCTGGTTTGCATGAGAAAATTGTTGAGCTTCGTTCTCGCATTGTTTCGCTTGAGGCTGATTTGAAAGTTCCTATTCCTACTTCTTGCTCTACATGTGAGTTGCATGCTATGAAGAATTTGGATCTTGCAAAATGTGTTGGTCGCTTGCAAGATGAGAATGATAAGTTGCGTGAAGTGCTGAGTTGGTTGTCGAGTCAAGAACCTCAGCTTGGTATGATGATTGCTAGCTGTAAGCGCTTTGACGGTTGGGCTTTGGTATTGGATAAGGTTGGTGAGGGTAGTGGTGAGAGAGAAAGGAAATTTGGGAATGTTTCAGTTCCACCACAACCCACAACCAAAGACAAGTTTACCTCCAAGCCAAACCAACCAAGAGAAAAACCGAGTGAGGAGACAAGTGAAACGCCTAGTGAGAAACCAAGTGAGAAGCCTTGTGAAGAGCCTCATCCCAAGCCTAAGCCCAGATCGATCCGTTTCCATTGTGAGTTTTGTGGAAAGGATGGTCACAAGAGAGCATTTTGCTTCAAGAGGAAGCGTGAGGAGAGAATGGCGAAGGAGTGGGCTATCAAGGACAAGTACCACCCTTCCGATGGTGTACTTGAGCCTCGTGTGCGCTGCCCGGGGCCAAGGCGAGTGTGAGGTCAGTTCGGGCTTGGGGAGAGCGGAAGGCTGTTGGAGGTGCTTGCTTGCCCTGTGCTACACCGGTCGGACGGTGTGGAGCACCGGTCAGACCGGTGCAGGCCTGGACAGGCAGCAGTTTGGGTTTCGTGCTCGTACAGGTGCGAGGGTTGTTTCTGGAGGTCGTGGTTCTGGTGATTGGTCTGGAAAGTTTGCAGGAGGTCAGTTTGCTAGGCATTCTCCCCCTCGAGCTCACTACGGGGATGGGAGGAGTCATGGCTTTGAGAAGGAGAGGAGAGATGGTCCACGGGCTTTCTTTCGTGGTTTTGGTTCTCCTCCAGGCAGAGAGGGTTGGTTCCCTCATGGTGGTTACCGTAGTGGTGTTCGTGGAGGTAGCTTTGGTAGGAAAGATGGTTTGGTTTGTGCTAACCCCACTTTCAAGCAAATGGCTAGGCACTGGTTTCACACTTTTGGAACTAACCCCAGTGTTGAGTCGTTTGCTCGCTCTCGCTCTTGGTTTTGAGTTGTAGGTGATGGCCCGGAGAACATTTGGTTGATATCGGGGGTGGTTCTTCGGCTTCATACCCCGGTGGTGACATGGAGGTACATCGCTTTCGGGGATGGTGGACAAGGATGAGTGAATTGTGAAGAAATGATCAAGGTGAGTGTATTTGTGACCTTCAAGTGTGTGGCCTTGGTCAAGCCACTTGTTTCTTTTGCTCTTTGCCTTATCTCATGTGTGTAAGGTGAGCTTTGTATGCTCTTTGGCCTTAATGCATGAGTTTAGGGGGAGCTTGTGAGTTTGGTGCTCCTTTGCTCTTTTGCCAGTGCTGTCGAGCCCTTTTTGCCTCCCCTCGAGGAGCCGGTGGTTTGTGAGCTTTGTGTTTGGGAGCTCCTTTGTAGCATATGTATAGCTTTCCTTTGTGCATTTCTTGCATTTTGCATGGCATATGTAACATGATGTATAGGCATCCTTGTATCTTAGAGTGCATGCATTTTGTATCATATGCATTGGTTAGGAAAAGCTTCTCTCATATACATTGTTCACCATGGAATGAGATATATGTCTTTGTGAGCTTGTTTGGTATGCTACGGTTAGTTTGGCTTAGCTCTTGATGATCTTGATGAATAATCCATGGTTGATAGCTATGCTTTTGAAAAATGTCACATGTATGCTCTCTCATGTGTAAATGCCTTTACATGCTCTTGACATGTTTGTGTGGCCTTGCTATGCTTAATTTGTGGTTGGATAGCTAGTTTATTGATCATATGGGGCCAAAGGCTCATTTGCCATCATGAATGTTTAGCCCTCTTGATTTATCTTGTGGAGGAGCATAAGTTCCTTTTTGTCGCAAAGACATTTCATGTTCCATTTACAAATCTGAAAATGAAATAAAAAAATGCTTGGAAAATATGCTCCCATGTCATATGTGCTGAATTTAACTTGCTTTGGGTGCTAAACCGTTGCATGATGCCTACCAATGAGAAGTCTCATACATAGAAGTAGGCACATGGTTCGGTGGCTTTGACATGACATGAGGTGCTTTTGGGTGTTTGTGATGGTCTTATGCTTAGAATGGCTGTCCTAGCATGAAGTTTCTGTGGCTTTGCCATTTTGATATGCTTTGATCTTGTTTAGGACTTTGCTCATGAGAGGCAAGTTTTTCGCAAAATTGCCAAAATCCATCTTAGCTTCGTCCAATGGTTGTGAAACTTGGTGATCATGTAGTTGAGATCGATACGAAGCCGTAGAGTATCTAACTTGCTCATTTGGACATGTGTAGCATTCTTTGTTGAATTTTGTCTATTTGAGAAGCTCTAGGTTGAAAGTTTTGCATTTTTGGCTTGATTCATGCATTGCCAACAAGGGGGAGAAGTTTGAGCTTGAAATGGCTTAATGGACGCATTTAGAAGGTTTTCAGGTGGTTTTGAGCCAATTCTGGGCTCTGGTGTACACCGGTCTGACCGGTGAGGAGTACCGGTCTGACCGGTGTGAGTGCTGGTCCTGTATACATGTTAGGCACCGGTCTGACCGGTGATGATGACCGGTCTGACCGGTGTGAGCTGAAAGTGTCTTTGCGGCCTGTCCGTTTCAAGTGGTGTCTTGCATGCATTCGTCCGGGGGGAGGTGCATTGGTTCGGGGGAGTTTGCATGTGTGCGAGGGGGAGCTCTTTGTGGTTTTTCGAGCTTTGTTTCGGTGGTTTGCGCTCTTTGCTTGAGCTTTGTTTTGTCTCGGATGTGTCGAGCCGCTGCCCTTGCCTAAGGGGTCCGAGACTTGTCTTCTTCAAGTGATCTTGCTCTTTGCCTTTGTTTGGCTTTCGATCGCTTGTAGGAGTTTCTTTTTGTTCATTTCTTTTCTTTTTCTTTTCTCTCTTGTTACTTTCGTGTGGGTGTTGTCAATGCACTCATCAAGGGGGAGATTGAGGACCAAGTGAGGTTCGAGGACCGGTGGATGGTCGCTTCCTTGTGTGATGAGTGATTGACAACGTTGTGTGGACTGATTCTTGGCTAAGTATTGCAGGTGCAGGTTGCGGCTTGACTCGTGTTGGTGCAGGTGAAGAACAAGCGCGAAAGGTCGTCACCGGTGAGGCCTCCAGGTGTGGAGAAGACACGTAGGCTTCGTTCGAGGGACCCGGTGGCCAGCGGGGTCAAGTGCGGACCGCATGGTGGCATGAACAGCAAGATGAAGTCGTGGACGGTTTCTTGGTTGAGCCTCAAAACCAAGGTCGAGCCGGGACTACGTGGGAGCCGAGTCATGAGTGGAAATTGGCGGAGGCTACACCGAGTTCGCGGGGTTTCCGGTGGTTCACCAGAAAACCACTGGGTTCCATGGTTGATCCACAAAGCCAAGACCGGAGAACCGAAGACGGTGCTGCAGCAGCACCAGTCCGGTCTGACCGGTGAGGAGCACCGGTCTGACCGGTTTGCGACAACGCAGTCCGGAATCTTCAAAGTGGAGGACACGCGTCGGGATCGCATGGCTTGCGTCGAGGCTACGCAGGGTGCGGTCGCCGGGCATCCGTCCGATGGAGAAGACATCAAGAATTCCAAATCCGCCCTTGAGGGGCTTGTATCCCTAGTTAGTAGAGAAGGGCTTTTTAGACATTTGGTTGCCTCCATATAACCCAAGAGGTGAGAGGATGGCAGCCAACTCTTGGAATCCTAGCTCATTAGTTTTCCTATTTTCCACCTATTTTCCTTAGGATTTCCATAGGACTAGCAAGAGAGCTTCATGGAGAGATCTTGTTGAGAGGGTTGGATGATCGGGCGGCTTGCTAGACCTTGTATGAACCTTTGTTTCATGTATAGATGATTCGGCGTGGTTCCTCAAGGTTTGGATGTGTTTTCCCCGGTTGTTCTTGGTGGTGATTTTCGGAGCCCTCTCTCGGTGATTTCTTTCGGTTGTTTTCGGGACCTTTCTCTTGGGGATTTGATGGGGGAAATTTGTGGGAACCCTTCGTGGTTCTTTGGGCTGTGATTCCCCTCCCAAATCCGTGAGTAAAGGTGCTCGATTTTGGGGGTTTCTTGAGTTCTTGGGTTAGAAGTGCTTTCGGCGGGATTTCTTCGATTCCTCCTTTTTGGACGAGTTTTTGTGGGATTAAACTTGGCTATGGACTCCTCATGAGGTGTTCCTGATATCCCCAAAGTCTTGTTCAAGTCCGTGGAGCGTTTCAGGAGATCGAGATTTGGTTTTGAGGGAGTTGACCCGCGGGTGCTGTTCATCAAGAGCTGCCAAGGCTACACCGGTCTGTTCGGTGCTCTTGACCGGTCTGACCGGTGCAAGCCCTTGTGGGATTTTGCTAGGGTAAACGTCTTGGTGTGTTCGTTGTTGTTCCGTGTTGCTGCTGTTTCGAGTTTGGGTCAGTTTGGTGGTCGGTTGTCCTGTTTGGTGCCTTGGGGGCTTTCAGGCTGCCACCGGTCTGACCGGTGTAGAGCCACTTAGTGGAAGTTGCTCAGTTTCACCAGCAGGGACCGGTCTGACCGGTGGTGCTCACCAGTCTGACGGTGTGGGTCTGTAGACTCGAGGTTTGGTTTTTCCACTGCGTTTCTCGGGTCGGAAGGTTGCGTGTTGGTTCCTAGGTCCAGTGGCACTCCAGTGGCTACGTGGGCTTGACCAACCTTGGTAGTGAGTCGGAGACGTGTGTTGGAAGCCGTGTTCGTCTTGTTGGAGTTTTCATCTCCTTCGAGAAGAATTTTTTATCGGCTCCCATTCACTCCCCCCCTCTCTGGTTCGCCGTATCGGTCCTTCAATCAAGCAAAGAGCCAATCCTCTCATTCTTCTGGCGCAAGAAGGGAAGTTCATCACGCACCTCGTCGTCGGACTCAGAGTCCGAGTCGCTCTGTGTGCTCTTCTTGCTGCCAGAGCTCAGCGCCATGGTGCTGAAGCCATCTCGCGCGAAGCAACTCAGCCCGCTCAGGTTCTTGGACGACTTCTTGTTCTTGCGGTGATCTCCCTCGTCTTCATTGCTGCTCGAGCTCGAGGTGGAGTACGCGGAACTGGAGTCGACGTCGCTCGCTCCAACCATCGCTCGGGCCTTGCCTCGGCTCTCCTTCTTCCTCGATCGTCGCTCGTCCTTGTACTTGTTCTTGTGCTTGCTCTTGTGGTCGCACCTTGAACGGTACTTGCCATCGTTCATCCTCGGCTTGTGCTTGTAGTTGTCCTTGTTCTCGGCCTTCTCCGGGCAGTCGGCGATGAAGTGTCCTGGCTTGCCGCACTGGAAGCAAGTCCTCGTGTTCCTCCTCATGTTCACGCGGTTCTCGTGCAGCCTCTCGAACCGCCTCGTCAACAGCGCCAGCTCGTCCTCTCCAAGGTCATCAAACTCCTCATCTGGCATAGACATTAAAGAGGAAAACGAGAACATCCTGGTGGATGGGTTAGAGTTAGTCTTTCCTTTGGAACCACCAACGAGGGCAAGACTATGAGAATCAGTCGGTCCCTCGAGCTTGGGAGTCATGCCCCTATCCACCTCAGCCGACTTGAGCTTCGAGAACAGCTCGTTCACCGTCAGAGTATCATACCTCTCCGACTCGACTATGGCCTCGAACTTTCCGCCCCATATCGTACGATCCAAAGAGTGTAAGAGCTTGACCGCTCTATCATGATCATCGTACGGGAGCACGTCCACATTGGCCCTCATGTTGTTCACCACCACCGTGAACCTCTGAAACAAGGCATCGATGGACTCACCGGGGAGATGAGTGAAGTTTTCGTACTCTCTCCGGTAGGTCGCATACATCCGTGCCTGAACCTGGGCGTTCCCAACATGAGCCTCCTTCAACACATCCCAAATCCTACAAGCCAAGTCCTCGGTGTGCACCCGATCGAACTCAGGCTGACACAAAGCACGAAACAAGTAGTCGACCGCCTTATTGTTGGCGTCGAATCTGTCCCTCGACCCTGGAGCAAGGAAATCCATCGGCTGGACATAGCCTGTGTCCACCGTGACATCCCAAAGAAGCTGACCCTTTCCGCGGAGGAACGCACCCATCCGCTTGCTCCACATCTGGTAGTTCTTGCCATCGAAGTGTGGAGGACCCGAACCCCGTTCCTGGTACGCCATCCTTGGATCTTAGACTGGTTAGAGTCAACAAAGACCCGAACCGGCTCTGATACCACTTGAAGGACCGATACGGCGAACCAGAGAGGGGGGGGGAGTGAATGGGAGCCGATAAAAATTCTTCTCGAAGGAGATAGAAACTCCAACAAGATGAACACGGCTTCCAACACACGTCTCCGACTCACTACCAAGGTTGGTCAAGCCCACGTAGCCACTGGAGTGCCACTGGACCTAGGAACTAACACACCACCTTCCGACCCGAGAAACGCAGCGGAAAAACCAAACCTCGAGTCTACAGACCTACACCGGTCAGACCGGTGAGCACCACCGGTTAGACGTCCCTGCTGGTGAAACTGAGCAACTTCCACTAAGTGGCTCTATACCGGTCAGACCAGTGAGACACACCGGTCAGACCGATGGCAGACTGAAAGCCCCCAAGGCACCAAACAGGCCAACCGACCACCAAACGGACCCAAACTTGAAACAGCAGAAACACGGGGCAACAACGAACTCACCAAGACGTTCACCCGAGCAAAAACCCACAAGGGCTTGCACCGGTAAGACCGGTCAAGAGCACCGGTCAGACCGGTGTAGCCTGGGCAGCTCGGGATGAACAGCACCCGCGGGTCAACGCCTCCAAATCCAAATCTCGATCTCCCGAATCACTCCACGGACTTGAACAAGACTTTGGGGATATCAGGAACACCTCATGAGGAGTCCATAGCCAAGTTTAATCCCACCAAATCTCGTCCAAAAAGGAGGAATCGAAGAAATCCCGCCGAAAGCACTTCCAACCCAAGAACTCAAGAAACCCCAAAATCAAGCACTTTTTCTCATGGATTTGGGAGGGGAATCACAGCCCAAAGAACCACGAAGGGTTCCCACAAATTTTCCCCATCAAATCCTTAAGAGAAAGACACCGAAAACACCCCAAAGAAATCGCGAAGAGAGGGCTCCGAAAATCACCACCAAGAACAACCGGGGAAAACACATCCAAACCTTGCGGAACCACGCCGAATCATCTATACATGAAACAAAGTTTCGTACAAGTTCTAGCAAGCCGCCCGATCATCCATCCCTCTCTACAAGATCTCTCCGTGAAGCTCTCTTGCTAGTCCTAGAGAAAACCTAAGTAAAATAGGTGGAAAATAGGAAAATTAAATGAGCTAGGGTTCCAAGAGTTGGCTGCCATCCTCTCACCTCTTGCGTTATATGGAGGCAACCGAATGTCTAAAATGCCCTTCTCTAACAACTAGGGATACAAGCCCCTCAAGGGCAGATTTGGAATTCTTGATGTCTTCACCATCGGACGGATGCCCGGCGACCGCACCCTGCGTAGGCTCGACGCAAGCCATGCGATCCCGACGCGTGTCCTCCGCTTCGAAGATTCCGGACCGCGTCGTCGCACACCGGCCGACCGGTGCTCCTCACCGGCCGACCGGGCCGGTCCGCGCCGTGCAGCTCCGTCTTCGGTTCTTCTCGTCTTGGCTTTGTGGATCAACCAAGGAACCCAATGGTTTTCTCGGTGAACCACCGAAACCCCCGCGAACTCGGTGTAGCCTCCGCCAATCTCCACTCATGACTCGGCTCCCACGTAGTCCCGGCTCGACCTTGGTTTTGAGGCTCAACCAAGAAACCGTCCACGACTTCATCTTGCTCGTTCATGCCACCATGCGGCCCGCACTTGACCCCGCCGGCCACCGGTCCCTCGAACGAAGCCTACTTGTCTTCTCCACACACGGAGGCCTCACCAAAGCAACGACCTTTCGCGCTTGTTCTTCACCAGCACCAACACGAGTCAAGCCGCAACCTGCACCTGCAATACTTAGCCAAGAATCAGTCCACACAACGTTGTCAATCACTCATCACACAAGGAAGCGACCATCCACCGGTCCTCAAACCACACATGGTCCTCAATGTTGTAATAGGATCAACGGGATGCAGCAAGGACTTGTCTTCTACCAACGCTTGCTGCTGATCAAGGTCTTGGAAATCTTCAACTCCGGCGTATTCCACGTATGAACCGTTTTCTACGCACCACATCATTCACATACAAGCATACAATGGAATAAAATAAGAAACAATCACCAAACAGTACTAACAGAACACAACTGGGGCATAAAGCTGTTCTACTTGTCGAGATGATCGCGTGGATATGAAGAACACTAAAAACGGAGCTAAAACGTGCATTCTACTGCCAAAACAAGGTACAGGGGCTTTTCTGCAGGAAAACTTAGCTTACAGGGGCCTATCTGCAAGAAACCGAGGGTTAAAACCTAATTACACATAAAAACTCAGGGGCTACGGTGCAAAAACACTAGGGCTGGACCTTGGGTAGAAAAACTGCAAAGGCTAGGGTTTAGAAGATAAAAGAAAGGACCTAATCGTGAGGATCTTTGAACTGCGGAAGGGTATACTTGTGAATCTATAAAACTGAGGGACTTTTCTGCAAAAGAGGCGATACAAGGGCTGGGTTGACCGGTATGCTGCGCTGTTGACGCAACCCGGAAGCGATCTACACCGTAGGATCGAGATCGGGCGGCTGTGGCAACTCGCAGGCGCGCGAGCGGCGGCGGCAACGCCGGTGAGCGGCGGCGCGCGGCAGAGCTCCGACGAGCTCACACGGATTCGAGCTACGGGGCACGGTTTGGCATGCAGAAAGCACAGGGGTGAAGCGGGCGGTGCGCAAGATCGATCTAGGGCACTAGTACGAGCGGTCGGGCGATGGCGACGACGCACAGCACGACGGGGCGGATGGCCGCTGCGGCGCCAACTCCGGTGAGCGCATCCGGGCAGCGTCGCGCACGAGGATGAGAACAAGCGACATTAGCACCTTCCTCACCTCCTTGCGGTTCTCCGGGTGGTCTCCTCGTCGGCGGGGAGGCGGTGACGGTGGAGATCGAAAGGAGCGGCGGTCGAGCTAGGGTTCGGCGACGGCGGAGTTGGAGCTCGGCGGCTAGGGTTTCGCGAAAGGGGCAAGGAGGAGGTGGCTGCGGGGCTTAAAAAGCCCGAGGGAGGCGGCCTTGGTGTGCGGTCCAAGCTGGAGAGCGGTGCGGGGCACGGCGCGGCTCGTACCCGAGCTCGGGTGCGGCTTGGTGCGACCGGAGGTGGGGGTGACAGGTGGCCCCCACTTGCTCGGCGGCCCGCGGGAGAGGGGGCGCGGCCGCAGCTGCGTTGGGCCACTGCTGGGCCGGAGCTGGTGCGGGTCGGCCTTCGGGCTCGGCCCAGGAGGAAAGAAATGTTTTTTTTGAAATATTTTCCTGTACAAAGATAAATTCAGAAATATCTAGATAAATCAATAAAGCCACCGAAAATATTCAAAAAATCCCAAAATTTCCAGGAAAATTTTTAGAGACACATTGGGACATGAGCTATCCAAATAAAGTGTTTGGAGCTCATGAAAAAGATTTAAGAGCCTTCTAATAAATAGAAATAGCTCAAAGGAAAATTAGAATAAATTTGAGAAAAGTCCGGAAAATTCTCGGAAGGATTCGGTCAGCACCTAAGCACATCTAAAAACCTTTTTCACTCAAAAACACCATGGTGCATCGGAATGAATGCAACACTCACAAATTTTTATTTGATTCAGAAAATTAAACAAGGATTTTCCTATACTATATTCCGTGTGAGGAATTAAATGTTTGGCAAAATTTTTGAGATTAAGGGAAATCGTTGTTTAAATATTTCTTCCTATTCACATCCTGAAATTTGGGAATTTCAGGGTGTGACAGGAGCGCAGCTCACAGAAACGCTCAGGCCCCAAGGCCTTTGTCAAAATGTCTGGCAACTTATCAACTGTTCTAATGAACTCTAGCCTGACCCTGTTATGCTCCACACATTCACGAATGAAATGGTAACGTGTATCTATATGCTCACTGCGGTCATGAAACGCAGGGTTTTTGCTTAACTGAATTGCAGACTGACTATCCATCTTCAACGAGTAGGCTCTGACCTTGTCACCCTTGAACTCAGCAAGAAGTCGAGCCAACCACACACCTTGGCAAGCAGCAGTGGTAGTAGCAATATATTCAGCTTCACAGGAGGATAGTGCCACTACCTTTTGTTTCTGTGATTGCCAAGTAATGATGCTAGAGCCTAGGAAGAAAAGAATCCCTAATGTGCTTTTCCTTGTATCAACATCACCAGCTAGATCACTGTCACTATACCCTTCAAGTAGTGCTCCTTTCTTCCTCTAGTAGTAGCAGCCAAAATGCAAAGTTCAAGCAATATATCTGAGTATCCTTTTGACGGCCACCAGATGCTCAGTAGTAGGGTTCTCCATGAATCTACTAATATACCCTACAGAGTATGCCAAATCAGGTCTTGAATTTACCAAGTACCTCAAAGCTCCCACAATGTTTTCGAACTTTCTGGCATCAACTGCAGGGGCTGAGCTATATTTACTGAGCTTGAGCCTTGACTCCATGGGAGTATCACTTGGATTACACCCTGTGAGACCAGCACTTTCTAGGATCTTTGCAGCATAAGCTCTTTGACAGATTGTTATACCTTCTTCAGTTTGTGTCACCTCCAAACCAAGATAGTAATGCAATAGTGCAAGGTCACTCATCTTAAAGGTGGCCTTCATCTCTTTCTTGAACAGATCAATATCATGTGAATTTTCTCCAGTGATCACCAGATCATCTACATACATGCCCATAATGAGTCGATGAGATCTTATTCCTTTGAGATAAACTGCATGCTTAGAAGAGCTTCTCTGAAAACCCAATTTAATCAGAGACTCATCCAATTTGGAGTTCCAGGACCTTGTAGCTTGCCTTAGGCCATACAGAGCTTTGACCAAATGGAGGACCTTCTTCTCTTGTCCCATCACCACAAAACTAGGTGGCTGTTCAACATACACATCTTCCAGCAACTCACCATTCAGAAATGTTGACTTCACATCCATATGATGCACAGTCCAACCTTCTGTTGCTACAAGTGCTAACAGCAATCTGACAAACTCCAAACAAGCTACTAGTGCGAAGACTTCGTCAAAAATCTATGCCAGGATGTTGAACATACCCTTTTGCAACCAGCCGGCCTTTGTACTTGGTGATGAGACTTGCTACATCCCTCTTGATCTTGTAGACCCATTTGAGTCCAATAGGGCGTACTCCAGGCGGCAGATCAACCAGGGCCCATGTGCCATTATCCTTAATAGAAGTAAATTCATCAAGCATAGCTAAGCACCAATGTTCATACCTCTAGGCTTCCTCAAACATAGCAGGTTCAGATTTGCTTGCCAACAGCAGCTGCTCAGCAAGCACCCGCTCGACCGGCCCTGGCGGTGTAGTAGACTCTAGCACATAGTCAAGCGACCGGAACCGTAGTGGGATGTCTTCCTCATGTGCCGCATCCAGGTGCTCGGACACACCAGAGCTTGGCGGAGAGACGAAGACAGGCGAAGCAGTTGTCCTCGCGCTCAGGAAGATCAGGGTTCTTGGCATGTCGCTCCCAGGAACAGATCCTGGTGATGATGTTGGCACTGGCGGTGGTGATGACGAGGTTGATGGTTGTCGTACGGACCTCCCTGGGCCCACTACCTCGGTGGGTACCAGGACCGACTACTCGGTGGGCCCCTGGGACTACCCGGCTTGCACTACACGGCACCTGATGGCGTGGAGCACAAGGACTACGGAGGAGAAGTACTCGGTTAGGAAGCTGTACATGTCATGCACTGTATGGAAGACTCCTAGACGTACTCGACTAGTACTCTCTCCCTACTCCGACTTGTAACCCTGCCTCCCAGACTATATAAGGCGGGGCAGGGACCTTTCTCTGGCATCTCATCCAATCCACGGTGCACTATTACACCATCTTGTAATCGTGCCCATTCAATCCAGAGCTACGCAGCATACAGGACGTAGGGTATTACGCACCTCGCGGCCCAAACCTGTCTAAATTGTGTGCCACGTGTCTCTTCTTTCGAGTTACCGATCTCGGCGAGGCCACATTCATCTACTTCGGGTACTCCCCTTAGTAGGTTGCCGGTCTAAAACACCGACAGCTGGCGCGCCAGGTAGGGGATCTCGCCCGAGATCACATGGCAAACTCGATGGCTCCAGTCTACTTCAAGCCAACTGTCGCCTTCAACCGCGGCGACACCTTCGTGTTCGGCGCCTGGGTTTGCACTGCAGACGGCGCGGGCGCTTTCCAGCGCCGCCTCACCATGCCGCCCAACCCGAAGACCGGCTTCGTGACGCTTCCTGAAGTCGTCACAGGCGAACTCGCCGGCAAGTTCGGCGGAATTTTGCTCTTTAACCATCACGCTGACTTCAAGCTTGAGTCCGCTTCCAACTCGAACTCGACGTCTCCATGGGCCATCGCACGTGAGCCGGCTACTCAGCCATCGCAGGGGGTCCCCTCACCTCGTGAGCGCTCCGCGCGTGGTTCCCGCATCCTCAGCTGGGCCCGCACGGGGCTCCCTCTTCGCGCCGGGCCGGCAAGGAGCCCGTACCCGAGTACAACTCGGACTCCGACACCGCCCCCGGCAACGCTTCGGACTCCAACCCTCTCTCCGAGTTCTACTCGAACCCCGCATACGAGTTCAACTTTGGGTCGGACCCCGAGGAGCCCGAGTCCGAGGACAACTCCACCGAGCATCCCTTGTCAGGGCCGGCCTCTGGGCTGGTTATAACATCCACACCGGCCGGGAGATTCGTCTACTGGCCAGACCGTAAGCCTACAGACCTGATAAGTGGAGACTCACGCTACGTCTCCTACATCGACTCGCTACCATTCCAGGAGGGAACACCCCTAGCCCGTGCTGACTCGAGCACGCCAACTGAGGTGGCGCCTTCTGAGTCCAGCCTTGGCACCCCGGATCACCAAGTCTTCATGGTTGCTGGCGACGCCCCAGGGCCTTCAGGGACGGCCCAAGACAGGTACCTGGAAGACATCTCCTCCGACGAGCTCTCTGCTGACGTTCCAGCAAACGAGAACCCTGCAGACAGAGACGCTCGACGTGAGCGTAACCAGAAGCGCAGCGAACGTCGCCGACGCCTCCGCGACAACTTCCCCGCCCGCAACCTTGCGGAAGCTCTCGAGGCGGTCGAGAGCAGAGTACACACTACCCTTGAGCAATGCCTCATGTCGATCACAGCGATCGCACGCCAGGCTCAGGGCATACGTGCTGGAGAGGTCATCGCCAAGCTCACTGAAGACGCTTACTTCATGCGGGTTGACAACAGGGTCAACCAACCTCCTCCCACCAGGCACCGCGACAACAAAGCCACAAGTCGCAGTGCCAACAACGGTCCCAACCGTACTCGAGCTGAGCTCCCAGCCGAGCCCAACCGCCCTCGCTCCAACGCCGGCGGACCTCCACAGCGTGACAACAGCAACCGCGAGGTTGTCCCCCACCGCGCTCCGGCCGGTGGCGCCGGCCACGACCCCGACGGCGGTGGCAAAGAACGGGGGAAGCTCCAACCATGGAGCCAACAGGAGGGCTGGTGGCGGTGGCGGTCGCGGCAGCCGAGGCCACGCGAACAGCCACGCCTCTGGTGCCTCACAGGGCGGCTACGACGCCCGCCAGAAGATTGAGGAGCTGTGGCGGAAGAAGTCGACCACCGCAGGCGACGGCGACGGCTTCCCCGCCTTCTCACCTCGACTTCGCAACTTGCTCCTCCCCGACAAGTTCAAGCCTTTGGGGATCACCAAGTACGACGCGAAGCAGGACCCCATCCAGTGGCTCAGGTTCTACGCCCTCTCCATCGAGAACGCTGGCGGCAACAATGACACCAAGTGCCTCTAATTCCCCTTCTGCCTGGACCAGGCTCCACTCACATGGCTCGAGTCGCTGGATAAGCACTCAATCGACAAGTGGGACCAGCTGAAGGAGCAGTTCACCAGCAACTTCGTGGGCGCCATGGGCTGATCGGGTACTCGCATGGACCTGGCCATGGTCAAGCAGGAACAAGGCGAGACCCTCCGCAAGTACATGCGCCGCTTCTTCGACAAACGCGCCACTGTCGTCGACGTCACCGACAAGGAGGTCATCGACCTCTTCCAAGACGGCCTCTACCACCGCCTCACCTTCGAAGACTTCGGTCGTCGCCGCCCCAGGTCCATCCCCCACCTCAAGGACATGATCACGTCCTGGGCGGATGAAGAAGACAAGGCCAACGCCAAGTACGACGCCATCCATGGCAAGACCAAGCAGAACGCGGGCGGCGGCAGCGGCAACAATGCGAACCAAGGCGGTCGCAACAACAACAACAACTACTACTACTCGGGTCCCAACCGCAAGCGCAAGCCAGACAACACTGTCGCGGCTATCCAGCACCCTACGAAGGAGAACTCGAAGAAGAACTCCGGCGGTTTCAAAGACCTGCTGAAGGAGAGGTGCCCGTGGCATCCAAATGGCAACCACACCACCGAGCAGTGCTACCAACTCAGGTATGCACTCAAGGATACGCCAGAACCACCGCACCCTCACGACAAAAAGGGCAAGAAGAAGGACGGCGACAACAACGACTTCCAGGAGCCTGACAAGACCGTCAACGTCCTCTTCGGCGGACTGCCCAGCAGGTGGGAGCAGAAGGCTACCCGTCGAGAAGTCATGTCCATTGAGCCAGCGGTCCCGACCCCTCTCAGGTGGTCGGAGGTACCCATCACCTTCTCCCGCGCGGATCAATGGACCAGTTTCTCCGAACCAGGACGGTTCCCCCTCGTCCTGAAGCCGGTGGTCGCGGGCTCCAAACTCAACAAGGTGCTCATCGGCGGTGGAAGCGGGCTCAACGTCCTTTTCACCAAGACCTTGAAGAAGATGAAGCTCGACATCACCCACATGCTCACCAAGAGCAACACGCCCTTCTACGGCATCGTCCTCGGCAACGCGGCTATCCCACTGGGCTCAGTGGTCCTGCCAGTTACCTTCGGGGAATCTCGGGACAACTACCATACCGAGTACATCAAGTTCGAGGTCGCGGACTTCGAGACTTCCTACCACGCCATCCTCGGCAGACCGGCCATCGCCATGTTCATGGCGGTGCCCCACTACACCTACCTGGTACTCAAGATGCCAAGCCCAGCGGGTGTACTCTCTCTTCAAGGGGACTTGAAGATCTCCCACGACTGCGACACAAAAGCCATGGAGATCGCCTCTACGAACCAAGTACCCAACGCGATGATGGAGGTCTACGCCGCGTCGAAGAAGCTTGCTACAAGTGAACTCGACATCCCAGAGAAGTCTGACCGCGCCAACAAGCCTCAGCCACCTGAGGAGGTACTCGTCAAGACGATCAACCTCGGAACAGGCGACCCCAGCAAGACCACCACCATCGGGGCTGGCCTCAACCCCAAATAGGAAGACGCGCTCATCAGCTTCCTTCGGGCTAACCGCGACATCTTCGCGTGGAAGCCAGCGGACATGCCAGGAGTGCCCAGGGAGTTGATCAAGCACTGCCTCAACGTCGATCCTAAGGCCACCCCCAAGCGACAACACCTCCGACGCTTTGCCGATGATAGACAGGACACCATCAAGAAGGAACTCGCCAAACTACTCGTGGCTGGCTTCATCAAAGAAGTCTTCCATCCTGAGTGGCTCGCCAACCCTGTCCTCGTCCGCAAGAAGAACTCGAACGAGCGGAGGATGTGTGTCGACTACACCGACCTCAACAAGCACTGCCCCAAGGACCCCTTCGGGTTGCCGCGGATTGATCAAGTCATCGACTCCACGGCGGGCTGCGACCTGCTCTCCTTCCTCGACTACTACTCCGGGTACCACCAGATCGCGATCAAGGAAGAAGACCAGGAGAAGACCGCGTTCATCACCCCGTTTGGCACGTACTGCTACACGACCATGTCCTTAGGGTTGAAGAACGCCGGCGCCACCTACCAACGAGCTATCCAGGCCTCCTTCAAGAGGCAACTCAACAAGAACGTCGAAGCCTACGTGGATGACGTGGTCGTCAAGACTAGTGACTCCAGTACCCTCATCGACGACCTTGAAGAGACTTTCACATCACTGCGCGAGTACCGCTGGAAGCTCAACCCGAACAAGTGCGTCTTCGGCGTACCTTCGGGCAAACTACTCGGTTTCATCATCAGCCAGCGCGGCATCGAAGCCAACCCCGAGAAGATCTCCACCATCACCAGCATGAAAGCTCCCACGAGCATCAAAGACGTCCAGAAGCTGACCGGGTGCATGGCGGCACTGAACAAATTTATCTCGAAGCTTGGAGAATGGGGGCTCCCCTTCTTCAAACTACTCAAGCATCAAGAGAAGTTCGTGTGGACTCCAGAGGCGTATCAAGCTACGCAGCATACAGGACGTAGGCTATTACGCACCTCGCGGCCCGAACCTGTCTAAATTGTGTGCCACGTGTCTCTTCCTTCGAGTTACCGATCTCGGCGAGGCCACATTCATCTACTTCGGGTACTCCCCTTAGTAGGTTGCCGGTCTAAAACACCGACAATGGTGCCGACTATGCTGATGTTGTCGAGGTTGTGGTGATTACGACCTCTGGTGCTGCACTTGGCTGCCCCTCGATGATGAACTCCCTCATGTCGATGTTGGCCGCCTAGTCCCACTGTGACGTCTCGTCGAACACGATGCCGCGGCTGATCACGAGATGTCCTTCCTCTGGATCGTATGCCCGATACGCCATGGAGCCAGGCTCGTAGCTGACGAAGATCGCGCGGCGACTGCGGTCATCAAGCTTCTTCAAGTGCGATGTGGTGACCTTGATATGGGCCACACAACCCGAACGTCCGGAGATGCTGAACTCTAGGTGTGCTCCCGGTCCAGAGCTCGTACAGAGTCTTGCTTGCGATGCTCTTTGACGAGGACGGTTGAGCAGGTACACCGCCATGGCGACGGCCTCTCCCAGAACATGTCGGGAAGACCCTTTGCCTTCATCATGCTTCTAGTTGTCCCCACAACAGTCTGGTTCCTCCGTTCCATGAAGCCATTCTGCTACGGTGAATATGGTGTTGTCAATTGGCGGTGCACACCAAGGTCAGCATAGTACTTGATGAAGTCCATTGCGGCGAACTCTCCTCCACTATCTGTGCACAGAGTTATCAGCTTCTTCCCGCTCTTTCTCTCCGCCGCAGCTTGCACACGCTTGATGGCGTCCGCGGCTACATCTTTAGAGGGCAGGAGGCAAATCCACATGTACCTCGAGTAGTCATCCACGAGCAGGAGAAAGTACCGATTGCCGTTGGGTGTCGGAGGGGTGATGGGACTGCAAATGTCACCATGGAGCAACTGCAGCACCTCTTTTGAACGGCACTGAGCTTGGTGTGGGAAAGGCATCCACCGGTGCTTCCCGGAGAGGCATGCCTCACACACCTGCTCCACTTGGGAGAGTAGTGGCATGCCCTTCACAATGTCGTCGCGCCCCATCTTCCTCAGTGCACCGAAGTTCAGGTGGCCAAACCTGGCATGCTAGACTCACGCTTCTTCCTCCCCACACGCCGCCAAGCAAACTGGTTGTGAAATGTTGATGTCAAGCACATAGAGCCGACCTGCATTGCGACGAATCTTGGCGAGCAGGCAACGTTTGTCATCTCAATCTCGCATCTCGCCGTGCTCCACGAACACCTGGTAGCCGCGCTCATCCAATTCACCAACGGAGATGATGTTCGCCGTCAACCGTGGGAGGTAGTAGACGTGGTGCAGCACCTGGTGCTCACTGGACTTGCAGGCGAGCAGGACAGTACCAGCCCCCACGATCCCGACGATTGACCCATCCCCAAAACGGACGGTCCTAGTGATGTCGCGGTCGATGCTGGAGAACACCACCCGGGACCCCATCATGTGGTTGAAGGCCCCGGTGTCCAGCACCCACTGCTTGGGGTCTCAATCGTCGGTGTCATCGAAGGTGGCGAAGACCCGTTTCTTGAGGAAGTGGAAGGAGCCATCAGGCGCGGCCGTCGGGGATGCCGCCGACATGAACTCCGGGACACTTTCAAAAATGCCCGTCTTGTCTTGAAGTCGTAGGGCCGATAGGAGTGTGCGACAAAATCGCACCGGCGAAGTGGAGTAGCCCCCGAGCCTCCAGCTGAGCCGCAGCTTTGGCCGAGGGTCCATCTGAAGTCTTGGCAAGAAAATCCCGAAAATCCGGAGAGAAACCGAAGGACACGGGCACCTGAGGCCCCCAGCCTTGAGTCGAGTACTTCCTCTGAATTGAAGGGTCATCTGAAGAATGTGTCCAGACGCCCCGAGCCTTGCCACCTCTGCTGTCGAGTAGAAGTAGCCGAGCCCCCGAGGTGAGGCCGCGCGGACTAGTAGAATACGAAGAGTCACGCCTTAGCGCCGAGCTGCCCGTGCGTGGACTTATCCACCGCCGTTGCGAGCTCTGGGTTGACTTATAAATAGAGGCCAAAACCCTTAGGGGTTTTCACCCATCCAAGCTGCAGCCATTTCGATTCCTTCTGAGGTAGATCCACTCCTAGCGCTCGCTGTCGCCGTAGTAGATCCAAGTGCGCCGCCACCCAGAGCTTTTAGGGTAGCCCCCGAGCGGATGCACGTGAAGACGCCCTGTACTTGGAGAATGAAGCCGTCACCATCCAAGACATCGAAGGCCGCTGGGAAGAAGAGGGGCCGCGAAGAGGCCGCCGCGGCCGCCACCGGAGTAGCGCTGCCAATGTCTCCACCGCGGGCTGATCCAAGCCGCAAGTGGAAAAAATCCAAGGTGAAGACGAAGATCTATCGTCCTCCCGAATACGGTTCCATCCGGAGAAGGAGGTCGACATGTGGAGTGGCCGCTGCTGGAGATCCATATCCAATGGAGGAAGGCTGAAGATGAGAGTTCCAATGTTTGTGTGGGTCTGTGGAGCGCGGACTCGCGCTCCCGGCTAGCGATTTCTTCAAGGGTCTCCTCGGTACTACGAGTCGAGTACCGATCCGAACCCAACGGTATCTTCCATACCGCGGTCTTTGTGCACTTCCTCAAGGAGGCCTCCTTGGGACTGCCGCACTGGATCTTTCCGAAAGCTTTCCGGGTGAAGCCGCAGCCAAGCGCCACCAACCCAAGAGTAGTCGGAGGAGCCGGCATCCAGTTGAGAGAAGACGCCGCGGAGCACACTCGGCGTACAAGCTCGTTGACTCCAAATACGTATTGGAAGACGAGGTGGCCCTACATCACGAACCACCATCCCGGCCTGCCAGCCGAGTGGACGGCAGCCCAGGCACCGCGAGTAGTGGAACCGGAGCCCACCATGCAGAAGGAACTAGCCCCCGAGCTGCCGGCACGCACCGCGCACAGTGGAAGCCGGGATCGAGGGCCGAGCACGTGGCCTTTAGTTTCATGAAGCGGAGGGTGCAGCCATTGACACTCCGAGACACCTTGGGCTTCGGAGTACACCGGCGACGACGACACGTCGTGGATGCCCGAGGCGAGGGCCGGGACGCCGCCGACATCATCGAGAGGGCCGCCGCGGATCTTCAAGGATATGCGCGCTCGTACACGGCGTGCCCCCGTCCAGAGTACCTCGCCGCGCGCCCGCCAAAGGAGGTGAGTAGTCGTACCCCCTAGTCGAGTAGTCGTTGCTTGGAGTAGACGTGCTGATGTCTTTGTGTCTTGCAGGATGACTTGAAAAAGTTCGTCTCCGAGCCGTAGCCGCCCCCCACGAGATCGAGATCCCGCATGAAGGAAAGACCAAGGACAAAGAGCGGCGGGAAGTCGGTGAAGGCGATGACACCATCATCGTGGAGGACACCACCGATGACGATGACGATGACGACGACGAGACGTTGCAGGACCGCTTTCAGTTGCGGTCGAGGTTTAGCCGTCCAGGCTTACCTCATGTTCCTCTTGTGCAAGACCCCCCGACTAGCATGGAGGCTAGCTCGGCCGCGCCGCCACGGAAGCCGCAACCCCGCCCGCAAGTGGGTGACAAAGAAGCCTCAAGGTCCTTTGAGACCACGCTCAGAGGCAAGTTGTCTTCCTTGTGGCGTGCAGGTCCCGCGCGGGAGCCCGTCGAGGAAGGCGACGAAGGCGTATGGACACAAGGTGGGGAGCCCCGCCCAAGTCGTAGTCCAGCCCCCACTGTCGAGGAGATTTTGGCGCAGTTGGAGCGCCAGCCCCGCTCCACCTGGGACACTCGAGCCCGTAGCCGCCGCCGCTGATGAGGTGGTGACTAAGGTGAGCGAGGAGGAGCACCGCGGGGCCGCCGCCGTTGTTGCGTAAGAGGCGAGCCGCGAGGCGCAGGAGGAGGCGCCCGCCGAGGGTGGACTGGTAGACATTGCCAGCATCCTCAGTGCCCCGGCCGTGACAATAGTCCGGTCAAATTTGTAAGTACCGCATCTTCCCGAGTAGTACTTGTTGTAGTAGTCGAGGTTGACTGACGACCAATTGTGTGTGCTTCTGTAGGAAATCAACGGACTGGCCCCGGGGAGGGGGATGAACCCTTCGCCGGTGGAGGAAGAAGCCGCGCTGCCCGCTGAGGAGTCCGCTCCCCGCTTCCCAAGCGATGTCCGAGCCGCCGGCTACCAAGCGCCGCTGTCGAGGCCGCCGTAGTCGAAGGTGAGTACTCTTCTGAAGCCGTAGAGCTCCTCGAGGAGTAGTCGTAGTCGCTGATACACTTGTCTTCTCCTTGACAGGTGCCGAGGCTGAAGGTAGTGACATCCCTGCGGGGGTGCCAATGCAGTGAAGTCGACACCAGAGGTTCCGAGGCTGCCGGAGGAGCCCCCGAGCCCATGGAACAAGTCGTCGAGGAGGCCGTCGTGACGGCCAGAGGAGAGGAGGTCACCACGTGGCGAGGAGGTCGCTCCCGGGGAGGTGGCTATCCGCTCCCCGGAGATCCAGGACGCAGAGCCCATCCGCTCTGCGCCGATGACGGAGGCCGCCGCGAGTAGTCGTGGTGGTATAGAGCTGCTCGCGGGACGATCTTTGCCGACCCGCAACGTGGCCAAGCACCTGGAAGCGATCCGCCAGGCCGAGCAGTGGATGAAGGTAAGTAGCCGTAGCTTCCGAGTAGTCAATCCTCTGTCGTTGAGTACTCGTTGATGTGTGTTATCTCGTGCAGCAGATGTCGCGGAGCGGTCCCGCGAGAAGTCCAACATGCGGTGGCTTCTGCCGACGCAAAGGTCTTCGGCCGAGGCGTCCGGAAGAGCAGCTTTTGAAGTCGCGGAAGCACGCGGCTGCCATGCAGTCGAAGCTCGACGCCGCCTTCGCCAAATACCACAACGATGTCCAAGAGTTGCAGGCGAAGGGCGACGACTTGGTGCGGAAGAATAAGAGCCTTCGCAACAAGAACAAAGGTACGCCGCCGGGGACTTGGTTTCCGGTAGTTGTTGGAGGTCGAGAGGTAGTCCGACCCACCGTACTAGCCGTGTTGCAGAGGCTTGAGGGCTGTGGAGTACGGAAGTCCTCGGAGACGAGCATGAAGAACCTCTTCTTCCGGGAGCAAGAAGCCCGCCAGGTACTCGAGCTCGACTACAAAGAACTTGCCTTCGAATGCGAGAAGCACATGGAGCTCCCATTGCATCTCGACCGCGATCTCGTCAACCGGCTACAAATCCTTGCTGAATGAAGACCGTGAGCCACCGTGGGCCCAACCGAAGGAGTCGAGGAAGCTGCACTGCCGATCGCAAGGCTCCCAGGCTGCACCCGGCGGCTTCAAGATTGCTCCAGACCGGTGGATCGCCCTCAAGGAAGCCCAAGTCGCTGGCGGCCTATGTGAAGCACATGGAGAGATCGATCCCAAGGGCAGGTCTTGGCCTTTCATGAAGTCGTATTTCCGTAAGGCCCTGGGCATGGAAGTAGTCGTCGGCGGGGTAGCCGCCAACTGCACTGATGAGCAGTGGCGTGAGCTGCTGGAGCAGATGGCTCCCCATCGCTGAGCAAGTAGTCGAGAAGCTTAATCTCCAATAGCCCCGTAATAGATAGCTAGTAGCCAAGGCTGTAAAAACAATTGTAATGAATTGCTTAAGTATCAATGAAAGAAGATTTCCAGCAATGAGTACTCGTAGCCGCGATCTCAGAGTGCGAAGCCCCCATCGTGGAGTGGATGCGAGTAGTCGTACTCGGCAGTAGTGGTCCCATTGTAGGGAGTAGACAAGAAGGGTTGATGAACGATCAAACTTTATTACCGAAGAAGTACACTGATGGCCAGGCCGTAGTTACGTAGTAGTCGCTTGACCTGTGAGGCCGCCTACAGCTGAGTAGAGCTGGAGCGGGTAGCCGCTTACAGTAGTGGATCCGTAAGTAGCCGTGTAGGCTGGATCGTAGATCCGTAGGTAGCCGTGCGGTGGCCGGATCTTGGAGTGTGGTCTCTTGGGTAGACCGCCGCTGCAGTCCTTGACGCTCGTCGCAGCCTGTGGTCCGTAGGTAGCCGCACGGGCTGGATCCTGGAGAGGGGAAGTCCGGAGACTGGAGTCAGGACCCGGAGGCCGCCTACGGCAGAGGGGTGTTGATGTAGTCGTGTAGACTAGGACCCCGGAGTAGTCGTGTAGACTAGGCGTAGAATCGACAGAGCTGGTCGACGTTCCACGAGTTGTTGATGTCTTCGGCCTTCAGTGTTTGGAGGCGTGTGAGCTCGGCCCGGTCACCTTTGCCACGGTGAAGGGACCTTCCAGGGGGAGCTGAGCTTGTGTAGTCCTTCCGTGTTCTGGATACGGCGGAGGACGAGATCTCCAACGTTGAAGGAGCTTCCGACGTCGAGAATTCATGGTAGCTTCTGATACCCTCTAGGTACCTTGCCGATTGGACGAGGGCAAGAACAGCTTCTTCGAGGCTGTCGATGTCAACTCGTCTGCTGTCTTCTCGAGACACCTTCGTCGTAGTGCTCCACAGCTGGCGAGTTCCATATGACGTCACGGAGCCGTAGACCAGGAAGTAAGGGGATTGCCCCGTCGGGGCTTGGATGGCCGAGTCCGTAGCCCTGCAGTGCGTTGGGTAGTTCCTTGATCCACTTGCCCCCTTTGGAGTTAGCAGTGTCGTGTAGCCGCTTCTTGAGAGCGTCGAGCACCATCCCATTGGCGCGCTCGACTTGTCCGTTGGCCCGTGGATGAGCAATCAATGACGGGACGCTGATCCCATTGCTCAAGTAAAGACTTAACCGGTGGTTGTTGAAGTTGGAGCCTATGTCTGTGATGATGCGGTGGGGTAGTCCGTAGCGATGTACGAGTTCATCCAGGAAGTCGAGTACTCTGTCAGCCTTGGGGCATGTGACCGGCTTGACCTCGATCCACTTGGTGAACTTGTCGATGGCCACCAACACCCTGTTGAAACCACTCGATAGCTTGGTGCTGGCCCAATCATGTCAAGCCCCCAGCAGGCAAAGGGCCAGGTTGGCGGTATGGTGACTAGCTTGTGGTGGCTGGGACGTGTTGCTGCTTGGCGAAGCACGACATCCTTGGCACCTCTTCTCGACGAGTTCTCGCAAGACGCCCGCAGCCGTGGGCCGCAGAAAGCTCGCCGAAGGCCTTGCCGACCGTGCGTGAGGACGCGTGGTTGCCGCAGACGCCCTTGTGGATCTCCTCCAAGATGTCCTTGCCTTCTTCACGAGGGACGCACTTCATGAGTACTCCAGAAGATGCGCCCCGCTTGTAAAGCTTGTCTCTGACGAGGACGTAGGACTCCGCGCGCGGCGACGAGCCGGCCGCGGGGGCCCGAGTTCTTGTCAGAGGGGATGTTCTGCTCGCTGAGGTAGTCGATGAAGGGTTGCCTCCAGTCCACGTCGATCATCATGACCTCCTGCCCACTGTGATGGATGGGGATGCGTGTCGGTGGCGCCGGGCCCGGGATGGATGGCGCGTGAAGCTCGTGAACGAAGACACCTGGCCGGTACTTGAGCGCGGGTGGAACCAAGCTTCGGTAGGACATCCGCTGCAACGTTGTTGTCGCGGACGATGTGGTGGAACTCGAGACCGCAGAACTTGTTCTAGAGCTTGCGCATTTCCCAGGCGCAGGCGTCCATGTTCTCCTTGTTGCGGTCCCGTGGGATTTGCTGGACTTGGTTGATGACCACTACGGAGTCGCCGTAGACTAGTAGCTGCTTGATGCCCACGAAGCTGCGAGGCGGAGCCCAGGTAGGAGAGCTTCGTACTCGGCTTCGTTGTTTGAGACCTTCCAGAAGATCCGCCGTTGGTGGACGATTTCTGAGTTGTTCGCCCGTTGGAGAGATCAGAGTACCCCCGCACCTCGCGCCCTCGAGGTTGAGTGAGCCGCTTCGAAGTACATCACCCAATGCCCTGGTCGCACGGTGGGAGTATAGGCAGCTGATTCTCCTGCCATTCTGCCATGAAGTCAACTAGTGCTCATGACTTGATGGTCATGCGTGGACTTGAAGTCGATGGTGAGGGCGCCGAGCTCGACCGCCCACTTGGAGATTCTTCCCGCAGCATCTTGATTCCGCAAGATGTCGCCAGAGCGGGTAGTCGGTGACGACGGTGATCGAGTACTCCTGGAATTAGTGTCGTAGCTTCCACGAGGTGATGAGCACGCGTACATGAGCCTTCGCACAGCCGGAGCAATGGGCATTGGACTCGATAGAACCCCGCCGACGAAGTAGACTCGGGCACTCTGGACCGGATAGGCGTGGCCGGCCTTCCCGGCAAACCTCGGCGACGATGGCAGTACTGACCACGTGAGTAGTCGCAGCGAGGTAGAGCAGCAGCTGCTCGCCCTTGTGAGGAGCCGTGAGGATCGGTGGCTTTTCGATGTGAAGTCCTTGAACTGGGCAAGGGCTTGATCCGCCTCTGGAGTCCACACGAACTTCTCTTGATGCTTGAGTAGTTTGAAGAAGGGGAGCCCCCGTTCTCCTAGCCTCGAGATAAATCGTTCTCGCTGCCGCCATGCACCGTCGCCTTCGGACATCTTTGATGCGCTTGCATGCCGGTAAGGGCGGAGATCTTCTCGGTTGGCTTCGATGCCGCGCCGTCGATGATAAAGCCGAGTAGTTTGCCTGAAGGTACGCCGAAGACGCACTTGTTCGGGTTGAGCTTCCAGCGGTACTCGCGTTGTGCTGATGCGAAAGTCTCTTCAAGGTCGTCGATGAGGGTATCGGAGCTTCGGTCTTGACGACCATGTCATCCACGATGCTTCGACGTTCTTGCTGAGTTGCCTCTTGAAACAGACCTTGGATACCGTTGGTAGGTGGCGCCGGCGTTCTTCAACCCGAAGGACATGGTCGTGTAGCAATACGCGCCAAACGGGGTGATGAACGCGGTCTTCTCCTCGGTCTTCTTCCTTGATCGCGATCCGGTGGTACCCGATAGCAATGAGAAGGTAGCAGGTCGCAGCCCGCCGTGGAGTCGATGACTTGGATCAATCCGCGGCAACCCGAAGGGGTCCTTGGGGCAGTGCTTGTCGAGGTTGGTGTAGTCGACGCACATCCTCCACTCGTTCGAGTTCTTCTTGCGACGAGGACTCGGGTCAGTGCTCACTCAGATGGAAGACTTTCGATGAAGCCAAATATATAGTCAATAGCCCCTTCTTGATGGCGTCCCGTTGTTGACGGTGTATTTTGGTGCACCTAGCATGTTCATTACACTTTGGTTTGGATTTGATTATGGAAAACTAACCCGCCACTAGGCACACTAATCATATAACAAGTTCATCTTTGTGCATGCATTTGGAAGTGTTATGTTTATGTAGGAAAACATGGACATAAAGGATACATCTGCAACAAGTTCAAAGGAGCATTCATGGAGTCTTGTTTCCTGTGTTCATAAGCTTGCTGAAATCACTTCCAATGGTGGTGAGGACCGAAGTGCTACGAGGAACACCCCCGGGGATTGAAGCGTAAAAGATCAAACTTCATGCAAAGAGAGCCTCCATCTTGATCGTGAGGATAACAGCGTCAAAATCATGCAAGTGGAGGGGGCAAAGTAGATAAGTGCACGAGGACCCACGGAGCAAAAAGGGCGACCGAACCGGGCCGAAATTGCCTGGGCCGGCCGGCCCAGCCCACTTCGGGCACCGGTTCGGTCCCGTCTTCCTTGCCCTCGAAGGATCTTCGACCCTAAAACCCCCGACGCGCCGCCAACACAGAGAGGGAGGAGTAATTCGCACCAGAAGGCTATCCACAAGCTAGAGAGAGAGGAGGAGGATCTCCGGCGGGAGATCAACCACCTCGAAGGAAGCACCCTCTCGTGGAGAAGAAGGAAGACACCTAAGGGAAACCATGATCAACGCGTGCCATGATCAAAGACCTTACGGGGTAATCTTCTCATTCGTCCATGGGTTGTAATCGATATTGAGATGTAATCGCACTTTGTCGGTTTATCTATCTATCATTTTGTGTTGAATATACTTTAATGCTTAAGGCTTGCAACCGTGCCGTAAAGGGAGTATAGGCCTCAATGCTTCCTTGGATCCATTCAATACGCCGTGGCCATCAAAGGTCTAGTCATGAATACCTTCGCGTAGTGACAGTACGAGAGGAGGGAAAGGGCGAAACCGTGGTCACAACCCCCGATAGATTAGATTGGTTTTTCATGTCTTTAAGCGATTGCATGCTCTAGTATCGTAGACCCCGTGGGAGAGCAAGGTTCTCTTCTCGATCGTTTATCATTCTCTCTAGTGTAGTTTAGTTGTTTTCTAGTATAATATAGTTAGAGTTTTAGTAGCTAGTGTGTCGTTGTTGATCGAATGCTTGTAATCCCTTTGCTCCGCGGATTGACAAGAACCTTGGTAATCCCGTGAGGAAAAGGTGTGGGGTCCGTACGCTTGCGATCGTAGAGGGATACGTCTTTTATCCGTCAACACCCGTCCGTCGTCGGCAAAGCGTCGGAGGTGTTGTCGTTTGGGGGTGGCCTTAGGATCGACGTTGAGGCAAGGCCTGCATCCGCCCTAGGGCACTCGGCATGTTCGCCGGCTCACGCGAAGATGTCGCGGTTAGCCCGAAGGAAGCCGATGAGCGCGTCTTCCTATTTGGGGTCGAGGCCGTGCCCCCGATGGTGGTGGTCTTGGCTGGGTCGTCTCGTTCCGAGGTCGATCGTCTTGACGAGTACCTCCTCGTAGTCGCCGAGTCTTGTCATGTCGTCGTACTCCTCTCGGGATGTCGAGTTCACTTGTAGCAAGCTTCTTCGACGTGGCGTAGACCCCCTCCATCATCGCGTTGGGTACTTGTCTGCAGAGGCGATCTCCACTTCCGCTTCTCGTGTCGCGTCGTGAGAGATCTTCAAGTCCCCTTGAAGGGAGAAGGCCACCAGCCGGGCTTGGCATTTTGAGTACCAAGTAGGTGTAGTGGGGCACCGCCATGAACTTGGCGATGGCCGGTCCGCCGAGGATGGCATGGTAGGAGGTCTTGAAGTTCGGCGAGACTCGAACTTGATGTACCTGTGACAAGAGGTGTCTTGAGATGCCCCGAAGGTAACTGGCAGGACCACTGAGCCTAGTGGAATAGCCGCGTTGCCGGGGACGATGCCGTAGAAGGGCGTGTTGCTCTTGGTGAGCATGTGAGTGATGTCGAGCTTCATTTTCTTCAAGGTCTTGGTGAAGAGGACGTTGAGCCCGCTTCCACCGTCGATGAGCACCTTGTTGAGTTTGGAGCCCGCCACCACTGGCTTCAGGACGAGGGGGAACCGTCCTGGTTCAGAGAAGCTGGTCCATTGATCCGCGCGGGAGAAGGTGATGGGGTACCTCCCACCACCCGAGAGGGTTTCGGATCGCCTGCTCAATGGACATAACTTCACGACGGGTAGCCGTCTGCCCCGTCGGGCAATCCGGCGAAGAGGACGTTGACGGTCTTGTCAGGCTCCTGGAAGTCGTTGTTGTCGCCGCGTCCTTCTTCTTGCCCTTTGGTCGTGAGGGTGCGGTGGCTCGCGCATCCTTGAGTGCATGCCTCCGAGCTGGTAGCATCGCCGGGTGGTGTGGCCGTTTAGATGCCACGCACTTCTTCACCAGGTCTTTGAAACCGCCAGAGCTCTTCGAGTTCCCCTTTCGGCAGGCGCCGGATAGCCGCGACCGTGTTGTCCCGACTTGCGCTTGCGGTTGGGACCCGAGTAGTAGTTGCTGTTGTTGTTGCTGCGGCCGCCTTGTTCAAGCAGCCGCGCCGCCGCCGGCCATGGTTCTGCTTGGTCTTGCCGCGGATGGCGTCGTATTTGGCATTGGCCTTGTCTTCTTCATCCGCCAAGACGTGATCATGTACGAGGTGGGGGATGGACCTGGGCGGCGGCGACCGAAGTCTTCGAAGGTGCGGCGTGGTAGAGACCATCTTGGAAAAGGTCGATGACCTCCTTGTCGGTGACGTCGACGACGGTAGCGCGCTTGTCGAAAAGCGGCGCATGTACTTGCGAGGGTCTCGCCTTGTTCCTCGCTGATCATGGCCAGTCCATGCGAGTACCCGACCGCCCATGCTCGCGGGAAGTTGCTTAGAACCTGCTTCCTTCACCGGTCCCACTTGTCGACCGAGTGCTTGTCCAGCGACTCGGGAGCCATGTGAGTGGTGCTTGGTCCATGCAGTGGGAAGTAGAGGCACCGGTGTCGCCGTTGTCGCCGCCGTTCTCGATGGAGAGGGCGAGCACCCGAGCCACCGGATGGGATCCGCTTCGCATCGTACTTGGTGATCCCCAAGGGCCTCGAATTTGTCGGGGAGGAGCAAGTTGTGAAGTCGAGGTGAGAAGGCGGGGAAGCCGTCGCCCTCTCGCTCGGCGTGGTCACCCCTTTCCGCCGTAGCTCCTCAATCTTCTCGGCGAGCGTCGTAGCCGCCCGCGAGGCGCCGAGGCGTGGCTATTCGCGTGGCTCCTGCCGCCGCGACTGCCGCCGCCTCCAGCCCTCCTGTTGGCCCCATGATTGGAGCTTCCGCCGTCGCTGCCGCCGCCGTCGGTCGTTGCCGCCCCCGCCGGGCCGAGGGCGGCGGGAGGACGACTTCTGCTGTCGTGGTCGTGGCTGGTGAAGGTCCGCCGCGTTGGAGCTACGACGGTTTGGCTCACTGGGAGGTCAGCTCGAGTACGGTTAGGGCCGTTGTTGGCGCTGCGACTTCAGGCTTCGTTGTCGCCGTGTCCGCCGGAGGAGGTCGAAGTTGACTCTATTGTTGACCCGCATGAAGTAGGCGCTTCGCCGAGCTTGGCGATGACCTCTCCAAGGCGTATGCTCCCGAGCTCCGACATGCGATCGCTGTGATCGACATGTGTCGGGGACAGCCCTAGGGGTCCCCTTTAACAACTGGGAAACCCCCAATTAAAAACCCGCAACAAAGCCAAACACGCCAACCACAGACACCCGCCACCAAGGCGCCCACTCGAAGATCCCCGAGCTGTGCTCCCCGGCCCGTTCGAGGATGCGTGCCTCCCTTGGGCAAAGCTCCGTCCCGTCCGAGGGGGCGCGCTCCCTCGAGCCGACTCCGCCGCCGAGGGTCCGCCCCCTCGAGCAGCTCCGCCCTCGCTCGAGGGCGCCCGCACGCGTGCGCCGGCTTCGTGCACGAGCATTTAATGCTCCGACAACGGTGGTGGCGCCATCATGCGCCCGGCTCGCGCCCCGTGCCGCCGCACCAACTCCCTAGGAGGGATCCCATCCCCGCCACCGAGGGAGCACCGTGTGGGGCGGACTCGGCGCGTCCCGTGACACCGCGCCGCCTACCCAAAGATGGCTAACGCGCCGAGCCCACGAAGGGGGCCGCTGCACCCTCGAGTTGCTTTCTGTGACCTTGCAGGCTAGGGTGAAGGCGCAGTCGGCGGAACGCCATCCCCGCCACCGCCAACGGCATGGCCGCCGCCCCACGAGCGCACGCCGTGCGCCGTGGCAACAACTCCGAAGATCGTGAAGCATGCGGGAACGGGTGCCGCCTTACGTGCCACCGTGCTCCGTACGGGACCAACGCGCCGACCCCTCGAGCCCGTTCCCGAGGGACACGTGCCTCGTCCGCCGCCCCCACCCTCGAAGCCGCCACTGCCGGCACAAGATACGCCATGATAGCCGCATCGCGGCAAGGATCTCCCCGGGGCGGCCGCTCACTTGGCGCATAGCTCATCACGCTCCTCCACGTAGCTAAATAGCGCGGCGCGCATGTGATTCGCTCCCTCCTTGATCTATAAAAGGAGGACGAACCCCCCTGCCGCAGGGAGAGGAACACACAGAGACATCCACGCAACACACACTCAATGCAACGCAACACAACACCTTCAGCCACTACACCAGGGACTTGGAAGCTACGCTTCCTCTCCCACCTTGCTTGTAGCAGCCCCCCACTGTGCACCCCTAAGCCGAGCAATATAGTGCCTCGAGCACACCACCGTCGGGATGTACGGCCCTCGCCGGGAACCAGGATAAATTCTGTGTCTCTTATTGCTTAGCATCGACCATTGAGGGATAGACCCCTTGCCACACATCGGTTAGTGTCGGGACCACATTCCGCACCGACAACATGAGGCATTGCTCAGGGGTGGTGTGTACTCGCTTCAGACCGCTCGAGAGCTTCCGCAAGGTTGCGGACAGGAAGTTGTCGCGGAGGCGCCGGCGACGGCTGCTGCGCTTCCGGCTACGCCGCGTCGAGCGTCTCCGTCTGGCAGGTTCTCGCTCGGCGGGGAGCACGCGCGAGAGCTCGTTGGAGGAGATGTCTTCCAGTATCCGTCTTGGGCCGTCCCCGAAGGCCCCGGGGTGTCGCCACAGCCCATGAAAACTTGGCGATCGGGGGTGCCAAGGTTGGACTCAGAAGGTGCCACCTCAGTTGGTGTGCTCGAGCCGCCCAAGCAGGAAGGGTGTTCCTCCCCGGAACGGTAGTGAGTCGATGTAGGCGACATAGCGTGAGTCTCCGCTTATCGTGGCCGGGCCGGGCTTGCGTCCGGCCGCACACAAATCTCCCGCTCGGTGTGGATGTTATAAACTGGGCCTCCGCAGGCCGGCCCCCGACAAGGGAAGCTCTCGCAGAGCTGTCCTCGGACTCGGGCTCCTCGTGTCCGAACCGAAGCCGAACCTCGTAATCCGGGTTCGAGTAGAACTCGAGAGAGAGGGCGGAGTCCGAAGTGTGGCCGGGGCGGTGTCGAGTTCGGGAGTTGTACTCGGCACGGCTCCTTGTCGGCCCTAAGACGAAGAGGGAGCCCCGTGCGGCTCGGGCCGAGGATGCGGGGGAGCCACGCATGGAGCGCCGCGAGGTGAGGGAACCGCCCGCAATGGCTGAGCAGCCGGCTCGCAAGCGATGGCCCATGGAGACGTCGAGTTCCGATTGGAAGCGACTCGAGCTCGGAGTCGCCGTGGTGGATGAAGAGCAAAATTCCCGCCGAATTTGCCGGCGAGTTCGCCCGTGACGACTTCGTGAGCGTCACGAAGCCCTCGTTCTCTCGGTTGGCCGCATGGTTAGGCGACGCTAGAAGGAGCCCGCGCTGTCAGCAGTGCACACCCAGGCGCCGAACACGAAGGTGTCGCCGCGGTTGAAGGCGACGGTTGGCTTGAAGTAGACGGAGCCGTCGAGTTTGCCATGTGATCTCGGCGAGAGCCCCTACCTGTCGCGCCACCGTTGGTGTTTTAGACCGGCAACCTACTAAGGGGAGTATCCGAAGCAGATGAATGTGGCCTCGCCGAGATCGGTAACTCAAAGGAAGAGACACGTGGCACACAATTTAGACAGGTTCGACCCCTTAGGTAAGGGCAACGGCTCGACACATCCGAGACAAAAACAAAGCTCAAGCAAAGAGCGCAAACCACCAAAGCAAAGCTCGAAAAACCACAAAAAAGAGCTCCCCCCGCACACATGCAAGCTCCCCCCGAACCAATGCAACTCCCCCCGACGAATGCATGCAAACCAGCCTAAAAACGCGGGCCGGCAACCGAACTCCCACTCACACCGGTCAGGCTGGTCATCACCACCGGTCGAGCCGGTGCCCAACATGTGCACAGGACCAGCACTCACACCGGTCGACCGGTGACCTTGACCGGTCGGACCGATTGCACAACGAGCCCGAAATGCCTCGAAACCACACGGAAAACCTTCTAAATGCGTCCCGCAAGCCATTTCAAGCTCAAACTTCTCCCCCTTGTTGGCAATGCATGAATCAAGCCAAAAATGCAAAATTTTCAACCTAGAGCTTCTCAAATAGAAAAAATTCAACAAAGAATGCTACACATGTCCAAATGAGCAAGTTAGATACTCTACAGCTTCGTATCAATCTCAACTACATGATCACCAAGTTTCACAACCATTGGACGAAGCTAAGATGGATTTGGGCAATTTTGCGAAAAACTTGCCTCTCATGAGCGAAGTCCTAAACATGATCAAAGCATATAAAAATGGCAAAGCCACACAAACTTCATGCTAGGACAGCCATTCTAATCAAAAGACCATCACAAACACCCACAAGCACCTCATGTCATGTCAAAGCCACCGAGCCATGTGCCTACTTCTATGTATGAGACTTCTCATTGGTAGGCATCATGCAACGGTTTAGCACCCAAAGCAAATTAAATTCAGCATATATGACATGAGAGCACATTTTCCAAGCATTTTACATTTGATTTTCAGATTCATATATGGTACATGAAATGTCTTTGCGACAAAAAGGAACTTATGCCCCTCTACAAGATGAAGCAAGAGGGCTAAACATTCATGATGGTAAATGAGCCTTTGGCCCCATATGATCAATAAACTAGCTATCCAACCACAAATTATGCATAGCCAAGCCACTAAAACATGTCAAGATCATATAAAGGCATTTACACATGAGAGAGCATACATGTGACATTTTCAGAAACATAGCTATCAACCATGGATTATTCATCAAGATCATCAAGAGCTAAGCCAAACTAACAATAGCATACCAAACAAGCTCACAAAGACATATATTTCATTCCATGGTGAACAATGTATATGAGAGAAGCTTTTCCTAACCAATGCATATGATACAAAATGCATGCAATCTAAGATACAAGGATGCCTATACATCATGTTACATATGCCATGCCAAATGCAAGAAATGCACAAATGAAAGCTATACATATGCTACAAAGAGAGCTCCCACACACCCAGCTCAAGAAATCAAACACACACCAAGTTCCCCCCCGCAAACGAGTGAAAGTTGCTTGATCTAGGGGTTTGGTGAAAATATCGGCTAGTTGGTCATGTGTGGGTACATGGATCAAAGCTATCTTTCCTTTCTCTACATTGTCTCTCAGAAAATGATACCTCACTTCTATGTGCTTGGTTTTGGAATGGAGCACTGGGTTCTTTGCAACGCTTATGGCACTGGTGCTATCACACTGAAGTGGAACATGGGTATACTCCTCATCAAGGTCACTCATGGTGTATGAAATCCAAAGGAGCTGAGAGCAACAACTAGCAGCGGCAACATACTCGGCCTCGGTAGTGGATTGAGTAACACTCGATTGTTTGCGGGAAGACCAAGACACCAAAGAAGAACCCAAAAATTGGCAAGTCCCAGAAGTGGACTTCCTATCCAACCGACACCTGGCAAAATCCGCGTCTGAAAAACCATAAAGCGCCAAAGAAGAGGACGCGGAATACCAAAGGCCGAAGTCGGGAGTGTGACGCAAGTACCTGAAAATTCGCTTCACCGCTTGCGGATGCGAAGTCCTCGGAGACGCTTGAAAATGAGTGCACAGACACACCGAGAACTGTATGTCTGGCCTCATCGCCGTCAAGTAGAGGAGTGACCCGATCATGCTCTGGTACTCCTTCTGGTCCACGTGTTCACCTTCCTCGTCCGCATCAAGAGCTGTAGTCGTACTCATCTGCGTTGTCATAGCCTTGGAGTCCTCCATCTTGAACTTCCGCACAATGTCCTTGGTGTACTTAGCCTGGTACACAAATGTTCCTTCCTTTGATTGTTTGATTTGTAGCCCGAGGAAGAACTGCAACTCGCCCATCATGCTCATCTCAAATTCCCTTCTCATATCATCTGCAAACCATGCAACAAGAGAGTTAGACGAGCCACGAAAGACAATATCATCCACGTACACCTGCACAATCAGGATATCTCTGCCTTGCCTCAGCAAAAACAAGGTCTGATCGACCTTCCCCATCTCAAAACCTCTCTCAAACAAGAACCCTCTCAACCTGCCATACCAAGCTCTAGGCGCCTGCTTCAACCTATACAGTGCCTTCCTCAACTTGTACACCCGGTGGGGGTACTTCTCACTCTCAAACCCCAGAGGCTGCCTCACATACACTTTTTCCTCCAGCACACCATTCAGAAAAGCACCTCTTCACATCCATTTGGTGCAACTTGAACCCTTTAGCCACGGAAAAGGCTAGAAGGATACTTATCGCCTCCAAACGGGCTACGGGAGCAAAGGTCTCCTTGTAGTCGATCCCCTCCTTCTAACTGAACCCCTGAGCAACAAGCCTCGACTTGTTCCTCACAACCTCACCTTTCTCTCCCTCTTTGTTCTTCCACACCCACTTTGTACCAATCGGCTTGCACCCTGGGGGAGGGTCAACCAACTCCCACACCTGATTCCTCTCAAAGTTCTCCAACTCCTCATGCATTGAATTAACCCAATTGTGATCAGATAGTGCGTGTCCAATGTCTTTGGGCTCAAAAGTAGCAACAAATGCAGCATGAGCGAAATGGGAATTGTTTCGAACCCTCGACCATGTAGTGCGTTCATTCATGTCGCCGATGATCCTCGAAGCTGGATGATCCACCTGTACTCGTCGGAGAGGTTCTCGCCTCAATGCTACCTCCCCCTCAACATCAGCTTCTCCTCGTTCTTGATTTGTCGTCGTAGGTGTAGTAGAGGGTCCGTCCATCACCGTAGTCGAAGTAGTGGGTACATGTTCAGCCGGGGGCACCGCACCGCCATCCTCATCGTCTCCATGTTCATGCTCCTCCTCCTGAAAAATCTGCTCACCAAGCTCATCATCACCTGCACACTCAAAGACAAGCTGACTACGTGGCTCTATCTCGTCGAAGGTTACCTCGCAAGTCTCCACAATTTGGTTAGTTTCAAGATTGAGCACACGATATGCTCTAGAATGAGATGCATAACCAAAGAAAATACCATCGACAGAGCTAGCCTCAAACTTATCCAACTTCCTGCCTTTCTTCAGAATGAAACACTTGCAACCAAAGACATGGAAGTGACTCACCTTGGGTGTGCGACCATGCATCAACTCATGGCATGTTTTCTTCTTGTGTACTCTGAGGTAGATCCTGTTCGACACATAGCACGCGGTATTCACCGCCTCAGCCCAATACCTCCTCAGAGTCCTATGCTCATCAAGCATCATCCGAGCCATCTCGCACAAGGTCCTGTTCTTCCTTTCCACAACACCATTTTGGGGAGGCGTATACGGACTCGAAAACTGGTACTCAAGACCCAAGTCATGGCAAAAGGTTTCAAAATGAGAGTTTCTGAATTCCGAGTCATTATCACTACGGATAGCTCATATGGCATCTCCGTGCCTCTCATTCCTCAACCTCAAGACTATATCTCGAACAAAACCAAACGTCTCCCCCTTATCCTCGAGAAAGAACACCCACGCATACCGAGAATAGTCGTCCACCACAACAAGGACATACCACTTCCCACCCACAGATCGCACACGAGCTGGGCCAACAAGGTCCATATGGAGCAGCTCGCATGGACTCTTAGTCATCACATCGGTGAGAGCGGGTGAGAAGAGGCCACCATCTTGGCATGCCTACACGGCGCACAAACCAACTCTTTCTCAAGCCTCAACCGTGGCAATCCTCGGACCAAATTGAGTTTACTCAAGCGCGACAAAAAGTCAAAGCTCAAGTGACCCAACTTTCTATGCCACTTCCACAACTCACTCGAAGAACCAGCCAAGAAACAACGCTCAACACCCGAAGACTAAGAAAAATCAGCACGAAACACCTGACCCTCGGGAACGACCATACATACAAGGTCCCCACGAGAGTCCAAAATCCGTGAACCACCTGGCCGAAACAACACCTCAAAGCCCTCATCCAACAACTGGGACACAGAAAGCACATTGTACCCCAGCGCTGTCGGGGACAGCCCTAGGGGTCCCCTTAAACAACGGGGAAACCCTCGCTTAAATCCCAGTACCGAAACACGTTAAGCCTAACCATGCAGGTGACTAACCATGCAGGACACGGCCCACGCCGCGGGACTCCGACGGCCCACCGAGACGGCCCCTTTAGTAGTCCCCTCGAGCAGGCTCCGCCCCGCTCGAGGGCGCACTCCCCCTCGGGCGGGCTCCGCCCCGTTCGAGGAACAAATCCTCCCTCGAGTGGTCCCGCCCCCGCCGAGGGCTCACCCCCTCGAGCGGGTCGCGTCTCGCCGAGGGTCCGTCCCGCCCGGCCGGGGCCCGCCACGATCACGGGCGCCCCCGCACGCGTGCGCCGGCCCCCCCCCGTACACGGGCATTTAACGCCACGACGCCGCGGGACGGCGCCATCATGCGCCCGGGGCTCGCGCCCGTGCCGCCGCACCAACTCCCCGGGGAGGCGCCCCATCCCCACCACCGGTGGGAAGGGACGTGCGGTACGGCCGGTGTCGGTCCCCGTGACACCGCGCGCCCACTACAAAGACGGCTAACGCGCCCGACCCTCGAAGGGGGGCCGGCGCACCCTCGATTTCACTTTCTTGTGACCCTACAGGGGGTTAGGTGAAGGCGCTAGGCCGGTGGACCGCCATCCCGGCCACCGTGACGCGCGTGGTCGCCGTGCCCGCGTGCGTGCGCACGCCGGGCGGCCGTAGCAACCACTCCACTACGGGAGGCGCATTGGGAAGGAACGCCGTTCGCCCCGCTCCCGTACACCGTACCGCCCATCATCGGCGCCTCCCTCGAAGCCTATCTGGGGACGCCACCACCGACCGCCGCCTTCCTACCCTCGAACCGCCACTGTTCGGGTACGAAGTAGGCCATCATGGCCAGATCGCTGCGAAGATCGTCCGGACGGCCGCCCACTCTACAGCGTAGCACGACGTGCACCCCCACGTAGCTGGATAGCGCGGCGTGCATGTAACTCGCCGCCCCCTTGGCCTATAAAAGGGGAGGCGAGCCCCCAGCCGCGGGGGGATGGACAGACGAACAACACAGAGACAGGCGAACAACACTTCACACGCCACACATTCACTCCTCATTCTCCCACAACATCTTCAGCCACCCTTCCGGGGGACTTGGAAGCCACGCTTCCTCTCCCGCCTTGCTTGTATTTGCCCCACTACAAGCACCCCCCGTGCTAAGTAATATAGTGCCCCGAGCACGCCTCGTCGGGACGTACGGCCCCGCGGCCGGAACCAGGATAAAACCTCTGTGTCATTTGTTACTTAGCATCGACCATTGGGGGACAGACCACGGCGCTATCTACTGGTTAGTGTCGGGACCATATTCTGCACCGACAGTTGGCGCCCACCGTGGGGCACACGAGCGCCTAAGGTCATTCCACCAACTCCCTCCATGGTGATTCGCACCGAGTATCGTGCTACACGCTACTGCATGGGTAGCTCGGACCCCCTCCCCCGCCGGTTCGAAATCCACTCTTGGGGACCCGAACTTTCGTGCCACGGGAACGGCTATCTCATGCGCCTCACGAACCGTGAGGAACTCCGCGCGCCGTCGGGCTAGGTCGGCATTGGCCCCCGCCGCGCGCACCGCCACGGTGCGGCGCCCCGCGAGGCACGGATGCCGCGGGCCGTCGGCGCCACGACGCCACCGTCGCTCCGGGCGGCGGCTCGCGTCGGCGCGATCCGAGCGGCGGCGGGCGAGCGAGCCGCCGCCCCGGCGCGGTACGCCCGCCACAACGACCGCCACCGCCCGGCGGGGGCGGCGCGCGCCGGTCTGCGGACCGCGCATCCCCATCGGGCTGCGTGGCGCCACGACGGCCCACAACGCCAACGTGAACACGACGATGCGCGGGGTTCCGCCCGGGGCCGCCACGTCTTCGTCGCCGGGGACCCCGGCACCTCGGCGAGCGGATGAGTCATCCCCCGGGCTCCGTCGACACGATGCCACCCGCCAACCGCCACGGTTACGCGGAGTGGGACTTCTCGGCGTACCCGACCCGCCTTGCGTTCCGGCGTTTCCTCGACGCCGCGGACTACCGGTTCGGCCGCTCCGACGACTCGACCACCGGAGCTACGACCCCACGCGGGAGTGTTGCGCCATCATCACCAACGACCCGGCCAACGCCGCCGCGCGGTGGGCGCCGGGAGACGGGGAGGTCACACCTCGCCCTGGGGGTCGCCGCGCGCCCGGCCGCGGGGCCAAGCGCTCCCCGTTGGGGCCGACGTCGACGCATAGCTGGCCCAAGCCCGCGAGCTCGAGGCCAAGCTGGTGGAAGAGTACCGAACGGTGCGATTGCTCCGCGCCTCAATGGCAGGGGAGGCTTCTGCACGCGGCGAACGCGCGCGGAGCCGGGCCGACGTGTCCGCGACCACATCAACGCCGTCCCCAACGTCGAAAACGCGGGCGTACCCCCCGCGGCGAGCCGAAGCTCGTCGGCCGCCGCGACGCCGCCGCGGGGCTATGCCGCGCACCCTCGACCCCCGAGGCTCGAGACATGCACCGCGAGGTGCAAACCCTCATCGAGCAAGCGGCGGTCCGGCGGCCGAGAGCTCGGCCTCACGCATCCGCCGGCGGGGGGATGCTCGAGGCGACGAAGCCGCGCCGGGAGGCGAACCCTCGGTGCACGCGGGGGGACAAGCGGGGGCAACCCACCGAGCAAGGGCGCACGCCGGCCAAGGAGCGACTCCTTGACGCGCGCGGGCGGCCGGATGGCGACGCTCGCAACGTCATCAACGCCGGGCGCACCAGCAAGGCGGACGCACGAGCGGCAAGAGGCTACCACCCTCGACGGGGGTGGGCGCTACGACGGGGCGGCGAGGACCGCTCCCCGACGCCGGAGCCCCCGGGCACCCGCGTGTTCAGCCGGGAGATCCGAGCGGCAGCGTTCCCCCAACGCTTCCGCCAACCCTCGACGATCGTCAAGTACAACGGGGAGACGGATCCCCGTGTCTGGCTCAACGACTACCGCTTGGCTTGCCAGCTGGGCGGGGCCACTAACGACGAGGTCATCATCCGCAACTTGCCCCTGCATCTGGGCGACGCGGCCCGGACATGGCTCGAGCACTTGCCCGCCCCCGCATCCATGACCGGGACGACCTAGTCCACACGTTCGTGGGCAACTTCCAGGGCACATACGTGCGCCCTGGGAATTCTTGGGACCTCGCTCCCCGCACGCGAGGCCCGCGAGTCGCTGCGGGACTTCATACGGCGCTTCTCCAAGCGCTGCACGGAGCTCCCCAGTGTGGCGCAGTCCGAAATCGTGCACGCCTTCCTCGAGGGCACCACGTGCCGGGATCTCGTGCGGGAGCTGGGACGCAGCCCGCCTGCGGACTCCAACGAGCTGTTCGACATCGCCACCAGCTTCGCCTCCGGGGAGGAGGCCGTGGGGGCGATCTTCGACGGCAAAAAAGGCAAGCGCCCTGAGGACGTGCCCGCGGAGGGCAGGCAAGTCAAAGGGGCCGCACCACAATGACAAGCGGGGCAATAAGGGGAAGAAGCCGCGCCGCGAGGCGCGCGAGCAAGGGCGCGACGGCGGTAACGCCGAGGCCCTCCTCGTCGACCGGCTCGACGGGGCCCTCGACCGGCCCCTCGAGGCCCGGGAGTGTTCGACGACATGCTGAAGAAGCCATGTCCCTACCACAAGACCGCAGTACAACACACTCTTGAGCAGTGCCACATGCTCAAGAAGTTCTATGGCCGCGCCGCCGCAAAGGAGGCAGAGGCCAAGAAAGACGGGGGCGAGGGCGACGCCGGCGGCTTCCCCGCCGTCGAGAATGTGTTCCTCATCTTTGGGGGACCTACCGTCGACATGTCGACCGGCGGCCGCAAGAAGGAGCGACACGAAGTCCTCGCCGCGGAGAGGGCGCCTCCGGCCTTTCTCAATTGGTCGGAGGACGTCATCACCTTTAGCGGGAAGACCACCCGAATCGCATCCCCAACACGGGCCAGACGACCGGTGGTCGATCCCATCATTGGGAACGCCCGATTCTCAAAAGTCCTTATGGACGGAGGCGATAGCCTCAACATCCTCTTCGCGCATACATTGCGCCCGATGGGGATCGGGTTGGACCGGTGCGGCCCGGCCCACGACGAAGCCGTTCCACGCGCATCGCGCCCGGCAAGGTGTTCGGCCCCTCGGGCGATCGACCCTCGCCCGGTGCGGTTTGGCACTCCGAAGAATTTCCGCAAGGAAACCCTCACCTTCGAGGTGGTGGGGTTCAAGGGGGCCTACCACGCAATACTTGGGCGACCCTGCTATGCCAAATTCATGGCGGTCCCCAACTACACTTACCTGAAGATGAAGATGTCGGGTCCAAACGGCGTCATCACCGTCGGGTCATCCATCGAGCACGCATTCGACTGCGACGTCGAGTGCGTGGAGCACGCAGAGGCACTAGCGCTGGACGAAGCGTTGGTGAACACGCTGGAGAAGATGGTCAACGAAGACCTCAACTCCGCCGCCAAGCACGCAGGCACCTTCGAGGCTGCGGAGCGGGACCAAGGGGTCCCCCCTCGACCCTTCGGCCCCCGAGGGCAAGGCGTTGAGGGTCGGCTCCACCCTCGACCCCAAATAGGAAGCAGTGCTCGTCGACTTCCTCCGCGCCAACGCCGACATCTTCGCGTGGAGCCCCTCGGACATGCCAGGCATCCCGAGGGAAGTCGCCAAGCACTCCCTTGACATCCTGCCAAACGCTCGCGCCGTGCAGCAACGGCTCCGCCGCTTCGACGAGGAGCGGCGACGGGCAATCGGAGCGGAGCTGCGGAAGCTTCTCGAGGCCGGATTCATCAAGGAAGTGTTCCACCCGACGTGGCTAGCAAACTCTGTGCTTGTAAAAAAGAAAAATGGGAAGTGGCGGATGTGTGTAGACTACACTAGTCTTAATAAAGCATGTCCCAAAGTTCCTTTTCCTTTGCCACGCATTGATCAAATTGTTGACTCAACTGCTGGGTGCGAACTGCTCTGTTTCCTTGATGCTTATTCCGGATATCACCAGATTAACATGAAAGAGTCCGACCAGCTCGCGACCTCGTTCATCACACCGTTCGGGACGTTCTGCTACGTCACGATGCCATTTGGCCTCAGAAACGCAGGTGCAACATACCAACATTGCATGCAGCACGTTTTTGGGGATCACATCGGGCGGACGGTCGAAGCGTACGTGGACGACATCGTCGTGAAAACCAGGAAGGAGGACGACCTGGTTGGCGACCTTGGCGTCGCGTTCAACTGCCTACGGGCCAATGGGGTCAAGTTAAACCCCGAAAAATGTATCTTTGGAGTGCCGCGAGGCATGCTCCTGGGATACATCATCTCCCAACGAGGAATCGAGGCCAACCCTGAAAAGGTCGCGGCCCTCGAACGGATGGGTCCGATCCGGGACCTCAAGGGGGTGCAGAAAGTGTTGGGGTGCCTTGCCGCCTTGAGCCGCTTCATCTCGCGGCTCAGTGAGAAAGGCCTGCCCCTCTACCGCCTACTCAAGAAGCACGAGCGCTTCTCCTGGACTACCGAGGCCCAGGACGCGCTCGACAAGCTAAAGGCGTCACTGACACATGCCCCGATCCTCACGCCGCCGCGGGACGGCGAGCCCCTGCAGCTCTACGTGGCCGCGACCACCCAGGTGGTGAGCGCCGTGATCGTTGTGGAGCGCACGGAGGAAGGACATGCCCTGCCGGTGCAGCGGCCAGTCTACTACATCAGCGAGGTCCTCTCGGACACGAAGACGCGCTACCCACAGGTCCAGAAGCTGCTGTACGCAGTGGTTCTCGCGCGGCGCAAGCTCCACCACTACTTCGAGGCCCACCCGGTCACGGTGGTCTCCTCCTTCCCATTAGGAGAAATCATCTGAAACCCCGACGCCGCGGGTAGGATCGCCAAGTGGTCTGTGGAGCTGATGGGCGAAACGCTCGCCTACGCCCCGCGCAAGGCCATCAAATCGCAAATCCTGGCGGATTTCGTCGGCCGAGTGGACGGACACGCACCGCCGCCCCCACAAATCCGGGCGAGTGCTAGACTCTGTTCTTCGATGGCTCAGTGATGAAAACGGGAGCAGGCGCGGGCCTGCTCTTCGTGTCACCCCTCGGGGAGCACATGCGCTACGCAGTGCGCCTCCACTTCCCCGCGTCCAACAATATGGCCGAGTACGAGGCCACGCTCTCGCGGCCTCAAAATCGCCATTGAGTTGGGCGTCAAGCGCCTCGACGTACGCGGGGACTCGCGGCTCGTGATCGATCAAGTCATGAAGAACGCGAGCGCCACGACGACAAGATGGAGGCCTACGCAAGGCCGTGCGGGCCCTCGAAGACAAGTTCTACGGCATCGAGCTCAACCATGTGCCCCGCAGGTACAATGAAGAGGCGGACGAACTCGCCAAGATCGCGTCCGGGCGGATCACCGTCCCCCCCGAACGTTTTCGCGCGTGACATCGCTCAACCCTCGGTCGTCTTCGAGCCCTACCCCTCGAACCACAACGAACCCTCGGGGCTCCCTCGAACCCAGCGGGTGCGGAGCCCATGGACGAGGACCCCTCGAACGAGGCGTACGTGCTCTCCCTCCTCGAGGGGTACGGCTCCCCACGAGGCCGACGCGATGGACATCGAGCCGGCTCCCCGTCCGAGCGGTGGCGGGAGAAATATATTGCCTGGATGGCTCGAGGGGAACTCCCCGAAGACCGGGCCGCGGCTAGGCGCATCGCTAGGATGGCCAAGTCGTTCACCCTCGTCGACGGCGAGCTGTACAAGCGCGCCGCCTCCGGCATCCTACAGCGGTGCGTGCCCATTCCCGAGGGGCGCGAGCTCCTACGGGACATCCACGCAGGGATATGTGGCCACCACGTCGCGCCCCGCACCCTTGTCGGTAACGCGTTCCGCCAGGGCTTTTACTGGCCTACCGCGGTCACCGACGCCAGCGAGATCGTGCGCACCGCGAAGGGTGCCGCTTCTACGCCCGCAAATCCAACCCCGCCCGCTCACGCCACGCAAACCATCCCCGTAACATGGCCATTCGCCGTATGGGGGTTGGATATCGTCGGGCCCCTCGCGGAAGGCGCCGGGGGCTTCACCCACCGCTAGTCGCGATCGACAAATTCTCCAAGTGGGTGGAGGTGCGCCCCATCACGAATTTAAGGGCCGAGCGGGCGGTCACATTCTTCACCGACATCGTCTACCGCTTTGGAGTGCCAAACTCCATCATCACGTACAACGGGTCCCGAGTTCACGGGCGGAAGTTCTTGGAGTTCTCGTGATAAGTTCCACATCCGCGTGGATTGGGCGGGCCGTGGCACACCCACGGACCAACGGCCAAGTGGAGCGTGCCAACGGCATGATCCTACGGGGCCTCAAGCCCCCGAATTTTCGACCACTCAACAAATCTGGGCGAAAATGGCTCCAAGAACTACCAGCGGTTGTGTGGAGCCTAAGGACAACCCCAAGCAGAGCCACCGGGTGCCCCGTTCTTCCTAGTACATGGCGCGGAGGCCGTCCTCCCCACGGACTTGGAATACGGGTCACCCAGGGTTCGAGGCTACGACGAGGATGCTAACCAGTGAGCCCGCGAGGACTCGCTGGACCAGCTGGACGAGGCACGCCTCGTAGCCTTGATGCATTCCGCGAGGTATCAACAGTCCCTAAGGCGCTACCAAGCACGCAAGATACGCCGGCGGGATTTCAGCGAGGGGGATCTGGTCCTGAGGCTGCGCCAAGATAACCGAGGGCGCCACAAGCTATCGCCCCCATGGGAGGGACCCTACGTCGTGGTGAAGGTACTCAAGCCGGGCACATACAAGCTGGCCAACGAGGACGGTGAAGAGCTCACCAACGCTTGGAACATCCAACAGCTATGTCGCTTCTACCCTTAGCTAGGATTTTTCCAAGTACTTTTTGTTGTAAAAATCACATCGCCAACGCCCCAGTTGGCAACGACTATGTAAATACTTCAAGTCTAACGAAAAGGATAACTCGGCTTTCCCCTGAAACCCAAGTTACCCTCGGGGGCTACTGCGGGGGGCATCCCCCCCCAAAATGGTCCCATTTTTTCGCGCAAAAAACGCAACAACCCATACGCGCTAAGTTTGTTTTCTACTTCAACCTCGAGCCACGATTCGAACAGGGCGCAGGCGGCACAGCGGAAGGAGCGTGCGAGCCAGAGATAGCCTACGCCGCGTGGCTATGGCCCTTCTCTCTCGCCTCCAACCCAGCGGGCCCCCTACGAAAATCGAACTCCCCTAACTAGAATCTACTCAGGAAGAAGGAGAAACAAAAAGCGTGATAAACAAACAACTTCATTTACAGCAACTGCTCATGTTCACAAAACAACTTGTTTGTTTACAAAAGGCCACGAGGCCAGAATTCTGATACACATAAACAAAAAATGGGCCTAGCGCCCAAATGCTTTCAAGCGGAAGGAGCAGCAGCAGCAGCATCAGCGACGTCCGGGAAGAGGAATTCTTCGAAGGCCTCGGCGAGCGACCCGGCAGCGTCGGCAGCGAGCGCATCCGCTCGCTCCATGGCCACTTCGTCCTCGACGCCCTCGGGTACGACGTAGCCCTCCGCCAGCGCCTCGAAGTTAACCTCGTAGTGGGATCGCACCACTCCGAGGGCCTTCTGCACACCCAGATGCAGCGCCCGGCGCATCCGCTCGGTGACATGGCCACCAAGGGCACGCAGACGGCTGGCCAGGGAGCTGCCGGCCTGGGCCTCGCCCTCCTCGACGACGTGGCAGGTCTCGAGGGCCGCATCGTGCAATTCCCGCAACTCTGCTCGGAGGAGTTGTAGGAATCTGCGGCGCCTCGGCCGCTCGCCCGCGTGCCCTAAGGCGGTGCGCAAGCCTGGAATCGACAAGAAAAGAAAAAATCAGAAAAAGGGAATGCGAGTTCCCAAACGAAAAACCAATAGAACAAGAGTCAAACAGTGGCTCACCTTCGACTTGCTTCCTCTCCATCTCGAAGTCCCGGCGCACGGCCTCGACCGACAGCTCGAGGCGCTGGACGGTCTCGCCCTGCTCACGGAGGGCCAGCTCCTGGTTGGCGTTGCTGATGCTGAGCACGAGCGCCTCGTCCTCGACCTTGGAGAGCGCGGCGTTCCGCTCCTCCAGCGACTTCCGCGTCACCTCGTGGGCGGCGCGCTCCCCGCTCCGCGCCGCACGGGCGTCGACAAGGGCGGCTCGCCCCCGCCGCCGGCCGCTCCCTCGGCCCCTTGGCGGGCGGCGCTCTCTTGCGGGAGCCGCTCCTCGGCCGACGACGAGGGCCGCGGCCTTGGCGTCGAGGGCGACCTTCGGTCGTCGGCCTCCTTTGCGCGCCGCTCCAACTCGCGCGCCCGTTCCTCGGCCCCCGGCGGTGTTGCGCCCGCGCCCCCTCGAGTGACGTGCGGAGCTCCCGAGTTTCGGCGCGAGCGGTGGCCACCTCCGCCTCCCAGTTGGCGGCCAGCGTCCGCGTCTTCTCTAGGTCCGCGCGCGCATTCCACAGCGCCTCGTCACGATCGACGAGGGCTGCACGGACCCGCTCGAGGCTCGAGCGGCGCGCCGCATCCCCGCCCCCGGAAGCTCTCCGGGAGCTCGTCGCACCATGCCATCGCCCGGTACGCCAGCCAGCCGTCCGGTGTCCTGAGAGCATCCGCAAGCGCGTCGAAGGCGCTGCACCGCTCCCGGAGCTGGTGAACCTCGGCGTTCACCCGGTCGAAGGCGTCGTACTTGTCGTGGGCACGACGCTCGAGCTCCTGGCAATCACAGAATCGAAGCCCGTAAGCGCCAAGACTTGAATGCAGCGTACGAAAATGAAAGGGGAAAAGGACGGCGGGCTGATCTGCCGGCCGGGGCCTCGAGGCCCCAGCCGGGCTTTGCGAGCCCGTGCCCGCCGCCGTGCTCGTCCCCAGGCGCGCCCCCCTCGACGAGCGTCGCCGGGTGGGGATCGACGCGTCCGTCCTCAGCACCTTGGCTGGTGCAAGAGGGGGAACGGTTGGCACCACCCTACACAGGCACGAACAGAGGGTTAGATCACCTGATCACCAACGAACCAAACCAAGCGAAAAAAGACGAGCTCCTTACCTCGAGGAGGAAAAGGCCCGTTTCCTTTTCCTCGAGGCCTCTGCGGACGAGGCCGGTGCAGCTGCCGCGCCTGCGACAGCGCCTCCCGATGGCGCCACCGCGCGCGCGGGCACGCCCGCCCCATGCGCGCGGCGCGCCCGACGCCGCACCTCCCGAAGTCACCGCCGCGCGCGCGCGGGCACGCTCGCCCCGCGTGCGGACGCGCCGCCCGTCGCGCCCCCCGACGATGGTGCGGCGCGTGCGGGCACGCTCGCCCCGCGCGCGAGCACGCTTGACGCGCGCGCGCGCGCGCGCGCGCGCGCGCGCCTCCGTGGCGCGCGCCGGCACCTCCGCGGCGCGCGCCGCTCCCCGATGTCGATTGCCGGCGCGGCCGGACGCCGTGCGCCCGCCCCCGAGCAATGCCGCCCTCGCCGGCGGCGCCGGCTCCGGCGACGGGGGCGCGGGGCGCCACCTTTCGGAGGGGCCCTCCCCCTCGGCCCTCTTCCTCTTCGTCCTCCTCCGAGGACGAGCACCATTCGGTCCCCGGGGAGGAGAGCCCCGGCTCCTCACGCCGCCGGTATTCCGCGGACCGCCGGTCGCGACGCGCTTGACGTCGCCTCGCGCGCTCCTTCTTGCGCGCCGCCTCCTCTCGGCCGCCGGCCGCGCCGCCCCCGCCCGGCGCGCGGGGGAGTCGGGGGGTGGGCGGAACGGACTTGGCGATGTTGAACTCCACCACCGCACGCGGAGCGGTAATGGCACATCGAAAAACGAAAGCAAGACCAAGAACTAAAACGAAATCAAAGCCGGACTCACCGGCGGGCCGAGGGGGAGCATCTCGAGGTCCCACGGGGTCCGGCCCTCGGGCGTCGGCGGCGTCCGGTGTCGACGGCGCTCCGCGCCCGGGTGAGCGCATACGGCCGCTCAAGGGGCGTCGGGAGCATCCGCGACCTCGCCAGGTCGACGGGGTTGGCCGCCTCCGTCATCTCGAAGATGCAGAGCGGCCTCTCCATCAGAGGCACGACCCGCCGATGGTGGAGGAAGGCGAGGACGCCCATCGCGTTCAGCCCGTGCTTCCTCAGTCGCTGCAGCGCGCCCAGCACCGACTCCTGCCGCGCCCGATGCTGAGGCGTGGACACCCCGTAGCCCCAGGAAGCGAGCCTCTCCTTGAACACCCGGCCGGTGTAGGGGGGAAGGCCGGGCTCGGCGTTGCGCAGGTAGAACCATCCCCGCTCCCAGCCGGCGTTGTTCGTCGTCATGGTGCAGGGGATGTAGACGTCCTTGAATTGCCCCCGCAGGGCAAGCGACATCCCGCCGGCGCGCATCGCGCGGCGGGTCCTTGGCTCCGTCGTGGGCTGCGTGATGAGCTCCGCGCGGAAAAGGTGTACCCAGAGCTCCCAATTAACTGGGATCCCCAGGTACCCTTCGCAGACGCCCACGAATGTGGCCGCCTGCGAGATCGCGTTGGGGGCGAAGTTGTGTAGCTCCACCCCGTAGTAGTAGCACATCGCCCGCATGAAGGTGCTCGCCGGCGCGGTGAAGCCCCGCTCGTGGTAACGGATGAAACTCACCACGTAGCCCTCCGGCGGGTTGGGCTCGCGGTCCGCGGGCGGCGGCACGATCCACTCCGCCGGACGTCCGTCTTCGTTGGCCGCCGGCGGCCGGCGGCGACCGGCTCGCCAAGAGCCAACGGCGTCACCGTCGACCTCTCCCGGGGCATACGGCTCCGGGATCCTAAGGGGAGGGCCGAGGCGGCGCCATGGAGAAGACGAAGGAAAACAGGAGCGGAGGACAAGGAACGGAAGAAAAAGCTCTAACAGCGAGCCCGCGCGGTAGCAAGAGCAAGACGAAGGCGAAGGGGCGGGGGACTGAAAACGGTGAGACACTAAGGTAAAAAACCGCCGTCCCCTCCACCCCGCAGTTTTATAGGCCGACGGGCGAGCTCTCCGAGAGCGGACGCCCCCGCTAGCATTAACCTGCAGGGGAATCTTTCCATCGCGTCGACGAGCGGGCCCCACCACGACCGTCGCTGCCACAACACTGCAGGCGGGCCATCATTACGGCAAAGACCGGCAGCCGACCGAGGCGAAGCCGTCACGTCCGCCCCGCCACGCCGCCCACTACGCGCGCGCGCGCGCGCGCGCCTAAAAGGCGCGCCCGCGCTGCAAAACCGCGGCCACGACCGCAAGACACTTAAACGCCCAGGGCCCTTGCCAAGCAAGGAGAACCCTCGAGCGGGGCGAGCCCCCGGCTCGAAACAAAAGCGACCCTCGATGGGATATCAGCGTGAGAAGGTCGCCCGGGACCTGCTCGATGTAGAGCAGGCAACCGCGGGCACCCATGCCACGTAAAACCCTCGAGCGGCACGGGCCCTCGGCTCCAGACAAAAAGCGACCCTCGATGGGATATCAGCGTGAGAAGGTCGCCCGGGACCTGCTCGATGTAGAGCAGGCAACCGCGGGCACCCATGCCACGTAAAACCCTCGAGCGGCACGAGCCCTTGGCTCAAGATGACGTCAACCCTCGATGGGATATCGACGTGAGAAGGTCGCCCGGGACCTGCTCGATGTAGAGCAGGCAACCGCGGGCACCCATGCCACGCTGTTGACGGTGAAAATCCGTCAACCTAGCCATGAGTTTACCTTCGGTGTTGGCATGAATTTTATACCTTACCCATTGGTACTAACCCCCGTGGTATAACAAGTTCACGTGTGCATGTCGGTTTTGGAGTTTAATGTTTATGCAGGGTTTTAGTGTTGAATGCAAGACTTTCGGGATAAGTTCATCAAGCACCTCATGACAAGACCTTGAAGTCCTGAACAAGTCATGCAATGAAGCAAACTTAACTCCAAGAAGCCGGGGACTTGATCCGAGAAGACGACGGACTCCGGGGACCCGACCGGAAAAGTGCCGAATCTTGCAAGACAAGGAGTTGAGTCCAATTCGGAGAGAAACCGACGACATGGACCTACATGCGAAGGGGAAGCATCCGGAAGCAAGGGAACCGACGTCGGGCAAAGGAGCCCACGGGGCCGGGCCTAAATGGGCCCGGGCCGGCCGGCCGGCCCGGTCCGGTCGGCCCGTGCCCATTTAGGGCCCAAACCCGTCCTCCTTTGCCCTAGCCGCCAATCGGGCTATTTATAGTCCCCCGACCGAGAGCCACGCGAGAAGATTTCGTCTTCGGCCGCCGAGAAGCAGAGAAGAAGAGAGGGACACCATCTCGGAGAGGAGAGGGTCGAGCTAGTTGACTAGGGTTCCCCTAGCCGACGTGGGAACCTTGCACGGAAGACCACGTCGGAGTTCCCGAGCTAGAAGCAAGATCAAGGAAGGATCCCGGTGGTGATCTTGTGTATGTATCATTGTTATAGTTGAATTATCAAGTTGAATCTTTTCTCAGCGATCAAGTGTTTCCTCGAAGATTTCGTTTTTCGATCGGCTTTGCTTATTCCAATTCTATTCTCGAGATAGATTACATAGGGTGTTCTTGTAGCCGCGGTGGCTAGAGGTACACGCCGGATCTTCCGAAAGAATCTCGACTTGTCTTTTGACTCGCCCTAAGCTCCCCGCATGAATAGGGATACGTTGTGACAGAACGGGGGTCTCGAAAGGCGGATGTTTTCGGATTTGGACGGGAAACCACGATTTAAAGAGGCTTCTATTAAGATTCAATTTGCTACTTCTTCTCTTGCTTGGAACTTCAACAAAAGGCTTATCCCGATCCCTCTAGATCGGTTTATCAACCCAATCTTACTTTGTTTTCTCCGGTTTTTAGTAGATTAGATTCGTTTTGTGTCTTTTACTTAGATGCATTAGGTTCTTTATTGAAGATTGCAGTTATTTGGCTTTAATAGATTAAGTCTTGCGTCACACATTTGTTCCACGGATTCGATACCTTGGGTTCACCACTCGAGGGAAGAAGGGTCCCTTGACTACGACGGGAGACTTGTACGCTTGCGAGTCACGAACGAACTTTGATACAATTATTAACCGTCAACAAGCCCCTTTTTCTGGCGCCGTTGCCGGGGAACAAGTGATCAAGATTTGATTTTTTATTGCTTTTTTTTGTAATTTTCAGTACTGATTTTGTTTTATTTTTGCATCTACTAAGCTTCGATCATCCTCAAAATACATCTAATCTAGTTTGTCTAACTCTAGTCTTTATAGATTTGTTTTGTTTTCTAGTTTTTTTTTGCATACTTTGTTTATTGCTAACCCTAACAGGAGATGGACGGCTACCTCTCCAACAAACCCAATAATTTTGTGGATGATCCAGAAAAACTTTACAGGCTAAGGAGACGCGAAGCACATCAAGCTAAAAAGCTGGATTTTGTAGATTCGGAGTCGGAAGACAAAGGATCGCAGGAATCTCCGGAGAATTCACCACCTCAAAGTCCGCGGGAGAATCGACTTCCACCAATGGGTGACCAACCACCGGAAGAACGCAAGATTGGGGAGCTATGCACCCCAGACATCATCGACCTACCGATCTTGAACCTCGAGGAGATCGGAAGACCGTTCGAGATCAAGACCTCAACTATCCGCATGGTGCAACATTCACCCTTCACCGGCAAAGAGGACCCGAACCTTCACCTCCAAGCATTCATTCAATTATGTCAGACTTTCAACATGGATGGGGTGACTCAAGATCAAATGAGGGCAAGGCTTTTTCCGTTTTCACTACTCGGGAAGGCTTTGCAATGGTTCCACTCTCAACCGGCGGAGACGGTGCAAAATTGGAACACGTTGATGAAGGCTTTCATGAAGGAATACTACTCGCCGGGTAAAACTCAAAGCTTGCGTAATAAGATTGCCACCTTTGTTCAATATCCTACGAAACTATCTCGGAGGCATTCGAGCGCTTCAACGAGTACACCGGCGGTTCCACATCACAAGTTCCCGAAAGAAGACCTCGTGCAAAAGTTCTATCAAGGACTCACCATGGCGTCAAGGACGATCATCGATGCATCAGCGGGAGGATCTATCATCGAGCTTACACCGACGGAAGCTTTCACGTTATTCAAGAAGGTCGCGGATAATGATACGTGGGCGTCGTCCGGGCGCCTACATCCGGCTCAACCAATGGGGAACGTCAAAGGAGTCTTGCAAGTGGAGAAAGAAGACATACTTGAGGGCAAGATCGACTCGCTCATGAGGAGGTTGGAGAAGATGGAGATGGAAAAGAAAGAGGCTCAAGACTTGAAGGCCGCCGAAGCAAGGTCCACATGCGAAGAATGTGGGGAGTATGGCCATGTCCGTAAAGATTGTCCGGAGGAAGCCAAAGTGCTCGACTACATGAGGAAGGGAGAATTGCCGAACTTCCGCTACGGGCAAGGTAGGCCTCAATTTAATGCAAGCTCATCTATTCCTAACGCGGTTCCGCTTCGGATACAATTGAAGGAGTTCATGGATGAGCAAGCTAAGATCAACAAGGACACCGTCACCAAGTTCAAGACCATAGACAAGGTGTTGGAGAACATCGATAGCAAAGTGACGGAGGTCGGAAGTTCCAATCATCAAGTGCTCAACATGATGAAGATGCTCGAGACGCAAGTTGGACAACTTGCGGGGCGCCTCACTAATGATGAAGGGAAGCTTCCGGGACAACCCAAATGTCCCGAATCGGCGAAGGCCATTCAAACGCGTTCGGGGAAGGAGACCGAAGATCCGGAACGTTCCGCGGGAGCAAGGAAGCTTAAACCATCCACCGAGGTGGAAGGAGCTGCTAAAGAAAAGGTTACGGGGATCGTCACCGAGGAACCCAAATTCGAGATGCCGGAGGATGACACGAGGATACCGCAACTCAAGCCACGCTACTTCCGAGGTAAACTTGACAACCACTTTGAGAAGTTTGTGGAAGTTGTGCGTAGACTTAGCATCAACATGCCATTACTAGATGCCCTACAAGTACCTACATATTCTCGTTACTTTAAAGATATACTTGCAAATAAATATGAGATAGCAACACTCGGGGTAGATCATGTCAAGATGTCCGAGGAGTGTAGTGCAGCTATTGCTTATGGGCTAGAGAAGCAAAAAGACCCCGGTGCCCTACAATTCCATGTTCAGTTGGTTCTTTCAACTTCGAGAAGGCGTTATGCGACCTTGGAGCTAGTGTGAGTGTCATGCCGAGGGACGTGTTCGAGAAGCTACGCCTACCGATGGAGCCTACGGGAATATGTTTGGAGTTGGGAGACAACTCCATTCGCTATCCCTTGGGCATTGCCGAAGATGTACCCGTGAAGATTGGACACCACTTCATCCCCCGTCGACTTCGTTGTGCTCGAGATGGGAGAGAGGGAGAAGCCGCCGCTCATCCTAGGGAGGCCGTTCCTCAAGACCGTGGGAGCTACTATTGATGTTGGCAAGGGGGAGATCATGTTCGATATCAACGGAGAAAGGAGTTCCTTCAAGTTCCGTCCAAGGATTGAGGCATGCAACATGATTGGAGTGAAGGGAGAACCAAAACAAACGGAGGGGCTGAAAAAGAAGAAGGAGCCGAAAAAAATGAACGTAACGAAAATCAAAGAAGGTGTTGCATCTGTCAAGACAAAGGAAGAGAAGCTGCCTGTGAAGACCAAAAAAATGACTAAGCCAACTAAGCCGGAAGTCAAGCCCGCGCCCAAGATGGTGCGGAAGTGGGTACCCAAGATTGCAACGCCCGCAAAGAGCGTTGATTCGGAATGATCAAGTGAAGAAGTCTAGCTATAGACTATAAACGAAGCGCTAGGCGGGAGGCAACCCGTTTCGTCAAGTCGAGTCAAGAATAAGCTACCGGGAGGACAACCCGATTCCAGGTTTTTCGATTATTTTTAATAATTTAGTTTTTGAGTTTTATTACGCAAAGACATTAGACTTAGAAGTGGTTGAACAATATTAGAGACATAATTCTTGATTGAGTGTTTGCTTTATCATAAACCCTTTGCATGAACCCTCCTATGTGCTTGTTTGATTCTTTTCTTTTCGAGAAACCCCTCAACCAAATAATTTCAGAACCTTAACTCAACCTTTCACCCTCATTATGGTGCTGAGGTTGGCTTATTTTTCATGCTAAAACCACATGAGTAGAGCCACGATTTATATTCAAGTGTTATAAAAATTCAGCACGTGGTAGGACTCGCGTGAACCTAGAAATCAAAGCTTTTGGTTGGTTTTCAAAAATCTTTATCCTTGGTTTCTCTAGGATTAGAATTTTTCTAAGCCTATTCTAATTTTGTTTTATTCAAAATCTTTCTTCATTAGCCAAAATTAGAACCTAAACCTATGCCCCCATGATCAAGCCGGGAAAACGTTCGCTCTCAACCGATGAAAGCAAACTATACCGGTGAGACCAAAATCGACGTAGTCGAAAAATATTTTCGACTTACATTTGTTTTTAATGGTTTAAAAACTTCTCTAAAATTGTGCTTGAGCTCTTGCATGGCTCTGAAAAATATTTTAAAATTCGAATTAGAGGAGTGCTTAACCTTAAACACACCTAAATGGAGGCAATCAAGTTCGAATTAATCATGCATGCACCATTGGATTCCCTTTTATCAACTTTCACCAATTCCACATGCAAAGGACAAGCATGGTGGGCAGCAAGCATCAACTTTGCAGGATTTTCATGGTGGCATGTGAAGCAAGTGGAGCTAGGGAGCATGGACATGACCCAAAGCATGGAGCATCAAGTGGGAGGACCAATAATTCAAGAAAAGGAGTGGACGAGAGCGTTTGGGCGGTGCAACTCGTGGAGCACGCGGGCGGGGAAAGTTGCGAGGCGAAATGATCATGCTCGGGAGAAAGACACGGCGGGGAGGAGCCGGGAGGCCCCCGGGGGCCGGCCGGCCCGGGCCGGCCGGCCCGGGCTACTTAAGGAGCCCCCCGGCTCCCGTTTTCTGCAGGCAAGCTTCCCTCTCCTTCCCTTGTTTGTGTGCTCAGAACCTCCGTAGACTTAGCCAACCATCCCAATCTTGATAGCTCAAGAAAAATCCACATCCTTAATCCACTCAAAGTCCACATCCGAAGCAAAGAGTTTAAGTGCCTAGTTTACCGGTTGCAACCCGGAATTTTAGTTGAAGAAAGAGTGCAGCAACCATGTGGAAGAAGACCACAAGTCTCTTCTCCAAGAAGAAGAGTTCGTCGTCGTCCAAGCCGTCATCAACCACGTCTTCGAGGAGGCACTCGGTTTCCGAGTCTCCCCGAGCATGGAGACGGACACGGCACCACCGAGGAGGAACGACGCTCTCCTCCTTGGTGGTATGAGAGCTGCGAGAAGCACTTCCATGAGGTTCACCGAACCTCGTGGGCACACGGAGGAGCAGCCCGCGCCACCACGACGATCGACTCGCTCAACCGCACCACCTCCTTACACCCCGACACAATCTTCGTACGGCTTCATCATCTTGTCGGCGGAGGAGGAGGAGAGGCTCGCCAATCTTGAGAAGAGGCTTGTGCCAAACGTCGAGTTCGACGACCAAGCACTCTACACCTTGGGTTTTTGCACCGACATATACTATATGTTGGGGCACCTCGGCTGGGTGCAGTTCTCCAACGGAATATCGGTGGACACCCATTTGGGTTACGCCTTGGAAATTTTGATGACTATTGCACCCATCGTTGATGATGATGGGGTGCAAAGCTTGTCATTCCGGTTGGAGGGAATCGAGCAAGTGGTTCCCTACGAGCACGTTAGGGAGCTGCTCGGATTCCATAAGGGAGCTCCGGAGAAAGTTGACGTGCCACCCGCATGTTGGCGGGATTTTGGAACATGATCTCCGGAGAAGCCCATCAACAACGCAATTGCATCCGTAACCCCATTATCCGGATATTTCACTCTTGGATGTGCAAGAGGGTATTGGGGAGGATGAAGGAAACAAAGGTGACCGACACGGAGTTGAATTGGCTATACTCGGCTTTAATCGCCAGTGCAGCCAATTGACCCCTCTTACCTCATGATCAACCGTTGGTGTTGTGAAGCAACATCGGGGGCGGGTAATATTGGTTCGGGGTGTTACCTCTCCATGTTGGCCTTTTCCTTGCGACCGGGGATCGCAAGAAACCCCGCTCACCTTTTGCGTGGTACCTCTCTCGGTTTTGAGTATTTGCGGCAAGACAAATACATTAGTGGAGATGAGAGAGGAGGTTATCGATTGGCCATTGTAAACCTACCCCTTCCGAACGAGAGGCTTAGGCTTTTCACCGAAGGAAGGGAAGATTGGTTGGAAGAGGGACTACTTGTCCCTGCAAGGAAGAACAAAAGAGGAAGAATCGTAGAGGAGGGAACATCCTCCGCACAAGCGAGTGGGGCACAACCCAATGTGCAACCATTCGGCGGAGTTCCTCCTCCGCCAAGTTATTACGGAGGGTCACAAGGACAAGCATGGGGGGGTGGTGCACCGGTACTCCCACAAAATTATGTTGTGCCCAACGCTAACTTCGCGGAGTCCTACGCTCATCATCCCCAACCACAACAAAGCATGGCCATTATTGGAGGGTATGCTGCAAGAAATGCTCAAAACATCGCAGCCATCCAATCTAACGCAGCCCAACTCGGTGAAGGCAACGCAAATATTGCCTTTGAACTTGGACGCCTTCACCTTGTGGAGCCAAATCAATTCGACGGAGGAAGCGTTCATTCATATTATGAGCAAGGGTATTATTATCAAGACTACCAACATCAACCACCGGCGGAGGACTAGAAGATTTAGGAACTTTAGTTTTCTTTTCTTTTCTTTTTCTCTCGTAATTTTCAGCTTTTGCTTATGTGTGTTTGCGTAGTATTTTCTGTTTTTATTTAAATTTCAGCAAGCTTGTTTTGTTTATTTTCAGTATGTATTTCAACTTGATGTCACCATTAATAAAGACACCACCTTGATTATATCATTGGAAAAGTTACAAAATTCGTGCCATGATGATATATGATTAAAATTGCAGCTTTGTTCATCTTTGTAATTGATTTATGCATGTTTAAGCTAGTGCTCTCTTAAAAATACAGATCTGAATTTATTTAAATGCTAGCTTAATTTTCAGCGGAGGTTATGATTAAAATAAAGACCCATAGTGTTTTATGTGCTCTCAAGTTATGAATAGATTAAAGATGTCTTTTATGCTCAAAAATATTGCTAACCTTGTCACAAATATCACTTGTGTGTTGCTCAACCTATCCAAAGCCTTATATATATTTGAGTGCATGAACCTTAGTGTACAAGACTTATTTTTGAGTGAGTTATTGCAGGCCATGATTTCTCTGGCCCGAGACTAAGAAGCTGGTCATTCCATTTTTGCGTATCTATCTTTTTTCTAGCCTCTTATCCGTGCATTGTGTATCCCTGCATCGGAGATCTCACAAACTTCGCCGGATATCCACCCTTAAACCAAACATCATTTTTTGTGATTACCTCCTTGACCACAACCTATCGTTGAGAATGGATCATCAATTCAAGGAAGATCGCAAGACGGTGCCAACGTTGAAGATTTCAAGTATCTCTCCAAGGAAAAATATTCCGGTACCTACCTTATTTTTCGCCTCTTTGCTCGAGGACGAGCAACGTCTAAGCATGGGGGATGAGGTAGGTACGGTGCAGTTTTAGAGTTCAAAGGGGAATATTTTAAAAACATGATGATGAAAGAAAAAATCCAGCGATACTCATGACTTTCAAGGTATAAAAAAAATCAAAACTTCGTTGTGGAAGTCATGGGCTGAATATATGACGAGAAAAAAAAATGAATGAATGAAAGAAAGAAAAGAATGAGAAATATGAGAAAGAAAAAAAATGTGCGTAAAGTAAATTCCCTAGCTCTCTAAAAGTGCATTCAAGGCTTCAAGTTAAAAAGATCCATTCTCATCTTCCAACCATGTGCAATCCGATAACGAGGACTTCCTTTGTGCCTCGGGATCACTCTTTGCCATTTGCACATGTCCACTTATCTAAAAGTGTGTGTATTTTTCTCTTTCCCCTCCTTGATTCAACATTATTTTCCAATGACCTTTTTGACGAGTCTCGGTAAGACCATGAGAAGCTTGTCTTGTTTTGACAACACCTCATTTATAAAATCTTGTTAGGACTAAACTTTCCCAAAGCTCCATATAAAGCCTACCACATATATATGAGAGGGAGAGGAGTAGAATATATAGGCTTGAGAGACAAGTGAGATGAGAGTTCATGAGCAATATACAAGATGATTTAAATTTGTGATTTTGGTTTAGCTTTTCTTATTCTCGTTCTTTATTTCAAAAATTCTGGGATCTATTTAAAACTTTGTGAGCATGTTAATACTTGTGGGATAAGCTTAATAAGAATCTACCCTCCGTAGAGATGAAGGCCAGTACATTATGGAACTTTAATGAATTAAAATTTTGAGAGCATTATGTTTTCTCATGTGTAATCAAATGCAAAGTTTAAACATTGTTTAGCAATGATGAAATCCATCGAAGGCTTACTCGAGGACGAGCAAGGTTTAAGCATGGGGGAGATGTTGACGGTGAAAATCCGTCAACCTAGCCATGAGTTTACCTTCGGTGTTGGCATGAATTTTATACCTTACCCATTGGTACTAACCCCCGTGGTATAACAAGTTCACGTGTGCATGTCGGTTTTGGAGTTTAATGTTTATGCAGGGTTTTAGTGTTGAATGCAAGACTTTCGGGATAAGTTCATCAAGCACCTCATGACAAGACCTTGAAGTCCCGAACAAGTCATGCAATGAAGCAAACTTAACTCCAAGAAGCCGGGACTTGATCCGAGAAGACGACGGACTCCGGGGACCCGACCGTAAAAGTGCCGAATCTTGCAAGACAAGGAGTTGAGTCCAATTCGGAGAGAAACCGACGACATGGACCTACATGCGAAGGGGGAAGCATCCAGAAGCAAGGGAACCGACGTCGGGCAAAGGAGCCCACGGGCCGGGCCTAAATGGGCCCGTGTCGGCCGGCCCCGTCCCGGTCGGCCCAGGCCCATTTAGGGCCCAAACCCGTCCTCCTTTGCCCTAGCCGCCAATCGGGCTATTTATAGTCCCCTGACCGAGAGCCACGCAGAAAAAGATTTCGTCTTCGGCCGCCGAGAAGCAGAGAAGAGAGGGACACCATCTCGGAGAGGAGAGGGTCGAGCTAGTTGACTAGGGTTCCCCTAGCCGACGTGGGAACCTTGCACGGAAGACCACGTCGGAGTTCCCGGAGCTAGAAGCAAGATCAAGGAAGGATCCCGGTGGTGATCTTGTGTATGTATCATTGTTATAGTTGAATTATCAAGTTGAATCTTTTCTCAGCGATCAAGTGTTTCCTCGAAGATTTCGTTTTTCGATCGGCTTTGCTTATTCCAATTCTATTCTCGAGATAGATTACATAGGGTGTTCTTGTAGCCGCGGTGGCTAGAGGTACACGCCGGATCTTCCGAAAGAATCTCGACTTGTCTTTTGACTCGCCCTAAGCTCCCCGCATGAATAGGGATACGTTGTGACAGAACGGGGGTCTCGAAAGGCGGATGTTTTCGGATTTGGACGGGAAACCACGATTTAAAGAGGCTTCTATTAAGATTCGATTTGCTACTTCTTCTCTTGCTTGGAACTTCAACAAAAGGCTTATCCCGATCCCTCTAGATCGGTTTATCTACCCAATCTTACTTTGTTTTCTCCGGTTTTTAGTAGATTAGATTCGTTTTGTGTCTTTTACTTAGATGCATTAGGTTCTTTATTGAAGATTGCAGTTATTTGGCTTTAATAGATTAAGTCTTGCGTCACACATTTGTTCCACGGATTTGATACCTTGGGTTCACCACTCGAGGGAAGAAGGGTCCCTTGACTACGACGGGAGACTTGTACGCTTGCGAGTCACGAACGAACTTTGATACAATTATTAACCGTCAACACACGCAAAACCCTCGAGCGGAGCGAGCCCCCGGCTCGAGACAATGTCAACCCTCTACGAGAAGGCACACGCGCGAGAAGGGTCACCCAGGGCCCGCTTGAAATAAAGCAGGAACCGCAAGCACCCATGCCGCGCTACCAACCAGCACCTCGAGGGCTGGCTCGCCCAGATCCCTCGACGGCCGCAAAACGTGAAAAGACGGGGCCGCCCAGGCGTCACCCCGCACGGCCCTACTGATCAGAGGTTCGAAGCCTGACCCTCGACGGGTTCGAACAGGTGCCCCAGATCGCAGAGTTAGGGACAACGAGGGCACGCGCGTTCGAGCCGTTCCTCGAGCCCGTCGGCTCGAGGGTGCCCCACATGTCGTGTTCGAGAGCCAGCGAGGGCGGCCTAGCCGGGGGATCCCACCGAGGGAGAGCTTCCGCGCCCTCGGTCCCTAGCGAACGGGACCGAGCCCCACCTAGCAAACCCACGCAAGCGCTTCCATGGACGTGTCTCCGGACCGCGCGGCCTACCCTTATCGAACGGGGCATGGGCGTCCACTTGAACCACCCGCTACCAGCTCGAAGAGGAATCAGCAATTCACGACCCGCTCGATGGGAGTTGCGAGAACCTCACCCTCCGTCCCGCGGAGGGACGGCGAGGGCGCGTTAAAAAAAAAAACAAGTCGTCGGGCTCTACCCGATCGCCTCGAACGGGCCAAGGCTCGGGGGCTTGACGCACGGCTACACCTCCTTGAAATTGCACCCGCCCGAGACAAGGCCCTCGGCGGTGCGTGCACCCCCGAAGCCGGCCGAAATACCGCCGATGCCGGTTGGCATATGTGCCACGTCTCTCCGACCGTAATTCTCGCGGTTAACCCCCCGCAGGAGAACTCACACTCCCGCGCAGGGCTTCGGGGCTAGACCCGCGGGCCCGCCGACGCGGCCCCACGGAAGCGTTCGCAAACAAGGAGGGAAGAACGTCCTATCGGTGGGTTCCGGCATCCGCGGGAGCCTCAATGGCAAACCCGCGGATGCTCGGGGCGCTGCGTTCGGGGACAGCCCTAGGGGTCCCCTTAAACAACGAGGGAAACCCTCGCTTAAATCCCGCATCCGAAACACATTAAGCCTAACCATGCAGGTGACTAACCTTGCAGGACACGGCCCACGCCGCGGGACTCCGACGGCCCACCGAGACGGCCCCTTTAGTAGTCCCCTCGAGCAGGCTCCGCCCCGCTCGAGGGCGCACTCCCCCTCGGGCGGGCTCCGCCCCGTTCGAGGAACAAATCCTCCCTCGAGTGGTCCCGCCCCGCTCGAGGGCTCACTCCCCCTCGAGCGGGTCGCGTCTCGCTCGAGGGTCCGTCCCGCCCCCGGCCGGGGCCCGCCACGATCACGGCGCCCCCGCACGCGTGCGCCGGCCCCCATACACGGGCATTTAACGCCCGACGCCGCGGGACGGCGCCATCATGCGCCCGGGCTCGCGCCCCCGGTGCCTCCGCACCAACTCCCCGAGGAGGCGCCCATCCCCACCACTGTGGGAAGGGACTGTGCGGTACGGCCGGTGTCAGTCCCGTGACACCGCGCGCCCACTACAAAGATGCGGCTAACGCGCCCGACCCTCGAAGGGGGGCCGGGCGCACCCTCGATTTCACTTTCTTGTGACCCTACAGGGTTAGGTGAAGGCGCTAGGCCGGTGGACCGCCATCCCGGCCACTGTGACGGCGTGGTCGCCGTACCCGCGCGTGCAGGCGCACGTCGGGCGCTGTAGCAACCACTCCACTACCGGGAGGCGCATTGGGAAGGAACGCCGTTCTGCCCGCTCCTGTACACCGTACCAGCCATCATCAGCGCCTCCCTCGAAGCCTATCGGGGGACGCCACCACCAGCTGCCGCCTTCCTACCCTCGAACCGCCACTGTTCGGGTACGAAGTAGGCCATCATGACCAGATCGCTGCGAAGATCGTCCGGACGGCCGCCCACTCTACAGCGTAGAACGACGTGCACCCCCACGTAGCTGGATAGCGTGGCGTGCATGTAACTCGCCGCCCCCTTGGCCTATAAAAGGGGAGGCGAGCCCCCAGCCGCGGGGGGACGGACAGACGAACAACACAGAGACAGGCGAACAACACTTCACACACCACACATTCACTCCTCATTCTCCCACAACATCTTCAGCCACCCTTCCAGGGACTTGGAAGCCACGCTTCCTCTCCCGCCTTGCTTGTATTTGCCCCACTACAAGCACCCCCGGTGCTAAGTAATATAGTGCCCCGAGCACGCCTCTGCTGGACGTACGGCCCCGCGGCTGGAACCAGGATAAAACCTCTGTGTCATTTGTTACTTAGCATCGACCATTGGGGGACAGACCACGGCGCTATCTACTGGTTAGTGTCGGGACCATATTCCGCACCGACAGATTGGACAAGAGCAACACGCCTCAGAGTGATCTTGTCACTCACCTTAATCTTACCTTCTGAAAGCACATGCACACGCCCATTGTCCCCAAAGGTGATGTACCTCTTCGTCACCACCGGGACGAGACTTGAGAACCACCCCATGTCTCCGGTCATATGCCTCGAGCAACCGGAGTCAATTGACCAAATGTTCTTCAAGTCTCCCACCTGAAATTCAAAAACGAGCACGTGAGCGAACAAACGACTCAGCACTGGGGTTAGTACCAAGAGAGTAAAACCAGTGCCGAGCCATTTTCTCGAAAGTGGGGTTAGCACCAACCGAAGCATCTCTCCTACCAAAGCTACCTCCACGAACGCCACCACGGTAACCACCCTGAGGGAACCACCCCTCTCTGCCTGGAGGAGGACCAAAACCACGAAAGAAAGCCTGTGGAACATCCCTCCTCTCCTTCTCAAAGCTGCAACTCCTCCCATCCCCGTAGTGAACTCGAGGGGGAGAACAACTAGCAACCTGACCACCTGCAAACTCTCCAGCCCAACCACCAGAACCACGACCTCCAGAAACAACCCTCGCACTTGTACGAGCACGAAACCCGAACCGCCGCTTCCGTCTGTGCCCGCACCGGCTCGACCGGTGCCCCACACCGGTCTGACCGGTGTGACCTGGGCGCGCCGCCTCCAATAGCCTTCCGCTCTCCCCAAGCCCGAACTGTCCTCACACTCGCCTTGGCCCTGGGCATCTGCACACGAGGCTCAAGTACAGCATCGGAAAGGTGGTACTTGTCCTTGTTAGCCTACTCCTTTGCCATTCTCTCCTCTCGCTTCCTCTTGAAGCAAAACTCATCCTTATGGCCATCTCTCCCACAATAGCCACAATGGAACCTCACAAACTTAGGCTTAGGCATGGGATGTGGCTGCTCACTAGGTTTCTCTCCACTCAACTCCTCCACTGGTTTCCCCTCACTAGCCTTCTCACTTTCTTTCCCAAAGAACACTTTCCCCGAAGTGCTCACAAACTTGATAGGCTTTTGTAGATCATTTGTGGGTGTAGGAAACACGGGTGGAGCTGGGGTTGTGTCTAGTCGGTTCCTAAGATGGTTAGGTTTTGGGGGGAAATCATTTTGTGGTGGGTTTTTAGTGGCTCTAGGATATTCTCTCCACTTCCCTCACCAACCTTGTTTGCCCCAAGTCCCTCACCATCCTGCCTCTTAAATGCCTCGATCATCATCCTCAACTGAGGCTCATGACCAGACAACCAACCCATCAACTTCCTCAGCTCATCATTCTCATCATGCAAACAATCAACATAATGTGCAAGTTCCAGATTTTTCAAAGCATGCATTTCACAGGTAAAGCATGATGTAGGCATGGGTTCTTTCCGCTTAGCCTCAAGAGAACTAGTGTAAGCATGCATCTCATCAATCTTAGCATGCAAAACAGGGCAAGAAGTGCAAGCACCTAGCAAAGCAGGTCTAGACTTAAGCTCAGCCACTTCAACCCTGAGCACATCTAGTTCCTCACACTTGGAGGCATGCTTCTCCTTAAACAAAGCAAGATCAGCAAGAAAGATGAAGCAATCAGCACAATCAACCTCATCCGAAACAACAGGGCTAGCCTTAAGGGAATCAATCTCAAGTGTGCTATCAAGCACTTGTGTCTCTAGCTCAGCCACTCTAGTCCTAGCATCCTCGAGTGAAGCCCTAAGCTCTTTTCTCATTTTCTTGGCCTCTCTAAGCATGTCATCACGGTTATCAAGCAAAGAGCCAAGCCTCTCATTCTCCTGGCGCAAGAAGGGAAGTTCATCACGCACCTCGTCGTCGGACCCAGAGTTCGAGTCACTCTGTGTGCTCTTCTTGCTGCCGGGGCTCAGCGCCATGGTGCAGAGGCCGTCTCTCGCGAAGCAGCTTAGCTCGCTCAGGTTCTTGGACGGCTTCTTGTTCTTGCGACGATCACCTTCATCATCACTACTGCTCGAGCTCGAGGTGGAGTACGCGGAACTGGAGTCGACGTCGCTCGATCCAACCATCGCTCGGGCCTTGCCTCGGCTCTCCTTCTTCCTCAATCGTCGCTCGTCCTTGTACTTGTTCTTGTGCTTGCTCTTGTGGTCGCGCCTCGACCGGTACTTGTCATCCATCCTCGACTTGTGCTTGTAGCCGTCCTTGTTCTCGACCTTCTCCGGGCAGTCGGCGACGAAGTGTCCCGGCTTGCCGCACTGAAAGCATGTCCTCGTGTTCCTCCTCATGTTCACCCGGTTCTCGTGCAGCCTCTCGAACCTCCTTCTCAGCAGCGCCAGCTCGTCCTCTCCAAGCACATCGAACTCCTCATCTGGCATAGACATCAAAGAGGACAAAGAGAACATCCTGGTGGATGGGTTAGTGTTAGCCTTTCCTTTCGAACCACTAACGAGGGCAAGACTATGGGAATCAGTCGGTCCCTCGAGCTTGGCATTCATGCCCCTATCCACCTCAGCCGACTTGAGCTTCGAGAACAGCTTGTTCACTGTCAGAGTGTCATACTTCTCTGACTCCACAATGGCCTCGAACTTTCCGCCCCATATTGTATGATCCAAAGAGTGTAAGAGCTTGACCGCTCTATCATGATCATCGTACGGGAGCACGTCCACATTGGCCCTCATGTTGTTCACAACCACCGTGAACCTCTGAAACAAGGCATCGATGGACTCACCGGGGAGATGAGTGAAGTTCTCGTACTCTCTCCGGTAGGTCGCATACATCCGTGCCTGAACCTGGGCATTCCCAACATGAGCCTCCTTCAGCACCGACCAAATTCTACAAGCCAAGTGCTCGGTGTGCACCCGATCGAACTTAGGCTGACACAAAGCACGAAACAAGTAGTCGACCGCCTTATTGTTGGCGTCGAATCTGTCCCTCGATCCTGGAGCGAGGAAGTCGATCGGCTGGACATAGCCTGTGTCCACCGTGACATCCCAAAGGATCTGACCCTTTCCGCGGAGGAACGCACCCATCCGCTTACTCCACATCTGGTAGTTCTTGCCATTGAAGTGTGGTGGACCCAAACCCCGTTCCTGGTACGCCATCCTTGGATCTTAGACTGGTTAGAGTCAACAAAGACCCGAACCGGCTCTGATACCACTTGAAGGACCGATACGGCGAACTAGAGAGGGGGGGAGTGAATGGGAGCTGATAAAAATTCTTCTCGAAGGAGATGGAAACTCCAACAAGATGAACATGGCTTCCAACACACGTCTCCGACTCACTACCCAAGTTGGCCAAGCCCACGTAGCCACTGGAGTGCCACTGGACCTAGGAACTAACACACACACCCTTCCGACCCGAGAACGCAGTGGAACACCAAACCTCGAGTCTTCAGACCAACACCGGTCGGACCGGTCCCTGCTGGTGAAACTGGGCAACTTTCACTAAGTGGCTCCACACCGGTCAGACCGGTGAGACACACCGGTTAGACCGATCACAGCCTCAAAGCCCCAAGAAACCAAACAGGTCAACTAACCTCCAAACTGACCCAAACTCGAAACAGCAGCAACACGGGACAACAGCGAACACACCCAGACATTCACCCGAGCAAAAACCCACCGTGGGTTGCACCGGTCAGACCGGTCAAGAGCACCGGTCAGACCGGTGTAGCTCGGGCGACTCGGGATGAACAAAGACCCGCGGTCAACTCCCCCAAATCCAAACCTCGATCTCCCGAATCGCTCCACGGACTTGAACAAGACTTTGGAGATATTAGGAACACCTCATAAGGAGTCCATAGCCAAGTTTAATCCCACCAAAACTCGTCCAAAAAGGAGGAATCGAAGAAATCCCGCCAAGAGCACCATGAACCCTAGAACCCGGAAAACCCCAAAATTGAGCCCCTTTACTCACGGATTTGGGAGGGGAATCACAGCCCAAAGCACCACGAAGGGTTCCCACAAATTTCCCCCATCAAATCCCCAAGAGAAAGGTCCTGAAAACAACCTAAAGAAATCACCAAGAGAGGGCTCCGAAAATCACCACCAAGAACAACCGGGAACAACACATCCAAACCTTGAGGAACCACGCCGAATCATCTATACATGCAACAAAGGTTCATACAAGGTCTAGCTTGCCGCCCGATCATCCAACCCTCTCACAAGATCTCACCATGAAGCTCTCAAGCTAGTCCTATGGAAATCCTAAGGAAAAATAAGAAGGAAAATAGGAAAACAAATGAGCTAGGGTTCGAAGAGTTGGCTGCCATCCTCTCACCTCTTGGGTTATATGGAGGCAACCGAGAGTCTAAAATGTCCTTTCCTAATAACTAGGGATACAAGCCCCTCAAGGGCGGATTTGGAAGTCTTCATGTCTTCACCATCGGACGGATGCCCGGCGACCGCACCCTGCGTAGCCTCGACGCAAGCCATGTGATCCCGACGCGTGTCCTCCGCTTCAAAGTCTCCGGACTGCGTCGTCGCAAACCGGTCAGACTGGTGCTCCCCACCGGTCAGACGGCACCCACCCGGTCGACCGGTCCGGAACCGCCGCAAAGACCGTCTTCGGTTCTTCGGTCTTGGCTTTGTGGATCAACCAAGGAACCCAGTGGTTTTCTGGTGAACCTCCGGAAACCCCGTGAACTCGGTGTAGCCTCCGCCAATCTCCACTCATGACTTGGCTCCCACGTAGTCCCGGCTCGACCTTGGTTTTGAGGCTCAACCAAGAAACCGTCCATGACTTCATCTTGCTGTTCATGCCACCATGCGACCCGCACTTGACCCCCGCCGGCCACCGGGTCCCTCGAACGAAGCCTACTTGTCTTCTCCACACCTGGAGGCCTCACCAGCGACGACCTTTCGCGCTTGTTCTTCACCTGCACCTACACCAGTCAAGCCGCAGCCTGCACCTACAATACTTAGCCAAGGATCAGTCCACACAACGTTGTCAATCACTCATCACACAAGGAAGCGACCATCCACCGGTCCTCGAACCACACATGGTCCTCATGCAAGACGGACATTGACGCCGGGGAATTAATTTAGGCAATAAATGTTGTAATCGTGGTCGACTAGGAGTCGTGTTAGGACAAGGGTATAAATATGAACCCTTAGCGTTTGTAATAGAGAATCGAACAATTTCACAACAAACTAGCCCCGTGCCAACCTTCGAGTCCTTTAGTCGAGTCGTCGAGTTCTTCAAGAGAAGTCATCGATCCGTCGACCTCCGTAAGTACCGGCAACCTTGTATCATGGCTAGTATCATGCGGTGGATTTAGACCGTGATGCAAGTAGTCTTGTTACCATGCTTAGTATCATGCGGTGGATTTAAGCTTGGTTCAAGAGGGTTTCTTGTTAGATCATGAGCCATGCGGTAGGCTAAGATCTATCTTGGAGCTAGTTATCGGCTCTATTAGATTTGGCAAGATCTAATAGATTCATTAAGTTAGCATGTGTTGCTTTGAATTTAGCTTTTATGTTTAATTCATGTAACACTCTTATTGCCCAATTTAGGTTGATTAGATTCGGCTCTATCTTGTTTACGATCCATATGATGTATGTTCAAATCCTTAACTCAATGTGGCGCATGGATCACGTGCTCTTTAATAGCCGAATTCGAATCAATCTAGATTGCCACATGTTGCGGGTTCAAGCGTGTTAATCTAGCATAGTTTGTTCCTTCTCCCGAATGATATTCAGATTGCCGACAGATAGCTTGTTGTAGTTATATGTCGTTTTGATTGGCTTTGTAGCCGTAAATACGGAACTGTCTGGTACCACCCGGCAAGTTCCAGGTTTTATCTAACTATTTTCATCCTTTGTCAGTTTTCAGGGAAAATTGATTGGCACGCTTCAGATTCGGCAACGTGTGTTAAGCTAGCTTGTTCGGCTGTGCTTGGCGTGAGGTGCTGATTTTACGTCAACACACTTTTTGGCACGCCCGGTGGGACGTTCTTTTGATCAAAATGCCTGATATCCAAGATGTCATGGATGTCACCTTCGAAGAACTGTCTACAGAGCAGCAATTACAATTGAAGGAGGCTATTGAGCAATTTCAGCAAAAGTGTCTAATGTCATTTTCCAAAAATAGGAGTGGTGTCCCATTCCTCAAGTCAGACATGTCAAGAGTGCTAATGCCAGGAGAACCTGATACCACAGCTGCTGCAGAGAAACAAGAAGTTTTTGGCATGGTGCAGAAAACGTTGGAAGACATAATGGCTAGGCACAATACTGCAATTTTAAATAGCTTCCGACAGATGATGACTGGTATCTTTGGCCCAAGTGTGGACAAACATTTTGAAGGAGAATCAAGTGCTGCTGTCACTGGCCAACCAGTTCGTCAAGATGCAGGTATTCAACCGCCTCCACAGAGCATGAGTGGTCAGCCAACTCAACACGTGGATAGCCAACCAGTTCGGCCAAATCCTCGTCAAGCAATACCTAATCCACGTACATATGGAGAGATGGTGTTTGGCACTCCTGGAGTTCAACATGATTCTACTTACAAGATAGCCCCAGCAAATAACAGGTTGCAAAAGAACATGTATGGCATTGGGTATTCAGAGTTCATTGATTACAGTGCTGTTGATGCTCTCCCAAATCCTGGATATGGTGGTGCTACAGGGATGCCTGTTGGAGGACCAGGGAATCAAGACGTCAATATTGACCTCCTGATGCAGAGGATGACCGATGTGCTTCAGAATCAATTCGGTCTAAAGCCTAAAAACCAAGGGCACATGTATACACCTCCTTTCCCAGAATGGTATAACAGGGTGGCCTTACCGAATAGAGTGAAAGTTCCTGCAAATCTCACGAAGTTTTCTGGGCAAGATGATACCAGTACTGTGGAACACATAGCCCAATACTTGATGCAGCTTGGGGAAGCTTCTGCTGATGAAGCATTTAGGATAAGATATTTCCCTTTATCATTGACAGGACCGGCCTTTACATGGTTCACTTCTCTGCCCACTCATTCAATATGCTCCTGGAAGGATTTGGAACAGAAGTTTCATGCTCATTATTTCATTGGCAATAATGAGAAAAAGCTAATTGATCTAACTACCCTGAGGCAGAGGAATAATGAAACACCAATGGAGTTCCTCAGGAGGTTCAGAGAGACAAAAAGCATGTGCTTCTCTTTGAACCTACCAGATGATCAATTGGTCGGTATGGTCGTAAGGGAATGTTGCCAGCTATTCGGGAAAAGCTATTTGGCATGGAGTTCGATAATCTTGGCCAGCTGTCGCACAGACTGTCATTGATGAGTAACCAAGCTTATGGCTTCAAGAAAGCCTCCAGGTTTGCTAAGCACAGTGACATTGCTGACATCTATAATCAATTCCTCGAAAGGGCAGATCAGGGAGAGGAATATGATGATGAAGAGGAAATAGCTGCAGCTGAAATAGTGTGGGGCAAAGAGCCGTTAACAGTAAATCAGAGGTGGATCAAGCAAGCCAAAGGCACCTATGATTTTGATGTTACCAAAGCAGATAAGCTCTTTGAGTTCCTTGTGAAAGAAGGCCGAATCAAGTTGCCAGATGGGCATTCTATGCTTCGGCCTGATGGAGTCAAAGAAAAGAGATATTGTGGGTTTCATGACAGGAGTTCTCACTCCATCAATGAGTGCAGGGTCATTAGGATGAGAATTCAAAAGGCTATCCAAGAAGGTCATCTAAAATTTTTTACAATAAAATGAAATTAGATGGCAATCCTTTTCCTCAGAACATGATTGGGTTCTCAGTCAACATGGTGACTGCTGAAGAGAAAGAAAAAGTGAAGGTTTTGACTTCAGCAAAGGCAAAGCAGGATGGCTCGGTTGACCCTGCTCGACAAGTGACAGTTGAACAAGTCCACAAGGGTGAGCCTCACATCTTGAAAAGTCAAATTGAAGTGGGGAATCCTCTAAACCCAGGGTGACTTCACGTATTCTCCTCAACAAATGGCAGCATCAGCAAGAAAAAGAGCGCTACCAAAAGCATAAGTACGAGGAGGAGAAACGAAGATATGAAGAAGAAGTGCACAGGAAAGAACGAGAAGAATATGCGTGAGAACAAGAGCGTGCGCATTGGGGATGTGCTTTCTTCAGACACTGCTGGAACGAAGGGCTAAAGCTTCCCACGTTGAATAACTGTCTCGAATGCAGTGACAAGTACACTGAATACAGGTAGGATACTGTCAATCGCCGATCCGTCCATGAAAGAATTGGAAGGATGCATCCTAGTGACGGTCAGCGCATAAAAATAAATGAAATTAATGATCAACCAAGGAAAAGATATGCTGATCACAGGTGGGTTGATCATGAAGAAGAAGAAGATCGTGAGTATGTCTGGCAGAAAGGACAGTGGTGACCGCCTGGTTTAAGGAGAAGCCAAAAGAGAAGGGTTCAGCGCTTGAGGAATCAGGAGCTGAAATAGGCAGGAATCAAGAGGAAACAGGTGTGGTTTCCAAAAGACAAGCCTGGCGGATCTGGTCGTTCGGCTCCAGCGTGCATGGTATGCTTCTTGCCGAATGAATTCATGGCTCCAGCTAATCAAATTGTGCAGGAAGAGGTGTCACCAGACATTGATGAGGCTGAGCAATTTGGGTTGATGGCACAGTTAGTGTTGGACAAGCAAGCTACTTTTGACAAACCAGCCAAGAATCGGCACATGAGGTCGCTGTACTTAAGAGGATACGTCAATGGAAAGCCATTGACCAAGATGTTTGTTGATGGTGGAGCTGCTGTCAATGTGATGTCGTACACTACATTCAGGAAGCTTGGCATGGGCCTTGGAGATTTGACGCCAACAAGCATAGTTCTGAATGATTTTGCTGGAAATCCTTCAGACACCAAGGGCTGTGTACATGTGGATCTGATGATCGGGTCTAAGACCTTGCTTACGACCTTCTTTGTCATTGAAGGCAAAGGGGCATATAGCTTGCTGCTTGGAAAAGATTGGATCCATGCTAACTGTTGTATTCCATCTACCATGCATCAACAGCTTGTTCAATGGGTAGATGATGATGTGGAGGTTGTCCACGCAGATGATTCAGTAAGCGTGGCTAACATGGAAAGAGCCTTCTGGGAGTATCAAGTTATAGAGTACTTCTCAGGCAAGGACTGGGGTGAAGGTCTTGTTGAACCATTCAGTAGCGATCAACAGCCGATTCAAGCAGTCGGCTCTTATAGCAATTTTTAATGGAGAATCCAATTGATGGAACTGATGGAAAGGTAGGACGTGGATTTATGTCGGCTGACAAACTGGAAGAAATAGACATTAGAGATGGTGACAAGCCAAGGCCGACATTTATTAGTGCTAACTTGGATTCGAGTTTCAGAAAAGAGTTGATCAAGCTACTAAAAAGAATACAAAGATTGCTTCGCTTGGGATTATTCGGAGATGCTTGGTTTGGATCGTTCCATTGTTGAGCATCGGTTGCCAATCAAGCCTGGTTTTAGACCTTATAAGCAACCTCCCCGAAAAATCTACAAGGATGAACTATTGGCCAATGTGAAAAAAGAAGTTGAGAGATTAATAGAAGCAAATTTCATTCGGCCATGCAGATACGCAGAGTGGATCTCTAATATTGTTCATGTCTACAAGAAGAACGGGAAGATGAGGGTTTGTATAGACTTTAGATATCTAAACAGAGCTACACCCATGGACGGATATCCAATGCCTGTTGCTGACTTATTGGTTGATGCTGCTGCTGGACATAAAGTTATTAGCTTCATGGATGGCAATGCAGGGTACAATCAAATTTTTATGGCAATAGAAGATATATCAAAAACAGCCTTTAGCTGTCCTGGACATATAGGCTTGTTTGAGTGGATTGTTATGACATTTGGGTTGAAAAATGCTGGTGCAACTTATCAAAGAGCCATGAATTATATTTTTCATGAGTTGATCGGCAAAACTGTGGAGATATACATTGATGATGTCGTGATCAAGTCTTTGGATCATGAGTCTCATTTGGATGATGTGAGAAAAACTCTAGAGTGCACTAGAAAACATGGGCTTAAGATGAACTCAAATAAGTGTGCCTTTGGAGTTTCAGCTGGAGAATTCCTAGGATTTTTGGTACATGAAGGGGGATAGAAGTTGGCAAAAAGAGCATGAAAGCTATTGATGAAGTTGTTCCTCCAACCAATCTTAAGGAATTGCAGTCATTGCTTGGCAAAATCAAATTTGTGAGAAGATTTATTTCAAATTTGTCACAAAAGGTGTTGCCTTTCTCTCCACTGTTGAGGATCGAGAAGGATCAGAAGTTTGTATGGGGTGACGAACAACAAAAGGCTTTCAATGAGATTAAGGAATACATGAAGGAACCACCAGTATTGGTACCTCCACAATTGAACAAGCCTTTTAAGTTGTACATGGCGGACGATACCAAACCATTGGATCGGCCCTTATACAAGAATTTGAGAGAAAGGAAAGAGTAGTCGCATACCTTAGCCGAAAATTGCTTGATCCCGAAACAAAATATTCGGCTGCGGAGAGGCTTTGCTTGTGTGTTTATTACTCATGTACAAAGTTTCGGCACTATTTGTTGAATGCCGAATGCGTTGTATATTCAAAATTTGATGTAATTAAACACATGTTGTCTATGCCAATTTTGAATGGAAGGATTGGCAAATGGATTTTAGCTTTGTCTGAGTTTGAGTTGAAGTTTGAATCGGCAAAAGCTGTTAAAGGACATATTATTGCTGATTTCATTACTGAACATCGTGACCCATCAATTAATATACTTGAGATTACTCCTTGGGCTTTGTTCTTTGATGGATCTTCATGTGGCAAGGGTGGTGAAGTAGGAATTTTATTGATTTCACCTAGGGGAGAAATGTTTGAATTTTCTATCCCTATTCAACCTACTGTCACAAATAATCAAGCTGAATATGAAGCATTGCTCAGAGGGCTTCAATACTTGAAAGAAGCAAAGGCTATTTCAGTTGAGATTTATGGAGATTCAGAGCTAGTTATAAAACAATTGAATGGCCAATATGAATGTAGAAATGATATCCTGAGGAATTACTACGAGGAGTGCAAGGAAATCTTGAAAAGTTTTCAGTTAGTGATTCTACAACATATTCCTAGGGAACACAATGAAGAGGCGAACAGGTTAGCTCAAAGTGCTTCGGGTTATAGAGAAAATCAAGAAGTGTTTGCCAATGATATATATGCTTTTGGGAGTGATCTAGCAGAAGATGATTGGAGAAAAGAAATTGCTGATTATTTGGAGAATCCATCTCGGAAGGTCTCTAGGAAGCTCACGTATAAAGCTATAAAGTTTGTTCTTCTTGATGGACGTTTGTATTACAAATCATTGGATGGGGTTTTGCTACAATGCCTGGTTCAAGAAGAAGCAAAGAAGATGATGAGCGAAGTGCATGATGGGCTGTGTGGAGCACATCAATAGGCTTATCGAATGAAGTGGGTTATCGGGCATACTGGATGTTATTGGCCGACGATGCTGGAAGATTGCTTTGAGTATTACAAGGGGTGTCAAGATTGTCAAAAGTTTGGAAATATCCAGAGAGTTCCAGCATCAGCTTTGAATCCTATTATCAAGCCATGGCCATTCAGAGGATGGGGTATAGATTTGATTGGCCAAATAAATCCTCCATCTAGCAAGGGGCATAAGTTTGTGATTTTAGCAATAGATTATTTCACTAAATGGGTTGAGGCAATTCCATTAAAGAAAGTAACATCAGAGAATATGGTTGAGTTTGTCAAAGAGCATATCATTTATAGATTTGGGATTCCTCAAACAATTACAACCGATCAAGGGACTCAGTTTACATCTTCAGAGTTTAGAGAATTTGCTGAAAGTATGGGGATCAAATTGTTAAACTCTTCTCCTCATTATGCCCAAGCTAATGGTCAGGCAGAGGCTTCCAACAAGATCATGATCAAGATTGTACAGAAGAAGATTGATCAGAAGCCAAAAAGGTGGCATTCGGTACTCAATGAAGCATTGTGGGCTTACCGAATGGCTCCTCATGGAGCAACAAAAAACATCTCCTTATGAGTTGGTTTACGGGCATCATGATGTCTTGCCATGGGAGATGCAATCAGACTCAAGGAGAGTAGTTTTGCAAAAGGATTTAAGTTCCAAGGATTACAATGATTTAATGATTGACGAATTAGAAGATTTGCATATGGTTCGTCTTAGGGCCTTGGAGAATATTGAGAAAAACAAGATGTGAGTTGCTAAGTACTATAACAAGAAGGTAAAAGTCAAGCAATTTGCAGAAAGAGATTTGGTTTGGAAAGCGTTATTGCCGATTGGAACTAAGTACAGTACATTCGGCAAATGGTCCCCGAATTGGGAAGGTCCCTTTCGGGTAGTTAGATGCATGCCTGGAAACGCATACATTTTGAAAACTTTACTAGGAGAAGAGTTCACTGCTGCTATAAACGGGAGATACTTGAAGAAATATTATTCTAGTATTGAAGTTGATCGTTGATTGCAGTTACAAGCATCAGAAACATAGAAACAGCCGGCGTTCGGGAAAGAAGCCGCCTTCAGAATAAAAATCCTGACAAAAGGAAATGGCCAATACTGAAGTGTATTGAACTTAGCACGAAAATATTCTATGTTATAGGTATTCTTGTAGGTTTCTTCATTGGTAACACAACTGCCTAAGATTACAAGAGAAGGCCTACAGGAAGCAGGGTGCTTGGAGGAAGAAGCGAAAGTATGCTTCATTTCTTTGGTTCCGCGTTTTTCCTCTTCAGTTCTTCCCTCTTCAGCTGCTCTAGGACCACCATGACGGAAACGTAGAAGCTTCAGGGGTTGCCGTGTTCTGCAGCTTCCATCAAGCTGTCCCAGGAGGCCTTCAGGTTGTTATACCTGTCAGACACATCTGAAGAAGGGGAACAGATTCTCGTTGGATATGGGATCTAAACTTGAGCATGAGAATCAAATAAGGGTGAAGATCTTACCTCCTACCAACGCCTCCAAGCTCATGCGGCGTTCGCATTCGGCACTGCAATGGACGGTGATGTCCCGCAGGTCGTGTTTTAGATGCCGGATGCGACGGCGCAGTTGGTGATTGGTCCTCTATTCCGGTGTGGCATCTTTTTCTTCAGCAGAGGAGTCGGAAAGGATGTATTTAGGAACTTCTTTAGTACCAAAGATTTTCTCTGGTAGCAAGTCAAGGCTGGAATCAAAGAAAGATGAATCACGAGATTGCAATCAAGATCAAGAGAAAGGGATGGAAAGAGAGATTACTCTCGAATGGTTCGCTTCTTTGGTGGGAAGCTGTTCTCCTCGAGTGGCTGTTTCCCCTTGTTCGCCATGGCCTTGGGGGTTTTTTCTGGAAGAGGAGGACGAGAGGACATGAAGTGATGGAAATGTATGCGAATGGATTTGCAGGGCACCAGAAGGGCTGTTTTATTAGCAGTGGAGCGCATCGGGAGTGATGACTGGCTGGCGTGCCTTGATGGGAATGCCAAACGGCGGGGGTTTTCCTTGAATGCGAAGGGTTTTTCCATTGAACAATGTTCATGGCTCCCGAATAAGGATTTTCTACGGATTCTATGCCAAGGGGCAAGAGTTTGTGCGTATTCGGCTAGAGTAAAAGTTCCCGAATGCATTCAAGGTAGTGAAGATTCGTGTGCACAAGTTAAAGAAATCATCACAAGACAAATGCAAAAGATAAAATTTTATATTTATTGCTGAAATTCCAACATCCCTAGTACAAACTAGTCAAACAGCCTGTTCAGCATAGACTGGGGGTGAATGGAATCGGCAATGGCATCGTCGTGGCCGTCGAGGCGCTCTAGAGTGGCCTCGATGTCGTCGACGTCCTCCGGCGTGCCACCGTAGAAGCCGCACGGCCGCGTGAAGTAGTCAACGCCGGTGTGCATCGCCATGGCGGCCAGACCCAAGGTGGTGCCCAGGCGGACGCCATGGAGGGCCACCTCATCGACGCGGTTTTCCACCGCTCCAAGGCGAGCTTCCGGTGTGTTGTTGACGGATAAAAGAGGTACCCCTCTATGATCTGCAAGCGTACGGACCCCACACCTTTTTCACCACAGGATTCCCAAGGTTCTTGTCAATCCGTGGAGCAAGGGGATTACAAGCGTTCGATCTACCTTCACACTCTAACTACTCAAACTCTAACTACGATTAAACTAGAAAAACAACTAAACTACACTAGAGAGAACGATTAATCTATCAAGATAGGAGACACTCGCCCATGGGTCTACGATCATGCAATCAATTAAAGACATTAAACCAATATAATCTATCGGGGTTGTGACCACGGTTTCGCCCTTCCCTCCTTTCGTACTGTCACTACGAGAAGGTATTCATGACTAGACTTATGATGGACACGGCGTATTGAATGGATCCAAGGAAGCATTGGAGCTCATATTCCCTTTATGGCATGGTAGCTAACCTTAAGCATTAAAGTATATTCAACACAAGATGATAGATAGATAATCCGACAAAGTATGATTACATCTTAAGATCGATTACAACCCATGGACGAATAAGGAGATTACCCCATCAAAGTGCTGGACATATCACCGTTGATCATGGTTTCCCTTCCGTCGGTGTCTTCCTTCTTCTCCATGTGAGGGTACTTCCTTCGAGGTGGACGATCTCCCTCTGGAGATCTCCCTCCTCTCTCTCTAGCTTGTGGATGGCCTCCTGGTGCGAATGACTCTCTCCCTGTCGAATGGCGGCACCTCCAGGGTTTTAGGGTTGAAGATCCTTCGGGTGCAAGGAAAATGGCACCGAACCGGCCACCGAAGTGGGCTGGGCCGGCCGGCCTGGGCCGACCGGTCTGGGCCCACCTCGTCCTGGTTCGGTCGCCCCTTTGCTCCCGTGGGTCGTCATGAGATTATGCACTTTGCCCCCTCCACTTGCATGATTTTGACAATGTCATTCTCGCGTCCAAGATGGAGGTTCTCTTCGCATGAAGTTCGGTCTTCTACGCTTCAATCCCTGGGGGTGTTCCTCGTAGCACTTCGGTCCTTGCCACCATTGGAAGTGATTTCATCAAGCTCATGAACACGAACAAGACTCCGTAAATGCTCCTTTGAACTTGTTGCGAATCCGTCCTTTATGTCCATGTTTTCCTACATAAACACAACACTTCCAAATGCATGCACATAGATGAACTTGTTATATGATTAGTGTGCCTAGTGGCGGGTTAGTTCCATAATCAAATCCAAACCAAAGTGTAATGAACATGCTAGGTGTACCAAAATACACCATCAACATCTCCCCCACGCTTAGCTCTTGCTCGTCCTCGAGCAAGTACTCGTAAAAAAACTTCGTCCAAGGTGTTGTAATCATGTACCACTTATCCTTCTTCAGAAATTAGTCAATCCTTTCATCTTTAATACATAAACATGAAGTAATGATCATCAAACATAAACATGGGTGTTTAGAATCTTTACCACGTCAAGATTTACCCCACAACTCAAACTCTTTACTCGAAGTCTTCAATTTCAGCCATGCTTACTTCTTTGCTTCCATCAGAGGGTTTTTATGATTTTTCAAACAAAATTCCTGCAACAAGTATTAGACAAAACCTTTCTCCAAGCTCTCTCAAGTCACTCATATGAGGTGGCTGTCCTAAACCAATTTTATAAAACTCTCACCTCCCATAAGTCTCTCATATAACATGTAAAGTGGAGCTGTAGGTAGGGCTAGCGCAATCAACACAAGTATTGTCAAACTAAGAACTTCCTCTAATGGTTGTTTACCTTTCAAAGCCAATGATCATGAGAATTAACCATATGTAGGGATATCAAGGATGAGAAGATTTAGAATGGTGGACATGTGCAAGGGCAAAAGAACATTATGACTACAAGGCACCGATGACGTCCTCGTTCTCGGATTGCACATGGTTGGAAAAAGAACGGAAGTTTCGTCTCTCAACAACGTGACATCCTTCCTTACACTTTATTTTTCTTTTCTTTCACTTGATCCATCCCTCTCATATCTTTATTGCTACCTCCCCTTTTCTCTTTTCTTTTTCTTCTTTCTTCTTTCATTCTCATATTTTTTCTCTTTCTTTACTTTTCTATATTTTTCTTTCTTTTCCATACTCATACTTTTCTCTTTATTTTTCTCTCTCTTGACAACTTTTCAAAGCTCTCAACTCTTCTCTTTCTCGCATGCATACAATCTGAAATTTTAAATAAATCATGCTAGAGACGAGACAAAACTTTTGAAAGTAGGTTGTGTTCAAGGAATACGATGTACAAAAGAGATGTATAGGGTTGGGTATGGAATTCGGCGATGTACGGGACTTCCAATGTGAAAGTCTCCTTACCGAATGTATGACGAGGCTAGCAACAAAAGATAAGCACAAGAACATGATCATTGCTCGAAATTAAAACTCCCAAGAGAGAAGGATCCTAGCCCAACTCATCGTGCTAATCACACTTATGGTGGAGCAAAAAAATAAATTGGCTTTGTATAGGATTTTTTTTCTTACTCTCAACTTGGAAAAAGAGGTTTTGCTAACCTTTATTACAAGGGTTTTTAGATAATTTTCAGAACTGAAATCCTCCAACTTTTAGCATTGAACATAGCACAACTAACATGTAAAGCTCAAGATCGAAGTGCGGTATGGGTACTTTAAGTAGTAGCAATTCCACTAAGCACCACGGTAAACGTTTTTCAAACCACACACTTGTGTTCATATATCAAGAATCAAAGATAAACAACAAGTGAATAAAGATAAGCATCACACAAGACACAAAAATATATAAAGACTCTTTTTATTTGGTTTTCTTTGACTTAACACTAATCTAAGACACTTGCAAAAATTTAAAAACACACTCGAAAACTAAAGACACATTAAACTCTAAGACTCTCCTCTCTCGAAGACTAAAACGAACCTAAACTTTGAAACTCAAAAGCTAAGGCTGGTAGCTAGCTCTCCCCCACGCTAAAAACGTACGACGTCCTCATCGTATCTTACAAAATTCCTAAGGGGAAGACTATACCTAGTGGTACTTCAAGCAAGTATTGCACCACTTGCCTCGCATGTTTCCAACCATGCCAAAAAGTTTGCGCACGTTACGGTTAAGGAACTTGTAGTCGTCTTCGACTACGCGCTCCAAGTCCACCATACGCTGCTTCATCGCTTCCATGGCTTGGAGACATTCGTCGACCGACGCGTAGAGATCCGCGATGGATTGACGACAAGCACGACAACACATCGGATGCAATCCGAAGGGGTCTTCATCGCCATTATCTCCACCGTCATCACCACCGTCGTCGCCACCACCATTGCCGTCGCCGCCGTCGTTGCCACCGTCGTCGCCACCGCCGTTGCCATCGCCGGAAGTCCTCTCCTTGGGTTGCTCATCCCAAATGTAGAGGTCGTTATCATCTCTTCCGGCGGCCGCCCACGAGCTCGGGCTACGATCGTCGGAGTAGTCTCTACCCTCATAATCCTTAGGCTCGGGCGACACCTCATTGTAGTCTTTCCACTTCATGCCTTGGATGCGCGCTGACCTTCGAACGGGCGTAGGGACCTTCTCTCCTTTGACGGAATTGCGAGATGCAAGAGCTCCGGTCGGGACACGCCCTCCGCAACGGATGCGAGCGGTCCTCTTGACAGGTAGCTTGAGCTCGCATCGCATCACCTCCTCCATCGATGGCTCCTTAGCTTCTTGCTTCAACTCTAAGCTTCTTGGGGACACAATGGCTGCTGCAAGGGTGCAAAATATTGCTTGAAGGGGTTGATTCCCGAGCTCCCAATTCGGCCAAATAAATAGTCCATAGAGGGAAGCCCTGGGAACCTCATTTTCCTTTTTTAAACTTCCCTCAAAATTTTCTGACCAAACAAGGAAGTTGAAAAGGAGCAATTCGAGCAAAAATCGGAGACGACCGCCGCCGGGACCCAGCTGGGCCGTTCGGCATGGGCCGGTCGGCCCACCCTGTCTCGGGGGCCGGACCGGTCCGGTTTTTCACGTATCGCCCTTATTTCACCTCCTTAGCCCATGGGAAAAAGTTGGCCCAGTAAATCTTGGCGAGAAACTCCAGAAAATTAAAAGAAAAACTATTTACAGAAATTCATGCCTTGTTTTTCGTCCTAGGCGGGACGTTCGGGCTCTTCTTCCATGGTGAAAACATCAACATGGTGAACGGGGACAACATCGGGTTCGTAGTAAACCTTAAGCCGTTGACCATTCACCATAAATTGATCGCCTTTTATATCCATAATGGTTACCGCTCCGTTGGAGAGCACTGAATGCACAACATAAGGTCCGTCCCACTTGCTTTGCAATTTCCCCTTTCCGAAGGTTCTAAACCTCGAATTGTAGAGGAGGACCTTATCTCCTTTTTTGAATTCCTTCTTTTATAATCTTTTATCATACCACCTTTTGATTCTCTCTTTGTATATGCTTGCATTTTCATATGCTTTCAACCTCAACTCCTCTAGCTCGCTTATTTGGATCCTTCGTTTCACCACCGCAGCATCGAGATCGAGGTTCATCTCTTTAATCGCCTAATAGGCTTTATGTTCCAACTCAACCGGAAGGTGGCAAGCTTTTCCATAGATGAATTGATAAGGGGGTCATACCTATAGGTGTCTTGAACGCCGTTCGATAAGCCCATAAAGCTCCGTCTAATTTTATTGACCAATCTTTGCCTTCCTTCTCTATGGTTTTGTTGAGGATGCTTTTTAATTGCCAATTTGACGTTTCCGCTTGTCCGTTGGTTTGTGGGTGATAGGCCGTAGAGACCCTATGCTCAATTCCCAACTTGGACAAGCACTTTTTGAAATTCTTCCCGGTGAAGTGAGTTCCTCCATCACTTATCAAGATTCTCGGTGTACCGAAACGAGGAAAAATCACGTTCTTGATCATAGTAATGGACTCCTCCGTGGAAGCTTTACGACATGGTATAGCCTCTACCCACTTGGATACATAATCAACCATGACCAGGATATACTCAAATCCAAATGAGTTTTTAAAAGGCCCCATGAAGTCTATACCCCATACATCGAATATGTCGATTTGTAGGTTGTATTTCAAAGGCATAGAATTTTTTTTGAGAGATGTTTCCAGTTCTTTGGCATTCGGGACATGATGCAACATATCTTTTAGTATCTTCATGCATTTCCGGCCAAAAGAATCCGCTCGACCATAATTTTGCTTGGGTTCGAAAATGGCTATAGCGCCCACCGTACTCCGCCGAGTGGCACTTTCTTAGAATTTCTACCCTCTCTTCTCTTGGCACACATCTTCTCATCACTCCATCATTGCCAAGTTTGAAGAGGTATGGTGCATCCCAAAAGTATTTCCTACTTTCGAAGATTATCTTCTTTTGAGAGTTTTTATCTAGATGATCGAGAAGCATCTTTCGAATTGCTCGAATGATATCGATCAGCCAAGTGTCTTTATCAAGCACTCGATAGAGGTGATCATCTCTCATCTTATCTTCGATGGGCTCTTTATCATCTTTTCCACGATTCAACCTAGACAAATGATCGGCCACAACATTTTCCATCCCCTTTTTATCACAAATTTCAACATCAAACTCTTGGAGGAGAAGGATCCAATGAATCAAACGTGGTTTAGCTTCCTTCTTAGCCAAGAGATACTTGATGGCTGCGTGATCGGTGTAAACAATGACCTTCGAGTTCACGATGTAAGATCTGAATTTTTCGAAAGCGAATACCACCGCTAGCAACTCTTTTTCCGTAGTGGCATAATTTAATTGCGCCCCACTAAGAGTTTTGCTAGCATAGTAAACGGTGTGAACTCGGCCTTCCTTTCTTTGACCCAAAACCGCGCCTACGGCATAGTCACTTGCGTCACACATGATCTCGAAAGGTTGGCTCCAATCCGGAGGTTGGATGATGGGAGCACTCACCAACGCACTTTTCAAGGTTTGGAATGCCGCTAGGCACTTCTCATCAAAGTTGAAAGCCACATCCTTTTGAAGAAGATGTGTTAAAGGCTTAGTGATCTTTGAGAAGTCCTTAATAAATCTTCTATAGAATCCGGCATGGCCTAGAAAGCTCCTTAAGGACTTAACATCCGTAGGAGGTGGGAGTTGCTCAACCGTCTCTACCTTAGCCTTGTCCACTTCAATTCCTCTCTCGGATATAACATGTCCGAGCACTATGCCTTGCTTAACCATGAAGTGGCACTTTTCCCAATTTAACACCAAGTCTACCTCCGCACACCTCGTGAGGACCTTTTCCAAGTTTGCCAAGCAATCCATGAACGTCTTCCCATAAACGGAAAAAATCATCCATGAACACCTCGACAATTTCTTCGATGAATTCCGAAAATACGGCCATCATGCAACGTTGAAAAGAGGTTGGAGCGTTGCATAGACCGAAGGGCATCCTTCTATATGCAAACGTTCCGTAAGGGCATGTAAACGTTGTTTTGTGTTGATCGTCCGGGTGAATGGGAATTTGCATGAATCCCGAGTACCCATCGAGAAAGCAAGAATAAGTGTGGTTTGCTAATTCTCGAGAATCTCGTCAATGAACGGTATGGGGAAGTGATCTTTTTTCGTCGCTTTGTTAAGCTTACGATAATCGATACACATCCGCCACCCGGTCACGGTTCTTTGTGGTATCAATTCGTTCTTTTCATTCTTCACCACGGTCAAACCTCCTTTCTTTGGTACACAATGTACCGGGCTCACTCATTCGCTATGCGAAACCGGGTAGATGATTCCGGCATCAAGTAATTTGATGACCTCTTTTTTTACTACCTCTCGCATGGCATGGGTTAGCCTCCTTTGGTGGTCCATTACGGGCTTACATTGGTCTTCCATTGGTATACGATGAGTGCAAAAGGCTGGGCTAATACCTTTGAGATCATTAATCTAATATCCAATCACCTTCCTATGTTTTTTCAATAAAATCAGCAACTTCTCGTTTTCTTCGGGACTCAACTCGTCGCTCACGATGACTGGATAAGTCTTGTCTGGGCCCAAAAATTCATACTTTAATCCTTTGGTCAAAGGTTTAAGGTCTACCTCGGGTGCTTGTGGCTCCTCGGGTTTAATCTCTCCTATGTCTTCGAATTTTCCTTCCTCCTCGCTTCCATCATGTGGTTCCAAGCCTTTTGTTGCTTCTTCTAGCTCTTCATCTTGTTGATTACTAATTTGATTTTCCATCACTCTTTGCAGCGGGTCTCTAAGGGTTTCAACAAAACAAAGGCTATCTATCTCTTCTACTTCTTCGTCTTCGGGAGGAAAGGGTGTAAGGTGTTTAGAAGCACGAAAAAAGTTATATGTGTACTTTGTTCCATTAAGGTTCATTGTTACTTTGCCTTCTCCGGCATCTAACACGGCATCAACCAACTTAAGAAAAGGCCTACCTAAGATTATGTAATCATGATTACTATGGTAAGCATCAATAACAAAGAAATCGGTTGGTATATAATTTCTAGAGATTTTTACTTTCATGTTGCAAGCAATACGTAGAGGTTTAATAGTTCTACCATCTCCCATAATTAATTTCGTTGATGTTGGAGCTAAGTCTAGGTTGTGGTCTTGAACTTTATCGTAAATTTTAGAAGACAGAACACTTACTTGGGCTCCGATGTCGCATAAAGCTTTTCATTGAACTCCGTTAATCTCGCAACTCAAGTGTGGTGTCATCTTCTCTTCTTCTTCGGATCCTATCGCGTAGACTTCGGCGAGGCGAGCGTATGGTGATGCTTCGGGCTTGATCCCCATGATTCTCTTCACCTCGGCTATGTGTTCCGGATCCACTATGTCATCTCCAAAGAGCTTATGAAAGATCTCACCGGTGGTTTCAAGGTCATATGATTCTTCCGCTTTCTTCTCTAGTGGGAAATCCACTTCCAATGCTCTTGCCATTCCCTTTTGATTAGGAACGGTCTGCTCTTGTCAAATACTTCTCTGTAATCTATAGGAACCCAATCCATTGGTTCGAACTCCCTTAGTGGCTTCGAGCTTGAGATGCTTCTCTTGTTTGTCTCATTTGGTACGGCGAAGTCGATGCTCGGGGTAGTTCTTGACTTGATGTGTTCCTCTTCATGCTTTTCCGTGATTGGTTCCTCTTTTGTGACTTCCGGGGTTGCCTCTTTAGAAAATTCAGCACACTTCTTCTTCCTCGAATTGTATTCCGGCTCTTCCGCAAGTCTTGTCTCCCAATCTCTTCGCATGGCAGCTGCTTTACTAACTTTTTGTAGAAGTTGGGCGGCTTCCGTGAGTGTTTTCTCCATGAGATCCCCACCTGCACACATTTCGACGTGTTGCATGCAACTAGGGGTTAGGGAAAAGAAAAATGTATGCAAGAGTACGTCACCGTAGAAGTCAAGTCTTGGTCCTTGTTCGATCAACCCATTAAACCTATCCCAGGCTTGGTCTATCCCTTCCTCTTCTCCTTGCATGAAATTGATCACTTGCCTCCTTAGATGTTGAACCTTGCTAATTGGAAAGAACTTCTTGCAAAACTTCTTTGTCAACTTGTTCTAATTGCCTTCAACTTCAAATGACGCAAACGAGTACCATGTCTTTGCATTGTCTGCAAGTGAGTAGGGCAAGAGATTCCATTTGAACCATTCGTAGGGGACTCCTTCTTGGCGCACCGTGTTGCATATCGTCGTGAAGTTCCTTATGTGTCTATATGGGTTCTCCGTAACCATCCCTTCAAACGGGTTTGCCGCCACCATCTCAATGATCTTGGATTTAATCTCATACTTGGTCGCTTCGAGCTTCGAATCTGACTCTTGTACTTTTATGTCTTCACATCAAGGGCTAGTGTAATCCCTTAGTGATTTCTCTAGTTCTTCCACGTGTTGATTAACGAACGCCATCTAGACAATAAGATAAAAACAAAAACGAAACAAGTGTTTTTCTAGATAATACATGTTAGATAAAGCAAATAAAAGATAAACTAAAGTATAAAACTAAGTAAAATGCAAATCAAACGATGTAAACTAGCTTGCTACCCGGCAACGGCGCCAGAAAAAGGGGCTTGTTGACGGATAAAAGACGTATCCCTCAACAAGCGTACGGACCCCACACCTTTTTCACCACAGGATTCCCAAGGTTCATGTCAATCCGCGGAGCAAGGGGATTACAAGCGTTCAATCTACCTTCACACTCTAACTACTCTAACTCTAACTACGATTAAACTAGAAAAACAACTAAACTACACTAGAGAGAACGATTAAGATATCAAGATAGGAGACACTCGCCCATGGGTCTACGATCATGCAATCAATTAAAGACATTAAACCAATCTAATCTAATCTATCGGGGTTGTGACCACGGTTTCGCCCTTTCCCTCCTCTCATACTGTCACTACGCGAAGGTATTCATGACTAGACCTATGATGGACACGGCGTATTGAATGGATCCAAGGAAGCATTGGAGCTCATACTCCCTTTACGGCATGGTAGCTAACCTTAAGCACTAAAGTATATTCAACACCAGATGATAGATAGATAATCCAACAAAGTATGATTACATCTTAAGATCGATTACAACCCATGGACGAATAAGGAGATTACCCCATCAAAGTGCTGGACATAGCAACGTTGATCATGGTTTCCCTTCCGTTGGTGTCTTCCTTCTTCTCCACGTGAGGGTGCTTCCTTCGAGGTGGATGTTGACGGTTAATAGTTGTATCAAAGTTCGTTTGTGACTTGCAAGCGGACAAGTCTCCCGTCGTAGTCAAGGGACCCTTCTTCCCTCGAGTGGTGAACCCAAGGTATCGAATCCGTGGAACAATGTGCAACGCAAGGATTCAATCTAGTAAAGCAAGGTAAAGCTATCTAATGAAGACAAGTTGCATCTAATCTACTAACTCATAAAGAAAACGAATCTAATCTAATCTACTAAAGAGGTAGCAAGAGAAAGCAAGAGATAACCAATCTAGAGAATCTAGATCATGCTTATGTTGTAGCTCCAAACAAGATAGATGAAGATAGAAAAGAGAATCTCATTAAAAGCATCTTTAAATCGTGGCCTTCCCATCCGACTCCGAAAACATCCGCCTTTCGAGACCCCCGTTCTGTCACAACGTATCCCTATTCATGCGGGGAGCTTAGGGCGAGTTCGATAGAACAAGTTGAAATCACTTGGCCGGTCCGGTATGCACCTCTAGCCACCGCGGCTACAAGAGCACCCTATGTAATCTAGCTATAGACTAGATCGTAGAAGAAGCAAAACCAAGAAGAAATCAAAATCATCGAGAAGGCACTTAATCGCTAGAAATCGGATTCACTTACAAACTTCACCATGAATGATTACATGAACAAGATCACCACCGGGCCCTCCCTCGATCTTGATCCTCGCTCCGAGCTCCGACGTGGTCTTCCATGCAAGGTTCCCACGTCGGCCGGGGAAACCCTAGACAACTAGCACGACCCTCATCTTCAAGTTGGTGTCCCTCAAGCTTCTCTTGCTCCTCGGCGGCGGAATACGAAATCTCCTCCGCGTGGCTCTCGGTCGGGGGACTATAAATAGCCCGATCGGCGGCTAGGTCAAAGGACGACGCATTTGGGCCCTAAATGGGCACAGGGCCGACCGGACCGGGCCGGCCGGCCCGGGCCCATTTAGGCCCGGCCCCGCGGGCTCCTTTGCCCGAGGTCGGTTCCCTTGCTTCTCGGATGCTTCCCCCTTCGCATACGGGTCCATGTCGTCGGTTTCTCTCCGAATTGGACTCAACTCCTTGTCTTGGAAGATTCGAGCACTTTTCCGGTCGGGTCCCCGGAGTATGTCGTCTTCTCGGATCAAGTCCCCGGCTTCTTGGAGTTAATTTTACTTCATTGCATGACTTGTTCGGGGCTTCAAAGTCTTGTCATGAGGTGCTTGATGAACTTACCCCGAAAGTCTTGCATTCAACACTAAATCCCCGCATAAACATTAAACTCCAAAAACGACATGCACATGTGAACTTGTTATACCACGGGGGTTAGTACCAATGGATAAGGTATAAAATTCATGCCAACACCGAAGGTAAACTCATGGCTAGGTTGACGGATTTTCACCGTCAACATCTCCCCCATGCTTAAACCTTGCTCGTCCTCGAGTAAGCCTTCGATGGATATCATCATTGCTAAACAATGTTTAAACTTTGCATTTGATCATACATGAGAAAACATAATGCTCTCAAAATATTAATTCATTAAAGTTCCATAATGTACTAGCCTTCATCTCCACGGAGGGTAGATTCTTATTAAGCTTATCCCACAAGTATTAACATGCTCACAAAGTTTTAAATGGATCTCGAATTTTTGAAATGAAGAACGAGATAAGAAAAGCTAAACCAAATTCACAAATTTAAATCATCTCATGTATTGCTCATAAACTCTCATCTCACTTGTCTCTCAAGCCTATATATTCTACTCCTTTCCCTCTCATATATATGTGGTAGGCTTTATATGGAGCTTTTGGGAAAGTTTAGTCCTAACAAGAATTTATAAATGAGGTGTTGTCAAAACAAGACAAGCTTCTCATGGTCTTACCGAGACTCGTCAAAAAGGTCATTGGAAAATAATGTTAAATCAAGGCGGGGAAAGAGAAAAATACACACACTTTAGATGAGTGGACATGTGCAAATGGCAAAGAGTGATCCCGAGGCACAAAGAAAGTCCTCGTTATCGGATTGCACATGGTTGGAAAATTGAGAATGGATCTTTTTATCTTGAAGCCTTGAATGCACTCTTAGAGAACCGGGGAGTTCACTTTACGCACAAATATATATTTTTTCCTTTCTCATTCTTTTCTTTCTTTCATTCATTCATTTTTTTTCTTGCCTCGTCATATATTCGGTCCATGACTTTCACAATGAAGTTTTGATTTTTTGATACCTTGAAAGTCATGCATATCAACGGTTTTTTTTTTTCTTTCATCATTATATATATTTTTTTTTTAAATACTCCCTTTTGAACTCTAAAACTGCACCGTACCTACCTCCTCCCCCATGCTTAGATGTTGCTCGTCCTCGAGCAAAGAGGCGAAAAATAAGGTAGGTACCGGATATTTTTCCTTGGAGAGATACTTGAAATCTTCAACGTTGGCACCGTCTTGCGATCTTCCTTGAATTGATGATCCATTCTCAATGATAGGTTGTGGTCAAGGAGGTAATCACAAAAAATGATATTTGGTTTAAGGGTGGATATCCGGCGAAGTTTGTGAGACCACCGATGTGGGGGTACACAATGCACGGATAAAAGGCTAGCAAAAAGATAGATACGCAAAAACGGAATGACCAGCTTCTTAGTCTCGGGCCAGAGAAATCATGGCCTGCAATAACTCACTCAAAAATAAATCTTGTACACTAAGGTTTATGCACTCAAATATATATAAGGCTTTGGATAGGTAGAGCAACACACAAGTGATATTTGTGACAAGGTTAGCAATATTTTTGAGCATAAAAGACATCTTCAATCTATTCATAACTTGAGAGCACATAAAACACTATGGGTCTTTATTTTAATCATAACCTCCGCTGAAAATTAAGCTAGTATTTAAATAAATTCAGATCTGTATTTTTAAGAGAGCACTAGGTTAAACATGCATAAATCAATTACAAAGATAAACAAAGCGGCAATTATAATCATATATCATCATGGCACAAACTTTGTAACTTTACCAAAGGTAAAAACTTGGTGGTGACATTATTCATGATGAAAATAAAAACTAAGATACATGCTGAAAATTAAACTAAAAACTGAAAATTAAAGCAAAGCTGAAAATACTACGCAAACATAGGCGCAAACAAGCTGAAAATTAAAGAAAAGGGGGTAAAGGAAAGATAACTAAAGCTCCTCCTCTCTCTAATCTTCCGCCGGTGGTTGATATTGAAAGTCTTGGTTGTTGTACCCTTACTTGTAATAGGAATGCACCACTCCTCCTATGAATTGTCTGACGGTGCTAGGTGAAGGTGTCCAAGCACATAAGCGACGTTTGCATTTCCTTCACCCATTTAGTTGCATTGGTTAGGATGGCTGCAATAATTTGCATGTTCCTTGCAGCGTATCCTCCAATGGTGGCCACATTTTGTTGTGGTTGAGGAAGGTGTGCAAATGGCTCCGCAAAGGCTACGTTGGGCACCGCAAAAATGGTGGGGGTATGGCTGCACCACTCCCCCATGCTTGCATTGGTACACCACCGTAGTAACTCGGCGGCGCCGGGTTCCTCCCAATGGTGGGACATAATTTTGTTGTGCACCTCCTTCTTGGGTCGTGGAAAAACCTTCTCCTAATCCTTCTTTATTATATATATATAAATGATTTTTTTTTTTCGCCGGCACAAGAAGTCCTTCCTCTAACCGATCTTCTTCCCCTCAAGAAAAGTCTTAATCTTCAATCCGGAAGGGGCAAATTCACCTAGGCCACTTAGAAGCCTCCTCTCTCATCTTCACTCTTATATTTTCCTTTCTTCATATATTCCTAGGGAAGTCCCGGGTAGGAGATGATTTGGGTTCCTTGCAATACCCGGTTTTAAAAAGATAGTCAACATGGAGAGGTAACAACCCGATCTCCCGAATCCGATGTTGCTCACAACACTACCGGTTGATCATAGGTGAGTAGGGTTGATTGGCTGCGAGTAAATCCAATTCAACTCCGTGTTGGTTATCTATGTCTCCCCAAAAATCCACTTGCACAAAAGTGACACACTTGGATGATGGGGTTCCGGATAGTATTTCTTCGTTGATGGTCTCTTCCCGTGATCATACTCCAAAAACCTTCCCATGTGCCTTCGTGCACATACTTGTTTCGGAGCTCCCTTTTGAAAATAGGAGACACTCGCCCATGGGTCTACGATACTAGACATGCAATCGTTTCGAACATGAAAACCAATCGATCTATCGGGGATTGTGTTGAATGGGTCCAAGGAAGCAATGGAGCCCTTACTCCCTTTACGGCATGGTTGCTAGCCTTAAGCATTAAAGTATTTTCAGCACAAGATGATAGATAGATAATCCAACAAAGTGTGATTACATCTCAAGATCGATCGCAACCCATGGATGAAAGGAGATTACCCCATCAAAGTGCTAGAAATAGCATCACCGATCAAGGTTACCCTTCCGACGGTGTCTTCCTTCTTCTCCTCTTGTGGGCTCCCTCCAACGGAATGAGAGACTCGGCACTCCTTCATCAAGGTTATGCGCCATGGTCATGAAAATTTCCTAGGCGAATTTCTTGTGGGTGTTTGCCGACACTCCGCTAGAGAATTGCACCGGTGTCCCGTGTGAAACCCAATATGTGGAGAGCTTGGTCGTCGATGTCGACGTTCTCTACAAGCCTCTACTTAAGGCGAGCGAGCTTCTTCTCCTCCTCCGTCATGATGACATACCCCTCGGAATACCGCGGAGCACATGGAGGTGGAGCGGATGATCGTGTCAAGCGGCGAGGTTGGACGAGCGGCTCCTCCATACGTTATTGAAGTTTGGAAAACCTAATAAACGAGTTTTGTGTGGCCCTCATGCCACCAAGGAGAAGAGTGTGATTCCTCCTCGGCGGTGCCGTGTCCTCCCCCATACTCCAAGGAGACTCGGAAACCGAGTGCCTCCTCGAAGAGGTTGTTGATGATGGCTTAGATGACGATGATCCCTTCTTCTTCGGTGAAAAGGCTTGTAGTTTTCTTCCATGATTGCAGCACTCTCCCTCACAAATATATATCCGGGGTTTTCACCCGGTAACAAGGTACACAAATATTATTTTGGAGTCCGGACTTTGAGTGGATTAAGGATGTGGATTTTTTTTTTTTTCTTGAGCTATCAAGCTTGGGAAGGTTGGCTATGTCTACGGAGGTTTTGAGCACACAAACTTGAACACACAAACAAAGGAAGGAGAGGGAAGCTTGCTGCAGAAAACGGGAGCCGGGGGGGCTCCTTATGTAGGTGAGGCCGGCCTCGGTGCTCCTCCCCGCCTCGTCTTTCTTCCGGCACGATCATTTCACCTCTCGCAACTTTCTCGCTGCGTGCTCTACGAGTTGCACCGCCCAAACGCTCTCGTCCACTCCTTGGTCCTTCCACTTGATGCTTCATGTTTTGGGTCATGTCCATGCTCCCTAGCTCCACTTGCTTCACATGCCACCATGAGATTCCTACAAAGTTGATGCTTGCTGCCCACCATGCTTGTCTTTTGCATGTGGAATTGGTGAAAGTTGATGAAAGGGAATCCAATGGTGCATGCATGGTTAGGTTAACTAGATTGCCTCCCTTTAAGCATGTTTAAGGTTGAGCACTCCTCTAATTTCGAAATTTAAAAATATTTTTCAGAGCCATGCAAGAGCTCGAACATAATTTTAGAGAAGTTTTTAAACCATTAAAAACAAATGCAAGTCGAAAATATTTTTTTATTACGTCGATTTCGGTCTCACCGGTATAGTTTGCCTTCATTGGTTGAGAGCAAGCTTTTCCCGGCTTGATCACGGGGGCATAGGTTTAGGTCCTAATTTTGATTAGATGAGAGAGATTTTGAATGAAATAAAATTAAGTGAGGCTTAGAAAAATTCTAATCTTAGAGAAACCAAGGATATGGATTTTTGAACCAACCAAAAATCAAGTTTCTAGGTTCACGCGAGTCCTACCACATGCTGAAATTTAAACAACATCTAGATACAAGTCGTGGCTCTACTCGTGTGTTTTTAGCATGAAAAACAAGTCAACCTCAGCACCATAATGAGGTTGAAAGGTTGATTAAGGTTCTGAATTTTTTTTGGTTTTGGTTGTGGTTTCTCGAAAAGAAGCAAACAATCACATAGGATGGTTCATGTAAAGGGTTTATGATCAAGCAAAATATTCAACCAAGAATTATGTCTCTAATATTGTTCAACCATTCTAAGTCTAAGGTTTTGCGTAGTAAAATTCAGAACTGAATTAAATTTAAAAAGACTTGAAAAACCTGGAATCGGGTTGTCCTCCCGGTAGCTTATTCTTGACTCGACGAAACGGGTTGCCTCCCCGCCTAGCGCTTCGTTTATAGTCCATGGCTAGACTTCTTCACTTGATTACTCCGGATCAACGCTCTTTGCGGGCGTTGCAATCTTGGGTACCCACTTTGGCTTAGTCAATTTTTTTGGTCTTCACGGTGGCTTTGTCCTTTGGTCTTGACGGATGCAACATCTTCCTTGTGGCTCGGCATCTCGAACTCCGGTCCTTCGGTCGTGATCTTCATGGTCTCTAGTGTGATCCTTCATCTCTCCCGAATGAGTTTGAGTAGCCTTCGCTGTCTTGGGACCTTGGAGTTGTCTCGGATATTCTTCTTTGTTACCCATTGGGCGCCGGCAAGTTGTCCCACTTGCGTCTAGCATCTTCATCACGATGAACACTTCGCATGTGGATCTTGCCTTGGCGGCCTTTAGGTGTTGAGCTTCTTTCTCCATCTCCATCTTCTCCATCCTCCTCTTGATCTTGAACGGCCTTCCGGCGTCTTGACTTGGAGGTGGTGATTCCCTTGGAGATTTTGATGGTCCTTCGAGCTCGTGTTGCACGTCACCTTTGCCTGTAAAGTTTTCCTGGATCATCCACAAAAAAGTTTTGGGTTTCTTGGAGAGGTAGCCAACCATCTCCGGTTAGGGTTAGTAATAAAACAAAAATCTAAATAGAAAAGAAAAAAAATTAGGGTTAATCAAAACTAGATTAGATTGACTCTTTTTTTTTTTTTGAGGATGATCAAACATAAGAGATGCAAAAGAAAATCAAAAGAAAAAGCTGAAAGATAAGCGATACTAGATCGGATCTTGATTGCTTGTTCCCCGGCAACGGCGCCAGAAAAAGGGGCTTGTTGACGGTTAATAGTTGTATCAAAGTTCGTTTGTGACTTGCAAGCGGACAAGTCTCCCGTCGTAGTCAAGGGACCCTTCTTCCCTCGAGTGGTGAACCCAAGGTATCGAATCCGTGGAACAATGTGCAACGCAAGGATTCAATCTAGTAAAGCAAGGTAAAGCTATCTAATGAAGACAAGTTGCATCTAATCTACTAACTCATAAAGAAAACGAATCTAATCTAATCTACTAAAGAGGTAGCAAGAGAAAGCAAGAGATAACCAATCTAGAGAATCTAGATCATGCTTATGTTGTAGCTCCAAACAAGATAGATGAAGATAGAAAAGAGAATCTCATTAAAAGCATCTTTAAATCGTGGCCTTCCCATCCGACTCCGAAAACATCCGCCTTTCGAGACCCCCGTTCTGTCACAACGTATCCCTATTCATGCGGGGAGCTTAGGGCGAGTTCGATAGAACAAGTTGAAATCACTTGGCCGGTCCGGTATGCACCTCTAGCCACCGCGGCTACAAGAGCACCCTATGTAATCTAGCTATAGACTAGATCGTAGAAGAAGCAAAACCAAGAAGAAATCAAAATCATCGAGAAGGCACTTAATCGCTAGAAATCGGATTCACTTACAAACTTCACCATGAATGATTACATGAACAAGATCACCACCGGGCCCTCCCTCGATCTTGATCCTCGCTCCGAGCTCCGACGTGGTCTTCCATGCAAGGTTCCCACGTCGGCCGGGGAAACCCTAGACAACTAGCACGACCCTCATCTTCAAGTTGGTGTCCCTCAAGCTTCTCTCGCTCCTCGGCGGCGGAATACGAAATCTCCTCTCGCGTGGCTCTCGGTCGGGGGACTATAAATAGCCCGATCGGCGGCTAGGTCAAAGGACGACGCATTTGGGCCCTAAATGGGCACCGGGCCGACCGGACCGGGCCGGCCGGCCCGGGCCCATTTAGGCCCGGGCCCCGCGGGCTCCTTTGCCCGAGGTCGGTTCCCTTGCTTCCCGGATGCTTCCCCCTTACGCATACGGGTCCATGTCGTCGGTTTCTCTCCGAATTGGACTCAACTCCTTGTCTTGGAAGATTCGGCACTTTTCCGGTCGGGTCCCCGGAGTATGTCGTCTTCTCGGATCAAGTCCCCGGCTTCTTGGAGTTAATTTTACTTCATTGCATGACTTGTTCGGGGCTTCAAAGTCTTGTCATGAGGTGCTTGATGAACTTACCCCGAAAGTCTTGCATTCAACACTAAATCCCCGCATAAACATTAAACTCCAAAAACGACATGCACATGTGAACTTGTTATACCACGGGGGTTAGTACCAATGGATAAGGTATAAAATTCATGCCAACACCGAAGGTAAACTCATGGCTAGGTTGACGGATTTTCACCGTCAACGGTGGACGATCTCCCTCTGGAGATCTCCCTCCTCTCTCTCTAGCTTGTGGATGGCCTCCTGGTGCGAATGACTCTCTCCCTGTCGAATGGCGGCGCCTCCAGGGTTTTAGGGTTGAAGATCCTTCGGGTGCAAGGAAAATGGAACCGAACCGGCCACCTTAGTGAGCTGGGCCGGCCGGCCTAGGCCCACCTCGGCCCGGTTCGGTCACCCCTTTGCTCCCGTGGGTCCTCATGAGATTATGCACTTTGCCCCCTCCACTTGCATGATTTTGACGATGTCATCCTCGCGTCCAAGATGGAGGTTCTCTTCGCATCAAGTTCGGTCTTTTACACTTCAATCCCCGGGGGTGTTCCTCATAGCACTTCGGTCCTTGCCACCATTGGAAGTGATTTCATCAAGCTCATGAACACGAACAAGACTCCGTAAATGCTCCTTTGAACTTGTTGCGAATCCGTCCTTTATGTCCATGTTTTCCTACATAAATACAACACTTCCAAATGCATGCACATAGATGAACTTGTTATATGATTAGTGTGCCTAGTGGCGGGTTAGTTCCATAATCAAATCCAAACCAAAGTGTAATGAACATGCTAGGTGTACCAAAATACACCGTCAACATGTGTCTCCGGGAGCGTTCACCTTGTCCGCCAGCTTCTCAACCAGCGCCTTCAGCCGATTAAGCTCGGCGTCACGATCTGCAGCAATCATGGAGCAATGGCGGTTAGTTCAAGGTTAAGTTGAGATTAAGCAGGTCATAGGATTCACCGTCAATGGCCTCCACCAGCTGTTTGCGCTAGTGCTCCCACTCGAGCTCGGCGTTTTCGGCCTCTTTGGAGATGATCTCCAACTCGTGTCGGGTTTCATCGCGTTTCGCCTTGAACCTGCAGGCGTCGCGATCATTGTAACGCGAGCTGGAAGAGTGGGACCGGCCAGACGATCCCGAAGAATCACCCGCCATGGCCGGGGTTGTGGCTGGTGTAGAGGCAGGATTCCACCGGATGAACCTGAAAACACAAAGAGGATCGTCAGAAACAAAAAGGGATCTAAAGAGAGCTGTGAAGAAACCAACGATCACCACCTCCGGCGAGCACCGGCACGGCTCCCTTCGGCCTCGTTGCTGGCCCGACGCCTGTTGCTGCTGCCTGCCATGGAGCTTTTGGGAGTACTAGTACAGGAGAGGAAAAGCTTAGATTGGCAAAGGCTTGGAAAGCAGAAGACTTGGTGAAAGGCTAGGGGCACCCGAAGTTCTTATTTATGGAGCTGGCGAAGAGATCGTGGCCGGAGATCGTGGTGCATATCCCAAGAAATTTAGGAAGTGGAGAGACTCCCGCAACCGAACCGTCGCCGGGTCGTTTGGGATTCAAGCTGAGTCATATTCGGTTTGACTGGTTGAAATCCGGCTGTCTTGCAGTCGGGTTGTTTTTCGGGTCTGACACTGTTTGGTCAGAGTTGCCGAATGGATCGTCCAGAAATTGCTCGTCAAAATAAGGCAGGACGAATATTGGAAAATAAAGACTGATGAGGATCAAAATTACAGGGATGATAAAGCGTTCGGCTACAAACTGTTTGTTACAATCATACACCCAAGTATTTTGAGATTACATTGGAGGTATCTGATATCATCTTATTGATGTTCTCTAGCAACCTTTGGTCAGCTTCATGGGTCTTAGACAAAGTCGAGAGCTTTGTCTTGAGCTGCTTTCCTGTAGTCATGGTTGTTGTGGCTTCTTTCCGTATCTTCTCCATTGATTCAGGAAGTTCAGCCATCTTCTTTTCATCATCCTCAATCTCAGCTGTTAGGGTTCTCAGCTCAGCTTCCAATTTAGCTTTTCTGGCTTTCTTCAGCTCAAATTCAGGCTGCAATTTGGTTAGCAGTTCCTTATGATTTTGCATTTGGATATGCAAATATTTCATGGATTGCTTGTTTGTAACTTGATGTTGTTCCAGAGCTGGTTGAGAAGATAAGTTCTTCAAGGCTTGCTTTACTGCTACAAAGTGATCATCCAGCTTGGAAACAGGTTCTAAGGAAGCCTTGATGTCGGCTGGGAGATCTTGATCAATGAGTCCAAGTGCTTCTCTTAGAAGATCAGCATCCTTGACTTGATCTTGGACATCCCTTTGCAGCAGGGAAAGGATTTCCTTCAACTTTGTCTGATTTCCCTCTGATAAAGCCTAGTTAGAAGATGCTTCATCCCCTTTTTCGGCAATCAAATCATCCACAGCAAAGGAGTAAATTGGTGATGATACAGTTTCCTCCTGAAAAAGGTTTTCTTTCCGAATTAGTGGTGATTTATTGAATAAAAAATAGAAAGGTGGGTGTTCATGCTTACATCATTCCTGGCTTCCTGAGTTGGGGAAGGAAGTTTTTCAGGCTCAAAGAGGGGCTCTTGGATGTCTGGTTGAAGAGAAGCTTGAGGAGTCCTTGGTAAAGCTAAAGCTTCTAGCTGAGGAGAAGCTGGTGGAGTCCTTGGTAAGGCTGAAGCTTCTGGCTGAGGAGAAGCTGGATCCATCCTTAGTGAGGCTGAAGCTTCTGCTTGAAAAGAGGATGGCTGGATCCTTGGTGAGGTTGGATTTGAGTCATGCTGAGGAGAAGAACTCCCCATGGTTTGGCTCACCAAAGTTTTCTCTGCAACTAATAAGTAGAGGATAAGTGCTAATGAAGAGAAGATGACCAGAAAATAAGATGGTGAAAAATTTTACCAGTAGATGAGGCTTTGGCAGATTCTGTAATGACCAGTGGTCGCTGAGTTCTGGTCTGAAATTACACAAGATAAAGATGATCAGGATGAAGAGTGGCTTTATGCTCAGGAAGGAAAGGATTCTAACCTGAATGAGAAGTTTTTTGGTTGTTCTTTTCTTCTTGGCAGCCGAAGGAGCAACTAGAGATGGAGCTTTCCTTTTGTCAGAAGCTGAACTGATGAGAGTTGGATCCAGTGTGGCATATCTAGACATCAGTTGAGCCAAGGTGGGAGATTGATATCCCAAGGAGGAGATTGGGCCCTCAATATTATAGGAGATTGTCCTGGCAAGTGGGGCAGGTACTATATCCTGCAGAAAATGGCAAAAATCCTGATTAGTAAAGAGGGGCATGATTGAAAAAAGAGGGAAAATAAGTTTATTACCTCAGAAGTTGGATGAAAGTCAGGCATTAGTTCAATACAAAGAGGATGTACTGGTACATTAAAGATGTGATCATGAAGTTCTTGCCACCAAGAAGTAAAAGAGGGATGAGTTACTGTTATTGGCACAAAAGGCCTGGGTGCATAAACAGTTGAGCTGCACTTGTACTCGAAGACCCTTTTTGCTTGCAGGGATTCCTTGATATCCTCTCTAGGCTTGAGGACTTCTTGAAGGAATAGCCTTGGGGGCACTTGGCCGCATCCTAGTTGTCTGGCCATCATATTTGGCTGATAGTACTCAAAGGTACTCTGAATTTGCCTTCCTCCACAAAATTCTGCTGGCAGGATGCATGGATGAATGAAGGTATTGAAAATTGCTATAGATTGTACATCATTACATCCAGCTTCAAAGCTAAACTCACAAGGAAGAGTCAAGTTATCATTGTCCAGATATGGAAGCCAAAGAGGATTGGCAAAACCTCTGAAGAAGAGCTCAAAAAGTTGGCCAATGCTTTGATTGATAGACACGGTTGAGGCAGCTTCTCCATAAGTTTGGCAAACTTTGGTGCTCTGGGTTCCCCTTCCTTGTAGTTGGCTGAAGGAAAGAGCCGAGTGTTGAGGTCAATACCAACAATCTGGTGCATATATAGCTGCAGCCATGTCTGGACAAACCACCAAGGACCATTAACATAGGAAATCTTTTGACTGGTGTGCATCAGATAGGTAGTCTGATGGAGCATGTGGTAGACACTTCCTAGGAGGTACTTCACGAGGGGAATAGTAGTACCAGCAGCCAGGTCCTCAGCCATTACAATGTGGTTCAAAGTTGGCTCATTAACTTTGCCACAAAAGATGAATCTGCATAGCCACATGTTTAGAAAAGCTTTGTATTCAACTTCAGACAAAGGGCCATCAGACATGTAGTTTTGGATATATTTCTTATATCCAACCCCTATTTTCACTCCTGTTTGCCTGGAGGAGCCTTTGTACTTGTGTGGGTATACAGTTTCTGTGACTCCAAGGTCGGTTATCATGTATACATCGGCCAAAGTAGGGGACATTGGCCATGACCAAAAAGAAAGGCATTAGCACCATTTGACCAAAAATGGCAGGTTGCAATCAGAAGATTCTCATTTTTAGGTGTTTCAGCCAAAGATAATTCCACACAATGAGCAATGCGAAGGCTGTCCCAATTGCTTGTCTTGACGCTGTCATCATCAAGCATTCTCTTGTACCAGTTTCTCCAGCCTGCAATTGGGGGCAGGGGCCAGTTCTTGAAAGCATCCTGCCATTCATGGGGTTTCGACAGTGCTGCCTTGAAAGGCATCCTCTAAGATTCGGCTGCAATGAAATCAGAAGGGTCGGAGATTCCCACAGGCCCAAGGAAATAAGATGGTGATTGGTCCTCGATGGGAATCAAGATTTCGGCGGCTAGAGCCTATCAAGAACAAGAAAGGGAAAGAGGAAAAATCTGAGATGAAATTCGGGAAAAAGTAATGCCGAATGGACCTGAGGAGGATGAGATTTACCTGAAAAGCCTGGTCTTGGTTCGCCATTTGAAGATTTGAGCCTGAAAGATTGATGAACTAGGGTTTGGATCTGGGCGAAAACTCCAAAGGTTTGAAGGAGGAAAGAACGGGTGTTGAACGGATTCGACCTGGAGACGTTGAGCATTTATGGTCAATTCCGAAATAAAATAACATTTTATCCCGTAATTTAAGGGGCATATGTTAACACCAAAAATTGGTACAGGAAAGAGACTGACCTGTGGGCCGAGTTTTGTAAGAAAACACCATTTGGCAGGAAATTTTCCTCAAAGCATTCGGTAAAGATGCCTGCGGTCGGGAGCACGCCATCATTCGACAGAAGGGTTGTTTTGCGCTTGGAAGAGGAAACATTCGGGAATACGTGATGACGTGGCCTGAATATAAGGAAGGGACGAATTGATGACGGGTGCAAGACGGACATTGACGTCGGGGCATTAATTTAGGCAATAAATGTTGTAATCGTGGTCGACTAGGAGTCGTGTTAGGACAAGGGTATAAATATGAACCCTTAGCGTTTGTAATAGAGAATCGAACAATTTCACAACAAACCGGCCCCGTGCCAACCTTCGAGTCCTTGAGTCGAGTCGTCGAGTTCTTTGAGAGGAGTCATCGATCCGTTGACCTCCGTAAGTACCGGCAACCTTGTATCATGTCTAGTATCATGTGGTGGATTAAGACCGTGATGCAAGTAGTCTTGTTACCATCCTTAGTATCATGCGGTGGATTTAAGCTTGGTTCAAGAGGGTTTCTTGTTAGATCATGAGCCATGCGGTAGGGTAAGATCTAGCTTGGAGCTAGTTATCGGCTCTATTAGATTTGGCAAAATCTAAGAGATTCATTAAGTTACCATGTGTTGCTTTGAATTTAGCTTTTATGTTTAATTCATGTAACACTCTTATTGCCCAATTTAGGTTGATTAGATTCGGCTCTATCTTGTTTACGATCCATATGATGTATGTTCAAATCCTTAACTTGATGTGGCGCATGGATCACGTGCTCTTTAATAGCCGAGTTCGAATCAATCTAGATTGCCACGTGTTGCGGGTTCAAGCGTGTTAATCTAGCATAGTTTGTTCCTTCTCCACAGAACTCGAATCGGCTGTACAGCTGTATTCGGCAATTCTGCCACGAGCGAAACGTGTTCATAAGCTTGTGTTAAATAATGTATGCTTTTAGCCTTCCATGTTTAGATTGTATCATGCGGTGGATTGATCTACTCTTGGTTGGTGGTGTGTTTTCAAACAACTCGTATCATGCGGTGGATTAACTTGTTTGGAGTCACGCTCGACAGGTTTGAAAGTACCTAGACATGCAGTAGACTAGTGCTTTTGGCCTATGCATGCATGTTTACCGCAAATTTATAATCATGCTTCGCCTTTATTTATTTTATTGTGGTTTATCCTTGATAATCGGTCATGGTTATGTGTTGCAATGTTGTTTAGATAAAGATCGATCTATCATCATGCTTACGTCATGCATTCGGATATACCTTGTTTACATGTTTTAAAGCTCCCGAATGATATTCAGATTGCCGACAGATAGCTTGTTGTAGTTATATGTCGTTTTGATTGGCTTTGTAGCCATAAATACGGAATTGTCTGGTACCACCCGACAAGTTCCAGGTTTTATTTAACTGTTTTCATCCTTTGTCAGTTTTTAGGGAAAATTGACTGGCACGCTTCGGATTCAGCAACGTGTGTTAAGCCAGCTTGTTCGGCTTGCTGTGTGCTTGGTGTGAGGTGCTGATTTTACGTCAACACCAACCCTCGCGCCACGCTCGCCGATGCGAATTGGCGCGCGGCGATGGTTGAAGAGTACAAGGCGCTCGTCGACAATGGCACCTGGCGTCTCGTTCCTCGACCGCCTCGTGCCATCGTCATCACCGGCAAGTGGGTCTTCAAGCACAAATTTCGTGCTGACGGCTCCCTGGCTCGTCATAAGGCCAGGTGGGTCGTCTGTGGTTTCTCGTAGCGTTACGGCATCAACTACGACGAGACGTTCAGCCCGGTTGTCAAACCAGCCACCATCCGGGCTGTTCTCAGCATCGTTGTCTCTAGCTCCTGGCCGATCCATCAGCTGGACGTGAAGAACGCCTTTCTTCACAACCACCTTAACCAGACAGTCTACTACCAGCAGCCGCCTGGCTTCGTCGATCCAGTCGTCCCTGACCACGTCTGTCTCTTGCAAAAGTCTTTATATGGGCCCAAGCAGGCACCCCAGGCGTGGCACCAGCGCTTCTCTGGTTTCGTTCAGCAGACTGGCTTCACCGCGTCGACCTCCGACACATCTCTCTTTGTCTACAAAGAGGGCGCCGACATCGCCTACCTGCTGCTCTACGTCGATGACATCATTCTGACAGCCTCATTGCCTCGGCTTCTTCATCGCATCATCGAGCTCCTTCACTCTGAGTTCGCCATGACAGATCTCGGGGACCTTCATCACTTCCTCGGGATCTCTGTCACGCGTTCCTCAAACGGCCTCTTCCTCTCCCAGCGTCGGTAGGCTGCGGATCTGCTCCAGCACGCCGGCATGGCTGAGTGTCACTCTACGGCGACTCCTGTTGACACTCAAGCCAAGCTGTCGGCTACGGACGGCGCTCCGGAGGCGGATGCCACCCAGTACCGCAGCCTCGCCGGAGCTCTACAGTACCTCACGCTGACTCGTCCGGACCTCACCTATGCCGTTCAGCAGGTGTGTCTCTTCATGCACGACCCGCGCGAGCCTCACCTTGCGATGCTCAAATGTGTCCTGCGGTATGTCAAGGGCACCCTCTCCACCGGGCTTCACATCGGTACAGGCAGCATCACCAGCTTGATAGCCTACTCCGATGCTGATTGGGCAGGCTGTCTAGACTCTCGACGCTCCATTTCCGGATACTGCATCTTCCTCGGCGACAACTTAGTCTCTTGGTCCTCCAAACGACAGACTACGATCTCTCGTTCGAGTGCGGAGGCTAAGTATCGTGTTGTTGCGCACGCTGTGGCCGAGACTTGTTGGCTTCGTCAGCTGCTCTAGGAGCTCCATGCACCCATCTCTTCGGCGACGATTGTTTACTGCGACAATGTCAGTGCCGTCTACATGACCGCCAACCCTGTCCATCATCGTCGCACGAAGCATATTGAGATCGACATTCACTTCGTCTGTGAGAAGGTTGCCTTGGGACAGGTCCGGGTGCTCCATGTTGAATCGTCTCACCAGTTTGCGGACATTATGACCAAAGGGTTACCTGTACAGTTGTTTACTGACTTTAGGTCCAGTCTTTGCGTTCATGACACTCCTGCTTAGACCAATTAATAAAGTCTGGTTTTGTATGCTAATCTGAAGATATACACCTAGATCTAACAAGAAATCTGACTCCACATTCTGTTGGTTTATTTGCAGCCTTGTTTCAGCAAGACAGTGACCAGTTTTGTATGCTAATCTGAAGATATATTGTCAGCAGGTCTTGATGTTTCCATTGTGGAGAGTATTGGTGCCCTGATGTACAACGCTTCCTCTGCAATTCTTGTTAGGATCAGAAATATGGTTACCATGTTCAATTACTGAAAAGCTGGGCTTAAACATGGTTACCGCCGCAACTTCCATTGGCGGCTCCTCTCCCTCCGTGACCATCGCCATGGATTGTGCATTCAGATTACTGCTAGTTAGCGTGCATTTACAATTCAGATTGATTATGTAAATGCCTCGTATTTATATTTCCTTTGCCTTATTGTACCACTCTCTGAACATTTGGAACTATACTGCAGTCAGTAGCAGCACGTAATTCAGCAGTTTGCCTTATTGCCTTTGGAAATATACACTGATTGCTGAATACAGCGTGCTTTTGTTCAGCAGTCATTTCCATGCAAGGCAGAACCATTTCAGCAGTCATTTCCATGCTCTCTGTACCCCCTTTGTTGAGCAGCAGGTGGATATAAGATATTGCTTTCTCTCCACTTGAGTGCTGCAAACATCCTGCCGTCAGAATCTACTGCCCCGTGGTGCCCCGCGGATCGCGTCTGGCTAAATAAAAAGAGGGGCGGGTCAACCCTCGAACCTGCAATTGAGGAAATGGGGCAGCGGGTCAGCACCAGGAGCGCTCCTCTCCGGCCCCTTTGCAGGCCTAATTCGAGCCTCGGAGAGTAATACCCTACGCCAGTATGCTGGGGGTGGGGGTGGGGTTTGATTCCGTGCCCACGAAAGGTGCTCCTACGTGCCTTATATAGGCTAACGACCTATGTTTAGAAATCGGTTTGCATCTAGTCCTAGTCGGTTACAACATTTACAAATGAGTATGTGATATCTGGGTTGATTTGAATTGCTCGGCCTAATTGACATGACTCCAAGCGTTTTCATGTCCTTGGGTCGTGCGGCCTCTTCTGTGGGCCCACATGTCAAGGTCGACCAGTATCTTGGTCGGTACGGACCCATGAGGTACCCATATGGCTCAATCAGATACTAGGTATCTTTTATTGGTACCTATATAGGTTGATTCAAAAGAAAAGTATATCCAACTCCATCACAAGTGTTGTAAAGGTGAGATGGTAATGAAAGTTTATATAACGTTAGAGGTTGTGGTCACGTGCGTAATGCGCAACAAAATCTCGACACTAGTGACACCAGTTGAACAACCAGCACAAAGTGGATCCGAAACATAGTAATTAAAGGTCTTAGACCACCTGCACTGGGGGACGGGAACACTCCCTCGATTCGTTTCTCGTGAGCTTTTCCAGGAAAACAAGCTATAGCGGGCTACGGGAACGCTCACGGGATTTTCCCGTCGCCCCCCAGTTCCTTGAGATTTAGAGGAGTCGAGGAGCTCCTCGATCCCTCTCGAGTCCCCACCGCGGGTCCAGCTGCCGCCGACCCCAACGAACTCGCCCGTGCCATCTTCTCCAGGAGCGGTCGGTCTGCTCCGGCGACCATGCTTCCCGCCCCCTCCCCCCCTCCCTCGCCATCCCGGAGCGACGCCATCGGCCAGGGTCCACACATCCCAACTCCTCGTGCCCTCCCTCGTTCGTCCGCGCCGGTAGCAGGAAGATGGGGAGAAAGAGGGGTGTCGCGGCGAGGGAGGAGGAGCGCGGCGACATCTCGTCGCGGTGAGGAGGGGATGACTCGATTCGAGTAAGGTGGGACGCCAGCCGTGGTGGATCCGCCGCCGAATCCATGGGGCGCCGGTGCGGCGGAGGAGCCGAGGCTGTCCGCTGGTGTGGCGGAGGAGCCGTGGTCGTCTGTCGTGCCTCTCCTTCGCGTCACCGCCGACGGTTTGCCCTGCCTCAATTTCGCTTGGCCGGAGAGGAGGGAGAAAAGGGGAGGATGGGGCCGCCGGAGGCTGGAGCTCGACCCGCCACCAGGGAGCTCGACCTCGCATGGCCGCCTCGCCTCGCCCAAACTCGCCGCGCAGAGGAGATGAAGACCCGACCGCCGCACCTCTGCCCCCAACCCGGCCTCGAGGCTGTCACCGCCGCTGCTGACCGAGCAGGGGAGGGACTGAGTGATGTCGCCGGTGTGGAGCTTCGGATGAGGAGGGAGGGAGGGAGGGAGGGAGGGAGGGGCAGTGCCGGTGAGGACGGAGCGGCCGAGGTGGCCGACGCCGGTGCCAGCGGAGCCGCAGGAGTAGGGCAGGGGCGACCGTCGGACCCTGCTCCTCCCCGCATTGACCCGGAGCAGGGCAGGAGAGAGAATAAAAGGGAGGGGGAGGGGGTGTTGGGATGAGGGTGGGTCCCACTCGCTAGTTGTTGGGATGGAGAGATTTAAAGGAAGATGAGTGCAGCAGAATAGAATATGAAGGAGAGTATATGGAAGGAGATGATGGAATATTCCGTTTTGAAGTAGAAGATGAAGCAGAACAGAGTGTGGATGGTCTAAAGCACAACATCTTTTCTTGAAAGGTTGTATTTGGACGTGACCATAGGTCCCGTGACCATTCGAGCGGCTAGCTCTTAAGTAGCAATATAATTTCGTAGATTGTAGATCTAAATGACACCACCAAATCAATGGACTTGTGCAACATTTTACTATAACCATTTCAGAATTGAGACTCCCCATGCATTATTTCTTGGGCTCTTTTACGTCCCATGCATTATTTCTTGGGCTCTTTTAGGTTGCAGTATAAGTCTATTTTTAGTATGGGTAACTAGGTAATTGTTGGAAATTTTCTAATTTTGGCAGCATCCTAATTCCACCCCGTCATCACCGCCGTCCGCCACCGCCAAGATAAAATTTCCAATAATACCCCTATACAACCTATATCACATATGTATACATCCCTACACCACAGGTGCAAGTTGTGGTGGTATGTTTCATTATAAAACAGTGCCGACCCAAAATACGACATGAATTAAAAGCGAATTGCAGAGTTACGGACTCCACACTGAGCCGCAAATGCTTCACTACAAGTGGTTTCTCCGCCTGGTCTGACGTCTTTGCAAACAACCTTAGATTGGTCAGCACCATGTTAAGCCCGTAAGATCTATGTGTACTACGCCTGTGAAGCGAGCATGAGTCAAGAATTAGACAGTATTGATGAGGACATTGAAGCCGCCATTACACAGAGCTGGCACGGTGAAAAAACATACAAGCGCAAAGGTGAAGTAATCTTCTTAGGCAACGTATCAGGTGGAAACCAGCTTCGTGTGTACACTATGGAAACTTCCATCTTGTCCACGGATCTTGCATCCGATGGCTCCCTGTATAGGTGGGTTATTTTAACGTATTAACCCTTCCACCATTAGCTTTCCTAATCATTTTTTTTATAGAAAACCGCCTCATGCGGGAGGTGATCCATCAGGAGGCCATCCGTCGTGGCTGGGAGCTCGATCGTCAGGTGCCTCATCGCCTTCTGACGGCCGCCGCCTCCACCGCGTTAGGAGGTGCCTCGGCCGCGTCGGGAGGTGCCGCGGCGACGTCTGGAGGTGCCTCGGCTGCGTCTGGAGGAGCCACCACGACTGCTCAAGCCACCACTACTGACTCCCGTAATCTCCATCTTCTTTTTTTTTGAACAACGTACTACATGGATCAATACAGCCGCTGGCATAGTGCTCGTCTAATTTTTTAGAAACAGCGTACTAACCTACAAGGATCAGTACACCGCTGGCAGCACTCATGTTGTCCTAGTAGATTAGTTTGTGATCAGATTATATTGATGTTCTCTTCTGATCCAACGTCCAGACGCACCGCCGTGGACTCCGCCACCATGGAGATCGCCGTTGATGTTGTCTCTATTGATACCATCGACGCCGGGATTGGAGCCCACCTTGAACATCCAGCCACACCACGGCCAAAATCTCCTAGCGCTACAGTAAGTTACAAAGAACATATGTGTGATAAATTTCCTTTTTCATAATAAACATGTTGGGATAGCCTAGTTTGTTGATCGTACAATTTTACTCTTGTATAGGTCTCTTGTACAAGTGACACAGTCAACACAAATTGCAAAGAACATTTGAAGCCGGTGGTTGGAATGGCATTTGATACACTCACAGATGTTGAGAATTTTTACAAAGCATATGCACACGAAGTTGGTTTCTCTGTTCGTGTTGGTCAGCACAAGAAGCAAAAGGAGGAAATATTATTCAATCGTAATGTTAGTGAGAGGGCAAAGAGTACTTTGTTCAGTTGTCATAAGGCTAGCATCGGCACCTCATAGGCATATCGACTTCTCCATGTTAGTGAGGGTGGGTTTGAGAATGTTGGGTGCACAAAGAGGGATTTGCAGAACTATTTTCGTGACCTTCGATCAAAAATCAAGGATGCAGATGCTCAAATGTTTGTGGCACAACTTGAGCGTAAGAAGGAAGTGAATCTTGCCTTCTTTTATGAGTTTATGGTGGATGAACAAGGACGGCTTGTTCGTGTTTTTGGGCAGATGCTACATGCAGGAAAAACTATAGTGTTTTTGGTGATGTGGTTTCGGTAGATGCAACATATACCACCAACCAATATAACATGAAATTTGTGCCATTTACGGGAGTCAATCATCACTTGCAAAGTGTTTTCCTTGGGGCAGCATTCTTAGCAGATGAAAAGATCGAGTCATATGTATGGCTGTTTGAGACCTTTCTTAAGGCTATGGGTGGAGTACCACCTCATCTGACCACAACAGATGAAGATGCGAGCATGATAGCAGCTATTGCTCAGGTGCTTCCAGATACAGCTCATAGATTTTGCATGTGGCATATCATGGAAAAGGTACCTGAGAAGGTCGGGCCCTCCATAAAAAAAGATGAAAAATTTTGGGAAAGACTACACAAGTGTGTTTGGGGGACCGACAATCATGATGATTTTGTGTCACAATGGAATTCTATCATAACGGATTATGAACTTACAAGAAATGAGTGGTTTTCCACTAGGTTTGCCATTCGCGAATCATGGATTCCGGTATACTTTTTGGACATACCTCTAGCAGGAATGCTTAGGACTACATCATGATCGGAGAGTGCAAATTCTTTTTTTAACCGTTTTATCAATAGAAAGTCCACCTTTGTTGAGTTTTGGTTGAGATTTGACACAACTTTGGAGTGCCAACGCCAAGAGGAGTTGAAAGCTGACAATGCAAGTCTTCACACCACTCCTAGATTGATGACGCCATGGGGTATGGAGAAGCAATGTAGTGTGATATATACACATGAAGTTTTTCGTAAAATCCAGGAACAAATCATGGTTTCCCGAGACCATTGCATTATTCAAGGTATTTCAGAGTGTGAAGATACAAAATTTTTCACCATCAGCAGTCTATCTGGGAGAGAGCGAGTGGTTGAGATGAATAAGTCAAACATGTTCTGTATGTGCTCTTGTAAATTATATGAGTCTTATGGCATTCCGTGTCGTCATATCATACAAGTTCTTAGAGTGGAGAAGCAAAATGAGATACCGTCGATCTACATTATGAGTAGATGGGAGAAAACATGTAAAAGGTGTGTTGGCTGTTTTGTGTTCGTCTCAGTTTACCAATACTACAACTTTGTATACACTAGTCTTGATTAGATCTTCAATTTTACAGGGAATTATTCTTTGATGAGGAAGGTAACCTACTACATGAAAAGCCTAAAGATCCTATGGAGGTGGCAATGAGGAAAAAAATTTCAGATTGGCGCAACAAGTTTGAAGACATCATCCAAATGGCCAAGAATTCTGAACAAGGGAGGGACCTCTTAGATTCTGCTTTATCCAGCCTGCTAGAACCTCTACAAAAGATCGTTCCTGCTGCTACGGTTAATAAACAGGACGAGTTTGAATCATTCCTTGGTGGTAAAATTCCAAATGAAATCGATATATATCCACCGAATGATGTCAGGTCCAAAGGAAGGTGCAAAAGAATTAAGAAGGGCAAGGAAAAGAATACTAAGAAAAGAAAGTGTGGAAAATGCAAGGAAGAAGGCCATCATAATGCACGCAATTGCCCAAATAATGTTTAGAAGCCTTTGTCATTTGGCTGAACCTGTTTTGGTTACTACTGTAAAACTCTTTTTTTTTACTAGTGACATCGTTCAGCTTATTGCGTGCTTACTGTAAAACACTGAATTTTGAGTTCATCATGTTTTCAGCTTATTGCTGTTGATTTTCAGATCATGTTCTGGTTACTATTGTTTGATTCATGAAGTTTTAGCTTATAGCCTGTTTAACACAATATGGTGATATGATGTCCAGCTGCTTAACACAATATGGCCATATGCTGTCCAGTTTCAGCTTACACAAGGATACTGTCACTGTCAGACACTAGCACACTCCATAATTGAAGGGCTGCGCTAGCATACTGTCACTATCAGATAAATCAATGCCTAAGACTCATACACACATGGTCTTACTTGGGTAGGATGAACAGCACACGATTTTGAGCACAAATTTGAGAAGACACATGGCAATTTAGGTATATAATTCGGAAGGACTAGAAATAGTGGTAACAGGTCAGCAACTAAACTGTTGAACCTCTACAACAAGCAAAGAAACAAGGTTGATGGCAACTAGCACAGAAACATGGTTGGTGCCAAAAGCATGCATCTTGCACTTGCACTTGCAGAAAAGATCGATTCAACATACATGAGTTTCCATTCATGCCAAACCAATTTCTGACACTAAAAACATGATTCACAGATACATGATTCTCTCAGAATTTCACTGGAACTCAATTCCACTTCACAATTTTCTCACAAAAACTGATGGCTCACATACATGAATCTCTCACAATCCCACTGAAAATGCACTTCAGTTAACATTACAGAGGCACAACACAAGCAATAGTCAACCCTAGCGATTTCCCAATGGCGGCATCCATCTCCAGCGACGGCGATTTCCCAACGGCGGTGCAGCGGATGGCGGGGCGGGAAGATGAGGCGGGCAGCCGACCTCCAGTAGCCATGGATGGGCAGCCGGGGTACGAATCGTGGGGCCGGCGGCAGCCGGCGGCGGCGTCGCCGCATCGTAGAGCCACGAGCGGCCGGACGGGCCGGCGCTAGTAGCCACGAACGGCCGGACGGCCGGACGGGCGGGCAGCCGGGGTATGAATCGCCGGGACGGTGGCGGCGCTCATCGTGGGAGTCTGGGAAGCTGCGCGAGAACTTAACAAGGAAAGCAAGGGATGTCAGCGTGAGGGGGTTTTCTATAAAAAATGATTAGGAAAGCTAATGGTGGAAGGGCTAATACGTTAAAATAACCCACCTATACAGGGAGCCATCGGATGCAAGATCCGTGGACAAGATGGAAGTTTCCATAGTGTACACACGAAGCTGGTTTCCACCTGATACGTTGCCATCTTCTTAGGCGTATAATCCTGGCGCCTTCCACTCCAATCGCCATGGAGATGGCTCTATTTCTACAGCCTCGCTCTCTTGTGCATTTGGACCTTCCTGAATTGAACTTTGATTTGGATCTTTGTGTGGATGTGGTGGTTATGTTTATGTGCTTGTGATGGATATTACCTGCCTGTGATGAGTATAATCTGCCTGTGATGAATATTAACTGCCTGTGATGAGTATAATCTGCCTGTGATGATGTATAAGTGATGAGGGTATCTATGAGCTTGCTGAAAAAAAAGGAAGTTGTGCCGAGAGCCAAAGCCCAGGCTCTCGGCAAAGCGGGCTCTATGCCGAGAGCAATGGCTTTAGCTCTCAGCACAGAGGGCCTGACTGGCGGCCCAGATAGGCTCTGTGCCGAGAGCCTGTTGACCCAGCTCTCGGCAAAGGAGCCATCCTCGGGCCAGCTTGTCAGCTCTGTGCCGAGAGCTGAGTCACCGGCTCTCGGCACAGGAGTGGGGCCCACCTCCGGCAGGGGCCACCCGACGCCCCGCCTGTGCCGAGAGCAGCCCACAGGCTCTCGGCAGATCTTCCTTCTGTGCCGAGAGCTTTTTCCATGACTCTCGGCACAGGGGTGGGACCCGCAACTCACGCCGTCAGCTGTGAATGGGCCTGTGACGAGAGCTAAGTGGGCTCTCAGCACAACTGTGCCGAGAGTTTGGCCCCTGGCTCACGACAGAGCGGCCTTTGCCGGCCCAGCGGTGCCGAGAGCGCTCTGCTGAGAGTTCCCTCTCGGCACAGGCTGTGCCCAGAGCAATCAGGCCTATGCCGAAAGGATCGTGCTCTCAGCACAGGCGCGGATTCCGGTAGTGGTGCATCCTTTACGCGTGATGAATGCGCTTATCTCACGCAAGGCTAGCCAGGGGGTGAACGAGCGCAGGATGGTGGGTGTATATGAAGAAAACATGCAGTACCACCATATGGGACCATATATAGTTGTCAAGGAGCCAAAGTTATACTGGGTGAAATTTAATTGTTAAAAGAAATAAAGATAAGTTACAAGTCTAATGGAAATTAAAGTAGATGTGAAGATATGACTGCTCATTAACGTTTGGTTGGTTGCTCGGTCTCGATGCCTTATGAACATATAAGTTCGCTAAAAAATTATTGGTGCAATGAAACCATATATATTTTGCATATTGCGAACTAAACATGAACTTTGTAGGTGTTTAGTATGTGCCAAAGAATGAAATCCAAGTAAAGCCATATAAATGATAGTAAAATTCCAAAGATAATTTTTTTTCCTAAGGCATCCAAATGCTTGTAAAAAAAGTCAGCACAAAAACACATGAAGACACGAAAGCGAATTTTGTTAAAAATGGATTATTGGAACATAGTCGAATCTTAAGCGTCTAATCCCTGGCGCCTTCCACTCCAATCGCCACGAAATGGCTCGCTCTGCCTCTATAGCGTTCACTCTCTCGTGCAATCCTTTATGCATGATGGATGCACTTATAATGCAAGGCTAGCAAGACGTGAAGAAACAGAGGTAGGGCCGTGTATATATTACACGCCATGTGGTGTTAGATGCTAGAAAGCACGCAGCACCATATTGGTACGTATGTATAGTTTTCAATTAGCAAATGCTGTAGTGGGTGAAACTTAATTGTCAAAACAAATAAAGAGATAAATTACATGGAGTACATATGGGTACATATATAGTTGTCATTTGTCAATGAGCAAAAGTTGTAGCGGTGAAACTTAATTCGTATAGAACCGGAACCTCTCAATTCGTATATAGTGCTCTAACATCTCAGCTACAAAGCTAATCAAAAGCAGGGTGCTGCACATTAGTCCCTAGATTTGCTATTCTTTTCTCTGTATAGGCATGATGATGTCTATGCACTAACATCATTCAAAACAGGATTAGTTTCCAGAGCACTGTTAGTATAGTTCGTATGGAAGTTGTGTAAAAACCCTTATGTAGAACTTGAACAACATTTCGTGTAAACAGGAAGCCATTAAATCACAGCTACAGCCATTTCGTAACCATAGCTTAGGCTTAGTACAAACTAGTATTTGCGTATGAACAGCAGCAACAGCCAATGGGTGTATTATGATTTAGGAAACGTTTTGAGGACATGAAGCAGGAATGGCAGTGAAATTTGTTCCATTGCAGTTCTTTCTTCAGTAATTTGATAGGTGATAGTCACTGTTTTGTGACGTGTATCGATTTTCCACGATCCCATGAAACTCAAGTGTTTATATTTGCCTTCATTTGTCATTTTTTCATTTGATGTTGCAATACCTGATTGAGTTTCTGTTGGAACACGATCTGGACTTCTCTCCGTAGGATTTCAACTTCCAGAGCATACTCTCTTCGTTCCTCTTGGGATGTCAACTCGTCCAATTGTACTCTCAATGCGTCCAGGGTATCATCCAGGCCTGAAAATTTCTGAAGATCTGAGGCATCAGCTGAAGTAAGCTGCAGCAGACTCCTAATAGCTAACAAAGCCTGCATAATGATCAAAACAATTGATATCAGGAAGATTAAATCTTGTACTTCAGGGCAAACGTAAGGAAGTATTCACTTAGATGCTGTTTTAAAGTCTACCTTCTCCTGAAGGTCAAGGTCAGGCGCTGATATCATGTCAACTACAGATTTTATGAAAAGATGGTTGCTTAAGAATGGAGCCTGTGACTTTCCATTACATAGCTGAAAGTCAGCTACATATGCCAGTAAAGACACGACCTTTTTCTGTAGACGGATATTGGTGCTAGCGGTTGACAGTATGTGCTGAAACAAACAATGCATTGGTACACTTCAAACCTTGTTTTTCTAGATGTTTAAAATATGATTTTCTTTCTTCTACCTGCAACATTGCATACCCATTTTCTGAAAGAAAGAGCTCCTGGCCATGTGCATTGTCCCTAATCAAAGAGGATATAGCATACAATGACTTTGCAGCTTCTGCAGAAGAATTCGAATAACCCATGTTCACTAATCTTCTCAATGCGCCATAACCAAGGATCTAGCCAAGTGCAGAAAGAGATGTGTAAATACTGATACCCCATAGAATTATGCAGTGAAAAAAACATAAATAGTTTCATGAGTAAGGACTAAAAGAGAGAAATCACCATGGGCAATTGTTGGAGATATGTTAAGATGTTGATAATACCTGGTTTTGGACAAGAGCATTGTTCTGACTGGCTTTACCCAGCACCCATGCCGATGTAAATCTTATTCCTTCATCTGCGTTGTTAAGTTCTTGAATCAAGGGAAGAAGGCCTCCAAGTTTGTCAAGGTCTGAAAATAAGCGTAAGAAAATAATATGGCCATAAGAGAAGCAGAGAAAAGGTACAACTCCTTTTGTGCATAAACTGACAGGGCAAAAAACAGAAATAAACTGCCAATTTTATCTAATGGAGCAACAGGCAATGGAAAATTCAAAACCAGGTTTCAACCTTCGGAACAAATTAGTATTCATTAGGTACATGCATCATTTTAGCCTGCATCAATTGCAGGTAAATCACTACTGTGTTTGTAAAGTAAACTCTGAACAAAAACAGGAAAAGGGCATCTGTCCTCTGTAGGCATGCATGGTTTGATTTTCTGACGATCAGTTTTCAAGTATAAGTTTATTTAATAAAAGAGAACATGATTTACCATTAGCATTATCGATGGGCTCAACTAGAACTAAAAGCTCTTGCAGTGCACCCTGGCGGTCCTCCAGAGAAACAGAGGAATTATTCAAGTCAGCAATAGCAATCTTCATCAAGTCAGCATCTGATGGCATCTTTAACTTTTCCATCAGCTCCTGCAGGGCAGTTGATTGGATAATAGTAAGATCACTAATATTTTGTATTTTGCATCTTTCAACCTTGGTCTGAACTCTGAAGATCAACTTTTACGACCATGAGAAATAGCAGAGTTTTTATTCGGGAAATCCTTAAATTAATAGAGACTAAACATAAAAGAAAATTTTAAATTTAAATAAATTAAGAAGTGCCCATCATTTCTGAAGCAATCTGCCAATCTCGTCACCTTAATCTCCATCTGCCGCTTGAGTAACTCATCCGCTGATAGCCTCTCCAATTCGGCAGCTTTTTCTCTCAACTTTTCCGGGTCAGAGTTCCCTGCATCATCAATTCTGGAATCAAATTTCAAGATAAATTTACTCCACTTCAATGAAAAATCAAATGAATAAGCAAGAACTGAAATTTCCAACAAGAAATTCACCCAGATTGCAAATATTTGTGGCTAAAATCCGGGAAATCACTCAGATAATGAGGAACCCAAACTCCCGGGCCGTACCAATCGCCCACTGCAGCATGCCATCCAGCGAATCGAACTCACGCCCCAGGTCCCCCGCTACCGACTCATCTCCTCCCCTGCCGCGAGCTTCGGCCTCGGCGAGAATCTCCGACTCGTCCTTCCCCGTGGCCCATTGCCTCGGCTGTCCCAGCAGCGAGGACTTGTTTGTCCCTTTCTCCACCGCCCCCGCTGCCGGAGAGCACAGGAGCAGGGCGCCGGACAAGACGGCGGCGAGGAGCGCCGGGAGGCAGAAGAGGCGAGCCAGCTGCGTCCCCGCCATAGCCGCGAGGAAGGATCGGAGTGAAGCGCAGGCGACGCAACGCAAAGACAGGAAATGCGGGCGATGGGAGGGAGGGATCGGGTTCGAACCGTGCAGAATTGCCGGGTGGATTATGCAGTTTTTATACTGGATGCTTTTATTTCAAATAAACCCTTCCAACCATGCAATATTCCATCGAACCCTTTAGAAAGTATATGTCTGACTTTACTTATAAAGGAATAAAGATTTTTATGGTCATTTCCACTATATTTTTGGAGATGTTTTGTACAGATGCAAACACATTGATACACACAGGCACACTCACCCCTGTGAACATATGCACGCAACCCTACTTCTATGAAAACTTTTGAAAGATTCAGCTAATAAATTCTCGAGATAGACAGAGTCAACAATTATGCCTCGCTGTCGACGGACACGTCGCCTACCATCGCAAGAATAGCTCCTTCCACCTTTTTAATATTGCAAGAATAAGATAGTCATGAAAAGTTATCCACATGCCATTCTAAAAGTAGGTCTGTGGGGTGGCTATTGAATCAACTAAAATCATGTTAAAGTTCTACTTTTTTATGGTGCATGCAAAAATATGTGATAATAAATTGAAAATGGAGTTGCTTGGACTTTCTAGACACGTGGTTTCAGGAGTGTGGGATTCTTCCAATCTTGTAGCATGCTTTCTGGCTGGCCATCGTTTTATCGTGCACAATGAGCTTTAGCCGTTAACTTGATTCTGCTGTCATTAGTTCATATTACATTTTTTTTGTTTTTTTCTCAAATCACACGTCAGACCGCTACACTGAATAATATATATATATATATATATATATATATATATATATATATATATATATATATATATATATATATATATAAAGACACACACAGAGAGAGAGAGACACATATATATAGAGACACATACATACATACATACATACATACATACATACATACATACATACATACATACATACATACATACATACATACATACATACATACATACATACATAATATGCTGGTGTTATGTTATATTTTTTTAGCCAGGTCTCATTTCTTGTAGTTGCATGAATCATAAATTATGTTATATAGAAAGTATGTGGTCCTTGTGAGAAGGCCATCGAAATACGATTTCCCATGTAGAGTATAACGACATGTTTTGAACATAATACATTTTAAACCATATCATCATATACAACTATACAGATGGAACCGACTAAGAGACATTAATTATATTTCTCTCAATACGTAAGTCATCCACCTAACAGGCACATCATCATCCACTAGCTCATCGATTATGTCTGACTATAGCATCCATACAAATTTGTGAGTATCATGCTCCAAAATTCTAACAATAAAAATACAAGAAAGATCAATCATTTAACAACTGTTTTCTCTCAACAAAATGAACATATTCTCATATATAGTGTTGTTTGTAAAAGAATGTTGCATAGCAATCAGCTTAGTTTATACTTTCAAATTTTAATCTATTTAAAAATTCTCGTAGCAACGCACGGGATATCACCTAGTATAACTATATAGATAGAACCTACTACAGGTCATGGATAGATTTCTCTCAACATGCAAACATTCCACGTCACCATCCACTGCACGCCATGTCACCATCCACTACGCCACGTCACCATCCACTGCAAGCCATGTCACCATCAACTACACCATGTCACCATCAACTCCCTCATCTTTCTATCAATGAGCCCCCTAGGGATATAATGCTCTTTGAAAGCCTTTTTGGATTCAGCCCAAGTGATCTGGTGTGGCTGCATCGATTTAAAATGCTCCCACCAAATTAGCGCTTCACCCCTAAGTTGTTGAGCAGTGAAGCCGGCCTTGTTCTCGGCTGAGCATGGAAGCACAAACACAGAGAACTTGGCCTCTAGGGCCCTGATGAACGAATCAACCTCAAGTGGCTCTTCAGCTTTAGTGAACAAAGGAGGCCTCATTGCTCTGAATTTGTCATAAGACATCGCTGCATTTGGCCCATCCTCATTATGGCCTGGAATGTGCACAGGCTGCTCTAACCTTTGAGCAATCTACTTCTAAGTCTGGAGGATCTTGTGCAATACCTCAGTTTGCGAAGCAATAAATGCATCTGAGGGTGTCAAAGGCGGAGGCGCAAGAAGAGCACCATCACCATTACCTCGAGCACCCCAGAGTTACTGTGTGCATTATCAACCATCTGAAAATTTTTGAACTTTCATTACATACATATTCAAAGCTTGCTCAAAAGAATAACAAGTAGAATATGCATACGAAAATTCGAACTTATGAAAAATTCAGAACTTAGACAACACAACAGTCCGGAGTATAAAATTCATAACTCTCGGTACAAATGTCAAAATTCCTAAATTTTGGTCAGCATGTGTAGAATTACTGTCGACGGTGAATTTCCGTCAACCTAGAGTACTTGTTATACATTGGTTTCGATTATGATTTGCAACTAACCCGCCACTAGGCATACTAATGATGTAACAAGTTCACACTTGCATGTCGATTTTGGAGTTTGTTGTTTACGTAGGAAATTAACGTTAAAGAGGAGACTTTCGGGATAAGTTCACCAATCACTTCAAGAGAAGATCAAGAAGCCCGTCACAAGTCAAGACACGCGATGAACATGACTCCAAATGACCCGAGGACCGAAGCATCAACGTGCAAGTCTTCAGGGACTCAACCAGAAAACAGCGAAGCTTGCATGGAAAGGATTCAAGCCTAAACCGTGAAGGAAACAACGTCAAAGGCCCACATGCCAGTGCACACAAATAAGGGATCACGCGAGAAGCACCCGGGGAGCAAACGGGGGCCGAACCGGGCTGAAATGGGCCTGAGTCGGCCGGCCTGGGCCGACCGGCCTAGCCCACTCCAGGCCCGGTTCGCGCCCCCTTTTTGCCCTAGGTGCTTGTCTATAAATTGTCTCTGCCTCCGCCGGCCGCCACATCCATCCATCCACAGGAACTCGGCAAAATCTAGGAGAGAGCAACGACGGCCGCCGCGAGTCCTCGAAGTCGTCTAGGAGATGGCCTAGGCCTACCCTAGCCGCCATGGCCGCCTTGCACGGTTGAGCCATGGCGGAGTTCCGAAGCTAGTTGAGGTCATCAATGGTATGTACTCGGTGGAGATGATCTAAACGCATTTTATGTGAGTTAAGTACTTCATGTCATCCGATCTTTTAGCGACTCGATTCCTCCTTTGATGATTTTGTTTTCTTCTTGGTTATGCTTCTTCCCCAATCTAGTCTATAGCTAGATTACATAGGGTGCTCTTGTAGTCGCGGTGGCTAGAGGTGCATACCGGACTGACCAAGTGATTTCAACTTGTTCTATCGAACTTGCCCTAGACTACCCGCATGAATAGGAATACGTTGTGACAGAACGGGGGTTTCGAAAGGCGGGCGTTTTCGGAATCGGACCGGAGGATAGTAGTTTAAAGATGGCTTTGGATGAGATGCATGTCGCGCTTGCTCTTTTGGCTAGAACTACGACTAGAAGATGATAGGTCTTAGTTTCCCTCGCTTGCTCTTTACTTTGTCTATGTTCATGGATGCGATCAACCTTATGCTATAATTCATACATCTTTAAGGTTTATCTTCTTATGCAATCAATGCTTCATGTTAGGCTAGATCAATAGGTTAGATGAAGAATCCTAGGAGTTTGCTTCCGATCCTTGGATTGACAAATCTAGGGAGAACCCTCCTTGGTGAAAAAGGCACCAAGTCACCTGTAGGCTTGCGGTGAACTTGAGCACGGTTTTGAACCGTCAACAAGCCCCTTTTTCTGGCGCCGTTGACAGGGATCGGCAACTCGAACCCTAGGGCGATCCATCTATCTCTTTGACTAACCTTAATTTTTATTATTGCATATATGCTTGCTTTCTTGTTTGTGTCCTTGAAAGTAGGTGAAAAACTAGACACAAGACGTTCACATCCACTCCGACAAGACGATGACTACATCAAGATTCACTCTTTAGTGGTAGGTGCTAACTTTTGTTAGTATCCTATTATCCGCTATTGAGTGCACACCCTACACGAGTGATGTTGAACAAGGTATGCCAATGTGTCAATTAAAGTTTTAAGACTAATGTTTTGTGGAGGTTTGTTTGTCCAAGCAATAGGTCTTGGAAGCAATCACGTCGCGAGAGAAGCACCCGTCACTTTGGCTAAAGCAAAATCATGAAGAAGACACACCATTGCCATCATGCTACTCGCTGGTCCAGCAATGGTGAGGACTTAAAGCCAAAGGAGACGCGATGCAACGCCCCGGAGACCACAAGATCATGGTCGTCAACATATTCGGATCAATTCACAAGAAGTTTCTGTTCCCCTCAATTTCTGCACAAACTCAAGGGAGAAAAACAGGATATCTTTGGATATTTATAAGCCCCATGAAGTTACGCTTCCAACGAATCAAGAATCAAGTCAATCGGACGTTCCTACAAGCGGGTATGGCCGAATTACCGAAGGTTGCACGTTCTGAAATTTCTGGACAGCATGCAAGAGCGGAAACAAAACGGCCATAACTCCCTCATTTGGACTCCGATTAAGATGAATGAGTACCCATTCGAAAGGTAATTTTATAAATAAAGTTTTCAATAGAACAATATTTTGGTATATGTTCTGTTATGTACACAGGGGAAAATCCACGAAAAAGAGGAAGCAGCAACATGATGAGAACAAGATAGTGGAGATGAGGACGACGACAACAACAACAAAGAGAAGCTTGGGAAACGCTTCCATTGGACCACACGAGACGAAATTCAGAAGTTTGGAACAAAACAAATACTCCAAGAGCATTGGCAAAAGAAGGAACAAGTTGGCAACATCCGACGCTAGGAGATGTTAGAAGCAAATCACCATGGATTACACACAAATGATGGCATCCAATGGCGCGGATACTCTGGGCTCTCACACGAAGGATCATGGAGTTACATGAAGATATTTGAGACATGTGTGAAGTCCCACAAATGAATAAGAAGAGTGAGTCCACTCAAGGCAACCTTGATGATGTATGGCACGAATGAAGAAATTGTGAAAAGACAATACAAGCCACCGATCATTTAAGATTGTTTGCTTTCAACTCCGAGAGACCACTCACGATGAAAAGCTCGAGGGCCAAGGTACAAATTAACCACTCAAGACACTTTTGGAGCTGATAATATTCCTTTGATACATCTATGATTCATACCCAATAGTGAGGTTGATTCAATTCTATGCCTTGTTCTTATGATAATCATGATAGGCTAGAATTTCTTGAGAGTGATAAAGAGGCTTTGTTGTGCTTAAAATTTGTTACATTCCTAATGAACCTTTGCCTAATGAGAGCTTAGTGCTGATCAAGAAAACTTATGCTATAATTAATCACAACTTACTTTGTCATAAATTGTGGTTATGGAAGCGTTTGTTTGCAATATGATTTGTAAATCTTGGACTTGCTTTGTGCTCGGTCAAGCTAGTGACCTTAAAAGAGCAAATTGTGGGAGAAATCCCAAGTTTCACTAACCATGCAGGGCATTAAATATAAATTAAGATGAGAGAAGTCATACCCAAAGGAATTGCAGACCCGTGCATCACCGTCACACCGAACCTCAAGAACGGACGTCGCTGTTTTCATTAATTTTGAGGACCTGTTCAGACATGTTGAAGGAAGAAAAAGTTGAAAATCAGAAGCTCCATCAAGTGCCGGTTCCAACGCATCCAAGATCGATGAATTTGAAGACCCGTACAAGGAGATATGACAAAAACATTGAGCGATGTGCAGTCTGAAATCAGCTTTGGACAGATTGCTGCGCCGGAGTAGATCGGGCATAACTCACTCGATCGGAGTCCGTTGGGGGTGAATAAATACTTGATGGAAAGACAAATTCATGCACCACTCATGGAAGCTATTGTTCTTTACATGGTCTGACCTGGACAGAGAGGAAAATTCGTGAAAAAAGAGGCAGCGATAAAGTGTGATGGGGAAGGTGATGATGATGATGCAAGGAGACGATTGGGCAAGCCTCTCATCGAGCATAAGTGATCGTGTCAAGCATGGAGAGTGAATCAAGGCTGCATGAACACCTTCAAATCTTGCATGAAGGATCATGGCTCCGCAACAATAAGAAGGTATATGAGAAAGTCGAGCTCTATGACTTTAAATGAAGTGCTTTGCGGGACGCAGCCCGGTTTTTATTTATATATATACATGACCGTCTACATTGTGCTCTTTAATCGAACCATCAAGTAACATTGTACCATTTCTCTAATAAAAACCACAACACCATGTTGTATGATCTAATTGCCATTGAGGGAGCGCTTTGTTATTTGATCTTGGAAAACTTGTAGACCTCTTTTGTGTGCCTATTAGAGTTTAGAGTCTTTTTCTTTTGTGTCTTTTTAGAGAGATATATGAAGTTGGCACCATAATTTGATTCTAAACTTGTGGCTAGTTAATTTAGGCTAACTTTTGTTTTAGACAACCTCCATATCATGTTGTTTTGTTCATCCATGTTATATTGCATTGCATGTTGTGTTAATCTAACTTTTTGTCCAACCAACCTAAGCCTTTCTATAACCCCCACCAAAAACCATAACCTATAGAGGTAGGATTTTTTTGAGTTCACCGAGGGCTCTCACCCTCCGGGTTGAACAAGTCTATCCCTTTCCTCTTTTCTAATTAAAAACTTTGACTAGCCTCCCCATAAAATCCTTAGGAAAACTTCCCCTACCTATAGACATCCTAAAACCATAGGTTTGTAGAAAGACTCTAGGACCACCTTAGTTAGAATTTCTATACTTGACTTCCTCTCTTCAAAATCCTTGTTTGAGCCAAAAATATAGGATACCTATAACCTATCCTTAAACCTTGTTAGTTTGGTTGATTGATTCTTTTCGATGGGTGACTTCCTTGTTGACAATGCTTACTTTGTATGAAGTGTGAAATCAAGCTTTGTCCTTTGCTTATTATAGACCACATCGAAAGTGTTTTTTAAACCTTGCTAATGCTTGTTTGAGCTAACTTTCTGCATTTGTATTTTACATCCGTCTCTTTGTCATCATCCACTTTATGTTAGCTTGGGACCTTTTGTGAAACTTTATGATGAATGCTTTCATATCCATGTTAATGCTTGCTGGCATGCGTTACTACTTTTTGCAATCTTGTGTAAACATAGTGTTTAGACATGATTGGAGACCACCATCATTTAGTCTTATATCCTGAGCTATCATGTTGCATTAGTTGGTTTATAAACTTAGCAATGCGCCATACTTTTCTTGCACTATAAAGAATTATTGATCTTGGGATGAACATGGTGTTTTGACCCTGGTTAACAAATCTCTATGGGAATAGAAAGTTTGGCAACCACTTTGTAAGCATGGAGCTTAGAATTTGGTGTAAACATTGTTTTGTTTTTATACCATCCTTTCATTTGCATACACACTTGCACTCACGTACACCCATTAGTATTTTCGCTAGATTAACTATGCCACAAATGAAGATCGTAGGGATATCATGGTTTGTTGGCATAGGGTGAGTATTCCCGACCGTCACTGTCGGTGTTTTAGACCGGCAACCTACTAAGGGGGGTACCCGAAGTAGATGAATGTGACTCGCCGAGATCGATAACTCGAAGGAAGAGACACGTGGCACACAATTTAGACAGGTTCGGGCCGCGAGGTGCGTAATACCCTACGTCCTGTATGCTGTGTAGCTCTGGATTGATTGGGCACGATTACAAGATGGTGCAATAGTGAGCCGTGAATTGTAGGGGATTGGATGAGGTGATCGGTCCCTGCCTCGCCTTATATAGTCCGGGAGGCAGGGTTACAAGTCGGAGTAGGGAGAGAGTACTAGTCGAGTACGTCTAGGAATCCTCTATACAGTGCGGAACATGTACAGCTCCCTAACCGAGTACTACTCCTATGTAGTCCTTGTGCCCCACGCCTTCAAGTGCCGTGTAGCGCAAGCCGGGTAGTCCCAGGGGCCCACCGAGTAGTCGGTCCTGGTACCCACTGAGGTAGTGGGCCCAGGGAGGTCCATACGACAAGCCCCCCGAGTACTTTGTAGTCGAGAAGGATAGCTTCAAGTAGTCTTGACGGCCTTAACGAGTAGTCCTCAAGCGTCCCTGAGTGCTACAAGTCAAAAGTCCTCAAGAGTAGTCGAAGCATCCCGAGGCTGGAATGTACTCCAGCTGATGTTTGAGCAATCTTGAAGTCTTCTCGAGTAGTCCCAAGCGTCCTCGAAGACTGCCTTCGAAGGTCTTCAAAAACTGCCTGTCTTGTCTTGAAGCCGGAGCTGATATGGAGGTGCGATTGCAAAATCGCACTCCATATGGAGTAGCCCCCGAGCCTTAGGTTGAGTCGCGGGCTGTGGCTGAGGGTCCGTCTGAAGTCTTGGCAAGAAAATCCCGAAAAATCCAGAGAGAAAAAACCGAAGTGCACGTGGCACGGAGCCCCCGAGCCTTGAGTCGAGTACTTCCTCTCGAATTGAAGGGTCTTCTTGAAGTATGTGTCCTGAGATGCTCTTGAGACTAGCCGCTTCCCAGGTAGTCGAGTAGAAGTAGCCGAGCCCCCGAGGTGAGGCGCGTCGACTAGTAGAAAACGAAGGGTCGCGCGCAGCCGCTGAGTCAGCCGCGCGTGGACTTATCCAGCCGCCCGTTGCGGAGCCGGTTTGGCTTATAAATAGAAGCCAAAACCCTTAGGGTTTTTCACCCATTCGAGCTGTAGCCATTCCATTTGCATCTGAAGCGAATCCACTCCCAGCGCTTGCTGCCGCCGTAGTAGATCCAAGTGCGCCGCCACCCAAATCTATTAGGGTAGCCCCCGAGCGGATGCGAGTGAAGACGCCCTGCACTTGGAGGATGAAGCCATCGCCGTCCAAGACGTCCAAGGCCGCCGGGAAGAAGAGGGGCCGCGAAGAGGCCGCCGCGGCAGCCACCGGAGCAGCGCCGCCCATGTCTCCACCGCGGGCTGATCCAAGCCGCGAGTGGAAAAAGTCCAAAGTGAAGACGGAGGATCTGCTGACCCTCCTGAACAGTGGGTTCATCAGGGAAAAGGAAGTCGACATGTGGAGATCCGCCGCTGGAGATCCATATCCGATGGAGAAGGCCGAAGACGAGATCCCAATGTTCGCGCGGTTCGTGGAGCGCGGTCTTGCGCTCCCGGCCAGCGATTTCTTCAAGGGGCTGCTCGGGTACTACGGGATCGAGTACCTGAACCTGAACCCCAACGGCATCTTCCACACGACAGTCTTCGTGCACTTCTGCGAAGCCTTCCTCGGGATCAAGCCGCATTGGGTGATTTTCCGGAAATTCTTCCGCGTCAAGCCGCAACCAAGTGCCACCAATCCCAGGGTAGTCGGAGGAGCCGGCATCTAGCTGAGGGAGGACGCCGCGGAGCAGTATTTGGCGTACAAGCTTGTCGACTCCAACACAGATTGGAAAACCAGGTGGTTCTACATCACGAACCACCACCCCGGCCTGCCGAAGCCGAGCGGACGGCAGCCCAGGCACCGTGAATGGTGGAACACGGAGCCCACCATGCAAGAAGGGATCCAACTCCTCAAGCTGCTAGCACGCATCAAGGTGCTCAGGGAGGCGGGACTGAGGGCCGAGCACGTGGTCTTCAGTTTCATGAAGCGAAGGATCCAGCCGTTGATGGCTCGGGAGACCCTGGGCTTCGAGTACACCGGCGACGACGACGCGTCGCGGATGCCGGGAGGCGAGCTGGACGACAACGACATCATCGAGAGGTTGTCGCGGATCTTCAAGGACATGCCGCCGTACACGGCGTGCCCTGTCGAGGAGTACTCCGCCGCGCGCCCGCCCAAGGAGGTGAGTAGTCGTGCTCCCCTAGTCGAGTAGTGATTACTTGAAGTAGAGTTGCTGACGTCTTGTGTCTTGCGCAGGATGATGTGAAGAAGTTCATCTCCGAGCCGCAACCACCTCCGAGCGGAATCGAGATCCCGATGGAGGGGAAGGCTAAGGAGCGGCGTGAAGTTTGTGAGGGCGATGACCCCGTCGTTGTGGAAGACACCACCGACGACGACGAAGACGACGACGAGACGTTGCAAGACCGCTTCCAGCTGCGGTCGAGGTTTAGCCGCCCGGGCTTGCCTCATGTTCCTCTGGTACAAGACCCCCCGACTAGCCTGGAGGCTAGCCTGGCTGCGCCGCCACGGAAGCCGCGCAACCCCGCTAGGAAGCGGGTGACGAAGAAGCTCAAGGTCTCAGAGACCACGCCTCAGGAGGTAAGTTGTCTTGAATAGAGTAGTCGAGTACCCGCTATACGAGTACGATTGCTGATGAGTAGTCTCCCTTGTATGCAGGAGGTGCCGCCGACGGAGCCCGTAGAAGAGGGCGATGAGGGCGTGTGGGACACGGTGGGGGAGCCAGCTGGAAGTCATAGTCCAGCCCCCACTGTGGAGGAGATCTTGGCGCAACTGGAGCGCCAGCCCCCTGCTCCACAAGGGAGCACGGGACCCTGTTGACGGTGAAAATCCGTCAACCTAGCCATGAGTTTACCTTCGGTGTTGGCATGAGTTTTATACTTTATCCATTGGTACTAACCCCCGTGGTATAACAAGTTCACGTGTGCATGTCGTTTTTGGAGTTTAATGTTTATGCAGGGATTTAGTGTTGAATGCAAGACTTTCGGGGTAAGTTCATCAAGCACCTCATGACAAGACTTTGAAGCCCCGAACAAGTCATGCAATGAAGTAAAATTAACTCCAAGAAGCCGGGGACTTGATCCGAGAAGACGACATACTCCGGGGACACGACCGGAAAAGTGCCGAATCTTCCAAGACAAGGAGTTGAGTCCAATTCGGAGAGAAACCGACGACATGGACCCGTATGCGAAGGGGGAAGCATCCGGAAGCAAGGGAACCGACCTCGGGCAAAGGAGCCCGCGGGGGCCGGGCCTAAATGGGCCCGGGCGGCCGGCCCGGTCCGGTCGGCCCGAGCCCATTTAGGGCCCAAACGCGTCGTCCTTTGCCCTAGCTGCCAATCGGGCTATTTATAGTCCCCTGACCGAGAGCCACGCAGAGAAGATTTCGTCTTCGGCCGCCGAGAAGCGAGAGAAGAGAGGGACACCATCTAGGAGAGGAGAGGGTCGAGCTAGTTGACTAGGGTTTCCCTAGCCGACGTGGGAACCTTGCACGGAAGACCACGTCGGAGTTCCCGAGCTAGAAGCAAGATCAAGGAAGGATCCGGTGGTGATCTTGTGTATGTATCATTGTTATAGTTGAATTATCAAGTTGAATCTTTTCTCGCCGATCAAGAGTTTCCTCGAAGATTTCGTTTTTCGATCGGCTTTGCTTATTTCAATTCTATTCTTGAGATAGATTACATAGGGTGTTCTTGTAGCCGCGGTGGCTAGAGGTACACGCCGGATCCTCCGAAAGAATCTCGACTTGTCTTTTGACTCGCCCTAAGCTCCCCGCATGAATAGGGATACGTTGTGACGAACGGGGGTCTCGAAAGGCGGATGTTTTCGGATTTGGACGGGAAACCACGATTTAAAGAGGCTTTTATTAAGATTCGATTTGCTACTTCTTCTTTTGCTTGGAACTTCAACAAAAGGCTTACCCCGATCCCTCTAGATCGGTTTATCTACCCAATCTTACTTTGTTTTCTCCGGTTTTTAGTAGATTAGATCTGTTTTGTGTCTTTTACTTAGATGCATTTAGGTTCTTTATTGAAGATTGCGATTATTTGGCTTTAATAGATTAAGTCTTGCGTCACACATTTGTTCCACGGATTCGATACCTTGGGTTCACCACTCGAGGGAAGAAGGGTCCCTTGACTACGACGGGAGACTTGTACGCTTGCGAGTCACGAACGAACTTTGTTACAATTATTAACCGTCAACAGACCCGTAGCCGCCGCTGTTGAAGAGGTGGTGGCTTCAGGAGCACAGGAGACCACTGCGCCAGCCGCCGCTGCCGTGGAGGAGGCGGTAGCCGCAGGGGCGTCAGAGGAGGCGCCCGCCGAGGGTGGACTGGTTGACATCGCCAGCATCCTTGGTGCACCGGCCGTGACAATAGTCCGGTCGAACTTGTAAGTACTCCATCTTCGCGAGTAGTACTTGTTGTAGTAGTCGAGGTTGACTGACGACCAATTGTGTGTGCTTCTGCAGGAAATCTACGGATCTGTCCTGGGAGGGGGATGAGCCCTCATCAGCGGTGCCGGAGGAAGTCGCACCGCCCGCGGAGGAGTCCACTCCCGCGCCCCAGGCGGTACCCGAGCCACCGGCTACCGAGGCGCCGCTGCCGGAAGCTATCGTAGTCGAAGGTGAGTACCCTTCTTGAAGCTGTAAGGCCCTTTGAGGAGTAGTCGTAGGAACTGATGCACTTGTCGCCTTTGTGACAGGCACTAGAGCTGAAGGTGACGACATCCCTGCAGAGGTGCCGATGCAGAGGTTGACACCATAGGCCCCGGAGGCTGCGGAGGGAGCCCCCGAGCCCATGGAGAAGGTCATCGAGAAGTCCACCGGGGGAGAGGCGGTCACCACGGCGCCAGAGATTGCTCTGGAGGTGGCTATCCGCTCCCCCGAGATCCAGGACGCAGAGCCCATCCGCTCTGTGCCGATGACGGAGGCCACCACGAGTAGTCGCGACGGAATAGAGCTGCTCACAGATGACCTTATCGAGCCGACGACGGTGGCCAAGCATCTGGAGGCGATCCGTCAAGCAGAGCAGTGGATGAAGGTAAGTAGCCGTAGCCTTTGAGTAGCCAATCCTTTGTCGTTGAGTACTCTTGTGAATTGAGTTGTCTTGTGTAGGACGTTGCTGAGTGGTCCCGCGACAAGTCGAACCTGCTGCAGGGCTATGGCGACACGGTGCTCCGAGTCGAGGCGCTAGAAGAGCAACTTGTGAAGTCGCAAAAGCACGCGGCTGCCATGCAGTCGAAGCTCGACGCCACCTTCGCCAAGTACCACAACGACGTCTTGGAGTTGCAGGCGAAGGGCGACGACTTGGTGCGGAAGAACAAAGGCCTCAGCACAGGAACAAAGGTATACCCCTGAACTTGTCGGGTACTTGTTGGAGGTCGAGAAGTCCTTGACCCACTGTGCTGCTATCGTGTTGCAGAGCTTGAGGGCCAGGTGGAGCAACTGAAGGCCTCGGAGACGAGCATGAAGAACCTCTTCTACCAGGAGCAGGAAGCCCGCCAGGTACTCGAGCTCGACTACAGAGAACTCGCCTTCGAGTGCGAGAAGCATATGGAGCTTCGGATTGCTTCTGACCGAGATCTTGTCAACTGCTACAAATCCTTGCAGAAGTTGAACGAAGACTGCGAGGCATTGCGGGCCCAGATGAAGGAGTTGGAAGAAGCCGCACTGCCGATCGCAAGACTCCCGGTGCCGCACCGGGCGGCCCCAAGATTGCTCCTCTGGTGGATCGCCTCAAGGAAGCTCCGAACCGGCTGGCCGCCTACGTGAAGCACATGGCAAGGTCGATCCCAAGACAAGTCTTGGCCTTCATGAAGTCGTACTTCCCGAAGGCCCCAGTGGAGGTAGTCGCCGGCGGGGTAGCCGCCAACTGCTCTGATGAGCATTATGCAGAGCTGCTGGAGCAGATGGCTCCCATCACGGAGCAGGTAGCTGAGAAGCTGAACCTCCAGTAGCCCTGTTATAGGTAGCTAGTAGCCATAGTTGTACAGGAAAACAATTGTAATGAATTGTTCAAGTATCAATGAAAGAAAATTTTCCAGCAATGAGTACTCGTAGTCGCGATCTCAGAGTGCGGAGCCCCCATCGTGGAGTCGATGCGAGTAGTAGTACTCGACTTTAGTAGTCCCGTTGTAGGGAGCAGGCAGTAAAGAAGTTGATGAACGATCAAACTTTATTACTGAAGGAGTACACCCCGGATGGCCGGGGCCGTAGTTACGAGTAGTCGCTTGGACCCGAAGGCCGCTTACGACCGAGTAGCGCCGGAGCGGGTAGCCGCTTACGACGGTTGATCCGTAGGTAGCCGTGTAGGCCGGATCGTAGATCCGTAAGTAGTCGTGCGAGGCCGGATCTTGGAGTGTGGTCTCTTAGTAGACCGCTGCTAGAGTCCTTGACGCTCGTCGCAGCCCAGGGTCCGTAGGTAGCCGCGCGGGCTGGATCCTGGAGAGGAGAAGTCCGGAGACTGGAGCCAGGACCTGGGGGTCGCTTACGGCCAGGGGGCGTTGATGTAGTCGTGTAGACTTGAACCCTAGAGTAGTCGTGTAGACTAGGCGTAGAATCGACAGAGCTGGTCGACGTTCCACGAGTTGTTGATGTCTTCGCCTTCAAGTGTTTGGAGGCGATAGGAGCCCGGCCCGGTCACCTTTGCCACGGTGAAGGGACCTTCCCAGGGGGAGCTGAGCTTGTGAAGTCCTTCCGTGTTCTGGATACGGCGGAGGACAAGATCTCCAACGTTGAAGGAGCGTTCCTTGACGTTGCGATCGTGGTAGCGTCGGATACCCTACAGGTACCTTGCTGATTGGACGAGGGCAGCGCAGCGAGCTTCTTCGAGGCTGTCGATGTCAACTCGTCTGTTGTCTTCTGAGACGCCTTCGTCGTAGTTCTCCACTGCTGGCGAGTTCCATATGACGTCGGCAGGGAGGATTGCCTCGGAGCCGTAGACCAAGAAGTAGGGGGATTGCCCCGTTGGCTTGGATGGTTGAGTCCGTAGCCCATAGAGTGCGTTGGGTAGTTCCTTGATCCACTTGCCCCCTTTAGAGTTCGCGGCGTCGTGTAGCCGCTTCTTGAGAGCGTCGAGCACCATCCCATTGGCGCGCTCGACTTGTCCGTTGGCCCGTGGATGAGAGACTGAGACGTATCTGACGTCGATCCCGCTGTTCTTGCAGTACTCCCAGAACTGGTGGTTGTTAAAATTGGATCCCAGGTCTGTGATGATGCGGTGGGGTAGCCCGTAGCGGTGTACGAGTTCATCCAGGAAGTCGAGTACTCTGTCAGCCTTGAGGCATGTGACTGGCTTGACTTCGATCCACTTGGTGAACTTGTCGATGGCCACCAACACCCTGTTGAACCCTCCTGGCGCAGTTGGCAGTGGCCCAATCATGTCGAGCCCCCAGCAGGCAAAGGGCCAGGTTGGCGGTATGGTGACTAGCTTGTAGGCTGGTACGTGTTGCTGCTTGGCAAAGTACTGGCACCCTTGGCACTTTCTGACGAGTTCTTCGGCATCACCCAGAGCTGTGGGCCAATAGAAAACTCGTCGGAAAGCCTTGCTGACCAGCGTGCGTGAGGACGCGTGGTTGCCGCAGACGCCCTTGTGGATCTCCTCCAAGATGTCCTTGCCTTCTTCATGAGGGACGCATTTCATGAGTACTCCAAAAGATGCACCCCGCTTGTAAAGCTTGTCTCCGACGAGGACGTAAGACTTGGCGCGGCGGACGAGTTGCTCGGCTGCGTTCTTGTCGGAGGGGACCTTCTGCTCGCTGAGGTAGTCGATGAAGGGTTGCCTCAAGTCCACGTCGATCATCATGACCTCCTGCCCAGCCGGTGGATGGGCTGGGACAGTGGTCGGTGGCGCCGGCTCCGGGATGGATGGCGCGTGAAGCTCGTGTACGAAGACACCCGCTGGCACTTGAGCGCTGGTGGACCCGAGCTTGGAGAGGACGTCCGCTGCAACGTTGTTGTCGCGGACGATGTGATCGAACTCGAGACCGTAGAACTTGTTCTCGAGCTTGCGGACTTCTAGGCAGTAGGTGTCCATGTTCTCCTTGTTGCGGTCCCAGGACTTGTTGACTTGGTTGATGACCACTGCGGAGTCGCCGTAGACTAGTAGCCGCTTGATGCCCAGTGAAGCCGCGAGGCGGAGCCCGTGTAGGAGGGCTTCGTACTCGGCTCCGTTGTTTGAGACCTTCCAGAAGATCTGCAGGACGTACTTGAGTTGTTCGCCCATTGGAGAGATCAGGAGTACCCCTGCACCTGCGCCCTCGAGGTTGAGTGAGCCGTCAAAGTACATCACCCAATGCTCTGGTCGCACGGTGGGAGTAGGTAGCTGGTTCTCCCGCCACTCCGCCATGAAGTCGACTAGTGCCTGCGACTTGATGGCTGTGCGTGGCTTGAAGTCGATAGTGAGGGCGCCGAGCTCGACAGCCCACTTGGAGATTCTTCCAGTGGCATCTTGGTTCCGCAGGATGTCGCCAAGCGGGTAGTCGGTGACGACGGAGACCGAGTACTGCTGGAAGTAGTGTCGTAGCTTCCGCGAGGTGATGAGTAGAGCGTACAGGGAGCTTCGCACGGCCGATACCGGCCTTGGACTCGATAGAACCTCGGCCGACGAAGTAGACGGGCGCCGGACCTGGATAGGCGTGGCCGTCTTCCTGCCGCTCGACAACGATGGCAGTACTGACCACGTGAGTAGTCGCAGCTAGGTAGAGCGAGGGCGCTCGCCCTTGTGAGGAGTCGTGAGGATCGGTGGCTTTGATAGGAAGTCCTTGAGCTAGGCAAGGGCTTGATCCGCCTCTGGAGTCCACACGAACTTCTCTTGATGCTTGAGTAGTTTGAAAAAGGGGAGGCCCCGTTCTCCTAGCCTCGAGATGAATCTGTTCAGCGCCGCCATGCACCCCGTCAGCTTCTGGACGTCTTTGATGCTCGTGGGAGCTTTCATGCTGGTGATGGCGGAGATCTTCTCGGGGGTTGGCTTCGATGCCGCGCCGGGCGATGATGAAGCCGAGTAGTTTGCCCGAAGGAACGCCGAAGATGCACTTGTTCGGGTTGAGCTTCCGGCGGTACTCGCGTAGTGATGCGAAGGTCTCTTCAAGGTCGTCGATGAGGGTACCGGAGTCCCTCGGTTTTAACAACCACGTCATCCACGTAGGCCTCGACGTTCTTGTTGAGTTGCCGCTTGAAGCAGCTCCGGATGGCCCGTTGGTAGGTAGCGCGGCGTTCTTCAACCCGAAGGACATGGTCGTGTAGCCGTACGCGCCAAACGGGGTGATGAACGCAATCTTCTCCTCGGTCTTCTTCCTTGATCGCGATCCGGTGGTACCGGAGTAGCGCCGAGGAAGCAGAGCGGTCGCGCAGCCCGCCGTGGAGTCGATGACTTGATCAATCCGCGGCAACCCGAAGGGGTCCTTGGGGGCGTGTTTGTTGAGGTCGGTGTAGTCGACGCACATCATCCACTCGTTCGAGTTCTTCTTGCGGACGAGGACGGGGTTGACGAGCCACTCAGGATGGAAGACTTCTCTGATGAAGCCAGCTGCGAGTAGCTTGGCGAGTTCCTTCTTGATGGCATCCCGCCTGTCGTCGGCAAAGCGTCGGAGGTGTTGTCGTTTGGGGGTGGCCTTAGGGTCGACGTTGAGGGAGTGCTCAATCAGCTCCCTGGGCACTCCTGGCATGTCCGCTGGCTTCCACGCGAAGATGTCGCGGTTAGCCCGAAGGAACCTGATGAGCACGTCTTCCTATTTGGGGTCGAGGCCGGACCCGATGGTGGAGGTCTTGCTGGGGTCGCCTGTTCCGAGGTCGACCGTCTTGACGGGTACCTCCTCAGGTGGCTGAGGCTTGTTGGTACTGTCAGATTTCTCTGGGATGTCGAGTTCACTTGTAGCAAGCTTCTTCGACGCGGCGTAGACCTCCATCATCGCGTTGGGTACTTGATTTGTGGAGGCGATCTCCACGGCTTCTGTGTCGCAGTCGTGGGAGATCTTGAGGTCCCCTTGGAGGGAGAGTACACCGGCTGGGCTTGGCATCTTGAGTACCAAGTAGGTGTAGTGGGGCACCACCATGAACTTGGCGATGGCCGGTCGCCGAGGATGGCGTGGTAGCAGGTCTCGAAGTCCGCGACCTCGAACTTGATGTACTCGGTACGGTAGTTGTCCCGAGATGCCCCGAAGGTAACTGGCAGGACCACTGAGCCCAGTGGAATAGCCGCGTTGCCAGGGACGATGCCGTAGAAGGGCACGTTGCTCTTGGTGAGCATATGCGTGATGTCGAGCTTCATTTTCTTCAAGGTCTTGGTGAAAAGGACGTTGAGCCCGCTTCCACCGTTGATGAGCACCTTGTTGAGTTTGGAGCCCACCACCGTTGGCTTCAGGACGAGGGGGAACCGTCCTGGTTCAGAGAAGCTAGTCCATTGGTCCGCACGGGAGAAGGTGATGGGTACCTCCGACCACCTGAGAGGGGTCGGGACCACAAGCTCAATGGACATTACTTCACGACGGGTAGCCTTCTGCTCCCGCCTGCTGGGCAGTCCGCCGAAGAGGATGTTGACGGTCTTCTCGGGTTCTTGAAAGTCGATGTTGTCGCCGTCCTTCTTCTTGCCCTTTTGGTCGTGAGGGTGCGGTGGCTCCGGCATCTCCTTGAGTGCGTGCTCGAGCCGGTAGCACCGTGTTCGGTAGTGTGGTTGCCGTTTGGATGCCACGGGCACTTCTCCTTCAGCAGGTCTTTGAAGCCGCCAGAGTTCTTCTTCGAGTTCCCTTTCGCAGGCGCCTGGATAGCCGCGACAAGTGTTGTACGGCTTGCGCTTGTGGTTGGGACCCGAGTTGTTGTTGTTGTTGTTGTTGTTGTTGTTGTTGTTGTTGTTGTTGCGGCCGCCCGGTTCGCATTGCCTCCCTGCCGCCGCCCTGGTTCTGCTTGGTCTTGCCACGAATGGCATCGTACTTGGCATTGGCCTTGTCTTCTTCATCCGCCCAGGACGTGATCATGTCCTTGAGGTGGGGGATGGACCTGGGGCGACGACGACCGAAGTCTTCGAAGGTACGGCGGTGATAGAGGCCGTCTTGGAAGAGGTCGATGACCTCCTTGTCGGTGACGTCGACGACGGTGGCGTGCTTGTCGAAAAAGCGGCGCATGTACTTGTGGAGGGTCTCACCTTGTTCCTGCTTGATCATGGCCAGGTCCATGCGAGTACCCGATCGGCCCATGGCGCCCGCGAAGTTGCTTGTGAACTGCTCCTTCAGCTGGTCCCACTTGTCGATCGAGTGCTTGTCCAGCGACTCGAGCCATGTGAGTGGTGCTTGGTCCAGCGAAGGGGGAAGTAAAGGCACTTGGTGTCGCTGTTGCCGCCAGCGTTCTCGATGGAGAGGGCGTAGCATCGGAGCCACTGGATGGGATCCTGCTTCGCGTCGTACTTGGTGATCCCCAAAGGTTTGAACTTGTCGGGGAGGAGCAGGTTGCGAAGTCGAGGTGAGAAGGCGGGGAAGCCGTCGCCTTCAGCGGCAGTGGTCGACTTCTTCCGCCGCAGCTCCTCAATCTTCTGGCGGGCGTCGTACCCGCCGTGTGAGGCGCCGGAGGCGTGGCTGTTCGCGTGGCCTCGACCGCCGCGGGCCGCCGCCGCCTCCAGCCCCTCTCCGTTGACCCCATGGTTGGAGCTGCCGCCGTCGCTGCCACCGCCGTCGGGATCGTTGCCGCCGCCACCTGCCGGAGCGCGGTGGGGAACAACTTCTCGGTTGCCGTGGTCTTGCAGTGAAGGTCCGCCGGCGTTGGAGCGGCGACGGTTTGGCTCGGCTGGGAGGTCAGCTCGAGTACGGTTGGGACCGTTGTTGGCGCTGCGACTAGTAGCTTCGTTGTCGCGGGGCTTAGCTGGAGGAGGTTGGTTGACTCTGTTGTCGACCCGCATGAAGTAAGCTTCTTCAGCGAGCTTGGTGATGACCTCACCAGCGCGTATGCCCTGAGCCTGGCGTGCGATCGCTGTGATCGACATGAGGCACTGCTCGGGGGTAGTGTGGACTCTGCTCTCGACCGCCTCAAGAGCTTCCGCAAGGTTGGGGACGGGGAAGTTGTCACGGAGGCGTTGACGACGTTCGTTGCGCTTCCGGTTGCGTTCACGTCGAGAGTCTCTGTCCGCCGGAGTCTCGTTTGGTGGGGCGTCAGCAGAGAGCTCGTCGGAGGAGATGTCTTCCAGGTACTTGTCCTGAGCTGTGCCTGAAGGCCCTGGGGTGTCGCCGGCAGCCATGAAGACTTGGCGATCGGGGGTGCCAAGGCCGGACTCGCAGGGTGCCACCTCGGTTGGTGTGTTTGAGTCGGCCGGGCTAGCGGTGTTCCCTCCGGAACGGTAGCGAGTCGATGTAGGCGACGTAGCGTGAGTCTCCCTTTATCGGGTCGGCGGGCTTGCGGTCCGGCCGGTGAGCGTATCTCCCGGCCCGGCGTGGATTTTATAACCGGCCCGCAGGCCGGCCCTGACAAGGGAAGCTCGGTGGAGTTGTCTTCGGACTCGGGCTCGTCAGGGTCCGACCCGAAGTCGAACTCGTAGTCCGGGTTTGAGTAGAACTCGGAGAGAGGGCTGGAGTCCGAAATGTGATCGGGGGCGGCGTCGGAGTCCGAGTTGTACTCGGGTACAGGCTCCTTGCCGGCCCGGCGCGAAGTGGGAGCCCTCGTGCGGGCTCGGCTGAGGATGCGGGGGCCACGTGCGGAGGGCTCGCGTGGTGAGGGGACCGCCTGTGATGGCTGAGCATCCGGCTCGCATGCGATGGCCCATGGCGACGTCGAGTTTGAGTTGGAGACGGACTCGAGCTCGAAGTCAGCGTGGTGGTTTAAGAGCGAAATTTTGCCGAATTTGCCGGCGAGTTCGCCTGTGATGACTTCGGGAAGTGTCACGAAGCCTGTCTTCGGGTTGGGCCGCATGGTCAGGCGGCGCTGGAAGGAGCCCGCGCCATCAGCAGTGCAGACCCAGGCGCCGAACACGAAGGTGTCGCCGCGGTTGAAGGCGACGGTTGGCTTGAAGCAGACAGGAGCCGTCGAGTTCGCCATGTGATCTCGGGCGAGAGCCCCTACCTGGCACGCCAGCTGTCGGTGTTTTAGACCGGCAACCTACTAAGGGGGGTACCCGAAGTAGATGAATGTGACTCGTCAAGATCGGTAACTCGAAGGAAGAGACACGTGGCACACAATTTAGACAGGTTCGGGCCGCGAGGTGCGTAATACCCTACGTCCTGTATGCTGCGTAGCTCTGGATTGATTGGGCACGATTACAAGATGGTGCAATAGTGCGCCGTGAATTGTAGGGGATTGGATGAGGTGATCGGTCCCTGCCTCGCCTTATATAGTCCGGGAGGCAGGGTTACAAGTCGGAGTAGGGAGAGAGTACTAGTCGAGTACGTCTAGGAATCCTCTATACAGTGCGGAACATGTACAGCTCCCTAACCGAGTACTACTCCTGTGTAGTCCTTGTGCCCCACGCCTTCAGGTGCCGTGTAGCGCAAGTCGGGTAGTCCTAGGGGCCCACCGAGTAGTCAGTCCTGGTACCCACCGAGGTAGTGGGCCCAGGGAGGTCCATACGACAGTCACCTCGGGGGTACTTTGTGCTTTATAGTTATTTTGCAGGCATGGTGAATCACTCCCATGAGTTCGTGATAAAAGCTGAAATCAAGATCATCAACACCTCCAAAATCCCGAAGGGAGCACCGCTGTTTTCATCAAGATTAAGCACATGTTCAGAGATGTACAAAAGAGAAAAATTGGATATTCAAGTGCTCCATTAAGTCTACTTTCCAATGCATCAAGAATCAACATTTTAGGAGACCTGTGCAAGAAGTTACAACCAAATCTTTGGGCACATTCTGAAATCAGCCTGGGACAGCTTGCACCACCAAAGTAAAAAGGGCGTAACTCTCTTGTTCGGAGTCCGATCGGGATGAATGACCACTCATTGGAAAGATAATTTCAAGCACTTTGCAATGGAGCTATTATTCAGTGAATACTCAGTCCTGGAAGTAGAAGAAAAACTCGTGGAAGATGAACCAGCGGTAAGGGACAACATGGAAGGAGGAGAAGATGAGATGAGAACATTTGGGAGCAAGGCTCGTGGCAAAGGGTGGAAATTGAAGGACGAATGAAGTCAACAATGTGATGATGATCTCCATGCATGGCGGTGGGACTTCAAGAATTTTAAGATGGTTCATCATCTTCCGTGCCTAGTAACATGCTAAGCATGGGGGAAGACTTGGTGGACGAAAGAAGACCGCTTGGAGTTCAAGGATCACGGTTGCTACGGATGCCGATCTTCCTTCTTCCATGCTAGGCACGATGTTTAAGCATAGGGGAGGGAGCCCTACATCACAAGCATCAAAGTACCGTAACAATTCCTCAACCTTCTCTTTGTCCTTGTCTTTCTAAATTCTTGTATATATGTATATGCCTTCATCAACCTTAGATGCAACTTTTGTATGTCTCTCTCGTTAAATAACATGGCTTCTAGGAGTACAACCTAGTTTTAGTTTTTGTTTATTGTCATCACCTTGTGCTCACCATGATGAAATAATTTTGGCTTGATCTTGCTCGTTGATATATGATGACCGTTGCCACTTTGTTTAAACTTTGTGCTTATTTATGCATGATTAAGCTATTGCTCTCTAATACCAATCTGAAATTAATTAAATGTTAGCTTAATCTTTTGTGGAGGTCATGATAAAAATAAAGACGCTCTCAACTTTGGATGGGTCGAAGAACATATTACTTTTTGCTTTTAAAAGTCATGCTAACCTTGTCATTAATACCTCTTGCATTTTGTTCTACCTATCCAAAGCCTTATATATTGAGTGCAACCATAGATTACAAGAGTTATTGTTGGGTGAATTGATTCAAGGCTCGATTCTTTGGCTCGTGACTAAGAAGCTGGTCATTATGTGTTTTGCGTAACTTATCTTTTGCTGGCCTATTCTATCCGTGCATTGTGAGCTCCCACATCGGAAGCTTTGCAAATCTCGGCAGATATCCACCCTTTAAACCAACATCATCTTTTGTGTTAACCTCCTTGACCTACCTACCTATCACTTGAGTATGGAGACGACACGTCACAAGAAGGTGCTTCAAAGGGAAGATTCAAGTTCCCTCTCATCAAGACATCTGGTACCTACCTTAACACCACTTCCTCTTTGCTCGGGGACGAGCAAACGCCTAAGCATGGGGGAGGAGGTAGGTACTATGCAAATTAGAGTTCTAGGGGAGATAAAAGATGAAAGATGGAGATATGCATGACGAGGCTAGCAACAAAAGAAATTAAAAAAATGAATAAGATAAGAGGACGAAAAAAATTCAAAGTACCTCACATGTCAAAAAGAAAAAATAAGGAAAAAAGGAGGAAAATAAGAAAAAGGGAATGGAAAAAATAGAATAATAATAATCTCCCCCGGTTCTCTAGTTGCTTAAGGATTTTCCAAGGACTTCAAGATCAAGACCCATACTCATTTTTCCAACCATGTGCAATCCGATAACGAGGACTTCGTTGGGGCCTCGGGATCATTCTTTGCCAATTGCACATGTCTACCTATCTAAAAGTGTGAGTTCTTTCTCTTCCCCCTTCTTGTGAATATTATTTTTCCAATGACCTTTTTGACGAGTCATGATAAGTCCATGAGAAGCTTGCCTTGTTTTGATAATAGTCTCAACTTTAGCATCTTGGTAGGATAAAAACTTTCCTATGAGCTCCAAATAAAACCCTTCCACCTACAAACATGAGAGGGAAAGGATATAGATCAAGTAGGCTTGAGAGTATTGTGAGATGAGAGAGTTCATGAGCAAGATGCAAGAAGGTTTAAATTTTTGTACTTGGTTTAGCTCTTTTATTCACCTCATTCTTCACTTCAAAAGTTTCTAAGACCTATTCGAATTTTGTGGAGCATGATTGATTACATGTGGAAAGAGCTTAAATTATATCTACCCTCCATAGAGATGAAAGCTAGTTACATTATTGTCGGTGCGGAATGTGGTCCCGACACTAACCAGTAATAAGCGCCAAGGTCTATCCCTCAATGGTCGATGCCAAGCAATCAAAGACAGAGTTTTATCCTGCTTCCGGGCTAGGGGCCGTATGTCCAGCAGTGGTGTGCTCGGGGCACTATATTGCTCGGCACCGGGGTGCCTATAGTCGGGCTGCTACAAGCAAGGCGGGAGAGGAAGCATGGCTTCCAAGTCCCTGGTGAAGTGGCTGAAGATATCGTGGGAGAATTGAGGAGTAAGCGTGTGATGTGTCATGCGTTATCTGCTGTTGTCCCTTGTCATTCTGCCTTGTCCCCTGCGGCGGGGGAGTTCGCCTTCCTTTTATAGGCCAAGGAGAGAGCGAATTACATGCATGCCGCACTATTTAGCTACATGGGGAAGTGTGGTGCGCCGCGCCGTAGAGTAGGCGGCCGCCTTGACGGTCCTTGCCACGATCTGGCCATCATGGCGTATCTTGTACTCGAATAGTTGCAGCTTCGAGGGTAGGAGTGCAGCGGATGGTCGTGATGTCCCCAGGCAGGTTCGAGGGGATCGCTGAAGTCGATCCGTACAGGATGCAGTGTCGGGCATGGCGGCGTCCCGTTCCCGCCGAGCTTCACGGTGCGGAGCCGCTGCCACGCGTGCCTTGCGTGGAGTTGTACGCGCGGGGGCGGCCGCCATGCCGTCAACAGTGGCAGGGATGGCGCCCCGCCGGCCTAATATCGCGACCTAACCCTACAAGGTCATGGGAAAGCAAATCGAGGGTGCGGCCGGCCCCCCTTCGAGGGCTCGGCGTGTTAGCCGTACTGGAGTAGGCGGCGTGGCGTCACGGGACTGGCACCGGCCATGTCGCACAGTCCCCCATAGTGGCGGGGATGGGTTCCCTCCTAGGGAGTTGGTGCAACAGGACCGGGGCGTGAGTCCCGTGGCGCATGATGGCGTCGCCCGCCGTCGTCAGAGCATTAAATGCCTGTACCCGCGTACGGGAACGGGCGTGCGCGTGCGGAGCGCCCTCGAGCGAGGCGGAGCTCCGCTCGAGGGCGGCGCGGACCCCCGAGCGAGGCGGAGCCCGCTCGAGGTAAGCGTACTCCCTCGAATGGAGCGGAGCCCACCCGAGGGAGGCGGGTCCCCTCGAGCGAGGCGGGCCTGCTCGAGGGGATCTTTGAGTGGGCCGCCTTGGTGGGCCGCCAGGGCCACCGTGGCGTGGGCCATGCCCCGTGTGTTTAAGCGAGATGTGTTTGGCCTTGGCTTTTGCAGGTTTTAAGTGGGGTTTCCCCAGTTGTTTAAGGGGACCCCAGGGCTGTCCCGACAGTAGCCCCCGAGCATCTGCGGGTTCGCCGGCCAGGCTCCCGCAGATGCGGAGCCTGCGATAGGACGTCCTTCCCCCCCCCGGTTTGCGAGTGCTTTCCGTGGGGCCGCGTGAGCGGACCCGCGGGTCTAGCCCCCGAGCCCTGTAGGAGCGTGGGTGTTCCGCGGGGGGTTTTACCGCGAGATTTGGTCAGAGGGCGTGGTACATATCTCAACCGGCGTCGGCAATGTTTCAGCCGGCTGCGGTGACGCACGCGCAGCTGGCACTACCCGCGGCCGGTGCAATCCAGGAGGTGTAGCCGTGCGTCGAGCCCCCGAGCCTGGGCCCGTTCGAGGCGATCGGGTAGAGCTCTACGACTTGTTTTTAACGCGCCCTCGCCGTCCCTCCGCGGGACGGAGGGTGAGGTTTCCGCAACCCCCATCGGTCGGGTCGCGGATTGCGGATTCCTCGTTGAGCTGTTAGTGGGTGGTTCGAGTGGACGTCCATGCCCCGTTCGATAAGGGTAGGCTGCGTGGTCCAGAGACACGTCCATTAAAGCGCTTGCGTGGGTTTGCTAGGTGGGGCTCGGTCCTGTTCGCTAGGGACCGAGGGCGCGGAAGCTCTCCCTCGGTGGGATCCCCCCGGCTAGCTACCATCGCTGGCTCTCGAACACGACATGTGGGGCACCCTCGAGCCGGCGGGCTCGAGGAACGGCTCGAATGAGCGTGCCCTCGTCGTCCCTGACTCTGGTGATCTGGGGCGCCTGTTCGAACCTGTCGAGGGTCAGGCTTCGAACCTCTGATCAGTAGGGCCGTGCGTGTTGGCGGCTAGGCGCCCCCGTCTTTGCATCTTCGAGTCCTCGAGGGTCCCTGACCGCGTCAGCCCTCGAGGCGCTGATCAGTAAAATAGCACGGGGTGGCGGCTAGGCGCCCCCGTCTTTGCATCTGCGAGTCCTCGAGGGTCCCTGACCGCGTCAGCCCTCGAAGCGCTGATCAGTAAAATAGCGCGGGGTGGCGGCTAGGCGCCCCCGTCTTTGCATCTGCGAATCCCCGAGGGTCCCTGACCGCGTCAGCCCTCGAGGTGCTGATCAGTAGAATAGTGCGTCGAAGGTACCTGTGGTGCCTGTTTTACCTCAAACGGGCCCCGAGGTGACCGTCCGATGCTTGCACCCTTTGAGGGTTGAATTTTTCTGAGCCAGGGGCTCGCGCCGCTCGAGGGTCTTCCTTACTTGGTAAGGGACCGGGCCATTTAATGCTTCGCAGTCGCGGCTGCGGTCTTGCGCCGCGGGCGCGCCTTTTTAGGCGCCGCAGCCACGCGCGTAGTGGGTGGCGTGGGCAGGCGGACATGACCGCCTGCCCACGGCCCTCCCGGTTCTACGCCGTGATGATGGCCCGTCTGCGGTGGCGTGGCCGCCGCGATCGCGGTGGGGCCCGCCCGTCAGCAAGAGAAGATTTCCCCTGCAGTTAATGCGCGCGGGACGTGCGCTCCGGAGAGCACGCCCGCGGCTTATAAATCTGGCGAGGGGGAAAACGGCGGTTTTTACCTTAGCATTCGCCATTCTCGCTCCTTGCGCTCCAGCCCCCGTCTCGTTCTCGCCACAGCACCTTTCCGCCATTGGAGCTCTTCTCCTCCTTCCTGTTCTTCGTTCCTGGTCCCTTTGCCTTTCCTCATGGCGCCTCTTCCGCCTCTTGTTATCGTCGATCCGTACGCGTGGGAGCGCTCAACGGTGACGCGGCTGGCCCTGGGCGAGTTGGTGGCCGCCGGTCGGTGGCGGCGAACGAGGAGGGCCGGCCGGCCGAGTGGATCGTGCCGCCGGGCGGGGGACCACGCGCCCAACCCGCCGAGCGGCTACGTGGTTAGCTTCACCCGGTTCCACGAGCACGGCTTTGCGGCGCCGGCGAGTCGCTTCATGCGGGCGCTCTGCCACCACTACGGCGTGGAGCTGCACAACTTTGCGCCGAATGCAATTTTGCAGGCGGCCACGTTCGTGGGCGTTTGCGAGGGGTATCTAGGGATCCCGGTGAATTGGGAACTCTGGATTCACCTCTTCCGTGCGGAGCTGTTCACGCAGCCGACGTCGGAGCAGAGGACCCGCTGCGCGGTGCGCGCCGGCGGCATGTCGCTTGCCTTGCGGGGCAGTACAAGGACGACTACATCCCCTGCACCATGATGACCAACAACGCAGGCTGGGAGCGGGGGTGGTTCTACCTTCGCAACGACGAGCCCGGCCTTCCCCCCTACACCGGCCTGGTGCTCTGGGAGAAGCCCGACTCCTGGAGCCACGGGGTGTCTCTGGTCCAGCATCGGAGGCGGTTGGACTCACTTCTGGCCGCGCTGAGGAACCTGGCGGGGCGCGGGTTGACCGCGGCGACCGTCCTCACCTTTCTCCACCACCGGCGGGTCGTCCCCCTGATGGAGAGGCCGCTCCGCATCTTCGAGATGACGGAGACGGCGAACCCTGTCGTGCTGGCGAGGTCGCGGATGCTGCAGAGCCCCCTCCTGCGGGAGTACGCGGCTAACCGGGCGCGGAGCGCCGTCGACACCCGGTCCCTGCGTAGCGACCGATCCCTGTGGGATCTCGAGATGCTCCCTACCGGCCCGCTGGTGAGTGGAACTCTTGGTTTCGTTTTTGATTTTGCTGATGCTTCAGGTTGCTGACGCGCTTCGATGTTTCGCTCGCAGGCGGTGAGACTGAGCGCCGCGAAGTCTGATCCGCCCACTCCCCGCTCTCGCGCGCTCGGTCGAGCGTCGCAGCAACGGGAGCAGGAGCGGGCAGCACGCAAGAAGGAGCGCGCGAAGCGACACCGCGAGCGTAGCGAACGGAGGAACGAGGAGTACCGGCTGCGCGAGCAGCAGAGGCTCTCTTCTCCGGGGACCGAGCAGTACTCGTCCTCGGAGGAGGAAGAGGAGGAAGAGGCCGGGGGGCAGGGCCTCCCCGATAGGTGGGAGCCTGCGCCCCGCCGCGCGAGCCGGCTCCGGTGGCAAGAGTAGCGTCGCCCGGGGCGGGGTGCGGAGGCGCCCGGCCGCCGTGCAATCGATGATTGGAGCGGAACGGGCCGTGGAGGCGCCGACGCGCGCGGCGGAGGGTGCGCACGACGGGCGCGCGCGCGCGCGGGCGGGGCCCGCGCGCACGGCGGAGACGGCCGGAGCCGCGGCGGCGGCCCGCGCCGCCGCGCCGGCGTCATCTGCCGGGACCTCAAGGAAGAGGAAGCGCGCCTTCTCTTCTTCGAGGTGAGGGGCTTGCTCTTTTGCGGGGTTGCATACCTGACAACCAAGGACTCGATCGTTTGTTCGTGTTTGCGCAGGGTGGTGCCGACCGTGCCTCCCCTCGCACCGGCCAAGGTGTTGAGGGCGGACGCATCCGTTCCCACCCGGCGGCGCTCGTCGAGGGCGCCGCGGGCGGGGGCGAGCGCGGCGGCCGCGTCGGGCGAGAGCTCGCGGGGCGCGGGCGAGGCCACGAGGCCACGGCCCGGTGGATGCGCCCGCCGCGCGCGCCGGCGGGCGTCGAGGAGCGGCGGGCGCCGGTCGTGGTGGAGGCGCGGCCGGCGGCGCCGGTCGTGGTGGAGGCACGGCCGGCGGCGCCGGTCGTGGAGGGCGGGGCGGCGCCCGCGGTTGCGGAGACGCGGCCGGAGGCGGTAGGCCGCGGCGCCGCGGCGAGAGCCCGCGGTCACGGAGGCGCGGGCGGAGGCGTCGACGGAGGCGACGCGGGGGCGGCACCCGCCGGCGGCTCCCGGCGGCGGTGGTGGAGATCCCAGACGACGATTCCCCGCCGCCCGGGTGGGACCAGTGGGTGAGTTTCCCCACGCCGTCCCCCGAGTCCCAGGAGGGGGCTCTTGTGAGGTGGCGGGAGAGCGACATGGTGGCACGAGGCTGAGGGCATGGTGCCGAGGCCTCTTCTTCCCGCGCCGGCCGCTCCGCCCCTGGAGAGGGGCGCGTTGGCGATCCGCCCGCCTTTGCCGACGCCCAGGGGGAGCAGGAGCTGTGGGGAGAGCTCCGTAACCACGGCGCCGCGCTCGACCGAGCGTTGAACGAGGCGCTGTGGATTCATGGCGGCCCCGCGTGGCGCGTCTTCCAGGTGGGGCGCCGTCGTCTGCTTTCTTTGTTTTTCTCGTCCTTGCGCGCGATCCTTGCGGCATCACACTCACAGGTCTCGGCTTGTTGGTGACAGGAGCTCGAGCACCGCACCCATGACAAATACGACGCCTTCGATCAGATGAGTGCCGAGCTCCGCCAGCTCCGGGAGCGGTGCAACGCCTTCGACGCGCTCGCCGACGCCTTGAGGACTCCGGACAGTTGGCTGTCATACCGGGCTGTAGCCGTGCGCGATCAGCTCCAGGAGTGCGAAAGGCAGGACGCGGCGCGCCCCTCCACCCTCGAGCGGGTTTGCACGGCCCTCATCGACTGGGATGAGGCGCTGCGGCAGGCGCGGGCGGACCTGGAGAGGATGCGCGCCCTGGCGGCCAACTGGGAGACGGAGGTGGTCACCGTCCGCAACGACAACCTGGAGCTCCATTCGTTGCTCCGGGGGGCGCAGGCTCAGCAGAGCCAGGCTGAGGAGCGGGCACGCGTGCTCGAGCAGAAGGCCAAGGAGGCCGACGATCTGAAGGCCGCCCTCGACGCCAAGGTTGCGGCGCTCGCCGTCATGGAGGACCAGCTCCTGCAGGAGCGTACCGCCCGCCCGTGGGGGCGAGGGGCGGCTCTAGCGAGGAGCGGGCTGCCCTTGCCGACGCCCGGTCGGTGCTCGAGCAGGAGCGCGTCGCTCGCGAGGCGGCACGAGTCGGCCCGGAGGGCGGAACGCTGAGTTCTCGAAGCTCAAGGGCGAGCCGGTGGTGCTCAGCATCACGAGCACGAGCCAGGAGCAGAGCGAGACCCTCAGCGGCCTTCAGCAGGCGGTTGAGGCCGAGCGCCGCGCCCTCGAGGTGGAGAGGAAGCAAGTCGAGGGTAAGTCGCTGTTTGTCTCTTGTTTTGCTGATTTTCCCTTAGAGGGTTCGCCTCCTTTTCTGATCCCCTTCTTGCTTGGCATCTTCAGGCTTGCGCACCGTGCTGGGGCACGCGGCCGAGCGGGCCGAGGCGCTGCAGACCTCCTACAACTCCTCCCGGCGGGGCTGCCGGAGCTGCACTCCGCAGCCCTCGAGACCTGCCAGGCCGTGGAGGAGGGCGAGGCGCGGGCGGGAGCTCGGCGGCCGGCCGCTGCGCGCCCTTGGCGGGCACGTCACCGGGCGCTACACCTCGGCGTCCAGAAGGCCCTCGGGGTGGTGCGATCTCATTACGAGATCAACTTCGAGGCGGTGGTGGAGGGTTACGTCGTCCCCGAGGGCGTCGAGGACGAGGTGGCGATGGAGCGTGTGGACGCGTTAGCTGCCGACGCCGCCGGGGCGCTCGCCGAGGCCTTCGAGGAGTTTCTGTTCCCAGATGCCGGCCGACGCGCGCTCGCTCCGGCCCCGAAGATTGCCGGGCGCCAGGCCCTTTTTTGTTTATGTATTAGTGTGCGGGCCATGTGGCCGTGTAAATAAACAGATCGCTTTTCCTTCAAACGTTTGTGAAAGTGAAATGATGTCCTTTACTTTATTGCGCTTTTTTGTTTCTCCTTCTTCCTGAGTAAATTCTAGTTAGGGGAGTTCGATTTTCGTGAGCGGCCCGCTGTCGGAGGCAAGAGAGAAGGGCCGTAACCTCGCGGAGGCGTAGGCTATCTCTGACTCGCGCGTCCTTTCCGCTAGGCTTCCTGCGCCCTGTTCGAATTTTGCTCGAGGCCGAAGTAGAAACATGCTTAGCGCGCGTGAGTTGTTTCTTTTTTGCGAAAAAATGGGACCATTTTTGGGGGGGGATGCCCCCCGTAGTAGCCCCTAAGGGTAACTTGGGTTTCAGGGGAAAGCCGAGTTGCCCTTTTCATTAAACTGGTGATGTTTACATGGTTGTCACTAACTGGGGTGTTGGTCACGTGATTTACAATAAAAGACTTGGAAATCCTAGCTAGGGATAGAAGCGACGTAGCTGTTGGATGTTCCAAGCATTGGTGAGCTCTTCGCCGTCCTCGTTGGCTAGCTTCTACATGCCAGGCTTGAGCACCTTCACTACGACGTAGGGCCCCTCCCACGGAGGTGATAGCTTGTGGCATCCTCGGTTGTCTTGGCGTAGCCTGAGGACCAAATCCCCTTCGCTGAAGTCCCGCCGGCGTATCTTCCGTGCCTGGTAGCGCCTGAGGGACTGTTGATATCTTGCAGAGTGCATCAAGGCCACGAGGCGCGCTTCATCCAGCTGGTCCAGTGAGTCCTCGCGGGCTCGCTGGTTGGCATCCTCGTCGTAGCCTCGTACCCTGGGTGACCCATACTCTAAGTCCGTGGGGAGGACGGCCTCTGCGCCATGGACTAGAAAAAACGGGGTGAACCCAGTGGCTCTGCTTGGGGTGGTTCTTAGGCTCCACACGACCGCTGGTAACTCCTGGAGCCATTTCCGACCAGACTTATTCAGCTGGTCGAAAATTCTGGGCTTAAGGCCTTGTAGGATCATACCATTGGCACGCTCTACTTGGTCGTTAGTCTGTGGGTGTGCCATAGCTGCCCAATCCACACGGATGTGGAATTTGTCGCAGAACTCCAGGAATTTCCTACCCGTGAACTGGGACCCGTTGTCGGTGATGATGGAGTTTGGTACTCCAAAACGATGGACGATGTCGGTGAAGAACGTCACAGCTTGCTCTGCCCTGAGATTCGTAATGGGGCGTACTTCTACCCACTTGGAAAATTTTTCGATTGCGACCAACAAGTGGGTGAAGCCCCCGGGCGCCTTCCGCAAAGGCCCGACGATGTCCAGCCCCCACACAGCGAAAGGCCATGTTATGGGGATGGTCTGCAGGACGTGAGCAGGAAGGTTGGATTTGCGGGCGTAGAACTGGCACCCTTCGCAGGTGCGCATGATTTCGCTGGCATCCGCGACCGCGGTAGGCCAGTAAAAGCCTTGACGGAACGCATTTCCTACGAGGGCGCGGGGTGCGGCGTGATGGCCGCAGATCCCCGTGTGAATGTCCCGGAGGAGCTCGCGCCCCTCGGGGATGGGCACGCATCCCTGCAGGATGCAGGAAGCGGCGCGTTTGTACAGCTCGCCGTCGACGAGGGCGAAGGACTTGGCCATCCTGGCGATGCGCCTAGCCTCGGCCCGGTCCGAGGGGAGTTCCCCTCGAGCCATCCAGGCGACGTACTTGTCGTGCCAATCTGCCTTGACGGGGGCTGGCTCGACATCCATCACATCGGCCTCGTCGGCGCCATACCCCTCGAGGAGGGAGAGCACATACGCCTCGTTCGAGGGGTCCTCATCCATGGGCTCCGCGCCTGCCGGATTCGAGGGAGCCCCCGAGGGTTCCGCGTGGCTCGAGGGGTGAGGCTCGAGGGTGACGGAGGGCTGGGCGATATCTCGGGCAAAAACGTTCGGGGGGACGGTGATCCGCCCGGACGCGATCTTGGCCAGCTCGTCCGCCTCCTCGTTGTACCGGCAGGGCACGTGGTTGAGCTCGATGCCGTAGAATTTGTCCTCGAGGGCTCGCACGGCCTTGCAGTACGCTTCCATCTTGTCGTCGTGGCAGCTCGCATTTTTCATGACTTGGTCAATCACGAGCTGCGAATCCCCCCGCGCGTCGAGGCGCTTGACGCCTATCTCGATGGCTATCTTGAGGCCGCAAAGGAGGGCCTCGTACTCAGCCATGTTGTTTGACGCGGGGAAGTGGAGACGTACTGCGTACCACATGTGCTCCCCGAGGGGTGACACGAAGAGCAGGCCCGTGCCCGCCCCTGTTTTCATCACCGAGCCGTCGAAATAAAGAGTCCAGCACTCTGCTTGGATCTGTGGCGGCGGTAGTTGCATGTCTGTCCATTCAGCGACGAAATCCGCCAGGATCTGAGACTTGATGGCCTTGCGCGGGGCGTAGGCGAGCGTCTCGCCCATCAGCTCCACCGACCACTTGGCGATCCTGCCCGCCGCGTCCGGATTGCGGATGATCTCCCCCAGCGGGAAGGAGGAGACCATCATGACAGGGTGGGCCTCGAAGTAGTGGCGAAGCTTGCGCCGCGCGAGGACCACCGTGTACAACAGCTTTTGGACTTGAGGGTAGCGTGTCTTGGTGTCGGACAAGACTTCGCTGATGTAGTATACCGGCCGTTGGACCGGTAGGGCGTGCCCTTCCTCCGTGAGCTCTACTACGATTACGGCGCTGACCACCTGGGTGGTCGCGGCCACGTAGAGCTGTAGAGGTTCACCGTCCTGCGGTGGCGTGAGGATCGGGGCGTGGGTCAAGGATGCCTTCAGCTTGTCGAGCGCGTCTTGGGACTCGGTGGTCCAGGAGAAGCGCTCGTGCTTTTTGAGGAGGCGATAGAGGGGCAAGCCTTTTTCGCTGAGCCGCGAGATGAAGCGGCTCAAGGCAGCAAGGCACCCCAGCACCATTTGCACCCCTTTGAGGTCCCGAATTGGACCCATTCGCTCGAGGGCCGCAACCTTTTCGGGGTTGGCCTCAATGCCTCGTTGGGAGACTATGTATCCTAGGAGCATGCCCCGCGGCACACCAAAGACACATTTTTCGGGGTTCAATTTTACCCCGTTGGCCCGTAGGCAGCCGAACGCGATGTTGAGGTCGCCAACCAGGTCGTCCGCCTTCCTGGTTTTTACGACGATGTCGTCTACATACGCCTCAACCGTTCGTCTGATGTGATCCCCGAAAACGTGTTGCATGCAGCGTTGATACGTTGCACCCGCGTTCCGGAGGCCGAACGGCATCGTGACGTAGCAAAACATCCCGAACGGCGTGATGAATGAAGTCGCGAGCTGGTCGGACTCCATCTTTATTTGGTGATACCCGGAGTAGGCATCAAGGAAGCAAAGTAGCTCACACCCAGCTGTTGAGTCAACAATTTGATCTATGTGTGGCAAAGGAAAGGGAACTTTAGGACATGCTTTATTAAGACTAGTGTAGTCTATACACATCCGTCATTTCCCGTTCTTTTTCTTTACAAGTACAGGATTCGATAGCCACGTAGGGTGGAACACTTCCTTGATGAACCCGGCCTCGAGAAGCTTTCGCAGCTCCGCTCCGATCGCCCGCCGCCGCTCCTCGTCGAAGCGGCGGAGCCGCTGCTGCACGGCGCGGGAATGAGGCAGGATGTCAAGGGAGTGCTCGGCGACGTCCCTCGGGATGCCTGGCATATCCGAGGGGCTCCACGCGAAGATGTCGGCGTTGGCGCGGAGGAAGTCGACGAGCACCACTTCCTATTTCGGGTCGAGGGTGGAGCTGACCCTCAACACCTTGCCCTCGGGGGTAGCAGGGTCGAGGGGCACCCCCTTGGTCTGCTTCGCGGCCTCGAAATTGCCGGCGTGCTTGGCGGTGGAGTCGAGGTCTTCGTTGACCATCTTCTCCCAGGTGGTCACCAGCGCTTCGTCCAGTGCTAGTGCTTCTGCGTGCTCCGCGCATTCGACGTCGCAGTCGAACGCATGCTCGATGGACGAGCCCACGGTGATCACACCGTTTGGTCCCGGCATCTTCATTTTGAGGTAGGTGTAGTTGGGGGCGGCCATGAACTTGGCGTAGCAGGGCCGCCCAAGTATGGCGTGATAGGCGCCCCGGAATCCCACCACCTCGAAGGTGAGCGTTTCCTTGCGGAAATTGCTCGGAGTGCCGAACCAAACCGGCAGGTCGATCTGCCCGAGGGGTTGGACGCGCTTGCCTGGCACGACGCCATGGAACGACGTCGTGCTAGGCCGCAGCTGGTCCAACCCGATCCCCAGCAGGCGCAGCGTGTGCGCGTAGAGGATGTTGAGGCTGCTGCCTCCGTCCATCAGGACTTTTGAGAACCACGCGTTCCCAATGACCGGGTCGACCACCTGTGGGTACTGACCCGGGTTGGGGATGCGGTTCGGGTGGTCTTCGCGACTGAAGGTGATGGCATCCTCCGACCAGTCAAAGAAGGAGGGAGGCGCCTTCTCCGCGGCAAGGACCTCGTGCCGCTCCCGCTTGCGCTGGCGGCTCGACATGTCTACGGTCGGTCCCCCGAAGATGAGGAACACGTTCTCTACGGCGGGGAAGCCGCCGGCGTCGCCATCTCCTCCATCCTTCTTAGCCTCTGCATCCTTTGCGGCGGCGCGACCATAGAACTTCTTGAGCATGTCGCATTGCTCGAGGGTGTGGTTCACTGGGGTCTTGTGGTATGGACATGGCTTTTTTAGCATGTCATCGAACACCCCCGGACCTCGAGGGGCCGGTCGAGGGCCTCGTCGAGCCGGGTCAACAGCAAGGGCCTCGGCGTCATCGCCGTCGCGTCCCTGCTCGCGCGCCTCGCGGCGTGACTTCTTCCCTTTCTTGCCCCGCTTGTCCTTCCGGTGGGGCTCCCTGGACTTGCTACCCTCCGCGGGCGCGTCGTCCGAGCGCTTGCCCTTCTTGCCATCGAAGATCGCCCCCACGGCCTCTTCTCCCGAGGCGAAGCTAGTGGCGATGTCGAACAGCTCGTTTGAGTCCGCAGGCGGGCTGCGCCCCAGCTCTCGCACGAGATCTCGGCACGTGGTACCCTCGAGGAAGGCGTGCACAATCTCGGATTGCGCCACGCTTGGGAGCTCCGCGCAGCGCTTGGAGAAGCACCGTATGAAGTCCCGGAGCGACTCGCTGGGCTTCTGGGTGCAGGAGCGCAGGTCCCAGGAATTCTCAGGGCGCACGTACGTGCCCTGGAAATTGCCCACGAATGTGCGGACCAAATCATCCCAGTTATGGATCTGGCTGGCCGGCAGATGCTCGAGCCACGTCCGGGCCGAATCGCCGAGGTGCAGGGGGAGGTTGCGGATGATGACCTCGTCGCTGGTGGCCCCGCCCAGCTGGCATGCTAGGCGGTAATCGTTAAGCCATACGCGGGGATCCGTTTCCCCGTTATACTTGACGATGGTTGTGGGCTGGCGGAAGCGCTGGGGAAGGCCGCCACGCGGATCTCGCGGCTGAACACTCGGGTCCCCGGGGGCTCCAGCGTCGGAGAGCGGTCTTCATCGCTGTCGTAGCGTTCACCCCGCCGAGGGTGGTAGCCTGCCGCCGCTCGCGCATCCGCCTTGCTCGTCCGCCGAGCGCTGATGACGTTACGAGCGTCGCCGTCTCGCGCCCTGCGCATGTCGAGGAGCCGCTCTTTGGCCGGTGTGCGTCCCGGGTTGGCGGGTCGCTCCGCCGCTTCACCTGCATGGACCGAGGGTTCGCCCCCCTGCGTGGCCCCATCGCCTCGTGCGTCCCCCTGTTGGTGGATGCGTGACGCCGAGCTCTCGGCCTGTTGAACGGCCGCCTGCTCGATGAGTGCCTGCACCTCATGGTTCAGGTCTCGCGCCTCGGGCGTCGAGGGGGCCGGCATGGCCCGCAGCAGCGTCGCGGCGGCAATAAGCTTCTGGCTCGCCCGCGGAGGCGTGTCCGGGTTGTTGACGTTGAAGTCGGCGATGATGCAGTCGCGGGCCTGTATGCCCAACTCCCGCGCGCGTTCGCCGCGCGCGGAGGCTTCCCCTGCCATCGAGGCGCGGAGCAACCGCACCGTCCGATATTCCTCCGCCAGCTTGGCCTCGAGTTCGCGAGCTTGGGCTAGCTGCGCGTCGATGTCGGCCCCAGCAGGGGTGCTTGGTCCCGCAGCCAGGCTCGGAGCAATCCCTGGGGCGGGCGTAACCTCCCCGTCGCCGGCGCCCGCTGCACCGGTGGCGTTTGCTGGGTCGTTAGTGATGACGACGCAGCATTCCCGCGCGGGGTCGTAGCTCCCGGTGCTGGAGTCGTTTGAGCAGCCGAACCAGTAGTCCGTGGCATCAACAAAACACCTGAACATCACTGGGTCCGGCACGCCGGAGAAGTCCCATTCTGCGTACCCATGCAGGTTGGCGGGTGGCAACACGTCGAGGGAGCCCAGGGACGACTCGTCACCGGCGGAGCCGCCGAGGTCCCTGGCGACGAAGACGTGGCGGCCAGGGGGAACCCTGCGCATCGTGGTGTTGACGTTGGCGTCGTAGGCTGTCGTGGCGCCGCGTAGATCGATGGCGAAGCTTGGTCCGGAGACCGCACGCTCCTCAGCCGGGGTGGCGGTTGTTGCGCTGACGGGTGCGCCGCGTTGGGAGGCGGCGCGTTCAGCTTGCCACCGCTCCGACCGCGCCCGGCGTGAACGCCGACCGGAGCGGCGGCGACGCCGTGACGCCGACGGGCTGCGGCACCCGTGCTCGCGGGTGTCCGCGTGGCGATGGCGTGCGCAGCGGCGGCCAGGACGGACCCGGTTTGGCGCCGCGCACGGAGCTCCTCACGGTTGGTGAGGCGCATTAGGTAGCTGTTCCCCGTGGCCTGAAAGTTCAGACTCCCGAACCGGATTTCAAACCCGGTGGGGAGGGGGTCCGAGCTGCCCATGGAGTAGCGCATACTGCGGTACTCGGTGCGGATCACCATAGAGGGAGTTGATGGTGGATTGACCTTAGGCGCTTGCTAGCCCCACGGTGGGCGCCAACTGTCGATGCGAAATGTGGTCCCGACACTAACCAGTAATAAGCGCCAAGGTATATCCCTCAATGGTCGATGCCAAGCAATCAAAGACAGAGTTTTATCCTGGTTCCGGCCGAGGGGCCGTACGTCCAGCAGTGGTGTGCTCGGGGAACTATATTGCTCGGCACCGGGGTGCCTATAGTCGGGCTGCTATAAGCAAGGCGGGAGAGAAGCATGGCTTCCAAGTCCCTGGTGAAGTGGCTGAAGATATCGTGGGAGAATTGAGGAGTAAGCGTGTGATGTGTCGTGTGTTATCTGCTGTTGTCCCTTGTCGTTCTGCCTTGTCCCCTGCGGCGGGGGAGTTCGCCTTCCTTTTATAGGCCAAGGAGAGAGCGAATTACATGCATGCCGCACTATTTAGCTACATGGGGAAGTGTGGTGCGCCGCGCCGTAGAGTAGGCGGCCGCCTTGACGGTCCTTGCCGCGATCTGGCCATCATGGCGTATCTTGTACCCGAATAGTTGCAGCTTCGAGGGTAGGAGTGCAGCGGATGGTCGTGATGTCCATAGGCGGGTTCGAGGGGATCGCTGACGTCGATCCGTACAGGATGCAGTGGCGGGCATGGCGGCGTCCCGTTCCCGCAGGCTTCACAGCGCGGGCCGCGCGCCACGGTGCCGACGTGGGGTTGTACGCGCGGGGGCGGCCGCCATGCCGTCAACAGTGGCAGGGATGGCGCCCCGCCGGCCTAACATCGCGACCTAACCCTGCAAGGTCATGGGAAAGCAAATCGAGGGTGCGGCCAGCCCCCCTTCGAGGGCTCGGCGCGTTAGCCGTACTGGAGTAGGTGGCGCGGCGTCACGGGACTGGCACCGGCCATGTCGCACAGTCCCCCACGGTGGCGGGGATGGGTTCCTTCCTAGGGAGTTGGTGCAACAGGACCGGGGCGTGAGTCCTAGGCGCATGATGGCGCCGCCCCGCCGTCGTCAGAGCATTAAATGCCCGTACCCACGTACGGGAACGGGCGTGCGCATGCGGAGCGCCCTCGAGCGAGGCGGAGCCTTCTCGAGGGCGGCGCGGACCCCCGAGCGAGGCGGAGCCCGCTCGAGGTAAGCGTACTCCCTCGAACGGGGCGGAGCCCACCCGAGGGAGACGGGTGCCCTCGAGCGAGGCGGAGCCTGCTCGAGGGGATCTTTGAGTGGGCCGCCTTGGTGGGCCGTCAGGGCCACCGTGGTGTGGGCCGTGCCCCGTGTGTTTAAGCGAGATGTGTTTGGCCTTGGCTTTTGCAGGTTTTAAGTGGGGTTTCCCCTAGTTGTTTAAGGGGACCCCCAGGGCTGTCCCCGACAATTATGAAACTTTAACAAATATAAACTTGGAGAGCATTATGCTTTCTCATGTGTGATCAAGTGCAGGGTATGAACAATGAAAGGTAATGCTGATATCCATTGAAAACTTACTCGAGGACTAGCAAGGTTTAAGCATGGGGGAGATGTTGACGGTGAATTTCCGTCAACCTAGAGTAATTGTTATACATTGGTTTCGATTATGATTTGCAACTAACCCGCCACTAGGCATACTAATGATGTAACAAGTTCACACTTGCATGTCGATTTTGGAGTTTGTTGTTTACGCAGGAAATTAACGTTAAACAGGAGACTTTCGGGATAAGTTCACCAAGCACTTCAAGAGAAGATCATGAAGCCCGTCACAAGTCAAGACACGCGAACATGACTCCAAATGACCCGAGGATCGAAGCGTCAACGTGAAAGTCTTCCGGGACTCAACCAGAAAACAGCGAAGCTTGCATGGCAAGGATTCAAGCCTAAACCGTGAAGGAAACGACGTCAAAGGCCCACATGCAAGTGCACACAAATAAGGGATCACGCGAGAAGCACCCGGGGAGCAAACTGGGGCCGAACCGGGCCGAAATGGGCCTGGGCCGGCCGACTTGGGCCGACCGGCCCAGCCCACTCCAGGCCCGGTTCGCGCCCCCTTTTTCCCTAGGTGCTTGTCTATAAATTTGTCTCTGCCTCCGCCGGCCGCCACATCCATCCATCCACAGGAACTCGGTGAAATCTAGGAGAGAGCGACGACGGCCGCCGCGAGTCCTCGAAGTCGTCTGTGAGATGGCCAAGGCCTACCCTAGCTGCCATGGCCGCCTTGCACGGTTGAGCCATGGCGGAGTTCCGAAGATAGTTGAGGTCATCACTGGTATGTACTCGGTGGAGATGATCTAAACGCATTTTATGTGAGTTAAGTACTTCATGTCATCTGATCTTTTGCGACTCGATTCCTCCCTCGATGATTTTGTTTTCTTCTTGGTTATGCTTCTTCCCCAATCTAGTCTATAGCTAGATTACATAGGGTGCTCTTGTAGCCGCGGTGGCTAGAGGTGCATACCAGACCGACCAAGTGATTCGAACTTGTTCTATCGAACTCGCCCTAGACTACCCGCATGAATAGGCATATGTTGTGACAGAACGGGGGTTCCGAAAGGCGGGCGTTTTCGGAATCGGACTGGAGGATAGTAGTTTAAAGATGGCTTTGGATGAGATGCATGTCGCGCTTGCTCTTTTGGCTAGAACTACGACTAGAAGATGATAGGCCTTAGTTTTCCTCGCTTGCTCTTTACTTTGTCTACGTTCATGGATGCGATCAACCTTATGCTACAATTCATACATCTTTAAGGTTTATCTTCTTATGCAATCAATGCTTCATGTTAGGCTAGATCAATAGGTTAGATGGAGAATCCTAGGAGTTTGCTTCCGATCCTTGGATTGACAAATCTAGGGAGAACCCTCCTTGGTGAAAAAGGCACCAAGTCACCCGTAGGCTTGCGGTGAACTTGAGCACGGTTTTGAACCGTCAACAATTACATAAGCTTCAACTTTGGTATTCAACTCCAAGACAGATTTTGTGACGTCCCAGGTTCTTAATTAACCTTAATTGTCGGTCAAACTAGTTGACTAGAGTCAAAACATGGTCAACCTGAGTCATCACCTCGAAAACCTCACCAACACTCACCCATTAGCACCTTAAGCATCAAACACACTACCCTTGGTCAAAACCGTAAATGGAGTGGTAAAACCCCTAGTGTCTATCTCCTGGATCTGGAACTTTGGCCACATTCTCCAAATTTTGTCTAAACACTCAAAAATCTACCAATAAAAATGTTATGCAGAATTTCCAGGAACACATTTCATCTTCAGGTTGGCAATTCAAATTTTTAGTGGAAAATGTTCAAATTTGCCAGTCAAACTCAGATTCACTATTCACCCGAGGCTTGAAAATCGTCAAATTGGCATTTGAATTTCTCCTTCGTTTCAAACTCAAATCTTAATTGGTCTGTACCTTTGTGTAGAGGGTTAACTGGTCTATCAATGTCCTATCTACAGTTTGAGGGGCTTACATTGAACATTTTTAGCAATGCACGACCAAACAGTGGCACATGCAATGGATCGGGGCTGAGAATGCGCCGGCGCGACGTCACGCGCGCACGCGTCCACGCGTCGCAGCCGTGTCGTTGTCGTGCGCTGAACGTACCACGGTCCGCCTGGGAGTCAGCACGTGAGCTCGGCCTACGTCGGCTCGTGCGCGCACTCCGAGAAGCCGCCTCAGCCGGAGGAGCGGCTTGCCCACGCCGCATACGCGCACCCACAGCGTCGTCCTCTCCCCCGCTGCGCACACACGCCGAGGGTGTCGTCGCACCGCGCAATAACATGTCGGGATGCCTTAAGTCTCTCGCCCTGCGCGGGCCTAGCTATAAATGGTCACCCCACCTTCTATCGCGTCTGAGCACCGCCGTCCGCCGCCCGCCATTGCCGCCGTTGCCACAGTGAGCTCACCCCTCCGCTAGCTTCCACCGGCGGCCTAGCAGTCCAGCACTGTCGGTGTTTTAGACCGGCAACCTACTACGGGGAGTACCTGAAGTAGATGATTGTGACTCGACGAGATCGGTAACTCAAAGGAAGAGACACGTGGCACACAATTTAGACAGGTTCGGGCCGCGAGGTGCGTAATACCCTACGTCCTGTATGCTGCGTAGCTCTGGATTGATAGGGCACAATTACAAGATGGTGCAATAGTGCGCCGTGAGTTGTAGGGGATTAGATGAGGTGATCCTGAGATTGGTCCCTGCCTCGCCTTATATAGTCCGGGAGGCAGGGTTACAAGTTGGAGTAGGGAGAGAGTACTAGTCGAGTACGTCTAGGAGTCCTCTATACAGTGCGGAACACGTACAGCTCCCTAACCGAGTACTACTCCTGTGTATTCCTTGCGCTCCACGCCTTCAGGTGCCGTGCAGCACAAGCCGGGTAGTCCCAGGGGCCCACCGAGTAGTCGGTCCTGGCACCTACCGAGGTAGTGGGCCCAGGGAGGTCCATACGACAAGCCCCCGAGTACTTTGTAGTCGAGAAGGATAGCTTCAAGTAGTCTTGACGGCCTTAACGAGTAGTCCTCAAGCGTCCCTGAGTGCTACAAGTCAAAAGTCCTCAAGAGTAGTCGAAGCATCCCGAGGCTGGAATGTACTCCAGCTGATGTTTGAGCAATCTTGAAGTCTTCTCGAGTAGTCTCAAGCGTCCTCGAAAACTGCCTTCGAAGGTCTTCAAAAAATGCCCGTCTTGTCTTGAAGCCGGAGCTGATATGGAGGTGCGATTTGCAAAACCGCACTCCACATGGAGTAGCCCCCGAGCCTTGAGCCGCGGGCTCTGGCTGAGGGTTCATCTGAAGTCTTGGCAAGAAAATCCCGAAAAATCCGGAGAGAAAAAACCGAAGGACACGTGACACGGAGCCCCCGAGCCTTGAGTCGAGTACTTCCTCTCAAATTGAAGGGTCTTCTTGAAGAATGTGTCCTGAGATGCTCTTGAGACTAGCCGCTTCCCAGGTAGTCGAGTAGAAGTAGCCGAGCCCCCGAGGTGAGGCACGTCGACTAGTAGAATACGAATGGTCGCGCGCAGCCGCTGAGTCAGCCGCGCGTGGACTTATCCAGCCGCCCGTTGCGGAGCCGATTTGGCTTATAAATAGAAGCCAAAACCCTTAGGGTTTTCACCCATTCGAGCTGCAGCCATTCCATTTGCATCTGAAACGAATCCACTCCGAGCGCTTGCTGCCGCCGTAGTAGATCCAAGTGCGCCGCCACCCAAGTCTTTTAGGGTAGCCCCCGAGCGGATGCGAGTGAAGACGCCTTGCACTTGGAGGATGAAGCCGTCGTCGTCCAAGACGTCCAAGGCCGCCGGGAAGAAGAGGGGCCGCAAAGTGGCCGCCGCGGCTGCCACCGGAGCGGCGCCGCCTATGTCTCCACCGCGGGCTGATCCGAGCCGCGAGTGGAAAAAGTCCAAAGTGAAGACGGAGGATCTGCTGACCCTCCTGAACAGTGGGTTCATCAGGGAGAAGGAAGTCGATATGTGGAGATCCGCCGCCGGAGATCCATATCTGATGGAGAAGGCCGAAGACGAGATCCCGATGTTCTCGCGGTTCGTGGAACGCGGTCTTGCGCTCCCGGCCAGCGATTTCTTCAAGGGGCTGCTCGGGTACTACGGGATCGAGTACATGAACCTGAACCCCAACGGCATCTTCCACACGTCGGTCTTCGTGCATTTCTGCGAAGCCTTCCTCGGGATCAAGCCACATTGGGTGCTTTTCCGAAAGTTCTTCCGCGTCAAGCCACAACCAAGTGCCACCAATCCCAGGGTAGTTGGAGGAGCCGGCATCCAGCTGAGGGAAGACGCCGCGGAGCAGTACCTGGCGTACAAGCTCGTCGACTCCAACACAGATTGGAAGACCAGGTGGTTCTACATCACGAACCACCACCCCGGCCTGCCGAAGCCGAGCGGACTGTAGCCCAGGCACCGTGAATGGTGGAACACGGAGCCCACCTTGCAAGAAGGAATCCAGCTCCCCGAGCTGCTAGCACGCATCAAGGTGCTCAGGGAGGCGGGACTGAGGGCCGAGCACGTGGCCTTCAGTTTCATGAAGCGCAGGATCCAGCCGTTGATGGCTCGGGAGACCCTGGGCTTCGAGTACACCAGCGACGACGACGCGTCGCGGATGCCGGGAGGCGAGCTGGACGACAACGACATCATTGAGAGGTTGTCGCGGATCTTCAAGGACATGCTGTCGTACACGGCGTGCCCTGTCGAGGAGTACTCCGCCGCGCGCCCACCGAAAGAAGTGAGTAGTCGAACCACCCTAGTCGAGTAGTGACTACTTGAAGTAGAGTTGCTGACGTCTTGTGTCTTGCGCAGGATGATGTGAAAAAGTTCATCTCCGAGCCGCAGCCACCTCCGAGTGGAATTGAGATCCCGAAGGAGGGCAAGGCGAAGGAGCGGCGTGAAGTCGGTGAAGGTCACGACACCGTCGTCGTGGAGGATACCTCCGACGACAACGACGAAGACGAGGAGACGTTGCAAGACCGCTTCCAGCTGCGGTCGAGGTTTAGCCGCCCGGGCTTGCCTCATGTTCCTCTTGTACAAGACCCCCCTGCTAGCCTGGAGGCTAGCCTGGCTGCGCCGCCGCGGAAGCCGCGCAACCCCGCCAGGAAGCGGGTGGCGAAGAAGCTGAGGGTCTCAGAGACCACACCTCAGGAGGTAAGTTGTCTTGAACAACGTAGTCGAGTACCCTTTGTTCGAGTACGCTTGTTGACGAGTAGTCTTCCTTGTGTGCAGGAGGTGCCGCCAGCGGAGCCCGTCGAAGAGGGCGACGAGGGCGTGTGGGACACGGTGGGGGAGCCAGCTGGAAGTCGTAGTCCAGCCCCCACTGTTGAAGAGATCCTGGCGCAACTGGAGCGCCAGCCCCCAGCTCCGCAAGGGAGCACGGGACCGTGGGCTGCCGCCGTTGAAGAGGTGGTGGCCTCGGGGGCGCGAGGAGACCGCCGCGCCGGCCGGCCGGCGGCGTGGAGGAGGCGGTAGCCGCGGGGCGCGGGGATGAGGCGCCCGCCGAGGGTGGACTGGTCGACATCGCCAGCATCCTCGGTGCTCCGGCCGTGACCATTGTCCGGTCGAACTGGTAAGTACCATATCCTTGCGAGTAGTACTTGATGTAGTAGTCGTCGTTGCCTGATGACCATCTGGGTGTGCCTCTGCAGAAAATCCACAGATCTGACCTGGGATGGGGATGAGCCCTCATCAGCGGTGGCGGAAGAAGTCGCGCCGCCCGCCGAGGAGGCCGCTCCCGCTACCCAAGCCGAGGTCGAGCCACCGGTTGCGCGCGCGCCGGCGCCGCGGAGGCCGGTGTAGTCGAAGGTGAGTACCCTTCTTGAAGCTACAGGGCTTCACGAGGAGTAGTCGTAGGCACTAATGCACTTGTCTCTCTTTGACAGGCGCTGAAGGTGGTGACATCCCTGCGGGGGTGCCAATGCAGAGATTGACACCAGAAGCTCCGGAGGCTGCGGAAGGAGCCCCCGAGCCCATGGAGGAGGTCGTCGAGAAGACCGCCGAGGGAGAGGCGGTCACCACGTCGCCAGAGATTGCTCTGGAGGTGGCTATCCGCTCCCCTGATATCCAAGACTCAGAGCCCATCCGTGCTGCGCCGATGACGGAGGCCACCGCGAGTAGTCGCGGCGGTATAGAGCTGCTCGCAGATGACCTTATCGAGCCGGCGACGGTGGCCAAGCATCTGGAGGTGATCCGTCAAGCCGAGCAGTGGATGAAGGTGAGTAGCTGTAGCCTTTGAGTATCCAATCCTTTGTCGTTGAGTACTCTTCGTGACTTGAGTTGTCTTGTGCAGGACGTTGCGGAGCGGTCCCGCGACAAGTCGAACATGCTGCAGGGCTATGGCGACACGGTGCTCCGAGCCGAGGCACTTGAGGAGCAACTTGTGAAGTCGCGCAGGCATGCTGCTGCCATGCAGTCGAAGCTCGACGCCGCCTTCGCCAAGTACCACAACGACGTCATGGAGTTGCAGGCGAAGGGCGACGGCTTGGTGCGGAAGAACAAGGGCCTCCGCAACAAGAACAAAGGTACACCCCTGAACTTGTCAGGTACTTGTTGGAGGTCGAGAAGCATCTGACCCGTTGTTGCATTGCTGTGTTGCAGAGCTTGAGGGCCAGGTGGAGCAGTTGAAGGCTTCGGAGACGAGCATGAAGAACCTCTTCTACCGGGAGCAAGAAGCCCGCCAGGTACTTGAGCTCGACTACAAGGAACTCGCCTTCGAGTGCGAGAAGCATATGGAGCTTCGGATTGCTTCTGACAGAGATCTCGTCAACTGCTACAAATCCTTGCAGAAGTTGAACAAAGACTGCGAGGCATTGCGAGCCCAGTTGAAGGAGTTGGAAGAAGCCGCGTTGCCGATCGCAAGACTCCTGGTGCCGCACCCGGGCGGCCCAAGATAGCTCCTCTGGTGGATCGCCTTCGGGAAGCTCCAAGCCGGCTGGCCGCCTACGTGAAGCACATGGCCAGGTCGATCCCGAGACAAGTCTTGGCCTTCATGAAGTCGTACTTCCCGAAGGCCCCAGTGGAGGTAGTCGCCGGCGGGGTGGCCGCCAACTGCTCTGATGAGCAGTATGCAGAGCTGCTGGAGCAGATGGCTCCCATCGCGGAGCAGGTAGCTGAGAAGCTGAACCTCCAGTAGCCATGTAATAGGTAGCTAGTAGCCATAGTTGTACAGGAAAACAATTGTAATGAATTGTTCAAGTTTCAATGAAAAAAAAATTTCCAGCAATGAGTACTCGTAGTCGCGATCTCAGAGTGCGGAGCACCCATCGTGGAGTAGATGCGAGTAGTAGTACTCGGTTTTGGTAGTCCCGTTGTAGGGAGTAGACAGTAAAGAAGTTGATGAACAATCAAACTTTATTACTGAAGAAGTACACCTGGGTGGCCAGGGCCGTAGTTACAAAGTAGTCGCTTGGACCCGAAGCCGCTTACGGTGAGTAGAGCCGGAGCGGGTGGCCGCTGCGGCGGTTGATGCGCAGGTAGCCGTGTAGGCCGGATTGTAGATCCGTAGGTAGCCGTGCGGGCGGATCTAGGAGTGTGGTCTCTTAGTAGACCGCCGCTAGAGTCCTTGACGCTCGTCGCGGCCCCGGGGGTCCGTAGGTAGCCGCACGGGGGCCGGACCCGGAGAGAAGTAGTCCGAGACTAGAGCCAGGACCCGGGGGGTCGCTTGCGGCGAGGGGTGTCGATGTAGTCGTGTAGACTTGAACCCCAGAGTAGTCGTGTAGACTAGGCGTAGAATCGACAGAGTTGGTCGACGTTCCACGAGTTGTTGATGTCTTTGCCTTCAAGTGTTTGGAGGCGGTAGGAGCCCGGCCCGGTCACCTTTGCTACGGTGAAGGGACCTTCCCAGGGGGAGCTGAGCTTGTGAAGTCCTTCCGTGTTCTGGATACGACGGAGGACGAGATCTCCAACATTGAAGGAGCGTTCCTTGACGTTGCGATCATTGTAGAGTCGGATACCCTCCAGGTACCTTGCTGATTGGACGAGGGCAGCGCAGCGAGCTTCTTCGAGGCTGTCGATATCAACTCGTCTGCTGTCTTTTGAGATGCCTTCGTCGTAGTGCTCCACTGCCGGCGAGTTCCATATGACGTCGGCAGGGAGGATTGCTTCGGAGCTGTAGACTAGGAAGTAGGGGGATTGCCCCGTTGGCTTGGAGAGTTGAGTCCGTAGCCCCCAGAGTGCATTGGGTAGTTCCTTGATCCACTTGCCCCCTTTAGAGTTCGCGGCGTCGTGTAGCCGCTTCTTGAGAGCGTCAAGCACCATCCCATTGGCGCGCTCGACTTGTCCGTTGGCCCGTGGATGGGCGGCCGAGACGTATCGACGTCGATCCCGCCGTTCTCGCGGTACTCCCGGAAGCTGGTGGTTGTTGAAATTGGATCCCGTGTCCGTGATGATGCGGTGGGGTAGCCCATAGCGGTGTACGAGTTCATCCGGGAAGTCGAGTACTCTATCGGCCTTGGGGCATGTGGCCAGAAGCTTGACCTCGATCCACTTGGTAAACTTGTCGATAGCCACCGGTACCCCGTTGAATCCTCCCGGCGCGGTTGGCGGTGGCCCAATCATGTCGAGCCCCCGGCGGGCAAAGGGCCGGGTTGGCGGTATGGTGACTAGCTTGTAGGCCGGGACGTGTTGCTGCTTGGCGAAGTGCGACATCCTTGGTACCTTCGACGAGTTCTTCGGCGTCGCCCGTGGCCGTGGGCCGGTAGAAAGCTCGTCGGAAAGCCTTGCTGACCAGTGTGCGTGATGACGCGTGGTTGCCGCAGACGCCTTTGTGGATCTCCTCCAAGATGTCCTTGCCTTCTTCACGAGGGACGCACTTCATGAGTACTCCAGAAGATGCGCCCCGCTTGTAAAGCTTGTCTCCGACGAGGACGTAAGACTTGGCGCGGCGGACGAGTTGCTCGGCCGCGTTCTTGTCGGAGGGGACCTTCTACTCGCTGAGGTAGTCGATGAAGGGTTGCCTCCAGTCCACGTCGATCATCATGACCTCCTGCCCAGCTGGTGGATGGGCTGGGACAGTGGTCGGTGGCGCCGGCTCCGGGATGGATGGAGCGTGAAGCTCGTGTACGAAGACACCCGCTGGCACTTGAGCGCGGGTGGATCCGAGCTTGGAGAGGACGTCCGCTGCAACGTTGTTGTCGCGAACGATGTGGTGGAACTCGAGACCGTAGAACTTGTTCTCGAGCTTGCGGACTTCCAGACAGTAGGCGTCCATGTTCTCCTTGTTGCGGTCCCAGGACTTGTTGACTTGGTTGATGACCACTGCGGAGTCGCCGTAGACTAGTAGCCGCTTGATGCCAAGTGAAGCCGCGAGGCGGAGCCCGTGTAGGAGGGCTTCGTACTCGGCTTCGTTGTTTGAGACCTTCCAGAAGATCTGCAGGACGTACTTGAGTTGCTCGCCCGTTGGAGAGATCAAGAGTACCCCTGCACCTGCGCCCTCGAGGTTGAGTGAGCCGTCAAAGTACATCACCCAATGCTTTGGTCGCACGGTGGGAGTAGGTAGTTGGTACTCCCGCCACTCTGCCATGAAGTCGACTAGTGCCTGCGACTTGATGGCTGTGCGTGGCTTGAAGTCGATAGTGAGGGCCCCGAGCTCGACAGCCCACTTGGAGATTCTTCCAGTAGCATCTTGGTTCCGCAGGATGTCGCCAAGCGAGTAGTCGGTGACGACGGAGACCGAGTACTGCTGGAAGTAGTGTCGTAGCTTCCGCGAGGTGATGAGTAGAGTGTACGGGGAGCTTCGCACGGGCCGATAGCGGGCCTTGGACTCGATAGAACCTCGCCGACGAAGTAGGCGGGACGCCCCGGACCGGGTAGGCGTGGCCGTCTTCCCCGCCGCTCGACAACGATGGCGATGCGACCACGTGAGTGGTCGCGGCGAGGTAGAGCGAGCGGCGCTCTCCCTTGTGAGGAGCCGTGAGGATCGGTGGCTTTGATAGGAAGTCCTTGAGCCGGGCAAGGGCTTGGTCCGCCTCTCGGAGTCCACACGAACTTCTCGTGATGCTTGAGTAGTTTGAAGAAGGGGAGGCCCCGTTCTCCTAGCCTCGAGATGAATGCGTTCGGTGCCGCCATGCACCCCGTCGGCTTACGGACGTCTTTGATGCTCGTGGGAGCTTTCATGCTGGTGATGGCAGAGATCTTCTCGGGGTTGGCTTGGATGCCGCGCTGGCTGATGATGAAGCCGAGTAGTTTGCCCGAAGGGACGCCAAAGACGCACTTGTTCGGGTTGAGCTTCCAGCGGTACTCGCGTAGTGATGCGAAGTTCTCTTCAAGGTCGTCGATGAGGGTACTGGAGTCCCTGGTTTTGACAACCACGTCATCCACGTAGGCCTCGACGTTCTTGTTGAGTTGCCACTTGAAGCAGGCCTGGATGGCCCGTTGGTAGGTAGCGCCAGCGTTCTTCAACCCGAATGACATTGTCGTGTAGCGATGCGCGCCAAACGGGGGTGATGAACGCGGTCTTCTCCTCGGTCTTCTTCCTTGATCGCGATATGGTGGTACCGGAGTAGCGGTCCGAGGAAGCAGAGCGAGGTCGCGGCCCGCCGTGGAGTCGATGACTTGATCAATCCGCGGCAACCCGAAGGGGTCCTTGGGGCAGTGCTTGTTGAGGTCGGTGTAGTCGACGCACATCCTCCACTCAATCGAGTTCTTCTTGCGGACGAGGACGGGGTTGGCGAGCCACTTAGGATGGAAGACTTCTTTGATGAAGTCGGCTGCGAGTAGCTTGGCGAGTTCCTTCTTGATGGCATCCCGCCTGTCGTCGGCAAAGCGTCAGAGGTGTTGTCACTTGGGGGTGGCCTTAGGGTCGACGTTGAGGGCGTGCTCAATCAGCTCCCTGGGCACTCTTGGCATGTCCGTTGGCTTCCACGTGAAGATGTCGCGGTTAGCCCGAAGAAAGCTGATGAGCGCATCTTCCTATTTGGGGTCGAGGCCGGACCCGATGGTGGTGGTCTTGGTGGGGTCGCCTGTTCCGAGGTCGACCGTCTTGACAAGTACCTCCTCAGGTGGCTGAGGCTTGTTGGTGCTGTCAGACTTCTCTGGGATGTCGAGTTCACTTGTAGCAAGCTTCTTTGACGCAGCGTAGACCTCCATCATCGCGTTGGGTACTTGATTTGTGGAGGCGATCTCCACGGCTTCTGTGTCGCAGTCGTGGGAGATCTTGAGGTCCCCTTGGAGGGAGAGTACACCGGCTGGACTTGGCATCTTGAGTACCAAGTAGGTGTAGTGGGGCACCGCCATGAACTTGGCGATGGTCGGCCTGCCGAGGATGGCGTGGTAGGAGGTCTCGAAGTCCGCGACCTCGAACTTGATGTACTCGGTACGGTAGTTGTCCCGAGATGCCCCGAAGGTAACTGGCAGGACCACTGAGCCCAGTGGAATAGCCGCGTTGCCGGGGACGATGCCGTAGAAGGGCATGCTGCTCTTGGTGAGCATGGGAGTGATGTCGAGCTTCATTTTGTTCAAGGTCTTGGTGAAGAGGACGTTGAGCCTGCTTCCACCGTCGATGAGGACCTTGTTGAGCTTGCAGCCCGCCACCATTGGTTTCAGGACGAGAGGGAACCGTTCTGGTTCAGAGAAGCTGGTCCATTGGTCCGCGCGGGAGAAGGTGATGGGTACCTCTGACCACCTGAGGGGTCAGGACCGCTGGTTCAATGGACATTACTTCACGACGGGTAGCCTTCTGCTCCCGCCTGCTGGGCAGTCCGCCGAAGAGGACGTTGATGGTCTTCTCGGGTTCTTGGAAGTCGTTGTTGTCGCCGTCCTTCTTCTTTTTCTTTTGATCATGAAGGTGCGGTGGCTCCGACGTCTCCTTGAGTGCGTGCCTGAGCTGGTAGCACTGTTCGGTGGTGTGGTTGCCGTTTGGATGCCACGGGCACTTCTCCTTCAGTAGGTCTTTGAAGCCGCCGGAGTTCTTCTTCGAGTTCCCTTTTGCAGGGCGCTGGATAGCCGCGACAGTGTTGTCTGGCTTGCGCTTGCGGTTGGGACCCGAGTAGTAGTTGTTGTTGTTGTTGTTGCGGCCGCCCTGGTTTGCATTGTTGCCGCTGCCGCCGCCCTGTTTCTTCTTGGTCTTGCCACGAATGGCGTCGTACTTGGCATTGGCCTTGTCTTCTTCATCCGCCCAGGACGTGATCATGTCCTTGAGGTGGGGAATGGACCTGGGGCGGCGACGACCGAAGTCTTCGAAGGTGCGGCGGTGATAGAGGCCGTCTTGGAAGAGGTCAATGACCTCCTTGTCGGTGACGTCGACGATGGTAGCGCGCTTGTCGAAAAAGCGGCGCATGTACTTGCGGAGGGTCTTGCCTTGTTCCTGCTTGATCATGGCCAGGTCCGTGCGAGTACCCGATCGACCCATGGCGCCCGCGAAGTTGCTTGTGAACTGCTCCTTCAGCTGGTCCCACTTGTCGATCGAGTGCTTGTCCATCGACTCGAGCCATGTGAGTGGTGCTTGATCCAGGCAGAAAGGGAAGTAGAGGCACTTGGTGTCGCTGTTGCCGCCAGCGTTCTCGATGGAGAGGGCGTAGCATCGGAGCCACTGGATGGGATCCTGCTTCGCGTCGTACTTCGTGATCCCCAAAGGCTTGAACTTGTCGGGGAGGAGCAGGTTGCGAAGTCGAGGTGAGAAGGCGGGGAAGCCGTCGCCTTCAGCGGTGGTGGTCGACTTCTTCCGTCGCAGCTCCTCAATCTTCTGGCGGGCGTCGTACCCGCCGTGTGAAGCGCCGGAGGCGTGGCTGTTCGCGTGGCCTCGGCCGCCGCGGCCGCCGCCGCCCCCAGCCCTCCTGTTGGCCCCATGGTTGGAGCTGCCGCTGTCGTTGCCGCCGCCATCAGGGTCGTTGCCGCCGCCACCTGCCGGAGCGCGGTGAGGGACGACTTCTCGATTGCCGCGGTCTTGCAGTGAAGGTCCGCCGGCGTTGGAGCGGCGACGGTTTGGCTCGGCCGGGAGGTCAGCTCGAGTACGGTTGGGACCGTTGTTGGCGCTGCGACTAGTAGCTTCGTTGTCGTGGGGTTTAGCTGGAGGAGGTTGATTGACTCTGCTGTCGACCCGCATGAAGTAACCTTCTTCAGCGAGCTTGGCGATGACCTCTCCAGCGCGTATGCCATGAGCCTGACGTGCGATCGCTGTGATCGACATGAGGCATTGCTCGGGGGTGGTGTGAGCTTGCTCTCGACCGCCTCGAGAGCTTCCGCAAGGTTGCGGATGGGGAGGTTGTCGCGGATGCGTCGACGACGTTCGTTGCGCTTCGGTTGCGTTCACGCCGAGCGTCTCTGTCTGCCGGAATCTCGTTGGGTGGAGCATCAGCAGAGAGCTCGTCGGCGGAGATGTCCTCCGGTGCCGGGGTCCCGAGGCGTGCCTCGAAGGCCCCGGGGTGTCGCCGGCAGCCATGAAGACTTGGCGATCGGGGGTGCCAAGGCTGGACTCAGAGGGTGCCACCTCAGTTGGTGTATTTGAGTCCGCCCGGGCTAGCGGTGTTCCCTCCTGGAACGGTAGCGAGTGGATGCAGGCGACGTAGCATGAGTCTCCCTTTATCAGGTCAGCGGGCTTGCGGTCTGGCCAGTAGACGTATCTCCCGGCTGGCGTGGATTTTATAACCAGCCCCGTAAGCGGCCCCGACAAGGGAAGCTCAGTGGAGTCGTTTTCGGACTCGGGCTCCTCAGGGTCCGACCCGAAGTCGAACTCGTATTCCGGGTTCGAGTAGAACTCGGAGAGAGGGCCGGAGTCCGGAGCGCGATCGGGGGCGGCGTCGGAGTCCGAGTTGTACTCGGATACGGGATCCTTGCCGGCCCGGCGCGAAGTGGGAGCCCCCGTGCGGGCCCGCCCGAGGATGCGGGGGCCGCGCGCGGAGGGCTCGAGCGGTGAGGGGACCACCTGCGATGGCTGAGCAGCCGGCTCGCATGCGATGGCCCATGGCGACGTCGAGTTCGAGTTGGAGACGGACTCGAGCTCGAAGTCAGCGTGGTGGTTGACGAGCGAAATTTCGCCGAACTTGCCGGCGAGTTCGCCTGTGACGGCTTCGGGAAGCGTCACGAGGCCCATCTTCGGGTTGGGCTGCATGGTCAGGCGGCGCTGGAAGGAGTCCGCGCCATCAGCAGTGCAGACCCAGGCGCCGAACACAAAGGTGTCGCCACGGTTGAAGGCGACGGTTGGCTTGAGACTATCCACACTCGTTCTCCTTTATCTTCTCCTTCAAAAGAGAATATTCCATCCACCTCATCAATCCTCTCTCCTTTATTCTCAGTTTTCCCGCACCCATCTTCCTTCACATTTCTCCTTTATCCCAACTACCCGCTCAGGGGCCCACACGTCAGCCTCACCCCCCCTCTTTCACCCCACCTACCCCTTCCCTCCCCCCACCGCTTCTCCCCCTCGCTTCTCCCTCCCGCGCCCCTCCTTCTCTTCTCCTCCCGGCGGACCCGCGGCGGCGCGAGGGCGGGCGGCGGCGGCGGGCGGCGGCTCCGGGTGGAGGAGCGGAGGCCCGCGGCGAGGAGGCGCGCGCCCGCATCCTCCCTCCTCCCGCCCTCCCTCTCCCCGCGCGCGGCGAGGAGGCGGGCGGAGGAGGAGCTCTCGCGCGCGGCGACGACCGGCGGGCGGAGGAGGAGCTCTCGCGCGCGGCGACGACCGGGCGGGGCGGCGCGAGCCCCCCCCGCTCCTTGTCCGTCCGCCGGCGGATCCGCCCCTTCTCCGCCGGGCCCGCCCCGGCCCCAACTCACCGCGCGCGCCGCCTCGGTGGCTCATGTCGGAGATTCGAGCTCCCCCGGCGTCCCCTCCCCGTCCGGCCTCCCCTTGCGCGGCCTACCCTTGCCCGACGGCGGCTAGGTGCAAGGGCGCGAGGGAGTCGCGCGCGGCCGGCGGAGGAGCCATGGCCGGCACCCTCCTCCTCAGGCGCATCTTCGGCGTCAACGACCTCATCCCCCTCGCTCCGACGCGCGTCCCGCAATAGGCGTCCCGCACGGCGCGAAAGCCAAGCGGGCGGGCGGCGCCGGGGGCCGCCGGCGCCGCACGAGCACCCACCGCCCTCCTACGCCGGATCCTCGTCGTTGCTGCTCACCACGGACGGCGCCATCGCGCGCGACGACGGGGGACCGGCGGCCCGGACCAGGGGCGGGCGGCGGTGGAGCCATGGGCGGCACCGAGGCCGGCGGATCCTTCCTCACCCTCCCGGCGGCGCTTCCTCTCTACTCCGCCTTGACGGCGGGCGGCGGACGGCGGGCCACCACGCGAATTTCCTCCCGCGCGCGCCGGCGGACCACCGGCGGCGATGGCGACGAGGTGGCCGCGGCGAGCGCAGTTCCGGCGGTGGTGCTTCCTACTCCATGGCCGGCGCGGCCGGGCGCGGTTGTTGGGACTCCCCCGCCCCCCTCCGTGGTAGGGCGCGCCGGCCGCCCTCCTCTCCGCCGGCGGCGGATGTCCGCGCGGCACGGGTCCACCACGGCGGCATCCGCGGGCAGGGGCAAAAGGGCGGCCCGGCGGGTTCATCTTTTCTTCCTCCCTCTTCCCCGTTGTCGCGCGCGGAACAACGGATTCCCGTGGGTCCCGCTTCTAGTCCTTTCCCGTGAGCCCGCCTCTCCTCTGGATCTCGCGGAAACCGGAGGCAACGGGATTTTCCCGTCATCCCTCCAGGAGCCCGCTGCGGGCGTTTTGACGCCAAAAAGCTCCTGGAGGAGCCGATCCCGTCTTTTTCCAGGAGCCGGTGCGGACGGTCTGAAGCAGACAGGAGCCGTCGAGTTCGCCATGTGATCTCGGGCGAGAGCCCCTACCTGGCGCGCCAGCTGTCGGTGTTTTAGACCGGCAACCTACTACGGGGAGTACCCGAAGTAGATGATTGTGACTCGCCGAGATCGGTAACTCGAAGGAAGAGACACGTGGCACACAATTTAGACAGGTTCGGGCCGCAAGGTGCGTAATACCCTACGTCCTGTATGCTGCGTAGCTCTGGATTGATAGGGCACAATTACAAGATGGTGCAATAGTGCGCCATGAGTTGTAGGGGATTAGATGAGGTGATCCTGAGATCGGTCCCTGCCTCTCCTTATATAGTCCGGGAGGCAGGGTTACAAGTCGGAGTAGGGAGAGAGTACTAGTCGAGTACGTCTAGGAGTCCTCTATACAGTGCGGAACACGTACAGCTCCCTAACCGAGTACTACTCCTGTGTATTCCTTGCGCTCCACGCCTTCAGGTGCCGTGCAGCACCAGCCGGGTAGTCCCAGAGGCCCACCGAGTAGTCGGTCCTGGCACCTACCGAGGTAGTGGGCCCAGGGAGGTCCATACGACAAGCACCTCCACTAGGACCTAGTGAAGCTCCCACCGCCGCTTGTTGCCTCGCATTGCCCTCACCCTCACTGGAACCTGAGCCGAAGCGGGCGCACTGCCGTGACCTCACCGCCTGAAGGATCGGATTGGAGACCAGAGAGGGGGGAGTGAATGGGAGCCGATAAAAATTCTTCTCAAGAACTCGGCCTATGGCCCAAATCACTTCCGAAGAATCTCGCACACACTTGCCAAGATCACGTAGTCACAACGGACCTACTGAGCCTAGGAACAAGTTAGATCAAGCTTAGGAACCAAGCGGAAGTAGGCACAAAAAGAACTGAGAGAAAATCTAGCGCGAGGCAAACTGCAGCAGAAATTGTCGGTACTACCGGCCCCAGGTCGGTACTACCGGCCCCAGGTTGGTACTACCGATATGAGCTTACTGGCACCTAATCGGTACTTTCGGCACTATGTCGGTACTTCCGACTATCTGTACTACTGACCTCGGGTCCGTACTACCGATAAAGACTCTCTGGCAGCTGAAAATCAGGTTATCGGTACTTCCTGGAAAGGGTCGGAAGTACCTGCAGCCTCTAAAAATCAGCCCGCGAGAGAAGGAGAATCCAAAACTCGATCAAACGACTTCCTAAAATCACGAAAATTAAACCATAGCTTCTCAACAACACAAAGAAGCTTTTGCAAAAAGATCTCCCCAAAAAGATCAAGACATCACCATCAGAAAAATGATTCAGGCTATGAACCCTAGAGAGGGAGCTTTTTCCTCAAAATCACCGATCTCCCGATTCACCCAACAAATTGAAGCCAAACTTTAGGGGAAGTAGATTTGCCTCAAGAAGAAGCTATCCCTAAAGAAAGAAAGCCTCAAACCCACTCAATCTCGCGGAATCGAGGAATTTGTGATGAACACCAAGAACTCGAGACAGAGAGGAAGAACTTCAAATCTGAGCCGATTCGTGGGGTTTGTGGGTGAAAGATCACCAGGAGAATGGTCACACAAGACCTATAAGTGATCCCCACAAAGAAATCCCTACCAAAACACACTCAAATCCGATGAACGAAAATCCTCCAAAAATACCTCCAAAAATCGCAGAAAAAGAAAAACGTCGGGAGCAAAGGATTTGGCACGAGATTGAGAAGGAAGATTTCACTATGAATATCTTAGCCAAATCCGGTTACAAGCCACTCACAAGAATCACAAATCTTGGATAGAAAAAAGTTCAAACAAAGAGCCACTCACACATCTTTCCCTCTCTCCCTAAGAGCACCCCAAAATGAAAGAGCACTCCCTCCTCTAGCCAAAGAGTTGGCTGAAAATTCAGCACCCTCCTCCTATATATAGGCCCTCCGAGAAAGACTGAAGTATCCCTACACTAGGAGTTACAACTCAAGTCCTCACAGGGGAATTTTGGTCAACACATGAAGTTCTCCATCGGACGGCCGCGCATCCATCGGGCCTTCACGTCCTCCCAACGCAAGCACCTCGATCATGCCGCGTGTCGCTCGCTTCGAAGCTTCTCGGCACGCCCGGATCCCGCCTTCGCCCGCTGAGCCTCCGTTCTTGGTTTTGTGGCTCGACCAAGTAACCCCGACGATTTTGTGATGAACCACCGCAAACCCCGCGGACTCGATGCAGCCTCCATGCCAATCCTACTCATGACGTGGCCGCCACGTCGTCCCGGCTCGGTGCTGGTTTTGTGGCCAAACCAACAAACTGTCGTGCTCGGCTTTGTGGAGCAACCGAGGAACCCGACAGTTTTCTGGTGAACCACCGAAAACCCCGCATGCAAGCTTCGGCCCTCACCACGCCAAGCATCGGGCCCACCAAGCCTTTCACCTCCGGCTCCCGGACGGTCTACTCAGTCTTGCCCCGTTCAATGACTTGGCCGCTACCTTGCACCAGCTCCTGTCCACGACTTTGTCTTGCTTTTCTTGCCACCATGTGGCCCGCACTTGATCCAGTTCGGCCACCGGGTCCATCGAGCCGAGCCTACTTGTCTCTCCACTCCTCGAAGGCCACACAGGCTAAGACCTTTCGCGCCCACTCTTCACCTGCACCAACGCAAATCAAGCTGTAACCTGCACCTGCAATACTCGACCAAGAGTCAGTCCACACCACGTTGTCAATCACTCATCACACCAAGGAGCGACCATCCACCGGTCCTCGGACGTTCCGGTCCACACCGCCGCCGCTCGCCAGAGCCACCTCCGGCCACGCCACCACCACCAATCAACTCGTGGTGAGTCTAATCGGGGCATGGCGCCATTTGTTTGCCAACCCCGGTCGTCGTTCGCCGATGGCGAGCCTCCCCCGCCGCCGAGGGCACGGGTGTGAATCCCCAAGGGCACATTTGTAAAGCAAGGGCCTAGTTGTAATGAAAGTCATCTTAGTTTCTTTGCAAGTTGGTCTAGCGCCTTAGAAAAATCCTAGAAATTCACAGAAACTTCAGAAAAAACCCAATTTTGTTGGTCTCAGTGAGAGTAGATATACAACTTCTACAAAGCATGACCATAGTTTTGACTTATAGCTTTTGAATGAAAATTCAAATTCAGTTTGACACCTTTTTGTTGTAATTCAAAATCTAGAAAGGCTATGGATCTGAATTTTGGATATGTTGCTAGACTTTTCATGATTAGACTCTGGACCAAAAATTGCACAAAGTTGTTGCACAGATCTTTTTATATGAATTACTTTGCATTTATGCTATTTCTGCTTTAATGATTTTGTAGCAAATTATTAATTGATTTTCGTACTCAACTTGTGGTTATGCTCATGTTATGCCTAGAAGTAACTTTCCTAAATTTATTACGAATTTATCTCTGTTAGAAATATTTAATCTTGTTTTATGATTAGATTTACCTTTAAATGCATAGTTCAAATTTCAAAAATGTTTGTGATGAACCTGCGTGTTCTGGTCTTGTTTTAGGCCAGAGTGTCTGGAGGGTTGAATTTGGATGCAGGAGCTTTTTATTTATTTATTTATTTATTTATTTATTTATTTATTTATTTATTTATTTATTTATGCATTTACCTTGATTTAAATAGTTAGGAAAGGTCACCTTTGCATGAATAGGTTTAGTAGTCTTTCAATGTCCAAGCTTGATCCAGTGGCATGTTGGTAACATTAGGCCAGCAAGGACCTCTATCCTTGTTTTTGTAATATATTTTTGCATATAAAAGTTAGGGTGCACCTAAGCTTGTTAGTAGGAGTTAATTAGGAAAATGTGCCCTTTAACCTTGTGACCCCTTGTAAATGGTTGCATAGCTTATTTTAGGGTCTTTAAATTCACCCTTGCTGTTTGAGAATTTAAATGGAATGATTTACATAGATGTGTACACAATCACTATTAAAAGATTAAACAATAAATCTTTACATGAAATAACCACAATGAAAGTAAACAATAATTAATTGTTTGTCAAAAGAATAAACCTTTGTCTATCATCCTGACATGTGTTATATCTTTTGTACAGATGGCTGCCCCCGTGCTCCACGAGTACGACACCGATGGTACGATCCGTACCAACAGATTGCACTGGGAGGGTTTTCCACGCTTTGCGTGGGAAGCACTCAACGCCGCTGGCTACACCACTCCACCTACCTACGAGGTGGCCGAGTTTGAGCGCTTAGGTGTTCCACGTTGCAGGGTGACCGTCACTGTGCCACTTCACCCGGACAACCCCGACTGGTTCGACTTGAGCTTCATGTACTGGGGTTTCTGAGGGCATGAGTCTGTCGAGTCAGCCGCCCTTCAGGGTTGACAGACTTTTGCAACCACAACCCTAAAGTAGTGGCTCTCTCTCCGTTTGGGTTGTTTCCAGCCGTGAGCCCACATGACCCGGTATGGCTGGACTGTATGGACCACCTTCAGGAGATGCTTTTGCTAGCTGAGCCGCTGGACGTCACACGGACGCTGACTCGCTGCCTCAATGTCTTGTTCACACTTCAGGGGCTGCGCTACACCACCGCTTTGGTGATCGGCCAGCGTTTGGAGTCGGCTAGACTAGACTGGCACAATCTCTCAGCAGCATACCAGCAGTTGAGCTTCACGCTCGCCCAAACTCAGCAGGGGAACGACCGACTACGTGCGAGGAGGTTCCAGTTGGAGTTAGAGAGAGAGGTGACCGCCTATAGAGGATTGTGGACCTTGAGGCAGAGGTTACTACACTTCAGGAGCACGTGGATGCCAGTGACATCGAGAGGTTGACACTGTTACAAAACATCGCCGAGATGCAGCAGCAGGTAGGGGAGGCAGAGGTACAGATAGTAGCTCTGCATGCCATTGTGGCTCTACAGCCACTACCTCCCCTGGAGGCACCTTCGGAGGAGCAGCAGGGTTAGTCTGGTCTTGACCAGGCAAGTCAGGCTGGACCACCACCACCGACCCCACCGGCTTCACCTGCTGGCAGTGGTGCTTCGGTCGGCAACTAGGTTGTCATAGTATTGTAATAAGTGGAATCGTACTCCCGTGTGTAACCTTTTGTTGGTTTGTGGTAGGTGAGCATAGGAGTATGCTTTTGTGCAGCGTGACTGCAATGTAACCCATGTTTTAATGTGGCGATTTCAAACCTTGAAACCTTTGTAATGTTATGAGAACACCTTATCCGTAATGTTGTGGTAAGGAAATGTTTAAGCTAATTGTGGTCACATTCGAGTCTAGTGTTGAATACCAAACTTGTTTGGAATTTTGTGACGATCATGCTCTCAAAAATTTCAGCAAGCGTGCACTTTCTTATTGAGAGTTATGCAATTCCTAACCCAATCCTAGTTGTCGTCCAAACAGCAAGACAGGGCTTAGGAAAGGGAGGTTTCAAGCAATTGAACGTCGTTGAATACAAAAGTTGTGCGGAATGTTGCAATGACCGCACTCGCCAAAATTCAGCATTTTTGCATAAGGGTAGAGAGAACTACGGAGTTTTCGGTGAGTGTCGGCCTGCTGCTGGGACAGCTAGGTAGCTTCCCGCAATTTGCATTCTTCAAACATGCGAAGTTGGAGTTCGCTGCGGTGTTGAATGACAACTTTGGGGCGTATGAAATCCTGCATGTACTAACCAAATTGGGGAATATTTCGGTGACTAGGCTATTGGATGTGAAATATTCTTATGATTGTGATGCTGCAATTTACGAGAAAATGCACAAATGAGCTTTTGTCATGCATGTTTTACATTTGTTATTTCCTTCTAAGCAAGATTATGGCTATGTGTCTAATAAAGGCTCGCATTTCAGATGGTGGGACCCACCGCATCTCTCCCAACGGTTTTGGAGCGTCTGACAGTAGTGATCTACCACCACCGCCCCCATGACGTCGTCGGAGGCCTTCATGGACACTCAAACCGAGGTGTTGCGCCAGATCCTGCAGACACAACAACAGATTGCCCAGCAGCTGAACCAAAGGTCACCACAGGGGGCAAATCATGAGGTGCCGAATCAGCTCACCACCTATGCTCAGTTCATTGGGATGAATCCCCCGACCTTTTCCAAAGCGGAAGACCCCCTTGAAGCTGAGGCGTCGATCAAGGCCATTGAGGCCAAATTCTCTGCCTTTATATTGTCTTGCTCAGAGGAAAACAAGGCCAACTTTGCAGCCTTACAACTGTGAGGTGAAGCCTTTATGTGGTGGGATCATTTCAAGACTATGCAGCAGGGGCATGCTGTCACTTGGAATGAATTCAAGCAAGCTTTCAAGAGCCATCACATTCCTAAGGGATTAATGGATAGGAATATGAGGGAGTTACTGGCCCTCAGGCAGGGATCTGACACTGTGTATCACTATGCACAGAAGTTTAATAGCCTTTGTCAGTATGGCGGACATCACGTGGATACCGATGCAAAGAAGATGGAAAGGTTCCGTGATGGTCTGGATGGTAAGTTGTATGAACGGCTGAACTTGCTCAAGCCAAACAACTTCCATGAGCTCGTGAACAAGGCTATATCCCAAGAGGATGCTATGAAAAAAGGCCCATAGAGACAAGAAGAGGCAGGCTGGTTTTGCTTCGGGTAGAGGAACTAACAAAAAGTTTCGCTTTGTGAAAAAGAATGTTCCTAACTCATCCCAACAATCTTCAACTAGACGTTGGATGATGAAGCCTTCTCAGGGCAAGCCTTCAGAGAACTTCCAGTTCCGCAACGCTCAGTAGCAGGCTTCCAAGCCTAACGCACCCCAAGTAATACCGGCGATCGCCGCTAGTACAATTGTGGCCAGCCGGGCACTACATAAGTGATTGACCCAAACCCAGGCAGAACAAGCCCAACTCACAGAATCAAGGTGTAGGGACCAAGCCGGCCAATCCAGCTAAGAAGCCAATGGTGCAAGTCCGCCAAGGCAAGCTAAACTTCACCACCATGAGTGACATCCTAGAGGGAGCTTCAATGCTTACGGGTACATTCTCTATCAATGACACCCCTGTGAAGATTTTGTTCAATTCTGGAGCTACCCACAGTTTCATAAGTGAAAAGCTAGTAGGCAAATTGGGTTTGATGGGTTCTCACACCAATTCAGCTTATAAAATTGTCACTTCGGGTGGGCAAATCTCCTCTAGTACCTTAATCTGTGGAGTACTTTTGGGATTGGGTAGTAAAATCATTCCGACACATCTTATAGCCATAAATTGGAAGGCATGGATGTTATCTTGGGTATGGAATGGATGACCCGACATAAGGTGGTTCTAGATATCTCAGGCAGAGTTGTAGCAATAAATTTGCCTACGGTCGGGCACACCAGCTTGTACCTACCTTTTAAGGAAGGTGCAGACCCTTGTGCCTATGTGACCATTACCTCTCATCTTGAAGAAATTACAGTAGTTTGTGAGTATCCTGATGTTTTCCCTGATGAATTGTCTGGTATGCCACTAGACCGGGATGTCGAGTTTGTGATTGAACTCCAATCGGGCACTGCGCCCATTTCTAAATGACCCCATTGTATGCCTCCCAAAGAACTAGCTGAACTAAAAAACCAACTCCAAGAATTGTTAGATAAGGGCTACATTCGCCCAAGTTCTTCTCCTTGGGGTTGTCCTGCACTCTTTGTCAAGAAGAAAGATGGTAGTTTAAGGCTACGTGTTGACTACAGACCGCTCAATGCAGTGACCATCAAAAACAAATATCCTCTTCCCCGAATCGATGTTCTTTTTTATCAGTTGGCTCGAGCCAAAGTTTTCTCCAAGATTGATCTTCGTTCTGGTTATCATCAAATCAAAATTCGACCTTGTGACATTCCTCAAACCGCTTTCTCCACTCGTTATGGTCTCTACGAGTTCTTGGTAATGTCCTTTGGTCTCACAAATGCCCCAGCCTACTTCATGTATCTCATAAACTACGTGTTTATGACAGAGCTTGACAAATTTGTAGTGGTCTGCATCGACGATATTCTGATCTATTCCAAAAATGAGAAAGAACATGCCAAACATCTTCGAATTGTTCTACAGCGTTTGAGAGATCTCTATGCTAAATTCTTGAAATGCGAATTCTGGTTGGATAGTGTGAAATTCTTGGGGGACACTATTTTCAAAGATGGCATATCCGTAGATCCTAGCAAAGTACAAGAGGTGATGGATTGGAAACCACCCAAGTCCATACACCAAATTCGCAGTTTTCTAGGTTTGGCCGGTTATTAGCACCGATTCATTCTGGACTTCTCCAGGATCGCTAAACCTATGACTGAACTGCTTAAGAAAGGAGTGGAATTTGTGTGGAGTGAAGCATGTGAGAAAGCCTTCCACATGCTGAGACAACACTTAACTTCAGCCCCAGTGCTAGTGCAACCGGTTAATTCCAAACCTTTTGAAGTTTTCTATGACGCGTCAGGCACCGGTCTCAGTTGTGTTCTTATGCAAGAGGGCCGAGTCATTGCCTTTGCCTCATGGGCACTTCGACCCCATGAGATCAATTATCCCACCCATGATCTAGAGCTAGCAGCGGTTGTTCACGCTCTCAAGATTTGGAGACACTATCTGATGGGCAACTGTTGCAATATCTTCACCGATCACAAGAGTCTGAAATATATCTTCACTCAATCAGATCTAAACATGATACAAAGGAGATGGCTTGAGTTGATTAAAGATTGTGATCTAGAAGTGCACTATCACCCCAGGGAAGCCAATGTTGTTGCGGATGCTCTTAGCTGCAAAGTTCACTGGAACCATTTAGAAGTGGAGTTGTATAGTGACACATTATGTGAAGACATGAGGAAGCTTAACTTGGAAGTGGTAGAGCAAGGATATCTATATGTCCCAGCTGCCGAATCTGATCTTTATGATAGAATTGTCACTGCTTAACGCAATGACGAGGGCATACAGCTAATCAAACAGAAATTAGCAGAAGGAGATCCCAAGTATAACTGTTTCTAGAAGGATTCGAATGATGTGGTATGGTTTGGGAAGCGTCTTGTGGTTCCCACTAACCAAGAAATTCAGAAAACAATCTTTGATGAAGCTCATCTTTCCAAATTCTCCATTCACCCCAGAAGCACCAAGATGTATCAAGATTTGAAGGAGAATTTCTGGTGGTCCAATATGAAAGTTGATATAGCAAAATATGTGTCAAAGTGTGATACTTGCCATAGAATGAAAGCAAGCCATTTGAAATTGGCAGGTGTACTCCAACCCTTGTCGATACCTATGTGGAAATGGGATGACATAAGTATGGACTTCATTGTGGGTTTACCCATGACTGCTAGAAAGAAGGATTCTATATGGGTTATCGTGGACAGACTCACCAAGACTGCCCATTTCATTGCAGTTCATACTACTTATTCAGTGCAACAATATGCAGAGTTATATATGGATCAAATAGTTCGTTTGCATGGAATTTCGAAGACCATAATCTCTGATAGAGGAACTCAATTTGTAGCTCATTTCTGGGAGCGATTGCATGAATGTTTAGGAACCAAGTTGATTCGTAGCTCCAGCTATCACCCGCAGACTGATGGTCAGACGGAAAGAGTAAATCAAATTTTGTAAGACATGCTACGGGCAAGCATCCTGCATTTTTATAAGAGTTGAGACAAGTGTTTGTCCTTGGCAGAGTTCTCATATAACAATAGCTACCAAGCTAGTTTGAAGATGGCACCGTTCGATGCTCTTAATGGATGGAGATGTCGTACCCCTTTGAACTGGTCAGAAGCCGGAGAATGTGACAACCCCATCTGAGATAATTCTGTACTATCACCTAAACCACTTCATTTGGTCATTAAGCGATAATAAAGAATCATCCCGTTGAGTGTTGTCGGGTTTACGCCCGGTAAAACACTTGAAAACACAGAGAGGGTCGAACGTATGCATTAAAACTCCCACGAAGGAGAGTCCAGAGTGCCTTACAAATTAACATCAAATTCCCTGTAGGGTAAATTATTACAAACCATAGTTTTTGACATGAAAGTAAATGGTTCAGAGTTTATTAAAAACAGCGGAAACTAAACGGTACGATCAACATCATAGGAGGCATGTCCATGATGCAATCACTCGTCATCATCCACCCATTCCAGCTCCCAGCCGGGTGGAAGTTCTCCGGGCCACGCATCACATGCATTACCTGGAAACAACATTTATAAAGCAAGGCTGAGCATACTAATACTCAGCAAGGCTTACCCGTCTAAAAGAAAGACTTTACCTCTAATCATGCAAGGCTTTTGGCTACTAGATTTGTTTGCCAAAAAGCTACTAAGTAGTGAATCCTTACTTTCACATTTTAGCTCATGTTCTAGTAGAAGTAATCATTACTAGGTGAGCAACTATTGCAATCATAGTAGTGCAAACAATTAGTCAAATAATAATCTTCACAAAGTTCCATCATAAAGGGATATCATGGCCAGTAGATTAACTAGTCTCAGATAACGGTGAGAGGCCGACAATCGATTGATTTAAACTTGCAAGGTGGACCTAAACACATGGGAGGTGCCCTCACTAAGAGTTCACCAACCAGGTGGTTCCCGTCATTCCTCGGATTGGGATCAGATGCTACAGTCTCAATTACAAGGTTTATTGGGCTACGCCACCAAGGTCACCCAGCCTCACGCAAGTACTCAGGTGGCAAGCCCGGGGCCGCAACCCTAAGAGTAGTAGCACAAAGTTCCCGCACTGTCTCATTTAGGTACTAGGCTTACCGTGCCCATTTTCGACAAGTGCTTTGTACTTTCAAACACTTAACCAACGAAGCCATTGGACCGGAGCCCAAATCCCATGCTCTTACCACATGAGCAATCCATTAATCAATATGGTGATTCCAATAAGAAGATCCTATTCTCGCGAGTGATGAACATCACTCGACTTGTACCAGATCCTTAGAGCATAGCAACTAGCGACTTAACATGCTAGTATAAGATCATAGGTACTTAAGGATCATGCAACTAGGGTTTCAATCAACTCCTAAACGTAAATGCACATAAGATAACAATGATAAATTCTAAAGATTAAAAGTAAACACATAGGTTAATGGTTAAACCGGGGCTTGCCTTCGTCAGCACAAGCAGACACACAAACTTCCGGACTTTGGTCCCGGTCTTGCTCTACGGTCGCGTAGTGCACGTCTCCTCCTGCTCCCTCGTCCTCGTCAGTCGGCACGAGCGTGTAGCTACCGTCGGGAACTTCTACACGGAGAATGCAATGCAATGGTTAGGAGTGTAATTAATTTAATTTAACCCAAAAACAGTAGCAAACAGCCACAAGGAGCATATGGTAGACCATATTCACCTTAACAAAAGCATTTAACATTTTCCCTTTGAAAGATAATCAAAAAGGCTCATTTAACCTTCTTTTTGGGGTGATTGTGTTCACATCCATAGGATAATTAGTTCTAGACGCAGAACAGCAAGGACATGAGTTCTCACTCCTTAATTACTCTCCTATCTCATCCATAGGGTGCAAGCATAAAAAGGACGACTTCTCCATTTATTTCCCTCACTAGCCTAATATAGTTTCTCTACTTTTTAATCAACCAACAAGCTTTAAAATGGCCCAACAGTACCCACTGGTCTTTCTGACCAGGAACAACTCACTAGGACAGCAAGCAACCAAGTTGGAACCTTTGAAAATAAACTACACAATTAATAGCATTTCTAGCTAGCGATAAAAGGATAAATGCACATAAAAATAAATATAGCAGTTCTGGAGCCAAATTTTCTCCTGCACTCTCTGGCCTAAAACAAGCCTATGAAACCAACAAACACATCTATAGCCATTATAGAATTTGATCTACACATTTATGATTAAAAACAAGCATAAATCAGAAACAAATATTTCTAGCAGTCCAAAATAGTGCTTAATTCAGTAAAGTTGTATCTAGGCATAATATGACTATTTCCAGAAGTACAGCTCAAAAATCTATTTACTTTTTGCTACAAAAATCATCTAGGCAGAAAAGGCTTAAATACAAGATAAATCATAACTAAAGATTCCTTCGGTAACTTTGTGCAAATTTTTGCATAGGACCTACACATCCTAGAACTCACAACATATCCAAAAATCAGCTCATGAACATTTATGGATTTGGCAGTACAACCGATCTAGGTAAAAGGGATTCCTATTTTTCATGTAAAAACTAAAGCTCAAAAGTATATACAAGTTTTGTAAAAGTGGTAGTTCTAGTCACACAGAGCACATCAAAATTGGTTTTGCAATATTTGGATTTTTCTACGATTTGATATGAATTTTACAAGATACTGGACTGAGGGGATGAAGGACCGATACGGCGAACCAGAGAGGGGGGAGTGAATGGGAGCCGATAAAAATTCTTCTTGAAGGAGATGGAGACTTCAACAAGACGAACACGGCTTCCAACACACGTCTCCAACTCACTACCCAAGTTGGCCAAGTCCACACAGCCACTAAAGTGCTACTGGACCTAGGAACCAACAAACAACCTCCCGAGCCAAAACACACCAATACGCACAGCGCAAGCTTGCACGGCTTGCTGCCTATGCTGCACCGGTCAGACCGATGGCCTGCGCCGGTCAGACCGGTGACACCGGTCAGACCGGTGGACAGAGCCGGTCAGGCCGGTGGCTACAACAGCCGCACAACAAGCGTTCCAGAAAGCCTCAGTGACTTCTCTAGGCCCTGGAACAAAAACACCCCCAAAACACAACCTGCACGGAAAGAAAACCCTACACAAAACCTAACAAAACAACTCCAAACAGACCAAGAACTGACCAGCAGCACCAAGACCCAAAGACACACGAGTCAAGCAGTTCACCCGAGGCAAATCCCACAAGTGACTCGCACCGGTCAGACCGGTCAAGAGCACTGGTCAGACCGGTGTAGCCTGGGCAGCTCGGGATGAACAGCACCCGCGGGTCAACTCATCCAAATCCAAACTTCGATCTCCCGAATCTCTCCACGGACTTAAACAAGACTTTGTGGATAACATGAACACCTCATGAGGAGTCCATAGCCACGATTTTGTCCACCAAAACTTGCCAAATCAATAGGAATCGAAGAAATCCCACCAAGAACTCCTCTAGCCCTAGAACACCGAAAACCCCAAAATCGAGCCCCTTAACTCACGGATTTGGGAGGGGAATCAAAGGCAAAAGAACCACGAAGGGTTCACACGAATTCCCCCCATCAAATCCCCAAGAGCAAGGTCCCGAAAACACACAGAGAAAACCACCAAGAGAGGGCTCCGAAAATCACCACCAAGAACAACCGGGAACAACACAACAAAGCCTTGAGGAACCACGCCGAATAATCTATACATACCAAGGAGGTTCATACAAGGTCTAGCTTGCCGCACGATCATCCAACCCTCTCACAAAATCTCACCATGAAGCTCTGAGGCTAGTCCTATAGAAATCCTAAGAAAATAGGAAGGGAAAATAGGAAAGCAAATGAACTAGGGTTCCCAGAGATGACTGCCATCCTCTCATCTCTTGGGTTATATAGGAGGCAACCGAATGTCTAAAATACCCTTACTTAATAACTAGGGATACAAGCCCCTCAAGGGCGGCTTTGGAAGTCTTCAGATTTTCCCTATCGGACGGATGCCCAGCGATCGCACACTGCTTAGCCTCGACGCAAGCCATGGGATCCTGACGCGTGTCCTCCGCTTCGAAGATTCCGGACTGCGTCGTCTCACACCGGTCAGACCGGTGCTCCTCACCGATCAGACCAGTTTGGAGCTGCTGCATCTCCGTCTTCGGTTCTTCGGTCTTGGCTTTATGGATCAACCAACGAACCCAGTGGTTTTCTGGTGAACCACTGGAAACCCTGTGAACTCGGTGTAGCCTCCGCCAATCACCACTCATGACTCGGCTCCCACGTAGTCCCGGCTCGACCTTGGTTTTGAGGCTCAACCAAGAAACCGTCAATGACTTCATCTTGTTGTTCATGCCACCATGCGGCTCGCACTTGACCCCGCTGGCCACCGGGTCCCTCGAACGAAGCCTACTTGTCTTCTCCACACCTGGAGGCCTCACCGGCGACGACCTTTCGCGCTTGTTCTTCACCTGCACCAACACCGGTCAAGCCGTAACCCCGCACCCGCAATACTTAGCCAAGAATCAGTCCACACAACGTTGTCAATCACTCATCACACAAGGAAGCGACCATCCACCGGTCCTCGAACCACACATGGTCCTCAATCTCCCCCTTGATGAGTGCATTGACAACACCCACATAAAGTAACAAGAGAGAGAGAAGAAAAAGAAAAGAAACAAACAAAATAAACTTCAACAAGCGATCGAAAGCCAAACAAAGGCTAAGAGCAAGATCACTTAAAGAAGACAAGTCTCGGACCCCTTAGGCAAGGGCAACGGCTCCACACATCCGAGACAAAACAAAGCTCAAGCAAAGAGCGCAAACCACCAAACCAAAGCTCGAAAACCCACAAAGAGCTCCCCCTGCACACATGCAAGCTCCCCCTAAACCAATGCAATTCCCCCTGAACGAATGCATGCAAAACACCACTTGAAACAAGGCAGCTGCAACAACTCAGCTCTCACTAGTCAGACCGGTCACCACTACCGGTCAGACCGGTGCTCAACATGTGCACAGGACCAGCACTCTGGCCAGTCAGACCGGTGACCTCGACCGGTCAGACCAGTGCACACCAGAGCCCAGAAATGGCTCGAAACCACCTGAAAACCTTCTAAATGCATCCAGCAAGCCATTTTAAGCTCAAACTTCTCCCCCTTGTTGACAATGCATGAATCAAGCCAAAAATGCAAAACTTTCAACCTAGAGCTTCTCAAATAGACAAAATTCAACATAGGATGCTACACATGTCCAAATGAGCAAGTTAGATACTCTATAGCTTCGTATTGACATCAACTACAAGATCACCAAGTTTCACAACCATTGGACGAAGCTAAGATGGATTTAGGCAATTTTGCTAAAAATTTACCTCTCATGAGCAAAGTCCTAAACATGATCAAAGCATGTCAAAATGGCAAAGCCACACAAACTTCATGCTAGGACAACTATTCTAATCATAAGACCATCACAAACACCCACAAGCACCTCATGTCATGTCAAAGCCACCGAGCCATGTGTCTACTTCTGTATATGAGACTTCTCAATGGTAGACAACATGCAACGGTTTAGCACCCAAAGCAAATTAAATTTAGCACATATGACATGGGAGCACATTTTCCAAGCATTTTACATTTCATTTTCAGATTCAAATTTGGTACATGAAATGTCTTTGCGACAAAAAGGAACTTATGCCCCTCCACAAGATAAAGCAAGAGGGCTAAACATTCATGATGGCAAATGAGCCTTTGGCTCCATATGATCAATAAGCTAGCTATCCAACCACAAATTAAGCATAACCAAGCCACTAAAACATGTCATGATCATGTAAAGGCATTTACACATGAGAGAGCATATATGTGACATTTTTCAAAAAGCATAGCCATCAACCATGGATTATAAATCAAGATTATCAAGAGCTAAGCCAAACTAACCATAGCATACCAAACAAGCTCACAAAAACATATATATCATTCCATGGTGAACAATGTATACATGAGAAGCTTTTCCTATCCAATGCATATAATACAAAATGCATGCAATCTAAGATACAAGGATGCCTATACATCATGTTACATATGCCATGCCAAATGCAAGAAATGCACAAAGGAAACTATACATATGCTACAAAGGAGCTCCCACACACCAAACTCAAGAGATAAAACACACACCAAGCTCCCCACGCAAACGAGTGAAAGTTGCTTGATCTAGGGGTTTGGTGAAAACATCGGCTAGTTGGTCATCTGTGGGTACATGGATCAAAGCTATCTTTCCTTTCTCTATGTTATCTCTCAGAAAATGATACCTCACTTCTATGTGCTTGGTTTTGGAATGGAGCACTGGGTTCTTTGCAACGCTTATGGCACTGGTGCAATCACATTGAAGTGGGACATGGCTATACTCCTCACCAAAGTCACTCATGGTGTATGTGATCCAAAGGAGCTGAGAGCAACAACTAGCAGTGGCAACGTACTCTGCCTCGGTAGTGGATTGAGCAACACTCGATTGTTTGCAGGAAGACCAAGACACCAAAGAAGATCCCAAAACCTGGCAAGTCCCAGTAGTGGACTTCCTATCCAACCAACACCCGGCAAAATTTGCATCCGAAAAACCATGAAGCGCCAAAGAAGAGGATGCAGAGTACCAAAGGTCGAAGTCGGGAGTGTGACGCAAGTACCTGAAAATTCGCTTCACCGCTTGCCGATGCGAAGTCCTCGGAGACGCTTCAAAACGAGCGCACAGACATACCGAGAACTGGATGTTCGGACTCGTCGCCATCAAGTAGAGGAGTGACCCGATCATGCTCTGGTACTCCTTCTGGTCCACGTGTTCACCTTCCTCGTCCGCATCAAGAGCTGTAGTCGTACTCATCGGCGTCGTCATAGCCTTGGAGTCCTCCATCTTGAACTTCCGCACAATGTCCTTGGTGTACTTAGCCTGGTGCACAAATGTTTCTTCCTTTGATTGTTTGATTTGAAGCCCGAGGAAGAACTGCAACTCGCCCATCATGGTTATCTCAAATTCCCTGCTCATATCCTCTGCAAACCTTGCAACAAGAGTTAGACGAGCCACCAAAGACAATATCATCCACGTACACCTGCACAATCAGGATATCTCTGCCCTGCCTAAGTAGAAACAAGGTCTGATCGACTTTCCCCATCTCAAAACCTCTCTCGAACAAGAACCCCCTCAACCTATCATACCAAGCTCTAGGTGCCTGCTTCAACCCATAAATCGCCTTCCTCAACTTGTACACCCGGTGGGGGTACTTCTCACTCTCAAACCCCGGTGGTTGCCTCACGTACACTTCTTCCTCCAACACACCATTCAGGAAAGCACTCTTCACATCCATTTGGTGCAACTTGAACCCTTTAGCCACAGAAAAGGCTAGAAGGATCCTTATCGCCTCCAAACGGGCTACGGGAGCAAAGGTCTCCTCGTAGTCGATCCCCTCCTTCTGACTGAACCCCTGAGCAACAAGTGTTGACTTTTTCCTCACCACTTCACCTTTCTCTCCCTCTTTGTTCTTCCACACCCACTTTGTACCAATCGGCTTACACCCTGGGGGAGGATCAACCAATTCCCAAACCTGATTCCTCTCAAAGTTCTCCAACTCCTCATGCATCGAATTAACCCAATTATGATCAGATAGTGCATGTCCAATCTTTGGGCTCAAAAGTAGCAACAAATGCAGCATGAACGAAATGATAATTGTTTCGAACCCTTGACCGTGTAGTACGTTCATTCATGTCATCGATGATCCTTGAAGCTGGGTGATCCACTTGTACTCGCTGGGGAGGTTCTCGGCTTGATGCTACCTCCCCCTCAATTGTAGCTTCTCCTCGATCTTGATTCGTCGTCGTAGGTGTAGGAGAGGGGCCTTTGAAGGACCGATACGGCGAACCAGAGAGGGGGGACTGAATGGGAGCCGATAAAAATTCTTCTCGAAGGAGATGGAAACTCCAACAAGATGAACACGGCTTCCAACACACGTCTCCGACTCACTACCAAGGTTGGTCAAGCCCACGTAGCCACTGGAGTGCCACTGGACCTAGGAACCAACACACCACCTTCCGACCCGAGAAACGCGGCGGAAAAACCAAACCTCGAGTCTACGGACCCACACCGGTCGGACGGGTGAGCACCACCGTCGACCGGTCCCTCGCCGGTGAAACTAAGCAACTTCCACTAAGTGGCTCTACACCGGTCGGACCGGTGAGACGCACCGGTCGGACCGATGGCGACCGAGAAAGCCCCCCAAGGCACCAAACAGAGCCAACCGACCACCAAACGGACCCAAACTCGAAACGGCGGCAACACGGGACAACAACAAACTCACCAAGACGTTCACCCGAGCAAAAACCCACAAGGGCTCGCACCGGTCAGACCGGTCAAGAGCACCGGTCGGGGCCGGTGTAGCTCGGGCGACTCGGGATGAACAGCACCCGCGGGTCAACTCCCCCAAATCCAAAACTCAATCTCCCGAATCGCTCCACGGACTTGAACAAGACTTTGGGGATATCAGGAACACCTCATGAGGAGTCCATAGCCAAGTTTAATCCCACCAAATCTCGTCCAAAAAGGAGGAATCGAAGAAATCCCGCCGGAAACACTTCCAACCCAAGAACTCAAGAAACCCCAAAATCGAGCACTTTTACTCACGGATTTGGGAGGGGAATCACGGCCCAAAGAACCACGAAGGGTTCCCACAAATTTCCCCCATCAAATCCCCAAGAGAAAAGTCCCGAAAACAACCCAAAGAAATCATCGAGAGAGGGCTCCGAAAATCACCACCAAGAACAACCGGGGAAAACACATCCAAACCTTGAGGAACCACGCCGAATCATCTATACATGAAACAAAGGTTCGTACAAAGGTCTAGCAAGCCGCCCGATCATCCATCCCTCTCTACAAGATCTCTCCATGAAGCTCTCTTGCTAGTCCTAGAGAAAACCTAAGGAAAATAGGTGGCAAATAGGAAAACTAATGAGCTAGGGTTCCAAGAGTTAGCTGCCATCCTCTCACCTCTTGGGTTATATGGAGGCAACCGAATGTCTAAAATGCCCTTCTCTACTAACTAGGGATACAAGCCCCTCAAGGGTAGATTTGGAATTCTTGATGTCTTCACAATCGGACGGATGCCGGCGGCCGCACCCCGCGTAGCCTCGACGCAAGCCATGCGATCCCGACGCGTGTCCTCCGCTTCGAAGATTCGGTTGCGTCGTCGCACACCGGTCGAGCCGGTGCTCCTCACCGGTCGACCGGTCCCCACCGGTCGAGCCGGTCCGTGCCGCTGCGGCTCCGTCTTCGGTTCTCCGGTCTTGGCTTTGTGGATCAACCAAGGAACCCAGTGGTTTTCTGGTGAACCACCGGAAACCCCGCGAACTCGGTGTAGCCTCCGCCAATCTCCACTCATGACTTGGCTCCCACGTAGTCCCGGCTCGACCTTGGTTTTGAGGCTCAACCAAGAAACCGCCCACGACTTCATCTTGCTTGTTCATGCCACCATGCGGCCCGCACTTGACCCCCGCCGGCCACCGGGTCCCTCGAACGAAGCCTACTTGTCTTCTCCACACCCGGAGGCCTCACCGGCGACGACCTTTCGCGCTTGTTCTTCACCTGCACCAACACGAGTCAAGCCGCAACCTGCACCTGCAATACTTAGCCAAGAATCAGTCCACACAACGTTGTCAAACACTCATCACACAAGGAAGCGACCATCACCGGTCCTTGAACCACACATGGTCCTCAATCTCCCCCTTGATGAGTGCATTGACAACACCCACACGAAAGTAACAAGAGAGAAAAGAAAAAGAAAAGAAACGAACAAAAAGAAACTCCAACAAGCGATCGAAAGCCAAACAAAGGCAAAGAGCAAGATCACTTGAAGAAGACAAGTCTCGGACCCCTTAGGCAAGGGCAACGGCTCGACACATCCGAGACAAAGCAAAGCTCAAGCAAAGAGCACAAACCACCGAAACAAAGCTCGAAAACTCTCAAATAGCTCCCCCTGCACACACATGCAAACTCCCCCTGAACCAATGCACCTCCCCCTGGACGAATGCATGCAAGAAACCACATGAAACGGGACAGCTACACGCAAAGCACTTTCGGCTCACACGGGTCGGACGGTCATCACCACCGGTCGGACCGGTGCCTAACAAGTGTACGGGACCAACACTCACACCGGTCGGACTCGTGCTCATCACCGGTCGACCGGTGTACAACGAAGCCCGAAAATGGCTCGAAACCACTCGAAAACCTTCTAAACGCGTCCAACAAGCCATTTCAAGCTCAAACTTCTCCCCCTTGTTGGCAATGCATGAATCAAGCCAAAAATGCAAAACTTTCAACCTAGAGCTTCTCAAATAGACAAAATTCAACAAAGAATGCTACACATGTCCCAATGAGCAAGTTAGGTACTCTACGGCTTTGTATCGATCTCAACTACATGATCACCAAGTTTCAGAACCATTGGACGAAGCTAAGATGGATTTTGGCAATTTTGCGAAAAACTTGCCTCTCATGAGCAAAGTCCTAAACATGATCAAAGCATATCAAAATGGCAAAGCCACACAAACTTCATGCTAGGACAGCCATTCTAATCATAAGACCATCACAAACACCCACAAGCACCTCATGTCATGTCAAAGCCACCGAGCCATGTGCCTACTTCTATTTATGAGACTTCTCATTGGTAGGCAGCATGCAACAGTTTAGCACCCAAAGCAAGTTAAATTCAGCACATATGACATGGGAGCATATTTTCCAAGCATTTTTCATTTCATTTTCAGATTTGTAAATGGTACATGAAATGTCTTTGCGACAAAAAGGAACTTATGCCCCTCCACAAGATAGAACAAGAGGGCTAAACATTCGTGATGGCAAATGAGCCTTTGGCCCCATATGATCAATAAACTAGCTATCCAACCATAAATTAAGCATAGCAAGGCCACAAACACATGTCAAGAGCATGTAAAGGCATTTACACATGAGAGAGCATACATGTGACATGTTTCAAAAGCATAGCTATCAACCATGGATTATTCATCAAGATCATCAAGAGCTAAGCCAAACTAACCGTAGCATACCAAACAAGCTCACAAAGACATATATCTCATTCCATGGTGAACAATGTATATGAGAGAAGCTTTTCCTAACCACTGCATATGATACAAAATGCATGCAATCTAAGATACAAGGATGCCTATACATCATGTTACATATGCCATGCCAAATGCAAGGAATGCACAAAGAAAAGCTATACATATGCTACAAACCGGCTCCTCGAGGGGAGGCAAAAACGGGCTCGACACCACCGGCAAAAGAGAGCTCCCACACACCCAACTCAAGAAATCAAACACACACCAAGTTCCCCCCCAAACGAGTGAAAGTTGCTTGATCTAGGGGTTTGGTGAAAATATCAGCTAATTGGTCATGTGTGGGTACATGGATCAAAGATATCTTTCCTTTCTCGACATTGTCTCTCAGAAAATGATACCTCACTTCTATGTGCTTGGTTTTGGAATGGAGCACTGGGTTCTTTGCAACGCTTATGGCACTGGTGCTATCACATTGAAGTGGGACATGGATATACTCCTCACCAAAGTCACTCATGGTGTAGGTGATCCAAAGGAGATGAGAGCAACAACTAGCAGCGGCAACATACTCGGCCTCGGTCGTGGATTGAGCAACACTGGACTGCTTGCGGGAAGACCAAGAGACCAAAGAGGAACCCAAAAACTGGCAAGTCCCAGAAGTGGACTTCCTATCCAACCGACACCCGGCAAAATCCGCATCTGAAAAGCCATGATGCACCAAAGAAGAGGACGCAGAGTACCAAAGGCCGAAGTCGGGAGTGTGACGCAAGTACCTAAAAATTCTCTTCACCTGCCCGCCGATGCGAAGTCCTCGGAGACGCTTGAAAACGAGCGCACGGACACACCGAGAATCGTATGTCCGGCCTCGTCGCCGTCAAGTAGAGGAGTGACCCGATCATGCTCCGGTACTCCTTCCGGTCCACGTGTTCACCTTCCTCATCCGCATCAAGAGCTGTAGTCGTACTCATCGGCGTCGTCATATCCTTGGAGTCCTCCATCTTGAACTTCCTCACAATGTCCTTGGTGTACTTAGCTCGGTGCACAAATGTTCCTTCCTTTGATTGCTTGATTTGTAGCCCGAGGAAGAACTGTAACTCGCCCATCATGCTCATCTCAAACTCCCCGCTCATATCATCCGCAAACCTCGCAACAAGAGAGTTAGACGAGCCACCAAAGACAATATCATCCACGTACACCCGCACAATCGGGATATCTCTCGCCCTCGCCTTAGCAAAAACAAGGTCGATCGACCTTCCCCATCTCAAAACCTCTCTCAAACAAGAACCCCCTCAACCTCGCCATACCAAGCTCTAGGCGCCCGCTTCAACCCATACGGCGCCTTCCTCAACTTGTACACCCGTGGGGGTACCTCTCACTCTCAAACCCCGGAGGCTGTCTCACATACACTTCTTCTTCCAGCACACCATTCAGAAAAGCACTCTTCACATCCATTTGGTGCAACTTGAACCCTTTAGCCACAGAAAAGGCTAGAAGGATCCTAATCGCCTCCAAACGGGCTACGGGAGCAAAGGTCTCCTTGTAGTCGATCCCCTCCTTCTGACTGAACCCTTGAGCAACAAGTCTCGACTTGTTCCTTACAACCTCACCCTTCTCTCCCTCTTTGTTTTTCCACACCCACTTGGTACCAATCGGCTTACACCCTGGGGGAGGGTCAACCAACTCCCACACCTGATTCCTCTCAAAGTTCTCCAACTCCTCATGCATCGAATTTACCCAATTGTGATCAGATAGTGCGTGTCCAATGTCTTTGGGCTCAAAAGAACCAACAAACGCAGCATGAGCAAAGTGGGAATTGTTTCGAACCCTCGGCCGTGTAGTGCGTTCATTCATGTCGCCGATGATCCTCGAAGCCTGGGTGATCCACTTGAACTCGCCGGGGAGGTTCTCGCCTTGAAGCTACCTCCCCCTCAACATCAGCTTCTCCTCGTTCTTGATTTGTCGTCGTAGGTGTAGCGGAGGGTCCATCCATCATCGTAGTCGAAGTAGTGGGTACATGTTCGGCCGGGGGGCACCGCACCACCATCCTCATCATCACCATGTCCATGCTCCTCCTCCTGAAAGATCTCCTCGCCAAGCTCATCATCACCTGCACACTCAAAGACAAGGCGACTACGTGGCTCGTCTCGTCGAAGGTTACCTCGCAAGTCTCCATGATTTGGTTAGTTTCAAGATTGAGCACACGATATGCTCTAGAATGAGATGCATAACCAAAGAAAATGCCATCGACGAACCTAGCCTCAAACTTATCCAACTTCCCCGCCTTTCTTCGAATGAAACACTTGCAACCAAAGACATGGAAGTGACTCACCTTGGGTGTGCGACCATGCATCAACTCATAGCATGTCTTCTTCTTGTGCACTCTGAGGTATATCTTGTTCGACACATAGCATGCGGTATTCACCGCCTCAGCCCAATACCTCCTCGGAGTCCTATGCTCATCAAGCATCGTCCGAGCCATCTCGCACAAGGTCCTGTTCTTCCTTTCCACAACACCATTCTGGGAGGCGTATACGGACTCGAAAACTGGTGCTCAAGACCCAAGTCATGGCAAAAGGTTTCAAAACGAGAGTTCCTGAATTCCGAGCCATTATCACTGCGGATAGCTCGTATGGCATCTCCGTGCCTCTCGTTCCTCAACCTCAAGACTAGATCTCGAACAACACCAAACGTCTCCCCTTCTCCTCGAGAAAGAACACCCACGCATACCGAGAATAGTCGTCCACCACAACAAGGACATACCACTTCCCACCCGCAGATCGCACACGAGCTGGGCCAACAAGGTCCATATGGAGCAGCTCGCATGGATGCTCAGTCATCACATCGGTGAGAGGCGGGTGAGAAGAGGCCACCATCTTGGCATGCCTACACGGAGCACAAACCAACTCTTTCTCAAGCCTCAAACGTGGCAATCCTCGGACCAAATTGAGTTTACTCAAGCGAGACAAAAGGTCAAAGCTCAAGTGACCCAACTTCCTATGCCACTTCCACAACTCACTCGAAGAACCGGCCAAGAAACAACGCTCCACACCCGAAGACCGAGAAAAATCAGCACGAAACACCGACCCTCGGGAACGACCATACGGACAAGGTCCCCTCGAGAGTCCACAATCCGAGAACCACCAGGCCGAAACAACACCTCAAAGCCCTCATCCAACAACTGGGACACAGAAAGCAAATTGTACCCCAGCGATTGAACAAGAGCAACACGCCTCAGAGTGATCTTGTCACTCACTTTTATCTCACCTTCTGAAAGCACATGCCCACGCCCATTGTCCCCAAATGTGATGTACCTCTTCGTCACCACCGGGATGAGACTTGAGAACCACCCCCTGTCTCCGATCATATGCCTCGAACAACCAGAGTCAATCAACCAAATGTTCTTCAAGTCTCCCACCTGAAATTCAAAAATAGGCACGTGAGCGAACAAACGACTCAGCACTGGGGTTAGTACCAAAGGAGGAAAACCGAGTCTTGAGCCATTTGCTCGAAAGTGGGGTTAGCACCAACCAAAGCATCTCTCCTACCAAAACTACCTCCACGAACACCACCACGGTAACCACCCTGAGGGAACCAGCCCTCTCTGCCTGGAGGAGGACCAAATCCATGCAAGAAAGCCCGAGGAACGTCCTTCCTCTCCAACTCAAAGCCACGACTCCTCCGATCCCCGTATTGAGCACGAGGAGGAGAACGCCTAGCAAACTGACCACCTGTACCCTTTCCAGCCCAACCACCAGAACCATGACCACCAGAAACAACCCTCGCACCTGTACGAGCTCGAAACCCGAACAACCGTTTGTCTGTCCGGGCCCGCACCGGTCGACCGGTGCCCCACACCGGCCCGACGGTGTGACCTCCGGCGCAGCACCACCTCTGACCTTCTTCTCTCCCCAAGCCCGAACTCGTCCTCACAATCGCCTTGCCCCCGGGCATCCGCATACGAGGCTCAAGTAGGGTGATACTTGTCCTTGTTAGCCCACTCCTTTGCCATTCTCTCCTCTCGCTTCCTCTTGAAGCAAAACTCCTCCTTATGGCCATCTCTCCCACAATAGCCACAATAGAACCTCACAAGCTTAGGCTTAGGCTTGGGATGTGGCTGTTCACTCGGTTTTTCTCCACTCAAACCCTCCACCGGTTTCTCACCACTTGCCTTCTCACTCTCCTTCCCAAAGAACACTTTCCCCGAAGTGCTCACAAACTTGATAGGCTTTTGTAGGTCATTTGTGGGTGTAGGAAACACGGGTGGAGGCAGGGGTTGTGTCTAGTCGGTTCCTTAGATGGTTAGGTTTTGGAGGGAAATCATTTTTGTGGTGGGTTTTTGGTGGCTCCGGGATATTCTCTCCACTTCCTTCACCAACCTTGTTTGCCCCAAGCCCCTCACCATCTTGCCTCTTAAAGGCCTCGATCATCATTCTCAACCGAAGCTCATGACCGACAACCAACCCATCAACTTCCTCAAATCATCATTCTCATCCTGCAAACGATCAACATAATGTGCAAGCTCCAAATTTTTCAATGCATGCATTTCACAAGTAGAGCAAGATGTAGGCATGGGTTCCTTCAATTTAGCCTCGAGCGAACTAGTGTAAGCATGCATCTCATCAATCTTAGCATGCAAAACGGGGCAAGAAGTGCAAGCACCTAGCAAAGCGAGTCTAGACTTAAGCTCGGCCACTTCAACCCTAAGCACATCTAGTTCCTCACACTTGGAGGCATGCTTCTCCTTAAACAAAGCAAGATCGGCAAGGAATATGGAGCAATCAGCACAATCATTCTCATCAGAAACAACAGGGCTAGCCTTAAGCGAATCAATCTCAAGCTTGCTATCAAGCACCTGTGTCTCTAGCTCGGCCACTCTAGTCCTAGCATCCTCGAGTGAAGCCCTAAGCTCTTTCCTCATTTTCTTGGCCTCTCTAAGCATGTCATCACGGTTATCAAGCAAAGAGCCAAGCCTCTCATTCTCCTGGCGCAAGAAGGGAAGTTCATCGCGCACCTCGTCGTCGGACTCAGAGTCCGAGTCGCTCTGTGTGCTCTTCTTGCTGCCGGAGCTCAACGCCATGGTGCAGAAGCCATCTCTCGCGAAGCAGCTCAGCCCGCTTAGGTTCTTCGACGACTTCTTGTTCTTGCGGCGATCTCCCTCGTCTTCACTGCTGCTCGAGCTCGAGGTGGAGTACGCGGAACTGGAGTCGACGTCGCTCGCTCCAACCATCGCTCGGGCCTTGCCTCGGCCCTCCTTCTTCCTCGATCGCCGCTCGTCCTTGTACTTGTTCTTGTGCTTGCTCTTGTGGTCGCGCCTCGAACGGTACTTGCCATCGTTCATCCTCGGCTTGTGCTTGTAGGGCCGTCATTGTTCTCGGCCTTCTCGGGCGGTCGGCGACGAAGTGTCCCGCTTGCCGCACCGGAAGCGAGTCCTCGTGTTCCTCCTCATGTTCACGCGGTTCTCGTGCGGCCTCTCGAACCGCCTCGTCAACAGCGCCAGCTCGTCCTCTCCAAGGTCATCAAACTCCTCATCTGGCATAGACATCAAAGAGGAAAACGAGAACATTCTGGTGGATGGGTTAGTGTTAGCCTTTCCTTTCGAACCACCAACGAGGGCAAGACTATGGGAATCAGTCGGTCCCTCGAGCTTGGCAGTCATGCCCCTATCCACCTCAGCCGACTTGAGCTTCGAGAACAGCTCGTTCACCGTCAGAGTGTCATACTTCTCCGACTCGATAATAGCCTCGAACTTTCCGCCCCATATCATACGATCCAAAGAGTGTAAGAGCTTGACCGCTCTATCATGATCATCGTACGGGAGCACGTCCACATTGGCTCTCATGTTGTTCACCACCACCGTGAACCTCTGAAACAAGGCATCGATGGACTCACCGGGGAGATGAGTGAAGTTCTCGTACTCTCTCTCGGTAGGTCGCATACATCCGTGCCCGAACACGGGCGTTCCCAACATGAGCCTCCTTCAACACCGCCCAAATCCTACAAGCCAAGTGCTCGGTGTGCACCCGATCGAACTCGGCCGACACAAAGCACGAAACAAGTAGTCGACCGCCTTATTGTTGGCGTCGAAGGCGTCCCTCGATCTGGAGCGAGGAAATCAACCAGCTGGACATAACCTGTGTCCACCGTGACATCCCAAAGGATCTGACCCTTTCCGCGGAGAAACGCACCCATCCGCTTGCTCCACATCTGGTAGTTCTTGCCATCGAAGTGTGGAGGACCCAAACCCCGTTCCTGGTACGCCATCCTTGGATCTTGGACTGGTTAGAGTCAACAAAGACCCGAACCGGCTCTGATACCACTTGAAGGACCGATACGGCGAACCAGAGAGGGGGGAGTGAATGGGAGCCGATAAAAATTCTTCTCGAAGGAGATGGAAACTCCAACAAGATGAACACGGCTTCCAACACACGTCTCCGACTCACTACCAAGGTTGGTCAAGCCCACGTAGCCACTGGAGTGCCACTGGACCTAGGAACCAACACACCACCTTCCGAGCTCGAGAAACGCGGCGGAAAAACCAAACCTCGAGTCTACGGACCCACACCGGTCGGACCGGTCCCCGCCCGGTGAACCGAGCAACTTCCACTAAGTGGCTCTACACCGGTCGGACCGGTGAGACACACCGGTCGGACCGATGGCGGCCGAAAGCCCCCAAGGCACCAAACAGAGCCAACCGACCACCAAACGGACCCAAACTCGAAACGGCGGCAACACGGGACAACAACAAACTCACCAAGACGTTCACCCGAGCAAAAACCCACAAGGGCTCGCACCGGTCAGACCGGTCAAGAGCACCGGTCGAGCCGGTGTAGCACAGGCGACTCGGGATGAACAGCACCCCCGCGGTCAACTCCCCCCAAATCCAAAACTCAATCTCCCGAATCGCTCCACGGACTTGAACAAGACTTTGGGGATATCAGGAACACCTCATGAGGAGTCCATAGCCAAGTTTAATCCCACCAAATCTCGTCCAAAAAGGAGGAATCGAAGAAATCCCGCCGGAAACACTTCCAACCCAAGAACTCAAGAAACCCCATAATCGAGCACTTTTACTCACGGATTTGGGAGGGGAATTACAGCCGAAAGAACCACGAAGGGTTCCCACAAATTTCCCCCATCAAATCCCCAAGAGAAAAGTCCCGAAAACAACCCAAAGAAATCACCGAGAGAGGGCTCCGAAAATCACCACCAAGAACAACCGGGAAAAACACATCCAAACCTTGAGGAACCACGCCGAATCATCTATACATGAAACAAAGGTTCGTACAAGGTCTAGCAAGCCGCCCGATCATCCATCCCTCTCAACAAGATCTCTTCGTGAAGCTCTCTTGCTAGTCCTAAAGAAAACCTAAGGAAAATAGGTGGAAAATAGGAAAACTAATGAGCTAGGGTTCCAAGAGTTGGCTGCCATCCTCTCACCTCTTGGGTTATATGGAGGCAACCGAATGTCTAAAACGCCCTTCTCTACTAACTAGGGATACAAGCCCCTCAAGGGCGGATTTGGAATTCTTGATGTCTTCACCATCGGACGGATGCCGGCGACCGCACCCTCGCGTAGCCTCGACGCAAGCCATGCGATCCCGACGCGTGTCCTCCGCTTCGAAGATTCCGGACCGCGTCGTCGCACACCGGTCGAGCCGGTGCTCCTCACCGGTCGAGCCGGGTCCCCACCGGTCGAGGCCGGTGCCGAGTCTTCTTGCGGCTCCGTCTTCGGTTCTCCGGTCTTGGCTTTGTGGATCGGCCAAGGAACCCGGTGGTTTTACGGTGAACCACCGGAAACCCCGCGAACTCGGTGTAGCCTCCGCCAATCTCCACTCATGACTTGGCTCCCACGTAGTCCGGGCTCGACCTTGGTTTTGAGGCTCAACCAAGAAACCGTCCACGACTTCATCTTGCTTGTTCATGCCACCATGCGGCCCGCACTTGACCCCGCTGGCCACCGGGTCCCTCGAACGAAGCCTACTTGTCTTCTCCACACCTGGAGGCCTCACCGGCGACGACCTTTCGCGCTTGTTCTTCACCTGCACCAACACGAGTCAAGCCGCAACCTGCACCTGCAATACTTAGCCAAGAATCAGTCCACACAACGTTGTCAAACACTCATCACACAAGGAAGCGACCATCCACCGGTCCTTGAACCACACATGGTCCTCAGCCTTCCACCACTGTAGTCGAAGTAGTAGGTACATGTTCAGCCGGGGGCACCACACCGCCATCTTCATCATCTGCAAGTTCAAGCTCCTCCTCCTGAAAGATCTCCTCGCCAATCTCATCATCACATGCACACTCAAAGACAAGCTGACTATGTGGCTGTGTCTCGTCGAAGGTTACCTCGCAAGTTTCCACGATTTGGTTAGCTTCAAGATTGAGCACATGATATGCTCTTGAATGAGATGCATAACCAAAGAAAATACCATCGACCGACCTAGCCTCAAACTTATCCAACTTCTTCCCTTTTTTCAGAATAAAGCACTTGCAACCAAAGACATGGAAGTGACTCACCTTGGGTATGCAACCGTGCATCAACTCGTAGCATGTTTTCTTCTTATACACTCTGAGGTAGATCCTGTTCGACACATAGCACGCGGTGTTCATCACCTCAGCCCAAAACCTTCTCGGAGTCCTATGCTCATCAAGCATCGTCCGAGCCATCTCACACAAGGTCCTGTTTTTCCTTTCCACAACACCATTCTGGGGAGGCGTATACGGACTCGAAAACTGGTGTTCAAGACCCAAGTCATGGCAAAAGGTTTCAAAACGAGAGTTTCTGAATTCTGAGCCATTATCACTGCGGATTGCTCGTATGGCATCTCCGTGCCTCTCGTTCCTCAACCTCAAGACAAGATCACAAACAAAACCAAACGTCTACCCCTTATCCTCGAGAAAGAACACCCACACGTACCGAGAGTAGTCGTCCACCACAACAAGGACATACCACTTCCCACCCGCAGATCGCACACGAGCTGGGCCAACAAGGTTCATATGGAGCAGCTCGCATGGACGCTCAGTCATCACATCGGTGAGAGGCGGGTGAGAAGAGGCTACCATCTTGGCATGCCTACACGGCTCACAAACCAACTCTTTCTCAAGCCTCAACCGTGGCAATCCTCGGACCAAATTGAGTTTACTCAAGCGAGACAAGAGGTCAAAGCTCAAGTGACCCAACTTCCTATGCCACTTCCACAACTCACTCGAAGAACCAGCCAAGAAACAACGCTCCACACCAGAAGACTGAGAAAAATCAGCTCAAAACACCTGACCCTCGGGAACGACCATACAGACAAGGTCCCCTCGAGAATCCAAAATCCGAGACCCACCAGGCCGAAACAACACCTCAAAACCCTCATCCAACAGCTGGGACACAGAAAGCAAATTGTATCCAAGCGATTGAACAAGAGCAACACGCCTGAGAGTGATCTTGTCACTTACCTTAATCTCACCTTCTGAAAGCACACGCCCATGCCCATTGTCCCCAAAAGTGATGTACCTCTTCGTCACCACCGGGACAAGACTTCAGAACCACCCCTTGTCTCCGGTCATATGCCTCGAGCAACTGGGGTCAATCAACCAAATGTTCTTCAAGTCTCCCACCTCGTCGTTGGAGTTAGAGTCTGAGTCGCTTTATGTGCTCTTCTTGCTGCCAGAGCTCAGCGCCATGGTGCAGAAGTCGTCTCTAGCGAAGCAGCTCAGCCCGCTCAGGTTCTTGGACGACTTCCTGCTCTTGCGACGATCACCTTCATCTTCACTACTGCTTGAGCTCGAGGTGGAGTACGCGAAACTAGAGTCGACGTCGCTTGCTCCAACTATCGCTCGGGCCTTGCCTCGGCTCTCTTTCTTCCTCGATCGTTGCTCATCCTTGTGCTTATTCTTGTGCTTGCTCTTGTGGTCACGCCTCGATCGGTACTTGCCATCCGTCCTTGACTTGTGCTTGTAGCCATCCTTGTTCTCGACCTTCTCCGGGCAGTCGGCGACGAAGTGTCCCGGCTTGCCGCACTGGAAGCATGTCCTCGTGTTCCTCCTCATGTTCACCCGATTCTCGTGCAGCCTCTTGAACCTCCTCGTCAGCAATGCCAGCTCGTCCTCTCCAAGCACGTCGAACTCCTCATCTGGCATAGACATCAAAGAGGACAAAGAGAACATCTTGGTGGATGGGTTAGTGTTAGCCTTTCCTTTCGGACCACCAACGAGGGCAGGCCCTCGAGCTTGGCTGTCATGCCCCTATCCACCTCGGCCGACTTGAGCTTCGAGAACAGCTCGTTCATCGTCAGAGTGTCATACTTCTCCGACTCCACAATGGCCTCGAACTTTCCTCCCCAAATCGTACGATCCAAAGAGTGTAAGAGCTTGACAGTTCTATCATGATCATCGTACGGGCGCACGTCCACATTGGCCCGCATGTTGTTCACAACCACCATGAACCTCTGAAACAAGGCATCGATGGACTCACCGGGGAGATGAGTGAAGTTCTCATACTCTCTCCGGTAGGTCGCATACATCCGAGCCTGAACCTGGGCATTCCCAACATGAGCCTCCTTCAACACCAACCAGATTCTACAAGCCAAGTGCTCGGTGTGCACCTGATCAGACACAGGCTGACACAAAGCATGAAACAAGTAGTCGACTGCCTTATTGTTGGCATCGAACATGTCCCTCGATTCTGGAGCAAGGAAGTTCATCGGCTGAACATAGCCTGTGTCCACCATGACATCCCAAAGGATCTGACCCTTTCCGCGGAGGAACACCTCCATCCGCTTACTCCACATCTGGTAGTTCTTGCCATCAAAGTGTGAAGGACCCGAACCCCGTTCCTGGTACGCCATCCTTGGATCTTAGACTGGTTAGAGTCAATAAAGACCCGAACCGGCTCTGACACCACTTGAAGGACCGATACGGCGAACCAGAGAGGGGGGAGTGAATGGGAGCCGATAAAAATTCTTTTCGAAGGAGACGGAGACTCCAACAAGACGAGCACGGCTTCCAACACACGTCTCCGACTCACTACCCAAGTTGGCCAAGTTCACGCAGCCACTGAAGTGCTACTGGACCTAGGAACCAACAAACAACCTCCCAAGCCAAAACACACCAATACGCACAGCGGAAGCTTGCACAGCTTGCTGTCTGTGCTCCACTGGTCAGACCGATGGCCTGCGCCGGTCAGACCGGTGACACCGGTCAGACCGGTGGACAGAGCCGGTCAGGCCGGTGGCTACAGCCGCCGCACAACAAGCGTTCCAGAAAGCCTCAGTGACTTCTCTAGGCCCTGGAACAAAAACACCCCCAACACACAACCTGCATGGAAAGAAAACCCTACACAAAACCTAACAAAACAACTCCAAACAGACCAAGAACTGACCAGCAGCACCAAGACCCAAAGACACACGAGTCAAGCAGTTCACCCGAGGCAAATCCCACAAGTGACTCGCACCGGTCAACCGGTGTAGCCTGGGCAGCTCGGGATGAACAGCACCCGCGGGTCAACTCCTCCAAATCCAAACTTCGATCTCCCGAATCTCTCCACGGACATGAACAAGACTTTGGGGATAATAGGAACACCTCATGAGGAGTCCATAGACACAATTTTGTCCACCAAAACTTGCCAAATCAAGAGGAATCGAAGAAATCCCGCCAAGAACTCCTCTAACCCTAGAACACCGAAAACCCCAAAATCGAGCCCCTTAACTCACGGATTTGGGAGGGGAATCAAAGGCAAAAGAACCACGATGGTTCATACGAGTTTCCCCCATCAAATCCCCAAGAGCAAGGTCCCGAAAACACACCGAGAAAACCACCAAGAGAGGGCTCCGAAAATCACCACCAAGAACAACCGGGAACAACACAACAAAGCCTTGAGGAACCACGCTGAATCATCTATACATACCAAGGAGGTTCATACAAGGTCTAGCTTGCTGCCCGATCATCCAACCCTCTCACAAAATCTCACCATGAAGCTCTCAAGCTAGTCCTATAGAAATCCTAAGAAAATAGGAAGGTAAAATAGGAAAGCAAATGAACTAGGGTTCCCAGAGATGACTGCCATCCTCTCACCTCTTGGGTTATATAGAAGGCAACCGAAAGTCTAAAATACCCTTACTTAATAACTAAGGATACAAGCCCCTCAAGGGCGGTTTTGGAAGTCTTCTGATTTTCTCCATCGGACGGATGCCCGGCGATCGCACACTACTTAGCCTTGACGCAAGCCATGCGATCCCGACGCGTGTCCTCCACTTCGAAGATTCCCGACTGCGTCGTCGCACACCGGTTTGACCGGTGCTCCTCACCGGTCAGGCCGGTCAGGCCCACCGGTCAAACCGGTCTGGAGCTGCTACATCTCCGTCTTCGGTTCTTCGGTCTTGGCTTTGTGGATCAACCAAGCAACCCAGTGGTTTTCTGGTGAACCACTGGAAACCCCACGAACTCGGTGTAGCCTCCGCCAATCACCACTCATGACTCGGCTCCCACGTAGTCCCGGCTCGACCTTGGTTTTGAGGCTCAACCAAGAAACCGTCCATGACTTCATCTTGTTGTTCATGCCACCATGCGGCCCGCACTTGATCCCGTTGGACACCGGGTCCCTCGAACGAAGCCTACTTGTCTTCTCCACACCTGGAGGCCTCACCGGCGATGACCTTTCGCGCTTGTTCTTCACTTGCACCAACACCAGTCAAGGCGCAACCTGCACCTGCAATACTTAGCCAAGAATCAGTCCACACAGCATTGTCAATCACTCATCACATAAAAAAGCGACCATCCACTGGTCCTCGAACCACACATGGTCCTCAGGGGGGAAAACTTAAGAATCTATTAGCCTAGTAGCCCCTGGAAAGATTTAAAACTTCACACAAAAGCCCTTGGGTTTTGCACTCGGTCCCAGAAAGACTTCAATCCTCACAAGACTACCCTTCTGCCGCGGGGGAGGGCTCGCCGACGGCGATAGCCAGCTGGACTTGAGCAACAAATGGCACGAGACTCCTGGGGTGCTCACCTAAGCTCGATTGGTGGTGTAGGTGGGGTTGGAGCGACCTCCGGCGATGGCCGGCGGTGGGGCAGTGACGGCACGGCTGCCGCGGCTCAATTTCCAGCGCAATGCAGGCGAGGCTAAGCCATCACGTGCGTGTGGGAGCTCAGGTGGGGGCTAGGGAGGAGCTTGGGGTCGTCAGTTGGCCACAGGCGCAAGCGGAGCAGCAAGATCTTCGACGGCGCTAATGGCGGGCGGCGGCGGTATGCAGTGGGGGCTCGGGCACGCGCGAGGAAAGAAGGGGGAGGGGTTTTATAGGCTCGGCGACGCGTCGAGGCGGTTTCGCCCGACCTTCATGACCTACAGGAGCATCGACATGGGCGCGGAGGCGGTTGCAACGTGCGGCGGAACCGGCGGCCAACGGTAAAAGGTGGTTCACCTACCGGCGAGTGTGGGGAATCCGCGTGGCACCGGCCTAGGCTACTTGCGTGCGTCATGAGCCTTAGGTTCACAGTGGCGACGGCGCTGGCCACGGACCGTGGGGTTTTCGGCGCCTCAGCGTGCGCGTGTGATCAGGGTACGATGGGGATGACGTGGCGCGCGGGGGGGTGCGACGTCGCGTGTGAGCGCGCGCTCTGGCGCCAAACCGATTCGAGCAGCCCCTTTCAAATTGATTTTTCTCCAAAATTCCAAGCAACAGCGAACAAAACTTTGAATACGAAAGTTGCTCAGCAACTTACCTTCTACCAATCCTACAAAAGCTCTAGGGTGGTTTGATCAACAGATCGAGCACAAATTGCAGAGAAACTTGGCTGAAAACTCGGCGCCCGTGAACAGTGAATCAGCACATTAACTTGCATTTTTTACCACTTTCCCTTGCAAACCAGCAATGCCACTCAACAGGAAAGTTGTGTGCCTCGACAAACTGCACAACTTTCCCATTGGGAGATTTTGAAGTGTTTAGTGAAATTTTGGAGAACGTGCCAAAAGTTCTAGGTTGGCATGGAAGGTCAAAAGGGAAAGCTAGGGTTTAGGCTAGGGCTTTGACTTAGGGTTGACCAAGGGTGGTCAGGGGATAGATTAAGAGAGTCATTAGCACTATTTAACACTGAGCAAAAACACGAGGTGTTACAAAAAAAGGACACTCTTTGGTCCGGACTTAGTCAAGGACGCCGAAGAGAAGGTGCAAGTGATAAGGGAGAACTTGAAGTTAGCTCAGATGAGGCAAAAGAGCTATCACGATAGAAGGACAGCACCCCGACAATTTGAAGTTGGTAATTATGTATACCTAAAGGTTTCACCAACCAAGGGTGTACAAAGGTTCGGTGTTAAGGGAAACTTATCCCCGCGCTATATCGGACCTTATGAAATCATTGAAGTATGTGGGCCTGTGGCTTATCGCATCTGACTTTCGGAGCGATTCTCCGCTGTCCACAATGTATTTCATGGGACCCAATTGAAGAAAGGTGTGCTTGTGCCTGAAACCGAAGTGATCACGGAAGCAAATGGATTGAGCCAGAATTCTCGCTCATCGGGCATCCCATGCGGGTGTTGGACAAAAAGGAGAGGAAGACCCAAAGACAGACCATAAGGATGTACAAGATACAATGGAGTCATCATACGGAAGAAGAGGCAACTTGGGAGACAAAGAATATCTCAATACCAAGTACCCGGGTTTTCTGCAATCTCGAAACCGTGAGTTTCTACTACCTACCTTGGTTTTCTTGAAATGAATCTCGGGGCGAGATTCTGTTTAAGGGGGGTAGGCTATGATGTCCCATGTTTTTAATTAACCATAATTGTCAGTCAAACTGGTTGACTAGAGTCAAAACATGGTCAACCTGGGTCATCACCTCGAAAACCTCACCAACACTCACCCATTAGCACCTTAAGCAAGTCAAACACACTTCCCTTGGTCGAAACCCTAAATGGAGTGGTCAAACCCTAGTGTCTATCTCCTAGATCTGGAACTTTGGCCATGTTCTCCAAATTTTGTCTAAAGACTCAAAAATCTACCAATACAAAAGTTGTGCAGAATTTCCAGGAACAAATTTCATCTTCAGGTTGGCATTTCAAATTTTGAGTGGAAAAGGTTCAAATTTGCCAGTCAAACTCAGATTCACTATTCACTCAAGGCATGAAAATCCTCAAATTGGCATTTGAATTTCTCCTTCGTTTTAAACTCAAATCTCAATCGGTCTGTGCCTCTGTGTAGAGGGTTAACTATTCTATCAATGTCCTATCTACAATTTGAGGAGCTTGCATTGAAAATTTTTAGCAATGCACGGCCAAATAGTAGCACATGCAATGGATCGGGGTTGGGAACGCGTCGACGCGACGTCACGCGCGCGCACGTCCACGCATCGCTGCCGCCGTGCACCGACCGTACCACGGTCCGCCTAGGAGTCAGTGCGTGAGCTCAACCTACATCGGCTCGTGCGCGCAGTCTGAGAAGCCGCCTCAGCCGGAGGAGCGGCTTGCCACGCGGCACGTACGCGCACCCGCGACGCCATCCTCTCCCCCGCCGCGCATGCACGCTAAGGGCTTTGTCGTACCGTGCAATAACATGTCCGGATGCCTTAGCTGCTAAGACCCTCGCCCTTGCGCGTGCCTGGCTATAAATGGCCGCCCCACCTTCTCTTGCGCGTGAGCACCGCCATCCACCACCCGCCATTGCCACCACCGCCACGATGAGCTCACCCCTCCGCTAGCTTCCACCGCCAGCCTAGCAGTCCAGCACCTCCACTAGGACCTAGTGAAGCTCCCATCGCCGCTTGTTGCCTCGCATTGCCCTCACCCTCGTCGGAACTCGAGCCAAAGCGGGCGCACTACCGCGACCTCACTGTCGTCGCTCGCCAGAGCCACCTACGGCCACACCACCACCACCAATCAACTCGTGGTGAGTCCAATCGGGGCATGGCGCCATTTGTTTGCCAGATCCGGCCGCCGTTCGCCGCCGGCGAGCCTCCCCCGCCACCGAGGGCATGGGTGTGAATCCCCAAGGGCACATTTGTAAACCAGGGGCCTAGTTGTAATGAAAGTCATCTTAGTTTCTTTGCAAGTTGGTCCGAAACCTTAGAAAAAGCCTAGAGAATCAAAGAAAAATCAGAAAAATGCAAACTCAATTTTGTTGGTCTCAGTGAGAGTAGATCTACAACTTTGATAAAGCATGATCATAGTTTTGACTTATAGCTTTTGAAGGAAAATTCAAATTCCGTTTGACACCTTTTTGCTGTAATGCAAAATCTAGAAAGGCTATGGAGCTGAATTTTGGATATGTGGCTAGAATTGTCGTGATTAGACTCTGGACCAAAAATTGCACAAAGTTGTTAAACATATCTTTTATATGAATTATTTTGCATTTATGCTATTTCTGCTTTACCGATTTTTGTAGCAAAATATGAATTGATTTTTGTGCTCAACTTGTGGCTATGCTCATGTTATGCCTAGAAGTACCATTCCTAAATTTATCATGAATTTATCACTGTTAGAAACATTTAATCTTGTTTTATGATTAGATTTACCTTAAATGCATAGTTCAAATTTCAAAAATGTTTGTGATGAACGTGCTGGTGTTCTGGTCTTGTTTTAGGCCAGAGTGTCTGGACTGTTGAATTTGGATGCAGGAGCTTTTTATTTATTTATTTATGCATTTACCCATGATTTAAATAGTTAGGAAAGGTCACCTTTGCATGAATAGGTTTAGTAGCCTTTCAATGTCCAAGCTTGATCCAATGGCATGTTGGTAACGTTAGACCAGCAAGGACCCCTCTCCTTGTTTTTATAATATATTTTTGCATATAAAAGTTAGGGTGTAGATAATCTTGTTAGTAGGAGTTAATTAGGAAAATATGCCCTTTAACCTTCTGACCCCTTGTAAATGGTTGCATAGCTTATTTTAGGGTCTTTAAATTCACCCTTGCTGTTTGAGAATTTAAATGGAATTATTTACATAGATGTGTACACAATCACTAAAGATTAAACAATAAATCTTCACATGAAATAACCACAACGAAAGTAAACATTAATTAATTGTTTGTCAAAAGAATAAACCTTTATCTATCATAACCATAATGAAAAAGAATTAGTAATGAAATGTTTATCTAGGTGAATATGGCCAACAAAAGTTGGATAAAATAATTCCTCAATCCACCTGAGCCCTGCATTGCATTCCGTGTAGAACTCCGTGACGGTAACTACGCGCTCGTGCCAGAAGCCGAGGAAGGAGGAGCTGACGCGGAGCTGCAGTACGTGGAGGTGATCGAAGACACCGATGACACTCAGGCTAACCCTGCTGATGAAGGCAAGCCCCAGTGCATTAACCTAAGTGTTTTTGAAATCTTATGCAACTATCTATGGATAATTGTGCATTTACGTTCAGGAGTTGAATTGAAACCCTAGATGCATGATCCCTAGATACCTATGTCCTTACTAGTACGTAGGTCAGCAGCTGCTATGCTATAGGACCGTTACAAGTCGAGTGATGCTTGTCACTTGCGAGAATAGGTTCTTATGTTGGAATCATAAGATCTTTATAAATGGATTGCTCATGTGGTAAGAGCAAGGGATGTGGGCTCCGGTACAATGGCTTTCGTGGGTTAAGTGTTTGAACGTACTAAACTCTTGTCGGGAATGGACCTTAATGAGGAGGTAAGGGATTTTACCGTCACTAATCTTGGGATGCGTCTCACGACGAGCTACTGGTGGTGCACGTGTGACTTTGGGTGCCTCGCGGGGTATGCCAGATAACTGGTACCAAAGACTGCTGCCTTTTATCCCGAACCGAAGATTTTTGGGAACCGCTTGGTGATTGTCCTCGCGGGGGAACCCTACCGTGTGTTTAGGTCTACCTTGCAAGGTTTAAATCAACTGGTTGTCGGCCTCTCACCGTTATCTGAGACTACTTATCCTACTGGCCATGAGATCCCTAATGATGGAAGTTGATGAATTGTATGCTTGATTAATTGTATTGCACAACTTATGTTTGCAATAGCTTGCTAATTTAGAAAAGAATATTCAACTAAAACTTGTGCTAAAATCTTGAAAGTAAGGACATACTCTTTGTGCTTTTCAGCTAAAGAAACCCCAGTGGCCAAAAAGCCTTTCATGTCTAGAGTTGGTGGTGTAGTTATCACCGACGGGTAAGTCTTGCTGACTATTAGTATACTCAGCCTTGCTATAATTTGTTGTTCCAGGTAATGCCTCTGTTGATGTGTGGCCTGGAGAGATCCCGCCTGCCTGGGAGCTAGAGTGGGTGGAAGACGAAGAATGAAGGCATCATGGCTGGCCTCCTGTGATGTTTCTCGCTCCGTTTAGTTTAATTCCGCTGTTTTTAAAACTCTAAACTTTGTTGTCATGTCAAATACTTCGGTTTGTAATAATTAAACCCTTCGGGGTAGTTTTGCGGAACCAGGAATTTTGAGTATGGGCGACCAAACACTATTGACAGCTCATCGTACATGCACGCGCGGAGCCACTCTATAGGCAAAGTGGGGCAACCGCCCCAGCTACCACGTGTTGCAAATGTTTCACTACACCTTCGTCTTCTCTAGTCATACTATGAAACTCTGACAATGCGGGCACGTGGTGGGCTCCGGCACGGGCCAATGTAAGTGCACACTAGCAGCCTTGGATGGCAGGTGGTTTTTTTAGATCAACGGGGGGAGAACGTCCCACCTGATTTTCATTAAGGGCTTGCGGCAAGCCAAAAAACATTACAACTGAGGTTTAGTAGGAAGAAACAGGGTGGCGGGTGGTGGCGCAGCCTCAGGATGAGAGAGAGAAGAGAAGGAATAATAAAGCATCCTGATGCAGGTGGTTTGCATAATTGTCAAATGACTGCCCTGTATACTGCTTGGTGTGCATGCATTTCCTACTGCAGTCTGCACTCGCAGTTCAAAGACAAGCTATCAATTGTCATGCACAAACGAATGCCTAACAGTTCCTCATACACTCATACCCTGTAGACCATAACGTTAAGTCTTGTGGTCATTGGTGTTAAACTATTGACTGAGTACCTGTAAGTACCAGCTAAAGGAGCATCGCATGCAAGGAAGAGTTGTTTGCATTAATTAATTGTGTGTTGAGTTGTTGACCAAAGAATAGAAGGGATTAAAAAAATTTCACGGACATAGGGGGCCATGGCCCCTACTGGCCCCCCTGGTTCCTCCAGTGAGCGCGCGGGGCTCAACGCATGGCGGCGTGTAAGGCGGCGCGCGCACGGCGCTGGAGCGCGAACGCCAGCGCTCAGCCCAGTTTTTATTCCATTTAGTCGATTTCAAAAATTATGAAATTCCAATTTTTGTCAACTAAGTTGAAATTCTCCAAAAATAAGAGTTGTAGAGGAACTATAGCACTACAACTTTCCCAAAGGGCGACCCATTTTGATGTTTAGTTTGACGGGAAAATCGTGATGAACTTGCTGCAAATCTCAGCCCTGAAACACTGTTCACGGTGACTTCAACTCAAATTTAAGTGAATTTGCATTCAAAATTTGAATGGTTGCCAATTATGAAAGTCGTGTTCCAGGAAACAATGAACAACTTTTATATTAGCAGAATTTGAAGTTCTATAGTGAAATTTGGAGAACGCGTAAGAAAACCATTTCAGCCATCTAGACCTCTTAGGGGTTTGACCAAGATTTGGAAATTTGACTACGGTTTCTTTTGCAAAGATAATCAAAACTAAACTAAGCATGCTTTGGACTAATTATACTTAATTATCATGATTAATTAGGGTATTTAGCTTAACCAAACACCTGGGTATTACACCCACGTGGTTTATTTTGAGGGTGGGGGATCGAGAACAGAGTGTTTAGATAGTTATGCGATGAGCACATGAAACAGTATGGATTTATGCTACTTCGGACCTTCAGAGGGTAAAACCGTTGTTAACACCAAAATTTGGCACAGGAAAGAGTCTGAATTGTGGGCCCAGCTTGGTGAAAAAATCCGTCCGGAAGAAGGAAGGTTTCTTCAGAAAGATTCGGCAAAGGAGCTCGCGGTCGGCAGTTGGCTTCCGTTCGGCAAGGAATCTATTTGCGCTAATTTTGCGGGATTATGTGATGACGTGGCCCGTGCGGAAGGGACGAATGGATGGATAAGCGATCGCACTTAGAGATAAATTAGGTATCAAATATTGTGCTCGTAGTCCATTCGGAGTCATGCCATGACAGGGTATAAATATAGACCCTGGATGTATGTAATTGTATTCGAAACATTCTCATAACAAATCGGCTTTACGCCAAACCTTTGAGTCCTTGTCGTGTCGTCGAGTTTTGCGAGAGGGTTCATCGATCCGTCGACCTCCGTAAGTATCGGCAACCTTGTATCATGTCTAGTATCATGCGGTGGATTTAGATCGTGATGCAAGTAGTCTTGTTACCATGCTTTGTATCATGCGGTAGATTCAAGCTTGGTTCAAGAAGGTTTCTTATTAGATCATGAGCCATGCGGTGGGCTAAGATCTAGCTTGTAGCTAGTTATCGGCTCTATTGGATTTTGGCAAGATCCAATAGATTCATTAAGTTACCCTATGTTGTTTTGAGTTTTTTTTACTTTATGTTTAAATTCATGTAACACTCTTTTTCCCAATTTAGATTGATTTGGATCGACTTTATCTTGTTTCGTGGTCTTTATATTACACGTTCATATCTTGCTTCAAAAGGGACGTGGATCATGTGTTTATCAAATAGCTGAAACCGAACCGATCTAGGTTGTTACATGTTATGGGTTCAATCTTGTTGATTTTGCTTAAATCTTGAAAGAGCCAGGTATCATGCGGTAGATGCAGGTTTTAGGGTTGTTTTAAAGCTAATCATCCGGTGGATTAGATCTTCGATTCAATCTGATAGATTTATCATCTTTAGCGACGTTTGTTCCTTCTTCATGGACCCCGATTCGGCTGTACAGCCGTATTCGGTTATGCTTTCACGAGTGAAACGTGTTTATAAATTATGCTTTAAATATTGCATGCTTTTAAGCTTTCCATATATAGATCATATCATGCGGTGGATAGGTCTATTTGTGGTTAGTGGTGTGATTTTCAAACAAGTTGTATCATGCGGTGGATAGATTTGTTTGACATCATGCTTGACGGGTTTTAAAGTACCTAGACACGCGATAGACTAGTGCTTTGGGCCTATGCATGCTTGTTTATTACATGTTTATGATCATGCTTTACTTCATTTACTGTTTATTGTTATTTATCATGGAGGATCGGTCATGACTTCGTGCACGTGCAATTTTATTCACATAAAGACCGATCTTTCGTCATGTTTACATCATCCGTTCGGCTATGTTGTGTTTTGCACTTTAAAGCTCCCGAATGGTTTCTAGTTTGCTGGCAGATAGCTCTTTATAGCTATATGTCATCTCACTTGGCTTTACGGCTCTAAATACAGAACTGTCTGGTACCACCCGGCAAGTTCCAAGCTTTGGAATTTAACTACTTTATCTTTTGTTAATTTTCAGGAAAAATTGACTGGCACGACTTGGAATCTCTTCGCGTGTGAAGCTAGCTTGTTCGTCTTGTTGTGTGCTTGGTGCAAGGTGCAGATTTTGCGTCAACACACTTTTTGGCACGCTTGGTGGGACCAACAGCCGAAAATCAAGATGCGTGACATCAGTGACATTCTGGATGTCGCCATCGAGGATCTCTCTCTAGAGCAGCTACAGCAGCTGAAAGACGCCACGGATCAGTTTCAACAAAAATGCTTGATGTCATTCAAAAAGAACAGAAGCGGCGTTCCGTATCTCAAAAATGAGATTCCCAGGGTTCTACTCTCAAGAGAAACTGACGCCACAACTCTGCAAGAGAAAGAAGAATGCATGCAAGCGTTTCGGGATACTGCGGAAGACGTGATGGGCAAACATCATAGGGCTTTCCTGGGTGTGTTCAAGCAGATGATGGTGGGTGTCTTTGGCCCGGGCATAGAGCAAGTATTCAATCGAGCACCCCCTCAGGATACAGCATGGAGATTGGAGAGTCCAGTTCTCAGCCACCATTGCGAAGCCGGCCCGGTCCGGCCTCCTCGCGCAGTGTTGGGAGCCGGGCCGTCCGGCCTCCTCCACAAGGCGCGGAGGTCAAACGATTCAACCTCCTCTGCGGGCCGCGGAGGGCGAGCCGATCCGGCCCGCCTCCCGCAAGGCGATGCAGGTCAACCGATTCAACAGCCGAACCCATATCAGCCTACGTATGGGGAGCTGGCGTTTGGCTCGTCTGGGGTTCCACTTACTTCCACCTACAAAATTGCCCCAGCTAGCAACAGATTACAGAAGAACTTGTACGGTGGAGGCTACCACGAAGTGATGGACTATGGGGCCATTGATGCTCTCCCGAATCCGGGCTACGATCCAGCTGCAGGCGTGCAAGAGGATGATATCCTGGTTCAGAAAATGGCCGATATGATGCAGAATCAATTTGGCCTCAAACCTAAAATGCAAGGACCAGCCTACACGCCTCCTTTCCCAGAGTGGTACTACAAAGTGATCCTGCCGCCAAGGGTAAAACCTCCGACGGAATTTACAAAGTTTTCCAGGCAGGATGATACGAGCACGGTTGAGCACATTGCTCGCTATCTGATGCAGCTTGGAGAGGCCTCATCTGAAGAGGCGTTCAGGGTCAGGTATTTTCCCATGTCACTGACGGGCCCAGCGTTCCAGTGGTTCACATCTTTGCCTCCCCAATCAGTTGGCACATGGAGGGAGCTGGAGCGAAAATTCCACGCTCATTACTTCAGTGGTAGCACGGAAAAGAAGCTCATCGATCTCACCACTCTGAAGCAGAGGCACAATGAGACACCCTTGGAATTCCTCAGGAGGTTCAGGGAAGTCAAAGGCATGTGTTTCTCGTTAAATCTGCCAGATGATCAGTTGGCCGACATGGCCGTTGCAGGGATCCTACCAGCCGTACGAGAAAAGTTGTTTGGTATGGAGTTTGATAATCTGGGCTAGTTGTCTCAAAAGCTATCATTGATGAGCAACCAGGCCTATGGGTTTAAGGAAGACACCAGGTTCAACAAGCAACATGACATAGCAGACATCTATAACCAGTTCCTGGAAAAGGCCGACCAAATGGAAGACTCTGACGATGATCAGGAAGTAGCTGCTACTGAGATCATGTGGGGCAAGGAGCCGTTGACCATGAACCAGTGTTGGATCAAATAGACCAAGGGCACATACGACTTTGACGTCACCAAAGCTGATAAGCTGTTTGACTTCCTGGTGAAGGAAGGCCGAATCAAGTTGCCTGGAGGGCATACCATGCTTCGGCCTGATGGAGTAAAAGAAAAACGTTACTGCGGCTTTCATGACAGGAATTCTCACTCCATCAACGACTGCAGGGTCTTCAGGATGAGGATCCAGAAGGCTATCCAGGAGGGTCATCTCAAGTTTGACAACAAGATGAAACTGGACGGACACCCTTTTCCCGAGAACATGATAAGCTTTTCTGTCAACATGGTGACTGCCGAGGAAAAGGGAAACGTTAAGGTCTTGACTTCGGCTAGGGCAAGGCAAGATGGAGCAGTAGACCCAGAGCGTCAAGTGACGTTGGAGCAGGTTCATGGAGAAGCCCCTCGCGTTCTCAAGAGCCATATCGAGGTTGGGGAGTCGTCCAGGGCCAAACCCAGGGTCACTACGCGCATCCTCCTCAACAAGTGGCAGCGTCAGTTAGAGAAAGAGCGCTACCAGAAGCGGAGGCACGAGGAGGAGAGACGCAGGGCCGAAGAAGAAGCACGCAGGAGAGATTTGGAGCAGTACACGCGCGAGCAGGAGCGCGCACATTGGGGTGCGCATTCTTCAGGCACTGCTGGAATGAAGGCTTGAAGCTTCCTACGTTGAGGAACTGCCCTGAATGTAGTGACAGATACTTTGAGTATAGGCAGGAAACTGCCAATCGCCGATCCGTCCATGAAAGGAAACTGCCAATCGCCGATCCGTCCATGAAAGAATTGGAAGGATACATCCCAGTGACGATCGGCGTCAAAAAATAGTTGAGGTCATTGATCACCCCAGAAAGAGACAGGCAGATCAAGGATGGGCTGATCAGGAAGAAGACGAATATATCTGGCAAGAAGGACAGTGGTGCCCGCCTGGCTTGAGGAAGAGCCAGAAAAGAAGGGTTCAGCGCTTGAGGAACCGTGAATTAAGGCAGGCGGGGATCCAGAAGAAACAGGTGTGGCGTCCAAAGGACAAACCTGAGGGATCAAATCGTTCGGCTCCGGCATGTATGGTATACTTTCTGCCGAATGAGTTTATGGCTCCTGCTAATCAAGTTGTGCAGGAAGAAACGTCCCTGGATGTCAATGACGATGAATAGCTTGGGGGACTGATGGCGCAACTGGTGTTAGCCAAGCAAGCCACCTTCGACAAGCCGGCCAAGAATCGACACATGAGGCCGCTATACTTGAAGGGATACGTCAATGGCAAGCCATTGACCAAGATGTTTGTCGATGGTGGGGCTGCAGTCAATGTGATGCCATACACCACCTTTAGGAAGCTTGGCAAGGGCCCTGGAGACTTGACACCTACGAGCAAAATTCTGAACGATTTCACTGGGAATCCTTCAGATACCAAGGGGTGCGTCCACGTGGATCTGATGATTGGGTCCAAGACATTACTCACAACCTTCTTTGTCATCGAGGGCAAAGGAGCCTACAGCCTACTGCTTGGGCGGGACTGGATTCACGCAAATTGCTGCATCCTATCTACCATGCATTAGCAGCTCATTCAATGGGTGGATGATGATATTGAGGTGGTCCAAGTAGATGACTCAGTGAGCGTCGCAAATGTGGAACCAGCTTTCTGGAATATCAGGGTATTGATTGTTTCTCGGGGAAAAGGCGGGGAGAAGGTCTCGTTGATCTGTCGGCGGTGATCAACGGCCGATTCAAGCAGTCGGCTCTTATAGCAATTTTTAATGGACAATCCCGTCGATGGTACTGATGGCAAGTTGGGGCGAGGATTCATGTCGGCCGACAAACTGGAGGAAGTTGACATTGGAAACGGTGACAAGCCGAGGCCGACATTTATCAGCGCAAACTTGGAATCAGACTTCAGGGAGGAATTGATCAAGCTGCTCAAGGAATATAAAGATTGCTTCGCTTGGGATTATTCGGAGATGCCTGGTTTGGACTGTTCCATTGTTGAGCATCGGTTGCCAATCAAATCTGGTTTTAAACCGTACAAGCAACCTCCCCGGAAAATCTACAAAGACGAAGTATTGGCCGATGTGAAGAAAGAGGTTGAAAGACTACTTGATGCAAACTTCATTCGGCCATGCAGATACACGGAGTGGATTTCTAACATTGTCCCTGTTTACAAGAAGAATGGAAAGATGAGGGTTTGCATAGATTTCAGGGACTTGAACAGAGCTACTCCTATGGATGGGTACCCAATGCCTGTTGCCGATTTATTGGTTGATCTTTCTTCTTGGGTATAAAGTTATCAGTTTCATGGATGGTAATGCAGGGTACAACCAGATTTTCATGGCAATAGAGGATATATCAAAGACATCCTTCAGATGTCCTGGTCATATATGCCTGTTTGAATGGATAGTCATGACATTTGGGTTGAAAAATGCTGGTGCAACTTATCAGCGGGCCATGAACTATATCTTTCACGAGTTGATCGGCAAAATTGTCGAGATTTACATTGACGATGTTGTGATCAAGTCTTTGAATCATGACACACACTTGGAGGACGTGAAGAGGACTTTAGAATGCACCCGGAAGCATGGCTTGAAGATGAATCCAAACAAATGTGCTTTTGAGGTATCAGCTGGAGAATTCTTGGGGTTCCTGGTACACGAAGGGGGGATCGAAGTTGGCAAGAAAAGCATGAAAGCTATTGACGAAGTTGTCCCTCCGACCAATCTCAAGGAGTTGCAATCACTACTCGGCAAGATCAATTTTGTGAGAAGATTCATTTCAAATCTGTCGCAAAAGGTTTTGCCCTTTTCTCCATTGTTAAAGCTTAAGAAAGATCAGAAGTTCATATGGGGTGACGAACAACAAAAGGCTTTTGATGAGATCAAGCAATATATGAAGGAACCACCAGTGCTGGTCCCTCCACAGTTGAATAAGCCTTTCAAGTTGTACGTGGCGGCCGATACCCAAACCGTTGGATCGACCCTTATTCAAGAGTTTGAAGGAAAGGAGCGGGTAGTAGCGTACCTTAGCCGAAAATTACTTGATTCTGAGACCAGGTATTCGGCTGCAGAGAAGCTATGCCTATGTGTGTACTACTCGTGTACAAAATTTTGGCACTACTTGTTGAATGCCGAATGCGTTGTATACTCCAAGTTTGATGTAATAAAACATATGTTATCTATGCCAATTTTGAATGGCAGGATTGGCAAGTGGATCTTGGCTTTATCTGAGTTTGAGTTGAAGTTCGAATCGGCAAAAGCTATAAAAGGTCAGATCATTGCTGATTTTATAACTGAACATCGTGATCCATCGATTGATTTACTTGAAATTACTCCTTGGGCTTTGTTTTTTGATGGATCATCATGTGGTAAAGGTGGGGGAGTAGGGATTCTATTAATATCACCCAGGGGTGAGATGTTCGAATTTGCTATCCCTATCCAGCCCACTGTTACAAACAATCAGGCTGAATACGAGGCATTACTTCGGGGGCTTCAATATTTAAGAGAGGCCAGGGCTCTTTCAGTTGAGGTTTATGGAGATTCAGAGTTGGTTATCAAGCAATTGAACGGCCAATACGAGTGTAAAAGTGATGCCCTGAGGAGTTACTACGAGGAATGCAGAGAGATTTTAAAGAGCTTCCAGTTAGTAATTCTACAGCATATTCCTAGAGAACACAATGAAGAAGCAAACAGGCTGGCTCAAAGCGCTTCAGGTTATAGAGAAAATCAAGAAGCGTTGGCCATGGAGGTATGTGTGCTGGGAGTGGATCTTGCAAAGGATGATTGGAGAAAAGAGATCGTTGATTATTTGGAAGATCCATCCCGAAAGGTCTCTAGGAAACTCAGGTACAAGGCCATCAAATTTGTTCTTCTAGATGGAAGTCTATTCTACAAATCTTTGGATGGGGTATTGCTGCGTTGCCTGGGTCTAGAAGAAGCAAAAAGGATGATGAGTGAGGTGCATGATCGGATATGTGGAGCACATCAATCGGCTTACCGTATGAAATGGGTCATCAGGCAAGCTGGGTGCTTTTGGCCGACGATGTTGGAGGATTGCTTTGAGTATTACAAGGGATGTCAAGACTGCCAGAGGTTTGGAAATATTCAAAGGGTTCCTGCATCAGCACTAAATCCCATTATCAAGCCATGGCCATTCAGGGGCTGGGTATAGACTTGATTGGCCAGATTAATCCACCATCTAGCAAGGGGCATAAGTTTGTGCTTTTGGCGACGGATTACTTTACCAAATGGGTTGAGGAAATTCCACTGAAGAAGGTGACTTCAGAGAACATGGTTGAATTTGTCAAGGAACACATCATCCATCGGTTTGGAATACCTCAAACAATCACAACTGATCAGGGAGCACAGTTTGTGTCCTTGGAGTTTGGGGAGTTTGCCGAAAGCATGGGGATCAAATTGTTCAATTCTTCTCCCTATTATGCCCAAGCTAATGGTCAGGCAGAGGCTTCTAATAAGATCATGATCAGGCTTATACAAAAGAAGATCGACCAGAAGCCAAGAAGGTGGCATTCGGTACTCAATGAAGCTTTATGGGCTTACCGAATGGCCCCTCATGGAGCTACAAAGACATCTCCTTATGAATTGGTTTATGGGCACCATGCAGTTTTACCTTGGGAAATACAATCTGATTCTAGGAGAGTGGTTTTGCAAAAGGATTTAAGCTCCAAAGATTACAGTGGTTTAATGATGGATGAGTTAGAGGACTTGCACATGATCCGTCTTAGGGCACTGGAAAATATTGAAAAGAACAAGCTTCGAGTTGCCAAATATTACAACAAGAAAGTAAAAGTCAGGCAATTTGCAGAAGAGGATTTGGTTTGGAAAGCTTTACTGCCGATTGGAACCAAATACAGTGAATTCGGCAAATGGTCCCCTAACTGGGAAGGACCCTTTCGGGTGGTCAGATGCGTGCCCGGTAATGCCTACATGCTGAAAACTTTACTAGGAGAGGAATTTTCTGCTGCAATAAATGGAAGATATTTGAAGAAATATTATCCTAGTATTGAAACCGATCGTTGATCACAAGCATTGGGATTACATGCATCTGATACAGAAATAGCCGGCGTTCAAGAATGAAGCCGCCTTTAGAACAAAGATTCCTAAACAGGGGGAATGGCCAATACTTAGATGTATTGCCCTTAGCACAAAACTACATTGCAAATGCTTCTTGCAGGTTTACATCTAACAACCCAGTTGATCAGGACTACGAGGGGGTGGAAAGCAGAAGGCCTGGCGTAAGAAGCGAAAGTATGCTTCAATCCTTTTTTCTTTGCTTCTTCAGCTGCTCCCTCTTCAGTTGTTCCAGGACCACCGTGACGGCAACTTGGAAGCTGTGGGGATGACCATGGTTTGCTGCCTCCACCAAGCTGTCCCAAGCCGCTTTCAGGTTATTGTACCTGTCAGAGACATCTAGGACAGAGGAACAGTGGTTAGAAACAGAGATCCAGGTGCAAGCGCGGAATCAAGATGAAGTTGGAAATGTTTACCTCCTACTAGTGCCTCCAAAGTCATGCGACGCTCGTGTTCGGCCTGACAACGAGCGGTGATATCCCGGAGGTCATGCTCCAGATGCCGAACGCGGCGGCGTAGTTGATGGTTGATCTTCTGCTCGGGCGTGGCATCCTCTGCTTCGAGGGAGGAGTCAGAGGAGATGTATTCAGGCGCTGCTTCGGTCCCAATGATTTCTTGAGGAAGCAGATCGAGGCTAAAAGAAAACCAAAGAGGAGGTAAAGCACGAGATCACACAAGGAAGCGAGGAGCAAGTTAAAGGAAAACTCACTCTCGAATGGTGCGTTTCTTTGGGGCGTTGTCCTCCCTGGGTTGCTTGCCTTTGTCCATGGCCTTGGGGTTTTCTCTTCTAGAGCAGGGGAGAAGATGAGAAGTGATGGATGAGTGTGCGAGTGGATTTGCAGGGCATCTCAGCAGGCTATTTTATTGGCTGAGAGAGTGCATCGGGAGTGATGACTGGCTGGCATGCGTTATTGGAATACCAAGCGGCAGGGTTTTCTTCCCGAATGCGAAGGGCTTTCATTGAACAGTGCTTGTGGATTACCGAATCGAGGATTTTCTGCGGGTTTTGCGGCAGGGGGCATCTGTTTTCGCGTGTTCGGCTCAAGCAAGTTCCCGAATACGTTCAAGGAAAAATAAGGGTAGCAGTTGCAAACACAGAGGAATCATCACGATACAAGCACGGGAATTGAAAGTTCTTTATTTATTGCCGATAATCAAACATCCCTAGTACAATCTAATCAAAGAGCCTGTTTAGCACAGACTGGGGATGAGTGAGTTCGGCAATGGCGTCGCCGTGGCCGTCGAGGCGCTCCAAGATGACCTCGATCTCGTCGATGTCTTCGCGCGCGCCGCCCGGAAGCCGCGCGGCCGGGTGGAGTAGTCGACGCCGGTGTGCGTCGCCATGGCGGCCAAGCCCAAAGTGGTGCCCAGGCGGATGCCGTGGGTGGCCACCTCGTCCATGCGGTTTTCCACCGCGGCAAGGCGCTCCGCCGGCGTGTCTCCACGGGCGTTCACCTTGTCAGCCAATTGCTCCACCAGCATTTTCAGTTGGTTGAGCTCAGCGTCGCGGGCTGCAAAGTACAAGGTGATGGTGATTAGTATTAAAAGACAGATTGGATTCGGGAGCAGTTCCAGGGCCGTACCGTCGATGGTTGCCAGCAGCTGCTTGCGCTGGTCCTCCCACTCCAGTTCGGCTATGCTAGCCTTCTTGGAGACGTCTTCCAGCTCGCGCTGGTCCACCTCAAGTTCCGCCTTGAAGCGGAGAGCGTCGAGTTCCCCGTAGGGCACGGGAGAGTAGTGGTCCGACTCCGAGGAGTCGTCAGGCAGAGGTTGATTAGCCGGCGCAGGAGACGGGTTCCATTGAACAAGCCTGAAACAAACAGGATCGTCAGAAACAAAGGGAAATCTTAGGCAAGTAATGAAGAGAAGATGGCAATCATTGCCTCCGACGCGAACTGGCGTGGCTCCCTTCTGCTTCGTCGGCGGCGCGACGCCTGTTGTTGCTCCCTTCCATTGGTTTTTGGGGCTGCGCTGGCGATTGGGAAGAAAAGCTTGAGGTTGGTGAAGATTTGAAGGTGTGAAAAGATTGTGGCCTCAGATCGTGGCGCGTATCCCGAAAAACTTGGAAGGTGGAGAGGTTTCCTTGACCAACTCGCCATCGGGTCGTTTGGGATTCAAAGCTGAGTCGTATTCGGTTGACTAGCTCGGCTAAGTTGCAGTTGAGGTGCCGTTCGGGTATGGCACTATTTGGCTACTAATTACCGAATGGATCGTTCAGAGTTGCAGTCAAAGTCATGCAAGGAAAAGGAAAGCGGGCTTATAAAAGGCAAGTGTTGCAAGAACGATCAGTTTGGTTACACATCGCTCAGCACGGCTAAATGTTTAAGTATTTTGCGATTACATTGGAGGCATTGGATATTGTTTGGCGGATATCCTCCATTCGTTCCTGGTAATCTTTCTGGGCATTGGACAAGACGGTGAGTTCTGCTTCACATTGGTTCACTTCAGTTATAGCCAATGATGCTTCCTCCTGGGTTTTCTCTATCAGACCAGGAAGTTCGGCTATTTTCTTGTCATCAGCTTCTATTTCGGCACACGAATCTTTTAGCTCTGCCTCCAATGCAGCCTTTCTGGCGACCTTCAGTTCGCGAGCGGCTTGTAAATTGGCCAGCATTCCCTTGTGAGTCTCAGTTTGGGATTGTGCTTCTTTCACAGCTTGTTCAGCTTTGGCTTTCTTTTGCTCAACAGCTGGTCGGGTAGACACATTCCTCAAGGCTCGCCTTATGGCCGCATAATGAATATCCAAATCAGAGATGGGTTCCAATGAAGTCTTGATGTCCTCAGGGAGTTTTGGGCTGATGGGCCACAGCATTCCCTCAAAATAATCGACATCTCTGATTTGGTCTCGAGCATCCTTCTGCAGCCAGGCAAAAATTTCTTTAAGCTTTGCTTGGATTTCCTCTGGTAGGTCTTGAGTTCCTCTTGTTTCGGCAGCTGGATTATTCTCCACTAATGGGATTGATGATGAAGGAGTTTGATTCTGAAAGGGTAACATTGCCGAATCAAGAGTAGTTCATTGAAAATAAAGAAGATAGCAGAGTTAAGTGCATTTGCTTACCTCATGCCTGCCTTTCTGAGCTGGGGCAAGGTTTTGTTCAGTTTCAGGGGGGATTTCTTGAGCCACTGGTGAAAGAGGGGTCTGAGGAGCTCTTGGCAAAGTTGAGGCTTCTGTTTGAAGAGGTGCTGGTGCAGTCTCTGGCATATCTGAAACTTCTGGCTGAAGAAGAGGTGGATTTACCTCTGTTATGGTTGGGTTTTCTGCTTGACCAATAGGGGATTGAGCTCTTAGAGGACTGGAAGCCTCTGATTGGATTGAAGGGTTCATCTCTGGTGAAGCTGGTGCCTCTGCTTGAGCAAGAGGTGATTGGGTCCCTGATGAGGATGAGATCTCTATTTGGGCAGATGGTTCAGCTCTTGTTGGGCTTGCACGTTGAGGATCAGGGATATCCACAGGATGATTCACCAGTGTTTCTTCTGCAAATATCAGATTAAGGGTAAATGCCAGTGTTAATCTTTGAGAAAAGGTGATAAAAGATCATACCAGTAGATGAAGCATTGGCAGGTTCTGAAGCTGAAGGCTGCTGGATTCTAGTTTGAAATTACACAAGATGAAATTTATCAATAAAGAGTAATCTTGTGATCAAGAAAGAGGAAATTCTACCTCAACAAGGACTTTCTTGGTGGTTCTTTTCCTCTTGGCAGCTGGAGGTGCAATCAGAGACAGGCCTTTTCTCTTGTCAGCAGTGGCACTGGACAGAATTGGGTCCATTGTGGCATACCTGGCCATCAGTTGAGCCAAAGTTGGGGATTTAAATCCCCGGAGCGAGAAACTGGATATCTTGCATTGTAAATGATTGTCCCGGCTTGAGGGGCGAGCCTTCGTATTCTGCGGGGAGTGGTCAAGATCATGGTTAGTAAAGGAAATATTTGATCTGAAGAGAAAGGTCATGATGTTACCTCTGAAGTTGGCTGAAAATCAGGCATCAACTCTAAACAAAATGAGTGCACTGGCTCACTGAAAATGTGGTCATGAAATTCTTGCCACCAAGAGTTGAAGGTGGGATGAGCTATTGTTGTGGGTGTGAAAGGCCAGGTGTAAATAGTTGGGCTGCATTCATACTGAAAAACCCTTCTGTATTGCGCAATCTCTTTGATTTCTTCTCTGGGTTTGAGGAATTCATGAAAAAATAGTCTTGGAGGCATCTGCCCACATCCAAGCTGTCGAGCCACCATATTTGGCTGATAGTATTCATAAGTGCTGTGATTTAACCTCCCTCCACAAAATTCAGCTGGTAAAGAACATGGATGGATCAAGATGTTAAAGATCTCTATAAACCTTCTATCTTGGCGTCCAGTCTCAAAAGAAAATTCACAGGGGAGAGTTAAATTGTCATTATCAAGATAAGGAAGCCAAAGAGGGTTAGGGAAGCCTTTGAAAAAGAGCTCGAAAAGCTGGCTGACATTCTGATTGATGGAAACAGTTGAAGCAGCCTCTCCATAGGTTTGGCATCCTCTGGTGATCTGAGGTTCCCCTTCATGATAGCTGGATGAAGGGAAAACCGGTTGTTGAGGTCAATGCCGACAATCTGGTGCATGTGCAGTTGCAACCACATCTATACAAACCACCAAGGGTCGTTGACACATAGTATCTTCTGGCCGGTATGCATTTGGGTGATAGTCTGATGAAGCATATGGTATACACTACCCAGGAGGTATTTTCCAAGAGGAATGCGTTTACCACCAGCCAACTGAGTAAATGTGATTCAGAGTGGGCTCATTGGCTTTACCATAGAAAATAAATTTGCACAAACACATATTCAGGAATGCTCTGTACTCAACGTCACCCAGGAGACCGTCCTTCATGTGATTTTGGATATATAATTTATATCCACTTCCTGGTTTCACCCATGTTTGTCTTGTGGAGCCTTTGTAGTCCCAGGGGTACACGAATCCTGAAATATCAAGGCCGGTAATCATGTAGACATCGGCCAGAGTTGGGGACATTGGGCCATGACCAAAGAGGAAGGCATTGACACCATTTGACCAAAAGTGACAAGCCGCTATCAAAAGGTCTTCGTTCTTCGGGGTCTCGGCCAAAGAAAGCTCCAAACATTGAGTAATCCGGAGGCTGTCCCAAGTTTGGGTCTTGACGCTGTTATCCGCAAGCACCCTTTTGTACCAGTTTCTCTAGCCCGCAATTGGGGGAAAAGGCCAGTTCTTGAAGGCGTCCTGCCACAAGAAAGGCTTAGATAAAGCTGCTTTGAAGGGGATTCTTTGGGATTCGGCTGTGATAAACTCACGGGGATCGGAAATTCCCACAGGACCAAGGAAGTAAGATGTCGAATTGGCCTCAGTGCGGATTAAAAGCTCGGTGGAAAGCTCCTGTTGAGAGAAGGCGGAAAAGAAATCTCAGGTAACAATCGAAAAGTTAGTGCCGAATGAAGCTTACAGGGATGGAATTTACCTGAGCGGCTTGATTTTGACCTGCCATTGGAGGTTTGAGCTTGGGGAAAAGATGACCTAGGGTTTGGATCTGGATGGAGGCTCCGATGGATTGCGGGGAGAGAGAATAGGTGTTGAACAGATTCGATTTGAAGACGTTGGCGATTGGAGTCAATTTCGGAATAAAATCACTTTTATCCCGTAATTGAAGGGGCACATGTTAACACCAAAATTTGGCACAGGAAAGAGTCTGAATTGTGGGCCCAGCTTGGTGAAAAAATCCGTCCGGAAGAAGGAAGGTTTCTCCAGAAAGATTCGGCAAAGGAGCTCGCGGTCGGCAGTTGGCTTCCATTCGGCAAGGAATCTGTTTGCGCTAATTTTGCGGGATTACGTGATGATGTGGCCCGAGCGGAAGGGACGAATGGATGGATAAGTGATCGCACTTAGAGATAAATTAGGTATCAAATATTGTGCTCGTAGTCCATTCGGAGTCATGCCATGACAGGGTATAAATACAGACCCTGGATGTATGTAATTGTATTCGAAACATTCTCATAACAAACCGGCTTTACGCCAAACCTTTGAGTCCTTGTCGTGTCGTTGAGTTTTGCGAGAGGGTTCATCGATCTGCCGATCTCCGTAAGTATCGGCAACCTTGTATCATGTCTAGTATCATGCGGTGGATTTAGATCGTGATGCAAGTAGTCTTGTTACCATGCTTTGTATCATGCGGTAGATTCAAGCTTGGTTCAAGAAGGTTTCTTGTTAGATCATGAGCCATGCGGTGGGCTAAGATCTAGCTTGGAGCTAGTTATCAGCTCTATTGGATTTTGGCAAGATCCAATAGATTCATTAAGTTACCCTATGTTGTTTTGAGTTTTTTTTACTTTATGTTTAAATTCATGTAACACTCGTTTGCCCAATTTAGATTGATTTGGATCGGCTTTATCTTGTTTCGTGGTCTTTATATTACACGTTCATATCTTGCTTCAAAAGGGACGTGGATCACGTGTTTATCAAATAGCTGAAACCGAACCGATCTAGGTTGTTACGTGTTGTGGGTTCAATCTTGTTGATTTTGCATAAATCTTGAAAGAGCCAGGTATCATGTGGTAGATGCAGGTTTTAGGGTTGTTTTAAAGCTAATCATCCGGTGGATTAGATCTTCGATTCAATCCGATAGATTTATCATCTTTAGCGATGTTTGTTCCTTCTTCATGGACCCCGATTCGGCTGTACAGCCGTATTCAGTTATGCTTTCACGAGTGAAACGTGTTTATAAATTATGCTTTAAATATTGCATGCTTTTAAGCTTTCCATATATAGATCATATCATGCGGTGGATAGGTCTATTTGTGGTTAGTGGTGTGATTTTCAAACAAGTTGTGTCATGCGGTGGATAGATTTGTTTGACATCATGCTTGACGGGTTTTAAAGTACCTAAACACGCGGTAGACTAGTGCTTTGGGCGTATGCATGCTTGTTTATTACATGTTTATGATCATGCTTTACTTCATTTACTGTTTATTGTTATTTATCATGAAGGATCGGTCATGCCTTCGTGCATGTGCAATTTTATTCAAATAAAGACCGATCTTTCGTCATGTTTACATCATCCGTTCGGCTATGTTGTGTTTTGCACTTTAAAGCTCCCGAATGGTTTCTAGTTTGCTGGCAGATAGCTCTTTATAGCTATATGTCATCTCACTTGGCTTTATGGCCGTAAATATGGAACTGTCTGGTACCACCCGGCAAGTTCCAAGCTTTGGAATTTAACTACTTTATCTTTTGTTAATTTTCAGGAAAAATTGACTGGCACGTCTTGGAATCTCTTCGCGTGTGAAGCTAGCTTGTTCGGCTTGTTGTGTGCTTGGTGCAAGGTGCAGATTTTGCGTCAACAACCGTATGTTCCGTTCTTGATGGTGTTGTATTGCTTGTGCGCAAGAGCTAAGATGCCCTTGGAAGATGTCCTAGGTTGCATTATATAGTCTGTCGAACTAGGTTACAAGGTCAGTGGGACCGAATCCGGGTCGGTTACAATATAGTAGTCTATCTCTACAGATTACAAACATTATCCCGTGATATCCGAATTGGCTGACGTTGCGGGAGATATCTTAACTTGCATGCCATGCTTCAGGAAGGTCTCCGGGGCCACATATCAGGTCTGTTGGGCCCACTATCAGATCGGCAGGTCAGACCCACCCGTCGGGACGCCTAAGACCCTGATCGGTGGGGACCCCTAGGTAGCCCCATCTCTTACGTATCTGGTAACTGCTACATGAATCTAAATATGCCAAAATGAGTTACTATTTGGGATGGATGGAGCATACAAAATGGTTATAGTTCTTGTACATCTCATCGTGAACAATTAATGTATACAAAAACTACATAAATAATAAAAAATCTCCGGTGCACATCATGAACTTGGCAATGCACTTTGTTAATCATAAAAACTCCCATTAAAGAAGATGAAAGTAATTAAAAGATCGCAAAAACATTCACAATGGATAATGGTAACAATAGATATAATGGGATGTGTCATTTTCTCAATTTTGCTTAAATAATTCTAGTGGCGCCACAAAAACTTTGGACCCTCAAATATATTACAAGTAACAGATAAGAAATATGGTTTTCATATGAAAAAGTATTTGCGTTCGTAACCACCAATGAGTTATATTGGTTCACAGGCCCTGTTTAGTTTCCCAAAATTTCACTAACTACCATCACATTAATCTTTGAACACTAATTAGGAGTATAAAATGTAGATTAATGACAAAACTCATTTCACAGCCCATACCTTAATTTTCGAGATGAATTAACAAGCCTAATTATTTCATGATTAGACAACATCGTGCTACATTAAACAATCTCTAATGATGAATAATTAGAGTTAATGGATTTGTCTCACAATTTCCGGTCCATTCGTGTAATTATTTTTTAAATAGTCTACGTTCAATATTCCTAATATACCTTGAAAGAGGATGCAAAAGTTTCACCTCACGAACTAAGGGTCCCTTTGGCATAGCTTAAGGAATAGCTTAGGAAGTTGTTTTCGCCACAGCTGTGCCAAACGGGTGCTCAAAAGAGCTTTACGGGCGAAGCTGCCACGTTTTACGCTCTCTGGAGTGAAATACGAGAGAAGAAGCAGAAAATAGTCGCTTTGCCCGCCCCTCCCACAGCTTCGCCTCCGCGTTTATGACCTTTGCCCTCGGGAGAGCCCCACAGACGGATGGCGAGCACGGTCGAGGCGGGCGACTGGAGGTGGGACCGGTGCGACCAGAGGTGACGAGAGGTGGCGGCTGGCGCGACGGGGCCGAGGAAGATGGAGGTCGGCCGTGGAGGAGGATGGCGGCGCGGGCAGAGGTTCTGCATGAGCTCGGGGTGGCGCGGAGGAGGAGGTGCTGAGGAGGGCCGGTGGAGCTCCGCCGCGACCTGCCTCCATGGCCGATAAGGGATCTCCGCGTGGGCCACCTCCATGGTCGGTCGGCGCCGCGAGGGAGGTGGGAGGCGGGGGGAGAGCATCGGTGACGACGGGAGATGCGGTGGAGGTGGGGCAACGGGAGAGATGCGGTGTGAGTGGATAAGACCGCGACGGAGTCGTGGAGATAAGAAGAGAGAAAGAAATAAAAAAGAGAAAAATGAGAAGGAAAAAGGAAAACGAAAAAGGAAATAGGAGGAAATACAAAATAGAACGGTATAATGGACATTTCACCATTTACACAGTTAGGAGAAGTTGTTTTGCCGATCATTTTTCCAAAACGGTTTCACATTCACAAGAGAATCTGCTTCACCAGCACAGCCACGGCCGAAGCTGCCACAGTGTGACACCCCAGGTTTTTAATTAGCATTATTACTGCTAATGACCGAGTCAAACCTGTTGACTCTAGTCAAACCTTGGTCAACGTGGGTCATCACCTCGAAAACCTAGTCAATAATCACAAATGACCCTCTTAATCAAGTCAACACACACTTGTGGTCAAACCTCGGTCAAAGGCATGGTCAAACCCCTATGTCTTTGAATCTCCTCTAGAACTTTTGCCGCGTTCTCCAAATTTCACCTAAACACTCAAAATCTCCCAATATAAAAGTTGTCCATTTTTTTGAGGGGCACCACTTTACTTTTGGGTGGCATTTCAAATTTTGAATGGAATAGGGTGAAAAACTTGGTCAACTGCAGTCGAGCACTATTCACTAGCGCAAAGAAAGACATGAACTTTGCTAGCATTTTGTGCTCAATTTGTTGATCAAAACATAGGTCAACCTTTACAAAAATTTCTCTCCAATGGATGCTTTACAACTTTGCTATATACACCTTGTAGCACTTATGTTGCGAAATCTTGAGAAATTCTTGGTCAAAACAGCCTAAACTAAATCGAGCATGGACAGAAACGCAGGCACGCGCGCGACGTCATGCACATGGGTGCCACGCGTCGTCGCCGCGACGCCGTTGTGCGCCGCCATACCGGGGCCCGACCGAGGGGTATTGTGCACGCCCGACACCGCCGTCGCCCGCGCACGCACCCCGAGCCCGCGCCTCGGGCGTGGGAGTCGCGCGAGCCACGCGGTGCGCACGCACGCTGTGATGCCAGACCCTCCCCCTGTTGCGCTGCGCCGGCCATGCCGCACGCACCCCGCAGCAGGTCGGGTCCCCCACCTCGCTACCTTCCCTTCATGGCGAAGGCTTGGAGCCGCACTCCCTCTCCAGTCCATAAAATACATTGCGCCTTTCCTCGCGTGAGCACGTGCGGTCGACACCTCCCTGAGCTCTGCCGCACGCCTTTGACGCCGCCGCCGGCAAGCTCGCCCCTGCGCTCAAACCTTCGGCCACATAACCCCTCAAACACCTCCCCTAGGACCGGCTGGAGCTCACATCGTCACACACTGCCCCGGCTGAGCCGTGGTTTCGCCAGAGTAGCTGCTCCAACGGCCGCTGCTGTCCTGCACTACCGTGTGGGCTCGCCGGAGCCGCCCCCGCATGTCTATGGTCCCAATCGAGCCCTTGGTGAGCCAAAGCACCTTCCCCACCTTTTTACCAGCCAAGAGCGCTGCTGGAGCCGCCGGATTCCGGCGAGCCAAGCCGCCCCCATGGCCAAGGACCCAATTGCTTTGATTTCATTCTTTCTAGGGTCTTAACCGTGATGCAAGGGCATATTTGAAAGGACAGAAACTTTCCAGGGACCTCAATGAAAACTAGATTCTTAAATAGTAATTATTGTTTGGCCGATTCTTGTAAAATTCATAGAAAATCAGAATAATGCAAACTAAATTTTGGTAGATTTTTTGTGAATAACCCGACAACTTTTGTAAAGCATGACCATACTTTTGAATGATAGTTTTTGCATGAAAATACAAAACTGCTAAACCTAGACATGCTGTAATTCAAAATCTACTAGTGCTCTGTAGCTAAATTTTGGATATGTTGTGTGTTAGACTATGTCTAGGTGTTGTGCCAAAAAATTGCACAAAGTTACTATGTAGATCTTTTATTATGAACTATTTTGCATTTAGGCTGATTATGTCCAAATGATTTTTGTAGATAAAAATAATTAGATTTTTGTGCTCAACTTCTGCATGTGATCTTGTTATGCCTAAATGTATCTCTAGTGAGTTAATCACAATTTTATATCCGTTAAAAATATTTAATCTTGTTTTATGCCTAATTTTCTTTGTAAATGCATAGCTCAAGATCTATAGTAGCTCTAGGTGTATATGTTGCATGCCTAGGTTAGTTTTGGACCAGAGGTCATGTGTGAAAAGTTGGGATCCATTTGATGCTTATTTATTTTTATATGCATTCATCATGTTTTGGTAGCTAGCTTTTGTTATTTTCGGTATATTTAATTCCATAGCTCTCCTAAGTGTGCATGTGTGTTCAGTGGCTTTGTATAGGTCTGTAGTGCTTCATAAACACTTCCACTGAATTTTATTAATTTATTTGGTGAATAAAAACAATGGAAGCCGATTAAGCTTAATGTCAAAGTTAAATTGGAAAATCACCACATCCACACTAAATGACCCTTTGTATGTAATGTTAATCGTGCTAAGAAGCTAAGTGTCACCACTCTTGCTGTTTTGTGAATTTAGATTAATTTATTTACATAAATATGTACACAGTCACTATCAAAAGGAATAATTAATAAAGAACCGCATATTGTTCCTTTATTGGAAGAGTACGCTGAATGTATGTTTATCTAGGTGAATGTGGTCAACCATGCACCCCATGACTGTCATTTGTTGTTTGTAATTAATTAAATTAAAAATTGTCAATTCAATCTTGCATTTGCATCCTCATGTAGATCTTAGATATACGCTCGTGCCGGAAGGAGGAGAAGGATGAGTTGACAGTGAGTTGCAGTATGCGGACATAGCTCGAGACCTTGACCAAAGTCCAGAAGGACCCAAGGCCAATCTTGCCAGCGAAGGCAAGCCCTGGATCATTAACCCTCCCTTTTAAAATTATGCAGTTATCTTTGCTATGATTGTGCATTTATGTTTCATGAGTTGAATTGAAACCCAAGATGCATGATCCCTAGGTACCTGTGCTCTTTTACTAGTATGATAGGTTGATAGTTGCTATGCTATAGGACCGGTACAAGTCGAGTGATGTTCGTCACTCGTGTGAATAGGTTCTTATGTTGGAATCATAAGATCTTTATAAATAGATTGCTCATGTGGTAAGAGCATGGGATTTGGGCTCCGGTCTAGTGGCTTTCGTGGGCTAAGCTTTTGAACGTACTAAGCACTTGTCGGGAATGGGACCGGTATGCCTAGTACCTTAATGAGATAGTGCGGGAACTTACTATTACTAATCTCGAGTAATCACCTGCCCGGCTAGCTACCTCACTTGTGTGAAGCTGGGTGCCTTGCGGGGTATGCCAGATAGCCTTTTACCCGAGTCTATAAGATTCAATCCCAAGCCGAGGACTTTTGGGAACCTCCTAGTTGGTGGGCTCTTGGTGACTGCACCCTACCGTGTGTTTAGGTTTACCTTGCAAGGGTTTAACTCAATCGATTGTTGACCTCTCACCGTTATATGAGACTGCTTAATCAACTGGCCATGATATCCCTTATTGATAGAACTTTGTAAATATTACTGCTTGAATTAATTGTATTGTACAATTCTTGATTGAATTAGTTGGCACACTTAGAAATCGTAATCAACTAGAATTTGGGCTAAAATACAGAAAGCAAGGACATACTCTTTGTTGCTTTTCAGCAAAAGAACTCCACCGGCCAAAAAGCCTCTCATGTCTAGAGTTTGGTGATGTAGTTATCACCCGACGATTGAGTCTTGCCGAGTATTAGTATACTCAACCTTGCTTTATTAATGTGGTTGCAGGTGTTGTTTAACTGGGTGAGATTCCACCCGGCTGGGAGCTGGAATGGGTGGATGACGACGAGTGATGCCATCACGGACGGCCTCCTGTGATGTTTATCGTTGTGCTAGTTTATTTTATTCCACTGTTTTCGAACTCTGAACCTGTACTTATCATGTCATGAGCAATGGTTTGCAAATAATAGACCCTTAGGGGTACAATTTGGATTTAATTTGTGTTTGTACTCTGGACCCGCCTTCGTGTGAGTTTTTAATGCATATGTTCGATCCTCTTTGTGATATCCAAGTGATTTACCGGGCGTTAGCCCGGCAACTAACGACGGGATGATACTTTATTATTGCTTAATAACCAAAATGGATTGGTTTATATGATAGTACAGTATTTTCCTGGGCGGGGTTGTCACACACAGCCATAGTCATAGTTGTGCCAAACGCACCCTAAAATGGGCCTAGACCTGCATGATGTTTTGTTGCCTCTAACATGATGTGATATGCTCGAAAACATAGCTACACCTATTGGGCTCTTGACACCATGAGGTTGACCCCAACAACGAGAGGCATTTTTGGAAGGCAAATCTACAATTGCCTTGCGTGTACAGTATGTTTTGCTTTCCTTCGCTTGCGGTCTCCAGCAGCAATTGCAAAAGCAAATACATTTTCTCCGCTCCCCCCTCTCCTCCGTGCCCTGCGCTTGCACCGCCTCCTCCGCCGGCAAGGAGCAGGGAGACTGGCGGAGCGCCGCCGGGCGCGCAGCCCCTCCCCTGCTCCTCCGCCGGCGAGCCGTGGGGACTCCGATCCGCTGCACCTCTTCCAGCGAGTCGAAGGGGAAAGAGGAGATGGGTGGCGAAAAGGCCATGGCGGTCGAGAGCTCGCGCAGCGTTGGCGGTGTGGCGGCACGGGCCCGCATTCTCCTCCAACATGACCGCGTCACATCGAGTGGCGCATCAAAGCGGTGGAGGAGCTCGCGTGGCGTCGGGGCCTGCTTCCTCTTCCAGCGCGGTGGCTCACCCCTACCGCATCCTTTGTTCCTCCACCTCCACATCCCCTGCACCCTACCGCGGACGTCGGAGCTCCCTTCCCCTCTCCTCCATTCCCCTCCTGCGGATCTCCGGCGACCGCACACCGCAGTTTGAGCGCTTCCTCCCTGCGCCGGAGCTCCCTCCTCCCCTAGTTGGCCTCTGTGGCCCCTCCCTTCCCCGCGGATGCGTTCGAGGAGTTGCATGTCCCCTCTCCTCCTATGTAGTTTTCCTCTCAAGTATGCGTTATCTGCTAGAGGGGATGCCTCATGTGAACAATGTTGATCGGAGAGGTAAAAATGCATTTGCCTATGCTGTTGGACTCAGTCTGACGTACTAATGGTTTGGCATTCCAGCTAGTTCGAGAAAATGTAGTATGGTTCTAGATGTGCAGTTACTCCCTCAGTCCCATAATATAAGGTCATGGAAGGTTCAAAATTTCTACTAAAATATAAGGATTTGGAGCGATAGGACAATAAAATGAGGTTGGTGAGTGGGTGGAGAGTTGATGGATAGTGTAAAATGAGGAATATAGAAGTTATTTTCCTTCACTGTTGTTTCTGAAGTTTGAATGGTTCTAAGTCCTTGTATTGTGGGACGGAGGCAGTACTAAACTAAGAGTAATGCAATCATCTCAATCCTCAACTAGTAGTTTATATGTTAGAACTTAGAAGTGACGACCCGTTCGCCACGTAATTAACATTCTAGTGACAGGTTGTTGATTTCAAAATCAGAATGTAAAGGAAGAAAACCCGCACATTTTTTAAGATAAAAAATTCTTTTTCAAATAAACAGAATCATTTACGTACACGTCATTAAGAAAGTTGCAGGTTACCTGCATGCCGAGAAAAAGTTCTCAGATACCTGTGTGCCATGCATTTGAAGTTCGTTGACGTGTTTGGCATTCCGTCCATGTTTTGAGCTAACGGTGTCAAACCAACAAGTGAAATGACCCTTTTACCCTTGTGGGCCCCACCAACCTTCTTCTTCCTCCCATTCTCCTTTCTCCGGTCCAGTCCTACCAGCTCCTCTCTCCCGTTCTCCAGTCCCGCCGCCGGCTCCTCCTCCTCCGCCGGCCTCCCCCCGCCGACCACGCCGCCTCCCCGGTCTCCCGACGGCGGAGGAGCTCGCCGCGGCCGGCCCGGCGTCCCCTCCTCTCGTACGTGCTCGTAGGTTGAGCCCCTCCATACCGTTCGCGCTCGGAGGCGGAGCCCGCCCGCGGCGGTGCACGCACACGAGGCCGAGCGGCGCCGGCGGCGGCGCGCGCGGCCACCGCGGGAATGGCGGATGCGGAGGCGTCGGCGTAGAAGACGAGGTGGCACTCGTCCGTCGGCCCCTGCGCCCGGCCCGGCCCGGCCGCGCGGGTGCCGCCGGCCCCCGCACCCGGCCGCGAGGGGCGCCGCCGGCCGGCCCCTCGCGCTCGGATCCGCCGCCGACGGCGGGGACTCCCGGCGCCGCCGTGGTGTTGTCGGGTGCGCGAACAGGAAGCGAGACAGAGGAGGAAGAAGATGCGCACGGGAATGGATTGACATGTAAACGAACAGGGGCAAAATAGTCATTTCCATACGCGGGTCCCACATGTCAGATCGGTGGAACTGTTAAGTTGTAACAAAAGTAGGACAGAATGGCATATGCGGCAACAAATTTTGAGTGCATGGCATACAGGTACCCGAAAACTTTTCATGACATGTGCGTAAACAACAACTTTCTTAATAACATGTACGTAAATGACTCAAATAAACAAGCGCAAAATTCTCGTGTTCAAATATTTTTTAAAAGCTGCGCAGCCTGTTCGTTTGGCTGGTGGCTCTGGTGCTGCGCAGCCTGCAGGTGGACTTCCCATCGAAACCGTCGCAGCGCGCACGCTCCGGTCCAACCAGCAAGCCACCCACCACCCCTCTGGACGGATCGCCCGGCGGCTCAGCCTCAGCCGCTGAGTTGTGGGCCCGCATGGCCTGCCTGTTCACCAGCGACAGCTGTTCGTTGCGCTCAAACGCTCGGCGACACGGTCAAAGCCCACACCGGATCCACCAACCCCACTGCAGGTGGACCCTTGTGGCCCGCATGTCGGCGACACAGATCGCCACCTCGTTCCTGCATTAAAGCCCCCTCTCCTCCAAATCTCGCGCACTGTCACTCGCCCAGCACCGGTGCGATCCTCGTGCTCTCCGCCGCAGCCGCCTCGAGACCTCCTCCGGCCTCCCGAGGCTTCCTGATCCCTTGTGCGGGGAGGCGCGGCGACCCTCCTCCCCCGCGATAATGCAGAGCGCGGCGGCCATCGGGCTCGTTCGGCCATGCGCCGCGCGCCCGCTCGTTGCTTACCCTAGCCACCGCCGCGGCGGCGCCGTCTCCGGCGGAGGGATCAGGCCGGACCTCCCGCAGCGCGGGATCCGCCTCTCCGCGCGCGCGGGGCTCGTGCCGGCCTCGCCGCTGGAGGAGGAGGAGAAGAAGCGGAGATGCAGGGCCGAGCGGGACGTGTCGGCGGCGGCGACCGCGGCGGCCGCGCAGGGGGCCGGGGAGGAGGCCGGAGGAGGGTTGGTCAAGACGCTGCAGCTGGGCGCGCTCTTCGGCCTCTGGTACCTCTTCAACATCTACTTCAACATCTACAACAAGCAGGTGAGCTCACTGACGACGGAACTGGCATACCGTCGCCATCCCCCTTCTACCATTTGGGTGTGTTGCATTCCTGCCGTGCGAGGACTTTTGCTGGATCACTGACCTTCCTTCGTTAGGGATCGCGCACCAGTGATTTGCTTGCGCAGATCTGTGAACTGGGTGCTAGTGTTTTTGGTTCGTACGTACCAAGGACAGAACGGATCCTTGCCTTAGTTTGCATTTCGGTAATTCCTATGATGGCGGGGACAGATCTTTTGCAATCCTCTGGTCATGCTTGTCCTGTACTTGTACAGTATGCTGAGATCAGACGCATGTATTGGTTCGTTTGTTTTTCTTTTATATTTTTCTTTTCCGTAAGGTGGTGTACTTGGTGATTGATCTTGCTGGAACTTTCACATGTAATTTTTCACTACATTTGGTGCAGTGCTAGCTGGAGAATTTTGTGATTATAGGACTCAAACAAACACGGTTTGCTATTTTGACACAGATGGACCCATTTGTCATCCACGCAGGTTGTCAAAATAGCAAATCACGTTTGGAGGGAGTCTTATAATCACAATTTTTTCTGCTAGCTGGCCTCAGCTTATTGTCTTGAGAAATCTATAAGTCAATAGTAAAGGATGTGCCGTTTTGCATTCTTTACAAAACTAATGAAAACCACAATCAAGTTAACAAATGTAGGCCAACCCCCTCTCTTTGTGAATGTACCGTGACCTTCAACAGGTACAAGCTCCAAACGTCGTGCACTGGAAGAAAATATTGCTTTTGCTTCCTTTTTCTTCTTCCTTTTTGATAGTTTACCCATACTAAGTTTGGACAAGATTTTGCTAACTTTGTAACATTCACCCAAGCCTAGGAATTATGTACACTTGTTTTAATGATAATCAGCAGTGATTACAATCAAGTCAATCCTTGTTTCATACACGTAAATACGTAGCAGATGCTGCCTTTTTTCTCAAGCTTTTATAAAGCTAACTTTTGTTGATGATTTCACTCAGGATATGCTTGTCATTTTGCACTGCAGAGTGCACCCAGTGATGCCTTTCCACTTTTAGTCATTCACATGGGTCATCATTTTGTATATCTGTAGTTAACAGTTTAGAATGGTGTTCTTCTGTGGTAAGAGGCTACGTGCGCAAGGAAACCTTGCTGCTATGTTTTCCATTGTTTCAACATTAACCCATGTAGCCAGCCCCAATGTTTGTGGCCCTTATGTTTATGGTGACAATGTCAAGGCTTTATTTACCGGCAAACATTTATTTGTAACCAGAGATATTTTACGTGCAAATTGCACTGGTTTTATTTGTTGGTATGCACCCTTTTAGTTGTATGAGAAACATTTAGATTATGAACATCGGAGTATGCGTACAACTTGTATAACTCTTTCTTTTCTTGGCAGGTTCTGAAAGTTTTGCCATATCCTATAAACATCACCACAGTGCAGTTTGCTGTCGGAACTGCCATTGCTATTTTCATGTGGATCACTGGTATCCTTAAAAGACCAAAAATTTCTGGTACCCAGGTGAATTTTTCGTTTCCCCTTTACTTTCAGTGTACACCTAAGGGCATCAAAGTGACATCAGCATTTCTTGTTCCCAGCTTCTTGCTATCCTTCCTCTGGCAATTGTCCACACCATGGGCAATCTTTTCACAAACATGAGCCTTGGGAAGGTTGCAGTGTCATTTACACATACTATCAAGGCCATGGAGCCTTTCTTCTCGGTTCTCCTTTCAGCAATCTTCCTTGGTGAGGTAATTTTATCTTTTTGAACTCTATAGCCCAACGTAGTAACTATTTGTCCACTTGTCAGTAATATGCTAAATTGTTTTCTTGTTTTTATTGTCAGTTGCCTACTCCTTGGGTTGTGTTGTCTCTTCTTCCAATTGTTGGTGGTGTGGCACTGGCATCTCTTACTGAGGCATCCTTTAACTGGTAAGGAATATAGTTGCCTCCTTTGGAATACAAGCAGGTGTTTGTATGATTCTTGTGCAACTTACAAATATATTGTATGCTTGTTCAACTTATCTTTTAATGCTAATTGCCTTTCTTTTCTCCATTCCTTCAATCATCTGATTCACTTCAAATTTAAGTTGAACCAGTGTTCCAGTGCCATTGTTTCAACAATTGTAGTTAGTTTTTCTCTGTTGTACATATTCTCTATGATGTGTGCGCATGCTTTTTACACACAATCAGAAAGTTAGAAACAATGGCTTCTTTGTTATCTCATTTCATACCAAGTGTGACTTCAACTTCCCTTGACACAGGGTTGGCTTTTGGAGTGCAATGGCTTCAAATGTAACCTTTCAGTCAAGGAATGTGCTAAGCAAGAAGCTGATGGTGAAGAAAGAGGTCTCTGGACTATCACTTTGCAATTTTCTGGAATAATTAAGCAATTTACTTCTGAACTATGGATTTATTGTTTTTAGTTAGAGCAACTCCAACAGTTTGGCAAACCAACTTGGCATCCATATAATTTTGGCAAAACAAGAAAAATTGGCCTCCAACAGTTTGGCAAACCAACTTGGCAAAAATAGAAACTTGGCAAAACTCACCTCCCCACGCGTATATATGCGCGCGCGGATCGTGGTTGCCATCGTTGTTTCCCTCTAGGTGGGAGGGTGAAAAAGAAATAAAGAATAGAGAAGGATTCCTGATGTAAGTTTTTCAAGAGGTGGAAGGGCACATATATAATTTTGTTTCTCTCAGGATTCCTGATGTAAGTTAGATCTGGATTTGGCAAGTGAATTATGCCAAACTGTTGGAGATGAATTCTTTTTTTACTTTGCATAGCTTTTTAGAAGTTGGCAAAACACAAGATTTGCCAAGTAAATTTTGGCAAACTCTTGGAGATGCTCTTATGGATGGGCATTTTATGCCCTATGCTTCAAGTGTATGCCTAACACTTTCTTTTCCCCACTTCAGGAATCTCTGGACAACATTAACCTCTTCTCAATCATTACAGTCATGTCATTCTGCATCTTGGCCCCAGTCACCTTACTAACTGAGGGTGTCAAAGTCAGTCCTGCAGTCTTGCAGTCAGCTGTGAGTACCCTGTTGTTTATTTATCCATGACACCTTGCAGACTGGCTTGAGTACAATTCTTAATTTTTGGAAAAATATATACATCTTTCTTGTGCAGGGCTTGAACTTAAAACAGATTTACACCAGATCGCTGATTGCTGCATTCTGCTTCCATGCCTACCAACAGGTCAGCCTTCATGACTCATCTTGTCGAAATTATTGCATTTATTTGTTCCTTAAATTACACCATTGATGCTGATTTCAGATCGTTTTATATGCATGTACAAATTCCATCCCATGTGTATGCATGGTTTCAGAGCATTCACAATTCAAAATTTACTGACTGAATCTTGCGCTTATTTTGTTGAAGGTGTCATACATGATCCTCGCTAGGGTGTCCCCAGTCACTCACTCAGTGGGCAACTGCGTGAAGCGAGTGGTGGTTATCGTGACCTCTGTTCTGTTCTTCAGGACCCCTGTTTCACCCGTCAACTCTATCGGTCCGCATCTTTTATCCTTCACCCACTGACTAAATCAATCATGTTATTTCTTTCACCCTTCCTCACAAATCACAAACACTTGATTTGTCCAGGTACCGGGGTTGCCCTCGCGGGAGTTTTCCTCTACTCACAACTGAAGAGGCTTAAGCCCAAGCCCAAGGCTGCTTGATCGCATATATGGTTGTCAGGTCCACCCAGTACAACTGTCGAAGCCCTGCCATGCCGTAAGAGTGATTAGTGAGAGCCCTAGTTTAGAATGGTATTGAGAGAAGCTCCTCTCTGGTTTGCTGCCACTTCATGTGATCGTGTGTGATTTTATTACTAGCATTTTTGAACGGATCTGTTGGTGTATCAATAATTTTGCAGTAGTGTTTTTTTTTCGTTCTTGTGCTTTTTATACGCCTCTGAAACTCAACTGCCAGGGAGCATTGTGCTTGTGCTAAGTTAGTACTTGTAGGTCGTTTTGGCTTTGTAAGTGCTTAGTTTTTGTTATGCATTTGGATATAGTATATGTTTTTAAGTGTAACAATATCTATGAACGTAGAAAAACTAATTTGAGGGTGTATAATAAGATAAGAAAAAAGTATGGTGAGGTCATAATCTTGGGAATAATTCTATTTAGCGATGATTACATACTCCCTACAGTCTCCAAAACATAACTTTTACTCATTTTTATAAAAATATTTATTAAAATTGACATGTATATTTTTTTAAGTATTTTGCAAGGCAAATTTATTCATTTAGTTATCACATTTTCAAGCATAACAACTTAAAAGTTATTCATGATTTATATCTTAATATTTGACTGAAATCTTGTTCAAAACTACTTGTTTTATGGGTATGGAGAAAGTAATAGTGATCCATTGTGCATGGGGAAAACTACTTTGTAGTCACTTGCTACGCCCCCGTTTAGTTTGCGAAGTGAAACTTTTGGGTCTCCTTTCAAGGTTTATTAGGAGTATTAAACGTAGATTATTTACAAAAATAATTACACGAATGGATCGGAAATTGCGAGACGAATCCATTAAGTCTAATTAATTCGTTATTACAGATTGTTTACTGTAGCACAACATTGTCTGATCATGACATAATTAGTCTCGTTATATTCGTCTCGAAAATTAAGGTAGGAGTATTAAACGTAGATTATTTACAAAAATAATTACACGAATGGATCGGAAATTGCGAGACGAATCCATTAAGTCTAATTAATTCGTTATTACAGATTGTTTACTGTAGCACAACATTGTCTGATCATGACATAATTAGTCTCGTTATATTCGTCTCGAAAATTAAGGTAGGGGTCGTCGAATGGGTTTGTCATTAATCTACGTTTAATACTCTAAATTAATGGAAAGAAGATTGATGTGACGGGTTGTTGGCGAAAATTTGGTGAACAAAACTGACCTCTAACTAGTCCGGCGTGTTGGGTGCACGCTGGTGGCGTCTTGAGTTGTGATGGGTCTCTTCTAGGGTTACTGCCAAGGTCTTGTGCGTGCAACAGGCATGGTGTTGTGTCGGGTGAAAGCCGTCACTTATGCTTGTTGGTGGTGATGGTATGGCGCTCCATGGGCATCGTTTCCCCAGTGGGGGCACCATTGGGTGGCACCATACTCATGCTGCACGGGGGCTCTTAAGGTGAAAACCTTGTCTATCTATGGACATGCGACGGCAACGCCATCAGGTGTCGTGCCCTTCTTGGAGGCGCCGCATATGAAGGCCCGTCTTGACTCTGGTAGTAGTGGTGTTGGTTGGTTGGTGGAGTTGCTCGTGCGCAGCGGCAAAGCAGGGGCACATGGTCCGATGGTAATCCTGACAATGGCATGGTGTAGGGGATGCTATTAACGCGGTTTCAGTGGTAAGGATCCTTGGAGTTGTGTCCAGTGTGATAGACGGCGACGTCCTCGTACACTTTAAGGTGGTTGTCTCTGAGGAGTATGAGAGTTCGGGGTTGAGGAGGTGGATGAGGTGAGACCCCACGTATTGTGTTTCAAGTTGATTGCCCTAATGTTCCGACGAGAGCTTCTTCTTATGCAAGACTGGAGTCGGGGAACAATGATCGTGTGTGTGGCGTGAGGATGTTAACCTCGTGGCGGAGGGGTTTGAGTTGTCACTCAGGCTGCAGCGGGCCGCGACTTTTGGCGTAGCACAACATTGACGTCAACCGCACAATTCTTAGTGACTTATCTTTGGCTTCTCTCATATGTTGAGGTGGTGTAGAGTTTTGCTAGGTGTGTTGTTTTTTTTTGTGATATTTGTTTCGACTCGTTATGTACAATTTCTTCTCCTTAAATGACAGGGTTCATGTCTTTAATTTTTTTTTAAAAAATTCTAGACTTCCTGTGAAATTGTCATGCACATATGCACATATGTACTTTTGTATGAAAGAAACAAAATCACTGTCAGCGTCGTTGCCGTCCCATGTATGGCCGGCCCGTCCGTGATCGATGTGCTTTCCAGTCAAGCCGCCAAGGGGCATGTCCTCGTTGGGCACGCCCTTTGCTGGCTCTAGCTACGGCACAAATTAAGAAGGCCACACGACGAAGAAGAGTCGAAGATGAAGAGCATGTTTGATTTATTTCACCTCACGTGACACTATTTAGTAACAGCCAAACACACTCGAAGGTAGGGATGGCAGCGGGTCGGGTATGTGCGGGTAGGACATTTACCCGCCCGCGAGCATACCCGCGCCGCCGGCCTTTACCCGCCCGCGAATGTGCCCGCAGGTAAAAAATTCTACCCGCACCCGGTGGGTACCCACGGCTATCGGGTTTACCCGTGCCCGCAAAGACACAACATATTAATATGCACATTTCAACAACAACAACAACAATTTTTAGGTTATCTCAACAAGAACAAACAACAATTTGACAGCCATAAGCCCATAATGCAATATAAGGTCAAGAGCAACAACAATTTACCAACCATAATACAATATAAGGTCTCATACAGTCATACACTCATATCCCTCATTGTATAAATTTCCAACACATGAGAAAGCGTCACACATCGGTACAATACTCATTGTATAAATTTCCAACACATGAGAGCTAATTATTACAACACAAATTCTTCTCGTTAGATGGGAACACAAATGACTTGTGCCACTTCTAACTGTAGCTGATAGTTCTTTTTTACACCAATGGCATCTACCTTTAGCAACACCATTTACTACTATTTTATCAAAGTCATTCCATACATCGGATTTAAGCTTCCTCTTACACCCAACTTGAGCATCATCTTCTATTTCAATCACAGTGTTATCAGTACCTGCTTGACCATCAGTGGCAGTAGTTGGCGTTGGCTCGCTAGGCGTAGATGATGGAGTTCGAACTCTAGAAAGAGCTCCACCACTAGCAATGCTTCTCGGTCCACCTCCAGCACCACTCCCACTGTCTCTAGGAGTAGACATTGGAGGCAATCACAAAATGTTGGAAAAGATGAACAAATTCAATAACTCAAGTGCCAAATTGGAGTAGCCGCTAAAGTAGTCCACAGTCCACTTACCAGCCATTAGACCGCTGCAGTTGGACTTGGACGGCGACGCAGGGCCGCCGGGGCGCCGGTTGAGGTCGGGGTCAGGGCGTCGGTTGAGGTTGGGGTTAGGGCGCCGGGTGGTGACGCGCGCGGCGCACGGGCGAAGGGCGCCGATAGGTCGGGGTCGGGCGCCGGCGGCGGCGCGCGCGGCGCACGGGCGAAGAGGTGGTGATGGGCCGGTGGCGCGGGCGCGGTAGGCCGGTCACCGGTGGCGCCGGCGCAATGGCGCGGCCGCGGGCGGATGGTGGCGCGCCGCCGCGGCCCGGGAAGCCGCGACCGGGAGTCCGGAACCCGCGTGCCGCCGTTTCCACGACAGTCTCCTGCGCCGCCGCCTGTGGTCCACCCGGCGACCGGCGTCTCGAGTCCTAGATGCGCCGCCGCCTGCTAGGACTCGAGACAGAGAAAGGGTGGCCGGGTGTGGGTCGTGGGGGCGTGGGGCGTGGGGGTGACTGGTGAGCGGGTGAAGCCGTGACCGTGAAGGGTGGGAACGGGTGTGTTAGGGTTTGTTAATGGGCTGGGCTGTAGTCATGTGCATAAGAAAAATGGGCCTTTTATTTAGATGCGGGTAGCGGGTATACCCGCGGGTGAGAGTTGATGCCCGTACCGCGCCCGCGGGCGGATTTTTCTACCCGTACCCACACTCGTCGGGTCGGGTACCCGCGGATACCCGCGCCCGCGGGCAAAACTGCCATCCCTACTCGAAGGAGAGCATGAACGCGGCTGGAGGTGAAGAGGCCCGGACCGGGGAAGAAGGGCACGCCAAGACGACGCTACACGAGCTCGGGGCGGCGGCGCTATTCGGGCTGTGGCACCTCTTCACCATGCGCAACACGCAGGTTCGTCCGTCTTGCAAACGTTGCCATGCCCAGCTTTAATTTCCTGAAGCATGAAAAAATTAAATTGGTTGAGGTCAACCGGTATCATCAAGAGACCCAAGGTTTCTGTTGCACAGGTAAACTTTTGTTTTTGGTTTCCCATTCCCCATTTGGTGGTGAGCTTGCTTGTAGTAGTGTTATATCTATCGTTCTACCAAAACTTATACCTCGATCTGCCGCAATCGCATGTATATATCCTTGTTTCCTCAGCTTGCTGCTATCCTTCCTCTGGCCATTGTCCGCACCATGGCCACTGTTTTCACAAACAGGAACCCTGCAAAGGTTGCAGTGTCGTTTACACATGTCGAGAAGGCTCACACCAGGTACCTGAGTTCCTTTCGGCTTCTCCTTTTCCACGATAATCTCCTCCATAAGGTGATGATTTTCATTTCTGTTGGATTAATTGGGCCTTGGGCCGTTTAGTCTCAATTAATCCTAAGAATTAAAAGGTCCACAAAACAAATGATATGAATTCAATCCCGCATTGAAAGTCAATGAGAATCTTAACCAACTTAAAGGGTGGACCACTTGTGAAGTTGGTAAAAGGAGAAGGGCGTGCCACACGCGTGCGCGCGCTCGCTCGCCGCGCCGTGACCACTGTTTTTGTCATTCATGTCGGTCATTCATATCAATCATAATCTCCTGTATTAAAACAACTGTTACTGATAACTGATGACCTTGAATACAGCAGTTACTGGTAACTGTCGTTTAATGAGAATTATGGTGGTCAGCAGCGTCCGTGATGCGTATGCACTGTTTTTGTCATTCATGTCAATCATAATCTCCTGTATTAAAACAACCGTTACTAGAACTGATGACCTTGAATACAACAGTTACTAGTAACTGTCGTTTAATGGGAATTATGGTGGTCAGCAGCGTCCAGGTTCATTCCCCTCTCCTCTCCTCTGCGCTTATATAAGAGGACTCCCTCCTCTGGCACAGACACACATTCTCACACCCAGGTACTCCTGCTTAGGAGACCTCTCTCTTCTCCCTCTGTGTTGCTGCTCTCTGCCATTCCCAACGCAAGCTTTGCGCGCACACTGCTTGCGTGAGCAGTTGCCTCCGAACCTCGTCTGCCTAGCGATCCTGCTCGGGATAGGCGGACGATAAGGTTTTTGGGGAGCGTACCTGTATGACTACGTCCTCGTCCACGTGAACGACTACTTTCAGTACGACTACGTCCTCCACGTAAACGACTACTTCCAGTACGACTACATCCACGTGAACGACTACTTCGCGAAGGCCGTTCGTGGGACTTCACTGCAACAACTCGTCACTGCATTGACTCTGTACGGCTACATCGAACAAGGTCCCTCCACGATTAGCATGTCTAATCCAAGGGATAACGGCGCACCGGTTGACTCCGTCAACCGTCCCGCCTTTGGGTACATACTAAATCTCTTGTGTGTATTTTTGTTGTTCAAGTTTTATTTGAGTTTTAACTTGAACACATGCACATGCTCTGCTCTCACGGGATCACTCGTACTTGTCATGAACTTGTTAATAATTTCTGGAATTAAAATGTACCGAAAATTGCCTAATTGTGTAACAATCCAAAAACTTATATTGTTGATAGGCTTTCGGTAACTAGTTTCGCTGCAACGCTCAAACCAAATGTTTTCGATGGTTCAAATTACAAGCGCTGGAAGCAAAGGGTTACGTATTGGTTGACAGCGATGAGCATCATGCATGTCATACAGGGGAAGCCCGAACAGTTTTCTCCAGAGGAGGAGAAGGCTTTCGAGGCAGCCGATAACCTGTTTCGTGGTGCCATCTTGAGTGTTCTCACTGAAAATCTTGTGGACACGTACCTTCTGCTGCCAAGTGGCAAAGATATTTGAGATGCGCTTGAGGCTAAGTTTGGGGTTTCTGATGCTGGTGGTGAGCTGTATATCATGGATCAGCTCTATGACTACAAAATGGTTGAAGACCGTTCTGTAGTAGAGCAGGCCCATGAGATTCAGGCGCTAGCTAGAGATCTTGAGAACTATAGCAAGGACGCACCATGTAAGTTGCCTGACAAGTTTGTGGCTGGATGTATTATCTCCAAGTTACCACCTTCTTGGAAGGACTTTGGAACCTCTCTAAAACACAAGAGGTAAGAGTTTGCTGTTGTCGATCTTATCGGCACTCTTGATGTTGAAGAGAAGGCGAGAGCAAAGGACAAGACACATGGTAAAGGGATTGCTGGGTCTTCTAGTGCCAACTTGGTGCAGAAGAAGAACAACAATGCATTCAAAAAGAAGAACAAGCCGCATCAGAACCAATCAAAGGCTAAGCAGACGGCTCAGTTCAAGCAGAAAAAGCCGCCAACTGGGAGGTGCTATTGTTGTGGTAGCACGGAACACTTCGCTGCAAAGTGTCCGGAACGCAAGGATAAGAAAGATGGCAAGAGTGCCAACATGGTTATTAGTGAAACTGATGGAACGTCGGGGTACGGTAATCTTTTACCTACAATTTTTTCAGTATGTCATTCACCTGATTGGTGGATTGACACTGGTGCTAATATTCATGTTTGTGTTGATATTTCCTTGTTTTCCTCTTACCAGGCGGGCGGAATTTCCTCCTTGTTGATGGGAAACGGATCACATGCGCGTGTTCTTGGTGTTGGTTCGGTCGATCTGAAGCTTACTTCGGGAAAGATCGTTCGATTGAAGAACGTGCAACATGTCCCTACTATCAAGAAGAACTTAGTCAGCGGGTCTCTACTATGTAGAGACGGTTTTAAATTAGTCTTTGAATCCAATAAATGTGTAATTTCTAAGTTTGGAAGTTTTATTGGAAAAGGTTATGATAGCGGAGGTTTGTTCCGCTTTTTTTTGTCATGTGATTGTAATAAAGTTGTGAACCATGTTTCGAATGTTAATGATGAGTCTAATGTTTGGCATTCGCGACTTTGTCATGTTAATTTTGGTTGTATGATGCGTCTTGCAACTTGAGTTTAATTCCGAAATTTACCTTAGTCAAAAATTCTAAGTGCCATGTGTGCGTTGAATCAAAACAACCTCGTAAGCCTCATTTTTCGGCTGAGGAGAGAGACTTGGCACATCTAGAACTAATTCATTCTGACTTATGCGAGATGAATGGTGTGTTGACGAAAGGTGGTAGAAAGTTTTTCATGACTCTGATAGACGATTGTACTAGATTTTGCTATATCTATTTGTTGAAGTCTAAAGATGAAGCGTTACAATATTTTAAAATCTATAAAGCTGAAGTAGAAAACCAACTTGAGAGAAAGATCAAAAGAATTAGGTTTGATCGTGGTGGAGAGTATTTTTCTAATGTTTTCACTGCGTTCTGTGAGGAACACGAAATAATTCATGACAGGACGCCTCCCTATTCACCTCAATCAAACGGGGTAGCCGAAAGAAAGAACCACACTCTAACTGATTTGGTTAACGCCATGTTAGACACAGCGGGACTTTCCAAGGAATGGTGGGGTGAGGCTATATTGACTGCATGTCATGTCCTGAATCGTGTTCCTATAAAGAACAAAGAGATAACACCATTCGAGGAATGGGAAAAGAAAAGGCTAACTCTTTCATACTTACGGACTTGGGGATGTTTGGCCAAAGTGAATGTGCCTATAACCAAGAAACGTAAATTAGGACCTAAAACTGTTGATTGTATCTTTCTTGGTTATGCTCTACACAGTGTGGGTTATAGGTTTTTAATAGTGATGTCTGGAGTACCTGATATGCATGTTGGCATCATCATGGAATCCAGAGACGCTACATTTTTTGAGAACATTTTTCCTATGAAAGAGGTAGATAGCACATTTAGTCATGAATTGTCTATTAATAATGAACCCAAAGAACCCGATGTTTTGATAGAACACAATGAACAACCACATGAGGAAAATCCTGAGGAGGATGGCAATGAAGCTCTTAGAAAGAGCAAGAGACAGAGGATTGCAAAGTCCTTTGGTGATGATTTCATTGTGCACCTCGTGGATGACACTCCTAGAACCATTGAAGAGGCATATTCCTTTCCGGATACTGACTATTGGAAGGAAGCAGTTCGGAGTGAGATGGATTCTATTATGTCTAATGGTACTTGGGAGGTTGTGGAGCGTCCCTATGGGTGCAAACCTGTAGGATGCAAGTGGGTGTTCAAGAAAAAGCTTAGGCTTGATGGTACTATTGATAAGTACAAGGTAAGGCTGGTGGCTAAAGGCTATACTCAGAAAGAATGAGAAGATTTTTTGATACTTACTCATCGGTTGCCCGATTGACTACTATTCGAGTACTACTTTCCTTGGTAGCTTCCCATGGTCTTATCGTTCACCAGATGGACGTTAAGACAGCTTTCCTAAATGGAGAGTTGGAGGAGGAGATCTATATGGATCAGCCAGATGGATTCGTAGTAAAAGGTCAAGAAGGGATGGTGTGTAGATTGGTAAAATCTTTGTATGGTCTTAAGCAAGCTCCTAAGCAATGGCATGAGAAGTTTGACAAAACTTTAACGCCAGTTGGCTTTGTTGTGAACGAAGCCGACAAATGTGTGTACTATCGCTATGGTGGGGGCGAAGGAGTGATCCTATGTTTGTATGTAGATGACATACTGATATTTGGGACAAACCTTAATGCGATTAAGGAAGTGAAAGAATTCTTGTCTCAAAGCTTCGAGATGAAAGATTTGGGGGAGGCTGATGTGATTCTAAACATTAAACTAGTGAGAGAAGGTGATGGTGGGGTTGCTCTTACACAATCTCATTATGTGGAGAAAATCTTGAGTCGTTTTGGTTATAACGACCGCAAGCCAGCTCCAGCACCTTATGATGCTACAAAAATGTTAAGGAAAAACAAAAGAATAATGAGAGATCAGCTGAGATACTCCCAAATCATTGGTTCACTAATGTACCTAGCTAGCGCTACTAGACCCGACATCGCATATGTTGCAAGCAAACTGAGTCGATTCGTGTCTAACCCGGGAGATGCTCATTGGGAAGCTCTTGAACGGGTAATGCGCTATCTGAAAGAAACAGTGGACTACGCGATTCACTATATTGGGTATCCTAGGGTACTAGAGGGTTATAGTGATTCGAATTGGATCTCTGATGCAGATGAGATTAAAGCCACAAGTGGATATGTGTTTACACTTGGAGGTGGCGCTGTCTCCTAGAAGTCTTGCAACCAGACCATCTTAATGAGGTCAACTATGGAGGCAAAACTCACTGCATTGGACACCGCTACAGTTGAGGCTGAATGGCTTCATGAACTCCTTATGGATTTACCGGTAGTTGAAAAATCGATACCGGCAATCCTCATGAACTGTGATAATCAAACGGTGATTGTCAAGGTGAACAGTTCAAAGGACAACATGAAGTCATCTAGGCATGTAAAGAGGCGGCTGAAATCTGTCAGGAAAATGAGATAGACAATGCATCCAGGGAATTGGGCTTGAGACCCGTCAGCGTTATTCAGTAGTGGTAACCTGTCCTATGTGATTGGAGATCCCGTGAATTAGGATAGTGAAACAAACTACTGTTTAACAGAGAGAAGAGAACCTTTGTAAAGGGCTCATTCCAGTAGAGATGCATTTCTCTTCTAAAATCTGTATGGCAGGTTGGTGAAAAACCTTAATGTGATCCGAGTGGCTCAAAGAGGAGCAGAGATGTTGGCCTACAAAACATCTTAAAGGATTGCACCTATATGGGTCTGATTGCTAGTCACAATCTATGAGATAGGGTGATCTCTAGACACCCATGAAAGGCACGGAGTATGACTTATACGCTCCAACCCGAGGGGATGCTTATAGCAGCCTAGTACTGGCAAGGGGCTCTAGTCAAACTTGTTTGCACGAAACTGCCAATTCAAGGCATAGTCCATTGGTCAGTTGCGAATGAGTGTAGCTTTTGTCTCAGATGGATGTTCAACTTAACAGTCTCCACCATAAAGTCAGTATATCAAAACAAGAATTGAGAAGAGGACATTTCTTTGTGTACCTTGAAATTCTTGGTGGGGATTGTTGGATTAATTGGGCCTTGGTGAAAGTGCATCTTGGCCCCTAAGTGGATTTTGGTGAATTGAATGACAAAGCGATTAAAGAACTAATGATTTTGTCTAAGATTGTGAGCAGGTTTTCTTAACATATTCATGAGCAACCATTGATGTATTTTATGGCTCACATTTACAAAGACAAGTATATGGTGCAAGACTTCATGAGTTTATTGAAAGCGAACAAGATGATGAGTATACATATTATGGTTCTAAAAATTGGAAGCTTGCATATCCGTTGTCAATCAAGATCAAGCATTTGAAGCGGGATCTTCCAATGAAGGTTATTTGTGGATGAAGCAAAGTGGAACTCAAAGTGGATTGGATAAGTGATGAAGAGATCAACCGAGATGTCTAGGGTGAGGGACTAAGCAATCTTTGGGGCCGTAGCTAAGCCGCCATAAGTGTTTTGCTAGGGTGAAGGTCTAGCATCCGTGGGGTCTCCAAGTATCATATTCAAACCTTAACCGAGGGAAGCTTTGCAAGTCATCAACTCGTTACTATTGGCAACATGGAGTGACCATGGATCCAAGTGTGCATCCTTATGCTATATGGAAAGATCCTAAGTCACTAGCTCAAGTATGGACGTGCTCAAGTCAAAAGCTATGTTGAAAGCCCTCAAGTGGTTATTGATCAAGTATGGCAAGAATTGAAGTTGTTCAAGCTCAAGAGATCATCGAAGATCTTTTATTCTTTTCTTAAGTATAGGTATGCCGTACTATCAAGAGGGATGCAACTTAGCGAGTTGACCAAGTCAAAGTGCTCTTTAGTTGACCTAAGTGAGAATTAGCCTTAGAGTGTGCTAACAAACCCTCCTAACCTAACTCGGGTCATTTCATCTTGGTGGTGAAGTGCTAGTTTCTCCAAAAGAGGTTTTGGGGGTAACTCGGGCTCGACCGGTCCGGCCGGTCGAGGCACCGGTCGACCGGTGCCGCTAGCCCAACGGCTAGTTTTTCGAACACCGGTCCGACCGGTGTGGGGCACCGGTCCGACCGGTCTTTGCCCGGGACTAACGGCTAGTTTTCTCCTTTGAGGGGTATAAATACCCCAAGCCTTCTTCAAGTGAGGGTTCTTGTTTCTATTGAATTTGCTTGAGGTCCCAAGCCATTTCTAACTAGCTCTAAGCCTTAGTGGCTCTCCCCAACCATCTATTTGTGAGATTTGTGGATTCAAGCCATCATCTTTGTGTTGGGTTGAGAAAGTGAGCCTAGGAGTGACTTTGTGAGCTAACAAGAGCAGTTTCCATAGCTTGAGCACTTTGGTTTCGCGTTTACAAACTTTGGAGCATTTGTTACTCTTGGAGGTTTGCCTCCTAGACGGCTAGGTGTCGCCGGCTAGCTCCCAAGGTTGTGGTGAGCAGCGGGAAGTTTGTGAGGGCTGCGATCTTGCCTCTTCGTGGAAAAGATCACCTTAGTGGAAAGGAGGAAAGTGGTTGAAAGAGACCCGACTTGTTGTGGGAATTGTCCCTTACAAGGTCCTCAACGGAGACGTAGCCATTCCTCAGTGGGTGGTGAACTTCGGGAAACAAATCCTTGCTTCTTCGTGTGGTTCGACTCTCTAAGTTGTTCATTCTAGCATATTACATTTGCTTCCGCTTCGATCTACTTGGGTGTATTACTTGTGTGTGCAGGGCTCCTTACTCTGCTTGTGATCATCTACAAAGGCCACACCCTGAGTTTGGTTCGTGCTAGAAGCCTAGAGGTGCTTGAAGTTATTTTTGCAGGTTCTCTGTTCTACACCGGTCTGACCGGTGAGGCGCACCGGTCTGACCGGTGTCACCTGTGAAGGCCAGTGCTTGACCGGTCTGACCGGTCACCACCACCGGTCTGACCGGTGGAGCACTGTCAGCTGAAGTGTTTGGGGAGAAAAAGTTTAATTTGGTCGTCAAGCCTATTAACCCACCCTCTAGGCGACATCAAGGTCCTTTCAATTGGTATCAGAGCTTGGTGCTCCGATTCGAGCTTAACCGCTTGGAGTTCTTCGATGTCGACAACTTGTGAGGTACCGTTTGAGCCTCTAGCTCTAGATGGCTCAAACTATTCTTCTTGGTGCTCTAATGTTCTCATTGCACTTAAGGTTTTGGGCCCTACCGCTGAGAGCATTATGGTTGCGAGTATCCTTCCAAAGGATGAGACATGTGTCTCGCCAATGGACCTGGAGAAGAAGCAACTCAATGCCGTTATTACTAACCTTTTGTGTAGTTGTGTGTGTAGAGAACTAAAGTATATTATCTTGAAGAGCAAAAAGATTTCCGAAGATGCTCATCTCATTTGGAAATTACTACTTGAGTTAGTAAACACCAAATGGGATGAACTCGAGAGCGATGATGAAGATGAGTCAATGAAGATGTGTCCTACCTCTACAACATCCACAGATCATCAAGCATCAAACCCCAAGCAAGAAGAAGAGCAAAGAAGCAAAGACGCTGTCCCTCTACAGGGACCGGTCAGACCGGTGACACCCACCGGTCGGCCGTGCGCCGAGGGCACACCAACTTGCTTGATGGCCAAGAAGGAAAAGAGAAGCAAGAAGAAGAGACAAGCCAAAGGGGCTAAGGACCAGAAAATTGAAGCTTCAAGCTCTTCGTCAAGAGAACTTGAACTTCTCAAATCCGAACTTGCATCTTTGGTTTGTAAGTATGAAACTTTGGCTAACAAATATGATCATGACATCAAATCCTTTGCTTGTAGAGCTAAAATAGAAGAAGATGCCAATGATGTTCTAGAAGCCAAGTTAGCGAAGCTCACTAGCGAGCATATGGTCCTACAAGCTAACCACAATGAACTTGAACTTTCCTATGAGAAGCTTGTTGATTCTTATGCAACACTAGAGATAGCCCATGAGGTTGTGCTTTCATCGGTAAAATCTCTACAACCTCGATCTCACACATGCACATGCTCACAAGTTCAAGTTGTTTTATCTAGCGCTAATGATTGTTTGTCTCAAGCAAGCCAATCTAGCATTGAGCATGTACTTGTAGAATCTTGTGATGACCTCATCGCTGATGAGAATGATAAACTAAAGCAAGAGGTTGAAAAGCTACAAAAGGACTTGTATATGTTGAAGGAGAAGAGCAAAGTGCAACCTTCTCAAGATAACCGTGAAAACATGGTGAAGAAGCTTGAGAAGGGATCAACCGCCACTAGTTCAACCCCTCAACAACATACAATGTCCTACAAGAACAAGATTCAAGAAAAGAGCGAGATTGGGGAAATCAAACCCCAATATCGCCCGATCAAGCACAAAGCACAAGAGGCACTCTCAAAGAAGCCTAGAGGCCCCAACAAGTGGAGGGTGTGCTACAAGTGCAGAGAGAAGGGACACCTTGCCGACTTGTGCCCAAAAGCAACAACGGGCAGTGGCTCTGACCGTGACCGGTCAGACCGGTGCATGCCACCGGTCAGACCGGTGTTGGCCAGGGCAGCCCCTCTTCAAGCAAACGAGGCAAGGAAGCCACCCTCTGCAAGAACAAGACTCAGAAGCAAGTGTAGAAAAGAGATTGCAAGAAATGGTGTGACCAACAAGAACAAAAGTCGCATTTGCTATGAATGCCGTCAAAAGGGTCACATGGGCAAGGATTGCCCAAATGGTAACATTCCTAAATCAAACCTTGTCCATTATGATTTCCATAAGCTTAGGAACGATAGGAATAGAACTTGTGCTATAAGGGAGATTAGTTCACCTCATTGTAGCATGAGGGCTATTTGGGTTCCTAAGCACCTTGTGACTAACCCAATAGGACCCAACAAGTGTTGGGTACCAAGAAATGCTTACTGAGCTTGAAGGTTGAAAGAGATGCATTGAGCACATGGTTGGAAGACTTGGAAATCTTGATGAATTCAATTAACCATGTGAAGAGAAAACTAATATAAATCATGAAATCAAGGTCATCTCGGTAACCAATGCGCTAAATTGAGTCTAGGTCACTTTTGGTCCTTGGTGAACACTCATGTGACGCTCTTCTTGCATGAGCAAAACATGAGGTAGTGACTTTGACTATTTTATGAAAATTTACTTTCTCATGCCATTCGATGCTTTTAATGGCTCTATAGTAGAGCAATGCCTTATCCTTGATTGCAGGATTTAAATTAGTGATACATTCACCCACTCAAGGAAAAGGGAAAGAAAAATCACCAAAATGATGACAGGTGGTGGTCACTGGTCTGACCGGTGCCAACGCAGCAAGTGCAAATTGGTGGGTGACCCGGCATGAGTGCCCGGGTGACCCGGTACGCCTCTGTATGCTGCAGGGTGACCCGACACGAGTGCCCGGGTGACCCGGGATTCTCCAAACCATCAAGAAGAAGGGTGATTTGGCGTCGAAGGTTATGAGAGGCTAAACACATTTCAATTAACAAATCATTCATTTGTTGTGATCAAGTTTGGAATGAGCCTCACCAAGTTCTTAACTGAACAAAGTGCCTTGATCGAGAAATTCAAAATCTCTAGCACTACTTAGGGGGGAGCTCATTACAACACTTGAGTCACTTGTGGGACTAACAATTTCTTCTAAGTGATCTTGTAGTCTCATTCGTTTGTGCATCTCAAAGGAAGCTCTCGATAAGCGTAACTTCCAAAAGAACAAGTAAGAGCTAACACCGTTTGAAATTTAATATATGCACAAATGAAATGGTCTTAAGGCAAAGGTATGTTTTCACGAAACTCATTGAAATACCGTAATGCATCTAGGCCATAACATCATGCTAGTGTGCCATCCTTAGCATGTAATTGCTTCAAATGGACCTCTTGAGCTCCTCTCTAGATATTTGGCTGATATCTTTACTTCCACTCGTTTTTGTGTCTCGAGGATGAAGATATGAGCCAAATATGCTTGTTAGGGCATTCATTTGAAGTGGATGCATGCACTTTGTGATATAGGATAGATTTTTTGAAAAATCAACTAGCATGTATAGGAAGTGTGCTTTCTTTGAAAAATATTTGGTTCTTGGTCTTAGTGACCCAATCAACTTAGTTGTGACTATAGTTCTCCTTGTTTGATTGATGGCTAGTCACAATTAAGAAGATTTTCTCAAGTCCCTAAAATCCATTCTTCTTTATCTCTCTCAATCTTGGAAGGATCAAGAATTCACAAATAAATTGGTTAATCCTCCATTCTTCTAAGAATTGATGGTTTTTGGATCAATATCATCTTACTATCTCCTATCCAAAACATCTCTAAAGGCTGAAATGGAAAGTCTTTGTTGTGGCTCAAAATCTGTTTCTCAAGGGCGCACCGGTCTGACCGGTGCAAGCCACCGGTCTGACCGGTGGTGACCTTGAAGTCACATAATCGTGTTTATGCAACCTAAGTGGATGAGAATTGTCCTATAACATATTTGGAGAAGTTTCAAGGAGCAAAATCTCAAAAAGGAGGAAAAGGGTCGGTACTACCGAGGGCGTGTCGGTTCTACCGATAAGGACTCTCTGTTGAATTTTATCAGGATCTTCGGTTCTACCGAGGGTGGGTCGGAAAAACCGATAAGGCCTCTCTGGCTTGACCAGCGGCTGTCACCGGTCTGACCGGTGACCGTCACCGGTCTGACCGGTGACGCCCGGCATCAACCCGTGGGGCCACAGCAAAAGGAATCATCTTTTACCCCCCTTCCTTCTCTCTCCTCTATCATTCACCCCCTTGCAGCCTCAAACCGTGGAGCACATCCCCTCTCTCTTCTCTTCTTCACCTCTCTCAAAATCCATGGTGGTTTGAAGATTGAACCAAGGAAAGGCCTCAAGATTAGAAGCAAAAGGATCTCCCAAGGCCCCTCTTCACTTTCCCCTTCGAGTTTCTTGGATTCAACTCGAGTTCCACTCTCCAAAGGTATTCAAACCTTTCTTTTGCCCGATCTCCTCACATGGTGCAAAGTTTTGAATTCCCTTTGGTAGAACATCTTCTGAGATCACCTAGAAGACTTTCCTATAGATCCATAACATTTTGTTGAACACATTGTGAGAAATCACAAATTGGGGTCGGACGGCCTTCACCGGTCTGACCGGTGGCCGTCACCGGACTGACCGGTGGCGCATGTCCACCCCCAAATTGTGTTTTCTTCATGTTTTTCAACTCATATCTATTCTAGGATGTCTTTTGTTCATCTAGACCAAATCTTAGATTAATAGCTGCTCAGATTGAATGTGGGAGCAATTGGCTCTGTTCTGGGTAGCACCGGTCTGACCGGTGCTCCTCACCGGTCTGACCGGTGTGGCCCAGAACAGACCCAATTGTTCTGAACGTTCAAGAATCAATTCCATTTCAATTCAATCTTTTTCCTAGAGTCTTATACACTCTTGTCATCCTATTTGTGACTCAGGACAGCAGCTATGGTACGGGAAAAGGAAGGGGCAAAGAAAAGAAGAGAAGAAGTGCTCACTCGCCGAGGAGCTATCCCCGGTGATTTTGGGGAAGGGGGCAGACTTGTCAACATCGGCGGGAAGAGATTGAGACGCCGCTCAACTCAAGCAAGTGCTGAGGATCCTGATCTAGGAGGTGACACGGAACGAGCAGCCGATGACAATGTTGAAGATGAGACCTTTCCGGGTCGGTTTGAGCCGAGGAGGCACCGGGAGGCCGGGGTCGGACGGCGATGAGGATGAGGACGAGGATGAGGAGGATGAGGAAGAGGATGTGGATGCTATGGAAGAAGATGATGACGATCAGGGTAGGTTGAGGATCATGCCACCCACTTACATTTACCCTGACAGGCCGGTGAAGTACCACGGGGCTGGCATGACCAAGGCCCTAAAGAAGCTGAGGGACAAGAACCCATATGAGGAGGGCAAGACCGCGTCGGATTCGAGTTTTTGAGTTAAATTTCAGCAAGATTACTATGCTACCATGATTATAAAGAAGCCCAAAATCACTCACAAGGCACAATATGTGGATTGGGAGCACATGGCTAGGAAAGGAGACCCTATATTTGATGAAGTCATGAGCAATTGTGAGAGGCAAAGGGTCAAAACTCTCATGGGGTTCCGACAGGATTGGAACAAGGAGATCATCGCCCAGTTCTTTGCTACAGTGCACTTTGGTCACATTGAGAGCGATAGGGCTATGATTTGGATGACCAACGGCCAAAAGTACTCCATTACCTTCCACAGATTTTTGAGGTGCTTTCGGATCATGGCGAGAGATGTGGAGTTGAGGAAGCTCCATGATGAGGGGGAGCTGGAGAAGGATGCTTTGCATGTGATGTACCCTCGTGGTGAGCATGCCAACTATGGGAAGGTGAAGAACCTCTACACATACTTTGCTGTCCTAAATAGGCTCCTTAGGGTGTCTATTACACCTAGAGATGGAAACCCCTCTGAGATCACAAAGTTCCAGAAAAACTTGATGGTGGCTTTGAGGCCGGGAGCTCCAGAGTTTAGTGTTGGGGATTTTATTTGGCAAGAGATCAAGCACCTATCTGAGGACCCCAAGAAAATCTGCAGCTATAGTCCGTATATCATGTACATGATTGAAAAAGTTGCAAAGAAGGAGTTTCCGAAAAATGTGACACACAAGCCTCTGAAGCTCAATCCTAGCAAGAATCCTCAGTTTCCATTTCCTAGAGTTGAGCATGCACCGGGTCATGAGGAAGAAATCTTTGAGGAGGGAGCAGCTCGGCCAGATATGCCTCAGGCAGGAGCTCAGACCGTCACCGGTCGGCCGGGCCGAGCACCGGTCGGCCGGTGGGGTGGGCGCGACCGACGGACCTCGCAGGTCCACCTCCCCTTTGCAGAAGTTTCTCAACTTCATTTTTGGGATGTGCAAGAGTCAGCATGACATCCAAGTTGAGCAACAAAGGTCGAGAATGGCTAATAAGCAAATGAGGGGCACGATGAAATTGATGCACAATGCCCAAGGTTTTCAACCTCCTCGCTCTCCACCGTCTCCAGAGACTCCACAGGTTGAGATACCGTCCTTTGAGGAAAGGATGAGAGGATGGGCCAACTCCGACTTGCTTAATCAATATGGGCCCATGTTCTTCGAGTCCGGGCAAGGACAAGGATCGTCCTCATCGGTTCCTCCTCCACCTCCACCATTTGTACCTCCTCCTCCGGATGTGGCTGGATCGTCTCACTTCATGGAAGAGGAGCAAGCACCCCCACCTCCTCCACCTCCCGAGCAAGTACAAGATTGGGGCGCTCACTTCTCCGCCGAGATCTTTGGCTACAACCCTTACTTCTATGGTAAAAACTGCGCTCCCATAGCTCATCCATCTCAAATCACCGTCTCGGAGTCGATTTACCTAAACTCTCCTTTGCATTGGATTCTTGACGAATCTCAAATAGGAGGGAGCTCTCACCCGGGAGACGGACCTCAAGGACAGTGATCGGCAGCTGCTTCTTCTCCAGGCCCTTCTTGGATGCTTGATGACAAAGGGGGAGACGAATCGCGATTAAAGCCACAAGTCTGCGCTGTCTGGGTTGCTGTCTGTGTTGCACCCGTCTGACCGGTGCCCTGCACCGGTCTGACCGGTGCCTGCTGGCTGATGAGAGAAGCCATGTAAAAAGTTAGAACTTTATCTTAGTGGACTTGAGAACATTTGTGTGAGTGCTACTGTGTGTTTTAAACTTTATTGTAATATTTAAGCGACTTTATTGCTAGAATGTGATGCATGGTTTGAATGGTGTTTGTTTGTGTTGGCTAAATGGGGCAAAGTGATCTAAACCAGCTTGCAACCCTGGCCCGATCACCTTGGACCAAATAGCACGCACTTCTGTTGCTTTGTGCGCTGACTGGACCTGACCGGTCTGACCGGTCAGGGGCACCGGTCGGACCGGTGCCGCCCAGTCGTGTGTGTTGGCGGGACTCCGACCGGCCGATCGGCCGTGGCACCGGCCGACCGGTCTTTGCTTAGTCGGCTCACTTCTCTTTGCTTTGTGCATATCTTGTCATACGCATCACGGAATTTGTTTTGTCTCTCACACATGTTGCACTCCACTGATTCTAAGATATAGGGGGAGCTCACACGTCTTTTCTTCCAAATTTGTGCTAATGGCATTTAAGGCCAACTTTTTGAAATCCAACTCAAAGCACAAATTTAGGGGGAGCTCTAGCTATATCTAAGAATCTAAATGCGCTTTATTGTTTTATTTGTAAGCTTTAATCGAGTTGTCATCAATCACCAAAAAGGGGGAGATTGAAAGTGCATCTAGGCCCCTAAGTGGATTTTGGTGAATTGAATGACAAGGCGATTAAAGAACTAATGATTTTGTCTAAGATTGTGAGCAAGTTTTCTTAACATATTCATGAGCAACCATTGATGTATTTTATGGCTCACATTTACAAAGACAAGTATATGGTGCAAGACTTCATGAGTTTATTGAAAGCGAACAAGATGATGAGTATACATATTATGGTTCTAAAAATTGGAAGCTTGCATATCCGTTGTCAATCAAGATCAAGCATTTGAAGCGGGATCTTCAAATGAAGGTTATTTGTGGATGAAGCAAAGTGGAACTCAAAGTGGATTGGATAAGTGATGAAGAGATCAACCGAGATGTCTAGGGTGAGGGACTAAGCAATCTTTGGGGCCGTAGCTAAGCCACCATAAGTGTTTTGCTAGGGTGAAGGTCTAGCATCCGTGGGGTCTCCAAGTATCATATTCAAACCTTAACCGAGGGAAGCTTTGCAAGTCATCAACTCGTTACGATTGGCAACATGGAGTGACCATGGATCCAAGTGGGCATCCTTATGCTATATGGAAAGATCCTAAGTCACTAGCTCAAGTATGGACGTGCTCAAGTCAAAAGCTATGTTGAAAGCCCTCAAGTGGTTATTGATCAAGTATGGCAAGAATTGAAGTTGTTCAAGCTCAAGAGATCATCGAAGATCTTTTATTCTTTTCTTGAGTATAGGTATGCCGTACTATCAAGAGGGATGCAACTTAGCGAGTTGACCAAGTCAAAGTGCTCTTTAGTTGACCTAAGTGAGAATTAGCCTTAGAGTGTGCTAACAAACCCTACTAATCTAACCTGGGTCATTTCATCTTGGTGGTGAAGTGCTAGTTTCTTCAAAAGAGGTTTTGGGGGTAACTCGGGCCTGACCGGTCTGACCGGTCAAAGGCACCGGTCTGACTGGTGCCGCTAGCCCAACGGCTAGTTTTTCGAACACCGGTCTGACCGGTGTGGGGCACCGGTCTGACTGGTGCTTCCCGGGGACTAACGGCTAGTTTTCTCCTTTGAGGGGTATAAATACCCCAAGCCTTCTTCAAGTGAGGGTTGCTGTTTCTAGTGAATTTGCTGAGGTCCCAAGCCATTTCTAACTAGCTCTAAGCCTTAGTGGCTCTCCCCAACCATCTCTTTGTGAGATTTGTGGATTCAAGCCATCATCTTTGTGTTGGGTTGAGAAAGTGAGCCTAGGAGTGACTTTGTGAGCTAACAAGAGCAGTTTCCATAGCTTGAGCACTTTGGTTTCGCGTTTACAAACTTTGGAGCATTTGTTACTCTTGGAGGTTTGCCTCCTAGACGGCTAGGTGTCGCCGGCTAGCTCCCAAGGTTGTGGTGAGCAGCGGGAAGTTTGTGAGGGCTGCGATCTTGCCTCTTCGTGGAAAAGGTCACCTTAGTGGAAAGGAGGAAAGTGGTTGAAAGAGACCCGGCTTGTTGTGGGAATTGTCCCTTACAAGGTCCTCAACGGAGACGTAGCCATTCCTCAGTGGGTGGTGAACTTCGGGAAACAAATACTTGCTTCTTCGTGTGGTTCGACTCTCTAAGTTGTTCATTCTAGCATATTACATTTGCTTCCGCTTCGATCTACTTGGGTGTATTACTTGTGTGTGCAGAGCTCCTTACTCTGCTTGTGATCATCTACAAAGGCCACACCCTGAGTTTGGTTCGTGCTAGAAGCCTATAGGTGCTTGAAGTTATTTTTGCAGGTTCTCTGTGCTACACCGGTCTGACCGGTGAGGCGCACCGGTCTGACCGGTGTCACCTGTGAAGGCCAGTGCTTGACCGGTCTGACCGGTCACCACCACCGGTCTGACCGGTGGAGCACTGTCAGCTCAAGTGTTTGGGGAGAAAAAGTTTAATTTGGTCGTCAAGCCTATTCACCCCCTCTAGGCGACATCTCATGTCGTGTCGTGTCGTGTCGAGACCGAGACCATGTTTGTCATTCATGTCGGTCATTCATGTCAATCATAATCTCCTGTATTAAAACAACCGTTACTGGTAACTGATGACCTTGAATACAGCAGTTACTGGTAACTGTCGTTTAATGAGAATTATGGTGGCCAGCAGCGTCCAGGTTCATTCCCCACACATTCTCACACCCAGGTACTCCTGCTTAGGAGACCTCTCTCTTCTCCCTCTGTGTTGCTGCTCTCTGCCATTCCCAACACAAGCTTTGCGCGCACACTGCTTGCGTGAGCAGTTGCCTCCGAACCTCGTCTGCCTAGCGATCCTGCTCGGGATAGGCGGACGATAAGGTTTTTGGGGAGCGTACCCGTACGCGCCTGCTCGCTTTCCTGTACGACTACGTCCTCGTCCACGTGAACAACTACTTCCAGTACTACTACGTCCTCCACGTGAACGACTACTTCCAGTACGACTACATCCACGTGAACGACTACTTCCCGAAGGCTGTTCGTGGGACTTCACTGCAACGACTCGTCACTGCATCGACTCTGTACGGCTACATCGAACAAGGTCCGTCCACGATTAGCATGTCTAATCCAAGGGATAACGGCGCACCGGTTGACTCCGTCAACCGTCCCGCCTTTGGTACATACTAAATCTCTTGTGTGTATTTTTGTTGTTCAAATTTTATTTGAGTTTTAACTTGAACATATGCACATGCTCTGCTCTCACGGGATCACTCATAATTGTCATGAACTTGTTAATAATTTCTGGAATTAAAATGTATCGAAAATTGCCTAATTGTCTAACAAGTTCTTGTCCAACATGCATGTACTTCCCCCTTCTGTTTGCTACCACTCTTTAAAGTCTTTTTTTTGCAGTTGCTTATTGCTTGGGTTGGATTGTGTCTTATTCTAATTGTGACCTTCCAGTCAAGGAACGTGCTTAGGGTATCCGAATTATTATCATTCTGGAACTTAATTTCTTGAATGTAATTAATCAATTAGGAATTTCATTTGTTAAGTAGTAACCCAAGCAAGAGCATATATGTCATCTAACCTCTCTTCACTTTCCCCCCTTCTTCTGACCAGGGATCTCTGGGCGCCATTAATCTTTTCTCAGTTGTCACAGTGATGTCGTTCCTCCTCTTGGCCCCGGTAACCTTTCTAACAGAAGGCGTCAAACTCACACACCTGCAGCCCTGCAGTCCCTGGTGAGGACCATATGTATGCTGTTTATTTTGTCATTGCGCCTTTTCGTACGCTGGCATGGTCACTTTGGAGTTTTTGACACTATGTTCTTACTTATGTGTGTAGGGTTTGAACTCAAGACAGATTTACACGAGATTGATCTTTGCTGCTTGATGCATTCTACTTTCATGCGTACCAACAGGACATATGTTCGATTATCTGTTACATGATATGTTTGTGTTAGTGTGATAATCGGACCGGATATTTTAGTTACAACTTAGAGCTCACTTATTGATGGTACATACATTTTGTTGGAGTGATGTTATGATGCTTGAATTTCCTCTCATTTCCTCCCCCCAAAAGTTTTTCCCTGCCGCAAAGGGTATTTTGGTCATTAGGTTCGCACAAACATCCGCCTGAACCACTCCCTTCCATTCCGAACTGGCACCCCCAACCCCTCCTTCCCCGCAGTCCAAGCCCGCAGCTCGCATCCGCCGCCTCCACCCCCCTCTCCGCCGCCGCACCCGCCCATGGACGCCGTCGACGGCAGCCCCTGCCCGTGAACGCAGACGGTCGCAGCTGCCGCCGGACGCTGCCCCGACCCCAGCTCGCTTCCGCGAGCTCCATCGCCCTCTCCGCCGCCGCCCCGCAACCCTAGCCTGCCACGCCGGAGCCGCCGTCCCTCGTCCACCATACTGGTACCCCAATCCCCACGCCCTCCTCTCCCAGACAATTCCTTCGCTGTAGACGCCCCCGCCCCCGCCCCACCCGTGGACGTCGACAGTCGCAGCCCAACCCCCGCCGGCGGACTTCGCCGGATGCTGACCTACCCGTCCGTGGACGCCGCCAGCCCCACCCGTGCGACCGCGTCCTCCTCTGCTCGGACCGTTCGTCCTCCGTGCGTTGCCATACTGGCCGTTCTCTGCCCGGTGAGTATCCATCCTCGATCTGCTCGATTGAATGTGCGCTCGATTGAGGTTGTTCTGAATGCTTGATGAATAAGCGTTGTTCTGTACTCCACGATGTGCACAACATATCTGCACAACCCATTTGCTTGGAGCTCTTGGTGATTATAGGATAATGGATTGGCTGTGTGCATCTGAATTGAATGTGTTCATTGCATATTATGATGATTCACTCAATTTTTCAGTCACCGCGTAACTGTTTACGTCAAATCTCAAGTGCTCATGAGTGTAGGCCAACAATTTTGTGATCGTGCTGACATTAGAGATCATAGTGTTCTTTACTAATTTTTTTTTCTATTTCCATTTGCCTTTTGCTTTGTATCTAACAGTGGTGAGCCAGTGAGCCAGTTTAAATATTTTCAGTATGTGTGTGCCTAATTCCAGTTCAATATTTTCAGTATTTGTGTGCCTAATGTAGGTGAACAGCTCCATTCATTTCAGCTTGTGTCAAAAATAACAACTGATAAGCCTATGTTTCTTCTTTATGCTACATGCAGTTTATGGAATGCGCGATGGCATCTTACAACAAAGCTTTGGCTCGTATCATGATGATAAGGTAATTATTAATGGCGCTTGTTCCCTTTGAATCTCTGTTGCGTAATCAAGCAATGAATTGTTCTTCAGTATTTGTGAGTGACAAAAACAAAACTCATGAGTGCAAGAATTGAGACACTAGATTGGTAACAGTATTGAGGCAACTACGTACAGAACTGTAATGGTTATTTGGAGTGAAGTTCATTTCAAAATAGGCTACCATCACTTATTTTATCTTTTATGCAGGTACTATCTGTTTTGATGTAGTCGCCGAGTTGCTCATCTGACTTGAGATCCTAGGGTGCTCATCTTTTATGCAGGTGCTCTCATGTGTAATTGTCTGGTGATGTGGCTATCTATTTTCTTATTGTGTTTTCTAAATTTTGGTGTTAACTTCCTAAGGAAACTATTAAATGGATGCCAATGGAGTTGATGCAGTCCTAGAACACCCTTTGGTGAACTGCCAGCTATGGCAACCAAGGTAGCTTGCTCTACTATTTGCTGCCTTCTTGTGTAGCCAGGTAATCAATTCCACTATTTGGCGTCATTGTAGGCAATCAGAATGCAATTAATTGGAGATACAACCCTTAGATCCCAACGAGTTCAAGAGGTCAGCTCATCTCTGCATTGATATACTTTGCTTCCAGGTCCTCATAATACATGTCTCTTATTTTTTATCTCTTTGTGTTCAGTACGTTCACCACGACCGATAGCTGAATTATAATTTTGGCATGCATCTTTCTTAAGTTTTAGTGCTCTTTGTTTTTTCATGGTGATGAAAAAGTGGAAACATTGCAGGAGCAATTTGAATGTCTTACTCTGGATCCTTTAATTCTTTGAATGGATTTTTTTTAATATGTTAACCTCACTGTGATTTTAATGTTGGTTCTTGTCTTATAGAATTGCAGTCTAGCATATTGATATTTAGTCATCTGCTGCATTAGTGATCATGGGTGAAGGCTTTGTTTATAGTTAACTAACCTGATGGTATAGCGGCAAAGCTAGTGTGAGTCATATGAAAAAGGCAGTAAGTCAGAAGTAAAAAATAGCATTTGAGATTTACTTCAGATGTAGAATTTTTTCACACCTTAATTTGCCACATGTTAGAAGTAAACTGCAGTCCACTACAATTGTATAGTTGCATATATCTATTCATGTTGATATTTGATTCTCTGAATGAGCTTGTCCAGAGCAAAATGGTGTTTCATTGTTAATTATCTCTGAATCCTACATCATTTAAGTGCTAAATAAATGTTCATATTCAAGTTATCGGTTTGTAGTTAATTATTTAGAACTTTTGTCAGATTCTGAACTCATGGAAAGGTTCTTATAAACTGTAGATGTATTCACTGGTGTATATTGTACACATGTAACAATGTATTCACCTCCTTCCCTTCCCTCACTGGAGATGCTGGCAGTGAGCCCCATTAAAAAGGGTCCACCAAATTTGGCACCTGAGGTTCCCTTCCCTCACTGGAGATGCTGGCAGTGAGCCCCATTAAAAAGGGTCCACCAAATTTGGCACCTGAGGTATGCATTTGTTGTGCTTCTCTTCTCTTCTCTTCTCTTCACTTCTCTTCTCTGATGTTCCCACGAGAATCTTGGGAAGCTGACTTCGCCCAATTTTGTTTTGATGAAGAGTTGAAGGAACTCAGCACTTCTGCCATACAGATATATATAGTTGGCAAATATTTCTAGGATGTCTAAAAAGCAACAATCCACAATATGTGATTGACCCGTCGTTACTTATTAGTGTTTTTTAGTCCTGTTCATGCCATTTGGTCTAAGGTCGTCTGTATGTCTGTATGTATATGTTTACACAGCTCGTGGATTACTTAAGAAAAGGATGCTTACTTTAGCATCTTAACAAATTCAGTTTACTGTATTGTGTCCAAACATCAGTACATCCATTCATTTTTAACATGCCTTATTTACTCGATGCAAAAGATCAAAGGATGCTTGTCCCCCAATTTCTCCATCGTGCACAATTCAGGTGCAAAATAGACTGCACAGATGAAACTGCTAATGGCACATACCAGATGAAACGATGGGGGTGCTTGGCTTCCAGATTTGTGATGTCACTTTCACATTTAGGACAAAGTTATGATTCGCAGGAAATGTAAATGAGTAAACCAATGCACTTTATATGAACAAGTTTGTTTTTCAATATTTTGGGAGTGCAGAATCCACCTTAAGTAACCAACAAGCTTGGAAAGCTCCGCTTTATATTTCTCCGCTTTATATTTCGAGGGATTGTCTATCTTCGTATACACACCGTATTTATTACACATATACACAGCGATGTAGAAATTGCTGAAAAATTAATTTGGATACCGCGGGGTGACCATGTAAAATTAAGCCATTCCGCGGCCCTTGATCTCTACAGGGAAGAACATACATCACACTGCAGCAAGGCACAATACCACCTTGAACACCAGGATTGCTTCCATCTGGTGGCAGCTCCGCAGCATCACAACGGCAACAAGAGGGCAAACAACTCTGCCAAGTCTATGAACGGCCGATACTTCTGCCTCCAATTTCTCAACCTGAGTCTTCTCCAAGTCAATGTTGTATATACAGGAAAACAAAGGTAAAGTTACCATATAGGAAATCTTAAAGTGACTATGTATTCAGAAAGAAGTCAGACCATATAATAGTACTGGGAAATTTAACTTCCATAAAACCACGTGATGAGGGAAAAGAAGTGATTTCAGATGGCATCATACCAACAAGAACCAATAAAAACTGCCAACCAGTAATTAGAATAGGTTACTGATACTATCAGAGTGATTTTCTCTAACTACCAAAATCTAAACAATTTCGGACACAACAAAACTTTCAACAGTAACCAATTTAATCACGTGTAGGCATGCCTTGCTTCCTCTACTAGAACAACATAATACTGTCAACAGTAACACAAGCACACAAACACCATTAGAACAGAGGGCCTACACACTGCATCTTCTCAGAAAGAGTTGGGCACAACACTAGTAGCAACTGCATTAGTCGAGTCAATGTTAACATCATTTAATCCATCCTTTTCACACAGCAACACGCTTTCTCACGATCCCAATGATATGTTAGATAAAGCATTCAGTGATTAGTGCCTGAAAACATATGCACATCGTTGGAAATTAACAGCCAGCAGCCATAACCTAACAGCAGGCAAGCAGAAGAAGAAAAGAGGGGAATCAGACGCACACCCTTTGAATGTTCAAGGCCTTCTTGTTGGACTCGAGCTGGCCGCCTGCAAGGAATTGGTAGGGTTAGATGAAGGCGAATGGAAATCACGCGGGAAAAAGAAGAAGGAAAGGATCTTGAAGAAGTTACTTGCATCCGCACTCGTCGGCAACACCCCCATGCTCGCACTCGTGGGCCTCACCGCCCTCGGCCCCCGCACTCGTCGGTTGGGCGCGCCGTAGGGCCCTCCCGGGCCGAGCGCCGCCGGCTGCGCCATGGAGGGGCAACGGATCCATGCAGAGATGAGGGAGGCGAAGGGAAGGAGGGGCCGCGAACGGATGGCGCGGGGTGCGTGGGAGGAGACGAGGAGTGCGGCGGCGGCGACATTCGGGACGAAGAATGATGGGGAAAGGTAAGTTGGGGTTCTAGGGGGAGTCGGCCACATTTTAATCTAGTCGCGACATCGGGACCGCTGGACAGGAGATGGACGGCCAGGAGGAGTTGGGCTGTTGAAGACCGAGCGAGTGGGCAGAAAAAACAGCCAGGCCCAAGTCTTTGGGCCCGTTTAAAAAACGGTAATGCTTGGACTCGAACGTCCGGAGGGAGGAGAAAAAATCGGACGCTTCGTTCTCCACCACGGAACAAAGTCAACCGCTCACCATTTCTCTCTCTTGCCTTTTCTTCTTCTCCAGCAAACAGAGCTCCTCCGCCGCACGCCAGATGCGCCACCGCGCGCCCCCCACGGCCGGATGCGCCGCCGCCCATGGCCTCCTCCTCCCCTTCTTCTCTATGTGCGGCGGCGGCGCCCGCGCACGGAGCTCGCGCGCGGCGGCGGCGCCCGCACGGAGCTCGCGGCGGCGCGAGGCTCCCACGGCTCCCTCGGCGCTGAGCAGCAGGGGATGGCTCGAGGAAGCGAGCAAGCAGTCACGGCGACGAGGAGACATTCATGGCGTGCGACTGGATTTGTGCATGTTGCAAGTGTGTGTTCTACGTGTTTCAGATGTTTCATAAGGATGTTGCAAGTGTTTCGTGCGGATGTTGCAAAAATAGATCGGGGTGTTTCAGCGTTGCGACATGAGGGAGGCATGGAAGATGTTGCAGAGCTTTGAGGCTGCATTTCCGATGTTGCATGAAGCGTTTCGAGATGTTTCATCTAGTGCTATCTGATGTTTGCACGAAGTGATTTAAGATGTTTTCATCCAGTGCTATTCGATGTTGCATGGAGTAATTTGAGATGTTTCACTATTGTTTTGATGATGTTGCAACATTTTGTTTCTCGTGTTTCATCTGCTACTCTAACATGTTGCGACATAAGCATCTTAATGTTTCACTGTGATTTTGCAAATGTTGCGGATGTTGAGTTTCGATGTTGCAGACGTGTGATGTTGGGTTTGTGTTGAGGAGGAGAGAGAGGAGAGCTCTTGATGTTGGATGTTGCACACAACACTGGTCGCAACATGTTCGTAATATAGTCGCAACATGGGGGGAGGGGAGAAAGACTCCTGATGTTGGATGTTGCATGTAACCACGTTCGCAACATGCTCGCAACACGCTCGCAACATGTACTCTTTGAATGTTGTAAGCACCACAGTTCGCAACATGGGAAAATCTCTTCGCAACATCGCAAAAGTTGTTTGCAACATCACTACGCCTCGCAACGAGATCAACGACTGATACGCTCCCTCATCTGAATCGTGCGGTCGCGGATCCGTCTGATGCTAGCGCCCGGATCGGACGTCCGGGCGCTAGCAGTTCCGTTTAAAAAATTATGAATCGTTTTTATATTGCTTAACATTTCTTTTTTTTTTGCCATTTTTCAAATATTTGTTTTTAGAAATTGGTATACATATAATATAGTAATCTGAGAATCTGGTGATACACATCCTTCACAAGCTATGATGTCGCTTGCATTTTGTACAACTATGAACATGTCTCACATATACTCATAGGGAGTAAGCGGGAGATGTTCATGCTCGTGATGGATTAGTGTCACTTTGTCCAAATCATTTGAAAAATGAATGATATGGTAATGAAGACAAGATATGATGTTGTGTGCATTTGTATAATTTTTTAACCAAGTTTACCTATTAATGTAATTATTTGATGGTAAGTTGAAGGAAAATGTTAAAATCCCTAACAACTCTTCTTAGAAAAAGCTGAGAACTTGCATTGACAACTCATTTTGGTGTATGATCATGACATGAAAATTTAAAATGATTTTGAAAATGCAGTGATACCCATCCTTCACAACCATAAAACTTGTCTCACAAATACTCATGGGAGTAAGTGAGAGATGTTCATAGTTGTAGTTGCACATGGTTCAAATCAGTTACAATTGTAATGATATGGTTGTACTCATATATTTAAATTAAAACAAAGTGAAAAATTGTAAAAAATTATAAAACCGAGGAGTTAGGATCAAACTCAATGGGGCTAACCATTATGCTATTCAAGTGTGTTCATTAGTAGTCTAGTGCTGTTTATTTTTAACCTATGTCCCAACGTAAGAAGGATGGTTGGGCCACATCGATTTTTTGGGCCACTTCAGTTTGCTCGGCCCATAGAGAAAAAAGAGCGCAATGCACACATCATCTATACACAATTCTTAGTCCCACCTCACCTCTTTAGCAATGACGAACACAACTTAAATGTCCAGACAGACTCACCTACCTAAACTCCTTCACTACTCTCCTGCACTATTCAATGCTTCTTACTTGTGCAACTAGCTGTGCCGGCCCATTTTTTTAAAAGAATTGCAATCAAATTTCTTTTAATGTTGTTAAAACAAATCTTATAAACTTGTTATGAAAAATCAGTTAGAATTGTAATGATATGGCCATACCCATATACTTTCAATAAAATTTGAAAAATTTGCACAAAATTATTTTTTAAACTTATATTTTCCATACTACTCCATACCTAGGAGATATATGAAAAATTCAATGCCTTCTAGGGATAATTCATACTATCTCCAAATTACAACATAATAATTACAATATTATTGGAATTTGGTCAAAAAAATCTACAAATTGACATAACAACATGTTTTTGGTTCACAATCTTGCCATACAAAATTTAAGTAGTTTCAAGAAAGTCATAACGTACATTACTCACAAATGGATACATTTCTCACATAGTTCTAATAACTCAACACAAACTTTGAGATTTGAGTGGCGATTTACATTTTCTAAGTTGCATGCATCTTTTTATCTATTCTCTTTCGGTAGAAGAAAAGAAGATGTATAAAAAAGATACACAAAATAACAATTAATATGGCAACAAATGATATTACATGAAAGATAATGATTTTACAAAAAGAAAAGAAAAAATGATGTCGGAAACAGCCTAGGTGTGCGCCATGTGGTCCTGGCGAAGCAACTCGACCATTGTAGTGCTGCCACATGGTTGCAAAACTCCAATATTATGTATATAAACTAAACTATCCTCAATTTACCACAACTAATGAAGTGGCATAGTGGTAGTAGTTGGCTAGTTGCCCTCTTGATGTGTGAGGTTGTGGGTTCGACTCTGTCAGCATGCACTTTTTTTATGTTTTATATTCCACCGTGTGACGTGGTGACGTGACGGGTGAGGCTAGTTGCCCTCTTGATGTGTGAGGTTGTGGGTTCGACTCTGTCAGCATGCACTTTTTTTATGTTTTATATTCCACCGTGTGACGTGGTGACGTGACGGGTGAGCTAGCGGCATCACAGCCGGGTGATGCGGCTGATGAGCAATGGGCACTGCTAGCGCCCGGACGTCCGATCCGGGCGCTAGCGTCAGACGGGTCTATGGCCGTTAGATCTTAGGATCCTCAATCGTCAACCGTTAGATCTAAAGACTACCAGGTAAATGTTGCGAGCGTGTTGCGAATGTGTTACGAAAATGTTGCGAACGCGGTTGCTTGCAACATCCAACATCAGGAGTCTTTCTTCTCTCCTCCCCTATGTTGCGACCCGTGTTGCGTGCAACATCCAACATCAGGAGCCTCTTCTCCCTTTTCCTCAACACAACACCCAACACCACGTGTCTGCAACATCGAAACACAGCGTCTGCAACATTGAAAAATAATGTTTGCAACACCCAACAGCACATGTCTGCAACATCGAGACTCAGCATCTACAACATCTAAAATTAATGGTTGCAACATCCAACATCAGGGGCAACATTGAGATCGGTACTGTAGCTGTCAAATTTATTTAAATGAAAAAACACATGTTGCTTGCAACATGAAGAAAAATTACGCAACATTGAGTCATGTTGCATGTATCATGAAGAAAAAATATGCTACATTCAAAAAAACATCCGCAACATTTTGAAACAACATCCGCAACAGTTTGAAACACATCTGCGACATCCCGCAATATTGAAACATCTTGATCTACTTTTCCAACATCCGTAGTGAACAACTGCAACATTAGAACCTCGTGTACTCCAACATTCAAAGAACATTGAGGCAACATCGGTAGACACGGTGCAACATCCGTAAAAACCGATTGCAACATCCGTAGACAGTGATTGCAGCATTGAAAAAATCAAATCTCAAATGAACAACGCGAGAAGTAGGGAACCACCCATCACGGCAGAGGGGCGTCGACCGGTGAGGCGAGCAGCGACCCAACCACGCCCCTGGGCGGGAGAGGGCAGAGAGCTGCCACCGACAAGCTAGTAGACCCGCCGCCTTCTCCCTACCACTCGGGCGCAAGCCACCGTCACGCGCCGCCGGATCCGTGTCGGGGCGGCCGGATCCACGCGCGGGGCGGCTCCTCCGGTCGGAGCCGGCCGGGAACGCCCGCCGCCGTCGGGTCAACGCGAAACCCCCCACCACACCCACGCCGAATCCGCCGGAGGAGGGGATGGGTGTGGCGGCGGCTCGCACACCCGGCGCTCGGCCGCCGCCGCCGGAGGAGCACGAGGATGGGCGGGGCCGCCCGTGCCCGTCACTGGTGGAGTTCCCTCCATGGTTTGCATGAGAGAGAGAGCAGGGAGCGAGAGGGATAGAAAATGGTGGGCGGCAGAGAGTGGAGACGAAAAGATAAGGTCATCTCGTGGGAGGCAGAAGATTCTTGTGGTGGGACCCGCGTTCATAGGGCGCGTGCGGTGGCAGGATAACCTGTCCGGTTTTTCGGCCTCCCTCCGGACGTCAGAGTCGAAGCGTTTCCCCTGAGCAATTGAGCGCGAGCTGTCCTGGCGGGTTGAGGTACTAAACAAATATAATTTCGATTACCAAATTTGCAGCTTAGGCTTCGGACGTAAATTACAGGAAAAGTCAAAAAATTCTCAGTGTTTTCTAACACTATAGTTTGGGGGACAATCAGATATATCAATCATATTTCTATCTGTATGCAGTTCTCCAAAATATGGTGTAGCTAGGAATCCTCATTGTCAACTTTACCGAGTGCTCACTGGGCAAACAACTTCTCTCGAGCCTTTTTCTTAGCCAAAGCTTCCTCATCCAACACTTGGATCGGAGACCACTAGGGTAGTGTAAACCGGTCTTTCTTTTCAGAGAGCTGTTCTTTCCAAGCATGCCATTCAGGGGCCAGCTTCAGTGCAGCACAGTCCATTGCGGTACCAGCGACTGCAAAGGTGACTGCATATTTCACTACTCCAAAGTGTCCGCCTGCAGCCACAGAAGTTCCAAAAGGTGCAAATGTCAACTAATCGTGTTCAGTAATTCATATCGACATAGAGTGTGGGATCACAGTTAGAAAATGATATTCCAATGAGCCAGTGTATTTCTCAAACATCAATTCAAAAGCACACTTTCCATTTTCTCTGGTGGAACATTCAATACTTAAAACTGGGAAAACAAAGAAACTTCTAAAATTGCCACAGTTCCAAGCACATAGACAAGTCTCAATAGAGCTCCAATCATCTGACACTGAAAATATTAGGATTGCTAAAGTGTCGCAACACTTTAATTTCCAGAATACAGATAAAAACGTAGATGTTGCTAAAACATTCGCCAAAAAGTTGAGGGATTAAGCTTAGCAAGTTCAGAACAAGGATGCTACTAAGAATGATGAACCGCTACAATAGCATTATTGTCAAAGACTAACATTTAACTGAAACCAGGGAATCTAGACTTGTTTGGAATTTGCGGTCTCAAATCGAAGCAAATCCGTACCGAACCGTACCTACATATATTTAGTATTTGAAAGAATAAACATGAATACTGCCTGTTACCTTCCACAAGGTAATTAATTGATGACCATAAGTAGTAAACTAGATACTTGGAAAATATACATCTTGTTGAGCATTTGAAGATACTTAAAATTTGGTAATAGCAGTCTTAACAGTACAGATGCACCCCACATCAAGATATATGTCACATGCCCATGATGATTGATATGATTTCTGAGAATACTTCTATTTCTACAGCCTTCCTCATAGAGAATGGAATGCTAGAAGTTTGTTTTGGTTATTCTAGATATATGCACAGTTAAGCTTTAAATGGCATGTGGTTTATATTGTAAAGTTTGTTCCACCATCCAACCAAACCTCATAGCAGTGCAAGGTTAACTAAGCAGTCGGAGAAAAAGATGAGAAACAAGATCAGATAAATACTATGGAATTACATTTACCTTTCTGATGGCAACTGAATCTTACATGCAGCACAATGAGTTAATAAAGACTAGCTTTCTATTTGGTCCTGAATTTTTGTTCTTCCTTATTTGACATCATATTTAACTTTCATGCCCTATCCCTGTTCATTCTTGTTCCAGTTACTAAAAGTTCATATCCTGTAACTGGGCAATCCCATCATTTCACATTGCACTGCAGTCTTTGGATGGAAAAGTTAACAACTGATAAGGCATGAAAATAAGTATGTTATCAAGAAAGGAAGAAAACATTCAGAGCCACTGTCAGTAAGGAATTCTCATGTATTTCCCCACTAGATTGAACAAACACTATGCTAGGTAGCCAATAGACCAAGATCTATCTTTTTTTCGAGGGGAAATAGACCAAGATCTATCTAGGCCTAGGCAAAAGTTAGCAATAGAACCATGCCCACATTTTCAATCTAATAACCATGAGAGAAGTGACTGATCAGAAAATACTATCATTCAGCCCCCATCCACATTTTCTAGTGGCTTCTGCTGTTTCTAACAGATTACTGAACTGAGAGGAATATTTCATTTACAAGTAAATGACAACAGAAATTGTATAAGGGGCAACAGAAAAAAATTGAACAAGGCTGCATGTTGTAAAATCAAAGAGTACCTGAAAAATTTGAACAATGGAGTATGGACTGTGCTTGTACCTGAGATGCAGCAGATGAAGCGTCAGCCTAGCTGACAGTCAATCCCGCACCCTAGGTGCCGGTGGATTGCCCTCCCCCAATCGGACCGGGTAGCGCAAGGAGGAGGTGGCCTTGGTCGATTGCGAGGCGCGGACGGCAGCGACGGCACATGCAGGGGCGGCGGTGGGGCAGGAGGCTGCGCAGATGAACCCTAAATCAAATTGTACAGACACGTTTTATGTACCTAATGTACTACTCAAAACACTATTTTATGAACTAACCATTATACCCTTGTTAAAAAATAAGAATCATAAATATGATTAATGTCATGTCCTAATCCTCACATTTGTGGAGGAAACTAGAGGAAATTATTTCCTATAAGGCCCACTCGTCATAGAGATAGAAGGAGAAAATTTTCCTCCCTCCCATTTCCTCGTACCCTCGTAGCTCTCCGATGGATCGCTCTCGATCGACGCGAGCCAATCATTTTTTCCCCAAGGATAATAAAATTTTTCATTTTGTTAAAGGTGCTGTACATTGATCCTGTCAAAGGGTGTCACAATTGAACTATTGAAGAGACTTCATCAATGATGTCCAAGGCTACAACCCACAGACAACCAACCGTCTGCGGAACCTCGATTTTAGCATACAGACAAACGTTCAGACAACTCATACAACCTACAGAAAAGTCATCTATAAACTGTTTAATGTTTTGCATGTATCTTAAGATCAACGGAAATGCTTCCGTCCGGGCGTCCGACGCGTCCGGACGCCCAGACGTCTTCGTTGCCAACGCAAGAATAAAAAAACCGCAGCCCCCCGCACGAGGCACGACTAACAAGCCGTGCGCCCCTCCGCCGCTTCCCTGCCCTCCGCCACTGCCGCCGCCGGATCTACCTCCTCCGGTCACCTCCGCCCGAACCGAGCTCTGATATGTGATCCCCATTGCTCCACCTTTTCATTCCTCCCGGTTTTGCCTCCTCCCGTGGTGTGTGCTCGGAGATCGGGCACACGCGCCGGCGCCGCTCGTCGTGGTCGGGGCGCCCACCGCCCTCCCCGCCGCGTGATTCGCGAGCTCATCGACGATGAGGACCCCTCTCCGCCGCTCACCTCCCTTCCTCCCCGCGGAGCTCACGCCGCGCGCGCGGCCGCCGCTTCCCGTGGTCCTCGTCGGCGCGCGCCGCCGCTCCCCGCGGCCGGGCGCGGGCGCTCATGCGGCACCCTCTACACGGAGCCCGCCGGCGGCCGGGGGCGGAGCCCCCCCGCGGCCGAGCGCGGGAGCTCACCGGCGGTGCGGGGCGCCGCTCCCGCAGCCAGGGCGAAGGTCGGAGGAGCTCCGGGCGGCGGTCATGGTGGGCCAAACCGGCAAGGTTTGGCATGTTGTAAGTCTATGATCCGTGTGTTTGAGACGTTTCAGAAGAATGTTGCAAGTGTTAAATGCGAATATTGCAAAAGTAGACCTTGATGTTGTGATGTTGTAACTATTTCAGACACATGTTGCATGTGTGTAATCTAGATGTTGCAAAAGTAGATCTAGATGTTTCAGTGTTGTGGATGTGATTCCCGATGTTGCAACTATTTGTTTTCAAATGTTGCGTATGTTGCAACTCTTTTTTAGCATATTTTTTATGTTGCAAATATTAATTTTAGATGTTGCGGATGCTGAGTCTCGATGTTGCAGACATGTGTTGTTGGGTGTTGCAAACATTTTTTTCAATGTTGCAGACGTTGCGTTTCGATGTTTGCAAACATGTGGTGTTGTGTGTTATATTGAGGAGAAGGGGGAAGAGGCTCCTGATGTTGGATGTTGCATGCAATACGGGTCGCAACATGGCCGCAATATAGTCGCAACATGATCGCAACATGATGGGAGAAAAGAAAGACTCCTGATGTTGGATGTTGCAAGCAACCGCGTTCGCAACATTTTCATAACACATTCGCAACACGCTCGCAACATTTACCTGGTAGTTTTTAGATCTAACGGCTGACAATTGAGGATCCTAAGATCTACCGGCCATGGACCCGTCCGACGCTGGCGCCCGGATCGGACGTCCGGGCGCTAGCAGTGCCCTAAGATCAACTATAAATGTATTTGCGGATACCATTGTGTGGCTATTTCATATCATCCTAACTTGCCTAAAGGACTTCGTTGTTTAATGATTTGCATGTTGTTAAGATCAACTATAAATTTATTTTATATACTATTGTGTGGCTATTTCGTGTCATTCTAACATGTCTGAACGATATTGTTGATATTACATTCTTTCACAAGTGATGTATCCATAAAAGTGCAAGGATTCAAATGTACAAAATAGCTGTCCAAAATATACCGTGGCTCTATGTTCCCTGGAATCCTCTGTTTATTTCCGTCTCCAAAAGTGAATGGACAGGAGCAAGGGACATAACCTTATCTCTTTGCCTCGTCTCTCTCCTTTTCAAGCCACCAGGGTGAGTATAAAAAATAAATCCACCGGGAATAGGCTTGTAGTCCAATGGTAGGATGATCCAGCGGGACGCTACCCACCAGAGTTCAAATCTTGGTGCTTGCACCTTTTCATAGATTTTCCAAGATTTACCGGCGTTATGCGTTAAGTGATAAGCGACGTTCCCATCGACGGCGAGGTGCCAATGGTGACTTCAGGAATCTCTAGATCTGCGGGTGCTCAGTCCTTCAGAGGTTCTCATAGGGGGTAGGGTTTGCGTACGTGTATTCATAGGGGTGAGTGTGCGTGCATGTTGTGAGCGTCTGCGTTGTACTGTGTAATTCTAAAAAAACAAATCCACCGCGACACCTTCGAGCCCCGACGCCGGGAGTGGTGGCCGCGCCTTGGGGCAGCTCCCCTGCCTCGTCGAGTCGTCGTTGTTGTGCCCAGCTAGAGGGGAGGTGTCAAGCGTGTTGTGTGGTGGCTAGCGCAACTGTGGAGCTGGGGCTCCTATATCTCTTCTGGAAGATGGATAGGAATTGTAACTATAAAGCTACGAAAAACCAAAATAGCCCACTTAGGTGATTCAAGTCCTCCAATACCTCCACACGCTTTGTCTTATTTATTTTTTTATCAATAAATTTGTGAAATGGTTGCCACTATTTTTTCAATAACATTTTTTCATCAATATTTTTCGGAAGTGTTGTCATTTTTCGTCAACATTTTTTGAAGTGTTGCCAACATTTTTCATCAACATTTTTCAGGAGTGTTTCCAACATTTTTTCTCGTCAACATTTTTCAGAAGTGTTGCCAACTTCTTTTTTCAACATTTTTCGAAAGTGTTGCCAACATTTTTTCGTCAACATTTTTAGGAGTGTTGCCTACATTTTTTCGTTAATATTTTTCAGAAGTGTTACCAACATTTTTTCTTGTCAACATTTTTCGGAAGTTTGCCAACATTTTTTCTCATCAACACTTTTCGAAAGTGTTGTCAACATTGTTTTTCAACATTTTCCGAAAGTGTTGCTAAAATTTTTTCTGAACATTTTTCGGAAGCGTGTTTAAAAATTGTATCGATATTTTTTGAATTAACATTTTTTGGCTTCTTGCAATATTGTTTAAAAATGTTTCACATTTCTATAAAATGTTGATTTTTTCAACATGTTTTCGTCAACATTTTACAAAATGTTGCAACATTTTTCGAAAATGTTGGAAAACATTCCATCTATTCCAACATTTTACAGAAATGTTGATTCTTTTCGAAAATGTTGGACAACATTCCATCTCTTCCAACATTTTTCAAAAATGTTCCAACGTTTTACAGAAATGTTGATTCTTTTTCAACATGTTTTTGTTAACATTTTGCAAAAATGTTGGGCTGTTCCTTTCTTCCACCTACAGCCCCACCCCTGATAGGCATGCTCAGCTCACGGCACGCCCCCCGTCCCCACCCGTGCGGAGCATTAGTGCGCGGGGCGTGGGCGCGGCCGCGGCCGCCATGGAGCTCGGGGAGGCGCGGAGCTCGGGGCGCGTGGCGAGCTCGCATGCGGGGCGGCACGGCGTGGCCGGCGAGGTCCCGCCGAGCACGGGCCGTGGCGTCGCGGCTGGGGCGATCGCCTTTGAGCTCGGGGCGACGCGGGGGACGGCGACGCGCGGGCACCTGGGAGCGACGGCGGGGGTGAGGGAGCACATGAGAGGTGGTGAGGTTTGGGTTAGAAGATGGGATCAACTGTTCAGATTGATTGCACGAATCTTGAAGAAGTGGAAGATGAGTAAGAAAAATCTTCCGGAATATATATAGGATTCCCGAGCGGAGCTAGACCTAAGGCCACTAGGGCCATGGCCCTAGGCGTGGGCCAAACAATCACTTATACCCACTGTAGTCTTTGGCCGACCCAAGTAAATTTGCAGCTCACCGAAGCTCGCATCCCACACCCATCTGATCCCTCTTCCGCCAGAACAAGCCTGCGACCTCTCAGTTTCTCTCTCTATCTCTCAACAACTCGGCTGTTGACGGTGTATTTTGGTACACCAAACATGTTCATTACACTTTGGTATGAGCTTGATTATGGAACTAACCCGCCACTAGGCACACTAATGATATAACAAGTTCATATTTGTATGTGCATTTGGAAGTGTTATGTTTTTGCAGGAAAACATGGACAAAAAGGACAGAATCACAACAAGTTCAATGGAGCAAATGAGGAGTCTCGTTCGTGTTCAAGTGCATGATGAAATCACTCCCAAAGGTGGCAAGAACCAAAGTGTTACAAAGGAACAACCCTGAGGATTGAAGCGTAAAAGACCGGACTTCATGCGAGAAGACCCTCTATCTTGGACGTGAGGATGCCATCGCCAAAATGATGGAAGTGAATGGGGCAAAGTGCAAAATGTCAAGAGGACCCACATGTGCAAAGGGGCGACCGACCCGAGTTGAAATGAGCTTGGGCCGGTCGGCCCAGGTCAGCCGGCCTGGCCCATCCTGACGTCGGTTCGGTCCCCCATTTCTTGAGCGTGAAGATGATGCAACCCTAAGTCAGTGTGGGCGCCGCCATTCGCAGAGGAGAGCCATTTTCCCGAGAGGTCGTCCACAAGCTAGAGAGGAAGGAGAGGAGAGAGATCATTCGTGAGGAGGATCGCTCGACTCGAAGGAAGCAACCACAAGTGGAGGAGGACGTCGAGGCCCTGCCACAACACCCCCAGAGGAGAAGGAGGACACCGTCGGAAGCATCACCATGATCAACGGTGCTATGCTTAGCGTCTTGATGGGGTAATCTTCTCATTTGTCCTTGGGTTGTAAACGATCTTGAGATGTAATTGCTACTTTTATGGTTTCAATCTATCATCTAGTGTTGAAGATGCTTTCATGTTTAAGGTTAGCTACCATGCCTTTTTGGGAGTATAGATATTACTAATCCCTTAGAACCCTTCAATACACCGTGACCATCATAGGCCTAGTCATGAATACCTCCGCGTAGTGACAGTACAAGGGGAGGGAAAGGGCGAAACCATGGTCGCAACTCCCGGTAGATTAGATCGATTTTGTATCTTTAAGAGGTTGCATGTACAAGTATCGTAGACCCTTAGCCAAGTATCTTTTATATATCTTGTGAGTCTCATAGCCCTCTCTAGTGTAGTGTAGTAGTGCTTTAGATTAACTGTAGTTTAGGGTTTGGATAAGTTAACTAGGTAGTTGAAGGAACGTTTAGGCGACCAGAGAGGGGGGAGTGAATGGGAGCCGATAAAAATTCTTCTCGAAGGAGATTGAAACTCCGACAAGATGAACTCGCTCGATCGGACCCCCAAAATCACACGCTCCGCACTTCTACCTTCCGTTTGCCAAAACCACGTAGCCACTGGAGTGCTACTGGTCCTAGGAACAAACACTACCAGCAACCTCAACACACACGCACCCACGACAGCGGAAACAACTCGAAAGCCGGCTGTCCAGAGGGGGGCGGTTAGACCGGGTATAGGGGGCGGTTAGACCGCCTCCACCAGGCAACCAAGAAATCCTCCGAAACACCTCTTCCGAGCACCAAAACGCACCACGGTTTCACCAACAGAGATCTCTGGTCAGGGCCATGCTAGCTACCAGAAAATCTTGGCAAAAACCAAAACTCCACCCAGGGGCCTAGGGGCGGTTAGACCGGCTACCAGGGGCGGTCTAACCTCCTGTACCCAGCAACGAACTCCAACCAAGAACACCTAGCAAACGGCACGAGAACGACCCGAAATTTCACCCAGACGCTCCTCTGATCAAGGCGAACAAACTCACAGAGGAAAATCCGGCGAAACAAAACTTCGACCTGGAAACACCCAGGGCGGTTAGACCGCCCCCTCCAGGCGGTTAGACCGCCTCTCCCAGAAAAACAGCCCGCGGGTCAAACCCTAACTTCCTCGCGCCCGATCTCCCGAATCACTCCACGGATTGCAGCGAAACTTCGGGATTAGCTGGGTTACCTCCTGGGCAACCTCTACCTCAAAGGAATCGACCCGAAACGCTCACAATCAAGAGGAATCGAAGAAATCGCCTCTCTAGGTCAAGAACTCGCCCAACTCGAAAAACCACCAAATCGAGTCCGATTCAAGAGAGATTTGGGGGCAAAGTCACCACCAAAAGAAGACAAAGATCCTCATACGTGACACCCACCAAAGACCCCGAGAAATTGTCCTCAAAACACCGCCAACAAAGAGCTCCGAAAATCAACACAAAGGAGCGGGAAAACCACCTCAAGAACAACGCCGAACCATCTATACATACATGAAGATTCGTACAAGTGCTACTTTCACACCCAAACATCCATCCCTCTCTCTAGATCTCACATGAAGCTCTCAAGCTAGTCCTAGGAAAGACTAGGGAAAAAGGAGAACAAAAATGGAAAAACAAATGAGCTAGGGTTCCAAGAGTTGGCTGCCATCCACCCACTCAATGAGTATATATGGAGGCACCCAAAAGACTAAACTACCCTTAACTAATAACTAGGGATACATGCCTCTCATGGGCGGATTTGGAAGTCTTTGGAATATCTTCATCGGACAGATGCCCGGCGACCGCAACCTGCTTAGCCTCGACGCAAGCCTTGCGATCCTGACGCGTGTCCTCCGCTTCGAAGCATCTCGGCGCCGGCGGCCAGGGCGGTTAGACCGCCCCCTTGGGCGGTTAGACCGGCCCGGGAGATCTGACCGGCCCCAGGCGGTCGACCGCCCCTCCTGGGCGGTTGAACCGGCCTGGGTGGCCGCACCTCCTCGTCGAGTCTTCGGCCTCGGTTTTGTGGCTCAACCGAGTAACCCAGTGGTTTTCTGGTGAACCACTGCAAACCCCGCGAACTCGGTGTAGCCTCCGCCAATCTCCACTCATGACTCGGCTCCCACGTAGTCCCGGCTCGACCTTGGTTTTGAGGCTCTACCAAGAAACCGTCCACGACTTCATCTTCTTGTTCATGCCACCATGCGGCCCGCACTTGACCCCACCGGGCCGCCGGTCCATCGAACGAAGCCTACTTGTCTTCTCCACACCGGAGGCCTCACCAGCAACGACCTTTCGCGCTTGTTCTTCACCTGCACCAACACGAGTCAAGCCGCAACCTGCACCTGCAATACTTAGCCAAGAATCAGTCCACACAACGTTGTCAATCACTCATCACACAAGGAAGCAACCATCCACCGGTCCTCGAACCACACATGGTCCTCAATCCCCCCCTTGATGAGTGCATTGACAACACTCACATGAAGTAACACAAGAGCAAAGAAAAAGAAAAGAAACAAATAAAAAGAAACCTCAACAAGCGATCGAAAGCCAAAGAAAGGCGAAGAGCAAGATCACTTGAAGAAGACAAGTCTCGGACCCCTTAGGCAAGGGCAACGACTCGACACATCTGAGACAAAATCATGCTCAAACAAAGAGCGCAAATCACTGAACCAAAACTCGAACACCACAAAGAGCTCCCCCTGCACATATGCAAGCTCCCCCTGAGCCAAAGCACACCCCCCCTGAACAAATGCAGCAATGCAACATGGGAATGCAACAAAGAGCAAAAAACCTGCTCATTCTGCCCCAGGCGGTTAGACCGCCTACCACTCATCTGACCGCCTGGGGGCGGTTAGACCGCCCCATGTGACCGGCCCTGCACCAAACTGCTCAAAATTTGCCCGAACCAATTGGAACACCTTCCAAACACTCCCATGTGCCCAAAGCATGCACAAACTTCTCCCCCTTGTTGACAATGCATGAATCAAGGCAAAATGAGAAAACTTTCAACATATAGCTTCTCAAATATACAAAATTCATCACAAGGAGCTACACAAATCCAAATGAGCAAGTTAGATACTCTACAGGTTCGTAATGACCTTAACTACGTGATCACCAAGTTTCACAACCAATGGACAAGGCTAAAAAGGATTTGAGTAATTTTGCGAAAAGTTACTCTCTCACAAGCAAAAACCTAAACATGAGCAAAATATGTCAAAATGGCAAAGCCACACAAACTTCATGCTAGGACAGCCATTCTAATCATAAGACCATCACAAACACCCACAAGCACCTCATGTCATGTCAAAGCCACCGAGCCATGTGCCTACTTCTATGTATGAGACTTCTCATTGGTAGGCAACATGCAACGGTTTAGCACCCAAAGCAAACTAATTTCAGCATATATGACATGGGAGCACATTTTCCAAGCATTTTTCATTTCATTTTCAGATTTATGAATGGTACATGAAATGTCTTTGCGACAAAAAGGAACTTATGCCCCTCCATAAGATAAAGCAAGAGGGCTAAACATTCATGATGGCAAATGAGCCTTTGGCCCCATATGATCAATAGACTAGCTATCCAACCACAAATTAAGCATCGCAAAGCCACTAAAACATGTCAAGATCATATAAAGGCGTTTACACATGAGAGAGCATATATGTGACATTTTTCAAAAATATAGCCATCAACCATGGATCATTCATCAAGATCATCAAGAGCTGAGCCAAACTAACCATAGCATACCAAACAAGCTCACAAAAACATATATAGCATCCCATGGTGAAAAATGTATATAGGAGAAGCTTTTCCTATCCAATGCATATGATACAAAATGCATGCAATCTAAGATACAAGGATGCCTATACATCATGTTACATATGCCATGCCAAATGCAAGAAATACATAAAGGAAACTATACATATGCTACAAAGGAGCTCCCACACACCCAACTCAAGAAACCAAACACACACCAAGTTCCCCCCGCAAACGAGTGAAAGTTGCTTGATCTAGGGGTTTGGTGAAAATATTGGCTAGTTGGCCATGTGTGGGTACATGGATCAAAGCTATCTTTCCTTTCTCTACGTTGTCTCTCAGAAAATGATACCTCACTTTTATGTGCTTGGTTTTGGAATGGAGCACTGGGTTCTTTGCAACGCTTATGGCACTGGTGCTATCACATTGAAGTGGGACATGGGTATACTCCTCACCAAAGTCACTCATGGTGTATGAAATCCAAAGGAGCTGAGAGCAACAACTAGCAGTGGCAACATACTCTGCCTCGGTAGTGGATTGAGCAACACTCGACTGTTTGCGGGAAGACCAAGACACCAAAGAGGAACCCAAAAACTGGCAAGTCCCAGAAGTGGACTTCCTATCCAACCGACACCCGGCAAAAAATGCGTCTGAAAAACCATGAAGCGCCAAAGAAGAGGACGCGGAGTACCAAAGGCCGAAGTCGAGAGTGTGACGCAAGTACCTGAAAATTCGCTTCACTGCTTGCCGATGCGAAGTCCTCGGAGACGCTTGAAAATGAGCGCACAGACACACCGAGAACTGTATGTTCGGCCTCGTTGCCGTCAAGTAGAGGAGTGACCCAATCATGCTCCGGTACTCCTTCTGGTCCACGTGTTCACCTTCCTCGTCCGCATCAAGAGCTGTAGTCGTACTCATCGGCGTCGTCATAGCCTTGGAGTCCTCCATCTTGAACTTCCGCACAATGTCCTTGGTGTACTTAGCCTGGTGCACAAATGTTCCTTCCTTTGATTGTTTGATTTGAAGCCCGAGGAAGAACTGCAACTCGCCCATCATGCTCATCTCAAATTCCCTGCTCATATCATCTGCAAACCTTGCAACAAGAGAGTTAGACGAGCCACCAAAGACAATATCATCCACGTACACCTGCACAATCAGGATATCTTTGCCCTGCCTCAGCAAAAACAATGTCTGATCGACCTTCCCCATCTCAAAACCTCTCTCAAACAAGAATCCCCTCAACCTACCATACCAAGCTCTAGGCGCCTGCTTCAACCCATACAGCGCCTTCCTCAACTTGTACACCCGGTGGGGGTACTTCTCACTCTCAAATCCCGGAGGTTGCCTCACATACACTTCTTCCTCCAACACACCATTCAGGAAAGCACTCTTCACATCCATTTGGTGCAACTTGAATTCTTTAGCCACGGAAAAGGCTAGAAGGATCCTAATCGCCTCCAAACGGGCTACGGGAGCAAAGGTCTCCTCGTAGTCAATCCCCTCCTTCTGACTAAACCCTTGAGCAACGAGCCTCGACTTGTTCCTCACAAGCTCACCTTTCTCTCCCTCTTTGTTTTTCCACACCCACTTTGTACCAATCGACTTACACCCTGGGGAAGGATCAACCAACTCCCAAACCTGATTCCTCTCAAAGTTCTCCAGCTCCTCATGCATCGAATTAACCCAATTGTGATCAGATAGTGCGTGTCCAATGTCTTTGGGCTCAAAAGTAGCAACAAAAGCAGCATGAGCGAAATGGGAGTTGTTTCGAACCCTTGACCATGTAGTGCATTCATTCACGTTGCCGATGATCCTCGAAGCTGGGTGATCCACTTGTACTCGCCGGGGAGGTTCTCGCCTCGATGCTAGCTCCCCCTCAACATCAGCTTCTCGTCGTTCTTGATTTGTCGTCGTAGGTGTAGTAGAGGGTCCGTCCAACATCGTAGTCGAAGTAGTGGGTACATGTTCAGCCGAGGGCACCGCACCGCCATCTTCATCGTCTCCATGTTCATGCTCCTACTCCTGAAAGATCTCCTCACCAAGCTCATCATCACCTACACACTCAAAGACAAGCTGACTACATGGCTCTGTCTCGTCGAAGGTTACCTCGCAAGTCTCCACAATTTGGTTAGTTTCAAGATTGAGCACACGATATGCTCTAGAATGAGATGCATAACCAAAGAAAATACCATCGACAGACCTAGCCTCAAACTTATCCAACTTCCTGCCTTTCTTCAGAATGAAACACTTACAACCAAAGACATGGAAGTGACTCACCTTGGGTGTGCGACCATGCATCAACTCATAGCATGTTTTCTTCTTGTAACACCTCGCCCACCAAAGCCGCACCGCCCAGCCCTTCCGTAGGGGCGAGCACACGTACACATAGCACCCTACTTACACTTTCGTCCTCGCTTCATGTAAAAGGGTTAACCCGAGGGTGGTATGGCTGGTGGACAAAGGCTTATAAGTTGGCTCCACCCTTACTCTACTAGCAATGTGGCACTAAACACCCGCACCTGCGCTCATGGGCCACTCATGGGCCATCCAAATTGGGTCGGGTGTGACACCGCCCAGCCCTTCCGTAGGGGCGAGCACACGTACACATATCACCCCGCTTACACTTTCGTCCTCGCTTCGTGTAAAAGGGTTAACCCGAGGGTGGTATGATTGGTGGACAAAGGCTTATAAGTTGGCTCCACCCTTACTCTACTAGCAATGTGGCACTAAACACCCGCACCTACGCTCATGGGCCACTCATGGGCCATCCAAATTGGGTCGGGTGTGACACTTCTTGTGCACTCTGAGGTAGATCCTGTTCGACATATAGCACGCGGTATTCAACGCCTCAGCCCAATACCTCCTCGGAGTCCTATGCTCATCAAGCATCGTCCGAGCCATCTCGCACAAGGTCCTGTTCTTCCTTTCCACAACACCATTCTGGGGAGGCGTATACGGACTCGAAAACTGGTGCTCAAGACCCAAGTCATGGCAAAAGGTTTCAAAATGAGAGTTTCTGAATTCCGAGCCATTATCACTGCGGATATCTCGTATGGCATCTCTGTGCCTCTCGTTCCTCAACCTCAAGACTAGATCTCGAACAAAACCAAACGTCTCCCCCTTATCCTCAAGAAAGAACACCCACGCATACCGAGAGTAGTCGTCCACCACAACAAGGACATACCACTTCCCACCCGCAGATCGCACACGAGCTGGGCCAACAAGGTCCATATGGAGCAGCTCGCATGGACGCTCAGTCATCACATCAGTGAGAGGCGGGTGAGAAGAGGCTACCATCTTGGCATGCCTACACGGCGCACAAACCAACTCTTTCTCAAGCCTCAACTGTGGCAATTCTCGGACCAATTTGAGTTTACTCAAGCGAGACAAAAGGTCAAAGCTCAAGTGACCCAACTTCCTATGCCACTTCCACAACTCACTCGAAGAACCAGCCAAGAAACAACGCTCCACACCCGAAGACTGAGAAAAATCAGCACGAAACACTTGACCCTTGGGAACGACCATACAAACAAGGTGCCCTCGAGAGTCTAAAATCCGAGAACCACCGGGCCGAAACAACACCTCAAAACCCTCATCCAACAACTGGGACACAGAAAGAAAATTGTATCCCAGCGATTGAACAAGAGCAACACGCCTCAGAGTGATCTTGTCACTCACTTTTATCTCACCTTCTGAAAGCACACGCCCACGCCCATTGTCCCCAAAAGTGATGTATCTCTTCGTCACCACCGGGACGAGACTTGATAACAACCCCCTGTCTCCGGTCATATGCCTCGAGCAACCGGAGTCAATCAACCAAATGTTCTTCAAGTCTCCCACCTGAAATTCAAAAATGAGCACGTGAGCGAACAAACGACTCAGCACTGGGGTTAGTACCAAAAGAGTAAAACCAGTGCCGAGCCATTTGCTCGAAAGTGGGGTTAGCACACATCAAGCCATCTTTCCTACCATAACTACCACCACGAACACCACCTCGGTAACCACTCCGAGGAAACCACCCCTCGCTGCCTGGAGGAGGACCAAAGCCACGAAAGACGACCCGTGGACCGTCCCTCCTCTCCTTCTCAAAGCTACGACTCCTCCCATCCCCGTATTGAACTTGAGGGGGAGAACGCCTAGCAAACTGACCACCTGCTGACTCTCCAGACCAACCACCAGCAACACCACCTCCAGAACTGAAACCTCTCGACTCACCACCTCGAAAACCACTCCGCCCCGAGTGGGGGGGGGGGGGGGATAAACCACCTAGCCGGGACGGTCTAACCGCCCCCCCTCCGGGTAGGGGCCGGCTCGGCCCGCCTAGCCGGCCGGTCTGACCGCCCCCTCCAGAACTGCTCCTCGGTTGCGGGAACTCGCATCTCGCCATGCCGGAACACTTCTCACCACAGCTTTACCCCTGGGCAGTGGCATACGAGGCTTAGGTACATCATGGGGAGGGTTGTACCTATCCTTGTTCGCCCACTCCTTTGCCATCCTCTCTTCCCGCTTACTCTTGAAGCAAAACTCATCTTTGTGACCCTGTTTCCCACAATAGCCACAATGGAACCTCACAAGCTTAGGCTTAGGCTTGGATTGGGGCTGCTCACTTGGTTTCTCTCCACTCAACTCCTCCACCAGTTTCTCCTCACTGGCCTTCTCACTCACTTTCCCAAAGAACACTTTCCCCGAAGTGCTCACAAACTTGATAGGCTTTTGGAGATCATTTGTGGGTGTAGGAAACACGGGTGGAGCTGGGGTTGTGTCTAGTCGGTTCCTAAGATGGTTAGGTTTTGGAGGGAAATCATTCTTGTGGTGGGTTTTTGGTGGCTCTGGGATATTCTCTCCACTTCCCTCACCAACCTTGTTTGTCCCAAGTCCCTCACCATCCTGCCTCTTAAATGCTTCGATCATCATCCTCAACTGAGGCTCATGACCCGACAACCAACTCATCAACTTTTTCAACTCATCATTCTCATCCTGCAAACGATCAACATAATGTGCAAGTTCCAAATTTTTCAAAGCATGCATTTCACAGGTAGAGCATGATGTAGGCATGGGTTCCTTCAATTTAGCCTCAAGAGAACTAGTGTAAGCATGCATCTCATCAATCTTAGCATGCAAAACAGGGCAAGAAGTGCAAGCACCTAACAAAGCAGGTCTAGATTTAAACTCAACCACTTCAACCCTAAGCACATCTAATTCCTCACACTTGGAGGCATGCTTTTCTTTGAACAAAGCAAGATCAGCAAGAAAGATGGAGCAATCAGCACAATCAACATCATCTGAAACAACAGGGCTAGCCTTAAGGGAATCAATCTCAAGCTTGCTATCAAGCACCTGTGTCTCTAGCTCAGCCACTCTAGTCCTAGCATCCTCGAGTGAAGCCCTAAGCTCTTTTCTCATTTTCTTTGCCTCTCTAAGCATGTCATCACGATTATCAAGCAAAGTACCAAGCCGTTCATTCTCCTGGCGCAAGAAGGGAAGCTCAACACGCACCTCGTCGTCGAACTCAGAGTCCGAGTCGCTCTGTGTGCTCTTCTTGCTGCCGGAGCTCAGCGCCATGGTGCAGAAGTCGTCTCTAGCGAAGCAGCTCAGCCCGCTCAGATTCTTGGATGGTTTCTTGCCCTTGCGACGATCACCTTCGTCTTCACTGCTACTCGAGCTCGAGGTGGAGTACACAGAACTGGAGTCGACGTCGCTCGCACCAACCATCGCTCGGGCCTTGCCTCGGCTCTCCTTCTTCCTCGATCGTCGCTCGTCCTTGTGCTTGTTCTTGTACTTGCTCTTGTGGTCGCGCCTTGACTGGTGCTTGCCATCGTTCCTCGGCTTGTGCTTGTAGCCGTCCTTGTTCTCGACCTTTTCCGGGCAGTTGGCGACGAAGTGTCCTGGCTTGCCGCACTGGAAGCATGTCCTCGTGTTCCTCCTCATGTTCACTCGGTTCTCGTGCAGCCTCTCGAACTGCGTCGTCAGGAGCGCCAGCTCATCCTCTCCAAGCACATCGAACTCCTCATCTGGCATAGACATCAAAGAGGAAAAAGAGAACGTCCTGGTGGATGGGTTAGTGTTAGACTTTCCTTTCGAGCCACCAACGAGGGCAAGACTATGGGAATCAGTCGGACCCTCGAGCTTAGCAGTCATGCCCCTATCCACCTCAGCCGACTTGAGCTTCGAGAACGGCTCGTTCACCGTTAGAGTGTCATACTTCTCCGACTCCACAATGGCCTCGAACTTTCTGCCCCATATTGTACGATCCAAAGAGTGTAAGAGCTTGACCGCTCTATCATGATCATCGTACGGGAGCACGTCCACATTGGCCCTCATGTTGTTCACAACCACCGTGAACCTCTGAAACAAGGCATCGATGGACTCACGGGAGATGAGTGAAGTTCTCGTACTCTCTCCGGTAGGTCGCATACATCCATGCCTGAACCTGGGCATTCCCAACATGTGCCTCCTTCAGCACCATCCAAATTCTACAAGCCAGGTGCTCGGTGTGCACCCGATCGAACTCAGGCTGACACAGAGCACGAAACAAGTAGTCAACCGCCTTGTTGTTGGCGTCGAACCTATCCCTCGATCCTGGAGCAAGGAAATCCATCGGCTGGACATAGCCTGTGTCCACCGTGACATCCCAAAGGATCTGACCCTTTCCGTGGAGGAACGCACCCATCCGCTTACTCCACATCTGGTAGTTCTTGCCATCGAAGTGTGGAGGACCCGAACCCCGTTCCTGGTACGCCATCCTTGGATCTTAGACTGGTTAGAGTCAACAAAGACCCGAACCTGCTTTGATACCACTTGAATGACCGTTGAGGCGACCAGAGAGGGGAGGAGTGAATGGGAGCCGATAAAAATTCTTCTCGAAGGAGATTGAAACTCCGACAAGATGAACTCACTCGGTCGGACCCCCAAATCACACGCTCCGCACTTCTACCTTCAGTTTCCCAAAACCACGTAGCCACTGAAGTGCTACTGGTCCTAGGAACAAACACTACCAGCAACCTCAACACACACGCACCCACGACAGCGGAAAAAACTCGAAAGCCGGCTATCTAGAGGGGGCGGTTAGACCTGGTATAGGGGGCGGTTAGACCGCCTCCACCGGGCAACCAAGAAATCCTCCGAAACACCTCTTCCGAGCACCAAAACGCACCACGGTTTCACCAACAGATATCTCTGGTCAGGGCCATGCTAGCTACCAGAAAATCTTGGCAAAAACCAAAACTCCACCTAGGGTCCTAGGGGCGGTTAGGCCGGCTACCAGGGGCGGTCTAACCTCCTGTACCCAGCAACGAACTCCAACCAAGAACACCTAGCAAACGGAACGAGAACGACCCGAAATTTCACCCAGACGCTCCTCTGATCAAGGCGAACAAACTCACAGAGGAAAATCCGGCGAAACAAAACCTTGACCTGGAAACACCCAGGGTGGTTAGACCGCCCCTCCAGGCGGTTAGACCGCCTCTCCCAGAAAAACAGCCCGCGGGTCAAACCCTAACTTCCTCGCGCCCGATCTCCCGAATCACTCCACGGATTGCAGCAAAACTTCGGGATAAGCTGGGTTACCTCCTGGGCAACCTCTACCTCAAAGGAATCGACCCGAAATGCTCACAATGAAGAGGAATCGAAGAAATCGCCTCTCTAGGTCAAGAACACGCCCAACTCGAAAAGCCACCAAATCGAGTCCGATTCAAGAGAGATTTGGGGGCAAAGTCACCAGCCAAAGAGGCACAAGATCCTCATACGTGACACCCACCAAAGACCCTGAGAAATCGTCCTCAAAACACCGCCAACAAAGAGCTCCGAAAATCAACACAAAGGAGAGCGGGAAAACCACCTTGAGGAACAACGCCGAACCATCTATACATACCATGAAGGTTCGTACAAGGTCTAGCTTGCCACCCAAACATCCATCCCTCTCTCTAGATCTCACATGAAGCTCTCAAGCTAGTCCTAGGAAAGACTAGGGAAAAAGGAGAACAAAAATGGAAAAACAAATGAGCTAGGGTTCCAAGAGTTGGCTGCCATCCACCCACTCAATGAGTATATATGGAGGCATCCAAAATACTAAACTACCCTTAACTAATAACTAGGGATACATGCCTCTCATGGGCGGATTTGGAAGTCTTTGGAGTATCTTCATCGGACGGATGCCCGGCGACCGCAACCTGCTTAGCCTCGACGCAATCCTTGCGATCCCGACGCGTGTCCTCCGCTTTGAAGCATCTCGGCGCCGGCGGCTAGGGCGGTCAGACCGCCCCCCTTGGGCGGTTAGACTGGCCCGGGAGATCTGACTGGCCCCAGGCGGTCTGACCGCCCCTCCTGGGCGGTTGAACCGGCCTGGGTGGCCGCACCTCCTCGTCGAGTCTTTGGCCTCGGTTTTGTGGCTCAACCGAGTAACCCAGTGGTTTTCTGGTGAACCACTGCAAACCCCGCGAACTCGGTGTAGCCTCTGCCAATCTCCACTCATGACTCGGCTCCCACGTAGTCCCGGCTCGACCTTGGTTTTGAGGCTCTACCAAGAAACTGTCCACGACTTCATCTTGCTGTTCATCCCACCATGCGGCCCGCACTTGACCCCACTGGCCACCGAGTCCCTCGAACGAAGCCTACTTGTCTTCTCTACACCTGGAGGCCTCACCGGCAACGACCTTTCGCGCTTGTTCTTCACCTGCACCAACACGAGTCAAGCCGCAACCTGCACCTGCAATACTTAGCCAAGAATCAGTCCACACAATGTTGTCAATCACTCATCACACAAGGAAGCGACCATCCACCGGTCCTCGAACCACACATGGTCCTCAGTAGTGCTTGATCAAACGCTTGTAATCCCCTTACTCCGTGGATTGACAAGAACCTAGGGAATCCCCGTGGTGAAAAAGGTGTAGGTCCGTACACTTGTGGATCGTAGGTGGATACGAGTTTTATCTGTCAATATCAACACTCGCGGAGTCGTAGATTCAGACATGGTCGCGCAACCCTAGCACCAGCGGGCGGCAACGGCGGCCTGACCCCTGCCCCCGACGGGCAGCGAAGTGATGGGCCGTGTAGCTATGCAGCAACGTACCGCAGGCGGTGGGGTGGCCTGACAGGCAGGGCATCGCAGGGTGGAGCGGCCACCGACCATCTCCACACTGCCCAACACCCTTGCGTCTTTGACCCATGGCAACTGTCTGGTGAGCACGAAGCAGCAGCGGTGGCCTGACGGGTGGCGGCACAACGCAAGTTTGTATTCGATCTTCAATCCTTAATCCGCAATTCCGCAATCCCCATTCCCCAATTCCTTTTGAGTATTGAGATTATTTATGTTGTTATGTACTATTTTGTTGATTGTAGATTAGCATTTCACAATGTCAAATATTTGGAATAAGACATTGAAGTCTTTTATCTCTCACGCTCATACGTGTGTAATTCCACCAAAGTCCTAGCAATAGTACTTCAAGAAGACAAGAAGTAGCAACAAGAATTAGCAATGTGGGTGTAGATAATTTAGAAATTGAAGAGACAATGTAGTAAAATGGAGAATGATTGGTTGAATCCTAATATGATATGCTATATTGAGCAAGAGATTTTTGCAAGCATTTGAGGTAAGTGGTATGTGAGGAGTCGATGATGAACTAGACCCGCACTTATTTATTTTATCAAGTTTTTATGCAAATAAATCTTAAATGGTGATGTATTAGTCTAAATTGTGCATTTTAAGCACTTCTATTATTATATGAAGTCACACTATTGTGATTACTGCTGTTATGTGAATTACACATAGACTAAATGGTATAAGTGTTTACTAAGTGGCCCTAGATGGCAAAATTCGCCAGCTCCGCCACTAGGCTAGCGGGCGGAGCGGTGGAAGAATGCCGCGATGGTGGGCGTGCAGGAGAGAGGAGCCTCAAGACTTCAACGGCAGCCACAGAGGCTGGCTCAGGCACCTCGGCCCTGGAGTGATGGCGACGCGAAGGCGAGCGAGCTCCCGCCGCTGTTGTGCCCTTGCTGAGTAGCAGCCAGAGATTCCCAGTGACGCGTCGTAGCTCCCTTGAGCGGCCTCCTCTGCGCGGAGCCTCTCCTGGTGACAAGCGAGCTCCCCCGCATGAGGTCTCTCTCATGCCTGATTCTACTTGGCATGAGCTCTCCCCGCGTGGGATTCAGCAATTTGTCGCCTGGAGAAGATGCTGCTGCACAATGTTGCTGGGTGCGTCTGCTCCGCCTCGGGCAACGGGAGGGGCGCGTCGTCCCCGTCTGTAAGACGACGCGAGGGGCTTTCTGCAAATTTCACATTACATAGACAGGGGAACATCGTGTTGTACATGCCCTAAGCCTACTATATCACATTTTCAGGAGAAGTAGCACCGTATTTATTTAAAACAATGTTTGTTCGAGACTTCACTGGCCCACTTCTGATCTATATAGCCAATTGCATTTTGTGAACGGTTTAATCAAATCTATTAATAAATATGCAGAATTATGGTGTGCTGCTACCGGAATTTTTTATCCACTTCTGAGACTGCAAGAATGTTGTTCCTTGAAACCATTTTCAGGCGCGCTAGTCCACTCAACCGTCTCCACTTTAGCTTTGTCCGCTTCGATTCCTCTCTCGGATATAACATGTCCGAGCACTATGCCTTGCTTTACCATGAAGTGGCACTTTTACCAATTTAGCACCAAGTTTACCTCCGCGCACCTCGTGAGGACTTTATCCAAGTTTGCCAAGCATAAAGCCATCATGCAACATTGAAAAGAGGCCGGAGCGTTGCATAGGCCGAAGGGCATCCTCCTATATGCAAACGTTCCATAAGGGCATGTAAACATTGTTTTGTGTTGATCATCCGGGTGAATGGGAATTTGCATGAACCCCGAGTACCCATCGAGAAAGCAAAAGTAAGCGTGGTTTGCTAATATCTCGAGCATCTCGTTGATGAACGGTAGGGGGAAGTGATCTTTCTTTGTTGCTTTGTTTAGCTTGCGATAATCGATACACATCCACCACCCGGTCACGATTCTTTGCGGTATCAACTCATTCTTCTCATTCTTCACCACGGTTAAACCTCCTTTCTTCGATACACAATGTACAGGGCTTACCCATTCGCTATGCGGAACCAGGTAAATGATTCCGGCATCAAGTAACTTGATGACCTCTTTCTTTACTACCTCTCACATGGCATGAGTTAGCCTCTTTTGGTGGTCCACTACGAGCTTACATTGGTCTTCCATAGGTATGCGATGAGTGCAAATGGCTGGGCTAAGTCCTTTGAGATCAGTGATTGAGTATCCAATCACCTTTCTATGCTTTTTCAATAAATTCAGCAACTTCTCATTTTCTTCGGGACTCAACTCGTCGCTCATGATGACTAGATAAGTCTTGTCTGGCCACCAAAATTCATACTTTAATCCTTTGGGCAAAGGTTTAAGATCCACCTCGGGCACTTGTGGCTCCTCGGGTTTAATTTCTCCTATGTCCTCAACATTTTCTTCCTCCACGCTTCCATCTTGTGGTTCTAATCCTTTTGTTGCTTCTTCTAGTTCTTCATCTTGTTGATCATTGGCTTGATTCTTCATCGCCCTTTGCAGCGGGTCTCTAAGGGTTTCAACAAAACAAATACTATCTACCTCCTCCACTTTTTCATCTTCGGGAGGAAAAGGTGAAGGGTGTTTAAAAACGCGAAGAAAGTTATATGTGTACTTCTTTCCATTAAGATTCATTGTTACTTTGCCTTTTCCGGCATCCAACACGGCATCAACCAACTTAAGAAAGGGCCTACCTAGGATAATATGATCATAATTACTATGGTAAGCATCTATAACAAAGAAATCAGTTGGTATACATTTTCCAGAGATGATCACATTAATGTTGCAAGCAATACCTAGAGGTCTAATAGATCTACCATCTCCCATGATTAATTTTGTTGATGTTGGGGCTAAGTCTAGGTTGTGGTCTTGAACTTTATCATAAATTTTAGAAAATAGGACACTTACTTGGGCTCCGATGTCGCACAAAGCTTTGCATTGAACTCCATTGATCTCACAACTCAAGTGCGGTGCCGTCTTCTCTTCTTCTTCGGATCCTATCGCGTAAACTTCGGCGAGTCGAGTATATGGCGATAATCCAGGCTTGATCCCCATGATTCTTTTCACCTCGGCTATGTGTTCGGGATCCACTTCATCATCTCCAAAGAGCTTTTAAAAGATCTCACTGGTGGTTTCAAGGTCATATGAATCTTCCACTTTCTTTTCCGTTGGGAAATCCACTTCCAACGCTCTTGTCATCCCCTTTTGGTTAGGGAACGGTCTTCTCTTGTCGAATACTTCTCCGTAATCGATTGGAACCCAATCCATGTGTTCGAACTCCCTTAATGGCTTCGCGCTTGACATACTCCTCTTGGTTGTTTCATTTGATTTGGCGAAGTCAACGCTCGGGGTAGTTCTTGACTTGATGTGCTCTTCTTCAAGCTTTTTCGGGATTGGCTTCTCTTTTGTGACCTACAGAGTTACCCCCTTAGAAATTTCAGCACACTTCTTCATCCTTGAATTGTATTCCGGCTCTTTCACAAGTCTTGTTTCCCAATCTCTTCCGACGGCCGCCACTTTACTAATTTTTTGTAAAAGTTGAGCGACTTCCATGAGTGTTTTCTCCATGAGATCCCCGCCTGCACACATTTGGACATGTTGCATGCAATTAGGGGTTAGGGAAAATAAAAATGTATGCAAGAGTACATCACCGGAGAAGCCGAGTCATGGTCCTTGTTTGATCAACTCATTAAACCTATTCCAAGCTTGGTCTATCCCTTCCTCTTCTCCTTGCGTGAAAGTGATCACTTGCCTCCTTAGATGTTGAACCTTGCTAATTGTAAAGAACTTCTCGCAAAACTTCTTTGTCGACTTGTTCCAATTGCCTTCAAGTTCAAAGGATGCAAACGAGTACCACGTCTTTGCTTCACCGGCAAGTGAGTAGGGAAAGAGATTCCATTTGAACCATTCATCGGGAACTCCTTCTTAACGCACCGTGTTGCATAACGTCATGAAATGCGTTATGTGTCTATATGGGTTCTCTGTAGCCATCCTTTCAAATGGGTTTGCCACCGCCATCTCGATGATCTTGAATCCGACTCTTGTACTCTTATGTCTTCACATCGAGGACAAGCGTAGTCCCTTAATGATTTCTCCGGTTCCTCCACGGGGTGGTTGACTGTGACGCCCCAGGTTTTTAATTACCGTCATTAACGCTAATGACACGATTAGCCGGTCAAATGGTCAACCTTAGGTCAACCTGGGCCCTCACCCATGAAAACTCCTTAACACACCCCTAGTGACCCTAGTGAATAGTTAAAACACTTGTGGGGCCAACCCTTGGTCAAAGGGTGGGTCAAACCCCCTTGCCACCCAGTGTCCACAGGTGTCTGTCGGAACTTTTGCCGCGTTCTCCAAAATTCACCTAAACACTTAAAATTCTACCTTTGGGAAAGTTGTAGGTCTTGTTGAGGGACACAACTTTCATGTAGAGTGGCATTGCGGATTTGGAGGGCAAAATTGTGAAAAAGCCCTTGCAAGCCAGAGATCACTGTTGGCAAGCACATGCTGACATTCAAAGTTGGCACTCCCACAGATTCAAATCTAGGCAACAAAACCCTCTACAGTCTTTGTAAAAGTTGTAGCTGGTACCTAGATCTACAACTTTGGTATTCATCAGTTGGTCCAGTTCTGTTGAAAATTTTTGAGAAAAATCGAGTCAAAGCATGCACCAGCAGCACGGCCAGAGCCAGAGCGCGCCGCGCGCGACGTCGTGCGCGCCCCGTGCGCCGCCGTCGCCGCCCGCCGCCGGCCTTGCACCGGCGCCCGTGCCCGCGCCGCCCGAGGCCTCGACGTACGCGTCACGCCGCGTCCCGATGCCCCCGCGTCCCGATGCGCCCCCGTCCCGAGGTGCCCCGAGGCACGCGCGCGCCGTACGCGCGCGCGCGCGCACGGACCGGCGGTCCGTCGGCGGCGTCGCCGCCGTACGCGCGCGCCTCGAGCCGCCGTAGCACGGCCGCATCTTCCGCCGTCACCCGCGCGTCACCCACGGCCGCCCGAGCCGGGTATAAAGGCCCCCCGCCTCTCCTCGCGCGCCGCACTGAGCCGCCAGCGCCATTGCCGCCGCCATCCCGCCGCCGCCGGTGCTAGCTCGCCTTGCTTGTGCTCGCCGCCGTCCAAGCACGTCGCTAAGTCCCTTAGCACTCAGGCAAGCTCGCAAGCGCGCTCGTTCGCGTCAATTTGGCCTCCACACCGCAGTACGCCGAGCCGCCCCCGAGCGCGTCGCCGCCGGCCGCCGCCGTGCGCCGTCGCCGGAGCGAGTTCCACCCTCGCCACCACCACCAACAGGACCGTGGTGAGCTCAATTTCATCATGGTGCCGCTTGTTGTCGTGGTCGGGCCCCACATCGCCGCCGGCGAGCCCTCCCGCCGCCGCCGAGGGCACGGATGTGAATCCGAGGGCCTGTTTGCAAGGAATCTTAACTTAGTTTATTTGCAGATCAGTCCACAGTCTTAGAAAATCCATAGAAATTCACAGAAAATTCCAAAAATTCTCAAACAAATTTTGTAGGTCTCAGGATGTTAAACCCCACCTACTTAATATACACTTGTGGCTAGATTCAAAGTAGTTTTGGCAGAAAAATTACAAATGTGTTATGATTGAATCTGTCATAACTTGAAATGTATAGCTTCTCTGTAGTTGAGCTTTGGATATGTTGTGAGCTAGGATAAGGCTAGATGCTGTGCCAAAAATTGCACAAAGTTATCATGTGAATCTTTTTATAAAAATGTTTTCCCATCTCTGGCAGAACTGCATAGATGATGTTTCATGTTAATTATATTTATGTTCTTGACCCCAACTTGTGCACACTGTCTTGAGATGTCAAAAGGCACATCTTGTGAATTAATCATGAATTTAGGAGTAACGGAAATAATTATTCTTGTTTAATGCATGTTTTCCTTTGTAAACTAATAAACCAAATTCAGTAGAGGTTCCATGTGAACATGCTAGCTTTTTAGACTTGTTTTGGATCAGAGTACATGCACAAGAAAGTTTGGATCATTTTGATGCTTATTTATTTTTATTTGCATTTAAGTTGAATCACTAGATAACCTTTGTTATTTTCAATAATATTTAATTTCCTAGCATCCAACACTTACATGTGGGCCCAATGGACCAGGATAGGTACTGTTAGGCCTAAGAAACACACATTTGATTTTTGGTAAATTAATTGTTTAATAAATGGCTTAAATGCCCATTTAATATTAAAAGGAAGTTAATAAAGAAAATCCCTAGTTAAATCTTTTCCTTTTTGAAGGCATTATTTGATATAAATGAAAATAAAGATAATTACCAAGCACTAATAAGAAATTAATTCATAAATAAAAGATATTAAGTACACCTTTGTTGATAAAGATAATAAGGAAATGAAGCTTTCACATGAAATGATAATCTTAAATAAAAACCTTAATTCAAATAAGGAATAAAAGAGTAATCCATGTACAACCGATAACCTTCCTAAAAGAGAAACCTTAGATGAATGCTTGTTAAGGTGAATATGACCAACTAAAGTTGGATAGGACAACAAACTATCACATCACCTAAAGTGCATTGCATTCCGTGTAGATCTTCCGGATGGAGATTACTCCCTGGTCCCGGAAACCGAGGAAGGCGGAGCAGAAGGTTCTCTGCAGTACGTGGACGGACTCGACACCGAGGGTGCCCAAGCTAACCTAGTCGACGAAGGCAAGCTCCGGTGCATCTAACCCAGTTTTAAAATTCTTTATTCAATTATCTATGAATGATTGTGCATTTACGTTCAGGAGTTGAATGAAACCCTAGATGCATGATCTATAGGTACCTTTGGTCCCTACTAGTATGATAGGTCGATAGCTGCTAAGCTATAGGACCGTTACAAGTCGGGTGATGACCTCACTCGCGAGAATAGGTTCCTAGATAGGAATCATAATATATCCTTAAATGGATTGCTCACGTGGTAAGAGCATGGGATCTGGGCTCCGGTCCAGTGGTTATGTGGGTTAAGTTTTTGAACGTACCAAGCATATGCCGGGTATGGGACCGGTAAGCCTAGTACCATAATGAGGCGGCGAGGGATCTTACTATTACTACTCTTGGGATTCGCTCTCACGGCTAGCTACCGGTGGTGTATGGTGACTCCGGGTATCTCGCGGGGTATGCCGGATAGCCTGCACCAAAGACTGTAAGATTCGATCCCAATCCGAGGATTTATGGGGATGGCCTGGGGAGTTGTCCTCACGGGGGCAACCGACCGTGTGTTTGGGTCTACCTTGCAAGGTCTTAATCAATCGATTGTCGGCCTCTCACCGTTATCCGAGACTACTTACTCCACTAGTCATGTGATCCCTAATGATGGAAGTTGATGAAGATGATGTTTGAATAATTGTATTGTACAACTTGCTTGTACTAGATGGCTAATGTAGTAATGACTAAACTACTAGAACTTGTGCTAAAATCTGGAAAGTAAGGACCTACTCTTGTTACTTTTTAGCAAAAGCAACCCAGTAGCCAAAAAGCCTTTCATGGTCTAGATTTGGTGAAGTAGATATCACCGACGGGTAAGTCTTGCTGAGTATTAGTATACTCAGCCTTGCTATGATGTGTTGATCCAGGTCATGCCTTCAGTGATGTGTGGCCCGTGAGATCCCGCCGTCGGGAGCCGGAGTGGGTGGAGGATGACTACTGAAGTATCATGGATGGCCTCCCGTGGTGACTTCGCTGCCGCTAGTTAATTTCCGCTGCTTTTCAAAACTCTGAACCATTCTGTCATGATCAAAACTATGGTTTGTAATAATTAAACCCTTCGGGGTAAGAATTTGGATATTAATGTTGTTGTATCTCTGGACTCGCCTTCGAGTGAGTTGTAATGCATATATTCGATCCTTGTGCTCTTAAGTGATTTACCGGGCGTTAACCCGGCGACTTACGACAGGATGGTACTTTATTATTGCTTAATGACCAAAGTGGATCGGTCTTAGGCGATAGTACGGTACTTTCCTGGGCGGGTTGTCACATTGACGAACGTCATCTAGACAACAAAATAAAAGCAAAAACAAAAACAAAACAAACGAAGTGGTTTTTCTAGATAATATGGGTTAGATATTAGCAAATAAAATGATATACTAAATATAAAACAAAGTTAGATGCAAACCAAACGATGTAAACTAGCTTGCTCCTCGGCAACGGCACCAGAAAACGGGGCTTGTTGATGGATAAAAGACGTATCCGCCTACGATCCGCAAGCGTACGGACCTACACCTTTTTCACCACGGGATTCCCTAGGTTCTTGTCAATCCGCAGAGCAAGGGGATTACAAGCGTTTGATCTACCTCTACTCACTAACTTACCCAAACCCTATATATGATTAAACTAGAAAACGACTACACTACACTAGAGATAACGATTAAGCTATCAAGATAGAAGACACTCTCCGATGGGTCTATGATACTCGAACATGCAACCGCTTAAAGACATGAAAACCGATCTAATCTATCTGAGGTTGTGACCAAGGTTTCGCTCTTTCCCTCCCCCCGTACTGTCACTACGCGGAGGTATTCGTCACTAGAACTATGATGGATACGGCGTATTGAATGGATCCAAGTGAACATTGGGGCCCATACTCCCTTTACGACATGGTAGCTAACCTTAATCATGAAAGCATATTCAACACAAGATGATAGATAGATATTCCAACAAAGTAGCGATTACATCTCAAGATCGCTTACAATCCATGGACAAACGAGAAAATTACCCCATCAAGGTGCTAGACATGGCGCCGTTGATCATGGTGACGCTTCCGATAGTGTCTTCCCTCTTCTCCACTTGTGGGTGCTTCCTTCGAGATGAGTGATCTTCCTCCGAAGATCTCCCTCCTCTCTCTCTAGCTTGTGGATGGCCTCTCGGTGCGAATGTCTCTCCCTCCTACGAATGGCGGCGCCTCCAGGGACTTAGGGTTGAAGATCCTTCGGGTGCAAGAAAGGGGGGCCGAACCGACCCTGGAAGTGGGCCAAGCCAACCGGCTTGGGCCGATTGGCCCAGGCCCATCCCGGCCTGGTTCGGTCGCCCCTTCGCTCCCGTGGGTCCTCATGCATTTATGCACTTTTCCCCCTCCACTTGCACCATTTTGACGATGTCATCCTCGCGTCCAAGATGGAGGTTCTCCGTGCATGAAGTCTGGTCTCTTACGCTTCAATCCTCGGGGGTGTTCCTTTGTAACACTTCAGTCCTCGCCACCATTGGAAGTGATTTCATCAAGCTCATGAACACGAACAAGACTCTATAATTGCTCCTTTGAACTTGTTGTGAATCCGTCCTTTATGTTCATGTTTTCCTACATAAACACAACACTTCCAAATGCATGCACAAAGTTGAACTTGTTATATGATTAGTGTGCCTAGTGGGTCACACTTGTTTTTCCAAAGAAAACCAAGTGCATAACTATATTCATGCCAGGATCAAGTTTCATGCATATAGTGACATATAAGGGAATACGGAAACAGTATCACGTAAGAAAAAGGAAGATTATCAGAGATTTACGCTTTATCTTGGAAACGAATGCTCCAAACATCACAGGCAGTCGACTGGGGGTTGTGTTCGCCTAGAACTCTGCAACATCTTCACAATGACTTCATGGCAGCTTCCTCCTTCTGAGCAACATTGTTTATAGCAAGGGTGAGCACTTGTCTTACTCAGCAAGTGTGGGGAAAGTATGAATGCAAAGGCTTTATAGTGGACTGGGCTATGAGCATTTAGCATTTTAGTTGGTCAAATTTTATAAGCACCTGATTACTAATAGAGTATAAGTATATACCAACCCACATTAAGCATAAGGTAAGATGCACCATAAGAATATGACAAGCATAACCAGAGAGCACGATTTAAGTCCATCTTCAAGTTCGATTATCATGTGAGGGTCTAGGCCGCTCTTGACCATGAGCACAACTAATCGATTAGTTTTACACTCTGCAGAGGTTGTACACTTTCGCCACAAGTCGCGTAAAAGTCCCTAAGAACTTTGGACCAAACCATGCGATGCTAGATAGGCATCATACCACACTACCGAGGTGTGATTGCATAGGGACGCTACGAGGCCTTTACGAAGATTCTCCAATGAGCTTACCCACTAGGTTTCAGGACGAAGCGGGGCACAAAGCTCCCTAGCGGGTCAATACCCCACCATAAATAACAAACCCAACTCCCCGCTAGAGCAGGTATATGCTCCGTCAACGCCTCCCCATTTGTCCCTTTCGGGTAAGGTTGCTACAACACTAAAGTCTCTAGTTATTCAGCCAAGACAGAGCCATATGCCTTGTGGTTGTACGGTTTTCCTAGGTGGTTCTCCACGTTCCGATTAAACATTGTGATCTTGTATTAAATTTAGATACATAGCACAAAGGTAAAGCATGTTCATCTTTAATGTTCATATTAACCACCATAACCCAAGTAGAGCAACTAGCATAGCTACCCAACATAAACATAAACCCAGGTTAACAAGGAATGATCATAAAGACTAGGCAATCCTTAATAGGACCCATCAATATTAATGCAAGCATATGCAATGAGTGATTAAACACATTATTGGGACAAAAGATCAAGGACACACCTCCCTTTAACCAAAATAGTTGTTGCTCAGAATCTTCACTTCTTGCTCTTCAAAGCTCTCGAACCACGTTCATTCTACTCGCATCAATCATCGGCACAAGCATACACAAAGCAAACAAACAAGCAAACTAAGAACAATACACCAATCAAAGAAAAGATTAAAAAACGTATTAAAGAATAGAGGTTCATGATTCTATGAACATGTTGATGCAAGAAACGCTGACTTGGAAATGAACCAAACAAGATACGAATTTCAAGAATAAAATGATAGCTATTAAACATGATGGTGAATAGGCATGCAATGCATGGCTGCATGCAAAAAGAGCAGCTAGCCAAAGATCACATGCATTGCATGCTGGTGGAGCATACGTGTATGTATTGGAATAAAGAAGATCATCATTACTTAAGCATGATGCAAGCATGACATCATCAAGATACTTGGGCAATAAAATATTGTGACAAACGAATTAAAGAGGTAAACATGACGTCAAGAGGTTATCGAGCTAAAACATTAAGCAATGCAAAAATAAGTGAGCAGATCGTGGCCTTGCTTTCTCGAATACACATACATATACGCATGCATGGTGCTGTTGGGATTGCACAGAATTAACTAACGAGAGAGGGAGACTGAGGGGGTGCAGCGGGGGTTCCCACCAACGACGACCACGAACTTGGCCGAAAGCTCGAAATCAATGGCGAGCGGTGAGAAGTTGGTGTCGAAGTTCCGGCGGCCAGGCTTCATGATTACGACCATCGTTGGTGCACATGCACATAGCAACACACCTTGTATTTGTTGCCAGGAAAAGCCAGCACACGGTATATGGCTAGTAGATCACGAGTGAGACCATCGTGAATCTTGAGTCCTCAAGACGCTGATCGTTGCCGGCGGCATGGTTGATCGAGATGAACATGAGTCAGAGCTGAGATCAAGATGTAGCATAGATGACCAGTAGCTCATGTTGGTGATATGCCCAAGAGCCCATCATTACAATACGGTTTAAAAGCCCAAGAGGATATTGATCCAAGAGGGATTAGGGTTACTAATGGATCTATGAGATAGAAGCCCATTAGTACGCCCTATATATACGTAGCAGGGGCAAAGGGGGGCGCCCCGACGAGTGAGCCGCACCTCCCCTTTGCCGCCGCCGTCCCCTTTGCCGCCGCCCTAGCCGAACATGCGGTGCTAGAACACCGACGTCCGGCGTTCCATCCCCGTACGTGTGGACTCCGTAGAGGCGCTGCTACTACTGCTGCGCTGATCGGCTGTTGGGATCAAGGACGAGGAGCTCGGTTCGTGGGACATGATCGACTACTTCCTCTACACCGACGTGCGACTCCTTCCGCTGCGCTGCGCGTCTAGTGGTAATGATCTATGATCTCCTACTCGCAAGTATCTTGGGTGTACGCGGTAGATTCGCTAGCGTAGCCTACCCATTTTCCTAAAGTGGTACCAGAGCCATCTTGCGTAGTTTTTGGTCTGGATCTTTAACATATAGGTGATATGTTGTTGTAGTAGATTGGATCTATTACTTTTTGCACGTTTGATTATATCAATTGGTCATAAGGGGTTAAAGCTGGAGCGAGTTGATTGCGGCATGTGACAAAAAGATTAGTTCGTGTTCCTTCTCTGTTGTGCATACGACATGTCCCTACCGGCTGGAATCACCATAAGGGACTAACTATGTGCATATTCAGTAGATTGAACCAACAGATCGAGGTCATGTGTAGATGCGATCTTCTCAGGTGCAAAGGTTGCACGATCAAGTGAAAATTGAGGCATTATGAATGGCTCAGATTTGGGGTGATGCGATCACTCCGATGATATTTTCAAAGGGATTCCATTGATGCGATCTGTGTAATTCTGTGAGGTTTTCAGGGCGCTGCCCTGAGACCCCCCTCGACCCCCCGCCCGCTGACCGTCGTTGCTTCCTTCTATAGCGGCTTCCTAAGTGCGCCTTTGTTAGAACACGTTGTACGCCTAAGTTGTTTTTGCAGGGTGTGATGTGAACGGTTTGGCCTCAATATCATGTGATGATGTATGTGATAATTTGTGCGGCCTACGTGTCGCAAGTTAACACAACCGGGTTGAGGTTGCACCATTATTGTATAACGACCTACGTGTCGACTTGTGATGTTTGAATCCTCATGTAATCTTTTCACTTGCTATTAGATGTAGTAGCTTAGTATCTATCCATGGAGGCTTCAACCATGATGGCGATGATGATCACCACAAGATAGGAGGGATGGCAATGGAGGTCACATTGGAGCCATGGCGATGGAGCCAATTGTGATGCATGAGGCCATACTATTCACAAATAATATGATTATATGCCTGTGATGTTTATTTTCCTGTCATACTATTTTTTTCATGCTTTACATATGGTGAATGTTTTGGTCATGATAGAATAGCTCCCCTCAGAAACGTTGAGATTTTGATGCCTTTTACCAATAGCTACAACTATAAAATTTGATCGTTGTGTGGTAGGTTCACCAAAGTAGAGTACCCTCAGCTATCATTTTTGTATAGGGTGGATGTCGGACATTCACAAGTATTGTATTGGTTAATTCAGCAAAGCTATCAAAACGGTTTTGGGTTTTAAGGCATAGTGTTGGGGCTGGAGCATTGGATGCCACCCGACAAACAAGAGTCATATAGAGATATGATTAGCAAAAAATTGTTGCTTACCTGTGTCACTACTTTTCTAGCCGTGATGCTAAAGCTCACTAGGATTTTAGTGACTATGGATCTTGAACTACTATATGTCATTAGAGGGAAGATGAATTTTCATATCGTAGGTTGTCTTTTCTTAAATCAGTTAATGAAAGTTTTTACATAAACTTAGTGCTGAAATCTTGCTTTACTTTAATGTTGTCTATCATGTCTGCCAGTAACAATTCTGTTTTCAATTTGCGATCTGTTCTTGAGAAAGAAAAGTTGAATGGAACAAACTTTGTTGATTGGTACCGCAACCTGAGAATTGTTCTCAAACAAGAGAAAAAAGAGTATGTTCTTGAGAAGGCATATCCTGATGATCTCCCTGACAATGCAAATGCTGCTGAATGCAGAGCTTATGAGAAGCATTGCAATGACTCACTTGACGTCAGTTGTCTAATGCTCACCACCATGTCCCCTGATCTGCAGAAGCAGTATGAGCATGTGGATGCTTGCACCATGATCGATGGGCTGCGTGGGATGTTTCAGAACCAAGCTAGGACTGAGAGGTACAATATCTCAAAGTCCTTGTTTGCGTGCAAGCTGGCAGAAGGTAGCCCGATTAGTCCTCATGTGATCAAAATGATTGGTTACATTGAGACTTTGGACAGACTTGGTTCTGAACTTCACCCTAACTTGGCTACTGATGTTATTCTCCAGTTGCTTCCGGCGAGCTATAAGCCTTTTATCTTGAACTTTCAGATGAATGGCTTGGATAAAACATTGAGTGAGTTGCATGGGATGCTAAAAATGACAGAGGAGAGCATTAAGAAAAATCCCAATCATGTGATGATGATTCAGAAGGGGAACAAAAAGAGGAAGCGTTGGACACCTCCTAATTCCAAAGGTAAAGGCAGGGAAAAGAGTTCCAACAGTGAGTCCTCAGGCTCTAAGCTAAAGCCAGCACCTAAGGCTGAACCTGGCCATACTTCTAAGGATGAATGCTTCCACTGTCATGAGAAGGGACATTGGTCTAGGAATTGCAAGAAGTACTTGGAAGAATAAGAAGGGAAGTGAGACTTCCACTTCAGGTATAAATGTTATAGAAATTAATATTGCACTATCTTCTAGTGAATCATGGGTATTTGATACTGGGTCGATGATTCACACTTGCAAATCGTTGCAGGGTCTAAGTGAGACTAGAAGTTTTGCAAGAGGCGAGTTGGACGTTCGTGTCGGTAATGGCGCAAAGGTTGCGGTGTTGGCGGTCGGCACCTACCACTTGTCTCTACCCTCCGGATTAGTTTTGGAATTGAATAATTGTTATTGCATTCCTATTTTGAGAAAAAACATTATTCCCTCTTCATGTTTGTAACAAGTTAATGGTTTTAAGATTGTAATAGAGAACAAATGTTGTTCTATTTTTTGCAATGGAATTTTTTATGCTCAATGTCCATTGGTGAATAGATTATATGTTCTTGATCTTGAGGATAAATCTGTCTGTAATATTAATACTAAGAGGCTTAGACCAAATGATTTGAATCCCACTTTTATTTGGCATTGTCGCTTAGGTCATATAAATGAGAAGCGCATCGAACAACTCCATAAAGATGGTTTGTTAAGTTCATTTGATTTTGAATCATTTGAAACGTGCGAGTCTTGTTTACTTGGGAAGATGACTAAAGCGCCTTTCACTGGTCATAGTGAGAGGGCGAGTGACTTGTTGGGACTTGTACATACCGATGTATGTGGACCAATGAGCTCAATAGCCAGAGGTGGTTTTCAGTACTTCATTACTTTTACTGATGACTTTAGTAGTTATGGCTATATCTACTTGATGAGGTACAAGTCTGAATCGTTTGAAAAGTTCAAAGAATTTCAGAATGAAGTACAAAACCAATTAGTACTTCATTACTTTTACTAATGACTTTAGTGGATGAGAATATTTGAGCCTTGAATTTGGTGATCATTGGAAGAAATGTGGAATAGTTCCGCAGCTAACTCCGCCAGGAACGCCTCAATGGAATGGGGTATCCGAACGGAGGACCGAACCTTGTTGGACATGATCCAGTCAATGATGAGCCAAGCCGATCTTCCATTGTCATTTTGGGGTTATGCTCTTGAAACTGCTGCGTTCACACTGAATAGGGTTCCAAGTAAGTCTGTTGAGAAGACACCATATGAGATATGGACTGGGAAATGTCCCGGATTATCTTTTCTCAAAGTTTGGGGATGTGAGGCTTATGTCAAACGTTTGATGTCAAATAAGCTCACTCCAAAGTCAGACAAATGCTTTTTTGTGGGGTATCCTAGGGAAACCAAAGGATATTATTTTTATAATAAAGCGGAAGGCAAAGTGTTTGTCGCTCGCAATGGTGTTTTCTTAGAAAAGGAGTTTCTATCAAAAGGATTAAGTGGGAGCAAAGTGCAACTTGAAGAAATTCAGGAAACACTTGAAACTGTTTCAGCACCCACTGAAGATCCACGGGATGTGCAAGATGTTGCACAAACCGTAGTTGAGGCACCAGCACCACGAAGGTCTATACGGGCACGTCGCACAACTGACAAGCTCAACCTCCTTATTACGGAGGAGCGCCACGTATTATTGATGGAAAATGATGAGCCCATGATCTACATGGAAGCAATAAAGGGACCCGACTCCGACAAATGGCTTGAGGCCATGGAATTCGAGTTAAATTCCTTGCATGACAATCAAGTTTAGAACTTGGTTGATCCAATTGAAGGTGTTAGACCTGTTGATTGTAAGTGGATTTTTAAGAAAAAAGTTAGACATGGATGGAAATGTTCACATCTATAAGGCACGATTGGTGGCAAAAGTTTCCGACAGATTCAAGGTGTTGATTATGAGGAAACATTTTCGCCCGTCACAATGCTAAGGTCTGTTCGGATTCTCCTAGCAATTGCTGCATATTATGACTATGAGATATGGCAATTGGATGTCAAAACCGCTTTCCTTACTGGACATCTTAGTGAGGATGTGTACATGACACAGCCTGAAGGTTTTGTCGACCTTGAAAATGCTGGAAAATATGTAAGCTTTAGAGGTCCATTTATGGATTGAAGCAAGCATCTCAGAGTTGGAATATTCGTTTTTATGAAGTAGTCAAAGGGTTTGCCTTCATCAAGAATGAAGAAGAGCCTTATGTTTACAAAAAGGCTAGTGGGAGCGCACTTGTGTTTCTGGTTTTATATGTGGATGACATATTGCTGATCGGAAATGATATTCTAATGCTTGAAGACGTTAAAACCTCATTGAAAAGCAGTTTTTCAATGAAGGATTTAGGAGAGGCGGCTTATGTTCTGGGGATAAAGATCTATAGAGATAGATCAAAGAGGCTAATTGGATTAAGCCAAGATACGTACATTGACAAGATATTGAATCAGTTCAATATGCAAGATTCCAAGAAAGGTTTCCTGCCAATGTCACATGGTATTACTCTAAGCAAGAGTCGGTGTGCTACGTCACCTGATGAGCAAAAGAAGATGAGTGCGATTCCTTATGCTTCAGCCATAGGATCCATCATGTATGCTATGCTTTGTACGCGCCCAGATGTCTCCTTTGCTCTAAGTGTTACGAGCAGGTACCAATCAGACTTTGGTGAAGATCATTGGACAGTTGTAAAGGGTATCCTTAAGTACTTGAGAAGAACCAAGGATATGTTCCTAACATTTGGAGGCGAAGATGTGCTCGTTGTAAAGGGTTACACCGATGTTAGTTTTCAAATAGATAAAGATGACTCCGCATCGCAATCCGGATTTGTTTTCTACCTCAATGGTGGGGCAGTGAGCTGGAAGAGTTCCAAGTAAGATACGGTGGCTGATTCGACGACAGAGGCTGAGTATATTGCAGCTTCTGAAGCTGCAAAAGAAGCTGTTTGGATCAGAAAAATTATTTCTGAGTTGGGTGTTGTTCCTAGTGCGTCCAGTCCAGTGGACCTCTATTGTGATAATAGTGGTGCCATTGCGCTTGCAAAGGAGCCTAGATCACACAAGAAGTCCAGACATATACTACGGAAGTATCACCTCATCCGTCACTTTGTTGAGAAAGGTGATGTGAAGGTTTGCAAGGTGCACACAGATTCAAACATTGCTGATCCATTGACAAAGCCTCTCCTACAACCAAAGCATGAGGCACACATGAGGTCTATGGGTATTAGATACTTACATCAGTGATTCTAGTGTGCGTGGGAGAGTTTTGTGTCATGAGTATTTTTATGTAATAATGAATAATTGTTATTTGTTCCATGGATGATTATCACTTATATTGATATCGAGTACGTGACTTGATCGTGAAACTCTTTGTTTATAATGATGTTATTCTAAATTATCCCTAGTTTGGGTCGTTATGTGGGACAATAATGACGGAGAGACTAGCACATGCATTAATTGATGATCATGTTTCACGGATCATAGATATGGAGATATCAGATTAATGATGTGGACACATGTTAGTGAACATGGTGTTGGATTGACCCACTCCAAGACAATGTTGGGATTGTTATTTTAAATGTGCCATCAGTTGTTCTTGAGTGTTATACCTACTGGATCCTTAGACCTGAGATCGCCATTGTTTCTCACTGTGTGTAGTGGTGCATCTTGGGGCTGCCAAACGCTACTCAGTAAATGGCTAGTTATAAAAGTAGCTTACAGGTGTATCATGAAACATGGAATGGGATGTGTGCGGATCAAGATGGAATTTGCCCCTCCTAGATAACAGGAGAGATATCTCTGGGCCCCTCGAGATAGTTGGATTAGAAAGTGAATGGCCATGCCAAAGTGATTAAGGAGTTAATCAAAATGACTAAAGGTTAGTCACAAATAGAATCCGCTATTAGATCGAGAGAATGGTCGAGCTATCACAAGGGTGGCATGCATCTCACCTTGAGCTTGACTGGTATCGTGTGGCAAAGGGATCAGTGTATGAGTATATCTAAGGTTCGACCGATATGATCTTTATGTGTATTTGTGAGTCTCTATGCCCTACTAGGTGCCGCTTTTGACTAGTGATTCGGAAATAGTTTCCACTCACGACCATCTACACATGAACCTAACGGGTCACACACTTAAGGGGTTTTGGAATGTTTGAAAGCTTGCATAGATGATTGTCTCTAGTGCAAGTGGGAGATTGTTGGTGATATGCCCAAGAGCCCATCATCACAATACGGTTTAAAGGCCCAAGAGGATATTGATCGAAGACAGATTAGGGTTACTAATGGGCCTATGAGATAGAAGCCCAGTAGTACACCCTATATATACGTAGCAGGGGCAAAGGGGGGCGCCCCGATGAGTGAGCCGCGCCTCCCCTTTGCCACCGCCCTCCTCTTGCCGCCGCCCTAGCCGAACGTGCAGTGCTAGCACACCGACGTCCGGCTTTCCATCCCCGTACGTGTGGACTCTGTAGAGGCGCTGCTACTACTGCGTTGATCGGCTGTTGGGATCAAGGACGAGGAGCTCGGTTCATGGGACATGATCGACTACTTCCTCTACACCGACGCGCGACTCCTTCCTCTGTGCTGCGCGTCTAGTGGTAACGATCTATGATCTCCTACTCGCAAGTATCTTGGGTGTATGCAGTAGATTAGCTAGCGTAGCCTACCCGTTTTCCTACAACTCATCATATAGCCTTCATCCTGGCGGTGATCTGATGGCCGAACCCTGGCAAGAAGATCGAGGCGACATGCAGGAGAGGCGTGGTTCCATGTGGCAAAGCTCCTGGCAATAGATCGACGACAATGGCTCGTCCTTCCCGCAGTCGGCGGTGCTTCAAATCATGAGAGATAAGTGCTTCAGAGTTCAGATCATGAGAGATCAGGATAAGATGCAAAATGAAAAGAGGAGATTGGCAACATGCCAACATGCTAGTGTTCTCACCGAGGCAAAAAGATGAACGACAGCTTGAGATCAAACTCAGAAGAGGACGGTTGTCGCTCGTCCTTCAGCTTGACGTATGTGTTCGTCCAGGAGCAACTCGATGACAGTGACCTCGGCATGGCCTTCGTGATGGGATGCCACCAACAGTTTGGAGCCTCAGACATCAAGCAGGGCGTACGGCGGACGGCGTCTCTGAGCTGCGGTGGCGCTTCAATTGCCCAAGGATGATGAGGTGCAGTGGCGATGGTGGTGGCGCTTGCTGTTACGTGAGATTGACGGTGCCGACTACCAAGGAGCTAGGGCACAAGAGGAATAGAAATAGATGGAAAAGAAAGTCCACTAGGATATATTTATATGGGACATGCAACGTGTACGCAGCAGATAGAATATTCGGCCCTGTTTCCGGTTGGAGACAAACTAGGTCAGGCTCCACTCCTGCTCGATGGACCAGCTGGTAGACACGATAACAAAGATGGAATTGGAACGTCAAATGAGGAAATACAATATATTCCGTGTGCCCACACATTTGCTCAGGAAGGAATTGTAACAATACATGAAAATAAAGAAAAGAAATAGAAAGGGACAACAAAAGCGATTTGGATTACTATAGATGTTGTATAGGATCTTGAAAAGATAAGAAGACATGTTGAGATGACAGTAAATAAGATGATGACTTCGAGTTTACGAAAAATATTTTTGGAGTTTATAGAAGATAGATTTAGCTCTAGGAAGAAGGAGAATAAATTTCAGAAAAAGCTGGAAGATTTTTGGAGGAACCTAAGCGTTATCTAAACTCATTTTTAAATATTTTACACTCAAGAAACGCTAGGATGCATCAGCATGAATGCAACACACATACATTTATTTAATTCAGAAAATCAAACAAGGCTTTTTCCTATACTATATTTCTTGTAAAGAAAATAAATGTTGGAAAAGTTTTAAAATTATGAGAAATCGTTGTTTTAATTATTCTCTCTATTCACATCCTGAAATCAGAAATTTCAGGGTGTGACATAGTTCCATAATCAAATCTAAACCAAAGTGTAGTGAACATGTTTGATGTACCAAAATACACCGTCAACACACGGTTTGCCTGCTGACGCTGACATGTGGGCCAGTGTCATAGGCGACGATGGTTAGTGAACCCGCATCACCTTTGTTGGGAGTTTGGTCCGGCGGGCGGACAACGGTTATCATTTTATTTTGGCTGCTGACGGTGACGCGTGGGTCAACCACTATTTTTTTTTCGAATGAAACGTGCTTCCCTAAAATATTAGAGCCCATAAAGCAACACCTTAAAAATCATAAAAATACGAACAATTCATATTTGGACATTTAGTATTTGAATAAAATATCAACAGTCACACTTGTGTGCCCAAGATTCTCAGAATTCGTTTTTACATCCCATATTAATGATACAATAATTCTACTAACATCTAGTGTGCTCTAAAAATCTACGAATTGACTTGCCAACATAATTTGGGTACCTAGACTTGTCTTCAAAATTTCAAATGGTTTCGATGAAGGAATAATATACTTGTGTACAAATATCTACATCTCTCACATAGTTTCCTACAATGTTGCTTGAACATTGAAGTTTTCCACACTTTGCAACATGTTCAAACTCATATGCATTTGAACACTTAACAAAACCTTGTGGTTCACCTTAAGATTATGAAAATGCAAAGTTTCATTACAAGAGGTGTGGAAAACAAATATATTTATATGTTGTACTTACATAGAACAAGATAAGTCATATAAACATTGCTTAAGAAACGGAATATACACTAAACAATGAAAACACGGTGATTTCAGAAACTGTAGAAAAAATAATCAAATTTGGACTAATTACGACACAGAGATACATGTTATAAAATCTGTTTGCAGATTAAAAAGAGAAATGTCGTCGACGACGCGGCGACGTGAGACGAATAAAATGTTCTTCATTCTCCAATAGAGCACAGGAGGAACCAGAGGGCACTGCCACCCGCCGCCGCCCCCGTCGTGCCCGCTTCGGTGGTTTTGACACCCAAGAGGGCATTCCAGGCCTCGTCAGCGACAAATGAGACTACCACAACATTCGATTTGACTCACAAACATGACAAATCAAATATTATATATCAAAAACCGATTAACAACCGACATCCCGATAAAATCAAATCCGCGTTTAGCAATATCTAATAATTTACATTCAAGATAGATGATGTTCATTGACGCTTGCGCCTACATCCCGATGTTCATCCTGCTGACGGCGTACTCCACGGCGGGGCGGAAGCTACGTGTCCAGAGGTTGAACTCATGACGGATGCGACACTCGACACTGCAGTAGTGGATGATCTCTTTGGTATCCGGCCCATAGCGCCTACATCCCGCTGCCCAAATGCAGATGTGGGGATTCTTGACGCGCAACAACAGAATGTCGTTGTCGCCGTCATCAAGCCAGTACCACCACGCAATGTTGTCGAGATCCTAGTTTTCGAGGTTCTGCCGCCTCATCAACCTCTCCATCCCCTCGAAGCATAATTCCTCTAAATGATTGGCCTCACAGAAGCGCCGCTCAAAGCATGACCTGATGTAGCAATTCTTGAACACCCGACGAAGATCACGCAGTGACACGTGCAGTAGTACCTCATCAAAGTTGCAGATGCGTCAGAAGGTGTTGCAGATTTTATTGTGAAGGTTCAGAAAATGGAAGACGGGCTTATCCTTGATGGAGTGGATGATGATCTGGGTGACAAGTTCATCTGGCAGCAGCTGCATCAAGCACACTGCAAGCATCAAGGAGAAGGGGAGGAAATAGAAAAGCGACGGGGTTTGGAAATTGAAAGGCGACGAGAGTTGAAGTTGTAGGCGACGAGGGTTGAAGTTGGTCACGAGGGATGAAGTTGGCAATGAGGATTGAAGTTGAAGGCGACGAGGGTTGAAGTTGAAGGCGATGAGGATTGAAGTTGAAGAAGGCGACGAGGGTTGAAGTTGAAGAAGGCGCCTCGGCCATGTAATAAAATAATAAATGGAAATTGAAAAGGCGTCACAGTTTGGCTGCTGTCATTAATGAGTGGGCTCGACATCATTGCCCCTGCCCCTTCTTCCTGCGTAATTGAAATGCAGCACGTGGTTTTGGATGGTTTTGCGCCTAAAACGGAGTCCGATGCGCAATCGTGTGGCACGTACTGGCAGCAGTGGAGCAGTGGGTGGGAGTAGAGGCGCCTGACGGTTCCGCGTCTTGTCAATATAACTTCCTTACCTTCCCCTACTTTCCCCTGCTTCTTCCTTAAGCTTATTATCTCTTTCGCTTCTTCTTCCTCATGATCCACCACTACAAATCTTTGGTCACTGAGAGAAGGAGGAGATGGCGTCGAGGAGCCTGCTGCCGTCGAAGCAGGGACGAAGGGAGGACGACGACGACGAAAGCCGATGTCAGAAGAAGTTGGAGAAGGGGAAGGAGTTGGTGACCAAGGATGCCGACGAGGAACCCGTTCTTCGACGACACTAACTTCGCCATCGACCTGCTTAGGAGCACCTTCAGAAAGCTTGAAGATGTTGGCACAACCTTCGACATCAAGGCGCATCATGATGTGTACAAGGACCCGAGTGTGAAGGGTCTCGCCTTCAGAATCCACGAGTTGGTTAAGAAGCTCGAGAACCTCCCCGTGGTCAAGCGAGCTGCCCGCCGCCACTTCCTCTTCGACGACGACGGCTCCGATGACGACGACGGTGGGACTCTGACGGCGGCGACCGACTAAATGATAGACTCTTGCTTGGTTGAACTGCTAAGGTTGTGTGTGTGTTTGTGTTCGTCATATTGCTGAACTGTTTAGTTTGTTTCTAGATCATGAACTGCTAAGTAAATTAGTTTGGTTGTTTGATTTTGTTTGCTTAGTTAATTAGTTTGGTTGTTTGATCCATCCACGTCTCCTATGATATGTGTTCGGTTGTGATGAACTGGAGATCTGTTGAGATGAATTAGATCTTAGAGACAATGGATAGTCATTGCCGACGCGGGTTAGAATGCTGACGCTGACGCTGATGCGTGGCCAGTGTCATTGGCAGTGATGGTTAGTGAACCCGCAGGCAACGGTTATCTTTTTTATATTGGCTGCTGACGCTGACACGTGGGCCCGTCACTATTTTTTGGAATGAAACTTGCTTCCTCAAATTATTAGAGCCCATAAAACAGCACCTAAAAATCATAAAAATACGAAAAATTCATATTTGGACATTTAGTATTTGAATAAAATATCAACAATCACATTTGTGTGCCCAAAATCCATATATTTTGTTTTTACACCCCAAGGTAATTATATAATAATTCTAATAACATCAAATTTGCTCTAAAAATCTACAAATTGACTTGGCAACATAATTTGGGTACCTAAACTTGTCTTCAAAATTTCAAATGGTATCGATGAAGGAATAATATACTTGTGTACAAATGTCTACATCTCCCACATAGTTTCCTAGAATGTTTATTGAATATTGAAGTTTTCCACACTTTGCAACATGTTTAAACTCATATGAATTTGAAAACTTAACAAAACATTGTGTTCACCTTAAGCTAATGAAATGCAAAGTTTCATCACTAATGGTTGTGTTAAACGAATATTATTTAGATGTTGTACTTACAAACAACAAAATAAGGCATATAACCATTGTTCAACAAACGAAATATACACTAAACAATAAAATTAATGAAAAGTTGGCGATTTTAGAAAAATTTAGAAAAAATATCAAATTTGGACTAATTACGACGAAGAAATACTTGTTACAACATTTGATTGCAGATTAAACGGAGAAATGAGAACTGTTCTTCATTTGAATAGAACTAGGCCCCACAGTCATTAGTGACGCGGGGCTGATAACCCGTGTCGGCTTTGCTGCTCTTCCAAAATTTTACACAGATAATTGGAGCAACATACAAAAGCTAATCTACTACTGATTTCCTATTCCAATACTCCGTTCGAACTTCACCATTTCGCAGCGGAGCCTACAGTCTTCGCTGCAAAATAGAGAAATTCGAAGCCATCTTTTATCCACACCACAGTAGCAGTCGTTGCCTGCGCACGGCTGATCGCCGTGCACCTGTGCCGGAGGTGGCAGCGGTTCACCCCAAATGCACTAAGTCGAGGAGTGGATCGCATGTGCGGCCTTCTTGCGCAAAGGAAGACACCCCTCATTGCTCAGCCATCTTGACGTCGTACTGCCGCCGCCCACGACCCGCCTCATGTACCGCTTCGCGGTGTCGTCGGCGGCGGCACTGCCATTGTCTCTATAGAGCAAGATGGCGTATAGATAGGCCGCCGCATTGTGCCCACCCTCGGCGGCGCGCCGGAGATCATTGCATCCCCTGTTTTCCATGAAGATGGCTTTGATCCTGAAGAAGAAGGAAACCTTTGGATTCCCGAGATCGGTCAGCATAGCAAGGAATTCTTTGTAAGCGGTGGGGTCCCACACCCAAGAAATCTCATCTTATATCCCCTCTATCGACAAACGTCGTCCGACGTCGCCGTGGCCACACACGCGGCGCATGGTCGAGGAAGTACCATGTAGGATGCAGAGGTCAGCCAAGGGCCACTCCGAGGTCGCACCGACGCGCGCCGCAATCTCAAGCAGAGGTCTTGAGGGAGGCCCAGCAGCGACGACGGCTGGTGCCGCCTACTTCTTCCCGGCATGCTATTCATCTCTGGCCGGGAATGGTGACGATGTGGTGTAGGCCGTTGTTATTTTTCGCGGGTAGATGAAGGGACAGGGGATCTAAATTATTTTTGAAGGATAAGATACAAAAGATTTGTTTCCAAACACGGTTTAAGTATGCAATCGAGACGACGTTTGGCTAATACGCGTATCATTTAATTCTCCATCGTAGATGACGTTTGGCTAATCCGCGTAGTATCCTTTAATTGTCCATTGGAGAAGATGTTTGGTTAATCCGCGTATCATTTAATTCTACATTTGAGTCACTGCCTCTACTCTCAGTCATTGACTAGATCTTGGAAACCTTCCCATTTCATTGTGCAGTTATGGGAACGTGCCAGTCAAACTATTACAACTTTGACAAAGGTTTGTAGCAAAAAAATATTAGCATTTATGTCTTGAAATAACTTTTTTTATAAAAGATATACTCCTTCAGATGTGATAATTGCATGTTTTATTTTGTAATTGTTAGTAGTTTTTTCATGTAGTTTGACTCCTCGGGATGTGAGTACATTGGAGACGATGTTTGGTTAATCCGCGTATCATTTAATTCTACATTGGAATCATTACCTCTTCTCTCAACCATTGACTAGCAATAGTTTCCCCATTGATCGGATCTTGGGAACCTTCATGTTTCCTGTGCTCTTGATCTTATCCCTTCCTCTCTTTTTTTACTACCGGTGTTATCCCTTCCTTGTTTTTGTTATAAAAAGGCACTGACGCCTATCTGTCCTCCTCACTTCAAGTTGCTTCCTTCTTCTCTAGATCTAGATCTAGTTATATGGTTCCATCTTCTGGTACAATAAAGTGAGTCACTTGCTTCCTTCTTCTCTAGATCTAGATCTAGCTATGGCACAAAGAATAGACCTTGTAGGGCGCAAGCTTTTGCTTTTCTCTCATCTTCCTCCTCCTCGATCTCTCTGTTGCTAGAAGAATTCTTGTGATACGGGTGATTGTGTTGCTCATCCCTCTAACATAGCTGCTAGAAAAATCCTTGTGATATACTCCTTGCTCGCAGCTGTGTCAGGGGAAGGTAGCTCAGAACCTCCTGGCATCAGGAAGAACAAGCCGACGGAAAGCCTGCTGCAGCTTTTCCGTTACACTTGGGCTTCCTTTTGCTTTACCTCCTTCAGGAGGAGGGATTTTTTAAGGGATATGTTTCCACCCTCTCTGTATCTTTCGCTTGTGCTCACTAGTAAGCATGAAGAAGAAGCCAGAATCTAGAGCATATCTCGTCATGAAGAACAAGCCGAAGGCGAGCAAGATCGACGACCTGCGAGCAAGATCGACCTGCGAGCAAGATCGATCTATGTGTGATTTTGCATATCTCGTCATGAAGATATGGCCGCATTGTAACCTTTTGATGTATCAATGGTGACTGTAATCTGTGTGTGTGTGTGATTTTGCATCTCAAGAGACATGCTTGTGTGAGTATGTCACACCTGTTTTTCCAAAGAAAACCAAGTGCATAACTATATGCATGCAAAGATTAAGTTTCATGCATATAGTGACATATAAGTGAATACAGAAACAATATCACGTAAGAAAAAGAAAGATTATCAGAGATTTACGCTTAATCCTGGAAACGAAGGCACCAAACTTCACAGGCAGTCGACTGGGGGTTGCATACGCCTAGCACCAGCAACATCTTCTCAAGTCTTCAAAGCAGCTTCCTCTTTCTGAGCAACATTGTTTATAGAAGGGGTGAGAACTTGTCGTACTCAGCAAGTGTGGGGAAAAGATATGAATGCAAAGGCTTTATGGTGGACTGAGCTATAAGCATTTAGCATTTTAGTTAGCACCTGATTACTAATAGAGTATAAGTATGTACCAACCCACATCAAGCAGAAGGTAAAATGCACCATAAGAATATGGCTAGCATAACCAAAGAGCACGATTTCAGTCCATCTTCAAGTTCAGTTATCATGTGAGGGTCCAGGCCGCTCTTGACAGTGAGCACGGCTAATCGATTAGTTTAACACTCTGCAGAGGTTGTACACTTTCACCACAAGTCGCGTAAAAACTCAAAAGAGCTTTAGACCCAACCATGCGATGCTGGCCAAGCATCATAACACACTACCGAGGTGTGATTGCATAGGGACGCTACGAGGCCTTTACGAAGATCCTCCAATGCGCAACAACCCACTAGGTTTCAGGTCGAAGCACGGCATAAAGTCCCCTAGTAGGTACTTGTGACAATCCGCCCAGGAAAATACCGTACTATCGCCTAAGACCGGTCCACTTTGGTCATTAAGCAATAATAAAGTACCATCCTGTCGTTAGTTGCCGGGTTAACGCCCGGTAAATCACTTGAAGAGCACAAGGATCGAATATATGCATTAAAACTCACTTGAAGGCGAGTCCAGAGATACAACAACATTAATATCCAAATTCGTACCCCGAGGGGTTCATTTATTACAAACCATAGTTTTTGCAACGATGAAATAGTTCAGAGTTTTTGAAAAGCAGCGGAAATTAACTAACGGAAGCGAAGACACCATGGGAGGCCATCCATGATGCTTTCAGTAGTCGTCCTCCACCCACTCCAGCTCCCATCCGGGCGGGATCTCACCGGGCCACACATCACTGAAGGCATTACCTGGATCAACACATTATAGCAAGGCTGAGTATACTAATACTCAGCAAGTCTTACCCGTCGGTGATAACTTCTTCACCAGATCTAGACCATGAAAGGCTTTTGGCTACTGGGTTGCTTTTGCTAAAAAGTAACAAAGAGTAGGTCCTTACTTTCAAGATTTTAGCACAAGTTCTAGTAGGTTTAATCTTTACTACATTAGCCAACTAGTACAAACAAAGTTGTACAATACATTTAATCAAACATAATGTTCATCAACTTCCATCATTAGGGATTTCATGACTAGTGGAGTAAGTAGTCTCGGATAACAGTGAGAGGCCGACAATCGATTGATTTAAACCTTGCAAGGTAGACCCAAACACACGGTAGGTTGTCCCCGCGAGGACAACTTCCCAGGCCGTCCCCAAAAATCCTCGGGTCGGGATCGAATCTTACAGTCTTTGGTGCAGGCTATCCGGCATACCCCGCGAGATACCCGGTGTCACCATACACCACCGGTAGCGAGCCGTGAGAGCGAATCCCAAGAGTAGTAATAGTAGGATCCCTCGTCGCCTCATTAAGGTACTAGGCTTACCGGCCCCCATAACCGGCATGTGCTTAGTACGTTCAAAAACTTAACCCACATAACCACTGGACGGGAGCCCAGATCCCATGCTCTTACCACGTGAGCAATCCATTTAAGGATATAGTATGATTCCTATCTAGGAACCTATTCTCGCGAGTGAGGTCATCACTCGACTTGTAACGGTCCTATAGCTTAGCAGCTACCGACCTATCATACTAGTAAGGACAAAAGGTACCTATGGATCATGCATCTAGGGTTTCATTCAACTCCTGAATGTAAATGCACAATCATTGATAGATAATTGAATAAAGAATTTTAAAACTAGGTGAGATGCACCGGAGCTTGCCTTCGTCAGCTAGGTTAGCCTGGGCACCCTCGGTGTCGAGTACTTCCACGTACTGCAGTGAACCTTCCGCTCCTCCTTCCTCGGTTTCCGGGACAAGGGAGTAATCTCCGTCCAGAAGATCTACACGGAATGCAATGCACTTTAGGTGATGTTATAGTTTGTTGTCTTATCCAACTCTAGTTGGTCATATTCACCTTAACAAGCATTCATCTAATGTTTCTCTTTTAGGAAGGTTATTTGTTGTACATGGGTTACTCTTTTTATTCCACATTTGAATAAAGGTTTTTATTAAGTTTATCATTTCATGTGAAAGCTTCATTTCCTTTTATCTTCACCAATAAAGGTGTAATTAATATTTTTATTATGAATTAATTTCTTATCAGTGATGATAATTAATTATCTTTTAATTATATTAAATAATATTTTCAAAAAGGAAAAAGAATTATTTAGGGATTTTTCTTTATTTAATTTCCCTTTAATATTAAAAGGGCATTTCAGCTTTTTATTAATCAATTAAATTACCAAAAATTAAATGATTGTTTCTTAAGCCTACTAGCACCTATCCTGGTCCATTGGACCCACATGTAAGTGTTGGATGTTAGGAAATTAAATATTATGGAAAATAACAAAGGCTAGCTAGTGATTCAAAGTAAATGCATACAAAAATAAATAAGCATCAATTTGATTCCAATTTCCTCGTGCATGCTCTCTGATCCTAAACAAGTCTAAAGAACCAGCATGTTCACATGGAATCTCTACTGAACTTGGTTTATTAATTTACAAAGGAAAACATGCATAATTCAAGAATAATTGTTTCTGTTAATCCAAAATTCATGATTAATTCACAGGATGTGTACTTTGGAATTACAAGACAGTGTGCACAAGTTGGGCTCAAGAACATAAATATATTTAACAGGAAAAATCATCTAAGCAGTTACTGCAGCAAAGGAAAAGAATTTATCTAGCAAGATCTACTTTGTAACTTTGTGCCATTTTTGGCACAGCACCTAGTCATATCCTAACACACAAAATATCCAAAATTTGGCTACAGAGGAGTTATATATTTAAAGTTATGACAGATCTAGGTTTAACACATTTGTTTTTTTCCTGCTAAAACTATTTAGAATCTAGCCATGAGTATATAACAAAAGAGGTGGGATTTATCATCCTGAACCCTACAAAATTAGTTTGGAATTTTTCTGATTTTTCTGTGAATTTCTAGGGATTTTATAATTCACTGGACCAAACTGTAAGAAAAGCTAGTTAGGTTTCATTGCAGATAGGTCCTGAACTTTACACAAATCTCCCTGATAAGAACTCGACCCTTGCAATCGGGTCCTTGGCCGGGGAGGCGGCGCGGCTCCGGCCAATTCCCGGTGAGCCGGCGGCGCTCCCGGCCGGGCAAGTGGCCGTGGCTTGGCCGGGGGGGCTCACCTAGGGGCTACGGTGGCGGAGTTGGGGGCGGAGGGACGGCGGCGAGGGGGCGCGCCGGCGACCGAGCGCGGTGGCCGCGGCGGCTCGGGGAAACCGGCGAGGGAGGTGTTGCCTTGGACAACAAGCGAACTGGGAAGGTTCCCTAGGGGCTAGTGAGGCTACTGGAGCGGCTGGCTGGCGGCGAGCGCGAGCGGGCGCACGAGCTCAAGGCGGCGGCAATGGCGCGGTGGAGCTCGGGGTGGCGCGCCGCGGGGAAGAAAGGGAGGCTTTTATAGGCGGCTTGGGGGTCCGGGGTGACGACGGCGTGACGGCGAGATCCTCCGCCGTGCGTACGGCGGCGACACCGCCGACGGACCGTCGGTCCGTGGCGCGCGCGCGCGCGTACGGCGGTGCTCCGGCGCGGACTCGGCGCATCACGGGGCGGGAGGCGCGTTGGGGCGCGCGTGACCTCGGGACGGAGCACCTAGGTGAGGGTGCGGCCTTGGGAGCCGTGGGCACGGACGCCGGGCGTGGCGGCACGCGGGCGCGCGCGGCGTCGCGCGTGGCCGCGCGCTCGGCACAAGTGTGTTCTTTGCCGGTGCTCTCGTTCAACACGATTTTTCTCAAAATTTTCAAACAGAACTGGACCAAGTGATGAATACCAAAGTTGTAGATCTAGGTACCAGCAACATTTTTTACAAAGGCTATATAGGGGTTTTCTACCTGGATTTGAATTTATTTGAATGCCAACTTTGAATGTCAGCCTGTTTTTGGCAACAGTGATTTCTGCCTTGCAAGGGGTTTTTCAAGATTTTCCCCTCAAAATTTGAAATGCCAATCTACATGAAAGTTGTGTCCCTCAACACGATCTACAACTTTCTTAAAGGTAGAATTTTAAGTGTTTAGGTGAATTTTGGAGAACGCAGCAAAAGTTCCGGCAGACACCTGTGGACACTGGGGTGGCAAGAGGTTTGACCCATCCTTTGACCATGGGTTGGCCCCACAAGTGTGTTTACTATTCATTTAGGGTCACTAGGGTGTGTTAGTGAGTTTTCCGGGGTGAGGGCCCAGGTTGACTTAGGTTTGACCTCGGTTGACCATTTGACCGGCTAATCCGGTCATTAGCGCTAATGACGGTAATTACAAACCTGGGGTGTCACAGCCTACCCCCCTTAAACGGAATCTCGTCCCGAGATTCGATTTGACAACGAAGAGATGGGAGAAAGACTCACTGTTTCGAGATTGGAGGAAGCCTGGATACTTGGTGTTAAGATAATCCTCCGTCTCCCATGTGGCTTCTTCCTCCGTGTGATGGCTCCATTGGATCTTGTACATGCGCACGGTCTGTCTTCGGGTCTTTCGCTCTTTTTGGTCTAGTACCTTCAATGGATGCTCGACGAGCGAGAAATCCGGCTCGATCCAAGCATTAGCTTCCGTGATGATTTCATTCTCCGGAACAGGCATTCCCTTCTTCAACTGAGTTACATGGAACACATTGTGAACTGCGGAAAACTGTTCTAGCAATTGGATACGGTAAGCCACGAGTCCACATACTTCTATTACTTCATATGGTCCAATATAGCGCGGGGCTAACTTTCCCTTGACTCCGAACCATTGCACACCTTTGGTGGGGGATACCTTCAAATATACATGATCTCCCACTTCAATGTGTCGAGGTGCGGTTCCCTTGTCATGGTAACTCTTTTGTCTCATCTGTGCCATCTTCAAATTTTTTCTTATCACTTGCACCCTTTCTTCGGCCTCTTTAACTAACTCTGGTCCAAAGAGTATTCTCCCTCCGGCCTCTGACCAATTCAGCGGAGTGCGGCATCTACGTCCGTATAGAGCATCGAACGGTGCCATTTTCAAGCTGACCTGATAGCTGTTATTGTAAGACAACTCTGCCAAAGACAAACACTTGTCCCAACTCTTGTCAAAGTGCAAGATGCTTGCTCTCAACATGTCCTCTAGAATCTGATTTATCCTCTCCGTCTGACCATCGGTCTGCGGATGATAACTGGAACTGCGGAGTAGCTGAGTTCCCAAACACTCATGCAACTGTTCCCAAAAACGGGCTACAAACTGAGTCCCTCTATCAAAGAGTATAGTCTTTGGGATTCCATGCAGACGAACTATATGGTCCACGTACAACTCTGCATATTGTTGTACGGAGTAAGTGGTGTGCACGGCAATGAAGTGAGCGGTCTTGGTGAGTCTATCCACGATTACCCAAATAGAATCCTTCTTTCTAGGGGTCAGGGGTAAACCCACAATGAAATCCATACTGATATCGTCCCACTTCCACATAGGTATCGACAGGGGTTGGAGTACTCCTGCCGATTTCAAATGACTTGCTTTCATCCTGTGGCAAGTATCGCACTCGGCTACATACTTGGCTACATCCACCTTCATATTGGACCACCAAAAGTTCTGCTTTAGATCTTGGTACATCTTGGTACTACCGGGATAAATAGAGAACTTGGACTTGTGAGCTTCATCTAGAATGATTTTCTTGATTTCTGGGGACCACTAGGCGTTTTCCAAACCAGACCACATCTTGGTGATCCTTCTGGAAACAAGTGTACTTTGGGTCTCCTTCTGCTAGTTTCTGCCTGATGGTTTGAACATCTGCATCATTGCGCCTGGCGGTGACAATCCTGTCATAAAGATTTGACTCTGCCGTCAAGGCATAAAGAATTCCCTGCGGTACCACTTTTAAGTTGAGCCTTCTCATTTCTTCACACAAGGGTTCACTGAATGGCTCCAACTCTAGGTGGTTGCAATGATCCTTTGACCATGGGTTGGCCCCACAAGTGTGTTTACTATTCATTTAGGGTCACTAGGGTGTGTTAGTGAGTTTTCCGGGGTGAGGGCCCAGGTTGACCTAGGTTTGACCTCGGTTGACCATTTGACCGGCTAATCCGGTCATTAGCACTAATGACGGTAATTACAAACCTGGGGTGTCACAGCCTACCCCCCTTAAACGGAATCTCGTCCTGAGATTCGATTTGACAATGAAGAGATGAGAGAAAGACTCACTGTTTCGAGATTGGAGGAAGCCTGGATACTTGGTGTTAAGATAATCCTCCGTCTCCCATGTGGCTTCTTCCTCCGTGTGATGGCTCCATTGGATCTTGTACATGCGCACGGTCTGTCTTCGGGTCTTTCGCTCTTTTTGGTCTAGTACCTTCAATGGATGCTCGACGAGCGAGAAATCCGGCTCGATCCAAGCATTAGCTTCCGTGATGATTTCATTCTCCGGAACAGGCATTCCCTTCTTCAACTGAGTTACATGGAACACATTGTGAACTGCGGAAAACCGTTCTAGCAATTGGATACGGTAAGCCACAAGTCCACATACTTCTATTACTTCATATGGTCCAATGTAGCGCGGGGCTAACTTTCCCTTGACTCCGAACCATTGCACACCTTTGGTGGGGGATACCTTCAAATATACATGATCTCCCACTTCAATGTGTCGAGGTGCGGTTCCCTTGTCATGGTAACTCTTTTGTCTCATCTGTGCCATCTTCAAATTTTTTCTTATCACTTGCACCCTTTCTTCGGCCTCTTTAACTAACTCTGGTCCAAAGAGTATTCTCCCTCCGGCCTCTGACCAATTCAGCGGAGTGCGGCATCTACGTCCATATAGAGCATCGAACAGTGCCATTTTCAAGCTGGCCTGATAGCTGTTATTGTAAGATAACTCTGCCAAAGACAAACACTTGTCCCAACTCTTGTCAAAGTGCAAGATGCTTGCTCTCAACATGTCCTCTAGAATCTGATTTATCCTCTCCGTCTGACCATCGGTCTGCGGATGATAACTGGAACTGCGGAGTAGCTGAGTTCCCAAACACTCATGCAACTGTTCCCAAAAACGGGCTACAAACTGAGTCCCTCTATCAAAGAGTATAGTCTTTGGGATTCCATGCAGACGAACGATATGGTCCACGTACAACTCTGCATATTGTTGTACGGAGTAAGTGGTGTGCACGACAATGAAGTGAGCGGTCTTGGTGAGTCTATCCACGATTACCCAAATAGAATCCTTCTTTCTAGGGGTCAGGGGTAAACCCACAATGAAATCCATACTGATATCGTCCCACTTCCACATAGGTATCGACAGGGGTTGGAGTACTCCCCGCCGATTTCAAATGACTTGCTTTCATCCTGTGGCAAGTATCGCACTCGGCTACATACTTGGCTACATCCACCTTCATATTGGACCACCAAAAGTTCTGCTTTAGATCTTGGTACATATTGGTACTACCGGGATGAATAGAGAACTTGGACTTGTGAGCTTCATCTAGAATGATTTTCTTGATTTCTGGATCAACGGGGACCACTAGGCGTTTTCCAAACCAGACCACATCTTGGTGATCCTTCTGGAAACAAGTGTACTTTGGGTCTCCTTCTGCTAGTTTCTGCCTGATGGTTTGAACATCTGCATCATTGCGCTGGGCAGTGACAATCCTGTCATAAAGATTTGACTCTGCCGTCAAGGCATAAAGAATTCCCTGCGGTACCACTTCTAAGTTGAGCCTTCTCATTTCTTCACACAAGGGTTCACTGACTGGCTCCAACTCTAGGTGGTTGCAATGATCCTTGCGGCTAAGAGCATCCGCAACAACATTTGCTTTGCCGGGATGATAGTGCACTTCTAGATCATAATCCTTGATCAACTCAAGCCATCTTCTCTGCCTCATATTCAATTCTGACTGGGTGAAGATGTATTTGAGGCTCTTGTGATCGGTGAAGATATTGCAATGATTGCCCATTAGGTAATGTCTCCATATCTTGAGGGCATGGACAACAGCACCCAACTCAAGATCATGGGTAGGATAGTTGAGCTCATGGGGTCGAAGTGCCCGTGAAGCATAGGCAATGACTCGGCCTTCTTGCATAAGGACACAGCCGAGACCCGTGCCTGATGCGTCACAGAAGACTTCAAATGGTTTGGAATTATCGGGTTGAGCTAGCATTGGGGCTGAAGTTAGATGTTGTCTGAGGGTGTGGAAAGCTTTCTCACATGCTTCACTCCACACGAATTTTACTCCTTTCTTGAGTAATTCGGTCATGGGTTTTGCGATTCTGGAGAAGTCAGGAATGAATCGACGGTAGTATCCCGCCAATCCTAGGAAACTGCGGATTTGATGCACGGATTTGGGTGGTTTCCAATCCATCACCTCTTGAACTTTGCTAGGATCTACGGAGATACCATCTTGGGAAATGGTGTGCCCTAAGAATTTCACACTTTTCAACCAGAATTCGCATTTGGAGAACTTAGCATAAAGCTTATGATCTTGCAAACGCTGAAGGACAACTCGGAGATGTTTGGCGTGATCTTTCTCGCTCTTAGAGTAGATGAGAATATCATCGATAAAAACCACGACAAATTTATCGAGCTCCGTCATGAACACTGAGTTCATGAGATACATGAAGTAGGCAGGCGCATTAGTGAGTCCGAAGGACATGACCAAGAACTCGTAAAGACCATAACGAGTGGAAAAAGCGGTTTTAGGAATGTCGCACGGTCGAATCTTGATTTGGTGGTAGCCAGAACGAAGATCAATCTTAGAGAAGACTTTGGCACCAGCCAATTGATCGAAAAGAACATCAATTCGAGGAAGTGGGTATTTGTTTTTGACGGTGACTGCATTGAGTGGTCGATAATCTACGCACATTCTCAAGCTACCATCTTTCTTTTTGACAAAGAGAGCAGGGCAACCCCAAGGAGAAGAGCTCGGGCGAATGTAACCCTTATCTAACAATTCTTGGAGTTGGGTTTTTAATTCAGCTAACTCTTTGGGTGGCATGCGATAAGGTCTTTTGGAAATGGGTGCGGTACGGGCTGGAGTTCGATCACAAACTCGACATCTCTGTCTGGTGGCATACCAGGCAACTCATCATGAAAAACATCCGGGTACTCACACACTACTGGAATTTCATCAAGAGAGGAGATGATGGTCACATAGGCACAAGAGTCGGTACCGTCCTGGAAAGGTAGGTACAAGGTAGTGTGCCCGACCGTAGGAGAGTTGATCTCTACGACCCTATCTGATATATCTAGAATCACCTTATGTTGATTCATCCATTCCATACCCAAGATAACATCCATTCCAACCAAGTTTATGACGATAAGGTTTGTTGGAATGATTTTACTACCTAAACCCAATTTCACTCCTCGGATTAAGATATTGGAGGTGATTTGGCCTCCAGGAGTAGTTATCTTGTAAGCGGAAGTGGTATGAGAACCCTTCAAACCCAGTTTGTTTATTAGCCTTTCACTGATGAAACTATGGGTAGCTCCCGAATCGAACAAAATCTTAACAGGAGTGTCGTTGAGAGAGAATGTACCCGTGAGTACTGGAGCTCCTTCTGGAATGTCACTCATCGTGGTGAAGTTCAGTTTGCCTTGGCGCACTTGCACCATAGGCTTCTTGGCCGGAGTGGTAGGCTTGCTTCCCGTACCCTGATTCTGCGGGTTGGGCTTGATCTGCCTGGGCTTGGGACACTCATTAATGTAGTGCCCTGGCTGGCCACAGTTGTAGCAACGACGATCTCCAACATCGCGAGGGGGTGCATTAGGCTTTGGAGCCTGCTGCTGGGCACGGCGGAACTGGAAGTTCCCGGCAGGTTTGCCCTGAGGTGGCTTCATCGTCCAGCGTCCAGTTGAAGATTGCTGGGATGGGCCTGGAGCTTCCTTCTTCACAAAGCGAAACTTCTTGTTTGTTCCGCTGCCTGGGGTGAAACCGGACATCCTCTTGTTGTCTCCATGGGCTTTCTTCATAGCATCCTCTTGCGAGATAGCCTTGTTCACTAGCTCATGGAAGTTTGCGGGCTCGAGCAGATTCAGGTGCTCATACAGCTTGCCATCAAGCCCGTCACGAAACCTCTCCATCTTCTTGGCATCATTATCAACATGATGCCCACCATACTGGCACAAGCTATTGAACTTCTAAGCATAGCGGTACACGGAGTCAGATCCCTGACGGAGGGCCAACATCTCCCTCATCTTTCTGTCCATCAGACCCTTGGGAATGTGGTGGCTCTTGAAAGCCTGCTTGAACTCTTCCCAAGTCACAGCGTGGCCTCGCTGCATGGACTTGAAGTGGTCCCACCACATCAAAGCTTCCCCTCGCAGTTGCAGCGCTGCGAAGTTCGCTTTGTTCTTCTCGGAGCAAGGCAGCACAAAGGCAGAGAATTTTGCCTCTATGGCCTTGTCCCAAGCCTCAGCTTCCAGAGGGTCTTCTGCTTTAGCGAAGGATGGCGGCTTCATGGTGATGAACTGGGCGTACGTGGTGACCTGGTTAGGCCCCTCGTGGTTGGCCCCGTGTGGCGGCCCTCGGTTCATCTGCTGGGCGATCTGCTGCTGCGTCTGCAGGATCTGGCGCAGCACCTCGGTTTGGGTGGCCATGAAGGCCTCCGTCGGTGTCATGGGCGGGGGTGGTGGCAAATCACCACTACCACTTGCTCCGAAACCGTTGGGAGAGCTGCGCGTGGTTCCCACCATCTGAAAAGTGAGCTTTATTAGTGAGATAACCAAAAGCTTACTCCAAATGATGACAAGCACGATCATGCATAATCACATCTCATTAGTACTTAAACAACAAGGACAGCAACAAGCAACAATATTCTATAGCCACCAAGATTCATAGAATCGTTCTTCTCAACACGATTAGGACGGCGATTACTCAATTGCACGGCTCATAATTACTTTCAAACGATCATCGTCATTCCGGATACCAAAGAAGGTGGTATACAAACGAGCACTTATTCGCTTGCAACGAGTGATGTTCCTAAAGATGCTTTGTTTTACCAACGTTTTTAGGGGAGAAGGCAACATTGACAAGCGTGGTCATTTGCAACGATTTATCCAAGGATCTGGTATTCAAATGCAAGAAAATTTCAAATAGAAAGATAACGAAATTTACTTAAAGCATACAAGCTTAAGCATCCTTATTACAACATGACAGAACAAGGTTCAACGACATTACAACTTGAATTCGAAACATCATGACATGACACGATACAATAGTTGCTTGACACGAAGACGTGCTGTCAAGCCAACTACTCTAACATCTCAAACACAACTCGATAGGATCGACATCCTCCTAATCCCTGCTGTCGGCAACCTAGTTGCCCACTGAAGCACCACTGTACGACGGCGAAGCTGGGGGAGTCGGTAGCGGTCGTCTGATCCAGACCGGACACAGCCTGCTGCTCCTCCGGGTGTGCCTGTACTAGGGGCAGTGGCTGTAAGGCCACTATAGCCTGTAAGGCTGCCACCTGTACCTCGGCCTCTTGCACGTGCTCCTGCATCTCAGCAATGTTCTGCAGTAGTGTCAGCCTCTCTATCTCGTGAGCGTCGGCATCCTCCTCTAGTGCATGGTTCTTCGCCTCTAGATCTACGATCCTCTGTAGGCGGTCACCTCTCTCAAGCTCCAACTGGAACCTCCTAGCACGCAGCCTGTCGTTTTCCTGCTGCACCTGGGTAAGCGTGAAGTTCAGCTGCTGGTGCACTGCTGAAAGCTGCTCCCAATCGCGCCTAGATGCCTCCAAGCGTTGTGCAATAATCGCTGCGGTGTTATAACGCAGCCCCTGGAGTGTGAAGACCAAGTTCACACAACGAGCAAGCGTCTGAGTAACATCCAACGGCTCTGCTAGGGTCAGTAGCTCCCGTAGGTGGTCCATACGGTCCAACCAAGCTGGGTCGTGAGGACTCACAGCAGGAAACAGTCCAAACGGAGAAAGAGCTACCACGGTGGGGTTGTGGTCACAAAAGTCTGTCAGCACTCTGAGGGCGGCTGACTCCACGGACTCGTGAGTGATAAATCCCCAGTAAATAAAGCTCAGGTCAAACCAGTCGGCGTGGTCTGGGTGTGGCAGAACAGTAACGATCACTCTGCAGCGGGGAACACCAAAGCGCTCAAACTCCTTCACCTCGTAAGTCGGTGGGGTAAGGTAGCCTGCGGCACTGAGTGCTTCCCACGCCAAGCGCGGAAAACCCTCCTAGTGCAACCCGTTGGTACAGATCGTACCGTCACCGTCGAACTGGTGGAACACGGGGAAATCCATCTGGACACAAATGTAACTCATGTCAGATCTCAAAGAGAACGGCATGTCAAATGGTGAAGTTCTGGCAGCTGTGAATAAAAATTCATAACCAAAAATCCAGAAACCTCAAAAGTTTCCCAAGTTTTAAATTAAACCTTTAATACTTTTAATTAATCTTTTTAAGGTTGAGCATCGATTGAGGAAACAAGATGAATGGTCCTTAACCTGGATGTGCCTAGGGAAAAAGTGAACCAACCCAACGGAACTAGGATTGAGACTTGCTAGTACAAGATAACTAGTTAAGGGGCAATTGTTTTTAACAATTTGGTTTAATTACACCTAGCACAAGGTAAACAAATTTTTCAAAAATTTTGGCAGCATGACGGCTAGGTATGAGGGTACTTCTAATTATAAAAAGCACACACTAGCATAAACTTCCTTAGGGAGCATATGGAAATTCGATTTTTGGGTCCATTTTAGTTGTTTCGATTTTTAACATGCATGCAGGACGTCCTATTCGACCTCACATGGCAATCAAGCCAAAAAATCGAAGTTAGTGCCGGTGGCAAGGCTTTTATTCGTCTCTCCCTATAATATCTAGTCGAGAGCTATACGGTACTTGCTTAACGACTAACGAAGCGTTGTTATGTACCTGCAGAAAACGAACCTTTCGTTCCAGCACGTCACGAAAGCGTCCACATACATTACCGTTCACTATAGAAACGGTATCCATGCGTTAAGCCGCTGCATGGACAGCGTGCTATTTAAGACTCTGACGCGACGTGAGTGCCCATTGGAATAGGCCTCACTCATCCCTCACGGACTTTCCCGTGGTACCATCACGTATGGCAAAACGTGACGAGACTCAAACGCGACGTGGCACCCATTGGAATAGGTCCCACTAGTGCCTCACAGGACTTTCCTGTGGTACCACCACGTATGGAAAAACGTGATGAACTAGTATGGTTGTGCAAGAAGGTAAGTCTGACATAAAGTAATGTGCTGGGAGTTAGCAAAATAAACCATAGGTTATTTAAGCCACCTGAAAGAACCCAAAATTCTCTCTAGGACCTCTCGGTCTAGTTTATCCTTAGCGGACCAACGTATTTTGGAAAATCAGACAATCTTGGCATATTTTATTCAAAAATCATTTGATTAAGGTTTAATTAATTAATCTCTGGTGCATATAAGCTCTGATGCCAACCGTGACAACCCGCCCAGAAAAATACCGTACTATCGCCTAAGACCGGTCCACTTTGGTCATTAAGCAATAATAAAGTACCATCCTGTCGTTAGTTGCCGGGTTAACGCCCGGTAAATCACTTGAAGAGCACAAGGATCAAATATATGCATTAAAACTCACTCGAAGGCGAGTCTAGAGATACAACAACATTAATATCCAAATTCGTACCCCGAGGGGTTCATTTATTACAAACCATAGTTTTTGCAATGATGAAATAGTTCAGAGTTTTCGAAAAGCAGCGGAAATTAACTAACGGAAGCGAAGACACCACGGGAAGCCATCCATGATGCTTTCAGTAGTCGTCCTCCACCCATTCCAGCTCCCAGCCGGGCGGGATCTCACCGGGGCACACATCACTGAAGGCATTATCTGGATCAACACATTATAGCAAGGCTGAGTATACTAATACTCAGCAAGTCTTACCCGTCGGTGAAACTTCTTCACCAGATCTAGACCATGAAAGGCTTTTGGCTACTGGGTTGCTTCTGCTAAAAAGTAACAAAGAGTAGATCCTTACTTTCAAGATTTTAGCACAAGTTCTAGTAGGTTTAATCTTTACTACATTAGCCAACTAGTACAAACAAAGTTGTACAATACAATTAATCAAACATAATGTTCATCAACTTCCATCATTAGGGATCTCATGACTAGTGGAGTAAGTAGTCTCGGATAACGGTGGGAGGCCGACAATCAATTGATTTAAACCTTGCAAGGTAGACCCAAACACACGGTAGGCTGCCCCCGCGAGGACAACTTCCCAGGCCGTCCCCAAAAATCCTCGGGTCGGGATCGAATCTTACAGTCTTTGGTGCAGGCTATCCGGCATACCCCACGAGATACCCGGAGTCACCATACACCACCGGTAGCTAGCCGTGAGAGCGAATCCCAAGAGTAGTAATAGTAGGATCCCTCGCCGCCTCATTAAGGTACTAGGCTTACCGGCCCCATAACCGGCATGTGCTTAGTACGTTCAAAAACTTAACCCACATAACCACTGGACTGGAGCCCAGATCCCATGCTCTTACCACGTGAGCAATCCATTTAAGGATATAGTATGATTCCTATCTAGGAACCTATTCTCGCGAGTGAGGTCATCACTCGACTTGTAACGGTCCTATAGCTTAGCAGCTACCGACCTATCATACTAGTAAGGACAAAAGGTACCTATGGATCATGCATCTAGGGTTTCATTCAACTCCTGAATGTAAATGCACAATCATTGATAGATAATTGAATAAAGAATTTTAAAACTTGGTGAGATGCACCGGAGCTTGCCTTCGTCAGCTAGGTTAGCCTGGGCACCCTCGGTGTCGAGTACTTCCACGTACTGCAGCGAACCTTCCGCTCCTCCTTCCTCGGTTTCCGGGACAACGGAGTAATCTCCGTCCGGAAGATCTACACGGAATGCAATGCACTTTAGGTGATGTGATAGTTTGTTGTCTTATCCAACTCTAGTTGGTCATATTCACCTTAACAAGCATTCATCTAATGTTTCTCTTTTAGGAAGGTTATTGGTTGTACATGGGTTACTCTTTTTATTCCACATTTGAATAAAGGTTTTTATTAAGTTTATCATTTCATGTGAAAGCTTCATTTCCTTTTATCTTCACCAATAAAGGTGTAATTAATATTTTTAATATGAATTAATTTCTTATCAGTGATGATAATTAATTATCTTTTAATTATATTAAATAATATTTTCAAAAAGGAAAAAGAATTAATTAGGGATTTTTCTTTATTTAATTTCCCTTTAATATTAAAAGGGCATTTCAGCTTTTTATTAATCAATTACATTACCAAAAATTAAATGATTGTTTCTTAAGCCTACTAGCACCTATCCTGGTCCATTGGACCCACATGTAAGTGTTGGATGCTAGGAAATTAAATATTATGGAAAATAACAAAGGCTAGCTAGTGATTCAAAGTAAATGCATACAAAAATAAATAAGCATAAATTTGATTCCAATTTCCTCGTGCATGCTCTCTGATCCTAAACAAGTCTAAAGAACCAGCATGTTCACATGGAATCTCTACTGAACTTGGTTTATTAATTTACAAAGGAAAACATGCATAATTCAAGAATAATTATTTCTGTTAATCCAAAATTCATGATTAATTCACAGGATGTGTACTTTGGAATTACAAGATAGTGTGCACAAGTTGGGATCAAGAACATAAATATATTTAACAAGAAAAATCATCTAAGCAGTTACTGCAGGAATGGAAAAGAATTTATCTAGCAAGATCTACTGTGTAACTTTGTGCCATTTTTGGCACAGCATCTAGTCATATCCTAACACACAAAATATCCATAATTTGGCTATAGAGGAGTTATAGATTTCAAGTTATGACAGATCTAGGTTTAACACATTTGTATTTTTCCTGCTAAAACTATTTAGAATCTAGCCATGAGTATATAACAAAAGAGGTGGGATTTATCATCCTGAACCCTACAAAATTGGTTTGGAATTTTTCTGATTTGTCTGTGAATTTCTAGGGATTTTATAAGTCACTGGACCAAACTGTAAGAAAAGCTAGTTAGGTTTCATTGCAGATAGGTCCTGAACTTTACACAAATCTCCCTGATAAGAACTCGACCCTTGCAATCGGGCCCTTGGCCGGGGAGGCGGCGCGGCTCCGCCAATTCCCGGCGAGCCGGCGCCGCTCCCGGCCGGCAAGTGGCCGGGCTTGGCCGGGGGGGCTCACCTAGGGGCTACGGTGGTCGGAGTTGGGGGCGGAGTGACGGCCGGCCGGGGGCGCGCCGGCGACCGAGCACCGGTGGCCGCGGCGGCTCGGGAAACCGGCGAGGGAGGTGTTGCCTTGGACAACAAGCGAACCGGGAAGGTTCCCTAGGGGCTAGTGAGGCTGCGGGAGCGGCCGGCCGGCCGGCGAGCGCGAGCGGGCGCACGAGCTCAAGGCGGCGGCGGCAATGGCGCGGTGGAGCTCGGGGTGGCGCGCCGTGGGGAAGAAAGGGCGGCTTTTATAGGCGGCACCGGGGGTCCGTGGTGATGACGGCGTGACGGCGAGATCCTCCGCCGTGCTACGGCGGCTCGGGGCCCGTGCGTGCGGCGGCGACGCCGCCGACGGACCGTCGGTCCGTGGCGCGCGCGCGCGCGTGCGGCGGCGCTCCGCCGCGCGGACTCGGTGCATCACGGGGCGGGAGGCGCGTTGGGGCGCGCGTGACCTCGGGACGGAGCACCTAGGTGAGGGCGCGGCCCTGGGTGAAACGACCCGGATTTCCGCGAATGGAACCCCGAATCTTAGCACCTCGGTGGTAGTCCCAGGAGGGCTACCACGTGCAATCCCTGTCTCAGCGATGCCAAAATCCATACAGAAAGATAAAAACAGTAAAGTAGAGTACAACATTTATTTTATTACATTAATCAGAGTACAACTCTTCGGCACTTGCCGGGTACAAGTCCATCGGGACTGAATCAAACATAAATAAAACGTCTAGCAGCGGATCCATGAAAGCGCGGGAAACTCCATCTCCGCAGGCAGCTCAAGTGTAGGAAGAGCTCTAGTCCACCCAACCGTTGTTGTCGAAGTCGTAGTCCGGCTCTGCGTCAGAGGCATCAGGGTCTACCCGATAAGCGGGTAGGTCATGTCAGCTTCCCAACAAAGAGGCAAAAGCGGTGTATATTCTACTATGCATGAGATATCCCTAATCCGGCGTCGTAGAAAGCTTAAACAAAGCGAAAGTGCAACGTACAAGGTAAGCGAGAATACGGCTATGAGGTCCACACCTCGGGGAAGCTTCCGCTTCCGAGGTCCACACCTCAGGGGTTCACACCCCGCTCAAGGAATTCCACACCAAAACACCGGACCTCAACCACGACCCAGAACCCAACTCTCATCTGCGATATGGGGCCCACCTGCTCCTATCCCCACATCTCAACGGCCGAAGCCGGGCTCACACACTCGGGGGAGAGAAGAAGCACAAGAGAAGTGTAACTAGTCAGGTGAGAGATCGAAAGACTGTCCATAACCAGTGGACACGGACTATAGCTATAGGTTTAACACTCTGCAGAGGTTGTACAACTGTACCCGCCCGAATAGGTCCGAAACCGGCCGTCACCGGTGTCCGACCCTACCATACGGCTGAAGCCCAAGTAAGTGGATAGTACCCTCCTGCGTCTCCGAGCACGGCCCGGCCTCTCGCGGCGCAGCTCATACTACCCGCGAGAGGTCCCTCGAAGCCGTGGAACCCTTCCCCCGGCCTCGCCGGGCAAAGTCTACTAAGGAGGGAACGACCCCTTCCGACACGATCACACCGATCCTCCTACGGGAGGGGTGCTATCCACTACAAGTCTCACCCTGCACCCCCGCCCAATACAAGGCGGGCGGTCTGTACGTAAATAGTCATTCGAAACAAGGTCAACTGACGATCGGTCCTTAAGGGGCCGAGAGCGAGCACTCAACATCTCCATCCCACACGACACGACCCTCGGGTAAGAGGCCAGATCGCATCTTCCCTCGGCAGCCGTTCACACGTAACCAAGCGGCTCGCTCCCGCCAAAACACAGCAAGGAGATACGCACCCAGAACACACGCTAGAAACACACCGAGATACCCACATCTCGGTCAAGCCCGCAGTACCATCCATAATCAAGCAACAAAAGTATGGATAGTTGAGGTAAGGGACTAGCTAGGGGTCGTAGCTAGTCCCGCAGGTAGTAGAACAAGGAAACAAGATATATCAAAGCATCAAGGCATGGCTATTAAACAGGTTATGCAATTCATCATATCAATGCATTAAAGTAAAGCACTAGCAGCTATACAACAACATGGGATCTACATGGTTGGGAGTGACATGACACCTTCGTTGTCATTGAAGCAGTCGCTGTCTGGAGCAGTGTACTCGGGGTCCTCCACGTCCTCCTGGTCGAAGCTCGGGTCTGCGGCACGAGATTCGTCGCGAAAATAAGAATACGGTGCACATCTAGGCAAAAACTCCAAATAAAAATCAATTTAGAAGATCCAAAAGAACCCAAACTACCTACAATCAGCAAGGTTTCGCAAATACGGATTTATAGAAATTAGTTTTGTATTTTTCTGAGCTCCCTAGAATTAGTTATGAATTTTTAAAGGTTAAAAACATTTTCTGGAATTTTTAAACAGAAAAGAAAAGGGGTTTTCGAGAAAAGACGCTGCTGACGTCAGCATGACGTCAGCCTCCCGGGTTTAACAGGCTGCAAAAGGCCAGATACGATGCTGGGCCGTGGGTGGCCCAGCGGGTTCGGTTCTGAACAGAAACGGGGTTTCGGCCCAATCTTGGCCCATGCGTCGCAGCCCAGCCAGCAACCGCAGAAGTCTGGAAAACACCCTCCTATTCCCAACTGCGCTGGACCGACGGCCTGCTAGGAAAAACAGACTGGGCTTAAGGCCCGTTTCCAGCCGGCGGCCCATCCCCAAGTGAAACGTGTTCAAGATACCACATGCACCCCAGGTGCTTGCCAATATGCCAGGCGACCCGCAGCCGCGTGGCGCGTCCTGCGGTGGCGAGCTCCCTGTCCACCGGCGCGCTCCCACGTCTCGGCCGGGGTGCGAGCGAAGGGTTCGTCTCCGTGTTCCACCCCCCGTACCGCACGTCTTGCCAAACACCGGCCCGCGAGAGAGGGGCCAACGGTGCGGCGCGCGCGCGCGGGGCACGGTGGCGTCGCGGCTGCGTCGCGCCCATCCGTAGCGCGGCGAGTCCCGGTCCACGCGGCGGGGTGCGCCCGACCCCGGGCTTCCGCCCACCCAACCCGCAAGAACGAGACTCCACGGCTCGAAGGCCGGATCCCGGGACAACCGAGCCCGCAGCTCGGCGCACCGCCGCCTTGCGGCACGGCGGCACGTCGAGGGTTTCCCCCTCGGTTCGGCTCGGCGGGGGCGCGGCGTCGGCGCGCGCCGGAGTGCTTGCCCACCGGCTTGGGGTAGCCGCGGCGCATCGCCTCCCTCTACTCACCCATTTCACACACACGAGTCCGCGTCGCTCTTCGCACGGCGACGGCGGCGCTCGGGGGCACAACCGGCCCGGAGCCCCATCCGTCGCGGCACGGCAAGTCCGCGGCGCGAAGGCCGGCAACCGAGGCAAGAAGTCCACGGCGACGCGTCTCCACACATGGGAAGCCAACACGGAAGGAATCCAAGGGGGAGAAGAGAGAAGGGGGCTGCGGTGCTCACGATGGGGGCGATGGTGGAGTCGTGGCCGGCTCGGTGGAGAGGCGTACGAAGGCGAGGTAGGGGTTCACGCCGGTGGTCGCCGCCTCGGCTCCTGCTCCTTGTCCCCGGCCGGTTCTCGTCTTCCCCCTTCCGGCGCGGCACGGCGCTCCTTGGCGGTGAAGTGGTCCTGTCCCCGGTTCGGACCTCGGCTCCACCCTCGACCGGCGCGTCGCGGCGGCGGCGCGCCCGCTCCTTTCCCCAACGGCGCGGCGCGGCGGTGGCGCGCCCGCCTTCTCCCTCAAACCGGTGCACACGGCCGAGCGGTGGGAGAGGAAACCCCAAGAGGGGGTTGATGGCTTTGCCTCCGTGCCACACCGGCCCTCTCCTTTTGAATCAACGCCACGGCAGCTCGAGGGGAAAATCCCTCCAAGCCCCTGGCCGCCCGCTGGACGGGGCAGGTGGCGCTTGAGGCCGCGGCTTGGAGCGCCTCGGATGCCCGTGGAGCGGGGCAAATCCGTCCTTAGACTTTCCCCTCGGTCGCACCCAGTCGCGCGCGCGCACGGTCCCTCGGCGTGCGTGCGGCCGGGCGGTCCGGCCGTGCCCCGCCCCGCGCGTGCGGGTGCGGCGAGACCGGCGGTGCAAGGGGGTGGTTCGGTGAGCTGGTGTGGTGGATGAGGATAAGTGAGTGCTGACACCTGGGGTCCACGCGACAGAGAAAGAGAAGAGAGAGTAGGGGCTGCGCGGGTTAAAGGGCCGAAAGGGGTCGCGGGCTGGGCCGGCTGCAAAGCGCAGGAAAGAAGAAGTGGCCCAGCTCACTGGTTGGGTAATTTGCAAATTAAAGGATTAAACTTTGAGCTAGGGTTTGAAAAAGAGTTTGAATTTGATTCCCACTCAAATTCAAACTTCACACATTTGAACTCCAAAGAACCAGAGAAAAACCAACTCACATATTTTACCATATTTTAAATATATGTTTTATAAATGGGATAAATTGGTGGAGAATCCAGGGAAGGGCTAGCAATTTGGTTCAAAAATTGATAGCACTCAAATTCAAGCAAAAAGTTTTAAATTTTCGCAAAATTTACACACCTAAATTCCTGGGTTGTTACATTCTCCCCCACCACCGAGAATCTCGTCCTCGAGATCTAGTCCTCGACCTCCTCCGTGAACAAGTGCGGGTACTCCTTCCTGAGATCAGCTTGCTTCTCCCATGTTGCTTCTCGCTCTGTATGGTTGCTCCACAACACTCTACAGAAAGGAATGGTTGTTCTCCTTGTCTCCTTGACAGCTCGGTCCAAGATTTTCTCAGGATATTCTGTATACTCAAGGTTGTCTTGCAAGTCAAGCAACTCCATGGGCACTTGCTTAGCCTCCACTGCCTTCTCGCTCTTTTCAGCTGTGACACGTGAAACACTGGGTGTACTCCTGCCATTGCCTCGGGTAGCGCAAGCTGGTAAGCCAAACTCCCAATCCTGCGGGTAATCGGGTACGGCCCCACGTACCTCGGTGCAAGCTTCCCCTTCACCAAGAACCTCTTAGTTCCTCGAAGCGGTGAGACTTTCAAGTACACTCGGTCGCCAACTGCAAAAGTCAACTCTCTCCTTCTCTTGTCGGCATAGCTCTTCTGACGGCTTTGAGTGATCTTCAGATTCTCACGGACTTTCTCAACTTTTTCCTCTGCTTCCTCAATGATCGCTGGCCCAAACAGTGCTCGTTCTCCAACCTCTGACCAAGCTAGCGGGGTCCTGCACTTTCGCCCGTAAAGTGCCTCAAAGGGAGCCATCCGGAGACTTGCTTGAAAGCTGTTGTTGTACGAGAACTCTGCAAACGGCAAACTGCTCTCCCAATCGGTACCATAGGTGAGTGCACAAGCTCGTAGCATGTCTTCCAAGACCTGGTTGACCCTCTCTGTCTGACCGTCGGTCTGTGGGTGAAAAGCTGTACTGTAGTTGAGAGTGGTGCCCATAAGCTTGTGAAAGCTCTGCCAAAACTTGGAGACAAACTGTGGCCCTCGATCAGATACAATACTTACGGGTGCCCCCGTGCGGCCGAGTATGTGCTCTACGTACGGTTCCGCCAGCTTCTCGGTTGCGTACCTGGTCTTCACCGGCACAAAGTGAGCCACTTTGGTCAGCCTGTCCACTATGACCCAAACCGAGTCGTTTCCTTTTGGTGTTCGAGGAAGTCCCACCACAAAGTCCATGGAAATGTCCTCCCACTTCCAAACTGGAATAGCCAACGGCTTCAACAAACCAGCAGGTTTCTGATGTTCGATTTTTACTCTGCTACAGGTGTCGCAACAGGCCACGTAGTGTGCTATATCCTTCTTCATGTCCTTCCACCAGTATCGGACCTTTAGATCTCTGTACATCTTGGTGCTGCCCTGGTGAATCGAGTACCTCGAGTCGTGAGCTTCTCTCATGATCTGCTCCCGGAGTGCCCTGTCTTGTGGTACACAGCTCCGTTCTTTCAACCACACAGTGCCTTGTTCATCAACCCGGTAGTTCTCTGCTTTACCCTGTTTCATCAGTTCTCGCAGAACTTTGATTTCTGCACACGACTTCTGGGCTGTACGGATTCGTTCCTCTAGGTCATAGGTCACTTGCATCACGTTGACTTGGCCTTGGTCTACAATTTTGATTCTCAGCTTCTCTAGCTCTTCATGCAGGGCAGGTTGCTCTTCTTTTACCATGAGATTGTTGCAATATGTTTTCCGGCTCAGTGCATCTGCCACGACGTTAGCTTTGCCTGGGTGGTAGTTGATCTCGACGTCGTAGTCCTTGATCAGCTCCAGCCATCGCCTCTGCCTCATGTTCAACTCTGTCTGTGTAAAGAAGTACTTCAGGCTCTTGTGGTCGGAAAACGCTTCACACTTGTTCCCTATCGGGTAGTGTCTCCGGATCTTGAGCGCATGCACAACGGTACCCCACTCTCCAAGTCGTGTGTTGGGTAGTTTTCCTCGTGTTTCTTCGGTGCTCGGAAGCATAAGCCACAACTTTCCCTTCCCCGCATTAGCACACATCCGAGTCCTTGCCTTGAAGCGTCACAGTAGACCACAAAGTCTTTCTTGATATCTGGCAAGGTAAGCACTGGGGCTGTGGTGAGTCTCTTTTTCAGCTCTTGAAAGCTCTTCTCACACGCTTCTGACCACTCGAACTTTGTGTTGTTCTTGAGCAACTCGTGTCATCGGCTTGGCGATCTTGGAAAAGTTCTCAATGAACCTCCGGTAGTAACCTGCCAACCCAAGGAAGCTTCTGACATCTGTCACGTTTAACGGCTGCTCCCACTTGGTCACTGACTAAACCTTGGACGGATCCACAGCTATCCCCTCTGCTGACAACACGTGCCCCAAGAACGCGACCTTCTCCATCCAGAACTCGCACTTGCTGAACTTAGCGTACAGTTTCTGCGGGCTCAGCCTCTCTAGCACGACTCTCAGGTGCTCCTCGTGCTCCTCAGTGGTCTCAGAGTAGATCAAGATATTATCGATAAACACCACTACAAACCTGTCCAACTCTTCCATGAAGACCTTGTTCATCAAGTTCATGAAGTAAGCAGGGGCGCTGGTCAGCCCGAAAGAAACCACCACGAACTCGTACAAGCCGTAACGTGTGGTGAAGGCTGTCTTGGGTATATCCTACTCTCGGATCTTCATCTGGTGGTAGCCTGACCTCAAGTCGATCTTGGAGAAGAACTTTGCCAGTCCATCCAGCAAATCCTCGATTCTAGGTAGCGGGTACTTGTTCTTGACTGTCATCGAGTTGAGCGTGCGGTAGTCAATGCACATCCTCTTTGTGCCGTCTTTCTTCTCCACGAAGAGCACTGGGGAACCCCATGGTGAGGCACTCGGCCGAACAAACCCTTGCTCGAGCAGCTTCTTGAGCTGTTTCTTCAACTCGTCCAGCTCATCGGACGACATCCTGTACGGACTCTTTGCGACGGGCACCGCCCCTGGCATCAGCTCAATCACGAACTCCACGTCCCGGTCTGAGGGCAACTCCGTAAGCTCCTCTGGGAACACGTCCGGAAACTCACGGACCACTGGGATTTCTTCAATCTCTTTCCCACTCATGTTGCACATCATCGTAGCAGCCTTCGGACTCTGTGGTTCGATCCGCACTATAGTTCCACTGGGGTGTTCTAGGCTTGTATAACTCGGGGTTGCAAGAGACTATCACGTTGTGCTTTGCCAACCAATCCATCCCTAGGATCACATCTATCCCGGTAGACTCCAAAACTGTCAAGTCTGCCGTGAACGGTTGCCCCTCAAACACCATCCTCACTCCCCTGCACTCTAACGTACTCCTCTTCTCTCCTAGCGGAGAGCTAGTCAAGATAGGCCTTGGTCGAGGCTTAGTTGGTAACGACCTTTCTTTAGCAAACTTGGTAGAAATATACGAAAACTGAGCTCCAGTATCGAACAAAACAGTGGCCAAAACTAAGTCAACAAGGAACTCACCAAGTGTGACGTCGGGTGCGGCTGCTGCATCCTCGGCGGTGAGGTGGTTCAGACGGCCTCGTGTAGCTGGCGGGCCGAGCGGTCCTCTCCGCCGTGTACGGGGTGGCCGTCCTCCCGGTGGCCGGTGGCTTGGGCGGGGGTCCGGAACCGAGAGCCGCGGCTTCGACTCCCCCGGTGGCGCCCGCTGGTGGACACTCGAACGACTTGTGCCCAACCCGACGACGGTTGAAGCAAGTCACCTTGGATCTGTCTGCGGCGACCGTGGTGGTGGCCTCGGTTTCCGGCTCTTCGTCCTCCACTCCCGCCCGGGTTTGCTCTCGCTCGCGGGCCGAGACCGAGTGACGTGGTGCCTCTGCGCGTGACCGGTGGCCCCGAGCGTACCCCGTCCTCTCGCCTCTCGTGGTGGTCCCGAGCGCCCGCTCGGTCCGTGCGCTTGGACTTGCTTCCACGAACCTCCATGTACTCAAGCCTTGACCTCTCCACGATCGGTGCCTTGTCGATGATGGAGCGAAGTGTCGGGCCGGTCGTGTGCGGACAAGTGGTGTGCCATCCCTTTGTGCGGCCCCCTTCCCTAAACCAAGAGACTTTCTTCTTCTCTCGTGTCGGTGTCGTCGGCACGTACCTCATCGGCTCCCGGTAGCGGTTGGCGTACTCCCGCACCGACATGTTTCCCATCTTGAGGTGCCCCGAACTCGTCGGCCTTTCGTCCATCACCGCATCCGGGATGTGGTGGCTCCCCGAAGGCCTCCACGAACTCGTCCCACCCGATGTGCAACGGGTCCCGGTGCGAGTCACGGTAGCTGTCCCACCACGCACCGGCCATGCCGACCAACCGGTGCGCGTCCACGGTCACACACTCCTCCTCGGTGAGCTCGGTCGGCCTCCCGGCTTCTTCTCAATCTCACGTAGCCGCGTTGTCCGCGTCCATCGGGTCCGCCGAGTGGTCGAAGGTAGGCGGTCGCGGCTTGTTGAAGTTCTCAACCTTCTTCCGGAAACCCTCCGCCCGCGCGTTGCGGTTCGACCCCCGTGGTTGTTGTTGTTGTTGTTCGAGCTAGCAACTGGGTGATCGTCTGCATCAGCTGAGTCTGCACTGCCATCACGTCGGCCAAGTTCGGGGGAGGTGGCGGTGGTGGCACCTCGTGTCCCCGAGCACCGGCCTACTCCTCCCTCGGGCCGGGGTACCCTGCCGTGCTCGAGCTCCTCGCTCCCGAGCTCCCTCGTCGTCGTGCGCGGCTCCTCGACCGCCAACTCGGCCTCCTCGGCCTCCGCGGCCCGCCGTGCCTCCGCGGAGCCCGCCTCGTGGCGCGTGACCTCCACGGCGTCCGCGGCCCCTCGCTCCCGCTGGGTTAGGGGCATCCTCCCCTCCGTCGTCCCCAGCGACCTCCTCGAAACGGGCTAGGAGTCGCCGGACCTCCTTGCTCCTGACATCTGTTCCAGTTGCAAGAGTTAGTAGTGGTAGGGAGAATGTATTTAATAAGGTTATTAACTATAAAGGAGTAATCCTACTAACAATCACAGAATTTCATTCAGACATAAAGAAGCATGAACTCCGAGAAAATCCATGAAGATCCATGACACTCAATCAATGCCACCATACAAAAGGGGTGCACCTCGAGGTTTACTCCAACGACCTTCGAGGGTACACGGCAACACATCACGCTAACGCATGGTACATCATGGGGTAGCTACTACAGGCATGACAGCATAAGCGACAGCATTACATCTAACTCATTACATCGACTCAGAATCTGCTACTAGATCTCTACTCTCATCACTGAGTACTCTGAGGTGCCTCGGAGCTGGTGTCTGGTGGAACCGAGTAGAACGGCGGTGAGTGAACCCCTGGGTATCCCGGCACCCTGATCACCGGTCTTCCGTAGTAGTCACGGGTATCCTGAAGAGCACGGTCCATCTCTGCTGTGTCCTGAGAACCACTCGGGTACGGGCGCACACGTGGTAGGAGCGTCGGGGGTAGCTCGAAGGTCTCTGTCCTCAGTCGGGGCCTCTTCTTGGGCGGTAGCTGCGCGGAGAGCGCCTCCAACTCTCTCAGCCTCTGCTGGTCGGAACGCTCCCAGGCCGTGCGGGTCCTGGCTGCTCGGTCTCTCTCCTCGTAGACCAGTCCACCGAGGTAGCACAAGTGGTGGTAGTTGTGTCGACTCGCCTCCTGAAGATCCCACACCTTGACTTGATAGTCAGCTGTTGCAGCTCCAACCGACTCCAACTGGTCCCTCGCCTCTGCAAGCCTCACTCTGTCGGTCCCCACTCCAGCTGCCTCCAGGCACTCCCTCAGCAAGCGGCAGAAGCCTCCGTAGCTCTTGCCGTCCGACTCCAAAGGAATCCACGCTTCTTCCGCCATCTGCACAACGTTGTTAGAGCGTAGTTAGTAAGGTAGTTAGTGAAAGTTAATCAAGGTAATGCATATATATAAGTATAGATATATACATACGGAAGCCAAGGGGTTTATATAAAGTTTCAAGGTTCAGAAACGGCTTCCTATGCTATCGACCATTCCTGGGGCTCGTCCTACAGTCAAGCATGGCTCGGTACCAACCGAAACGACCCGGATTTCCGCGAACGGAACCCCCGAATCTTAGCACCTCGGTGGTAGTCCCGGGAGGGCTACCACGTGCAATCCCCGTCTCGGCGATGCCAAAATCCATACGTAAAGATAAAAACAAGAAAGTAGAGTACAACATTTATTTTATTACATTAATCGAGTACAACTCTTCGGCACTTGCCGGTACAAGTCCACCGGACTCGAATCAAACATAAATAAAACGTCTAGCAACGGATCCATGAAAGCGCGGGAAACTCCATCTCCGCAGGCAGCTCAAGTGTAGGAAGAGCTCTAGTCCACCCAACCGTTGTTGTCGAAGTCGTAGTCCGGCTCTGCGTCAGAGGCATCAGGGTCTACCCGATAAGCGGGTAGGTCATGTCAGCTTCCCAACAAAGAGGCAAAAGCGGTGTATATTCTACTATGCATGAGATATCCCTAATCTGGCTGTAGAAAGCTTAAGCAAAGCAGCAGTGCAACGTACAAGGTAAGCAGAATACAGCTATGAGGTCCACACCTCGGGGAAGCTTCCGCTTCCGAGGTCCACACCTCAGGGGTTCACACCCCGCTCAAGGAATTCCACACCAAAACACCGGATCTCAACCACGACCCAGAACCCAACTCTCATCTGCGATGTGGGGCCCACCTGCTCCTATCCCCACATCTCAACGGCCGAAGCCGGGCTCACACACTCGGGGGAGAGAAGAAGCACAAGAGAAGTGTAACTAGTCAGGTGAGAGATCGAAAGACTATCCATAACCAGTGGACACGGACTATAGCTATAGGTTTAACACTCTGCAGAGGTTGTACAACTGTACCCGCCCGAATAGGTCCGAAACCGGCCGTCACCGGTGTCCGACCCTACCATACGGCTGAAGCCCAAGTAAGTGGATAGTACCCTCCTGCGTCTCCGAGCCTGGCCCAGCCTCCGCGGCAGAGCTCATACTACCCGCGAGAGGTCCCTCGAAGCTGTGGAACCCTTCCCCGGCCTCGCCGGGGCAAAGTCTACTAAGGAGGGAACGACCCCTTCCGACACGATCACACCGATCCTCCTACAGGAGGGGTGCTATCCACTACAAGTCTCACCCCGCACCCCCGCCCAATACAAGGCGGGCGGTCTGTACGTAAATAGTCATTCGAAACAAGGTCAACTGACGATCGGTCCTTAAGGGGCCGAGAGCGAGCACTCAACATCTCCATCCCACACGACACGACCCTCGGGTAAGAGGCCAGATCGCATCTTCCCTCGGCAGCCGTTCACACGTAACCAAGCGGCTCGCTCCCGCCAAAACACAGCAAGGAGATACGCACCCAGAACACACGCTAGAAACACACCGAGATACCCACATCTCAGTCAAGCCCGCAGTACCATCCATAATCAAGCAACAAAAGTATGGATAGTTGAGGTAAGGGACTAGCTAGGGGTCTGTAGCTAGTCCCGCAGGTAGTAGAACAAGGAAACAAGATATATCAAAGCATCAAGGCATGGCTATTAAACAGGTTATGCAATTCATCATATCAATGCATTAAAGTAAAGCACTAGCAGCTATACAACAACATGGGATCTACATGGTTGGGAGTGACATGACACCTTCGTTGCCGTTGAAGCGCCGCCGATCGTTGTACGGAAGCGATGTACTCGGGGTCCTCCACGTCCTCCTGGTCGAAGCTCGGGTCTGCGGCACGAGATTCGTCGCGAAAATAAGAATACGGTGCACATCTAGGCAAAAACTCCAAATAAAAATCAATTTAGAAGATCCAAAAGAACCCAAACTACCTACAATCGGCAAGGTTTCGCAAATATGGATTTATAGAAATTAGTTTTGTATTTTTACGAGCTCCCTAGAATTAGTTATGAATTTTTAAAGGTTAAAAACATTTTTACGGAATTTTTAAACGAGAAAAGAAAAGGGGTTTTCAGAAAATACGCTGCTGACGTCAGCATGACGTCAGCATGACGTCAGCCTCCCAGGTTTAACAGGCTGCAAAAGGCCAGATACGATGCTGGGCCGTGGGTGGCCCAGCGGGTTCGTTTCTGAACAGAAACGGGGTTTCGGCCCAATCTTGGCCCATGCGTCGCGATCCGGCCCAAAGAACCGCGAAGTCCGGAAAACACCCTCCTATTCCCAACCGCTTGCCGGGACCGACGGCACCGCTAGGAAAAAACGGACCGGGCTTAAGGCCCGTTTCCGGCCCGGCGGCCCATCCCCCCGAGTGAAACGTGTTCAAGATACCACATGCACCCCGTGTGCTCGCCAATATGCCGGGCGACCCGCGGCCGCGCGCCCGCGCGTCCTCCCCCGTGGCGAGCTCCCTTCCCGCGCTCCCCCCACCCCCGCGCCCCCACGTCTCGGCCCGGGGTGCGAGTAGAGGGTTTGTCTCCGCGTTCCACCCCCGTACCGCACGTCTTGCCAAACACCGGCCCGCGAGAGAGGGGCCAACGGTGCGGCGCGCGGCGCGGGGCACGGCGGCGTCGCGGCTGCGTCGCCCGTCCGGTAGCACGGCGAGTCCCGGTCCACGCGGCCCGGGGTGCGCACGCACCACGGGCTTCCGCCCACCCAACCCGCACAGAACGGCACTCCACGGCTCGAAGGCCGGATCCCGGGACAACCCCCGAGCCCGGGGCTCGGCGCACCGCTGCCTCGCGGCACGGCGGCGCGTCGAGGGTTTCCCCTCGGTTCGGCTCGGCGGGCGGCTTTCGGTGTTTTGGACCGGCAACCTACTACGGGGAGTACCGAAGTAGATGAATGTGACTCGCCGAGATCGGTAACTCGAAGGAAGAGGCACGCGACACACAATTTAGACGAGGTTCGGGCCGCGAGGTGCGTAATACCCTACGTCTGTATGCCGCGTAGCTCCGGATTGATAGGGCACGATTACACGATGGTGCAATGGTGCGCCGTGAGTTGGATGAGGTGAGGTTAGGTGATCCCGAGATCGGTCCCCGCCTCGCCTTATATAGTCGGGAGGCGGGGTTACAAGTCGGAGTAGGGAAGGAGTACTAGTCGAGTACGTCTAGGAGACTTCTACACGGTGCGGAACATGTACGAGTCCTATCCGAGTACTACTCCTTTCTTTGTCCTTGTGCTCCACGCCTTCGGGTGCCGTGTAGCGCAAGTCGGGTAGTCCCGGGGGCCCACCGAGTAGTCGGTCCCGGTACCCACCGAGGTAGTGGGCCCGGGGAGGTCCATACGACAAGCCCCCGAGTACTTTGTAGTCGAGAAGGATAGCTTCCGGTAGTCTTGACGGCCTTAACGAGTAGTCCTCAAGCGTCCCCGAGTGCTACAAGTCAAAAGTCCTCAAGAGTAGTCGAAGCATCCCGAGGCCGGAATGTACTCCAGCTGATGTTTGAGCAATCTTGAAGTCTTCTCGAGTAGTCCCAAGCGTCCTTGAAATCTGCCTTCGAAGGTCTTCAAAAATGCACCCTTGTCTTGAAGCCGGAGCCGTCAAGAAAGATGCGATTTGCTGAACCGCAATCCACGTGGAGTAGCCCCCGAGCCTCGAGCCGCGGGCTCTGGCTGAGGATCTATCCGAAGTCTTGGAGAGAAAATCCCGAAAAATCCGGAGAGAAAAAGCCGAAGGACACGTGGCACGGAGCCCCCGAGCCTTGAGTCGAGTACTTCCTCTCGAATTGAAGGGTCTTCTTGAAGAATGTGTCTCGAGATGCTCTTGAGACTAACCGCGTCCCGGGTAGTCGAGTAGAAGTAGCCGAGCCCCCGAGGTGAGGCACGTCGACTAGTAGAATACGAAGAGTCACGCGCGGCCGGCCGGGTCGGCCACGCGCGGACTTATCCGGCCGCCGTTACGGAGGCGGTTTGGCTTATAAATTCAAGCCGAAACCCTTAGGGTTTTCACCCAAGTGAGCCGCAGTCATTCGCGCACTTGAATCTTGAAGTAGATCCACTCCAACGAGCACTGCCGCCGCAGTAGATCCAAGCGCATCGCCACCCGAAAGCTGTAGGGTAGCCCCCGAGCGGATGCGAGTGAAGACTTCCTGTTCTTGGAGAATGAAGCCGTCCCCGTCGAAGACGTTGAAGGCCGGCGGGAAGAAGAGGAGCCATGCAGAAGCTGCCGCGGCCGGTACCGGAGCGGCACCGCCCACGTCTCCACCGCGCGCTGACCCAAGCCGCGAGTGGAAAAGGTCGAAGGTGAAGACCGAGGACCTGCTGACCCTGCTGAACTCCGGGTTCATCAGGGAGAAGGAGATCGACATGTGGAGGTCTGCCGCAGGAGATCCCTATCCAATGGAGAAGGCGCAAGACGAGATCCCGATGTTCTCGCGCTTCGTGGAGCGCGGGCTTGCGCTCCCAGCGAGCGATTTCTTCAAAGGGCTTCTCAGGTACTACGGCATCGAGTACCTCAACTTGAACCCCAACGGAATCTTCCACGCTTCTGTCTTCGTCCATTTCTGCGAAGCATTCTTGGGGATCAAGCCGCATTGGATTCTCTTCCGGAAGTTCTTCCGCGTGAAGCCGCAGCCCAGCGCCTCCAACCCCAGAGTAGTCGGCGGGGCCGGGATCCAGTTGAGGGAAGACGCCGCCGAGCGTACCTGGCGTACAAGCTCGTGGACTCCAACACGGATTGGAAGACGAGGTGGTTCTATACCACGAACCACCATCCCGAGCTGCCGAAGCCGAGCGGACGGCAGCCCAAGCACCGGGGAGTGGTGGAACACGGAACCCACCATGCAAGAGGGGATCCGGCTCCCGGAGTTGCGGGAAGAATCAAGGCCTGCGAGATGCGGGGCCGAGGGCCGAGCATGTGGCCTTCGGTTTCATGAAGCGTCGGATCCGGCCGGCGTCGGCGCGGGATACGATGGGCTTCGAGTACACCGGCGACGACGACACGTCGCGGATGCGGGGGGTGAGATTGAAGACAACGACATCGTCGAGAGGTTGTCGAAGATCTTCAAGGACATGCGGAGTACACGGCGTGCCTGTCGAGGAGTTCTCCGCCGCGCGCCCGCCCAACGAGGTAAGTAGCCGTACCCGCCTCGTCGAGTAGTAGGCACTTGTAGCGAGTTGCGACGCCTTTGTGTCTTTTTGATGCGGGACGATGTGAAGCGGTTTGTCTCGAGCCGCGGCCACCACCGAGCGGAATTGAGATCCCGGCGGTGGAGAAGGTGAAGGAGCGCCGAGTAGTCGGAGACGACGATCCCGTCATCGTGGAGGATACCTCCGATGACGAAGAGGACGAGGAGACGGCTCCGGGATCGCTTCCGAGTTGCGGTCGAGGTTTAGCCGTCCGGGCTTGCCTCATGTGCCTCTCGTCCAAGACCCTCGGCTAGCACGGAGGCTAGCCTTACCGCGCCGCCGAAGAAGCCGCGCAACCCCGCCAAGAAGCGGGTAGCCAAGAAGTTGAAGGTCTCGGAGACCACGCCTCTTGAGGTAAATCATCTTGAGCGAGAAGACGTCGAGTACCCAATGATCGAGTACGGTGCGACGAGTAGTTATCCCCATGTGCGGGGAGAGGCCGCCGGCGGGCCGTGGAGGAGGGCGATGAGGGCACGTGGCCCACGGTGGGGGAACCGGGCCGGGAAGCCGAAGTCCGGCTCCCCGCGTCGAAGAGCTACGGCGCGGTGGAGCGCCGGCCCCCCCCCCGAAGGGAGCGAGTACCGCGGCCGCCGCCGTTGGAGAGATGGAAGCCGCGGGGACGCGAGAGACGTACGCGCCGGCCGCCGCCACCGTGGAGGAGGCGGTGGCCGAAGAGGCGGAAGAAGAGACGCCCGCCGAGGGTGGACGGTCGATATCGCCGGCATCCTCGGTGCTCGGCCGTGACTATCGTCCGGTCGAACTTGTAAGTACCACACTTCGTGAGTAGTACTCATTGTAGTAGCCGATGTTGTCCGATGAACCTTTGTGGATACTTGTGCGAGAAAATCCACCGACTTGAGCCGGGACGGAGAGGAGCCCGCGGCGGCGAGAGGCGAGAAGAGGCCGCGCCGCCCGTCGAGGAACCCGCTCCGGAGGCCCAAGCCGCGGCCGAGCCCCCCGGTGCCCGAAGCGGCGGCGCCGAGAGGCGGTCATGGTCGAAGGTGAGTACTCTTCCTGAAGGCCGTAGAGCCCCAAAAAGAGTAGTCGTAGATGCGATGCGCGTGCTTCCTTGGTGACGGGCGGCGAAGGTGGTGACATCCCTGCGGGGGTACCCGTGCGGGGAGTTGACACCGAGAGGCCCGGAGGCTGCGGCAGGAGCCCCCGAGCCCGTGAGGGAAACCGTCGAGAAGGCCGCCGAAGAGGAGGCGGCTGCCACGTCGCCAGGGGTTGCCCTGGAGGTGGCGATCCGGTCCCCGGAGATCCAAGACGCGGAGCCTATCCGCTCGGCGCCGATGGCGGAGGCTACGTCAAGTAGCCGCGGCGGGATCGAGCTGCTGGCCGACGATCTCGTCGAGCCGCGCGGTGGCCCGGCACCCGGAGGCGATCCGGCGGGGCCGAGCAGTGGATGAAGGTACGTACTCGTAGCCTTCCGAGTAGTCTATCCTTTGCGTAGAGTACTGCGCTGACTTGAGCTTGTATTGTGCGGGACGTCGCGGAGCGATCCCGCGAGAAGTCCAACATCTTTGCGGGGCTACGGCGACACCGTGCTTTGCGAGCGAAGCCTTGGAGGAGCGGCTCATGAAGTCGAAGAAGCACGCGGCCGCCATGCGATCGAGGCTTGACGCCGCCTTCGCCAAGTATCACAACGACGTGATGGACTTGCGGGCGAAGAGCGACGATGCGGTGCGGAAGAATAAAGGCCTCCGCAACAAGAATAAAGGTATGTCTCTTGACTTGTCGGGTACTTGTTGGGAGTCATCAAGCTCGACCGTTGTTGTGTTCTGTGTTGCGGAACTCGAAGACCGGAGTGGAGCGTACGAAGGGCTCGGAGATCGGCATGAAGAATCTCTTCTACGGGAGCAAGAAGCCCGCCGGTACTTGAACTCGACTACAAGGAGGGCGGCCTTCGAGTGCGAGAAGCACATGGAGTTGAGAATTGCATACGACGGGATCTCGTCAAGCTGCTACAAATCCTTGCGAAGTTGAACGAAGGCGCGAGGCGCTCCGAGCCCAGGCGAAGGACACGGAAGAGGCCGCCCTCCCGATCGCGAGGCTCCTGGTGCCGCACCGGGCGGCCCCAAGATTGCTCCGTTGGCGGATCGACTTCGTGAGGCGCCAAGCCGGCTGGCCGCCTACGTGAAGCACATGGCCAAGTCGATCCCGAAGCAGGTGCTGGCCTTCATGAAGTCGTACTTCCCGAAGGCCCCGGTGGAGGTGGTCGCCGGCGGAGTAGCCGCCAACTGCTCGGACGAGCGATGCGCGAGTTCTTTGGAGCGAGATGGCTCCCATCGCGGAGCAGGTAGCCGATAAGCTGAATCTCCAGTAGCTCTGCATAGATAGCTAGTAGCCATAGTTGTATAGGAAACAGTTGTAATGAACTATCTCTTATGTCAATGAAATGTGAAGTTCCGTCAATGAGTACTCGTGACCGCGATCTCAGAGTGCGGAGCGCCCATCGTGGAGTAGGTGCGAGTAGTAGTACTCGGCTTAGTAGTCCCGTCGCAGGGAGTAGGCAGTAAAGAAGTTGATGAACAATCAAACTTTATTGCGAAGAAGTACACACAGGGTGGCCGGGGCCGTAGTTACAAGTAGTCGCCTGGACCGGAGGGCCGCTTACGGTGAGTAGTCCTTGGAGCGGGTAGCCGCTTACGGTGAGTGATCCGTAGGTAGCCGTGTGGGCCGGATCGCGGATCCGTAAGTAGCCGCGCGGCCGGATCTTAGAGTGTGGTCTTCTTGGTAGACCGGCGCTAGAGTCCTTGACGCTCATTGCGGCCCGGGGGGTCCGTAGGTAGCCGCACGGGGCCGGACACGGAGGAGAATAGTCCGGAGACTTGAAGCCAGGACCCGGAGGGTCGCATGCGGCTAGGGGTGTTGATGCAGTCGTGTAGACTTGAACCCCGGAGTAGTCGAGTAGACTAGGCGTAGAATCGACGAGCCGGTCGACGTTCCACGAGTTGGTGACTTCTTCGCCTTCAAGTGTTTGGAGGCGGTAGGAGCCTGGCCGGTCACCTTAGCCACGGTGAAGGGCCCTTCCCGAGGGGAGGGCGAGCTTGTGAAGTCCTTCCGTGTTCCGGATACGGCGGAGGACAAGATCTCCAACGTTGAAGGAGCGTTCCTTGACGTTGCGATCGTGGTAGCGTCGGATACCCTCCGGGTACCTTGCTTCCCGATTGGACGAGGGCGGCACGGCGAGCTTCTTCGAGGGCGTCGATATCAACTCGTCTGCTTGTCTTCGAGACGCCTTCGTCGTAGTGCTCCCCTTTGCCGGCGAGTTCCATATGACATCGGCGGGGAGGATGGCTTCGGAGCCGTAGACCGGGAAGTAGGGGGATTGCCCCGTTGGCTTGGATGGTTGAGTCCGCGGCCCCCCGAGTGCGTTGGGTAGTTCCTTGATCCACTTGCCCCCTTTTGAGTTAGCGGCGTCGTGTAGCCGCTTCTTGAGGGCGTCGAGCACCATCCCGTTGGCGCGCTCGACTTGTCCGTTGGCCGTGGATGGGCGACGGAGACGTATCGACGTCGATTCCGGCTTGTTCTCGCGGTACTCCCCGGGCTGGTGGTTGTTGAAGTTGGACCCCGGGTCCGTGATGATGCGGTGGGGTAGCCCGTAGCGGTGTACGAGTTCATCCGGGGAAGTCGAGTACTCTGTCGGCCTTGGGGCATGTGGCCGGCTTGACCTCGATCCACTTGGTGAACTTGTCGATAGCCACCGGTGCCGGTTGAATCCTCCTGGCGCGGTTGGCGGTGGCCCAATCATGTCGAGCCCCCGGCGGGCAAAGGGCCGGGTTGGTGGTATGGTGACTAGCTTGTAGGCGGGGACATGTTGCGCTTGGCGAAGAGCCGACATCCTTGGCACCGTCGACGAGTTCTTCGGCATCGCCCGGGGCGTGGGCCGGTAGAAGGCTCGCGGAAGGCCTTGGCCGACCGGCGTGCGGGAGGGACGCGTGGTTGCCGCGGACACCCTTGTGGATCTCCTCCAAGATGTCCTTGCCTTCTTCGCGAGGGACGCATTTCATGAGTACTCCGAGAAGATGCGCCTCGCTTGTAAAGCTTGTCGCCGACGAGGACGTAAGACTTGGCGCGGCGGACGAGTTGTTCGGCTGCGTTCTTGTCGGAGGGGACCTTACGCTCGGCGAGGTAGTCGATGAAGGGTTGCCTCCGGTCCACGTCGATCATCATGACCTCCTGCCCGGCTGGTTGGTTCGGCGGGACGGTGGTCGGTGGCGCGGCTCGGGATGGATGGCGCGTGAAGCTCATGGACGAAGACGCCGCGGGTACTTGGGCGCGGGTGGATCCGAGCTTCGAGAGGACGTCCGCGGCAACGTTGTTGTCGCGAACGATGTGGTGGAACTCGAGACCATAGAATTTGTTCTCGAGCTTGCGGACTTCTAGGCGATGGCGTCCATGTTCTCCTTGTTGCGGTCCCGAGGACTTGTTGACTTGGTTGATGACCACTTTGCGGAGTCGCCGTAGACTAGTAGCCGCTTGATGCCAAGTGAAGCCGCGAGGCGGAGCCGTGTAGGAGGGCTTCGTACTCGGCTTCGTTGTTTGAGACCTTCCGAGAAGATGCGGGACGTACTTGAGTTGTTCGCCGTTGGGGAGATCGGGGAGTACCCCTGCGCTGCGCCCTCGAGGTTGAGTGAGCCGTCGAAGTACATCACCCAATGCTGCGGTCGCACGGTGGGAGTAGGTAGGCGGTTCTCCCGCCACTGCGCCATGAAGTCGACTAGAGCTTGCGACTTGATGGCCGTGCGTGGCTTGAAGTCGATGGTGAGGGCGCCGAGCTCGACGGCCCATTTGGAGATCCTTCCGGTGGCGTGCGGGTTCCTCGGGATGTCGCCGAGCGGGTAGTCGGTGACGACGGAGGCCGAGTACTCACGGAAGTAGTGTCGTAGCTTCCGCGAGGTGATGAGTAGAGCGTACGGGAGCTTCGCACGGGCTGGTAGCGAGCCTTGGACTACGATAGAACCTCGGCCGACGAAGTAGGCGGGGCGGCCCCCGGGCCGGGTAGGCGTGGCCGTCTTCCCCGCCGCTCGACGACGATGGCGATGCGACCACGTGAGTAGTCGCGGCGAGGTAGAGCGATGGCGCTCGCCCTTGTAGGGAGCCGTGAGGACCGGGGGGCTTCGACGGGGAAGTCCTTGAGGCGGGCAAGGGCTTGGTCCGCCTCTGCCGGTCCACACGAACTTCTCGTGGTGCTTGAGTAGTTTGAAGAAGGGGAGACCCCCGTTCTCCTAGCTTCGAGATGAATGCGTTCAATGCCGCCATGCACCCCGTCGGCTTACGGACGTCCTTGATGCTCGTGGGAGCTTTCATCTTTGGTGATGGCGGAGATCTTCTCGGGGTTGGCTTCGATGCCGCGTTGGGCGATGATGAAGCCGAGTAGTTTGCCCGAAGGTACGCCGAAGAAGACGCACTTGTTCGGGTTGAGCTTCCGGCGGTACTCGCGTAGCGATGCGAAGGTCTCTTCAAGGTCGTCGATGAGGGTGCGGAGTCCCTGGTTTTGACAACCACGTCATCCACGTAGGCCTCGACGTTCTTGTTGAGTTGCCGCTTGAAGCGAGGCTGGATGGCCCGTTGGTAAGTAGCGCCGGCGTTCTTCAACCCGAAAGACATGGTCGTGTAGCGATGCGCGCCAAACGGGGTGATGAACGCGGTCTTCTCCTGGTCTTCCTCCTTGATTGCGATGCGGTGGTACCGGAGTAGCGATCGAGGAAGCGAGAGCGGTCGCGGCCCGCCGTGGAGTCGATGACTTGATCAATCCGTGGCAACCCGAAGGGGTCCTTGGGGCAGTGCTTGTTGAGGTCGGTGTAGTCGACGCACATCCTCCACTCGTTCGAGTTCTTCTTGCGGACGAGGACGGGGTTGGCGAGCCACTCAGGATGGAAAACTTCTCTGATGAAGCCAGCAGCGAGTAGCTTGGCGAGTTCCTTCTTGATGGCGTCCCGTCTGTCGTCGGCGAAGCGTCGGAGGTGTTGTCGCTTGGGGGTGGCCTTTGGGTCGACGTTGAGGCAGTGCTCGATCAGCTCCCTGGGCACTCCTGGCATGTCCGCTGGCTTCCACGCGAAGATGTCGCGGTTAGCCCGAAGGAAGGCCGATGAGCGCGTCTTCCTATTTGGGGTCGAGGCCGGCCCCGATGGTGGTAGTCTTGGTGGGGTCGCTCGTTCCGAGGTCGGCCGTCTTGGTGAGCACCTCCTCGGGTGGCCGAGGCTTGTTGGCGCTGTCAGACTTCTCTGGGATGTCGAGTTCGCTTGTAGCAAGCTTCTTCGACGCGGCGTAGACCTCCATCATTGGGGTGGGTACTTGATTTGTCGAAGCAATCACCACGGCCTCTGTATCGCAGTCGTGAGAGATCTTCAAGTCCCCCTGGAGGGAGAGTACGCCCGGTTGGACTTGGCATTTTGAGTACCAAGTATGTGTAGTGGGGCACCGCCATGAACTTGGCGATGGCCGGTCCGCCGAGGATGGCGTGGTAGGAAGTCTCGATGTCCGCGACCTCGAACTTGATGTACTCGGTGCGGTAGTTGTCGCGAGACGCCCCGAAGGTAGCGGCGGTACCAGCGAGCCCGGTGGGATAGCCGCGTTGCCGGGACAATGCCGTAGAAAGGCATCTTGCTCTTGTTGAGCATGGGGGTGACGTCAAGGTTCATCTTCTGCGAGAGTCTTGGTGAAGAGGACGTTGAGCCCGCTTCCGCCGTCGATGAGCACCTTGTTGAGCTTAGAGCCCGCCCTTTGTTGGTTGCGGGACGAGAGGGAAACGTCTGGTTCGGAGAAGGCCTGGTCCATTGGTCCGCGCGGGAGAAGGTGATGGGCGTCTCGACCACCGAGAGGGGTCATAACCGCCCGGTTCAATGGACATCACTTCGCGGCGAGTAGCCTTCGCTCCCGCACTGCGGGGTAGTCCGCCGAAGAGGACGTTGACGGTCTTCTCGGGTTCTTGGAAGTCGTCGCCGTCCTTCTTCTTGTTCTTCGATCGTGAGGGTGCGGTGGCTCCGGCGTATCCTTGAGCGCATGCACCGAGCCGGTAGCACTTGCTCGGTGGTGTGGTTGCCGTTTGGATGCCACGGGCACTTCTCCTTCGGCGGGTCTTTAAACCCGCCGGAGTTCTTCTTCGAGTTCCCTTTCGGAGGGCGGCTGGATAGCCGCGACGGTGTTGTACGGCTTGCGCTTGCGGTTGGAACCCGAGAAGTTGTTGTTGTTATTGTTGTTGTTGCGGCCGCCTTGGTTTGGGTTGCCGGCTGCTGCCGCCGCCTTGGTTCGCTTGGACTTGGCGCGGATGGCGTCGTACTTGGCGTTGGCCTTGTCCTCTTCATCCGCCCGGGACGTGATCATGTCCTTGAGGTGGGGAATGGACTGGGACGGCGCCGGCCGAAGTCCTCGAAGGTGCGGCGATGGTAGAGCCCGTCTGGAAGAGGTCGATGACCTCCTTGTCGGTGACGTCCACGACGGTAGCGCGCTTGTCGAAGAAGCGGCGCATGTATTTGCGGAGGGTCTCGCCTTGTTCTGCTTGATCATGGCAAGGTCCATGCGAGTACCCGAACGGCCCATGGCGCCGCGAAGTTGCTTGTGAATTGCTCCTTCGGTGGTCCCACTTGTCGATTGAGTGCTTGTCCGGCGACTCGAGCCACGTGAGTGGGGCTTGGTCCGGGCGAAGGGGAAGTAGAGGCACTTGGTGTCGGCGTTGCCGCCGGCGTTCTCGATGGAGAGAGCGTAGCATCGGAGCCATCGGATGGGATCTGCGCCGCGTCGTATTTGGTGATCCCCAAAGGCTTGAACTTGTCGGGGGAGGAGCGAGGTTGCGGCCGGGGTGAGAAGGCGGGGAAGCCGTCGCCTTCGGCGGCGGTCGTCGACTTCTTCTCCCGCAACTCTTCGATTCTGCGGCGGGCATCGTACCCGCCGTGAGAGGCGCGGAGGCGTGGCTATGCGCGTGGCCGCGGCCGCCGCGGCTGCCGCCGCCTCCGGCTTTCTTGTTGGCTCCGTGGTTGGAGGCGCCGCCGTCGGCTGCCGCCGCCGTCGGGGTCGTCGCCGCCACCACCGGCGGGAGGCACGGTGGGGGACGAGTTCTCGGTTGACGTTGTCTTGTCGTGAGGGTCCGCCGGCGGTGGAGCGTCGACGGTTTGGTTCGGGCGGGATGTCGCCCGAGTACGGTTAGGGCCGGGGGTCGGCCTTGCGACTAGTAGCCTCGTTGTCGCGAGGCTTGGGCTTGGGGGAGGTTGGGCGACTCTCTTGTCGACCCGCATGAAGTAAGCTTCCTCGGCGAGCTTGGCGATGACCTCTCCGGCCCGTATGCCCCGAGCTCCGCCGTGCGATCGGCGCGTGATCGACATGAGGCCTTGCTCGGGGAGTGGTGTGAACTCTGCTCTCGGCGCCGAGAGCTTCCGCAAGGTTGCGGATGGGGAGGTTGTCTCCGAGCCGCCGGCGTCGTTCGTTGCGCTTCTGTTACGTTCGCGCGGGGCGTCCCTGGCGGCGTCGGTCTCGTCGCGGGGGCCTCGGCGGACGGCTCGTCGCGGAGATGTCCTCCAAGTACTTGTACGCGGCCGTGCACGAGGTTCCGGGGGTGTCGCCGGCGGCCATGAAGACTTGACGGTCGGGGGTACCCAAGCTTGGCTCGAAGGTGCCACCTCGGTTGGTGTGCTTGAGTCGGCTTGGGCTAGTGGTGTTCCCTCTCGGAACGGTAGCGAGTCGATGTAGGCGACGTAGCGTGAGTCCTTTGTCGGCTCGGCGGGTTTGCGGTACGGCCGGTAGACGTATCTCCCGGCCGGCGTTGATCTTATAACCGGCCCGGAGGGCGGCCCGACAAGGGAAGCTCGGAGGAGTTGTCTTCGGACTCGGGCTCCTCGGGGTCCGACCCGAAGTCGAACTCGTAGTCCGGGTTCGAGAAGAACTCGGAGAGAGGGCTGGAGTCCAAGACGCGGTTGGAGACGGCGTCGGAGTCGAGTTGTACTCGGTTGCGGGCTCCTTGCCGGCCCGTCGTGGCGTAGAAGCCTCCGTGCGGGCCCGGGCCGGGAACGCGAGGGCCACGCACGGGCGGCGTGGAGAGGGGACCGCTGCGATGGGCGAGGAGCCGGCTCGCATGCGATGGCCCATGGCGACGTCGGGTTCGAGTTGGAGACGGACTCGAGCTCGAAGTCGGCGTGGAGGTTGGAGAGCGAAATTTCGCCGAACTTGCTTGGCGAGCTTGCCCGTGACAACTTCGGGAAGCGTCACAAGGCTTGTCCTCGAGTCGGGTTGCATGATCAAGCGGCGGCCGGAAAGAGCCCGCGCCATCGGCGGTGCGGACCCAAGCCCCGAAGACGAAGGTGTCGCCACGGTTGAAGGCGACGGTTGGCTTGATGTGAACGAAAGCCGTCGAGTTCGCCATGTGATCTCGAGCGAGAGCCCCTGCACGGCGCGCCGGCTGTCGGTGTTTTGGACCGGCAACCTACTACGGGGAGTACCGAAGTAGATGAATGTGACTCGCCGAGATCGGTAACTCGAAGGAAGAGGCACGCGACACACAATTTAGACAGGTTCGGGCCGCGAGGTGCGTAATACCCTACGTCCTGTATGCTGCGTAGCTCTGGATTGATAGGGCACGATTACACGATGGTGCAATGGTGCGCCGTGAGTTGGATGAGGTGAGGTTAGGTGATCCTGAGATCGGTCCCTGCCTCGCCTTATATAGTCCGGGAGGCAGGGTTACAAGTCGGAGTAGGGAAGGAGTACTAGTCGAGTACGTCTAGGAGACTTCTACACAGTGCGGAACATGTACAGAGTCCTATCCGAGTACTACTCCTTTGCTTTGTCCTTGTGCTCCACGCCTTCGGAGTGCCGTGTAGCGCAAGTCGGGTAGTCCCGGGGGCCCACCGAGTAGTCGGTCCCGGTACCCACCGAGGTAGTGGGCCCGGGGAGGTCCATACGACGGGCGCGGCGTCGGCGCGCGCCGGAGTGCTTGCCCCCGGCTTGGGGTAGCCGCGGCGCGTCGCCTCCTCTCGCTCACCCATTTCACACACACGAGTCCGCGTCGCTCTTCGCACGGCGACAGGCGGCGCTCGGGGGCACAACCGGCCCGGGAGCCCCATCCGTCGCGGCACGGCAAGTCCGCGGCGCGAGGCCACAACCGGGCAAGAAGTCCACAGCGACGCGTCTCCACACATGTGAAGCCAACACAGGAAGGAATCCAAGGGGGAGAAGAGAGAAGGTGGCTGCGGTGCTCACGATGGGGCGATGGTGGAGTCGTGGCCGGCTCGGTGGAGAGGCGTACGAAGGCGAGCTAGGGGTTCACGCCGGTGGTCGCCGCCTCGGCTCCTGCTCCTTGTCCCCGGCTGGTTCTCGTCTTCCCCCTTCCGGCGCGGCACGCCGGTCGAGGGAGGAGCCGAGGACCGAACCGGGGACAGGACCACTTCACCGCCAAGGAGGAGAGGCGTACGAAGGCGAGGTAGGGGTTCACGCCGGTGGTCGCCGCCTCGGCTCCTGCTCCTTGTCCCCGGCTGGTTCTCGTCTTCCCCCTTCCGGCGCAGCACGGCGCTCCTTGGCGGTGAAGTGGTCCCGTCCCCCGGTTCGGTCCTCGGCTCCTCCCTCGACCGGCGCGTCGCGGCGGGCGGCGCGCCGCTCCTTTCCCCAACGGCGCGGCGCGGCGGTGGCGCGCCCGCCTTCTCCCTCAAACCGGTGCACACGGCCGAGCGGTGGGAGAGGAAACCCCAAGAGGGGGTGGATGGCTTTGCCTCCGTGCCACACCGGCCCTCTCCTTTTGAATCAACGCCGCGGCAGCTCGAGGGGAAAATCCCTCCAAGCCCCTGGCCGCCCGCCGGACGGGGCAGGTGGCGCTTGAGGCCGCGGCTTGGAGCGCCTCGGATGCCCGCGGAGCGGGGCAAATCCGTCCTTAGCCTTTCCCTCGGTCGCACCCGGTTGCGCGCGCGCCTGGTCCTCGGCGTGCGTGCGGCCGGGCGGTCCGGCCGCGCCCGCCCGCGCGTGCGGGTGCGGCGAGACCGGCGGCGCAAGGGGGTGGTTCGGTGAGTGGTGTGGTGGATGAGGATAAGTGAGTGCGCGCACCGGGGTCCACGCGACGGAGAAAGAGAAGAGAGAGTAGGGGCCGCGGGTTAAAGGGCCGAAAGGGGTCGCGGGCCGGGGCCGGCCGCAAACGCGGGGAAAGAAGAAGCGGCCCGGCTCACCTGGTTGGGTAATTTGCAAATTAAAGGATTAAACTTTGAGCTAGGGTTTGAAAAAGAGTTTGAATTTGATTCCCACTCAAATTCAAACTTCACACATTTGAACTCCAAAGAACCAGAGAAAAACCAACTCACATATTTTACCATATTTTAAATATATGTTTTATAAATGGGATAAATTGGTGGAGAATCCAGGGAAGGGCTAGCAATTTGGTTCAAAAATTGATAGCACTCAAATTCAAGCAAAAAGTTTTAAATTTTCGCAAAATTTACACACCTAAAATCCTGGGTTGTTACACTGGGAGCCGTGGGCGCGGACGCCGGGGCGCGGCGGCGCACGGGCGGCGAAGGCGGCGCGGGGGCGCGCGCGACGTCGCGTGTGGCGGCGGTCTGGCACAAGTGTGTTGCTGGTGCTCTGTTCAACACGATTTTTCTCAAAATTTTCAAACAGAACTGGACCAAGTGATGAATACCAAAGTTGTAGATCTAGGTACCAGCAACATTTTTTTACAAAGCTATATAAAGCTATATAGGGTTTTTCTGCCTGGATTTGAATTTATTTGAATGCCAACTTTGAATGTCAGTCTGTTTTTGGCAACAGTGATTTCTGCCTTGCAAGGGGTTTTTTCAAGATTTTCCCCTCAAAATTTGAAATGCCAATCTACATGAAAGTTGTGTCCCTCAACAAGATCTACAACTTTCCTAAAGGTAGAATTTTAAGTGTTTAGGTGAATTTTGGAGAACGCGGCAAAAGTTCCGGTAGACACCTGTGGACACTGGGGTGGCAAGGGGTTTGACCCATCCTTTGACCATGGGTTGGCCCCACAAGTGTGTTTACTATTCATTTAGGGTCACTAGGGTGTGTTAGTGAGTTTTCCGGGGTGAGGGCCCAGGTTGACCTAGGTTTGACCTCAGTTGACCATTTGACCGGCTAATCCGGTCATTAGCGCTAATGACGGTAATTAAAAACCTGGGGCGTCACAGTACTGTGTCTTAGAAAAGCCCAACTCCCTACGAGTCTATACTCGATCAACGCATCCCCATTTGTCCCTTTCAGGTAAGGTTGCTACAACACTAAAGTCTCTAGTTATTCATCTAAGGCAGAGCCATGTGCCTTGTGGTTGTACAGTTTTCCTGGGTGGTTCTCCATGTTCCGATTAAGCATATGGTCTTGTAATTAAGCAAGCAAAGATATAACATAAAGGTAAAGCAAGTTCATTATTAAGTTCATTAAACCACCATAACCAAAGTATAGCAACTAAGCAAGATCTACCCAACATAAAGGAAAACCCAAGTTGCAAGGAATGATCATAAAGACTAGGCAATCCTTACTAGGACGCATCAATATTAATGCAAATCAATGCAAAGTGATTAATCATAGTTATTGGGACAAAAGATCAACGACACACTTGCCTTTAACAAAAGAGTAGTTGCTTAGAATGTCTTCATCCTCAAGCACTTCCAAAACTTCTCGAACGACGTTCACTCTAAGCGCATCAATCATCAGGCACAAGCATACACAAAGCAAACAAGTAAGCAAACTAAAAACAAAGCACCAATCAAAGAGAAGCTTTAAAAGAATGCACTAAAGCATAGAGATCGATTAGATGGATCACTAAAGAACACAAAGTGTGCTTGGAAGGGAAAGGCTTGGTTAGCTTTATAGAGATGGCTATGAAATGTCGAGCAAGGACCGGAAAGATCACACTGAGATAGAGCTTGATAAAGAACGGCTAACGAACGATTTGCATCTATGAACATAAAAGACTATAAGCTTAGGTTTGTTTTAATTAGCAAAACATATGTATAGGGTATCTTCATAAAGAAAAGTACCCTAAGTTAACATTAAAGCAAATTAAACTTTATTTGCATAACCGTAGAAGAAAGAACCTAGTCAAGTTTTATTCATAATTGTTTATGTATAAATTATACCAATTAAACATTTAACTTAGAAAAGATAAACTATATGAATAATCTAAACGTAACTTTGTGAGCAGATCATGTTATTATTAAAAACAACATTACATGGGCATTAATCAAAATTAACATTTATTTATAAAGCCGGAGTAAAAGCCTAATCAACTTTTAATTATAAAAGTTAATTAATCATTAAACAAATTAATATTTGACTTATGGAAAACCAGGTAAAAGATCTAATTAGATTTTATTTACAAAAGCATGTGAGAGAAACATTAATCAAATTAAATTTGATTATTAAAAACGGTGTATCGATCTATATTGCAGTTATTTGGAAAAGCATATTTAACCAGACATTAATCAAAATTATTTTCAGAAAACAAACATGATGAAAACACACTACTAATACATGATTTATTTTATTATGAACCTACCGCAACTTGAATGGATAAAAACGGAGCTAAAACAAAGAATCTATGAGCAAAACAAGATGATAAGGACCTAAACGAGATTAACTGTAGACAACAGGGACTAGCTGATAAGATTGGCAAGGCACATCCAACGGTGCTCGCGAAAAGGATAAATGACAGGGTTAGATCCGAAAAAAATGTGGGTGGGCTTTATGTGTGAAAGTGGGATATTTCTAGGGGGTTATATGTAGAGTGCCAAGACACAAAAGATAGGCTAAGGGTTATAGGATTCCACAGGGGCTTAACAGCAAAACCACACATCTTCTTCTGCCTTCGGTTCAGGAACAGATAGGGACCCTTGCGCATAGGAACGTGTTCCTGGAGCATCGAATCAATGGGGTTCGAGGCAACTAGGGGCTCGAGTGAGATGCAAAACGGAGAGAGGAGATCGAGGGGATCGCGGGGACGTGCTCACCAATAGTAGAGACGGGCGGAGGTAGCCGGATTTTGACGCAAAGCAGACGATGGAGATGGTGGCCGGCGGGTCTAGTCGTTCCAATCACCGGCACCTGGGCAGCTAGGACTTCGATTAGATGGCACAGGAGGTAGAGGAGAAGAAGGAGAGCTCACGGAGGTGCTCACCATAGGCGGAGGTAGAAGGAAGCGACCGGATTTCTAGATCGACGTCGCCGGCCAGTTCGGGCTCCAGACGAACGACGGCAGCGCTCCAGTGTCCTTCCAGAGACGGGAACAACCAGGACATGTGCGGCTCAACCTTGTGGAGCTTAGGGCGTTGTCGTCTTCACCTGAAGGCGCTCCATCTCGGCGAATCGACGGAAGTCAACGCCGGCGGCGGCGGCGCTCGGCTCGGCTCTAGCACAGGCGGCGCGGCACGAGCTGAAGCCATGGGCGGCTAGGGCACGAGGGCTAGGGCATGCGGCACACGGCGGCTTGGCCTCGCCCTTTATAGGGGTGCAGCACGCAGAGGCCGTGGCGCGCACACCAAGGCAGAGGCCTGGCGGCCATGGGTGTCCTAGCCATGCCCGCCGTGAACACTGGCCTGCGACTGGGCCTAGTTGGGCTCCGCACGGGCGCTCTGATTGGGCCGGACGAGATAGGTCGGGCCTTCGGGCTCGGCCCGGTAGGGAAGGATAGAGTTTTGTTTTTTTCGAATTTATTTTTAATGCAAAAACAATTCCAAAAAATCTAGAAATTGTTTTAAAAGCACGAAAAATACTCGAAAAATCACAAAAAATACCAAGAAAATTCCCAGAGATAGATTGAAGTATGAACAATCCAAATAAAGTATTTGGAGTTCATGAAAAAGATTTTAGAGCCTTCTAATAAATAGAAATAGCTCAAGGAAAATGAGGATAAATTCAAGAAAATCTGGAAAATGCTCGGAAGGATTTGGACAACACCTAAACGCATTTTTGAAACCTTTTGCACTCAAGAAGCACCAAGATGCATCAGCATGAATGCAACACTCACAACTTTGTTTTAATTTAGAAAACCAAACAAAAGATTTTTCCTACACTATATTTCCTGTAAAGAAAATAAATGTTGGAAAAGTTTTAAAACTATGAGAAAATGGTTGATTAATTGTTCTCTCTATTCACATCCTGAAATTGGAAATTTCAGGGTGTGACAGATTATCTCTGTTCAGTACAATTTTTTGTATGATTTACCTACTCACTTGCAAGTATGAAGAAGAACAAGCCGACAGGGGCTGCTAATCCGTGTCTCTTTTGATGTAATCTATGTGTGATTTTGCATATCTTGCCCATAACAAAAGCGACGCGGATTCGTTAATCCTCGTCTCTTGCTCATAACAAAGGCGATGCGGGTTCATTAATCCTCGTCTCTTGCCCGTGACAAAGGCAACGCGGGTTGGCTAATCCTCGTCTCTTTGATATTAACACATGTTACTGAACTGAAGCAGAATATAAACAAAATATATATTGTATCTTAGGCAGAATATATTACAAGCAGAATTCAACATCCACCACATCCCATATATTACAAAAAGGATTGAAATTCCACCAATACATCACATCCTTTATATTACATAACGGATTCCATTTCTACCAATAGACACATCCTCCAGCATCACAAAAAGGATTCAATAGAAATCAGACTTGCTTTTTCTTCCTTTATTTCTGTATATGGATTTTTTCACTATGGTCGCTTCGCAAGTACAGTGTTTTGTTAGTTCCCAAGAGTCGGGGCTTGTATTAAGTGTTAAAGGATGGAATTTCGTCAAACTGGTTGTATTCCTCCTCCATAATAGCATTTTCAACCCCAACAATCCTTTTTTTCCAAGCATAACCATAGACCAGTTCTTCTTTACAAGGTTAGGCACATCGAACACTTACTCAGCATCGTTGGTGAAGACAAACAGTTTGTTTTCCAACAAAAGACCCGGAGATCAACACTAACATAACCATATTTGTCCTTACTCACAGCTCTCTTCCCATTGGTGACCCATCTACACTGAAACAAGGCTACCTTCAATCCGACATAATCAATCTCCCATATCTCCTCTATTTGACCATAATATGTGTCTGTCTCTGTGTCATCATCGTCATGACTGTCGTTAACGACGGCCCGTACACGCACACCACTATGTTGATATGCTATTTTTATCCTAGGCCATGGTGTAGAACGTGTATCCATTGATATCCATTGCTTGGTATCTTGTAACAGTGAACCATGGCCCCGCTGCTGGATTCCTTATCTTGTCGGTAATTACAACATTATTGTTGTATGTCTCGACATAATCTCGGAGCCACCTGCTGAAACCTTGCATGTGCATCTTTGCAAGCCAAGCCCTACCACAGTCAGGGTTGTCTTCACGTAGTTGTCGTTTGTGCTCATTGGCAAACGATGTAATTAGGTGCAGCTGTTGTATCACAGTGAAATGAGCCTTTTGGAAGGCATCTTGTTCCGGAGTGACTGACTTTTTCCCCATGGTCCCAACACCTGAACGCCTACATTCATGCCGTGAGCAAGGCACACCAATGGGGTTTTGTGGGTCCATATAACCCATGGCCCACCCCACAACTTTGATGGTCTTGTAGCCATGAACAATGGCTCCCTCCAGAAATAATCGGTTATGTACCAAGGATTTCATGAATCCATAGAACCTCTCATATGCAAACATCTTATGAAGGTAAGTGTGACACCCCAGGTTTTTAATTAGCCTTAATTGTCGGTCAACTCTGCTGACAGTGGTCAAATCACGGTCAACCTGGGTCCTCACCTCGAAAACCTCACCAACCAACCCTAATGACACCATTGATCAAGTGGACACACATGTGTGGTCAACCCTTGTGTCGGTGCGGAATATGGTCCCGACACTAACCAGTAGTAAGCGCCGAGGTCTATCCCTCAATGGTCGATGCTAAGCAATAAGAGACACGGGATTTATCCTGGTTCCGGACGAGGGGGCCGTACGTCCAGCAGTGGTGTGCTCGAGGCACTATATTGCTCAGCACCGGGGGTGCCTGTAGTGGGGCTGCTACAAGCAAGGCGGGAGAGGAAGCGTGGCTTCCGAGTCCCTGGTGTTGTGATGGGAGGTGTGGTGTGTATCTCTGTCTGTCGTCGTGTATGTCCTCCGTCCCCTGCGGCAGGGGGGTTCGCCCTCCTTTTATAGATCAAGGAGGGAGCGAATCACATGCGCGCCGCGCTATTTAGCTACGTGAAGGGGCGTGGCGTGCTATGCTGTAGAGTGGGCGGCCGTCCGGACGATCCTTGCAGCGATCCGGCCATCATGGCCTATCTCGTACCCGAATAGTTGCGGCTTCGAGGGTAGAAGGGCGCCGGGTGGCTGTGATGTCTTTTGATAGGCTCGAGGGAGCTGCTGACGTCGGTCCGTACGAGGCGCAGTGACAGGCAGGGCGACGTTCCGTTCCCGTACGCTCCGCAGCGCCAGAACCATTGCCACAGCGCCCAGCGTGTGGTTCGTACGCGCGGGCGGCGGCCATGCGGGTCGGCGGTGGCGGGGATGGCGTCCCACCCGCCTAGCGCCTCCACCTAACCGCCCAAGGTCACAAGAAAGCAAATCGAGGGTGCAGCCGGACCCCCCTGCGAGGGCTCGGCGTGTTAGCCGTACGGAGCAGGCGGCCGGCGTCACGGGACTGGCACCGGCCGCGTTGCACAGTCCCCCCCACAGTGATGGGGATGGGCTCCCTCCTGGGGAGTTGGTGCGGCGGTACGGGGCGCGAGCCCCCGGCGCATGATGGTGCCGTCCGCCGGTGTCAGGGCGTTAAATGCCCACGTACGGGAGCAGGCGCACGCGTGCGGGCGCCCTCGAGCGAGGCGGGCTCGGTCGAGGGCGGGGCGGACCCTCGAGCGAGGCGGAGCACCGCTCGAGGGGGAGCGGGTCCTCGAGTGAGGCGGATCTGCTCGAGGGAAGCGCACCCCCTCGAACGGGACGGAGCCGCCGAGGGAGGCGCGCATCCTCGGCGAGGCGAATCTGCTCGAGGGGATCTTTGAGAGGGCCGCCTTGGTGGGCCGTTGAGGTCCCCGCGGCATGGGCCGTATCTGCATGGTTAGGCAAAGTGTGTTTGGCTTTGTTGCGGGTTTTAAGTGGGGATTTCCCAGTTGTTAAAGGGGACCCCTAGGGCTGTCCCCGACAGTAGCCCCCGAGCATCTGTGGGTTTGCCATTGAGGCTCCCGCGTGCCTTGGAACCTGCGATAGGACGTTCTTCCCTTCTTGTCTTGCGAACGCTTCCGTGGGGCCGCGTCAGCGGACCCGCGGGTCTAGCCCCCGAAGCCCTGCAGGAGCGTGGATGCTCCTGGCGGGGGGTTACCCGTGAGAGCTGGTCAGAGGGCATGGTACATGTTTCAACCGGTGTCGGCAATGTTTCAGCCGGCTTCGGTGACGCACGCACTGCTGGCACTGTCTCCAGCGGGTGCAATCCAAGGCAGTGTAGCCGTGCGTCAAGCCCCCGAGCCTGGTCCCGTTCGAGGCGATCGGGTAGAGCTTTACGACTTGTTTTTTAACGCGCCCTCGACGTCCCTCCGCGGGACGGAGGGTGAGGTTTCCGCAACCCCCATCGAGCGGGTCGCGAATTGCGGATTCCTCGTTGAGCTGCTAGTGGGCGATTCGAGTGGACGCCCATGCCCCGTTCGATAAGGGTAGGCTGCGTGGTCCAGAGACACGTCCATTGAAGCGCTTGCGTGGGTTTGCTAGGTGGGGCTCGGTCCCGTTCGATAGGGGCCGAGGGCGCGGAAGCTCTCCCTCGGTGGGATCCCCGGCTAGCCGCCCTCGGCGGCTCTCGAATACGACATATGAGGCACCCTCGAGCCAACGGGCTCGAGGAACGGCTCGAATGCACGTGCCTTTGTCGTCCCTAACTCGTGATCACGGGGCGCTGTTCGAACCCGTCGAGGGTCAGGCTTCGAACCTCTGATCAGTAGGGCCCTGCGGGGCGGCGGCTAAGCGCTCCCGACCTGGCATCTGCGACCATCGAGGGGCCTTGGCGAGCCAGCCCCCGAGGCGCTGATCAGTAATACAGCGTGGCATGGGTGCTCACGATGCCCGCTTTGTTCCAAAACGGGCCTCGAGGCGACCTTCTCGCGCCTGTGCCCTTTAGAGGGCTGACATCGTCCCGAGCCAGGGGCTCGTGCCGCTCGAGGGTTTTGCCTGGCATGGGTGCTTGCGGTGCCCGCTTTGCTTCAAACGGGCCCCGAGGCGACCTTCTCACGCCAATGCCCTTTAGAGGGTTGACATCATCTCGAGCCAGGGGCTCGTGCCGCTCGAGGGTTCTACGTGGCATGGGTGCTTGTGGTGCCCGCTTTGTTTCAGACGGGCCCCGAGGCTACCTTCTCACGCCTGAACCCTTTCGAGGGTTGGAGCTCTCCCGAGCCAGGGGTTCGTGCTGCTCGAGGGTTCTGCGTACCTTGCAAGGAACCGAGCCATTAAGTGCTATGCAGTCGGGGCTGTAATTTCGCGTCGTGGGCGCGCTTTTTCAGGCGTCGCAGCCGCGCACGCGCGTAGTGGGCGGCGTGGGCAGGCGGACGTGACCGCTGTCACGGTCCCTGCTATTCTCCGCCGTGATGATGGCTTATTCGCGGTGGCGTGGCCGCCGCGGTCGTGGTGGGGCCCGCCCGTCAGCGAGAAAGAAGATTCCCTGCAGTTAATGCGCGCGGGACGTCCGCCCCGGAGAGCTCGCCCGCGGCTTATAAATCTGAGGGGAGGTGAAGACAGCGGTTTTTTACCTTAGCGTTTCGCCGTTCTCGCCCCTTGCGCTCTCGCCTTCGCTTTGCTCTTGCCACCGTGCGCCTTCGCCATTAGAGCTCCTCTTCCTTTCCTTGTTTTCCGCTCTCGCATTCCTTGTCCTTTCTAATGGCGCGCACCTCCCGCCCCTCACGATCCTCGACCCGTACGCCCGGGAGCGGTCGACGGTGACCCGCCCGGCCCTTGGCGAGGCGGTCACCGCCCGGCCGATTGGCGGAAAACGAGGAGGGCCGCCGGCGGAGTGGATAGTGCGCGGCGGGGGACCGCGCGCCCAACCCGCCGGAAGGCTACGTGGTGAGCTTCGTCCGCTTCCACGAGCGCGGCTTCGCCGCGCGGCGGGCCGCTTCATGCGAGCGCTGTGCCACTACTACGGCGTGGAGTTGCATAACTTCGCGCCGAACGCGATTTCACAGGCGGCCACGTTCGTGGGCGTCCGCGAGGGTATCCATGGATCCCGGAGTCAGGCGGGAGCTCGGATACACCTCTTCCGCGCGGAGCTCTTCACGCAACCCACGACGGAGCGGAGAGGACCGCCGCGCGGTGCGCGCCGGCGGGATGTCGCTCGCCTGCGGGGCGGTTCAGGACGACTACATCCCCTCGCACCATGACGACGAACAACGCCGGGCCGGGAGCGGGGGTGGTTCTCCACCGCGCAACGCCGAGCCGGCCTCCCCCCCCACCGGTCGGGTGTTCAAGGAGAAGCTCGACTCCCCGGGGCTACGGGGTATCCACGCCCCGGCTCGGGGCGGCGGGGACTCACTCCCGGCCGCCCCGAGGACCCCGCGATGCGCGGTCTAACCGCGGCGGGCGTTCTCGCCTTCCTCCCACCACCGGCGGGTCATGCCTCCGATGGACGGGCCGCTGCCGCATCTACGAGATGACAGAGGAGGCGGACCCCGTCGCGCGGGCGAGGTCGCGGATGCTCCCGACCCCCCTCGGGCGGGCGTACGTGCTCACGCGGGCGCGGAACACCATCGACACCGGATCTTTGCGCCGGGACCGGTCCCCGTGGGAGCTCGAGATGCTCCCCACCGGCCCGCTGGTGAGTATGATTCTTGATTCCGTTTTAGTTCTTAGTGTTGCCTCTGCCCCCCGACGAGCCTTTGACGTTTTCGCATGTAGCTGGTGAACTTCACCGCCGCGAAGTCCGTTCCGCCTACCCCCGACTCCCGCGCGCTCGGTCGGGCGGCGCCAACGGGAGCAGGAGCGGGCGGCACGCAAGAGGGAGCGCGCGAGGGCGGCACCACGAGCGCGCGCGGCGGCGGAGCGAGGAGTGCGGCGGCGCGAGCGGGCGGGGCTCTCCTCGCGGGAGGCCGAGGAGTACTCGTCCTCGAGGAGGACGAGGAGGAAGAAGGCGGGGGGCGGGGCCCCCTCGATGGGTGGGAGCCCCCGCGCCCCGTCGCGGAGCCGGCTCCGGCGGCAAGGGGCGGCATCGCTTGGGGCGGGCGCGGCGGCGCCCGCCTCCGGGCAATCGACGACGGGGCGGCGCGCGCGGGCGCGGAGGTGCCGCGCGCGCGTCGCGGGCGCGCGCAACAAGCTCGCCGCGCGCGCGGGGCGGAGCCGTGCGCGTGGCGGAGGTACCGAGGGGCGCGGCGGCCGGCGCGTCGGCGCGCGGGCCTCGTCCGCCGAGGCCTCGAGGAAGAGGAAGCGCGCCTTCTCCTCTTCGAGGTAAGGGGCTCGCTCTTCTGTCGGTTTGGCTTTTTTGGCGATCAGGCATTCCGACTTTTTGTTTGTGCTTGTGCAGGGTGGTGCCAACCGTGCCTCCCCTCGCACCGGCCAAGGTGTTGAGGGCGCACGCAGCCATTCCCACCCGACGGCGCTCGTCGAGGGCGCCGCGGGCGGGAGCAAGCACGGCGGCGGAGGGCGAGAGCTCGCGGGGGCGCGGCCGAGGCCCCCGAGGGCCTCGGCCGGCGGATCGACCCTCCATGGCGCGGCCGGCGGTCGCCGAGGGGCGGCCGGCGCCGGCCGTGGCGGGGCGCGGCCACGGCGGTGGCCGTGGCGGAGGCTAAGCCCACGGCGGCGGTCGTGGCGGAGGCGCAGCCGCGGGCGGAGGCTGCGCCGCGACGGAGGCGCGATCCGCGGCGCGCGGCGGAGGGAGGCGGCGCGGGTGCGGCCCGCGGTGGCGCTCGTGGTCGCGAGGCACGGCCGGAGGCGGTGGCCGCGGCCGCGCGCCGGCGCCCGCGGCTGCGGAGGCGCAAGTGGAGGCGCCGGCGGAGGCGGTGCTAGGGGCGGCGCCCGCCGGCGGCTCCCGGGCGGAGGTGGTGGAGGTCCCGGACGACGACTCCTCGCCGCGAGTGGGATCGATGGGTGAGCTTCCCCACGCTCTCCACCGAGTCCCCGGGAGGGGGCCCTTGTGAGGCGACGCGACGGCCACATGGTGGCGGGGGGCGGGGACATGGCGCCGAGGCCTCGTCTTCTCGCGCCGGCCACTCCGCCCAGGTGGAGGGAGTCGCCGACGACCCGCCCGCGTTCGCCGACGCCCGGGAGGAGCGAGGAGGGCGGGGGGAGCTCCGCAGCCACGGTTCCACGCTCGACCGCGCGCTGAACGAGGCGCTGAGGGTCCACGGCGGCCCCGCATGGCGCATCTTCCAAGTAGGGCGTTGTTGCCCGTTTTCCTCTTTCCCTCGTCTTTGCGCGCTGTCTCTGTATCGTGACGCTTACGGGTTTCGAGTTGTGGGTGACAGGAGCTCGAGCGCCGTGCCCGCGACAAGTACGGGGCCTTCGATCGGGTGAACGCCGAGCTTCACCAGGTCCGGGAGCGATGAGGCGCCTTCGACGCACTCGCCGACGCCCTCAGGACTCCGGACGGCTGGTTGGCGTACCGAGCCATGGTCTTGCGCGATGAACTCCCCGAGAGCACGAGGCAAGACCCGGCGCGTCGCTCTAGCCTCGAGCAGATCTGCACGGCCCTCGTCGACCGTTATGAGGCGCTGTGGCGGGCGCGCTCGGACCTGGAGAAGATGCGGACGTTGGCGACCAACTGGGAGGCGGAGGTGGCCGGCGTCCGCGGCGAGAACCGGGAGCTCCGCTCGTTGCTCGAGGGGGCGCGAGGCGCGGCGGCGCCGGGGGGCCGAGGAGCGCGTGCGCGCGCTGAACGAGGGCCAAGGAGGCCGACGACTTGAAGGCCGCCCTCGACGCCAAGGCCGCGGCGCTCGCCGCCTCCGAGGACCGCACGCGGGAGTGCACCGCCCGCCAAGGGGCCGAGGGGCGGCTCCGGCGAGAGCAAGCCGCCCTCGCTGATGCCCGGTCGACGCTAGAGCAGGAGCGCGTGGCGCGCGAAGCGGCGCAGAAGTCGCTAGAGGAGCGGAACACCGTGTTCTCCAACGTCGAAGGCGAGCTGATAGTGCTCAGCATCGCGAGCGCGAACCAGAGGCGGCCCTCCGGAAGCGCGCAGCGAGACGTCAAGGCCTCGAGCCGGCGGTCGAGGCCGAGCGCCGTGCCCTCGAGGTGGAGAAGAAGCAAGTCGAAGGTGAGCCGCTGCTTGACTCCTGTTTGGTTGGTTTTCTGTTTGGGAATTCACACTCCTTTTTCTGATTTCTTTCTTGTCTTGGTGACTCCAGGCTTGCGCACCGCTTTGGGGCACGCGGCCGAGCGGGCTGAGGCGCTGCAGGCCTCCTACAACTCCTCTCCGAGGAGAGCTGCGGGGAGTTGCGCACCGCGGCCCTCGAGACCTGCCGGGTCGTGGAGGAGGGCGAATCGTAGGCCGGGAGCTCGGCGGCCGACCGCTCTGCGCGCCCTTGGCGGCCACGGCCACCGAACGGATGCGCCGGCGTTGCGTCTTGGCGTCCCGAAGGCCCTCGGAGTGGTACGATCCCACTACGAGGTCAACTTCGAGGCGCCGGCGGAGGGTTCGTCGTCCCCGACGGTGTTGAGGACGAGGTAGCGATGGAGCGTGTGGATGCGCTTGCCGCCGAAGCCGCCGAATCGCTTGCCGAAGCCTTCGAGGAGTTCCTCTTCCGGACGGCGTGACGCCGCCGCTCCTCTGCCCGCCGAAGACGGTGGGCGCTAGGCCCGTTTTTATTTGTGTATCGGTCGTATTCGGCCACGCGGCCTTTGTAAATAAACAAGTTGTTTTGACATAAGCGTTTGTTGGTACGAAATGAAGTGATGTCTTATGTTTATTGCGCTTTTTTGTTTCTCTTTCTTCTGAGTAGATTCTAGTTAGGGAGTTCGATTTTCGCGGGTGGCCTGCTGGGTTGGAGGCGAGAGAGAAGGGCCATATCCTCGCGGCGTAGGCTATCTCTGGCTCGCGCGCTCCTTCCGCTAAGTCGCCGCGCCTCGTTCGAATCGTTGCTCGAGGCTGGAGTAGAAAACAAACTTAGCGCGTGTAAGTTGTTTTATTTTTGCGCGAAAATGGGACCATTTTGGGGGGATGCCCCCCGCAGTAGCCCCCGAGGGTAACTTGGGTTTCGAGGGAAAGCCGAGTTGCCCTTTCCATTAGACTCGAGGCGTTTACATAGTTGTCACCAACTGGGGCGTTGGTTGTATGATTTTTACAACAAAAATACTTGGAAATCCTAGCTAGGGGTAGAAGCGACGTAGTTGTTGGATGTTCCAAGCGTTGGTGAGCTCTTCACCGTCCTCATTGGCCAGCTTGTACGTGCCTGGCTTGAGTACCTTCACCACGACGTAGGGTCCCTCCCATGGAGGTGAAAGCTTGTGGCGTCCTCGGTTGTCTTGGCGTAGCCTTAGGACCAAATCCCCTTCGCTGAAGTCCCGTCGGCGTATCTTGCGTGCTTGGTAGCGCCTAAGGGACTGTTGATACCTCGCGGAGTGCATCAAGGCTACGAGGCGTGCCTCGTCCAGCTTGTCCAGCGAGTCCTCGCGGGCTCACTGGTTGGCATCCTCGTCGTAGCCTCGAACTCTGGGTGATCCGTACTCCAAGTTCGTGGGGAGGACGGCCTCCGCGCCGTGGACTAGGAAAAACGGGGTGAACCCGGTGGCTTTGCTTGGGGTGGTCCTTAAGCTCCACACGACTGCTGGTAATTCTTGGAGCCACTTCCGACCAGATTTGTTTAGCTGGTCGAAAATTCTGGGCTTAAGGCCTTGCAGGATCATGCCGTTGGCACGCTCTACCTGGCCATTGGTCTGTGGGTGTGCCACAGCTGCCCAATCCACACGGATGTGGAATTTGTCGCAAAACTCCAAGAATTTCCTGCCCATGAACTGGGACCCGTTGTCGGTGATGATGGAGTTTGGTACTCCGAATCGGTGGATGATGTCGGTGAAGAACGTGACCGCTTGCTCTGCCCTGAGATTTGTGATGGGGCGCACCTCCACCCACTTGAAGAACTTGTCGATCGCGACCAACAAGTGGGTGAAGCCCCCGGGCGCCTTCCGCAGGGGCCCGACGATGTCCAGCCCCCACACAGCGAACGACCATGTTATGGGGATGGTCTGCAGAACATGAGCGGGAAGGTTGGACTTGCGGGCGTAGAACTGGCACCCTTCACAGGTGCGTACGATTTCGCTGGCGTTCGCGACCGCGGTAGGCCAGTAAAAGCCTTGGCGGAACGCATTGCCAACGAGGGTACGGGGCGTGGCGTGATGGCCACAGATTCCAGCGTGGATGTCCCGTAGAAGCTCGAGCCCCTCGGGGATGGGCACACACCGCTGTAAGATGCCGGAGGCGGCGCGCTTGTACAGCTCGCCGTCGACGAGGGCAAAGGACTTGGCCATCCTGGCGACGCGTCTGGCCGCGGCACGGTCTGTGGGGAGTTCCCCTCGGGCCAACCAGGCCACGTATTTGTCACGCCAATCAGCCTTGACTGGGGCTGGCTCGATGTCCATCACATCAGCTCCATAGGCGCCATACCCCTCGAGGAGGGAGAGCACGTACGCCTCGTTCGAGGGGTCCTCATCCATGGGTTCCGCATCCGCTGGATTCGAGGGAGCCCCCGAGGGTTCTGTGTTGTTCGAGGGGTGAGGCTCGAGGGCGACCGAGGGCTGAGCGATGTCGCGGGCGAAAACGTTCGGGGGGACGGTGATCCGCCCGGACGCGATCTTGGCCAGCTCGTCCGCCTCCTCGTTGTACCGGCGGGGCACGTGATTGAGCTCGATGCCGTAAAATTTGCCTTCAAGGGCTCGCACGGCCTTGTAGTAGGCCTCCATCTTGTCGTCATGGCAGCTCTCGTTCTTCATGACCTGGTCAATTACGAGCTGTGAGTCTCCTCGCACGTCGAGGCACTTGACGCCTAACTCAATGGCGATCTTGAGGCCGCAAAGGAGGGCCTCGTACCCAGACATATTGTTCGAGGCGGGGAAGTGGAGGCGCACCGTGTAGCGCATGTGCTCCCCGAGGGGTGACACAAAGAGCAGGCCCGCGCCCGCCCCTGTTTTCATCACCGACCCATCGAAATACAGAGTCCAGCACTCTGCTTGGACCTGTGGCAGTGGCAGCTGCATATCCGTCCACTCAGCGACGAAGTCCGCCAGGATCTGGGACTTGATGGCCTTGCGCGGGGCATAGGCGAGCGTCTCGCCCATCAGTTCCACGGACCACTTGGCGATCCTGCCCGCCGCGTCAGGATTGCGAATGATCTCCCCCAGCGGGAAGGAGGAGACCACCGTGACGGGGTGGGCCTCGAAGTAGTGGCGGAGCTTGCGCCGCGCGAGGACCGCCGCATACAGCAGCTTCTGGACTTGGGGGTAGCGCGTCTTGGTGTCAGACAAGACCTCGCTGATGTAGTAGACCGGCCGCTATACAGGCAGGGAGTCCCCTTCCTCCGCGCGCTCCACCACGATTACGGCGTTGACCACCTGGGTGGTTGCGGCCACGTAGAGCTGTAAGGGCTCGCCGTCTTGCGGCGGCGTGAGGATAGGGGCATGCGTTAGAGACGCCTTCAGTTTGTCGAGCGCCTCCTGGGCCTCGGCGGTCCAGGAGAAGCGCTCGTGCTTCTTGAGGAGGCGATAGAGGGGTAGGCCCTTCTCGCCGAGCCGCGAGATGAAGCGGCTCAAGGCTGCAAGGCACCCCAGCACCTTTTGCACCCCTTTGAGGTCCCAGATCGGGCCCATTCGTTCGAGGGCCGCGACCTTCTCGGGGTTGGCCTCGATTCCCCGTTGGGAGACGATGTATCCTAAGAGCATGCCCCGCGGCACTCCAAAGACACACTTCTCGGGGTTTAATTTGACCCCATTGGCCCGTAGGCAGCCGAACGCGATGCCAAGGTCGCCAACCAGGTCGTCCGCCTTCCTGGTTTTCACGACGATGTCATCTACGTACGCCTCGACCGTCCGCCCGATGTGATCTCCGAAAACGTGCTGCATGCAGCGCTGGTATGTCGCACCCGCGTTTCGGAGGCCGAACGGCATCGTGACGTAGCAGAACATCCCGAACGGCGTGATGAACGAAGTCGCGAGCTGGTCGGACTCCTTCATCTTTATTTGATGATACCCGGAGTATGCATCAAGGAAGTAGAGCAGCTCGCACCCAGCCGTTGAGTCAACAATTTGATCAATTCGTGGCAAAGGAAAAGGAACTTTAGGACATGCTTTATTAAGACTAGTGTAGTCTATACACGTCCGCCACTTCCCATTCTTTTTCTTTACAAGTACAGGGTTTGCTAGCCACGTTGGGTGGAACACCTCCTTGATGAACCCGGCCTCTAGAAGCTTCCGCAGCTCCACTCCAATGGCTCGTCGCCGCTCCTCGTCGAAGCGGCGCAACCGCTGTTGCATGGCGCGGGCGTGAGGCAGGATGTCAAGGGAGTGCTCGGCGACCTCCCTCGGGATGCCTGGCATGTCCGAGGGGCTCCACGCGAAGATGTCGGCGTTGGCGCGGAGGAAGTCGACGAGCACCACTTCCTATTTGGGATCGAGGGTGGAGCTAACCCTCAACGCCTTGCCCTCGGGGGCAGAAGGGTCGAGGGGGACCTCCTTGGTCTGCTCCGCGGCCTCGAAGGTGCCGGTGTGCTTGGCGGCGGAGTCGAGGTCTTCGTTGACCATCTTCTCCAAAGTGGTCACCAGCGCTTCATCCAGCGCCAGTGCTTCTGCGTGCTCTACGCACTCAACGTCGCAGTCGAATGCGTGCTCGATGGACGAGCCCACGGTGATGACGCCGTTCGGTCCTGGCATCTTCATCTTCAAGTAGGTGTAGTTGGAGACCGCCATGAACTTGGCGTGGCAGGGCCGCCCAAGTATGGCATGGTAGGCGCCCTTGAACCCCACCACCTCGAAGGTGAGTGTTTCCTTGCGGAAATTTTTCGCAGTGCCGAACCAAACCGGCAGATCGATCTACCCGAGGGGCTGGACCTGCTTGCCGGGCGCGACGCCGTGGAACGGCTTCGTGCTGGGCCGCAGCTGGTCCAACCCAATCCCCAGCAGGCGCAGCGTATGCACGTAGAGGATGTTGAGGCTGCTGCCTCCGTCCATCAAGACTTTCGAGAACCGCGCGTTCCCGATGATTGGGTCGACCACCAGCGGGTACTGGCCCGGGTTGGGGATCCGGTTCGGATGATCCTCCCGACTGAAGGTGATGGCGTCCTCCGACTAGTTGAGGAAGGATGGAGGCGCCTTCTCCGCGGCGAGAACCTCGTGCCGCTCTCGCTTGCGCTGGTGGGTCGACATGTCGACGGTGGGTCCCCCAAAAGATGAGGAACACATTCTCCACGGCGGGGAAGCCGCCGGCGTCACCATCTCCTCCGTCTTTCTTGGCCTCTGCCTCCTTCGCGGCGGCGCGGCCATAGAACTTCTTGAGCATATCGCACTGCTCAAGGGTGTGGTTCACTGGGGTCTTATGGTAAGGACATGGCTTTTTTAGCATGTCACCGAACACCCCCGGACCTCGAGGGGCCGGTCGTGGGCCCCGTCGAGCCGGGTCAACAGCAAGAGCCTCGGCATCACCGCCGTCGCGCCCCTGCTCGCGCGCCTCGCGCGCGGCTTCTTTCCCCTTCTTGCCCCGCTTATCCTTGTGGTGGGGCTCCCTGGACTTGCCGCCCTCCGCGGGCGCATCATCCGAGCGCTTGCCCTTCTTGCCGTCGAAGATTGCCCCCACGGCCTCCTCTCCTGAGGCGAAGCTGGTGGCAATGTCGAACATCTCGTTGGAGTCCGCGGGAGGGCCGGGCCCCGGCTCTCGCACGAGGTCCCGCACGTGGTGCCCTCGAGGAAGGCGTGCACTATTTCGGATTGCGCCACGCCGGGGAGCTCCGTACGGCCGCTTGGAGAAGCGCCGTATGAAGTCCCGCCGGCGACTCGCCGTGCTTCGGGTGCGGAGTGCGAGGTCCCGGGGAATTCCCGGGGCGCACGTACGTGCCCTGGAAGTTACCCACGAACGTGCAGACTAGGTCGTCCCAGTTGTGGATCTGGCTTGCAGGCAGGTGCTCGAGCCATGTCCGGGCTGCATCGCCGAGGTGCAGGGGCAAGTTGCGGATGATGACTTCGTCGCTGGTGGCCCCGCCCAGCTGGCACGCCAGGCGATAGTTGTTGAGCCACACGCGGGGATTAGTCTCCCCGTTGTACTTGACGATGGTCGAGGGCTGGCGGAAGCGTTTGGGGAAGGCCACCGCGTGGATCTCTCGGCTGAACACACGAGTCCCCGGGGGCTCCGGTGTCGGAGAGTGGTCTTCGTCGCTGTCGTAGCGCCCACCACGTCGAGGGTGGTAGCCTACCGCTGCCCGCGCGTCCGCCTTGCTCGTGCGCCGGGCGTTGATGACGCTGCGGGCGTCGCCGCCGTCCCGGCCGCCCCGCGCGCGTCAAGGAGCCGCTCCTTGGCCGGCGTGCGTCCCGGGTTGGCGGGTCGCCCCGCCGCTTCACCTGCATGGACTGAGGGTTCGCCCTTCTGTGCGGCCCTGTCGTCCCGCGCGTCCCCCTGTTGGCAGATGCGCGACGCCGAGCTCTCGGCCTGCTGGACGGCCGCTTGCTCTATGAGAACCTGCACCTCACGGTGCAAGTCCCGCGCCTCAGGGGTCGAGGGTGCCGGCATAGCTCGTAGCAGCGTCGCAGCGACAATGAGCTTTTGGCTTGCCCGCGGAGGTGCGTCAGGGTTGTCGGCGTTGATGCGGTCGCGGGCCCGTACGCCAGCCTCCCGCGCGCGTTTGCCGCGCGCGGAGGCTTCCCCCCCCCGCCATTGAGGCACGGAGCGGCCGCACCGTCCGGGTATTCCTCCGCCGGCTTAGCCTCGAGCTCGCGGGCTCGGGGCCGCCGCGCATCGGCGTCGGCCCCGCCAGAGTGCTTGGCCCCGCGGCCAGGCGCGGAGCGATCCCTGGAGCAGGCGTGATCTCCCCGTCCCCAGCTCCCACAGCGCCGGTCGTGTTGGCTGGGTCGTTAGCGATGACGACATAGCATTCCCGCGCGGGGTCGTAGCTCCCGGTACTGGAGTCGTCGGAGCAGCCAAACCAGTAGTCCGTGGCGTCAAGGAAACGCCGGAACATGACTGGGTCCGGCACGCCAGAGAAGTCCCACTCCGCGTACCCGTGGAGGTTAGCGGGTGGCGGCGCGTCAAGAGAGCCTAGGGACGATTCGTCACCGGCTGAGGCGCTGGGATCCCTGGCGACGAAAACGTGGCGGCCCGGGGGAACCCTGCGCATCGTGTTGTTGACGTTGGCGTTGTAGGTCGTCGCAGCACCACGCAGCCCAATGGGAAAGCGCGGTCCGGAGACCGCGCGTTGTCCCGTTGGGGTGGCGGTTGTCGAGATGACGGGCGCGCCGTGCTGAGAGGCGGCGCGCTCGGCCCGCCGTCGCTCGGACCGCGCCCGGCGCGAGCGCCGACCGCAGCGGTGGCGGCATCGTGGCGTCGACGGCCCGCCGGCATCCGCGCTTGCGGGCGTCCGCGCCGTGATGGTGCACGTAGCGGGAGCCGGTGCAGACCCGGCCTGGCGTCGCGTGCGGAGCTCCTCACGGTTGGTGAGGCGCATGAGGTAGCCGTTCCCCATGGCCTGGAAATTTAGGCCCCCGAACCGGATTTCGAACCCGGCGGGGAGGGGGTCCGAGCTGCCCATGTTGTAACGAGTACCGCGGTACTCAGTGCGGATCACCATGGAGGGAGTTGGTGGAATGACCTTAGGCGCTCGATAGCCCCACGGTGGGCGCCAACTGCCGGTGCGGAATATGGTCCCGATACTAACCAGTAGTAAGCGCCGAGGTCTATCCCTTAATGGTCGATGCTAAGCAATAAGGGACACGGGATTTATCCTGGTTCCGGCCGAGGGGGCCGTACGTCCAGCAGTGGTGTGCTCGAGGTGCTATATTGCTCAGCACCGGGGGTGCCTGTAGTGGGGCTGCTACAAGCAAGGCGGGAGAGGAAGCGTGGCTTCCGAGTCACTGGTGTTGTGATTGGAGGTGTGGTGTGTATCTCTGTCTGTCGTCGTGTATGTCCTCCGTCCCCTGCGGCAGGGGGGTTCGCCCTCCTTTTATAGATCAAGGGGGGAGCGAATCACATGCGCGCCACGCTATTTAGCTACGTGAAGGGGCGTGGCGTGCTATGCAGTAGAGTGGGCGGCCGTCCGGACGATCCTTGCAGCGATCCGGCCATCATGGCCTCTCTCGTACCCGAACAGTTGCGGCTTCGAGGGTAGAAGGGCGCCGGGTGGCTGTGATGTCTTTTGATAGGCTCGAGGGAGCTGCTGACGTCGGTCCGTACGAGGCGCAGTGACAGGCAGGGCGACGTTCCGTTCCCATACGCTCCGCGAGCGCCGAACCGGGTGCCACGGCGCCCGCGTGCGGTTCGTACGCGCGGGGCGGCGGCCATGCCGTCAACGCGGTGGCGGGGATGGCGTCCCACCGGCCTAGCGCATCCACCTAACCCCCGCAAGGTCACAAGAAAGCAAATCAAGGGTGCGGCCGGCCCCCCGCGAGGGGCTCGGCGCGTTAGCCGCACCGGGAGCGGCGACCGGCGGCCACGGGACCGGCACCGGCCGCGTTGCACGGTCCCCCCCCCCCACGCTGATGGGGGATGGGCTCCCTCCCGGGGAGTTGGTGCGGCGGTGCGGGGCGCGAGCCCCGGTGCATGATGGCGCCGTCCCGCCGGTGTCGGGGCGTTAAATGCCCGCGTACGGGAGTAGGCGCACGCGTGCGGGCGCCCTCGAGCGAGGCGGCCCCGGCCGAGGGCGGGGCGGACCCTCGAGCGAGGCGGAGCCTCGCCGAGGGGGAGCGGGTCCTCGAGCGAGGCGGAGCCTGCTCGAGGGAAGCGCACCCCCTCGAACGGGACGGAGCCCGCCCGAGGGAGGCGCACATCCTCGAGCGAGGCGAAGCCTGCTCGAGAGGATCTTTGAGAGGGCCGCCTTGGTGGGCCGTTGAGGTCCCCGCGGCATGGGCCGTATCCTGCATGGTTAGGCAAAGTGTGTTTGGCTTTGTTGTGGGTTTTAAGTGGGGATTTCCCAGTTGTTAAAGGGGACCCCTAGGGCTGTCCCCGACACCTTGGTCAAAGTTTTAGTCAAACCCCACCTAAACCCTAGTGACCTTAGATGTCTTCCGGAACTTTTGCCGCGTTCTCCAAAATTCACCTAAACGCTTAAAAATCTACCTTTATGAAAGTTGTCCAGTTTGTTGAGGGACACAACTTTCATGTAGATTGACATTTCAAATTTTGAGTGGAAACAGGTGAAAAACTTGCCCAAGGGACAGTACCTCCTGTTCACTGAAAGTGAGTGGCATTCAAAGTTGACAAACTTGTTGTGCAAAATCTAATGAGAAAAACCCCGTATGACCTTTGTGAAAATTGTAGGTGGCATTGTGATCTACAACTTTCGTATTCAAAGTTTTATGCATGTGTATACAAAATTTTGGAGTTTTTCAATTTTGAACAATGGATCAGCAACATGTTTAGGCCCAAACACCGCCGCGTCACAACGTCGCGCGCGCCCGCGCGCCGGCCGGCATCGGCGTCCGCGCCACGCACCGCCCAAGGCCACACGCCGGCCGTGGCGTGCCCCTTCCCCATGCGCCCGGCCATTGGAGTCCTCCCGACCGCGCGCACACCACGGACGACGCGCCGTACGGCTTTGTCGGCGGCGCCCGCCGTACGCGCGCCGGCCGAGGCTGCCGTGGCACAGCCGCTTCTTCAAGGTCATGCCCTCATCAGCGCAAGCGAGCCGCCCCTATTTAAACCGAGTCCCTGCCCCTCCTCGTGTCGCCATCACCGTCTGCCGCGCCACCCACGCCGCCACCGGTGAACTCACCTCCCCGTCCATCCTCCAGTGCGCCCAATCCTCTTTGAACCTTCCCTGGACCCAGTAGGACCTATACGAGACGCTTGTAGTCTGGGCCGAGCGCTTGCCGGCCGCCGGGACCGAGCCGCGCGGCCGCCGCCGCCGGCCATCGCCGTGCGCCCTCTCCGGCAGCTCCTCCGCCCCAACTTCGGCCATCCCCAGGCTCTAGGTGAGCACGTGGTCACGCCCCACAGTCTTCCCGGCCGGGAGCACCGTCGGCTTGCCGGAATCCGGTCGGCACCACCGCCATTCCTTGCCCGGAGGCTCAATTGCAAGGCCCCTAGTCTTTCTAGGGTGTTTTTCGTGATTTAGGGGTATATTCGTGATATTTCAAATCTTTACAGGATCCCCGGCGCAAAAGTTTAACTTCAATAGTGTAGCACTTTTGCTGGAACTTGTAAAATCTCTAGAAAATCGTAGAAAATTCAGAAAATTGCAAGCTCAATTTTGCTTGATTCCTTGTAAAAAGTAATACAACTTTTGTTATTCTTGCCTGAGTTGTTTCTTGATTTTTGTGGCATGAAAAATAGGAATGTGAAAAACCAAAATCTGTGATATCTCAAAATCCATACGTTCTCTGTACCCAATTTTTGGATATGTTGTGTGGGATGTCATGACTAGCTCCTGTACCAAACATTGCACAAAGTTATGATGTAAATATTTTTATATGAATTGTTTTCCATTTATGCAGAATCTGTCTAAATGATTTTTGTAGCTAAAAATAATTATGTTTTTGTACCCAACTTCTGCATGATGTCTTGCTATGCCAAGTTATACCTCTGGTGAATTAATCATAATTTTGGCATGACCAGAAGTATTTATTCTTAATATATGCATGCTTTCCTTTGTAATTTAATAATGCAAGATCAGCAGTAGTTCTAGGTGTACTTGCTGCTTTCCTAGGATGGTCTAGGACCAGAGAACAGGTTTGAGGAAGTTTGGAGCATTTGGATGCTTATTTATTTTTGTATGCATTTAACTTGAATCTCTAGCTAGCTTTTGTCATTTCCAAAATAATTAATTTGCTAGCTTTCCAAGCCTTGCAAGTGTGCCAGTGGCTTAGTATAAGTGTTTTGATGCTTGAGAAACCCTCCATTGAATTTCTTTTTGGTGATTTGTTGTTTAATAAAAAGCTTGGAGGCTTATAAGGAATTAATGTTTTGAATAAATTAGGAAAATGCCTTTTTGATTCTTTACCCCTTTGTGATGTGTTGCAAAACTTACTTAAGATCTAAGAATACACCCTTGCTGTTTAAAGAATTAAATGTAATTAATTACCTTTGTTCACACCTTTGCTAGTGAAAGGTGGAGTATTAAATCCTCACATGAAATAACAATTATAAAAGGGAAAAATTAATTAAAGTATTTAATTACAAGAGTAAAACACATATCAATAATAACCTTCATAAAAAAGAAATTAATAATTAATTATTGTTAAGGTGAATATGGCCAACAAGAGTTGGACAAGATAAGTAATCTATCACAGCACCTGAACCCTGCATTGCATTCCGTGTAGATCTTGCTGACGGTGACTACTCGCTCGTCCCGGAAACCGAGGAAGGAGAAGCGGAAGCAGCACTGTAGTACGTGGAACTACTCGACGACACCGAGTGTGCTCAGGCTAACCTTGCTGACGAAGGCAAGCCCCAGATCATTAACCCGTCTTTAAAACTATGCCATTATGTTTTGCTATGATTGCGCATTAACGTTTCACGAATTGAATTGAAACCCTAGATGCATTATCCCTAGGTACCTATGCTCTATCACTAGTATGGTAGGTCGATAGCTGCTTTGCTTTAGGACCCGATAGAAGTCGAGTGATGTTCGTCACTCGCGAGAATAGGTTCTTATGTTGGAATCATAAGATCTTTATAAATGGATTGCTCATGTGGTAAGAGCATGGGATTTGGGCTCCGGTCCAGTGGCTTTCGTGGGCTAAGCTTTTGAACGTACTAAGCACTTATCGGGAATGGGACCGGTAAGCCTAGTACCTTAATGAGGCGGCAAGGGATCTTACTATTACTCATCTTATGATGCGTCTCACAGCTAGCTACCGGTGGTGTATGGTGAATCCGGGTGCCTCGCGGGGTATACCAGATAGCCTACACCAAAGACTGTAAGATTCGACCCCGACCCGAAGAGTTTTGGGAACCGCTTGGTGGTTGTCCTCGCGGGGGCATCCCACTGCGTGTTTGGGTCTACTTTGCAAGGTTTGAATCAATCGATTGTCGGCCTCTCACCGTTATCTAAGACTACTTACTCCACTAGCCATGAGATCCCTAATGATGGAAGTTGATGAATATTATGCTTGATTAATTGTATGTTACAACCTTGTATGTATTAGATGGCTAATTTAGTAAAGAATAAACCCACTAGAACTTGTGCTAAAATCTTGAAAGTAAGGACATACTCTTTGTTACTTTTCAGCAAAAGAAACCCAGTGGCCAAAAAGCTTTCCATGTTTAGAGTTGGTGAAGTAGTTATCACCGATGGGTAAGTCTTGCTGAGTATTAGTATACTCAGCCTTGCTATAATCTGTTGCTTTAGGTAATGCTTTTGGTGAGGTGTGGCCCGGATAGATCCCGCCCGGCTGGGAGCTGGAGTGGGTGGAAGACGACGAATGAAGGCATCATGGCTGGCCTCCCGTGGTGTTCTCTCTTTTCGCTTAGTTTAATTATGCTGTTTCGAAAACTCTGAACTACGTTGTTATGTCAAAAACTTAGGTTTGTAATAATTAAACCCTTCAGGGTGAATTTCCGTTGTTAATTATGTTGTATCTCTGGACTCGCCTTCGCGTGAGTTTTAATGCATATATGTCGATGCTTGTTGCTATACAAGTGATTTACCGGGCGTTAACCGGCGACTAACGACATGATGATACTTTATTACTGCTTAATGACCAAAGTGGATTGGTTTAGGCGGTAGTACGATATTTTCCTGGGCGGGTTGTCCTAGTTGGCATCAGAGCAATTATATGCACCAGAGATTAATTAATAACCTTAATCACTGGTTTTGAATAAAATTTATCAAGATTGTTTGATTTTCCAAAAAACGTTGGCTCGTTGAGGATAAACTAGACCGAGAGGCCCTAGAGGGAATTTTTGGGTTCTTTCAGGTGGCTTATTAACCTATGGTTTATTTTGCTAACTTCCAGCACATTTACTTTATGTCAGACTTACTTTCTTGCACAACCAAACTAGATGAGCCACGTGTTTTATATGTGTGCTGTGCCGCATCACGGGAATTGCGAGGGTTGATGGAGTGATCCATTCCACGGATCCCATCTTCGCATCTGAGTATGAGTTGTGTCGTCGCCACGTGTTTTATGCATGAGCATTCCGCATGTCGAATATGCGAGGCAAGGATACACTCCATTCAAACGTAGGGTGTCTGAGGTTGGACGCTGTCCATGCAGCGGCTTAATGCATGGATGTCATTTCTATAGTGAACGACAATGTATGTGGACGCTTCCGTGACGTGCTGGCACGGAAGGTTCGTTTTCTGCATGTACATAACAGTGCTTCGTTAGTCACTAAGTGAGTACCGTGTAGCTCTCGACTAGATATTATAGGGAGAGACGAATAAAAGCCTTGCCACCGACACTAGCTTCGATTTTGGCTTTATTGTCATGTGAGGTCGAATAGGACGTCTTGCATGCATGTTAAAAATCAAGACAAACTAAAATGGACCCAAAACAGAACCTTGTATGCTCTCTAAGGAAGATTTTGCTAGTGTGTGTTTCTAAGCTAGAGTACCTCTCATGCATAGGTGTTGTGCTACCCAAATTGTGCAACAACTTGTTTGTCATGTTCTTACACCACGTTCTAGGAGTAATTAGAATAGGTGTGTTTGACAAAAGTTGCTCCAAATTTAATCTAGTTCCTGCTCGCAAAAATTTTCGATGATAGCTTCTCTCCACCTTGAGTTGCAACTTCCTAAGGGAACCTAGGCTTTGCTGTTTTTACGAATCAACACCTAAACTTTGCATCCTTCCACCTTGTTTTCCTTTTGATCTAGCTCAACCTTTGAATACCAAAAGTGTGTAGAAGAACCATATGGAGTAGCCGAAGAAAAATTTGGGAAATTTATGGGGTTCTGGATTTTTAGTTATGAATTTTAATTCACAGCTGCCAGAACTTCACCATTTGACATGTTGTTCTCTTTGAGACCTGACATGTGTTACATTTTTGTACAGATGACTTTCCCCGTGTTTCACGAGTTTGATGCTGACGGTACGATCTTGTTGACGCAAAATCAGCACCTCGCGCCAGCACACAACAAGCCGAAAGAAGCTAGCATAACACACGTGATGGATCCCGAAGCGTGCCAGTAAATTTTCCTGAAACTGACAAAGGAATAAAAATAGTTAGATAAAACATGGAACTTGCCGGGTGGTACCAGACAGTTCCGAATTTCCGGCTAGAAAGCCAATTAAAATGATATATAGCTACAACAAGCTATCTATCAGCAGTTCAGATATCATTCGGAAGCTGTTAAACATGAAAACGTGATATAGCCGAATGGATGACATAAGCATGACGAATGATCGGTCTTTGTTTAAATAGCGTTGCTCGTACATGATCATGACCGATTCTCGATGATAGATAACAATTTAAAACAAATAAGGTAAAAGCATGATTATAAATATGAAATAAACAAGCATGCATAGGCCAAAAGCACTAGTCTACCACATGTCTAGATACTTTCAAAACCCGTCAAGCATGATAACAAACAAGTTAATCAACCGCATGATACAACTTGTTTGAGATCACACCACCAACCACAAGGAGATTAATCCACCGCATGATACAATCTAAATATGGAAGGCTAAAAGCACGCATTATTTAAGACAAACTTACAAACACGTTTTACTCATGGTAGCATAACCGAATACAGCTGTACAGTCGAATCAGGTTCCGTGGAGAAGGAACAAACATTGCCAAAGATGATAAACCTATCAGATTGAATCAAAATCTAATCCACCGGATGATTAGCTCTGAAACAACCCAAAAACCTGCATCTACCGCATGATACTCAGTTCTTTCAAGATTCATGCAAGATCGACAAGCTTGAACCCGCAACACGTGACAACTTAGATTGATTCGGGTTCGGCTATTAAGGAACACGTGATCCATGTGCCGTATTGAGCTAAAGATATGAACATGTAACATAAGGATCACAAACAAAGATAAAGCCGATTCTAATCAATCTAAATTGGGCAAAGGAGTGTTACATGAATTTAAACATAAAGTAAAAACTCAAAGCAACACGTGGTAACTTAATGAATCTATTAGATCTTGCCAAATCTAATAGAGCCGATAACTAGCTCCAAGCTAGATCTTAGCCCACCGCATGACTCATGATCTAACAAGAAACCCTCTTGAACCAAGCTTAAATCCACTGCATGTACTAAGCATGGTAACAAGACTTCTTGCATCACGGTCTAAATCCACCACATGATACTAGACATGATACAAGGTTGCCGGTACTTACGGAGGTCGACGGATCGATAGCTCCTCTCGAAGAACTCGACGACTCGACTACAGGACTCGATTTTGGCATGGGGCCAGTTTAGTTGTGAAGATGTTCGATTCATATTACATTCATCAAGGGTTTATATTTATACCCTTGTCCTAACACGACTCCTGGTCGACTACGAGTACAACATTTAATGTCTAAATTAATGCTCCGACGCCAATGTCCATCTCGTATACGCCATCAACTCGTTCCTTCCTTATATCAGGCCACATCATCACGCATCCCTGAAAACTTCTGTTTTAAAAGCGCAAACAGGCCCTTTGCAGAATGATGGCGCACTGCCGACCGCAAGCTCCTCTTACCGAATCCCCCTGAGAAGATCTTTTCTAGCCGAATGGTATTTTATCACCAAGATCGGCCCACAAGTCAGTTCCTTTCCTGTTCCATTTTTTGGTGTTAACATATGCCCCTTCAATTACGGGATAAAAGTGATTTTATTCCGGAATTGACCATAAATGCCCAACGTCTTCGAGCTAAATCCGTTCAACACCCATTCCTTCTCCTTGCAATCTGTTGGAGTCTCTGCTCAGATCTAAACCCTAGGTCGTCAACCTCCAAGCTCAAACCTTCAATGGCGGACCAAAATCAAGCTGTTCAGGTAAATCTCACTCCCTTAAAGTCCATTCGGTATTACCTTTTCGATCCCCATCAAAGATTTCTTCTTTTGCCTTTTCTTGATAGGCCCAATCCACTGAGCTTTTGATCCCAATCGATGATAAATCATCATCCTATTTCCTCGAACCTGTAGGAATCTCCGACCCCCATGAGTTTATTGAAGCCGAATCCAACAGAGTACCCTTCAAATCGGCTTTGGCAAGACCTCATACGTGGCAAGACGCCTTCAAAAACTGGCCCTTGCCCCTAATCGCAGGCTGGAGGAACTGGTATAAGAGAATACTCGAAGATAAAAGTGTAAAGACCAGCAATTGGGACACCCTCTGTATTGCCCAATGTTTGGAGTTATCTTTAGCCGAAACCCCCAAAAATGAGAGCCTTCTAATTGCAGCTTATCATTTCTGGTCAAACGGCGTCAATACTTTCCTTTTTGGTCATGGACCAATGTCCCCTACTCTGGTCGATGTATACATGATGACCGGCCTTGATGTCACAGGATCCATGTACCCTTACAAGTACAAAAGCTCTGGTAGGCAAAGAGGAGTAAAAACAGGATCTGGATATAAACAATATATCCAAAACCATATGCACAATGGCCCCCTGTCTGAAGTCGAATACAGAGCTTTCCTGAACATGTGGCTATGCAGATTTATCTTTTGTGGCAAAGCCAATGAGCCAACTCTGAACCACATTGCAATGGCTGAAGATTTGGCTACTGGACATCGCATCCCTCTCGGGAAGTATCTCCTAGGCAGTGTATACCATATGCTCCATCAAACCACTCACCTGATGCACACCAGTCAAAAGATCTCTTGTGTCAACGGCCCTTGGTGGTTTGTACAGATGTGGCTGCAACTATATATGCACCAGATTGTTGGTGTTAATCTCAACAATCGGCATTTCCCTTCATCCGACTATAAGGAAGGAGAAACCCAGATCACAAAAGGATGCCAAACCTATGGTGAAGCTGCCTCAACCATAATTACTGACCAAAACATCAGTCAACTCTTTGAGCTCTTCTTCAGAGGCTTCACCAATCCCCTTTGGCTTCCTTATCTGCACAATGATAACTTGACGCTTCCTTATGAATTCACCTTTGAGAATGGATGCAATGATGCAAGATCCATAGAAATTTTCAATATCTTCATCCATCCATGCATCCTGCCAGTAGAATTTTGTGGAGGAAGGCAAAATCACAGCACTTATGAATATTATCAGCCAAACATGATGGCTCGACAGCTAGGATGTGGCCAAGTACCACCAAGGCTATTTCTTCATGAATTCCTCAAGCCCAGAGAGGAAATAAAAGAAAGCCTGCAAGCCAAAAGGGTCTTTGAATATCAATGCAATCCAACTATTTACCCTTGGTCCTTTATACCTACTTCAATAGTTCATCCTCTTTTTGCCTCCTGGTGGCAAGAATTTAATGATCATATCTTCAGTGAACCATTGCACTCCTTTTGCCTTGAACTGGTGCCTGACTTCCAACCAGCTTCAGAGGTAATGCACTTATCTCTTTCTTTTGCCAAGCATGCCTTTCACTGACCATGATTTTTGTCACTTCTTGCAGAATACAGTGCCTGCCCCTCGAGCTAGGACAATTGTTTACAACACAGCAGGTCCAATTTCTGCTTTGGGATTTAAATCCACAACTCTGGCTCAGCTGATGTCTAGATATGCTACCATGGACCCAACTCTTATCAGCTCAGCCTCTGATAAGAGAAAAGCTCTATCTTTGGTTGCCCCTCCAGCTGCCAAGAAGAAAAGAACCACCAAAAAGATTCCCATTGAGGTAATATCTCTTCCTTCTTGAACACAAGATCATTTTTCATCTAATAAATCTCATCTTGTGTAATTTCAGACCAGAACCCAGCAACCATCAACAGCTTCAGAACCTGCCAATGCTCCATCTGTTGGTATGGCCCTTATTACTTTACTTCTCTTCAAGACCATCATTTACACTGGCATTTACACTGGCATTTACCCTTCATTTGCCATTTGCAGAAGAAACATTGGTGAATCAACCCGTGGAGATTTCTTCCCCTGAACATGCTTCAAATCCAAATTCACCAAGGGTTCAAACATCTTCCCCTGAGGCAGAAACATCAGCTTCACCAAGGATTCAATCATCCCCCTCTTGAGTAGAAGCTCCAGTTTCATCAGGGACGAATCCATCTTCTCCTCAGCCAGAAGCTTCAAATCCACCAAGGACTCCACCAGCTTCCCTTCAAATAGAAGCTCCAGCTCTGCCAGGAACTCCTCAAGCTCCTCCTCAGCTGATTACTCAAGAAATCCCTCTTGAGCCTGAACAAAACTCTCCTCCAATTCAGGAATCCAGAAATGAGGTAAGTGTAAACACCTTCTCTTTCATTTCCATTTAATAAACCATCCTTATTCCAGCAATTCCTCCTTTCAAAACCAGGCTATATCAACATCAAGGCCTCCATTTATTGTGGATGACCCAACTGCCGAAAAAGGAGATGAGGTCTCCTCACATCAGGCTTTATCAGAAGAAAATCAGGAAAAACTGAAGGAAGTCTTTTCTCTGTTGCAAAGGGATATCCAGGATCAAGTTAGAGACGTTGATCATCTGGAGGAAATACTTGAATCCATTGACCAAGAAATTCCCAATAATATCAAAGTTCTCCTGGCACCCATCTCTCATCTGTACAATCATTATGCAGTGGTGAGGCGAGCCTTAAAGAACCAATCCTCACGACCAGTCCTTGAGCAAAATAGAGCCAAAGTCAAGCAGTTCGTGGAAGAATCCCAAGCTCAAATCCAGAGGAACAAGGAACGAATAGCTGAACTGCCACCTGCACTTGAGGTGAAGATTGCCAGGAAAGCTGCACTAGAAGCTGAGTTGAAGACTTTGACAGCTGAAATTGAGGCTGACAGGAAGAAGATAGCCGAACTCCCTGGATTAACAGAGAAAATCCAGAAGGAAACTTCAGCAGCCATGATTGAATCAAACCAGCTTAAATCAAAGATTTCCATCCTGTCCAACACTCAAGAAGCCGATCAAAAACTGTTAGAAAACATTAGCAAAATGATATAAGATGCTTCTAGTGTAATTGCAGAGTATTTGAACATTTGATTGTGTTAAACAATTTGTAGCTGAATGATTAATCGTCCTTGTAATTTTTTTTGTTTATCACAAACTTCACTTCCCATTCTCTGTATCTCCTTGTTTGCAATTTTTTGGACGATTCATTCAGTAACTCCGGCCAAACAGTACTATACCCGAATAGCACTCCGACCGCAACTCAGCCGAGCCAGTCAACCGAATATGACTCAGCTTGAATTCCAAACGACCCGACGACAACTTGGTTAAGGAAGCCTCTCCATCTTCCAATTTTCTCGGGATATGCATCACGATCCAGGGCCACGATCTTTTTGCCACCCCTATAAATAAAATCGTAGGTGCCCCCAGCCTTCCACCAAGTCTTTTGCTTTCAAGCCTTTGCCAATCTAAGCTTTCTTCCTCCATCACGAGCGCATCCAAAAAAACCTAATGGCGGGTAGTGGCAACAGGCGCTGCGCCAGCGACGAGGCGGAAGGAAGCCGCGCCGGCGCACGTCGGAGGCAATGATCGCCAACTTCTTCTATGATTCCTTTCAGATTTCCTTCTATTTCTGACGATCTTTTTTGTTTCAGGCTCATCCAGTGGAATCCGGCCCCCGCGCTGGCCACGAATCCGGCCCTGCTGGACGACTCCTCGGAGTCGTACAACTACTCCCCCGTGCCCTACGACGAGCGCGACGCCCTCCACTTCAAGGCAGAGCATGACAAATCCCGGCGCGAGCTGGGAGAAGTTTCCAAGAAAGCCTGCATCGCTGAGCTCGAATGGGAGGATCAGCGCAAACAGCTGCTAGAGACCATTGACGATAAATCCCTTTGATTGACTTTGATCCAATTCAACTTTTGAAACTAACCGCCATTGCCTGCAACTTTGCAGCCCGCGCGCCGAACTGGACCAGCTGAAAATGCTGGTGCAGCAATTGGCGGACAAGGTGAACACCCCCAGGGACACGCCGGCGGACCGCCTCGGCGCGGTGGAAAACCGCGTGGATGAAGTGGCCCTCCACGGCGTCTGCCTAGGCACCACCTTGGGCCTGGCCGCCATGGCGACGCACACCGGCGTCGACTACTCCATCCAGCCGCGCGGCTTCCAGGGCGGCGCACCAGAGGACATCGACGAGTTCGAAGTCATCCTGGAGCGCCTCGACGGGCACGGCGACGCCATTGCCGAAATCATCCATCCCTAGTCTGTGCTAAACAGGCTTTTTGATTAGTTTGTACTAGGGATGCTTGAATTTCGGCAATAAATAAAGAATTTTAACTTCTGTGCTTGCATCGTGATGATTCCCTTCTGCTTGCAGATGCGAACTTTACTATTTTTTGAACGAATTTGGGAACCTTTCCTTAGCCGAACACGCAAAAACTCCTGCCCCTTGGCACAAAATCCGTAGAAAATCTTCAATTTGGGAACCAGAAACACTGTTCAATGAAAACCCTTCGCATTCGGGAAGAAAACCATGTCACTTGGTATTCCAATAACGCATGCCAACCAGTCATCACTCCCAATGCACTCTCACAGTCAATAAAATAGCCCTCTGGGTGCCCTGCAAATCCACTTGCATACACTTCCATCACCTCACATCTTCTCCCCCCTGCTCCAAAGGAGAAAACCCCAAGGCCTTGGCGGACAAGGGAAAGCAACCCATCAAGGAGGACAACATTCCACCAAAGAAGCGTACCATTCGAGAGTGAGTTTTCTGTCGATCTGTTTCTTGCTCTCGTTTGCAATCTCATGGTTTACCCCTTTTCGTCCTTTCCAGCCTTGAACTGCTTTCTGAAGAAATCTTTGGAACTTAAGAGGTTCCCGAGTACATCCTCTCCGATTCCTCCACTGAAGAAGAAAATGCCACGCCGCAACAGAGGATCAACCATCAACTGCGCCGCCGCATTCGGCATCTAGAGCACAACCTGCGGGACATCACCGCCCGCTGCAATGCCGAACGCGAACGCCGCATGAGTTTGGAGGCGTTGATAGGGGGTATGATTTCCATCTTTATTTGACTCCCATGCTAAAGCTCAGATCTTCATGTTCTAACAACTGTTCCCTTTTCCAGACATCTCTGACAGGTACAGTAACCTAAAGGCTTCTTGGGACAGCCTGATGGAAGCTGCAAGTCATGGCAACCCCCGAAGCTTCCAGGTTGCTGTTACGGTGGTCATGGAACAGTTGAAGAGGGAGGAGTTGAAGAGGAAAAACAAGGATTCAGAAGAATGAAGCATACTTTCGCTTCTTTCTCTAGGCCTTCTGCTTCCCACCCCTTTGTAATCTTAGGTAGCTAGGTTGTCAAATAAAAACTTGCAAGAAACATTTGCAATGTGTAGTATTTTGGTGCTAAGGGCAATACATTCCAGTATTGTCCATCTCCTCTGTTAGGATTTTTTGTTCTAAAGACAGCCTATTTCCCGAACGCCGGCTGTTCCTGCATATCAAATGCGTGTAATCCTGGTGCTTGTAATCAACGGTCAACTTCAATACTAGGATAATACTTCTTCAAATATCTTCCATTTATAGCAGCAGAAAATTCCTCTCCTAGTAGAGTTTTCAATATATAAGCATTACCAGGTACACATCTGACTACCCGAAAAGGACCCTCCCAATTCGGGGACCATTTGCCGAACTCACTGTACTTAGTCTCGATCGGTAGTAACGCTTTCCAAACCAAATCTCCTTCTACAAATTGCTTGACCTTCACTTTCTTGTTGTAATATTTAGCAACTCGCATTTTGTTCTTTTCAATATTTTCCAGGGCCTTAAGACGAATCATATGCAAATCCTCTAATTCGTCCATCATTAAGCCAATGTAATCTTTGGAGCTTAAATATTTTTGCAAAACCACCCTCCTTGAATCTGATTGTATTTCCCAGGGCAAAACAACATGATGCCCATAAACCAACTCATAAGGAGATGTTTTGTAGCTCCATGAGGAGCCATTTGGTAAGCCCATAAAGCCTCATTGAGTACCGAATGCCACCTCTTTGGCTTCTGATCAATTTTCTTTTGTATAAGCTTGATCAAGATCTTATTGGAAGCATCTTCTTGACCATTAGCTTGGGCATAATAAGGAGAAGAATTCAGTAGTTTGATACCCATGCTTTCGGCAAATTCTCTGAACTCTAAAGATACAAACTGTGCCCTTGATCAGTTGTAATTGTCTGAGGAATCCCAAATCGGTAGATGATGTGTTCTTTAACGAACTCAACCATGTTTTCTGATGTCACTTTCTTCAATGGAATTACCTCAACCCATTTAGTAAAATAACCTGTTGCCAAAAGTACAAATTTATGCCCCGTGCTAGATGGAGGATTTATCTGGCCAATCAAATCTATACCCCATCCTCTGAATGGCCACGGCTTGATAATTGGATTCAGAGCTGACGCTGGGACCCTTTGAATATTTCCAAACCTTTGACAATCTTGGCAACCCTTGTAATACCCAAAGCAATCCTCCAGCATCGTCGGCCAAAAACATCTAGTGTGCCTGATAACCCATTTCATTCGATAAGCCGATTGATGCGCTCCACATAGTCCATCGTGCACTTCACTCATCATTTTCTTTGCTTCTTCTGGACCCAGGCATTGCAGCAACACCCCATCTAATGATTTGTAAAACAAACGTCCATCCAGAAGAACAAATTTTATAGCTTTATACCTGAGTTTCCTAGAAACCTTTTGGGATGGATTCTCTAGATAATCAACAATCTCTTTTCTCCAATCATCCTCTGCTAGATCACTCCCGAAAGCACACACCTCCATGGCAAACGCTTCTTTGTGTTCTCTATAACCTGAAGCGCTTTGAGCCAACCTGTTCGCCTCTTCATTGTGTTCTCTAGGAATATGTTGTATAATTACTAACTGAAAACTCTTCAAGATTTCCCTGCACTCGTCGTAGTAATTCCTCAGGACATCACTTCTACATTCATATTGGCCATTCAATTGTTTTATAACTATCTCTGAATCTCCATAAATTTCAACTGAAACAGCCTTTGCTTCTTTTAAATATTGAAGCCCTCTAAGCAACGCCTCATATTCAGCTTGATTATTTGTGATAGTAGGTTGAATAGGGATAGCAAACTCAAACATCTCACCTCTGGGTGAAATCAATAAAATTCCTACCCCATCACCTTTGGCACATGAGGATCCATCAAAGAATAAAGCCCAAGGAGTAATTTCAAGCAAATCAATCGATGGATCGCGATGCTCAGTAATGAAATCAGCAATAATCTGACCTTTAATAGCCTTTGCCGATTCAAACTTTAACTCAAACTCAGATAAAGCCAAAATCCATTTGCCAATCCTTCCATTCAAAATTGGAATAGATACATGTGTTTAATTACATCAAATTTCGAATATACAACGCATTCGGCATTCAACAAGTAGTGCTGAAACTTTGTACACGAGTAGTAAACACATAAGCACAGCTTCTCCGCAGCCGAATACCTAGTCTCAGGATCAAGTAATTTCCTTTCCTTCAAATTCTTGTATAAGGGCCGATCCAATGGTTTGGGTATCGGCCGCCACGTACAACTTGAAAGGCTTGTTCAACTGTGGAGGCACCAACACTGGTGGTTCCTTCATGTATCGCTTGATCTCATCAAAAGCCTTTTGTTGTTCGTCACCCCATACAAACTTCTGATCTTTCTTGATCCTCAACAGCGGAGAAAAAGGCAAAACCTTTTGTGACAAATTTGAAATGAATCTCCTCACAAAATTGATCTTGCCAAGCAGTGATTGCAACTCCTTGAGATTAGTTGGAGGAACAACTTCGTCGATAGCTTTCATGCTTTTCTTGCCAACTTCTATTCCTCCATCATGCACTAGAAATCCCAAGAATTCTCCAGCTGAAACCCCAAAAGCACACTTGTTTGGATTCATCTTCAACCCATGCTTTCGGGTGCACTCTAAAGTTCTCTTCACATCCTCCAAGTGTGAATCATGATTCAGAGATTTGATAACGACATCATCAATGTAAATCTCAACAATTTTGCCGATCAACTCATGAAAAATATAATTCATGGCTCTTTGATAAGTTGCACCGGCATTTTTCAACCCAAATGTCATGACAATCCACTCAAAAAGGCCTATATGCCCAGGACATCTGAAGGATGTCTTTGATATGTACTCTATTGCCATAAAAATTTGATTGTACCCTGCATTACCATCCATAAAACTGATAACTTTATGCCCGGCAGCAGCATCAACCAACAAATCAGCAACAGGCATTGGGTATCCATCCATGGGAGTAGCTCTGTTTAGGTCTCTAAAGTCTATGCAAACCCTCATCTTCCCATTTTTCTTGTAAACAGGGACGATGTTTGAGATCCACTCCGCCTATCTGCATGGCCGAATGAAATTTGCATCAAGCAATCTTTCAATTTCCTTTTTCACGTCGGCCAATACTTCATCCTTGTAGATTTTCCGGGGAGGTTGCTTATAAGGTTTAAAACCAGGTTTAATTGGCAACCGATGCTCAACAATGGAACGATCCAAACCAGGCATCTCCGAATAATCCCAAGCGAAGCAATCTTTATATTCCTTTAATAGCTTGATTAATCCTTCCCTGAAACTTGACTCCAAGTTAGCACTGATAAATGTCGGCCTTGGTTTGTCACCATCTCCAATGTCAATTTCTTCTAATTTGTCAGCCGACATGAATCCACGCCCTAACTTCCCATCAGTTCCATCAACTGGATTATCCATTAAAAATTGCTATAAGAGCCGACTGCTTGAATCGGCTGTTGATCACTGTTGATTGGTTCAACAGGACCTTCACCCAAGTCCCTTCCTGAGAAGCAATCGATGCCTTGATACTCCCAGAAAGCTAGTTCGACATTATCCACGCTCACTGAATCATCTGCTTGGACCACCTCTATATCATCATCTACCCATTGAACAAGCAGTTGGTGCATGGTAGATGGGATGCAGCAGTTTGCATGGATCCAATCCCGTCCGAGCAGCAAGCTGTAAGCCCCTTTGCCCTCAATGACAAAGAAGGTTGTGAGCAAAGTCTTGGATCCAATCATCAAGTCCACGTGCACGCAGCCCTTGGTATCTGAAGGATTCCCAGCAAAATCATTCAGAACTATGCTCGTTGGCGTTAAATCTCCAGGGCCCACGCCAAGCTTCCTGAATGTGGTGTATGGCATCACGTTGACTGCAGCTCCACCATCAACGAACATCTTGGTCAATGGCTTGCCATTGACGCATCCTTTCAAGTACAACGGCCTCATGTGTCGATTTTTTACCGCCTTGTCGAATGTAGCCTGCTTAGCCAACACCAGCTGCGCCATTAACCCACCAAGTTGCTCATCCTCATTGATTTCTAGAAATGTTTCTTCCTGCACAACTTGGTTGGCTAGAGCCATGAACTCATTTGGCAAAAAGTATACCATGCATGCTGGAGCCGAACGACCAGATCCATCTGCCCTGTATTTTGGACGCCACACCTGCTTTCTCTTGATCTCCGCTTGCTTTAATTCTTGGTTCCTCAAGCGTTGAACCCTTCTCTTTTGGCTTCTCCTTAAGCCAGGTGGGCACCGCTGTCCTTCTTGCCAGATGTATTCGCGTTCCTGTTCTTCTTGATCAACCCACTTTTGATCAGCATGCCTTTTCCTTGGGTGATCATTGACTTCATTTATTTTTAGACGCCGACCGTCACTAGGATGCATCCTTCCAATTCTTTCATGGACGGATCGGCGATTGACAGTTTCCTGCCTATATTCAGTATACTTATCACTACATTCAGGGCAATTATTCAATGTGGGGGGCTTCAAACCCTCGTTCCAGCAGTGCCTGAAGAATGCGCATCCCCAATGTGCACGCTCCTGTTCTCGTGCATGCTCTTCCAGATATCTTTTGTGTGCTTCTTCTTCAAACCTCCGCTTCTCCTCTTCGTATTTTTTCTTCTGGTAGCGTTCCTTTTCCTGCTGACGCTGCCACTTGTTAAGGAGAATGCGTGTAGTTACCCTGGGCTTGGATCTGGAAGATTCCCCAACTTCAATCTGGTTTTTCAGGATACGAGGAGCCTCTTTGTGGACTTGTTCCACTGTCACCTGTCGTGTAGGATCAACTATCCATCCTGCTTTGCTCTAGCCGAAGTTAAGACCTTCACTTTCCCCTTTTCCCCAGCAGTCACCATATTAACAGAAAAAACCAACCATGTTCTGAGGGAAAGGGTGGCCATCCAACTTCATCTTGTTGTCAAATTTCAAGTGACCCTCCTGGGTAGCCTTCTGGATCCTCATCCTGAAAACCTTGCAATCATTAATGGAGTGAGAATTCCTGTCATGAAAATCACAGTAACATTTCTCTTTAACTCCATCGGGCCAAAGCATAGAATGCCCCTCTGGCAACTTGATTCGGCCTTTCTTTACCAGGAACTCAAAAAAGCTTATCAGCCTTAGTCACGTCAAAGTCATACTTGCCCTTGGCTTGCTTTATCCATCTTTGGTTCACAGTTAATGGTTCTTTGCCCCACATGATCTCAGCTGCTGCTATTTCCTCGTCATCATCAAACTCTTCCACCTGATCAGCTCTCTTGAGGAATTGGTTGTAAATATCAGCTATATCGTTGTGCTTAGCAAACCTGGAGTCTTTCTTGAACCTGTAAGTTTGATTGCTCATCAAGGACAACCTCTGGGACAGCTGACCAAGATTGTCAAACTCCATGCCAAACAGCTTCTCACGAATAGCTAGCAACATTCCTGCAACAGCCATGTCAGCCAATTGATCATCTGGCAAATTCAAAGAGAAGCACATGCCCTTGACCTCTCTGAATCTTCTGAGAAATTCCATGGGCGTTTCATTGTGTCTCTGTCTCAAGGTAGCCAGATCAATTAGCTTCTTCTCAGTACTGCCACTGAAGTAATGAGCATGGAACTTCTGTTCCAAATCTTTCCAAGTACCGATCGATTGAGGAGGCAAAGAAGAAAATCATGTAAAGGCCGGGCCTGTCAACGACAAAGGGAAGTATCTGACCCTGAACACCTCATCAGCCAAAGCTTCCCCAAACTGCATCAAGTATCAAGCAATGTGCTTCACAGTACTTGTATCATCTTGCCCAGAGAACTTTGTGAATTCTGTAGGAGGTTTCACCCTTGGTGGCAAGATCACCCTGTGGTACCACTTTGGGAAAGGAGGCGTATAAGCTGGTCCCTACATCTTAGGTTTAAGGCCGAATTGATTTTGCAAAACATCAGCCATTTTCTGCACCAGGATATTGTCATTAGCATCTTGCATTCCTGCAGTTGTACCATATCCAGGGTTTGGGAAAGCATCAATGGCGCCATAGTCCATAACCTCTGAGTATCCCCCACCATAGATATTCTTTTGCAGCCTGTTGTTGGCCGGGGCTATCTTGTAAGTAGAGTTAGGTGGCACTCTAGATGAATCGAACGCCAGATCTCCATACGTAGGCCCATTTGCCTGATACGGGTTCGGTTGTTGGACTCGGCGACCTCCATTGCTTTGTAGAGGCGGCTGGACCGGTTGACTTCCCATGCTCTGAGGAGGTGGTTGGATTGGTTGGCCTTGCAGTGGCGGTTGAGCACTTGCATCTCGGGCTGGTTGAGCAGTACTGGTTTCTCCAACCTCCACAGAAGATGCTTGAGGGGATACTCGACTAAGCATCCTCTCCATGCCTGGGCTAAAAACTCCAACCATCATCTGCTTGAACATATTCAGGAAAGCAGTATGATGCTTAACCATTACGTTGTCAATAGTCTCCCGAAAAGCATTCAAAACCTCCTGTTTCTCTTGAGCAGATGAAGAATCGGGCTCCCCTGGTAACAGAACCCTTGGCATGTCAGATTTGAGGTATGGCACACCACTTCTGTTCTTGCCAAATGACATCAAGCATTTCTGTTGAAATTGGTCAATGGCATCCTTCAACTGCAATTGTTGTTCTGGAGACAGGTCATCAATGGTGACATCCATGACGTCTTGAATATCAGGCATCTTGAATCAACTAGAATGCCCCACCAGGCGTGCCAAAAAGTGTGTTGACGCAAAATCAGCACCTCGCGCCAAGCACATAGCAAGCCGAAAGAAGCTAGCTTAACACACGTGATGGATCCCGAAGTGTGCCAGTCAATTTTCCTGAAACTGACAAAGGAATAAAAATAGTTAGATAAAACATGGAACTTGCCGGGTGGTACCAGACAGTTCCGTATTTGCGGCTAGAAAGCCAATTAAAATGATATATAGCTACAACAAGCTATCTATCAGCAGTTCAGATATCATTCGGAAGCTGTTAAACATGAAAACATGATATAGCCAAATGGATGACATAAGCATCACGAATGATCGGTCTTTGTTTAAATAGCGTTGCTCGTACATGATCATGACCGATTCTCGATGATACATAACAATTTAAAACAAATAAGGTAAAAGCATGATTATAAATATGAAATAAACAAGCATGCATAGGCCAAAAGCACTAGTCTACCGCATGTCTAGATACTTTCAAAACCCGTCAAGCATGATAACAAACAAGTTAATCCACCGCATGATGCAACTTGTTTGAGATCACACCACCAACCACAAGGAGATTAATCCACCACATGAAACAATCTAAATATGCAAGGCTAAAAGCACACATTATTTAAGACAAACTTATAAACAAGTTTTACTCATGGTAGCATAACCGAATACAGCTGTACGGCCGAATCGGGTTCCGTGGAGAAGGAACTAACATTGCCAAAGATAATAAACCTATCAGATTGAATCGAAATCTAATCCACCGGATGATTAGCTCTAAAACAACCCAAAAACCTGCATCTACCGCATGATACTCAGTTCTTTAAAGATTCATGCAAGATCGACAAGCTTGAACCCGCAACACGTGACAACTTAGATTGATTCGGGTTCGGCTATTAAGGAACACGTGATCCATGTGCCGTATTGAGCTAAAGATATGAACATGTAACATAAGGATCACAAACAAAGATAAAGCCGATTCTGATCAATCTAAATTGGGCAAAGGAGTGTTACATGAATTTAAACATGAAGTAAAAACTCAAAGCAACACGTGGTAACTTAATGAATCTATTAGATCTTGCCAAATCTAATAGAGGCGATAACTAGCTCCAAGCTAGATCTTAGCCCACCGCATGGCTCATGATCTAACAAGAAACCCTCTTGAACCAAGATTAAATCCACCGCATGATACTAAGCATGGTAACAAGACTTCTTGCATCACGGTCTAAATCCACCGCATGATACTAGACATGATACAAGGTTGCCGGTACTTACGGATGTCGACGGATCGATAGCTCCTCTCGAAGAACTCGACGACTCGACTACAAGACTCGATTTTGGCACGGGGCCGGTTTAGTTGTGAAGATGTTCGATTCCTATTACATTCATCAAGGGTTTATATTTATACCCTTGTCCTAACACGACTCCTGGTCGACTGCGAGTACAACATTTAATGTCTAAATTAATGCACCGACGCCAATGTCCATCTCGTATACGCCATCAACTCGTTCCTTCCTTATATCAGGCCACGTCATCACGCATCCCCGAAAACTTCCCTTTTAAAAAGCGCAAACAGGCCCTTTACCGAATGATGGCGCACTGCCGACCGCAAGCTCCTCTTACCGAATCCCCCTGAGAAGATCTTTTCTAGCCGAATGGTATTTTATCACCAAGCTCGGCCCACAAGTCAGTTCCTTTCCTGTACCATTTTTTGGTGTTAACAGATCCGTACCAAAGGGTTGCACTGGGAGGGTTTTCCACGCCTTGCGTGGGAAGCACTCTGCGCCGCTGGCTACACCACTCCACCGACTTACGAGGTGTCCGAGTTCGAGCGTTTGGGCGTTCCCCGTTGTAGGGTGATCATCGCTATGCTACCACACCCGGACCACGCCAACTGGATCGACTTGAGCTTTGTCTACTAGGGTTTTATTACCCACAAGACCGTCGAGACAGTCGCTCTTCGAGTGTTGACGGACTTCTGCGACCACAACCCTACTGTGGTGGCTCTCTCTCCGTTCGGGTTGTTCTCCGCTGTGAGTCCTCACGACCCGGTGTGGCTGGATCGTATGGGTCACCTATGGGAGCTGTTGTTGTTAGCCGAGCTGCTGCATGTCACTCAGACGCTGGCACATTGTCGCAACGTCGTGTTCACACTTCAGGGGCTGTGTTACAACACCGCAGCGATTATCGAGCAGCGTTTGGAGGCAGCTAGGCGGGATTGGCAGCAGCTATCAGCAGCCCACCAGCAGCTGAACTTTGCACTCACTTAGATGCAGCAGGAGAATGACAGGCTACGCGCCAGGAGATTCTATTGAGAGTTAGAAAGAGGTGACCGTCTTCAGAGGATCGTGGATCTCGAGGCAGAGGTTCATAACCTCGAGGAGGATGCCGATGCTCACGAGATTGAGAGATTGACGCTGTTACAGAACATTATCGATATGCAGTAGCAGGTTGAGGAGGCCGAGGTGTAGGTTGCAGCCTTGCAAACCATAGTGGCCTTACAGCCGCTACCTCCAGTTCAGGCACTTCGGGAGGAGCAGCAGGGACAGTCTGGTCTGGATCAGACGACTCAGGCTGGACCGCCATTACCGACCCCACCAGCTTCACCTGCTGGTAGTGGTGCTTCAGTGGGCAACTAGGTTGCCAGGGAACAACAACAAGAATAATTGTGCTCCTAGGTGTCACCTTCGGGGTGATTGTGATAGTCAGCTTTAGAGCATGCTTTCGTGCAGTTGTTGACAGTTAATAGTTGTATCAAAGTTCGTTTGTGACTTGCAAGCGTACAAGTCTCCCGTCGTAGTCAAGGGACCCTTCTTCCCTCGAGTGGTGAACCCAAGGTATCGAATCCGTGGAACAAATGTGTGACACAAAACTTAATCTAATAAAGCCAAGTAACTCCAATCTTCGATAAAAGAAACCCTAATGCATCTAAGTAAAAGACACGAAACGAATCTAATCTACTAAAGACCGGAGAAAACAAAGTAAGATTGGGTAGATAAACCGATCTAGAGGGATCGGGGTAAGCCTTTTGTTGAAGTTCCAAGCAAGAGAAGAAGTAGCAAATCGAATCTTAATAGAAGCCTCTTTAAATCGTGGTTTCCCGTCCAAATCCGAAAACATCCGCCTTTCGGAACCCCCGTTCTGTCACAACGTATCCCTACTCATGCGGGGAGCTTAGGGCGAGTCAAAAGACAAGTAGAGATTCTTTCGGAAGATCTTGTGTGTACCTCTAGCCACCGCGGCTACAAGAACACCCTATGTAATCTATCTTGAGAATAGAATTGGAATAAGCAAAGCCGATCGAAAAACAAAATCTTCGAGGAAACACTTGATCACTAGGAAAAGATTCAACTTGATAATTCAACTATAACAATGATACATACACAAGATCACCACCGGGATCCTTCCTTGATCTTGCTTCTAGCTCCGGGAACTCCGACGTGGTCTTCCGTGCAAGGTTCCCACGTCGTCTAGGGAAGCCCTAGTCAACTAGCTCGACCCTCTCCTCTCCGAGATGGTGTCCCTCTCTTCTCTGCTCCTCGACGGCTGTTGACGAATTGGATGATGCGTGGCTCTCGGTCAGGGGGCTATAAATAGCCCGATTGGCGGCTAGGGCAAAGGAGGGGGCAAACGGGCCCTGGAATGGGCTGGGCCGACCGGACCCAGGCCGGCCGGCTCGGGCCCATCCGGGCCCGGCTCGAGGCCTCCTTTGCTCTACGTCGGTTCCCTTGCTTCCTGGATGTTTGCCCCTTCTGCATGTAGGTCCATGTCGTCAGTTTCTCTCCGAATTGGACACAACTCCTTGTCTTGCAAGATTCAACACTTTTCTGGTCAGGTCCTCGGAGTCTGTCATCTTCTCGGATCAAGTCCCTGGCTTCTTGGAGTTAAGTTTGCTTCATTGCATGACTTGTACGGGGCTTCAAGGTCTTGTCATGAGGTGCTTGATGAACTTATCCCGAAAGTCTTGCATTCAACACTAAAACCCTGCATAAACATTAAACTCCGAAACCGACATGCACACGTGAACTTGTTATACCACGGGGGTTAGTACCAATGGATAAGGTATAAAACTCATGCCAACACCGAAGGTAAACTCATGGCTAGGTTGACGGATTGTCACCGTCAACATCTCCGCCATGCATAAACCTTGCTCGTCCTCGAGTAAGCCTTTGAGGGATATCATTATTGCCAAACAATGTTTAAACCTTGCACTTGATCACACATGAGAAAACATAATGCTCTCAAATTTTTAATTCATTAAAGTTCCATAATGTACTAGCCTTCATCTCTACGGAGGGTAGATTCTTATTAAGCTTATCCCACAAGTATTAACATGCTCACAAAGTTTAAATAGATCTCAGAATTTTTGAAATAAAGAACGAGATAAAGAAAAGCTAAACCAAGTTCACAAATTTAAATCATCTTGTATATTGCTCATGAACTCTCATCTCGCTTGTCTCTCAAGCCTATATATTCTACTCTTTTCCCTCTCATAACATATACGTGTGGTAGGCTTTATATGGAGCTTTGGGAAAGTTTAGTCCTAACAAGATTTTATAAATGAGGTGTTGTCAAAACAAGACAAGCTTCTCATGGTCTTACCGAGACTCGTAAAAAAGGTCATTGGAAAATAATGTTAAATAAAGGAGGGGAAAGAGAAAAATACACACACTTTAGATGAGTGGACATGTGCAAATGGCAAAGAGTGATCCCGAGGCACAAAGGAAGTCCTCGTTATTGGATTGCACATGGTTGGAAAATGAGAATGGACCTTTTAAACTTGAAGCCTTGAATGCACTCTTAGAGAACAGGGAAGTTCACTTTACGCATACTCATATTTTTTTCTCTTTCTCATATTTCTCATTCTTTTCTTTCTTTCTTTCTTTCTTTCTTTCTTTCTTTCTTTCTTTCTTTCTTTCATTATATATATATATATTTTCTTGTGAGACCTTCACCTTGGAAGTCACGTACATCACCTTTAATTTTTTTTTCATTCATCATTTTTTTTAAATACTCCCCTTTGAACTCTAAAACTGCACCATACCTACCTCCTCCCCCATGCTTAGACGTTGCTCGTCCTCGAGCAAAGAGGCAAAAAATAAGGTAGGTACCAGAAATATTTTTCCTTTGGAGAGATACTTGAAATCTTCAATGTTGGCACCGTCTTGCGATCTTCCTTGAATTGATGATCCATTCTCAACGATAGGTTGTGGTCAAGGAGGTAATCACAAAAGATGATATTTGGTTTAAGGGTGGATATCCGGCGAAGTTTGTGAGATCTCCAATGCGGGGATACACAATGCACGGATAAAAGGCTGGCAAAAAAGATAGATACGCAAAAATGGAATGACCAGCTTCTTAGTCTCGGGCCAGAGAAATCATGGCCTGCAATAACTCACTCAAAAATAAATCTTGTACACTAAGGTTTATGCACTCAAATATATATTAGGCTTTGGATAGGTTGAGCAACACACAAGTGATATTTATGACAAGGTTAGTGATATTTTTTATCATAAAAGACATATTTAATCTATTCATAACTTGAGAGCACATAAAACACTATGGGTCTTTATTTTAATCATAACCTCCGCTGAAGATTAAGCTAGCATTTAAATAAATTCAGATTTGTATTTTTAAGAGAGCACTAGCTTAAACATGCATAAATCAATTACAAAGATAAACAAAGCAGCAATTATAATCATATATCATCATGGCACAAATTTTTGTAACTTTTCCAATGATATAATCAAGGTGGTTCTTTATTAATGATGACATCAAGTTGAAATACAAACTGAAAATAAACAAACATGCTTGCTGAAATTTAAATAAAAACAGAAAATACTACGCAAACACACATAAGCAAAGGCTGAAAATTACAGAGAAAAAGAAAAGAAAAGAAAACTAAAGTTCCTAAATCTTCTAGTCCTCCGCCGGTGGTTGATGTTGATGATCTTGATAGTAATACTCTTGCTCATAATATGATTGGACATTCCCTCCGACGAATTGATTTGGCTCCACAAGGTGAAGGCGTCCAAGCTCAAAGGCAATATTTGCATTGCCTTCACCAAGTTGAGCTGCGTTAGCTTGGATGGCTGCGATGTTTTGGGCGTTTCTTGCAGCATACCCTCCAATTATGGCCATGCTTTGTTGTGGTTGGGGATGATGTGCGTAGGACTCCGCGAAGTTAGCGTTGGGCACCACATAATTTGGTGGGGGTACCGGTGCACCACCCCCCCCCCATGCTTGCTCTTGTGGCCCTCCGTAATAACTTGGCGGAGGAGGGATCCCGCCGAATGGTTGCACATTGGGTTGTGCTCCACTCGCATGCGCAGAGGATGTTCCCTCCTCTACGATTCTTCCTCTTTTGTTCTTCCTTGCAGGGACAAGGAGTCCCTCTTACAACCAATCTTCTCTCCCTTCGGTGAAAAGCCTAAGCCTCTCATTGGGAAGGGGTAGGTTCACTATGGCCAAACGATAACCTCCTCTCTCATCTCCACTAATGTATTTGCCTTGCCGCAAATACTCAATGCCGAGAGAGGTACCACGCAAAAGATGGTCGGGGTTTCTTGCGATCCCCGGCCGTAAGGAGAAGGCCAACATGGAGAGGTAGCACCCCGAACCAATATTTCCCGCCCCGATGTTGCTTCACAACACCAACGGTTGATCATAAGGTAAGAGGGGTCTATTGGCTGCCTGGCAATTAAAGCCGAGTATAGCCAATTCAACTCCGTGTCGGTCACCTTCGTCTCCTTCATCCTCCCCAATACCCTCTTGCACATCCAAGAGTGAAATATCCGGATAATGGGGTTGCGGATGCAATTGCGTTGTTGATGGGCTTCTCCGGAGATCATATTCCAAAATCCCGCTAACATGCCCGGTGGCACGTCAACTTTCTCCGGAGCTCCCTTGTGGAATCCAAGCAGCTCCCTAACGTGTTCGTAGGGAACCACTTGTTGGACTCCCTCCAAAAGGAATGACAAGCTTTGCACCCCATCATCACGGATAGGTGCAATAGTCATTAAAATTTCCAAGGCGAACCCCAAGTGGGTGTCCGCCGATACTCCATTGGAGAATTGCACCCATCCATGGTGCCCCAACATGTAGTATATGTCGGTCCCAAAACCCAAGGTGTAGAGTGCTTGGTCGTCGAACTCGACGTTGGGCACAAGCCTCTTCTCATGATTAGAGAGCCTCTCCTCCTCCTCCGATGATAAGATGATGAAGCCGTACGAAGAGTATGTCGGAGTGTAAGGAGGTGGCGCGGTTGAACGGGTCGATCATCGTGGTGGCGCGGGCTGCTCTTCCGTGTGCCCTCGAGGTTCGGTAAACCTCATGGACGTGCTTCTTGCAGCCCTCATACCACCAAGGAGGAGAGCATCGTTCCTCCTCGGTGGTGCCGTATCCGTCTCCATGCTCCGGGGAGACTCGGAAACCAAGTGCCTCCTCGAAGACGTGGTTGATGACGGCTTGGACGACGACGAACTCTTCTTCTTGGAGAAGAGACTTGTGGTTTTCTTCCACATGGTTGCTGCACTCTTTTTTCTTCAACTAAAACTCCGGGTTGCAACCGGTAACTAGGCACTAAAACTCTTTACTTCGGATGTGGACTTTGAGTGGATTAAGGATGTGGATTTTTTTTGAGCTATCAAGCTTGGGAAGGTTGGCTATGTCTACGAAGGTTTTGGGCACACAAACTTGAACACACAAACAAAGGAAGGAGAGGGAAGCTTGCCTGCAGAAAACGGGAGCCGAGGGCCTCCTTAAGTAGGGGAGGCCGGCCGGCTTGGGCCGACCGGCCTGGGTGGCTCGGTGCTCCTCCCCGCCTCGTCTTTCTTCCAGCATGATCATTTCGCCTCTGCAACTAACCTGCCCGCGTGCTCCACGAGTTGCACCGCCCAAACGCTCTCGTCCACTCCTTTTCTTGCATTATTGGTCCCTCCACTTGATGCTTCATGCTTTGGGTCATGTCCATGCTCCCTAGCTCCACTTGCTTCACATGCCACCATGAAATTCCTGCAAAGTTGATGCTTGCTGCCCACCATGCTTGTCCTTTGCATGTGAATTTGGTGAAAGTTGATAAAAGGGAATCCAATGGTGCATGCATGATTAATTCAAACTAGATTGCCTCCATTAAGGTGTGTTTAAGGTTAAGCACTCCTCTAATTCGAAATTTAAAATATTTTTCAGAGCCATGCAAGAGCTCAAACATAATTTTAGAGAAGTTTTTAAACCATTAAAAACAAATGTAAGTCGAAAATATTTTCCGACTACGTCGATTTCGATCTCAGCGGTATAGTTTGCCTTCATCGGTTGAGAGCAAACTTTTTCCCGGCTCGATCATGGGGGCATAGGTTTAGGTTCTAATTTTGCCTAAATAAGAAAGATTTTGAATAAAACAAAATTAGATGAGGCTTAGAAAAATTCTAATCCTAGAGAAACCAAGGATATAGATTTTTAAACCAACCAAAAGTTTTGATTTCTAGGTTCACGCGAGTTCTACCACGTGCTGAATTTTATTAACACCTAAATATAAATCGTGGCCCTACTCGTGTGGTTTTAGCATGAAAAATAAGTCAACCTCAGCACCATAATGAGGGTGAAAAGTTGAGTTAGGTTCTGAAATTATTTGGTTGAGGTTTCTCGAAAAGAAAAGAACAAACAAGCACATAGGAGGGTTCATGCAAAGGGTTTATGATAAAGCAAACATTCAATCAAGAATTATGTCTCTAATATTGTTCAACCACTTCTAAGTCTAATTTCTTTGCGTAATAAAACTCAAAAACTAAATTATTAAAAATACTCGAAAAACCTGGAATCGGGTTGTCCTCCCGGTAGCTTATTCTTGACTCGACGAAATGGGTTGCCTCCCGCCTAGCGCTTCGTTTATAGTCTATAGCTAGACTTCTTCACTTGATTACTCCGGATTAACGCTCTTTGCAGGCGTTGCAATCTTGGGTACCCACTTCCGCACCATCTTGGGCACGGTCTTGTCTTCCGGCTTAGTCATTTTTTTGGTCTTCACAGGCGGCTTCTCTTCCTTTGTCTTGACGGATGCAACACCTTCTTTGATTTTCTTTACGTTCATTTTTTTCGGCTCCTTCTTTTTCAGCCCCTCCGTTTGTTTTGGTTCTCCCTTCACTCCAATCATGTTGCATGCCTCGATTCTTGGACGGAACTTGAAGGAACTCCTTTCTCCGTTGATATCAAACATGATCTCCCCCTTGCCAACATCAATAGTAGCTCCCACGGTCTTGAGGAAAGGCCTCCCTAGGATGAGCGGCGGCTTCTCCTTCTCTCCCATCTCGAGCACAACGAAGTCGACGGGGATGAAGTGGTGTCCGACCTTCACGGGTACATCTTTAGCAATGCCCAAGGGATAGCGAATGGAGTTGTCTCCCAACTCCAAACATATACCCGTAGGCTCCATTGGTAGGCGTAGCTTCTCGAACACATCCCTCGGCATGACGCTCACACTAGCTCCAAGGTCGCATAACGCCTTCTCAAAGTTGAAAGAACCAACCGAACATGGAATAGTAGGGCATCCGGGGTCCTTTTGCTTCTCTAGCCCATTAGCAATAGCGGCATTACACTCCTCGGACATCTTGACATGATCTACCCCGAGTGTTGCTATCTCATATTTATTTGCAAGTATGTCTTTAAAGTAACCAGAATATGTAGGTACTTGTAGGGCATCTAGTAATGGCATGTTGATGCTAAGTCTACGCACAACTTCCACAAACTTCTCAAAGTGGTTGTCAAGTTTACCTCGGAAGAAGCGTGGCTTGAGTTGCGGTATCCTCGTGTCTTCCTCCGGCATCTCAAATTCGGGTTCCTCGGTGACGATCCCCGTAACCTTCTCTTTAGCAACTCCTTCCACCTCGGTGGATGGTTTAAGCTTCCTTGCTCCCGCTGAACGTTCCGGATCTTCGGTCTCCTTCCCCGAACATGTTTGAATGGCCTTCGCCGATTCGGGACTTTTGGGTTGTCCCGGAAGCTTCCCTTCATCATTAGTGAGGCGCCCCGCAAGTTGTCCAACTTGCGTCTCGAGCATCTTCATCATGTTGAGCACTTGATGATTGGAACTTCCAACCTCCGTCACTTTGCTATCGATGTTCTCCAACACCTTGTCTATGGTCTTGAACTTGGTGACGGTGTCCTTGTTGATCTTAGCTTGCTAATCCATGAACTCCTTCAATTGTATACGAAGCGGAACCGCGTTAGGAATAGATGAGCTTGCATTAAATTGAGGCCTACCTTGCCCGTAGCGGAAGTTCGGCAATTCTCCCTTCCTCATGTAGTCGAGTACTTTGGCTTCCTCCAGACAATCTTTGCGGACATGGCCATACTCTCCACATTCTTCGCATGTGGACCTTGCTTCAGCGGCCTTCAAGTCTTGAGCCTCTTTCTTTTCCATCTCCATCTTCTCCAACCTCCTCATGAGCGAATCGATCTTGCCTTCAAGTATGTTCTCCTTCTCCACTTGCAAGACTCCTTTGACGTTCCCCGCGGGTTGAACCGGATGTAGGCGCCCGGACGATGCCCACGTGTCATTATCCGCGACCTTCTTGAATAGCGTGAAAGCTTTCGTCGGTGTAAGTTCGATGATGGATCCTCCCGCCGATGCATCGATGATTGTCCTTGACGCCATGGTGAGTCCTTGATAGAACTTTTGCACGAGGTCTTCCTTCGGGAACTTGTGATGTGGAACCGCCCGGGTGTACTCGTTGAAGCGCTCGAATGCCTCCGAGATAGTTTCCGTAGGATATTGAACAATGGTGGCAATCTTATTACGCAAGCTTTGAGTTTTACCCGGTGAGTAGTATTCCTTCATGAAAGACTTCATCAACGTGTTCCAATTTTGCACCGTGTCCGCCGGTTGAGAGTGGAACCATTGCAAAGCCTTCCCGAGAAGTGAGAACGGAAAAAGCCTTGCCCTCATTTGGTCTTGAGTCACCCCATCCATGTTGAAAGCCTGACATAGTTGAATGAATGCTTGGAGGTGAAGGTTCAGATCCTCTTTACCGGTGAAGGGTGAATGTTGCACCATGCGGATTGTTGAGGTCTTGATCTCGAACGGTCTCCCGATCTCCTCAAGGTTCAAGATTGGTAGGTCGATGATGTCTGGGGTGCATAGCTCCCCAATCTTGCGTTCTTGCGGTGGTTGGTCACCCATCGGTGGAAGTCGATTCTCCCGAGGACTTTGAGGTGGTGAATTCTTCGGAGATTCCTGCGATCCTTTGTCTTCCGACTCCGAATCTACAAAATCCAGCCTTTTAGCTTGATGTGCTTCGCGTCTCCTTAGCCTGTAAAGTTTTTCTGGATCATCCACAAAATTATCGGGTTTGTTGGAGAGGTAGCCGTCCATCTCCTGTTAGGGTTAGCATTAAACAAAGTATGCAAAAACTAGAAAGTAAAAACAAATCTATAAAAACTAGGGTTAGACAACTAGATTAGATGTATTTTGAGGATGATCAAAATTTAGTAGATGCAAAAAGAAAAACGAAAAGAAAACTGAAAATTACAAAAAGGCAATAAAAAATCAAATCTTGATCACTTGTTCCCCGGCAACGGCGCCGGAAAAAGGGGCTTGTTGACGGTTAATAGTTGTATCAAAGTTCGTTTGTGACTTGCAAGCGTACAAGTCTCCCGTCGTAGTCAAGTGACCCTTCTTCCCTCGAGTGGTGAACCCAAGGTATCGAATCCGTGGAACAAATGTGTGACGCAAAACTTAATCTAATAAAGCCAAGTAACTCCAATCTTTGATAAAAGAAACCCTAATGCATCTAAGTAAAATACACGAAACGAATCTAATCTACTAAAGACCGGAGAAAACAAAGTAAGATTGGGTAGATAAACCGATCTAGAGGGATCGGGGTAAGCCTTTTGTTGAAGTTCCAAGCAAGAGAAGAAGTAGCAAATCGAATCTTAATAGAAGCCTCTTTAAATCGTGGTTTCCCGTCCAAATCCGAAAACATCCGCCTTTCGGAACCCCCGTTCTATCACAACGTATCCCTACTCATGCGGGGAGCTGAGGACCATGTGTGGTTCGAGGACCGGTGGATGGTCGCTTCCTTGTGTGATGAGTGATTGACAACGTTGTGTGGACTGATTCTTGGCTAAGTATTGCGAGGTGCGAGGTTGCGGCTTGACTCGTGTTGGTGCGGGTGAAGAACAAGCGCGAAAGGTCGTCGCCGGTGAGGCCTCCGGTGTGGAGAAGACAAGTAGGCTTCGTTCGAGGGACCCGGTGGCCGGCGGGGGTCAAGTGCGGGCCGCATGGTGGCATGAACACAAAGATGAAGTCGTGGACGGTTTCTTGGTTGAGCCTCAAAACCAAGGTCGAGCCGGGACTACGTGGGAGCCAAGTCATGAGTGGAGATTGGCGGAGGCTACACCGAGTTCGCGGGGTTTCCGGTGGTTCACCGAAAAACCACCTGGGTTCCTTAGTTGATCCACAAAGCCAAGACCGGAGAACCGAAGACGGAGGTGCGGCGGCACGGACCGGTCCCGACCGGTGGGTCGACCGTCCGCGGCCGGTGGGGACCGGTCGGCCGGTGAGGAGCACCGGTCCGACCGGCTGTGCGACGACGCGGTCCGGAATCTTCGAAGCGGAGGACACGCGTCGGGATCGCATGGCTTGCGTCGAGGCTACGCGAGGTGCGGTCGCCGGCATCCGTCCGATGGTGAAGACATCAAGAATTCTAAATCCGCCCTTGAGGGGCTTGTATCCCTAGTTAGTAGAGAAGGGCATTTTAGACATTCGGTTGCCTCCATATAACCCAAGAGGTGAGAGGATGGCAGCCAACTCTTGGAACCCTAGCTCATTAGTTTTCCTATTTTCCACTTATTTTCTCTAGGTTTTCCTTAGGACTAGCAAGAGAGCTTCACGGAGAGATCTTGTAGAGAGGGATGGATGATCGGGCGGCTTGCTAGACCTTGTACGAACCTTTGTTTCATGTATAGATGATTCGACGTGGTTCCTCAAGGTTTGGATGTGTTTTCCCCGGTTGTTCTTGGTGGTGATTTTCGGAGCCCTCTCTCGGTGATTTCTTTGGGGTGTTTTCGGGGCTTTTCTCTTGGGGATTTGATGGGGGGAAATTTGTGGGAACCCTTCGTGGTTCTTTGGGCCGTGATTCCCCTCCCAAATCCGTGAGGAAAAGTGCTCGATTTCGGGGTTTCTTGAGTTCTTGGGTTGGAAGTGCTTTCGGCGGGATTTCTTCGATTCCTCCTTTTTGGACGAGATTTGGTGGGATTAAACTTGGCTATGGACTCCTCATGAGGTGTTCTCCGATATCCCCAAAGTCTTGTTCAAGTCCGTGGAGCGATTCGGGAGATCGAGTTTTGGATTTGGGGGGAGTTGACCCGCGGGCGCTGTTCATCCCGAGTCGCCCGAGCCACACCGGCCGACCGGTGCTCTTGGCCGGTCCGACCGGTGCAAGCCCTTGTGGGTTTTTGCTCGAGTGAGCGTCTTGGTGTGTTCTTTGTTGTCCCGTGGTCTCGCTTGTTTCGAGTTTGGGTCCGTTTGGTGGTCGGTTGGCTGTTTGGTGCCTTGGGGGCTTTCGCCTGTCCCCATCGGTCCGACCGGTGTGTCTCCCGGTCGGCCCGCCCGGTAGAGCCACTTTAGTGGAAGTTGCTCAGGATCACCTGCAGGGACCGGTCTGACCGGTGGTGCTCACCGGTCTGACCGGTGTGAGTCTGTAGACTCGAGGTTTGGTTTTTCCGCTGCGTTTCTCGGGTCGGAAGGTTGCGTGTTGGTTCCTAGGTCCAGTGGCACTCCAGTGGCTACGTGGGCTTGGCCAACTTGGGTAGTGAGTCGGAGACGTGTGTTGGAAGCCGTGTTCGTCTTGTTGGAGTTTTCATCTCCATCGAGAAGAATTTTTATCGGCTCCCATTCACTCCCCCCCCTCTCGCGGGTTCGCCGTATCGGTCCTTCAAGTGGTATCGAGCCGGTTCGGGTCTTTATTGACTCTAACTCCCTGTCTAAGATCCAAGGATGGCGTACCGAGAACGGGGTTCGGGGCCTCGCACACTTCGATGGCAAGAACTACCGGATGTGGAGCAAGCGGATGGGTGCGTTTCTCCGCGGAAAGGGTCAGATCCTTTGGGATGTCACGGTGGACACAAGCTATGTCCGGCCGGTTGATTTCCTCGCTCCGGATCGAGGGACAGCTTCAACGCCAACAATAAGGCGGTCGACTACTTGTTTCGTGCTTTGTGTCAGCCTGAGTTCGATCGGGTGCACACCGAGCACTTGGCTTGTAGGATTTGGGCGGTGTTGAAGGAGGCTCATGTTGGGAACGCCCAGGTTCAGGCACGGATGTATGCGACCTACGGAGAGAGTACGAGAACTTCACTCATCTCCCAGGGTGAGTCCATCGATGCCTTGTTTCGCGAGGTTCACGGTGGTGGTGAACAACATGAGGGCCAATGTGGACGTGCTCCCGTACGATGATCATGATAGAGCGGTCAAGCTCTTACACTCTTTGGATCGTACGATATGGGGGCGGAAAGTTCGAGGCCATTGTCGAGTCGGAAAAGTATGACACTCGACGGTGAACGAGCCGTTCTCGAAGCTCAAGTCGGGCCGAGGTGGACGAGGGCATGATCGCCAAGCTCGAGGGACCGACGCGATTCCCATAGTCTTGCCCTCGTTGGTGGTTCGAAAGGAAAGGCTAACACTAACCCATCCACCGGGATGTTCTCGTTTTCCTCTTTGATGTCTATGCCGGATGAGGAGTTTGATGAACTTGGAGAGGACGAGCCGGCGCCGTGACGAGGCGGTTCGAGAGGCCGCACGAGAACCGCGTGAACATGAGGAGGAACACGAGGACTCTCGCTCCGCGGGCGGCAAGCGGGACACTTCGTCGCCGACTCCCCCGGAGAAGGCCGAGAACAAGGACGGCTACAAGCACAAGCCGAGGATGAACGATGGCAAGTACCGTTCGAGGCGCGACCACAAGAGCAAGCACAAGAACAAGTACAAGGACGAGCGACGATCGAGGAAGAAGGAGGGCCGAGGCAAGGCCCGAGCGATGGTTGGAGCGAGCGACGTCGACTCCGGGTTCCGCGTACTCCACCTCGAGCTCGAGCAGCGGAGCCGAAGACGAGGGAGATCGGCCGCAAGAACAAGAAGTCGTCCAAGAACCCGAGCGGGGCGGAGCCGCCCTTCGCGAGAGATGGCCTCCTCACCATGGCGTTGAGCTCCCAGCAGCAAAAGAAGAGCACACGGAGCGACTCGGACTGCGAGTCCGACGACGAGGTGCGTGATGAACTTCCCTTCTTGCGCCAGGAGAATGAGAGGCTTGGCTCTTTGCTTGATAATCGTGATGACATGCTTAGAGAGGCCAAGAAAATGAGGAAATAGCTTAGGGCTTCACTCGAGGATGCTAGGACTAGAGTGGCTGAGCTAGATACACAGGTGCTTGATAGCAAGCTTGAGATTGATTCGTTTAAGGCTAACCCTGTTGTTTCTGATGAGAATGATTGTGCTGATTGCTCCATATTCCTTGCTGATCTTGCTTTGTTTAAGGAGAAGCATGCCTCCAAGTGTGAGGAACTAGATGTGCTTAGGGTTGAAGTGGCTGAGCTTAAGTCTAGACCTGCTTTGCTAGGTGCTTGCACTTCTTGCTCTGTTTTGCATGCTAAGATTGATGAGATGCATGCTTACACTAGTTCGCTCGAGGCTAAATTGAAGGAACCCATGCCTACATCTTGCTCTACCCGTGAAATGCATGCATTGAAAAATTTGGAGCTTGCACATTATGTTGACCGTTTGCAGGATGAGAATGATGATTTGAGGAAGTTGATGGGGTGGTTGTCCGGTCACGAGCCTCAGTTGAGGATGATGATCGAGGCCTTTAAGAGGCAAGATGGTGAGGGGCTTGGAGCAAACAAGGTTGGTGAGGGAAGTGGAGAGAATATCCCTGAGCCACCAAAAACCCACCACAAAAATGACTTTTCCCCAAAACCTAACCATCTAAGGAACCGACTAGACACAACCCCAGCTCCACCCGTGTTTCCTACACCCACAAATGACCTACAAAAGCCTATCAAGTTTGTGAGCACTTCGGGGAAAGTGTTCTTTGGGAAGGAGAGTGAGAAGGATAGTGGTGAGAAACCGGTGGAGGGTTTGAGTGGAGAGAAACCAAGTGAGCGGCCACATCCCAAGCCAAAGCCTAAGCTTGTGAGGTTCCATTGTGGCTATTGTGGGAGAGATGGCCATAAGGAGGAGTTTTGCTTCAAGAGGAAGCGAGAGGAGAGAATGGAGAAGGAGTGGGCTAACAAGGACAAGTACCACCCTTCCGATGGTGTACTTGAGTCTCGTATGCGGATGCCCGGGGGCAAGGCGATTGTGAGGACGGTTCGGGCTTGGGGAGAGAAGAAGGTCCGCAGGGTGGTGTTGCTGCCCCGGTCACAGCCCGGTCGGACCGGTGTGGGGCACCGGCCCTACCCGAGGGGCCGTGCGGGGCTGGGGTCGGACGGATGTTCGGGTTTCGAGCTCGTACGAGTGCGAGGGTTGTTTCCGGTGGTCGTGGTTCGATGGTTGGGCCGGAAAGGGTGCGGGTGGTCGGTTGCTAGGCGTTCTCCTCCTCGTGCTCAATACGGGGATTGGAGGAGTCGTGGCGTTGAGTTGGAGAGGAAGGATGTTCCACGGGCTTTCTTGCGTGGATTTGGTCCTCCTCCAGGCAGAGAGGGGTGGTTCCCTCAGGTGGTTACCGTGGTGGTGTTCGTGGAGGTAGCTTTGGTAGGAGAGATGCTTTGGTTGGTGCTAACCCCACTTTCGAGCAAATGGCTCAGCACTGGTTTTCCTCTTTTGGTACTAACCCCAGTGCTGAGTCGTTTGTTCGCTCACGTGCCTATTTTTGAATTTCAGGTGGGAGACTTGAAGAACATTTGGTTTATTGACTCCGGTTGTTCGAGGCATATGACCGGAGACAGGGGGTGGTTCTCAAGTCTCGTCCCGGTGGTGACGAAGAGGTACATCACTTTTGGGGACAATGGGCGTGGGCGTGTGCTTTCAGAAGGTGAGATAAAATTGAGTGACAAGATCACTCTGAGGCGTGTTGCTCTTGTTCAATCGCTGGGGTACAATTTGCTTTCTGTATCCCAGTTGTTGGATGAGGGCTTTGAGGTGTTATTTCGGCCTGGTGGTTCTCGGATTGTGGACTCTCGAGGGGACCTTGTCTGTATGGTCGTTCCCGAGGGTCAGGTGTTTCGTGCTAATTTTTCTCAGTCTTCGGGTGTGGAGCGTTGTTTCTTGGCTGGTTCTTCGAGTGAGTTGTGGAAGTGGCATAGGAAGTTGGGTCACTTGAGCTTTGACCTTTTGTCTCGCTTGAGTAAACTCAATTTGGTCCGAGGATTGCCACGTTTGAGGCTTGAGAAAGAGTTGGTTTGTGCTCCGTGTAGGCATGCCAAGATGGTGGCCTCTTCTCACCCGCCTCTCACCGATGTGATGACTGAGCGTCCATGCGAGCTGCTCCATATGGACCTTGTTGGCCCAGCTCGTGTGCGATCTGCTGGTGGGAAGTGGTATGTCCTTGTTGTGGTGGACGACTATTCTCGATATGCTTGGGTGTTCTTTCTCGAGGATAAAGGGGAGACGTTTGGTTTTGTTCGAGATCTAGTCTTGAGGTTGAGGAACGAGAGGCACGGAGATGCCATACGAGCTATCCGCAGTGATAATGGCTCGGAATTCAGGAACTCTCGTTTTGAAACCTTTTGTCATGACTTGGGTCTTGAGCACCAGTTTTCGAGTCCGTATACGCCTCCCCAGAATGGTGTTGTGGAAAGGAAGAACAGGACATTGTGCGAGATGGCTCGGACGAGGCTTGATGAGCATAGGACTCCGAGGAGGTATTGGGCAGAGGCGGTGAATACCGCATGCTATGTGTCGAACAGGATATACCTCAGAGTGCACAAGAAGAAAACATGCTATGAGTTGATGCATGGCCGCACACCCAAGGTGAGTCACTTCCATGTCTTCGGTTGCAAGTGTTTCATTCTGAAGAAAGGCAGGAAGTTGGATAAGTTTGAGGCTAGGTCTGTCGATGGCATTTTCTTTGGTTATGCATCTCATTCTAGAGAATATCGTGTGCTCAATCTTGAAACTAACCAAATCGTGGAGACTTGCGAGGTAACCTTCGACGAGACAGAGCCACGTAGTCAGCTTGTCTTTGAGTGTGCAGGTGATGATGAGCTTGGCGAGGAGATCTTTCAGGAGGAGGAGCATGAACATGGAGATGATGAGGATGGTGGTGCGGTGCCCCTGGCTGAACATGTACCCACTACTTCGACTACGATGGTGGATGGACCCTCTGCTACACCTACGACGACAAATCAAGAACGAGGAGAAGCTGATGCTGAGGGGGAGGTAGCTTCGAGGCGAGAACCTCCCCGGCGAGTTCAGGTGGATCACCCAGCTTCGAGGATCATCGGCGACATGAATGAACGCACTACACGGTCGTGGGTTCGAAACAATTCCCACTTTGCTCATGCTGCGTTTGTTGCTTCTTTTGAGCCCAAAGACATTGGACACGCTCTATCTGATCACAATTGGGTTAACTCGATGCATGAGGAGTTGGAGAACTTTGAGAGGAATCAGGTGTGGGAGTTGGTTGACCCTCCCCCAGGGTGTAAGCCGATTGGTACAAAGTGGGTGTGGAAAAACAAAGAGGGAGAGAAGGGTGAGGTTGCGAGGAACAAGTCGAGACTTGTTGCTCAGGGGTTCAGTCAGAAGGAGGGGATCGACTACGAGGAGACCTTTGCTCCTGTAGCCCGTTTGGAGGCGATTAGGATTCTTCTAGCCTTTTCCGTGGCTAAAGGGTTCAAGTTGCACCAAATGGATGTGAAGAGTGCTTTTCTGAATTGAGTGTTGGAGGAAGAAGTGTATGTGAGACAGCCTCCGGGGTTTGAGAGTGAGAGGTACCCCCACCGGGTGTACAAGTTGAGGAAGGCGCTGTATGGGTTGAAGCGGCGCCTAGAGCTTGGTATGGTAGGTTGAGGGGGTTCTTGTTTGAGAGAGGTTTTGAGATGGGGAAGGTCGATCGGACCTTGTTTTTGCCGAGGCGGGGCGAGAGATATCCCGATTGTGCGGGTGTACGTGGATGATATTGTCTTTGGTGGCTCGTCTAACTCTCTTGTTGCAAGGTTTGCAGATGATATGAGCAGGGAGTTCGAGATGAGCATGATGGGTGAGTTGCAGTTCTTCCTCGGGCTACAAATCAAGCAATCAAAGGAAGGAACGTTTGTGCACCAGGCCAAGTACACCAAGGACATTGTGAGGAAGTTCAAGATGGAGGACTCCAAGGCTATGACGACGCCGATGAGTACGACTACAGCTCTTTATGCGGACGAGGAAGGTGAACACATGGACCAGAAGGAGTACGGAGCATGATCGGGTCACTCCTCTACTTGACGGCGACGAGGCCGGACATCTCGTTCTCGGTGTGTCCGTGCGCTCGTTTTCAAGTGTCTCCGAGGACTTCGCATCGGCAAGCGGTGAAGAGAATTTTCAGGTACTTGCGTCACACTCCCGACTTCGGCCTTTGGTACTCCGCGTCCTCTTCGTTGGCGCTTCATGGTTTTTCAGACGCGGATTTTGCCGGGTGTCGGTTGGATAGGAAGTCCACTTCTGGGACTTGCCAGTTTTTGGGTTCTTCGTTGGTGTCTTGGTCTTCTTGTAAGCAGTCGAGTGTTGCTCAATCCACGACCGAAGCCGAGTATGTTGCCGCTGCTAGTTGTTGCTCCCAGCTCCTTTGGATCACCTACACCATGAGTGACTTTGGTGAGGAGTATACCCATGTTCCGCTTCAATGTGATAGCACCAGTGCCATAAGCATTGCAAAGAACCCAGTGCTCCATTCCAAAACCAAGCACATAGAAGTGAGGTATCATTTTCTGAGAGACAATGTTGAGAAAGGAAAGATAGTCTTGATCCATGTACCCACACATCACCAACTAGCCGATATTTTCACCAAACTCCTAGATCAAGCAACTTTCACTCGTTTGCGGGGGGAACTTGGTGTGTGTTTGATTTCCTGAGTTGGGTGTGTGGGAGCTTTATTTTGCCGGTGGTGTCGAGCCCATTTTGCCTCCCCTCGAGGAGCCGGTTTGTAGCATATGTATAGCTTTTCTTTGTGCATCTCTTGCATTTGGCATGGCAAATGTAGCATGATGTATAGGCATCCTTGTATATTAGATTGCATGCATTTTGTATCATATGCATTGGTTAGGAAAAGCTTCTCTCATATACATTGTTCACCATGGAGTGAGATATATGTCTTTGTGAGCTTGTTTGGTATGCTACGGTTAGTTTGGCTTAGCTCTTGATGATCTTGATGAATAATCCATGGTTGATAGCTATGCTTTTGAAAAATGTCACATGTACGCTCTCTCATGTGTAAATGCCTTTACATGCTCTTGACATGTTTTTGTGGCCTTGCTATGCTTAATTTGTGGTTGGATAGCTAGTTTATTGATCATATGGAGCCAAAGGCTCATTTGCCATCATGAATTTTTAGCCCTCTTGATTTATCTTGTGGAGGAGCATAAGTTCCTTTTTGTCGCAAAGACATTTCATGTACCATTTACAAATCTGAAAATGAAATGAAAAATGCTTGAAAAATATGCTCCCATGTCATATGTGCTGAATTTAATTTGCTTTGGGTGCTAAACCGTTGCATGATGCCTACCAATGAGAAGTCTCATACATAGAAGTAGGCACATGGCTCGGTGGCTTTGACATGACATGAGGTGCTTGTGGGTGTTTATGATGGTCTTGTGATTAGAATGGCTGTCCTAGCATGAAGTTTGTGTGGCTTTGCCATTTTGATATGCTTTGATCATGTTTAGGACTTTGCTCATGAGAGGCAAGTTTCTCGCAAAATTGCCAAAATCCATCTTAGCTTCGTCCAATGGTTTTGAAACTTGGTGATCATGTAGTTGAGATCGATACGAAGCCGTAGAGTATCTAACTTGCTCATTTGGACGTGTGTAGCATCCTATGTTGAATTTTGTATATTTGAGAAGCTCTAGGTTGAAAGTTTTGCATTTTTGGCTTGATTAATGCATTGCCAACAAGGGGGAGAAGTTTGAGCTTGAAATGGCTTGTTGGATGCGTTTGGAAGGTTTTCAGGTGGTTTCGAGTCATTTCTGGGCTCTGTTGTACACCGGTCGGACCGGTGAGGAGCACCGGTCTGACCGGTGTGAGTGCTGGTCCTATACATATGTTATGCACCGGTCTGACCGGTGGTGATGACCGGTCTGACCGGTGTGAGCTGAAAGTGATGCAGCTGTCCTGTTTTCAAGTGGTTTGCATGCATTCGTCCAGGGGGAGTTCCATTGGTTCAGGGGGAGCTTGCATGTGTACAGGGGGAGCTCTTTGTGGTCTTTCGAGCTTTGTTTCGGTGGTTTGCGCTCTTTGCTTGAGTTTTGTTTTGTCTCGGATGTGTCGAGCCGTTGCCCTTGCCTAAGGGGTCCGAGACTTGTCTTCTTCAAGTGATCTTGCTCTTTGCCTTTGTTTGGCTTTCGATCGCTTGTTCGAGTTTCTTTTTGTTCGTTTCTTTTCTTTTTCTTTTCTCTCTTGTTACTTTCGTGTGGGTGTTGTCAATGCACTCATCAAGGGGGAGATTGAGGACCATGTGTGGTTCGAGGACCGGTGGATGGTCGCTTCCTTGTGTGATGAGTGATTGACAACGTTGTGTGGACCGATTCTTGGCTAAGTATTGCGGGTGCGGGTTGCGGCTTGACTCGTGTTGGTGCGGGTGAAGAACAAGCGCGAAAGGTCGTCGCCGGTGAGGCCTCCGGGTGTGGAGAAGACAAGTAGGCTTCGTTCGAGGGACCGGTGGCCGGCGGGGGTCAAGTGCGGGCCGCATGGTGGCATGAACAACAAGATGAAGTCGTGGACGGTTTCTTGGTTGAGCCTCAAAACCAAGGTCGAGCCGGGACTACGTGGGAGCCAAGTCATGAGTGGAGATTGGCGGAGGCTACACCGAGTTTGCGGGGTTTCCGGTGGTTCACCAGAAAACCACTGGGTTCCTTGGTTGATCCACAAAGCCAAGACCGGAGAACCGAAGACGGAGGTGCGGCGGCACGGACCGGTCCGACCGGTGGGTCCGACCGGTCGGCCGGTGGGGACCGGTCGGCCCGTGAGGAGCACCGGTCGACCGGTGTGCGACGACGCGGTCCGGAATCTTCGAAGCGGAGGACACGCGTCGGGATCGCATGTCTTGCGTCGAGGCTACGCGGGGTGCGGTCGCGGGCATCCGTCCGATGGTGAAGACATCAAGAATTCCAAATCCGCCCTTGAGGGGCTTGTATCCCTAGTTAGTAGAGAAGGGCATTTTAGACATTCGGTTGCCTCCATATAACCCAAGAGGTGAGAGGATGGCAGCCAACTCTTGGAACCCTGGCTCATTAGTTTTCCTATTTTCCACCTATTTTCTCTAGGTTTTCCTTAGGACTAGCAAGAGAGCTTCACGGAGAGATCTTGTAGAGAGGGATGGATGATCGGGCGGCTTGCTAGACCTTGTACGAACCTTTGTTTCATGTATAGATGATTCGACGTGGTTCCTCAAGGTTTGGATGTGTTTTCCCCGGTTGTTCTTGGTGGTGATTTTCGGAGCCCTCTCTCGGTGATTTCTTTGGGGTGTTTTCGGGGCTTTTCTCTTGGGGATTTGATGGGGGAAATTTGTGGGAACCCTTCGTGGTTCTTTGGGCTGTGATTCCCCTCCCAAATCCGTGAGGAAAAGTGCTCGATTTCGGGGTTTCTTGAGTTCTTGGGTTGGAAGTGCTTTCGGCGGGATTTCTTCGATTCCTCCTTTTTGGACGAGATTTGGTGGGATTAAACTTGGCTATGGACTCCTCATGAGGTGTTCCTGATATCCCCAAAGTCTTGTTCAAGTCCGTGGAGCGATTCGAAAGATCGAGTTTTGGATTTGGGGGAGTTGACCCGCGGGTGCTGTTCATCCCGAGCCCCGGAGCCACACCGGTCGGCCGGTGCTCTTGGCCGGTCCGACCGGTGCAAGCCCTTGTGGGTTTTTGCTCGGGTGAGCGTCTTGGTGTGTTCTTTGTTGTCCCGTAGTCTTTCTTGTTTCGAGTTTGGGTCCGTTTGGTGGTCGGTTGGCTGTTTGGTGCCTTGGGGGCTTTCGGTGCCCATCGGTCCGACCGGTGTGTCTCACCGGTCTGACCGGTGTAGAGCCACTTTAGTGGAAGTTGCTCAGGATCACCTGCAGGGACCGGTCTGACCGGTGGTGCTCACCGGTCTGACCGGTGTGGGTCTATAGACTCGAGGTTTGGTTTTTCCGCTGCGTTTCTCGGGTCGGAAGGTTGAGTGTTGGTTCCTAGGTCCAGTGGCACTCCAGTGGCTACGTGGGCTTGGCCAACTTGGGTAGTGAGTCGGAGACGTGTGTTGGAAGCCGTGTTCGTCTTGTTGGAGTTTTCATCTCCATCGAGAAAAATTTTTATCGGCTCCCATTCACTCCCCCCCTCTCTGGTTCGTCGTATCGGTCCTTCAGGAGCTTAGGGTGAGTCAAAAGACAAGTCGAGATTCTTTCGGAAGATCCGGCGTGTACCTCTAGCCACCGCGGCTACAAGAACATCCTATGTAATCTATCTCGAGAATAGAATTGGAGTAAGCAAAGCCGATCGAAAAACGAAATCTTCGAGGAAACACTTGATCGCTAGGAAAAGATTCAACTTGATAATTCAACTATAACAATGATACATACACAAGATCACCACCGGGATCCTTCCTTTATCTTGCTTCTAGCTCCGGGAACTCCAACGTGGTCTTCCGTGCAAGGTTCCCACGTCGGCTAGGGAAGCCCTAGTCAACTAGCTCGACCCTCTCCTCTCTGAGATGGTGTCCCTCTCTTCTATGCTCCTCGGCGGCCGATGACGAATTGGATGATGCGTGGCTCTCGGTCAGGGGGCTATAAATAGCCCGATTGGCGGCTAGGGCAAAGGAGGGGGCAAATGGGCCCTGGAATGGCCTGGGCCGACCGGACTCGGCCGGTCGGCCTGGGCCCATCCAGGCCCAGCCTGAGGCCTCCTTTGCTCTATGTCGGTTCCCTTGCTTCCTGGATGTTTCCCCCTTCTGCATGTAGGTCCATGTCGTCAGTTTCTCTCCGAATTTGACACAACTCCTTGTCTTGCAAGATTCAGCACTTTTACGGTCGGGTCCTCGGGTCCGTCTCGCCTTCTCGGATCAAGTCCCTGGCTTCTTGGAGTTAAGTTTGCTTCATTGCATGACTTGTACGGGGCTTCAAGGTCTTGTCATGAGGTGCTTGATGAACTTATCCCGAAAGTCTTGCATTCAACACTAAAACCCTGCATAAACATTAAACTCTAAAACCGACATGCACACGTGAACTTGTTATACCACGGGGGTTAGTACCAATGGATAAGGTATAAAACTCATGCCAACACCGAAGGTAAACTCATGGCTAGGTTGACGGATTTTCACCGTCAACAGCAGTGCAACTGCATTGTAACCCTGCTGTACTGTGGTGTTTTCAAACTTGAGTCTTGTAGTGTCTTTGGACCTTTTGTTTTCCCGTCGTGTTGTAATGAAGAATGCTTAAGCATGTTGTGGTTGAATTGAGTTCGTTTTGATCAACCGAGTTGTTGGAATCTTGTTACATGCGATTACAATAACCGCGCTCGCCAAAACTCAGCACTTGTGCATAAGTAATGAGTGAACTACGGCATTTTCGGTGAGTGCCGGTCGTTTGCCAAAACAACTAGGTGACCTTTCGCACATTACCTTCTCCGGGTACGCGAAATGGAAAAATTCGCCGCAAAGTTGGAAGCCAGCTCGAGGCACTTGAGTTATCGCATCTTCTAACTGTGTTGAGGAATGATTCTATGAATCTAATTTTCGGCTACATGATATCTTACGACCGTTGCTGCCAACATCATATGAATGCAAATGAGCTATTGTTATACATGATTGCACTTGTCATCATTTCTGAGTAAGATTTTGGCTATGTGTCTAATAAAGGCTCGCATTTCAGATGGTGGGACCCACACGCAGCTCTCCCAACGGGTTCGGAGCGACTGGTAGAAGTGACCTGCCGTCGCCGCCACCCATGACGCCGTCGGAGGCCTTAATGGCCACTCAAACTGAGGAGCTGCGCCAAGTCCTACAGGCGCAACAGCAGATCGCTCAGCAGATGAACCGAGGGCCGCCACATGGGGCCAATCACGAGGGGTTTAATCAGGTCACCATGTACGCTCAGTTCATCAGGATGAAGCCACCGACCTTTTCTAAGGAGGAAGACCCCCTGGAAGCTGAGGCTTGGATCAGGGCCATCAAGGCAAAGTTTTCTGCCTTTGTGATGCCTTGCTCCGAGGAGAACAAAGCCAACTTCGCAGCTCTGCAATTGCGAGGGGAAGCTTTAATGTGGTGGATCAATTCAAGACTATGCAGCAAGGGTGTGCTGTCACTTGGAATGATTTCAAGCAAGCTTTCAAGAGTCATCACATTCCCAAGGGATTAATGGATAGAAAGATGAGGGAGTTGTTGGCCCTCAGGCAGGGATCTGATACAGTGTACCGTCTGCAAATGGGCTGGAAACCAAATCGAATCCAACTCCATCCAAATGTAGCAGACACAATTGATTAAGGGCGTGTTTGGGAGAGCTCCAACTCTGCAAAAACAGCTCCAGAGCTGCAGATCCACGAAATTTCACGGTGGAGCAGCTCCACCGTGGATCTGAAATTCCAAAGAGTGTTTGGTACACCTCCAGATTTGCCATCATCACTATGACATATAGGGCCCACATGTCATCACAGAATAAAAAAATCCCCTTCTAGTCTTCTACCGAAGACACGCAACCCGCCGGCGCAAGCGGGCGCGACCATGCCGGGCCAGGCGGGGCGCGGCCTCACCTGGCCGCGGGCGGCGCGGCCTCACCGGCGCGCGGCGGGCGCGCCACGCCGTGGCGAGGCGGGCACGGCGGCCTTGCCCCCGGCGTCCTCCTCACATCCGGCCGCCGGCGCCGCCATGGAAGCTCCGCCCGACAGGTGCAGGCGCATGTCCCGAGCCCGCCTCGATCCGGATGGAGTTCGGGAGCGGCGTCTCGAGGCCGCGGAAGACGGAATCGACGGCGATGCGGTGGGTGGTCCTAGGCGGCGCCTGCGAGGAGGACGAGATCGAGAGCTCTGACGGCGGCGGCACCCCCGCAACGGAGCTCGCGCGCGGCGCCTAGCGGTGCTCGTCGGCCGGGGAGGAAAAAATAGAAGAACGAACCGTTTTTGTGTAATCAGTGGAAGTGGTGGGTAATTTCGCCCAACTCCACGAAACTTGGATTTGGTGGAGTACCTCTTGAGGCACTCCATGAAAACCATGGAGTTGGGGGTCTGCTCCACCTTTTTTCTGGAGCAGATCCACGGTGGAGCTGCTGGAGTTAGGTGTGTTTGGCGGAGAAAATTTGGAGTGGAGCTATTTTTTTGGATCTGGAGCTGCGTGGAGCTCTCCCAAACACGCCCTAATTCACTCCAACCCACTCCACCAGAAACAGTAATCAAACCACACCAAATTAATTGGTTTCTCAGCCCAAACCAAATTAAAACCACTTCACAACCCACGGGTTCAACCCATTTAAAACCACTTCCCAACCCACGGGTTCTCTCATGTTAATACATTGCAACTAGAATTAGGTACCCACAACAACATTGCAACAATTAGCTAGCCATCTTTTTCATACATCAGGCAAACAGCTCCTGCATACCAGGTTGCAAGCCATGCCACCTGCCAAATAAATAAAATATACCAGCCTACACATATGCCTACAACAAGTAGTGCCTCCAGGTTTGTTCGAGTGCCTACAAGCTTAGAGATAAACAACAGTGGAAACGATCCAACATTACAACCATTTTTTACAGAGGAATCGGCAACCTCAAAGCACCTCAGAGAAGTTCGTGACATGACTTGAGTTTCTTATGCTCAATAGCAATATGCTTCGTGATTGAAGTTGGCTTGATCATGCGGTCAATAATGCTATGAATGTCTGGATCATCTGAGTTTGACTCAACTAGGAAAGGAGCCCAGTAGAACTCCACTATTGCATTGTATTCTTGAAACATCCCAAGTAAATTATTAGTACCAGGCTTAACCATAAGATCCATATTTTATTAAAAAACATAAGATTCACAGGTGAAGATAGAGTGAAAAAACTTAGCATAAAATTTGACCATTGTTATTCTTTGACTTAGTTATGGTGGCTGGTAGTATGATTAACTACGACAAACACCATTTTATGAGGCTGATTGATTGCTAAGAAAAAAATGGAGAGGAACCAAACGACTGAAATGGTGATTCAGCAATAGAACTTGAGGCCAAAGTTGGTGAAAGTCATCACTGACTTCAGCAACTTCTCCACTCCTGATATCAAGCTTTTGAATTCGATGAGCTGCTGTGTACAGATTTTCATGGTCACAAGCACAATAGCATGCTACACGTCTCCTTTTATCTTTCTATATGTGGTTACAAACTATCAGGGAGGTGCAATTTCGTCAAATTTAAACCACAGCATCTCTCAGTCAAAGTGCTTCAAAACAGCGGCAACTGCCTGAGAAAACAGCGGCAGCTGCCTGAGAAAATAGTAAAAGTTCCCCAGAATGGCAGGTCCTTTGTCCTATATGCACTGGCAGCAGTGCCAAGATTATTTCCTTTCAAGGAAGGAACAGTAAAAAAGATTGTAGTTTACTGTTGTCGGTGCGGAATGTAGTCCCGACACTAACTAGTAATAAGCGCTGAGATCTACCTCTCGATGGTCGGTGCTAAGCAACTAAGGAGACTTGGTTTATCCTGGTTCCGGTCGGGGCCGTACATCCAGCAGAGGTGTGCTCGGGGCACTATGTTGCTTCGCACCGGGGTGCTTGTAGTGGGGCGGCTACAAGCAAGGCGGGAGAGGAGGCGCGGCCTCCAAGTCCCAAAAGGAGTGATTGAGGCGAGTGCCAATATCGTGGGGAAGGCAGAGAGCGTGTGAATGATCGCTATCCGTTGCCCCGTGTCTGATGTCTCGTGTCTTGTCCCCGCAGCGAGGGGAATCGCCTCCCTTTTATAGGCCAAGGAGAGGGCGATTTACAGGCATGCCGCACTATTTAGCTACGTGTGGAGGTATGGTGTACAGTGCCGTGGAGCTGACGGCCGTCCTGGCGAATCTTGCTCCAATTACAGTGTCACGGCGTGTCCTGTGCCTGAACAGGGGCAACTTCGAGGGTGGAGGCGTAGTGGTTGACCGGGGTGTCTCCAGGCGGGCTCGAGGGAGCCATTGACGGTGATCCGTACGGGGTGCAGTAGCAGGCGTGGCGGCGTCCTGTCCCCGCGTGGTCAACAACGTCGGAGTAGTTGTAGCAGTGCGCGGCGTGGCGCTGCAGGGGCGTGGATGGCCGCACAGGTCCGTCAGCGACGGGGATGGCGCTCTCGCCGGCCTGACGTCACGGTTTGACCCTGCAGAGTAACGAGAGGAGGGTTCGAGGGTGTGGTCGGCCCCCCTTCGAGGGCGTGGTGCATTAGCCGTACTAGAGTGGGCGGCACAATGTCATGGAGCTGACACCGGCCTCGTCGCACAGTCCCCACAGTGGCGGGGTTGGGCTCCCCCTAGGGAGTTGGCGGAATAGCACCGGGGCGTGATTCCCAGGCGCGTGATGGCGCGACTCTGCTGTGTCAGAGCATTAAATGCTCGTACCCGCGTGTGGGAGCAGGTGCACTCGTGAGGGACCCTCGAGCGAGGCGGAGCCCGCTCGAGGGAGGCGGGGAACCTCGAGCGAGGCGGAGCCCGCCCGAGGGTGGCGTGGACCCTCGAGCGAGGCAGAGTCCGCTCGAGGGAGCGCGAGCCCTGGAGCGAGGCGGACCTCGCTCGAGGGGGGCGCTTTGTTGGGCCGCTCTAGTGGGCCGCGGGGGCCATCGCGGCGTTGGGCCGTGCTGTGTGCGTATGTTTTGCGTTAGGTTCGAGGTGTGTTTGTGTTTTGTGTTTTTTGCAGGTTTTAAGCAGGATTCCCCCCCGGTTGTTTAGGGGACCCTCGTGGCTGTCCCCGACAGTAGCCCCCGAGCATCTGTGGGTGTACCGGTCAGGTTCCCCCAGATGCTGGAGCCTACTGATAGGACGTTCTTCCCTCCCGGTCGCAGATGCCTTTCCATGGGGCCGCGTCAGCGGACCCGCGGGTCTAGCCCCCGAAGCCCTGCAGGAGCGTGAGTGCCCCTGCAGGGGTTTTCTCGCGGAATTTTATCAGCGGGCGTGGTACATGTCTCAACCGGCATCGGCGATGTTTCAGCCGGCTTCGGTGACGCACGCGCAACTGATATCTTTCGCGTTCGACGCATCCCAGGAGGTGTAGCCGTGCGTCGAGCCCCCGAGCCTGGGCCCATTCGAGGCGATCGGTGCGAGCTCTTCGTCTTGTTTCAAACGCGGTGAGGTCTCCGCAACCCCCATCGATCGGGTCGCGGATCGCGGATTCCTCGTTGAGCTATTAGCTGGCGGTTCAAGTGGACGCCCATGCCCCGTTCGATAAGGGTAGGCTCGTGGTCTGGAGACTCGTCCATTAAAGCTCTTGCGCGGGTTTTCTAGGTGGGGCTCGGTCCCGTTCGCTAGGGACCGAGGGCGCGAAAGCTCTCCCTCGGTGGGATCCCCCCGACTAGCTGCCCTCGCTGGCTCTCGAACACGACATGTGGGGCGCCCTCGAGTCGGCGGGCTTGAGGAAAGGCTCGAATGCGCGCGCCCTCTTCGTCCCTGACTCTGGTGATCAGGGGCGCCTGTTCGAACCCGTCGAGGGTCAGGTTTTGAAGCCCTGATCAGTAGGGCCGTGCGGGGTAGCAGCGCAGTGCTCCCGTCTTTTCGCATCTGCAGGTTTCGAGGGTTCTTGGCCGTGCCGGCCCTCGAACCGCTGATTAGTAATTCCTGTAGATCGAGGGCACCTGTGGCGCCCGTTTATTTTGAACGGGCTTCGAGGCCACTGGTCGGTATTCGCACCCTTCGAGGGTCGGTCTTATTTGAGCCTGGGGCTCGAGCCGCTCTAGGGTCTTCCTTACTCGGTAAGGGACCGGGCCATTTAATGCCTGCAGTCGCGGCTATAGTCATGCGCTGTGGGCGCACCTTTTTAGGCGCCGCGGCCGCGCACGTAGTGGGCGGAGTGGGCAGGTGGATGTGACCGCCTGCCGCGGCCCTCCGGTTACCGCGTCGTGATGAAGGCGCGCGTGCAGACGTGCGGCCACCGCGGTCGTGGTGGGCCCCGCTCCTCAGTGAGGGAATATTTCACCTGAAGTTAATGCGAGCGGGGCGTGCGCTCTGGAGAGCACGCCCCGTGGTCTATAAATCCAATAGGCGGAGGAGGGGCGGTTTTTTTACCTTTGCACTTAGCATTTGCCATCCCTGCCTCTCACGCTTCAGCCCCCGAGCCGTTCTTGCCTTTGCGCTCCCGCTCTAGAGCCGTTCTTGCTTCCCATTCTTCGTTCCCTCGCCCGTCCGTATGGCTCCCCAGCAGTCCATCACCGTCATCGACCCGCCGGCATGGGAGCGCTCGACGGCGACGACGCTATCTCTGAAACTGTTGGTGGCCGGCGGCCAGCTGGCTACGAATGTGGATGCGCAGCCCGCGGAGTGGATCATGCTGTCGGAGAGGGACCGAGTTCCCAACCCACCGTTCGGCTACGTCGTCGGCTTCGTCCGTTTCCACGAGCGCGGCTTCGCGGCGCCGGCGAGCCGCTTCATGCGGGCCCTGTGCTATCACTACGGCGTGGAGCTGCACAACTTCACGCCGAACGCGATCTCGCAGGCGGCCACGTTCGTCGGCGTTTGCGAAGGCTTCCTGGGGATCCCGATAAACTAGGATCTCTGGGTCCACCTCTTCCGCGCGGAATTGCACACGCTGGCCACGTCAGAGCCGAGGACCCGCCGCGCGGCGCACGCCGGTGGGTTGTCGCTTGCGTTGCTGAGCTCACGCAGGGAGGAGTACATCCCCTGCACGATGACCTCCAATAACATGGAGTGGGAGCGGGGATGGTTCTACCTCCGCAACGCCGACCCCGGCCTCCCCCCTACACCGGCAAGGTGCTGAGGGAGAAGGCTGCCTCCTGGTACCACGGGGTATCTCCTCCCTCGCACCAGGCGCGGCTGGACTCGCTCGTGGCCGCGTTGAAGAACTTGGCGGATCGCCGGCTGACCGCTGGATGCGTCCTCACCAACCTCCACCACCGGCGGATCGTCCCTCTGATGGAGAGGCGGCTTTGCATCTTCGAGATGAGCGAGGATGCAGACCCCGTCGCGTTGGCGGAGTCGCGGCTGCTGCAGGACCCCTTCCCGCGGGAGTACGCGGCCACCCGGGCGCAGCGCGCCATCGACCTCAGGCCGGGGCGTTGTGATAACGCGTCCCTGTGGGGCATTTACCATGCTCCCCGTCGGCCCATTGGTGAGTGAATTTCTTGATTCCCTTTCTTGTTTTGCGGTTTTTGGGTTGCCGGCGTGTTTTAAGGCTTTGCCTGATCCCCGCAGATGGTGCGCGTGAACGCCGCGCAGTTCGACCCGCCCACGCCTCAGTCCCGCGCGCTCGCGCGCGCGGGCGCAACGGCGAGAGCGAGGAGCGTGTGGATCGCAGGAGAGAGCGGAATGCGCGGCGACGGGAGCGCCGGGAGCGGAGGAGCGAGGAGTTCCGGCTGCGCGAGCAGTAGGGACTTTCCTCGCTCGGGACAGAAGAGTACTCGTCGTCGGACGAGGAAGAGGAGGAAGAGGATAGGGGGCAGGTTCTCCCCGACAGGTGGGAGCCTGCACCCTCGTCACCGCAGCCGACTCCGGTGGCAAGAGAACCATCGCCTGGGGCGGGCGCAGCGGCGCCCGCCGCCGGCGGTCTACGATGGAGGCGGCGTGAGCCGCGGAGGTGCCCGGCGTGCGCCGCGGAGGCGCCCGTGCGCGCGGCGAGCCGGCGCGCGCGGTGGAGGCGGCGGAGGGCGCGGCGGCGGCCACGCCGGCGCGCCCGCGACGTCAGCGGGGACCTCGAGGAAGAGGAAGCGGGCCTTCTCCTCCTTGAGGTAAGGAGTTGCCTTTCGAGGGGTCGCGTGCTCGACGGCGGGGATGTGACACTCTGTGTTCGTGTTTGCAGGGTGACGCCAACCGTGCCTCCGCTCGCACCGGCCAAGGTGTTGAGGGCAGACGCGTCCGTCCCCACCAGGCGGCGCTCGTCAAGGGAGACGTGGGCGGTCGCAGGCACGGCGGCGACGAGCGGGAGCTCGCAAGGTGCGGTCGAGGCCTCGAGGCCGCGGCCGGTGATGTTGCCCACCGGGCGCGGCCGGCGGTCGCAAAGGCGCGTCCGGTGACGAAGGCGCGGCCCGAGGCACCGGTCGCGGTGGCGCGGCCCGGTGACGTCGGCCGTGGAGGCGCGTCGGTGCCCGCGGCCGGCCGAGGCACAGTCGGAGATGGCGGTCGCGGCTCCGCGGCGGAGCCCGCGGCCGCGGGGGCGCGGTCGGAGGCGGCGTGGTGGTGCGGCGAGGAGCCCGCCCTCACCGGCAACTCCCAGGCGACGGCGGTGGAGATCCCTGACGACGACGTCCCGCCACCCGGGTGGGACCAGTGGGCAAGCCTGCCTACGCCAGCCCCCGATCCCCAGGTGAGGGCGCTTGTGAGAAGGTGGGACGGCCGCATGGTGGCCGGGGGCCCGACGCATGGCGCCAAGGCTTCTTCGTCCCGCGCCGCCCCCTTGCCTCGAGCGAGTAGCGCGTCGATGCGCCCCCCACTTTGCCGACGCCCAAGAGGAGCAGCAGCTGTGGGAGGAGCTCCGCGATCACGGTGCCTCACTCAACCGGGTGCTGAACGAGGCGCTGCGGATTCATGGCGACCCGGCATGGCGTGTCTTCCAGGTGCATCGGCGTTCGCTAGCATGTTGCTTTCTTCCTTGGTCTTGTCGTTTTCGCGTTTGTCTTTGCGGTGCGGCACTCGTGGATTTTGTCTGCTGGTGGCAGGAGCTGGAGCTCCGCGCCCGCGATAGGTACGACGCCCTCGACTAGATGAGCGCTGAGCTCCGCCAGCTCCGGGAGCAGCGCGACGCTCTCGACGCCCTCATCGAGGCCCTGAGGACCCGAGATGGCTGGTTGGCGTACCGGGCAGAGGCCCTGCGCGACCAGCTCTTGGAGCTGGAGGGGAAATCCACGGCGCGCCCCTCTGCCATCGAGTGGGTTCGCACGACCCTCATCGACCGGGACGAGGCGCTGCAGCAGGCGAGAGGGGACCTGGAGAGGGCGCGCACCGTGGCGGCTGACTGGGAGGCAGAGGTGGTCTCCGTCTGGGCCCAAAACCGACAGATTCGCGCGGAGCTCAAGGAGGCACGGTCCCAGCGAGGCCAGGCCGAGGAGAGGGCAAGGTAGGCCAAGCAGAAGGCCAAGGAAGCCGAAGAGTTGAAGGCCGCCCTCGCCGCTAAGGTTGCCGTGGTTGTCGCGGCGGAGGAGCAGCTCCGGCAGGAGCGTGCCGCCCGCCAGGAGGCCAAGGGTCAGCTCCAGCAGGAGCGGGCCGCCCTCGTTGATGCCCGGTCGGCACTCGAGCGGGAGCATGCTGCTCTCGAGAGGGCGCAGGCGTCGCTGAAGGAGCGGGAGGACGAGGTCTCGAAGCTCAACGGGGAGTTGATCGCCCACAACATCTCGAACGCGGACCAGCTCTGGATCCTCGAGGAGCAGAGCGCCACGGTTGTCAGCTTGCAGCGGGCGGTCGAGAGCAGACGCCAAGCTCTCGAGGGGGAGAGGAAGCAGGTTGAAGGTGAGTTGCCGCTTCATTCCTTTGTTTTGTTGATCTTCCCTTCGGGGGTTCGTTCCCTTCTTGATTTTCTTTGCTCGTGGTATCCAGGCCTGCGCAACGCACTGGGGCGCGCGACCGATCGGTCCGAGATGTTGCAGGCGGCCTACGACTCTTCCGAGCAGGAGCTGGTAGAGCTGCGCGTTGCAGCCCTCGAGACCTGCCGGGCGGTCGAGGAGGGCGAGGCGCACGGTGGAAGCTCGCTGGAGAGTCGTCTGCGCGCCCTTGGCGGGCACGTCTTGAGGCGTATGTGCCGTGCGCTTCACTTGGGCGTCCAAAATACCCTCCGCATGGTGCGATCCCACTACGAGGTGAACTTCGAGGCTGTGGCGTCGGGCTACGTCGTCCCGGAGGGCGTCGAGGAAGAGGTGGCGATGGAGCAAGTGGACGCGCTTGCCGCTGATGCCGCCGAGACGCTCTCCGAGGACTTCCTGGAGTTCTTGTTCCCGGACGCTGCTGATGCCGACACGCCCCAAGCCTGAAGATCGCTGGGCACTTGGCCCATTTTTTGTTTGAATGTTAGTATCCGGGCCGCGTGGCCATGTAAATAAACAAGTAAACTCTTGGAATATTTAAGCACTTGTAAATTTAAGTGGTGCTTTTTATTTATCACGCTGTTCTGTTTCTTCCTTTGCGTGGGCGAATTCGGGTTGGGAGAGTTCGATTTTCGTGGGCAGCCCGCTGGGCCGGAGGCAAGAGAGAAGGGTTGTATCCTCGCGGAGGCGTAGGCTATCTCTGCCTCGCGCATCCTTTCCGCTTGTCCACCCGCGCCCCGCCTGGATTCACTCGAGGCCAAGGTCGAAACATACTTTGCGCGCTTGCGAGTTGAATTTTTTGAGAAAAAATGGGACCATTTTTTGAGGAGGGATGCCCCCCGCAGTAGCCCCCGAGGGTGACTTGGTTTTCTGGAGAAAGCCAAGTTGCCCTTTAGCTTTATTAACTTGCTTTTATTTACATTTATGCTGCCAACTAGGGTGTTGGGCATGTAATTTACAACAAAAAGCTTGGAAATCCTAGCTAGGGGTAGAATCCTAGCTAGGGGTAGAAGCAACGTAGCTGCTGGATGTTCCAAGCGTTGGTGAGTTCTTCGCCATCCTCGTTGGCCAACTTGTACGTGTCGGGCTTGAGCACTTTCACCACGACATAGGGTCCCTCCCATGGGGGTGACAATTTGTGGCGGCCTTGATTATCTTGACGTAGTCTTAGGACCAAATCCCCTTCGCTGAAGTCCCGACGCCGCACCTTCCGAGCTTGGTAGCGCCTTAGGGACTGCTGGTATCTCGCGGAGTGCATTAGGGCCACGAGCCGTGCTTCATCCAACTGGTCCAGCGAGTCCTCGCGGGCTCGCTGGTTGGCACCTTCGTCGTAGCCCCGGACTCTGGGCGACCTGTATTCCAAATCCGTGCGGAGGACGGCCTCCGCGCCATGGACCAGGAAAAATGGGGTGAACCTGGTGGCCCTGCTAGGGGTGGTCCTGAGGCTCCACACAACGGCCGGCAGCTCCTGGAGCCATTTCCGACCAGACTTGTTCAGCTGGTCGAAAATCCTGGGCTTGAGGCCTTGTAGAATCATGTCGTTGGCACGCTCCACTTGGCCGTTGGTCTGTGGGTGCGCCACGGCTGCCCAGTCCACGCGGATGTGGAACTTGTCGCAGAACTCCAGGAACTTCCTGCCTGTAAATTGGGACCCGTTGTCGGTGATGATGGAGTTCGGCACTCCAAAGCGATAGACGATGTCGGTGAAGAACGTCACCGCCTGCTCCGCCCTGAGATTCGTGATGGGGCGTACCTCCACCCACTTGGAGAACTTGTCGATTGCGACCAACAGGTGGGTGTAGCCCCCGGGCGCCTTCCGCAAGGGCCCGATGATTTCCAGCCCCCACACGGCGAAAGGCCACGTGATGGGGATGGTCTGCAGGACGTGTGCGGGGAGATTGGACTTGCGAGCGTAGAACTGGCACCCTTCGCAGGTGCGCACGATCTCGCTGGCATCAGCGACCGTGGTGGGCCAGTAAAAGCCCTGGCGGAATACATTGCCCACGAGGGTGCGGGGTGCGGCGTGGTGGCCGCATACGCCCGCGTGTATATCCCGGAGGAGCACACGCCCCTGGGGGATGGGCACGCATCGCTGCAGGATGCCGGAGGCGGCGCGCTTGTACAGCTCGCCGTCGACGAGGGTGAAGGACTTGGCCATCCTGGCGATGCGCCTAGCCTCAGACCGGTCCAAGGGGAGTTCCCCTCGGTCCATCCAGGCGATATACTTGTCGCGCCAGTCCACCTCGCTGGGGGCTGGTTCGACGTCCATGGCTTCGGCCTCGTCGGCACCGTACCCCTCGAGGAGGGAGAGCACGTACGCCTCGTTTGAGGGGTCCTCGTTCATGGGCTCTGCACCGGCTGGATTCGGGGGAGCCCCCGAGGATTCCGTGTAGTTCGAGGGGTGCGGCTCAAGGTTGACGGACGGCTGGGCGACGTCCCGAGCGAAGACGTTCAGGGGGACGGTGATCCGCCCCGACGCGATCTTGGCGAGCTCGTCCGCCTCCTCGTTATGCCGGCGGGGCACGTGGTTGAGCTCGATGTCGTAGAACTTGTCCTCGAGGGCCCGCACGGCCTTGCAGTACGCCTCCATCTTATCATCGTGGCAGCTCGCGTTCTTCATGACCTGGTCGATCACGAGCTGCGAGTCCCCCCGCACGTCGAGGCGTTTGATGCCTATCTCGATGGCGATCTTGAGGTCGCAAAGAAGGGCCTCATACTCAGCCATGTTGTTCGATGCGGGGAATTGAAGGCGCACAGCGTAACGCATGTGCTCCCCGAGGGGTGAGATGAAGAGCAGGCCCGCGCCCGCACCTGTCTTCATCACCTAGCCGTCGAAGTACAGAGTCCAGCATTCAGCCTGGATCTGTGGCGGCGGCAATTGTGTGTCTGTCCACTCGGCGACGAAATCCGCCAAGATTTGGGACTTGATGGCTTTGTGCAGGGCGTAGGCGAGTGTTTCACCCATCAGCTCCACTGACCACTTGGCAATTCTGCCCGCTGCATCCGGGTTACGGATGATTTCTCCTAACGGAAAGGAGGAAACCACCGTGACAGGGTGAGCCTCAAAGTAGTGGCGGAGTTTGCATTGCGCGAGAACCATTGCGTAAAGCAGCTTGTGGACTTGCGGGTAGCGCGTCTTGGTGTCGGACAAGACTTCGCTGATGTAATACACTGGCCGCTGAACCGGCTCCGCGCGCTCCACCATGATGACGGCGCTGACCACCTGGGTGGTCGCAGCCACGTAGAGGTACAGAGGCTCGCTGTCTTGCGGCGGTGTGAGGACTGGGGCGTGGGTGAGGGACGCTTTCAGCTTATCAAGCGCCTCCTGGGCCTCGGTGGTCCAGGAGAAACGCTCATGCTTCTTGAGGAGCCGGTAGAGGGGCAAGCCCTTCTCGCCGAGCCGCGAGATGAAGCGGCTCAAGGCAGCAAGGCACCCCAGCACCCTTTGGACCCCCTTAAGGTCCCGAATCAGACCCATTCGTTCGAGGGCTGCAACCTTTCGGGGTTGGACTCGATGCCTCGCTGGGAGACGATGTATCCTAATAGCATGCCACGCGGCACGCCAAAGACACATTTTTCGGGGTTTAACTTTACCCCGTTGTCCCGTAGGCAGCCGAACGCGATGCGAAGGTCGCTAACCAGGTCATCCGCCTTCCTGGTTTTTACGACTATATCATCTACGTACGCCTCAACGGTTCGCCCGATGTGGTCTCCGAAGACGTGCTGCATACATCGCTGCCATGTTGCGCCCGCGTTTCGGAGGCCGAACGGCATCGTGACGTAGCAGTACATCCCGAATGGCGTGATGAACAAAGTCGCGAGCTGGTCGGACTCCTTCATTTTTATTTGGTGGTACCCGGAATAGGCATCAAGAAAACAGAGCAGCTCGCACCCAGCGGTCGAATCAACGATCTGATCGATACACGGCAAAGGAAAAGGAACTTTAGGACATGCTTTATTAAGACTAGTGTAGTCTACACACATCCGCCACTTTCCATTCTTTTTCTTCACTAATACAGGATTAGCTAGCCAATTAGGGTGGAACACTTCCTTGATGAACCCAGCCTCGAGTAGCTTTCGCAGCTCCGCTCCGATTGCCCGGCGCCGCTCCTCGTCGAAGCGGCGCAGCCGTTGCTGCACGGCGCGGGAGTGAGGTAGGATGTCAAGGGAGTGCTCGGCGACCTCCCTCGGGATGCCTGGCATGTCCGAGGGGCTCCACGCGAAGATGTCGGTGTTGGCGCGGAGAAAGTCGACGAGCACCACTTCCTATTTCGAGTCGAGGGTAGAACTGACCCTCAACACTTTGCCCTCGGGGGAAGCAGGGTCGAGGGGCACCTCCTTGGTCTGCTCAGCAGCCTTGAAGCTGCCGGTGTGCTTGGTGGTGGAGTCGAGGTCCTCGTTGACCATCTTCTCCATGTTGGCCACCAGCACTTCGTCCAGCGCTAGGGCCTCGGTGTGTTCCATGCACTCAACGTCGCAGTCGAAGGCGTGCTCGATGGATGAGCCCACGGTTATGACGTCGTTGGGCCCCGGCATCTTCATCTTGAGGTAGGTGTAGTTAGGCACCGCCATGAACTTGGCGTAGCAGGGCCGCCCAAGTATGGCGTGGTACGCGCCCCTGAATCCCACCACCTCGAAGGTGAGTGTCTCCTTGCGGTAGTTGTCCGACGTGCCGAACCAGACCGGCAGGTCGATCTGCCCGAGGGGCTGGACGCGCTTGCCCGGCACGACGCCATGGAACGGCGTCGTGCTGGGCCGCAGCTGGTCCAACCCGATCCCCAGCAGGCGCAGCGTGTGCGCGTAGAGGATGTTGAGGCTGCTGCCTCCGTCCATCAGGACCTTCGAGAATCGCGCGTTCCCGATGACTGGGTCGACCACCAACGGGTACTGACCCGGGTTGGGGATGCGGTTCGGGTGATCCTCGCGGCTGAACGTGATGGCGTCCTCCGACCAGTCGAGGAAGGAGGGAGGCGCCTTCTCTGCGGCGAGAACCTCGTGCCGCTCCCGCTTGCGCTGGCGGCTGGACATGTCGACGGTCGGCCCCCCGAAGATGAGGAAGACATTCTCCACGGCGGGGAAGCCGCCAGCGTCACCGTCACCCCCGTCCTTCTTGGCCTCGTCGTCCTTCGCGGCGGCGCGGCCGTAGAACCGCTTGAGCATGTCGCACTGCTCGAGGGTGTGGTTGACCGGCGTTTTGTGGTAGGGACATGGCTTCTTCAGCATGTCGTCGAAAACTCCCGGGCCTCGAGGGGCCGGTCGAGGGCCCTGTCAAGCCGGATCAACAGCAAGAGCTTCGCCGTCGTCGTCTCGTGCCCCTGCTCGCGCGCCTCGCGGCGCGGCTTCTTTCCCTTTTTGCCCCGCTTGTTCTTTTGGCGGGGGTCCTTGGACTTGCTGCCCTCCACGGGCGCGTCGTCCACGCGCTTACCCTTCTTGCCATCGAAGATCGCCCCCACCGCCTCTTCGCCTGAGGCAAAGCTGGTGGCGATGTCGACAGCTCGTTAGAGTCGACTGGCGGGCTCCGCCTGAGCTCGCGCACGAGATCCCGGCATGTGGTGCCCTCGAGGAAGGCGTGCACGATCTCGGACTGTGCCACGCTTGGGAGCTCCGTACAGCGCTTGGAGAAGCACCGTATGAAGTCCCGGAGTGACTCGTCGGGCTTCTGAGTGCAAGAGCGCAGGTCCCAGGAGTTCCCAGGGCACACGTACGTGCCCTGGAAATTTCCCACGATCGTGCGGACCAGGTCGTCCCAGTTGTGGATCTGGCTGGCCGGCAGGTGCTCGATCCACATCCGCGCCGAGTCGGCGAGGTGCAGGGGGAGGTTGCGGATGATAACCTCGTCACTAGTGGCCCCGCCTAGCTGACATGCCAGACGGTAGTCGTTGAGCCACACACGGGGGTCCGTCTCCCCGTTGTACTTGACGATTGTCGTGGGCTGGCGGAAGCGCTGGGGGAAGGTTGCCGTGCGGATCTCCCGGCTGAACACGCGGGTTCCCGGGGGCTCCGGTGTCGGTGAGCGGTCCTCACCGCTGTCGTAGCGTCCACCCCGTCGAGGGTGGTAGCCCGCTGTCGCCCGCGCCTCTGCGTTGCTCGTTCGTCGGGCGTTGATGACGTTGCGGGCGTCGCCATCTCGGGCTTGCCCGCACGTGTCGAGAGGCCGTTCCTTGGCTGGCGTGCACCCCAGGTTGGCGGGGCGCTCAGCTGCGCCGCCCGCGTGTACCGAGGGCTCGGGGCCTTGCACACCCCCATCGTCCCTCGCGCTCCCCTGCTGGCGGATGCGGGACGCCGAGCTTTTGGCCTGTTGGACGACCGCTTGCTCGATGAGCGCCTGTGCCTCGCGGTGCAGGTTCCGCGCCTCGGGCGTCAAGGGGGCGGGCATGGCCCGCAGCAGTGTTGCGGCGGCGATGAGCTTTTGTCTTGCTCGCGGGGGCGTGTCCGGATTGTCGACGTTGAAGTCGGCGTTGATCCGATCGCGGGCTTGCCTGCCCAACTCGCGTGCGCGTTCACCGCGCGCAGAGGCTTCTCCCGCGATAGAGGCGCGAAGCAATCGCACCATGCGGTACTCTTCCGCCAGCTTGGCTTCGAGCTCGTGTGCTTGGGCCAGCTGCGCGTTGATGTCGGCCCCCCTCGGCGGTGAGGGGGGAGGGGCGCTTGGCCCCGCAACCAGATGCGGTCCAGTTCCCAGAGCAGGAGGAACCTCTCCGTCACCGGCACCCGCCGCGTCGCCGGTGTTTGCTGGGTCGTTGGCGATTACGACGCAGCACTCCCGCGCGGGGTCGTAGCTCCCGGCGCTGGAGTCGTCGGAGTAGCCGAACCAGTAGTCCGCGGCGTCGAGGAACCGCCTGAACATCACTGGGTCCGGCACGCCGGAGAAGTCCCACTCCGTGTATCCGTGCGAGGTGGCGGGTGGCAGCCCGTCAATGGAGCCTAGGGATGACTCGTCACCGGCGGAGGCGCTAGGGTCCCTGGCAACCAAGATGTGGCGGCCAGGAGGAACCCTGCGCATCGTTGTGTTGGCATTGGCGTTGGCGACATATGCCACCGTGGCGCCACGTAGACCGATAGGGAAGCACGGTCCCGAGACCGAGCGCTCCCCCGCCGGGGCGGCTGTCGTCTCGCTAGTGGGCGCGTCGCATTGTGAGGCGACGCGCGCAGCATGCCGGCACTCCGACCGCGCCCGTGGTGAGCGGCCGGCCGGTGCAACGGCGGCGCCGTGGCGCCGAAGGACCCGCAACGTCCGCGTTGGCGGGTGCGCGTCGTGGCGACGTGTGCGGCAGCGACCGGGACGGACCCGGCTTGGCGCCGCACACGGAGTTCCTCACATTTAGTGAGGCGCATCAGGTAGCCGTTCCCCGTGGCCTGAAAGTTCAGGCCCCCGAACCGGATTTCGAATCCGGCCGGGAGGGGGTCTGAGCTGCCCATGGAGTAACGCTGACCACGGTACTCGGTGCGAATCACCATCGAGAGAGCTTGGTGACGAGTTGATCTTCAGCGCGCAGAGCCCCACGTTGGGTGCCAACTGTCGGTGCGGAATGTAGTCCCGACACTAACTAGCAATAAGCGCTGAGATCTGCCTCTCGATGGTCGGTGCTAAGCAACTAAGGACACTTGGTTTATCCTGGTTCCGGCCGGGGCCGTACGTCCAGCAGAGGTGTCCTCGGGGCACTATATTGCTTCGCACTGGGGTGCTTGTAGTGGGGCGGCTACAAGCAAGGCGGGAGAGGAGGCGCGGCCTCCAAGTCCCAAAAGGAGTGATTGAGGCGAGTGCCAATATCGTGGGGAAGGCGGAGAGCGTGTGAATGATCGCTATCCGTTGCCCCGTGTCTGATGTCTCGTGTCTTGTCCCCGCGGTGGGGGGAATCGCCTCCCTTTTATAGGCCAAGGAGAGGGCGATTTACAAGAATGCCGCACTATTTAGCTACGTGTGGAGGTATGGTGTACAGTGCCGCGGAGCTGACGGCCGTCCTGGCGAATCTTGCTCCAATTACGGTGTCGCGGCGTGTCCTGTGCCTGAACAGGGGCGACTTCGAGGGTGGAGGCGTAGTGGTTGACCGGGGTGTCTCCAGGTGGGCTCGAGGGAGCTGTTGACAGTGATCCGTACAGGGTGCAGTAGCAGGCGTGGCGGCGTCCCGTCCCCGCGTGGTCAACAGCGTCTGAGTAGTTGTAGTAGTGCGCGGCGTGGCGCTGCAGGGGCGGGTATGGCCGCACAGGGCCGTCAGCGACGGGGATGGCGCTCTCGCCGGCCTGATGTCACGGTTTGACCCTGCAGAGTAACGAGACGAGGGTTCGAGGGTGTGGCCGGCCCCCCTTCGAGGGCGCGGCGCGTTAGCCGTACTAGAGTGGGCGGCACAGTGTCACGGAGCTGACACCGGCCTCGTCGCACAGTCCTCCACAGTGGCGGGGATGGGCTCCCCTAGGGAGTTGGCGGAACAGCGCCGGGGCGTGATTCCCAGGCGCGTGATGGCGCGGCTCTGCTGTGTGAGAGCATTAAATGCTCGTACCCGCGTGCGGGAGCAGGTGTGCTCGTGAGGGACCCTCGAGCGAGGCAGAGCCCGCTCGAGGGAGGCGGGCAACCTCGAGCGAGGCGGAGCCCGCCCGAGGGTGGCGTGGACCCTCAAGCGAGGCGGAGTCCGCTCGAGGGAGCGCGAGCCCTCGAGCGAGGCTGACCTCGCTTGAGGGGGGCGCTCTGTTGCGCCGCTCTAGTGGGCCGCGGGGGCCATCGCGGCGTTGGGCTGTGCTGTGTGCGTATGTTTTGGGTTAGGTTCGAGGTGTGTTTGTGTTTTGTGTTTTTTGCAGGTTTTAAGCAGGATTCCCCCAGGGTTTTTTAGGGGACCCTTGTGGTTGTCCCCGACAACTGTGAATAAAGAGGACAGGAACACCAACAGAGACAAAGCCAATATTCACTCAGATCGGTGAGCCCTGCATCCCTGTGAAGGACAACGCAAAAGATGATATGTTGATGACTAGGCTGATGGTGGCTGTGAAGTTTGGTACATGAATATGATTCCCAACAGCTGCACATATGTAGATACCAGCTCAAAGCTAAATTTTAACAACCTCCACAAAGTACAAGAATGATGGCACATGCTTCTTGACAACCATAAATTTGATAGCAGTCCCAATCTAACATGTTCACAACTAAGACAGCAGAATAAACTAAGAACTGGATATGGCCAATCAAGCAAAACGCGCAGAAACCACAAGCCAGGTTAAATACACCGCTATTTCATTATACCCCTTAAGAGGCTTCGAATTTCATTACTTAAATATATGTAGATAATACTGTGAGTAAGCTCATCAGCTTGTAGCTGCATGCATTTGAAAACAAATAAACCAACATTTAACAAACTGCGATGTGAGTGTAGATGCCGATAAATGTGAGCCCAACCCTAACCAATCTGAAATGCAAACCTTAGTTACAAGATGATACCTTCACAAGAAGGTGGGAACTTGAGTGAGGTCCTCACGTGGAACCGAACACTTATTCCCGATGGGGTGACAAAGGTGACCATATCACTTTTGGTAGACTGATCTTCACTAACTTTTTGACCTGCAATGCAAATGATAATATTGTGAGTAATTTCAAATGACAATGAGAATGTGCAAAACGTCAAAAACTGAATAAGGGGATAAGGGTATACCTTTATTGCTTACACCTTTTTCCTTGAATAACCAGTCTTTGACACACACAAGGGCTTCTAACATCTCTAGTTAATGAGCTTCTGGACTCTCCAAGAATCCTACCTCCAAGACTAAATGCAGACTCAAAAGGAACCGTACTGAGAGGGATGGCAAGAAAATCTCGTGCCATAACTAATAAGACCGGGAACTTCTCAGCATGTGCTTTCCAACAAGCCAAAATGTCAAAATTTTCAATGTCTTCCACACACTCTTCTTCAAAGTAGATGTCAAGTTCAGACTTTGGTGCACGAGTCTTTCTCCGACTTGACTTGAAGTTTGCAAATTCTGACCCCAACTGCCTCTTTGCAAGCACCGGTGAGCCCACAGAACTATTGCCCACACTTGAATATGTAGTAGAACTTGCACTAACTCTCCTCAAGTGTTGCTCATACTCTAGGAAATATTTTTTCATCCAACCTAGAGCAACATTAACACTTGAATGAACTTGATCTATATTCTTACAAGTTTTCTCGTAGAAGAACTCTAGATATTCTGCTTTACCCCTCAGATCTAACATTGTAGCAATAATGATTCCAAGGTTAATATCATAGTCCTTGTTTCTGCGAGGAATTGGCTGGTTTGCCTCATCAAAGTCTCTACCCCAATATTTTTCAAACTTGATCCTCATTACTGCAGCTAGGTTTTTAAGTGTCACACTTGTTTGCCAAGAAGGATTATCCAGGCCATCCTTAATTGCAATGATTAAAGGCAAGAACATGTATGAAGTTGGTTTTCTATTAGCTGACACTGCATTTGTAGCTTGTTCAAAAGTTTCAAGAAACTTACACACAGATTCAGCTTTGCTCCACTCTTGTTCACTTGGAGAAATTTTTGCATGCTGGTTTTCATAGCTACTCAGAACGGTCTTGTACTGGATTGCTTCGCGGACCATCTTGTAGGTCGAAGTCCAACGGTTGGGTATGTCAAGAGCAATACCACGTTTTCTGGGAAGACCATTCACCATTGCAATTTCATTGAAGGCTTGAATTCTTGAGGGTGAGGAATCAATATGCTTCAAGAATTCAAGCCTTCAAATAAAAATTGCAATGGTGAATGGTCTTGAATATCTGAATCCCCTCATGAATAATTGCCATCCCGTCTTGAACCAAAATATTCAGGATGTGCGCACAACATCTTACATGGAAATGGACACCGTCAAGGATCAACTCATACTTGTGAGCAGCTATGAACATGTCACATGCAGCATTGTTGTTACCAGCATTATCCAGTGTTAGAGTGAACACCTTGTTTCGTATGCCCCATTCAGTCAGACAACTCTCAAGTGCTTCTTCAATTGCAAAACCTGAGTGTGGATATTTGACCTCTTTGAAACTTATTATCTTCTTATTGATCTTGAAGTCGGGGGTGATGTAGTGAGCGGTTACAACCATGTAGCCTAAGTTTTGTATTGAGGTCAACAAATCATATGTCAAGCGCACATGGGAATCCAGGCTGTCCAGTTCATTCTGAATATCCTGCTTCATTTTCTTGTACTTCTTTAGACAATCATTGCGAACAGCCACTCGCCCTGGAGCATCCAGAGATGCTTGCATAGACTGAATCCATGGTTCAAAGTATGGATCATCAAACTTGTTAAATGGGATTTCAGCATGTATGACAAACTCCATCATACACTCACGACTGAACTGTGGGTCAAACACAAAGTTCTCTATAGGCTTCTTCATTGTTGATACAAACCTATTCCTTTCATCATCATCGATTACATGGCAATACTTTTGAATGTGGGTTCTAAGGCTATTTGTTCCAGACTTTGTACTTAATTGGAGTCGACAGTACTTGCATACAGCTTTAAAACCATCATCAGTTTCTACTAAATTTGGCTCAAAATATTCCCACACCTTGGACCTTTTGACACGTGTTGGGGTAGAATCATCTGAGCTTTCTGAAGTGTTTGTAGAGGTGTTGGTTGACATGCTAGACAATATAAAGCATACGGGAAGAACAATATTAATTCAAAATCATGTAATAAACACAGATGCCATGCAAAGTTGTTTAATTGGTTCATCTTATTTGTTGTTCTATGACTAACCATGCACCAATTTTGTCTACCTACCCTGCTTATCACTTGTATTTTAAAACAGTGATGTTATCTGATGGAAAATAGAGCAGCAATTGCATACAAATGTAAAATGGTTAGTGACAGTGGCACAAATAAGGTTCATGACAAAGAGTTAGGGATAGCCAGCAAAGGCCAAAACAGAGGTGGTGACTGAACCAGAGACCTGCATGGATACTCTAAAAATGGGAGGACTTTGTGTTTAGCATTTCCAAGTGATGTAACATACTAGACCACAATAACTGATAATCAAATGTGACAGCTAAGTACAATAACTGAAAATAGACCTACTACACAAGAAGATTGGCTGATAACCCAGTTTGGAAATGTGACTAGGAAGCAAGGTTCTAGCTAGTACTAACAACAAATTCCTCCCTGCCCCACTTGTTGTTCGATGTGACTAGGAATTTGTAAACAAATCTCAACAACATTTGCAAACTAAATAGATCACAGTCCAGCAGTTCCAATAAACAATAATGCACCGGAAAGGCGGTTATCAGTGAAGCTAAACCCACAAAAAGAAAAGAAATGCTACTAGCAAACAACTAGTTAAGGTGGGATTGCTTGATGTTGATGGTGAGCTAACAAAATACTTCTAGCGCCATACATCCTCAGCTGTGGAATGTGACAAGCTATGGAATGTGACAGAAGAAAAATAATAAGGATGCAAACTCGTCATGCCAGCACTGATCGGTCGAAATGTCCAGTAGGCAAGAATTGAAAAGCTGATGATCTCAGGCAAGTATAGATGATTATTATTCACCGCCACATGACTCAGGATAGGAAAAGAGAAGGAAATTCTGATATGATGATATTTATTATAATAGCTAGAGAAGTGAAAATACGAAACCTGAGAAATTCCAATGAGGATATTAACTTGAGCCGTGTACAAGTCGAAAGCCCTTCATCCTAATTTGTCTTGTCAATTGTCATCCCTTTGGATAGTTCTGCTGTAAAGAATGTAACAAGCAAATGATAAATTGTAGGATCCTGATATGATTTCCCATAATACCAACATATAGAAATTCGATTGAAATCAAATATCATGTGTACAAGTCACAAATTACTTACACATGGCATTGTTTAAGAAAATGATAAGCAGAATGCTGAAGGCCTATGCTTTCTTTTCCCAATCTAAAATTATTACCTTTCAGTGATATAGAACAGTTTGTGTAACGAAAATACTGAACAGAGCATTCTTTTTTGAAAGGAATACTGAATACAACTCAGTTGCTGAAATGGACAAGTCACTTCTATTCAATTTTTGCATAGCAGCACTGAACCCAGGAAGAACACATTTTTATGGTACCCCACCAGTAAAATTAGCACACATTTCATTTTCTGAGCAACTGCACCGGTGACTGTGAGAGGTACTGTATGTACGCAATCTAGCACATTCTTGAACTCCCAAATCCACAAGCTGAGTACAATTTCATCCTATTCCCAGAAACAGGTTGAAAAATCAAGCAACACAGTTCCCATCTAATTCAAGTGACCCCGTATCAAACTAAGCATAAATTAAAATTACCGTGTCAAAGTGCGGGAGAAAATCGCGATGGGAATGCTGACCTTGGAAGCGTAGGCCTCGGCCTCATCTAGCGCCCTCTGGAGCTCACCAGTCGCAGCCGAACCAGCACCCGCACACCTCGCTGCAGATCGCAGAAGCAGAACCGCCACGTCAGTACTCTCCAATCCGCGTCCCCAAGACGACAGGGTCTGCGTCGTAAAGTGCCTCACCTCGGAGTCGGCGGCACTTAAGTATTACAAAACAGAACTCAATAAGGTAAAACATAAAAATGATCTAGCCAATCTGCCAGAAAACCTAAGATGTTTGTTGCATTTAAATTGTAGTGTTTAGCACTCACTCCAGTCATAAACAACTTGATGAGCCCGTCAAAGGAAGGTAATTTAGTTGTAGGCAAGCATTCTGTCTTGATGGTAGAAATAGTCCTGTGTGTAATATTTTGTAAGATACTGTGTGATAACTTCATCTTTTTGCATCTAAGATCCGGTATTCTAATATAAGACTTCTCCTAATCAGACTCACGCAGTTTACAAATCAGATCCTCAGAACCAAGCCAAGAGTATTGCAAAAAACATTTTCCTCTACCTTCTAATCTCAGTATCTATAACTACAAAAAAGGTTATAGAAAATGCTCTGAACCTGCAAGTTCCTCTATATAACTTCTCATCAGTTCTAAGTATAGAAAATACTCCTTTATTGTACTTAACCCAAACACCAGATTCGTCAAAAAGTCTCCCGTACTGCATGAGAAACAAACATACCTTAACAAATCAGCTACAACCACCAACAAACATGATACAAGCAGCACGAACAGAGAGCGAAAGACAGCACGTCGGCTATCCAGCAGAACTGCAGAAGGACGACGCACACCCGAGCAGAGAAAACGAGGGAACAAAAGAGGAACGCTAGGAAGAGGAGGGGAGATTCAAAAGTACACTGCGCTGCTCGAGAATTGGAGAGCAAGAGCTCAAGACGGCACGATGTGCAGAACCGCAGTCGCCGTCTCCGTCTCCAGACCCGCGACAATCTCACTCGACGCTGCAACCACCGGGTTCAGGACTTCCCCTGCCACCGCCGGTCGCGCCTCCCACAGGCCGCCCTCCACCCACGGCATTTACTGACGAATCGGAGAGGAGAGGAAGAGAGAGCCGGCTAAGCTCGGATGGAGGAGGAGGAGGAGGCCCGCGTACCTATTGGATGCTCGTCGCTGGCGAGGGCGCGACAGAGGAAGGACGGCACCGCGGCGAGGAAGGACGGCCGGATCTTGGACTGCTTCTCCCGTCGCTAGATTGGCCACCGGATTATGGAGAGCTCGAGAGTACGCTGGCTGCCATGGAGGAGGACAGGGTGGGTGGGACCGCGGGGACGTGGCAACTCGGGCGAGGCGGAGGAGGAGGCGTTGCGACGGCGACGGCGGCGGAAGGGAGGCGAGTGCGGCGACGCCGCGACGGGGGGAGCCGGGTAGGGGCTTGACGGCTCGACTGCTTCGACACAAACACCAGAGGCTTTGTCCAATAACAAACCACGAGTTACAACCCGTTTGCAACCTGTTAAGACCTCTTTGTATTGATTTCACACCAAACTGCTTCGTACTGTAAACCAAACCAAACCAAATTGTTTACTTTGTTAGCCCAAGAGCACCCAACTTAAGTGAGCCAAAGCAAAACCCAAACCTTTAAAACCATTTGAGCCCAAACCATTTGCAGGCTGAACTGTTACGCCCAGAAGTTCAACAGCCTTTGCCAATACGGTGGGCATCACGTAGATACTGATGCAAAGAAAATGGAAAAGGACCATAGGGACAAGAAGAGGTCGTCTGGTTTTGCTCCGGGCAGCGGAACTAACAAGAAGTTTTGCTTTGTGAAAAAATGTTCCAAACCCATCCCAGCAATCTTCAACTAGACGCTGGATGATGAAGCCATCTCAGGGCCAACCTTCAGGGAACTTCCAGTTCCGCAACACTCAGCAGCAGGCTCCAAAGCCTAATGCACCCCCACGCAACATCGGTGATCGCCGTTGTTTCAACTGTGGTCAACCAGGGCATTACATTAGTGATTGCCCCAAGCCTAAGCAGATCAAGCCCAACCCACATAATCAAGGTGCTGGGAACAAGCCTGCCACTCCGGTTAAGAAGCCTATGGTGCAAGTCCGCCAAGGCAAGCTAAACTTCACCATCATGAGTGACATTTCAGAGGGAGCTTTAGTGCTCACGGGTACATTCTCTATCAACGACACTCCTGTTAAGATTTTGTTTGACTCGGGAGCTACCTACAGTTTCATAAGTGAAAACCTATTAGGCAAATTGGGTTTAAGGGGATCGCACACAAAATCGGCTTATAAAATTACCACGCCAGGTGGAAACATCTCTTCTCACATAGTAACTTTTGGAGTTCGTTTAAAATTGGGAAGTAAGAGTATTCAATCAAATCTTATAACCATAAATTTGGAAAATATGGATGTTATCTTGGGTATGGACTGGATGACCCAACATAAGGTGGTTCTAAATATATCAGATAGAGTTGTAGAGATCAATTCCCCTACGGTCGGGCACACTACCTTGTACCTACCTTTCAAGGATGGTACCGACTCTTATGCCTATGTGACCATTATCTCCCCTCTTGATTAAATTCCAGTGGTGTGTGAGTATCCAGATGTCTTTCCGGATGAGTTGCCTGGTATGCCACCAGACAGGGATGTCGAGTTTGTAATTGATCTCCAACCGGGTACTGCACCCATTTCTAAACGACCTTACCGTATGCCTCCCAAAGAACTAGCCGAACTAAAAAACCAACTCCAGGAGCTGTTAGATAAGGGTTATATTCGCCTGAGCTCTTCTCCTTGGGGTTGTCCCGCTCTCTTTGTCAAAAAGAAAGATGGTAGCTTGAGGCTATGTGTGGATTACAGATCGCTCAATGCAGTAACCATCAAGAACAAATATCCTCTTCCAAGAATCGATGTTCTTTTTGATCAATTGGCTGGAGCCAAAGTTTTCTCCAAGATCGATCTTCATTCTGGTTACCACCAAATCAAAATTTGACCTTGTGACATTCCTAAAACTGCTTTCTCCACTCGTTATGGTCTCTACGAGTTCTTAGTAATGTCCTTTGGTCTCACCAATGCCCAAGCCTACTTCATGAACTCCGTATTTATGATAGAGCTCGACAAATTCGTAGTGGTCTTCATCGATGATATCCTTACCTATTCCAAAAACGAGAAGGAGCATGCCAAACATCACTGAATTGTCCTACAACATTTGCGAGATCATAAGCTTTATGCTAAGTTCTCCAAATGTGAATTCTGGTTGAATAGTGTGAAATTTTTGGGCCACACTATTTCCAAAGGTGGTATCTCCGTAGATACTAGCAAAGTCCAAGAGGTGATGGATTGGAAACCACCCAAGTCCGTACACCAGATCCGTAGTTTCTTAGGTTTGGCGGGTTATTACAGTTGTTTCATTCCAGACTTTTCTAGAATCGTTAAACCTATGACCGAACTACTCAAGAAAGGAGTGAAGTTCATGTGTAGCGAAGCTTGTGAGAAAGCCTTCCACACCTTAAGACAACACTTAACTTCAGCCCCAGTGCTAGCGCAACCAGATAATTCTAAACCTTTTGAAGTTTTCTGTGACGCGTCAGGCATGGGTCTCGGTTGTGTTCTTATGCAAGAAGGCCGAGTCATTGCCTATGCTTCACGAGCACTTCGTCCTCATGAGATCAATTATCGTACCCATGATCTTGAGTTAGCCGTTGTTGTCCAAGCTCTCAAGATATGGAGACATTATCTGATGGGTAATCGTTGTAATATCTTCACTGATCACAAGAATCTCAAATACATCTTTACTCAGTCAGAACTGAATATGAGGCAAAGGAGATGGCTTGAGTTGATTAAGGATTATGAACTAGAAGTGCACTATCACCACGGGAAAGCAAATGTTGTGGCGGATGCCCTCAGCCGCAAAGTTCACTGTAATCATCTAGCGTTAAAGCCAGCTAGTGACCCTTTAAGCGAAGAAATGAGAAGACTCAACTTGGAAGTAGTAGAGCAAGGAAATCTTTATGCCTTAGCCGCTGAATCTAATCTTTATGATAGAATTGTCACTGCTCAACGCAATGACGAAGACATAAACATCATCAAGCAGAAGCTAACATAGGAAGATCCTAAGTATACATGTTTCCAGAGGGATCACCAGGATGTGATCTTGTTTGGAAAATGCCTTGTGGTTCCTGTCAATCCAGAGATTAAGAAGACAATCCTTGATGAGGCTCATATGTCCAAACTCTCTATTCACCCCAGCAGTACCAAGATGTACCAAGATTTGAAAAAGAATTTCTGGTGGTCCAACATGAAAGTTGATATAGCCATGTATGTAGCCGAGTGCGATACTGGCCACTGGATGAAAGCAAGCCATTTGAAATCGGCAGGTGTACTCCAACCTTTGTAGATACCCATGTGGAAGTGGATGACATTAGTATGGACTTCATTGTGAGTTTACCCCTGACAGCTAGAAAGAAAGATTCTATTTGGGTTATCGTGGATAGACTCACCAACACCGCCCATTTCATTGCAGTTCATACTACTTATTCAGTGCAGCAATATACAGAGATATACATGGAACAAATATTTCGTTTGCATGGAATCCCAAAGACCATAATCTCTGATAGAGGAACGCAGTTTGTGGCTTGTTTCTGGGAGAAGTTACATGAGTGCTTGGGAACCAAGTTGATCGTAGTTCAAGCTATCATCCGCAGACCGATGGTGAGACGGAAAAGATAAATCAGATTTTGGAAGACATGATATGAGCGAGCATCTTGCTCTTTGATAAGAGTTGGGACAAATGTTTGTCTTTAGCAGAGTTCTCCTATAACAATAGCTATCAAGCCAGTTTGAAGATGGCACCGTTCGATGCTCTTTATGGACGAAGATGTCGCACCCCACTGAACTGGTCAGAAGTCGGGGAAAGGACACTCTTTGGTCCGGATTTAGTTAAATATGCCGAAGAAAAAGTGCAAGTGATAAGGGAGAATTTGAAGATGGCTCAAATGAAGCAAGAGAGTTATCATAATAAGGGAACGGCACCCCGACACTTTGAAGTGGGAGATTATGTGTACCTAAAAGTTTTCCCCACCAAAGGTGTGCAAAGGTTCGGTGTTAAAGGGAAATTAGCTCCGTGCTACATTGGACCTTATGAAGTCATAGAAGTATGAGGGCCAGTGGCTTATCGTATTCAATTACCGGAATGGTTTTCCGCAGTCCACAATATGTTCCATGTGACCCAATTAAAGAAGGGAATGCATGTGCCAGACAATGAGGTAATCACAGAAGCTAATGCTTGGATTAAGCCGGATTTCTCGCTCATCGAGCATCCACTGAGAGTGTTGGACCGAAAGGAGAGAAAGACCCGAAGACAAACCGTAAGAATGTACAAGATACAGTGGAGTCACCACACGGAAGAAGAAGCGACTTGGGAGACGGAAGAATACCTCAACACTAAGTACCCGGGCTTCCTGCAATCTCGAAACCGTGAGTTTCTCTTGCCTGCCTTGTTTTTCTTAAATCGAATCTCGGAACGAGATTCTATTTAAGGGGGGTAGGCTGTGACGCCCCAGTTTTTTAATTAGCCTTAATTTTCGGTCAACTCTGCTGACAGTGGTCAAATCACGGTCAACCTGGGTCCTCACCTCGAAAACCTCACCAACCAACCCTAACGACACCATTGATCAAGTGGACACATATGTGTGGTCAACCCTTGGTCAAAGTCTTAGTCAAACCCCACCTAAACCCTACTGACCTTAGATGTCTTCCGGAACTTTTGCCGCGTTCTCCAAAATTCACCTAAACGCTTAAAATTCTACCTTTATGAAAGTTGTCCAATTTGTTGAGGGACACAACTTTCATGTAGATTGGTATTTCAAATTTTGAGTGGAAAAGGGTGAAAAACTTGCGCAGGGGACAATACCTCCTGTTCACTGAAAGTGAGAGGCATTCAAAGTTGACAAACTTGTTGTGCAAAATCTAATGAGAAAACCCTCGTATGACCTTTGTGAAAGTTGTAGGTGGTAATGAGATCTACAACTTTCATATCCAAAGTTTTATGCACTTTTATACAAAATTTTGGAGTTTTTCAATTTTGAACAATGGATTAGCAACACGTTTAGGCCTGAACGCCGCCGCATCGCGACGCCGCGCGCGCCCGCGCGCCGGCCGACCTCGGCGTCCGCGCCACGCGCCACGCGCCACCCAAGGCCACATGCCGGCGAGGCGTGCCCCTTCCCCCATGCGTCGCGCCCTAAGGCCATTGGAGTCCTCCCGGCCGTGCGCACACCACGGACCGCGCCATACCGGCTCGGTGCGCGCCGCGGACAACCGGTCCATCGGTGGCGCCCGCCGTACGCGCGCCAGTCGAGGCCGCCGTGCCACGACCGCATCTTTAAGGTCATGCCCTCGTCAGCGCAAGCGAGCCACCCCAATTTAAACCGAGCGCCCTGCCCCTCCTCGCGCTGCCATCACCATCCGCTGCGCCACCCGCGCCGCCGCCGGTGAACTCACCTCCTCGTCCATCCTCCAGTGCGCCCAATCCTCCTTGAACCTTCGCTAGACCCAGTAGGACCTATACGAGACGCTTGTAGTCCGGGCCGAGCGCTTGCCGTCGCCAGGACCAAGCCGCCGCGACCACCGCCGCCGGCCATCGTTGTGCGCCCGCTCCGGCAGCTCCTCCGCCCCAACTTCGGCCATCCCCATGCCCTAGGTGAGCACGTGGTCACGCCCCACAGTCTCCCCGGCCGGGAGCACCGCCGGCTTGCCGGAATCCGGCCGGCGCCACCGCCATTCCATGCCCGGGGTTCAATTGCAAAGCCCTTGGTCTTTCTAGGGTGTTTTCCATGATCTAGGGGTATATTCGTGAGGTTTCAAATCTTTGCAGGGTCCCCGGCGCAAAAGGGTAACTTCAATAGTGTAGCACTTTTCCTGGAACTTGTAAAATCTCTAGAAATCGTAGAAAATTCGGAAAATTGCTAGATTCTTGGTGGAAAGTACTACAACTTTTGTTATTCTTGCATGAGCTGTTTCTTGATATTTTTGGCGTGAAAAATAGGAATGTGAAAAACCTAGATATGTGATATCTCAAAATCCATACGTCCTCTATACCCAATTTTTGGATATGTTGTGTGTGATGTTATGACTAGCTCCTTTACCAGAAATTGTAGAAAGTTATGATGTAAATCTTTTTATATGAATTGTTTTCCATTTATCCAGAATCTGTCTAAATAATTTTTGTAGCTAAAAATAATTATGTTTTTGTGCCCAACTTCTGCATGATGTCTTGTTATGCTAAGTTACACCTCTGGTGAATCAATCACAATTTTGGCATGATCAGAAGTATTTATTCATAATATATGCATGCTTTCCTTTGTAATCTTATAATGCAAGATCAGCAGTAGTTCTAGGTGTACTTGCTGCTTTCCTAGGATGGTTTAGAACCAGAGAACAGGTGTGAGGAAGTTTGGAGCATTTGGATGCTTATTTATTTTTGTATGCATTTAACTTGAATTGCTAGCTAGCTTTTTTCATTTCAAAAATGGTTAATTTTCTAGCTTTACAAGCCTTGCAAGTGTGCCGGTGGCTTAGTACAAGTGTTTTGATGCTTGATAAACCCTCCGCTGAATTTTTTTGGGTGATTTGTTGTTTAATAAAAAGCTTGGAGGCTTATAAGGAATTAATGTTTTGATTAAATTAGGAAAATGCCTTTTTGATTCTTTACCCCTTTGTGAAGTGTTGCAAAACTTACTTAAGATCTAAGAATAAACCCTTGCTGTTTAAGGAATTAAATGTAATTAATTACCTTTGTTCACACCTTTGCTAGTGAAAGGTGGAGTATTAAATCCTCACATGAAATAACAATTATAAAAGGGAAACATTAATTAAAGTATTTAATTAAAAGAGTAAAACACATATCAATAATAACCTTCATAAAAAGGAAATTAATAATTAATTATTGTTAAGGTGAATATGGCCAACAAGAGTTGGACAAGATAAGTAATCTATCACAACACCTGAACCCTGCATAGCATTCCGTGTAGATCTTGCTGACGGTGACTACTCGCTCGTCCCGGAAACCGAGGAAGGAGAAGCGGAAGCAACACTGCAGTACGTGGAACTACTCGACGACACTGAGGGTGCTCAGGCTAACCTTGCTGACGAAGGCAAGCCCCAGATCATTAACCCGTCTTTTAAAACTATGCCATTATGTTTTGCTATGATTGCGCATTTATGTTTTAGAATTGAATTGAAACCCTAGATGCATGATCCCTAGGTACCTATGCTCTATCACTAGTATGGTAGGTCGATAGCTGCTCTACTTTAGGACCTGATAGAAGTCGAGTGATGTTCGTCACTCGCGAGAATAAGTTCTTATGTTGGAATCATAAGATCTTTATAAATGGATTGCTCATGTGGTAAGAGCATGGGATTTGGGCTCCGGTCCAGTGGCTTTCGTGGGCAAGCTTTTGAACATACTAAGCACTTGTCGGGAATGGACCGGTAAGCCTAGTACCTTAATGAGGCGGCAAGGGATCTTACTATTACTCATCTTGGGATGCGTCTCACGGCTAACTACTAGTGGTGTATGGTGAGTCCGGGTGCCTCGCGGGGTATACCGAATAGCCTGCACCAAAGACTGTAAGATTCGATCCCGACCCGAAGAGTTTTGGGAACCGCTTGGTGGTTTTCCTCGCGGGAGCATCCCACCGTGTGTTTAGGTCTACCTTGCAAGGTTTGAATCAATCGATTGTCGACCTCTCATCATTATCTGAGACTACTTACTCCACTAGTCATGAGATCCCTAATGATGGAAGTTGATGAATATTATGCTTGATTAATTGTATGGTACAACCTTGTATGTATTAGATGGCTAATTTAGTAAAGAATAAACCCACTAGAACTTGTGCTAAAATCTTGAAAGTAAGGACATACTCTTTGTTACTTTTCAGCAAAAGAAACCCAGTGGCCAAAAAGCTTTCCATGTCTATAGTTGGTGAAGTAGTTATCACCGATGGGTAAGTCTTGCTGAGTATTAGTATACTCAGCCTTGCTATAATCTGTTGCTCCAGGTAATGCCTTGGGTGAGGTGTGGCCCGGAGTGATCCCGCCCGGCTGGGAGCTGGAGTGGGTGGAGGACGACGAATGAAGGCATCATGGCTGGCCTCCCGTGGTGTTCTCGCTTTCCGCTTAGTTTAATTCCGCTGTTTCAAAAACTCTGAACTACGTGGTTATGTCAAAAACTTCGGTTTGTAATAATTAAACCCTTCGGGGTGAATTTCCGTTGTTAATTATGTTGTATCTTTGGACTCGCCTTCGCGTGAGTTTTAATGCATATATGTCGATCCTTGTTGCTATATAAGTGATTTACCGAATGTTAACCCAGCGACTAACGACAGGATGATACTTTATTATTGATTAATGACCAAAGTGGATTGGTTTAGGCGGTAGTACAGTATTTTCCTGGGTGGGTTGTCACAGTAAGATGGGCCAAGGAACCAAATTTCCCTCGTGAGGTGTGCTGTTAGATGCAGCATGAGATCAAAGAATGATGGTGGGAAGGTATCTTCAAGCAGGCATAGGGTCTCAAAATTCCTCCTCTCTAAGTCTAATAGTTTTTCCTCATCAATCACCTTCTGTTCTATTGCATTAAAGAATAAACACAAGCTCATGACCGCGTCGCGAACCAGTTTTGTCTTGATACCTCTAAGTGCAACAGGAAGAAGAGATGTCATCAACACATGGAAATCATGAGATTTCATCAAGTTGAAATTCATTTTCATGTCCTTCACCGACACTAACCTCTTGAAGTTTGATGAGTAGCCTGAAGGTACCTTCAAATCATGCAAAAACTGACAGAATTCTTTTCTCTCTGCCTTTGACAAGGTGGTTGCAGCAACAAGAAGGTTCGTCCCCGTCTCTGTTTCCTCTGCATAAAGCTCCGGCCTAATGCCCAGCTCTTTAAGATGCTCTCTTGCATTTTTATGATATTTTCCTTCGGACTTCTGTTGTAGCAATGTTCCACAAGTAGCTTCACACACATTCTTCTTGACGTGCATGTTGTCAATCGAATGACGCACATCCAACATCGGCCAATGCTCTAGCTCCCATAGAATTGATTTCTTGTTCTACATTCATTCTTCTTCTTCTTAACCATCTCGTTTCTTTCTTTTGTCAAGGGTTTTCAGTCAGTTTGGGTAACTCCTCGATAGTTTTGATGTCCTTGACTTTCAAGTGGACCAGATCTCTTGTCACATGCAACGGCGCCTCTCTATTCTCCCTTTCCCTGTTAAACCGACAATCCATGGCCCGGTATGGATGTTTCTTGCCGAGGAAACGACAGTGCCCTATAAATACGTATTTCTTTGAATGTCTTAGCCATACTGTGCAAGTATCTTCCAAGCAGTGTGGGCAAGCTGCACCTTTCCTTTTACTCCGGCCAGAGAGGTTGCGATGAGCCGGGTTGTCGTTGATGGTGGTGAACAACATGGCGTGCATTGTGAACTCGTCACGCTTGTATTCATCCCAAACCTTGGCACACCAGGCTTCCACAATATTTTCAAGTCATCAACTAGTGGCCTCAAGTAGACATCAATACGGTCGCCAGGTTGCTTTGGTCCAGAGACCAATATTGTCAGGATCATATATTTCTGTTTCTTGCATAGCCAGGGTGGAAGGTTGTACAACGACAGCACGACGGGCCAGGTGCTATGTGTTGAGCTCTGGTTACCAAATGGGTTCACGCCATCTGTGCTCATAGCAAACCGTATGCTCCTTGCGTCGTCAAACCATGGGAAGTGGTTATTAATGTTACCCCATTGTGCTGCATCTGCGGGGTGCCTAAACTTGTCATATTTCTTAAGCTCCTTTCGACCTTCGTCATGCCAATGCAAGAGTAGGGCCTCCTTTCGTGTTGCGAACCATCTTCTCAGCCGAGGAATGATGCAAAAATACCATGCCACCCTCATAGGAGCCCCTCTGTTAACCTTCTTCTTCTTCTTGCCTCTGATCTCGCCGGGCTCGTTCTCGTCATCAGTCCACCTTCCTTTTTCCTCTTGTACCGATCATAGCCACACTTGGGGAACTTGTCAAGGTCTGCATAATCTCCACGAAACAATACACAACTGTTCATGCATGCATGGATTTTTTCAACCTCTAAGGACAGATTATCTTCTTCGCCTCATAGACAAACTCTGCTATTTGGTTTCCTTCAGGTAGCATGTCTCTAAGCACATCCAATAGATGTTTGGAACTTTTGTTGCTCCAACCATGATCTGCCTTAAGTTGCAGAAGTTTTAGATCACCAGAAAGGCGAGAGTACTTCTGGCAATCAGGATAGAGGGGTTTCCTTGAATCTTCAATGAACTGCTTCAGCCTCTCTTATTCAGAAGGTGTGTACACTCGTTGAAACTCAACATCCCGCAACATTTGATCAACATTGTGCACATGTTGGAACACCTCACTATCATTAAAGCCCCTAACTTCTTGATCAGTGATATCCTCAGGCCTCAACACATTTGGTGGGAATAATGGTTCTTCTCAAAAAGTCCACTGTCATCAAGGTCTTCATCATGGTCGGTAGCATGGTGTCGCACTTCACCTTCATTTAGGCAGCCTGCTTCGAGTTCATTAAGGCTTCCTCACCATGTTTATTCCAACATGTGTTGTTTTTTTGTGAAACCACGTGTGACCAAATGATGAAAAATGATTTCCCCTTGTGCGAATTTCATTTGGTTGAGACAATTTATACAGGGGCAAAGCATTGCCTGAACATCACGGTTTCTCACATCCGGCTCTGCTTGATTTAGAAAACTATTAACCCCGCTTAAGAAATTCTCCCAATCTTCTTAGGGTTGTCTGTACATCCAAGCCCGAGCAGCAGACGTCATCTGCATTCCATACACCAAATGAGCATAATCCATCACACAAAAAAACCGATAACACAGAAGAGGATTAGGACAGCTGAAGAATTTCAATTAAAGGGGCAATTAATTTCCACCTTGATGAGGACTTTCTACGAGGCAAGCGTGGCCGAGGAGGAGGATCGGAGGCGGCGGCGCGACCGCGGCGACAGCGCAGAGGACGGCGCAGTCGATGTCCACTGGCCCCTTTCGCCGTCGCGCACACAGCCGGCCGGCCTGCTGCAGCTCCGACTTTTCTGAGGAGAGAAATTAAGCGCGATCCTCAAAGCGCGTGCAGCTGGTAGTGGCGAACGAGACAGGCCGACGGGGACATCTGAGCACACAGATCGAGCGAGTGACCTTCTGAGGAGAGAGAGCGAGTGTTGTTGTCGGAACAGGAGTGGCCTTCTGCGGAGAGAGAGCGAGTGGTGTCGGAAGGAGTAGACAGAGACGAGCAATAACAATGTGCGTCTCCGATGTTAGAAAAAAGGCAACCCTGGGTAGCAATCAAAGGAAACGAGTCCTAAGACCTGAGACGCATCCAATTGGGTCACCAGCAAAGGAGACGCATCCTACAAGCATGCGTCTCTAGTACGAAATTATCAGTAATGAACTTTATATCCTGTTACCAATACCACTACAAGGTTTTGTATCAAATGCAACACCCAAAAAGTGTAGCAAAAGACACAAAAATGGTAGCAATAGTACTATTGCTACCTTTTTCTTTTGGTTAAATGTCGTTGCAGTTGTAACGGTAGCAATAGCATAATGCAACAGGTTACGTTTTAGTTGCGACACAACCCCTCTATTGCAACACTTTTGACGCTTTTGCAACACTTGGTGAGTGTTGTAACAATAGCAATTGCAACAACTATGGGTGTGACAATAGTATCAATTGCAACGAACTAGGCATTGCTAGTGATACGTATTGCGACACGCTGATCGTGTAGCAACATAATGCAAACGCAACACAGCACAGGTGTTGCAATTGTGGTTATTACTATGTGGAGAAAGCATTGCAATAGAGCTTCTCTATTACCACGTCGCCTAAATTGTTGCTATAGGTGGCTTAGGTTGTTGCAACATTTCTGTAGGTTCGTTGTTATAGTTGCTATAGAGCTCCTCTATTGCCACATTTCTTAATGGTTGTAATAAGTAGATTCCTTTATTGCAACCGTCATCTTTTTTTAGTTCCAACGGATAGTTTCTCTATTGCCACAATTATCGCACTTATTGCCACAACTAAATGTGGTTGTTATATGTGTGATTTTGGCAACACAATTTGGTTTGATTTCCATCATATATTGCAATGCCAGATTAATATATTAATAATTTATGTTGCAACACTTTGTTTGGTAGCTTAAATCAGTAATAGCAAAATGACAAATACATAATAAATGAAGCATATCCATTAAAACGGAATATAATTTGTTCATATAAATTTTTAACGAAACACACCAAGTATCAAACTAAATGAGAACCAAATTTAAGCTCCACTTAGTATAATACACATTACAACCCATGATACACATAATTTCAGCAAATTACAGAGCCTCTGCAAAGTGCCCAACAGCTACCAATTTGTTTTTGCCTGAAAATAAATTAATGTGATACTTGCAAAAGAAAGAGCTTAACCACTAGTGAACCTCGACTTGACTAAGCATGAGAAGATTAATTAAAAAATACTAAGCATGCAAAGCTAAATAATTATGGACACATCATGAAGAGCAAATCAGATAGCTAATTAAGAAGCTAAACAAAGCAGTATGATTAGCTAGCAGGTTGTAGGAATTAATAAACTCATTTCATGGATTATTCAAATAAGCTAGCAGTCGAAAACTAAGCTCGCAGTGTTAACAAGCAAGGCTACAGAGCAAGTGCAAAGCTAAATTAAAAGGACTTAACTAACATGCAGGATTAGCAAGTTAAATTACCGATTATACTAGTAGCTAACCAGGAAAGCATGGAGAAATGAACCAGATATCATGATTCATGAGGCCTGGAACTGGTACTTGCCTCCCTGTCAAGTCTCAAGAACATTAAGGTACGAAGAGTCAACCACATTTAAGTCAGCATATTAAGAGTCAGGTCTGTTACTCATGATTCAGCCATTTAGGTACAAAAATCAGTATGTATGAAATTGCTTTTTCAAAATTAAAGACCCACTAACAACATTACAATTTCAACCGCTACTTTGGGCAATGAATTTAATAAGTAGTTTAGTAACAGATCTTAGCACATCAGTTTATGAATGTTGATCCTAATAAGTTCATCGCAAACACAGTGGCACAGTAGAAAACTAGCAGGTTACTTCTAATAAGTGGCGCTGATAGGATTACAGATCCTACCGGGGATTTCCCTTAACGAATAAGGGTGAGAGGCTGGCGGTGGCCGGCGGCGAGGGCGGCGCAGGGGCGCCGTCGTGCGGCGGCCGGCGGCGAGGGCGCGAGGAGGAGGAGGCGGCTAGGGTTGGGGGTCTCCCGGCTCCCTCAGGGAAGCCGGAAACAATTAATTGTTTCTGCTTAATTCCAACGAAGAGCTTACACGAATATTTATGACGCTCACACTTTTGCAACCAAACCCCTAAGACTTTTAAAAATAAAACCCTACCGGGCCCTAGGCCCACCTGGCCGGCCGCGACCCCCTAGCCACGTGGCGCGCGCCGGCCGTACTGGATGCCGGTCATAACATCTCTCCCCGCCTGCGCAAACAGCTCGTCCTCGAGCTGGAAGTCGGGGTAGTGGGCGCGGAACTCATCAAGCTTCTCCCACATAGCGTCCTCCTCGCCCAGGCCACGCCACTTGATGCGGACGAACCACACCTCGCGACGTAACCGGGGCCTGGCAAGGTCGTCTCCGGCACCGGCGTGATCCGCCCGGTCCACCAAGGCCGGCGGCTCGGTCGCCGCGCCGCCGGGGATCGCCGCGGTGGGGCTTGAGCAGCCCCACATGGAAGACGTCGTGGACGCGGGCGTCGGCCGGTAGCTGCAGACGGTAGGCTACGGCGCCGATGCGCTCCACAATCTGGAACGGTCCCGCGTAGCGTGGCCCCGCCTTGCGCGCGCGCCCGAGGGTGGAGGGACTGCGTCGTCCGGTGCAGGAGGCGCAGCCAGACCCAGTCCCCCACGGAGAACTCCACGTCACGATGGGCGGCGTCGTAGTACTTCTTGGACAATCGCCGCGCCTCGTAGAAGCGCGCCGGCGCACCTCTGCGAGCATCTCATCACGGCTGCGAAGCAGGGCGTCTGCGGCCTCCGTCTTGGCCGACCCCGCCGTGTAGGGCAGGATGGGCGGCGGGGGCCCGGCCGTACACCACCTCGAATGGCGTGGCACGGAGGGCGGTGTGGAAGGAGGTGTTGTAGCGCATTTCGCCCACGACGCCCACTCCACCCACGAGCGCGGACGATCACCTGTAACACACCGCAAGTACATAGCAATCACCTTGTTCACCACCTCGGACTGGCCATCTGTCTGTGGGTGAAATGCCGTGCTCATGCGAAGCTTAACCCCCGCCATGCTGAATAGGTCGCGCCACACGTGGCCTGTGAACACGGGGTCCCGATCACTGACGATGGACGTCGGGAACCCGTGGAGCCGGACGATGCCGTCGAAGAATGCCCGGGCGACGGACGCTGCAGTGTACGGGTGCCCCAGCGGGATGAAGTGGGCATACTTCGAGAAGCAATCGACGACCGTGAGAATCACCGATTTGCCCGCCACCTTAGGCAGGCCCTCGATGAAGTCGATGGAGATGTCCGCCCACACCTGGGTGGGCACGTCCGGGGCCGGCCGGCAGGAGCCCCCGCCGGCCGCCGTGCCTCTGTCTTGTTGCGCTGGCACGTGCTGCAGGAGCGCACCCAGTCCTGCACTAGCGCGCGATCGCCCGGGATGTAAAAATCGGAGCGCGAGCGATGGAGGGTTTTCTCGGACCCCCTCGTGTCCCGGCCCGAGTGTGCCGTGGCGCAAGGCACCGGTGGCGCGGTCGCCGTCATCCGGCAGAAGATGCGGGCGCCGTGCGGGAGCGGCCCCGTCGGCGAGGTGCCACGGCGCACGGAGCTTGCCCGCGCCCGGGCGGTGCGGCATGTCTCCGCGCCTCGGCGCCCGCGCCGTGGCTCGGCGGACGTCGTCGATGAAGGCGAAGGTCGGACCGCACCGGACGCACATAGCGCCCCGGCCCGGCGGCGGCGTCGTCCCGTGAGTGCTCGGTGTCGCGTCGGGAGAGCGCGTCAGCCACCGTGTTTAGCCGCCCAGGTCGGTACTCGACGGTGAAGTCGAACCCGAACGCTCATCGATCCACCGGTGCTGCGGGACGGTGGAGAGGCGCTGGTCTAGGAGGTACTTCAGGCTGTAGTGATCCGTCCGCACGAGGAACTGGCGCCCCCAGAGGTAAGGACGCCAGTGGCGCACCGCCTGAACCAGCCCAATGAGCTCCCGCTCGTATGCTGCCAGCTTCAGATGTCGGGCGGCGAACGGTCGGCTGAAGAACGCGACGGGTCCGGCGCCCTGGTGGAGGACGGCGCCAAACCCGACTCCGGACGCGTCGCAGTCGACGAGGAACAGCTTGTCGAAGTCCGGCATCTGGAGGACGGGGCCAGTCGTCAGGGCGCGTTTGAGCGCCTGGAACGCGTCCTCCGCGTCCTTGTCTCATGTGAAAGAGTCACGGCGGAGGAGGCGGGTGAGGGGAGCTGCGATCAGGCCGAAGTCGCAGATGAACTTCCGGTAGTACCCGGCCAGCCCCAGGAACCCGCGTAGGCCGCGGGCGGAACGAGGTGGCGGCCAGGCTGACACTGCCGCCACCTTGTCCGCATCCATGGCGACGCCCTCGGCGGAGATGACGTGGCCCAGGTAGGCCACTGACGGGGCCCCGAACGAGCACTTCGAGCGCTTAAGGTGGAGGCTGTGCGCTCGAAGCTCGTTGAGGACGACGGCGATGTGCTGGAGGTGCTCTGCCCACGACGAGCTGTATATGAGAATGTCATCAAAAAATACCAGCACGAACCTCCTCAAGTACGGTCGTAGGACGTCATTCATCAGCGCCTGAAATGTAGCCGGGGCGTTGGAGAGGCCGAACGGCATCACCAGGAACTCGTAATGGCCGTGGTGCGTGCGGAAGGCCGTCTTCTCGATGTCGCCCGAGAACATGCGCACCTGATGATAGCCAGAGCGTAAGTCCAGCTTGGTGAAAAAGCGGGCGCCATGCAGCTCGTCCAGGAGTTCGTCGACCACCGGGATCGGGAACTTGTCCTTAGATGTCCTGGCGTTGAGGGCGCGATAGTCGATGCAGAAACGCCAGGATCCGTCCGGCTTGCGGACGAGGAGGACCGGAGCGGAGAAGGGGGACGTGCTCGGACGGATGATCCCCTGGGCAAGCATGGCCGCACACTGACGCTCCAGCTCGTCCTTCTGCAGCTGTGGATACCGGTACGGGCGGACTGCCACGGGAGCGGTGCCCGGCAGCAGGTGGATGCGGTGGTCGTACGGGCGCACCGGCGGCAGTCCCTGCGGCTCGTCGAAGATGGCGGCGTGCCGCCGGGCGTAGGCGATCAGCGGCGGCCGCCCCGTATCGGCGGCGGCGACGGCGGCGACGGGCGGCGGGGGCGGTGACGGTGTGGAGCCCACGCCGTGCCACATGAAGCGGCGTCCGCCACGGGTGAAGGCGATCGTCTGGGCGTCGAAATCCCATGTAATGGGGCCCAACGTGCGCAGGAAGTCGACGCCGAGGATGAAGTCGAAGCAGCCCAAGTCGATGCCGACGCATGTGATGTGGTACTGTTCACCCGCGATCATCATCGGAACGTCCGCGCGCGACCCCCCACGCATCGTAGGCGATCGCCGTTCGCCACGCGAACGCGAGCCGGTCGCCGGCGGCCGTCGCGAGGCCCGGCCGCGGGCGGCGCCGCCCCGGATGAAGTTGTGCGTGGAGCCCGTATCCAGGAGGGCCAGGAGGCGCTGGCCCTGGATGGTGGTGTGGACGACCATCGTGTTCTCCGTCGGAATGCCCGCCACGGCGTGTAGGGAGAAGACTAGGGCGTTGGCGAGCGCGTCGACGGGGGCGGCCACCCCATCGGCCAGTCCACCCTCGTCCTCCGTGTAGTCGCCCCGACTCCGTGGTAGAAGAGCCGCTTGCACCGGTGGCCGCGGACGAAGGGCTCGTCGCGGCTGTAGCACGCCCCGGCGTCGACGCTCCAACCGTTCCGCCGGGGTGAGGCGGCGGAACCGGCGAATAGGCGGAGGAGGGGCGGCGGCGGGGGCCGCGCGGGCGCCCCCGCCGGTGCCGCCGCCGGTGCCGGCAATGCCGGCGCGCGGGCGGCGCCTCGCCGAAAGCGCTCGCCGGTGCCGGCGCGCCGGTCGCGGTGGTTCGGGCGGCCGCGGGGTCGCCACGGCCGCCGCGCGAAGCTCGAAGGCGCGAGCCAGGTACATCGCCGTCGGAAGGTCCGTTGGCGCACGCAGCTCGACGTCCACCCGGATGTGGTCAGGAAGGCCGCCCACGAACAGCTCGGCCTTCTGGACAGCATCAAGGTTCCGCGCATGGCACAGCACCGCGTTGAAGCGGTCGGCGTAGTCCTGGACGGTGGAGGTGAACTGGAGCCGTCCCAGCTCCGCCAGACGAGAGCCGCGAACTGCTGGCCCGAACTGGAGGTGGCAGAGCTCCTTGAAGCGCTCCCAGGTTGGCATCCCCTCGTCCTGTTTGATGGCGAAATACCATGTCTGGGCCGCACCCGTCAGGTGGAACGACGCCAGCCACGTCCTGTCGGAGGCAAGAGTACGCTGGCCCCTGAAGAACTGCTCGCACTGGTTGATCCAGTTCAGGGGGTCGACTGCGCCGTCGTAGGTGGGGAACTCCAGCTTGTAGAAGCGCGGGTTGGCCTGGCCCTGTGTGATCTCCAGCGCCGCCCCGCCGACTGTCGGCTCCGGAATGTCCCCGGCGGCGGCGGAGGTGGACGGAACGAAAGTCCCATCGACCCCGCCGTAGCGGACGCCCGAGGTGGGCGCGCCTCCGCGAACGCCGTGGTGGTGATCGGCGGCGTCGGGCCGCCGCTCGTCGTGGGGCGTGGTGGCTGCGAGGGGGCGACGGTGCCCGGCGCCGCCCCGACGGCCACGGAGGGAGCGGCGAGGGCGATGGCGGGAACGACGGGAGGTGTAGCGGCACCCCCGGATGACGTCGGCGCCGGGCGCGTGGGTGGCGCCTCCGATCGCCGGCGGCGCCGTCGGGGAGGGCGAGCCGGCGCCGTCGGCGCCGTGATCGGCGGCGGCGGAGAGCCCGTCATCAGGGCACGGAACTCTCGGAACTCGGTGCGGAGGGTCTCGATCGCGTTACTCTGGGCGGTAACGCCGAAGGAGAGGTTGAGGAGCGCCGCAGTCAGCTGTTCGTTCGTCAGGGTGGGGATTGTCGTCGACACCCCTGACGACACGGGGTCGGCGGCGGATGACACCGTCAGGGATGGCGCCGTGGAGTCCAACGGCGCCGCGGCAGACGGCGGCGTGGTGGTCGATGGCGGCGGCGCGACGGAGGGTGGTGGCGGCGGCGGTGTAGCGGAGGCGGACGGGAGGGATCCTAACATCAGCCGATACCAGGTTGATAGGATTACGGATCCTACCGGGGATTTCACTTAACGAATAAGGGTGAGAGGCCGGCGGTGGCCGGCGGCGAGGGCGGCGCGGGGCGCCGTCGTGCGGCGGCCGGCGGCGAGGGCGCGGAGGAGGAGGCGGCTAGGGTTGGGGGTCTCCCGCTCCCTCGGGGAAGCCGAAACAATTAATTGTTTCTGCTTAATTCCAACGAAGAGTTTACACGAATATTTATGACGCTCACACTTTTGCAACCAAACCCCTAAGACTTTTAAAAATAAAACCCTACCGGGCCCTATGCCCACCTGGCCGGCCGCGACCCCCTAGCCACGTGGCGCGCGCCGGCCGTACTGGATGCCGGTCATAACAGGTGCACAGTGAGAAAAAAGTACTCCTGAACATCAGGAAGGCAAGTACTAAGCATAGAGTATCTTGTTAACTGAAGCATACTAAATTATGCATCGATCCATCCATAACCCGGAACCAAATTTGCATCAGGTACCCATCGATCCATTTAGTCACAACACAACCATTGATCCATTCAGTTACTGCACATTCATCGATCTATTCAGTCACCACGGCTATGATAGTAAACAAAATCTGGAGATGCATACTCCTCTCAGCCTGCAGTTATAGCAATAGCCAAAAAAAATTTAGCTACTCATCCACACATTTCATAGAGCTTAGTTCATGCACACATATTTATCTCTGAGTTTACACTACACATTTAAAAGATAAACTAATGTGAGGATCTCTGAGTTTACCCTACACATTTAAAAGATAAACTAACATGAGGAGAGGACTTGAGCAATAGCACAATTTGCAATAGTGCGATTGTTTCACACACAAGGGGAAATAGACACAAAGACAGTGGCGGACGGCAGGCAACGGGCAACGGCGGCGGCGTGTAGAGCCTCGACGGGCTGAGATAGGCATCACTGCACCGGACGACTGCCTGCGGCTGCGGCGGCCTGTGGGAGGGTGCGGGAGGTAGGGGCAGCTTGGACTGGGAGTGGTCAACCGGCCAGGGATTAGGGTCCGCCTTTTGATATTTGGTCAGTTTGGGCCGGAGCTCTATTGGGCCCAATGAGTTAATGGGCTGAACGTGTTTTAGTTCGTTTTTTCACAGTAGGGGGGGGGGGGGGACCCAACCGAAAAACCCATGCTATTTCGGTTTTGGACCAAACATGAACAGATTTTCTCGGCTCCCGTTTCCGATTCTTTCGGTACGGTTCCAGTTCTCGGTATTTTCGCCCAGCCTGACGCCAGGACATGTTATGAGCAAGTTAAGTGTTGAATATGGTTTGCTCATTTTCTCATTACTCCCTTTTACGAACCAAATAATAGAGTTAGGCTAAATCTAAGAGAAGACTACATCCAACGAAAAATTAAGTATCACGTTGTTCCTCTGAAAATGCATATAGAAATGGTGTGGTGGAGAATGCGCGTTAGTGCAACGGCTTTCGCGCTAGTTGTTCCAATCTATAATGAAGAAATCACCCCTAAACCAGTGACAGTACCTGAATAATCACCACTCTTGTTCCTAGTCTTCACAATTGCTAGGAGTCTTCATCTCCAAAACCATTCGAGAGAACAAAAATAAATAAATTTAAGTAATTTTACTAGGAAACCAATAATCTAGTCAGTTTTTTCTTGTCTTACTGGGAGTTTTTTCTTGCAACGCAGGTGGGGGCTTGGCATAGGGAACGGGAGCGATGGCGCCGCGACTGCCTATTGTAGGGAGCAATAGTGGCTTGATGTAGGAAGGGGTGGTGGCCTGGCGAAGGGAGGGACAGCGGACTGGACCACAAAGGGACGGCGCCGCGGCGGCGGCCACGAGGAGGGAGGGACGTCAGAATCATTTGAAATTTTTATGAGATGGTTGTGGAGCAAAAATATGTTGTGCGAATCCATGGAATTTTGTGACCAAGTTTAGCTATTACTATAATTATTTGTTGAATTACTAAGGAATAAGTGTTAAAATGCCATGAATTGCCTAGAAAAATCTAAAAATTTGCATATGCGCATGATTTTGGTGTATATGCATCACGTAAAAAATTCAAGTGGTTTCGACAAAGTGTTGTTGCACATCCATCGCAAAGGCATATATGGCTCATATAGTCCTATATGACCAAGTGAGAGATTTCCCGACTGTGAAGGATGTATAGTACAGTTTGTTGAATTCATTTGAAATTTTTATGAGATCGTTATGGATCCAAAAAAATGTTGCTGTGTGAATATGTGGAATTTTCTGACCAACTTTAGCTATTACTATAATTATTTATTCAATTACTAAAGAATAAATGTTAAAATGCAATAATTTGGTTAGCAAAATCTAAAAACTTATATACACACATGATTTTGGTGTAGAAGCATTAAATAAAAAATTTAAGTGATTTCAATGAAGTGTTTTTGCACATCCATGGCAAAGGCATACATGACTCACAAAGTCTTATATGACTAAGTGATAGATGTTCCTCGTTGTTAATGATGTATAGTACACTGTCAAAAATCATTTTAAAATTTATGGGATGGTTATGAAACCAAAATATGTTGTGTGAATTTGAGAAATTTTCCAACTATGTATAGATATTACTGCAATTATTTGTCAAATTACTAAGAAATAAATGTCATAATTCAGATAATTTATGCAACAAAGGAAAATGCTCTAGTGGTAAGGCTATTAACTATTTAGCAACCGGTCGTGGGTTCAAAGCTTCGCTGTAGCAATTTATTTTTCTATTTTTTCACTAATGGCAGGTCATCAAAATGTAATCAATTAAGACGAAAAACATCATTATATGAGCCTTACCACTAGGTTGAAAGATTTGTTGTACAATGTTTGCTATTAAACAGGTCATCAAAATGTAATCAATTAAGACGAAAAACATCATTATATGAGCCTTACCACTGGGTTGCAAGATTTGTTGTACAGTGTTTGCTATTAAACTTATTTCTAGTCATCCATGAACAATTGGGTTACTCTGAGATGACTTCTCTATCTAAATTAAAAAAACTTATCTATAAGTTTCATATCATTTTAATAAAGTGTCGAACATTGTTCACAAATTAATAAGTAGATTTGCTATTTTCTATCATTTAAATGAGTTCATATGTGTTTACTGAAAGTAATTCCAAATTGACCCATATGTACCTCTAATAAGATTTAAAAAACTATATTTAGACTCGTATGGTCCATTCTAGCCCACATCTAGGAGATTCACAACAAATTCAATTGATTTATACGGAAAACTCAAACTCCGACTAGTCACCTTGTTATAAAATAATGATAATATTAACTAAAACTTATCCAAAAATTATGTAAATCATTTTTAGTAAAAAGTTTCACACAAAAAAGTTTCATAAAATTTAGTAAAAAATCGAGTATACATTGTTAAAAAACTAGATACTTAATCACATGACTTCCTACAACTCAAGTTAAACTTCAAAGTTTTTACACACTCAAGTACTTTCTTACCTAACGAACACCACAAATTTGGATGCAATCATTTTTAGTGCACTTGATTGAATCCCTACCGCGACCGGGGTACATGTGGTTGGGGGCAGCTGGGGTGCGGCCGGGCGTGGCCAGGGTGCGGTCGGTCGCGGCCAGGGGTGTGACCTGCTGTGTGTAGTTGGGGCGTGGCTGGCCATGGCAATGCAGGGTAGGCCTGTCGGGTAGCGGAGGGTCTCGAGTAGAGATTATGCAAGTACGTCTCCACTTTTTTGGATTTTTTTTCAAGGTGGGACCGCATCATCACGCCCTTAAGGTGGGACCGGGTGACATGACAATTTAAAATTATTTTGGTTTCCGGGTATTATGTCTATTGCAACTATTTTGGGCCTATTGCAACACCTTTCTATTGTTGCATTAGACAAAAAACAATAATATTTTAAAAACTTCAGTTCTATATTTTTAAATAACTAACTAATAGAATCATGTAAAGTAACTTTTCTATTTTAATATCTATAAGGTTACTATAATTTTACCACATAGAAACATGAAAAATGCTTGAACGATGCTAGCTAACACTAACATTATAATAGTGTAGTGGTAAGTCATATACTAGTACAGTTTTGAGGTCCTTGGTTTAATTCCATACCATGACACTTCTATTATTTTATATTTTGTCACTTATGACATATTGTTTTCCCACCAATTCACAAAAACCATATTTACACTTCTATTTTCATTTTAGGCTATATTTTGGAGATTGACGACAAATTCAATTTGAGTTATAAGGAACATTTAAATTTCACATGGCAACATTATTAAAAATAATGATAATAATATCTAAAATTAGGAAATACAAAGTTATATTAATAATTTTTATGCAAAATTACAATTTTCTATTCCCTATTAAGTTGGAAAAAACATGTCATAGGGAAAACTCAAGACATAGCAGTTACATAGAACCAAATGTAACTAAATAAAATTTCGTGATCTTAGAAAAATTTAGAAAAAGGAATGATCAAATTCGAACTTTAGATGAGGGAGAAATACTAATTACAATTTTTAATCTCAGATTTAAAAGAAAAGGATGAACTATCCTTCAGGTCCAACCCAGATCACCCTATGCGGGACCCATAACCTAGCCGTGACGTGGGGGCACGCCAGGGTGATGTGCTGCACGCCAGTCGGTGAGAAGTGAAGGGCCGAATGAGGCTGGTGATGTGGCTGAGGTGGCTAGGTGCGCCTGGGTGCAGGCAGTCATGGTCAGGCTGTGCCTAGACGGGGTTGGGCTGCAGCAAGCCGGGCGTGGCTGCCAGGTGGCCGCTTGGGTGCGGTCGCGGTAGGCTGCTGCCAGGGTGCGACTGGCCAGGGTCGGCCAAGGCGCGACCACGACCGACTGTTGTCACCCTTTTCTGTCTTTTTAGTTTTTTGGTTTCCTGGCATTTTGTCTATTGCAACCATTTTGGGTTTATTGTAACACTTTTCGGGTGTTGCATTAGACAAAACAATAATACCTTAGGAACCTTTACTTCTTTGTCTCTTTAAATGACTAAGTAATAGAATCCTGTAAAGTAAGTTTTCTATTTTAATATCTATAAGATTACTATAAGCTCACCACATAGAAACATGAAAACGGTTTGAACGATGCTAGGTAACACTAACATTATAATGGTGGTAAGTCATATACTAGTGTAGTATAGAGGTCCTTGGTTCAATTCCATACCATGATGCTTTTTTCATTTTTTTTTCATTTTGTCTCTAATGACACATTGTTTACCCACCAATTCAAACTTATTTCTTAAATTGATAATTAGAATAAAATCTAAATTCAGAATTAGCCCAGCTCTATTTTTACTATGAATTATATTGTTTCATAATATATCATACACGATCCAAATTAACCTCAACTCCTAGTTCTAGTTGCAATAAGAAGGTAATAGTTGCAACTTCAAAAAAGTGTTGCAATTGAGAACCACTTTTGCTTCGACTATCAAAGTTCTCATTGCATTAAGCATCTAGCGTTTGCAACGCTTGTGAATTTTTTGCAACACAAAAAACATAGCAATAGTCACAACCAAATGCAACTAACGCAAATGTAGTTGCAGTACTACCACACAATTGCAACCAAAATTAATTTTAGTGCTGTCGGTGCGGAATGTGGTCCCGACACTAACCAGTGATAAGCGCCAAGGTCTATCCCTCAATGGTCGATGCCAAGCAATCAGAGACACAAAGTTTATCCTGGTTCCGGCCGAGGGGCCGTACGTCCAGCAGCGGTGTGCTCGTGGCACTATATTGCTCAGCACCAGGGGTGCCTGTAGTGGGGCTTCTACAAGCAATGCGGGAGAGGAGGCGTGGCCTCCAAGTCCCTGGTGAAGTGGCTGAAGATATTGTGGGAGAATTTGGAGAACAAGTGCGGGGAGTCAAGCGTTGCTCTGTCTTGTGTTGTGTCCTTTTCTCTTGTCCCCCGCGGCGGGGGAGTTCGTCTTCCTTTTATAGGCCAAGGAGAGAGCGAATCACATGTATGACGCGCTATTTAGCTACGTGGGGAAGCGTGGTGTGCTATGCCGTAGAGTAGGCGGCCGCCTTGACGGTCCTTGCCGCGATCCGGCCATCATGGCGTATCTTGTACCCGAACAGTGGTAGCTTCGAGGGTAGAAGAGCAGCGGACGGCCGTGATGTCTTCAGGCGGGCTTGAGGTAGTTGCTGACGTCGGTCCGTACGGGGCACAGTGGCAGGTAAGGCGGCGTCCCGTTCCTGCACGCTCCACAGCGTCGGAGCTGTTGCCACAGTGCCCGGCGTGGGATTGTATGCGCGGGGGGCGGCCACCATGCCGCTAACAGTGGCAGGGATGGCACCCCGCCGGCCTAGCACCTTGACCTAACCCTGCAAAGTCACAAGAAAGCAAATCGAGGGTGTGGCCGGCCCCCCTTCGAGGGCTCGGCGCGTTAGCCGTACCGGAGTAGGCGGCGCGGCGTCACGGGACTGGCACCGGCCATGTCGCACAGTCCCCCACAGTGGCGGGGATGGGTTCCCTCCTAGGGAGTTGGTACAACGGAACCGGGGCGCGTGCCCCAGGCGCATGATGGCACCGTCCCGCCGTTGTCAGAACACTAAATGCCCGTGTACGGGAACAGGCGTGCGCGTGCGGAGTGCCCTCGAGCGAGACGAAGCCCGCTCGAGGGCGGCGCGGACCCTCGAGCGAGGCGGAGCCTGCTCGAGGTAAGCGCACCCCCTCGAACGGGGCGGAGCCCGCCCGAGGGAGGCGTGTGCCCTCGAGCGAGGCGGAGCCTGCTCGAGGGGATCTTTGAGTGAGCCGCCTTGGTGGGCTGTCAGGGCCACCGTGGCGTGGGCCATGCCCTGTGTACTTAAGCGAGGCGCATTTGGATTTGGCTTGTTGTGGGTTTTAAGTGGGGATTCCCCAGTTGCTTAAGGGGACCCCTAGGGCTGTCCCCGACAGTAGCCCCCGAGCATCTGCGGGTTTGCCATTGAGGCTCCTGCAGATGTTGGAGCCTACTGATAGGACGTTCTTCCCTCCTGGTCTTGCGAACACTTTCCGTGGGGCCGCGTCAGCGGACCCGCGGGTCTAGCCCCCCGAAGCCTGCGCAGAGCGCGGGCGCTCCTGTAGGGGTTTTACCGCGATACTTGGTCAGAGGGCGTGGTACATGTTTTAACCGGCGTCGGCAATGTTTCAGCCAGCCTCGGTGACGCACGCGCTGCTAGCACTATCTTCGGTGGGTGCAATCCAGGAGGTGTAGTCGTGCGTCAAGCCCCCGAGCCTGGGCCCGTTCGAGGCGATCGGGTAGAGCTCTACGACTTGTTTTTTAGCGCGCCCTCGCCGTCCCTCCGTGGGACGGAGGGTGAGGTTTCCGCAACCCCCATCGGTCAGGTCACGGATTGCGGATTCCTCGTTGAGCTGTTAGTGGGTGGTTCGAGTGGACGCCCATGCCCCGTTCGATAAGGGTAGGCTGCGTGGTCCAGAGACACGTCCATTAAAGCGCTTGCGTGGGCTTGCTAGGTGGGGCTCGGTCCCGTTTGCTAGGGACCGAGGGCGCGGAAGCTCTCCCTCGGTGGGATCCCCCGGCTAGCTGCCCTCGCTGGCTCTCGAACATGACATGTGGGGCACCCTCGAGCCGGCGGGCTCGAGGAACGGCTTGAATGCGCGTGCCCTCATCGTACCTGACTCTGGTGATCTGGGGCGCCTGTTCGAACCCGTCGAGGGTCAGGCTTCGAACCTCTGATCAGTAGGGCCGTGCGGGGTGGCGCCTAGGCGGCCCCGTCTTTGCATCTGCGAATCCTCGAGGGGCCTGGGCGAGCAGGCCCTCGAGGCGCTGATCAGTAAAGTGGTGCGGGGTGGCGGCTAGGCGCTCCCGTCCTGGCATCTGCGAATCCTTGAGGGGCCTGGGCGAGCCAGCCCTCGAGGAGCTGATCAGTAAAGTGGTGCGGGGTGGCGCCTGAGCGCTCCCGTCCTGGCATCTGCGAATCCTTGAGGGGCCTGGGCGTGCCAGCCCTCGAGGCGCTGATCAGTAAAATAGCACAGCATCGGTGCTAGCGGTGCCTGTTTTGTCTCAAACGGGCCCCGAGGCGACCGTCTCACGCCTGCACCCTTTCGAGGGTTGAAATTTCTCGAGCCAGGAGCTCGTGCCGCTCGAGGGTCCTCCTTACTTGGTAAGGGGCCGGGCCATTTAATGCTCCACAGTCGAGGCTACGGTTTCGCGTCGCGGGCGCGCCTTTTTAGGCGCCGCGGCCGCGCGCGTAGTGGGCGGCGTGGGCAGGCGGACGTGACCGCCTGCCATGGCCCTCCCGGTTCTACGCCGTGATGATGGCCCGTTTGCGGTGGCGTGGCCGCCGCGGTCATGGTGGGGCCCGCCCGTCAGCGAGAAAAAGATTCCCTGCAGTTAATGCGCGCGGGACGTGCGCTCCGGAGAGCACGCCCGCGGCTTATAAATCTGAGGAGCGGGAAAACAGCGGTTTTTACTTTAGCATTTCGCCATTCTCGCCCCCCCCCCCCCCCCCCGCGTTCTCGCCTCTGTCTCGTTCTCGCCACTGCGCCCCTTCGCCGTTGGAGCTCTTCTTCTCCTTCTCGTCCTTTGTTCCCAGATCCCTTGCCTTTCTTCATGGCGCCCCTTCCGCCCCTCACGATCGTCGACCCGTACGCGTGGGAGCGCTCGTCGGTGACGCGGCTGGCCTTAGGTGACCTGGTGTCCACCGGCCAGCTGGCGGCGAACGAGGAGGGCCGGCCGGCGGAATGGATCGTGCCGCCGGCGGGGGACCACGCGCCCAACCCACTGGACGGCTACGTGGTGAGCTTCATCCGCTTCCACGAGCGCGGCTTCGCAGCGCGGCGAGCCGCTTCATGCGGGCGCTCTGCCACCGCTGCGGCGTGGAGTTGCACAACTTCGCGCCGAACGCGATTTCGCAGGCGGCTACGTTCGTGGGCGTCTGCGAAAGGTATCTAGGGATCCCAGTGAATTGGGATCTCTGGATACACCTCTTCCGCGCGGAGCTATTCACGCAGCCGACGACGGAGCAGAGGACCCGCCGCGCGGTGCGCGCCGGCGGCATGTCGCTCGCCTTGCGGGGCGCGGTGACAAGGACGACTACATCCCTTGTACCATGACGACCAACAACGCCGGTTGGGAGCGGGGGTGGTTCTATCTTCGCAACGACGAACCCGGCCTCCCCCCTACACCGGTCTGGTGCTCCGGGAGAAGCCCGACTCCTGGAGCCATGGGGTGTCCACGGTCTAGCATCGGAGGCGGCTGGACTCGCTCCTGGTCGCGCTGAGGAGCCTGGCGGCGTGTGGGCTGACCGCGGCGACCGTCCTCGCCTTCCTCCACCACCGGCGGATCGTGCCCCTGATGGAGAGGCCGCTCCGCATCTTTGAGATGACGGAGACGGCGAACCCCGTCGCACTGGCGAGGTCGCGGATGCTTCCGAGCCCCCTCCAGCGGGAGTATGCGCTCACACGGGCACAGAGCACCGTCGACACTCGGTTGCTACGCAGCGACCGGTCCCCGTGGGACCTCGAGATGCTCCCCACCGGCCTGCTGGTAAGTAGGATTCTTGGCCCCGTTTTTGATCTTGATGATGCTCCGGGTTTCTGACACACCTCTGACGTTTTCGCTCACAGATGGTGAGCCTGAGCGCCACGAAATCCGATCCGCCCACTCCTGACTCCCGCGCGCTCGGTCGGGCGTCGCAGCAACGGGAGTAGGAGCGGGCGGCGCGCAAGAAGGAGCGCGTGAGGCGGCACCGCGAGCGCCGTGAGCGGCTGAACGAGGAGTACCGGCTGCGTGAGCAGCAGGGGCTCTCCTCTCCGGGGACCGAGGAGTACTCGTCCTCGGAGGAGGATGAGGAGGAAGAAGCCGGGGGGCAGAGCCTCCCTGATAAGTGGGAGCCTGCGCCCCCGTCGTCGGAGCCAACTCCGGCGGCAAGGGCAGCATCGCCTGGGGCGGGCGCGAGGCGCCCACCGCCGGGCAATCGACAACAGGAGCGGAGCGGGCCGCGGAGGCGCCGGCGCGCGCCGCGGGCGCGCGCGGTGGAGATGTCGGGGGGGGCGCGGCGGCGGCCGCGCGCGGCCGCGCCGGCGTCATCCACCGAGGCCTCGAGGAAGAGAAAGCGCGCCTTCTCCTCTTCGAGGTAAGGGGCTTGCTCTTCTGTGGGGTTGGGTTTTTTAACGACCAAGTGTTCTGATTATTTGTTTGTGTTTATGCAGGGTGGTGCCGACCGTGCCTCCCCTCGCACCAGCCAAGGTGTTGAGGGCAGACGTGTCTGATCCCACCCGGCGGCGCTCGTCAAGGGCGCCGCGGGCGGGGGCGAGCACGGCGGCCGCGGGGAGCAAGAGCTCGCGAGGCGCGGCCGAGGCCCCGAGGCCACGGCCGGCGGATCGGCTCGTCGTGCCGCGGCCGGCCGGCCGTCGAGGAGCGGCGGGCGCCGGTCGTGGAGGAGGCGCGCCCGCGGCGGCGGCCGTGGTGGAGGCGCGGCCCTAAGGCGCCCCGGTCGTGGCGGAGGCGCGGTCCGCGGCGCCGGCCGCGGTGGAGGCGCAGCAAGCGGCGGCCGGCCGAGGAGGGCGGTCGGGCGCCCGTGGTCGCGGGGCCGTGGCCGAAGCGGTGGCCGCGGCACCGTGGCGGGAGCCCGCGGCTATGGAGGCGTCGACGGATGCGACGTAGGGGCCGGCATCCGCCGGCGGCTCCCGGGCGGTGGTGGTGGAGATCCCGGACGATGACTCCCCGCCACCCGGGTAGGACCAGTGGGTGAGTTTCCCCACGCTTTCCCCTGAGTCCCAGAAGGGGGACCTCGTGAGGCGGCGTGAGGGCCACATGGTGGTAGGGGGCCGAGGGCACGGTGCCGAGGCCTCGTCTTCCCGCGCCGGCCGCTCCGCCCCGGTAGGGGATCGCGGGCGACTCGCCCGCGTTCACCGACGCCCAGGGGGAGCAGGAGCTATGGGGAGAGCTCCGCAACCACGGCGCTGCGCTCGACCGAGCACTGAACGAGGCACTGAGGATCCACGGCGGCCCCGCGTGGCGCGTCTTCCAGGTGGGGTGCTATTGCTTGTTTCTCTCTTTTTCTTGTTTCTGCGCGCGATCCTTGCAGCATGGTGCTTACGGGTTTTGACTTGTTGGTGACAGGAGCTCGAGCTCCGCGCCCGTGACAAGTACGCCGCCTTTGACCAGGTGAGCGCCGAGCTTCGCCAGCTCCAGGAGCGGTGCGACGCCTTCGACGTGCTCACCGACGCCCTGAGGACCCCGGACGGCTGGCGCACTTGTTCCCCACGGTGGGCGCCAACTGTCGGTGCGGAATGTGGTCCCGACACTAACCAGTGATAAGCGCCAAGGTCTATCCGTCAATGGTCGATGCCAAGCAATCAGAGACACAAAGTTTATCCTGGTTCCGACCGAGGGGCCGTACGTCCAGCAGCGGTGTGCTCGTGGCACTATATTGCTCAGCACCGGGGGTGCCTGTAGTGGGGCTGCTACAAGAAATGCAGGAGAGGAGGCGTGGCCTCCAAGTCCCTGGTGAAGTGGCTGAAGATATTGTGGGAGAATTTGGAGAACAAGTGCGGGGAGTCAAGCGTTGCTCTGTCTTGTGTTGTGTCCTTTTCTCTTGTCCCCCGCGGCGGGGGAGTTCGTCTTCCTTTTATAGGCCAAGGAGAGAGCGAATCACATGTATGCCGTGCTATTTAGCTACGTGGGGAAGCGTGGTGTGCTATGCCGTAGAGTAGGCGGCCGCCTTGACGGTCCTTGCCGCGATCCGGCCATCATGGCATATCTTGTACCCGAACAGTGGTAGCTTCGAGGGTAGAAGAGCAGCGGACGGCCGTGATGTCTTCAGGCGGTCTCGAGGTAGTTGCTGACGTCGGTCCGTACGGGGCACAGTGGCAGGTAAGGCAGCGTCCCGTTCCCGCACGCTCCACAGCGTCGGAGCTGTTGCCACAGTGCCCGGCGTGGGATTGTACGCGCGGGGGCGGCCACCATGCCGCTAACAGTGGCAGGGATGGCGCCCCGCCGGCCTAGCACCTTGACCTAACCCTGCAAAGTCACAAGAAAGCAAATCGAGGGTGTGGCCGGCCCCCCTTCGAGGGCTCGGCGCGTTAGCCGTACCGGAGTAGGCGGCGCGGCGTCACGGGACTGGCACCGGCCACGTCGCACAGTCCCCCACAGTGGTGGGGATGGGTTCCCTCCTAGGGAGTTTGTGCAACGGAACCGGGGCGCGTGCCCCAGGCGCATGATGGCGCCGTCCCGCCGTTGTCAGAACACTAAATGCCCGTGTACGGGAACGAGCGTGCGCGTGCGGAGTGCCCTCGAGCGAGGCGGAGCCCGCTCGAGGGCGGCGCGGACCCTCGAGCGAGGCGAAGCCTGCTCGAGGTAAGCGCACCCCCTCGAACGGGGCGGAGCCCGCCCGAGGGAGGCGTGTGCCCTCGAGCGAGGCGGAGCCAGTTCGAGGGGATCTTTGAGTGGGCCGCCTTGGTGGGCCGTCAGGGCCACCGTGGCGTGGGCCATGCCCTGTGTACTTAAGCGAGGCGCGTTTGGCTTTGGCTTGTTGTGGGTTTTAAGTGGGGATTCCCCAGTTGCTTAAGGGGACCCCTAGGGCTGTCCCCGACAAGTGCAACCATTTTGCACCATTGCAGTATCGTCCACCAAATGCAACAAAGGTTCGCAACATCTTGAAAACTGTTGTATTAAAGGCACGCATCGCTACCATTTTTTATAATGGTTGCAATACAACCATCTCTAGCAACCAAAATTTCAGCATTGCAATTCAGGGGCGTTGAATTTGATACAAAACCCTGTAGTGACAGCAGCGATTAGTAATGGACTTAAGCAGCCCGTAACTGATAGGGCATTGATCGGTAACGGACTTTACAAATCCGTTACCGATAGGTTTAACATTTTTAATGGGCTCTCTTTAACATCTATTACAAAGAATTTATGTAACGGGCGTTTAAGAAGCCCGTTACCAGAAGTCCACATTGATAACGGGTGTTGTGGAGGCCAACATCAGGGTCGTCCTAGCGCGCTTATAGGTAACGGGCGCTAAACAACAACCTTTACAGATGTGGGTGGATGTAATGGGCGTTAAGGGCCCGTTACAAATGCTGCATGACCTATTTGAGGTTTTCAGGTAGTTTGTGGCTGTGCTTATATAGAGCCGGCAAGGGAGAGGGAACGCCCGGCGGCAATGGCCATCAATGTGTGTGTGTGTGTGTGTGTGTGTGTGTGTGTGTGTGTGTGTGTGTGTGTGTGTGTGTGTGTGTGTGTGTGTGTGTGTGTGTGTGTGTGTGTGTGTGTAGGGGTTTTTCGTAATTTTCAGAAATAAATACCTCCAATATTAGTATTACTCAAAGCATAGCCAAAGTAAGGTCCTAGATCAAAGTTTAGCATGCATACTATCAAAGGTAAACTTCCACTGAGCACCACGGTAAACAATTTTTCACAATGTTCATGCTCAAATAATAAGTACAAAAGAAAGGCCTAACAAGTAAAAGAAACAAAAGACTTGCATGACAAAAATGTATGAGTCTCTTTATTTCTTTTTTCTTAACTCAACACTAATTTAAGACACATCACGAGCTAAAAATTTTTAAAACAAGACTCAAACTTGACATGACTTTAAGACTCGACCTTCCACCACTAGAGCAAAAAATTTAAAAGAGCTAGCTCCCCCCCCCCACGCTTTGATCTTACGATATCCTCTTCATATTTTTTCAAGAGGTACAAAAGGGATGCTAACTACTACACCTAATGAAATTTCCCACAATAAGAGCACCACTCCTTCGGGAAAACTCAGCCTAAATCCTATCCACCCTATTTTTGAAGTTGCTAAAAAGGTCGACAAAGATAGGAAATAAACCAAGCTGTGTCCCAGAGAAAAACTGGCAGGAACTGGGGTGGGGGGATGTAGGGCCGGTCGGCATGGACCAGCCGGCCTACCCCAGGTTTCCAGCCCCCATGGCCCATCTTCTGCGGGCCTCTATGTTTCGTGCACACTAGCCTATGTGGTGAAAAGATCTAGGTAAAAAATTGCAAAAAGCACTCGATAAAAATAAGAAAAGAAACAAAAGTTTATTTACAGAAAAGTTACCTTGTTTTACATCTTAGGCTTGACGCTCAGGCTCGTCCTCCATGGTGTATATGTCAATGTAGTCGATGGGCACGACATCGGGCTCAAGAAAAATCTTCAATCGCTGACCATTAACCACATATTGGTCTCCTTTTATATCCATAATCGTTACCGCTCCACTTGGTGAGACCGAGTGGACGACATAGGGTCCATCCCATTTGCTTTTCAATTTGCTTTTCCCGGATATCTTGAACTTTGAGTTAAAGAGGAGGACCTTGTCGCCTTCTTTGAATTCCTTTGCTTGGAGTATTTTATCATCCAAACGCTTCATTCTTTCCTTGTAGATAGTTGCGCTCTCATAAGCTTTAAACCTCATCTCTTCTAATTCACTTATTTGAATTCTTCGTTTGATTCTCACGGCATCCACATCTAGATTCATCTCCATGATCACCCAATATGCTTTGTGCTCTAGTTCTGAAGGCAAATGACAAGATTTACCATAAACGAATTGGTATGGTGTCATACCTATTGGTGTCTTGTGTGTCGTCCGATATGCCCATAGTGCTCCGTCCAACTTTTTTGACCAATCTTTACCTCCCTTCTCAACGGTCTTGTTAAGAATACTCTTGAGTTTCCTATTTGAAGTTTCCGCTTGACCATTGGTTTGTGGATGGTAAGCCGTGGCCACTCTATGCTCGATCCCCAACTTGGACAAGCACTTTCTGAAACTATTTCCTGTGAAGTGTGTTCCTCCATCACTTATCAAAACTCGCGGCACTCCATAGCGTGGGAATATAACATTCTTTTGAATTAGTGAAAGGCCCCATGAAGTCAATTCCCATACATCAAATATATTAATTTGCAAGTTATAATTTAAAGTCATAGCATTCCTTTGAGATATATTCCCCGTTCTTTGACATTCCAGACAAGAAGCAACATACCTTGATGCATCTCTGGCCAATAGAACCCACTAGCCCATACCTTTGCTTGAGTCCTAAAATGTCCATAGTGTCCTCCATACTCACCCGAGTGACACTTCCTTAATATTTCGACTCTTTCTTCCCTTGGTACGCACCTTCGCAAGACTCCATCCGCTCCAAGCCTAAAGAGGTAAGGTGCATCCTAATAATATTTTTGACTCTCATTCATCACCATTCGTTGAGCATTCTTATCTTTCGTGTGGCTCGAATAATGTTGATCATCCAAGTGTCTTTTTCAAGGATGCGATATAGATGATCATCTCTCATCTTGTCTTCGATGGGCTCTTTATCATCCTCATGTTTCATTCTTGATAGATGGTCGGCGACAACATTTTCTGCCCCCTTTTATCCCGAAACTCCACATCGAACTCTTGCAAGAGAAGAATCCACCTAATCAACCATGTCTTGGCATCCTTTTTATACAAGAGATATTTGATTGCCACATGATCGGTGTAGATGATTACTTTAGAATTCACAATATATGATCTGAATTTTTCAAAGGCAAATACTACCGCAAGAAATTCCTTCTCCGTTGTTGCATAATTCAATTGAGCTCCATTAAGGGTTTTGCTAGCATAATATATAGCATGTACCTTGCCTTCGTTTTGTTGTCCCAACACAACTCCAACGGCATAGTCGCTGGCGTTCGCACATGATCTCAAATGGTTGACTCCAATCGAGTGGTTGAATGATAGGTGTGGTTATGAGAGCTCTCTTTAGTGTCCAAAACGCTGCCAAGAACTTCTCATTAAAATCGAATGGCACATCTTTTTGGAGAAGATTAGTCAATGACTTTGTAATCTTTGAGAAATCCTTGATGAATCTCCTATAGAATCCCGCATGGCCCAAGAAACTCATCAAAGATTTGATATCCATCGGTGGTGGAAGCTTCTCAACCGCTTCAACCTTCGCCTTGTCCACCTTGTTGACGGTGTATAATCGTATTAAAGTTCAAGTAAACTTGCAAGCGGACAAGTCTCCCATCGTAGTCAAGGGACCCTTCTTCCTTCGAGTGATGAACCCAAGATATCGAATCCGTTGAACAAATGTGTGATGCAAGAGTTGATCTATTAAAGCCAAGAAACATCAATCTTCAAGAGGTGAAACCTATGCATCTAATCTTAAAGAACATCAAAACGAATCGAATCTACTAAAGATCGGAGGTAGCAAGAGATAGAGGGGGATAGATAAACTGATCTAGAGAGATCGGATCAAGCCTTTTGTTGAAGTTCCAAGCAAAAGAAGAAATAGCAAGTTCAATCTCATTAGAAGCCTCTTTAAACCACGATTTCCAGTCCGAATCCGAAAAGGCCCGCCTTTTGGAGCCACCGTTCTCTCGCAATGCACCCATATTCGTGTGGGTTAGTCTAAGGCGAGTCCAAGGACAAGTTGAAATCTTTCAAAAGGTTAGGCATGCACCTCTAGCCACCATGGCTACAAGAACATCTTATGTGATCTATCTCGAGAATAGATCTAAGATAAGAAAAGCCGATCGAAATCAAAGACGTCGGAGAAACACTTGATCGCTAAAAATCGGATTGCAACTTGATAATTCAACATTACATACGATACATGGATCAAGATCGCCACTAGGATCCTACCTTGATCATGCTTCTAGCTCCGAGAACTCCAACGTGGTCTTCTTTGCAAGGTTCCCACGTCAGCTAGAGAGACCCTAGTCAACTAGCTCGACCCTCTCCTCTCCGAGATGGTGTCCCTCTCTTCTCTGCTCCTCGGTGGCCGATGACGAATGAATTGATGCGTGGCTCTTGGCCTCGGGGCTATAAATAGCCCGAATGACGGCTAGGTCAAAGGGGGGCTGACTGGGCCCCGAAATGGGCTGGGCCGGCCGGCCTGGGCCGACCGGCATGGGCCCACCTCGGCCCAGTCGGCTTCCTCCTTCGCCCGGTGTTGGTTCCTGAGTCTTCTAGATCCTTCCCCCTTCTGCATGTGGGCCCTTGTCGTCAGTTTCTCTCTGAATTGAATGAAGCTCCTTGTCCCGCAAGGTTCGGCACATTTTTGACTAGGTCCTCAAAGTTTGTCATCTTGTCGGGTTTGGTCCCTGGGCTTTTTGGAGTCAAGTTTGCTTCATTGCATGACTTGTACCGAGCTTCAAGGTCTTGTCATAAGGTGCTTGATGAACTAATCTCGAAAGTCTTGCTTTCAACGCTAAAATCCTGCATAAACACTAAACTCCAAAACCGACATGCACAAATGAACTTGTTACACCAAGGGGGTTAGTACCAATGGATAAGGTATAAAATTCATGCCAACACCGAAGGTAAACTCATGGCTAGGTTGACGGAATTTCACCATCAACATCTCCCCCATGCTTAAACCTTGCTCGTCCTCGAGTAAGCCTTCGATGGATATCATCGTTGCCCTTCATTGTTTACACCTTGCACTTGATCATACACGAGAAAACATAATGCTCTCAAAAGTTTAATTCGTTAAGGTTTCATAATGTACTATCCTTCTGTGACGCCCTAGATTTTTAATTAGCGTCATTAGCACTAATGGCCGAATCAGCCGAGTCAAACCGGCCAAACACCGGTCAAACCTAGGTCAACCTGGGTCATCACCTCGAAAACCTCACCAATGAACCCCAATGAACCCCTTGACCAAGTATACACCCATCCGTGGTGGACCCTTGGTCAAAGACACGGTCAAACCCCGCTTAACCATTGACGTCGGCGAATGTCGTCCGGAAGTTTTGCCGCGTTCTCCAAAATTCACCTAAACACTTCAAAATCTACCTTTATGAAAGTTGTCCATCTTGTTGAGGGATACAACTTTCGTGTAGATTGGCATTTCAAATTTTGAGCAGAACAGGGTGAAAAACTTGGTCAACCGCCAGTACCTCCTGTTTCCCAGAACAGGCCGGCATTCAAAGTTGGCACGACGTTCCTGCCAAATCCGTTGAGAAAAACACTACATGGCCTTTGTGAAAGTTGTAGGGGGTAGTTAGATCTACAACTTTCCTATTCATTGTTTTGTGCACTTGTGTTCAAGTTTTGGGAGAAATTCGTGCTTGAAGTGACTCAGTCTGAAACGTGCAGTGCCTGAGCGAGGCCGCGCCGGCCAGCGCGCCACGCGCGCGCGCGCGCGCGCGCCCGCCGCGGGCCACCGCCGCCTCGGCGTCCGGGCCCGCAGCCGCGTGTTCCCGAGGCGGTCGCGCCTTCCCAAGGCCGCTACGCACCTCCCGAGGCCTTGGACACCGGGAACGCCTCAAAGACCGAGCCGTCGTACGTGCACGCAAAGGACCGGTGGTCCGTGATCCGTGGTCCGGCGCACGCGCGTCCCGAGGCTTTCCCCGTCGGTCCACTGGTCGCTAGGGGGCTTGCACGTCGCCTTAAAAGGAGCCCCGGTCCCCGGCCGCGGCGCACACTGCTCCTCCTCGCCCAACCAAGCCGCCGCCGGCGCCCGGCCCGGCCGCGCGGCGAGCGCACCTTTCCGCCGACCGCGAGTTTTCTCAAGGCTCCTCCACCTCCCTAGCCTCTCCGGGAGCTAAGCCCCGCCGCCCGCGGTCCCTCCCGAGCCGCCCTTCGACCGGACGGCCGAGCCGTCGCGGCCGGCACCGGCCGCCGCCGGCGTGCCCGCTCGCCGGCGCCACCACCGTCCCGACCGAGCGCCCAACCGGTCCTAGCCACTCCCTAGACCCTTCCCCCACCCTTCCCCTGCCAAACCCCGGCGAACGTCGCCGGAATTTTGCTCACCCGCGCCGGCCAGCCGCCCCCAGGGGCCACATTGCAAAGCAGCGAATCTTTCCGAGGGTCTTTCTGCAAAGGGTAACTCCAATAGTATTTGTGATTTGGCTGATTCTTGTAAATTGCATAGAAAATTGTAGAAAAATCGGAAAAATGCAAAACCAATTTTGTTGGATCCGTTGTGAATTATCCTACAACTTTTGTTATTCTTGCCTGAGCTAGTTCCAGTTAGTTTTTGCAGGAAAAATACAAATGTGAAAAACCTAGATCTGCTATAACTCAAAATATATAAATCTTATGTGTCCAATTTATGGATATGTTGTGTGTTTGGTCACGACTAGGTCCTTTGCCAAAAATTGCACAAAGTTATGATGTAAATCTTTTTATAAAAATGTTTTTCCATTTCTGCCAGATCTACATAAATGATGTTTCTAGCTAAAAATAATTAGGTTTTTGCAACCAAATTTTGCACACTGTATTTTTGGGCCAAAACACATCTCTGGTGAATTAATAACAATTTTATAATTATCAGATATAGTTATTCTTGATTTATGCTTGATTTGCTTTGAAAATGCATAACTCAAGTTTCCTAATAGTTCTAGGTGTATGTGCTGCACTCCTAGGCTCGTTTTGAACCATATAACATGTGTGGGAAAGTTAGGATCATTTTGATGAGTATTTATTTTTGTATGCATTTCTCATGTTTGGGTAACTAGCTTTTGTTATTTTCAAAATAATTAGATTCATAGCTTTTCTAAGAGTGCATGTGTGTGCAGTGGCTTCTATAGTTTTAGAAATGCTTCATAACACATCACACTGAATTTTATTGAATTATTTTATGAATAAAAGCTATCGAAGCCTTTTAAACCTTAATCTTAAATGAAATAAGAAAAACCTCAACTACACACATGAAGACCCTATGTGTGTGATGTAAACCAATTTAAAATGATCAATATCAACCCCTTGCTGTTTGTGAAAGATATATTATTTTATTCACATAAAACATGTACACAACCATTATAAAAATAAATAAATAAATAATATAGCACCGTGAGAAGTTATTTAATAGAAAGGTTATACCAAGGTGTGTTTGTTAAGGTGAATATGGCCAACCATACTCTTCATGGTTGTCATATGTTGTTTGTAATTAATTAAATTAAAAATCGTCAATTAAATCTTGCATTTGCATCCTCGTGTAGATCTCCCGAACGGTAGCTATACGCGTGTGCCGGACGGAGGAGACGGAGGAGCTGACGGAGGCGTGCACCACGTCGTTGTAGAGCAAGACCTGGACCAAAGTCCAGAAGGGCCCAAGGCCAACCTTGCCGGCGAAGGCAAGCCCCGGATCATTAACCCTGTTTTTGAAATTTATGTAATTATCGTTGCTATGATTGTGCATTTACGTTTCAGGAGTTGAATGAAACACTAGATGCATGATCCCTAGGTACCTATGCTCTATCACTAGTATGCTAGGTCGATAGCTGCTATGCTATAGGACCCGGTAGAAGTCGAGTGATGTTCGTCACTCGCGAGAATAGGTTCTTATGTTGGAATCATAAGATCTTTATAAATGGATTGCTCATGTGGTAAGAGCATGGGATTTGGGCTCCGGTCCAGTGGCTTTCGTGGGCTAAGCTTTTGAACGTACTAAACACTTGCCGGGTATGGGACCGGTAAGCCTAGTACCCGATTGACGCGGTAAGGGAACCTTTCCCTACTAAACCTGGGGCACTTGTGTCCCCCCCCTTGCAACAAGTGTGGTACTGCGTGAGTCCGGACGTTCGTGTGGGAGCGATCCGGTAAGCCTTGTACCAAGGAATGTAGGTTCCGCTCCCGAGTGAAGATCGACGGGAACCGCACAGTCGGTGCATACCACGGGGGTATGCATTCTTCCGTGTGTTTAGATCCACCTTGCAAGGTTTAAATCAATCGATTGTCGGCCTCTCACCGTTATCCGAGACTGCTTAATCAACTGGCCATGATATCCCATAATGATGGAACTCGAGGAATATTGTTGTATGAATTAATTGCTTGTCCAATACTTGATTGAATTAGATGGCACATTTATAAATGGTAATCAACTAGAACTTGTGCTAAAAGATTGAAAGTAAGGATCTACTCTTAGTAGCTGTTCAGCAAAAGAAACTCCACCGGCCAAAAGCCTTTCATGTCTAGAGTTTGGTGATGTAGTTATCACCCGACGGTTAAGTCTTGCTGAGTATTAGTATACTCAGCCTTGCTTTAAAACTGTTGTTGCAGGTGTTGCTGACGGGTGGATGACGACAAGTGATGGCATCACGGACGGCCTCCTGTGATGTTCATCGAGCCACTAGTTATTTATTTCCGCTGTTTTTCAAACTTTGAACCTTTACTCCATGTCATGAACAATGGTTTGTAAAGAATTTGTTTTTTTACCCGAGTTGTACTCTGAACTCTCCTTCGCGTGAGTTTTAATGCATATGTCGATCCTCTGTTTGAATTCCAAGTGATTTACCGGGCATTAACCCAGCAACTAACGACAGGATGATACTTTACTATTGCTTAATGGCCAAAGTGGATCGGTCTTAGGCGATAGTACGGTATTTTCCTGGGCGGGTTGTCACACCTTCATCCCTACGGAGGGTAGATTCTTAATTAAGCTTATCCCACAAGTATTAACATGCTCCAAAGTTTAAATAGATCTCAAACATTTTTAAATAAAGAACGAGATGAAAAAGAGCTAAACCAAGTTCACAAATTTGAATAATCTTGCATATTGCTCATGAACTCTCGTCTCACTTGTCTCTCAAGCCTATTTATTCTACTCCTTTCCCTCTCATAACATATATATGTGGTAGTCTTTATACGGAGCTTTTGGGAAAGCTTAGGCCTACCAAGATTTATAAATGAGATGTTGTCAAAAACAAGACAAGCTTCTCATGGTCTTACCGAGACTCGTCAAAAAGGTCATTGGAAAATAATGTTACATCAAGGAGGGGGAGAGAAAAATACACACACTTGAGATAGGTGGACATGTGCAAATGGCAAAGAGTGATCCCGAGGCACAAAAGAAGTCCTCGTTATCGGATTGCACATGGTTGGAAAATGAGTATGGAACTTTTAATCTTGAAATCTTGAAGTTCCTAATGCACTTTAGAGAACCGGGGAGTTTACTTTATTTTTACTCATACTCATATATTTTTTTCTCCTTTTCTCATACATTTTTTTCTTTATACTCATTTTTTATTTTTCTTTCTCATCATTTTTTTATTTTCTCCCCTTTGAACTCTAAAATTGCATTGTACCTACCTCCTCCCCCATGCTTAGACGTTTGCTCGTCCTCGGGCAAAGAGGTGATAGAGATAAGGTAGGTACCGGAAATACTTTTCCTTTGGAAAGATAATTGAATTCTTCAATCATGGCACCATCTAGTGATCTTCCTTGAATTGATGATCCATACTCAACGATAGGTTGTGGTCAAGGAGGTAATCCCAAAAGATGATATTTGGTTTTAAGGGTGGATATCCGGCGAGGTTTGTGAGATCTCCAATATGGGGATACACAATGCACGGATAAAAGGCTAGCAATAAGATAGATACACACAAACGGAATGACCAGCTTCTTAGTCTCAAGCCAGCGAAATCATGGCCTGAAATAACTCACCCAAAAATAAATCTTGTACACTAAGGTTTATGCACTCAAATATTTATAAGGCTCTGGATAGGTAGAGCAACACACAAGTGATGTTTATGACAAGGTTAGAATTATTTTTAGAAATAAAAATCATCTTTAATCCATATAAACTTGAGAGCATATAAGACACTATGGGTCTTTATTTTAATCATAACCTCCGCTAAAGATTAAGCTAGCATTTAGATAAATTCAGATTTGTATTTTAAGAGAGCAATAGCTTTAACAAATACAAAGATAAACAAAGCGGCAATTATAATCATATATCATCATGGCATAAATTTTGTAACTTTACCAAAGGTAAAAATAAGGTGGTGGCTTTATTCATGATGAAAACAAACTAACACACATGCTGGAATTTAAATAAAAACTGAAAACACTACGCAAACACAAGCTGAAAATTAAAGAAAAAGGGAAAAGAAAAGAAAACTAAAGCTCCTCCTTGTTCTAATCTTCAGTCGGTGGTTGTTGTTGATAATTTTGGTAGTTGTACCCTTGTTCATAATAGGTTTGGACATCCCCTCCAATGATTTGATCTGGCGGTACTAGGTGAAGGCGCCCAAGCTCATAGGCAATATTTGCATTGCCCTCACCTAATTGAGCCGCATTGGATTGGATGGCTGCGACGTTTTGCATGTTTCTCGCAGCGTACCCTCCAATTATGGCCACACTTTGTTGTGGTTGGGGGTATTATGCATAGGGCTCCCCAAAAGATACGTTGGGCACCACATAATTTTGTGGGGGCATGGCTGCACCACTCCCCCATGCTTGCATTGGTGGCCCTCCGTAATAACTTGGCGGTGTAGGGATTCCTCTGTACGGTGGCACATAGTTTTGTTGTGCACCACCCTCTTGCACAGAGGAGGATCCTTCTTCTACAATTCTTCCTCTTTTATTCTTCCTTGCTGGCACAAGGAGTCCTTCCTCCAACCAATCTTCCTTCCCTTGAATGAAGAGCCTAAGTCTTGGGTCCGGACGGGGTAAGTTCACTTTGGCCACATGAAAGCCTCCTCTCTCATCTCCACTAATATATTTTCCTTGCTTCAAGTATTCAAATCCGAGAGACGTCCCGGGTAAAAGATGTTCGGGATTTCTTGGAATTCCCTGTCTCAAGGAGATGGCCAACATGGAGAGGTAGCACCCCGAACCAATATCTCCCGATCCTAATGTTGCTTCACAACACCATCGGTTGATCATGAGGTATGAGGGGTCTATTGGTTGCCTGGCAATTAAGGCCGAGTAAAGCCAATTAAACTTTGTGTCAATGACCTTCGTCTCCCTCATCCTCCCCATAATCCTTTTACACATCCATGAGTGGAATACTTGGATGATGGGGTTCTGGATGGAATTTCGTTGTTGGTGGGCTTCCCCGGAGATTAAATTCCAAAATCCATCCAACATGCCTTTCAGCACGTCAACTTTCTCCGGAGCTCCCTTTTGGAACCCAAGTAGCTCCCTAATATGCTCATAGGGAACCACTTGCTGAATTCCCTCCAATCGGAATGATAAACTTGGCACCCCCTCATCAAGGATAGGCGCCACGGTCATCAAAATTTCCAAGGCAAACTTCTTGTGGGTATTTGCCGACACCCCATTGGAGAATTGCACCCATCCAAGGTGCCCCAACATATAATATATGTCAGTGCCAAAACCCAATGAGTTGAGAGCTTGATCATCGAAATCGACGTTTGCCACAAGCCTCTTCTGAGAGAGTTTCTTCTCCTCCTCCTCCGACAAGATGATGAAGCCATATGCGGAGTACCGCGGAATGTATGGAGGTGGAGCAGATGAACGGGTCGATCGACGAGGTGGGACGGGCGGCTCCTCCATACGCCCTTGAGGTTCGGTAAACCTCATGGACAAGCTCCTTGTTGCCCTCATGCCACCGAGAAAGAGAGTGTTGTTCCTTCTCGGCGGTGCCTTGTACTCCTCCATGCTCTGAGGAGACTGGGAAACCGAGTGCCTCATCGAAGACGTTGTCGAAGATGGCTTGGACGACGACGACCCTTTCTTCTTGGTGAAGAGACTTGTGGTTTTCTTCCACATGATTGCAGCACTCTTCTCTCTAATACAATTCCGGTGTTTTAACCGGTAACAAAGCACTTCAAGAATTACTTCAGAGTATGGACTTTGAGTGGATTAAGGGTGTGAATTGTTTGAGCAAACAAGCTTGGGAAGGATGGCTAAGTTTGTAGTGGTTCTGGACTTAAAAACTTGAGCACACAAATAGGGGAAGAAGAGAGCTGCTTGCCTGCAGAAGACGGGCACCGAGGGGTGCCATTTATAGGGGAGGCCGGCCGGCCTGGGGTGGTTCTGGCTCCTCCTTGGCTCGGTTTCTTCCAGCATGATGATCTCACCTTCGTGACTTTCGTGCCCGCGTGCTCCACTAGTTGCACCGTCCAAACTCTCTCGTCCACTACTTTGCTTGCATTATTGGTCCTTCCACTTGATGCCTTTACTTTGAGTCATGTCCATGTTCCCTTGCTCCACTTGCTTCACATGCCACCATGAATTTCCGGCAAAACAATGCTTGCTGCCCACCCATGCTTCTCCTTTGCATGTGGTCTTGATGAAAGTTGTTGAAAGGGCATCCAATGATGCATCATGGTGCATGCATGATTTACTTAACTAGATGGCCTCCCTCTAAGCATGTCTTAAGGCTAAGCACTCCTCTAATTTCGAAAATCAAAAATAATTTCAGAGCTATGGGAGAGCTCAAGCATAAATTTAGAAAAGTTCTTAAACCATTAAAAACAAATGTAAGTTGAAAATATTTTCCGACTACATTTATATCGGTCTCACCGGTATTGTTTGCCTTCATTGGTTGAGAGCAAACTTTTCCCAGCTTCATCATGAGGGCATAGGTTTATGTTCTAATTTTGGCTAAATGAGAGAGATTTTGAATGAAATAAAATTAAATGAGGCTTAGAAAAATTCTAATCTTAGAGAAACCAAGGATATAGATTTTTAAGCCAACCAAAAGTTAAGTTTCTAGGTTCACGCGAGTCCTACCACGTGCTGAAATTTAAATAACATCTAGATACAAGTCGTGGCTCTACTCGTGTGTTTTTACCATGAAAAACAAGTCAACCACAACATCATAAAGAGGATGAATGGTTGAGTTAGGTTCTGAATTTATTTGGTTTTGGTTTCTCAAAAAAGAAGCAAACAAACACATAGGAGGGTTCATGTAAGGGGTTTATGATACAAACAAAATATTCAACCAAGAATTATGTCTCTAATATTGTTCAACCACTCTAAGTCCAATATCTTGCGTAGTAAATTTCAAAACAAAATTACTTAAAGAGACTCAAAAAACCTGGAATCGGGTTGTCCTCCCGGTAGCTTATTCTTGACTCGACGAAACGGGTTGCATCCCGCCTAGCGCTTCGTTTATAGTCCATGGCTAGACTTCTTCACTTGATTACTTCGGATCAACGCTCTTTGCGAGCGTTGCAATATTGGGTACCCACTTCCGCACCATATTGGGCACAAGCTTATTCTCCGGTTTAGTCATCTTTTTGGTCTTCACAGGCGGCTTTTGTTCCTTTGTCTTGATGGATGCAACAACTTCCTTGATTTACTTCACGTCCTTCTTCTTCAGCTCTTCCTTCTTCTTCAGCCCTTCCTTCTTCCTTGGTTCTTCCTTAACAACGTGACGATGAGGTGGAACATATTTAACTTCAATCATATTGCATACCTCAAGGTGTGGTCGAAACTTGAAAGAACTCTTCTCGCTGTTAATGTCAAAGTTGATCTCCCCCTTGCCAACATCAATAGTAGCTCCCACAGTCTTGAGTAAAGGCCTCCCAAGGATGAGTGGTGGCTTCTCCCTTTCTCCCATCTCGAGTACCACAAAGTCGATGGGGATGACGTGATGTCCAACCTTCACGGGCACATCTTCGGCGATGCCTAAGGGATAGCGAATGGAGTTATCACCCAACTCCAAACACATATCGGTAGGCTCCAATGGTAGGCGTAGCTTCTCGAACACATCCCTTGGCATGACACTCACACTAGCTCCAAGGTTGCATAATGCCTTCTCGAACTTGAACGAACCAATGGAACATGGAATTGTCGGGCATCCAGGGTCTGTTTGCTTCTCTAGTCCATTCGCAATAGCGGCACTACATTGCTCAGACATCTTGACATGATCTACCCCAAGTGTTGCTATCTCATATTTATTTGTAAGGATATCTTTGAAGTAACGAGAATATGTAGGAACTTGAAGGGCATCCAATAATGGCGTGTTGATGCTAAGTCTACGCACAACCTCCACAAACTTCTCAAAGTGATTATCAAGTTTACCTCAGAAGTAGCATGGCTTGAGTTGCGGTATCTTTGTGTCTTCTCCCGGCATCTCAAACTCGGGCTCTTCGGTGACGATCTCCGTAACTTCCTCTTAGCAAATTCCTCTGCCTCGGCAGATGGTTTAGGCTTCCTTGCTCCCGCGGAACGCTCCGGATCTTCGGTCTCCTTTCCCGAATGTGTTTGAATCGCCTTTGCCGTTTCAGGACCTTTAGGTTGTCCCCGAAGCTTCCCTTCATTAGTGGTTAGGCGCCCGGCAAGTTGTCCCACTTGCGTCTCGAGCATCTTCATCATCTTGAGCACTTGATGGTTGGAGCTTCCGACCTCCGTCACTTTGCTATCGATGTTCTCCAACACCTTATCTATGGCTTTGAACTTGGTGACGGTGTCCTTGTTGATCTTAGTTTGCTCGTCCATGAAGCCCTTCAATTGTATATGAAGCAGAACCGAATTCGGAATGGATGAGCTTGCATTAAATTGAGGTCTACCTTGCCCGTAGTGGAAGTTCGGCAAATCTCCCTTCCTCATGTAGTCGAGCACCTTGGATTCCTCCGGACAATCCTTGTGGACATGGCCATATTCTTCGCACTCTTGACATGTGGATCTTGCTTTGGCAGCCTTTAAGTCTTGAGCCTCTTTATTTTCTATCTCCATCTTCTCCAACCTCTGCATGAGTGAATCGATCTTGCCTTCAAGTATGTTTTCTTTCTCCACTTGCAAGACTCCTTTGACATTCCCCGTGGGTTGAACTGGAAGTAAGCGTCCGGATGACGCCCACGTGTCATTGTCCGCGATCTTCTTGAATAGAGTGAAAGCTTCGGTCGGCGTAAGCTCGATGATAGATCCTCCCGCTGATGCATCGATGATCGTCCTTGACGCCATGGTGAGTCCTTGGTAGAACTTTTGCACGAGGTCCTCCTTCGGGAACTTGTGTTGTGGAACCGCCCGAGTGTACTCATTGAAGCGCTCGAATGCCTCCGAGAAAGTCTCCGTAGGATATTAAGCAAAAGTGGCAATCTTATTACGCAAGCTTTGAGTTTTACCCGGTGAGTAGTATTCCTTCATGAAGGCCCTCATCAACGCATTCCAATTTTGCACTGTCTCCGCCGGTTGAGAGTGGAACCATTGCAAAGCCTTCCCGAGTAGTGAGAACGGGAAGAGCCTTGCCCTCATTTGATCTTGAGTCACCCCGTCCATGTTGAATGTCTGACATAGTTGAATGAACACTTGGATGTGAAGGTTCAGATCTTCTTTATCGGTGAAGGGTGAATGTTGCACCATGCGGATTGTAGAGGTCTTGATCTCGAACGACCTTCCGATCTCCACGAGGTTCAAGATTGGTAGGTTGACGATGCCCGAGGTGCATAGCTTCCCGATCTTGCGTTCTTGCGGCAGTTGTTCACCCATTGGTGGAAGTTGATTCTCCCGAAGACTTTGAGGTGGTGAATTCTTTGGAGATTCCAACGATCCTTCGTCTTCCGACTTTGAATCTACAAAATCCAGCTTTTTAGCTTGATGTGCTTCGCGTCTCCTTAGCTTGTAAAGTTTTTCTGGATCATTCACAAAATTATCGAGTTTATTGGAGAGGTAGCCGTCCATGTCCTGTTAGGGTTAGCGATAAACAAAATATATAAAAAATGAAAAAGTAAAAAGAAATCTAAGAAAGCTAGGGTTAGACAAACTAGATTAGATTGATTTTGAGGATGATCAAAAGTTAGTAGATGCAAATAGAAAACTAAAAGAAAACTGAAAATTACACAAAAAAGTAACAAAAGATCGAATCTTGATCACTTGTTCCCCGGCAACGGCGCTAGAAAAAGGGGCTTGTTGACGGTGTATAATCGTATTAAAGTTCAAGTAGACTTGCGAGCGGACAAGTCTCCCATCATAGTCAAGGGACCCTTCTTCCCTCGAGTGGTGAACCCAAGGTATCGAATCCGTGGAACAAATGTGTGATGCAAGAGTTGATCTATTAAAGCCAAGAAACATCAATCTTCAAGAGGTGAAACCTATGCATCTAATCTTAAAGAACATCAAAACGAATCTAATCTACTAAAGATCGGAGGTAGCAAGAGATAGAGGGGGATAGATAAACCGATCTTGAGAGATCGGATCAAGCCTTTTGTTGAAGTTCTTAGCAAAAGAAGAAATAGCAAGTTCAATCTCATTAGAAGCCCCTTTAAACCACGGTTTCCCGTCCGACTCCGAAAACACCCGCCTTTTGGAGCCACCGTTTTGTCACAACGCACCCCTATTCATGCGGGTTAGTCTAGGGTGAGTCCAAGGACAAGTTGAAATCTTTCAGAAAGTCAGGCATGCACCTCTAGCCACCATGGATACAACATCCTATGTGATCTATCTCGAGAATAGATCTAAGATAAGAAAAGTCAATCGAAATCAAAGACATCAGAGAAACACTTGATCGCTAAAAATTGGATTGCAACTTGATAATTCAACATTACATACGATACATGGATCAAGATCACCATCGGGATCCTACCTTGATCTTGCTTCTAGCTCCGGGAACTCCGACGTGATCTTCCTTGCAAGGTTCCCACGTCAGCTAGGGAGACCCTAGTCAACTAGCTCGACACTCTCCTCTCTGAGATGGTGTCTCTCTCTTCTCTGCTCCTCGGCGGCCGATGACGAATGGATTCATGTGTGGCACTTGGCCTCAGGGCTATAAATAGCCCGAATGGCGGCTAGGTCAAAGGGGGGTTGACTGGGCTCCGAAATGGGCTGGGCCGGCCGGCCTAGGCCGACCGGCCTGGGCCCACCTCGGCCCAGTCGGCTTCCTCCTTCGCCCAGTGTTGGTTCCTGAGTCTTCTAGATCCTCCCCCTTCTGCATGTGGGCCCTTGTCGTCAGTTTCTCTCCGAATTGGATGAAGCTCCTTGTCCCGCAAGATTCGACACTTTTCTAACTAGGTCCTCGGAGTTTGTCATCTTCTCGGGTTTGGTCCCTGGGCTTCTTGGAGTTAAGTTTGCTTCATTGCATGACTTGTACCGAGCTTCAAGGTTTTGTCACAAGGTGCTTGACGAACTTATCTCGAAAGTCTTGCTTTCAACACTAAAATCCTGCATAAACACTAAACTCCAAAACCGACATGCACGAATGAACTTGTTATACCAAGGGGGTTAGTACCAATGGATAAGGTATAAAACTCATGCCAACACCAAAGGTAAACTCATGGCTAGGTTGACGGAATTTCACCGTCAGCACACCTCAATCCTCCTCTTGGATATCACGTGTCCCAACACTATTCCTTGTTTCACCATGAAGTGACATTTCTCCCAATTTAGCACCAAGTCAACCTCCCCACACCTTGTAAGAACTTTATCCAAAATTGCTAAAAAATCCGCAAAAGTTTTACCATAAACGGAGAAGTCATTAACAAATACTTCGACAATTTCCTCAATGAACTCCGAAAATTCTGCCGTCATGCATCGTTGAAAAGAGGCTGGTGCATTACATAAACCAAAGGGCATCCTTCTATATGCAAATGTTCCATAAGGGCAAGTGAATGTTGTCTTGTGTTGATCATCCGGGTGAATAGGAATTTTGCAGGAACCCCAAGTATCCATCAAGAAAGCAAAAATATGCATGGTTTGCTGACCTGTCAAGCATCTCGTCGTCGAACGGTAGGGGAAGTGATCCTTCTTCGTTGCTTTGTTCAATTTACGATAATTAATACACATCCTCCATCTGGTCACGGTTCTTTGCGGTATTAGTTCATTCTTCACCACGATCTAACCTCCTTTCTTCGATACACAATGTACGGGGCTCACCCATTCGCTATGCGGCACCGGGTAGATGATTCCGGCGTCCAACAACTTGATGACCTCCTTCTTCACTACCTCTCACATGGCATGGGTTAGCCTCCTTTGATGGTCCACAACGGGTTTGCATTGATCCTCCTTATGTATGCGGTGAGTGCAAAACGCTGGGCTAAGTCCTTTGAGGTCATTTATCGAATACCCGATCCCTTTCTTGTGCTTTTCAATAAATTCAGCAACATGTCATTCTTCTCGGGACTCAGTTCATTGCTCATGATCACAAGATAAGTCTTGTTTGGCCCCAAAAATTTATATTTTAATCCTGTGGGCAATGGCTTAAGATCCACCTCCGGTACTTGTGGCTCCGCATGTTTAATTTCCCCTATGTCTTCAAACTTATCTTCCTGTAAGCTTCCATCTTGTGGCTCTAGTCCATTAGTTGCTTCTGCTAATTCTCCATCTAGCTCATTATTAGATTCATTCTCTGTTGCTCTTTGCAATGGATTCCTAAAGGTTTCAACAAAACAAAGGCTCTCTACCTCTTCGTCATCAAGAGGTAGGGCTAAGGCAATTCTATAAGCGGGAAGAAAATTATATGTATGATTATCCCCATCAAGATTAGTAATTACTTTTCCTTTTCCGACATCTAAAACGACATTAACCAACTTGAGAAACAGTCTACCAAGAATTACATGATCATTTTTATTGTAGTAGACATCAACAATAAAGAAATCGGTTGGTATGTTTTTTCCGGAAATTAAAACTTCTAGATTTCAGGCAATTCCAATAAGTTTAACAATTCTACCATCTCCCATGATTAATTTAGTAGTGGTTGGAACTAGGTCAATGGTATGATCATGAATTTCATCAAAACTTTTAGAAGACAAGACACTTACTTGTGCTCCAATGTCGCATAACGCCTTGCAATCAATGTTGTTGACCTTGCAATCTATATGCGGCAATGTCTTCTCTTCTTCTTTGGATCCTATGGCATAAATTTCAGTGAGGCAAGCGAATGGTTATGCCTCGGGCTTGATTCCCATAGTCCTTTTTACTTCGGCCACATGGTCCGGATCCACTTCTTCTTCGCTAAAGAGTTTTTGAAGGACCTCCCCGGTTGTCTCTAGATTGTATGGTTGTTTCACATGTTTCTCTGGCAGAAAGTCCATCTCCACAGCTTTCGCCATCCCCTTTTGATTAGGGATCAGTCTTCTTTTGTCAAAGATTTCTCCAAAATCAATTGGGACCCAATCCATTTGCTCGAACTCCCTTAGTGGCTTCGCGCTTGACATAGTCCTTTCACTTGCTTTGCTTGTCTCGGCGTGATCACTCTCTGAGATAGTTCTATCTTCCACATGTTTAATTTCTTCAACCTTTTTCAGGATTGGCTCCTATTTCTTCTCTTCTGGGACCGTATTTCTGAAAATTCCAGCAAGTGGTCTGACACTTGTATCACATTCCGGCTTCCCCAAATGTCTTCTTTCCCAATCTCTTCGCATGGTCACTTCTTTGCTTATTTTTTGTACAAGTTGGGCAGCTTCCATGAGTGTTTTCTCCATAAGATCCCCTCCTGCACACATTTGAACATATTCCATGCAACTAGGGGTTAGGGAAAAGAAAAATGTATGCAAAAGTACATCACCGGGAAATCCGAGTGTTGGTCCTTGTTCAACTAGCTCGTTGAATCTATTCCACACTTGATCAATCCCCTGTTCTTCTCCTAGCTTAAAGTTAATCACTTGCATCCTTATATGTTGAATCTTGCTTATAGGGAAAAACTTGGCACAAAATTGCTTTATCAATTGATTCCAATTTCCCTCGACTTCGAAGGACGCGAATGAATACCACTTCATTGCTTCATCAACAAGTGAGTAGGGGAACAGATTCCATTTAAACCAATCATCGGGGACTCCCTCTTGTCGTACCGTATTGCATAGTGTCGTCAAGCATTGGATATGTCTATATGGGTTGTCCATCTCCACCCCTCGGAACGGATTAGTTGCTGCCATCTCAATGATTCGAGGCTTGATTTCGTACCTTGTCCCTTGGAGAACCAAGTCCAACTCTTGTACCTTGATCTCCTCACATCGAGGGCTAGCGTAGTCTCTTAGCGATTTTTACGGTTCCTCCAAGGAAATTCGAACGAACGCCATCTAGAGAATCAAAAGAAAACAAAAACTAAAAAGAGTGTTTTTCTAGAACACAAGGGTTAAATGTTAGTAATCAACAAAATCAATGAAAGATTAAACGAAGTAAACTAGCTTGCTCCCCGGCAACGGCGCCAGAAAAAGGGGGTTGTTGATAGGTGAAACTTGTATGAAGTTTCAATCCACAAGCGTACGGATCTCCTATGCCCTTCTTCACCTACTTGAGATCCCAAGGTTCTTGTCAACCCCAGGAGCAAGGGGATTACTAGCGTTTAACCTAACACTAATCTAGTTGATTGAAAACTTATGATAGAAAGCTTAATATATAAAGTAAAGACAAATTAACCCTAGATTACGTTAAAGAGAGATTAAAGGTGCACAAGTGTGAAGAACGTATGCCCATGGAGTCTAGGCACTTGAAGATGCAATCACCCAAAACATTAAAAACATTGATCCAATCTATCTAAGTGTGTGATCAAGAATTAGACTTTTCCCTTCCCTCGTACATGTCACTACGCGAAGGTAATCGATACTAACCCTAATGAACATGGTATGTTGACACGATTTACGGGAGCAACCCTGAAAGCACGGTAGCTAGCCTTAAAAATTAAGCATCATCAACAAAAGGTATGATAGACATATGATCCAAACAATATATATAGGTGACTACACTTCAATTTCCGTTACAACTCCATGGATAAACGAAAGACTTTACCCCATCGTGATGCTAGGCATGACACCGTTGAGATGGTGGATGCCTCCGATGAAGATGGATCCTCATTGTCCTTCAATTCTGGCGACGTCGTGGCAAGCTCTCGGCGTCCTCCTTCCTCGTGGCGACCTCCCTTAGGCTTGGAGATGATATATCTCGAGTTTCCTCCCCCAAGGGTCTCTCTCATAGTCGATCTCATATTCCCTGGTGGCTCTGAGGAACTAGATGGCGTCTCTGGCGAATGGCGGCTTGCCCATGCGATTAGGGTTCCACATACTTAACACCGAAGAAATGGGGGCCCGAATCGCCGCTAGAAGGGATTGGGCCGACCGTCCTGGGCCTAACCTGGCACGGTTTCGGCCCATCTTGTGACACACTTCATCTTTTGCATTTTGGAGCATGGGCCCCTTCAATTGCGGGCTTTGGACATCGTTATCTTCGTGACCAAGTTGAGGGATCTTTATGCATGAACTTCTGGTCTTTTCATCTCGATCTTAGGGAGTTCTCCATTCAAGCACATCGCTCCTTGCCACCTTTGAAGGCAAGTTCGCACATGGTCGGAGCTCCTTGATTGACTTGCAAAACATTCTCCGAACTAGTTGCATCTTCCCTCATTTAATAAGTGAATTCCTGCAAAAACACCATACTCCAAAATGCACATCCAACGATGAACTTGTTATATCATTAGTATGCCTAGTGGCGGGTTAGTTCCAAAATGAAGTTCAAACCATAACATAACAACTGTTCTTGGTTGACGTAAATCGACCACCAACACCCGCTCGGTCAACCATCCACACGGACGCACCACGCGAGTCGCGACCGCACCATGCCCTCGCTTACGCTGCATGACCTTCCCCACGCTGCCGCAGCCCCCGCGGGCTGCCTCCAGATCTGCGATGTGGCCGCGGCCGAGGTGGCAGAGCAAAGTCAAGGCGTTGGCAACTTCTCAAGCTCCCAGGGAGGAGGAAGGCAGCGCGTGCTCTGACGGCGGCAGAAGGGAGAGCGTGAGCCCAAGGCCAAGGCATTGGCGGCTGCTCAGCACACTGCGAATCTACCCTAGCTAGTGTGGCCACCCGCCCGTGTGACCTATGTTGACACACGCGCTGCTGCGCCACCTCCCGCACGGAGGAAGCGCGAGGGTAGGCGCGCATCCGAACCGTCGCCGACTCCCCTGGAGGCTGCCGCAACCACGTCGTCATGGGCCAGGCCTCTATCCCGCTGTTGACGGTGTATTTTGGTACACCAAACATGTTCATTACATTTTGGTTTGGATTTGATTATGGAACTAACCCGCCACTAGGCACACTAATCATATAACAAGTTCATCTTCGTGTGTGCATTTGGAAGTGTTATGTTTATGTAGGAAAACATGGACATAAAGGACAAATTCACAACAAGTTCAAAGGAGAAATTAAGGAGTCTTGTTCATGTTTATGAGCTTGATGAAATCACTTCCAATGGTGGCAAGGACCGAAGTGTTACAAAGGAACATCCCCGAGGATTGAAGCGTAAAAGACCGAACTTCATGCAAGGAGAACCTCCATCTTGGATGCGGGGATGACATCGTCAAAATAGTGCAAGTGGAGGGGGCAAAGTGCATAAATACATGAGGACCCACGGGAAGGGGCGACCGAACCAGGCCAGGATGGGCCTGGGCCGGTCGGCCCAAGCCGGCCGGCCGGCCTGACCCACTCCGAGGGTCAGTTCTCCCCCCCTTTTCTTGCACCCGAAGGACCTTCAACCCTAAGTTCGTGGAGGCACCACCATTCACAAGACAGAGAGCTATTTGCACTGAGAGGCCATCCACAAGCTAGAGAGAGAGGAGAGAGATCTTTGGGGAGAAGGATCGCCCAACTCGAAGGAAGCACCCGCAAGTGGAGAAGAAAGAAGACACCGTCGGAAACGTCACCATGATCAACGGTGCCATGTCTAGCACCTTAATGGGGTAATCTTCTCATTTGTCCATGGGTTGTAGTCGATCTTGAGATGTAATCGCTACTTTGTTTGGATATCTATCTATCATCTAGTGTTGAAGAATCTTTGATGTTTAAGGTTATCTACCATGCCGTAGAGGGAGTAAGGCCTCAATGCTCCCTTAGATCCATTCAATACGTCGTGTCCATCATAAGTCTAGTCACGAATATCTCTGCATAGTGACAGTACGGGGGGAGGGAAAGGGTGAAACCGTGGTCACAACCCCCGATATATTAGATTGGTTTTCATGTCTTAAGAGGTTGCATGTTCCAGTATTGTAGACCCTTGGGCAAGTGTCTTTTATATATCTCGTCGGCTTAATCGTTCTCTCTAGTCTAGAGTAGTTGTTTTCTAGTTTAACCATAGATTAGGGTTTGGGTAAGTTAGTAAGTAGAGGTAGATCAAACGCTTGTAATCCCCTTGCTCCGCGGATTGACAAGAACCTAGGGAATCCCGTGGTGAAAAAGGTATAGTTCCGTATGCTTGCGGATCGTAGTGGATACGAGTTTTATCCGTCAATAAGCCCCTTTTTCTGCTGTCGTTGCTGGGGAGCAAGCTAGTTTACATCATTTGGTTTTGCATCTAACTTTGTCTTATATTTAGTTATAGTTTATTTGCTAATATCTAACCCATATTACCTAGAAAACCACTTTGTTTTTGTTTTTGTTTTTATTTTGTTGTCTAGATGGCATTCGTCAACCACCCCGTGGAAAAATCGGAGAAATTGTTGAGGGATTGCGCTAGTCCTTGATGCGAAGACATAAAAGTACAAGAGTCGGATTCGAAGCTTGAAGCGACCAAGTATGAAATCAAATCCAAGATCATCCAGATGGCGGCGGCAACCCTGTTTGAAGGGATGGCTACAGAGAACCCAAATAGACACATAAGACATTTCACAATGCTATGCAACACTGTGCGTCAAGAAGGAGTTTCCGATGAATGGTTCAAATAGAATCTCTTTCCCTACTCACTTGCCGGTGAAGCAAGGATGTGGTATTCGTTTGCGTCCTTTGAAGTTGAATGCAATTGGAACAAGTTGACAAAGAAATTTTGCGAGAAGTTTTTTCCAATTATCAAAGTTCAACATTTAAGGAGGCAAGTGATCACTTTCATGCAAGGAGAAGAGGAAGGGATAGACCAAGCTTGGAATAGATTTAATGAGTTGATTGAACAAGGACCAAGACACGGCTTCTCCGGTGACGTACTCTTGCATACATTTTCATTTTCCCTAACCCCTTGTTGCATGCAACATGTCCAAATGTGTGCAGGTGGGGATCTCATGGAGAAAACACTCACGGAAGCCGCTCAACTTTTACAAAAGATTAGCAAAGTGGCGGCCGTGCGAAGAGATTGGGAAACAAGACTTGCGGGAGAGCCAGAACACAATTCAAAGATGAAGACGTGTGCTGAAATTTCTAAAGAGGCAACCCCGTAAGTCATGAAAGAGGAGCCAATCCCGGAAAAGATCGAAAAAGAGCACATCAAGTCAAGAACTACCCCGAGCGTTAACTTCGCCGAATCAAATGAAACAAATAAGAGAAGTATGTCAAGCGCGAAGCCATTAAGGGAGTTCGAACATATGGATTGGGTTCCAATCGATTACGGAGAAGTATTCGACAAGAGAAGATCGTTCCCCAACCAAAAGGGGATGGCACGAGCATTGGAAGTAGATTTCCCACCGGAAAATAAAGCAGAAGATTCATACGAACATAATACCACCGGTGAGATCTTTCAAAAGCTCTTTGGAGATGATTAAGTGGATCCGGAACACATAGCCGATGTGAAAAGAATCATGGGGATCAAGCCTGAAGCATCGCCATACGCTCGCCTCGCCGAAGTTTACGCGATAGGATCCGAAGAAGAGGAGAAGATAGCACCAAACTTGAGTTGCGAGATCAATGGAGTTCAATGCAAATTTTTGTGCGACATCGGAGCCCAAATAAGTGTCCTATCTTCTAAAATTTACGATAAAGTTCAAGATCACAACCTAGACTTAGCTCCAACAACATCAACGAAGTTAATTATGAGAGATGGTAGAACTATTAGACCTCTAGGTATTTCTTGCAACATTAATGTGATCATCTCTGGAAAATGTATACCAACCTATTTATTTGTTATAGATGCTTAACATAGTAATTATGATCATATTATCCTAGGTAGGCCCTTTCTTAAACTGGTTGATGCCGTGTTGGATGCCGGAAAAGGCAAAATAACAATAAATCTTAATGGAAAGAAGTACACATATAATTTTCTTCGTGTTTCTAAACACCCTTCACCTTTTCCTCCCGAAGACAAAGAAGTAGAGGAGGTAGATAGTCTTTGTTTTGTTGAGACCCTTAGAGACCCACTGCAAAGAGCGATGGAGAATCAAGCTAATGATCAACAAGATGAAGAACTAGAGGAAGCAACGAAAGGATTAGAACCACAAGATGGAAGCGTGGAGGAAGAAAAATTTGAAGACATAGGAGAAATTAAACCCGAAGAGTCACAAGTGCGCGAGGTGGATCTTAAACCTTTGCCCAAAGGATTAAAGTACGAATTTTTGGGCCCAGACAAGACTTATCCAGTCATCGTGAGCGACGAGTTGAGTCCCAAAGAAAATGAGAAGTTGCTGAATTTATTGAAAACGCATAGGAAGGTGATTGGATATTCGATCAATGATCTCAAGGGACTTAGCCCAGCCTTTTGCACTCATCGTATACCTATGGAAGACCAATGTAAGCCCGTAGTGGACCACCAGAGGAGGCTAACTCATGCCATGCGAGAGGTAGTAAAGAAAGAGGTCATCAAGTTACTTGATGTCGGAATCATCTACCTGGTGCCGCATAGCGAGTGGGTGAGCCCGATACATTGTGTACCGAAGAAAGGAGGTTTAACCGTGGTAAAGAATGAGAAGAACGAATTGATACCGCAAAGAACCGTGACCGGGTGCCAGATGTGCATCGATTATCGAAACCTAAACAAAGTAATGAAGAATGATCACTTCCCCTTACCGTTCATTAACGTGATGCTCGAGAGATTAGCAAACCATGCTTATTTTTGCTTTCTCGATGGGTACTCGGGGTTCATGCAAATTCCCATTCACCCGGATGATCAACACAAAATGACTTAAGGATGCCCTTCGATCTATGCAACGCTCCGGCCTCTTTTCAAAATTGCATGATGGCCGTATTCTCAGAATTCATCGAAGAAATTGTCGAGGTGTTCATGGATGATTTTTCTGTTTATGGGAAGACATTCGTGGATTGCTTGGCAAACTTAGGTAAGGTCCTCACGAGGTGTGCAGAGGTAGACTTGGTGCTAAATTGGGAAAATGTCACTTCATGGTAAATCAAGGCATAGTGCTCGGACATGTTATATCCGAGAGAGGAATTGAAGTGGACAAAGCTACAGTGGAGACGGTTGAGCAACTCCCACCTCCAACAGATGTTAAGTCCTTGTGGAGCTTTCTAGGCCATGCTGGATTCTATAGAAGATTTATTAAGGACTTCTCAAAGATCACTAAGCCTCTAACGCATCTTCTTCAAAAGGATGTGGCTTTTGACTTTCATGAGAAGTGCTTAGTGGCATTCCGAACCTTGAAAAGTGCTCTGGTGAGTGCTCCCATTATTCAACTTCCAGATTGTAGCCAACCTTTCAAGATCATGTGTGATGCAAGTGACTACGTCGTAGGAGCGGTTTTGGGTCAAAGAAAGGAAGGCTGAGTTCACGTCGTTTACTACGCTAGTAAAACAATTAATGAGGCACAATTAAATTATGACACTACGGAGAAAGAGTTGCTAGTGGTGGTATTTGCATTTGAAAAGTTCAGATCTTACATCGTGAACTCGAAGGTCATTGTTTACACTGATCACGCAGCCATCAAGTATCTCTTGGCTAAGAAGGGTGCTAAACCAAGATTGATTCATTGGATCCTTCTTCCCCAAGAGTTTGATGTTGAAAGTCGTGATAAAAAGGGGGTGCAAAATGTTGTGGCCGATCATTTGTCTAGGATGAACCGTGGACAAGATGATAAAGAGCCCATAAAAGACAAAATGAGAGATGACCACCTCTATCGAGTACTGTTGATGGTAGATTATCGTCACAAAGTTCATATGGATTTGCAAGCGGACAAATCCACCGTCGTAGTCAAGGGACCCTTCTTCCCTCGAGTGGTGAACCCAAGGTATCGAATCTGTGGAACAATGTGCAACGCAAGGATTCAATCTAGTAAAGCAAGGAAAGCTATCTTATGAAAAACTAAGTTGCATCTAATCTAAGATATCATCAAGAAAATGAATCTAATCTAATCTACTAAAGAGGTAGCAAGAGAAAGCAAGAGATAACCGATCTAGAAAATTTAGATCATGCTTATGTTGTAGCTCCAAACAAGATAGATGAAGATAGAAAAGCAAATCTCATTAAAAGCATCTTTAAACCGTGGCCTCCGGTCCGATTCCAAAAACGCCCGCCTTTCAGAGCCCCCGTTCTGTCACAACGTACTCATATTCATGCGGGTAGTCTAGGGCGAGTTTGATAAGAACAAGTTGAAATCACTTGGTCGGTCCGGTATGCACCTCTAGCCACCGCGGCTACAAGAGCACCCTATGCAATCTATCTTAAGTATAGATTGGGGAAGAAGCAAAACCAAGAAGAAAACAAAATCATCGAGAAGGCACTTAATCGCAACAAATTGGATTCACTTAAAGACTTCACCATGAATGATTACATGAACAAGATCACCACTGGGATCCTACCTCGATCTTGATCCTTGCTCCGGAGCTCCGACGTGGTCTTCCATGCAAGGTTCCCACGTCGGCTAGGGAGACCCTAGACAACTAGCACGACCCTCATCTCCGAGATGGTGTCCCTCAAGCTTCTCTGCTCCTCGGCGGCGGATGACGAACTGATTTATGCATGGCTCTCGGTCATGGGGCTATAAATAGCCCGAGAGGCATCTAGGTCAAAGAGGGGCCGATTGGGCCTCAAAACAGGCTGGGCCAGCCGGCCTGGGCCACCCAGCCTGGGCCCATTTCGGCCCAGTTCGTGGCCTCCTTCGCTTGGCGTTGGTTCCCGAGTCTTCTAGATCCTTCCCCCTTCTACATGTGGGCCCTTGTCGTCAGTTTCTCTCCGAGTTGGACGAAGCTCCTTGTCTCGCAAAACTCAACACTTTTCTGGCTAGGTCCTCGGAGTTTTCCATCTTCTCGGGTTGGGTCCTTGGGCTTCTTGGAGTCGTGTTCACTTCATTGCTTGACTTGTACCGGGCTTCAAGGTCTTGTCATGAGGTGCTTAATGAACTTATCCCGGAAGTCTTGCTTTCAATGCAAAAACCCTGCATAAACACTAAACTCCAAAACCGACATGCACAAGTGAACTTGTTATACCACGGGGGTTAGTACCAATGGATAAGGTATCAAACTCATGCCAACACCGAAGGTAAACTCATGGCTAGGTTGACGTAATTTCACCGTCAACATCTCCCCCATGCTTAAACCTCGCTCGTCCTTGAGTAAGCCTTCGATGGATATCATCATTGCCCTTCATTGTTTAAACCTTGCACTTGATCATACACGAGAAAACATAATGCTCTCAAAAGTTTAATTCATTAATGTTTCATAATGTACTAGCCTTCATCCCTACGGAGGGTAGATTATTAATTAAGCTTATCCCACAAGTATTAACATGCTCCCAAAATTCAAATGGACCTCAGAAATTTTGAAATAAAGAGCAAGATGAAAAAGAGTTAAACCAAGTTCAAAAATTTAAACCACCTTGCATCTTGCTCATGAAATCTCATCTCATCTTGTCTCTCAAGCCTATTTCTTCTACTCCTTTCCCTATCATAACATTCATATATGTGGTAGGCTTTGTATGGAGCTTTTTGGGAAAGTTTAGTCCTACCAAGATATTATAAATGAGATGTTGTCAAAACAAGACAAGCTTCTCATGGTCTTACCGAGACTCGTCAAAAAGGTCATTGGAAAATAATGTTATGTCAATGAGGGGGAGAGAAAAATACACACACTTGAGATAGGTGGACATGTGCAAATGGCAAAAAGTGATCTCGAGGCTCAAAGAAAGTCCTCGTTATCGGATTGCACATGGTTGGAGAAATGAGTATGGATCTTTTAATCTTGAAGCCTTGAAATTCCTAATGCACTTTAGAGAACCGGGGAGTTCACTTTATTTTATTTTTATATCATACATACTCATATTTTTCTCTTTTCTTCTCTTTTTCTCATACTCATATTTTTGTTCTTTCTTTATTTTTCTCATTTTTTCTTTCTCATGAATTTTTTTATTTGCTCCCCTTGAACTCTAAAATTGCATTGTACCTACCTCCTCCCCCATGCTTAGACGTTTGCTCGTCCTCGGGCAAAGAGGTGATAGAGATAAGGTAGACACTACTAGGAATCAACCCTTTGCCAACATCTATATATGGTTGCAATATGACTGTTTTGGTTGCATCTGGTATCAGTTGCATCGAAGTGAGGTGGTCGATAAATGGTTGCAATTGGAACGGTGCAATAGCCTGAGGCAACCGTAAGATGATGTGTTGCAATAGAGTTTGTTAATGCAATGACCAAAAAATCCTATTGCAACCAATAGTTGGTTGCTACAAAAAATATTGCAACGCAGAAAAGCCTAATGCAACCTATACTAGGTTGTAATAACAAATATGGCAACCAACAAAAAAGGAAATGCAATCAATTTTTGGTTGCAAGAGTAAATCGCCCTGTTCATTTGGCTTATCAGCCACCAGCCAGCAGTACTTTTCTCTCACAACGAATCAGCTATCAGCAACCAGCCAGCAGTACTTTTCTCTCAGAACAAACCAGCATCAGCCATTAGCCACCAGCCAAACGAACAGGCTGAATATTTCCACGACTTTATTGGTTGCCTCAGGTTTTATTGCGACCAGACGCTAGGATGCAATAGTTCATGATTGCCGTGCCCAAATGTGTTGCAATAGAAAAGTATTGCTACTCCAAAGCTATGTAGGCATATAGTCTTATTACCACGAATTTTGATCCATTGCATTACAATGCTTTTGCAACAAATCAGATATGGTGGCAACAGATGATATGTTAATGCAACGAACTAGTCTTCGAGGTAATATATCTAGATTGCAACGTATTTGTGTTGGTGGCAATAGAGGGCACATGCAACAAACAATTGTTGGTAGTAATAGATAATACGATAACGCAACACTTAAAGTTCATTGCAATAAAGCATATTGCAACCAAAATCAATAGTCTATCGCAATGAGGTGAAGTTAAAAATTAGTTTTTTTAATTATTTTCACTGGTAGAGAATATCACAAATAATAATTGATACATTCATTAATATTAATTTTGTCTCAAACTGAAGTATCACACAATGACCAACATTTTGGTTTAAAAAGCATGACCACAACTAAAAAATAAGGACGTCATATTTAACTAAGTTCACTGCATTGTTTAGCATACAAATAATTGATCTAGAAATGGGTTCGTTGGTTGCTCCATCACCCATCAGCAACTTGTCATTCTTGTTGGTGTCGTCCATCAACTTGCAGCCATAGAAGCTTTCTCTAATTGTTTTGGCTCCCTGAGTTTCTCTGTGATTCATGAAAACAAATATGTTTAAAATCATGGAGTAATTAGCAATCGTTGGACAAGTGCAATTTTGATCAAACAATTCCAAGCACATTCAACCATGCTGGGACAAAAAACTGCTAGAAATTTTTTAACAATTCATTATTTAAATAAATTCTATGAGAATCCAATGGGACACTAGAGTTGTGAAATATAGTTTATTTTTCCCCAAACATTAAACATAATCAATAGCAACAGATCAAATCCATACCAAATCATGTTGAATGTAAAGTGCAAATCAAGTGTAGGTAGTAAAGAAATTGGAATGGCAGAGTTTATTCAATACACATGGTAAACATCTCTTGTTTCTTTACTATATGGCATACACAACACAAGTCATATGCAAAAATCTAGCAATGACATGGTGAACATCACGAGCAGATATATAGTCTAATAACAAAGTTTGGATGACTATTCTATCATTCTCTTACACTAAATGTCAGTGAACATTGCGAAGTTGATCAAATATTCTCAAACCAGAGAGAATGTAATGTTGAGGTCATTCTACAATATTGTTAATATTTCCATGCACTATCACAATAATCAGATATGTGATTTTCACCAACATTACTTAACATAGAAATTCCAATTTTGTAATGGGGTCAATACAAAATTGGTTTAATCTTTAAGTAGGAAACATATCATGTGGATTGCCAATTTGCATTGAGCAGTTCAACAATAAAGATTCAAAATATAAAATGTTGAGTACAAATAGGATGCATCTTTAATGCTAATAAAAAGGAAGAATAATAAATAAAATGCATGTTAAGATTTCATCTCTGATATATATTCTTGTCTATATAATTTATTTGATGATGCTAACTGTAAGTACTCAAATAATTATACCATGTGCATGAAAAAACAAACAAAAAATTGGATCAAACAAGCACCAAGACAAAGTTATTAATTCAGAGTAAGCTAGATATATAAACAGAACTATAATCCTCTGTGACATACTAAAGCACATGTGTCATTTTAAATATTAATCTGAAGTAAGTAAAAACTACCCACAAGTAGTGCACATTCTCACTCAACAATGAACACTTGTTTCTCCAGGGCGCCAAATCCTGAAACAAGAACCAGTGATAGCCTCCTTCAAACAAGAATCACACAACACCACCTTCCAATTTACAGCAGAGATAATTATCTTAGTTATAGCCTAAAGTAATAAAACATCAAAACAATAACATTAAGATATACGCCATCGAGTAGAGCAGAGGAGAGGCTGGTAGTGTCTCGATGGGAGCTCATCATACCATAAAGATTCAGACTCAAACATCATGTCGAGTGTTAAAAGGAAGTCATTTTTTACTTAACATATGAATGAAAAATTTAGGACTCATCGCTGAACATAGACATAGATAATACAAATCGGTGTCAATCTAGCCAAGCAGAAAGAACATGCAGTCAAATTAGTACTGTACAACAAGGTATATGGTAAGTGAACCATGCAAGTTTAGTTTTGGTTATGGGACAAGTGAATGACATCAGCAACCAGATATTACATTTCTATAATCATGCATGCTCTACCATATACCTGCTTCATCTTCTTCAGAGATTCTTCTGCATTTGGTAGCTTCTTTGAAAATGTTTTCTGAAGTTCAGACAGAGTAGTCTTCTCCATCCCTATTAAAAGGTAGCATGTCAGCGCAAGGAACTCGTAAACATGACCAAAGGAACATGCTGTCACAATGTTCATTATCAATTACTTGTTTCAGTTCTTTGTTTATAACAAAAGATAAAAAGGATCACATCTGATCTCGCACAATGAACTAGCAGAAACATGTGTTTCTATAGTTAAGCCACTGAACGGCTTGTGATATGCATAATGAGTTCCTCACCTTTCCTTCTCAAACTTAGTCTCGGTGTCTTGTACCATAGTCTGAATCTCTGTTGTGACATTGAAAGTTAAAAAAATTGTTAACAATGTACTAGGAATAGCCATCTTCAATGAGTACAACATCCAGACAGAATATAATTTTGGACACCCAAAATGGCATAGAATAAAAAGGACTCTAGTCTATTCAGTTGCCAATCACTATAGGTGGATTCAGTTCAATTTTTATGCTAACTTGAGCATATGCACTATGCAGGTCAAGTAACAACAAGTTCTCTACTTATCAAGTATTTGCCTATCAATAACAGATGAAGGTACTAAAGTGGGTATACTAACTTATCAAGTATTTGCGGGCTGGAGAGGAAGGGAAGAGAGCGGCTAGGGTTGCGGCCGGGATCGTCGAACTGCGACATATTATGGGAAATGACGCGATCTGGACCACAAAATCAAAGATGGACAGATAAGAACGACTCGGCCGTGCAAACGGAGCCAAAAATAGCCCAGAAATAAGTCTTTGGGCCCATTTAATAAATTCTTAACATTTTTTTCTTTTGATGGTAGAATATTTTTAATCTAAGACAACAAAAATGATTTGAAATGAGTTTTACATTTTGGCGCCTATGGTCCATTCTGGTCCACATCTAGGAGATTGATGAAAAATTCAATTGACTTGTAGAGAAAACTCGAACTTCTTCTAGTCACCTTGTTATAAAATAATGATAATAATTCCTAAAACTTCTCCAAAAAGTTATGTAAATTTGCATAGAGTAATTTTATGGATGTACAAGCATGACTAAAAAAGTTTCATAAGATTTGGTGAAAATTGAAGTATATATTGTTCATAAAATAGATAGCTCATCACATTGTTTCATATAACTCAACTTAAACTTCACACTTGGAAATAAGGTCTCCACACTTGGGTTTTAGGAATGTGTTGTTAAACTCATCAAGATCTACATTTGTTATTTAGGTCATATTTTCTTTTGACGAATTTTGGATGAGTCTAATTTAGGATTTTTAAATTTTAAAACCTCTGAACCAGTTTTCGAAGCCCTATGTTGGGGAATTCAGGAAAACCTGTCACCCTCGAAACGTCGAGTTTAACGGAATTCTCAAAGCATGTTTTTCAGGAGCAGGGAATTCGCGATTCTCGGAAGTCTGGGACCTGCGGAGTCTCGAATTCGCGAATGTGCACAGTTCGGGAATCTTGATTCGGTGAAGAGGCGGAGTCATGAACATGCGGAAGCCCGGAATCTCAACTGTTGATGGTTCGAACTTCGGAGATTTGCCGAGTCGGGAATCTGATGAAGACTCTGTTCGGGACTCAGGCGCAAGGACACGCACGAACCTGCTGGGAAGCAAGAGCCACTTCGGGAATCTGTAGAAGACCTAGTTCAGGAATTTCGGGCGAAGACATTCACGAATCACGGGAGAAGCAAAGTCAAAGTTGTAGTCCCAAAAAGTCCGGGTTTAGAGTGTGAACTAGTGGCAGACTTGTAAATGTGTAAGGCGGGAAAAGACATTCTTGTGTGTGTTCACATTAGGAATATTCTCCGAGCCCGAGGGTGTTATCGGAATGTAAAAGTCCCTTCGTCTCCTTATAAAAGGGGCGCGAGGGCACGTGTAAACGGATTCAGACTTTTTTGGGACTTGTGCTATTTGCAGGAGGGATTTCAGTCGCTTTGCGCCCTAACTGTGCTATTGAACGTGTTAAGAACTTTCACTTGTGTTAGGGTTGTATTCCGAATTTTTCGGGTACCCCCAACATTGGCGCCCACCGTGTTCCAGCCGAAAAGAAACTCATGATGCCACCTCAGAAGAAGTCAAAGAAGACTGCTCCAGTGCAGGCCAACCAGGAAGATCGCCATCTCACCCAGGGGAACGAAAATTCGTTTGTTCCTGAATCCTCGAACGTAACAGACCAGCAGCGAAGAGAGAAGATCGAAGCCCTCATGAAGGCAAGAGCAGAAAAAACAGCTCACATCCAAGAACAACTCTGCCGAACGAGCAAGAGCACGAGAATGTTGATGCTGATGATGATTCCATAGACAGAGAGCTAGCCATGGTCCACCAAAAGATACAACGGACAACGAGAAAGACAAAGAAAAGTTCGTGGCTCGGTTGCGGGCGAAGAGGAAAATCTCTCGAAAAACTAGAGCAAACGAACAAAGCAAAAGAACAAATACAAGCAATACGAGAGAGAAATTGACGAAATGAAAGAGCAAGAGAACGGCTCCCGTGGCAAGAAACACCGTAGCGAGAACCCCGCGCCCGCAAGAGAATCCCCGAAGGAAAACTACTTCGCGGGAAACGGAGTCTCACACTTCGTGGATTCGAATCACCACCGTCGCAGGGCCGCAAACAGCACCTTGGCCGCCGAAGTTCAAGCCGCCTCTCTTCCCAAGTACAACGGTTTCGGAAACTCCGGGCAATTTCTCATGAGATACGAGTCACCGTGAATTCGGCGGGAGGAGATGATGTTGCACTCGCCAAATCCTTCATCATAGCTTGCGAAGGACCGATCTGAATTGGTACTCATTGCTGCCTCCACACTCGATCTACGAATGGGTAGATCTTAAAACAAAGTTCATGCAAGCGTTTCAGATGTTCCATGACACAACAGCCGAAGCCTCAGATTTGTATAACTGCAAGCAGAAGGACAGGGAACCACTGCGAAACTTCGTGAGAAGATTCATGCAACAGAGGTCTCAGATCCCCGACGCTGATGACAAGACAACGATCAAGGCACTGATCAAGGGTCTCACCCCGTGTCCAACGACCTCCCATCTCACAGAAAGAAGCCCGAGACAGGTTGAAGAACTATTTCGGGAATTGGAGGATTACATTCTGTCTGATGATGACCACCGCAAGAGAGTAGCCGAACGAAACGAGGCAAGACAGGGCGGCAGAGATATGACCTGGCGGGCACCACCCCAGCATCCACGAAATGTAAACAGTGTTGCAAATCCTCAACAACAGCAAGAAAGCAGGCCAAGTGCCAGGGGAGGATTCAGTCATAGAGGAAGGGGGAGAGGAAGAGGAACCCCAAGCCTCCCGAACCACAACCCAAGAGATCCACACTTCTACTGCCAATATCATGGAAGAGGCCATAGCACCGAAGGGTGCCCAGAGACAAAGAAGAACATGGCACGAATCCAACAAGAAAAGGCACTGATGAGCATCGCATCCTCGATGCCAACCCAGTTTCGGCCGAACTTCTGGCAGCCACAGTTCGCAAGTCCGCAGTCAAGCTCTATACCAGTTCAGCAATTTCCACAATCGCAATCAGCATGGCAGCCTTCACAACAATTCTTCCCTCAGTCGCAAGCGATACAGTCGATCCAGCAGCCGCAGCCCATTCGGGAAATCTTGCCACCGCCTCCAGAAAGCTCATCAAGGCCTCAGTCAAGTTCGGGACCTCAGAACTCCAAAGCATTGCCATCATTCGGGACTATCATGCCAATCACAGGTGGATCTGCCATGGAATTTGAAACAAAGAAGCAGCGAAACAACTACTTCAGATCTGTGAATACCATCATCAATGATGGCCCACTGCCCGCCGGAGTGGGCAAAGGTGCCAATCACCTTTACAGAAGAAGATTTCAGGCTGAAATCCGCGATCCACAATGATGCCATGGTGATTGAAGTCAACATTGCCGGATGGGTCATAGGAAAAATCTTGGTGGACAACGGGAGTTCCGCGGACATCCTATTCCTGAAAACATTCGAGAAAATGAATCTGAGTCAGCACATGTTGGACCCACCAGAGTACCCATTGCAGGGGTTCGGAGGGAAGCCCATCAAGCGGTTGGAAAAATATCACTCCCGGTTTCTTTCGGAGATCTTGAGAATGCCGAACCGAGAACCTCACCTTTGATGTGGTTGACATATATCACCCGTATCTTGCGATCTTCGGCAGGGGTTTCATGAACAAGTTCGATGCTGTCATAAGGCAACAGTTCCTATGCATGAAGATGCCTGCGCCCAAAGGGATTATCACAGTATTCGGCAATCAACAAGAGGCCAGGAACATAGAAAAGGGCCACACGCCTGGTCAAACGAATGTGTATCAGCTGAAAGCAGCTGAAGAGAGGAAGGAAACCTATGAAGAGCCGAAGCGGGACAAAGAGAAAAATAACATAGCCGCAGAAGATGAAACAAAGAGAGTGTATCTGGACGACATGCCCGACAGAGCAGTCATAATAGGGGCGAACCTCAGCGCCGAAGAGGATGATGAACTCATACGCTTCCTGAACAGAAACAAGGATGTTTTCGCATGGTCAGCCAAAGATTTGCAAGGCGTTGACGAGACATAATCGAACATGTCCTCGAAACGGATGACAAGATATCGCCCAAGAAGCAAAAACTTCGGAAAATGTCTAACGAAAAGGTCAAGGCAGTGGAAGCGAAGTTCGGAGGTTACAGGGATGCCCAAGTGATCGAGAGAGGTCAAGTACCCAGTCTGGTTAGCCAACACCGTGCCAGTCAAGAAGAAAAATGGCAAATGGAGAATGTGTGTCGACTTCACCGATTTGAACAAGGCGTGCAAGAAGGACGATTTTCCCTTAGAAAGGGTAGACAAAATTGTGGATGATGCAGCCAACAGTGAGATGCTTTCGCTCCTGGACATGTTCTCTGGGTATCATCAAATCAGAGTTTGCAAAGAGGACGAAGAGAAGACAAGTTTCATCACTCCTTTCGAAACATTTTGTTTAGTAAGAATGCCAGAGGGGCTGAAGAATGTGGGATGCACGTTTTCAAGGATGATAGCAATAGTGCTGCACCAGCAGATTCAGAGAAATATCTTGGCATACGTGGATGACATAGTCGTCAAAAGTATTCAGAGAAAAGACCATATCAGTGATCTGGCAGAAACGTTCGCGAACTTGAGGATGGCAAACTTGAAGCTAAACCCAGAAAAATGTGTGTTCGGAATTCACAAGGGGAAAGTTCTTGGATGCCTAGTTTCAACGGAAGGCATTGAAGCAAACCCGACAAGATAAAGGCTCGATGGAAATGCAAGAGCCGGCCCTCGGTGAAAGACGTTCGAAGTTAACGAGGGAGAGTGGTGCCCTCAACGATTCATCCCCGGAGCTGCGAAAGAAGTTTGCCATTCTTCCAAGTTCTCAGAAGTGCCAAGAAATTCCAGTGGTCAACCTCAGAAGCAGGCCTTTCACGAACTAAAGAACTACTTGTCCAGCATGACCAAACTCTGTCCTCCAGAGCCAAAATCGCCGCTTCTGCTGTATGTGTCTGCATCAAATTCGGCAGTAAGCGCAGTGCTGGTACAAGAAAAGCAAGAAGAAGGAAAGCTCAGGCAAATTCCCGTATATTTCGCCTCTGAAGCATTGTCTGGTTCCAAGGTTTTTTATTCCGAATCGGAGAAGATCGCGTATGCGGTCATCATGGCAACAAGAAAGCTAAGACACTACTTCGAGGGCCACGAGAATAAGAGTTATCACCAACCAACCATTAAGTGACCCGTTCGCAAACAGGGGAGGCATCCACCCGAATCATCAAGTGGGGTGCTGAACTCTCCGAGTATGTGGTGGATTTCGAAAGAAGAAGTGCAATAAAATCGCAAGTCTGCGCATTTCGTCGTGGACCGGACCTCACCTACTCGGAATCTAGAGGAAAATATGCCCGAACCATGGGTAGTGCGGTGTGATGGAGCATGGTGTTACAAGGGGGTTGGAATTTCGGAATTTCGTTGTAACATCGCCGACGGACGTGGTCATAAGATATGCGGCGCGGCTCGTATTCGCGAACAATGAATACTCCACGAACAATACAACGGAGTACGAAGCTCTCTCGCGGCATTGAGAAAAATGAAAGCCTTGGGGCAGCAGACCTTCATAATCAGAATGGATTCGAAAGTAATCCAGGAACACATCGAGAAGGAAAGCGAGGCCAGGAATCCAGTTCTCATGAAATATCTTGAAAAGGTCAGAGAAATGGAAAGACACTTCAAAGGATATTCAGTCCAGCACATCCCAAGGGATGATAACAATGAGGCGGATAAACTGGCGAAGGCAGCAGCCAGAAATCAAGAGCTACCACCAGATGTGTTCTTTGAAATCATCAGAGAACCTTCCATCAAAGATTCAAGAACTCAAATCGTGAATATGGTGGAAATTCCAGACTGGAGAGCAGAAATAATGGCCTACCTAAGGGGACATTATGAACCACAAGATGAACTGGAAGAGAAAAGGTTGAGGCAAAGGGCTCGGGGCTATACAGTGGTAAATGGAGAATTGTACAAATCAGGAGTCACTGAGCCTTGGCTACGCTGCATCACCTCCGAAAAGGTCGTGAACTCCTAAAAGAAATTCACGGTGGATTTTGTGGGGCACACATAGGCACCGGGGCTTTGGGCGGCAAGGCGATAAAACAAGGATTCTATTGGCCAACCATAAACATCGACGCCAAGATGTTGGTTCGGCAATGTGAAGCATACCAGAAGACGGGAAATCAGCAGAATCTGCCTTCAATGCCAGTTCATTTAATTCCTCCAACCTGGCCTCTGCAAAGATGGGGCATGGACCTAGTAGGCCCGTTGCCAACAGCTCAGGGTAATTGCCGATTCGCGGTTGTAGCGGTCGACTATTTCACGAAGTGGGTAGAAGCAAAACCACTCGCGAACATCACAACAGCAACAGTTCAGAAATTCTTTTGGCAGAACATAGTCTGCAGGTTCGGAGTTCCTAGAGAACTGACGGTTGATAATGGCAAACAGTTTGACTGCTACACCTTCAAAGAGTATTGCAGAACCCTAGGCACACAAGCGAAATTTTCGTCAGTATATCATCCACAGTCCAATGGAGCAGTTGAAAGAGCCAATGGCCTGATTTTTTCGGGAATCAAGAAATGCTTATTTGATCAAAAAAAGGGAAAGTGGGTGGATGAACTTCCAAAGGTGATCCGGTCTCACAACACCACGGTTTCAAGGGCAACGGGTTTCACACCTTTTCGCCTACTCTTCGGGACCGAGGCTATGACACCGGAGGAGATCAAGAATGAAAGCATGAGAGTCTTGAAAGGAAAAGAGATAGAGGAAATTGATAAGAAGGTGGAGAAAGACATGATAGAGCCGACAATCCTCGAAGCGAGCGAGAAAACATTGAGAAGTACCGAGAGAGAGACAAGGGCATGGAGAGACAAAAAAGTAGTCCGGAAGGACATCAAAACCGGTGATCTTGTCTTGAAAAGAAAGAAAAATTGGGAGAACCCGGGAAAGTTTCATGAGTCATGGGAAGGCCCTTACATAGCTAGGGAAACGGACATGCCGGGGGCTTTTCGCCCGATGGAGCGGACCGGCGAAGAATTGCCATACTCGTGGAATGCCGATAGCTTAAAGAGGTATTATCCATGAAGACCATAGTTGTACATAAGTGTAGTAGGTAGTAGTTTTTCAATTTTCGTAAGTTTAAACTGTAGGAAAATAAAAACCCGAATCACGTGTCTATAAGTGACTTCGGGGAAAGCTAGTCTTACTTCTTAATCATAGTACTAGAATAAGAAGGACCGTACTCTTTTCCTTGCAAAGGGGGCTCTAAATCAAGAGGCAAGGTTTTTAACGAGGCGGATCCCATGTAAAATACTCTTTCTGATATATGAAGAGAGTCTTCCCCCAAATAGCATGGTTCGTATTTTGTGTCTCGAAATGCCATCGTGAAAAAAGAAGTGGTTCGTGAGAAAGGCTCCCTGATAGCCGAAATTCCATCGTGAAAAAAGAAGTGGTTCGTGAGAAAGGCTCCCTGATAGCCGAAATTCCATCGTGAGAAAAGAAAAAGTTCATGAGAAAGGCTTCGTGATAGCCAGAATTCCATCGTGAAAAAAAGAAAAGTTTGTGAGAAAGGCTCCCTGATAGCCGAAATTCCATCGTGAAAAAAGAAAAAGTTCATGAGAAAGGCTTCGTGATAGCCAGAATTCCATCGTGAAAAAAAGAAAAAGTTTGTGAGAAAGGCTCCCTGATAGCCGAAATTCCATCGTGAGAAAAGAAAAAGTTCATGAGAAAGGCTTCGTGATAGCCAGAATTCCATTGTGAAAAAAAGAAAAAGTTTGTGAGAAAGGCTCCCTGATAGCCGAAATTCCATCGTGAAAAAAGAAAAAGTTCATGAGAAAGGCTTCGTGATAGCCAGAATTCCATCGTGAAAAAAAGAAAAAGTTTGTGAGAAAGGCTCCCTGATAGCCGAAATTCCATCGTGAAAAAAGAAAAAGTTCATGAGAAAGGCTTCGTGATAGCCAGAATTCCATCGTGAAAAAAAGAAAAAGTTTGTGAGAAAGGCTCCCTGATAGCCGAAATTCCATCGTGAAAAAAAGAAAAAGTTTGTGAGAAAGGCTCCGTGATAGCCGAAATTCCATTGTGAAGAAAGAAATAGAAAAAAGTTTGTGAGAAAGGCTTCGTGACAGCCAGAATTCCATCAGCGAAAGAGAGGCCTGAGACAACAACAAGTTGTGGCCTAGAAAAATCCCATCCATAAAGGGATTCCCACCGAAAAGGCCTGAGACAACAACAAGTTGTGGCCTAGAAAAATCCCATCCACGAAGGGATTCCTACCAGAAAGTTCGTATGAAGAATTCGGGAAAGTGAATGCCTAAGGGTTTGCCTGCGTATTCTCACTCAGTATAGATTGTTAAAAATTTTTCAGGTATCATCATTGTAAGAAAAGGGCAAGGGGCTCGTTCGGGAATCGCAGAAAGCCTTGGTTGAAGCAACTGAGGGTTGCTGTATCAACCGAGGCAAATCTGCCAGTCGGGTCAAGTCCACAAAATTCGAAGCAAATTTTGTCGACTTGCGCAATAGCAATCAAGGTTCACAAAAAACTCAGGAAGACTTCACCTAAAGATACGCTAGAAATTCGTGAATAGTAAGATTCATGAACCTGCCATCTAGTTTTCATGCGAAACGGCAAGGTGGGGGAGGGTGACGTTTTTTCAAGAAAAAACGTATTTACTGCCTTATTCGCATAAAAACTTCCGAACAGTCCCTCGACAATTACAACATTCGGTGCAAAATTCAAAACGAAAGCTCCACAACATGTCCTGGTTTACAAACATTGTCTTCAGCCGTATCACTGGCATAGGCGAAGTCAGATGCATCGGCTAAGGGGCTCCATCTTGGGAACCTTCGCGGGCGGCGGAGTAGACGACGCGGAACGAACCTTCTTACGAAGTAAGAAAAACGAGGAAAGGTCAAAACAACCTATAGAAAACTTAAGCGAAGCCTCAAGCCAAAAATCGGAAAAATCTTGTTCGGGATGTGCCCGCTTGAATAGACGCCACGCTTCACCACTAACGAACATTTTATCCCGATGAATTCGCAGTGGTAGCATGTCCTGCGCAGGCCCAACTTGCAGGACCTGCGCAGGTTAAAATATACAAAACATCTGTTCAGAAAAGGTTAACACACCCACACGAATGTACAACCAATTTATAGTTCACCCAAAAGTTCGAACATGTCGTTCAGTTCGTGACATCCACCTTCGGTGAATCCTCCTCCCGTTCGGGGACTTGTTCGCCGTCGTCGCCATCATTGCTGCTACTGCTGCTGCTGCTGCCATCTGAGCCCTCGCCGGTTTCGCTCGAACTTTCGCCGGAGGCCGATTCTTCGGGAGACGCGGTAGTGCCTTTTCGGTTCTCCTCTTCCCTCAGCTGAGAAAGGAAGGAAAAAATGAGGAAAGTTTAAGAAACTGGAACACCTGCGACGAACATAAGTCACGAAATCGAGCAAAAAGAAATTACCTCGTCAAGCTTTGCTCGCGCAATAGTCTTAACAATATCCGCCCCGCCAACCAGCCAGAATTCCTTCGCGAATTTCAACTTTATAGCCACAATGTCAGGGTTATCTTGAATTATCGTATCGCTGGTAACGCTTGGGAACTGAGAAAGGTTCGCGCGAAACTTCGCCAAGTCCACACAGTCGTAATCGTGAAGGACCTTCAGAATGCTCTCCACAGAAAAAGATACGGCGAAGTTGCTGGCACCAGAGATCACTTCGGGAAGAGCCTTGAATTCATCCTCTAGCCAATCCATGAAATCGGGGATATCAATGTCATCTGGGAAAGGGGCTGGACGAACACCGAACTCATTCAGGGACTTCTGGTACTCAGCATAAAGCAATTTCAGCTTCCCCAAAATTTCCGAAGTGTTTTTCTTCGAAGCTTCACCTTGCTCTACCAGCGCCTTCCCAAGATCCACGATCTTCCGATCCTTTGAGCTCAGTGACTTAGCGAGGCTGGCATTGTTGATGCGAAGATCTTCAGCGATTTTCGCGTCTCGCTCTTGCTTTTGCCGAAGTTTTTCGATTACGCTCAAATCATCTTCATGAGATTTCCGAATTTTCTCGAGATCCTTTTTCGATTCCTTGAGCGCGGCTTCGGCCACTTTCTTTTCATCCTGACTTCTTTTCAGAGCCTCTGCCAGCTCAGACACCTTCCTCTCGAGTTCCAGATTCGTGGATTGCGCGAGGGTGAAGTTGCGCTCCAGCTCTTTCGACTTCTGAGAAAGTTCTTCATTAATCTTCACCGTTCGAAAAGCCGGTCTACGGCAACCTTCCCGAGCATCGAGTACTTGAGGGCATAGTCTTCATGAAATCGTGCAAGCTTTGAAGGCGAATATGAGTGTAACAGATTCTTGAATTCTGCGAAGATCAAGAGAAAGTCTCAGACTAAGACTCAATAACTGGGAAACGTATGAAAAGATAGTAAGGAAGGACGAACCTTCTTTAGAGAACCGCTGCATGGTAACTTGTTTGCTCGAACCCGAAGAAGTTTTCCCTCGAGGCGAAGGAGCGGTTTCGAAGACAGAGAGGGGCCTTCTCTCGGAGCCTTGAGCGGCCTCTTCGGGTCGTTCGGGCGCTTCCTCCCCGTTTCATCAACAATGGCGGACGATTTCCATAGAGTTAAAAACTTGGACGCCTTGCCCCCGATGCCACTTGTCTCGAAACCAACACGCAATAGTTTGCCGCGATGAGACGTACCAAAGCTTTTGTTAAAAGCGGCCAAGGAAGGAGAGGGCGCCTGGTCTTCGGGGACGACCTCCCGAACTTCGACCAAAGGAACATTTTCGGTAGAGTGGCCCTCCCTTTGGATAGTGCACTCAAGGTCCCGAGCGAACTCGGAGGAAACTTCATCGGCGGCGGCGACCTCAACAACAGGGGTTTTGGCGGCGGCGGGGGACTCGGTGTGAACAACAACTTCGGCGAGCAATAACGGACTTATCGACAACGGCAGGGAGATGGCTCTCTTCGAACTTCGGGAACAACATCGAAAAGGAATCAATATCCACGAATTCATTTTCGGAACCCGGCGGGCAACCTGTCTCGAAAGTTAAATAATGGCCAGAGGAAAACACCTTTTAGACTATCTGTCTTCGTGAGGGTGTCGTCGTCGAAGGCGGATGGGACCCGCCGAACTCTAGTGGAAGAAACTTTCTTCACAGCTTTCTTCAATTTCTTGCGGCTCATCTGAGCAAGCCCCGGCGACTTGGAGTTCGACTTTTCCGAGGTTTGAGATTCCGAGGTCTTTCGTTTCCGCTTCGATGACTCAAGTGATCTAGTCCTCGAAGGCTTCACTCCCGAAGAAGTTCCCTCGGTGGCAGGTGACGGGTTTCGCTTCGACGACCTGATTCGGGGAGCGTTGATGGGGGCGGCTGAGCAGCTGGCCACGGCGAAGGCAGGAAGTTTCAACTTGGGACCAGGGCCTCGAGAGCTGAAAAATTTATCACCGCTGATCTCCGAAAAGACATGATTGATCTTCTTCTTGTGCTTCACCAGGGCCTTGTATGCTTTGTACTCGTTCATGGTATATTCGCCTACCATGACATTGACCCTTTTCTCAACTTTGTCCATGAAGTCCTTGGCGCTCTGGCCCTCGCGAAGTTTAATACCGAACTTCGGGAAAGGAACCTGCTGATCTGCCCAGTTGACGTTGTAGTATACGATTTCGGCAGGGGACCAGCCGTTCGAAATAGGCCAGATTCGCGCGGCGACAAATTCTTCGATAATGTCACGGCCGCCGAGTATCGTGCTGGCCAGATGAAATGCACTTTCGCAACTTCTGATTCCTAAGGCCCGCTGGTTGTATCTTCCTACATTTACTGCCGCGAGGAGCACGAACAAGGCCTGGAGTTCGTAAGCCTTCAAGCAGAAAACCAGAATCCGCGAAGAGAGAGACGCGCGAATAGTGAAAAGCTCGAGAGTAGTAAAAAGATTTTTTAACAGCGCCAGCCCGCTACTTATAGGGCCGGGGGGTAGTTTCGCGAAGTGCGCCTCGATTTAACCGCCTTTGGCTCCCTGGGTGACGCGTGTCCCCTCCGACGTTCCGAGGGTGACGTTTTTTACTAAATTTCCGAAAGGTTCGTGGAATCGGATCGTCGGAGTCAACCCGCTTCCCCGAGGGGCTAGTGTTGGGGAATTCAGGAAAACCCGTCACCCTCGAAACGTCGAGTTTAACGGAATTCTCAAAGCATGTTTTTCAGGAGCAGGGAATTCGTGATTCTCGGAAGTCTGGGACCTGCGGAGTCTCGAATTCGCGAATGTGCAGAGTTCGGGAATCTTGATTCGGTGAAGAGGCGGAGTCATGAACATGCGGAAGCCCGGAATCTCAATTGTTGATGGTCCGAACTTCGGAGATTTGCCGATTCGGGAATCTGATGAAGACTCGTTCGGGACTCAAGCGCAAGGACACGCACGAACCTGCTGGGAAGCAAGAGCCACTTTGGGAATCTGTAGAAGACCTAGTTCAGGAATTCCGGGCGAAGACATTCACGAATCACGGGAGAAGCAAAGTCAAAGTTGTAGTCCCAAAAAGTCCGGGTTTAGAGTGTGAACTAGTGGCAGACTTGTAAATGTGTAAGGGGGGAAAAGACATTCTTGTGTGTGTTCACATTAGGAATATTCTCCGAGCCCGAGGGTGTTATCGGAATGTAAAAGTCCCTTCGTCTCCCTATAAAAGGGGGCGCGAGGGCACGTGTAAACGGATTCAGACTTTTTTGGGACTTGTGCTATTTGCAGGAGGGATTTCAGTCGCTTTGCGCCCTAACTGTGCTATTGAACGTGTTAAGAACTTTCACTTGTGTTAGGGTTGTATTCCGAATTTTTCGGGTACCCCCAACACCCTAGACGGTCTCATCTTGGAAATATGAAGTTACATTACCTTTTTTTAGCAAATTTGAAGTTACATTACCTTTTTTTCTTAAAAAAGTTGGTTTTCTATTTTTAAATAGCTAATAAAGGTACCTTTATGAAGTAACATGAAAATTAATTACCTTATATACCCCCAATACATTTTTCACATGTAGCAAACAACATTTAAGTTTCCTTCTAGGCGTTTCAAGATTTTTTCGAATACATTTAAATTGGAAAAATTTCAAAAAAATCATATTTAAGCTTCTATGTTCCATTCTAGTCCATATTTTTGCAGATTAATGACAAATTCAATTCGAGTTATAAGGAACATTCAAACTTTTATCTCAAAAGTACAACATAATAATTATAGTAATATCTAAATTTTGTCAGAAAATTCTACAAATTGGCATAACATCTTGTTTTTGTCCAAAATCTTGTCATAAAAAAAGTGGTTTAAAGTATGTAGAATCATTCATTGTTTCGCAAGTGTGGCGGCTTTTTTTAATAAAATGATAGCATATATAATAAGCTAAATACTACACAAGTTTCACAAACAGCCTTACAGCATAGTGGTAAAGCACATGACTCCTACCCCCAAGACCTGGGTTCGAAACCTAGCCTCCCCACCTAATAGTGATTTTTTTTTTAATTATGCACACGCATGCAATTTTTATTTTTTTCCATGTTTAGAAGAAAATTAAAAGAGTAACACGTCTTAGTTACTTTAGGTGACACATTTATTTTATTACCTTCAACTCCATGATGTTCTCATTTTTCAATCTATGACGGACACCAAATTTTCGTCACAGAAATTGGGCTCATTTTTCAATCTATGCTCATTGTTTGAATCCCCGCGGTCACACATCTTCTTATGAGGACGTTGTGTTGCTTTTTACTGTAATATATAATATTTATTACCAAATTGCTTCACAAGCAAAGTTGTAGTGCAGTGGTAAGTATCTTCTGCAAGACCCGGGTTCGAATCCCATTCTTGGCGCTGCCTATTTTTTTTCTCTTTTCACCAGACTGGGTGGTGACGTGGCCCGTTGTGGCCGGTGACCTGTCTGGCTCGTGACATGGCGGGCCGACTAGGTGACTTTTATGAAGTAACTTGAAAATTAATTACCTTATATACCCGCAATACATTTTTCACATGTAGCACACAACATTTAAGTTTCCTTCTAGGTGTTTCAAGATTTTTCGAATAGATTTGCTATTTTCTATCATTAAATTGAATTTTTGCGTGCTTATCGAGATTAATTTCTAGTTCCATTCGTAATCATATTTAATCTTCCATGTTCCATTTTAGTCCATGTACTTTTTTACCACATGGACACCTCAAATTTGGATGCAATCTTACCCTTACTCTCTTATTAGTATTTGGGGATTTAGATTTTCAATTATCATGTGAAAAAGTTGTTTTTCTATTTTTTTTAAATACCTAATTAAGACACCCTTGTAAAGTAACCTACAAAAATTATGTAAATTTGCATAAGAACATGTTTTTGGTCCACAATCCTGCCATAAAAAATTTAAGTGGTTTCTAGAAAGTGACAATATACACTGCTCACAAATGGAAACTTCTCTAACATAGTTTCTAATAACTCAACACAAACTTTGAGATTTGAGTGGCTATTTACATTTTCAAAGTTGTATGGATCTCAAACTTATCTACAACCTTATGTATATCATAACATTAGAAAATATGAAGTTATGTTACCATTTATTATGCAAAAATATCTTTTATTTATCCTCTTTCGGTAGAAGATAGAAGCCATATAAAAAAGATAAATGGAATAGCAATTAGTATGCAAACAAACAATGTCACATGAAAGATCATGATTTTACAAAAAATAGAAAAAAGAATTACTGAATTTGAAGTTATTATGACCTAGAAACACTAGAACTCGACCATTCCGGCCAGTGCTGCCACGTGGTCCCAAACCTCGATTTATATAAAAAGAACTACAATCAAACCATCACACACAGTAAAGTGGTGCAGTGGTAGTCGTTCCATCTCTTGAGACCTTGTGGTCTTGGGCTCGAACCACAGTCCCCCCATTTGTGTGGTTTGATTTTTAAATTTTTTATTAACTGATGACATGGTCAGGTGAGGTGGCGCGGCTCGCGTGGCAGTGATGTGTGGTGCCTGGCTGAGGTGGCGCTCGCGTGGCAAACAACAGTACCTATAGGAGTTATTCAAAATAAATAAATACTAAGATTTGGCATCAACAACCAAGTAGCACAATGGTAACTTTTCTATCTCCCAAGTGGTTGGTCATCGGTTCAATTCCTGTTGCCGACATGTTTTTTTCCTTTTTTCTGCGACCATGCTGTTGCCGGCTGGCCGAGGTCCGACCTACACAGGGCGCATACGCAGGCATGAGTCGGCCTCTTTTCTTCTCAGGTCTTTTTTCCCTCTCCTCATGCGCCGGTGGGCTAGGTTAGAGGCATGATTTTTTCCTAATTTTGTTAGCAAGCAGGCCACAACAATACAACCCAATTGGGCTTGCTTATTTTTCTTTCTTCAAAAGTGCAGGTGGGTTTAATTACATCATCATAAAATCTTGTAGCGCAACAAAAAAACTAATGAATTCACCAAATTTATCGTGGCAATAAAACCTAATTGATGCAACAATTTGTTTTCTGGATGCAATAGTCACATGACCTATCGCAACCAGTTTAAGTTTTAGGCAACGTTAATTCATCGTGGTTGAAAGCTGACATAATCGCAACCAACTAAATATTTGTGGCAACAAACACACATCAAACACAACGAATGATTTTTTGGATGCAACAGGCACATCAGCTATCGCAACAAAGTTTGCACTCTACACAACGAAATTTCATCGTGGCCATATGCATGCATTATCGCAACCAATTAAATATTCGTGGCAACAAACACATATCTATCGCAACATTAAATCGATACTATCGCAATGCACAATCAGTTGTGGCAATAGATACCCATAAAGGCAACCACCATTTTCACCGTGGCATTAACGCCAACCTGTTGCAACGACTGTTTCAACAAACGCAACCCACATTTTTGGTTGCCATAACACCCAGATATCGCAACGCATTAATACGTTGGTTGCTATAAAACCAACTATTGCAACCAAATACGTGGTGTTGCTAGAAAATTTGGTGCTCTAAGGGTCGATTCCTAGTAGTGTAGGTATCGGAAATACTTTTCCTTCAGAGAGATACTTGAAATCTTCAATCTTGGCACCATCTTGCAATCTTCCTTGAATTGGTGATCCATACTCAACGATAGGTTGTGGTCAAGGAGGTAATCACAAAAGATGATATTTGGTTTTAAGGGTGGATATCCGGCGAGGTTTGTGAAATCTCCGATGTGGGGATACACAATGCACAGATAAAAAGGATAGCAATAAGATAGATACGCAAAAACGGAATGACCAGCTTCTTAGTCTCGGGCCAGAGAAATCAAGGCCTGAAATAACTCACCCAAAAATAAACCTTGTATACTAAGTTTTTGCACTCAAATATATATGGCTCTGGATAGGTAGAGCAACATGCAAGAGGTATTTATGACAAGGTTAGCATTACTTTTAAGAACAAAAATAAATCCTCTTTAATCCATCTAAAACTTGAGAGCACATAAAACACTGAGTCTTTATTTTTATCATAACCTCCGCTAAAGATTAAGCTAGCATTTAGATAATTTCAGATTTGTATTTTAAGAGAGCATTAGCTTAAACGTGCATAAAATAATTACAAAGATAAACAAAGTGGCAATTATAATCATATATCATCATGGCATAAACTTTGTAACTTTACCAAAGGTGAAAACTTGGTGGTGACTTTATTCATGATGAAAACAAAAACAAACACACATGCTGAAAATTTAAATAAAAACTGAAAACACTACGCAAACATAGGCGCATACAAGCTGAAAATTAAAGAAAAGGGGGTATAGGAAAGATTAAACTAAAGCTCCTCCTCTCTCTAATCTTCCGCCCGTGGTTGATATTGATAGTCTTGGTTATTGTACCCTTGCTCATAATAGGATTGCACCACTCCTCCTATGAATTGTTGGACGGTGCTAAGTGAAGGCATCCAAGCTTGTAAGCAATGTTTGAATTCCTTCACCTGTTTGGTTTGCATTGGTTTGGATGGCTGCGATATTTTTCATATTTCTTGCAGCGTATCCTCCAATGATGGCCACATTTTGTCGTGGTTGAGGAAGATGTGCATATGGCTCCGCAAAGGCTACGTTGGTCACCACAATTGGTGGGGGCATGGCTGCACCACTCCCCCATGCTTGCATTGGTACATCACCGTAGTAACTCGGCGGCGCCGGAATTCCTCCAAATGGTGGCACATAGTTTTGTTGCGCACCTCCTTCTTGGGCCATAAAAGAACCTTCTCCTATAATCCTTCTCTTTTATTTTTTTCTCCGCCGGCATAAGAAGTCCTTCCTCTAACCAATCTTCTTTCCCTTCAAGAAAAAATCTTAATCTTCGATCAGAAGGGGTAAATTCACTTTGGCCATTTTGAAGCCTCCTCTCTCATCTCCACTTATATATTTGCCTTTCTTCAAATCTTAGGGAAGTCCTGGGTAGGAGATGCTTTGGGTTCCTTGTAATACCCGGTCTCAAATAGATAGCCAACATGGAGAGGTAACACCCCAAACCAATATCTCCCGAACCTGATGTTGCTCACAACACCACTGGTTGATCATGAGGTGAGAGGGGTCGATTGGCTACCTGGCAATCAAAGTCGAGTAAAGCCAATTCAACTCCGTGTTGGTTATCTTTGTCTCTCTCATTCTCCCCAAAAATCCACTTGCACAACAAAGTGACATACTTGGATGATGGGGTCCGGATACTATTTCTTTGTTGATGGGCTCCTCCCGCGATCACTCTCCAAAAAACTTCCAATGTGCCTCCATGCACATCCACTTGCTCTAGGGCTCCCTTTTCAAAACCAAGCAATTCCTAATATCATAGGGAACCACTTGTTCAACTCCATCCAAACGGAATGAGATACTTGGCACTCCTTCATCAAGGATATGCGCCATGGTCATGAGAATTTCCAAGGCGAATCCCTTGTGGGTGTTTACCGACACTCCACTGGAGAATTGCACCCAACCTCGGTGTTCCGTATGAAAACCCAATATGTGGCGAGTTTGGTCATCGAAGTCGACGTTCGCTACAAGTCTCTGCTCAAGGCGAGCGAGCTTTTCCTCCTCCTCCTCCGTCATGATGATAAACCTATTGGAATACCACGGAGTGTGTGGAGGTGGAGCGGATGATCGTGTCGAGCGGTGAGGTCGGACGGGCGGCTCCTCCATACATCCATGAGGTTCGGTGAACCTCATAGACGAGCTTCATTTGGCCCTCATGCCACCGAGGAGAAGAGTGTCGTTTCTCCTCAGCGGTGTCGTGTCCTCCTCCATACTCCGAGGGGACTCGGAAAATGAGTTCCTCCTCGAAGAGGTTGTCGATGATGGCTTAGACGTCAATGATCCCTTCTTCTTGGTGCAAAGACTTGTAGTTTTCTTCCATGGTTGCAGCACACTATTCCTCACAAATAAATATCCGGGGTTTTCAACCGGTAACAAGGTACACAATATTATTTTGGAGTCTGGACTTTGAGTGGATTAAGGATGTGATTTGTTGCCGAAACAAGCGGGGTGGATGGCTAAGTCTAAGGTGGTTCCGGACTACAAACTAGAGCACACGAACAAAGAGCTGGATGGGAGACTTACCTCTCTCCTCCTCTTGGCTCAGTTCTTCTCTAGCACACTCATTGTTGCTTCGTGACCGCGTGCACCTTCCAAACGTTCTCGTCCACTCCTTTGCTTGCATTATTTCTCCTTCCACTTGATGTTTTTGCTTTGAGTCACCTCCATGATCTCTTGCCTCACATGCATCCATGATATCCCTACAAAACCAAGCCTTGGCTACCCCCCCATGCTTGTCCTTTGCATGGGGTTTGATAAAAGATGTTGATGGGGCATCCCATGATGCATCATGGTGCATGTATGGTTAGGTGAACTAGATTGCCTCCCTCTAAGCATGTTTTAATGCTAAGTACTCCTCTGATTTTGAAAAATAAAAATAAACTCAAAGCTTGCAATGAGTTCAAAAATAAATTTAGAGGAGTTTCTAAAGAATTAAAAACAAATGTAAGTTGTAAAATATTTCCGACTACTTTTATTTTGGTCTTACCGGTATCGTTTGCTTCCATTAGCTGAGAGCAAGCTTTTCCCGACTTGATCATGGGGGCTGAGGACCAGGAGCGTCCCAGTGGTCGATGCATGACCGCTCCTCAGTGATGAGTGATTGACAACGGGTGTTGGACTGACTCTTGGCTCAGTGCGCAGGTGTAGGCTGCGGCCTAGTTTGTGTTGTTGCAGGTGACGAACGGGCGCGAAAGGTCTTCAGCCTTGAGGGGCCTCTGGGAGATGGAGAGACAAGTAGGCTCGGTTCGAGGGACCCGGTGGAAGGCGGGACTAGGTGCGGGCCACATGGTGGCGATACGAGCAAGACGAAGTCATGGACAATCGAGCCGGTGCACAGTGGCGGTCGAGTCAAGTGGTTTGGCGGGAAGCCGGACCGAGCACGCGGGGTTTGGTGGTTTGCCCACAAAACCATCAGAGGACGGTTTCTTGGTTTGGGCCTCAAAACCAAGTCCGAGGGCCCAACACGACGGAGACGAGATCCGGGCGTGTCGGGAAGCTTCGAAGCGGAGGACACGCGGCGGGATCACATGGCTTGCGTCGGGAGGACGAGGGGTGCGGCAAAGGCGTGGCCGTCCGATGGCAAGACCCACAAACATTACCTAAATGCCCCTACGTGGGTTGTATCGCCAGTAGTTAAGTTAGGGGTAGTCGAGTCATTTACCACTCCGGCGGGACCTGATATATAAGCCATGAGTGTGTGTGGATGGCTCTCTCTTTCTCCGCGACTTCGGGTTTCATTTTCCCCTCCCATTTCCCATTTTCGTAGCTATTTTCTTCTCCATTTTCTCCAGGCTAGCATGAGAGCTTCATGTGAGATTTGTTGAGAGGGATGGATGCTAGGGCGGCATGCTAGACCTTGTGAATCTTTCCTGGTTTATATAGAAGATTCGGAGTTGTGTTTATCGTGGTCTTTTTGTGCTTGTTTTTGTGCCTTTGTTCTCGGTGTGATTCCGCGGATTTGAGTTGGTTTCTCCCCGGATTTCTTTGAGGAAAACATGGATGGATGCCTTGTGCACCTTTGGATTGATCTTGTGCCCTCAAACGCCGGGAAACCACTTCGATTCAAGGATTTTCGTTCGGTGCTCTAGCTTTTGTGGTGCTCAAAGGATTCGCGATTCCCGGTGATTTAGGGAGTTAGGAGGCAAGATTTTTGGGCTATAGCATCCTTGTGTGACGCTTTTCAAGTCCCCAAACCCTTGTCTCCACAGCTTCTACCGTTTGGGAAATCCGATGATGATTTGGGGGAGTTGACCATCGGGGTCGGGCTGTTTTACTGTTATGTCCGTAAGGGGCGAACAGTCCGCGTGGGGACGACGGACGGTCCGCGAGGAGCAAGTTCTTCCCATGTTCTTCGTGTTCTTGCTCGGCTTCGCTTTCGATCCATCGTGGCTTTGAGTTTTCGTTGGGCGAGGTTTCGGACAGTCCGCAGCAGCGGGCGGACGATCCGCGGGTGCCTGGCGGACAGTCCGCGTGCTCCCCGCAGACGGTCCGTTATTCGGGGTCGTCTCTGGTGGTTCGGTTACATTTTTCGGACGGTCCGCGGCGCAGGGCCGGACAGTCCGCAGTGTGGGTGCGGACAGTCCGCGGCAGCAGGCCGGACGATCCGCGTGGCCAGTGGGGACGGTCCGCCCCTCCTGGACAGACGGTCCGCCAGAGCCTGTGTGCTTTGCTTCTTGGTTCGATTCCTCCCTTCCTTTCTCGTGCTTCCGCGTGTGCTTCAAGGAATCATTCCTAAGACTGGAGGTTGATCCATAACCTCGTTGTCTTGGCGATTGGTGTGTGATTTGATCCATCGCTTGTGTGTGACCGGGATTTGACTAGGGTATAGGCCGGGTTCTTTGAGAAGAATTTTTACCGGCTCCTATTCACTACCCCCTCTCTAGTCTCCATCTGATCCTTCAATTGGTATCAGAGCCTGGTGCCGGATTCTTTGCGACTTTGACAAGTCTTGAACCCTAAGATGGCGTACGTTGAGCGGGGCGGTCCGCCGCACTTCGATGGCAAGGGTTACCACAAGTGGGCGGCTCGTATGATGATCTTTCTTCGTGGCAAGTTGTTGGATTTCATTGTGCTTGACAAGACCTATGCTATTTCGGTCAACATCCATACTCTTATGGTGACCGATGCCGGTGCTAAGGCCAAGTATGAGGCAAATGCAAAAGCCGTTGATCACTTGGTTCGGAGCTTGTGTGATCCTGAGTTTGAGCGTGTTCGCCATTTGAATCTTGCTTGGCAAATTTGGGAGAAGTTGTTGGTTGCTCACGGTGGTGATAACCATGTGAAGGCTCGCCTCTTTGTCTCTTACTGGATGCAATATGAGAACTTCACTCAACTTCCCGGTGAGGACATCGATGCGATGTTTCAGAGGTTCACCGCCATCGTGAACAACATGAAGGCTAATGTTGAGGATTTTCCTTACACCGAGCATGATCAAGCTTTGAAGCTCTTGCATGTCTTGGATCCAAATGTTTGGGGTGCTAAGGTTGAGACCATCAAGGAGTCTGGGCAATATTTGACTATTGAGTTGGATGACCTCTTTTCTAAGCTCAAGTCGGCTGAGGTTGATAGGAAGTTGCAATCCAAGCATGAGGGCTCAACTGACCATAGTCTTGCTCTTGTGGGCGGATCAAAGGGCAAATCTAACCCTTCCTGTCGACAGTTTTCCTTGTCTTCTCTTATGTCTATTCCAGATGAGGAGTTTGATGTGCTGGGCGAGGAGGAGCTGGCCTTGCTCTCAAGGAGGTTCGATCGACTACATGAGAGCCAGAGGAATGCAAGGCGGAGCTCAGGGACGTGCTACAAGTGTGGCAAGCGTGGCCACTTCATCGCCGAGTGCCCGGAAGCAGAGGAGAACAAGTACAAGATGAGCGAGTACAAGGCGCACCCGAGGCGTGCCGACAAGTACTCCTCCAAGGGCAAGCACTTCAGCAAGTCCAAGAGCAAGGACAAGGAGAAGCGGTGACCGAGCAAGGGCGGCTACAAGAAGGAAAAGGCAAGAGCCATGGTGGCCGGTGCAAGCGACGTCGACTCAAGCTCAAGCGACGCGTAGTCAAGCTCAAGCAGTGAAGATGAAGACACCGGGAGGCGCAAGGGCAAGAAGAGTGCAAGCCGGAACCTTAGTGGATTGAGCTGTGTGGCGCTTGAAGGCTTTTGTGGCATGGCCCATAGCTCGAGCAGCAAGAAGAGTGACAAGGAAGACAGCGACTCCGACTCGGAGGATGAGGTAAATCGTGACCCCGACTCTTTGCTTGCTGAGATCACTAGGTTGAATGGCTTGATTGACAACCGTGATAGTGTGTTGAGAGATGCTAAGAAGATGAGGAAAGATCTTAGGGCTCAACTTGAGAATGCTAGTGAGAAAGTAGGAGAGTTAGAGTCCAAATTTCTTGAATTGAAACTTGAGAATGACTCTTTGAAACTTGCTCCTACTACTCCTGATGATGTTGAGTGTCTTGAGTGTGATGCATGGTTGAATGAGATCAAGTTGCTTAATGAGAAGAATGCTTCCACTTTGGCTAAACTAGATGCTCTTAGGATCGAATATGATGAGCTTAAGGCTAGACCCACTTTGCTTGGTGCTTGTAAATCATGTCCTACTATGCATGCTAAGCTTGTTGATGCTCGTTCTACTATTAGCACTTTGGAAGCTTCTTTGAAATCTCCTGTTGTCAATGCATGCACTAGGTTTGTGATGAAGTTACTTTGCGCAATCTTGAACTTACTTCCCGTTTGGATGTCATCTATGAGGAGAATGACTATTTGAGGAAGGTGTTGGGTTGGTTGTACGGGCGGGAACCTCAATTGAAAATCATGATTGAGGAGTTCAAGAGAGCTGATGGTCGTGGTTTGGGTTTTGAGAAGTTGGGTGAGAAAGTGGGAGAGAACAGTGGGGAGAGTGTGTATGAGAAGTGTGTTGAGTCTAACCCCGAGTTTGAGGTGATCGGAGACATCCAAGTCCAACTTCCAAAAGCACCCAAGAACTCTTTCACACCAAAGCCCAACCACCTTTGCAACAAGCTTGACACAACCCAAGATCCACCCAAATTCCCACCTAAGACAAATGACTTCCAGAAACCGGTGAAGTTTGTGAGTGAGAAGGGTGAGAAGCCTAGAGAGAAGCCAGAGCCAAAACCAAAACCCATCCCCTTCAGGTGTGAGTATTGTGGCGAGACACCTAGCAGAGTTTTGCTACAAGAGGAAGGGGGATGAGAGGCTTGCTAGGGAGCAAGCAAACCAGGACAGGTATCGCCAGTCTCATGGTATTCCTGAGCCTAGAGTGCCACTTCCACGGGGTGTGGGAAGTGTGAAGAGTGTTGGTAGAGTTGGAGCTCAGGGTGGTAGGTTCCCACAGAGAGGTGGTGGTGAGAGGTTTGTTAGAAGAGATGATGCTGTGCGTCTTTGGTGAGAGGTTTGGTCGGGCTCGTGGTGGTTTCTTTGGACGTCCCCCTACTCGTCCTCAATACGGGTTTAGGGGAGATGATCGCAGCTTTGGGTTCCAGAGGAACTACGGACCACGTTTTCCCCCTCGTGGTGCTCGTACTCCTTCCATGGGACATGGGAAGTTTGGTGGTAAGGGAATGATGTTTGCTAACCCCTCTTTTGAGTAGATGGCTTGACACTGGTTTAACTTTATTTGTGCTAACCCTAGTGTCGAGTCGCTAGCTCACTCTCGTTCTTGTTTTTTACTACAGGCAGGAGGCTTGGAGAACATTTGGTTGATTGACTTCGGATGTTCCCGACACATGACCGGAGACAAGAAGTGGTTCTCCAGCCTCACCCCAGTGAAGGAAAAGATGTACATCACATTTGGGGATAATGGACGAGGAAAGGTGATGTCTGAGGGTGTTGTGCGTATGAGTGACAAGGTAACGTTGAAGAGAGTTGCTCTTGTGAAGTCTTTGGGTTTCAATTTGCTTTCGGTTTCTCAGTTGCTTGATGAGGGTTTTGAGGTGCGTTTCAAGTCTGGTGAGTCTCGTTTGCTGGATTCTCGAGGTGATCTTGTATGTATGATCATCCCCGAGGGTCAGATTTTCAGGGCTGATTTCTCTCGTTCTTTGGGTCCTGCTCGCTGTTTGATGGCCGATGCTTCCTCTGATTTGTGGAAATGGCATAGGCGGTTGGGACACTTGAGCTTTGATTTGGTTTCCCTCTTGAGTGGTCTTGACCTTGTCCGAGGATTGCCGAAGTTGAAGCTTGAGAAGGATTTGGTTTGTGCTCTGTGTAGGCATGGCAAGATGGTAGCCACTCCCCATCCACCCCTGACCGATGTCATGACCAAGCGTCCGATAGAGCTGTTGCATATGGACCTTGTTGGGCCAGATCGAGTTCGCTCGGTGGGTGGGAAGTGGTATGTCCTTGTTGTGGTGGACGATTACTCTCGCTATGCTTGGGTGTTTTTCTTGGAAGACAAAAGTGAGACATTTGGTTTTGTTCGAGATCTGATCATGAGGTTGAAAAACAAGAGGCATGGGAATGCTATTCGAGCTATCCGCAGTGATAACGGCTCAGAGTTCAAGAACTCTCGTTTTGATGCCTTTTGTCGTGATCTAGGTCTTGAACATCAGTATTCGACCCCTTATGTGCCCCCTCAAAATGGAGTTGTGGAAAGGAAAAATCGGACTCTTTGTGAGATGGCTAGAATGATGCTCGATGAGCACAGGACTCCTAGGAGGTTTTGGGCTGAGGCGGTCAATACGGCTTGTCATGTTTCCAACAGGATTTTATTGCGAGCTTTCAAGAATAAGACCTGTTATGAGCTTATGCATGGTCGGGCACCCAAGGTGAGTCATTTCCGAGTCTTTGGCTGCAAGTGCTTCATTCTTGAGAAGGGAAAACTCGACAAGTTTGAGGCTAGGTCTAGTGATGGTATTTTCTTTGGATATGCTAACCACTCTAGAGCCTATAGGGTGCTTAACCTTGAGACTAACAAAATCATGGAGACTTGCGAGGTAACCTTCGACGAGACAATGCCATGTACCTCTCTTGGCTTTGAATGTGCAGGTGATGAGGAGATGGCCGAGGACCTCTTTAAGGAGGAGAAGGATGAAGCTGGAGATGATGGGGAGAACCATGCGCCTGAAGCTGAGTGTGTACCCACTACTTCCCCTACGACCACTACGGAGCGTGGACCGTCTACTTCATGGACAACGACGGTGCGACAAGAGGACCAGGTGAGAGAAGCTGAAGTTGAGGGGGAGGTAGTCTCGAGGCGTGAGGCTCCCCGGCGGATTCAAGAAGTGCATCCCTTATCGAGGATCATTGGGGACATCGACGAACGCACTACACGGTCAAGATCTAGGAATTCCTCTCATTTCGCTCATGTTGCATTTGTTGCCACCTTTGAGCCCAAGGACATTGGACATGCTTTATCTGATGCAAACTGGGTCAATTCTATGCATGAGGAGTTGGAAAACTTTGAGAGGAACCAGGTGTGGGAGTTAGTTGAACCACCTCCAAATTGCCATCCTATAGGAACCAAATGGGTTTGGAAGAACAAAGAGTGAGAGAATGGGATGGTTGTGAGGAACAAGTCCAGACTTGTTGCTCAGGGGTTTAGTCAGAAGGAGGGGATCGACTATGAGGAGACCTTTGCTCCTGTGGCCCGTCTTGAGGCAATTCGGATCCTTCTAGCCTTTGCCGTGGCTAAAGGGTTCAAGTTGTTTCAGATGGATGTGAAGAGTGCCTTTCTGAATGGGGTCATAGAGGAGGAGGTGTATGTGAAGCAGCCACCTGGGTTTGAGAGTGAGTTGTACCCACACAGGGTGTACAGGTTGAAAAGGGCTCTGTATGGGTTGAAACAGGCGCCCCGTGCTTGGTATGGGAGATTGAGAGGTTTTCTGTTGAGCAGAGGGTTTGTGATGGGTACCGTGGATAGGACCCTGTTTCTCCTCAAGCATGGAAATGACTTGTTGATTGTTCAGATATAAGTGGATGATATTGTCTTTGGTGGCTCGTCACATAACCTTGTTGCCAAGTTTGCAGATGAGATGAGCAGGGAGTTTGAGATGAGCATGATGGGCGAGTTGCAGTACTTTCTCGGGCTGCAGATCAAGCAAGTGAAGGACGGAACATTTGTGCACCAGACCAAGTACACAAAAGACATGCTGAGGAAGTTCCAGATGCAAGATGTGAAGCCGATGTAGACTCCCATGGGGAGTACGACCACTTTGGATGCGGACGAGGACGGAGAACCCGTGGACCAGCGAGAGTACCGGAGCATGATCGGCTCCCTCCTCTACTTGACGGCGACGAAGCCAGACATACAATTCAGCGTGAGTCTGTGCGCTCGTTTTCAGGCTTCGCCGAGGACATCACATCGACAGGCCGTCAAGAGGATTTTCAGGTACCTACAGTCTGCCCCTGGTCTTGTCCTTTGGTATTCTTCCTCCTCGACTCTCTCTCTTCATGATTTTTCCGATGCGGATTTTGCTGGTTGTCGAGTCTAGAGGAAGTCTACTTCTGGTACTTGCCAGTTTCTTGGGTCTTCGTTGGTTTCATGGTCTTCCCGCAAGCAGTCTAGTGTAGCTCAGTCTACCACCGAGGCGGAGTATGTTGCGGCCCAGCGAGTTCTTTGTTCCCGAGGCCGTTATGGATTTCATACACCTTGAGAGACTTTGGTGAGGAGTGCACCCAGATCCCACTTCTTTGTGATAGCACCAGTGCCATAAGCGTAGCCAAAAACCCGGTGCTTCATTCCAGAACCAAACACATAGAAGTGAGGTATCATTTCTTGAGAGACAATGTGGAGAAAGGGACCATTGTGTTGAGCCATGTCCCTACCGAAGATCAGCTTGCAGACATTTTCACAAAGCCTCCCGACCAAGCTACATTTGTGCGTTTGCGGGGGGAACTTGGGGTTTGTTGCCCTTTCTAGTTGATTCTTGGGGGATTTCCTTTTTGTACCATATGTATCATACCATGTTTTACTTTGATGTATATACATGCTTTGCTTGATGTACAAACCATGGTAGGTTAGCCATCTTGTCATATATCATGTTGCATTTGTATTATATTGCATTTTAGGATGATGAGCTTCTTTCATATGCCTTATTTGAGTCCCTTTGGCTATTTGTGAGATATTGGTCATATGTGTGGAGAAATGGTGATGTGAGGCTATGCTCTTAGAATATTTGAGATATATGTGTGGTGAGATAGCCCTTTTTTTGAAATAAATGCTAATCTTGACTAATTTTGGTTAAATGTGCTCCACTTATGTGTAGTAGGGCATCCATGTCACAGTTTGGTCTAAATGTGCTTTTCATGCTTAGATTGTGCTTGGATGTCTTTTTCTTGCATTTGGGCCAAAGGCCGTATATCATTGTGAATGTTTAGCCTATGTTGCATTCATGGAGGAGCATAAGCTTCTTTTTGCCGCAAAGGCACTTCATGTACCATGAAATGAATTAATCTTGAAAAGAAGTGCGTATGCTTGAAAAATGCTTCATTCATCATGTTTATGCTTAAAATGTCTTATCTTTTACACATGGGTGCAAAACATGTTGCATGATGTTCACCAGTGGAGAAGTCTCCCCGAAGTGGACACATGGCTCATGAGCTTTAACATGACATGCTTTGTTTTATGGGTGTTTGCAATGATCTTTTGTCAAGAATTGGGTATCCTTGTATGATATCTGGATGATATGCATGTTTTTGACTCGAATGTGACATGGATAGGCTTTTACATGTGAGGTGAGCCATCTTTTGTAATCATTACTCAAATCTGAAAATTTGCTTTGTCACATGCCTATATTTCCATATATTACTTGTGGCGATGCTTTGACTATCTTATGATCCATATATGTGCTCTTTGTCTCATTTCTAGCCTTTGACACTAAATTTGGCCTATTTGAGAAGCTCCTGTAGATGTTTATATGCTTTGTTTTGCATTTCTGCATTTTCACCTTGATTCATACATTGTCAACAAGGGGGAGAAGAGGTGAGCTTAATGAAAATTCAGAAGAGGTGAGCTAAAATTTGGAAGTTTGCATCCACATGTTCAGGGGGAGCTTGCATTTGTTCTGGGGGAGCTTTCTTGCGATTTCGGTGTGGAGTTTGTGCTTTGCTTGGCTTGTGACCTTTCTTTGCCTTTCTTTGGTTTTGGTCATCAGTTGAGCTTCTTTGTTTTTCTTTCTTCTTCCTTTCTTTCTTTCTCTCGAATTTCATTTCACGTTGTGTGTTGTCAATGCACTCATCAAGGGAGAGATTGAGGACCGGGAGCGTCCGGTGGTCGATGGATGACCGCTCCTCAGTGATGAGTGATTGACAACGGGTGTTGGACTGACTCTTGGCTCAGTGCGCAGGTGTAGGTTGCGGCCTAGTTCGTGTTGTTGCAGGTGAAGAACGGGCGCAAAAGGTCTTCAGCCTTGAGGGGCCTCTGGGAGATGGAGAGACAAGTAGGCTCAGTTCGAGGGACCCGGTGGACGGCGGGACTAGGTGTGGGCCACATGGTGGCGATACGAGCAAGACGAATTCATGGACAATCGAGCCGGTGCACGGTGGCGGTCGAGTCAAGTGGTTTGGCGGGAGGCCGGACCGAGCATGCGGGGTTTGGTGGTTTGCCCACAAAACCATCAGAGGACGGTTTCTTGGTTTGGGCCTAAAAACCAAGTCCGAGGGCCCAACACGTCGGAGACGAGATCCGGGCGTGTCGGGAAGCTTTGAAGCGGAGGACACGCGGCGGGATCGCATGGCTTGCGTCGGGAGGACGCGGGGTGCGGCAAAGGCGTGGTCGTCCGATGGCAAGACCCACAAACATTACCTAAATGCCCCTACGTGGGTTGTATCGCCAGTAGTTAAGTTAGGGGTAGTCGAGTCATTTACCACTCCGGCGGGACCTGATATATAAGCCATGAGTGTGTGTGGATGGCTCTCTCTCTCTCCGCGACTTAGGGTTTCATTTCCCCCTCCCATTTCTCATTTTCGTAGATATTTTCTTCTCCATTTTCTCCAGGCTACCATGAGAGCTTCATGTGAGATTTGTTGAGAGGGATGGATGCTAGGGCGGCATGCTAGACCTTGTGAATCTTTCCTGGTTTATATAGAAGATTCGGAGTTGTGTTTTTCGTGGTCTTTTTGTGCTTGTTTTCGTGCCTTTGTTCTCGGTGTGATTCCGCGGATTTGAGGTTGTTTCTCCCCGGATTTCTTTGAGGAAAACATGGATGGATGCCTTATGCACCTTTGTGATTGATCTTGTGCCCTCAAACGCCGGGAAACCACTTCGATTCAAGGATTTTTGTTCGGTGCTCTAGCTTTTGGTGGTGCTCAAAGGATTCGCGATTCCCGGTGATTTAGGGAGTTAGGAGGCAAGATTTTTGGGCTATAGCATCCTTGTGTGATGCTTTTCAGGTCCCCAAACCCTTGTCTCCACAGCTTCTACCGTTTGGGGGAGTTGACCTTCGGGGTCGGGCTATTTTTCTGTTATGTCCGTAAGGGGCGGACAGTCCGCGTGGGGACAGCGGACGGTCCGCGAGGAGCAAGTTCTTCCCGTGTTCTTGCTCGGCTTCGCTTTCGATCCTTCGTGGCTTTGAGTTTTCGTTGGGCGAGGTTTCGGACAGTCCGCAGCAGCGGGCGGACGGTCCGCGGGTGCCTGGCGGACAGTCCGCGTCCTCCCCGCGGACGATTCGTTATTCGGGGTCGTCTCTGTTGGTTCGGTTAGGTTTTTCAGACGGTCGCGGTGCGGGGGCCGGACGGTCCACGGTGTGGGTGCGGACGGTCCGCGGCGGCGGCGGACGGTCCGCGTGGCCGGTGGGGACGGCTCGCCCCTCCTGGCCGGACGGTCCGCCAGAGCCTGTGTGCTTTGCTTCTTGGTTCAATTCATCCCTTCCTTTCTCGTGCTTCCGCGTGTGCTTCAAGGAATCGTTCCTAAGACTGGAGGTTGATCCATAACCTCGTTGTCTTGGCGATTGGTGTGTGATTCGATCCATCGCTTGTGTGTGACCGGGATTTGACTAGGGTATAGGCCGGGTTCTTTGAGAAGAATTTTTACTGGCTCCTATTCACTCCCCCCCTCTCTAGTCGCCATCTGATCCTTCAATTGGTATCACTTAATTTTGGTTAGATGAGAGAGATTTTGAATGAAATAAAGTTAAATGAGGCTTAGAAAAATTCTAATCTTAGAGAAACCAAGGATATGGATTTTTAAACCAACCAAAAATCAAGTTTCTAGGTCCATGCGAGTCCTACCACGTGCTGAAATTTAAATAACATCTAGATACAAGTCGTGGCTCTACTCGTGTGTTTTTAGCATGAAAAACAAGTCAACCACAACATCATAAAGAGGATGAATGGTTGAGTTAGGTTCTGAAATTTTTTTTGGTTGTGGTTTCTCGAAAAGAAGCAAACACTCACAAAGGATGGTTCATGTAAAGGGTTTATGATCAAGCAAAATATTCAACCAAGAATTATGTCTCTAATATTATTCAACCATTCTAAGTCTAATGTCTTGCATAGTAAAATTCAAAACTAAATTACTTGAAAAGACTCGAAAAACCTAGAATCATGTTGTCCTCCCGGTAGCTTATTCTTGACTTGACGAAACGGGTTGCCTCCCGCATAGCGCTTCGTTTATAGTCCATGGCTAGACTTCTTCACTTGATTACTACGGATCAACGCTCTTTGTGGGCGTTGCAATCTTGGGTACCCACTTCCGCACCATCTTGGGCACGGGCTTATTCTTCGGCTTAGTCATTTTTTTGGTCTTCACAGGCTGGCATTGTCCTTTGGTCTTGACGGATGCAACAACTTCCTTCATGTAGTGGCTCGGCGTCTCAAACTCCGGTCCTTCGGTTGTGATCTTCGTGGTCTCCTTAGTGTGATCCTCCGTCTCTCCCGAATGAGTTTGAGTAGCCTTTGCTGTCTCGGGACCTTGGGGTTGCCTTTGTTACCCATCGGGCACCTGACAAGTTGTCCCACTTGCGTCTCTAGCATCTTCATCACGATGAACACTTCTTGTATAGAGCTTCCGACCTTCGTCACCTTTCCATCAAAATTCTCCAATATTTTTTCCATAGCCTCGAACTTAGTGACGACGTCCTTGTTGATCTTAGCTTGCTCGTCCATGAAGTCCTTTAGTTGTGTACAAAGAGGAACCAAATCTTGAATCGTCAGACTTGCATTAATTCGGGGTTTACCTTGGACATGGTCGTACTCCTCACACTCCTCGCATGTGGATCCTGCCTTGGCAGCCTTTAGGTCTTGAGCTTCCTTCTCTATCTCCATCTTCTCCATCCTCCTCTTGAGTAAACCGATATGCCACTCAAGGAATTCGGCTCGTATGTATTCTTTGAAACGCTCCAAAGCTCTCGCAATCGTCATGCGGATAGTTGAGACCTTGATATTGAACGGCCTTCCGGCATCTTGAAGGTTTATGATAGGTAGATCAACGATGTCCGGGGTGCATAGCTCGATCTTGCGCTCCGGTTGTGGTTGTTCTCCCATGGGTGGCGGTTGAGGTTGATCTTCCTTTGGACATGGTGGTGGTGATTCCCTTGGAGATTCTGACGGTCCTTGGACTTTGGCTTTTGGATCTAGGGTTTTCAATCCTTTAGCTTGTGTTGCATGTCTCCTTTGCCTGTAAAGTTTTCCTGGATCGTCCACAAAAGAAAGTTTGGGTTTCTTGGAGAGGTAGCCAACCATCTCCGGTTAGGGTTAGCAAAAAACAAAACCATAAAAAAGAAAAATTAGGGTTAATCAAAACTAGATTAGATTGATTTTTTTCTTTTTGAGGACGACCAAACTTAAGAGATGCAAAAGAAAATCAAAAGAAAAACTAAAAAATAAGCGATACTAGATTGGATCTTGATTGCTTGTTCCCCGGCAACGGTGCTAGAAAAAGGGGCTTGTTGATGGTAGATTATCGTATCAAAGTTCATATGGATTTGCAAGCGGACAAATCCACCGTTGTAGTCAAGGGACCCTTATTCCCTCAAGTGGTGAACCCAAGGTATCGAATCCGTGGAACAATGTGCAACGCAAGGATTCAATCTAGTAAAGCAAAGAAAGCTATCTTACGAAGAACTAAGTTGCATCTAATCTAAGATATCATCGAGAAAACGAATCTAATCTAATCAACTAAAGAGGTAGCAAGAGAAAGCAAGAGATAACCGATCTAGAGAATCTAGATCATGCTTATGTTGTAGCTCCAAACAAGATAGATGAAGATAGAAAAGCGAATCTCATTAAAAGCATCTTTAAACTGTGGCCTCTGGTCCGATTCCGAAAACGCCCGCCTTTCAAAGCCCCCGTTCTGTCACAACGTACTCCTATTCATGCGGGTAGTCTAGGGAGAGTTCGATAAGAACAAGTTGAAATCACTTAGTTGGTCCGGTATGCACCTCTAGCCACCGCGGCTACAAGAGCACCCTATGCAATCTATCTTAAGTATAGATTGGGGAAGAAGCAAAACCAAGAAGAAAGCAAAATCATCGAGAAGGCACTTGATCGCAAGAAATTGGATTCACTTAAAGACTTCACCATGAATGATTACATGAACAAGATCACCACCGGGATACTACCTCGATCTTGATCCTTGCTCTGGAGCTCCGACGTGGTCTTCCATGCAAGGTTCCCACGTCGGCTAGGGAGACCCTAGACAACTAGCACGACCCTCATCTCCGAGATGGTGTCCCTCAAGCTTTTCTGCTCCTCGGCGGTGGATGACGAATTGATTTATGCGTGGCTCTCGGTCAGGGGGCTATAAATAGCCCGAGAGGCATCTAGGTCAATGGGGGCTGATTGGGCCTCAAAACAGGTTGGGTCGGCCGGCCTGGGCCGACCGGTCTGGGCCCATTTCGGCCCAGTTCGTGGCCTCCTTCGCTTGGCGTTGGTTCCCGAGTCTTCTAGATCCTTCCCCCTTCTGTATGTGGGCCCTTGTCATCAGTTTCTCTCCGAGTTGGACGAAGCTCCCTGTCTTGCAAGATTCAGCACTTTTCTGGCTAGGTCCTCGGAGTTTTCCATCTTCTCGGGTTGGGTCCTTGGGATTCTTGGAGTCGTGTTCACTTCATTGCTTGACTTGTACCAGGATTCAAGGTCTTGTCATGAGGTGCTTAATGAACTTATCCTAGAAGTCTTGCTTTCAACGCTAAAACCCTACATAAGCACTAAACTCCAAAACCGACATGCACAAGTGAACTTGTTATACCACGGGGGTTAGTACCAATGGATAAGGTATAAAACTCATGCCAACACCGAAGGTAAACTCATGGCTAGGTTGATGGAATTTCACCATCAACAAGTACTCGACAAAGATACTTGGATGATCGATATCATTCGAGCAATTTGGAAGGTGCCTCTTGATCATTTAGATAAAAACACTCAAAGGAGGATAGTCTCCGAAAGTCAAAAATACTTTTGGGATTCACCTTACCTCTTCAAACTTGGCAATGATGGAGTCATGAGAAGATGTGTGCCAAGAGAAGAGAGACTAGAAATTTTGAGAAAGTGCCACTCGGCGGAGTACGGTGGACACTATAGCCACTTTCGGACCCAAGCAAAAGTGTGGTCCAACGAATTCTTTTGGCCAGAGATGCATGAATATACTAAAAGATATGTTGTGTCATGCCCCGAATGCCAAAGAACCGGGAACATTTCTCAAAGGAATTCCATGCCCTTGAAATATAATCTACAAATCGATTTATTCGATGTGTGGGGAATAGACTTCATAGGACCTTTCCAAAACTCACATGGATTCGAGTATATCCTAGTCATGGTTGATTATGTATCCAAGTGGGTTGAGGCCATGCCGTGTCGAAAAGCTTCCACGGAGGAGTCCATTGCAATGATCAAGAGCATGATTTTCCCTCGCTTCGGTACTCCGAGAATCTTGATAAGCGATGGAGGAACTCACTACACCAGGAAGAATTTCAAAAAATTCTTGTCCAAGTTAGGAATTGAACATAGGATCTCTACGTCCTATCATCCACAAACCAACGGACAAGCGGAAACATCGAATAGGCAATTAAAGAGCATCCTCAACAAAACCATAGAGAAGGGAGGCAAGGATTGGTCAAAGAAATTAGACGGAGCTTTGTGGGCATATCGAACGGCGTTTAAGGCACCGATAGGTATGACCCCTTATCAATTTGTCTATGGCAAAGCTTGTCACCTTCCGGTTGAGTTAGAGCATAAAGCCTATTGAGGCAATTAAAGAGATGAACCTCGATCTAGACGCCACGGTGGTAAAGCAAAGGATCCAAATAAGCGAGCTAGAGGAGATGAGGTTGAGAGCATATGAAAATGCGAGCATATACAAAGAGAGGATTAAAAGGTGGTATGAAAAAAGGTTGAAGAAAAAGGAATTCAATGAAGGAGATAAGTCCTCCTCTACAATTCGAGGTTTAAAACCTTCGGAAAGGGGAAATTGCAAAGCAAGTGGGATGGACCTTACATTGTTCATTCGGTGCTCTCCAATGGAGCGGTAACCATCATGGATGTGAAAGGTGATCAATTCATGGTGAATGACCAACGACTTAAAGTTTATTACGAACCCGACGTTGTGCCTCTTCATCATATTGATGTCTTCACCATGGAGGAGGAGCCCGAACGTCAAGCCTAGGACCTAAAACAAGGTGAGGATTTTTGTAAATAGTTTTTCTTTTATTTTTTTGGAGTTTCTCGCGACGTTTTACCAAGCCATCTTTTTCTCACGGGCTGAAAATGCAAAATAAAAGGGGTACGCGAAAAACCGGACCGCACCGACCCGCAAACCGAGGCATGCCGGCCAGCCCGGTCCGACCGGCCCAGGGGGCCCAGGCAGCGGATCGCCCTGGTTTCCTCTGGGACACACGTTTTTGACTTCCTTCTTTGGTCAAAAAAATTTAAGGGAAGTTTAAAAAAGGAAAATGAGGTTTATATGGTGTTCCTTTTCAGACTATTTAATTGGCTGAGATGGGAGCTCGGAAATCCATCCCAACTCGCATCCTTTTGCATCCACGCAGTAGCCATGACATCCCCGAAGAGCGTAGAGTTGAAGCTAGGCGCCAAGGAGCCATCAACGGAGGAGGTGAAGCGATGTGAGCTCAAGCTACCCATTGAGACAAGAGGACCGCCCGCATCCGTTGTGGAGGGCGTGTCCCGACCGGAGCAATCGCATCTCGCTACCCCATCAAGAAGGAGAAGGTTTCTACTCCCATTCGAAGGTCGGAGCGCATCTAAGGCATGAAGAGGAAGGATTACAAGGAAGTGTCGCCCGAGCCTAAAGACTATGGGGGGAGTGACTATTCCGATGATCGTAGCCCGAGCTCGTGGGCGGCCACCGGAAGGGAAGACAATGACTTGTATTATTGGGAAGAGGTGCACAAGGAGAAGACTCCCAAAGGCCCCAACGGCGGCGACAACGGCGATAGCAGCGACGATGGTGACGATGGTGGTGGCAATGACGACGGAAACCCTGGCGATGACGACCCTTTCGGGATGCATCCGATGTGTTGTGCAGCTTGCCGTCACTCAATCTCGGAGCTCTACGCATCGGTTGACGAGTGTTTCCAGTCCATGGAGGCGATGAGGCACCACATGGAAGATTTGGAACGCGTGTTTGAAGACGACTATAAATTTCTGAATCGCAACGTGCGGAAGTTATTCGGCATGGTGGGGAACATGAAGGGCAAGTGGTGCAATAGCTGCAGAAAGTACCATTAGATAGAGTTTTCCCCCTTAGGTTTTTTGTAAGATACGACGAGGACATCGTAAGATTTTAGTGTGGGGGAGAGCAAGCTAGCTAGCCTTTTGCTTTAAGATTAGTTATGGTTTGGTTTAGTTTTCGCGAGAGTGTGAGAGTCTAAGAGTCTTAAGTTTTAGGAGTGTGCTTTTAATTTTTTGAAAGTTTGAAGTGTCTTAAAGTTAGTGTTTGTGTCAAGAAAATCAAATAAAAAGAGTCATTTAAATTTTTGTCTCTTGCGATGCTTTTCTTACTTTACTCGTTTGTTCGTCTTTAATTTTTGATAAATAAACATAAGTGTTTGGGTTGAAACATTTACCGTTGTGCTTAGTGGAGTTTCTACCTCTAAAAGTACCTGTATCATGATTTGATCTAGAGCTTCATATTTTGGTTGTGCTATGTTTGATGCTAAATTTTGGAGGAATTTAATTCTGAAAATTATTGAAAAATCCTTGTAATAAAGGTTAGCGAATTCTCTTTTTCCAAGTTGAGAGTTTAAGAAAAATCCTATACAAAGCCTAATTTAATTTTCGCTCCACCGTAAGTGCGATTAGCATAATGAGTTGGGCTAGGATCCTTCTCTCTTGGAAGTTTTAATTACGAGCAATGATCATGTCCTTGTGCTTACCTTTTAATGCTAGCCTCGTCGTGCATTCGGTAACGTGACTTTCACATCGGAAGTCCCGTACATCGCTGAATTCCTTACCCAAACCTTTATATTTCTTTTGTACATCGTATTCCTTGAACACAGCCTATTCTCGAAGTTTCATCTGGTCTGTAGCATAGTTTTATTTTAAAATTCAGATTGTGTTTATGCAAGAAAGAGATGAGTTGAGAGCTTTGAAAAGAGAGGTAAAGATGTCAAGAGAAAGAAAAGTAAAGAAAAAATATATGTGTGTATGGAAAAGAAAGAAAAAAGAGAGAATGAAAGAGAAAAAGAAAGAAAGAGGAATGGCAAGAAAGATATGAAGTGGATGAATCAAGTGAAAGATAAATAAAGTGCAAGGAAGGATGTCACGTTGTTGAGAGACGAAACTTCCACTCTTTTTCCAACTATGTGCAATCCGACAACGAGGACGTCATCGGTTCCTCGTAGTCTTATTTTCTTTTGCCTTTGCACATGTCCACCATTCTATATCTTCTTATCCTTGATATCCCCACATATGGTTTAATTCTCATGATCATTGGCTTTTAAAGGTAAACAACCATTAGAGGAAGTTCTTAGCTTGACAATACTTGTGTTGATTGTGCTAGCCATACCTATAGCTCCACTCTACATGTTATATGAGAGACTTATAGGAGGTGAGAGTTTTATAAAAATTGTTTAGGATAGACACTTCATATGAGCAACATGTGAGAACTTGGAGCAAGGTATTTGTCTAATACTTGTTGCAGGAATTTTATTTTTGAAAATCATGAAAACCCTCCAATGGAAGCAAAGAAGTAAGCATGGCTGAAATTGAAGACCTCCAGTTAAGAGTTTGAGTTGTGGGGTAGATCTTGATTTGGTAAAAGTTCTAAATGCCCATGTTTATGTTTTATGATCATTGCTTTATGTTTATTGTATTAAAGATAAGAGATTGACTAACTTGTGAAGAAAGAATTAGCGGAGCACGATTTCAACACCTTGGAAAAAAGTTCTTTTACGAGTACTTGCTCGGGGACGAGCAAGATCTAAGCGTGGGGGAGATGTTGACGATGCATTTTGGTACACCAAACATGTTCATTACACTCCGGTTTGGATTTGATTATGGAACTAACCCGCCACTAGGCACACTAATCATATGACAAGTTCATCTTCATGTGTGCATTTGGAAGTGTTATATTTATGTAGGAAATCATGGACATAAAGGACGGATTCACAACAAGTTTAAAGGATAAATTAAGGAGTCTTGTTCGTGTTTATGGGTTTGATGAAATCACTTCCAATGGTGGCAAGGACCGAATTGTTACAAAGGAACATCCCCGAGGATTGAAGCGTAAAAGACGAACTTCATGCAAGGAGAACCTCCATCCTGGACGCGAGGATGACATTGTCAAAATAGTGCAAGTGGAGGGGGCAAACTGCATAAATACATGAGGACCCACGGGAGCGAAGGGGTGACCGAACCGGGCCGGGATGGGCCTGGGCCAGTCGGCCCAAGCCGGCCGGCCAGCCTGGCCCACTCCGAGGGTCGGTTCGTCCCCCCTTTCTTGCACCCGAAGGACCTTCAACCCTAAGTTCGTGGAGGCGCCGCCATTCGCAAGATAGAGAGCCATTCGCACCGAGAGGCCATCCACAAGCTAGAGAGAGAGAGGAGGGAGATCTTTGGGGAGAAGGATCGCCCAACTCGAAGGAAGCACTCGCAAGAGGAGAAGAAAGAAGACACCGTCGGAAGCGTCACCATGATCAATGGTGCCATGTCTAGCACCTTGATGGGGTAATCTTCTCATTTGTCCATGGGTTGTAATCGATCTTGAGATGTAATCGCTACTTTGTTCGCATATCTATTTATCATCTAGTGTTGAAGAAGCTTTGATGTTTAAGGTTAGCTACCATGACGTAGAGGGAGTAAGGCCTCAATGCTCCCTTGGATCCATTCAATACGCCGTGTCCATCATAGGTCGTCTAGTCACGAATACCTCCGCGTAGTGACAGTACGGGGAGGGAAAGGGTGAAACCGTGGTCACAACCCCCCATAGATTAGATTGGTTTCCATGTCTTAATCAGTTGCATGTTCGAGTATCGTAGACCCTTGGGCAAGTGTCTTTTATATATCTCGTCGGCTTAATCGTTCTCTCTAGTATAGAGTAGTTGTTTTCTAGTTTAACCATAGATTAGGGTTTAGGTAAGTTAGTAAGTAGAGGTAGATCAAACGCTTGTAATCCCCTTGCTCCGCGGATTGACAAGAACCTAGGGAATCCCGTGGTGAAAAAGGTGTAGGTCCGTATGCCTGCAGATCATAGGTGGATACGAGTTTTATCCGTCAACACCCACTGCCTGCTGTCGTGTGCCTCCAGAACTGCCAGCACCTGGGTTGCCCATCTGCCTTCGAATCCCACACCAGCCTGTTCCGCCAGCCGACGGATCGGAGCTACTGGCCTGGCTTCCGTACGTTGTGCCATCGCTGCACCGGTGCCACGGGCATGTACAACAGTGTAGACAGTTGTTGTCTATTTGACACATAAAGACAGTTACACAAACAGCTTATACAACGCGTTGTCTATTTAGGTGCCAATATGATATTTAATAGATCCCTTAGCAAACCAAACTATAACGACCTATTGACCATTATATGATTGTAGCTATTTTTTAGTTACAAGAGAGATCACTATCATATCAAATTATTTAAATGTCATTTCTATATTGTTTATATCTTTTTACCTAGATGATTTTCTTCCCGAAACAGTCTTTAGAAAGGATTCTGATGCCTACAAAATGATACATGCCAATTTTGTAAATACACTAGGCACATGATTTAGTCATCTCTCTCCTATCTTATTCGTTCTTAACCTGCGTCCGCCAACAACTCTACCTTCTATCTCTATCTCACATAAAAAATACACCGAATCTCGCAGGCCCGTAGGAGCTCCAGGCGGCCAGGGCTGAGTGTTGTATTAGTCAATCGATCAATCACCGTTTCTTGTACTAAATCGTAGGATAGTTTTTTCCTTCGCTATTTTTAGGTGGTGTGTGCACAATCTGGTGCATACCTGTTGAGCTCACGCTCTTAGCAGTGAGCGCGTCCGAGTCTGTAGGAGTTAGTGCGGTGCGATCACGGGATGGCGTGATCCGGTCAAGACGTGCGCATCGCACGTTCCGTTAGTTGCTGGTTTTTAGCCCTTAGCTTCTATATGTACTTCGCTTAATTAATGGAAAACGCTGCTAGTTCGGTGGCAAAAAAAAACTCCTCTGTTATTCCAGCTCTGTTTATCCTGCGCTCTGCTCGTTCCCGACGTCCTGGTGGCCAGCAGCGCCCACAGGCCAACTCCCAGCGCTCCAACTACGAGTGAACGCCGACATTTGGTACCAGAGCGGTTAAGGTCCTAGGGCGGTCACCATGACCTTGCCACCGCCCAAGTCAAGCGGCGCCACGCCTCCTCTGTTATTCCAGCTCTGTTTATCCTGCGCTCTGCTCGTTCCCGACGTCCTGGTGGCCAGCAGCGCCCACAGGCCAACTCCCAGCACTCCAACTACGAGTGAACGCCGACATTTGGTACAAGAGCGGTTAAGGTCCTAGGGCGGTCACCATGACCTTGCCACCGCCCAAGTCAAGCGGCGCCACGCCGCCGCGCATCCCCACCGGCAAGTCCCCACCGCCGGAGAAGAAGTCGGGACCGTCCGGCGACACTGACGGCAAGAAGCCCTCCGGTCGCGGTTTCCTGAGCATATCCCCTCCACGCCGACCTCGCTCGCGCCACCGCGACGCGGACAAGCCTCGGGAACGCATCGTTGAGCGCGTCGTCCGCGACTCCGGCAGCTCGGGCTCCTGGCCGCAACTCACAAAGACGAACTACGTCGAATGGTCGCTGCGGATGAAATTGAAGCTTCAAGCCCGAGACCTCTGGGACGTGATCGAGTTCGGCGACGGCGACTTCCGCGACGACCGCACCGCCCTCGACGCCATCTGCAGCGCAGTACCATCGGAGATGATCCCCGCGCTCGCTGTCAAGGAGACGGCGTCGGAGGCGTGGGAAGCAATCAAAACTCTTCGCCTCGGCGACGAGTGGCGGAGGGTCGTGACGGCGTAGACATTGCGCGCGGAGTATGAGACGATCAAGCTTCGCGATGGGGAAGCCATCGAGGACTTCGCGCTTCGTTTCTCTAGCATTGTCCAGCGTCTGGCGGATCTTGGGGATCTGGAGCCGGATGCCAAAGCTGCCAAGAAGTTCCTACGTGTCGTCAGGCCGAGGTACAAGCAGCTTGTCATTTCAATGGAGCCTTTCGTCGACATTTCGAAGCTTTCAATCGAGGAAATCACAAGCATGCTGAAGTCATCCGAGGACGCGGAGGAGGATGTGGCGCCGCCGCCCAGCTCCTCCACTAAAAAGTTGCTCCTCACCCATGAGGAGTGGCTGGAGAGGACCAAGGGGTAGGACGGCGGGCGCGGTAGCTCAAGATCCGGTGAGAAGAAGGATCAGAAGAATCACCGCGGTAAGAGCGGCGGCGGAGGCGGTGGCGGACGCGGTGAGTACCGTGACCCAAACAAGCCGCCGGCTTCACCCTGCTTCAAGTGCCACAAAACCGGCCAATGGGCTTGCTATTGCCCTAACCGGCCCAAGAAGAAGGCAGAGGCCCACCTAGCCCAAGGTGAGGCGGAGGAGGACCAGCCAACTCTTCTTATGGCCCGGGCGTCCGTCCCTATGGAGGTCAATGCCTGATCCGTCGCCTCCTCCCCTGCCTCCTCACCGCCGCCGCGGGCGACTGGCTCCGTGGACATCAAGGAGGAGAAGGTCTTCGCCCAGCTCGGTCCGCGCGCAGATCGAGAGCCCGATCGATGGGTCCTCGACAGTGGAGCCAAGAACCACATGACGGGCGCACGTGGGGCCTTCGCCGAGCTCGACCGCGGGATCCATGGAACCGTACGCTTCGGTGACAGCTTTGTGGTGGAGATCGAAGGCCGGGGCACCGTCATCTTCAACTGCAAGAACGGGGAGGACAGCGCCCTCACCGGAGTGTACTACATCCCGCGACTCACGGCGGACATCATCAGCTTGGGCCAACTCGAGGAGGCTGGGTGTCGCATCATCATGGATGCCGACGTCCTCAAGATCTTCGAGCTCGGGCGGAAGCTGCTAGCGCGGGTGGTGAGGTCACCAACGCGCCTCTACCTGCTGAAGCTCGACATTGGGCACTCGATGTGTCTCTCCGCGCGGAGCACCGAGGCGGCTTGGCGCTGGCACGCCCGGTACGGTCATCTCGGCTTCCAGTCCCTGCGCCGCCTCGCCCACCACGACATGGTCCGAGGCCTACCTCCGATGTAGCAAGTTGAACAGGTCTACGACGCCTGCCTCGTCGACAAGCACCGTCGCTCCCCCTTCCCGGAACAAGCCCACCGACGCGCCGTCGGCATCCTCGTGGTTCACGACGACCTCTGCGGCCCCATCTCACCTTCCACACCGAGTGGCAACCAGTACTTTCTTCTGCTCGTCGACGACCTCAGTCGCTACATGTGGCTAGTTCTCCTACCGAGCAAAGATCAAGCCGCCACCACCATCAAGAACTTTCAAGCCGCAGTGGAGGTGGAGACGGGGCGCAATCTCAAGGCGCTCCGCACCGACCGTGGGGGGCAATTCACCTCCACTGAGTTCAGCCAGTACTGTGCAGAGCGGGGCGTTCACCAGCAGCTCACCACCCCGTACTCCCCACAGCAGAACGGGGTGGTTGAGCGCCGGAACCAGAGTGTCGTGGTTATGGCGCGTTGCATGCTGAAGGCCAAGCACCTGCTGGGGTACTTCTGGGGGGAGGCGGTCTCCACTGTCGTCCACATCATCAACTAAGCGCCAACACGGACGCTCAACGGCAAGACTCCATTCGAGGCGTGGCATGGAGAGCAGCCGCTTGTGCACTACTTCCGCACATTCGGTTGTCTCGCGTATGTCAAGAACACACGTCCCGGGTTGAAGAAGCTGAACGATCGCAGCACACCGATGATCTTCGTCGGCTATGAGAGCGGGTCCAAGGTGTACCGCTTCTACGACCCCAACTCCAGGCGTGTCATCGTCTCGAGGGATGCAGTGTTTAGTGAAGACGGCGAGTGGAAGTGGAGCTCCGCCGACATCAACGACTCTGGCCATCAGGAGTCGTTCGTCATCGACTACACGGAGGAGGTGGTGTGCACCACTCCATTGACGGAGAACGGTGACCCTGCATCACATCATGCCTCCTCACCAGTGGCCGCCACACCGACACTAAGCGGCGAGCTGCACACGCCGTCCTTTGCACCCGCTGGCTCGACTTCAAGCACTCTGACACCTTGGTTCGTTTCTCCTATACCTGAGGACGAACTAGACCTTGATGCCGACCACGATGAAGATGCGCCACTCTGATTCCGTGCTCTCGACACCATCCTCGGCGCGCCAGCAGTACCTAGGTTCATTGAGCGGGAGCTCGATGGCTGACTCCACTTCACTTCTGCAGACGAGCTGCCCACCTTTGCTGCAGCAGAACGGGAGGCAAGCTGGCTGTGACAGAATCGCCCAAAATAAATCCGTATTATCGCCTAAGCCGGTCCCCGTGGCCATTAAGCAATAATAAAGAATTATTAAGTCGCTTCCGCTGGGTAAAGCCCGGTAAATCACATACAACAGGATCGCTGATATGCGCTAAGCCCACTCGAAGGCGGGACCAGAGTACAACATTACATTACATAAAAGGTTCACAAGTTCGACATTATTACAAACCAGGTTTTTCATACATAAAAGTAAACATGATCAGAGTTTAAACAGCGGAAAGTAAACTACACCCATGATACACATAGGAGGCCATCCATGCATATCACTCATCACCATCGTTCTCCCATTCAAGCTCCCAACCATCTGGGATAGAGCCAGGCCAGATGGGATTACCTGAAAACCACAAATTAAGTAAGGCTGAGTACTAATACTCAGCAAGACTTACCCGACAAAAAAATAAAGTACAGCTAGACATGCGAGGCTTTTTGGCTGCTGGGTTTGTTTTGCCAAAAGCGACTAAGAGTGAATCATTATTTTCAAGTTTTAGCTCATATTCTAGTATGTTAATCAGTCTAGGTGAGCACCTGTACTAAACAAGCATGTTGAGCAAACAATATTAAACAAGTAGCAATATTAATCCAAAATGTTCCATAAATAAACATGGGGTAGCCAGTGGTCAAGCCGACTCAGATAACGGCGAGTGACCGACGATCGATCGATTTATATCCTTGCAAGGTAAACCCAAGATACACGGAAGAAGTAGACCCCAAGAATTCAAATAAAAGCAAATGCAGGGTCTACCCCGACCAGGCGGTTCCCAACATCCCACAGTTTGGGATCAGACACTACAAACTCTGGTACACGGTTATCCGGAGGGTCTAACCCGACCAGTCCGGACTCACACACTATACCACGGGTAGCTAGCCCGGAGACACATCCCAAGCGGGTAGCTAGAAAGATCCCGCCCCGGTTCAGAAGGTACTAGGTTTACTGGTCCCATTCCCGACAAGCACTTGGTACGTTCAATAGCTTAGGACCAGCACCATGCTACTCGGTCAAGATCGAACCCATTGCTCTTACCACATGAGCGAGTCAATTTAACCAACTTATGATTCCAACATAAGCATCCTATATCTTGCGAGCAATGAGTCATTACTCGACTTCTACCGTATCCTTAGAGCATGGCACTAGCGTTCCTAACATACTAGTAAAAGAGCATAGGAGTCCTAAGGATCATGCAACTAGGTTTCAAAACAACTCCTGAAACTTATATGCACAAGTAAAGCAATAAAGTACTGAAAAGTAAAGGACATGATTTTAATTTATAAAAATGGGTTAGATGAAAGCGGTGCTTGCCTTCCTCAGACTCTACTCCAACACAAGCCTTGGGCTCTTCTGGACTTTGGTCCAGGTCTTGCTGCACACCAAGCTGGTTCAGCTCACCATCAACGGCCCCGTCTCCCTTCTTGGGCGAGTGTGTACGTACCGTCCGGTAAATCTATACGTATACATGCATATGCATTAATTAAAGTTAATCTTGATGGTGACTGTGTACATATAAGCAAATTAACTTATTTAACTTCACCAAACAGCAAGGGGGTGTGACTAAATATCAAAAACAGAACCAAAAGATGATTTCACAAATTTAGCACTTTAATATCCATTTCTTTCTTTAATTACTTAAAACAAGCCTTTCAACCATAAATACAAATTAAATCAAAAACACTTCAAATGAGCCTAATCTTTTGCACACAGCAACATATGCTTAAATTAAGCTCTCTATCCAAAATTTGGCTTAAGATCACTTATAAATTAATTTATACGAAAAAGACAAATTTCAGCCTAGTAAATCAACATTAATTCATATAAAAAGATTTAATAAACTTTTTGATCTCAACTTTCTCCTACAGGTCATGTATGCCAAAAATGAGTTTCTGACCAAAGCATGGTTGCAAATTCAATTTATTTTTCAGATTTTGAATTTAAGCTCCTACACAAGATTAAATCCAAAACACCTAGTAAACAATTCCCTAAAATCACAACCATCATACCAGGGTACTAATCATCAAGTCAAAGCCCTAGGGTTCACTTGTGCTAAAGAAAAGTTCATTAAAGGGGCTATAAAAAGCATCAAACTTATTCTAGCATAAAGCTTAAATTAATCATAACTGAAAATATATACATCAAAATCATGCAAACTTTTGCCACAGATCTAGAAATGCTATAAAGAGAAACATATCCAAAATTCAAGTTCATAGCATGTGTATATTTTAAATCACACTAAAAACACTCCAAACTGAGTTTGAATTTTTAATTCAAAAACTGTACACAAAAACCCTATACATGTTTTCTAGAAAAGATAGATTTCTTCACCACGAACCCAACAAAATTAGTTTTGCATTTTTCTGATTTTCCTACGATTTTTAATGATTTTTCGAATTTACTGCTGTAACCTAGAACTATCTTTACAGCCGGGTCCCTGGAATTTTACATAAATCACCCTACGAAGAACTCAATCCTTGCAATGTACCCCCTGGGGCGGTCTGCCCGCGCCGGCGGCCGGACTTTGCCGGTGGGCGGTGCCTGGGGCTGCCACGGAACGAGCCCGAGCGGGAGGTGGCCTCGGCGGCCGGCGGCGGGGCGGTGGCGGCCGGCGGCGGCGGCGGTGCGGTGCGCCCGCCGCGGCTTGCTGCCAGGAGGCAGCGTTGGCCACGCGCGGCGCAGGGCGACTCTAGGGGCTTCGGAGGGGGGCTAGGGGAGGAGTAGGGCTAGAGGGTGGCGACGGTTTAGCGCGGAACGTGGTTTGGCGACCTCATGGTCATGGACAGCGGCGGCGCCGGGATAAACGGACAGCGGCTCCGTTTTTGGCAGGGCGACGGTTTCGACGACGGCGCGAACGAGGCAAGGATGCCTTAAGGCACCCCCAGCCCACTGGACCCGGCCGCAGGCGCACGAGGCACGCTGCGCGGGCATCGCACGGCGCGTGGCGCCATGCGGGGCGGTCGGTGCCCGGGCGCGGCGTACGGCGGGCGGATGGGGCGGAGGGCCCACGACCAGTCCGTGGTCTACCACGAAGCTGCCGAGGTTGTCCGTACGCCGGAGCAATGCGCGGATGCCACGTGGCCGGAGCGGTCCAGACGCTCGCATGACGCGCTGGGCGCAGCGACGACGTCGCCCGGCTCAAATCTCATTCCGTTTAGGCTTTTTCGAAATTGCAAAACTCCAAAAATCGTCAACTAAGTTGAAAATCTCCAAAAATGAAAGTTGTAGAGGAGCTATAGATCTACAACTTTCCCAAAGGGCGACATATGTTTTGATCAACGGTTTGCCCGGGAACGTCGACTGAAGTTTGTAGCGAACATGGCCTCACATGCCATTAGTTCGGAGTTTGATTTTGGTGATTCATGACAACATGATCATTGGGACTAACCCTATTGTTTTAGCATGTCTTTGTAGACACTTCTAGGTCCCAAGGATGCAAGAAAACCATATGCCAAATTGAGAAGATAGTCTATTTTTCAAGGGTCAAAACCGAGCAAGAAAAGGAAAAGAGAAGACACCATCGGATGAACCGACGGTCCCTCAAATACAAGCGTCGGTGCAATCGTCGGACGAGTTGGTGCTCAGGGTCAAACCCTAGGTACCGTCGGATGAACCGACGGTCCATTATTTAGTAGCGTCGGATGAGTTGCAGAGGAAGAGCAGGGAAGACGGTAGCACCGGATGATCCGACGGTCTAAGTGAGGACCCCGTCGGTCTATCCGACGCTCAGTTTGAATTCATACAGAGACGTGCCAAGACAAAGCCTTCAGCACCGTATGATCCGACGCCTTGGTCAAGGCATAGCGTCGGTCTATCCGACGGTCTGTTGGAAGCTAACAGTACCGACTTGGACGCGAGGCCTTCGACAGACGGGATGATCCGACGTGGCGTCGGAGCATAGCGTCGGAGCGGTTGTGTCGAGAACCTCAATGGCTACGTGACGTGGGAGGGGCACCGGATGAACCGACGCCCGGAAAAGCATAGCGTCGGATCATCCGACGGTACCTTTTCGCAGCTTTTAGCCAACGGCTAGTTTGATGCCTTGGGCTATTTATACCCCCTCCACTCACTCATTTGAGGTTGCCGGATTGTGTGGAAGTGCAGGAGGAGTTCAAGACACATTCAAGATCATATCCAATCCATCCAAGTGCTTAATTGCTCATCCTTAGACTAGTGCATGCTTTGTGTATGTGCTTAGTGCTAGGCTTAGCTTAGAGTTGAGTGAGTGCAAGGTTGTGCCAACCTTGTGAGGTGATTCTTGAGTGAATCCTGTTGTACAAGGTTCGCCGGAAGCCTTGGGGCCTAAGTGGCTCACCGGCAATCGTCATCGACCCTCCGGCTTGGTGTGGAGCGGCGAGGACACTTTGTGCGGGGGACGTGGAGACCCCCTTCCTTGGTGGAGAAGCTCCTTAGTGGAGCCGGCATCAAGGTGACCAAGGGAGCTTGACAAGTGCCTAAGTGGCTAGCCTTTGTGGCGAGTCAAGTGGTGCTCTTGGGAAAGACTTGGTGACCGGGAAGCAATACTCTTGTGTGAGTGCTTCAACAACGTGGACTAGGGGTGGCTTAGTGCCTACCGATACCACGGGATAAATCGCGTGTCAAGAGTTTGCTTCCTCTCGTCCCCTTTACGTTTCCGCATTTACTCTATTGCAATCTTTGTTTGCCTCTACTTTCCTAGAGTAGTATCATGCTAGGATTGGCTATAGGTTGCAAACCTTCTTTTGGGATGGGAGTTTCACACTAGAACAACCGTAGTTGCACATATAGATAGTATGTTCTAGTTTACCTTTGTGTAAAAGTTAGTGAGCCTTAGGTTAAGGTTTTAAGTTGCCTAATTCACCCCCTCCCCCTCTTAGGCTAACGGGCATCCGATTCCTTACAAAGTTGCAGATTTTCCACGGCTTGAATTACTGTTCACAGTGCATCAAACCGATTTTTGGCCAATTTGCACTCAAAATTGGAATGTCCGCCAATTACGAAAAATGTGTTCCCGGAAATAACGAACAACATTCGTATTGGCCGATTTTGAACTTCTATAGTGAAATTTGGAGAACGCGTAAGAAAACCATTTCAGCCTTTAAAGTAGATCTAGGGTTTGACCGTGGTTTGAGATTTTGACCGGGGTCTTTTGTGCAAAAGTGTGCCCAATCATGTCAAACATGCTTAGAAGTTAATTAACCTTGATTAATTCATGTAATTAATGTCATTAGCGCAATTAAACATCAGGGATGTTACAGCCTACCCCCCTTAAAAGAAATCTCGTCCCAAGATTTAGGATTCAAAAGATGGAAGTAGGGGGAAGGAACTTACGTTGCCTTGATTTAAGAAAACCCGGATAATTCTCATTGAGATAATGTTCCATTTCCCATGTAGCTTCTTCTACGGTATGATGACTCCATTGGATTTTATACATCTTTACAGATTGCCTTCGAGTTTTTCTTTCTTTTACATCAAGAATTCTCAAAGGATGTTCCACAACAGAGAGATCCGGTTCAATCCAAGCATTAGCTTCTTCAATCACTTCTCTAGTCGGTTCATGTGCACATTTCCTCAATTGTGATACATGAAACACATTGTGCACGGCAGAGAATCGTTCGGGCAGCTGAATTCGGTATGCCACTGGCCCACATACTTGAATGATCTCATAAGGGCCAATGTAGCGAGGAGCTAACTTCCCTTTCACGCTGAATCTTTGGACACCCTTGGTTGGCGAAATTTTTAAGTACACAAATTCACCAACTTTGTATTCTCTAGGTGCCTTTCCCTTATCATAATGACTCTTTTGTCTTTCTTGTGCAATTCTCAAGTTTTCCTTGATTACCCTTACTTTTTCTTCGGCATCCTCAACCAAGGCTAGACCAAAGAATTTCCTCTCCCCGGTCTGTGACCAGTTCAAGGGAGTACGACATCTCCGTCCGTAAAGAGCTTCAAAAGGTGCCATTTTCAAACTGGCTTGATAACTATTATTGTAAGAAAATTCAGCCAAGGCGAGACAGTTGTCCCAACTCTTATCAAAATGAATCACGCATGCTCGCAACATGTCCTCTAGAATCTGGTTTACCCTTTCAGTTTGACCATTAGTCTGAGGACGATAAGTTGAACTGCGTATGATTTTTGTGCCAAGTGACTTATGTAACTGTTCCCAGAAACGTGACACAAAAAGAGATCCCCTATCGGAAATTATGGTTTTACGAACACCATGCAAGCGAACAATGTGCTCAATATAAAGACTTGCATAATCTTTGGCATCATATGTAGTGCGGACTGGAATAAAGTGAGCTATTTTTGTCAATCTGTCAACGATAACCCAGATGGAATCATGTTTCCTAGATGTGAGTGGCAATCCGGACACAAAGTCCATACTTATGTCATCCCACTTCCATGAAGGTATGGGTAGGGGTTGAAGAATACCGGAAGGTTTCAAGTGACTTGCTTTAATTCTTTGACAAGTATCGCATTCCGACACATATTTGGCAATGTCCACCTTCATATTGGACCACCAAAAATTCTCTTTTAAATCTTGATACATTTTACTACTCCCCGGATGGATAAAGAATTTAGAGAGATGTCCTTCATCAAAGATTTTCTTTTTCAATTCCCAATTATATGGAACAACAAGGTGTTGCCCAAACCAGATTATATCTTTCTCGTCCTTCCGGAAGCAATCATGTTTAGGATCCTTTTCTAGCAATTTTTGTTTAATTAAGAGAATACCCTCATCATGAAGTTGAGCCTTAACAATTCTATCAAATAGGTTAGACTCCGCGGAAAGAGCATTTAGGCTTCCTTGTTCAACAATTTCCAAGTTTAGCCTTCTCAAATCCTCACATAGAGTGTCACTGTAAGGTTCCATTGATAAGAAATTGCAGTGAGCCTTGCGGCTTAGAGCATCTGCAACTACATTCGCCTTTCCCGAATGGTAATGAACCTCAAGATCATAATCTTTGATTAACTCTAACCATCTTCTTTGCCTCATATTTAAATCAGATTGAGTGAAAATATATTTGAGGCTTTTGTGGTCAGTAAAGATATTGCAGCGGGTTCCCATAAGGTAATGCCTCCATATTTTCAATGCATGAACAACCGCTGCTAGCTCTAGGTCATGTGTGGGATAATTCTTTTCATGAGGGCGAAGTGCTCGTGAGGCATAGGCAATAACCCGATTTTCTTGCATAAGAACACAGCCAAGACCCGTGCCTGAAGCATCACAATAAACTTCATATGGCTTTGAATTGTCCGGCTGCGCTAGCACTGGGGCTGAAGTTAAATGTTCTCTTAATTTTTGGAAAGCTTTATCACAAGCCTCACTCCACACAAATTTCACGCCTTTCTTTAGCAACTCAGTCATAGGCTTAGCAATTCTAGAGAAATCCGGAATAAAACGGCGATAATAACCAGCCAAGCCTAGAAAGTTGTGGATTTGATGAGCTGATTTAGGAGGTTGCCAATCCATAACTTCTTGCACTTTGCTTGGATCGACAGATATGCCTTCACTGGAAATAGTGTGCCCCAGAAATTTAACACTATCCAGCCAAAACTTGCACTTGGAGAACTTAGCATAGAGTTTATGCTCTCGCAAGCGTTGTAGGACAATGCGAAGATGTTCCGCATGTTCTTCCTCATTCTTGGAATAAATAAGGATGTCGTCAATGAAAACCATGACGAATTTATCCAACTCCGTTATAAACACGGAGTTCATAAGGTACATGAAGTAGGCTGGTGCATTTGTGAGACCAAAAGACATAACCAAGAATTCATATAGACCATAGCGAGTAGAGAAAGCTGTCTTGGGAATATCACTAGGCCGGATTTTAATTTGATGATAACTTGACCGAAGATCGATCTTTGAGAAGACCTTAGCTCCAGCCAACTGGTCAAATAGCACGTCAATGCGGGGTAACGGATATTTGTTTTTGATAGTCACCGCATTGAGAGGTCGGTAGTCCACACACAACCTCAGGCTACCATCTTTCTTTTTCACAAAGAGGGCAGGACAGCCCCACGGAGATGAGCTTGGGCGGATATAGCCCTTATCAAGCAACTCTTGAAGTTGTTTCTTTAATTCAAGCAAGTTCTTTGGGTGGCATTCTATAGGATCGCTTAGAAATAGGAGCGAGTGCCGGTTGTAGCTCAATGACAAACTCAACATCTCTCGTCCGGTGGCAAGCCGGGCAATTCATCGGGAAAGACATCCATGTACTCACATACTACCGGAATGTCCTCAAGTTGAGTAGTTATGGCCGCATACACACATGAGCCTTTATGGCTTTGTTGGGGGAAGGTAAAGAATTGAATTTCCGACCAAAGGTGAGTTGATTTCTAACATTCTTTCGAAATATCCAGGACAACTTTGTGCTTTGAGTCATCCAATTCATGCCTAAGATAACATCTACCCCTTCTAGGTACATAGTGACCAGATTAGTTGGAAAAGTTTTGCTACCTATCTCAAGCGGTACGCTTAAGGCTACTTGATTTGAAGCAACCTTTCCACCCGGTGTGGCAATCATATAGGCCTGCTTAGTATGACACCACTTCAAGTCCAAATTTCTCACGGTTTTCACATTAATAAAGCTATGAGTAGCACCAGAATCAAATAATATAATAACTGGATGACCACGGATAGAAAATGTACCCGTCAATACTGGTGCTCCCTCTGGCAGATCAACCACTGTGGTGAAGTTTAAACGGCCTTGCTTCACTTGCACAGTTTGTTTCTTTCCTTGCTGTCCAGCCTTAGAGCCTTGCCCCTGACTTTGCTGATGTTGCTGTCGAGGGCGTGTGCACTTGTTAGCATAGTGCCCCAGCTGTCCGCAGTTGTAGCAACGGCGATCATCATTGTTGCGGGCAGGTGGGGGTGCACTAGGCCTAGGAGTGGTCTGCTGAGTGTTGCGATAGCCAAAGCTGCCAGACGGCTTAGACTGAGATTGCCTCATCACCCAGCGTCCAGCTGAAGATGGCTGGGTGGCACCCTGCACATTCTTCTTCACAAATTTAAATTTCTTGCCTTGGCCACTGCCTGAAGCTTGATTAAACTTCCTCTTTCTATCCTGTTGAGCTCTCTTCATGGCGTCCTCCTGAGAGATGGCCATATTCACCAGCTCAGGATAGCTATCAATTTTGACTAAGTTCAATCTCTCATAGAGCTCTCCATCAAGCCCTTCACGGAATCGCTCCATCTTTTTCTTATCAGTATCAACATGATAGTCCCCATACTGACAGAGACTATTAAACTTCTGAGCATACTGATAGACTGAGTCAGAGCCTTGCTTGAGATTCATTAGCTCTCTCATTTTCCTATCAACAAGACCCTTAGGAATATAATGCTCTTTAAAGGCTTTCTTGAATTCTGCCCAAGTAATCTGGTGACCCTGTGGCTGCATGGATTTGAAATGCTCCCACCAGATTAATGCTTCACCCCTCAGTTGCTGAGCAGCGAAGCCTGCCTTATGTTCTTCTGAGCAAGGCAGTGTGAAGATGGAAAACATGGCCTCTAGGGCCCTGATGAAAGCATCAGCCTCTAGGGGCTCCTCTGCCTTGGTGAAGAGGGGTGGCCTCATTGCCCTGAATTTTTCATAGGACATGACTGCATTAGGCCCCTCCTGAACATGGCCTTGATTGTGCACAGGTTGCTGCAATCTTTGAGCAATCTGCTGCTGAGTTTGAAGTATTTGGCGCAACACTTCGGTCTGCGCAGCAATGAACGCTTCTGCGGGTGTCATGGGTGGAGGTGGAGGAAGAGGAACATCCCCACTGCCTCCCGCACCCCGAGAGTCATTCTGTGTGTTATTAGACATCTGAAAAGTTGAACTTTCATTAGATACATATTCAAAGCTTCCTTAAAATAATACAAGAAGAATATGCATACGAAAATTCAGACTTATAGAAATTTTCAGAATTCAGACAGCATCACAGTTCTGAGTAAATAAATCATAACTCTCTTTACAGAAGTCGAACATTTCTAAAATTTGGTCAGCATGTGTAGAATTTTATAAGCTTTAACTTTGGTATTCAACTCCAGATCATATTCTTCCTTTACAGGGGTTGAAAAATTCAGTTTTCAAGGTTCTGTCTAGCAGTTTGGACAGCAGCCAGTAGCTTACTAAAAATTCGATATTTCTTAAACTACACATGCAAAAATGCTGAATTTTGGTGAGCATGACCATTATAAAATTTCAAACAACTTTGGTAGTCATTGCAAAATCCAGAAATGACCATAACTTTCTTCATTTCATTTCTTAGGCAGATTGCTGCCGGAAAGGTGTCTTTCCACCATAATCACAGATTACAGAATTCAGTGGATCACCATTACATAGGGGGGTCACTATGTAGCTTCTAGCTACACAAAAGAATACTCTAAGTCAGCCTAGCACCAAAATCCAACCAAAAGGGCTAACAAGAGTACATGTCAAGTTTTCCTACTACAACATCTAGGATCTAGGTCCTATGTACAAACTATGGAGAGTTCCCCGCGACATGTAAGAATAGAGCACCAAGCTCCTCTAATCGAGTCCGGGAACGTCCTGAACCTCCTCTGGGTCCAGCTGGATCTCCATCTGCTCATCATCAACAATAGCCGGTGGGTGGTGCACCTGCTGGAGCATAACCACAACACCCTCCAAGGCCTGTATATCGAGCTCGAGGTCCCCAACCTGCTCCTGCAAATCCTGGATGTGCTCAAGGTGCACAAGCCTCTCAGCATCCCTATCAACCAGCTGAACCCTGCACGACCCGCCGCCCGACCGTAAGTCCGAGAATCTGCTGCAAGTGGTCACCTCGCTCAAACAGAAACTGGTGTGCCTGCTCCTGGAGCTGTTGTATCTGATCCTGCAGGTCAGCAATAATTTGCACAGCCTGAGTGTACTTAACATACTGCTCGGTGAAGAGGCCGACAACCCAGTAGATGTACCAAGTAGCTCCAGCGAGACGACCAGCCAAGTCATCTGCGATAACTCGGCGAAGGTCCTGTAGAGCGTACAAGGCCCTCAAGTACGTGCCCAAAGTATGTACTGTGTCGTAGGGTGGCACAGTCTCGAGAAGTGTGGCTATATTGGCCATCCTGCCTAGCCACAACGGATCGTTGGGGTCCAAAGCTAGAACCAACCCCAACGGTGTCTGAAGCATCTCCTGCGGTTTGTGGGTGGAGAGAGCGTGGAGCACCATCAAGGCTGCCGACTCCACTGCCTCGACAGCACGGAAGCAGAGGAGCTCCATGCTCAAGTCTGCCCACTCGGGGTGGCCCGAGTGGGGGAGCACAGTCACTCGAACTCTGCAGCTCGTTACGCGCAACTCCTCGTACTCCACCCCCTCGTAGAAGGGAGGGTGGTGTAGCCGACAGCACACAAGGCTCTCCACGCAATGCGTGTGAAGCCCTCACACTGCAAGCCAGTGGTGGCAAACGTGCCATCAGCGCCCACCGCAACAAACCCAGGGGCAGCCATCTGTAAAATAATTACAAACACATGTTAGAACCCAAAAATATGAGTTTAACATGCAATATGGCAAAACTGGCAGTTCTGAACACAAATTCATAACTGAAAAACTAGTACCCCAAAAATTTCAAATTTTTGTGAGCAACTCGACAATGTTATAAATCACATTTTTGGTATTCAAAGGTCGAACCAATTCAGATTGGAAAAGGGTGCAAAAGGTCTATTTTCAGAGTGCTGTTGCCCAGAAATTCAGCAGGACAGAGCTTCACTAAAAAGACCATAACTCAATACATGAGTACCCAATTACCATGAAATGTTTACAGCACGATCTATGCTAGATAATGAACATTTTTGCTGTAGATTCTCTGGTCAAATTCTGTTTGGAACTATAAGTAAAGATTCAAGTTTTCTGCGTAACTCAGAATTTTGACAGCAATTCAGCAAGACGTAGGCTAGCCATTTTTATCCTAACTTCAGTTGTAAACCTCCTAAAATCATGAGAAATTCAGGGAGCAAACTTAACTAGGTGATGAACAATTTCCCTAAAGAGCACCTAGCCAGAAATTTTCTAGATAATCCTTAGGAAGATTTGGACAGCAGCTAGTTAAATTTTTGCTTAATCACACATCAAAGCATCAAACTAGCATGATTGATCCTTAAGAAACACAATTTAACTAAAGACCAAATGACACATGATTTAAGTTCATTTTTGGTTCAATAGCTTTTACATGATGCAAAAAGCGTCCTAAACTTCCTCACAAAGCTTTTAAGCTTAAAAACGAAGTTAGTGCCGGTGGCAGGGCATATATAAACGTCTCTCCCTATAATAACTAGTCGGAAGCTATTCGTTTCTTAATTACCGTACCTAACAACCGTGGTTAGTGTACCTACAGAAAATCACAGATATTCAAGACCTTTTGTGCCAGCACTCACAAAAGTGTCCACATTCATTACCGTTCACTATAGAAACGGTATCCATGCGTAAAGCCGCTGCATGGACAGCGTCCTATTTAAGACTCTGACGCGACGTGAGTGCCCATTGGAATAGGCCTCACTCATCCCTCACGGACTTTCCCGTGGTACCATCACGTATGGCAAAACGTGACGAGACTCAGACGCGACGTGACACCCATTGGAATAGGTCTCACTGGTCCCTCACAGGACTTCCCTATGGTACCACCACGTATGGCAAAACGTGATGAGACGCAGACGCGACGTGGCACCCATTGGAATAGGTCCCACTAGTCCCTCACAGGACTTCCCTGTGGTACCACCACGTATGGCAAAACGTGATGAACTTGTATGGTTGTGCATGAAAGTAAGTTTTGACAGTAATAAATGTGCTGGAAGTCAGACTAAATACACCATAATATATTAGCCACCTGAAAGAACCCGAAAATTTCCTCTAGGGCCTCTCGGACTAGATTAAACCTTAACGTCCTATTCTTTTAGCAAGATTTATTAATCTTGGCAAATTTTATTCCAAAAACAAGTTTGTTAAGGTATTTTAATTACTCTGGTGCATATCATCGCTCTGGTACCAGCTGTGACAGAACCACCCAAAATAATTTTGTATTATCGCCTAAGTCGGTCCCCGTGGCCATTAAGCAATAATAAAGAATTATTAAGTCGCTTCCGTTGGGTAAAGCTCGGTAAATCACATACAACAGGATCGCTGATATGCGCTAAGCCCACTCGAAGGCGGGACCAGAGTACAACATTACATTACATAAAAGGTTCACAAGTTTGACATTATTACAAACCAGGTTTTTCATACATAAAAGTAAACATGATCAGAGTTTAAACAGCGGAAAGTAAACTACACCCATGATACACATAGGAGGCCATCCATGCATATCACTCATCACCATCGTTCTCCCATTCAAGCTCCTAACCATCTGGGATAGAGCCAGGCCAGATGGGATTACCTGAAAACCACAAATTAAGCAAGGCTGAGTACTAATACTCAACAAGACTTACCCGACAAAAAAATAAAGTACAGCTAGACATGCGAGGCTTTTTGGCTGCTGGGTTTGTTTTGCCAAAAGCGACTAAGAGTGAATCCTTATTTTCAAGTTTTAGCTCATATTCTAGTATATTAATCAGTCTAGGTGAGCACCTGTATTAAACAAGCATGTTGTGCAAACAATATTAAACAAGTAGCAATATTAATCCAAAATGTTCCATAAATAAACATGGGGTAGCCAGTGGTCAAGCCGACTCAGATAACGGCGAGTGACCGACGATCGATCGATGTATATCCTTGCAAGGTAAACCCAAGATACACGGAAGAAGTAGACTCCAAGAATTCAAATAAAAGCAAATGCACGGTCTACCCCGACCAGGCAGTTCCCAACATCCCACAGTTTGGGATCATACGCTACAAACTCTGGTACACGGTTATCCGGAGGGTCTAACCCGACCAGTCCGGACTCACACACTATACCATGGGTAGCTAGCCCGGTGACACATCCCAAGCGGGTAGCTAGAAAGATCCCGCCCCGGTTCAGAAGGTACTAGGCTTACTGGTCCCATTCCCGACAAGCACTTGGTACGTTCAATAGCTTAGGACCAGCACCATGCTACTCGGTCAAGACCGAACCCATTGCTCTTACCACATGAGCGAGTCAATTTAACCAACTTATGATTCCAACATAAGCATCCTATATCTCGCGAGCAATGAGTCATTACTCGACTTCTACCGTATCCTTAGAGCATGGCACTAGCGTTCCTAACATACTAGTAAAAGAGCATAGGAGTCCTAAGGATCATGCAACTAGGTTTCAAAACAACTCCTGAAACTTATATGCACAAGTAAAGCAATAAAGTACTGAAAAGTAAAGGACATGATTTTAATTTATAAAAATGGGTTAGATGAAACCGGTGCTTGCCTTCCTCAGACTCTACTCCAACACAAGCCTTGGGCTCTTCTGGACTTTGGTCCAGGTCTTGCTGCACACCAAGCTGGTTCAGCTCACCATCAACGGCCCCGTCTCCCTCCTGGGCGAGTGTGTACGTACCGTCCGGTAAATCTATACGTATACATGTATATGCATTAATTAAAGTTAATCTTGATGGTGACTGTGTACATATAAGCAAATTAACTTATTTAACTTCACCAAACAGCAAGGGTGTGTGACTAAATATTGAAAACAGAACCAAAAGATGATTTCACAAATTTAGCACTTTAATATCCATTTCTCTCTTTAATTACTTAAAACAAGCCTTTCAACCATAAATCCAAATTAAATCAAAAACACTTCAAATAAGCCTAATCTTTTGAACACAGCAACATATGCTTAAATTAAGCTCTCAAACCAAAATTTGGCTTAAGATCACTTTTAAATTAATTTATACGAAAAAGACAAATTTCAGCCTAGTAAATCAACATTAATTCATATAAAAAGATTTAATAAACTTTTTGATCTCAACTTTCTCCTACAGGTCATGTATGCCAAAAATGAGTTTCTGACCAAAGCATGGTTGCAAATTCAATTTATTTTTCAGATTTTGAATTTAAGATCCTACACAAGATTAAATCCAAAACACCTAGTAAACAATTCGCTAAAATCACAACCATCATACCAGGGGTACTAATCATCAAGTCAAAGCCCTAGGGAGAACTTGTGCTCAAAGAAAAGTTCATTAAAGGGGATATAAAAAGCATCAAACTTATTCTAGCATAAAGCTTAAGTTATTCATAACTGAAAATATATACATCAAAATCATGCAAACTTTTGCCACAAATCTAGACATGCTATAAAGAGAAACATATCCAAATTTCAAGTTCATAGCATATGTATATTTTAAATCACACTAAAAACACTCCGAACTAAGTTTGAATTTTTAATTCAAAAACTGTACAGAAAAACCCTATACATGTTTTCTAGAAAAGATAGATTTCTTCACCACGAACCCAACAAAATTAGTTTTGCATTTTTCTGATTTTCCTACAATTTTTAATGATTTTTCGAAGTTACTACTGTAACCCTAGAACTACCTTTACAGCCGGGTCCCTGGAATTTTACATAAATCACCCTACGAAGAACTCGATCCTTGCAATGTACCCCCTGGGGCAGTCTGCCCGCGCCGGCGGCCGGAATCCAGGGCCGACGGCGGCCGGACTTGGCGGTGGGCGGTGCTCGGGGCGCCACGGACCGAGCCCGAGCGGGGAGGTGGCCTCGGCGGCCGGCGGCCAGGGGGCGGTGGCGGCCGGCGGCGGCGGGTGCGGTGCGCCCGCCGCGGCTTGCTGCCGGGCGGCGGCGGTGGCCACGCGCGGCGCAGGGCGACTCTAGGGGCTTCCGAGGGGGCTAGGGGAGGAGTAGGGCTAGAGGGTGGAGACGGTTTGGCGCGGAACGCGGTTTGGCGACCTCACGGTCATGGACAGCGGCGGCGCCGGGATAAATGGACAGCGGCTCCGTTTTTGGCAGGGCGACGGTTTCGACGACGGCGCGAACGAGGCAAGGACTCCTTAGGGCACCCCCAGCCCGCTGGACCCGGCCGCAGGCGCACGAGGCACGGCTGCGCGGCATCGCACGGCGCATGGCGCCATGCGGGGGCGGTCGGTGCTGGGCGCGGCGTACGGCGGGCGGATGGGGCGGAGGGCCCACGACCGGTCCGTGGTCTACCACGAAGCCGCCGAGGCTGTCCGTACGCCGGAGCAATGCGCGGATGCCACGTGGCGGAGCGGTCCAGACGCGCGCGCGACGCGCTGGGCGCTGTGACGACGTCGTCCGGCTCAAATCTCATTCCGTTTAGGCTTTTTCGAAATTGCAAAACTCCAAAAATCGTCAACTAAGTTGAAAATCTCCAAAAATGAAAGTTGTAGAGGAGCTATAGATCTACAACTTTCCCAAAGGGCGACATATGTTTTGATCAACGGTTTGCCCGGGAACGTCGACCGAAGTTGCAGATTTTCCACGGCTTGAATTACTGTTCACAGCGCAGTCAAACCGATTTTTGGCCAATTTGCACTCAAAATTGGAATGTCCGCCAATTACAAAAAATGTGTTCCCGGAAATAACGAACAACTTTCATATTGGCCGATTTTGAACTTCTATAGTGAAATTTGGAGAGCGCGCAAGAAAACCATTTCAGCCTTTAAAGTAGATCTAGCGTTTGACCGTGGTTTGAGATTTTGACCGGGGTCTTTTGTGCAAAAGTGTGCCCAATCATGTCAAACATGCTTAGAAGTTAATTAACCTTGATTAATTCATGTAATTAATGTCATTAGCGCAATTAAACATCAGGGATGTTACACTGGCGGTCGACCATGACCGAGGAGATGGAGTCCATCGCCGACAACAACACCTAGGAGCTCGTCGAACTGCCACCCGGTCACCGGGCGATCGGTCTGAAGTGGGTGTTCAAAGTCAAGCACGACGAGCACGGGAACATCATCCGTCACAAGGCTCGCCTCGTCGCCCAGGGGTACATCCAGCGCGCCGGTGTTGATTTCGATGAGGTCTTCGCCCCTGTTGCACGCATGGAGTCAGTGCAACTCATGCTGGCTCTAGCTGCACACCAGGGGTGGGAAGTCCATCACATGGACGTCAAGAGCGCGTTCCTCAACGGTGAGCTCAAGGAAGAGGTGTACGTCACACAGACACCTGGTTTCGTCGTCAAGGGTGCAGAGAAGAAGGTTTTGCGCCTGAGAAAGGCGATGTACAACCTCAAGCTTGACGCCACAATGTTGGTGCTTGGTTTCCAGAGGAGCAGCTCAGAGCATGGCGTCTACACACGCAGCAGTGGCAAGTCTCGGCTCATCGTCGGCGTCTATGTCAATGATTTGATCATCACTGGCCATGGAACGACGACATCATGGCGTTCAAGGCGGAGATGAAGAAGGTATTTCGTATGAGTGATCTCGGTCTGCTTACCTACTATCTGGGTATTGAAGTTCATCAGGACAAGACCGGCACCACTCTTCGCCCAGCTGCATATGCGGAGAAGCTCCTGGAACGAAGTGGCCTGCTGGACTGCAATCCAGCTCAAGCACCCATGGATCCACGTCTGAAGCTCAGCAAGAACAGCACAATGCCTGTCACCGACGCCATGGAGTACAGGCAGACTATTGGAGGGCTGAGGTACCTGCTGCATACTAGGCCAGATGTTTGCTGTTGGATACCTCAACCGGTTCATGGAGCAGCCCCACGAGGAGCACGTCGTCGCCGTGAAGCGCATACTGCATTACGTGGCGGGTACACGGGGCTGTGGACTTCACTACGCTAGGAAGGAAAAAGACAGTGCTCTGAAGCTCACCGGCTACATCGATGCAGATATGGTCGGCGACATTGACACGCGCAAGAGCACAACCGGCGTCATCTACTTCCTCGGCGACAGTCCAATCACTTGGCAATCCTCCAAACAGAAGGTTGTTGCTCTGTCCTCATGTGAGGCAGAGTATATTGCAGCGGCCACCGCTGCATGTCAGGGGTCTGGCTTGCACGTCTGCTCAGCGACATCACTGGAGAGAAGACTGCAGCACCGGACCTCAAGGTGGACAACATGTCCGCCACAGCTCTCACCAAGAACCCCATCTTCCATGACAGATCAAAGCATATTGCAACACGGTACCACTACATCAAAGAGTGTGTCGACGGGGGAACCATCATCATCAGCTATACTCCGACGGCCTCGCAGCTGGCGGACATATTGACCAAGGCGCTTGGGCGTGTGCGGTTCCAGGAGCTGTGCACCATGATCGGCGTCAAGGACTTCACAGGTGATTGGATCAAGGCTTAGGGGGGAAATGTTGTATTAATCCTCAATCGATCACCGTTTCTTGTACAAATCCTAGGATAGTTTTTTCCTTTGCTATTTTTAGGTGGTGTGTGCATGTTCTGGTGCATGCCTGTTGAGCTCACGCTATTAGCAGCGAGCGCGTCTGAGTCTGTAGGAGTTAGTGTGGTGCGTGCGTGATCACGGGATGGCGTGATCCAGTCAAGACGTCGCACGTTCTGTTAGTTGCTGGTTTTTAGCCCTTAGCTTCTATATGTACTTCTCTTAATTAATGGAAAATGCTGCTAGTTCGGTGGCACAAAAAAACTCCTCTGTTTTTCCAGCTCTGTTTACCCTGCGCTCTGCTCGTTCCCGACATCCTTGTGGCCAGCAGCGCCCACAGGCCAGCTCCCGGTGCTCCAACTACGAGTGAACGCCGACACTGAGCAGCCTGCAGCCCCGCACCGGAGCTCGCAATAACCGCGTCGGAGGGCGGCCGAGCTATCCTCTCCCGCCGGATCTGCGGCACCTCCCCGCTGACTCTCTCTCTCTCTCCCCCTCTCTCAAGGTCGGTCGGCCGGCGGTGGTGGGCTGCAGCTAGGTCAAGGCGCAGCGTCCTCTCATTGGTCATCGCGATGACCGGTTGTTGCTTCCCTGCGCGCCTGCCGTCGCCCCGCCGCTGCTCCATCGCCAGCCTGCTGTCGCTCGACCGTTGCTCCCTTGTGCAGATGGATTATTCTCGATGTCAAAGCTTTGGTGCCGCACGGGATCGGTCTTCGTTGTCGACCGGGCATACAACGGTGCTGAGGGGAGCATGAGCCCCCACTGTCCTTTCACGAGACGACGGCAACCTTGTCGCCTAGCCAAGGGGAGGGTGTTGTTGCAAAAATACCGGCTCGCAGACGGCTTGCAGACAGTCGTTGTACGTGTCGAACTGCAGCACCAGCGCCGTGAACGTTGGCCTCCTAAATTTAGTAATAAATTCAGTCAGTGGATATATTAATTGTGCTGCTTGCATTTTGGAAGCTAACTATTGTTGCATTACCTGGTAACGAATTCAATATACATACAACCAAAATTTGAATCGGAGCAATCTCTTTTGCATGCGGATGGATCTTGGTTTGTACTATAAGTTCTTACTTTTCTGCATTTTGCTGGACTTCATCTTATTAGTAATTATACAATGTTGCTCATCCACACCTCTTTGCTATAGCTCTTCTGCAAAGTTTAGCTTGAAATTACTGTTGTATCTAACAAAACAGCATTTATCGACTAATCGAAACAGAAGATGCATTTCTAATAGTATTTGGATATCTGCCTCTTCCAATAGTTCTGATAGACACTAATCTAGCATGTTTTCCATATCAGCCAAATTGTTTTAGTTGTTAATTGCTTTTCCATATAATTTTGTATTGAACCTGGTTGTGGTCACATTATTACTCCTATGTGGAGTATGGATTTTATCTGGCCATTGTTGCGAGGTTAAATTCCATGAAATACTGTAGGAAACAAAAGGTCAATATACTGCAACGAGATGATACATAGCTCCAGAGCTCAATAAGTGAGCTCTCTGCCAGATTTGTTATTTGCTTTGTTTTCATGTATATCTGACTTGTAATTTTATCTATTGCGCATGAGGGCACATTCTTTAAATTTTAGGAAGTATGCTCAAAGATCAGGCAGCATAGCATTAAGTTTCAGGTCTGTCTGCTTATGTTCAATGTTAATAGAATTTGCTTTGGAATATTTGTAAAACATATATGCTGGAATTTTTGTTTATAAAAAAAATGGAAACCTAAGTTTTTTAAAAAAAATTGTTACTGCTCTTGGGATAGGGGTACAAAGAAAACATGGACGGCGAAAAGGGCAGTCAACTAACCACACCATTAGAGAATGACCTATTCAAGAGAGTGATAAGTTAGCATTTCCAAACTTCATGCTAATGCTCCAATCGTGTTTGAACTGGATCTCATAGGAATTGAAGAAATATAGTTTTCCAAAACCATCAAATGTGTACCACAGAATTAGAATCTCATCTCAAGACTGATGTGTACCACAAAATTAGAATCTCATCTCAAGCTATCAGTGTGTTCCTGAAATGTATTTAGAGCATCTCCAGCTGTTTGGCAAAATAACATGGAATCCATCTAATTTTGATAAAACAATAAAAATTGACCTCCAACAATTTGGCAAACCAACTTGGCAAAAATAAAAACTTCGCAAAACTCACCTCCACATGCGTAAATATACGCGCGCCGATCCCGGTTGCCATCGGCGTGGCCAAGTCGGGTGGGAGAGTGAAAAAAGAAATAAAGAATACATAAGGATTCCTGATACAAATTTTCAAAAGGTGGATGGGCATAAAATAATTTTGTTTCTCTTTGAAGTATCTGATGTAAGTTAGATTTGGTTTTGGCAAGTGAATTATGCCAAACTGTTGGAGATGAGCTTATTTGTTACTTGGCATATCTTTTTAAAAGTTGTCAAAACACAAGATTTGTCAAATAAAAATTGGCAAACTATTTGAGATGCTCTTATAAATAGTCCGGTGTTGATTTTTTTACCAACTTAAGCTATCTGTATGATCTTTCACTTGCTTATGTCTTGACCTACTTAACGAAAAACTTGCGGAATGTGATAGTTGGGATTGATCTTGTTAGAGCATCTCCAAGAGTTTGACAAATTTTACTTGGCAAATCTTGTGTTTTGCCAACTTGTAAAAAGATATGCCAAGTAAAAAAGAGTTCATCTCCAACAGTTTGGCATAATTCACTTGTCAAATCCATATGTAACTTACATTAGGAAACCTAAGAGAGAAACAAATTATGTTTCTACGCTTTCACATCTTGAAAACTTAAATTATGAATCTTGAGAAAAAAACAAAATTATTTTTATACCCTTCCACCTCTTCTAAGTTGGAAGGATGCGCCGCGGATCGTTGCGCGCATATATACGCGCGCGGAGTCAGTTTTTCCCAACTTGGGATAAATGACAATCCAAGATGGGGAACTGTTGGAGAAGGTTTTTCTGTTTTTGCAAAAAAAAGTAACAATGACAACTTGGGATGGGGAATTGTTGGAGTTGCTCTTAGGTTTGGCTTCTTGTGAAGACGATCGTGACCGACGGTGCCGCTGCGGGCAAGGGACAGTCGCTACCGCCGCGGCTAACACTGGCATTGTCGGTGCGGAATGTAGTCCCGACACTAACTAGTACTAAGCGCTGAGATCTGCCTCTCGATGGTCGGTGCTAAGCAACTAAAGACACTTGGTTTATCCTGGTTCCGGCCGGGGCCGTACGTCCAGCAGGGGTGTGCTCGAGGCACTGTATTGCTTCGCACCGGGGTGCCTGTAGTGGGGCGGCTACAAGCGAGGCGGGAGAGGAGGCGTGGCCTCCAGGTCCCAAGTGGAGTGATTTAGGCGAGTGCCAATATCGTGGGGAAGACGGGGAGCGTGCGAGCGATCGCAACCCGTAGTCCCGTGTCTGATGTCTTCTCCCCCCGCGGCGAGGGGGGGTCACCTTCCTTTTATAGACCAAGGAGAGGGTGATTTACAGGCGTGCCGCACTGTTTAGCTACGTGTGGAGGTATGGCGTACAGTACCGGGGAGTTCGCGATCGTCCTGGCAAACCTTGCTCCGGTCACGGTGTCGTGGCGTGCCCTGTACTTGAACAGGGGCGGCTTCGAGGGTGAAGGCGTAGTGGTTGACCGGGGCGTCTCCATGCGGGCTCGAGTAAGCCGTTGACGGTGATCCGTACGGGGTAAAGTGGCAGGCGTGGCGGCGTCCCGTCTTCGCGTGCTCAACAGCGTTGGAGTGGTTGCAGTAGTGCACGACGTGGCGCTGCAGGGGCGGGGATGGCCGCACAGGACTGACAGCGACGGGGATGGCGCTCCCACCAGCCTGACGTCACGGTTTGACCCTGCAGAGTCACGAGAGGAGGGTTCGAGGGTGCGACCGGCCCCCCTTCGAGGGCGCGGTGTGTTAGCCGTACAGGAGTGGGCGGCACAGTGTCACGGAGTTGACACTGGCCTCGTCGCACAGTCCCCACAGTGGCGGGGATGGGCTCCCCCTAGGGAGTTGGCGGAACAGCGCCGGGGCGTGATTCCCAGGCTCGTGATGGCGCGGCTCTGCTGTATTAGAGCATTAAATGCTTGTACCCGTGTGCGGGAGCAGGTGCGCTCGTGAGGGAGCCTCGAGCGAGGCGGAGCCCGCTCGAGGGAGGCGGGGGCCCTCGAGCGAGGCGGAACCCGCTCGAGGGGGCGTGAGCCCTCGAGCGAGGCGGAACCTGCTCGAGGGGGCGTGTGCCCTTGAGCGAGGCGGACCTTGCTCGAGGAGGCGCTTGATTGGGCCACTCTGGTGGGCCGCGGGGGCCACCGCAATGTGGGCCATGCCATGTGTGCGTGTTTAGGTTAGAGGTGTGTTTTGTTTTGTTTTTTTCAGGTTTTAAGCAGGGTTCCCCCGGTTTTTTAGGGGACCCTCAGGGCTGTCCCCGACAGGCATGCTGCTCACCCGCACAAGACGACCGGGATCAAGGGTGCGCTGTCACCCACTGAGTCCACGAACTCCTCCGCACGGACCATCCTAACGTCCTTGAGGTTGAATAAGCACGTAAAAAGATGCAAAAATTGTGTCTCAGACCTGAATGCACTATTTTGAGGTACCGAAGTTGCGAAAATAGTTTCACAACATAAGCATCAATTCTACTCCATTAGACTAAAATGATGTTTAGGAGTGTTTCAGAGCAATTCGTAAACCTTCGGCACGCAAAGCGTTGCAAAACTTGTGTTTCAGACCTGAATGCACTACTTCGGGTACTGAAGTTGTGAAAATGATTTCACAACAAAAGCATCTCTTTTCTTAAAGTCTACTCGACTTTGCTCGCACCGGAGTATAGAATTCCAAACGGGCCGCCCGGTCCGAGCCCGGCCCTAGCCCTAAATGGCCCGACACTAAGCGGCCCGACACTATGCGGCCCGATGGGTTCTTCGTGTCGGGTCGTGTCGGGCATCGTGCCTGACTGGCGGCCCAGGCCCGGCCCTATGGCCGTTTTTTCGGGTCGGGCCGGCACGACGTCGAGGAGGCGGCCCGACGGGCCGCAACCGGCCGGCACGATCCATGCCGCGTCCCTCACTCCCTCGGCGGCGAAGGTGGATGCGGCGACCGGCCGACAGGTGGAAGCGGCGGGGTAGAGGCGGACGGCGGAGGCCGGCACCCCTCGGCGCGGGCCGGGAGATCCGGCATCCGGGCGGGCGGAGGCGGCGCCGCTCGCCGCGGCGTGGGACGGCGTCGCCGGGCTCCGGCGTGTCGCGCGAGGCGGCGTAGCCGCGTAGGCTAGCGCGACCGCCAGACCTCCGTCCCGCGGCGGGTTTGGGAGGAGTAGGGGCGGTGCCAGATAGGGAAGGGGCGACGGCGGGTTAGGGAGGAGCAGGGCGGTGCCGGGATAGGAAGGGGCGGCGCCGGCTGCCGGGATAGGGAGGAGCAGGTGGCGGTGCCGGGATAGGGAGGGGGTGACGCCGGGACAGGGAGGAGCAGGGGCGCCGCCGGGATAGGGAGGGGGCAGCGGTAGGGTTGGGAGAGATGGAGGGAGATGGGGAAATTAGGGTTTAGTTGGTATATATATATATATATATATATATATATATATATATATATATATATATATATATATATGAGATGGGAAATTGACATCGGGCCCCTGTCGGGCCACTCAAAATCGTGTCGTGCTTCGGGCTGGCCCGCCGTGCCGGGGTAGCGGCCCAGGCACTAAAACGCCATCGGGTCGGGCCGGCACTAAGCCCTATTAATCGTGCCTAGGACCGGGCTAGGGCCGTGCTTTTTAGGGTCGTGCCTCATGCTGCCAAACGTGCCTGGCCCATTTGGAATACTATACACCGGAGCGATCCGAGGGGTACGTGTCGCGCAGCGCTGTGTTTGGCTCTTTTGCAAAAACGCCCTCCGATTTATGGAAATCGCGAAACGGTCCAGCAAGTCCAGATCCTACACCAACGCGGTCGTTTATTTTGCACCTGAGCCCTCAAACTAAACTTTAATTCTAGATGAAGAAGAGAAAATGGAGTTTTTACACATTGCCCCTGAAACACTTTTGCGGCCGCCCCCTCCCACCACCCCGCCACCTACCTAATACTCCCCCCATGCGCACCCCCTATTCCCCAAACCCTAACCTCAGCCACTCTCCTGCCGCCGCCGGCCCCCTCTCGCCCCCAGCTCTCCTCCCCGACGTCCCCGCCGCCACCCTATCCACACCTGCTCTCCTCCTCCTACGCCGCCGCTCCTGTAGCCCACCACGCAAGCGCCGGGTGTGACCGCTCTCGGCTAGACACGGCCCGCGGAGGTGCGGATCCGGTCGAGGCAGCTCCGGAGCGGCGTGGGCGAGCGCTCCCGGCCTCCCCTCTCCTCGCCGACCCCTCAACGTGCATCCTGGCCGCGCCAGCGTCTGCAGCGACACGACGTCCCCCTCTCTCTATGATGCAGGCGGAGAGGGCGGCGGCGCTTACTAGCGAAAAAAGGGGAGGACGGCGGTTTTTGAAGGAGCAGGATCAGTGAGAAGATTAATGCACTGCAGACCTCATCCCAACTCGAGTAAGATCAGTACCCTCCCCTTTTTGTGCCATCCATGCTTGACTATTGTCCTACCTTGTTGGAATCTGGATGCTAATAACTTCGCTGCTACTGCTTTTGGGGAATGCTTTCACAGGTGCAGACCAACAAGGCCTCAATGCTTGACGATGGCATTGTGTATCTGAAGCAACTTCAACTACAAGTGCAGGTGACCAAGCTGATGTTGTGCTTCTAATTTTGCTACTATGATTACCGCCAATTGGGGTGTATACACTGCTAGAATACACAACGACAGTGAATGCCAAGTAGTTATGTTCTGTAGTTCAGTGAAAAAGAAAAGAAAAAACTTATCCATTCTAAGATCTGAAATATCTCACTTGTAAGCATTGTATGCTTATTTACAGGAGATACAACGAAGAATATGTGCCTCACACAGAGTTCAATGGGACAGAATAATAATGATAGCAAAATTAGGAGTTTCTCATGAGAAGCTAATTGAATATATGTATTGTGTACTGTATGTCCCTAAAAATTTGAAGTGTTGATTTTTAGAGCAAAAGACCTTAACTAGAATGTCATCTGGTTCCTATTTTAGAGTGAACAAAGTTCAGGTTAGCTAAAAAAGGTATTGAGAAAGGTGAACTATCGATTGGCAGCTCCGATTGAAGAGGGATTCCAGTTTACTGAATAACTTTTCTTTGCTAGAATTTATTTTCTTTATCTGCAAATCATTATGTTATATACCACAAATTGTTGCTGTCCATGCTACTGGACAAAATCAATTGGCCTGCAATGTAATAAATTTGTGTCGTATGGTATGCAGTTGTGCCATCTAAAGTTCATAGAAGCTATTACATACTCTAACGAACTTGTGTGTTCTTTCTTTCTTTTGTTACTTGGTAAAAAATATGAATGAATGTTGGATGGGGATAATTAATGTGGATGAAGTGGGGCTCTTATCGTTTAGTTTGAAAGGGCATTGTATCTGTTGCTTGTGGAGTTGTGTGCTGTCTTCTTACTTGTCTGCAGCAGACAAGGTTTTGTTTCATGTTGAGCCACTTAGTTCTATATCTAATTGTGCAGTTTCTTTTTCTTTCACAGGATCTGCTATCATTTACAAAGGGGAATGGTGCAAATGTCAATGTCTTAGAGGCGAAAAGAGTCCAAGGGAGTGCTGAAATGTTGCTCAACCAAGAGATGTAAGCTATGCTGCTCAGTATTTTGATGTATACACTATTGTTGAATATTGCTTGATGGAGCATTAAGAATGATATTTGCAAACAAATCACATGTTGTCTAATCTTTGCAAAGGGTCAAAATAATGATGGCGTGATTTCTTGTTGTCTTAATTCTTATGATTTGTGGTTGTTTTTCTATGCAGATGACTCTTGGAGCCCATGGGGTTTATTGCTGATCACAGTGGCGGGCTGCCGATTGCGATGTGTTTCCTTCTGGGATTCATTATGACTTTTGGGGTTTATGTGTCTTTGAGAAAATGAAATTAACTTAGGGATGCATGTATTCAGATGTCTATTTGATGAATGACAAGCATAGTAGAAAAAATATTTGAAATGTTATTGATGCAAATGCGGGACATACTTTGTTAATGAATGCATATGCTGTAATTTTGTTCTCGATAGGGCGCGCAACGCGCGCCGTCTGCTCTAGTACATTGTACTCCACTAGACCCAAAATGATGTTTCAGAGCAATTCACGAACCTTCAGCATATACAAATACGCAAAACTTGTGTTTCAGACCGTATGATTGGTTTGGTTTGGCAGTAGGGATTTTAACCATCGACATTAATGTACTTATTTTTATTAATCAGAATATCATTTGCAATTGCACGTCTAGTTTCCCTCTCCTATAGCACAGTTGATATTGGTAGAGTTCAAGGTGCATAGAACTTAAACTGTTGCACAGAAATTTAGTGACTTGTTATCTATGTTGACATTGTATTGTGTTTTGGAGTTCAGATGTTTTGTTGCTGTAGGTTTTTGGCTCAATAATGAATGTATATCAAAATCAATAGGTTTAGCATGAAGGTCAAATTAACGAGATACAATGTGTATACATTGAGAACAGAAAAATAAAGATGATTTTGAAAATTGTATGATCCTTCTAACCTATTAGTGGTCATTCAGTTTGTTAAAAAGAATTTTAAACACTGTCACACGTTTACCTTACTAGTAGTTAATAAAATGGATATGATGTTACCATTAAACATTTGTTCGTGAAATAATCCGGATCTGACATTTCCGAAAATTTTCATAACCTACTCACATATCCCGTTCCCACCGATCTCGTGCCTTCCTGTACCGGAGCCGTGGGAGATTCCATTCCATTCCGTTGCGCTTCGCTCCCTGTCAGGCCGGAGGAGAAGGTGCGCGGCGTGGAACCACTTTCCCCCTTCTCCACGATCGAACAAACCAGAGCCCAACCCCATCTCGTTCCCCGGCCTCTCTCGGCCGCCGCCGCCAATCCACCGGCGATGACGCCAGGAAGCTCCGCCGCCGGATTGGGCGTCGTTGGTGAGCAATCATTCAATCCTCCGTTCCATCTCGCGCCGTGTTTCGCCCGCGATTTCTACCCGAGAAATCGCGCGGTTCCGTGCTGCCCGCCCCGTATTGTGCTCCGCTGCGGGTCTGATCTGGTTGCCTCTCGCCCCGACGCCGGCGCGCTGCTCGCGGGGAATTTTGTGGGTTCCAAGCGGTCGGACGTGTTGATTGACCGGCCACCGGTATTGTCTTCCGGCGATTTTTAGATCGAAGGCGCGATGAAACAGCGGACTACGGCGGTGGGCGTGGAGCGGGCGTTCTCTGTTCTGCTTTATTTGGGGAGGTGGAATTGGAATTCCAAGTGGTGAATGCGAGTTACGACATTTAATTCTTAGAAAATACTGGAGTGGGGATCCATCGGATAGATGTGTTTTTTTTTCCCAGTAACACATAGCTCTAGATGCCTACCAAAGTGTGTGTACATGTGATAGGTCCGTTGTCACATAGAAGCAGAAAATGAGTATTCTTGCTCGGCTTTCTTTTGAAATGAGAATCGTATTACATGTTAGGCATTTAGCTTGTGCTGCACACATACTGTTGTGCCATCACATCATTCTTATTCCAGCTGTGTTGCATATATTTGTTCTCAGGATCTAAAAAGCTTCTTGGGCTGAAGTAATCGTCAGCTGTGTTGAAGCTGTTCATAAGCAAACCATAATATCTCTATGTTCGTAGGAATTCCGATCCAAATATATGATACCACATCTGCATTTTTCATTAGGTATCGTTTTGAGCTGTGAATTGGGGATATATATGCATTATGTATCTTTATATCATAGTCTGTACACAATTTAGGCATTTAGCTTATGCTGCACACTAACTATTGTGTTGTGACCATTATTAATTTATTATTCTACATGTGCTGCTTATATTGTTGTTCTGTGGATCTAAAGAAAAAAATGTTGGGCTGAGGTGATCACCAAAGGTAGCAGCTGCTTATAAGAAAACCATAATATTCCTTTTGTCCTTAGGATTTTTCTTCTTTTTTGAACTACAAAATGGATTGCATTGCTTTATGTATATAGTACTTTTATAAGCTGCCATTTCTAATACATTTGTAGTTTTTGATTTTCCATGTGTTAGTTAGCATGTTGCGGTAGCACCAATCCTTGGACCCTTGTCGCCATCAACTCCGTTTCTTTTGTGTTGCGCGGAAATAGAAGCTAGGGCTATTGCTGTGCAAATGAACCTCATTACAGAATAATTCACCAAGTGTTGTTTGCATTGTTTTTATTCCTAGAAGCAGCCATTTTATTTTATGAGTTCACATTCTGCACAAACAGTCAAACAGGTTGCATATTTATGACTTGCTTTTATCATCTTTGATTCAATTACCGAGGACACTGTTCCTTTTTTTTCTTAATGGCAGAAGAATCTGCATGTATATAGGTATCAAATGTTTACTACAATACTGGAGCTGACTAACATCTAAAATGCCAGCAGTTCCTCGGAACTTCAGACTGCTAGAAGAGCTTGAGCGCGGGGAGAAGGGCATTGGAGATGGTACAGTGAGCTATGGCATGGATGATGCAGATGACATCTACATGAGGTCATGGACTGGCACCATCATCGGCCCACATAACGTGAGATTATGGCTCTTTACTTTTAATCCATCAATTAATATTTCCCTTTTCATGTTTAGGGATGGCAGTGGGTCGGGTAAGTGTGGGTAAGACATTTACCCGCCCGCCAGCATATCCGTGGTGCCATCCTTTACCCACCCGCCAGCTTGCATGCATGTCAAGAATCTTACCCATATCCGCGCCTGACGGATACCGCGGGTATCGGGTAAACCCGTCACCCGCCGCCACTACCCCTCGCCCAACGCGCAGCCGCTCCCCTGCCATGCGCTGCCCTCTCCCCTGCGCGCTGCCACCCCCTCCCTGCGTGCCGCGACCCCGGCCGCGAGCACCGCTGGGCCCGGGCACCGCGAGCACCGCTAGCCGCGGGCGCCGCTGCAAGCTCGACTGCTCGACCGCATGCCCGGCCGTGAGCGCGCTGGCCGCGGGCGCTTCCGCGAGGCCGCCTGCCCCTGTTGCCTGCTGTGAGCGAAATGAGAGACAGAGAAGGCGATATTTGCTGCCAATACCCTTGCCTGTCGGGTCGGGTAACCTGGGTCAAGAAATTTAGTTGCACGTTTTGGTCAAGGATTTAGAAGTGTCATTTTTGTTGTTTCTGATTCTATTGAATTTCAATCAAATCTGTTTCCTAACCACTAGGGCCCAAGAAAGAATATAAATATGTTTTTTTTAACAAAGAGTTGGATCTATCTATAAAAAAAAGTCTCTTTCTATGCTGTTCTTTCTTTAATGTGCATTTACCTTCATTCTGCCTTGGTCTTTGTTAGTGGAAAAAAACTGACACAGGCTGCAACATATGCATGAAGAGAGCCATGAGTCATCACATAGAACCTATATGTAGAGATGAACTTCATCTTTCAACTTCCTCCCAATTTTTACACAAGGCCTGCAAAGCCACTTACAAGTTCTAACATGTATTGGAAGTATGCACTCTGCTTAAATATTTGATAAAAGTAGATAAAAGGTTGCACAGTGCTCCTTTTGTATGTACTTCGTTCAGTTAGTACTTCTTTATTGAGTTGTCTTACACTCCTGCATCTTCCTCAACTGGCAGACTGTCCATGAGGGTCGTATTTACCAGCTGAAGTTGTTCTGTGACAAGGACTACCCTGAGAAGCCACCCTCTGTTAGATTTCATTCAAGAATAAACATGGCATGTGTTAATCATGAGACTGGAGTGGTAACAACTGTCTTTTGGTGGTTCATGCAGAATATAACTTTTGGATTTGATGCTTAGGATACTTTTATGATCGATGCATCTCTCTTTTTTGCTGAGCCATGTAGGTTGACCCGAAGAAGTTTAGTGTGCTGGCAAACTGGCAGCGTGAGTACACAATGGAATACATTCTGACCCAGCTCAAGAAAGAGATGACGTCGCCACCGAATCGCAAGCTAGTGCAGCCTCCAGAGGGGACATTCTTCTAAAAAAGTGTTTGCCGGGCCATCTCAGAATGCAACAGCAACAATTCCTGTGTGCCTACTATGGTGACTCCAAAAACAGCTTCGGCACCTTATGCCTATGATTGATCTCTAGTATTGTGTGCCTACTATCAGTTATCCACCGTGATAAAGTATCTGGTGAGGTTTGCTCGTTGTAATTTGCCTGGCGGTAGCTAATGAGATGAATGAAACGGTCGCTAAAGGATGTGTAACCCAAGAAATTGCTGTTGGTCAGTTGCTGCTGCTTCTTGCATATATGTTCTTTGCAATGAGTTCTCTCACTTTATCTAGCGTTGCTTGCATATTTTTATTGACCCAGCTCGCATAACTGTGGATCATATATGGTCCGAAGCAAATGGTAACCTTCATGTTCATCAGAGGTAATATAGAAAATTGAGAGCTCAGTGTAATGCCCAAGTGAAGCAAATGACACTGCTCACTATATGGTTTTGATTCCTTGCATAAGATTGTACTACCTTGGGCAAAATATGGAGTATGTAACTGGGTCCTCCATATTTTATCATTAGTAGGATCGTGGTCAACGTAACAAATTTTGATGATCAATAAAGTCTGTCATGATGACTCTTCCTTGAAGAAAAAAAAAATCTCGGATTACAGTGGACAGTTCAGTTGGGTTTGCTGCGGCATTGGGCTGCTTCGGCAGCAGGTAATCCAGAAAAGTAAAGACGAGCGTCAATCCAGAAGACTTATTTTTTATATAGAGAGCTTAGTTCTCTCAAGGACTTCAATTCACTGTTCACCTGGCACATCTCTCACATCATAATTCTCACTCAGCACGCACTCCAACATGCATTTTCCCACAACTTTTCACCTCCAAAGCATCTGGAAATGGTGCCTGAATGCAGAGTGAGCCGCATGGGCTGAAAAAGGGTTGCTGTACTCTGCATACGTGTGCTGTTTGTACTCGAAAACACAATTGATATCCAACTTTTCCTTATGTTTAACCAAAATTTGTAAAATGTTTATATTTAGATCAAGACATATGTATAAGTTTTTAAATATTTTGTTAACCTTGGAAAATGTAAAAGGTGAAATAAAGAGCATGCTACATTAACAGAGTCAGGCGTTGTTCCGATTTCTCTACCTCAAGTTAGCCGGTGCTTCTTCAATTCACAGCGCTAGGAACACGGTAGCAGTGACCAGCTTGCGTACAAGAACTCATGACTAATACCTTAAGCTAATAAGCCAAACTTAATGGTCGCAATTGCCGATGTGAAATGGAAAGAACTTGCATGAAAGTAATTGGCAGGGAAGAGATCAGATGAATCACTTTGATGTTGATGGTTAAACATAACATGAATTCATAACTAGCTCATGATCGAATTCAAGAAAAATGATTATGAATTTTTTCAATTAAATTGATGTCTAGCATAATTAAAAGAATAATAAAATAGAGACAAGATTAATCTACACTATTCAATAGACAAGATTAATCTACACTCTTCCCCAAATGATCCCTGTGCCGACGGTGGGCCGGCGTCGCCGACAAGCTGTTGTGGCGTCCCAGGCCCCTCGGCGCAGTCGTAGGGTTGCTAAACTTCCACCGGAAGCTGATAATCAGGCAGCAGCATCCATCTGCCGTAAATTGGGGTTCACTGAGGACACTACCAAGGTCTCGAAAAAAACAAAGGAGAAATACATAGCTTTCTTTGAGAAGCCGCTTAGCAGGAATCATGTGGTGGCCTTGGCATCCCTCTTGGGCAAAGAGGTGCCGGAGGACACTCAGGCGGCTAACAGTAACAGCGTGGTGGAAGTGGTGGCCTAAGGCTGATCTGCTTAGGTCGATCCTTTTTCAGTTTTCTCCAATGTATCACCAAAAAATTCTTGTATGGAATGTGAGAGGCCTTAATGATAGAGCCCGTCGTGATAATGTGCGCAAGGTCGTTGATGAATCCCACCCTTCAATTGTCTGTTTACAAGAGACAAAACTCAATAATATCTCAGTTTGGGATGTAATGGCAATTTTGGGTCGTGATTTTAGACAGTATGTTTACCTCCCTGCCCAAGGCACGCGTGGTGGTATTCTTGTGGCTTGGCGTGCGGATTTCTTCTCAGCCGATCAGTGGCAAATTCGCCGTTTTTCGGTGTCGGTCAAATTCAGTTCTAGTGACAGTCAACATTGGTGGTTCACAGGTGTCTACGGTCCTCATCAAGATAGTGACAAGGCTGATTTTTTGAGTGAGTTAAGGGAGGTCAGAGCTCATTGTGATGGTCCATGGATTTCTACCGGTGATTTCAATATGATCTACTCTTCCGAAGACAAGAACAATCATAATCTGAATAGAGCTTTGATGGGTCGGTTTCGAAGATTTATAAATGATCTTGACTTGAAGGAAATTCCTTTACTTGGACGACGTTATACGTGGTCGAATGAAAGAGAAAATCCAACTCTTGTGAGGCTGGACCGAGCTCTCTGTACCTCAGATTGGGAAGCCCTTTTTCCAGACTGCCTACTGCAAAGCCAAGCCTCAGAGATCTCAGATCACTGCCCGTTGGTCCTTAACCTGACAGAGGGAGTGCATACGAGGAGATTTCACTTTGAAAGTTTTTGGCCAAAGATGGAGGGTTTTTATGAGGCTGTTTTGGAATCTTGGGAACAGCCGGTGGAGGCCTCTTGCCCACTGGAACGCATTTCTGTCAAACTCAAACGTCTCACCCGGGCATTACAATCGTGGAGTCACAAAAACATAGGCCATATTCGTACGCAAAATGGGTTTTGCGAGAGAGATTCTTCATAGACTTGAGATAGCTCAAGATCGTAGACACCTAACTTCGGATGAGAACTGGCTAAGACGTGAAGCAAAGAGATTATGCCTAGTGCTGGCCTCTATGGAGCGGACTGTGGCGCGGCTTCGGTCACGCATCCGGTTTCTCAAGGATGGTGATGCCAACACAGCACTCTTCCATCGATCTGCTGGGTTCCAAAAGAAGAAAAATTTCATTCCTAAGCTGCTTCATGATGATGATAGAGTGGTGACAGAGCAGGAGGAGAAACAAGAAGTTATGCACGATTTTTTCAATAATCTGATTGGAACAGCCCTTCCGCGAGCAGCCACCCTGGATCTGGATTTCTTCCATGGTGGCGGTTTTGATCTCTCCGGATTGGAGGCACCGATTACTGAGGATGAGGTTTGGGCTACGATTAAAACTCTCCCCTCCGACCGCGCCCCGGGGCCGGATGGCTACACATGAAGATTTTATAAGGCATGTTGGTCGATTATAAAAACTGATTTCTTGGCTGCAATCTTAACATTACAGCAAGGGGATTCTAGGAAACTTTGGCTTCTTAATTCTGCTTATCTCACATTGATTCCTAAAAAGGAAGAGGCGATCAGAGCCAAGGATTTCAGACCTATAAGCTTAATTCATAGCTTTGCTAAGTTGGTGGCAAAGATCCTTGCTAACAGATTAGCACCTCGACTTGACTCGATGATATCTACAAACCAGAGTGCGTTCATTCGAGGTCGATGCATTCATGATAATTATGTTTTGGTGCAGCAAACAATTAAGCTCCTACACAGGCAAAAGGTATCTAGCCTCTTCTTGAAATTGGACATCTCAAAGGCCTTCGATTCGGTCTCTTGGTCGTTTTTGATGGAAGTTTTGGAGCATTTGGGGTTTGGGCCACTTTGGAGAACATTGGTGGGGAATTTCTTGCGCACGGCTTCAACTCGCATTTTGGTGAATGGACAGCCGGGAGAGGAGATACGACATCAGCGAGGCCTTCGTCAAGGGGACCCTCTCTCCCCGATGTTGTTCATCTTAGTCATGGATGTGCTTAACGATCCTATTTAGGAAGGTCCGGGGATTTGGGGCAGTTACAACCTCTATCTCGTCGACATCAAACACATCGGATCTCCCTTTACGCCGATGATGTGGCTCTATTTATACGGCCCGTAGAAGACGAAATGAATCTCACGATGGAAATTCTTGGTCACTTTGGCGAGGCATCAGGACTTTATACTAATTTGCAGAAGAGTTGTGTTATCCCGATCCGATGTGAAGATAGCCAAATGGAACTGGTGGACCAAACTCTTCCGTGTACTACAGCCGAGTTCCCTTGCACGTATTTGGGCCTTCGATTTCGGATCGACACTTAAAGAAGGTCGAGCTCATGGTATGGATTGACAAAATTGGTAACAAACTTCCTGGATGGCAGGCTTCCCTCATGAATATGGTAGGGAGGATCGCTTTGGGTTCGCTTTGTCTTATCGGCTATTCCCATCTATGCGTTGATTGCTATCAAAGTTCCAAAATGGTTCATCAAAGCGATTAATAAACTCCGTCGAGCTTTTCTGCGGAAGGGTCGGAACCAGGTAAATGGTGGATCTTGTCTTGTGGCTTGGGAAAAGGTGCAGCGTCCTCTCCATCTGGGAGGGCTTGGAATTTTGAATTTGGAAATAATGAGTTGGGCTTTACAAATTCGGTGGCTCTGGTTCCAAAAAACTGATTCGAACAGACCATGGAAGGGATTGGATATTCCAGTACACTCAAATGCAGTGGCTCTATTTGATATTTCCATTGTATCACAGGTTGGTCAGGGAACAAGTACCTTATTTTGGACTGATAAATGGCTGTTCGGGTGTAGCTTGATGGACCTAGCACCGGCCGTGGTCGCAGCTGTTCCTATCAAGACTAGAAAACACCGGACAGTGGCTGAAGCTTTTCTGGAAAGGAGATGGCCGAGAGATATTCAGGCAGGGCTCTCTTTGGTCGGATTATACGAGTATTTTCAGCTATGGGATGCTCTTCTAGAAGTTAATCTGTCAGACGACAACGACCAGCACTCTTGGCGCTGGGAAGCTTCGGGCTCTTTCTCCACGAAATCTGCTTACCAAGCTTTCTTCAATGGGGCAATAACCTTCGAGCCATGGAGACGACTATGGAAGTCGTGGGCACCTGCTAAGTGTAAGGTGTTTCTGTGGCTTGCCATCCGGAATAAATGCTGGACAGCGGATAGATTGGCAAAAAGAGGCCTACCACACCCGGATAACTGCATGTTTTGTGACCAGGCTGATGAGGACATCCAACATGTTCTTGTCGGCTGTGTGTTCGCCCGGGAGTTTTGGTACAAGATTTTGGCTTCAGTAGGGCTGCAAACCTGTGCTCCAAATCAAAGTGATGAGGTGTTTGCGGACTGGTGGAGAAGAGCAAGGAAACGCGCTGACAAGATAAAGAGGAAAGGGCTTAATTCTTTGATCATTTTGGGTGCTTGGATCCTTTGGAAACATCGCAACGCCTGCGTGTTTGAAGGAGCCCGGCCTAGCATCCAGCACATCTTACAAAATTTCAGTCTTGAGAGGAAATTGTGGCACCTTGCTGGTGCTCATTCACTGCAGGCTATAGGTCCAGGGGAGACGCCAAGCTCTCACAGTTTGGCGTGTTAGGGTCAGGTCCCTCCTATGTGTGTGTTTTATAAGTTTAAATCCTATTGTACTATTCAGCCCCTCACGGCCCGGTCCGGAGTGAGGTGGCGGTGTTTTGTAAGGGACCAATTTTCTTTCTTCTTAATGCAATGATACGCAGCTCTCCTGCGTATTCGAGAAAAAATAAGGTGGTACACAGTGGTACCATCCCATCCAATATCATACCATCATCAGCAGAAACGAATTAAAATGAAACTTGATCCATGACAATTGCAATTAACGCATGCTTTGCATAAAGGATATTACTAATTAACATACCATGCATGGTGCACATAGTCAGAGAATTCAACACCATGTCAGCATAGATTTACAGTATACAGATATTGGTACCTTTTTGTTCATTCATAATGGCAAATTCATTTCTTTTTGGAACCGATTTTTTTAAACCTCGTGTGAAAATTAAACAGTATCTTGTAATCCATTATAAAAAAAATCTACTTTCCAAACATGAATTGAACCATTGCATGACTAGACAGAGCTGCTAATTCTTCTTAACTTATGATCTTTCACTGCGCCACTGATAATGTAGCTATGGTACGGAGGTATGGGTGATTTATATGCAAGTGCCTCTCAAACCTTCCTTGAGGTTTAGCACGCCTAGACACAACATCATGCAATGTTATCTCAGGAATGGTATCATGAGGAAAGCTTGTCTGGTAGCGATCATAAAGCACAAAATTGACACACTTGCTAGACAAAGGCAATGTCCTCCGTTCATGAGCCTTATCAAGATTGTTTCTTAGGAAGCTAGAGACAACACATGCATCGGAGAATGATCCATTCATTTCTTTCGCTATCTGTAGGGTGATCGCTATCTGTAGGGCGACCGAATGCGATTTGGGATGGTCCTCGGGATCCGAACCCCCAAATGTAAGCACCTTGAAGAAATACCAGAAGGCCTCGATTGGTAAAGTATTTAGTATAAGGGCTTGTGAAGTTCCAAAAGTTCATGATTTTGCTTGATCTGCTTGTCACTATGAATTTACTGCTTCATACCAAAACCCTCTAGTCCTAGTTGGCAAGTGGAGCTAAGGTATGGTCGCAACCACTCAGGTTCAATTCCTCGTTGGAGCGAATTATGGGGTTGATTTAAAAAAAATCCCCTCGCCGGTGAAATCGGGGTTCGGGGGTTTTCTAACCCGGGGGAAGGTTTATTTTTCTTAATGAAACCGTGGCGGCAACTTCACCCAGAACTGCAGTGAAGATGACCTCTCTCTCTCCCTCCCTCCCAAGATGAAGCAATGAGTAATCAAAAACTGCTATCCAAAGTCGCTGCATAAACTTCAACCATATAATACAGAAGACGGCATTAATATATGACACCAACATAGGATAAACATTCACGCGTATAATACCACACATGCCAAATGATGACGAAGCTTTCCATATGGCAGATGAAGCCAAACCATAAACAGCCTTCGGCACTACCAATGATATATGCAACGCCAACTCTAATCACCAATCACATAATAGCCTTCAGCATTACCAATGACTCCATAGACATAAGTACCAGTGATCATGCCAGAGGAATATACAGTTCCATCTATAATCACCATTGATATATGCAACGCCAACTCTAATCACCAATCACATAATAGCCTTCAGCATTACCAATGACTCCCTAGACAAAAGTACCAGTGATCATGCCAGAGGAATATACAGTTCCATCTATAATCACCATTGACATTACACTCATAGTATCCCCCATCAACTATACATGCAACAGGTGCTTTTAGAAATAAGTTGTTTAGAAATGAAATGCATGAGACCAGATGCGTAGTATCAGTTACATTACATGTCTGTAAGTAAATTGGGCATCCATTGATTATGTAGTGCTGCATATCTCAAATAGAGTGGACTGACATGTAGATAATAGTGCTACATTTTCATTTCCAGAACGAGCCCATCATGTACCAGTCTAAATGTAAGACTTCACATCTGGCACATCAGCATGTATGCGTAACAGATGCACAGACATTGTAATGTGTCTCAAAACTGACTATATACATTAAAAGAGCAAGTCTAGCACTTCCAACTTGCAACAACATAAGAGAAAACTAATATGCACTCATACAGTACTGCTCAAAAGCGAGGAATATTATTCGCTGTCCACTAACCGAGCATCCCAAAGACGCATCGAGCATACTAATAACTCACTACAAGTTTGCGTACAAACATGGACGACATAGGGAAGAAGCTAATCTAGTCTGTAAAGAAATAGATCATTTTGAAGACCTCACAACATCAGCAGGACTGAGTCTTGACCATCAGTTTACTTCAGGATGTCTCTGAAAGAGTCTCCACTACTACAATCTGACAGCTCGTTCTCCATATGCATGGCCTTCCGACACCTGCATATCACTTGGGGGAAGGCTACAATGAACATGTGCTGCACTTGAGGAAACTTGAAGAGTACAACCTTCTTCTGCTCAACTTCACCAACAGAATAATCAATTATATTCCAATAACAGTCCCAAAGAAGCTTCAGTAACCCATTTGCACTATTGACATAATCAGCACCAATGGAACTGATCTGGAGGGCTACAGGAGGTTGTGTCCCAGGAGGCACAGCAAGTGTGGATGGGTTTGAGCAGATAATGAGTTGTTAGGTTCAAGTATTTTCATCAGATACTAGTTTCCTTGACATCTCAACTTCTGAGCGTCCCAGTGGTCGATGGATGACCGCTCCTCAGTGATGAGTGATTGACAACGGGTGTTGGACTGACTCTTGGCTTAGTGCGCAGGTGTAGGCTGCGGCCTAGTTCGTGTTGTTGCAGGTGAAGAACGGGCGCGAAAGGTCTTCAGCCTTGAGGGGCCTCCGGGAGATGGAGAGACAAGTAGGCTCGGTTCGAGGGACCCGGTGGACGGCGGGACTAGGTGCGGGCCACATGGTGGCGATACGAGCAAGACGAAGTCATAGACAATCGAGCCGGTGCACGGTGGCGGTCGAGTCAAGTGGTTTGGCGGGAGGCCGGACCGAGCACGCGGGGTTTGGTGGTTTGCCCACAAAACCATCGGAGGACGGTTTCTTGGTTTGGGCCTCAAAACCAAGTCCGAGGGCCCAACACGACGGAGACGAGATCCGGGCGTGTCGGGAAGCTTCGAGGCGGAGGACACGCGGCGGGATCGCATGGATTGCGTCGGGAGGGCGCGGGGTGCGGCAAAGGCGTGGCCGTCCGATGGCAAGACCCACAAACATTACCTAAATGCCCCCACGTGGGTTGTATCGCCAGTAGTTAAGTTAGGGGTAGTCGAGTCATTTACCACTCCGGCGGGACCTGATATGTAAGCCATGAGTGTGTGTGGATGGCTCTCTCTCCCTCCGTGACTTAGGGTTTCATTTTCTCCCTCCCATTTCTTATTTTCGTAGCTATTTTTCTTCCATTTTCTCTAGGCTAGCATGAGAGCTTCATGAGAGATTTGTAGAGAGGGATGGATGCTAGGGCGGCATGCTAGACCTTGTGAATCTTTCCTGGTTTGTATAGAAGATTCGGAGTTGTGTTTTTCGTGGTCTTGTTGCGCTTGTTTTCGTGCCTTTGTTCTCGGTGTGATTCCGCGGATTTGAGTGGGTTTCTCCCCGGATTTCTTTGAGGGAAACATGGATAGATGTCTCGTGCATCTTTGTGATTGATCTTGTGCCCTCAAACGCCGGGAAACCACTTCGATTCAAGGATTTTCGTTCGGTGCTCTAGCTTTTGGTGGTGCTCAAAGGATTCGCGATTCCCGGTGATTTAGGGAGTTAGGAGGCAAGATTTTTGGGCTATAGCATCCTTGCGTGACGCTTTTCAAGTCCCCAAACCCTTGCCTCCACAACTTCAACCGTTTGGGAAATCCGATGATGATTTGGGGGAGTTGACCTTCGAGGTCGGGCTGTTTTTCTGCTCTGTTCGTGCCTCGCGGACGGTCCGCGGCGTCCAGGCGGACGGTCCGCGCCGCACATGTTCGTCAGGTGTTCTTCGTGTTCTTCCTCGCCTTTCGTTTCGATCCGTCGCGATTTTGAGTTTTGGTTGGACGAAGTTTCGGACGGTCCACGAGCGACGGGCGGGACGGTCGCGGGTGCACGGCGGACGGTCCGCATGCTCCCCGCAGACGGACGGTCCGTTTTTCGGGGGTTCGCTTCGGTGGTTCGTTGGTTTTAACGGACGATCCGCGGCCCGGGCCGGACGGTCCGCCGTACCCGTGCGGACGGTCCGCGGTACATTGGCGGACGGTCCGCGTGGTCCGTGCGGACAGTCCGCCTCTCCTGGTCGGACGGTCCGCCAGGGCCTGTGCGCTTTCCTTCTTGGTTCGATTCCTCTCTTCCCTTCTTGTGCTTCCGCGTGTGCTTCAAGGAATCGTTCCTAGGGCTAGAGGTTGATCCATAACCTCGTTGTCTTGGCGATTGGTGTGTGATTCGATCCATCGCTTGTGTGAGACCGGGATTTGACTAGGGTATAGACCGGGTTCTTTGAGAAGAATTTTTACCGGCTCCTATTCACTCCCCCCCTCTCTAGTCGTCATCTGATCCTTCAACTTCCAATGGTCTGGATCGATGCTGCAGTATGGAACCTTAGAACCAATCCTGTTGTGTTTTGCTGGATCTAACTTGCTAAGATCACGAAGTCTCTGAGATATGCTTCTGATCAGAAAAAGGTTTCCAGACTCATTCAGCAGATATGAGTGCTTGGGCAGAAGATTCGCATAATAGCTTCCGAAGTGCCACATCAACAAGAGCAAATGCTGAATATCATGAGGAATATCGCCAGATTTGAAGATGCCATCTTCAATCACATTAGCAACAGCATTCATGTCTTTTGCTCTCCGCTTGACTTTACACCATTTCAAAAGCTTCATTTTACCTTTCTTCACCTTAGGACTACCAAAACAAGTGAGGTAAATATCATCTGATGAGATCTCACCATTGAGTGACCACCCGGCAGAGTGAAGAGAGCTAGACCACTCCAGGATTGCTTGTGTTAACAGTCTTGCCAAGCCTGTTGATTTCAAGTGTTGCTGATTTGGGTTGCAACCCGGCACACCAACTTCAACCACAGAAGCTTTCCCCTTCATGAAGTCAAGCAACTTAGAGTAACTCTTTGCTTCTTCCTCAGATGCGAAAAGCTCCCATAAGTTTTCATTGCAGCAGGTGGAACTTTAGCCCACGGAAGGATCTTCTGCTAGAACTGGGAGAGACAAAATGAAGAAAACATATAAACAACAAGGTATCAGCTACATTAATCAGCATATAAATTGAGAAGCAACCAAAAGAGGCACTGTTGACAGAAGAGGTGTGGGAATACAAAGCTTATTAACTCAGTATATATTGTAGCAAAAAAACATAAGCATAAATTGAAGCTCATTCTTTCCACTAATAGAACAGAAGAGGAGCCCCCTACTGTTTTTTAATAAATGCGCAAGAATAAGTATGTATATGTACAAGGCTGGATGCCCAAAAGGGTACCTTAAGAACAAAATCATGTTAAATAAATAAATTGAATTGAAGCTCATGTGGAGGAGGTCCGCAGATTGTCATTTTATATAACTTGTATCAAAGATAGCTTATGTGGCTGAGGAGTTTGATACACCTTTCTAAAGGTTGCACCACTGTAAACATGCATAGTATGTCGTTCACAAAGTGCACACATGAACAACAACAACCACACTGACCAACCAAAAAACAATAGGCAGCATACATCTTGACTTTGTTGTACATCAAGGTTTGATGTGCACTGAAATGGGGTGATTCAGTATGCTAATTCACAAACGTTTGCACAAGATCAGATAGTACAGTATTAGGTTGGGTCAGAAGCTGCAGATAGCAATAATGGTGGTGCCATCAAGCTACTGAAACCATCTGGTACAAAATTGAACCCAAAAGGAGCTTCTTGAGTCTGGTTCGCTGAATGGTAACATATACATCATCCAGCTAATCAAACCATAGCCATTGGTAAATAGCAATCTCATATGTCAGAGAGTAGCAATGCGAAATGTCCAACACACAATAAAATAGGCAATTCACTGTTTTAGTCAGCAACACAGTAGGTTCACGAGCAAAAAAAAATTCAGGGACGGCAATTTTGGGCAAGGAAGCATCCAGGCAAAGGAAGGGCTCCGCATACTAACCTGATGGGGAAGGATAGGCGGCCGACCGGAGCAAGGGGGTCTGGCGACGGGGTGAACACGGAGCCGGATGAGGGTACGAGAGGATCCGATGCGCCGGCGGAGGGGTGGGTTGATCCGGGTCGGAGAGTCGCGGAGCCGGCGGCGGAAGAGAATCACTCCGCGTCGCCGGCTGCCGCTCACCCTCCTCTCCTCACCTCGCTCGCCGCCTCGGTGGTTACCGGGTTAGGTAGTTGGCTGGGCCTTGGTGGTGATCCGTTTGATCTTCTCGGTGAGCTGGGCCTTGGCTGGGCCTCTTCTTCTTCCGACCCAAAGACAAGGGATTTTTTAATTTATTTTTTCACGAATTTACAAAAATATATCGTCATCTCAAAGTGTTGCAAAACTGTACCTATGCCGCCAAATCGCCATTTCAAATGACCGGGGTACCGTACCCATCCCTACCGTCGTTTTAAACAGAGGTAGGTCTAATTTATCTTTAAAAATGTAATTTTTTTATGAACCCGGATGGAGATAAATTTTATATGAAAATTGTATCTTTCGTTGAGATCTACAACTTTGCAGTTCAAGAGTTTTTATTTGAAATGATTTTGATACTCAAATAACTGGCACAAGCTTTTCTTCTCTTGACAACATATCTTTAAGAAATCATACTTCTTTCGTATGAACTCAGACTGAGATAAAAGTTATATGAAAATTGAAGCTTTCGTCGAGAGCTACAACTTTGTAGTGCATACGTTTTTCATTTTATATCATTTTTATGCTTAAATAATCAACACAATATTAAGATGTAAAATTTGAAGATTTTTTTCTCTTGAGAGGGTATCTTCAAGAAAATATAATGTTTTCATATAAACTTGGATGGAGGTAAACTCTATATCGAAATCGTATAATCTCAGCGAGATCTACAACTTTGTGGTTCAAAATGTGTCAATTTGATTTCATTTTGGTGCTCAAACGATTGACATAATGTTTAGATTTAAAATTCAAGTTTTAGATCTGGATAGTATATAGATTCTTTGTGCCTCAAGATTATTTCAAATGAAAAAAGTTTGAACTATAAAATTGTAGATCTCGACAAAATATACAATTTTTAAATAAAGTTTGTCTCCATCCGAATTCATAAAAAAGTTAAACTTTTTAAGATGGATTGGCCCTACCACCATTTGAAATGATGGTAGGGACTCATCTAGTACCGCCTACGGAAGTATACGCTGCCCTACTGCCGTTTCAAGTGGCCTACCACCATTTGAAACGGCGGTTGGAAGGTAACCACCGTTTCAAATGGCGGTATAGGTATAGTTTTGCAAAGCGTTAGAATAAATGTATATTTTCTAAATTTGTGAAAAAGAATATAAAAATAAAAATTCACGATAAGGACTAAAGGCGACGCATAACGTGGCCTCATTCAATCCAAATCCATCCTAAATTATAATTTATTTTAGCTTTTCTAGATACATAGTTTTTTATATGCACCTAGATAAATACTCTTTTCATTCTAAATTTTAAGTCAATTTGATTTTTTTAATTCATAGTTGTTTGTATGCATGTAGCCATAGTATATATCTAGGTGCATAACAAAACCTATGCACCTAGTTTGGAATGAAGTATGTATAGCTAGTAACACAGTAACACATTTACATTTATATAGTCGACACGGAGTAATAATAAAATGAGGTTCTGCTGCTCTCATATGTGTATGTTATGGAGTATATGTATTTAGTACAACGGGAAGAAACACTTGCGACTCCATCTTGCTTAAATGGTCTTCCGAATTACGCTCATTGTCAAGTTACATGGATGAAGTAGTGTATCATATTCAGTATCTCGGCTCCATCTTGCCAAGACATCAATAGTCTGAGTATCTTTATGATTTGTTACTTCCACCAGCTTGTTCTTGGCAAATTTCAGTTATTGCTAACCCGCCATCATGCCCGACCACAATCCTGCAACATTTTAACTAATTAGTATATGTGTGTCGCACAGTTTTGACATTGAAGAAATTTGAATGGGAAACTTTGAGAATAGAATCTAAAGTCACGTATTATGATAACTGATATTTGCAATAAATTTCCTTTGATGATGATTAAGTTAACTGCAGAGAAGCAATCGACCTTATATAAAGATGAAAATTGATCCTTTTATTTACGTACCTTCTTGAACCCTTCAAACATGCTATAGATGTAACTTTTCCAAGCTCAAAGTCCAGTACGCCCTCAAGCCTGGATGATCAAGAAAAGCAAATGTCATTTCTGAATCTATATACTAGCTTTGGAAATGGGGTCAAGATCATGCCTTAAGCATAGAAGTTAATTAGCTTGCATCTGCTTTTTTCTTACATATGATTTTTTTTCTTACATATGCTTTATGAACACCATGATTCTTGAATCTTAACTTTCTAGAAATTAATGAACTCCTAGTTGACTAGATCTAACAGATAATTATGAACTAGTAGTGGAGTTCCGTATGCAGTAACTTACTTGAAAGTAGTGGCGTTCCATACACGAACCGTCTCGTCATGTGAACCTGTGAGTAGTATTGGAAGATCAGGATGAGGATGAGAACTGACACAGCTAACACGATCGGAATGCCCTTTTAGTGCCTGGACACAAGTCTTGCTCTTGCAGTCCCAAACCTAAGTAAAAAAGGATAAACCTTGTTATATTACGTACAATATTGAACATATTCCGTACAAATAATCATGAGTTAATTAGCAGAATATTACTATTCCTTTACACCAAATTAAAGATGGTCTCACCATGGCCGTGCTGTCCCAAGAACCAGTGATCATGTATAGCTGACCACCACGAGTGAAATAATCCAAACACTCCACCATCAATCCATCTCCAGACACAGACAACGTGAATTCACGACGTGATAAACCAATGTTCCAGACCTGTATTTTTTCAGTTAACACAACGTGTAACTTCCTTAAGCCCTCCTACAAATTTGAGAATGAAGAAGGGAGGGGAAGGCTGGAGGAGGAAGGAGAGGAGAGCTCCTCTAAGGTTCAATCCTAGCTCCTCTAAGAGAAAACGAACATATATATATATATGTTGGCTGTTGTACCTGTGCTTAGGGGTGCAAATTGGTCATGATGTGGTGCACCTCCGAACCTCTCTGGTTCAAACTACTTCAGCTCAATTTTGAACAAGTAGTACAAATAATTGAATAAGAGGTCCGGAGGTGCACCTAATGGTTACCCCTTCGCAGCCTTACCTGTACTCCATACATGCAGGCAGCGGCAAAATTATTTGCCATTGGGTTGAATTTGATCTGATATGCTAGATCTTTCATGTCAAATGTCTTAATGCACTCCCAGCCCTTGCTCCAGTCCCACAGCTTAATCTGGTCGGACCAGCCCGCTGATAGCAAGTAAGGTTTAGTCGGGTGGACGTCTAGACATCTCACTTCCATGTAATGAGCTTTGAATCTCTTCACTTTACGTATTGGGTCATACGTGTATACCCTTATAAAACCATCATGGCCTCCAACCACAAACCATTGCTTTTGTGCAATGAATTTTGCTGAACTAACTGCATCAGTTGTTGGAATAAGATCTGTTAACATTATGATAGCAGGAAATGGTCTAAATATGGTTAGCAGCTAAGTCAGGTAGCATGTATATACCTAGTCCTCCATCTGTTGTTTCAAGAAAGTTCACTGTTTCCTGTGTGAACACATGTACGTATTCATGTCAAGTTTGCTAATATGTGTGGAAAGGGTGAAGTTGCCACGTCACCCATTCAAAGCATGACTGGGTGCTTTTTTGTAATAATGGATGAATATATTACTTTGTGTTGGCCGGAATATATATTGAATTATTAAAAATATGCATATTGCTGGGAGCAATTACTTACCTGAATGTGATGATTAATGATGGAAACTGGCCCATAAGCAGGATGTATCATAATCCTGTGTTAAGCAAGAAGAAATTCATTGTAATAGAAGATAATGGCAGCCGTTTTACTGCTTCTATGAATGAAACAAAGATAATAAAATAGAAGTTTTGTTAGAAACTTGAGATATCTGACCTTATTTCAGTATACCTAATTAAGATTATATGTCACTAATAAGGAGTATCATTTTAGAAGGTATCAGCGTAGTCCATTCGTAAATGTAAGGGTGTGTTTTATGTTTTAAACTTAGAAAGTATTGTAGACTTCGATCGATATAGTCAATAGATTAAAAACACTTATTAGCATACAGAATTTAAATCATTAGGATCATATTTTCAATGTACTTTTATCAATATTGCAAAGCTTCCTGTGTGGACCAGTTAGAGCGTTGAACTTCAGCAATCATTGAAACTCTAGTCCAATCCCAAGTTTGAAGCATGACAACAAAAGCTTGGGGGAGTTTGTCCCTATGTATGGTCGAGTCTTTAATTTTTAATTATTACATCCATCAATATTGGTTTTGTAGCAATTATCACTAATACATTTTGTGCTATGATGGTTCAATACAGTTATGAAGACTTTTACAAAATAAAATACATCTTACATTTCTCAATGGAGCTTGAAGTATAGGAACTATACTTATAAACGAAGGAAAGGAGGTGTGGAAAATGACAGACGCACACAATCACAAGAGGTCATGGCAAAAAAAGCACGTTATAAATATTTCCAAATTACTTTCATATTAATTGGATAATGGATCTGTTCTATATCTTGTGCGTTATAAATCACTTTGCATTATTACAAGAACATTGTAATAAAAAAGCACATACTCTTATGAAGTTATCTTTTTTTGTTTTTTTGTCCTTTAACTTAAATAATTTTATGGACAAACCCATGGTGACACCTTTTTCTATTGGAAATAAACCTAGCTAGAAGCACAATGCTGTTGTTGGCATTATGTATTAATAGAATGAAACCAACGTGTTTGGCATCATGTGGATCGCGACACGAAGCCATAGAGCTTGTTTCTAAACTTTGAAGTCTTAACTGGCACCAGATCCTTTGGTTCATGTTATTAACTTACATAATCTATAGTGACAACAACCATATTTCTATTTTCAGGGGATATGTTGTCTATGATCAACATGAAAAAAATGCCCTCAAAAGAGCTATTCAGTTACCATGGCTCTGATGGATGCACGTCTGTGAGAGTGTGGGGGTAGTCCAGTGGTATGATCTGATAAAATGGAGAAAAAGCCAAAGTTAGTAAATGACAATAATGACTTTAGCACAGAGTAGTTTAATTACTTTAGCACGGAGTTGTTTAATTGGACCTGAGGTTCGTTACCATTACCCTCATCTTCTTTGGTAGATGAGCTGCTATGGTGGTTCTCATTTTGTTCTTCTTGGAAGTTATTCAGACTTGATTTGCTTGCCAAATTGGCCTCAGGGGTGGTAGAGTCATTGTTTGATGTTGGCTTCTCACAGTGGATGCTGAGAAGAGCTATCTCTGGGATATTGGTTATCTGAAGTTGAGGGATGTTCAATGCAGTTAAAGAGGGCACAATGGTATACAATAACAATAACAACCATAATTCAGAATTTTCCATATATAGAAAAAATCAACCAAGGATTTCTTATTATATTATAATACTAAAATTACAAACTATTTCCATACAAAGAATGAAGTAAATATAAATATCTATTTTCAATTACAAATGCTAGAGTTGTATAGTGTTAAAGAAAATATATCTTTCAAACATATATACATCTTTTGAAGTACTTAGCTATTAAAATAATTACATAACATATTTTCACATGACTAAAATAAGGGCTTGAGGCTAGAAGGTGCAATGAATTAATCCCTCTGATTAAAAGTTCCTGTTTTGGACATGGACACAGTCCTCAAAAACAAACATTGAACCACTAATTTCTACAGTAGAATATATGTAAGACTCAATAAGTTTATAATATGATGACAATATTAGCTAGGAATCTACATGTATAAAGGGGTTGATATTTGGTTTGGTGCCAAATGGCCTACTATGCCATGGCACTTATTAGTATATCTTTCCTTGGCATGCATCAACACCAAATCAAAAGATACTAGTATTTATTTGAAAGTTTGTAGGATCACTTTAAAATGACAGGTCATATTAGTGACCAGAGGGAGAATATACTCACCTTAATAGATCATTTTTATAGAAAAATAGAGTTCCAAAGTATTGAGGAAAGTAGTATGAAATAAATGGATATATATTAACTCCCTATGATCCCTATTAACCCATAAATAATTGTGAAAATGAGGTATCTCTATTTGCTTAGTGGACTAATGGTATGCCATCGACATCCTTAATAGAGCAGAAAGACATACACACTAGTAACCAAGTACATTCCTATTTTACACCTTATAGTACTTTGCACCCAAAAAAGCTATTCACACCACTAATAATGATATGATTAATTACCTTGCCAATAGTAGTTTCTATCTCATCCAGCTTATTGATAATATCCACTATATTAGGCCTTTTGTGTCTGTCAAACTCCACACATTTCAATGCTACTTCAGTGCATGTCATAACTTGTTGACAGTATGCATCTACTACAGAAGCATTCTGTGTTGTCTGTAACCTTATTTTCCAGTTTCCTCCTACCTATGAAATCTGATGTTAAAGACAGGCTGATGCCACACAAATGTGAAAAATAGTTCCATAACAAATGTGAATTGGTCAAGGTAAATATCATATCATTTCTTACAAGATTGATAAATTCTTGAGGAGGCATTTGAGCACTTTTGGAGCGGCCACAACGTCCTGCAATTATCTTTATCATCACAACACCTAAGCTGAACATGTCAAATTTGTTTGAGATTAAATTACTTTCTATGTATTCTGGAGGCAGGTATCCGCTGCAGGGCAACACATATGATGATTTTAGCTAAGCACATATTCTTTATTGTAATAAAAGTTTCATTCAAATTAAATGAGGCATCCAGCTTACATTGTTCCTGGAGTTTGTGTTTTCCTGGTTCGTTCTTCACTAAATATCTTGGACAAACCAAAATCTGCAAGTTTTGGTATCATATTATTGTCTAGCAGAACATTGCCAGGTTTTAGATCCAAATGGTAAATTGGCTCTTTCAATCCATGAATGTACTGTAGTCCCTCACAAATTCCTCTTATGATTTTGTACCGTGTGTGCCAGTCAAGACCACCTGATTCATCTGCAAAGGTTAAGAAAGAGAGTATCAATGCAACAGAATGCAAATGTGCAAAACTATTTCCCCAACATGCTAAAGAATATACTAGAATTAGAGAAATAGCATACCATAAATATGGTTGTCAAGACTCCCACCAGAAAGATACTCAAAGCATAACGCTCTGTGTATTTCTTCACCAAAAACACCTTTGCACTTCATGTATTCATGTTTTATTTCAAAGCAGTAGCCAACTAAGCGTACAATATTTGGATGCTTAAGCCTCATCAGGTTGTCAAACTCATTCTTGAATTGCTCATCATCAAAGCCAGGCTTGTCATTGTATAGCTTCTTCACAGCAATCTCATCTCCATTTTTATACTTTCCCTAGGAAGGATCTATTGTCAGCACGCATTATGCGTACGAATTATATTACTTTTTGTGTTACTATCTATAATGTTTATAAATAAGAAAAAAGAATTACATTTTCTGTAGTTTGTTTCTACATTTTACAACAAATAAAGATATGTTGTGCAATAAAACAAAAGGTGAAAAGCTAAATTTTATTTCGGGTTTTGTGTATAAAACATGTGTATGTGTTATGGTACATTATTTAGCAAGCTATACAATGTTTTGGTTCTCTTATTCACATTGCATTGCTGTTGTTAATTAAGTATGCTCTTACCCTATAAACTGTTCCATATGCGCCCTCACCAACTTTTCTCTCATCAGAGAATTCATTAGTAATTTCTTCTAATAGATGGAGCGTTAGCTTTGTAGGATCCATAGCTGTTGTGACTTGCTCTTGTTATTACCTATATATAATAGTTGAAGAAGCCCTTCTGCATTAGGATGATAAAGGATATGTTTAGTGAGAGAAATAAGTACCACTCCGTTCAGCAGTGCCAAATTCCTGTTGTCTTTAACTCTATATCACTCACACAACTCATCTATGCAACCACATATATACATACAATACAAATCCCACATGTTTTTAGTGCCGAAGAGTTAGCACATTGTGTATTATGTTCTTAATGGTATGTTGTACGCATGTATGCGTTGTTTATTTGATAATGTAATGAAATGTACAAAAATTCTCAGTGGAAAAAATAAGAAATCCGAGAAACACGTTTCTCTGTTAAGCTTGTTTTTTTGTTTTATCACCGAATAATTGTCCAAACAATTAATCCTACCTTTCGGCTTCACATAACCCTAAACCTTATCCTATTTGTATCCATTGTTATGTCTTGGTTTTCATGTTAGGTTATTTGGAAACAACCTACATTATTTTGTGTACAAATTGAGGATTTTTTCCTCTAAATTTTGTTCGAAAGGAAAACGTCAAATCTGAGAAATTTCGAGACATCCGTTAAACGTGCTTCTTGGTGTGTCGTAAGAAGCATCGCGTTCCACCCCCACGGAGTGCGTTAACTGAAGTAGATGTGAAGATCTTGAAAATTAAGAACCTATGCAAGATGTGTTAAAACGTTTAATTAGCTCAAAGTAAATATATTTAGGTGTCTAGGTGCACTCTATGATTATCTAGTGTCTAAGTTTTGCGAATAGGGATATACGGACAATTGTATCTGGGTGAAAGATTTAAGTTGAATTGGACATGACACAAGAAGGCAGTGCAATATCCTGTATTCTTATTTGACTCGACTATTTTGATGTGATCAAAGCAAGGTGCTGCGAAGAATTTTTTGTGTTGCGGTGACCACCTGTGAGCATAACCATGCATACACACATTATTGACTCGGTATGATAGAAGTATAACCATAGTGAAATGAGAACAATGTCTATTGACGCCCCACTTGACCACCACCACCACCACCATGGCCAAATCTGCTGCTCCATTACAGGAGACCGCGATTACTATAGGAGGGAGTATATGATATTGGGTACCTAAACCCTTCTTACGGCTGGTATCATACGTAGGGAAGCAGGGGTGGGGGGGGGGGGGGCTCATCCACTTCTTACTCTATACCTTGTTCTGCCTCTAGATATCTATATATCTATATTCTTCATCTTCTTCATCATGGCAAAAAACTTAGGAGGGACAACCCCTAGATCTGCCCCTGATAATGTTGGCACAATTCATTTTTTCTAAACATTATGATTTCTTAAGAAACTTAATCGTTGGTGTATGGAAAATTGACATAGCATAGCCTATTACTGATTTTGATGATTGTATGGCAAAAATATGGGACTGATAACATTTTCTAGTATACAATAGGTTTTAGTCACATGAACGCAAGATGATAGACTTGGGTGACCAAACACCATAAATAAGGTCGAGAGATGACATACATGTTTAAGACACTGAGAAGTCTTTTAAGAAATTTAAGGGCCCCTTTGGCAGGGCTTCGGCTGTGGCTAAAACGGCTGTGGCTGTGGCTACTCTAGTAAAATGGCTTTTTTGGTGAAGCTGAAGCCATTTTGTAAAGTGTTTGGCAAAATGGCTGTGGTTGTAGCTTCTATGCCACATGCGGGGAAGAAGCCGCGGGAAGCCACTATTTTTGGCTTCACCTCCGTAGTACAAATTGCAAAATGACTTCTCCATGGCTTCAGCTTGGAAGCCGTTTTTTTGTTTGGGGTTTGGCAGGGCTTCTGTAGAAGCCAGTGGAGAAGCACTTGGAAAAGCCCTGCCAAATGGCCCCTAAGTCATTATAAAAGAGAAGTCGAGACAAAGTCACATGAAGAAACAAAGCAAAGCCTGCCAAAATTAAGTCTGTGATGAAAAGCAACAATAATAGAACCAAGAACACGTGCACTATATATGTATATATAGCGGACAATCTGGTGCCAATAGTAAACAACTCCTGATAAGTTGTTGATGCTCGTCTCAACTCAACGGTAACAACAACCAGCAGACCAATCAATATCGTGTGATAGAGAAGAAGATAGCTCTAGAGGTCATCAATTCAGTCGGTGACTGCATGAAGGCAACGGTCCGCAAGGGCAGTTAAGGTGCAGATGTTTCAGCAATTCATATGGTGATATGCATAGGTGAACTCACGATATAAATTTTGCATTTTCTGCCCTATTTATCTTCCGCATTACCTATTGCGCATGCACTTTACATTTCACACTTACTTTTCCTGCACTTTGCATATGTACTTTGTATAATTGGAACTTACGGTGCAAAACTTTACACGGTAGATGGCCAACAATCCAAAACAAACGGGGCAAATCCTAGCGCGACCGCATCGATCCCTCCTCCGATCCGATTAAAAGCAGAGCACGGCGGCTCAGTCCAGTCTCGCAGAGCCACTTGAGTGGAGGTGAGAGATCCAGGGCCGGCCGGAGCTCCGTATAAATTTTGACGAACTCAAGACGGGGGGACCGATGGTGCGTACAGTAAATAACACTGCATTTTACGTATACTATATAGAATGTAGACAGTAGCTAATCAGCCAAGCTAGTACGAACTGACCTGGAAGCAGTGGCGGAACCAAGGGTGGCTGGTAGGGGCCACGGCCCCCTGTCACGCTGAAAAAGCTCTAAACCCCTTGTATTACATGCATGCTCCAAAGCGTATTTGAGTGATACGATTAGAACTGCACATCCAATCCAATTCAAAGTCCAAAGTCAAACATAAACTATTTGAGGTATTTATTACATATAAATGTTAAGATGTGACTTAAGTTCCAATCAATAAGCTCTATATAGAAGCATTGTTGAGCATCAGCTGGACCACCGGCTCTTCTAAACATAATAATCCCCTGCAGTGGGGGAATGCACTGCCGGGCAATACATTCCAATCACACACACAATTAGGCATAGTTACTACTTGTATCCATTTGATTTTCCTCCTCAATATATCTCATCTTTTTAGATCTATGTATTAATTTTGTGTAACATGAAACCTAGAAAACATGTATCTAATTATTGCTGACCACAATTACATTGGGGCCTGCTACCAGCTTCGCTCTGCGATTCACTAACTGATTCCCATGTGTTATTTGCCATTCTACTTGAGATCAGGAAGGTGTTGATAATACTATGATGCAAATTAAAGATTATAGGCGAAATGTCAATGATGTTGGTTTAGCCGCCCCCTACTGAAAATTCCTGGTTCCGTCACTGCCTGGAAGAGCTCCAAGCTCAATTACACGAGAAATATACTCAAACCGCACCCACACACCGGCGCCGGAGACGAAAAGGAGCTCCGACGGGTGAAGCCGGCAGAGCTATGCAAGTGCTACCATATATGGAGTACTTGTTTTGTTTGTGGCATCGTCCTTGCCAAGTATGAATTGGGTGACATTAGGCCAGAGTTGAAGTTGACCGTTGAAATGTCGGCGCAGAAATGGAAGATGCATGCATGGGGGATCAGAAATCAGCACCGCGTCGGCAGGCCAGACAAGCTAGACCGTTGACGGACGCTCAAAGAAGACGGCCTATATCACAAGCCTGCTGGGAGGCCCCACAGTTTGGCGGGTGTGTGCACTCTGCACTGCTGGCTGCGTGTTCATCGTGTTGACTTCCCCCAACGTCGACTTACTCGTCTCTTGTAATAACCAAATGTTAATCAATTTCAGAAATGAGTAAAAGCTCACAAACTGTTTGTGGCGTGCCTTGTCACTTCACTTGCATTGTACTGCAAAACAAAACACCTATCTTTCTTTTTCTTTTTGGACATCAAGTAAAAATTAGGGAGTCATTTACCTGCATGCCATTAAAAAAGATGGTGGTTACACACATGCCACAAAAAAGTTTTCAAGCACCTGTGTGCCATGACCTCAACTTTGATTTACCCGTGTGCCATTCCGTCCATGTTGAGAGCTAACAGTGTCAAATCAACAGGTAAAATGACCATTTCACCCCTATGGGCCCACAAATCTCCTTCCTCCTCCCTTCTCCTTTCTCCCTCCTCCCTTCACCTTTCTCCTGCTGCCGGCCATCACCTAGCGCACGCGCCGCCACCGGACAACGGGTTGGAGGACGACGGCCAACGACCTCCCTCCCCAGCCTCATCTCCGGCGGCGTGCAACCCGAGACGCTCCCCCCGCCAGCTCCTTCTCCACTGCCGGCCTCCAGTCCCGCCGACTCCTCCGCCACCGGCCTCCCCCCACCGGCCATGCCGCTCATCGCCAGCCTTCTTTCATGAATAAGAGTTGCACCGTGACGCGTCGGCGCGTCGCCCGAGCGCATCGAAGCTTCCAGGAGGAGTCCACTCGCGGCGAGATTCGATGCAGGTGAAGCTTCTCAGCACACGGACGGAGCGGCGGCAGGCGGAGAATTCGATTCGAGCGAAGCAAGGTCGGGGATTCCTTGCCTGAATCGAGAAGGTCGAAGATGAAATCGGCCCGAGCCCCAACTGTATCGCCATCCCGCTCGACCCCGCCCAGCACCCGCGCGAGCAGGGAGGAGGCGTCCGGCGAGGGCGCGGCCGCGACGACCGGCCGCCGCGGCGGGACTCGGCGGCGAGAGAGGTTCTCGCGGGACAGAGGGGCGGGGAGCCGAGCGGGAGAAGGGGCGGGGACCCGCCGGCCGACCGGTGGCCTCGCCTCGCGCGCGGCTCCTGCGCTCGCCCGTGGCCGCCGCGCGAGAGCGCCGGCGAGAGGCACGGTGGCGGGATTGGACGGGATAGGCTAGGGGCAAAACATTTATTTTCATACGTGGCCCCACTCGTCAGATCGATGGAACCGTTAAATCTTAACAGATGGTGGACGGAATGGCACACGGGTAAATCAAAGTTGAGGTCATGGCACACATGTGCTTGAAAACTTTTTTGTGGCATATGCGTAACCACCATCTTTTTTAATGGCATGTAGGTAAATGACTCAAAATTAGGTGGGGATTGGATTGGAGAGAGCACCCAGCGGAAGGGAGGAGCACGAGATCTGTCTGTGCTGCTCTCACGCTTCCGGTTCCGCCGCTTGCACCTCGCACCGCAGCCGCTCGCCTCGTCTTGCTGCAAGAGTGCCGCAGCTACACAGTTCCGCACGTACAGTTCGCGAGCTCCGGCCGGGTGGGCGGGTGGCTATCCATGGATGCACATGCCAGCACGGGTCGTCCTCTCCTCGCTATCTCCAGTGAGCGACGAATTTGAAGCCTTGAAGCCAAGACGCCTGGGTTATGGACTTGTGTCTTGTGCTGCTCGTGCTCTGCCGAGCAAGGAGGATGGAGAATTGGAGATGGTGGTGCGTCTTGGCTTTATGGAGAAGAAAACCAACAGAGACTAGAAAGAAAGCTACTGCCGCTTGCGTTGGCGAAGAACAGAGATAGGAGGTGGCGTGGTGGAGATTCATCATGGCTCAGCTAAGAAGAAGGTAGACTAGGAGAGCAGAGGACGGTGGGCTCTTCACATCGACCCCGCATGCCACATATGTGGTTCAGGTTAAATTACACAGATCAGGACTCAAACTGACACAAATAGCAAGTTTAGGGACGTGTTTATGCGTTTTGCGAGTTTGGGACCGATTACAAGTTTAAGTTACCACGCATTGATCATCGCACAAATAATTTTAGTGTTGGCAAGATGACTAATAAAGATGTCGGCATGCCTAAACAACATGTAACAGTATCAATATATGACCGCTCTCTTCCACCTAAGAGCAACTTTAGCAATACCCCTACTCCAAGCCCCTATTTCACTGAGTAGGGGCTTTCCCAATTTTTGGGGGCTTTAAATTTAGCCTCCAACTGCAGCAATACCCCCAACTTGAAAGCCCCCTACTTTGCTATGACATGTGGGACCCATCGGTAAGTGAGCCACTTCTTTTAATCGTTCACCTCCTGAGTTCTCCCCCAGACCCCCACCCTCATCCTCTCTTCCTCTCGATCCCCTCTCACTCCACGTCGGCACCGCGCCGCTCCCCGAGCTCGCAACGGTGGTGGCGGGAGGTCCGCCCAGGCGCTGCAGGAGCTTCAGGCGGCCACAGAGGGAGGTCCGCCGTGCGCGACGGGAGCTTGGGCGGCCGCGGAGGGAGCTCCGCCCGGCGCCGGGAGGTGGTCCGCGCGGCCGGCTCGTCCCCGGGCGGCCGGCCTCGTCCCCATGCGACCGCGCGGGGGGGAGCCCCGAGCTCCGTGCGGCGGCGGGGGAGCAAAGCTCCGAGCGGCGGGGGCGCAAGATCTAGGCGGCGGCCAACTCCAGCGTCGCAGCCTCCTCTAGCGCTGCATCTGGCGGATTCCTGTAGCGTCGCGGCCTCCTCTGGCGCTCGTTCTGCGACCTCCTCCGCCTTGATTTGCTGGGGAGCAGTCGCGATTGGGCGGCGACAGTGGGAGCTCGAGGTCCTAGGGCGGCGGACGAGGAGCAACACGGGGCTAGGCGAGCGGCGCACCGGCAGCTTCTGCCTTCCATTCGTCCACGTGAGAAGAAACCGGCCAACGCTTGAGTAGGGGCTCCCTTCTCCACCCGCAGGATAAGGGGACGGAGGGGTGCATTTAGGTGTCTAGCTAAAGTAGGGGGCGAGTAGGAGGTCTGCTGGAGTGTGTTTTTTACTTTCAGCTCCTACTTTTTGAGTAGGGGCTCAAGTAGGTGGTCTGCTGGAGTTGCTCTTAAATGAAATACGACACATGCCATGTCAGGGGGTGAGACGTGGACAGATCCTCTAGGGGGCGACCCAAGCGGTTGTAGGTTGATTGGAGGGGATCGAGACCTAAGAGCGTAGATGGTAGTTCGCAGGGAGAACTCGGAACACGATGAGAATGGCGAGAGACACAAGGGTTTAGACTGGTTCAGGCCTCTGGAGAGTAAAACCCTACGTCCAGTATGCGGTGGAATTATGTGTGCATGGGAAAGTGCCCTCGAATGGAGCTCTAGGCGGCCTTACATGGTCAACAGGCTAGGGCTTCCATTCGAGGTCGGTGGACCCTCATTGGGGTCAATTACAAGTTAGGAAGGTCATCTTCCGTGATTACAGGGTGAATCCCGCGATATGCAGACTTACTGGTGGCGCCGTGCCGCGACCTAGGGGAGAGACTTGCGCCACAAGCCCGACAGGTCTCCCGGGATCTGGATAAGGTCGCCCATGGTCTTCCAAGGTCACCGGGATTGTGGATAAGGTCTTCGGGCTCACTTGCAGGTAGGTGGGGCTTCTGACAGGTCGGGTCCACTTGACAGGGACCTCCAGGACCCTGGTCGGTGGGGACCCATGGGTAGCCATGTCTCTCAAGCCCCCGATCGACGTGTAGGCGTAGCGGCTGAGACGATGTCATGTTGAAGCGAAGCAAAAACATGGTGCCTCTGAGGTCGCATAGGGTGCACGAGGATCAAAAATCCTCTTGAGCGTGTACGAAGTCGAATGTCAAGCTCCTGGGGCGTAGATCCAGAGGCTTGAAGTGAAGGCAAGGCACTATAGTTGTTGGAAGAATCCACCGACCTGACCAGATTCAGGAAAGATCATCATGCCTTCGAGGAAGGTCTTAATGCTGACCAAAGGGAGGTCGAGCAAAGGGGTGACGGAAGCTTGCTTCTGGTAGGTCGAGGTGACGTAGTCAACGAGAGCGTCGCAAGACGCACTCATGGAGTAGCCCCCGAAGGCGACCTAGAAGGTCGAGTTGATGCTTGAAGAATAAACTGAGAACCTACAACCTTTTGCTTCTGCTTTAAGATGCTCTTCTCGTTGAATAAGACAAACTATCCAGAATCTTCTCAGGACAAACCCATGCGTCAGGGCTCTTTGTCGTGTAGCGACCCACGAGGTGTACTATCCAGGCACAGGACCTACCCCGGGCAGAGATGCGGCCGCTACCACTAGGAGATAAGGACTGAAAAGTTGTCATCACACGCTCAACAGACGTGTCAGCAGGCTCAAAAACGGATAGAGACCTCACACTCCACGTGTGAATAGTGTTGCGGATAAGGATGCCGCGTCAGTTGAAGGGTGGGCAGCAGCCACTGCAGAGCTCCACTGCTATAAATAGGAGGCCTCAGTGCTTGCTTCTTGAACCAAGTAGGAACACCATGGCAAAACGGCTTGATAATTCTGCAATGACCTGGTCTTGTGTGCGTCCACCCGAGCATAGTGCTAGAGTATCATCTCCTAGAGCTAGAAGAATGCTCGTGAAGTTGGGAGAACTCCACCAATCTCTGTGCCCGCGCCTAGCGAGGAATCCAAGTGCAGCATGGGGCAGTACATTCCTTGACGGACCATGTGAGCAAGGGCCTAATGTGGTGTTGGAAGCCATTATGCTGCGCCGGGGGAGGCCCGAGGTGAAGCTGGTCCCATTTGGAATCTTGTGAGAGCACCCTAGAAACAGATGGGACTCCACAGGAAACCTTCTAGGGCTAGAGTAGAGGTGGTTGTGTGGCAGCCGCGACCTCAACGGCGGTAGAGGTCTCCAAGTAGGTCCACGCTTCATCAGTCTAGGTTGCACCGTAGGCAACATGTAAGGCAGATCAGGACCTTTAATATGTTTGCACCTTGTAATTGGCCTTGGGCCAATGTCTATTGTAGCTTACGAAGCTTTTATACACATGCTTGCATGGCAACTGATGTGTCTTGGCTTATTATGATGAGGCGCCCAGGCGACAATGGCATGGACAAGGTCCCAACGGGGTTATGGTAGCACGCCAACCTTCCGAAGGCCATATGACTGATAAAAGGACCTGTGTCGACCTAGGTCAACACGACTGCTGCATAATGGCACAACGTAGGAGCGTCAATCCTGAATTCCATAGGTCTGAATCGACCTAGAGGGAAACAGGGCCTCAGCGAGGCGCTGTGATCGTGACCAAGAGGTCGTCAACGGGCAGTAGAGCCTTTAAGCACGGGGCCTTTGATAATAGAGAGCCACTGCAGGTCGGTGCGACCTAGAAGGTGTGTAGGCAGCTGGGCCCAGGAGACGTGGTGTGAACCCGCCATAGGGAGGCTGAGGCGACCTGGGAGGCTGCGGCGACAAAGCTGGCCCATAGGTCGTCCGTGGGTCTTGGCGACCTTGAATGTCACATTGGAGATTTTAATGTTGAGGGGCTTGAAGTGGGGCATAACGAGTCTACGCCGGCCGGAGTGCTACTCGGAGACCGGCGGACATAGATTCCCGTACGGAACTAGCCGTTACTACTAATTTACTGCTAGGCCGAAAGAGCCGTTGAGGGGTAGATCCGTTGGAGGCGTCGGGCCGTTGGGTCATCGTGATTTGCACCAAAGAGTCATTGGAGCACGGCCACCCGTTGCGCCGCTAGGGCCCGACTATATAAGGTCGGTCCATGGGCCGAGGACCCCTACTTGCTTAATTTCCACACTGCGCTAGGGTTCCACTGCCACTCCGCTGCTTAGAGTGATTAGCAGCGCTACCGTGCTTAGGTCCACCACACACCACGACCTCGCATGCGAACCAAGACCTCGTAGTGTTTATATCCAAATCCATCAGCTTCGAGGAGGAGAAGATGGAGAAAGCGCCCATTCCAGAGCCGCACACCGTCTGGGAGCTGTCCACTGTGACGGAGGAGTAGATCCAGGCCCTGGTGACCCGTGGGTTGCTGAGGCCCAAGACGGAGGTCGGCTGGAGGCCGGTGGTGGGTGAGGAGTTCCCGAGGAAGGGGACCAGTGAGACGGTCGTCTTCCTCGCGCACATCGAGCACGGATTTGGAGTCCCGGCGGGTGATTTCTTCCGCGGCCTCCTCTTCTTCTACCGTATCAAGCTGGTACATCTCTCCTGGAACTCAATCACCATCATTACCACCTTCATCCACCTATGCGAGGCCTACCTCGGCATAGCGCCACACTTCCACCTGTGGTGCCACTTCTTTGAGCTCAAGAAGACCGACAAGTCAGGGGTCATGGGGAGCATGGGATTCATGCTGTGGCGATACATGAAGCCAGAGTACGTCGACCTCCTGCTCCCCGACAACACCACCGGATGGAAGCAGGGGTGGTTCTACCTCGACAATCCCGCACCAGTGCTTCCAGGTAGGACAGAGCATGCTCCCGTCCCATACCAGTAGTGGACCAACCAGCTCACGTCGTGAGAGACGGAAGAGTTGTGTCCCCTGCTGGACGACCTGGAGAAGCTGAAGGCGGAGGGGTTGACTGGCGGTGCTGTCGCCATAAGCTTCAGCCGTCGGTTGATTCAGCCCATCCAGGACCGATTCCACTCGGCCTTTGAGTACTGGGGGCAGTCCGACCCCACCTGGGTCGTCAAGCGCAAGGTCTTCAATGGGGAAATGGCAGCACAGGTGAAAAACATCTTCAGCGAGTGCGTCCGCAATTAGGAATGCCCCAAGGTGCTCGGGGTGTACCGACCATCCGATGCGGTAAGTCTTCGACCCTGGTTTTTATCCAGCTTAGGTCTCGAGCTCTTCTTACACAGGTCTATTTATCTGTCTTGTCTTGTTTTCAGTGTCGTGAGAGCATCTATTGGTGCCCCGCACCACTGCGCAATGAGAAGGAGCACAGTTACAAGGTCCGTGATGCGGCGGACGTGCAGGCGGCCCCGCAGCCTCCCATCGAGGAGTACATCTCCGATTCGTCGGTGGGGAGTGATGACGACGCTCTCGCCACAAGGAGGGTGCTGCCCAAGGTCGCCACATTCGCGCCGCGGCACACGCGGCAGGCGACGAGGCAAGATTCCCGCCTCCCGGGCTGCGGCCACGATCGCCGCGACCCAGACAGCGGAGGCTAAGAAGAAGAAATGGAAGAGGATCGGGCATATATTGTCGGTGGACACAACCACAGTTAGTTCCAGCATTGAAACCATCGACGTCAGGGACGAGGAGGACAACGCCAAGTCGTCGGGCGCAATGACGACCCCATCTGCAGGAACACCCCGCAAGGCGGCGTCGATTAAAGAACATGCGATGGTGATGCCCCGCTGGACGTCGATAATGGAGGAGCGCCCTAGGTCGAGCACTAATGCAGTGGGCGACCCTGGGTCGCAGAAGAGGGCAAAGAAGGCTCCCCCGAATCCCTACAAGCCCGGCCTATTGTCGGCGACCAAGTAAGTCACGGGACCTACACCCAGTCATATTTTGCATGTTCAATTCGCAGTGCTTCCATTTGATTGAGGTCGTTTGTTTGTACGCAAAACACCCTCGACCACGTTGGAGAGCACCAAGAATGCCTCGAGCAAAGAGGCGTTCAGGAGCAAGGGGAAGGAGGCGCCAGTGGAGCAATCACCGACGGTCTCAACAACGGATGTGATGAGCTCAACCGCCCGGCCTTCTCCGCTCTACCCGTCAGAAGGGAACAAGACGACCTCTGCATGGCTGACCCGCGGCCGACGCCTGACCCACAGACGGCTGAGGTGGGGGGCGCCCGCACCGAGGATGACGGAGACCGGTGCCTATATGTCGGCACCCTATGGGAGGAGGACGTCACCGCTGACCGCCGCGACATTGACGACTTCAAAGAGGCGTCACGAACGATCGGGCACACAATCACGGTAAAGACCTAGGCCTTGAAGCTTCTATCTTTGATCTCCACTGTCTTGGGAGGTTTCAAACTGAAAACTGTCTTTTTGTGCTGCAGTCACTTGCTGCACGAGCTCAAGCTCGGGTGGGTCTGTTGAAGGAAGCGGCCAACACCCATGCAGCGGTTGTCGCGGCCCGTGAGGCTACTTTGTAGGCCCGGGTCGAAGCTGCACAAGAAATCCAGCGCGTGAAGGAGACCATGGCCCGTCAGGTGGAAAAGGAGGTGACCGCCTTGAAGAAGAGGTTGGAGGTCCCCAAGCGAAAGGCGAAGGATGCGGCTGATGACCTCCGAGCCATGGTAGAGTGTAAGTTTCCAAGGTCACCGAAGGTTGATCCCACACACCATTTAGGTCTTTTATCTGACTTCTCAACCTTGAATTTGTGTAGGCGCCAAGGAGGCCGAGGATGCCCTGAAGAAGGAGCTGGCGGAAACCAAGGATCAAGTGAGGATCCTCAAGGAGAGGACCGCGGAGGTCCATCAGGGTAAGTAGCTCGTCCACCTGTTGCGATGTAGCTTGCATCAACTGGTTGGCGGGTGAGTGGCTGAACCTGGCCATTTGTAATGTAGGTCTGGAGAAGGAGCTCAGCGATCTAAAGGATGTTGGCCAGTACGTGATGGACCTCTATGTCCCTCAGGAGGAAGGGGTGGAGCCAAAAGAGCTGGTCGACCGACTGGATGAGGCCGAGAGCCGCACCAAGGGCCTGCTGCTGGACACCGCCAAGCTTGCGGCTGCTGCGGCGCTGTCGACGGTGAAGTACCATGACCCGTTGTTCGACCTGCAAAAGGTCTCTGAGGACATCGACCTGTCCGGCTTGGTGAGGCGTGAGGACATCGTGGCAGCCGTGGAGGAGGTCGACAACAAGTTCGATTTCGGTACTGACTGAGTCGAGTTGGAACAAACTGTAGGTGTAAGTTAGGCCGAGGCCTAGCAGATGTAAATGAATTTTTATCATAATAAAGCTTTTGCCGATTATATAAAGTGTGCACATCATTTGAGTAGCAAGGACAATCGTTATGTTTACTCGAAAATAACTAGGTCATGAGAGGAACCCTCCGCTAACCCAACTCAGTGGAGGAACAGCTTACCGACTGTGCGGCTCAGCGTGGAGGCTTAGGCACAGCCGGCGCGCGGAGGGGGGGTCGTGGACCCTAGGTCTCGCAAACCAGCAACTTAGGAACATTAATAAAGAAAGTGAAAGCCAAACATGTGATGGAAACTTATAAGTGTAAGGTATGCGAAAACCCCTTCACATCGTGAGACCCTTAGGTTGGCAAAGCCAAGCCCCCGAGCACTTCGGGGCCTAACCTAGACCAAGCCCCTGAGCATTTCAAGGGGGAAGGGTAAAAACAGAAAGTAAAAGGGAGACCAAATGCAGGTCGACAGAGAGGCTGCCGAGAGGGGATCTCTTTATTTATTGAATGAAAATTACAAAAGATGAGTGTACATAGCTTTTATTTTGGTACACATCTTCTAAGGATAGAAGCGACGTAAGTGTCGTATGGACCTCCCTGGGCCCACTACCTCGGTGGGTACCAGGACCGACTACTCGGTGGGCCCCTGGGACTACCCGGCTTGCGCTGCACGGCACCTGAAGGCGTGGAGCACAAGGACTACGCAGGAGTAGTACTCGGTTAGGAAGCTGTACATGTCCCGCACTATGTAGAGGACTCCTAGACGTACTCGACTAGTACTCTCTCCTTACTCCGACTTGTAACCCTGCCTCCCGGACTATATAAGGTGAGGCAGGGACCGATCTTCCTCATCCAATCTCAGATCATACAACCCACGGCGCACTATTGCACCATCCTGTAATCGTGCCCTATCAATCCAGAGCTACGCAGCATACAGGACGTAGGGTATTACGCACCTCGCGGCCCGAACCTGTCTAAATTGTGTGCCACGTGTCTCTTCCTTCGAGTTACCGATCTCGGCGAGTCACATTCATCTACTTCGGGTACTCCCCGTAGTAGGTTGCCGGTCTAAAACACCGACAGCTGGCGCGCCAGGTAGGGGCTCTCGCTCGAGATCACATGGCGAACTCGACGGCTTCCGTTCACATCAAGCCAACCGTCGCCTTCAACCGCGGCGACACCTTCGTCTTCGGCGCCTGGGTCTGCACTGCTGATGGCGCGGGCTCCTTCCAGCGCCGCCTGATCATGCAACCCGACTCGAGGACAGGCCTTGTGACGCTTCCCGAAGTTGTCACAGGCGAGCTCGCCGGCAAGTTCGGCGAAATTTCGCTTTCCAACCTCCACGCTGACTTCGAGCTCGAGTCCGTCTCCAACTCGAACTCGACGTCGCCATGGGCCATCGCATGCGAGCCGGCTCCTCAGCCATCGCAGGCGGCCTCGCCACCACGCCGCCCCGCGCGTGGCCCCCGCGTCCCCGGGGCCGGGCCCGCACGGAGGCTCCTACACCACGCCGGCCGGCAAGGAGCCCGTACCCGAGTACAACTCGGACTCCGACGCCGTCCCCAACCGCGTCTCGGACTCCGCCCTCTCTCCCCGAGTTCTTCTCGAACCCGGATTACGAGTTCGACTTCGGGTCGGATCCCCGAGGAGCCCGAGTCCGAAGACGACTCCTCTCCGAGCTTCCCTTATCGTGGCCGCCTCGGGGCCGGTTATAAGATCGACGCCGGCCGGAAGATACGTCTACTGGCCAGACCACAAACCTGCTGAATTGACAAAGGAGGACTCGCGCTACGTCGCCTACATCGACTCACTACCGTTCCAGGAGGGAACACCACTGGCCCAGGCTGACTCGAGTACACCAACTGAGGTGGCACCTTCTGAGTCCAGCTTGGGTACCCCTGATCGCCAAGTCTTCATGGCTGTCGGCGACAACACTCCAGGACCCTCTGGCACGGCGGCTGAAGATAGGTACCTGGAGGACATCTCCGCAGACGAGCTGTCTGCCAATGCACCCGCAGACGAGACCGTCGCCAACAGGGATGCCCGACGCGAGCGCAACAGGAAGCGCAGCGAACGGCGCCGACGACGGCTCGCAGACAACCTTCCCATCCGCAACCTCGCGGAGGCTCTCGAAGCGGTCGAGAGCAGAGTACACACCACCCCCCGAGCGCGCTCATGTCGACCGCGCCGATCGCGCGTCGGGCTCGTGGTATCCGCGCCGGAGAGGTCATCGCCAAGCTCGCTGAAGACGCCTACTTCATGCGGGTCGACAACGCAGTCACCACACCCCCTCCCGCCCAAGCCTCGCGACAACGAAGCTACTAGTCGCAAGGTCGATCCGGCCCCAACCGTACTCGGGCCGACATCCCGGGCCGATCCTAACCGCCGCCGCTCCAACGCTGGCGGACCCTCACGGCAAGAGCAAGGCAACCGAGAAGTCGTCCCCCACCGCGCTCCGGCCGGCGGCGGCGGCAACGACCCGACGGCGGCGGCGCCGACGGCGGCAGCCTCCAACCAAGGGGCCGACAAAAGAGCCGGAGGCGGCGGCGGGCCGCGGCGGCCGCGGCCACGCGCACAGCCCACGCCTCCGGCGCCTCTCACGGCGGGTACGATGCTCGCCGCAGAATCGAAGAGTTGCGGCGAAGAAGTCGACGACCGCCGCCGAAGGCGACGGCTTCCCCGCCTTCTCACCCCGCTCGCAACCTCGCTCCTCCCCGACAAGTTCAAGCCTTTGGGGATCACCAAGTACGACGCGAAGCAGATCCCATCCAAAGGCTCCGATGCTACGCTCTCTCCATCGAGAACGCCGGCGGCAACAGCCGACACCAAGTGCCTCTACTTCCCCTTCGCCCGGACCAAGCCCCACTCACATGGCTCGAGTCGCTTGACAAGCACTCAATCGACAAGTGGGACCACCGAAGGAGCAGCTTCACAAGCAACTTCGCGGCGCCATGGGCCGTTCGGGTATTCGCATGGACCTTGCCATGATCAAGCAGGAACAAGGCGAGACCCTCCGCAAGTACATGCGCCGCTTTTTCGACAAGCGCGCTACCGTCGTGGACGTCACCGACAAGGAGGTCATCGACCTCTTCCAGGACGGGCTCTACCACCGCCGCACCTTCGAGGACTTCGGTCGACGCCGCCCCAGGTCCATTCCCCACCTCAAGGACATGATCACGTCCTGGGCGGATGAAGAGGACAAGGCCAACGCCAAGTACGACGCCATCCGCGACAAGTCCAAGCAGAACCAAGGCGGCGGCAGCAGCAGCAATCCGAACCAAGGCGGCCGCAACAACAACAACAACAACAACAATAACAACAACTACTCGGGTTCCAACCGCAAGCGCAAGCCAGACAACACTGTCGCGGCTATCCAGCGCCCTCAGAAAGGGAACTCGAAGAAGAATCCCGGCGGGTTCAAAGACCTGCTGAAGGAGAAGTGCCCGTGGCATCCAAACGGCAATCACACTACCGAGCAGTGCTACCAGCTCAGGCATGCACTCAAGGATACGCCGGAGCCATCGCACCCTCACGATCAGAAGAACAAGAAGAAGGACGGCGACGACAATGACTTCCAAGAACCCGAGAAGACCGTCAACGTCCTCTTCGGCAGACTACCCAGCAGGCGGGAGCAGAAGGCTACTCGCCGTGAAGTGATGTCCATTGAGCCAGCGGTTATGACCCCTCTCAGGTGGTCAGAGACACCCATCACCTTCTCCCGCGCGGACCAATGGACCAGCTTCTCCGAACCAGGACGCTTCCCTCTCGTCTTGAAACCAACAGTGGCGGGCTCTAAGCTCAACAAGGTGCTCATCGACGGCGGAAGCGGGCTCAACGTCCTCTTCACCAAGACTCTGAAGAAGATGAACCTTGACGTCACTCCTATGCTTGACAAGAGCAGCATGCCTTTCTACGGCATCGTCCCAGGCAACGCGGCTATCCCACTAGGCTCAGTGGTACTGCCAGTTACCTTCGGGGCGTCTCGCGACAACTACCGCACCGAGTACATCAAGTTCGAGGTCGCGGATATCGAAACTTCCTACCATGCCATCCTCGGCAGACCGGCCATCGCCAAGTTCATGGCGGTGCCCCACTACACATACTTGGTACTCAAAATGCCAAGTCCAAACTCGGCGTACTCTCCCTCCAAGGAGACTTGAAGATCTCTCACGACCGCGATACGCAGGCCGTGGTGATCGCTTCAACAAACCAAGTACCCAACCCGATGATGGAGGTCTACGCCGCGTCGAAGAAGCTTGCCACAAGCGAACTTGACATCCCGCAGAAGTCCGACAACCGCCAACAAGCCTCGCCCACCCGAGGAGGTACTCGTCAGGGCGATCGACCTTGGAACAGGCGATCCCAGCAAGACTACCACCATCGGAGCCGGCCTCGACCCCAAATAGGAAGACGCGCTCATCAGCTTCCTTCGGGCTAACCGCGACATCTTCGCGTGGAAGCCGGCGGACATGCCGGAGTGCCCGTGGAGCCGATTGAGCACCGCCTCAACGTCGATCCAAAGGCCACCCCCAAGCGACAACACCTCCGACGCTTTGCCGACGACGACGAGACGCCATCAAGAAGGAGCTCGCCAAGCTCCCGGCGGCCGGCTTCATCCGAGAAGTCTTCCACCCCGAGTGGCTCGCCAACCCCGTCCTCGTCCGCAAGAAGAACTCGAACGAGTGGAGGATGTGCGTCGACTACACCGACCTCAACAAGCACTCGCCCCAAGGACCCCTTCGGGTTGCCGCGGATTGATCAAGTCATCGACTCCACGGCGGGCCGCGACCTGCTCTCGCTTCCCTCGACCGCTACTCCGGGTACCACCAGATCGCAATCAAGGAGGAAGACCAAGAGAAGACCGCGTTCATCACCCCGTTTGGCGCGTACTGCTACACGACCATGTCGTTCGGGTTGAAGAACGCCGGCGCTACCTATCAACGGGCCATCCAGGCCTGCTTCAAGCGGCAACTCAACAAGAACGTCGAGGCCTACGTGGATGACGTGGTTGTCAAAACCAAGGACTCCAGTACCCTCATCAATGACCTTGAAGAGACCTTCGCATCGCTACGCGAGTACCGCTGGAAGCTTAACCCGAACAAGTGCGTCTTCGGCGTCCCTTCGGGCAAACTACTCGGCTTCATCATCAGCCAACGCGGCATTGAAGCCAACCCCGAGAAGATCTCCGCCATCACCGCATGAAAGCTTCCACGAGCATCAAGGACGTCCCGTAAGCCGACGGGGTGCATGGCGGCACTGAACAGATTCATCTCGAGGCTAGGAGAACGGGGCCTCCCCTTCTTCAAACTACTCAAGCATCACGAGAGGTTCGTGTGGACTACAGAGGCGGATCAAGCCCTTGCCCAGCTCAAGGACTTCTTGTCGAAACCGCCAATCCTCACGGCTCCTCACAAGGGCGAGCGCCCATCGCTCTACCTAGCTGCGACTACTCACGTGGTCGGGCATCGCCATCGTTGTCGAGCGGCAGGAAGACGGCCACGCCTATCCGGTCCAGGCCCGCCCCGCCTACTTCGTCGGCGAGGTTCTATCGAGTCCAAGGCTCGCTATCGGCCCGTGCGAAGCTCCCCCGTACGCTCTACTCATCACCTCGCGGAAGCTACGACACTACTTCCCGGGAGTACTCGGTCTCCGTCGTCACCGACTACCCGCTCGGCGACATCCCGAGGAACCAAGACGCCACCGAAGGATCTCCAAATGGGCCGTCGAGCTCGGCGCCCTCACCATCGACTTCAAGCCACGCACGGCCATCAAGTCGCAAGCACTAGTCGACTTCATGGCGAGAATGGCGGGAGAACCGCCTACCTACTCCCACCGTGCGACCGAGCATTGGGTGATGTACTTCGACGGCTCACTCAACCTCGAGGGCGCAGGCGCGGGGGTACTCCCCGATCTCTCCAACGGGCGAACAACTCAAGTACGTCCCGCATCTTCCGGAAGGTCTCAAACAACGAAGCCGAGTACGAAGCCCTCCTACACGGGCTCCGCCTCGCGGCTTCACTTGGCATCAAGCGGCTACTAGTCTACGGCGACTCCGCAGTGGTCATCAATCAAGTCAACAAGTCTTGGGACCGCAACAAGGAGAACATGGACGCATACTGCCTAGAAGTCCGCAAGCTCGAGAACAAATTCTATGGTCTCGAGTTCCACCACATCGTTCGCGACAACAACGTTGCAGCGGACGTCCTCTCGAAGCTCGGATCCACCCGCGCCCAAGTACCCGCGGGCGTCTTCGTCCATGAGCTTCACGCGCCATCCATCCCGGAGCCGGCGCCACCGACCACTGCCCCAGCCCATCCACCAGCTGGGCAGGAGGTCATGATGATCGACGTGGACTGGAGGCAACCCTTCATCGACTACCTCAGCGAGCAGAAGGTCCCCTCCGACAAGAACGCAGCCGAACAACTCGTCCGCCGCGCCAAGTCTTACGTCCTCGTCGGCGACAAGCTTTACAAGCGAGGCGCATCTTCTGGAGTACTCATGAAGTGCGTCCCTCGCGAAGAGGGCAAGGATATCTTGGAGGAGATCCACAAAGGCGTCTGCGGCAACCACGCGTCCTCGCGCACGCTGGTCAGCAAGGCCTTCCGGCGAGCCTTCTACTGGCCCACAGCCCTGGGCGATGCCGAAGAACTCGTCAGAAGGTGCCAGGGATGTCAGTTCTTCGCCAAGCGCAACACGTCCCCGCCTACAAGCTAGTCACCATACCGCCAACCTGGCCCTTTGCCTGCTGGGGGCTCGACATGATTGGGCCACTGCCAACTGCGCCAGGAGGATTCAACAGGGTGCTGGTGGCTATCGACAAGTTCACCAAGTGGATCGAGGTCAAGCCAGTCACATGCCCCAAGGCTAACTGAGTACTCGACTTCCTGGATGAACTCGTACACCGCTACGGGCTACCCCACCGCATCATCACAGACCTGGGGTCCAACTTCAACAACCACCACTTCCGGGGAGTACCGCGAGAGCAGGGCGGAATCGACGTCAGATACGTCTCCGTCGCCCATCCACGGGCCAACGGACAAGTCGAGCGCGCCAACGGATGGTGCTCGACGCCCTCAAGAAGCGGCTACACGACGCTGCTAACTCGAAAGGGGGCAAGTGGATCAAGGAACTACCCAACGCACTCGGGGGGGCTGCGCGACTCAACCATCCAAGCCAACGGGGCAATCCCCCTACTTCCCCGGTCTACGGCTCGAAGCCATCCTCCCCGCCGATGTCATATGGAACTCGCCAGCAGTGGAGCACTACGACGAAGGCGTCTCAGAAGACAACAGACGAGTCGATATCGACAGCCTCGAAGAAGCTCGCTGTGCCGCCCTCGTCCAATCAGCAAGGTACCTGGAGGGTATCCGACGCTACCACGATCGCAATGTCAAGGAACGCTCCTTCAACGTTGGAGATCTTGTCCTCCGCCGTATCCAGAACACGGAAGGACTTCACAAGCTCAGCTCCCCCTGGGAAGGCCCCTTCACCGTGGCTAAGGTGACCGGGCCAGGCTCCTACCGCCTCCAAACACTAGAAGGCGAAGAAGTCAACAACTCGTGGAACGTCGACCAGCTCTGTCGATTCTACGCCTAGTCTACTCGACTACTCCGGGGTTCAAGTCTACACGACTACATCAACACCCCTTGCAGCATGCGACCCTCCGGGTCCCGGCTCCAAGTCTTCGGACTACTCTACTCCAGGTCCAGCCCGTGCGGCTACCTACGGACCATGGGCTGCGACGAGCGTCAAGGACTCTAGCAGCGGTCTACCAAGAGACCACACTCCAAGATCCAGCCTGCGCGGCTACCTACGGATCTGCGATCCAGCCTACACGGCTACCTACGGATCATTCACTGTAAGCGGCCACCCGCTCCAGTACTACTCAGCTGTAAGTGGCCCTCAGGTCCAGACGACTACTTGTAACTACGGCCCTGGCCACCCAGGTGTACTTCTTCAGTAATAAAGTTTGATTGTTCATCAACTTCTTTACTGTCTACTCCCTGCGACGGGACTACTAAGCCGAGTACTACTACTCGCACCTACTCCACGATGGGCGCTCCGCACTCTGAGATCGCGGTTACGAGTACTCATTGATGGAACATCACATTTCATTGATATATGAAAAAGTTCGTTACAACTGTTTCCTATACAACTACGGCTACTAGCTATCTATGCAGGGCTACTGGAGATTCAACTTATCGGCTACCTGCTCCGCGATGGGAGCCATCTGCTCCAGCAACTCTGCGGCTACCCCGCCGGCGACTACCTCCACCGGGGCCTTCGGGAAGTACGACTTCATGAAGGCCAGCACCTGCTTCGGGATTGACTTGGCCATGTGCTTCACGTAGGCGGCCAGCCGGCTTGGCGCCTCACGAAGTCGATCCGCCAACGGAGCGATCTTGGGGCCGCCCGGTGCGGCACCGGGAGCCTCGCGATCGGGAGGGCGACCTCTTCAAGGTCCTTCACTGGGCCCGGGAGCGCCTCGCATCTTCGTTCAACTTCGCAAAGATTTGTAGCAGTTGACGAGATCCCGATCGGATGCAATCCGCAACTCCATGTGCTTCTCGCACTCGAAGGCCGCCCTCCTTGTAGTCGAGTTCAAGTACCGCGGGCTTCTTGCTCCCGGTAGAAGAGATTCTTCATGCCGACCTCTCGAGGCCTTCGCGTTTGCTCTACTTAGCCTTCGAGTTCGCAACACCGAACACAACAACGGGTTAGAGCTTGATGACTTCCAACAAGTACCCGACAAGTCAAGAGACATACCTTTATTCTTGTTGCGGAGGCCTTTGTTCTTCCGCACCCGCCTCGTCGCCCTTCGCCCGCAAGTCCATCACATCGTTGTGGTACTTGGCGAAGGCGGCGTCAAGCTTCGACTGCATGGCGGCCGCATGCTTCCTCGACTTCACGAGCTGCTCCTCCAAGGCTTCAGCTCGCAGTACAGTGTCGCCGTAGCCTTGCAGCAGATTCGACTTCTCGCGGGATCGCTCCGCGACGTCCTGCACAAGACAAGCTCAAGTCAAGCAGAAGTACTCAACAAAAAGGATTGACTACTCGAGAGGCAACAGCTACGTACCTTCATCCACTGCTCGGCTCGCCGCATCGCCTCCAAGTGCTGCGCCAACACCGCCGGCTCGACAAGATCGTCGGCAAGCAGCTCGATCCCGCCACGGCTACTTGTTGTAGCCTCCGTCATTGGCGCCGAGCGGATAGGCTCCGCGTCTTGGATCTCGGGGGATCGGATTGCCACCTCCAGGGCAACCCCTGGCGACGTGGTAGCCGCCTCCCCCTCGGCGGACTTCTCGACAACCTCCCCCACGGGCTCGGAGGCTCCTACCGCAGCCTCCGGGGCTTCTGGTGTCAACTCTTGCACGGGCACCCCTGGAGGGATGTCACCCCCTTCAGCGCCTGTCACCAAGGAACACGCGCATCAGTATTTGCGACTACTCTTTTTGGGGCTCTACGGCTTCAGGAAGAGTACTCACCTTCTACAATGACCGCCTCTGGCAGCGGCGCTTCGGTAGCCGGGGGCTCGGTCGTGGCTTGGGCTTCTGGAGCGGGCTCCTCGACGAGCGGCGCGGCCTCTTCTGCCTCTGCTGCCGTGGGCTCCTCTCCGTCCCAGCTCAAGTCCGTGGATTTTCTGCACAAGTATCCACAGAGAGTCATCAGACAAAATCGACTACTACAACGAGTACTACTCATGAAGGCGTGGTACTTACAAATTCGACCGGACGATAGTCACGGCCGGAGCACCGAGGATGCTGGCGATGTCAACCAGTCCACCCTCGGCGGGCGTTTCTTCTTGCGCCTCCTCGACTACCGCCTCCTCTACGGTGGCGGCGGCCGGCACAGACGTCTCCTGCGCCCCTACGGCTTCCACCTCCTCAACGGTGGCGGCCGCGGGTACTCTGCTCCCCTCCGGAGCAGGGGGCTGGCGCTCTAGCTGCGCCAAGATTTCTCCAACAGTGGGGGCTGGACTTCGGCTTCCAGCCGGTTCCCCCACCGTAGGCCACATGCCCTCATCGCCCTCTTCCACGGGCTCCGCTGGCGGCCTCTCCTGAAGACAAAGGAAGAGTACTCGTCAACAATGTACTCAAACAGCTGAAACTCGACCACTCTGCTCAAGATAACTTACCTCCGGAGGCGTGGTCTCTGAGACCTTCATCTTCTTTGCCACCCGCTTCTTGGCGGGGTTGCGCGGCTTCCTTGGCGGCGCGGCAAGGCTAGCTTCCAAGCTAGTCGGCGGATCTTGCATGAGTGGCACATGAGGCAAGCCTGGGCGGCTAAACCTCGACCGCAGCTGGAAGCGGTCTTGCAGCGTGTCTTCATCCTCATCATCGTCATCGGAGGTATCCTCCACGATGACGGTATCGTCGCCGTCTCCGACTACTCGGCGCTCCTTCGTCTTCTCCACCGTCGGGATCTCGATTCCGCTCGGTGGTGGCTGCGGCTCGGAGACGAACCGTCTCACATCATCCTGCGCAAAAGACACAAGGCGTCAGCAATTCTGCTACAAGTGCCTACTACTCGACGAGGGGGGTATGGCTACTCACCTCGTTGGGCGGGCGCGCGGCGGAGTATTCCTCGACAGGGCACGCCGTGTACTCCGGCATGTCCTTGAAGATCCTCGACAACCTCTCGATGATGTCGTTGTCCTCAAGTTCGCCCCCCGGCATCCGCGACGTGTCGTCGTCGCCGGTGTACTCGAAGCCCATCGTATCCCGCGCCGACGGCGGGCCGGATCCGGCGCTTCATGAAACCGAAGGCCACGTGTTCGGCCCTCGGTCTCCCGCATCCGCGGGGTCTTGATGCGTGCCAGCAACTCCGGGAGGTGGATCCCCTCTTGCATGTTGGGTTCCGTGTTCCACCACTCCTGGTGCTTGGGCTGCCGTCCGCTCGGCTTCGGCAGCTCGGGATGGTGGTTCGTGGTGTAGAACCACCTCGTCTTCCAGTCCGTGTTGGAGTCGACGAGCTTGTACGCCGTGCTCGCTCCGCGGCATCTTCCCCTCGGGCCCGGATCCCGGCCCCTCCGACTACTCTCGGGGTTGGAGGCGCCGGGCCGCGGCTTCACGCGGAAGAACTTCCGAAGAGAACCCAATGCGGCTTGATTCCCAAGAATGCTTCGCGAGAAATGGACGAAGCCAGAAGTGTGGAAGATTCCGTTGGGGTTCAAGTTGAGGTACTCGATGCCATAGTACACGAGAAGCCCCTTGAAGAAGTCGCTCGCTGGGAGCGCAAGCCCGCGCTCCACGAAGCGCGAGAACATCGGGATCTCGTCTTGTGCCTTCTCCATCGGATAGGGATCTCCTGCGGCGGATCTCCACATATCGATCTCCTTCTCCCTGATGAACCCGCTGTTCAACAGGGTCAGCAAGTCCTCGGTCTTCACCTTCGACTTTTTCCACTCGCGGCTTGGGTCAGCGCGCGGTGGAGATGTGGGCGGCGCCGCTCCGGTGCCGGCCGCGGCAGCCTCTGCATGGCTCCTCTTCTTTCCGCCGGCCTTCGACGTCTTCGACGGGGACGGCTTCATCCTCCAAGTGCAAGGAGTCTTCACTCGCATCCGCTCGGGGGCTACCCTACAGCTTTCGGGTGGCGATGCGCGCGGATCTACTACGGCGGCAGCGCTGGCTGGAGTGGATCTACTTCAAGATTCAAGTGGCGAATGACTGCGGCTCACTTGGGTGAAAACCCTAAGGGTTTCGGCTTGTATTTATAAGCCAAAATGCCTCCGTAACGGGCGGCCGGATAAGTCCACGCGCGGCTGACTCAGCGGCTGCGCGTGACTCTTCGTATTCCACTAGTCGACGCGCCTCACCTCGGGGGCTCGGCTACTTCTACTCGACTACCTGGGACGCGGCTAGTCTCAAGAGCATCTCAGGACACATTTTCCAAGAAGACCCTTCAATTCGAGAGGAAGTACTCGACTCAAGGCTCGGGGGCTCCGTGCCACGTGTCCTTCGGTTTTTTCTCTCCGGATTTTTCGGGATTTTCTTGCCAAGACTTCGGATAGATCCTCAGCCAGAGCACGCGGCTCGAGGCTCGGGGGCTACTCCACGTGGATTGCGGTTCTGCAAATCGCATCTCCATGACGGCTCCGGCTTCAAGACAAGGCAGGCTTTTTTGAAGACCTTCGAAGGCGGATTTCAAAGACGCTTGGGATTACTCGAGAAGACTTCAAGATTGCTCAAACATCAGCTGGAGTACATTCCAGCCTCGGGATGCTTCGACTACTCTTGAGGACTTTTGACTTGTAGCACTCAGGGACGCTTGAGGACTACTTGTTAAGGCCGTCAAGACTACTTGAAGCTATCCTTCTCGACTACAAAGTACTCGGGGGCTTGTCGTATGGACCTCCCCGGGCCCACTACCTCGGTGGGTACCGGGACCGACTACTCGGTGGGCCCCCGGGACTACCCCGCTTGCGCCGCACGGCACCCGAAGGCGTGGAGCACAAGGACTACGCGGAGTAGTACTCGGTTAGGAAGCTGTACATGTCCCGCACTGTGCAGAGGCCTCCTAGACGTACTCGACTAGTACTCTCTTCCTACTCCGACTTGTAACCCTGCCTCCCGGACTATATAAGGCGAGGCAGGGACCGATCTTCCTCATCCAATCTCAGATCATACAACCCACGGCGCACTATTGCACCATCCTGTAATCGTGCCCTATCAATCCAGAGCTACGCAGCATACAGGACGTAGGGTATTACGCACCTCGCTAAATTGTGTGCCACGTGTCTCTTTCTTCGAGTTACCGATCTCGGCGAGTCACATTCATCTACTTCGGGTACTCCCCGTAGTAGGTTGCCGGTCTAAAACACCGACAGTAAGTGCTCGATGTTCCAGACGTTCGGGACGCCTTGGCCGTCGGCCCACTGAAGGCGATAGGTCGCTGGACCGACGACCTCCATCACAATGAAGGGACCTTCCCAAGGAGCGGACAGCTTATGCATTCCTTTGGTGTCTTGGATGTGACGCAGTACTAGGTTGCCCACGTTAAAGGATCGCTCACGCATGTTGCGGTCATAGTAGCGACATAGTTGCTGCTCATGTCGAGTGTGCCACATTAGCGCAGCCACGCGATGTTCCTCGATGCTGTCGAGGTCTACCTTTCGTGTCTCCTCGGTTGTCCCCTCTTCGTAGTGTTGGATGCGTGGAGCACCAAAGTCTAGGTCGGTAGGGAGGACGACCTCCGACCCATACATAAAGATGAATGGTGAATAACCCGTAGCTGAGCTGACCTGGGTCCGGAGACCCCAGATCACGTGAGGCAGCTCGGCTAGCCACCTTGTGGCGTATTGAGAGGCGCCGTCGAAGATGCGGTCTTTGATGCCTGAAGCACCATGTCGTTTGTGTGCTCGACCTGGCTGTTGCAGCGCGGGTGCACCACCGAGGAGTAGTAGACGTCGATGAGGTTGTCTTGGAAGAAGTCCCAAAAGTCAGACCCTGTGAAAGCCGTCCTATGTCGGTGACGATCCTGTGGGGAACCCCGAAGTGGTGGGTGATGTCTTCCATGAACTTTGCGGCCTCCTTCGACGTGATGGTGGCGGCAGCTCGAATGTCGATCCATTTGGTGAACTTGTCCACCGCAACCAGGATGTGCCTGTAGCCACCAGGGGCCATTCTGAAGGGTCCCACTGAGTCTAGGCCCCAGATGGTGAAAGGCCAGGATGTAGGGATTGTTCTCAAATCTTGTACCGACACATGCTGCTTGGCGAAGAACTGGCACCCCTTGCATCGTTGGAGCAAGTCTTGAGCGTTGGCCAGGGCGGTAGGCCAGTAGAAGCCCGACCTGAAGGCTTTTCCCACCAGGTTGGCAGAGGCTCCGTGATTTCCGCACTCTCCACTGTGGATCTTCTGTAGGAGCTGGAGACCTTCAAATCTGAGGATGCATCTCATCAGGACGCCGTTGGAGGCGGACCTCCGATAGAGCTCAGTGTCGACGACAACGTAGTTGGCGCGACGCTTGAAGTTTTTTTTTTGTGTTCGACTTGTCTTCGGGGACGTGCTTCACCAAGATGTAGGGATGAAGTCAAGGCGAGAGTCATCTTCGGCTTCCACCATGAGGACGTCGCGACCACCTGGAGGGGGCACGTTGCCTGGCAATGTTTCTGGGTTGTTGTGGAGCCTGATCGACGGCTTACGCAGGTCTTGGACGAACACACCGGTCGAGACCAGTGCGCATTTCGACCCCAGCTTGGAGAAGATGTCGGCCGCCATGTTGTTGTCACGGCAGACATGATGGAATTTCAGGCCTTCGAAGTGAACCTCAAGCTTCCGTACTTTGGCGCAGTAGGCATTCATCTAGTCCTTATTGATGTCACATGCCTTATTGACCTGGTCGATGATGACCTTGGAGTCTCCGTAAGTGATGAGCCGCTTGATTCCCAGGGAAACAACGATGCACAGTCTGTGGATCAAGGCCTCGTATTCGGCGTTGTTGTTGGACGCCTTGTAGTGGATGTGTAGGACGTATTTTAGGTGGTCACCCTGAGGGGAGATGAATAGAACGCCTGTGCCTGCTCCTTCGAGGTTCATAGAACCATCGAAGTACATCTTCCAGTGCTCTGACTTCTCCGTCGGTGGGGATTGCTAGGTCTCCGTCCATTCGGAGATGAAGTCTTCGAGGATATGGGACTTGATGGCCTGTCATGGACAGAACTCAAGCTTGAACTCGCCTAGCTCGACCGACCACTTGACGATGCGACCTATGGTATCGCGGTTGCGTAGGATTTCTCCCAAGGGGAGCTGGATATGACCTTGATCTTATGCGACTGGAAGTAGTGCCGGAGCTTGCGTGAGGTGACGAGGAGAGCGTACAACATCTTTTGAGGTTGCCAGTACCTGATTTTGCTATTAGATGCGACCAGCGGTAGCGCCAAAGGTTGGTGAAGGTCTGGGCGAGGTCGGCGATGAGGTTGTCCTCAACCGTGGTCTTGACGACCACGTCGTCGACGTATGCCTCGATGTTGTCACTGATCTGGGACTCCAGGCACTTCTGGATGGCCTTCTGGTAGGTCGCTTCAGCGTTCTTGAGGCCGAATGTCATGGTAGTGTAGTAGTAAATGTCGTGCAGTGTTATGAACGTTGTTTTATCTTGGTCACAGAACTTCAGGGCTATCTGGTGATAGCCTGAGTAGCAATCGAGGAAGCATAGTGTTGACGGTGAAAATCCGTCAACCTAGCCATGAGTTTACCTTCGGTGTTGGCGTGACTTTTGTATCTTATTCATTGGTACTAACCCCCGTGGTATAACAAGTTCACTTGTGCATGTCGGTTTTGGAGTTTAGTGTTTACGCAGGGTTTTAACGTTAAAAGCAAGACTTCCGGGATAAGTTCATTAAGCACCTCATGACAAGATCTTGAAGCCCGATACAAGTCAAGCAATGAAGTGACATGACTCCAAGAGCCCAAGGACCAAGCCCGAGAAGATGATAAACTCCGAGGACCGAACCAGAAAAGTGCTGAATCTTGCAAGACAAGGAGTTGAGTCCAATTCGAAGAGAAACCGACGTCAAGGGCCCACATGCAAAAGGGGAGAACATCTAGAAGAGCGGGAAGCAACACTAGGCGAAGCAGGCCACGAGATGGGCCGACTGGGCCCGGGCCGGCCGGCCCGGCCGGCCGGCCCAGTCCTTTTCGGGGCCCAATCGGCCTCCCCTTTGACCTAATTGCTTCTTAGGCTATAAATAGCCCCCTGACCGAGAGCCACGGATAATCAAGTCGTAATCCGCCGCCGAGGAGCAGAGAAGCTTGAGGGACACCATCTCGAAGATGAGGGTCGTGCTAGTTGTCTAGGGTCTCCCTAGCCGATGTGGGAACCTTGCATGGAAGACCACATCGGAGCTCCGGAGCGAGGATCAAGATCGAGGGAGGGCCCCGGTGGTGATCTTGTTCATGTAATCATTCATGGTGAAGTTTGTAAGTGAATCCGATTTCTAGCGATTAAGTGCCTTCTCGATGATTTTGTTTTCTTCTTGGTTTTGCTTCTTCTACGATCTAGTCTATAGCTAGATTACATAGGGTGCTCTTGTAGCCGCGGTGGCTAGAGGTGCATACCGGACTTGCCAAGTGATTTCAACTTGTTCTATCGAACTCGCCCTAGACTAACCGCATGAATAGGGATACGTTGTGACAGAACGGGGGTTCCGAAAGGCGGGCGTTTTCGGAGTCGGATGGGAAGGCCACGATTTAAAGATGCTTTTAATGAGATTCGCTTTTCTATCTTCATCTATCTTGTTTGGAGCTACAACATAAGCATGATCTAGATTCTCTAGATTGGTTATCTCTTGCTTTCTCTTGCTACCTCTTTAGTAGATTAGATTAGATTCGTTTTCTTTATGAGTTAGTAGATTAGATGCAGCTTAGTTCATCATAAGATAACTTACCTTGCTTTACTAGATTGAATCCTTGCGTTGCACATTGTTCCACGGATTCGATACCTTGGGTTCACCACTCGAGGGAAGAAGGGTCCCTTGACTACGACGGGAGACTTGTCCGCTTGCAAGTCTAAACGAACTTTGATACAATTATTAACCGTCAACACATAGCAGGATGCTTCCAGCCATGGAGTCAACGACCTGGTCGATGCGCGGAAGAGGGAAGGGGTCTTTAGGGCAGTGCCTATTGAGACATTCTCCATTGACCAGTTTTCTTGGGTACAAGCACCGGGTTGGCGAGCCAAATCGGGTTTTTACAATCACAGATAAATCCGGCAACTAGGAGCTTTATTATCTCTACCCTAATGACCTCCTTGCGATCCTTCGCAAAGCAGCGCAGTTTCTACTTGGCAGGCTTGGCCGTCTTGCTTACATTCAAGGAGTGCTCACCCAGCTCCCTTGGAACACCTGGCATATCCGATGGGGTCCATCGAATATGTCAGCATTGTCCCGGAGGAAACTGGTGAGCGCGAGTTCGTATTTCTCCCTGGGGTTGTCACAGATGATTACCGACTTCTCTGGGTCGGCAAGGCCAAGACAGACCTTCTTTGTCGCTAGCGTGGCATCCAAGGCGGTGTCGGTGTGCTTCCGCTCTAGGACGGTGAGGTCGCTCAGGGCGACCTTTGCTGCTTCGGTGATCATGACCACCGAGGTGTCGATGCAGGCGTTCGTCATGGCAATCTCTAGGGCCTCGTTGTCGCACTTGAACGAGATGATGAGGTCGCCGTAGAAAGTGAGGACCCCATGGGGAGCTGGCATCTTCAACACCAAGTATGTGTAGTGCGGGATGGCCATGAACCTGACCAGCATAGGATGACCTAGGATGGCGTGGTATGAAGACTTGAAGTCAGCAACCTCGAAGCTAAGGTACTCCGCGCCGAAGTTCTCCTCAATGCCAAAGGTCACCAGGAGGGAGACCAGACCCATGGGGTAGGCCGCCTTGCCAGGGACGATGCCGAAGAAGGGCTCGTCGCATGCCGTCAGCCTCTTGAAGTTGAAGCTCGTCTTCTTCAAGGTGTCGACTAAGATAATGTTGAGCCCACTACCCCTATTGATGAGGGCCTGAGGGAGCAGGGCACCCTCGACTATGGGCTCGAAGACGAGTGGGTAAGACCTGGGATCTGGGTGTGGACCTAGTGATCAGCCCTGAAGAATGTGATCGGCTGCTCTGACCAATGCAGGGCTGCGATGGCTTGGTGTGGATGAGCTGGATCTCGCACTTGTCCTTGCGATACCTCCTCTTGTTCGTGCTGGTCTTCAGGCCGCCAACGATCATGTTGATCGACCTCTTGGCCTGCTGGAAGGGGTCGTTGGGGTTGCCTGTCTCCGGTGGAGGAGGTAGGTCGCGCTCGTCACGGTGGTCCTACGACTGCTAGTTATCACGTCGTTGATCGTCACGGTGATCATTTTCGCCTCAGCCACGTCGATCGTCGCGGTGGTTGTTGTTGTAGCGACATGAAGACGACCGATCACCATCGCCTCTGGATCGCTTCGGGTTATCGGGCGTGTAGAACACTCTCTTGAACTGTGTGCATTCACGGATGCTGTGGGTGCCCGCCTCGTGGAACGAGTAGGGGCTGTCGAGCACCGCTCGTTGGTCTTCATAGTGACCCTCCCGAGGTTGAAGGTGTTTCTAGGGTGATCATAGGTCGCCTGAAAATTCGAAGTGAAGGCCTGGGATAGGTCAGCCAACGACTTGATGTTGCCTGCCAGGAGGTTGTTTAGCCAGAGCGACGGCGCGTCGCCCACCACTAGCGGGAAGTAGGCTGCCATGTGATCGAAGCTGCCGCCTGCTGCCTTGATGGAGACGTAGTAGGTCGACAACCAGATGTTGGGGTCAGAGTGGCCGTCGTACTTCTGGTTGTTCGGCTTGAAGTTGTCGGGGTAGGCGACTGATCAGAGATGAGGGGCCAACACAGGGAAGGCGGTGATGGCCATGTCGTCGTCGTTACCTCCAACCTGGGCACTGCCCTCGTTCTGTGCGGGAGCCACGACCTGGGATCTGGGCTAGCAATCCTGGTTAGGAACCGGACCATCAGGGTGCCCGTAATCCGCCTCGTACTGGGTGAGTCACCTGTTCTCGACGTCATGGCAGTCGCGCTCCTCACGCTCCATGATGCGATGGATGGCGCCCGGAGGTCTGTACTCGCGGTCGTAGTCCAGATGACATTAGAGCTCCCACTCTTTGCGCTCGCGATGGCACTGATCGATGTAGCCGTGAGCGTCGCGACCACACCTGTTCTTGTCGAGGTTGGCGTGTAGGTCGCCGTCTTTCACGCCATTCACCTGAGGCTGGTCGACTTCTTCCTGGATGGTGGGAAGTTTGTTGTGCGCAGGTCGATTAGATTGACTGCGCGAGTGTTGGCTCGATGAAGACGTCATAGACTTGGATGTCACTATCTTTTCTTCTACCAGGGCTGTAGCGACCCAGAGGTAAGTGTGACGCCCCAGGTTTTTAATTAGCGTCATTAACGTTAATAACCGAATCAGCCGAGTCAAACCCACTGACTCATCACCTCGAAAACCTCACCGACAAACCCTATTGAACCCCTTGACCAAGTCAACACACCCTTGTGGTCAACCCTTGGTCAAAGGCACGGTCTAACCCCGCTTAAACCCTGAGGTCGGCGAATGTCTTCCGGAACTTTTGCCGCGCTCTCCAAATTTCACCTAAACACTTCAAAATCCACCAATATGAAAGTTCTCCAGTTTGTCGAGGGACACAACTTTCATGTAGATTGGCATTTAAAATTTTGGGTGGAAAAGGATGAAAAACGTGGTCAACTGTTAGCATCTCCTGTTCATCGAGACATGGCGACATTCAAAGTTTGGCAGCAGATTGTGCAAAATCCGTTGAGAAAAACACCCTAGAGCCTTTGTAAAAGTTGTAGAGGGTAGTAAGCTCTACAACTTTCCTATTCACCACTTAGAGCACTTTAGTTGCAATTTTTGAAGTTTTTCCTTTTCAGCCAGGGCCAGTCGAATTAGTTTGTCGTCACGCCGCGACGTCGCGACGGCCAGAGTGCCTTGGGCCGCCCGCACCCTCGGCTTCCGGGTCCCGCCCGCGCCTTCCCGAGGCGCCGCGCCTTCCCGAGCCGCACGCGTACCGAGGAGGCTCGAAGCCCACGCTCGCCAGTCGGCTACGCCACCAAGGATCCGCCGGTTCGTGCCCTGCCCCCCTGTGCGCGCGCCTACCAAGTCGACGCCGTGCTACAGCCGATTCTCGTCGGTCCCTTAGTCATGAGGCTACCAGACCGTCGCCTATTTAAGGCCCTCAAAGTCTCACTCCTTCCCTCCACCGGCCACTTCACCCAGCGCACGCCGCCGCTGCCCCACATGGCCGCCGAGCCGAGCGTCCACCCCCACTCCTTCCCGTCACCGGCCATTGCTTTCTGTGCCATCCTTAGGTCACCGTAGACCCCTAGCGGGCACGCATTGCGCAGCCCGTCGCCTTGCTCGTCGGGGCTGCAGGCCGCCGCGGCGAGCCACCGTCGGGCGCTGCCGAATCCCATCGCCGGCCGTTCCTCCGCTCAAACTCCGGCGCCCTCTAGCCCCTAGGTGCACTCGTGGTCCTCCCCGGCCCCTCCCGTGGCCATCTCCGCTGCCGGACTCGCCGAATTCCGGTGAGCCCGCCGCCTCCCTACGGCCAAGGTCCACATTGCAATCCTCTTAATCTTTCTAGGGAGTTTTGTGTAAACCGAGGGCATATCTGTGAAGTATTGGAAGTTCCAGGGATCTCGGTGAGAAGTGGTTTCTTAAATAGTGTTTGACCCTTGGCTGAATCTTGTAAAATCCATAGAAAATCGTAGAAAATTCAGAAAAATACAAACCTAATTTTGTTGGATTCCTTGTGAAAAGTACTACAACTTTTGTTATTCTTGCCTCAGCTGTTTCCTGATATTTTTGGCATGAAAAATAGAAATGTGAAAAACCTAGATCTGTTGTATCTCAAAATCTACAACTTTTCTGTAGCTAATTTTTGGATATGTTGTGTGTTAGGTTATGGCTAGCTCATGTACCAAACATTGCACAAAGTGATGTTGTAAATCTTTTTATATAAATTGTTTTCTATTGTGCAGAATCTGTCCAAATGATTTTTGTAGCTAAAAATAATTAGATTTTTGTGCCCAACTTCTGCATGTTATCTTATTATGCCAAAATACACCACTGGTGAATTAATCACAATTTTACAACTGCCAGAAATATTTATTCTTGAAATATGTTTGATTTTCTTTGAAAATACATAACTCAAGATTTATAAAAGTTCTAGGTGTATATGCTGCATCCCTAGGTTAGTTTTGGACCATATATCATGTGTGAGGAAGTTAGGATCATTTTGATGAGTTTTTATTTTTGTGTGCATTTACCTTGTTTTACTAGCTAGCTTTTGTTTTTTCAGAATATTTAATTTCCTAGCTATCCTAAGCATGCATGTGTGTCCAGTGGCTTGTTATAGGTGATTAGTGCCTAATACACACTTCCACTGAATTTTAATTAATTAAATTATGAATAAAAGCTATCGAAGCAATTTAAGGCTTAATAGTCAACTCAATGGGAAAAATCACCAAACCTTTTTGATTGACTTGGTGTGTGATGAAAATCATTTAGAAAAAAATAAATACCAACCCATGGTTGTTTGGAAGTTAAAATAAATTACTTACATATATATGTACACGATCATTATCAAAAAGGATAATTAATAAAGAGCTGCATATTATTCATTTTTGGAAGAGTACGCTGAATGTATTCTTATCTTGGTGAATGTGGTCAACCATGCACCCCATGGTTTTCGTTTGTTGATCGTAAGTTTATTATATCAAAAATCGTTGAATAAATCTTGCACTTCATCTTCGTGTAGAGCTTCCTGACGGTAGATATATGCTCGTGTCGGAAGGAGGAGACGAAGGTGTTGCCGAAGAGCTGTAGTACGTGGATGTAGCTCAAGGCCTGGACCAAAGTCCAGAAGGGCCCCAGGCCAACCTTGCCAGCGAAGGCAAGCCCCTATCATTAACCCTATCTTTTAAAAAAATTATGCAATTGTTCCAGGCTATGCTTGTGCATTTACGTTTCAGGAGTTGTTTGAAACCCTAGATGCATGATCCCTAGGTACCTATGCTCTATCACTAGTATGCTAGGTCGATAGCTGCTATGCTATATGACCGGTAGAAGTCGAGTGATGTTCGTCACTCGCAAGAATAGGTTCTTATATTGGAATCATAAGATCTTCATAAATGGACTGCTCATGTGGTAAGAGCATGGGATTTGGGCTCCGGTCCAGTGGCTTTCGTGGGCTAAGCTTTTGAACGTACTAAGCACTTGTCGGGAATGGGACAGGTAAGCCTAGTACCTTAATGATACGGCGCGGGAACTCTCCCTTACTACTCCTGAGTAGTCACCTACCCGGCTAGCTACCGGGAAGGGGGGTGCATGTGTGAGACTGGGTGCCTCGCGGGGTACGCCAGGTAGCCTTGTACCCAGGACTGTAAGCATTGCTCCCAACCCAAGGATTTTTGGGAACTGCCTGGATGGTTGTCCTCGCAGGGGCACCCTACCGTGTGCTTAGGTTTACCTTGCAAGGTTTTAAATCAATCGATTGTCGGCCTCTCACCATCATCCAAGACTGCTTAATCAACTGGCCATGATATCCCGTAATGATGGAATTGGTGAATATTGTTGCATGAATTAAGTGCTTGTACAAATTCTTGATTGAATTAGTTGGCACACCTAGAAATGGTAATCAACTAGAACTGGTGCTAAAATATTGAAAGTAATGACCTACTCTTCGTGGCTGTTCAGCAAACGAAACTCCACTAGCCAAAAGCCTTTCATGTCTGGAGTTTGGTGCTGTAGTTATCACCTGACGGTTAAGTCTTGCTGAGTATTAGTATACTCAGCCTTGCTTTAAAACTGTTGTTGCAGGTGTTGTTGACCGAGAGGGTGACGACAAGTGATGACATCATGGATGGCCTCCTGTGATGTTTTCTGTGGCGCTAGTTTAATTTATTTCCGTTGTTTTCAAAACTCAGAACCTTGACTTCATGCCTTGAACAATGGTTTGTAATAAACTAGCTCTTAACTCGTGTTGTACTCTGGACTCGCCTTCGCGTGAGTTTTAATGCATATGTCGATCCTCTGTATGAATTCCAAGTGATTTACCGGGCGTTAACCCGACAACTAACGACAGGATGATACTTTACTATTGCTTAATGCCAAAGTGGATTGGTTTCAGGCAATAGTACCTTATTTTTCTGGGCGGGTTGTCACAGCTGGTATCAGAGCTATTGTATGCACCAGAGTTGAGTTAACAATCTCAATCACATGTTTTGAATAAAATTTGCCAAGATTGCTTGGATTTGCAAAATACGTTGGTCTGTTAAGGATAAACTAGACCGAGAGGCCCTAGAGGGAATTTTTGGGTTTTTTCAGGTGGCTTATTAATCTATGTTTTATCTTGCTAACTCCCAACACATTTTGTTTCTGTCAGACTTACTTTCTTGCACACCAAACTAGATGAGCCACGTGTATTATACGTGTGCTGTACCGCATCACGGGAATTGCGAGGGATGATGGAGTGATCCATTCCACGGATCCCATCTTCGCGTCTGGTTATGAGTTGTGTTGTCGCCACATGTTTTATACGTGTGCATCCCACATGTCGAATATACGAGGCAAGGATACACTCCATTCAAACAGAGAGTGTCCGAGGTTGGACGCTATCCATGCAGCGGCTTAACGCATGGATGTTTTTTCTACAGTGAACAGTACTGTATGTGGACGCTTCCGCGACGTGCTGGCGTGGAAGGTTCTTTTTCTGCAGGTACACTAACCTTGTTTCGTAAATTGCTAAGCGAGTATCAACCGGCGCTAACTTCGAGCCTTGCCTTGATTGCCTTGTGAGGACAAATAGAACGTCGTGCATCATGCTAAAAATTGTGAAAGCTCAAAACTGAACCCATACTGTTTGTGTGCTGTCTAAGGTAAAATATTGCTACTATGTTTCGTTCTGCCTAGCCTCTCAGGCGTAGATGTGTTGTTAGCCATAAATTTAATAGATTTGTTAGCGTAGTTTGTAGTCTCATGTCCAAGAATCTTGTTACCTAGATGATCTCTGCCACAGTTGATCCCTGACCAATCTAATCTAGTTTCTGCTTGCCAAAATCCACGATCATAGTTCTGGTCTACCTCGAGTTGTGCTCAAGTTCTGTGAACCCTGTTGACGGTGAAAATCCGTCAACCTACCCATGAGTTTACCTTTGGTGTTGGCATGAGTTTTATACCTTATCCATTGGTACTAACCCCCGTGGTATAACAAGTTCACGTGTGCATGTCGATTTTGGAGTTTAGTGTTTATGCAGGGTTTTAGCGTTGAAAGCAAGACTTTCGGGATAAGTTCATCAAGCACCTTATGACAAGACCTTGAAGCCCCGTACAAGTCATGCAATGAAGCAAACTTAACTACAAGAAGCCAGGGACTTGATCCAAGAAGACGACAAACTCTGAGGACCTGACCAGAAAAGTGTTGAATCTTGCAAGACAAAGAGTTGTGTCCAATTCGGAGAGAAACTGACGACATGGACCTACATGCAGAAGGGGGAAACATCCAGGAAGCAAGGGAACCGACGTAGAGCAAAGTAGGCCTCGGGCTGGGCCTGGATGGGCCCAAGCCGGCCGGCCCCGAGCCGGGTCGGCCCGGCCCCCGTCCGGGGCCCGGTGAGGCTCCCCTTTGCCCTAGCCGCCAATCAGGCTATTTATAGCCCCCTGACCGAGAGCCACGAATCATCCAATTCGTCATCGGCCGCCGAGGAGCAGAGAAGAGAGGGACACCATCTCGGAGAGGAGAGGGTCGAGCTAGTTGACTAGGGTTTCCCTAGCCGACGTGGGAACCTTGCATGGAAGACCACGTCGGAGTTCCCGGAGCTAGAAGCAAGATCAAGGAAGGATCCCGGTGGTGATCTTGTGTATGTATCATTGTTATAGTTGAATTATCGAGTTGAATCTTTTCCTAGTGATCAAGTGTTTCCTCGAAGATTTCGTTTTTCGATCGGCTTTGCTTATTCCAATTCTATTCTCGAGATAGATTACATAGGGTGTTCTTGTAGCCGCGGTGGCTAGAGGTACACGCCGGATCTTCCGAAAGAATCTCGACTTGTCTTTTGACTCGCCCTAAGCTCCCCGCATGAGTAGGGATACGTTGTGACAGAATGGGGGTTCCGAAAGGCGGATGTTTTCGGATTTGGACGGGAAACCACGATTTAAAGAAGCTTCTTATAAGATTCGATTTGCTACTTCTTCTCTTGCTTGGAACTTCAACAAAAGGCTTACCCCGATCCCTGTAGATCGGTTTATCTACCCAATCTTACTTTGTTTTCTCCGGTCTTTAGTAGATTAGATTAGTTTCATGTCTTCTACCTAGATGCATTAGGGTTTCTTTTACCGAAGATTGAAGTTACTTGGCTTTACTAGATTAAGTTTTGCGTCATACATTTGTTCCACGGATTCAATACCTTGGGTTCACCACTCGAGGGCAGAAGGGTCCCTTGACTATGACGAGAGACTTGTCCGCTTGCAAGTCATAAACGAACTTTGATTCAACTATTAACCGTCAACAAACCCCTGTCTTGCTGTTTTCCAGTAACCAATCTGAAATTCTTGCTTAGTTAATCACCTTCCTAATCATCTAGCTCAACCTTGCATACCTAAGCATGTGTCTCCTAACCTTGCTGAGTTGCTACACAAATTTAAGAAATTTTGGGCACTAGTTTTAAGTTACGAATTTTTGTTCGCAAGTGCCAGAACTTATGTCATTATGTATGTCTGCTCGACTCGAGTTGTGCATAAGATTGTACCTTGGTACCCATGGCTACCCCATTGCTTAACCATATACCCTTTTGGCGTGGATCAAGTTTACGCTTGTACACTCACACCCGTCTAGTTCTCACTAATGCCACTGTGTCCAGATGGACCACATTGGATCTGAGTCGGGTGATGTGGAAGCATGGACTCCCGTGAACTACCTCGAGGAGAGTGGGTTTCCTGCACTCTTGTGGGACACCTTGAAGGACTTTGGTGAGGACCATGTGTGGTTCGAGGACCGGTGGATGGTCGCTTCCTTGTGTGATGAGGGATTGACAATGTTGTGTGGACTGATTCTTGGCTAAGTATTGCAGGTGCAGGTTGCGGCTTGACTGGTGTTGGTGCACGTGAAGAACAAGTGCGAATGGTCGTCGCCGGTGAGGCCTCCAGGTGCGGAGAAGACAAGTAGTCTTCGTTCGAGGGACCCGGTGGCCAGCGGGGTCAAGTGCGGGTCGCATGGTAGCATGAACAGCAAGATAAAGTCATGGACGGTTTCTTGGTAGAGCCTCAAAACCAAGGTCGAGTGAAGGACCGATACGACGAACCAGAGGGGGGGAGTGAATGGGAGCCGATAAAAATTCTTCTCGAAGGAGATGGAAACTCCAACAAGATGAATGCAGCTTCCAACACACGTCTCCGATTCACTACCCAAGTTGGCCAAGCCCACGTAGCCACTGAAGTGCCACTGGACCTAGGAACCAACACACAACCTTCCGACCCGAGAAACGCAGCGGAAAAACAAACCTCGAGTCTACAGACCCACACCGGTCAGACCGGTGAGCACCACCGGTCAGACCGGTCCCTGCCGGTGAAACTGAGCAACTTTCACTAAGTGGCTCTACACCGGTCAGACCGGTGAGACACACCGGTCGGACCGATCGCGGCTCGAAAGCCCCCAAAGAACCAAACGGGCCAACCGACCACCAAACGGACCCAAACTCGAAACGGCGGCAACACGGGACAACAACGAACACACCAAGATGTTCACCCGAGCAAAAACCCACCAGGGCTCGCACCGGTCGGACCGGTCAAGAGCACCCGGTCGAGCCGTGTAGCTCAGGCGGCTCGGGATGAACAGCACCCGCGGGTCAACTCCCCCAAATCCAAATCTCGATCTCCCAAATCGCTCCATGGACTTGAACAAGACTTTGGGGATATTACGAACACCTCATGAGGAGTCCATATCCAACATTAATCCCACCAAAACTCGTCCAAAAAGGAGTAATCGAAGAAATCCCGCCGAGAGCACTTCCAACCCAAGAACTCAAGAAACCCCAAAATCGAGCACCTTTACTCACGGATTTGGGAGGGGAATCACAGCCCAAAAAACCACGAAGGGTTCCCACAAATTTCCCCCATCAAATCCCCAAGAGAAAAGTCCCGAAAACAACCCAAAGAAATCACCAAGAGAGGGCTCCGAAAATCACCACCAAGAACAACCGGGGAAAACACATCCAAACCTTGAGGAACCACGCCGAATCATCTATACATGAAACAAGGGTGTACAAGGTATAGCAAGCCGCCCGATCATCCATCCCTCTCAACAAGATCTCTCCGTGAAGCTCTCTTGCTAGTCCTAAAGAAAACCTAAGGAAAATAGGTGGAAAATAGGAAAACTAATGAGCTAGGGTTCCAAGAGTTGGCTGCCATCCTCTCACCTCTTGGGTTATATGGAGGCAACCGAATGTCTAAAACGCCCTTCTCTACTAACTAGGGATACAAGCCTCTCAAGGGCGGATTTGGAATTCTTGATGTCTTCACCATCGGACGGATGCCCGGCGACCGCACCCTGCGTAGCCTCGACGCAAGCCATGCGATCCCGACGCGTGTCCTCCGCTTCGAAGATTCCGGACTGTGTCGTCGCACACCGGTCAGACCGGTGCTCCTCACCGGTCAGACCGGTCCCCACCGGTCAGACCCACCGGTCAGACCGGTCTAGCGCTGCTGCAGCTCCGTCTTCGGTTCTCCGGTCTTGGCTTTGTGGATCAACCAAGGAACCCAGTGGTTTTCTGGTGAACCACCGGAAACCCCGCGAACTCGGTGTAGCCTCCGCCAATCTCCACTCATGACTCGGCTCCCACGTAGTCCCGGCTCGATCTTGGTTTTGAGGCTCAACCAAGAAACCGTCCATGACTTCATCTTGCTGTTCATGCCACCATGCGGCCCGCACTTGACCCCCCTGGCCACCGGGTCCCTCGAACGAAGCCTACTTGTCTTCTCCACACCTGGAGGCCTCACCGGCGACGACCTTTCGCGCTTGTTCTTCACACCGCACCAACACCGGTCAAGCCGCAACCCGCACCCGCAATACTTAGCCAAGAATCAGTCCACACAACGTTGTCAATCACTCATCACACAAGGAAGCGACCATCCACCGGTCCTCGAACCACACATGGTCCTCAATCTCTCCCTTGATGAGTGCATTGACAACACCCACACGAAAGTAACAAGAGAGAAAAGAAAAAGAAAAGAAACGAACAAAAAGAAACTCCAACAAGCGATCGAAAACCAAACAAAGGCAAAGAGCAAGATCACTTGAAGAAGACAAGTCTCGGACCCCTTAGGCAAGGGCAACGACTCGACACATCCGAGACAAAGCCAAGCTCAAGCAAAGAGCGCAAACCACCGAAACAAAGCTCAAACAACCACAAAGAGCTCCCCCTGCACACATGCAAGCTCCCCCTGGACGAATGCATGCAAGACACCACTTGAAACAGGGCAGCTGCAACAACTCAGCCCCGACCGGTCAGACCGGTCAACACCACCGGTCAGACCGGTGTGCAACATGTGAACAGAACCAGCACTCACACCGGTTAGATCGGTGACCCTGACCGGTCAGACCGGTGCACAACAGAGCCCAGAAATGGCTCGGAACCACCTGAAAACCTTTTAAATGCGTCCAACAAGCCATTTCAAGCTCAAACTTCTCCCCCTTGTTGGCAATGCATGAATCAAGACAAAAATGCAAAACCTTCAACCTATAGCTTCTCAAATAGACAAAATTCAACAAAGAATGCTACACATGTCCAAATGAGCAAGTTAGATACTCTACGGCTTCGTATCGATCTCAACTACATGATCACAAAGTTTCACAACCATTGGACGAAGCTAAGATGGATTTTGGCAATTTTGCGAAAAACTTGTCTCTCATGAGCAAAGTCCTAAACATGATCAAAGCATATCAAAATGGCAAAGCCGCACAAACTTCATGCTAGGACAGCCATTCTAACCATAAGACCATCACAATCACCCACAAGCACCTCATGTCATGTCAAAGCCACCGAGCCATGTGCCTACTTCTATGTATGAGACTTCTCATTGGTAGGCATCATGCAACGGTTTAGCACCCAAAGCAAATTGAATTCAGCACATATGACATGAGAGCACATTTCCAAGCATTTTTCATTTCATTTTCAGATTTATAATTGGTACATGAAATGTCTTTGCGACAAAAGGAACATATGCCCCTCCACAAGATAAAACAAGAGGGCTAAACATTCATGATGGCAAATGAGCCTTTGGCCCCATATGATCAATAAACTAGCCATCCAACCACAAATTAAGCATGACCAAGCCACTAAAACATGTCAAGATCATATAAAGGCATTTACACATGAGAGAGCATACATGTGACATTTTTCAAAAGCATAGCTATCAACCATGGATTATTCATCAAGATCATCAAGAGCTAAGCCAAACTAACCATAGCATACCAAACAAGCTCACAAAGACATATATCTCATTCCATGGTGAACAATGTATATGAGAGAAGCTTTTCCTAACCAATGCATATGATACAAAATGCATGCAATCTAAGATACAATGATGCCTATACATCATGTTACATATGCCATGCCAAATGCAAGAAATGCACAATGGAAACTATACATATGCTACAAAGAAGCTCCCACACACCCAACTCAAGAAATCAAACATACACCGAGTTCCCCCCGCAAACGAGTGAAAGTTGCTTGATCTAGGGGTTTGGTGAAAATATCGGCTAGTTGGTCATGTGTGGGTACATCGATCAAAGCTATATTTCCTTTCTCTACGTTGTCTCTCAGTAAATGATACCTCACTTCTATGTGCTTGGTTTTGGAATGAAGCACTGGGTTCTTCGCAACGCTTATGGCACTGGTGCTATCACATTGAAGTGGGACATGGGTATACTCCTCACCAAAGTCACTCATGGTGTAGGTGATCCAAAGGAGCTGAGAGCAACAACTAGCAGCGACAACATACTCGGCCTCGGTCGTGGATTGAGCAACACTCGACTGCTTGCGGGAAGACCAAGACACCAAAGAAGAACCCAAAAACTGGCAAGTCCCAGAAGTGGACTTCCTATCCAACCGACACCCAGCAAAATCCGCGTCTGAAAACCATGAAGCGCCAAAGAAGAGGACGCGGAGTACCAAAGACCAAAGTCGGGAGTGTGACGCAAGTACCTGAAAATTCTCTTCACTGCTTGCCGTTGCGAAGTCCTCGGAGACGCTTGAAAACGAGCGCACAGACACACCGAGAACTGTATGTCCGGCCTCGTCACCATCAAGTAGAGGAGTGACCCGATCATGCTCCGGTACTCCTTCTGGTCCACGTGTTCACCTTCCTCGTCCGCATCAAGAGCCGTAGTCGTACTCATCGGCGTCGTTATAGCCTTGGAGTCCTCCATCTTGAACTTCCGCACAATGTCCTTGGTGTACTTAGCCTGGTGCACAAATGTTCCTTCCTTTGATTGCTTGATTTGTAGCCCGAGGAAGTACTGCAACTCGCCCATCATGCTCATCTCAAACTCCCTGCTCATATCATCAGCAAACCTTGCAACAAGAGAGTTAGACGAGCACCAAAGACAATATCATCCACGTACACCTGCACAATCAGGATATCTCTGCCCTGCCTCAGCAAAAACAAGGTCTGATCGACCTTCCCCATCTCAAAACCTCTCTCAAACAAGAACCCCCTCAATCTGCCATACCAAGCTCTAGGCGCCTGCTTCAACCCATACAGCGCCTTCCTCAACTTGTACACCCGGTGGGGGTACCTCTCACTCTCAAACCCCGAAGGCTGCCTCACATACACTTCTTCCTCCAACACACCATTCAGAAAAGCACTCTTCACATCCGTTTGGTGCAACTTGAACCCTTTAGCCACGGAAAAGGCTAGAAGGATCCTAATCGCCTCCAAACGGGCTACGGGAGCAAAGGTCTCCTCGTAGTCGATCCCCTCCTTCTGACTGAACCCCTGAGCAACAAGACTCGACTTGTTTCTCACAACCTCACCCTTCTCTCCCTCTTTGTTCTTCCACACCCACTTTGTACCAATCGGCTTACACCCTGGGGGAGGGTCAACCAACTCCCACACCTGATTCCTCTCAAAGTTCACCAACTCCTCATGCATCGAATTAACTCAATTGTGATCAGATAGTGCGTGTCCAATGTCTTTGGGCTCAAAAGTAGCAACAAATGCAGCATGAGCGAAATGGGAATTGTTTCGAACCCTCGACCGTGTAGTGCGTTCATTCATGTCGCCAATGATCCTCGAAGCTGGGTGATCCATCTGTACTCGCCGGGGAGTTTCTCGCCTCGATGCTACCTCCCCCTCAACATCAGCTTCTCCTCGTTCTTGATTTGTCGTAGGTGTAGCAGAGGGTCCATCCATCATCGTAGTCGAAGTAGTGGGTACATGTTCAGCCGGGGGCACCACACCGCCATCTTCATCATCTCCATGTTCATGCTCCTCCTCCTGAAAGATCTCCTCGCCAAACTCATCAACACCTGCACACTCAAAGACAAGCTGACTACGTGGCTCTGTCTCGTCGAAGGTTACCTCACAAGTCTCCACGATTTGGTTAGTTTCAAGATTGAGCACACGATATGCTCTAGAATGAGATGCATAACCAAAGAAAATGCCATCGACAGACCTAGCCTCAAACTTATCCAACTTCCCCGCCTTTCTTCGAATGAAACACTTGCAACCAAAGACATGGAAGTGACTCACCTTGGGTGTGCGACCATGCATTAACTCATAGCATGTCTTCTTCTTGTGCACTCTGAGGTATATCCTGTTTGACACAAAGCACGCGGTATTCACCGCCTCAGCCCAATACCTCCTCGGAGTCCTATGCATCAAGCATCGTCCGAGCCATCTCGCACAAGGTCCTGTTCTTCCTTTCCACAACACCATTCTGGGGAGGCGTATACGGACTCGAAAATTGGTGCTCAAGACCCAAGTCATGGCAAAAGGTTTCAAAACGAGAGTTCCTGAATTTCGAGCCATTATCACTGCGGATATCTCGTATGGCATCTCCGTGCCTCTCGTTCCTCAACCTCAAGACTAGATCTCAAACAAAACCAAACGTCTCCCCCTTATCCTCAAGAAAGAACACCCACGCATACCGAGAATAGTCGTCCACCACAACAAGGACATACCACTTCACACCCGCAGATCGCACACGAGCTAGGCCAACAAGGTCCATATGGAGCAGCTCGCATGGACGCTCAGTCATCACATCGGTGAGAGGCAGGTGAGAAGAGGCTACCATCTTTGCATGCCTACACGGCGCACAAACCAACTCTTTCTCAAGCCTCAACCGTGGCAATCCTCGGACCAAATTGAGTTTACTCAAGCGAGACAAAAGGTCAAAGCTCAAGTGACCCAACTTCCTATGCCACTTCCACAACTCACTCGAAGAACCGGCCAAGAAACAACGCTCCACACCCGAAGACCGAGAAAAATCAGCATGAAACACCCGACCCTCGGGAACGACCATACGGACAAGGTCCCCTCGAGAGTCCACAATCCGAGAACCACCCGGCCGAAACAACACCTCAAAGCCCTCATCCAACAAGCCGGGACACGAAAGCAAATTGTACCCCAGCGATTGAACAAGAGCAACACGCCTCAGAGTGATCTTGTCACTCACTTTGATCTCACCTTCTGAAAGCACACGCCCACGCCCATTGTCCCCAAAAGTGATGTACCTCTTCGTCACCACCGAGACGAGACTTGAGAACCACCCCCTGTCTCCGGTCATATTCCTCGAGCAAACGGAGTCAATCAACCAAATGTTCTTCAAGTCTCCCACCTGAAATTCAAAAACGAGCACGTGAGCGAACAAACGACTCAGCACTGGGGTTAGTACCAAAAGAGCAAAACCAGTGCCAAGCCATTTGTTCGAAAGTGGGGTTAGCACCAACCAAAGCATCTCTCCTACCAAAGCTACCTCCACGAACACCACCACGGTAACCACCCTGAGGGAACCATCCCTCTCTGCCTGGAGGAGGACCAAATCCACGCAAGAAAGCCCGTGGAACGTCCTTCCTCTCCAACTCAAAGCTACGACTTCTTTGATCCCCGTATTGAGCACGAGGAGGAGAACGCCTAGCAAACTGACCACCTGCACCCTTTCCAGCCCAGCCACCAGAACCACGACCACCAGAAATAACCCTCGCACCCGTACGAGCTCGAAACCCAAACAACCGTTCCGTCTGTGCCCGCACCGGCCCGACCGGGTGCCCCACACCGGTCCGGCGGTGTGACTCGGACGCCAAGCACCTCCAACAGCCTTCTGCTCTCCCCAAGCCCAAACTGTCCTCACACTCGCCTTGCCCCTGGGCATCTGCATATGAGACTCAAGTACACCATCGGAAGGGTGGTACTTGTCCTTGTTAGCCCACTCCTTTGCCATTCTCTCCTCACGCTTCCTTTTGAAGCAAAACTCCTCCTTATGGCCATCTCTCCCACAATAGCTAGAATGGAACCTCACAAGCTTAGGATTTGGCTTGGGATGTGGCTGCTCACTTGGGTTCTCTCCACTCAACTCCTCCACCGGTTTCTCACCGCTAGCCTTCTCACTCTCCTTCCCAAAGAACACTTTCCCCGAAGTGCTCACAAACTTGATAGGCTTTCGGAGATCATTTGTTGGTTTAGGAAACACGGGTGGAGCTGGGGTTGTGTCTGGACGATTCCTAAGATGGTTGGGTTTTGGAGGGAAATCATTCTTGTGGTGGGTTTTTGGTGGCTCCGGGATATTCTCTTCACTTCCCTCACCAACCTTGTTTGCCCCAAGTCCCTCACCATCTTGCCTCTTAAAGGCCTCGATCATCATCCTCAACTGAGGCTCATGGCCAGACAACCAACCCATCAACTTCCTCAAATCATCATTCTCATCCTGCAAACGATCAACATAATGTGCAAGTTCCAAATTTTTCAATGCATGCATTTCACAGGTAGAGCAAGATGTAGCCATGGTTTCCTTCAATTTAGCCTCAAGAGAACTAGTGTAAGCATGCATCTCATCAATCTTAGCATGCAAAACAGGGCAAGAAGTGCAAGCACCTAACAAAGCAGGTCTAGACTTAAGCTCAGCCACTTCAACTCTAAGCATATCTAGTTCCTCACACTTGGAGGCATGCTTCTCCTTAAACAAAGCAAGATCAGCAAGGAATATGGAGCAATCAGCACAATCAACCTCATCTGAAACAACAGGGCTAGCCTTAAGGGAATCAATCTCAAGCTTGCTATCAAGCACCTGTGTCTCTAGCTCAACCGCTCTAGTCCTAGCATCCTCGAGTGAAGCCCTAAGATCTTTTCTCATTTTCTTGGCCTCTCTAAGCATGTCATCACGGTTATCAAGCAAAGAGCCAAGCCTCTCATTCTCCTGGCGCAAGAAGGGAAGTTCATTACGCACCTCGTCGTCGGACTCAGAATCCGAGTCGCTCTCCGTGTGCTCTTCTTCTTGCCGCCGGAGCTCGGCGCCATGGTGCGAAGCCATCTCTCGCGAAGCGCTCGGCCCGCTCAGGTTCTTGGACGACTTCTTGTTCTTGCGACGATCACCTTCGTCTTCACTACTGCTCGAGCTCGAGGTGGAGTACACGGAACTGGAGTCGACGTCGCTCGCTCCAACCATCGCTCAGGCCTTGCCTCGGCTCTCCTTCTTCCTCGATCGTCGCCCGTCCTTGTACTTGTTATTGTGCTTGCTCTTGTGGCCGCGCCTCGACCGGTACTTGCCATCCGTCCTCGACTTGTGCTTGTAGTTGTCCTTGTTCTCGGCCTTCTCCGGGCAGTTGGCGACGAAGTGTCCCGGCTTGCCGCACTGGAAGCACGTCCTCGTTTTCCTCCTCATGTTCACCTGGTTCTCGTGCAGCCTCTCGAAACTCCTCGTCAACAGCGCCAGCTCGTCCTCTCCAAGGTCATCAAACTCCTCATCTGGCATAGACATCAAAGAGGAAAAGTAGAACATCCTGGTGGATGGGTTAGAGTTAGCCTTTCCTTTGGAACCACCAACGAGGGCAAGACTATGGGAATCAGTCGGTCCCTCGAGCTTGGCGCTCATGCCCCTATCCACCTCAGCCGACTTGAGCTTCGAGAACAGCTCGTTCACCGTCAGAGTGTCATACTTCTCCGACTCCACAATGGCATCGAACTTTCCGCCCCAAATCGTACGATCCAAAGAGTGTAAGAGCTTGACCGCTCTATCATGATCATCGTATGGGAGCACGTCCACATTGGCCCTCATGTTGTTCACAACCACCGTGAGCCTCTGAAACAAGGCATCAATGGACTCACCGGGGAGATGAGTGAAGTTCTCGTACTCTCTCCGGTAGGTCGCATACATCCATGCCTGAACCTGGGCGTTCCCAACATGAGCCTCCTTCAACACCGCCCAAATCCTACAAGCCAAGTGCTCGGTGTGCACCCGATCGAACTCAGGCCGACACAAAGCACGAAACAAGTAGTCGACCGCCTTATTGTTGGCGTTGAATCTGTCCCTCGATCCTGGAGCGAGGAAGTCCATCGGCTGGACATATCCTGTGTCCACCGTGACATCCCAAAGGATCTGACCCTTTCCGCGGAGAAAAGCACCCATCCGCTTGCTCCACATCTGGCAGTTCTTGCCATCGAAGTGTGGAGGACCCGAACCCCGTTCCTGGTACGCCATCCTTGGATCCTAGACTAGTTAGTGTCAATAAAGACCCGAACCGGCTCTGATACCACTTGAAGGACCGATACGGCGAACCAGAGAGGGGGGGAGTGAATGGGAGCCGATAAAAATTCTTCTCGAAGGAGATGGAAACTCCAACAAGATGAACGCGGCTTCCAACACACGTCTCCGACTCACTACCCAAGTTGGCCAAGCCCACGTAGCCATTGAAGTGCCACTGGACCTAGGAACCAACACACAACCTTCCGACCCGAGAAACGCAGCGGAAAAACAAACCTCGTGTCTACAGACCCACACTGGTCAGACCGGTGAGCACCACCGGTCAGACCGGTCCCTGCCGGTGAAACTGAGCAACTTTCACTAAGTGGCTCTACACCGGTCAGACCGGTGAGACACACCGGTCAGACCGATCGCAGCCTGAAAGCCCCCAAAGCACCAAACAAGCCAGCCGACCACCAAACGGACCCAAACTCGAAGCAGCAGCAACACGGGACAACAACGAACACACCAAGACGTTCACCGGAGCAAAAACCCACCAGGGCTCGCACCGGTCAGACCGGTCAAGAGCACCGGTCAGACCGGTAGCTGTGGCGGCTCGGGATGAACAAGACCCGCGGGTCAACTCCCCCAAATCCAAATCTCGATCTCCCGAATCGCTCCACGGACTTGAACAAGACTTTGGGGATATTATGAACACTTCATGAGGAGTCCATAGCCAAGTTTAATCCCACCAAAACTCGTCCAAAAAGGAGTAATCGAAGAAATCCCGCCGAGAGCACTTCCAACCCAAGAACTCAAGAAACCCCAAAATCGAGCACCTTTACTCACGGATTTGGGAGGGGAATCACAGCCCAAAAAACCACGAAGGGTTCCCACAAATTTCCCCCATCAAATCCCCAAGAGAAAAGTCCCGAAAACAACCCAAAGAAATCACCAAGAGAGGGCTCCGAAAATCACCACCAAGAACAACCGGGGAAAACACATCCAAATCTTGAGGAACCACGCCGAATCATCTATACAAGAAACAAGGGTTCGTACAAGGTCTAGCAAGCCGCCCGATCATCCATCCCTCTCAACAAGATCTCTTCGTGAAGCTCTCTTGCTAGTCCTAAAGAAAACCTAAGGAAAATAGGTGGAAAATAGGAAAACTAATGAGCTAGGGTTCCAAGAGTTGGCTGCCATCCTCTCACCTCTTGGGTTATATGGAGGCAACCAAATGTCTAAAACGCCCTTCTCTACTAACTAGGGATACAAGCCCCTCAAGGGCGGATTTGGAATTCTTGATGTCTTCACCATCGGACGGATGCCCGGCGACCGCACCCTGCGTAGCCTCGACGAAAGCCATGCGATCCCGACGCGTGTCCTCCGCTTCGACGATTCCGGACTGCATCGTGGCACACTGGTCAGACCGGTGCTCCTCACCGGTCAGACCGGTCCCCACCAGTCAGACCCACTGGTCAGACCGGTCTGGCGCTGCTGCAGCTCCGTCTTCGGTTCTCCGGTCTTGGCTTTGTGGATCAACCAAGGAACCCAGTTTGTTTTCTGGTGAACCACCGGAAACCCCGCGAACTCGTTGTAGCCTCAGCCAATCTCCACTCATGACTCGGCTCCCACGTAGTCCCGGCTCGATCTTGGTATTGAGGCTCAACCAAGAAACCGTCCACGACTTCATCTTGCTGTTCATGCCACCATGCGGCCTGCACTTGACCCCGCTGGCCACCAGGTCCCTTGAACGAAGCCTACTTGTCTTCTCCACACCTGGAGGCCTCACCGGCGACGACCTTTCGCGCTTGTTCTTCACCTGCACCAACACCAGTCAAGCCGCAACCTGCACCTGCAATACTTAGCCAAGAATTAGTCTACACAACGTTGTCAATCACTCATCACACAAGGAAGCGACCATCCACCGGTCCTCGAACCACACATGGTCCTCATCGAGCCGGGACTACGTGGGAGCCGAGTCATGAGTGGAAATTGGCGGAGGCTACACCGAGTTCGCGGGGTTTCTGGTGGTTCACCAGAAAACCACTGGGTTCCTTGGTTGATCCACAAAGCCAAGACCGAAGAACCGAAGATGGAGCTGCAGCAGCGCCAGACCGGTCTGACCGGTGGGGACCGGTCTGACTGGTGAGGAGCACCAGTCTGGCCGGTGTGCGACGACGCAGTCCGGAGACTTCGAAGCGGAGGACACGCATCGGGATCGCATGGCTTGCGTCGAGGCTACGCAGGGTGCGGTCGCCGGGCATCCGTCCGATTGTGAAGACTTGAAGACTTCCAAAAACGCCCTTGAGGGGCTTGTATCCCTAGTTGTTAGGAAAGGGTATATTAGACATTCGGTTGCCTCCATATAACCCAAGAGGTGAGAGGATGGCAGCCAAGCTTTGGAACCCTAGTTCATTTGCTTTCCTATTTTCCTTCCTATTTTCTTAGGATTTACATAGGACTAGCTTGAGAGCTTCATGGTGAGATCTTGTGAGAGGGTTGGATGATCGGGCGGCAAGATAGACCTTGTAAGAACCTTTGTTGCATGTATAGATGATTCGGCGTGGTTCGTCAAGGTTTGGATGTGTTGTTCCCGGTTGTTCTTGGTGGTGATTTTCGGAGCCCTCTTTTGGTGATTTCTTTGGGTTGTTTTCGAGACCTTTCTCTTGGGAATTTGATGGGGGAAATTTGTGGGAACCCTTCGTGGTTATTTGGGCTGTGATTCCCCTCCCAAATCCGTGAGTAAAGGGGCTCGATTTTAGGGTTTTCCAAGTTCTAGGGTTAGAGGTGCTTTTGGCGGGATTTCTTCGATTCCTCCTTTTTGGACAAGTTTTGGTGGGATTAAACTTGGCTATGGACTCCTCATGAGGTGTTCCTAATATCCCCAAAGTCTTGTTCAAGTCCGTGGAGCGATTCGGGAGATCGAGGTTTGGATTTGGGAGAGTTGACCCGCGGTGTCTTGTTCATCCCGAGTCGCCCGAGCTACACCGGTCTGACCGGTGCTCTTGACCGGTCTAACCGGTGCAACCCTTGGTGGGATTTTGCTCGGGTGAACGTCTTGGTGTGTTCGATGTTGTCCTGTGTTGCAGGTGTTTCAAGTTTGGGTCAGTTTGGAGGTCGGTTGGCCTGTTTGGTGCCTTGGGAGCTTTCAGGCTGTGACCGGTCTGACCGGTGCGTCTCATCGGTCTGACCAGTGTGGAGCCACTTAGTGAAAGTTGCCCAGTTTCACCAGCAGGGACCGGTCCGACCGGTGGTGCTCACTGGTCTGACCGGCATTGGTCAGTGGACTCGAGGTTTGGTGTTCCGCTGCGTTCCCGGGTCGGAAGGGTGTGTGTGTTGGTTCCTAGGTCCAGTGGCACTCCAGTGGCTATGTGGGCTTGGCCAACTTGGGTAGTGAGTCGGAGACTTATGTTGGAAGCCGTGTTCATCTTGTTGGAGTTTCCATCTCCTTCGAGAAGAATTTTTATCGGCTCCCATTCACTCCCCCCCTCTGGTTCGCCGTATCGGTCCTTCAAGTGGTATCAGAGTCGGTTCGGGTCTTTATTGACTCTAACTAGTCTAAGATCCAAGGATGGCATACGAAGAACAGGGTTCGGGTCCTCCATACTTCGATGGAAAGAACTAACAGATGTGGAGTAAGCGGATGGGTGCGTTCCTCCGCGGAAAGGGTCAGATCCTTTGGGATGTCACGGTGGACACAGGCTATGTCCAGCCGATGGACTTCCTCGCTCCAGGATCGAGGGACGCATTCGACGCCAACAATAAGGCGGTCGACTACTTGTTTTGTGCTTTGTGTCGGCCGAGTTCGATCGGTGCACACGGAGCACTTGGCTTGTAGAATTTGGACGGTCTTGAAGGAGGCTCATGTTGGGAATGCCCGTGTTCGAGCACGTATGTATGCAATCTACCGGAGAGAGTACGAGAACTTCACTCATCTCCCCGGTGAGTCCATCGATGCCTTGTTTCAGAGGTTCACGGTGGTTGTGAACAACATGAGGGCCAATGTGGACGTGCTCCTGTATGATGATCATGATAGAGCGGTCAAGCTCTTACACTCTTTGGATCGTACGATTTGGGGTGGAAAGTTCGAGGCCATTGTGGAGTCAGAGAAGTATGACACTCTGACAGTGAACGAGCTGTTCTCGAAGCTCAAGTCGGCTGAGGTGGATAGGGGCATGACTGCCAAGCTCGAGGGTTCGACTGATTCACATAGTCTTGCCCTCGTTGGTGGTTCGAAAGGAAAGGCTAACACTAACCCATCCACCAGGATGTTCTCTTTGTCCTCCTTGATGTCTATGCCAGATGAGGAGTTTGACGTGCTTGGAGAGGACGAGCTGGCGCTCCTGACGAGGCGGTTCGAGAGGCTGCACGAGAACCGAGTGAACATGAGGAGGAACACGAGGACATGGTTCCAGTGCGGCAAGCCGAGACACTTCGTCGCCGACTGCCCAGAGAAGGTCGAGAACAAGGACGACTACAGGCACAAGTCGAGGATGGATGTCAAGCACTGGTCGAGGCGCGACCACAAGAGCAAGCACAAGAACAAGTACAAGGACGAGGGACGATCAAGGAAGAAGGAGAGCCGAGGCAAGGCCCGAGCGATGGTGGGAGCAAGCGACGTCGACTCCAGTTCCGCGTACTCCACCTCGAGCTCGAGCAGCAGTGAAGACAAAGGTGATCGTCGCAAGAACAAGAAGTCGTCCAAGAACCTGAGCGGACTGAGCTGCTTCGCGAGAGATGGCTTCTGCACCATGGCGCTGAGCTCCGGCAGCAAGAAGAGCAAACAGAGCGACTCGGACTCTGAGTCCGACGACGAGGTGCGTGATGAACTTCCCTTCTTGCGCCAAGAGAATGAGAGGCTTGGCTCTTTGCTTGATAACCGTGATGACATGCTTAGAGAGGTCAAGAAAATGAGAAAAGAGCTTAGGGCTTCTCACGAGGATGCTAGGACTAGAGTGGCTGAGCTAGAGACACAGGTGCTTTATAGCAAGCTTGAGATTGATTCCCTTAAGGCTAGCCCTGTTGTTTCGGATGAGGTTGATTGTGCTGATTGCTCCATCTTTCTTGCTGATCTTGCTTTGTTTAAGGAGAAGCATGCCTCCAAGTGTGAGGAACTAGATGTGCTTAGGGTTGAAGTGGTCGAGGTTAAGTCTAGACTCGCTTTGCTAGGTGCTTGCACTTCTTGCCCTGTTTTGCATGCTAAGATTGATGAGATGCATGCTTACACTAGTTCTCTTGAGGCTAAGCTGAAAGAACCCATGCCTACATCATGCTCTACCTGTGAAATGCATGCTTTGAAAAATTTGGAATTGGCACATTATGTTGATCGTTTGCAGGATGAGAATGATGAGCTGAGAAAGTTGATGGGTTGGTTGTCTGGTCATGAGCCTCAGTTGATGATGATGATCGAGGCATTTAAGAGGCAAGATGGTGAGGGACCTGGGGCAAACAAGGTTGGTGAGGGAAGTGGAGAAAATATCCCAGAGCCACCAAAAACCCACCACAAAAATGATTTCCCCCCAAAACCTAACCATCATAGGAACCGACTAGACACAACCCAGCACCACCCGTGTTTCCTACACCTACAAATGATCTCCAAAAGCCTATCAAGTTTGTGAGCACTTCCGGGAAAGTGTTCTTTGGGAAAGAGAGTGAGAAGGCTAGTGTGGAGAAACCAGTGGAGAAGTTGAGTGGAGAGAAACCAAGTGAGCAGCCACAACCCAAGCCTAAGCCTAAGCTTGTGAGGTTCCATTGTGGCTATTGTGGGAGAGATGGCCATAAGGATGAGTTTTGCTTCAAGAGGAAGCGAGAGGAGAGAATGGCGAAGGAGTGGTCTAACAAGGACAAGTACCACCCCTCCGATGGTGTACTTGAGCCTCGTGTGTAGATGCCCAGGGCTAAGGCGAGTGTGAGGACAGTTCGGGCTTGGGGAGAGCGGAAGGCTGTTGGAGGTGCTGCTGTCCAGGTCACACCGGTCAGACCGGTGTGGGGCACCGGTCAGACCGGTGCAGGCCTGGACAAGTAACAGTTTGGGTTTCGTGCTCATACAGGTGCGAGGGTTGTTTCTGGAGGTCATGGTTCTAGTGGTTGGATTGGAGAGTTTGCAGGTGGTCAGGTTGCTAGGCATTCTCCCCCTCGAGTTAACTACGGGGATGGGAGGAGTCGTAGCTTTGAGAAGGAGAGGAGGGACGGTCCACGGGTTCTCTTTCATGGTTTTGGTCCTCCTTCAGGTAGAGAGGGGTGGTTCCCTCAGGGAGGTTACCGTGGTGGTGTTCGTGGAGGTAGTTTTGGTAGGAGAGATGGCTTGTTTTGTGCTAACCCCACTTTCGAGCAAATGGCTCGGCACTGGTTTTCCTCTTTTGGTACTAACCCCAGTGCTGAGTCGTTTGTCCGTTCACGTGCTCATTTTTGAATTTTAGGTGGGAGACTTGAAGAACATTTGGTTGATTGACTCCGGTTGCTCGACTCATATGACCGAAGACAGGGGGTGGTTCTCAAGTCTCGACCCGGTGGTGACGAAGAGGTACATCACTTTTGGGGACAATGGGCGTGGGCGTGTGCTTTCAGAAGGTGAGATTAAGGTGAGTGACAAGATGACTCTGAGGCGTGTTGCTCTTGTTCAATCGCTGGGGTACAATCTGCTTTCTGTGTCCCCGTTGTTGGATGAGGGTTTTGAGGTGTTGTTTCGGCCAGGTGGTTCTCGGATTTTGGACTCTCGAGGGGACCTTGTCTGTTGGTCGTTCCCGAGGGTTAGGTGTTTCGTGCTGATTTTTCTCAGTCTTCGGGTGTGGAGCGTTGTTTCTTGGCTGGTTCTTCGAGTGAGTTGTGGAAGTGGCATAGGAAGTTGGGTCACTTGAGCTTTGACCTTTTGTCTCGCTTGAGTAAACTCAATTTGGTCCGAGGATTGCCACGGTTGAGGCTTGAGAAAGAGTTGGTTTGTGCGCCGTGCAGGCATGCCAAGATGGTAGCCTCTTCTCACCCGCCTCTCACCGATGTGATGACTGAGCGTCCATGCGAGCTGCGCCATATGGACCTTGTTGGCCCAGCTCGTGTGCGATCTGCGGGTGGGAAGTGGTATGTCCTTGTTGTGGTGGACGACTATTCTCGGTATGCGTGGGTGTTCTTTCTTGAGGATAAGGGGGAGACGTTTGGTTTTGTTCGAGATCTAGTCTTGAGGTTGAGGAACGAGAGGCACGGAGATGCCATACGAACTATCCGCAGTGATAATGGCTCGGAATTCAGAAACTCTCGTTTTGAAACCTTTTGCCATGACTTGGGTCTTGAGCACCAGTTTTCGAGTCCGTATACGCCTCCCCAGAATGGTGTTGTGGAAAGGAAGAACAGGACTTTGTGCGAGATGGCTCGGACGATGCTTGATGAGCATAGGACTCCGAGGAGGTATTGGGCTGAGGCGGTGAATACCGCGTGCTATGTGTCGAATAGGATCTACCTCAGAGTGCACAAGAAGAAAACATGCTATGAGTTGATGCATGGTCGCACACCCAAGGTGAGTCACTTCCATGTCTTTGGTTGCAAGTGTTTCATTCTGAAGAAAGGCAGGAAGTTGGATAAGTTTGAGGCTAGGTCTCGTCGATGGTATTTTCTTTGGTTATGCATCTCATTCTAGAGCATATCGTGTGCTCAATCTTGAAACTAACCAAATCGTGGAGACTTGCGAGGTAACCTTCGACGAGACGAGCCACATAGTCGGCTTGTCTTTGAGTGTGCGGGTGATGATGAGCTTGGCGAGGAGATCTTTCAGGAGGAGCATGAACATGGAGACGATGAAGATGGCGGTGTGGTGCCCCCGGCTGAACATGTACCCACTACTTCGACTACGGTGGTGGACGGACCCTGTCCTACACCTACGACGACAAATCAAGAACGAGGAGAAGCTAATGTTGAGGGGGAGGTAGCATCGAGGCGAGAACCTCCCCGGCGAGTACAAGTGGATCACCCAGCTTCGAGGATCATCGGCGACATGAATGAACGCACTACACGGTCGAGGGTTCGGAACAATTCTCATTTCTCTCATGCTGCGTTTGTTGCTACTTTTGAGCCCAAAGACATTGGACACGCGCTATCTGATCACAATTGGGTTAATTCGATGCATGAGGAGTTGGAGAACTTTGAGAGGAATCAGGTTTGGGAGTTGGTTGACCCTCCCCCAGGGTGTAAGCCGATTGGTACAAAGTGGGTGTGGAAGAACAAAGAGGGAGAGAAAGGTGAGGTTGTGAGAAACAAGTCGAGGCTTGTTGCTCAGGGGTTCAGTCAGAAGGAGGGGATTGACTACGAGGAGACCTTTGCTCCCGTAGCACGTTTGGAGGCGATTAGGATCCTTCTAGCCTTTTCCGTGGCTAAAGGGTTCAAGTTGCACTAAATGGATGTGAAGAGTGCTTTCCTGAATGGTGTGTTGGAGGAAGAAGTGTATGTGAGGCAACCTCCGGGGTTTGAGAGTGAGAAGTACCCCCACCGTGTGTACAAGTTGAGGAAGGTGCTGTATGGGTTGAAGCAGGCGTCTAGAGCTTGGTATGGCAGGTTGAGAGGGTTCTTGTTTGAGAGAGGTTTTGAAATGGGGAAGGTCGATCAGACCTTGTTTCTACTGAGGCAGGGCAGAGATATCATGATTGTGCAGGTGTACGTGGATGATATTGTCTTTGGTGGCTCGTCTAACTCTCTTGTTGCAAGGTTTGCAGAGGATATGAGCAGGGAATTTGAGATGAGCATGATGGGCGAGTTGCAATTCTTCCTCGGGTTACAAATCAAGCAATCAAAGGAAGGAACATTTGTGCACCAGGCTAAGTACACCAAGGACATTGTGCGGAAGTTCAAGATGGAGGATTCCAAGGCTATGACGACGTCGATGAGTATGACTACGACTCTTGATGCGGACGAGGAAGGTGAACATGTGGACCAGAAGGAGTACCGGAGCATGATCGGGTCACTCCTCTACTTGACGGCGATGAGGCCGGACATCCAGTTCTCGGTATGTCTGTGCGCTCGTTTTCATGCGTCTCCGAGGACTTCGCATCGGCAAGCGGTGAAGCGAATTTTCAGGTACTTGTGTCACACTCCCGACTTCGGCCTTTGGTACTCCGCATCCTCTTCTTTGGCACTTCATGGGTTTTCAGACGCGGATTTTGCCGGGTGTCGGTTGGATAGGAAGTCCACTTCTGGGACTTGCCAGTTTTTGGGTTCTTCTTTGGTGTCTTGGTCTTCCCGCAAACAGTCGAGTGATGCTCAATCCACTACCGTGGCCGAGTACGTTGCCGCTGCTAGTTGTTGCTCTCAGCTCCTTTGGATTTCATACACCATGAGTGATTTTGGTGAGCAGTATACCCATGTTCCACTTCAATGTGATAGCACCAGTGCCATAAGTGTTGCAAAGAACCCAGTGCTCCATTCCAAAACCAAGCACATAGAAGTGAGGTACCATTTTCTGAGAGACAACGTAGATAAAGGAAAGATAGCTTTGATCCATGTACCCACACATGACCAACTAGCCGATATTTTCACTAAACCCCTAGAGCAAGCAACTTTCACTCGTTTGTGGGGGGAACTTGGTGTGTGTTTGATTTCTTGAGTTGGGTGTGTGGGAGCTCTCTTTGTAGCATATGTATAGCTTTCATTTGTGCATTTTTGCATTTGGCATGGCATATGTAACATGATGTATAGGCATCCTTGTATCTTAGATTGCATGCATTTTGTATCATATGCATTGGTTAAGAAAAGCTTCTCTCATATACATTGTTCACCATGGGATGAGATATATGTCTTTGTGAGCTTGTTGGTATGCTATGGTTATTTTGGCTTAGCTCTTGATGATCATGATGAAAAATCCATGGTTGATGGCTATGTTTTTTGAAAATGTCACATATATGCTCTCTCATGTGTAAATACCTTTACATGATCTTGACATGTTTTAGTGGCTTTTCCATGCTTACTTTGTGGTTGGATGGCTAGTTTATTGATCATATGGGGCCAAAGGCTCATTTGCCATCATGAATGTTTAGCCCTCTTGCTTTATCTTATGGAGGGGCATAAGTTCCTTTTTGTCGCAAAGACATTTCATGTACCAATTATGAATCTGAAAATGAAAGGTAAAATGCTTGGAAATGTGCTCCCATGTCCTACGTGCTGAATTTAATTTGCTTTGGGTGCTAAACCGTTACATGATGCCTACCAATGAGAAGTCTCATACATAGAAGTAGGCACATGGCTCGGTGGCTTTGACATGACATGAGGTGCTTGTGGGTGTTTTGTAGCACCCGAAAATTCCATCACAATAAAATATTGCTAGCAACCTGGTTTAGTTTTATTTCCTAAGGATTTAATAAATTTGAATAAATAAATTTGCCTTTAATTCAATTAAACATCATTTAATAATTAGAATCAAACAAGTGTTTGTGCATCATGTTGAAATGCATGAGTTTTGGTTGTGGTGTGATTTTAAAAGTCTTAAAAATAATTGTGAAAATTGGTGTAAACGTTTGAATTAAAAAAATGATGAAAGTTTGAATATAAAAAAAATGTTGAAAAGTTGTTAAAAATGGTTTGTGAAAAGCCTTTAAAATAGTTGGAGAAATTTTTGTTAAAATTTGAATTAGAAAAGATGTAAAAGATTTGAATTTAAAAGGGTTTGAAATTGGTTTGAAAAAGGATTTGAAAAAAAAGAAAAAGAAAAAGAAAAAGAAAAAAACAAAACAAACCCAACCCAACCCAACCCCGCGGCCCACAAATCCTCGCGGCCCAGCTCTGCCTCCCGCCGGCCCGTTTACCTCCTCTCTCCTTGTCTCTCTCTGGCGGGCGGGCCCCACCTGTCGGGCCCGTCCCCTACCTCCAGCGGCCGACCCCATGGCCGCGCGCGCCCGTCCCCGCGCCGTTGGCTTCCTCGCGGCCGTCCCCGCCTCCCCCGGCCTCCCCGCGCCGCTCCGCCTCCCCACCGGCGCGCATTAAGGCGCCGCCACGCACTCCCCCGCCGCCCCGGCCCTTTCTCTTCCCCTCCATCCACCACCGACGCCGCCGCCACCATTAATGGCCGGTCGGTCGAGCTCCCGCCACCGCCTCGGCCGCCCCTTCCTCTCCCTCCTACGCCCTATAAAGGGTGCGCCGGGTCTCCTCTTCACCCCGCACCACTCCCCCTCCCTTTCCCTCGTGCGCAACGCCGCTGCACCAAGGAGGCCACACCGGAGCTCCGCCGCGCCGCCCGATATCCTTCTACGGTGCCCCTCCCTCCTTTCTGAGGCCTCCGGTGAGTTCCTTTTGTCCTCCTCTTGCTGTTGGTCAATGTCCCGTTGAGTTTGGTGCCTAGGAAGCCAATTTGGCCACTCCCGGCGATCTTCCCGCCAAGCGCCACCGGCACCGCCGCCGGCCGGCCGCCTCCCGCCACCGCCGCCGCTCCTGATGCACCTGGGCCGTCCGATCACGGCGGGCGGTCTTGATTAAAAGGAAGGCGTACGCCCTTGATCGGTCCACCGTGGACCGGTGGACCGGGTCCACGGGCGCCGGTCCACGGCATGGCGTCATGCTTGTGTCAGCATTGCGTCAGCGCCAGCCAATCGCAGCCCGCCACGTGGCGCCACCACAGCTCACCCACCGGCCGCCCTGGCAACTTTTCAAATACGCCCCCCCATTTCCAGAATTCACAAATATACCCTTCCACCTGTATAAAAGCCTTTCAAGCAGGTCCTTGTTTTATGTTTTGAACCCTGAACTCCATAGTTTTCATGTTCAGCAGCCCACCCTTAACTTTTTACATGTTAGACCTCCTAGTTTCACACATAATTATGTTTAGGCCCCTGAAATCTTGCAGAAAACTCCATAAACTTTCAGATATTCACAATTTAGTCCCTGAATCTTGTTTCAGCCATAACTTTTTCATCCTAGCTCCGTTTTACGCGTTCTTGGTGTCCACGCGATCGTATCTCCGAGCCCGTCATTTCTAAAAGCTTGTTTGTCTTTTGGTAAATTTTGATGTATTGTTTTATTTATTGTATGTTTTCTTGCATGACGTAGCCAACGCGCCGTTCGAGGAAGAACAAGTGCAGAGCTTTGCAGATAAGGAAAGTAGCTTATCGTTGGAGAAAGGCAAGTGACCCTAACCACCCTTCTACCTATGCTTTAATCAAGAACACTATAAATTAATCGGAACATGGAGAACCACCCAGGAAAACAGTGCAACCACTGTCCACATGGCTCTGGCTTATCCAATTAATTAGGTGTGTGATTGTATTGATGACCTTATCCGAAAGGAACACAGGGGGCTCCGGGTTGCAGGGGTATAGCTCGGTTCTTTTGGGATAGCAGCCTTTGCTAAGGTGCTGACCACTAGAGAGGGTTATGGTCCGCCATGAGCTGTAACTATCGTGGGTTGTTGGTGCTTTTGCATATCTTTGTAAAGGCTTCGTAGCGTCCCTATGCAATCAAATCTCGGTAGTGTGGTATTGTGCCTGATCAGCACATGCGTGGTTGGGTTCAAAGTTCTTCGGAACTTTTACGCGAACTGTGGTGAAAGTGTGCAACCTCTCGCGAGTGTAAACGGCGATCGATCGGTCGTGCTCACGGTCAAGAGCGGCCTGGACCCTCACATGATTAATTGAACTTAAAGATGGATTAATATTGCTTTCCGGTTATTCCTGTGGCCTTGCTGAGCTCCAACCATAAGTGTGCTCATCCTTGCTTACGCTGTTCAGAGAAGAACCTTGGTGTGGAGTTCTTCATTGACTACGAGGAGTTCTGAGGATACGATCAACCAGTCAGAAGCCTGTGGAAGATGAAGATGGAGTCTCGTCTTCATAGTTATCGTTGTTTGTGTAAAGACTTCCGTGTCTACCCTCGTGAGTGTAATAAAAGTTAATAAACCTTTTATGTACGTTTTGAGCAATGTCTTGTGATATTACACTCATGGGTCTATCATATGTGTGAAATTGTGATTCTGTCACACATGTGAGATGCATTCGGTTTTCTACGGAAAATCGGGTGTGACATGTTTGTGATGGTCTTATGATTAGAATGGCTGTCCTAGCATGAAGTTTGTGTGGCTTTGCCATTTTGATATGCTTTGATCATGTTTAGGACTTTGCTCATGAGAGGCAAGTTTTTCGCAAAATTGCCCAAATCCATCTTAGCATCGTCCAATGGTTGTGAAACTTGATATTGAGATCGATATGAAGATGTAGAGTATCTAACTTGCTCATTTGGACATGTGTAGCATCCTATGTTGAATTTTGTCTATTTGAGAAGCTCTAGGTTGAAAGTTTTGCATTTTTGGTTTGATTCATGCATTGCCAACAAGGGAGAGAAGTTTGAGATTGAAATGGCTTGCTGGACGCATTTAGAAGGTTTTCAGGTGGTTTGAGCAATTTCTGGGCTCTGTTGTGCACCGGTCTGACCGGTCGAGGTCACCGATCTGACCGGTGTGAGTGCTGGTCCTGTGCACATGTTGGGCACCGGTCTGACCGGTGGTGGTGACCGGTCTGACCAGTGTGAGCTGAAGTTCTTTGCCGCCCGTTTTTTCACCGGTTTGCATGCATTCGTCCAGGGGGAGGTGCATTGGTTCAGGGGGAGCTTGCATGTGTGCAGGGGGAGCTTTTTGTGGTTTATCGAGCTTTGTTTCGGTGGTTTGCGCTCTTTGCTTGAGCCTTGTTTTGTCTCGGATGTGTCGAGCCGTTGCCCTTGCCTAAGGGGTCCGAGACTTGTCTTCTTCAAGTGATCTTGCTCTTTGCCTTTGTTTGGCTTTCGATCGCTTGTTGGAGTTTCTTTTTGTTCGTTTCTTTTCTTTTTCTTTTCTCTCTTGTTACTTTCGTGTGGGTGTTGTCAATGCACTCATCAAGGGGGAGATTGAGGACCATGTGTGGTTCAAGGACCGGTGGATGGTCGCTTCCTTGTGTGATGAGTGATTGACAACATTGTGTGGACTGATTCTTGGCTAAGTATTGCAGGTGCAGGTTGCGGCTCGACGGTGTTGGTGCGGGTGAAGAACAAGCGTGAAAGGTCGTCGCTGGTGAGGCCTCCAGGTGTGGAGAAGACAAGTAGGCTTCGTTCGAGGGACCCGGTGGCCAGCGGGGTCAAGTGCGGGCCGCATGGTAGCATGAACAGCAAGATGAAGTCATGGACGGTTTCTTGGTAGAGTCTCAAAACCAAGGTCGAGCCGGGACTACGTGGGAGCCGAGTCATGAGTGGAGATTGGTGGAGGCTACACCGAGTTTGCGGGGTTTCCGGTGGTTCACCATAAAACCACTGGGTTCCTTGGTTGATCCACAAAGCCAAGACCGAAGAACCGAAGGCGGAGCTGCAGCAGCGCGCGGACGGCCTCGGCCGGTGGGTCTGACCGGTCTGACCGGTGGGGACCGGTCTGACCGGTGAGGAGCACCGGTCTGACCAGTGTGCAACGACGCAGTCCGGAGACTATGAAGCGGAGGATACGCGTCGGGATCGCATGGCTTGCGTTGAGGCTACGCAGGGTGCGGTCGTCGGGCATCCGTCCGATGGTGAAGACATGAAGACTTCCAAAAACGCCATTGCGGGGCTTGTATCCCTAGTTGTTAAGAAAGGGTATTTTAGACATTCGGTTGCCTCCATATAACCCAAGAGGTGAGAGGATGGCAGCCAAGCTTTGGAACCCTAGTTCATTTGCTTTCCTATTTTCCTTCCTATTTTCTTAGGATTTCCATAGGACTAGCTTGAGAGCTTCATGGTGAGATCTTGTGAGAGGGTTGGATGTCGGGTGGCAAGCTAGACCTTGTAAGAACCTTTGTTGCATGTATAGATGATTCGGCGTGGTTCGTCAAGGTTTGGATGTGTTGTTCCCGGTTGTTCTTGGTGGTGATTTTCGGAGCCCTCTTTTGGTGATTTCTTTGGGCTGTTTTCGGGACCTTTCTCTTGGGGATGTGACGGGGGAAATTTGTGGGAACCCTTTGTGGTTCTTTGGGCTGTGATTCCCCTCCCAAATCCGTGAGTAAAGGGGTTCGATTTTGGGGTTTTCCATGTTCTAGGGTTAGAGGTGCTTTTGGCGGGATTTCTTCGATTCCTCCTTTTTGGACGAGTTTTGGTGGGATTAAACTTGGCTATGGACTCCTCATGAGGCGTTCCTAATATCCCCAAAGTCTTGTTCAAGTCCGTGGAGCGATTCGGGAGATTGAGGTTTGGATTTGGGAGAGTTGACCTGCGGGTGCTGTTCATCCCGAGCTGCCCAAGCTACCCCGGTCCGACCGGTGCTCTTGACCCGTCCGACCGGTGCTCTTGACCGGCTCGACCGGTGCAACCCTCGGTGGGTTTTTGCTCGGGTGAACGTCCGGGTGTGTTTCTTTGTTGTCTGTGTTGCGAGCTTTGTTTCAAGTTTGGGTCAGTTTGGAGGTCTGTTGGCCTGTTTGGTGCCTTGGGGGCTTTCAGGCTGTGACCGGTTTGACCGGTGCGTCTCACCGGTCGGACCGGTGTGGAGCCACTTAGTGAAAGTTGCCCAGTTTCACCAGCAGGGACCGGTCTGACCGGTGGTGCTCACTGGTCTGACCGCTGTTGGTCAGTGGACTCGAGGTTTCGTGTTCCGCTGCGTTCTCGGGTCGGAAGGGTGTGTGTTGGTTCCTAGGTCCAGTGGCTACGTGGGCTTGGCCAACTTGGGTAGTGAGTCGGAGACATGTGTTGGAAGCCGTGTTCATCTTGTTGGAGTTTCCATCTCTTTCGAGAAGAATTTTTATCGGCTCCCAGTCACTCCCCCCCTCTCTGGTTCGCCGTATCGGTCCTTCATTTGGGTATACAGTTTACCCAGAGTACTCGGCACGCGAGGTCATGACCACAGGCCAGCTCCTTCGTTGTGAAGTGAAAGTGAAGATTCCCGTGTGCCCAACCAATCCTGCTTGGGAAGAGTGGGAGTGTAAGGAAGAAGGACGGAACCTGGCTGATACCGTGCAGAAGGCTGCTCTCAAAGCACTCACAACTTTTTGTGGGAAGCACCCCGACGAGGTGGCCGGCTCTGCAGTCAAAGTAATTCCTGTACCTGAGCAACACTCTGTACCTTGTGTCGAACGCGAAGCGTTTCTTTCAGCTCAGAGTAATTCTCACTACAGTCCCGATCTCGTCACCTTAGTCCGCTTTTCAGAAGCCATGTACGACACCTAACGACGAATGGTGGGAGAAAATGTATTCTATAGACACCAAATCTATAGGTATCGAGTTAAAGAAATGGAGAACACCACTCAAGCGTTGAAGGAAGCCCGAGCAATGATCGCTACTCTCAAGAAGGGAAGAAGTAAGGACAAGGCGAAGATACGAGAGCTGAGTGAAGTTATCCATGAGCAGAACTTCTTGTTGCAGCATAATGACCAGTATATGCTTGAACTAGAGAATCAACTGGAAGCTATAGTAGCTCCACCACCGGAACCTGTCATTCCTGGACTAGCAGAAGCAGAAGATGCTGAGGACATCCAAGGAGAGTCCAGAGTAGAGTCTGGACCCAAGTCACCATAGTCTTTCAGCATGGAAGATCCAACCCTAGGAAGTTGGTATGTTGGAAATAAAATTCTGAGTCGTACGAGTGTAGTATTTGTAGGAACCCTAGTGTACAACCGCGTTTGGTTAGCTATTGCGGTTGGTTGAACTAGGAGCTTCTTTGTGTAGCTAGTCTGCATTGTAACCCCAAACGTTGTTTGGTAATTCCAAAAACCCCTCATCGATGTAATGCCTTGATTGAACATCTACTTCTGCTGTGATCTTCGTAAGGCCTTATTATGCTAGTTTCGATCAAATCAAAAGTTCTGTGGTGAATCTCAAACTCGTCCAAAAAGGTTCGTGCCAATCAAAGATCCAATCGATTCCCCAATCCTGAACTTATTTCTTTTTGGCCTTGCTCACGGCTTTTAAAATTAATGTCACTTTTGGGCATGCATTGCACAACATATGCATTTGGGAACCTTGGGTATACTAACGTGCATCCGCATGGAAACTTCATACTCTTACCCTATCTCTCTTGTTGGTGATGTTGTTATTCCATAACCAAAGGTGCCGCGACGGAACTTAGGGCATCATATGTGTTGTAGCCATGTGATTGTCACTAGGAGCGCGCTAGGTATCTTGGTTGTGAGAAGGCGACTCACCGCACATATTCTTTCTCTACCTGTGTTTGCCCTCACAATCACTAACTCAACATGTGGGAGCGAGTTGTACTAACTTGCATCATAAGAACCATACCGCATGGGTATGTGCATCATGTCTTCATGAGCATGTGCATTCCACCGACTTTTAAAACCAGTGCATTATAATGTAACGACTCGTCAACACCTCAAATTCACAAGTTAAGGTGTGAGCAAGATTGTTCTGAAGTTCCCACACGAAATTATCTTCCGTACAAGAAACTACGGAACCCTGATACTAGTCTTCCTTTTCTTCGTAAAAGTCCATTTCGATAATCCCTGTCGACTTGGTCCCTTGCCACCAAACTCGACGATCTCTTAGCATCAACTCTTTTCCGATCAGATAAGAAATAGAAGTAGAAGTTTTCTTGAACAGTCAAGGTTCTCAAAAAAATCAATGTGGAGAAGTCATACATCGCTTATCCGTGCTCATAACCTACCAACCCTCGGATTTGAGCAAGGAAGTAAACTCAGGATCGATCGAAGCTTTTGCTAAGTTTCTCTTCGTTGCAATCACGAGCTGAGGACGCTAATGCCCTAAGTTCTTCTCATTCTTCTCCCCAGCACGGTCGATTCTTCGGACCGTTGGACCCCATCCTTTCAGTGTCAGGACCGTACGACGCCGTGACGCCACTCCGCCATCTTCTTCCGCAACCGTGCTCACGTCGCCGAGGCCTCACGGGCTAACCATTGTCGAGCTCTGTGTTGTCTACACCAGATACTCGGCTGGTTTAATGACTGTTGCAGCCCCGCGGCGGCCACAAAAGGGAAGCCTTTACCCAGAACCACCGACACAAAAGCCTCATATCCGTCCGAGCTCGGCATCACCACCGCTCTTGTTCTTTCCCCAGCTAGATTTTGGTCACCCCACCGCTAGCCCATCTCTGCCATCAGTTCCGTTACTCACTGAGCGAGCTGTCCCTCTGTCTTCGTCCACGACGTCGAGAAGCTTGGAGGTAGGCCGGAAGAGGAACTCGAGCCAAGTTAACACCCATGATTAAATTCTTGGAAGAGTTTGAGTCGCTTCGTTGGACACTGGTATGGATGTATCTCTGTATCGCAGGCGGAGTTTGTCTGCTATTAGCTATCCATGTGCACATTCATCGCCCCCTTCCTCATGAATGGCGATGAGGGAGTAGGGAATGCACCTTGTATCTTCTATTCCATCTGAACCCCCGATATCAGGGGAGTGTAAGCGGAGATGTCTTTCTCCCTTTGTAACCATTGTCATGATGGAAGGAATCACTCTAATCTTGTTAATCGAATATCGGGACGAGATTCATCTTAAGGGGGTAGGCTGTGACGCCCCAGGTTTTTAATCAGCTGAGTCAAACCCACTGACGTTGGTCAAACCTAGGTCAACCTGGGTCATCACCTCGAAAACCTCACCGACAAACCCTATTGAACCCCTTGACCAAGTCAACACACCCTTGTGGTCAACCCTTGGTCAAAGGCACGGTCCAACCCCGCTTAAACCCTGACGTCGGCGAATGTCTTCTGGAACTTTTGCCGCGTTCTCCGAATTTCACCTAAACACTTCAAAATCCACCAATACGAAAGTTGTCCAGTTTGTCGAGGGACACAACTTTGATGTAGATTGGCATTTCAAATTTTGGGTGGAAAAGGATGAAAAATGTGGTCAACTGTCAGCATCTCCTGCTCACCGAGACATGGCGACATTCAAAGTTTGGCAGCAGATTGTGCAAAATCCGTTGAGAAAAACACCCTAGAGCCTTTGAAAAAATTGTAGAGGGTAGTGAGATCTACAACTTTCCTATTCACCACTTAGAGCACTTTAGTTGAAATTTTTGAAGTTTTTCCTTTTCAACCAGGGCCAGTCGAATTAGTTTGTCGTCGCGCCGCGACGTCGCGACGGCCAGAGCGCCAGACACGCCCCCCGCGCGCGAGCCTCGGCCGCCCACACCCTCGACTTCCCGGCCCCGCCCGCGCCTTCCCGAGGCGTCGTGCCTTCCCGTGCCGCGCGGGTACCGAGGCGGCTCGAAGCCTGCACTCGCTGGTCGGCCGCACCGCTAAGGACTCGTCGGTCCGTGCCCTGCCCTCCTGTGCGCGCACCTACCAAGTCGACGCCGTGCTACGGGCGATTCTCGTCGGTCCCTTAGTCACGAGGCTACCAGACCGTTGTGACGCCCCAGGTTTTTAATTAACCTTAATAGCCGGTCAAATAGTCAACCGTGGTCAAACCTAGGTCAACCTAGGCCCTCACCTCGGAAAACTCACTAACCCACCCTAGTGACCCTAATTGAATAGTAAACACACTTGTGGGGCCAACCCATGGTCAAAAGTTGGGTCAAACCCCTTGCCACCCTAGTGTCCACAGGTGTCTGCCAGAACTTTTGCCGCGTTCTCCAAAATTCACCTAAACACTTAAAATTCTACCTTTATGGAAGTTGTAGATCTTGATGAGGGACACAACTTTCATGTAGATTGGCATTTCAAATTTTGAGGGGAAAAACTTGAAAAATCAAGTGCAAGGCAGAAATCACTGTTTGCCAAACCCTGCTGACATTCAAAGTTGGCATTCAAATAACTTTTGATCCCGGCGTAAAAAACCCTATATGGCTTTTGAAGAAATTGTTGCTTGGTAGCTAGATCTACAACTTTGGTATTCATCACTTGGTCCGGCTTCTATTCAAAATTTTAGAGAAAAATCGGTTGGACCAGGGCATCGGCAACGAGTTTGAGCCGGAGCGCCGCCACGCGCGACGTCGTGCGCGCCCGTGCGCCGCCGTCGCCGCCGGCCGCCGGCCGTGCCCCCGCGTCCACGCCCGCACCGCCCGAGGCCACGCCGACCGAGGCACGCTCCACCTCGTGATCCCCGCGCCCCAACGCGCCCCGTCCCGAGGCACCTAGGCGTCGGCCGCCGCCGTACGCGCGCGCACGCCGCGGACCGCCGGTCCGTCGGCCGTGTCGCCTCCGTACGCGCATCCCCCCGAGCGCCGTAGTACGGGGAGCATCTCCGCCGTCACACCTCGTCACCCGCGGATGCGTCGGGCCGCTTATAAAAGCGCCCCGCACCCTCCCGCGCGCCGCCCCCGAGCCGCCGCCGCCATTGCCGCCGCCGCCCGTGCTTGAGCTCGCCGCCGGTGCTCAACGCCGACCAGCCGCTCTAGTAGCTTCCCTAGGTCCTAGTGAAGCTCACATAGCCGCTTGTTTGCCGACCTTTCGCCTCCACGCCGCCGTTCACCGAGCCGCCGTGGTCACCGCCACCGGCCGCCGCCAAACCTCGCCGCCGGCCAACTCCCCGCCTCCACTCCCCGAGCCCTACCGCTTCTAGGTGAGCCACATGCCCCCCCCGAGCCGCTTGCCCGGCGGCGCAGCCGCCGGCCGCCGGCGATCGGCCTTGCCCGCGCCGCCCGGCGGCCAGGGACCCTATTGCATCGATTGCATTAATTCTAGGGTGCATCGCGTAAAATGCAGGGCTTAGTTGTAAAGATCTTTATCTAGCTTTTCTTGCAGATTAGTCCAGTGCCTTGTAAAATGCCTAGAAATTCCTAGAAAAATCAGAAAAGTCCCAAACCAATTTTGTAGGGTTCAGGAAAGGAAATCCCACCACTTTTGTTGTTTACTCATGGCTGGATTCTAAATAGTTTTAGCATGAAAAATACAAATGTGTTAAACCTAGATCTATCATAACTTGAAGTCCATAACTCCTCTGTAGCCGAATTTTGGATATGTTGTGTGTTAGGATATGACTAGATGCTATGCCAAAAATTGCACAAAGTTATGCAGTAGATCTTGCTAAATAAATTCTTTTCCATTCTTGCAGAAACTGCCTAAATGATTTTTCTTGTTGAATATAATTATATTCTTGAGCTCAACTTGTGCACACTGTCTTGTAGTGTCAAAATGCACATCTTGTGAATTAATCATGATTTTTGGATTAACAAAAATAATTATTCTTGATTTATGCATGTTTTCCTTTGTAAATTAATAAACCAAGTTCAGTAAAGTTCCTAGGTGTATGTACTAGTTCTTTAGGCTTGCTTAGGACCAGAGGGCATACATAAGAAAGTTTGGATCAATTTGATGCTTATTTATTTTTGTATGCATTTAAATTGAATCACTAGCTAGTCCTTGTTATTTTCTAAAATATTTAATTTCCTAGCATCCAACACTTACATGTGGGTCCAATGGACCAGGATAGGTGCCAGTAGGCTTAAGAAACACTCTTTTAATTTTTGGTAATTTAATTGTTTAATAAAAAGCTTAAAATCCCTTTTTATATTAAAGGGGATTTAAATAAAGAAAAACCCCTAAGTAATCCTTTTCCTTTTTGGAAAGTATTATTTAATATCACTAAAAAGCTAATTAAATATCATCACTGATAGAAATTAATTCTTAAATAAAAATATTAATTACACCTTTGTTGGTGAAGATGAAAAGGAATTAAAGCTTTCACATGAAATGACAAGTATAATAAAAACCTTTATTCAAATGTTCAATAAAAGAATAACCCATGTACAAACTAATAACCTTCCTAAAAGAGAAACACTTGCTAGATACTTGTTAAGGTGAACATGACCAACCAAGAGTTGGATAAGACAACAAACTATCACATCACCTAAATCTTGCATTGCATTCCGTGTAGATCTTCCGGACGGAGATTACTCCCTTGTCCCGGAAACCGAGGAAGGAGGAGCGGAAGCGTCTCTGCAGTACGTGGAAGTACTCGACACCGAGGGTGCCCAAGCTAACTTAGCTGACGAAGGCAAGCTCCGATGCATCTAACCTAGTTTCAAAGTTCTTTATTCAATTATCTATGAATGATTGTGCATTTACGTTCAGGAGTTGAATGAAACCCTAGATGCATGATCCTAGGTACCTTTGTCCTTACTAGTATGATAGGTCGATAGCTGCTAAGCTATAGGACCGTTACAAGTCAGGTGATGACCTCACTCGCGAGAATAGGTTCCTAGATAGGAATCACAATGTATCCTTAAATGGATTGTGTTAACACCAAAATTTGGTAAGGAGTCTGATTTGTGGGTCCAGCTCGGTGAGGAGTCCGTTTGGTGGAAGGAAAGGATTTTTCAGATGTATTCGGCAAAGAAGTCTGTGGTCGGCTATCTGTTCCCGTTCGGCAAAGAAACAGTAGAGCTGATTTTGCGGGATTGGACGGTGACGTGGCTCAAGCAGGAAGGACGAATGGATGGATAGACGATCAAGCTTAGAGATAAGTTAGGTAGCGAATCCATTCGAGATTGTACTTGGCAGGGTATAAATATGAACCCTGAATGTATGTAATACACACAATCATTCTTCAATACAAACCGGCCTTACGCCAAACCCTAGAGTCCTTTTGTCGTGTCGTCGAGTTCTTCGAGAGGATTCATCGATCCGTCGACCTCCGTGAGTACCGGCAACCTTGTATCATGTCTAGTATCATGCGGTGGATTTAGATCTGATGCAAGTAGTCTTGTTACCATGCTTCGTGTCATGCGGTAGATTCAAGCTTGGTTCAAGAAGGTTTCTTGTTAGGTCATGAGCCATGCGGTAGGCTAAGATCTAGCTTGAAGCTAGTTATCGGCTCTATTGGTTTTTGGCAAGATCCAATAGATTTATTAAGTTACCCCGTGTTACTTTGAGTTTTTACTTTACGTTTAGATTCATCTAACACTTTTTGCCCAATCTAGATGGGTTTGGATCGGCTTTATCCCTTTTATGAACCTTGTACGAGTAGATTTCGTGTGTTAACACGTGGATCTTGTGCTTTTCGATAGCCGAAACCGAGTCGATCTAGATTGTTACGTGTTGCGGGTTCAAGCTTGCCAACATTGGTATAAATCTTGAAAGAACTGAGTATCATGCGGTAGATGCAGGTTTTTGGGTTGCTATGGAGCTAGTCATCCGGTGGATTAGATTTCAAATCAACCTGATAGATTTATTCGCTTGGTAATGTTCGTTCCTTCTTCATGGATCCCGGATCGGCTGTTCAGCCGTATTCGGTTATGTTTCTTCACGAGTAGAGCACGTGCGTAATACATGCTTTAACTAACGTGTGCTTTTAGCTTTCCATGTTTAGATTGTATCATGCGGTGGATAGATCTATTTGTAGAAAGCGGTGCGATTTTCGTGCAAGTTGTATCATGCGGTGGATAGATTTGTTTTGACATCGTACCTGACGGATCTTTGAGTACCTATACATGCGGTAGACTAGTGCTTTGGATCTATGCATGCTTATTTATTACATGTTTATGTTCGCGTTTTACTTTATCTATTTATTTAATATTAGTTATCATGGGGATCGGTCATGACCTCGTGCACGTGCATCTTTGCTCTAACAAGACCGATCACCGTCATGCTTACGTCATCCGTTCGACAGTGTTACTTTTCTTTTTATAAGTTCCCGAATGGCTTTCAGTTTATTGACAGGTAGCTTTATATAGCTATGTGTCATCCCATCTGGCTTTATGGCCGTAAATATGGAACTGTCTGGTACCACCCGGCAAGTTCCAAGATTTGGTATCTAACTGCTTTGTCTTTTGTTAATTTTCAGGAAAAATTGACTGGCACGTCTTGTAACTCTTTGCGCGTGTGAAGCCAGCTTGTTCGGCTTGCTGTGTGTTTGGCGCTAGGTGCACGTTTTGCGTCAACACACTTTTTGGCACGCCCAGTGGGACACAGCCGAAAGGATTAAGATGCCTGAAATCGCGGACATCATGGATGTCAACATTGAGGACCTCTCTCCTGAGCAGCGGCAGCACCTCCAGGACGCCGTGAACCAATTCCTGCAGAAGTGTCTACTATCCTTCAAGAAGAACAGAAGTGGCGTCCCCTACCTGAAGAATGACATGCCCAGGGTATTGTTGCCAGGGGAGAGCGACGCCACAACCCAGCAAGAGAAAGAGGAATGCCTGCAGGCGTTCCGGGATGCTGCGGATCTCGTTTTGAGCAAGCACCACAAATCTTTTCTTGGTGCGTTTCAGCAAATGATGGTGGCTGTCTTTGGCCCAGGCATGGAGCAGGCATTCAACAAGGCACCCGTCCAAGGGGGCACCGTGGAGCTAGGCGAATCAAGCTCTCAACCACCACTGCGGAGCCAGCCAATTCAGCCTCCTCCTCAGAGCACTGGAAGTCAAGCTTTCCAGCCTCCTCCGCAGGGCGCTGGGGGCCGGCCAGTTCAGCCTCCACTGCAAGCCTCAGGAGGACAGCCAATCCAGCCACCACCGCAGGGCAGCACGGGTCAACCTGTGCAACAGCCGAATCCATACCAGCCCACGTACAGAGACCTAGCATTCGGCTCGCCTGGGGCCCCGTTCTCTTCCGGTCACAGGATTGCTCCGGCGAACAACTGGCTGCAGAGAAACCTATATGGCGGAGGCTATCACGAGGTGGGAAACTATGGAGCCATTGACGCTTTCCCACATCCAGGTTACGCGCCAGCTGCAGGCGCACAGGAGGACGACGCCCTGGCACGGAAGATGGCTGAGTTGATGCAAAATCAGTTCGGCCTCAAGCCAAAAATGCAGGGTCCTGCCTACAAGCCACCGTTCCCAGAGTGGTACTTCAACGTACTCCTCCCGCCAAGAGTGAAACCTCAAACGGAGTTCACGAAATTTTCCGGGCAAGACGACACAAGCACTGTGGAGCACATTGCTCGTTACCTGATGCAGCTCGAAGAATGCTCAGCTGAGGAGACGTTTAGGGTCAGATACTTCCCCGCGTCGCTGACAGGCCCGGTGTTCCAATGGTTCTCGTCCTTACCCCCTGAGTCAGTTAGCAGATGGAGGGACCTGGAACGGAAATTCCACGCCCATTATTTCAGTGGCAGCTCGGAGAAGAAGTTGATCGATCTTGCCACCGTGAAACAGAGGCACAGCGAGACACCGTTGGAATTTCTCAGGAGGTTTAGGGAGGTGAAAGGCATGTGCTTCTCGCTCAACCTGCCAGACGACCAGCTGGCTGACATGGCCGTCGCCGGGATGCTGCCGGCCGTACGTGAGAAACTGTTCGGGATGGAGTTCAAAAACCTGGGCCAGTTGTCTCAAAAGCTATCGTTGATGAGCAACCAGGCGTACGGCTTCAAGAAAGATGCCAGGTTTGGCAAGCAGCATGACGTAGCGGAGATCTACAACCAGTTCTTAGACAAGGCCGATCTGATCGAGGATTCCGATGATGAACTGGATGTGGCCGCAGCCGAAATCATGTGGGGGAAAGAGCCTTTAACGATGAATCAGCGTTGGGTCAAACAGACCAAAGGCACCTACGATTTCGATATCACGAAGGCTGACAAGCTGTTTGAGCTCTTAGTGAAGGAAGGCCGAATCAGGCTGCCTGAGGGGCATTCCATGCTTCGGCCCGATGGAGTCAAAGGGAAACGTTACTGCGGCTTCCACGACAGGGATTCACACTCCATCAACGATTGCAGGGTCTTCAGGATGAGGATCCAGAAAGCCATCCAGGAGGGGCAACTCAAATTTGACAACAAAATGAAGCTGGATGGTCACCCATTTCCTCAGAACATGGTGGGCTTCTCTGTTAACATGGTGACGGCTGAGGAGAAAGGAAAGGTCAAAGTCTTGACCTCGGCTAGAGCTAGACAGGATGGAACAGTGGACCCGGAGTGCCAAGTGACTCTGGAACAGGTGCATGGTGAGGCCCCCCGCATTCTCAAGAGCCACATCGAAATCGGGGAGTCATCCAGAGCCAAGCCCAGGGTGACCACACGCATCCTCCTCAACAAGTGGCAGCGCCAGATCGAAAAAGAGCGTTACCAGAAGCGCAGATACGAGGAGGAGAAGCGCAAAGCTGAAGAAGAAGCACACAGAAGGGACCTGGAGCAATACACGCGCGAGCAGGAGCGCACGCACTGGGGATGTGCGTTCTTCAGGCACTGCTGGAACGAGGGTTTGAAGCTGCCCACGCTGAGGAACTGCCCTGAGTGCAGTGACAGGTATGCTGAGTACAGGCAGGAAACTGCCAATCGCCGATCCGTCCACGAGAGAATTGGGAGGATCCACCCTAACGGGGATCGGCGCCAAAAAATTGAAGTCATTGATCACCCAAGGAAGCGACAAGCTGATCTAAGGTGGGCTGATCAAGAGGAGGACGAGGACGAGCACATCTGGCAAAAGGGGCAATGGTGCCCTCCCGGCCTAAGGAGAAGTCAGAAGAGACGGGTTCAGCGCTTGAGGAACTGCGAGCTGAGGCGGTGGCCGGGATCCGGACAAGGCGGGTGTGGCGCCCAAAGGATCAACCCGAAGGGTCAAAGCGTTCGGCTCCAACATGCATGGTATATTTTCTTCGCCGAATGAATTCATGGCTCCCGCTAATCGGGTTGTGCGGGAGGAAGCGTCCCTAGATGATGAGCGGACCGAGGGGATGATGGCGCGGTCGATGCTAGCCAAGCGAGGCCATCTTCGACTAACCGGCCAAAAATCGACACATGAGGCCGTTGTACTTAAGGGGATACGTCAATGGCGGGCCATTGACCAAGATGTTCGTCGACGGTGGAGCGGCAGTCAACGTGATGCCGTACACCACCTTCAGGAAACTTGGCATGGGCCCGAGCGATCTGACGCCTACAAGCATAATACTGAATGATTTCGCTAGAAATCCTTCAGATACCAAGGGATGCGCTCACGTGGATCTGATGATCGGGTCCAAGACGCTGCTCACGACCTTCTTTGTGATTGAAGGTAAAGGAGCCTATAGCCTACTGCTCGGACGGGGTCGGATTCACGCCAATTCTCGCGTCCCATCCACCATGCATCAGCAGCTTATCCAGTGGGTGGATGATGATATTGAGGTCGTCCAAGCAGATGACTCCGTGAGCGTTGCTAATATGGAACCAGCTTTCTGGGAATACCAAGGTATTGATTGCTTCTCAGGGAAAGACTGGGGAGAAGGTCCTGTTGAACCTGTCAGCAGTGATCAACAGCCGATTCAAGCAGTCGGCTCTTATAGTAATTTTTAATGGAGAACCCCGTAGATGGCACTGATGGCAAGTTGGGGCGAGGATTTATGTCGGCCGACAAGTTAGAAGAAGTTGATATTGGAAACGGAGATAAGCCAAGGCCGACGTTCATCAGCGCAAACTTGCAGCCAGACTTCAGGGAGGAATTAATCAAGCTGCTCAAGGAATACAAGGATTGCTTCGCCTGGGATTATTCGGAGATGCCTGGATTGGATCGTTCTATCGTAGAGCATCGGTTGCCAATCAAATCTGGTTTCAAACCGTACAAGCAGCCGCCCCGGAAAATCTACAAGGATGAAGTATTGGGCGATGTGAAGAAGGAAGTTGAAAGATTACTTGATGCAAACTTCGTTCGGCCATGCAGATATGCGGAGTGGATTTCTAAGATTGTCCCTGTTTACAAGAAGAATGGAAAGATGAGGGTTTGCATAGACTTCAGGGATCTGAACAGAGCTACTCCGATGGATGGGTACCCCATGCCTATTGCCGATCTGTTGATTGACGCCGCAGCTGGACACAAGGTGATCAGTTTCATGGATGGCAATGCGGGGTACAACCAAATCTTCATGGCGATAGAAGACATATCGAAGACGGCCTTCAGATGTCCTGGTCATATAGGCCTGTTTGAATGGATAGTCATGACATTTGGGTTAAAAAATGCCGGTGCAACTTATCAACGAGCCATGAATTACATTTTTCACGAGTTGATCGGCAAAGTTGTGGAAATCTATATTGACGATGTGGTGATCAAGTCCCTGAGTCATGACACGCATTTGGAAGATGTAAAGAGGACCTTGGAGTGCACCCGGAAGCATAGTTTAAAGATGAATTCAAACAAGTGCGCTTTTGGGGTATCAGCTGGAGAATTCTTGGGGGTTTTTAGTCCACGAGGGAGGAATTGAAGTTGGCAAGAAGAGCATGAAGGCCATCGATGAAGTCGTTCCTCCAACTAATCTCAAGGAGTTGCAATCACTGCTCGGCAAAATTAATTTCGTGAGAAGATTCATTTCAAATTTGTCACAGAAGGTTTTGCCATTCTCTCCATTGTTGAAGCTAAAGAAGGATCAAAAGTTCACATGGGGCGACGAACAACAGAAGGCTTTCGATGAGATCAAGCAGTACATGAAGGAGCCACCAGTGTTGGTCCCTCCTCAGCTGGATAAGCCTTTCAAGTTGTACGTGGCGGCCGATACCCAAACCATTGGATCGGCCCTTATTCAAGAATTCGAAGGGAAGGAACGGGTAGTAGCATATCTTACCGAAAATTACTTGATCCTGAGACCAGGTATTCGGCTGTAGAGAAACTGTGTCTGTGCGTATACTACTCATGTACAAAGTTTCGGCACTACTTGTTGAATGCCGAATGCACTGTGTATTCTAAGTTTGATGTGATAAAACATATGTTATCTATGCCAATTTTGAACGGCAGGATTGACAAGTGGATTTTAGCTTAATCAGAGTTTGAGTTGAAGTTCGAATCGGCAAAAGCCATCAAAGGTCAGATCATTGCCGATTTTATAACTGAACATCGCGATCCGTCAATTGATTTACTTGAAATTACCCCTTGGGCTTTATTTTTTGATGGATCATCATGTGGTAAAGGTGGGGGAGTAGGGATCCTACTAATTTCACCTAGGGGTGAGATGTTTGAATTCGCCATCCCTATACAGCCCACTGTTACAAATAATCAGGCCGAGTACGAGGCACCGCCGGGGCTTCAATATTTGAGAGAAGGCTGGGGCCGTTTCGGTTGAAGCTTATGGAGATTCGGAGCCGGGTGATCAAGCAATTGAACGGCCAATACGAGTGCAAAAGTGAAGCGCTGAGGAGTTACTACGAAGAGTGCAGGGAAATCTTGAAGAGCTTCCCGTTGGTAACTCTACAGCATATTCCTAGGGAGCACAATGAAGAAGCAAACAGGCTGGCTCAAAGCGCCTCTGGTTACAAAGAGAGTCAAGAAGCGTTTGCTGCAGAGGTATGTGCATTGGGGACGGATCTCGCAGAGGGTGATTGGAGGAAAGAAATCGTTGATTACTTGAGAAATCCATCCCGGAAGGTCTCTAGGAAGCTCAGGTACAAGGCCATAAAATTCGTTCTTCTGGATGATAACTTATTCTATAAATCATTAGATGGGGTATTGTTACGATGCCTGGGTCCAGAAGAAGCCAAGAACATGATGAGCGAAGTGCACGATGGGATATGTGGAGCACACCAATCGGCCTACCGTATGAAATGGGTTATTAGACAAGCCGGGTGCTTTTGGCCGACGATATTAGAGGATTGCTTTGAGTATTACAAGGGATGTCGGGATTGCCGAGAGGTTTGGAAATATTCAGAGAGTCCCCGCATCAGCATTGAATCCCATCATCAAGCCATGGCCATTCAGGGGCTGGGGCATAGACTTGATTGGCCAAATCAATCCACCATCTAGTAAGGGGCATAAGTTCGTGCTTTTGGCTACGGATTATTTCACTAAATGGGTTGAGGCGATCCCACTAAAGAAGGTGACGTCAGAAAACATGGTTGAATTTGTCAAGGAACACATCATCTATCGGTTTGGAATCCCTCAGACTATCACCACTGATCAAGGGGCACAATTCGTGTCACTGGAGTTCAGGGAGTTTGCCGAAAGCATGGGGATCAAATTGTTTAACTCTTCTCCTTATTATGCCCAAGCTAATGGTCAAGCAGAGGCTTCTAACAAGATCATGATCAAGCTGATACAAAAGAAGATCGACCAGAAGCCAAGAAGGTGGCATTCGGTACTCAGTGAGGCACTGTGGGCTTATCGAATGGCCCCCCATGGAGCTACAAAAACTTCTCCTTATGAATTGGTTTATGGGCACCACACGGTTCTACCTTGAGAGGTGCAATCAGATTTAAGGAGAGTGGTGTTACAGAAAGAGTTGAGCTCCAAAGATTACAGTGGCCTAATGATGGATGAACTACAGGATTTACATATGATTCGTCTTAGAGCCTTGGAAAACATCGAGAAAAACAAGCTGCGGGTTGCCAAGTACTATAACAAGAAGGTAAAAGTCAGGCAATTCGCAGAAGGAGATTTGGTTTGGAAAGCGCTATTGCCGATTGGGACTAAATACAGTGAATTCGGCAAATGGTCCCCAAACTGGGAGGGGCCTTTTCGCGTGGTCAGATGCGTCCCTGGTAATGCATACATATTGAAAACTTTGCTAGGGGAAGAGTTTTCCGCCGCAATAAATGGAAGATATCTGAAGAAATATTATCCTAGCATTGAGATCGATCGATGATCACCAGCAGTGGGATTACACACATCTGACACAGAAACAGCCGGCGCTCAAGAACGAGGCCGCCTTCAGAACAAGATTCACAAACAGAAGATATGGCCAGTGGTTCGCGGCCTCCACCAAGCTGTCCCAGGCCGTCTTCAGGTTGTTGTACCTGTCAGAGACATCTAAAGCAGAGGAATCGATGTTAGGGGCAAGAAATCCAAATCCAGGCATAAAGTCAAGAAGAGGTCAGAAGAATTTACCCCCTACTAGTGCCTCCAGAGCCATGCGACGCTCGCGCTCGGCTTGGCAACGGGCAGTGATGTCCCTGAGGCCGTGCTCCAGGTGCCGAACGCAGCGGCGTAGATGATGGGTGGTCCTCTGTTTAGGCGTGGCTTCCTCTGCTTCGAGGGAGGAATCGGAGGAGATGTACTCAGGCACATCTTCGGTCCCGATGATTTCTTCAGGGAGCAAATCAAGGCTGAAAGAGGAAAAGAAGAAAATGTGAAACGCAAGATTATATGGAGAACGAGGAGTGGATCAAAGGAAAAATCATCCTCGAATCGTGCGTTTCTTCGGAGGGCTGCTCTCCTGAGGTTGCTTGCCCTTGTCCATGGCCTTGGGGTTTTCCTCTGGAGACGAGGGAGAAGATGAGAAATGATGGATGAGTGTGCGAGTGGATTTGCAGGGCATCTGAGCAGGCTATTTTATTGACCGAAGGGGTGCATTGGGAGTGATGACTGGCCAGTACGCATTGTTGGAATACCAAACGGCAGGGTTTTCTCCCCAAGTACGAAGGGTTTTTGCTTGAACAGTGCTTATGGATTGCCGAATCGGGGATCTTATGTGGATTTTTGCGCCAAGGGGCATTTGTTCTCGCGTGTTCGGCTCAAGGCAGCTCCCGGATGCATTTAAAGAAAAATAAGATTCACGGGAGCAAATTCAAAGGAATCATCACAGTACAAGCAAGGAATTCAAAAGTTCTTATTTATTGCCGATGATCAAACATCCCTAATACAATCTAGTCGAAAAGCCTATTCAGTACAGATTGGGGATGAGTGATTTCGGCAATGGCGTCGCCGTGGCCATCAAGGGGCTCCAGGATGAGCTCAATCTCCTCAATGTCCTCTGGCGCGCCGCCCCGGAAGCCGCACGGCCTGATGGAGTAGTCGACATCCGTGTGCGTCGCCATGGCGGCTAGGCCCAAGGTGGTGCCCAAACGAACGCCATGGGTGGCCACCTCGTCGACGCGGTGTTCCACCGTAGCAAGGCGCTCCGCCGGCGTGTCACCGTTGGCGTTCACCTTGTCGGCCAGCTGCTCCACCAGCGTCTTCAGCTGGTTGAGCTCGGCGTCGTGGGCTGCAAAGTAAAAGAAGAAGGGGATTAGCATCAAAAGCCGGGTTGGATCCAGATTTGACTTCAGAGCTATACCGTCGATGGTTTCCAGCAGCTGTTTGCGCTGGTCTTCCCATTCCAGCTCGGCTATGCCCGCCTTCTTGGAGACGTCCTCCAACTCGCGCCGGGCCGTCTCCAGCTCCTCCTTGAAGCGGAGGGTGTCAAGCTCCCCGTAGGGTATAGGGGAGTGGCCGTCGGACTCCGAGGAGTCATCGGGAAGGGGTTGATTGGCCGGCGCAGGAGATGGATTCCACTGAATCAACCTGAAAAGTAGATGATCGTCAAAACAAGAAGAAGATCAGAGATGAATCAAAGAAGAGAAATCGACGATCATTGCCTCCTGCGCGCATTGGCGCTACTCCCTTCCGCCTCATCAGAGGCGCGGCGACGGTTGAGGCGGCGTACCATCTTGCTCTTGGATGTGCACTGTTGGGGAAGAAGAAGAACTGAGATTGGCAAAGATTCGAGAGCTAAAAGGCTTGGTGGAGAGCTAGGGGCACCTACGGTTTCATTTATAGGCCTGGCAAGACAGATCGTGGCCTCAAGTCGTGGCTCTGGATCGTGGCGCATATCCCAAGAAAATTGGAAGGTGGAAAGGTTTCCTTGACCAATCCGCCAATGGGTCGTTTGGAGTTCTAGGCTGAGTCGTGTTCGGTTGACTGGCTCGGCTAAAGGAAGTCAAGGTGCCATTCGGGTATTGGCATGTCTTTGCCGAATGGATCGTTCAGTATTACGTTGAAGGAGCGCAGCAGGAAAGGGGAATGAAATTGCAAGAACAGATATTACAAAGCAGCCAACTCGGTTATACATCAATTGAAGCATTCAAATGTTCAAGTATTTTGCAATTACGCTACGGACATTAGATATTGTCTGACGAATATTATCCCACCGCTCCTGATAATCCTTCTGGGCACTAGACAAGATGATAAGCTCTGCATCGCATTGTTTCATCTTGGCCATAGCCAATTTTGCCTCCTCTTGGGTTTTCTCTATCAATTCAGGGAGCTCGGCTATTTTCCTGTCATCGGCCTCTATCTCAGCTGACAAGCTTCTCAATTCTCGCTTCCCGCAGCGGCTTTCCCGGCAATTTTTGAATCGCGAGAGGCTTGCAGATTGGCCAATGCATCTTTGTGACTCTCGGTCTGAGATTGCGCCCCGCTCATGGCTTGTTCAAGATCGGTTCTCTTCGTTCAATAGCCGGGCGGGAGCGCACCTTCCTCAAAGCCTTCCTTATGGGCGCATCATGATCCTCCAGGCCACAGATAGATGCGAGAGAAGCATTGATGTCCTCAGGGAGCTCTTGGCTGATGGACTCGACCATTTCTTCAAAATGATCGAGATTGAAGGACCGATACGGCGAACCAGAGAGGGGGGGAGTGAATGGGAGCCGATAAAAAATTCTTCTCGAAGGAGATGAAAACTCCAACAAGACGAACGCGGCTTCCAACACACGTCTCCGACTCACTACCAAGGTTGGTCAAGCCCACGTAGCCACTGGAGTGCCACTGGACCTAGGAACCAACACGCAACCTTCCGACCCGAGAAACGCAGCGGAAAAACCAAACCTCGAGTCTACGGACCCACACCGGTCGGACCGATGAGCACCACCGGCCGAGCCGGTCCCCGTAGGTGAACCCGAGCAACTTCCACTAAGTGGCTCTACACCGGTCAGACCGGTGAGACACACGGTCGGACCGATGGCGACCGAAAGCCCCCAAGACACCAAACAGGCCAACTGACCACCAAACGGACCCAAACTTGAAACAGCAGCACCACGGGACAACAACGAACTCACCAAAACGTTCACCCGAGCAAAATCCCACAAGGGCTTGCACCGGTCAGGACCGGTCAAGAGCACCGTCGAGCCGGTGTGGCACGGGCGACTCGGGATGAACGAAGACCCGCGGTCAACTCCCCCCAAATCCAAATCTCGATCTCCCGAATCGCTCCACGGACTTGAACAAGACTTTGGGGGATATCAGGAACACCTCATGAGGAGTCCATAGCCAAGTTTAATCCCACCAAATCTCGTCCAAAAAGGAGGAATCGAAGAAATCCCGCCGAAAGCACTTCCAACCCAAGAACTCAAGAAACCCCAAAATCGAGCACCTTTTCTCACGGATTTGGGAGGGGAATCACGGCCCAAAGAACCACGAAGGGTTCCCACAAATTTCCCCCATCAAATCCCCAAGAGAAGAGCCCCGAAAACAACCCAAAGAAATCACCGAGAGAGGGCTCCGAAAATCACCACCAAGAACAACCGGAAAAACACATCCAAACCTTGAGGAACAACGCCGAATCATCTATACATGAAACAAAGGTTCGTACAAGGTCTAGCAAGCCGCCCGATCATCCATCCCTCTCTACAAGATCTCTCCGTGAAGCTCTCTTGCTAGTCCTAAGGAAAACCTAGAGAAAATAGGTGGAAAATAGGAAAACAAATGAGCTAGGGTTCCAAGAGTTGGCTGCCATCCTCTCACCTCTTGGGTTATATAGGCGGCAACCGAATGTCTAAAATGCCCCTCTCTACTAACTAGAGATACAAGCCCCTCAAGGGCGGATTTGGAATTCTTGATGTCTTCACCATCGGACGGATGCCCGCGACCGCACCCTCGCGTAGCCTCGACGCAAGCCATGCGATCCCGACGCGTGTCCTCCGCTTCGAAGATTCGGGACGCGTCGTCGCACACCGGTCGGACCGGCCGACCCACCGGTCGGGGACCGGCCCGGTGTCGCCGCACCTCCGTCTTCGGTTCTCCGGTCTTGGCTTTGTGGATCAACCAAGGAACCCGGTGGTTTTCCGGTGAACCACCGAAACCCCGCGAACTCGTTGTAGCCTCCGCCAATCTCCACTCATGACTTGGCTTCCACGTAGTCCCGGCTCGACCTTGGTTTTGAGGCTCAACCAAGAAACCGTCCACGACTTCATCTTGCTTGTTCATGCCACCATGCGGCCCGCACTTGACCCCGCCGGCCACCGGGTCCCTCGAGCGAAGCCTACTTGTCTTCTCCACACCCGGAGGCCTCACCGCGACGACCTTTCGCGCTTGTTCTTCACCTCGCACCAACACGAGTCAAGCCGCAACCTGCACCCGCAATACTTAGCCAAGAATCGGTCCACACAACGTTGTCAATCACTCATCACACAAGGAAGCGACCATCCACCGGTCCTCGAACCACACATGGTCCTCGCAGATCTCTCGAACGTATCTTGTGTATCCTTTTCCCGACCAGGCAAAGATCTCCCCGAGCTTTTCTAGCACTTCCTCGACGACGGTCGATGCGTTTCTTCCATCATCTCCGCAACCGGATTGTTCCCTACCGACGTGCTTGATGATGATGGGGCTCGATCCTAAGAAGCAAGATTGCCGGGTTAGGAGTGCTAAAAGTAAAGGTAGTAGAGTTAAGTGCAAATGAGTACCTCACATCTGATTTCTTGAGCCGGGGGAGGACTCTGTTCAGAGGAAATCACAGGCGAAGGAGGTGTCCCAGGCAAGACTGAAGCTTCTATATGAGAAGGCGCTGTTGTTGGCAGCTCAGGGGCTTCTGGCTGAAGAGGAGATCGATTCACCTCTGCTGGGATTGGTGTCTCTGCATGACCAGCAGGTGATTGTGCCCCTGGAGGACTTGACGGTTCTGGCTGGACTGGGAGACTCATTTCTGGAGAATTCATTGCTTCTGCAGAAGGTGATTGAGTCCCTGATGAAGATGAGATCTCCACTAGGATAGGCAATTCGACCCTGGGTGGACTTGCTTGTTGAGACACTGGGACGTCCACAAGTCAAGGTCTGATCGACCTTCCCCATCTCAAAACAAGGTCTGATCGACCTTCCCCATCTCAAAACCTCTCTCAAACAAGAACCCCCTCAACCTGCCATACCAAGCTCTAGGCGCCTGCTTCAACCCATACAGCGCCTTCCTCAACTTGTACACCCGGTGGGGGTACCTCTCACTCTCAAACCCTGGAGGTCGCCTCACATACACTTCTTCCTCCGCACACCATTCGTAAAAGCACTCTTCACATCCATTTGGTGCAACTTGAACCCTTTAGCCACGTAAAAGGCTAGAAGGATCCTAATCGCCTCCAAACGGGCTACGGGAGCAAAGGTCTCCTCGTAGTCAATCCCCTCCTTCGATCCGAACCCCCGAGCAACAAGTCTCGACTTGTTCCTCACAACCTCACCCTTCTCTCCCTCTTTGTTTTTCCACACCCACTTTGTACCAATCGGCTTACACCCCGGGGGAGGGTCAACCAACTCCCACACCCGATTCCTCTCAAAGTTCTCCAACTCCTCATGCATCGAGTTAACCCAATTGTGATCAGATAGTGCGTGTCCAATGTCTTTGGGCTCGAAAGAAGCAACAAATGCAGCATGAGCAAAATGGGAATTGTTTCGAACCCTCGATCGTGTAGTGCGTTCATTCATGTCGCCGATGATCCTCGAAGCTGGGTGATCCACCTGAACTCGCCGGGGAGGTTCTCGCTTCGAAGCTACCTCCCCCTCAACATCAGCTTCTCCTCGTTCTTGATTTGTCGTCGTAGGTGTAGCAGAGGGTCCATCCATCATCGTAGTCGAAGTAGTGGGTACATGTTCAGCCGGGGGCACCGCACCACCATCCTCATCATCACCATGTTCATGCTTCTCCTCCTGAAAGATCTCCTCGCCAAGCTCATCATCACCTGCACACTCAAAGACAAGCTGACTACGTGGCTCTGTCTCGTCGAAGGTTACCTCGCAAGTCTCCACGATTTGGTTAGTTTCAAGATTGAGCACACGATATGCTCTAGAATGAGATGCATAACCAAAGAAAATGCCATCGACAGACCTAGCCTCAAACTTATCCAACTTCCCCGCCTTTCTTCGAATGAAACACTTGCAACCAAAGACATGGAAATGACTCACTTTGGGAGTGCGACCATGCATCAACTCATAGCATGTCTTCTTCTTGTGCACTCGAGGTATATCCTCGTTCGACACATAGCATGCGGTATTCACCGCCTCGGCCCAATACCTCCTCGAGTCCTATGCTCATCAAGCATCGTCCGAGCCATCTCGCACAAGGTCCCGTTCTTCCTTTCGACAACACCATTCGGGAGGCGTATACGGACTCGAAAACCGGTGCTCAAGACCCAAGTCATGACAAAAGGTTTCAAAACGAGAGTTCCCGAATTCCGAGCCATTATCACCGCGGATAGCTCGTATGGCATCTCCGTGCCTCTCGTTCCTCAACCTCAAGACTAGATCTCGAACAAAACCAAACGTCTCCCCCTTATCCTCCGTAAAGAACACCCACGCATACCGAGAATAGTCGTCCACCACAACAAGGACATACCACTTCCCACCCGCGATCGCACACGAGCTGGGCCAACAAGGTCCATATGGAGCAGCTCGCATGGACGCTCAGTCATCACATCGGTGAGAGGCGGGTGAGAAGAGGCCACCATCTTGGCATGCCTACACGGAGCACAAACCAACTCTTTCTCAAGCTTCAACCGTGGCAATCCTCGGACCAAATTGAGTTTACTTAAGCGAGACAAAAGGTCAAAGCTCAAGTGACCCAACTTCCTATGCCACTTCCACAACTCACTCGAAGAACCAGCCAAGAAACAACGCTCAACACCCGAAGACTGAGAAAAATCAGCACGAAACACCTGACCCTCGGGAACGACCATACAAACAAGATCCCCTCGAGAGTCCACAATCCGAGAACTACCAGGACGAAACAACACCTCAAAACCCTCATCCAACAACTGAGACACAGAAAGCAAATTGTACCCCAGCGATTGAACAAGAGCAACACGCCTCAGAGTGATCTTGTCACTCACTTTTATCTCACCTTCTGAAAGCACAAGCCCACGCCCATTGTCCCCAAAAGTGATGTACCTCTTCGTCACCACCGGGACGAGACTTGAGAACCACCCCTTGTCTCCGGTCATATGCCTCGAGCAACCGGAGTCAATCAACCAAATGTTCTTCAAGTCTCCCACCTCGAAACTCAAAAATAGGCACGTGAGCGAACAAACGACTCAAAGACCGGGGTTAGTACCAAAAGAGGAAAACCGATGCCGAGCCATTTGCTCGAAAGTGGGGTTAGCACCAACCAAAGCATCTCTCCGACCAAAACTACCTCCACGAACACCACCACGGTAACCACCCTGAGGGAACCACCCCTCTCTGCCTGGAGGAGGACCAAAACCACGCAAGAAAGCCCGTGGAACGTCCTTTCTCTCCAATTCACCGCCACGACTCCTCCAATCCCCGTATTGAGCACGAGGTGGAGAACGATTAGCAAACGACCACCGCACTCTTTCCCGGCCCAACCACCGTAACCACGACCACCGTAAACAACCCTCGCACCCGTACGAGCTCGAAACCCGAACATTGTCCGTCCGGGCTCGCACCGGTCCGACCGGTGCCCCACACCGGTCTGACCGGTGTGCTCGGGACAGCGACGCACCGCCTACTCTCTCCTTCTCTCTCTCCCCAAGCCCGAACCGTCCTCACAATCGCCTTGCCCCCGGGCATCCGCACACGAGGCTCAAGTACACCATTGGAAGGGTGGTACTTGTCCTTGTTAGCCCACTCCTTCTCCATTCTCTCCTCTCGCTTCCTCTTGAAGCAAAACTCCTCCTTATGGCCATCTCTCCCACAATAGCCACAATGGAACCTCACAAGCTTAGGCTTTGGCTTGGGATGTGGCCGCTCACTCGGTTTCTCTCCACTCAAACCCTCCACCGCTTTCTCACCACTTGCCTTCTCACTCTCCTTCCCAAAGAACACTTTCCCCGAAGTGCTCACAAACTTGATAGGCTTTTGTAGATCATTTGTGGGTGTAGGAAACACGGGTGGAGCCGGGGTTGTGTCTAGTCGGTTCCTTAGATGGTTAGGTTTTGGTGGGAAATCATTTTTGTGGTGGGTTTTTGGTGGCTCCGGATATTCTCTCCACTTCCCTCACCAACCTTGTTTGCCCCAAGCCCCTCACCATCTTGCCTCTTAAAGGCCTCGATCATCATCCTCAACTGAGGCTCGTGACCCAGACAACCAACCCATCAACTTCCTCAAATCATCATTCTCATCCCGCAAACGATCAACATAATGTGCAAGCTCCAAATTTTTCAATGCATGCATTTCACAGGTAGAGCAAGATGTAGGCATGGGTTCCTTCAATTTAGCCTCGAGCGAACTAGTGTAAGCATGCATCTCATCAATCTTAGCATGCAAAACGGGGCAAGAAGTGCAAGCACCTAGCAAAGCAGTCTAGACTTAAGCTCGCCCACTTCAACCCTAAGCACATCTAGTTCCTCACACTTGGAGGCATGCTTCTCCTTGAACAAAGCAAGATCAGCAAGGAAAATAGAGCAATCAAGACAATCATTCTCATCGAAACAACGGGGCTAGCCTTAAGCGAATCAATCTCAAGCTTGCTATCAAGCACCCGTGTCTCTAGCTCGCCCACTCTAGTCCTAGCATCCTCGAGTGAAGCCCTAAGCTCTTTCCTCATTTTCTTGGCCTCTCTAAGCATGTCATCACGGTTATCAAGCAAAGAGCCAAGCCTCTCATTCTCCCGGCGCAAGAAGGGAAGTTCATCACGCACCTCGTCGTCGGACTCGCAGTCCGAGTCGCTCCGTGTGCTCTTCTTGCCGCCGGAGCTCGCGCCATGGTGCGAAGCCATCTCTCGCGAAGCGCCTCGGCTCGCTCGGGTTCTTGGACGACCTCTTGTTCTTGCGGTGATCTCCCTCGTCTTCGCCGCTCGCTCGAGCTCGAGGTGGAGTACGCGGAATCGGAGTCGACGTCGCTCGCTCCAACCATCGCCCGGCCTTGCCTCGGCCCTCCTTCTTCCTCGATCGTCGCTCGTCCTTGTACTTGTTCTTGTGCTTGCTCTTGTGGTCGCGCCTCGAACGGTACTTGCCATCGTTCATCCTCGGCTTGTGCTTGTAGCTGTCCTTGCTCTCGGCCTTCTCCGGGCAGTCGGCGACGAAGTGTCCCAGCTTGCCGCACTGGAAGCAGGTCCTCGTGTTCCTCCTCATGTTCACGCGGTTCTCGTGCAGCCTCTCGAACCGCCTCGTCAACAGCGCCAGCTCGTCCTCTCCAAGGTCATCAAACTCCTCATCTGGCATAGACATCAAAGAGGAAAACGAGAACATCCTGGTGGATGGGTTAGAGTTAGTCTTTCCTTTGGAACCACCAACGAGGGCAAGACTATGGGAGTCAGTCGGTCCCTCGAGCTTGGCGATCATGCCTCTATCCACCTCGGCCGACTTGAGCTTAGAGAACGGCTCGTTCACCGTCGAGTATCATACCTCTCCGACTCAACTATGGCCTCGAACTTTCCGCCCCATATCGTACGATCCAAAGAGTGTAAGAGCTTGACCGCTCTATCATGATCATCGTACGGGAGCACGTCCACATTGGCCCTCATGTTGTTCACCACCACCGTGAACCTCGAAACAAGGCATCGATGGACTCACCGGGGAGATGAGTGAAGTTCTCGTACTCTCTCCGTAGGTCGCATACAACCGTGCCTCGAACCCGGGCGTTCCCAACATGAGCCTCCTTCAACACCGCCCAAATCCTACAAGCCAAGTGCTCGGTGTGCACCCGATCAAACTCGGTGACACAAAGCACGAAACAAGTAGTCGACCGCCTTATTGTTGGCGTCGAATCGTCCCTCGACCCCGGAGCAAGGAAATCCATCGGTGGACATAGCCTCGTGTCCACCGTGACATCCCAAAGCAACCGACCCTTTCCGCGGAGGAACGCACCCATCCGCTTGCTCCACATCCGGTAGCTCTTGCCATCGAAGTGTGGAGGACCCGAACCCCGTTCCCCGGTACGCCATCCTTGGATCTTAGACTCGGTTAGAGTCAACAAAGACCCGAACCCGCTCGATACCACTTGAAGGACCGATACGGCGAACCGCAGAGGGGGGGAGTGAATGGGAGCCGATAAAAAATTCTTCTCGAAGGAGATGAAAACTCCAACAAGACGAACGCGGCTTCCAACACACGTCTCCGACTCACTACCAAGGTTGGTCAAGCCCACGTAGCCACCGGAGTGCCACCGGACCTAGGAACCAACACGCAACCTTCCGACCCGAGAAACGCAACGGAAAAACCAAACCTCGAGTCTACGGACCCACACCGGTCGGACCGATGAGCACCACCGGTCGACCGGTCCCTGTAGGTGAACCTGAGCAACTTCCACTAAGTGGCTCTACACCGGTCGGACCGGTGAGACACACGGTCGGACCGATGGCAGCTCGAAAGCCCCCAAGACACCAAACAGCCAACTGACCACCAAACGGACCCAAACTTGAAACAGGAGCACCACGGGACAACAACAAACTCACCAAAACGTTCACCCGAGCAAAATCCCACAAGGGCTTGCACCGGTCGGACCGGTCAAGAGCACCGCCGACCGGTGTGGCACGGCGGCTCGGGATGAACAAGACCCGCGGTCAACTCCCCCAAATCCAAATCTCGATCTCCCGAATCGCTCCACGGACTTGAACAAGACTTTGGGGATATCAGGAACACCTCATGAGGAGTCCATAGCCAAGTTTAATCCCACCAAATCTCGTCCAAAAAGGAGGAATCGAAGAAATCCCGCCGAAAGCACTTCCAACCCAAGAACTCAAGAAACCCCAAAATCGAGCACCTTTTCTCACGGATTTGGGAGGGGAATCACGCCCAAAGAACCACGAAGGGTTCCCACAAATTTCCCCCATCAAATCCCCAAGAGAAGAGCCCCGAAAACAACCCAAAGAAATCACCGAGAGAGGGCTCCGAAAATCACCACCAAGAACAACCGGGAAAAACACATCCAAACCTTGAGGAACAACGCCGAATCATCTATACATGAAACAAAGGTTCGTACAAGGTCTAGCAAGCCGCCCGATCATCCATCCCTCTCTACAAGATCTCTCCGTGAAGCTCTCTTGCTAGTCCTAAGGAAAACCTAGAGAAAATAGGTGGAAAATAGGAAAACAAATGAGCTAGGGTTCCAAGAGTTGGCTGCCATCCTCTCACCTCTTGGGTTATATAGGCGGCAACCGAATGTCTAAAATGCCCCTCTCTACTAACTAGAGATACAAGCCCCTCAAGGGCGGATTTGGAATTCTTGATGTCTTCACCATCGGACGGATGCCCGGCGACCGCACCCTGCGTAGCCTCGACGCAAGCCATGCGATCCCGACGCGTGTCCTCCGCTTCGAAGATTCCGGACTGCGTCGTCGCACACCGGTCAGACCGGCCGGACCCACGGTCGGACCGGGCCGTGCCGCCGCACCTCCGTCTTCGGTTCTCCGGTCTTGGCTTTGTGGATCAACCAAGGAACCCAGTGGTTTTCTGGTGAACCACCGGAAACCCCGCGAACTCGTTGTAGCCTCCGCCAATCTCCACTCATGACTTGGCTCCCACGTAGTCCCGGCTCGACCTTGGTTTTGAGGCTCAACCAAGAAACCGTCCACGACTTCATCTTCTTGTTCATGCCACCATGCGGCCCGCACTTGACCCCCGCCGGCCACCGGGTCCCTCGAACGAAGCCTACTTGTCTTCTCCACACCTGGAGGCCTCACCGGCGACGACCTTTCGCGCTTGTTCTTCACCTGCACCAACACGAGTCAAGCCGCAACCTGCACCTGCAATACTTAGCCAAGAATCAGTCCACACAACGTTGTCAATCACTCATCACACAAGGAAGCGACCATCCACCGGTCCTCGAACCACACATGGTCCTCAGAGATCTCTGAACGTATCTTGTGTATCCTTTTCCAGCCAGGCAAAGATCTCCCTGAGCTTTTCTAGCACTTCCTCTGACAGGGTCTGATGCGTTTCTTCCATCATCTCCGCAACTGGATTGTTCCCTACTGACAGGCTTGATGATGATGGGGCCTGATCCTAAGAAGCAGTATTGCCGGGTTAGGAGTGCTAAAAGTAAAGGTAGTAGAGTTAAGTGCAAATGAGTACCTCACATCTGATTTCTTGAGCCGGGGGAGGACTCTGTTCAGAGGAAATCACAGGCGAAGGAGGTGTCCCAGGCAAGACTGAAGCTTCTATATGAGAAGGCGCTGTTGTTGGCAGCTCAGGGGCTTCTGGCTGAAGAGGAGATCGATTCACCTCTGCTGGGATTGGTGTCTCTACATGACCAGCAGGTGATTGTGCCCCTGGAGGACTTGACGGTTACGGTCGGACCGGGGAGACTCATTTATGGAGAATTCATTGCTTCTGCAGAAGGTGATTGAGTCCCTGATGAAGATGAGATCTCCACTAGGATAGGCAATTCGACCCTGGGTGGACTTGCTTGTTGAGACACTGGGACGTCCACAAGTCGTTCTGCCGTTGTGTCTTCTGCAAATGACAAATTAAGGGATAAATGCCAGTGTTCATCCTCAAGAAGGGCATTGAAAGTCATACCAGTGGATGGAGCATTGGCAGGTGCTGGCATTGAAGATTGCTGGGCTCTGGGCTGGAAATACACAAGATATGATTTGTCAGAGCCAGAGTAATTTTGTGATCAGGAAAAGAAAAGGTTTTTACCTCAACAAGGATCTTTTTAACAGTTCTCCTCCTCTTGGCATTTGGAGGAGCAATCAGGGTCAAACCTTGCCTCCTGTCAGCAGCAAGGCTGGAGAGGCTTAGGTCTGTTGTGGCAAACCTGGCCATTAACTGAGCCAGGGTTGGGGACCTGAATCCCAGTGCTGAGATCGGGCCTACAACATTGTAGGTGATGTTCCTGGCCCGAGGGGCAGGCATTGTGTTCTGTGAGTAAGAGGAAACAAAATCAGAATCATAATTGGAAGAGTAAATGTCTGATCCAAGGGTTAGTTATGATTACCTCTGAAGTTGGCTGAAAATCAGGCATCAACTCTGCACAGAACAAGTGCACAGGCTCACTGAAGATATGATCATGGAATTCTTGCCACCATGAATTGAAGGTGGGGTGAGCTATTGTTGTAGGTACAAAAGGCCAGGTGTAAACGGCGGGGCTGCACACATAATGGAAAACTCTGCTACTGTGCATGAGTTCTTTGATTTCCTCCCTGGGCTTGAGGAATTCACGCAGAAATAGCCTTGGGGGCATATGGCCGCACCCAAGTTGCCGAGCCATTACATTGGGCTGATAATATTCATAAGTGCTATGATTCAGCCTCCCTCCATTGAATTCAGCCGGCAGCATACATGGGCGGATTATGATATTGAGGATCTCTAGAAATCTCCCATCTTGGTGTTCAGTTTCAAAGGAGAATTCACAGGGGAGAGTCAAAGTGTCGTTATCCAGATAAGGGAGCCAGAGAGGGTTTTGGAAACCTTTGAAGAATAACTCAAAAAAGCTGGCCGATGTCATGCTGAATAAGAACAGTCGAAGCAGCTTCTCCATAATTCTGGCATCCTCTGGTGGCTTGGGGTACCCCTTCAGGGTGATTGGATGAAGGGAAGAGCCTGGTGTTCAAGTCAACACCAACAATCTGATGCATGTGGAGCTGCAGCCACATCTGAACGAACCGCCAAGGGCCATTGGCACATGCTATCCTCTGGCTAGTGTACATCTGGGTGACAGTTTGGTGAAGCATATGGTATACACTGCCTAGGAAGAATTTCCCAAGGGGGAGGCGGTTGCCACTGACCAGATGAGAAGCCATGGTGATGTGATTCAGGGTGGGTTCATTGGCTTTACCACATAAGACGAATCTGCATAGCCACATGTTCAGAAATGCCCTGTATCCAATTTCACCAAGGGGATTGTCTTTCATGTGGCTCGAGATATATTGTTTGTATCCGTTCCCTGGTTTCACCCCTGTTTGGCGTGAAGAACATTTGAAATTCCAGGGTTGAACGGATCCTGTAATATCAAGGCCGGTGATCATATACACATCGGCCAGAGTTGGAGACATCGGGCCGTGGCCAAAGAGGAAGGCGTTGACACCGTTTGACCAAAAGTTGCAGGCTGCTATCAAAAGGTTTTCATTTTTGGGGGTCTCGGCCAAAGACAACTCCAGGCATTGAGCAATGCGGAGGGTATCCCAGTTTCGGGTTAAGGCACTCTTATCTGCACGGATCCTTCGGTACCAATTTTTCCAGCCTGCGATTGGAGGCAAGGGCCAGTTCTTGAAAGCGTCTTGCCACCGGGGAGGTGGAGACAGAGCCGCTTTGAAGGGGATCCTTTGAGATTCAGCTGCGATGAAATCTCGAGGATCAGAGTTTCCCACGGGACCAAGGTAATAAGATCTTGAATTGGCCTCGGTGCGAATCAAAAGCTCAGTAGAAGGCTCCTGAAGAAAAGCGGAAACGAAATCTCAGGTAAAATTGAAAACTTGAATGCCGAATGAAGCTTACGGGAGAGGAATTTACCTGAGCATCTTGGTGTTGAGCCGCCATTGGAGATTTGAGCTTAGAACAAAGGGATCTAGGGTTTGGATCTAGACGAGGACTCCGGCGGATTGCGAAGAAAGAAGTACAGGTGTTGACAGATTCGATTTGAAAATATTCGTGGTTGGAGTCAATTGCGGAACAAAATTACTTTTATCCCGCAATTGAAGGGGCATGTGTTAACACCAAAATTTGGTAAGGAGTCTGATTTGTGGGTCCAGCTCGGTGAGGAGTCCGTTTGGTGGAAGGAAAGGATTTTTCAGATGTATTCGGCAAAGAAGTCTGCGGTCAGCTATCTGTTCCCGTTCGGTAAAGGAACAGTAGAGCTGATTTTGCGGGATTGGACGGTGACGTGGCTCAAGCAGGAAGGACGAATGGATGGATAGACGATCAAGCTTAGAGATAAGTTAGGTAGCGAATCCATTCGAGATTGTACTTGGCAGGGTATAAATATGAACCCTGAATGTATGTAATACACACAATCATTCTTCAATACAAACCGGCCTTACGCCAAACCCTAGAGTCCTTTTGTCGTGTCGTCGAGTTCTTCGAGAGGATTCATCGATCCGTCGACCTCCGTGAGTACCGGCAACCTTGTATCATGTCTAGTATCATGCGGTGGATTTAGATCTGATGCAAGTAGTCTTGTTACCATGCTTCGTGTCATGCGGTAGATTCAAGCTTGGTTCAAGAAGGTTTCTTGTTAGGTCATGAGCCATGCGGTAGGCTAAGATCTAGCTTGAAGCTAGTTATCGGCTCTATTGGTTTTTGGCAAGATCCAATAGATTCATTAAGTTACCCCGTGTTACTTTGAGTTTTTACTTTACGTTTAGATTCATGTAACACTTTTTGCCAAATCTAGATGGGTTTGGACCGGCTTTATCCCTTTTATGATCCTTGTATGAGTAGATTTCGGGTGTTAACACGTGGATCTTGTGCTTTTCGATAGCCGAAACCGAGTCGATCTAGATTGTTACGTGTTGCGGGTTCAAGGTTGCCAACATTGGTATAAATCTTGAAAGAACTGAGTATCATGCGGTAGATGCAGGTTTTTGGGTTGCTTTGGAGCTAGTCATCCGGTGGATTAGATTTCAAATCAACCTGATAGATTTATTCGCTTGGTAATGTTCGTTCCTTCTTCATGGATCCCGGATCGGCTGTTCAGCCGTATTCGGTTATGTTTCTTCACGAGTAGAGCACGTGCGTACATGCTTTAACTAACGTGTGCTTTTAGCTTTCCATGTTTAGATTATATCATGCGGTGGATAGATCTATTTGTGGAAAGTGGTGCGATTTTCGTGCAAGTTGTATCATGTGGTGGATAGATTTGTTTTGACATCGTACCTGACGGATCTTTGAGTACCTAGACATGCGGTAGACTAGTGCTTTGGATCTATGCATGCTTATTTATTACATGTTTATGTTCGCGTTTTACTTTATCTATTTATTTAATATTAGTTATCATGGGGATCGGTCATGACCTCGTGCACGTGCATCTTTGCTCAAACAAAGACCAATCACCGTCATGCTTACGTCATCCATTCGGCAGTGTTACTTTTCTTTTTATAAGTTCCCGAATGGCTTTCAGTTTATTGACAGGTAGCTTTATATAGCTATGTGTCATCCCATCTGGCTTTATGGCCGTAAATATGGAACTGTCTGGTACCACCCGGCAAGTTCCAAGCTTTGGTATCTAACTACTTTGTCTTTTGTTAATTTTGAGGAAAAATTGACTGGCACGTCTTGTAACTCTTTGCGCGTGTGGAGCCAGGTTGTTCGGCTTGCTGTGTGTTTGGCGCTAGGTGCACGTTTTGCGTCAACAGATTGCTCACGTGGTAAGAGCATGGGATCTGGGCTCCGGTCCAGTGGTTATATGGGTTAAGTCTTTGAACGTACCAAGCACATGTCGGGTATGGGACCGGTAAGCCTAGTACCTTAATGAGGCGGCAAGGGATCCTACCGTTACTACTCTTGGGATTCTCTCTCACGGCTCGCCACCGGTGGTGTATGGTGACTCCGGGTATCTCGCGGGGTATGCCGGATAGCCTGCACCAAAGACTGTAAGATTCGATCCCGACCCGAGGATTTATGGGGATGGCCTGGGAAAGTTGTCCTTGCGAGGGCAGCCTACCGTGTGTTTGGTTCTACCTTGCAAGGTTTAAATCAATCGATTGTCGGCCTCTCACCGTTATCCGAGACTACTTACTCCTCTAGTCATGAGATCCCTAATGATGGAAGTTGATGAATATGATGTTTGATTAATTGTATTGTAGAACTTTGTTTGTACTAGTTGGCTAATGTAGTAAAGATTAAACCTACTAGAACTTGTGCTAAAATCATGAAAGTAAGGACCTACTCTTTGTTACTTTTTAGCAAAGGCAACCCAGTAGCCAAAAAGCCTTTCATGGTCTAGAATTGGTGAAGTAGATATCACCGACGGGTAAGACTTGCTGAGTATTAGTACACTCAGCCTTGCTATAATGTGTTGATCCAGGTAATGCCTTCAGTGATGTGTGGCCCCGTGAGATTCCACCCGGCTGGGAGCTGGAGTGGGTGGAGGACCACTACTGAAAGCATCATGGATGGCCTCCCGTGGTGTCTTCGCTTCCGTTAGTTTATTTCCGCTGCTTTCGAAAAACTCTGAACTATTTCATCATTGCAAAAACTATGGTTTGTAATAATTAAACCCCTCGGGGTACGAATTTGGATATTAATGTTGTTGTATCTCTGGACTCGCCTTCGAGTGAGTTTTAATGCATATATTCGATCCTTGTGCTTTTCAAGTGATTTACCGGGCGTTAACCCAGCAACTAACGACAGGATGATACTTTATTATTGCTTAATGACCAAAGTGGATCGGTCTTAGGCGATAGTATAGTATTTTCCTGGGCGGGTTGTCACAGTTGGTATCAGAGCTTATATGCACCAGAGATTAATTAATAAATCTCAATCAATGGTTTTTGAATAAAATATGCCAAGATTGTCTGATTTTCCAAAATACGTTGGTCCGCTAAGGATAAACTAGACCGAGAGGCCCTAGAGGGAATTTTGGGTTCTTTCTGGTGGCTTAAATAACCTATGGTTTATTTTGCTAACTTCCAGCACATTACTTTATGTCAGACTTACTTTCTTGCACAACCAAACTAGGAGCCACGTGTTTTATACGTGTGCTGTTCCGCATCACGGGAATTGCGAGGGTTGATGGAGTGATCCATTCCACGGATCCCATCTTCGCATCTGTTTATGAGTTGTATGTCCCCACGTGTTTTATACGTGTGCATTCCGCATGTCGCTCATGCGAGGCAAGGATACACTCCATTCAAACGGAGGGTGTCCGAGGTTGGAAGCTGTCCATGCAGTGGCTTAACGCATGGATGTCGTTTCTATAGTGAACGGTAATGTATGTGGACGCTTTCATGACGTGCTGGCATGAAAGGTTGGTTTTCTGCAGGTACATAACAACGCTTCGTTAGTTGTTAAGCAAGTACCGTATAGCTCTCGACTAGGTATTATAGGGAGAGACAGTTAAAAGCTTTGCCACCGGCACTAACTTCGAATTTTGGCTTGATTGCCATGTGAGGTCGAATAGGACGTCTTGCATGCATGTTAAAAATCAAAACAACTAAAATGGACCCAAAAATCGAATTTCCATATGTTCTCTAAGGAAGATTATGCTAGTGTGTGCTTTTTATAAACTAGAGTACCTCTCATACCTCGCCGTCATGCTGCCGAAATTTTGAAAAAGTTGTTACCTTGTGCTAGGTTTAATTAGACCAAAATGCTAAAAGCAAATGCTCCTTAACTAGCTATCTTGTAATAGCAAGTCTCAATCCTAGTTCTTTTTGGGTTGATTACACTTTCCTAGGCACATCCAGGTTCAGGACCATTCATCTTGTTTCCTTGATCGATGCTCAGCCTTAAAAGTTTAATTAAAAGCATTAAAGGTTTAATTTAAAACTTGGGAAATTTTTGAGGTTTCTGGATTTTTGGTTATGAATTTTTATTCACAGCTGCCAGAACTTCACCATTTGACATGCCGTTCTCTTTGAGATCTGACATGAGTTGCATTTGTGTACAGATGGAATTCCCCGTGTTCCACCAGTTCGACGCTGACGGTACGATCCGCACCAACGGGTTGCACTGGGAGGGTTTTCCGCGCCTTGCGTGGGAAGCACTCCGTGCCGCAGGCTACCTCACCCCACCGACTTACGAGGTGAAGGAGTTTGAGCGCTTTGGCGTTCCCCACTGCAGAGTGATCGTTACTGTTCTGCCACACCGAGACCACGCCGACTGGTTTGACTTGAGCTTTATCTACTGGGTATTTATCACTCACGAGTCCGTTGAGGCAGCCGCCCTCAGAGTGTTGACAGACTTCTGTGACCACAACCCCACCGTGGTAGCTCTTTCTCCGTTTGGACTGTTTCCTGCTGTGAGTCCTCACGACCCAACATGGTTGGACCGTATGGACCACCTACGGGAGCTACTGACCCTAGCAGAGCTGTTGGATGTTACTCAGAAGCTAGCCCGTTGTCTGAACGTTGTCTTCACACTTCATGGGCTGCGTTATAACACCGCAGCGATTATTGGGCAGCGCTTGGAGGCATCTAGGCGCGATTGGGAGCAGCTTTCAGCAGCACACCAGCAGCTGAACTTCACGCTTACTCAGGTGCAGCAGGAGAATGACAGGCTGCGTGCTAGGAGGTTCCAGTTGTAGATTGAGAGAGGTGATCGCTTACAGAGGATCGTAGATCTGGAGGAGGAGAACCATGCACTAGAGGAGGATGCCGATGCGCACGAGATTGAGAGGCTGACGCTACTGCAGAACATTGCTGATATGCAGCGAGCGGGTGCGGGAGGCCGAGGTACGGGTGGCGGCCTTGCGAGGCTATAGTGGACTTACAGCCACTACCCCCAGTACAGGCACACCCGGAGGAGCAGCAGGCTTTGTCCGGTCTGGATCAGACGAGCCAGGCAGGACCACCGCTACCGACTCCCCCAGCTTTGCCTACGTACAGTGGTGCTTCAGTGGGCAACTAGGTTGCTGACAGCAGGAATAAGAAGGATGTCGATCCAATCGAGTTGTCTTTGAGATGTTTAGAGTAGTTGGCTTGACAGCACGTCTTCGTGCCAAGTAACTGCTTGTATCGTGTCATGTCATGTTGTTTCAACTTCGAGTTGTAATGTCTTTGAACCTTGTACTATCGGGTTGTAATAAAGAATGCTTAAGCATGTATGCTTTAAGTAAGTTTCGTTTGTCATTCAAATTTGAAACCTTCTTGCGTATGAATACCAGATCCTTGGATGAACCGTTGCAAATGACCACGCTTGTCATTTTTGCATTCTCACCTAAAAACGTTGGTAAACCAAAGCATTTCTAGAGGCATCACTCGTTGCGAGCGAATAAGTGCCCGTTCGTGTACCATCTTCGTTGGTATCCGAAATGACAACGATCGTTCGAGGGTAATTATGAGCCATGCAACTGAGTAATCGCAGTCCTAATCGTGTTGAGAAAAACGATTCTATAAATCTTGGTGGCTATGGAATATTGTTGATTGTTGCTGTCCTCATCATTTAAAGTGCTAATGAGATGTGATTATGCATGATCGTGCTTGTCATCATTTGGAGTTAGCTTTTGGTTATCTCACTAATAAAGCTCACTTTTCAGATGGTGGGAACCACGCGCAGCTCTCCCAACGGTTTCGGAGCAAGTGGTAGTGGTGACTTGCCACCACCCCCGCCCATGACACCGACGGAGGCCTTCATGGCCACCCAAACTGAGGTGCTGCGCCAGATCCTGCAGACGCAGCAGCAGATCGCCCAGCAGATGAACCGAGGGCTGCCACACGGGGCCAACCACGAGGGGCCTAACCAGGTCACTACGTATGCCCAGTTAATCGCTATGAAGCCGCCAACCTTCACTAAAGCAGAAGACCCTCTGGAAGCTGAGGCTTGGGTCAAGGCCATAGAGGCAAAATTCTCTGCCTTTGTGTTGCCATGCTCCGAGGAGAACAAAGCCAACTTCGCAGCGCTGCAACTGCGAGGGGAGGCCTTAATGTGGTGGGACCACTTCAAGTCAATGCAGCGAGGGCACGCTGTGACTTGGGATGAGTTCAAGCAGGCTTTCAAGAGCCACCACATTCCCAAGGGACTGATGGATTGGAAGATGAGGGAGATGTTGGCCCTCCGTCAGGGATCTGACTCAGTATACCGCTATGCTCAGAATTTTAACAGCTTGTGCCAGTATGGTGGGCATCATGTTGATACTGATGCCAAGAAGATGGAGAGGTTTCGTGATGGGCTTGATGGCAAGCTGTATGAGCGTCTAAACCTGCTCGAGCCCGCAAACTTCCATGAGCTAGTAAACAAGGCTATCTCGCAAGAGGATGCTATGAAGAAAGCCCACGGGGACAACAAGAGGATGCCGGTTTCACCCCAGGCAGCGGAACGAGCAAGAAGTTTCGCTTTGTGAAGAAGGAAGCTCCAGGCCCATCCCAGCAATCTTCAACTGGACGCTTGACGATGAAGCCACCCCAGGGCAAAACCGCAGGGAACTTCCCGGTTCTCGCCGTGCCCCGGCAGCGAGGCTCCAAAGCCTAATGCACCCCCTCGCGATGTTGGAGATCGTCGTTGCTACAAGCCGTGGCCCGCCGGGGCACTACATTAATGAGTGTCCCAAGCCCAGGCAGATCAAGCTCAACCTGCAGAATCAGGGTACGGGAAGCAAGCCTACCACTCCGGCCAAGAAGCCTATGGTGCAAGTGCGCCAAGGCAAGCTGAACTTCACTACAATGAGTGACATCCCAGCAGGAGCTTCAGTACTCACGGGTACATTCTCTATCAATGACACTCCTGTTAAGGTCTTATTTGATTCGGGAGCCACCCATAGTTTCATAAATGAGAGCCTACTAGACAAATTGGGTCTAAGAGGAGTACAAACCAAATCTGCTTATAAAATTACCACACCAGGTGGAAACATCACATCTCAATTAGTGACTTTTGAAGTTCCTCTAAGACTAGGAAGTAGAATTATTCGATCTAATCTTATAACCATCAAATTGGGAAGCATGGATGTTATCCTGGGTATGGAATGGATGAATCAACATAAGGTGATTCTAGACATAGCGGATAGGGTCGTAGAGATCAATTCTCCTACGGTCGGGCACACTACCTTGTACCTACCTTTCAGGGACGGTACCGACTCTTGTGCCTATGTGACCATTATCTCCTCTCTTGATGAAATTCCAGTAGTATGCGAGTACCCGGACGTCTTTCCTGATGAGTTGCCTGGTATGCCACTAGACAGAGATGTCAAGTTTGTGATCAAACTCCAGCCTGGTACCGCACCCATTTCCAAGAGACCTTATCGCATGCCACCCAAAGAGTTAGCCGAGCTAAAAGCCCAACTCCAGGAATTGTTAGATAAGGGTTATATTCGCCCGAGCTCTTCTCCTTGGGGTTGCCCTGCCCTCTTTGTTAAGAAGAAAAATGGTAGCTTAAGAATGTGTGTAGATTATCGACCACTCAATGCAGTCACCATCAAAAACAAATACCCGCTTCCCCGAATTGATGTTCTTTTTGATCAACTGGCTGGTGCCAGAGTCTTCTCTAAGATCAACCTTCGTTCTGGCTACCACCAAATCAAGATTCGACCTTGCGACATTCCTAAAACCGCTTTTTCCACTTGTTATGGTCTTTACGAGTTCTTGGTTATGTCTTTCGGACTCACTAATGCTCCCGCCTACTTCATGTACCTCATGAACTCCGTGTTCATGATGGAGCTCGATAAATTTGTCGTGGTATTTATCGATGATATTCTCATCTATTCTAAGAGCGAGAACTATCACGCCAAACACCTCCGAGTTGTCCTTCAGCGTTTGCGAGATCACAAGCTTTATGCTAAGTTCTCCAAATGCGAATTCTGGTTGAAAAGTGTGAAATTCTTAGGGCACACCATTTCCCAAGATGGTATCTCCGTAGATCCTAGCAAAGTTCAAGAGGTGATGGATTGGAAACCACCCAAGTCCGTGCATCAAATCCGCAGTTTCCTAGGATTGGCGGGATACTACCGTCGATTCATTCCTGACTTTTCTAGAATCGCAAAACCCATGACCTAATTACCTAAGAAAGGAGTGAAATTCGTGTGGAGCGAAGCATGTGAGAAAGCTTTCCACACCCTCAGGCAACATCTAACTTCAGCCCCAGTGCTAGCTCAACCCGATAATTCCAAACCGTTTGAAGCCTTCTGTGACGCATCAGGCACGGGTCTCGGCTGTGTCCTTATGCAAGAAGGCCGAGTCATTGCCTATGCTTCACGAGCCCTTCGACCCCATGAGCTCAACTATCCTACCCATGATCTTGAGTTAGCTGCCGTTGTCCATGCCCTCAAGATATGGAGGCATTATCTAATGGGTAATCATTGCAATATCTTCACTAATCACAAGAGCCTCAAATACATCTTCACCCAGTCAGAGTTGAATATGAGACAGAGAAGATGGCTTGAGTTGATCAAAGATTATGATCTAGAAGTGCACTATCATCCCGGCAAAGCAAATGTTGTTGCGGATGCTCTTAGCCGCAAAGATCATTGCAACCACCTAGAGTTGGAGCCAGTCAGTGAACCCTTATGTGAAGAGATGAGAAGGCTCAACTTAGAGGTGGTACCGCAGGGAATTCTTTATGCCTTGACGGCAGAGTCAAATCTTTATAACAGAATTGTCATTGCCCAGTGCGATGATGCAGATATTCAAACCATCCGGCAGAAACTAGCAGAAGGAGACCCCAAGTATACTTGTTTCCAGAAGGATCACCAGGATGTGGTCTGGTTTGGGAAACGTCTAGTGGTCCCTGTTGACCCAGAAGTTAAGAAAGTCATTCTAGATGAAGCTCACAGGTCCAAATGCTCTATTCATCCCGGTAGTACCAAGATGTACCAAGATCTGAAGCAGAACTTTTGGTGGTCCAATATGAAGGTGGATGTAGCCAAGTATGTAGCCGAATGCGATACTTGCCACCGGATGAAAGCAAGTCATTTGAAATCAGCAGGAGTACTCCAACCCCTGTCGATACCTATGTGGAAGTGGGATGATATTAGTATGGATTTCATTGTGGGTTTACCCCTAACAGCTAGAAAGAAAGACTCTATTTGGGTAATTGTGGATAGACTCACCAAGACCGCTCACTTCATTGCCGTGCACACCACTTACTCCGTACAACAATATGCAGAGTTGTACGTGGACCACATAGTTCGTCTGCATGGAATCCCAAAGACTATAATCTCTGATAGAGGGACTCAGTTTGTAGCTCGTTTTTGGGAACAGTTGCATGAGTGTTTGGGGACTCAGCTGATCCGCAGTTCCAGTTATCATCCGCAGACCGATGGTCAGACGGAGAGGATAAATCAGATTTTGGAGGACATGTTGAGAGCAAGCATCTTGCACTTCGACAAGAGTTAAGACAAGTGTTTGTCCTTGGCAGAGTTCTCTTACAATAACAGCTATCAAGCCAGCTTGAAAATGGCACCGTTCGATGCTCTATACGGACGTAGATGCCACACTCCGCTGAATTGGTCAGAGGCCGGAGAGAGAACACTCTTTGGACCAGAATTAGTTAAAGAGGCCGAAGAAAGGGTGCAAGTGATAAGAGAGAATTTGAAGATGGCACAGATGAGGCAAAAGAGTTACCATGACAAGGGAACCGCACCTCGACACTTTGAAGTGGGAGATTATGTGTATTTGAAAGTATCCCCCACCAAAGGTGTGCAAAGGTTCGGAGTCAAGGGAAAGTTAGCCCCGCGCTACATCGGACCATATGAAGTTATAGAAGTGTGTGGACCCATGGCTTACCGTATCCAATTGCCAGAACGGTTTTCCGCAGTTCACAATGTGTTCCATGTAACTCAGTTGAAGAAGGGAATGCCTGTTCCGGAGAATGAAATCATCACGGAAGCTAATGCTTGGATCGAGCCGGATTTCTCGCTCGTCAAGCATCCATTGAAAGTACTAGACCAAAAAGAGTGAAAGACCCGAAGACAGTCCGTACGAATGTACAAGATCCAATGGAGCCATCACACGGAGGAAGAAGCAACGTGGGAGACGGAGGACTATCTTAATACTAAGTATCCGGGCTTCCTATAGTCTCGAAACCGTGAGTCCTTCTCCCCATCTCTTTGTTATCAAATCGAATCTCGGGACGAGATTCCGTTTAAGGGGGGTAGGCTGTGACGCCCCAGGTTTTTAATTAACCTTAATAGCCGGTCAAATAGTCAACCGTGGTCAAACCTAGGTCAACCTGGGCCCTCACCTCGGAAAACTCACTAACCCACCCTAGTGACCCTAATTGAATAGTAAACACACTTGTGGGGCCAACCCATGGTCAAAAGTTGGGTCAAACCCCTTGGCACCCTAGTGTCCACAGGTGTCTGCCGGAACTTTTGCCGCGTTCTCCAAAATTCACCTAAACACTTAAAATTCTACCTTTATGGAAGTTGTAGATCTTGATGAGTGACACAACTTCCATGAAGATTGGCATTTCAAATTTTGAGGGGAAAAACTTGAAAAATCAAGTGCAAGGCAGAAATCACTGTTTGCCAAACCCTGCTGACATTCAAAGTTGGCATTCAAATAACTTTTGATCTGGGCAGAAAAACCCTATATGGCTTTTGAAGAAATTGTTGCTAGTAGCTAGATCTACAACTTTGGTATTCATCACTTGGTCCAGTTCTATTCAAAATTTTAGAGAAAAATCGGTTGGAATAGGGCATCAGCAACAGGTTTGAGCCAGAGCGCCGCCACGCGCGACGTCGTGCGCGCCCGCGCGCCGCCGTCGCCGCCCGCCGCCGGCCGTACCCCCGGCGTCCACGCCCGCGCCGCCCGAGGCCACGCCGACCGAGGCACGCTCCACCCCCGTGATCCCCGCGCCCCAACGCCCCGTCCCGAGGCACCCCGGCGTCGGCGCGCCGCACGCGCGCGCACGCGCGGACCGCCGGTCCGTCGGCCGTGTCGCCGCCGTACGCGCGCCCCCGAGCGCCGTAGTACGGGGAGCATCTCCGTCGTCACGCCTCGTCACCCGCGGATGCACCCGGCCGCTTATAAAAGCGCCCGCGCCCTCCGCGCGCGCCGCCCCGAGCCGGCCGCCGCCATTGCCGCCGCAGCGGCCGGTCTTGGAACTCGCCGCCGTGCTCACCGCCGACCGGCCCGCTCTAGTAGCTTCCCTAGGTCCTAGTGAAGCTCACACGGCCGCTTGTTTGCCGACCTTTCGCCTCCACGCCGCCGTTCACCGAGCCGCCGTGGTCGCCGCCACCGGCCGCCGCCAAACCTCGCCGCCGGCCAACTCCCCGCCTCCACTCCCGAGCCCTACCGCTTCTAGGTGAGCCACATGGCCCCCCCGAGCCGCTTGCCCGGGCGGCGCAGCCGCCGGCTCGCCGGCGATCGGCCTTGCCCGCGCCGCCCGGCCGGCCAGGGACCCGATTGCAGCGATTGCATTAATTCTAGGGTGCATCGCGTAAAATGCAGGGCTTAGTTGTAAAGATCTTTATCTAGCTTTTCTTGCAGATTAGTCCAGTGCCTTGTAAATTCCTAGAAATTCGTAGAAAAATCAGAAAAATCCCAAACCAATTTTGTAGGGTTCAGGAAAGGAAATACCACCACTTTTGTTGTTTACTCATGGCTGGATTCTAAATAGTTTTAGCATGAAAAATACAAATGTGTTAAACCTAGATCTGTCATAACTTGATGTCCATAACTCCTCTGTAGCCTAATTTTCGATATGTTGTGTGTTAGGATATGACTAGATGCTGTGCCAAAAATTGAACAAAGTTATGCAGTAGATCTTGCTAAATAAATTCTTTTCCATTCTTGCAGAAACTGCCTAAATGATTTTTCTTGTTAAATATAATTATATTCTTGAGCTCAACTTGTGCACACTGTCTTGTAGTGTCAAAATTCACATCTTGTGAATTAATCATGATTTTTGGATTAACAGAAATAATTATTCTTGATTTATGCATGTTTTCCTTTGTAAATTAATAAACCAAGTTCAGTAAAGTTCCTAGGTGTATGTACTAGTTCTTTAGGCTTGCTTAGGACCAGAGGGCATACATAAGAAAGTTTGGATCAATTTTATTCTTATTTATTTTTGTATGCATTTAAATTGAATCACTAGCTAGTCTTTGTTATTTTCTAAAATATTTAATTTCCTAGCATCCAACACTTACATGTGGGTCCAATGGACCAGGATAGGTGCTAGTAGGCTTAAGAAATACTCTTTTAATTTTTGGTAATTTAATTGTTTAATAAAAAGCTTAAGAGCCCTTTTTATATTAAAGAGGATTTAAATAAAGAAAAACCCCTAAGTAATCCTTTTCCTTTTTGGAAAGTATTATTTAATATCACTAAAAAGCTAATTAAATATCATCACTGATAGAAATTAATTCTTAAATAAAAATATTAATTACACCTTTGTTGGTGAAGATGAAAAGGAATTAAAGCTTTCACATGAAATGACAAGTATAATAAAAACCTTTATTCAAATGTTCAATAAAAGAATAACCCATGTACAGCTAATAACCTTCCTAAAAGAGAAACACTTGCTAGATACTTGTTAAGGTGAACATGACCAACCAAGAGTTGTATAAGACAACAAACTATCACATCACCTAAATCTTGCATTGCATTCCGTGTAGATCTTCCGGACGGAGATTACTCCCTTGTCCCGGAAACCGAGGAAGGAGGAGCTGAAGCGTCTCTGCAGTACGTGGAAGTACTCGACACCGAGGGTGCCCAAGCTAACTTAGCTGACGAAGGCAAGCTCCGATGCATCTAACCTAGTTTTAAAGTTCTTTATTCAATTATCTATGATTGATTGTGCATTTACGTTCAGGAGTTGAATGAAACCCTAGATGCATGATCCCTAGGTACCTTTGTCCTTACTAGTATGATAGGTCGATAGCTGCTAAGCTATAGGACCGTTACAAGTCGGGTGATGACCTCACTCGCGAGAATAGGTTCATAGATAGGAATCACAATGTATCCTTAAATGGATTGCTCAAGTGGTAAGAGCATGGGATCTAGGCTCCGGTCCAGTGGTTATGTGGGTTAAGTCTTTGAACGTACCAAGCACATGTCGGGTATGGGACCGGTAAGCCTAGTACCTTAATGAGGCGGCAAGGGATCCTACCATTACTACTCTTGGGATTCGCTCTCACGGCTCGACACCGGTGGTGTATGGTGACTCCGGGTATCTCGCGGGGTATGCCGGATAGCCTGCACCAAAGACTGTAAGATTTGATCTCGACCCGAGGATTTATGGGGACGACCTGGGAATGTTTTCCTTGCGGGGGCAGCCTACTGTGTGTTTGGGTCTACCTTGCAAGGTTTAAATCAATCGATTGTCGGCCTCTCACCGTTATCTGAGACTACTTACTCCACTAGTCATGAGATCCCTAATGATGGAAGTTGATGAAGATGATGTTTGATTAATTGTATTGTACAACTTTGTTTGTACTAGTTGGCTAATGTAGTAAAGATTAAACCTACTAGAACTTGTGCTAAAATCATGAAAGTAAGGACCTACTCTTTGTTACTTTTTAGCAAAGGCAACCCAGTAGCCAAAAAGCCTTTCATGGTCTAGAATTGGTGAAGTAGATATCACCGACGGGTAAGACTTGCTGAGTATTAGTACACTCAGCCTTGCTATAATGTGTTGATCCAGGTAATGCCTTCAGTGATGTGTGGCCCGATGAGATTCCACCCGGCTGGGAGCTGGAGTGGGTGGAGGACCACTACTGAAAGCATCATGGATGGCCTCCCGTGGTGTCTTCGCTTCCGTTAGTTTATTTCCGCTGCTTTCGAAAAACTCTGAACTATTTCATCATTGCAAAAACTATGGTTTGTAATAATTAAACCCCTCGGGGTACGAATTTGGATATTAATGTTGTTGTATCTCTGGACTCGCCTTCGAGTGAGTTTTAATGCATATATTCGATCCTTGTGCTTTTCAAGTGATTTATCGGGCGTTAACCCGGCAACTAACGATAGGATGATAATTTATTATTGCTTAATGACCAAAGTGGATCGGTCTTAGGCGATAGTTCGGTATTTTCCTGGGCGGGTTGTCACAACCATCGCCTATTTAAGGCCCTCAAAGTCTCACTCCTTCTCGCCGCAGGCCCCTTCACCCAGCGCATGCCGCCGCTGCCCCACATGGCCGCCGAGCAGAGCGTCCACCCCCACTCCTTCCCGTCGCGGGCCATTGCTTTCCATGCCATCCTTAGGTCACCATAGACCCCTAGCGGGTACACGTTGCGCAGCCCATCGCCTTGCTCGTCGGGGCTGCAGGCCACCGCGGCAGCCACCGTCGGGCGCCGCCGAATCCCATCGTCGGTCGTTCCTCCGCTCAAACTCCAGCGCCCCCTGGCCCCTAGGTGCACTCGTGGTCCTCCCCGGCCCCTCCCCTGGCTATCTCCGCCGCTGGACTCGCAGAATTCCGGTGAGCCCACCGCCTCCCTACGGCCAAGGGCCACATTCCAATCCTCTTAATCTTTCTAGGGAGTTTTGTGTAAACCGAGGGCATATCTGTGAAGTATTGGAAGTTCCAAGGATCTCGGTGAGAAGTGGTTTCTTAAATAGTGTTTGACCCTTGGCTGAATCTTGTAAAATCCATAGAAAATCATAGAAAATTCAGAAAAATTCAAACTCAATTTTTTTGGAGTCCTGGTGAAAAGTACTACAACTTTTGTTATTCTTGCCTGAGCTGTTTCCTGGTATGTTTGGCATGAAAAATAGAAATGTGAAAAATCTAGATCTGTTGTATCTCAAAATCTACAACTCCTCTGTAGCTAATTTTTGGATATGTTGTGTGCTAGGTTATGACTAGCTCATGTACCAAAAATTGCACAAAGTTATGTTGTAAATCGTTTTATATAAATTGTTTTCTATTGTGCGGAATCTGTCCAAATGATTTTTGTAGCTAAAAATAATTAGATTTTTGTGCCCAACTTCTGCATGTTATCTTCTTATGCGAAAATACACCTCTGGTAAATTAATCACAATTGTACAACTGCCAGAAATATTTATTCTTGAAATATGTTTCATTTTCTTTGAAGATGCATAACTCAAGATTCATAATATTTCTAGGTGTATATGCTGCATTGCTAGGTTAGTTTTGGACCATATATCATGTGTGAGGAAGTTAGGATCATTTTGATGAGTTTTTATTTTTGTGTGCATTTACCTTGTTTTACTAGCTAGCTTTTGTTTTTTCAAAATATTTAATTTCCTAGCTATCCTAAGCATGCATGTGTGTCCAGTGGCTTGTTATAGGTGATTAGTGCCTAATACACACTTCCACTGAATTTTAATTAATTAAATTATGAATAAAAGCTATCGAATCAATTTAAGGCTTAATAGTCAACTCAATGGGAAAATCACCAAACCTTTTTGATTGACTTGGTGTGTGATGAAAATCGTTTAGAAAAAAATAAATACCAACCCATGGCTGTTTGGGAAGTTAAAATAAATTACTTACATATATATGTACACAATCACTATCAAAAAGGATAATTAATAAAGAGCTCCATATTATTCCTTTTTGGAAGAGTACGCTGAATGTATTCTTATCTAGGTGAATGTGGTCAACCATGCACCCCATGGTTTTTGTTTGTTGATCGCAAGTTTATTAAATAAAAAATCAATGAATAAATCTTGCACTTGCAACTTAGTGTAGAGCTTTCTGACGGTAGATATACGCTCGTGCCGGAAGGAGGAGACGAAGGTGTTGCCGAAGAGCTGCAGTACATGGATGTAGCTCAAGGCCTAGACCAAAGTCCAGAAAGGGCCCCAGGCCAACCTTGCCAGCGAAGGCAAGCCCCAGATCATTAACCCGGATCATTTCCGTGGCGCTAGTTTAATTTATTTCCGCTGTTTTCAAAACTCTGAACCTTGACTTCATGCCTTGAACAATGGTTTGTAATAAACTGGCTCTTAACTCGTGTTGTACTATGGACTCGCCTTCGCGTGAGTTTTAATGCATATGTCGATCCTCTGTACGAATTCCAAGTGATTTACCGGGCGTTAACCCGGCAACTAATGACAGGATGATACTTTACTATTGCTTAATGGCCAAAGTGGATTGGTTTTAGGCAATAGTACGCTATTTTCCTGGGCGGGTTGTCACAGTCAGCCATGGTCGCATCGGCTTTGGGCGATGGGTTGGCCTACTGAAGACGTGCCACAGCCACACCCTGGTTGGCCTGATGGCTATTGAACGTCGGCAGCCCTGCCTCTTCGAACTCGAGACATAGGTCTCGGGCGCATGGAGGTACCGCCTGGCGTTGTTCCTCCGCCCGTCTCTGGGCGCGGTTGGCATTGCCCTGGATCTGACGCACCTCCTCGGAGTCCGTTGCGCCGACCCATGGTGGTTCATTCGCCGAAACCACCAAGACCCGCAGCCGGATGGAACTCTGGTCGTTGGGGGAGACACGGGCCCGGACCTTCTGAAACTCGCCGACGTCTGGAGATGTGGGAGTTCGCATGCTGCGAGGAGCAGTACGCTCCTGGTCGATCTTCTTCTGTAGCCAGCAGCCGCAGAGGGTGTGTCGCGCGCCCTTGTGATAGGTGCACGGTACGTCAAGCGGATCGCAGCGAGCGCGAGGCTTGGTCTTGAGGTCACCAGAAGACTCCCGCCGCCCAGATTGGATCTGGGAGGACTTGGCCGCCTGGCAGATGTAGGCGTCGTTGGGTGGTCGTAGACCGAAGGGGAAGGTCTTGCGATGCGACGCGGTCTGCGTTGAGCGCTGGGCTCTTTCGCAGATCTGGAGTGTCTCCTCAATCATGTCAATGACACACTCCATTCCCTGAACAATATCATAGGGTTTGGGCGGGTGGGTCTTCAACTTTAGATTGGAAGCGTGGGCGGCGACGGGTGCCACCGAGATCTTCGCAGCGATCGCTGGGGAGGTCACCGCCGCCAGTGTGGTCGAGGTCGTCGCGAAGGAGCCGAAGTTGATCTCCACAGGGTTGGCGAGGATGTCCGCCATGCTCGCTAAGAAAATGACACCAGATCCGATCACCATGCTGCACAGTGAGTTCCCGATTACCCCTACTTGGCGCGCCAACTGTTAGGGGGTGAGACCTAGATAGATCCGCTAGGGGGCAACCCAAGCGGTTGTAGGTTGACTGGAGGGGATCAGGACATAAGAGTGTAGGTGATAGTTCACAAGGAGAACTTGGAACACGCTGAGAATGGTGAGAGACACAAGGGTTTAGACTGGTTCTGGCCTCCGGAGAATAAAACCCTATGTCCAATATGCGATGGAATTATGTGTCAATGGAAAGTCCCCTCGAATGGAGCTCTAGGCCGCCTTATATGGTCAATGGGCTAGGGCTTTCATTCGAGGTCGGTGGACCCTCATCAGGGCCGATTACAAGTTAGGAAGGTCATCTTCTGTGATTACAGGGTGAATCCCGTGATATGCGGACCTACTGGCGGCGTCGTGTTGGACCTAGCGGAGAGACTTGTCGGAGACAGCCATAGGGGTCCCCTAATAATGGGGGAAATCACCCCTTCCTAAAAATAAACAATTAAGCATAAATACAAATTTCCTCCCATGCCGACCAAAGCAAAAGAGGCCCACGACCCAAAAAGACGTAGCGGCCCATCATACCGCCAGACGCAGTACCCCTCAGGCGAACCTCCGTCCCGCTCGAGGGGCGGACATCGCACCGCAAAACCCCTCCGCCTCGAGGGTGTGGAGCCCCTTCAACACATCTGCACCTCGACAGCGGGCCTTGGCTCCTCGGGCAAGTTCCCGCATCGCTCGAGGGTCCCAGCCCCTCAAGTAAGCCCCTGCCTCGCTCGAGGCCACCCTCGGCCTACGGTGTCCCGCCTGCTCCCCCGACTGGGGCAATAAATGCTCTGATACACCGCGGGCGCCTGGTTCAAAAGCGAATCCCCACCGCGCCAACCTCCTGACACAGCCTGGGAATCAGATCTCGGCACTGTGCGACCAACCCGCCGCTGTGCAACCATACCCGGCGCTGTACCAGTGCTGTGCGGGAGGGTCGGTGTCACTCCGTGGCACTGTACTGCCCACTCCCGTCCTTTCCCCATGCCTCACCCCTCGAAGGAGGATAGTGATACCCTTGAAAGGCATACGGCCATCAACCCGGCGCCTGTCCAGGACAACGTCATGATGTGAGGATGATCGAGCGCATCTCCTCCATCACTTCCGACCCTGTGCGGCCATCCTCATCGCTGTGCCACAATCCTGGGCACTGCAGGGCCATCCCCAACACCATGGGAACCTAACCTGACGGGACACCACCACTCCGACTGCTGTACAGCTCCTGATCCTCCATCAGCCGGACCCTCGAGCTAGCGGACGGACGACGACCAAGCAAGGATTCCAGCACGGCCACCCTCGAAGCGACCCCTGGACAAGCACAGGAGCCACCGCGACGCACGCCAGGGCCGAGATTCACCAGGACGACCATCAAATCACATGTATTGTGCGCCATGTCACCACACCACACCTAAAGCCCTGCAGCACAACTGTAAACCGCCTACCCTTGGTCTATAAAACGAGGAGGCGGCCCCATAGCCGCAGGGACGATGGAAAGCACAACCACTCACTCTTCCACCCTCACCCAAGATATTGGCATTTTCCTCAATCAACCCGCAGGGACTTGGAGGCGTCTCCTTCTCTCTCGCCTTGCTTGTAGACACCCTTTACGAGCACCACGGTGCCTTGCAATACAGTGCCACGAGCACACCCTTGCTAGACATACGGCCGACGGCCGAAACCAGGATAAACCTCGTGTCCCATTGTTGCTTAGCACCAACCATCGAGAGACCGATCTCAGTGCATCTACTAGTTAGGGTCGGGACTACTTTCCGCACCGACAGTTAGCACGACAGGTAGGGGGCGCGCTGAGATCAGCTCCCCACCAGTAGTCTCGATGGTGATTCGCACCGAGATCACGTCCCAGAAGTACACCATGGGAAGCTCCGACCCCTTCCCAGCCGGATTTGAAATCCGGTTCGGGAGCCTGAACTTTCAGGCCACGAGGAACAGCTATCTCATGCACCTCACCAACCGCGACGAGCTCCATCCATGGCGGTCAACCGGGCCGGGCCCGATGCCCGCCACGCCTACGATGGATGCTCCAGCACCCACCCAGGCGGCTGCTTCGAGCACCTCAACACCTCGGTGCCGCAGGAGCTCGGGCCAACGATCACGCCAGGCGCGCATGGAGCGGCGCCGGGCCGCACGCGTCACAGCACAAAGGGACGCGCCCACTGACAGAGAAGCACCGACCGCGGAGGAGCACACGGTCGTGGGGTCACTGGTTCCCCTACGGGATGTGCAACACCGCCACGACGTACGCCTCATCCGTCAGCACCGACGTGGCCGCGTATGAGGATCTTCCAAGCCACCACCTGCTGGCAGTCCGGAACCTCATCGCTACCACCAACGACGAGTCGTACCACGGCTTAGCCAGTGAGCTGCGGCCCGCAACCTCACATGGCTACACCGAGTGGGATTTCTCCGATGTACCGGACCCCATGATGTTCCAATGGTTCCTCGACGCCGCAGACTACTGGTTTGGTTGCTTCGATGACTCCAGCGCCGGGAGCTATGACCCCGCGTGTGAGTGTTTTGTCGTCGTCGACGAACACGCGGACGGCGCAAACGGAGTAGGAGACAGAGACACACCCCAGAATGCGGGGGTGAATCCACCTCCTGCCCCACCGGCGGGAGGCGCCGACATCGCCGCACATCTAGCCTAGGCGCGTGAGCTTGAGGACAAGCTCATGGATGAATACCGGCAGGTGCAACTCTTGCCCGCCACCATCGTACGAGAAGCCTCGGCGTGCGGCGAACGCACGCGAGAGCTAGGCAGGCAGGCCCATGAGCGCATCAACGTTGACTTCAATGTCAACGACCCACACACACCGCCTCGAGCAAGCCAGAAGCTCATCATAGCGGCAACGCTGCTCCAGGCCATGCTCTAGCCATCGACGCCCAAGGCATGCAACTTGCACCGCGAGGCGCATGCCCTTGTCGAGCAAGCGGTCGTGCAGCAGGCCGAGAGCTCCGCGTCCCGCATTCGCAACCAGTCCAATGCGTAGGACGACGGTGATGCGTAGAACTAGGAGGCGTCCATCCACACGGGCGGTGCAGTGGGACAGCCGGAGGACCAGGGCAGGGCACCGGTCAGGGAGTGGATCCTTGACACGCGCGGCCAGGCCCACAAAAGCGATGCTCGTAACATCCTGAACGCCAAGAGAAGGGGCGACGCGGAGGTGCGAGCGGCGGCGGGCTACCACCCTCGGTGAGGTGGTTGCTACGATAGCCGGGAGGACCGATCGCCAATGCCGGAACCCCCGGGAACCCGCGTGTTCAGCCGGGAGATCCGCACGGCGAGCTTCCCCCAGCGCTTCCGCCAGCCCACCACCACCACCACCACCAAGTACTTGGGGGAGACGGACCCTCGGGTATGGCTCAACGACTACCGCCTAGCTTGCCTGCTAGGCTGCGCCACCACCGATGCGGTGATCATCCGCAACCTGCCGCTACACCTCGCGGATTCGGCTCAAACATGGCTCGAGCACCTGCCGCCCAGCCAGATCCATAGCTAGGACAACTTAGTCTGTACGTTCGTGGGGAACTTCCAGGGCACATACGTGCGCCCTGGGAACTCCTGGGACCTGTAGGCATGCACCCAAAGGCCCGACGAGTCGCTCCAGGATTTCATACGACACTTCTCCAAGCGCTGTACTGAGCTCCCAAGCATCGCTCAGTCAGAGATTGTGCACGCCTTCCTCGAGGGCACGACCTGCCGAGACCTTGTGCGTGAGCTTGGACGGAGCCCATCGGTCGACTCCAATGAGCTATTCGACATTGCCACTAGCTTCGCTTCTAGAGAGGAAGCGGTGGGGGCCATTTTCGACGGAAAGAAGGGCAAGCGCGCGGACAATGCGCCCATAGAGTGCAGCAAGGCCAAAGAGCCCACGAAGAAACAAAAGCGGGGAAAGAAGGGCATGAAGCCCCACCATGACACGCGCGCGCAGGGATGCGACGAGGCTCTCACTTTGGACCCTGCCCACAAAGGCCCTCGAGGGCCCCCTCGAGGCCCCGGCGCTTTCAATGACATGCTGAACAAGCCATGCCCGTACCACAAGACCCCTGTCAACCACACCCTCGAGCAATGCGACATGATCAAGAAGTACTACAGCCGCATCGTCGCAAAGGAGAACGAGGCCAAGAAGGATGGTGGTGACGGGGGCATCGGCGGTTTGCCCACCTTGGAGAACGTCTTCCTCATCTTCGGGGGGGGGGGGGGGGCTGGCGGTGGACATGTCTAGCAACTAGCGCAAAGGCGAGCGACATGAGGTCCTCGCCACCGAGAAGGCCCCTCCTTCCTTCCTTGATTGGTTGGAGGAGGCCATAACCTTCAGCCGTGAGGATCACCCGAACCGCATCCCCAACCCAGACCAGTACCCGCTGGTTGTCAATCCCGTCATCAGCAACGCGCGGTTGTCCAAGGTGCTGACGGATGACGGTAGCAGCCTCAACATCCTCTATGTTCACACCCCTATGGCTGATGGGGATCGACTTGGACCAGCTGCGGCCCAGCACGATGCCATTCCACGGCGTTGCGCCAGGCAAGCGCGTCTAGCCCCTCGGGCAGATCGACCTGCCGGTCTGGTTCGGCACGCCGGACAACTTCCGGAAGGAGACTCTCACTTTCGAGGTGGTGGGATTTCGGGGAGTGTACTACTCCATCCTCAGGCGTCCGTGCTACGCCAAGTTCATGGCGGTCCCAAACTACACCTACCTCAAGATGAAGATGTCGGGGCCAAAAGGCGTCATCACGGTGGGCTTGTCAATCGAGCACGCATTCGACTGCGATGTTGAGTGCGTCGAGCATGCCAAGGCCCTCACGCTTGATGAGACGCTTGTCGCGGACATGGAGAAGTTGGCCAATGAGGGCCCCGACTCCTCTGCCAAGCATGCGGGCAGCTTCGAGGCCGCCGAGCAGACCAAGGATGTACCCCTTGACCCCGCTGCCCCCGAGGGCAGGGTGTTGAGGGTCAGCTCCACCCTCGACCCGAAATAGGAAGTGGTGCTCGTCGAATTTCTCCGCGCCACTGCCGACATCTTTGCATGGAGCCCCTTGGACAGCTAGGCATCCCGAGGGAGGTCACCGAGCACTCCCTTGACATCCTACCTCACTCCAGAGCTGTGGAACAATGACTGCAGCGCTTTATGAAGAAAGGCGTTAGGCGATCAGAGTAGAGCTGCGAAGGCTCCTCGAAGCCGGATTCATCAAGGAAGTGTTTCACCCCAAGTGGCTAGCTAACCCTATACTAGTTAAGAAAAAGAATGGGAAGTGGCGGATGTGTGTAGATTACACCGGTTTGAATAAATCATGTCCAAAAGTTCCTTTTCCTTTGCCACGTATCAATCAAATTGTGGATTCCACCGCGAGGTGTGAGCTTTTATGTTTCCTTGATGCCTATTTGGGTTACCACCAAATAAAGATGAAGGAGTCCGATCAACTTGCGACCTCTTTCATCACGTCATTCGGCATGTTTTGCTACGTAACAATGCCATTTGGCCTTCAGAATGCGGGCGTTTCGTACTAGCGATGTATGCAGAACATTTTTGGGGACCACATCGGGCGAACCACAGAGGCATACATAGATGACATCATCATCAAGACCAGGAAGGCGGATGGCCTGTCAACAATTTGCGCATCGCGCTCGATTGCCTACGTGCCAATGGGGTGAAACTAAACCCCGAAAAGTGTGTCTTCGGGGTGCCGCGCGACATGCTGCTAGGGTACATCGTCTCCCAGCAAGGCATTGAGCCCAACCGCGAGAAGGTCTCTACCCTCGACCGGATGGGTCCGATTCGAGACCTGAAAGGGGTGCAAAAGGTGCTGGGCTGCCTGGCCGCCTTGAGCTGCTTCATCTCACGGATCGGCGAGAAGGGACCGCCCCTCTACCGACTCCTGAAGAAGCACGAGCGCTTCTCCTGGACCGTCGAGGCCCAAGACGCGCTGGACAATCTAAAAGCGACGCTCGCGCACGCGCCAATACTCACGCCGTATCGAGACGGCGAGCCTCTGTACCTCTACGTCGCGGCAACCACCCAGGTGGTCAACGCGGTCATCGTAGTAGAGCTGGTGGAGGAAGGCCACACCCTACCAGTCCAAAGGCCGGTATACTACATCAGCGAGGTACTATCTGAGACCAAAACATGGTATCCTTAGATCCAAAAGCTACTCTATGCAGTCTCGCGCAGCGCAAGCTGCAGCACTACTTCGAGGCACATCCGGTCATGGTGGTCTCATCATTCATGTTGGGGGAGACAATTTGCAATTCGGATGCCTCTGGTAGGATCACGAAGTGGTCCGTAAAGCTCATGGGTGAAACACTCACCTACGCGCCACGCAAGGCGATCAAATCCCAAATCCTCGGAGATTTTGTCGTCGAATGGATGGACACACAATAGCCCCCATTGCAAATCTAGGCCGAATGTTGGACCCTCTACTTCAACGGGTCGGTGATGAAAACCGGAGCGGGCGCAGGTCTGCTCTTCATCTCACACCTTGGGGAGCACATGAGGTACGCGGTGCGCTTGCACTTCCCCGTGACGAACAACATGGCGGAGTACGAGGCCCTCCTCTGCGGCCTTTGAATCACCATTGAGACCGGCATAAACCACCTCGACATTAGGGGAGACTCGCAGCTCGTAGTTGACCAAGTCATGAAGAACGCAAGCTGCCACAATGAGAAGATGGAAGCCTACTGTAATGTTGTATGCGCACTTGAGGACAAGTTTTACGGCATCGAGCTCAACCACATCCCTCGCAAGTACAACAAGGAGGTGTATGAGCTCACGAAGATTGCGTCAGGGCGAATCACCGTTCCCCCAAACGTTTTCGCGCGAGACGTCGCCAAACCGTCCGTCGACCTCAGCCAGGCCCCTTCGAGTCAAGAAGAACCCTTGGGGGCTCCCTCGAATCTTACAGGTGCAGAACCCATGGACGAGGACCCCTCAAATGAGGCGAACCTGTACTCAATGGGTACGGCGTAGACAAGGCTGAGGCCATGGAGACCGAGCCGGCCCCCCACATGGAGGATTGGCGGAACAGATACCTCGCCTAGATCGATCGAGGGGAGCTTCCCTCAGATCGGACCGAGGCTAGGCGCATCGCCAGGAAGGCCAAATCATTCACCGTGATTGCCGGTGAGCTGTATAAGCACGCTGCATCCAGCGTCCTGCAGCGGTGCATCCCCATTCCCCATAGCCAGGATCTCATCCGTGACATCCACGCAGGCGTGTGCGGACATCACGCGGCACCACGCACTCTCGTGGGCAACGCGTTCTGCCAAGGCTTCAACTGGCCCACAGCGGTCGCCAACGCCAACGAGGTCATACGCACCTGCGAAGGGTGCCAATTCCACGCACGTAAGACCCACCTCCAAGCTCACGCTCTCCAGACCATACTTGTCACATGGCCGTTCACCGTGTGGGGATTGGACATAGTCGTGCCCCTGCGAAAGGCGCCCGGGGGCTATACTCACCTGCTGGTCACAATGGATAAGTTTTTAAAATGGATCGAGGCGCGGCCAATCACCAATCTCTGATCAGAGTAGGTTGTCTCGTTCTTCACCGACATCATCCACAAGTTTGTAGTATCGAACTCCATCATTACCGACAATGGCTCCCAGTTCACCGGCAGAAAGTTCATGAAGTTCTGCGACAACCACCACATTCACGTGGATTGGGCGGCCATCGCACACCCACAGACCAATGGCCAAGTGGAACGTGCCAATGGAATGATTTTACAAGGCCTCAAGCCCAGGATCTTTGATAGACTGAACAAGTCCGGCCGAAAATAGATTCAAGAGCTACCGTCAGTCATTAGGAGCCTCAGAACCACCCCGAGTAGGACCACGGGATTCACGATGTTCTTTCTTGTCTATGGTGCGGAGGCTGTCCTCCCCACAGCCTTTGAGTACGGATCTCCCAGGCTCAGGGGCTACGAGGAAGAGTCAAACTAGCGGGCCTGCGAAGACTCGTTGGATCAGATAGATGAAGCCCGTGATGTGGTGATGATGCACTCGGCAAGATACCAGTAGGCACTCCGGTGATACCAGGCTCAGAAAATCTAGTGTCGAGACTTTAGCGAAGGCGACCTAGTGCTAAGGCTACACCAAGATAACTGAGGCCGCCACAAGCTATCACCGCCGAGGGAGGGGCCCTACATCGTCATCGAGGTGCTCAAGCTCGGCACGTACAAGTTGGCGAACGAACAGGGCGAAGTCCTCACCAACACTTGGAACATCCAACAGCTACGTCACTTCTATCCCTAGAAAGGATTTCCAAGTCTTTTTTTTTCATATCTGATGCCCAGTCGGATGTATATACATGTTAAAATTTTTGAATAAATTCAAGGGCGACTCGGCTTTCTCCCCGAAAACCAAGTCCCCCTCGGGGACTACTACGGGGGTACCCCCCTAAAATGGTCCCTTTTTTCACAAAAAATCTTTATTCTAAAATGCTAAACACGTCCCGACCCGGGAGCTTGGGTGAAAAAACACGGAGCGCGAATAACCAAGGGGCGAAGATGGGTGAGTCGGGGACAGCCTATGCCTCTGGTAGGATACAGCCCCTCCCCCTCACCACTTCGCCTAAGGGCTACTCATGAAAACGACCGACTCCAGTCGAAATTCTCCTAAGTTACAAGAAAGGGATAAGATAGCATAATGAAACAAAAACGAATAGCACTTAATTTACAAGTCTTTAAGGCAAGTTGTCTTATTACATAAGTCGCGCAGCTCGAATTCTAACTACAATCTAAGGGCCAGAGTGCCCAACTACTTTCAGGGCTCGAGGGCCCAGCGGGGGGAGCGTTCGGGAAGAGGACCTCCTCGAAGTCGTCTCCAAGGATGTCGATGGTAGGAGGAGCAAGAGCGTCCAGATGGTCTGCCGCAGCCTGCGCCCCATCGTCGTCAAGATTGTCGACAACGATATAGACCGTGGCCAGCGCCACGAGGTTGACCTGGTAGTGCGACTGCACCACGCCGAGGGTCTTTTGGAGCCCCAGGCGGAGTGCGCCTCGCATACGCCTGGCAACATGGCCGCCCAAGGCCCGGAGGCGAATCTCCACAGAGCTCCCTGCTTTCCCTGTACCCTCGTCGATGCTATGGGACGCCTCGAGGGCTGCCTACTGCAGAACCCCAGCTCCTGCTGGGAGGAGTCGTAAGCCGCCTGGAGCACCTCCTCCCGCGTCGTTGACATCCCAAGAGCGATCCGCTGGCCTGATAGCGAAAAGGAAATAAGTCGAAAGCGAATCCTGGCACAACAAATTGATCGACAAACAAAGGGTCCGAGGGCGACTTACCCTTGACCTGCTTCTTCTCGTTCCCAAGGTCCGCGCTTACGATCTCCGCCGCCTACCGCAGCTCCAGGATAGTGGCATCCTTCTCCTCGCTGGCGATCCGCAACTCCTCGAACAACACACTCTCCTAGACCAGCTCCCCAGTGAGTCACGTGACCTCCGACTCCCAGAGCTGAAGCGCGGCTCGGACCTCCCCTAGTGTGGTGCGCTCCTGCTAGAGCTGGCCTTGCACCTCCTTTTGAGCCAGGTGCTTGTTGGGGGGATTCGGAATCGAGCCTTCGCATACCCAAAAAATAGAGAGCGGTTGTGCGAAGGATGCTGGCAGCAAAACCCCCAGAAGCAGCAGATTCCATTTCCACCCTCCGGGCGTCGCATTTTTGGCAGGCACCTTTCGCCGCTTCCAAAGCCATCGATACGAATCCAACTTAACACAGGGCGACAAAGTCTCGCTTGGCGACCCATTCCATGACGAAACCCCTAGGGCGAATGCTATCCACCCAGAGAGCCTCGGCCTGGGATTCGAACAGGGGGTTTCGTCATTCCTAACACTTAATGAGTTCAAACTTGAGTGTGGTTTTTGTTTCAGGTGATGAAGAGCGCTAGGCAAAGGGGGGATCTCCAAAAGGCTCGGGGGTTTTCACCCCGACAGGCGCACGTGATGGAAGCTGGAAAGGCGCCGCGATTTATGGCATGACGTCATGAAGCGCCGATCACGTGGAGACCTAATTGGAGATTACCCGAAGATAGCCTAGCACATTCTGTTTTGATTCGTTTTACACGAGGGTGTTCTCGGAATGTAAAAAGTCCGCCCGCCTCCCTATAAAAGGAGACGGACCGGCACATGTAAAGGGGATCGACTTTTGAGAAATCAACTGTTGAGTAAAGAGCTTTTGGTTGTCTTTCGTCCTGAGTTTAGGTTTTTGTTCTTGAGCCTTTGTCCTCTCTCATTGTTCGTGTGCGAAAGCTGCGGCTTTCCCCACAACAATTGGCGCCCACCGTTTGTGTTTGGCTCGAGTATCAAACCCAGAATGTCCACAAGGAAGAAGAGAACCACCGTCAATTCCACCAAAGGAGCGTCGTCCTCCTTGGACGAGGAGCCCAATCTCTCAGCTATGCTCACCCAGGGAGAGGCGCTCCCAGATCCCAACCCAACGCAGGGAAGCGGAGGCGGCCAAACCGCGCAAGGAGGCCGAGGAATTGGCCGAGACCAAGAAACGGCTCTTGGCAATTCGGCACGAAGCCGAGATTCAAAAGCGAGAAGCGAGAAATAGCTACCCTAAAGGAGGAACTACGCGCTCTAAAAGCAAAACAATCCTTAAGCTTCACCCAACCTTCACCCGAATACACGGTTCCTAGTCGGCCCTAATTTCAACGAGCGCACCGAGTTTTTTACCCGGCCCCCCTCCGCACTCTACATTCAGCCGCAACCCCTTCGCGAGCCCTTTTGAATCTGGTCCCTCGCACCAAGACATTCACACCATTCGCACGAGACCATGGGACCCTAAATCCCCCTTGTCTCAAGAGATTCAAATCACTCCGTGGCCGCAAACTTACACGCCAGTTCCACTGCCTAGATTCTCAAGCCAGTCTGACCCAAGGCAATTTCTAATGAGCTACGAAGCCACCATCCTTTCAGCCGGCGGTGACGACTCTGTGCTAGTGAAATCTTTCATCATCGCCGCTAACGACGCGGCAGCACAGTGGTATTCTCTGCTGAGCCCAGGCGTGATTCACGGATGGGATGATCTGAAGCAGCGAATTCTCTCAAACTTCCAAGGTTTCCAGCGTCCAGAACTTACAGAGAGTGACCTTTTCTCCTGTAAGCAGAAGGACAGGGAACCCCTTCAAAACTACTTCAGAAGATTTGTGCACTTAAGAGCCCAGGCACCAAACGTATTGGACGCCGTCGCCATCAACGCCGCCATCGTGGGTTTAAGAGCCGGTCAATTCCGCTCGCATCTCATGCGCGAAAGGCCCAAAACTATCCAGCGCCTCTACGAAGAATTCGAGAAGTATTGTCGCTCAGACAATGACTTCAGAATGTGCATGGAAGAGCAATCCCAACGAGAAAAAGTCGCGAAAGCCAACCAACCCGGCGAGAGGGAGTGGTCCAATTCCGAAACACCTCTCATACTAATCCTCGAAGCGTTTTCGGCCTGGAGGGTGAAAACACCCAAGAAAATCCTTGCCCACAGGCTGACCCACAGAGCCTGGTCCCAAGCCCACCCAGTCCCCCTCACCCCAATCAGGGGGGAGGTTGCAGGGGCGGAAGAGGTGGAGGCAGGGGTAGAGGTCGAGGCAGAGGCCGAGGCCATAACGAGAAAAGAAAATGGTACTACATCTTTCACAAGGAAAACGATGACCATAGTTCAAACTATTGCCCAGACAAGAAAAGGTTCGAAGCTATCCTCGAAGAAGAGAGGAAGGAAAAAGAAAGAGCGGGTGCTGTAAACCATTCCGCCCCGGCTTGGCAAAATCCTAGTTTTGGGAGAAACTCTTTCGCAAACCCATTCCAACCACCTCAATACCAGCCACCGCTACCCAATTACCCCCAGCCTCCGCCCTGGCAATCACAAACTTTCCAAGCTCAAAATATCGAGCGCGCGAGGGCCGTCGAGCAACATCCTATTCCTCCCCCCTCCCCCTCCTTACAAAGGTCCTTCAGCTCCACCGCTCCCAGCCAAGCTCGAGGGCCAAAGCGACCCTTTGCCATCTGTCGGCACCATAATGCCTATTTCAGGGGGCTCCGCCCTGGAGTTCGAAACCAAGAAGGAGCGGAAACACTACTTTCGCGAGGTGCGAAACATCTGTGTGGAAGGAAGAGTGGAAAAAACAAGATGGTCTCACATCCCGATTACCTTCTCGGAGGAGGACGTAAGGCTACAAGGTTTCCCTCACAACGATGCTCTTGTGATAGAAGCCAATATAGCGAGCTGGACTCTCGGAAAACTGTTGGTGGACAACGGTTCATCAGCAGACATCATTTTTGCCGACGCCTTTGACAAGATGGGGCTCAATAGAGACTTGCTGCAACCACCAGACACACCTCTGTATGGCTTCGGGGGGCGTGTCATCCACGCAGTGGGCAAGGTGGTCCTCCCTGTATCTTTCGGCACAGTACAAAATGCCGGGCGAGTACCTATCCTTCGACGTTGTGGAAATGTACTATCCATACAATGGTATCCTAGGCGAGAGGGTTCCTCAACAAGTTTGAGCGCATCATCCACCAAGCGTTTCTATGCATCAAAATCCCGGCGACGGCGGGGGTCATCACAATATGGGGTCATCAAAACGATGGCCGCAACCTAGAAAGAGGCCGTACCCCGGGCGGCGAAACGTGCACGCCCTCGACGAGGCGGTCGAGCGCAACGAGGTAGAAAAGCGGCCCGAAGAGAGACAAAGAAAAAATCAACATCCGGCCCGGACGCGAGACCAAGCGAGTTCCTTTGGACACGATGATCCTCGATCGGGCCGTCGTCATCGGCTCGGATCTATCGGTCGATGAGGAAGCAAGTCTAGTTCTTTTCCTCCGAGAAAAACAAAGATGTCTTTGCATGGTCCGCCAAAGATCTCACGGGCGTCGACCGAAGTTTCATCGAACACAAAGCGAACATCGACCCATCGGTCAAGCCACGTAAACGAGAAGTTGAGAAAGATGTCCGACGACAAGGTGGTGGCCGTCAAGTCGAGGTTCAAAGGCGCTTCGACGCCACCGTCATCCGCGAAGTCATGTACCCTAAATGGGCGGCAAACACGGTGCTCGTCAAGAAAAAGAACGGCAAATGGCGCATGTGCATCGATTTCACCGATCTAAACAAGGCAACGCTAAAAGATAACTATCCGTTGCCTCGAATGGATCAAGTGGTGGATTCTGCGGCCAATGCCGCGATCATGTCTCTGCTGGATTGTTTCTCCGGTTACCATCAATGTTGGATGGCGAAGGAGGACGAGGAGAAAACCAGTTTCATCACACCCTTTGGAACCTTTTGCTTCGTCCGCATGCCAGAGGGGTTGAAAAATGCCGGCTCAACGTTCACCGAATGGCCCAGGAACGGTATTCAAGCCACAGATCGGCAAGAATATTCAGGCCTATGTCGATGACCTCATCGTCAAAAGCTCTGACAGGGCCAGCCACATAAATGATCTGGCTGAAACCTTCGCCAACATGAGGAGGCCCGGTTTGAAACTAAACCCGGACAAATGTGTGTTTGGGGTTACAAAAGGAAAGATTCTAGGGTGCCTCATCTCCGCTAAAAGAATCGAAGCCAATCCCGACAAGATCAAAGCAATCAGGGAAATGGAGGAACCCAAAACGAAGAAAGACGTCCAGAAATTGAACGGCCGAGTAGCAGCCTTGAACAGATTCATCTCAAGGTCCGCAGAGCGAAGCCTTCCATTCTTCAAGGCACTAAAAGGAAAAGGCGCAATCGAATGGGGCCCCGAGCGAAGCAAGGCTTTCGCCGAGGTTAAGGACTACATAGAAAAGATGGCAATCTTGTCCCCACCTTCGCCCTCGGAGCCGCTACTCCTCTATGTAGCCGCCTCAAGGGCCGCAGTCAGCGCTGCTCTGGTCCGAGAGGTCGAAACTGAGAAAGGCAAACTCCAATCCCCAGTCTATTTTGTCTCTGAAGCCTTAGCAGGGTCAAAACTGCACTATTCAGAGCTAGAGAAAATTGCCTATGCCGTAATCATGACCACAAGAAAGCTCAGGCATTACTTCGAGGCTCACAAAGTCACAGTGCTCACAGATCAACCTCTGAACGATCTGTTCATTAACAAGGAGGCTTCGTCCAGAATTGCCAAATGGGCAACCGAGCTGTCAGAATACACAATTGATTTTGGAAAGAGATCAGCAATCAAATCCCAAGTCCTAGCAGACTTCATCCTAGACTGGACTTCACCGAGCAACGTCAACGGCGACGAAGAGCTAGTGCCAATGCGGGAAATCGGATGTGACGGAGCACGGGGACGCAAGGGTGCGGCATTGCAGCCATCATCACCTCCCCGCGAGGCATCAAGCTAAGATATGCCGCCGGCTAGATTACAAGGACCCATCCGACGGATGCACTAACAACACCACGCGAGTACGAAGCCTTGCGCTAGGCCTTCGCAAAGTAAGAGCTCTAGGGGCCAGCAACTTCCTAGTCAAGTGCGACGCCAAGGTCATCAAAGACCATGTGGAAAAAGAAATTGAGGCCAAGGAGCCGGAGCTAGTCAAGTACCTAGCGGAGGTGCGCAAAATGGAAAGGCATTTCCGAGGATTCACCATCGAGCACCTGCCCAGGAAATACAACGGCGAAGCCGACGAGCTCGCAAAGAAGGCCGCAAGGGGGGAAGCGATGCCCTCAGATGTATTCTTCGAAATTTTAGTTGCTCCGTCCACAAAGCCAGACAAGCAACCGCTCAGCACCATCAATGCAATCGCAAGCTTGGTGGAGAGCCCCCATAATTGCCTTCCTTCGCGGGCACTATGAACTCGTCGAAACCCACAACCTCAAAAAAATGCGGGCGCGAGCCAAGGGTTACATCCTCAAGGATGATGTCTGTTCAAGGCGGGCGTATGTGCACCACTTTGCTCAAATGCATTTCCTAAGATCAAGGCATCGAGCTCATGAGAGAAATCCATGGAGGGATGTGCGGCTCACACATTGCGGCGAGAGCAACGGCGGGGAAAAGCCTTCAGGCAAGGTTTTTATTGGCCAATGGCCATAAAAGATGCAGAGCACATCGTGAAAACTTGCAAGGCATGCCAGTTCACGGCAAAGCATCAGCGAAGGCCCGGCGCGCCATCGCAACTCATCACACCTACCTGGCCGTTACAACGCTGGGGAATGGATATCGTCGGGCCGCTCCCTACTGCCCAGGGTAATTTCAAGTTCGCAGTGGTAGCAGTCGAGTACTTCACAAAATGGATCGAGGCAAGACCTCTCGCTACTATCACCTCAGTCACTATCAGAAAGTTTTTCTGGCAGCAAATCATTTGCAGATTTAGGGTACCCAAAGAGCTCACTGTCGACAATGGAAAGCAATTCGATTGTCAAGATTTCAGGGAATACTGTCGTTCAATTGGGACGAAGCTATGCTTCGCATCCGTGTACCATCCCCAATCCAACGGCGCTGTGGAAAGGGCCAATGGGCAAATCTTCTCCGCCATCAAAAAATGCCTCTTCGAGCAGAAGAAAGGAAAGTGGGCGGATGAGCTCTCAAAAGTCGTCTGGTCGCACAACACTACAGAATCAAGAACAACCAAATTCACCCCATTCGGTACGTTGTATGGGGCCGAAGCGATGTGCCCCGAGGAACTCAACAACGAAAGCGCAAGAGTTTTGGCGGCGGCTCTCGCGAGAGTGAAGAGGCTGACAAGGATCTAGTGGAAATCGACAGGCTTGATGCAGTCCAAAACCTGTTGAAGTATCAAGAGGAAACCAGGAAGTGGAGGAACAAGAAAGTATCCCTCAAGAACATCAAAGTGGGAGATTTCGTCCTGAAAAGAAAGAAGAATGCCGACGCTATAGGAAAATTCCAATTCGCTTGGGAGGGACCCTACGTGGTCTCAAGCTCGGTTCGAGATGGGGCTTTTCGCCTCAAGGACGAAGCAGGTGTGGAATTGCCTCATTCATGGAACGTGGACAACTTGTGTAAGTTTTTCCCGTAGTCTACTTTCAGTAGGAGCCTTTCGCACGGTACTATAAGTGCGGTGGACTCATCTTAGATTTACATTTTCCAGTATTTACTTTCGCACTTTACAATTCAATAACAAGGCGGGTACTCTTTTCCTCACATAGGGAGGACTCCACTCTGGAGCGTGAGGTTTTTAACGAGGCAGCCTTGATGTAAAATTTATTTCCAAATGAATGGAATACTTCCTCCCTAAAGTTTTGTTGTGTTTCTTTCGCATAGCTTAAAGTGCTATCTTAAGATAGCCCATCCCAAAAGAGGATGAATTGAAGTGCTATTTCAAAATAGCCCTCTCCGAAAGCGAGAGCATCAAAGTGCTATTCATTAATAGCCCACCCACAAGTGGTGCAGTCGAAACGATTCACAAGAATCAATATTACAAAGAGCTGTCTTCTCGACAGCCCGTCCAGGAAGGGCGTTCTAAAGCGATTCAGTCACGAATCGAAATAATCTGATAGCTGAAACGTTACGCGGAAACTACGTCGCAAATGATAAGGCACGCTTCAAGGACGAACGTTTTTTAAAAAACGCGAGTAAATGCCTCGTCAAAAAACAGCTCAAAAGCTGTAAAATTTGACAATTTCAAAACAGCTCCTAGTCCTTCGACACGTTCCGCGCCTAGGTGTCGTGTCGCAGGCTAGTTTTTATTCGTTTCCATCAAAAACCGTAAACAACAAACGAGAAAATTCGACACTTAGCATCGCGCAGCGTCTAAGCAAACCAACAAATTCTAAACTCCGACGACATAATAATTCCAAGCAAAGCGTTCAAGCTAAAGTTATCCCTGCTTCCGAAGGGGGGGGGGAGACGTTTTCTTCCGAAAGCCGTAACTCGAAAGCAGCGATAACTTCAGCTCTAAACGTTCAAAAACCTTAGCACGACAAAAATTACGACCGGCGTTTACAGCACCTCGTCGTCGCATACAAGTTTACATTTTAGCTTTCAAATGTTTAAGTGGCCGACACGCCACACTCAGTTTTCATTCAAAACACCAATCCGCTGACTCAGAGCCGAAGGGGAGCCAACGCTTCTCCGGTAACAGGATCCACCTGACCGCCTTCGCCTTGAGGCGCTTCGCGAACTGGGGCTCCGGGGATTGCCTGCTCAGGGGCATCGTCAGTTGGTTTCGGCGGCCAGTCCCTAGGGGGCCCATAAGGCCCCAAAGTTGCCTCAGGACCGTGCGTCGTGCGGTGCTCTCGAAGCTCCAAATCTTGTTTTGCCTGCCCAAAATGGAGCTGTGAGAAGGAAGAAAGCATTAACAACCATCATAAGAAATCGATTAGCAAAGGTGACCGAAGCCGAAATAAACCAAAAAGACCTACCCTCGCCAAGCGATCCACTGCCTTCTTTCGCGCGTGCGCTCGCCCACTCTTGGCCCAGAAGTTGCGAAGGATGATCTTATTTATCAGATCAACTGTCTTGCTTGGGGCTGGAGCGTCGTCGGGTGAGGGAAACACGAAGCCTCGGCTTCCAAAAGCTTTGAAATGCTCACAACCCTGTCGCTCGAGAAGGCTCAGCAACATCTCAGAGCAAGTAGTGGCGCCATAGTCCCCAATCTTGCTCATGGTATCGGGAAGAAGCTTCAATTCGCTATGCAGCCACTCTACAAAACTAGAGATGTTGTCGGTAATCTTGAAGTCCTGGGCCTCGGCACCGAAGCTCTCCAAAGCTCGACGATACTCAGTCGCTAGATACGCCCCCCATTGGTGACAGTAAGCTTCGTTTTTCTCTAGAGTATCCTCAAGCTCGCCCTTCACCTTCTTCAATTCTGCAATGAGGTCGGCATTGGCGGTCAGCAAGATGTTCTGCGCATCACATTGCGTCACCATATCTTTCAATTCTTGACGACACTCCTCATAGCATTTCACGCTCAATTCAAGCTCTCTTTTTAAAGCGTCAAGGGCTTCTTGGTGCTTGACGCGCTGATTCGCCCAACCATCGGCGTCGCGTCTTAACTTCTCATTCTCTTCTCTCAAACGCCGATTCTCATCCTCCAACATCTTTTGCTTGTCAGCTGAGGATTTCGCTTCCGACGCAACCCTCTCGAAGCCCTTCGGCGGCGACGATACCTCTTGAAAGATAAGCGCGCACAATCTTCATTAGGTCATCAGCGCTCAGGTCCTCCAGGGTACGTTCAAAATCTGCGAGATGATCAGTAACAATATCATACCCTTAGCATCGCCAATACGACGAAGGCGCAAAGTCAAAAAGCAAAACGATAAATGAAACATCACACCTGGCTCCCCCAACATCGACGCGAGACCTAGCCTTGACGCGGAAGGATCCGCCTCAATCTGGAGCACCTCTTTCTCCCGGTTTTTAACGCTCAAGTTGACCAAAGTGTTCGCTGCCAAAAATAACGGGAAAGCAAACAGCGTAAACAAACAAGGTGCGTGATAAAAAGAAAAAGCACGAAAATGTTGCTCCTAAGTTTGCACCGTACCAGCGTCTTCAGGCTGGAGACTTTCGGACGCCGTCAATTTTCCCGACGCGGCAGCCTCAATAGGCTTCGCTGACGCCGGGTCAACATCTTGTGACACCGGTGGAGGCGAACGGGATGTCTGTACCGCCGAAGCATCAACCTCTGGAGCATCCAGGTCAATTACATTCTGGGTTTTCGCACTTGAGCCCTCGTTCAAATTCGTCGCAGCTTCGCATTGGGGCTGCGGCAGCGATACATCCGGTCCCTTTTCTAATCGAGTGGCGTCGTCATCAATATAGAAAAGCGATTCCGACTCATCCACAACATCTACAAGACCGGCCACACGCTCTTTTGGAGCTGCCTCGGCCATGGCAATATCCTTTTGGATTAATTCAGCCACGCGCCTACCTCTAGCTTCCCGCGCCTCCAACTCCTCTGCATCAGTTTGACCCACTTGCGGAAGTCCCTCAGCCAGTTTCCGTGCCGATCCCTTCGGAGGATACTTAGTACAAGGTTGAATTTGAGGTGTCGTCATAATATCGACATCTTCGTCAGTTTCAGCAACTGGATCAACTCGCGCCCTCTTAGCGGAAGCCTCAGCATCCTCAGGCTCTTTCTCTTTAACCGCGAGCTGCTTCACCTTTTCAATGGTGTCCAGCGGTCTCTTCCTCAAAACCAGTCCCTTGTCTACCTCTCCGGGGACGGCGGGGTCTTGCACCTTTTTCTTCTCCCTCTCGGCCGGAGCCACCTTCGCTGCTTCAACCTTGCGACGGGCCAAGGTCTCACTAACTTTCGACAACTTCGTAGACTTTTCTGCAAGCGGTGGCAGGGTTTCTTTTGCAGCGTCCGCCTTCCGCTTGGCCAAGACATCTTGGGCTTTACTGCTCTTCACGGTACTTTCAACAACTGAGCTGGTCTTGCTTAACTTGACCTTTCGTGAGGTCTCGACGGCCTCAGACCCAACATTCCCTGGAGGCTGCATTTTCTTGCCGGCCGTCGGAGGCACCGGGCGAGGGGAATATGTCACGCCCATTTCATCAAAAACTCGGTTAACACGGCCTTGATGCTTCAAAATCCTCTGAGCACATTCCCATTCTTTATGGGTAAAGTTTCCTATCATTTGTACAACTTTCCTCTCCACTTCAGCAACGACTTCTTCGTCGGTCATATCCTCCGGTCGCTTGACATTGAAGATGGGGCTTCGTACATCATTATCAAGCCCGGGCAGCCATTGCACCTTAAATGCCCACGACCCCCATCGGGGCTGGCACGGCCAGATATCAGCTGCCACAAACTCTTCCAGGGCATCGCGCGTAGTGATCACACGTGTCGCCTGATAAAACGCCGTTGTACTTGCTGAAGACCGGCTGGCCTTCGTCAACTCTGGCGACAGTTCAACCTCTAGATCGACCATGCGGCTAGCCAAATCGTATGTCGTCACCTCTTCTTGCTTTGAATTCCGACCAATTACTTCAATGGGAACATAAAACCAATATGAAGTCCATCGGTTAGCCCATTTGTTCTTGTACGCGGGGCCGGTTCCACGGAGTTCGATTTTTGGCCAAGCGGCGGGTCTGAAAGGTACAGCAGCCATATTGAGCTTCCTTGTCCTCATCATCAACCTTCACAAGCCTCCTAGCCCAATGAATCTCAAAATGCCGAACAAAGGTTTCGACATCGTTATCACCGGCAAAGGTCCGACATGCCCACAAAAATTTCTGTACTTGAGGGATAGAGTTGGGCGTCAGCTGATGAATTTGAACACTATAGGCCGCCAAAATATCAGCAAACTTCTTGGATACCGGCAACCGAAGACCTGCAGTGAAAAAATCCCGGAACACCACACTCTCATTCTTCCGGGGTTTCGGCGTGGTTTCCTTTCCAGGCAATCGACACACCCCGGGCTCGAAGCATCCCTCTAACCGTAAGGCATCCAAATCAGCCTGAGTCATCAAGGATCGGCCAATATAACAAGTCCGGGCTTTTGCTCCAGCCGGGTTCCCTTCGGATTCTTCCATAGCTGCATCAGTCTCCACGCCTATTTCGCCCTCTTCCACGTCCACAAGCACTCGTTTTTCAACATCTGTGTCGCTAGGCATTATTTCGACATAACTCCCACCCGAGCCACTATTTGCATCGCTACTAGCAGAAGATGAGGTATTGCCACTCTCACGAGAGCTGGCAGACCAATCCAAACCAGAAATCTTACCAGACTCCGAGCTAGACGTCGAGGTGGAGGAGGTCGCGGTAGCTTCCGCAACTGCTGGCGCAATCTGTTTCCCACGGTTTGACGACGATCCTTCGTCCTCCATGTTTTCGCAAGAGCGCTTGACACAAACAATTAAGTTTCCTCAGTAACATAGACTCAAGCGCGCAGTACTAGAAAATGAAGAGCGAAAGCGAGTGCGAAAAGCGGAAGCAGAACTAACCTCGCAAACTGGACTGGGGCTTCCGCTGAAGCGACTCGCCGGAGCGCGAGGCGAAAACGACAAACGAAGCCGCGAGGGAAAATGAGGATGGGAACGCAGGTGGGGCTGCACCGGCGGCGGTCCCCGGCTATTTATAGGCGGTAAAACCCAACGGTCGAAAATTTCAAACTCAACGGTAAAAAACACCCGTCCAAGGGCAGTCTAGGTATTTCAAGAGAGACCCTGGGGGCACCGCCGCCGAGGAAGACGTTTTCTACCGCCTCGATTCTCGATCCCAGGGTTTCGCTGGCTCAGGTTTGCAATCAAGGCAAGCGCTTCGCCATCGAGGGGCTTCTGTTGGGGGGATTCGGAATCGAGCCTTCGCATACCCAAAAAATAGAGAGCGGTTGTGCGAAGGATGCTGGCAGCAAAACCCCCAGAAGCAGCAGATTCCATTTCCACCCTCCGGGCGTCGCATTTTTGGCAGGCACCTTTCGCCGCTTCCAAAGCCATCGATACGAATCCAACTTAACACAGGGCGACAAAGTCTCGCTTGGCGACCCATTCCATGACGAAACCCCTGGGGCGAATGCTATCCACCCAGAGAGCCTCGGCCTGGGATTCGAACAGGGGGTTTCGTCATTCCTAACACTTAATGAGTTCAAACTTGAGTGTGGTTTTTGTTTCAGGTGATGAAGAGCGCTAGGCAAAGGGGGGATCTCTAAAAGGCTCGGGGGTTTTCACCCCGACAGGCGCACGTGATGGAAGCTGGAAAGGCGCCGCGATTTGCGGCATGACGTCATGAAGCGCCGATCACGTGGAGACCTAATTGGAGATTACTCGAAGATAGCCTAGCACATTCTGTTTTGATTCGTTTTACACGAGGGTGTTCTCGGAATGTAAAAAGTCCGCCCGCCTCCCTATAAAAGGAGACGGACCGGCACATGTAAAGGGGATCGACTTTTGAGAAATCAACTGTTGAGTAAAGAGCTTTTGGTTGTCTTTCGTCCTGAGTTTAGGTTTTGGTTCTTGAGCCTTTGTCCTCTCTCATTGTTCGTGTGCGAAAGCTGCGGCTTTCCCCACAACAGTGCTCGCGCTGAAGGGCGGTCCGCTCCTGCTGGAGCTGAGTTTTCGCCTGCTGTCGCGCGCTCCGCTCATGGCGAAGCTGCTCCGCCATCGCGGCGAGCAACTTGGCCTTCTCCTGCAAGTCAGTGCTCAGCTTTTCGGCCTCCTGGGCCCCTTGCTCTGCCTGAGCCTGCTAGGACCGCACCCCCTCAAGGGTGGTGCGGTCTTGCTGGAGCTGGGTCTGTGCTTCAGTGAGAGTGGTCTCCCTCTGCACCAGCGAGGTCTGCGCCTCGGCCAAGGCGTCGAGTGCCTTCTGCAGCTCACTATTTGCCGTCGCCAGTGCCCCCTCCTTCTCCTGAAGCACGACTTTCACTTTGTCGACCGCAGTGGCGTTCTCTATCGTCAGAGTGCGTTGATCGATGAGGGCGTCCTCCGCGGCCAGCAGCTTGTACTCCAACCAGCCATTGTCCGTCCGCAGGACCTCCACCAGAGCGTCCAGGGCCTCATATTGTCCTCAATACCAGTCGAGGTCCTGGCTCAGCTTGGCAAGGCGGTTGAACTTTTTGCCCGCCAGGGCCTGTAGCTCCTACGGGTGGCAACGAGAAAGCAAAAGAAGGAATCAGAATGAAACACATTGGGACAAGAAAGGAAATAGGAAAACAAGCGCCAATCGAACAAGGATCCTCGCCTCGAAGATCTGGAATGACCAGCCTCCATGGAGCCGGAGCGCCTCAGTCAGGGCGGTGTTGAGAGAGGCGCTGTGGGCGTGGAATTCCTGCCACAGCGCCCTCTCGGTCCTGGCCTCGTCGAGCAGGCTATCTAATTGTGATGGGGCGATGTCAGGTGCCAGCAGCGCGGCGTGGGATGTCGACGCCTCAGCGTCGTGTCCTGGCCGCTGTGATATCATGCAGCTGTCGGACCACACCACCAGCACCTCGGGTGCGGGCCCGGGGGCTGGCCCAACCGGCCTCCTCGATCGGCCCCTTCTGGGGGCGGAATCACCACCAATTGGGGCCTCGACCGCCTCGCGGCCCCAGGCGGACTGGCTCTACGAGCGAGTTCGACTGCGCCCTTGGTGAGGGTCATGGGGAACCAACGCTTACACAACCGCCGCTTCTGCCTCATCCTTTTGCAGCCTCGCGGCCTCGGTCATGGCGTGCGACGGCTCGCCAGCCGCCGCCACACTTGCCGCCGCCCGTTGCGCCCTCTCCGAGCGGCGTCAGGTCACCAATGACGTCCGCAGCTTGAGTGCCTTGAAGGGCGCAAGGGCGGGGACGGCCGGCGACGCCCTAACAACGAAACAAAGGGCAAAGGAAAAGCGGTGCTCACAGACCCGACGTCGGAGAGCATCACGAACGACCACAGGTCGTCGTGTGCGGCACCTCCTTGAGGTTGACCGCGTGCCTCGCCTAAGTGCCGCGTACCCCTTGGGGAGCCGCTCCTGCAGCAGTCGTCAACGTGCCAATGTCACGGAATTGGTCGTGTCGCTCATCTCGAAGATGCGGAGCTCCCTATCCATGAAGGGGATGACCCGCCGGTGGTGGAAGTTGGCGATGACGGATGTTACCGCCAGCCCGGAGTCCGCCAACTGGCGTAGGGCATCGGTGAGGGACTCGTGCCTCCTCTGCCTCGATGCGGGTGACACACCGTGCACCTAGGCGTCGGGCTTCTCCCTCAGCACCTTCCTGGTGTACGACGGGAGGCCAGCGCCGTCATTGCGGAGGTAGAACCACCCCCTCTCCCACTCGATGTTGTTGGACGTCATGGTACACAGCAAGTACAGCTCCTTGCGTGTGTCCCACAACATGAGCGTGCGGCCATCGGCGCGAACCGCTCAACGTGTCCCCCTCTCGCCCGTGGCGAGAGTGTGGAGCTCACCATGGAAGAGATGGACCCACAGGTCCCAGTTCCCCGGGATCCCCAGGAATCCCTCGCAGACGGCAATGAAGGAAGCCGCCTGCGAGATAGTGTTGGGGGTGAAGTTGTGAAGCTCCACCCCGTAGTGGTGGAACAACCCCCGCATGAACCTGCTCACAGGGGCATTGAAGCCGCGCTCATGCAGACGGATGAAGCTCACGACGTAGCCCAGCAGGGAGTTGGGCTCCCTGTCCGACGCTGGCGGGACCATCCACGCCGAGGGTGGGCCATCACCGGCCAGCGTCAGCTGCCCGCCGGTCACAAGCTCCTCCAGCGACAGACGGGTCGCCATCAACCGGGGCCACAAGAAAGGGTCCAACACCCGAATCGGAGCCGTGGAAGACAAGAATGGGGAGCAAGGACGGTGGGGAGAGCAAAGAAAGCGCGGACGGATCCGAAGCGGCGGAGTGCGCAGCTGGGAAGAAGACGAGTTGTGGGGGGACGAATGCGAATGGCAGAGGTAAGGAACCTCTCTCTACTCCCCCCTACGATTTATAGGATCTAAGGGGGTGACACCCCCGGGAATGCCGCGCTCGGCGGCAATTAATGCGGCCGGCGCCCCGCGCCGCTGACAAACGGGCCCCACCGCGCTAAAACAGTCACGCGCACGCGAGCACGCTATGATTACAACGCAGTCCCCCAAGGGACGTGGCGCCCCGTCCTGTCACCTTCCCACGTTGCCCATGACGCCCGCACTGCTCCGCTTGAAAAGGCGCGCCCACTCTGCGTGACCCGCGTCCACGATCACAACCCATTGATGGCGAAGGTTCCTTCTTGGGTAAGGCTGACCCCTCATGAAATCAGAGCCAAGGTCTTGAGAACCGACCCCTCGCAGGTGCGATCAATGCCCCAATCTAAAACGGGCAGAGCCGCGGCTCACTAAACAGACTCGAGGGTCCACAGGGGCCGGACATACACAATGTTTACTGATCAGTGGTTCGAAGCCCAGCCCGTCAAGAGTGGGCGCCGTAGGTGCCCCTCGAACGAGGACTTACTGATCAGCGGTTTGAGGCCCAACCCGCCAAGGGAACAGTGGGCACCGCAGATGCCCTCGATCTGAGGGGTTACTGACCAGTGGCTCGAGGATCAACTCGACCGCTGTTGACGGTGAATTTCCGTCAACCTAGAGTACTTGTTATACATTGGTTTCGATTATGATTTGCAACTAACCTGCCACCAGGCATACTAATGATGTAACAAGTTCACTTGTGAATGTGGTATTTGGAATATGTTGTTTACGTAGGATTTAGGCACTAAAAGGAGCACTTCCGGGAGAAGTTCAATGAGCACTTTGCGAGAAGATCATGAAGCCCGGTACAAGTCAACACTCGAGGTAAACATGACTCCAAATCACCCAAGGACCACAATGTGAAGGCACAAAACTCCGGGGACTTAGACAGAAGATACAGAGGCTTGGACGACAAGACCTCCTAACTATTCACGTGGATAAAGACTTCAAAAGGCCACAAATCGTGAAGACAAAAGCTCACAATTTCAAGAGAAGCCCGCCCGCGAAAGATGGGCCCGAAACGGGCCAAAAAGCCCTTGGGCCGCCGGCCCATGCGGACTGGCCCAGCCCATTTTTGTGGCGGTTCGAGCCCCCCTTTGGACTAGGGTGGCTTCGGGGTATTAATAGTCTTGCTGCAAAAATTCGGCGGCATCCATCCACAGGAACTCGGTGAAACCTAGGAGAGAGCGACAACGGCCGCCGCGAGTCCTCGAAGTCCTCTAGGAGATGGCCTAGGCCTACCCTAGCCGCCATGGCCACCTTGCACCGTTGAGCCATGGTGGAGTTCCGGATCTAGTTGAGATCATCAATGGAATGTACTCGGTGGAGATGATCTAAACATGTTTATTATGTGAGTAAAGTACTTCATGTCATCCGATCTTTTAGCGATTCGATTCCTCCTTTTATGATTTTGCCCTCGCTTGGCTATGCTTCATCTTCAATCTATTCTAGATAGATTGCTTGGGGTGCTCTTATAGTCATGGTGGCTAGAGGTGCATACCGGATCGACCAAGTGTTTTCAACTTGTTCTCCTTGAACTCACCCTAGGCTAACCCACACGAATAGGAGTGCGTTGTGACAGGACGGTGGCTCCAAAAGGCTGGCGTCTTCGGAATCGGACCGGAGGATAGTAGTTTAAAGATGGCTTTGGATGAGATGCATGTCGCGCTTGCTCTTTTGGCTAGAACTACGACTAGAAGACGATAGGCCTTAGTTTCCCTTGCTTGCTCCTTACCTTGTCGACGTTCATGGATGCGATCAACCTTATGCTATAACTCGAATATCTTTAAGGTTTATCTTCTTATGCAATCTATGTTTTGTGTTAGGTTAGATCGATAGGTTAGATGGAGAATCCTGGGAGTTTGCTTCCGATCCTTGGATTGACAAATCTAGGGAGGACCCTCCTTGGTAAAAAAGGCACCAAGTCACTCGTAGGCTTGCGGTGAACTTGAGCACGGTTTTAAACCTTCAACAAGCCCTTTTTTCTGGCACCGTTGCCGGGTGAGGACCATGTGTGGTTCGAGGACCGGTGGATGGTCGCTTCCTTGTGTGATGAGTGATTGACAACGTTGTGTGGACTGATTCTTGGCTAAGTATTGCAGGTGCAGGTTGCGGCTTGACTCGTGTTGGTGCAGGTGAAGGACAAGCGCGAAAGGTCATTGCCGGTGAGGCCTCCATGTGTGGAGAAGACAAGTATGCTTCGTTCGAGGGACCCGGTGGCCAGTGGGGTCAAGTGCGGGCCGCATGGTGGCATGAACAGCAAGATGAAGTCGTGGACGGTTTCTTGGTAGAGCCTCAAAACCAAGGTCGAGCCGGGACTATGTGGGAGCCGAGTCATGACTGGAGATTGGCGGAGGCTACACCGAGTTCGCGGGGTTTGCAGTGGTTCACCAGAAAACCACTGGGTTACTCGGTTGAGCCACAAAACCGAGGCCGAATACTCGACGAGGAGGTGCGGCCACACAGGACGGTTCAACCGCCCAGGAGGGGTGGTCAGACCGCCTGGGGCCAGTCAGATCTCCCGGGCCAGTCTAACCGCCCAGGGGGCGGTCTGACCGCCCTGGCCGCCGGCGCCGAGATGCTTCGAAGCGGAGGACACGCGTCGGGATCGCAAGTCTTGCGTCGAGGCTAAGCAGGTTGCGGTCGTCGGGCATCCGTCCGATGGTGAAGACATGAAGACTTCCAAATCCGCCCTCGAGGGGCATGTATCCCTAGTTATTAGTGAAGGGTAGTTTAGTCTTTTGGGTGCCTCCATATATACTCATTGAATGGGTGGATGGCAGCCAACTCTTGGAACCCTAGCTCATTTGTTTTTCCATTTTCATTCTCTATTTTCCTTAGGATTTTAGAGGACTAGCTTGAGAGCTTCATGTGAGATCTAGAGAGAGGGATGGATGTTTGGGTGGCAAGCTATTTTCTGGAAGGGGTGGTCTAACCGCCTGCAGGGGGCGGTCTAACCGCCCTGGGTGTTTCCAGGTCAAAGTTTTGTTTCGCTGGATTTTCCTCTATGAGTTTGTTCGCCTTGATCAGAGGAGTGTCTGGGTGAAATTTGGGGTTGTTCTCGTGCTATTTGCTTGGTGTTCTTGGTTGGAGTTCGTTGCTGGGTACAGGAGGTTAGACCGCCCCTGGTAGCCGGTCTAACCGCCCCTAGGCCCTTGGGTGGAGTTTTGGTTTTCACCAAGATTTTCTGGTAGCTAGCATGGCCTTGACCAGAGATCTTTGTTAGTGAAACCGTGGTGAGTTTTGGTGCTCGGAAGAGGCGTTTCGGAGGATTTCTTGGTTACCAGGTGGAGGCGGTCTAACCGCCCCCCCTCTGGTTAGGCGCATTTCGAATTGTTTCCGCTGTCGTTGGTGCGTGTGTGTTGTGGTTGCTGGTAGATTTTGTTCCTAGGACCAGTAGCACTCCAGTGGCTACGTGGTTTTGGCAAACGGAAGGTAGAAGTGCGGAGTGTGTGATTTCGAGGGTACGACCGAGCTAGTTCGTCTTGTCGGAGTTTCAATCTCCCTCGAGAAGAATTTTTATCGGCTCCCATTCACTCCCCCCCTCTCTGGTCGGCTAATCGGTCGTTCAAGTGGTATCAGAGCCGGTTCGGGTCTTTGTTGACTCTAACCAGTCTAAGATCCAAGGATGGCATACCAGGAACGGGGTTCGGGTCCTCCACACTTCGATGGCAAGAACTACCAGATGTGGAGTAAGCGGATGGGTGCGTTCCTCCGCGGAAAGGGTCAGATCCTTTGGGATGTCACGGTGGACACAGGTTATGTCCAGCCGATGGATTTCCTCGCTCCAGGATCGAGGGACAGATTCGACGCCAACAATAAGGCGGTTGACTACTTGTTTCGTGCTTAGTGTCAGCCTGAGTTCGATCGGGTGCACACCGAGCACTTGGCTTGTAGAATTTGGACGGTGTTGAAGGAGGCTCATGTTGGGAATGCCCAGGTTCAGGCACGGATGTATGCAACCTACCGGAGAGAGTACGAGAACTTCACTCGTCTCCCCGGTGAGTCCATCGATGCCTTGTTTCAGAGGTTCACGGTGGTTGTGAACAACATGAGGGCCAATGTGGACGTGCTCCCGTACGATGGTCATGATAGAGCAGTCAAGCTCTTACACTCTTTGGATCGTACGATATGGGGCGGAAAGTTCGAGGCCATTGTGGAGTCGGAGAAGTATGACACTATGACGGTGAACGAGCTGTTCTCGAAGCTCAAGTCAGCTGAGGTGGATAGGGGCATGACTGCCAAGCTCGAGGGTCCGACTGATTCCCATAGTCTCGCCCTCGTTGGTGGTTCCAAAGGAAAGGCTAACTCTAACCCATCCACCAGGATGTTCTCTTTCTCCTCTTTGATGTCTATGCAAGATGAGGATTTCGACGAGCTTGGAGAGGACGAGCTGGCGCTCTTGACGAGGCGGTTCGAGAGGCTGCACGAGAACCGGGTGAACATGAGGAGGAACACGAGGACGTGCTTTCAGTGCGGCAAGCCGGGACACTTCGTCGCCGACTGCCTGGAAAAGGTCGAGAACAAGGACGGCTAGAAGCACAAGCCGAGGAACGATGGCAAGTACCGGTCGAGGCACGACCAGAAGAGCAAGCACAAGAACAAGTACAAGGACGAGCGACGATCGAGGAAGAAGGAGAGCCGAGGCAAGGCCCGGGCGATGGATGGAGCGAGCGACGTCGACTCCAGTTCCGCGTACTCCACCTCGAGCTCGAGCAGTAGTGAGGATGAAGGTGATCGTCGCAAGAACAAGAAGTCGTCCAAGAACACGAGCGGGGCGAGCCGCCGCGAGAGACGCGCCCGCACCATGCCGTCGAGCTCCGCGGCAAAGAAGAGCACACATGTAACACCCTAATTTTATTAAAAATTTGGCTTCATAAAAATTTGCTAGAAACCTTTAAATGCTTAAGGATAATAAGGTTTGCTTTATTTATTTTTAGGCAATTAAAACTTTTCTAAAATAAAGTTAATGAAATATAGGAGTTAATTGTTGCATTCATGCTGGTGCATTTCTTTTGGTTGCTGGAATTCAAATTCAAGGTTTGAATTCCATTTGATTCAAACCCTTAAACCCCTACCCTTTTCCCTCTCCTACCCAACCCATCTAGCGGCCCGAGTGGGCGGCCGCTGCACCGCGGCCGGCCGCGCTCGCTAGCCGGCGGCCCGGCTCGCTCGGCGAGCGGGCGTGACCGCCTTGCAAACCGCGCGCGCCGCGCCTTGAGCGCCGGCCCGCTTGGCATTTTCAGCCCGAGCCGGCCGCAAGCCGCCGCCGCTACGCTCTTCCCGCCGCCGAGGGCGACGACCGGGGCCCACCGGTCATCCCCTCCATCGCGTCGTCCCCCGGCCGGACTCGCCTTCGAGTCCGACCGCGCGCCCGCCCCGAGTCCGGCCGGAGCACGCCCCTCCGCGTGGCCCGCACGCCAAGCGGGGTCCCGGGGCTATTTAAAGCGAGCCGCCGCCCCCCGGACGCCCTACCCGAGACCCCCGTGCCCTAGCCGCCAAGCCTCCCGGCGCCGCCGCTCGGAACCCTAGTTCCTCACCGCCGCCGCTGATTTCTCGCCTCCGCCGCCGCCCCGTCGTTGCGAAGCCGTCCAAGACCCGCGCGGGTGGTGAGCAACCCGGCCGCTCCAACGACCTCGCGGAGTTCACGCCCCGCGCCGCCGCGTCGGCCGCCCGCCTTGCCGCGTCGACCGCCGCGCGCCTATGCATCTCGTCGGTTGAGGAAGCATGAGTTGAACTATCCTACGCATGATCTTGAGTTAGCGACGAGTGGTTCATGCATTGAAGATTTGGAGACACTACATTATGGGAACTAAGTGTCAGATCTATACTGATCACAAGAGTCTGAAGTATATCTTCACTCAGAAGGATCTTAATCTAAGACAGCGACGTTGGTTAGAGTTGATCAATGATCTAGAGATTCATTGTCATCCGGGAAAAGCGAATCTGGTTGCTGATGCTTTGAGTCGGAAGGGCCACACTAACATGGCTATGACCATTCAGTTTCCTGATGAGTTAGTAAAAGAGTTTGAAAGGCTCAACTTGAAAGTGGTTGCACATGCAGAAGGAGTGACTTTGGAAGTACAGTCCACTCTGGAGCAAGAGATACGTAAGTGGCAGGTTAGAGGATGCTTTGAAATACAAAAGATTAAAGAGAGTATGCAACGGGGAGAAGCCCCGGATTTCACGAGAAGATGAGCAAGGAACCGTGTGGTTTAAGAACCGGTTGTGTGTACCGGAGACGGGGAGATCTCGAGAGACTATCTTGAGGGAAGCTCACGACTCAGCTTACTCTATCCATCCAGGCAGTACTAAGATGTACCAGGATCTCAAGCAGAGATATTGGTGGTACGGTATGAAGAGAGACGTGGCCGCACATGTGGCTTTGTGTGATACTTGCCACCGGGTTAAGGCTGAACATCAGAGACCCGCTGGTTTGCTTCAACCATTGAAGGTGCCTGAGTGGAAGTGGGAAGAGATCGGAATGGACTTCATAGTGGGTTTACACCGAACCCGAGATGGCTATGATTCGATTTGGGTTATCGTGGGTCGTTGCGAAGCCGTCCAAGACCCCGGTAAAGACTACTTATACGGGGGCTAAGGTGGCGGGGCTATACATGTCCGGGATTGTGTGTTTACATGGTGTACCAAAGAAATCGTGTCGGAAAAGTGCTCGGTTTACTTCTCGTTTTTAAGGAAATTGCATGAATCTCTTGGATACTAAGCTAAATTTCGGCTCATCCTATCATCCACGGACAGATGGGGCGGACGGAAAGCCAATCGGATCCTAGAAGACATGCGAGAGCATGTGCGCTTAAGCATGGTTGTAGTTGGGATAAGAGCTTGCCATATGCTGAGTTCTCTTATAACAACAGCTACCAAGCTAGTCTCAAAATGTCACCCTTTGAGGCCCTGTATGGAAAGAAAGTGTAGAACCCCGTTATATTGGAGTGAAACAGGCGAAAGGCAGCTATTTGGGGCAGATATCATTAGAGAAGCGGAGAAACAAGTTCAGATCATCAGAGAAAATTTAAGGATTGCTCGGTACGAACGGAGAAAAGTTATGCGGTAGGCAAACGAAGGGATGTGGTCTTTCGGGAAGGCGATTATGTGTATCTAAAGGTGTCACCTATCGAGAGGTTTGCGTCGATTCGAGTTAAAGGAGAAGTTGTCACCTCGGTTTATTGGACCTTTCAAGATCCTTGAGAGAGTGGGAGAAGTGGCTTACGGATTGGAGTTGCAGTCCGGCTAGAGTGATGTGCATGATGTATTCCATATCTCTCGAGTTAAAGAAGGGTTTTGGTCCTCATGACAAGGAGCCGTTGCCTTAGATGATCTAAACGTTAAAGAGGATCTCACCATTGTTGAACACCCCATTCGGATATTGGAAACCATGACAAGAGTCACCGGGAATAGTGTGATTAAGATGTGCGAAATACGGTGGAGTAATCATGCGAGAGGATGAGGCAACATGGGAAGAGGATGAGGCGAAAGCGAGTTTCCGAATCTTTTCCCAATGCAGTCGAATCTCGGGGACGAGACTATTGTTAAGGGGGTAGGTTGTAACACCCTAATTTTATTAAGGGTGGCTTCATAAAAATTTGCTAGAAACCTTTAAATGCTTAAGGATGATAAGGTTTGCTTTATTTATTTTTAGGCAATTAAAACTTTTCTAAAATAAAGTTAATGAAATATAGGAGTTAATTGTTGCATTCATGCTGGTGCATTTCTTTTGGTTGCTGGAATTCAAATTCAAGGTTTGAATTCCATTTGATTCAAACCCTTAAACCCCTACCCTTTTCCCTCTCCTACCCAACCCATCTAGCGACCCGGCACGCGCGGCTGGCCGCTCGCCCCGGCGGCCCGGCTCGCTCGGCGGCGAGCCGTGACCGCCTTGCAAACTGCGTGCGCCGCGCGGGCGCGGCCGCTTGGCCTTTTCGGCCCAGGCCGGCCCGCAAGCCGCGCCGCTACGCTCTTCCGCCGTGAGGCAGCCAGGAGCCTGGGTCATCCCCTCCCATCACGTGGGTCACACAGCCGGGTCGCCTTCGAGTCCCGGCGCGCCGCCGTGGGGCGGAGCACGCCCCCCCGCATGGCCCGCACGCCAAGGCGAGGTCCCAGGGGCTATTTAAAGCGAGCCGGCCCCGCACACGGACGCCCTACCGGGACCCCGGGTGCCCTGGCAGCCAAGCCTCCAAGCGCGGTCGGCAGGAACCCTAGTTCCTCGCCGCCGCCGGCCCCGATTTCTCGCCTCGCCGCCGCCCCGTGCGTTTGCGGCCGTCCAAGACGCACGCCGGGTGGTGAGCAACCGGCACTCAACGACCTCGCCGGAGTTCGCGCCCGTGCCGCGCGTCGACCGCCGCCTTCGCACGCCTGTCGCACGCCGGCCGGGGCGTCGCCACAGATCGATCCGCCGGTTCGCGCGCGTCGCGTAGGTGCCATCCGCGCCTCAAACCATGGCCAAACACCCTAGATCAGGGTCCTCGCCGGCGAGCCCGCCGCCGTCCGCCGCCGCTCGCCGCGGCTGCGCCTCCCGGCGCGACGCTTGGTCGCGTCAGAGCCGTCGGATCTAAATCGACGCGTCCGCCGTCCCCGCCGCCCACGAGCCACCGCAGCCCAGCCAGATCACGGATCCTAACGGTCCCAGATCTAGTCAACTCCGAATCCAAACGAGGTCAACCACGCCAGCCCTGGCAATTTTGCGAGCGCCCACGAGTTTCCTATATTTGCAAAAATACCCTTCCACCTTAGAAGTTTCTTACGGATTTAGTCCTTTTTCTTTATTTTAGCCCAAAACCTTTTCAGATCTTTACAGATTGGTCCCTATACCTTCCCTAAGCCATAACTTAGTCGTTTTAGCTCCGATTTTAGTGTTCTTTATGTCCACGCGTTCGTTTCGAAGCGTAGATTAGTTTTATGCTACTGTTTAGATCTGTTTGATCTGTTTGGTGACTGTTTCTGTTATTCCTATTGTATGCTTGTATGTGATGATTGTGGACCGTAGAAGCGATTCGTTCGAGGGATTTGAAGATCAAGTCGTGCAAGAGTTTGAAGCGACAAGGCTTTGTTGAAGGCAAGTATTCCTTGATGCATGCCCTCTTGTCCTACATGACATGCATTTAAAATTCAACTTGTCTTTACTTTTATTGCATTAATTTGATGGGAACCTATTAAGGATCATGCCTAGCTTTTGACTACCTTTACCTTGATACCGGGAATTAAATTAATCTTGTGGTAGATATGAACGCATGCTCAGGAATTGGTATTAATCTACTTGGTTACCTTTTTTTATTCTATGTTCCGTTTATGATCTTTTACTTTACAAGACCAGTTTAATATGATAATCGGAACATGGAGAACCACCCAGGAAAACAGTACAACCACAAGAACTAATGGGCAATGGTCTTGGCTGAATAATTAGGAACTTTAGCTTGGGATGGTCTTACCTGATAAGGACAAGGGATCGGCGGTACTGTGGGGTATGGACTTGCTCTAGCGAGGGTTGGAGTGAGTTATTCTTTTTATGGTGGGGTATCGACACGCTGGGGACTTTATACCTTGCTAACTGATCCGGACCTTGTGGGTCATAACTTGCTAGGGAACCTTTGTAAAAGCCATGTAGCGTCCCTATGCAATCACACATCGGAAGTGTGATATGGTGTCTTGCAAACACCGCATGGTTGGGTCCAAAGTTCTTTGGAGCTTTTACGCTGCTTGTGGTGAAAGTGTACAACCTCTGCAGAGTGTTGAACTAATCGATTAGCCGTGCTCACGGTCAAGAGCGGCCTGGACACTCACATGATTAAATTATGGAACTTTAATGTTTAAATTGTTGTTTTATTCTTTATTTATGATGCTATTATCTTATTAATTGGGTTGGTATGAACTTACACCTTTAGTAATCAGGTTGCTAATAAAACTTGATCAACTAAAATGCTTCGCGCTTGAACCTTAGCCATCCACCATATGGCCTTGCATGTTATGTTGTTCTCTCTTCTTGAGTACGATATGTGCTCACGCTTGTTTATTCTCTTGCATCTACAATACCGGAATTCTTTGCTCGGTATTTGGGAGAACTTTGAAGATATTCCGGGGAGATTTCCGGGAGTTCTAGGTGTGCGTAGTCTTGATCAGGCACTGTGGAGGCATTTTGTCAGCTGCGAGAACTCGTTTATTTAAGATTCGTTTAAAACATGGTTTGTAATAACTCTTTATTCGTGTGATTTGGTATTCACAATGTCTAAGCGTGTGTGTAACTTGATCACGGCGCACACATGATCAATGCATTCGGTTTTGCCTTTAAAGCTTGGGTGTGAGTGGTACGAGCTGTGTTGGTTGTAGGAACGCTAGCCTAGATAGAAATGGTCGAACTAAGGATTTTATACTCATAGAAGCTTTCTCTTACATGCTTGCTTTATTCTTACTAATCTTACTCTTGCCTTTTGCCTTATAACCAGGCTATACGCATTCTTTACCTTGTGCTTGCTTTAGCCCTCATCCTTTTGCCTTACCATCTTTCTCATTCTGCACTACACTACAGATGGTTCGTAGTTTGAAGACCTCGCAGGCTGGAGCAGTCCATCAGTATGCTCCACAGGAACAGTACCATGACTTGCATGATGGAGACACAGATGAGGAGATTGAGATGGAGCCTGCACCTATGGTTTTCCCTAACCTTATCACGGTGCCTGACAATGAGGAAGATCGGAGGAGATGATTCAGGAAGGAGGATGAGCTAGGCGAACGACCAAACCTAGAGGAGCAAGCGCCCGGAGAAGATGAGGATCACCTTGATCCAAGAGATGGAGGGAAGAAGAACAAGAGCAAGAGGAGGAAGTTGAGAAGCGATACGGGAAGTCTACCATGAAGGACCGGAAACGGCGAACCGGAGAGGGGGGAGTGAATGGGGTGATAAAATTCCTATTCCAAGAATTCGGCCTATGAACCCAAATTCACTCGTGCACCTCCCGCAAGCTTCTCTTGCCAAGTTCACGTAGCCCTTTGGGTACTCTGAACCTAGGAACAAGACCTAAACAACAGCCTCAACACACACACAGCGAAACACACACGACAAAGTTGCGGCAGGCACAAACCGGTCGGGCGGTTTTGCAGAACGGTCGGACGCCACGGTTGGACTTAGCCTCACGCGAGCGGGGGGAAAGCTAGGTCGGGCCAGGTTAGGCAAACCGGTCGGACGGTGCAATCGCGAGAAACTCCCCAAAGGCCCCACACACTTCAAACGCCTTTCCACATACGGAACAAACGAAACCATGGAGCGGCAAAGACTGCTTGTTCAAAGATCTTTCTCGGCCGGCCCACGGGGCGAAGCCGGTCGGACCGGTTTGAGAGGCTCCCGAGCCGGTTTTAGCACAGACGGTCGGGAAGAACACGGCCAGCGGGTCAACTCCCCCAAAACCAAATCTCAATCTCCCAAATCGCTCCACGGACTTGAACAAGACTTTGGGGATATCAGGAACACCTCATGAGGAGTCCATAGCCAAGTTTAATCCCACAAAATCTCGTCCAAAAAAGAGGAATCGAAAAACTTCAGAGAGCACTTCCAACCCAAGAACTCAAAAACCCCAAAATCGAGCACCTTTTCTCGCGGATTTGGGAGGGGAATCACAGCCCAAGAGAGACCACGAAGGGTTCCCACCATTCCCATCAAATCCCCAAGAAAAATCAAGAAAACTGTGAAAATCATAGGGAGAGGGCTCCGAAATCACCACCAAGAACAACGGGGAAAACACATCCAAACCTTGAGGAACCATAAGATCATCTATACATGAAACAAAGGTTCGTACAAGGTCTAGCAAACTTCGCCGATCATCCATCCCTCTCTACAAGATCTCTCGGGAAATTGAAGCTCTCTTGCTAGTCCTAGAGAAAAACTAAGGAAAAGGTGGAAAATAGGAAAATTAATGAGCTAGGGTTCCAAGAGTTGCATTGCCATCCTCTCACCTCTTGGGTTATATGGAGGCAACCGAATGTCTAAAATGCCCTTCTCCACTAACTAGGGATACAAGCCCCTCAAGGGCGGATTCGAATTCTTGATGTATTCACCATCGGACGGATGCCCGGCGACGCACCACCAACGTAGCCTCAACGCAAGCCTTGCGATCCCGACGGCGTGTCCTCCGCCTCGAAAGCTTCCGGCCTTACGCGACCCCAAACCGGTCGGACCGGTTCTCCGCCGGTCGAGGAGCCGGTTTTGACGGACAGCCACGCCGGTCTTCGGCCTCGGCTTTGTGGCTCGGCCGAGTAACACCGGTGATTTTACGAGTGAACCACCGCAAACCGCGAACTTGATGTAGCCTCCGCCAATCACCACTCATGACTTGGCTCCCCGCAAGTCCCGGCTCGACCTTGGTTTTGTGGCTCAACCAGAAACCGTCCACCGACTTCCTCTTGTTGTTCTTGCCACCATGCGGCCGCACTCGACACGGCCAGCCCTTTGGGTCCTCGAACGGCCCTCTTGTCTTCTCCACACTGGAGGCCTCACCAGCAACGACCTTTCGCGCTTGTTCTTCACACCTGCACCAACACGAGTCAAGCCGCAACCTGCACCGCCTACAATACTTAGCCAGAATCAGTCCACACAACGTTGTCGATCACACTCATCACACAAGAGACGACCATCCACACGGTCCTCGAACCACATGGTCCTCAATCTCCCCCTTGATGAGTGCATTGACAACACACCATGATAAGTAAAGAGAAAAGGGAAACAGAAAAGAAACAAAAAGAAAAACTCCAACAAGCGATCGAGAAAGCGAGAAAGGCAAAGACAGATCACTTGAAGAAGACAAGTCTCGGACCCCTTAGGCAAGGGCAACGGCTCGACACATCCGAGACAAAAACCATGCTCAAGCAAAGAGCACAAACCACCAAAGCACACAAGAGCTCCCCCTGCACAAATGCAAGCTCCCCCTGATCAAGTGCCAACTCAGGGCACAAACGATCGGACGGTTCCCTGCTTCGGTCGGCGGTTCCCACTAAGCAAGTCGAGGCCGGTTTCCTAGCCGGTCGAAGTAGATTTCACCACGACTATACCATACCCCCAAAAGCCAAAAAAGCAAAAGAAAAGCACAAACTCCCCCTTGACACTTGGGATAGGTTCCAGGGGTACAAAGCAACTTTTCTCCACCTTCCTTTCTCCCCCTTGTTGCCAATGCATGAATCAAGGCACAAATGCAATCTAGAGCTTCTCAAGTATACAAAATTCATCACAAGATGCTACACATGTCCAAATGAGCAAGTTAGATACTCTACAGGTTTGTATGGACCTCAACTACATGATCACCAAGTTTCACAACCATTGGACAAGGCTAACAAGGATTTGAGTAATTTTGCGAAAAGTTACTCTCTCACACGCAAAAACCTAAACATGAGCAAAACATGCCAAAATGGCAAGGCCACACAAACTTCATGCTAGGACAACCATTCTAGTCATAAGACCATCACAAACACCCACAAGCACCTCATGTCATGTCAAAGCCACCGAGCCATGTGCCTACTTCTATGTATGAGACTTCTCATTGGTAGGCATCATGCAACGGTTTAGCACCCAAAGCAAATTAAATTCAGCACATATGACATGGGAGCATAGTTTCCAAGCATTTTTCATTTCATTTTCAAGTTGTAAATGGTACATGAAATAACTGCGACAAAAGAACTATGCTCCTCCACAAGATAAAGCAAGAGGGCTAAACATTCATGATGGCAAATGAGCCTTTGGCCCCATATGATCAATAAACTAGCTATCCAACCACAAATTAAGCCTAACCAAACCACTAAAAAATGTCATGATCATATAAAGGCATTTACACATGAGAGAGCATACATGTGACATTTTTCAAAAACATAGCCATCACCCATGGATTATTCATCAAGATCATCAAGAGCTAAGCCAAACTAACCATAGCATACCAAACAAGCTCACAAAGACATATATCTCATTCCATGGTGAACAATGAATATAAGAGAAGCTTTTCCTATCCAATGGATATGATACAAAATGCATGCAATCTAAGATACAAGGATGCCTATACATCATGTTACAAATGCATACCAAATGCAGAAATGCACAAAGAAAAGCTATACATATGCTACAAACCGGCTCCTTGAGGGGAGGCAAAACGGGCTCGACACCACGGCAAAGAAGGCTCCCACACACTAACTCGGGAAATCAAACGCACACGAAGTTCCCCCTTGAAAACGGTGAAAGTTGCTTGATCTAGGGGTTTTGGTGAAGATATCGGCTAGTTGGTCATGTGTGGGTACATGGATCAAAGCTATCTTCCCTTTCTCGACGTTGTCTCTCGAGAGAAAATGATAACTCACTTCTATGTGTTTGGTTTTGGAATGGAGCAGGTTCTTTGCAACGCTTATAGCGGTGCTATCACATTGAAGTGGGACATGGGTATACTCCCTCACCAAAGTCACTCATGGTGTAGGTGATCCAAAGGAGCTGAGAGCAACAACTAGCGACGGCAACATATTCGGCTTCGGTCGTGGATTGAGCAACACTCGGCTTGCTAGCGGGAAGACCAAGACACCAAGGAGCAAAGGCGGCAAGTCCCGGAAGTGGACTTCTATCCAACCGACACCGGCAAAATCCGCGTACGAAAAGCCATGAAGCGCCAAGGAAGAGGGCCTTGAGTACCAAAGGCCGAAGTCGGGAGTGTGACGCAAGTACTGAAAATTCGCTTCCGCGCTGCCGTGCGAAGTCCTCGGAGACGCTTGAAAACGAGCGCACGGACACACCGAAGCTGTATGTCCGGCCTCGTCGCCGTCAAGTAGAGGAGTGACCCGATCATGCTTCGGTACTCCTTGGTCCACATGTTCACCATCCTCGTCCGCATCAGAGGGGTTTGTAGTCCGTACTCATCGGCGTCGTCATAGCCTTGGAGTCCTCCATCTTGAACTTCCTCACAATGTCCTTGGTGTACTTAGCCTGGTGCACAAATGTTCCTTCCTTTGATTGCTTGATTTGTAGCCCGAGGAAGAGGCACCCAGCTCACCCATCATGCTCATCTCGAACTCCCTGCTCATATCATACGCAAACCTTGCAACAAAGAGAGTTAGACGGGACCACCAAAGGCAATGTCATCCACGTACACTGCACAATCGGGATATCTTTGCCCTTCCTCAACAAAAACAAGGTCTGATCGACCTTCCCCATCTCAAGACTCTCTCAAGCAAGAACCCCCTCAACTGCCATACCAAGCTCTAGGCGCACCTTCAACCCATACGAGCGCCTTCCTCAACTTGTACACCGGTGGGGTACTTCTCACTCTCAAACCCAGGAGGGCCCTGCCTCACATACACTTCTTCCTCCAACACTCCATTCAGAAAAGCACTCTTCACATCCATTTGGTGCAGCAAGCCCTTTAGCCACGAGAGAAGGCTAGAAGGATCCCTGTCGCCTCCAAACGGGCTACGGGAGCAAAGGTCTCCTCGTAGTCCATCCCCTCCTTCTGACTAAACCCCTGAGCAACAAGTCTCGACTTGTTCCTCACAACCTCACCCTTCTCTCCCTCTTTGTTTTTCCACACCCACTTTGTACCAATCGGTTTACACCCTGGGGGAGGATCAACCAACTCCCACACCTGGTTCCTCTCAAAGTTCTCCAACTCCTCATGCATCGAATTAACCCAATTGTGATCAGATAGTGCGTGTCCAATGTCTTTGGGCTCGAAAGAAGCAACAAATGCAGCATGAGCGAAATGAGAGTTGTTAGAACCCTCGACGCGTGTAGTGCGTTCATCATGTCACCAGATGATCCTCGAAGGCGGGTGATCCACTTGAACTGCGGGAGGTTCTCGCCTCGAGGCTACCTCCCCCTCAACATCAGCTTCTCCTCGTTCTTGAATCGTCGTCGTAGGTGTAGCAGAAGGTCCATCCATCATCGTAGTCGACGTAGTGGGTACATGTTCGGCGGGAGCACCGCACGCCATCCTCATCATCTCCATGTTCATGCTCCCTCCTCTGAAAGATCTCCTCGCCAAGCTCATCATCACTGCACACTCAAAGACAAGCTGACTACGTGGCTCTTGTCTCGTCGAAGGTTACCTCGCAAGTCTCCACGATTTGGTTAGTTCCAAGATTGGGCACACGATATGCTCACAGAATGAGATGCTATAACCAAAGAAAATGCCATCGACGGACCTAGCCTCAAACTTATCCCAGCTTCCACCTTTCTTCAGAGATGAAACACTATGACAAAGACATAGAGTGACCGCTCACCTTGGGTGTGCGACCATGCATCAACTCATAGCATGTCTTTTTCTTGTGCACTCGAGGTATATCTTTGTTCGACACATAGCACGCGGTATTCGGCGCCTCGGCCCAAAACCTCCTCGGAGTCCTGCTCATCAAGCATCGTCCGAGCCATCTCGCACAAGGTCCTATTCTTCCTTTCCACAACACCATTCTGGGGAGGCGTATACGGACTCGAAAACCGGTGCTCAAGACCCCAAGTCATGGCAAAAGGTTTCAAAACGAGTTCCTGCGAATTAGAGCCGTATCCGCTACAACGGATAGCTCGTATGGCATCTCCGTGCCTCTCGTTCCTCAACCTCAAGACTAGATCTCGAACAAAACCAAACGTCTCCCCCTTATCTCGAGAAAAGAACACCCGCATGCCGAGAATAGTCGTCACACAACGGAACATGCCACTTCCCACTCGCCGGATCGCACATGAGGCGGGTAACTCCGTCCATATGGAGCAGCTCGCATGGACGCTCAGTCATCACATCGGTGAGAGGCGGGTGAGGAAAAGAGGCCACCATCTTAGCATGCCTACACAGGCCTAAACCAACTCTTTCTCTAGCCTCGGCCGTGGCAATCCTCGGACCAAATTGAGTTTACTCAGCGAGACAAAAGGTCAAAGCTCAAGTGACCCAACTTCCTATGCCACTTCCACAACTCACTCGAAGAACCAGCCAAGAAACAACGCTCCACACCCGAAGACTGAAAAATCAGCACGAAACACTTGACCCTCGGGAACGACCATACGGACAAGGTCCCCTCGAGTCCCTGTCAGAACCATGCGGCAGAACAACACCTCAAAGCCCTCATCCAACAACTGGGACACAGAAAGCAAATTGTACCCCAGCGATTGAACAAGAGCAACACGCCTCAGGTGATCCTGTCACTCACTTTTATCTCACCTTCGAAAGCACACGCCCACGCCCATTGTCCCCAGGTGATGTACCTCTTTGTCACCATAGGGACGAGACTTGAGAACCACCCCTGTCTCCGGTCATATTCCTCGAGCAGCCGGGTCAATCAACCAAATGTTCTTCAAGTCTCCCACGAAATTCAAAAATAAGCACGTGAGCGAACAAAGCGACTCGACGGGGTTAGCACCCGAAAAGGAAAACAAGTGTAAGGCCATTTGCTCGAAAGTGGGAGTTAGCACACCAACCATCTCCTCTCCTACCAAAGCTACCTCCACGAACACCACTATGGTAACCACCCTGAGGAGCCACCCCTCTGTTGCTGGAGGACCAAAACCACGAAGAGAACTCGTGGGCCAGTCCCTCCTCTCCTTCTCAAAGCTACGACTCCTCCCATCCCCATAGTGAACTCGAGGGGGAGAACGCCTAGCAACCTGACCACCTGCAAACTCTTCAGCCCCATCCACCAGAACCGACCTCCAGAAACAACCCTCGCACGTACGAGCACGGAAACCAAGCTTGTCATTCGCGGACCCCAAACGGTGCGGCCGGTTCCAAGCCCGACCATTAGGTTTCACTCCTCCAGCAGCACCTCCTGCACTCTTTCGATCACCCCAAGCCGGAACTATCCTCACACTCGCCTTGGCCCTGGGCATCTGCACACGAGGCTTAAGTACACCACTAGAGGGGTGATGCTTGTCCCCATTAGCCCACTCCTTCGCCATTCTCTCCTCTCGCTTCCTCTTGAAGCAAAACTCCTCCTTATGGCCATCTCTCCCACAATAACCACAATGGAACCTCACAAGCTTAGGCTTAGGCTTAGGATGTGAGCACGCTCACTCGGTTTCTCTCCACTCGAATCTTCCCTTGGGTTTCTCACCAGCTAGCCTTCTCACTCTCCTTCCCAAAGACACTTTCCCAGTACTCACAAACTTGATAGGCTTTTTGTAGGTCATTTGTGGGTGTAGGAAACACGGGTGGAGCTGGGGTTGTGTCTAGTCGGTTCCTTAGATGGTTAGGTTTTGGTGGGAAATCATTTTTGTGGTGGGTTTTTGGTAACAAGGGATATTCTCTCCACTCCCTTCACCAACCTTGTTTGCCCCAAGCCCCTCACCATCTTGCCTCTTAAAGGCCTCAATCATCATCCTCAGCGAGGCTCATGACCGGACAACCAACCCATCATCTTCCTCAAATCATCATTCTCATCACGCAAACGATCAACATAATGTGCAAGCTCCAAATTTTTCAATGCATGCATTTCACGGGTAGAGCAAAATGTAGGCATGGGTTCCTTCAATTTGGCCTCGAGCGAACTAGTGTAAGCATGCATCCTCATCAATCTTAGCATGCAAAACGGGGCAAGAAGTGCAAGCACCTAGCAAAAGGGTCTAGACTTAAGCTCGGCCACTTCAACCTAAGCACATCTAGTTCCTCACACTTGGAGGCATGCTTCTCCTTAAACAAAACAAGATCGGCAAAGATATGGAGCAATCGGCACAATCATTCTCATCGAAACAACGGGCTAGCCTTAGCGAATCAATCTCAAGCTTGCTATCAAGCACATGTCTCTAGCTCGGCCACTCTAGTCCTAGCATCCTCGAGTGAAGCCCTAAGCTCTTTCCTCATTTTCTTGGCCTCTCTAAGCATGTCATCACGGTTATCAAGCAAAGAGCCAAGCCTCTCATTCTCTGACGCAAGAAGGAAGTTCATCACGCACCTCGTCGTCGGACTCGGAATCCGAGTCGCTCTGTGTGCTCTTCTTTGCTCTGCGGACGCTCGGTGCCATGGTGCGGAAGCCATCTCTCGCGAAGCGGCTTCCGGCCCGCTCGGAGTTCTTGGACGACTTCTTGTTCTTGCGGTGATCTCCCTCGTCTTCCACTTTGCTTCTCGAGCTGGTGGAGTACGCGGAACTGGAGTCGTCGCTCGCTCCAACCATCGCTCGGGCCTTGCCTCGGCCCTCCTTCTTCCTCGATCGTCGCTCGTCCTTGTACTTGTTCTTGTGCTTGCTCTTGTGGTCGCGCCTCGAACGGTACTTGCCATCGTTCATCCTCGGCTTGTGCTTGTAAGTTTGTCCTTGTTCTCGGCCTTCTCACGGGCGATCGGCGACGAAGTGTCCCGGCTTGCGCAGACGAGTCCTCGTGTTCCTCCTCATGTTCACGCGGTTCTCGTGCGGTCTCTCGAACGCCTCGTCAACGGCGCCGGCTCACATCCTCTCCAAGGTCATCAAACTCCTCATGTGGCATAGACATCAAAAGGGAAAACGAGAACATCTCGGTGGATGGGTTAGAGTTAGTCTTTCCTTTGGAACCACGAACGAGGGCAAGACTATGATCCCGGTCGGTCCCTCGAGCTTGGCGATCATGCCCCTATCCACCTCGGCCCGACTTGAGCTTCGAACGGCTCGTTCACCGTCGAGTATTATACCTCTCCGGCCTCGACTATGGCCTCGAACTTTCCGCCCCATATCGTACGATCCAAAGAGTGTAAGGGCTTGACCGCTCTATCATGATCATCGTATGGGAGCACGTCCACATTGGCCCTCATGTTGTTCTGCCACCTTCAGCAGACCTGCGAACTAGGAATCGATGGACTCACCGGGGAGATGAGTGAAGTTCTCGTACTCTCTCCGGTAGGTCGCATACATCCGTGCCCGAACCTGGGCATTCCCAACATGAGCCTCCTTCAACACCGCCCAAATCCTACAAGCCAAGTGCTCGGTGTGCACCGTCGAACTCGAAGTCGACACAAAGCACGAAACAAGTAGTCGACCGCCTTATTGTTGGCGTCGAATCTGTCCCTCGACCCTGGAGCAAGGAAATCCATCATTTGGACATAGCACAGTGTCCGTGACTTTCGCTGACTAACCCTTTCGCGGAGGAACGCACCCATCCGCTTGCTCCACATCTGGTAGTTCTTGCCATCGAAGTGTGGAGGACCCGAACCCCGTTCCTGGTACGCCATCCTTGGATCTTAGACTGGTTAGAGTCAACAAAGACCCGAACCGGCTCTGATACCACTTGAAGGACCGAAACGGCGAACCAGAGAGGGGGGAGTGAATGGGAGCCGATAAAAATTCTATTCAAGAATTCGGCCTATGAACCCAAATTCACTCGTGCACCTCCACAAGCCTCTTGCCAAGTTCACGTAGCCACTGGAGTGCTACTGAACCTAGGAACAAGACCTAAGCAACGGCCTCAGCACACCCACGCGGCGGAAACACACCACGACAAAGTGGCGGCGGCACAAAGCGGTCGGGCGGTTTCGTGCCGGTCGAGGCCTTCTGTTGGTTAGCCTCACGGCCCGAGCGGTCAGACCGGTTAGACAAACCAGGCCAGACCGATTACGTCCCAAGAGAAACTCCCCAAAGGCCCCACACTTCAAACGCCTTTCCACATCGAACAAAACGAAACCATGGAGCGACAAAGACTTCCTTGTTCAAAGATGCTTTCTCGGCAGCCCACAGGGCGAAACCGGTCAGACCGGTTTTGAGAAACCGGTCAGGCCGGTTTCCAGCACAGGCAGTCAGGGAGAACACGGCCATGGTCAACTCCCCCAGAAACCAAATCTCAATCTCCCAAATCGCTCCACGGACTTGAACAAGACTTTAGGGATATCGGGAACACCTCATGAGGTCATAGCCAAGTTTAATCCCACAAATCTCGTCAAGAATCAGAAAACCTGCCAGAAACATAGCAAGAACTCAAGAGACCCCAAAATCGAGCACCTTTTCAGCAGTTTGGGAGGGGAATCACAGCCCAAAGAACCACGAAGAGTTCCCACAATTCCCATCAAATCCCCAGAAAAATCCGCCATAAAGAAATCACCGGGAGAGGGCTCCAATCACCACCAAAATTCCTTAGGGAAAACACACATCAAACCTTGAGGAACCACGGCAGAATCATCTATACATGAACCAAAGAGTTTGTACAAGTCTATCATGCTTGATCATCCATCCCCTCTCAAGATCTCTCGGTAAGCCTCTTGCTAGTCCTAGAGAAAAACCAAGGAAAAAAGTGGAAAATAGGAAAACTAATGAGCTAGGGTTCAAGGTTGGTACATGCATCCTCTCACCTCTTGGGTTATATGGAGGCAACCGAATGTCTAAAATGCCCTTCTCTACTAACTAGGGATACAAGCCCCTCGAGGCGGATTCGAATTCTTGATGTATTCACCATCGGACGGGGATGCCCAGTGACCGCACCCTGCGTAGCCTCAACGCAAGCCCTTGCGATCCCGACGTGTCCTCCGCCTCGAAGCTTCCGTCGCCTGGGCCAGCCCGGTCGGTGGGTTCTCCCAAGCAGTCCCGGGCGGTTTGGCCGAACGACCACGCCGGTCTTCGGCCTCGGCTGTGGCAGCTCAGCCGAGTAACCCGGTGATTTTCTGGTGAACCACCGCAAACCCTGCGAACTAGATGTAGCCTCTGCCATCACCACTCATGACTTGGCTCCCATGAAGTCCCGGCCCGACCTTGGTTTTGTGGCTCAACCAAGAAACCGTCCACCGACTTCCTCTTCTTCGTTCTTGCCACCATGCGGCCCGCACTCGACCCCCGCGGCCACCGGGTCCCTCGAACGAAGCCTACTTGTCTTCTCCACACCTGGAGGCCTCACCAGCAACGACCTTTCGCGCTTGTTCTTCACCTACACCAACACGAGTCAAGTCGCAACCTGCACCTGCAATACTTAGCCAAGAATCAGTCCACACAACGTTGTCAATCACTCATCACACAAGGAAGCGACCATCCACCGGTCCTCGAACCACACATGGTCCTCATACCACTACAGAGCTGATGGAGTAGGCATTCCCATGGCAGACCACCTGAGAGCGATGGTACTCCGCCTGGGCTATGACAAGGCCCCTGTCTACCATTGTGAGCTGTGGACTCATCCGTGGTTCGAGCCCCATTGGGAGGTTGCTGCCATCTTGGAGGAGTACATTCCATGCCGTGGAGTGAAGGAGGTGTCCAAGCATCATGATGTGGCCCACAGGACTAATATGGATGCTGGGATAGCAGAGTCAGCTCGGAGGGCGCTCTATGTGCTCTCTCACAAGGAGCGTGACAGGTTGGAGGATACCCACTGCCGTTACACACCTTTCAGAGCAAGTGGGGAAGCCAAGACTTACATCGCCCCGGCACCGACCTATGAAGGAACGCTCAACAACGTCCGGAGTCTACTTGCAGGTTGTGAACACTGCATTGGATGATGCCAACAACACACTATATGCAGCACGGCGCAGATTTTCACTCGGGAGACGCGAGGGCGTGCCCTAGAAGCCGCACGGAACGGGGAGCAGCCCGAGAAGCCCATGAAGCCACGAAAGGATGTACCTCCCCGTCACCCAAGAGGCCACACTACGACTCCCCTGACGCCCACACAGATGCCATGGCAGAAGATAGTCCTTAGGTTTAAGATTAAGGATAGGATCTCTTTGTAATCGCTAGTAGACGATCGGTAAAGTGTGTTTAGTTTAGGGGTGTGGTTGAATGCTTGATTTTGTGCTTAATGTATGAGTTGGATTTTTGGTTGAGTGCAATGTGTTGTGGAGTGATGACCACAACGACATTGGTTTAGTAGTAAGTTTGTGGGGGTTAACTTTCAGTCTCAATCAGTTATCTATCTTAATCTTTTTGTCCCTTTAAGTTTTCCCTTAATGCAAATTCGAGATCCCTAAATCTGTTCGCGCAGCTTTCTGAGTCAGCTGCACTGTTTTAATTTTATCTCGGGCTACAAAACTCCGATTGCAGTAAAATCAATTGAAAAAGTTCAAGAATTTTGTGACTGATTTTCTGTGGAAAATTCAGAATATTTGGATGGATAACCAGAGAGTTATAACTGAAACATTACAGCCTCGCGAATCTGTTAAACACTGCTGACCTACCTGACTTGTTTATTTTATAACCAGAGCTACACCACTCCGATTGAGGTTATTCCAGTTGGAGTAGTCTCGTAATTTCATTACCTTTTATCAGTCCAAAATCCATAATTTTTGGTTACCCTCACTAAGAGCTATGCCTGATTGTTTGGAGTCAACAGAATCTGTCTTATCTGAATATCATTGCTATCTTAACTACCTAAGTTTAACCCTTGGTGCAATCATCTAAAATAATGTCCCTAACACTCAGATGGTGAACACCAGGTCAGGATCCGGTGTTGATCAACCAGCAGGAAGAGCACCCCAGCCAGTACAAATGGATCCCGCTTTGCAGCAGTTCCTGGAGGCACAGACCCAGCTCCTCCAGAACTTGACCACCACCGTGACAAACTTGCAAGCCCAGGTCAACAATCCACCGGTGCCGCCACCCGCGCCTCGCAACAAGCACCGGGAGTTTATGAGTCATCACCCTCCTGTGTTTACTCACGCCGCTGATCCACTTGAAGCTGAAGATTGGCTAAAGACAGTACTGAAGATGCTCACTACCCGTTAGTGTGACGACGAGAGAGAAGGTCATGTATCTTTGCGGGACGACTTCAAGGATCTGCAGCCGCTTGGTGGGATGCGTACTCTGCCGCTCATGCCGCCCCAGACACTATCACTTGGGAGGAGTTTACCACCAACTTCAGGAGCCATCACATACCCTCTGGAGCTATGAAGATCAAGAAGAAGGAGTTCCTTTCTCTGAAGCAGGGAGGAATGTTAGTGGCTGAGTATAGAGACAAGTTCACTGAGCTGTTCCGCTATGCAGCTGAGGAGGTTGCTGAAGATAGGAAGAAGCAGGAGCTGTTCCTGGATGGGTTAGCTGGTTCGCTGCAAGCACCGCCCGATGTCCTATCCTTTCCCTAACTTTCGCCAGCCTAGTTGATGTCGCCATCCGCTTGGAGCACAAGCGCAAGGAGCTCGGAGAGCAGAAGAGGAAGGCCGCCGGCTGCGCGGCGGTTTGGGAGTGCGTCTCGCCCGCGCTTTAACCCACCACCGAACACCCCGTTCCGCTTTGGGGGACCGGGTGGAAACTTTGGGCAGCAGCAGTCCCAGCGTCTGCTCGGCGAGTTCCGGCGAGCCGCTCGGCGGTTTCGCCGTCTGTTCCTCGGACTCCCCGCCCCGCTTCCCGGCGAGTCGGCGAGAGAGCCCAAGTTGGCACACCTGTAAGGACCGTGGCACCGCCCAATCCCGCCACCACTACTTGCTTCAAGTGCGGAGAGCTTGGTCACTATGCCAATGCTTGCCCAAAGAGGAACCCTCCACACACCCCCCGTGCGGAACCAACGAGCGGACAAGGAGCGGAAGCCAAACCCCGCGGTCTAACAAAGGACAACGAGCTATGCACGAGGCAAGGCGATGCATGTTGATGCCGAAGTCGCTCGGGAGAACCCCGCAGTAGTGCTCGGTATGTTTCTAGTCAACTCTACTCCTGCCTCAGTTTTGTTTGATTCTGGAGCATCCCATTCTTTCATTACATTCCAGTTCGTAGCTCAACATAATCTACCTATCAGTCCCATGTCTCGCCACATGTTAGTTACCTCACCTGGGGGGGAATTGAAAGCTATCTATAAATGTGATAACGTCCATCTCAAGATCGTGGGCAGAGATTTCCGTGCCAACCTTATAATCTTGGATTCAAAGGGGATCGATGTGATATTGGGAATGGGATGGTTGACCGCGTGTGATGCGGTGATACAGTGTGCTAAGAGGTCAATCCTTCTTACAAGTCCAGCTGGTGAAAGATTTGAGTTTGCAGCACCATCAAACGCCAGTGCCGTGAATAAGCTTGATGGAGCAGCCTTGGAAGACATACGAGTAGTGTGCGATTATCCTGATGTGTTTCCCGAGGAATTGCCAGGTATGCCCCCTGACCGAGATGTTGAGTTCGTTATTGATCTTTTACCTAGTAGTGCTCCTATCTCTAAGCGCCCATATAGAATGTCTAGTGATCAGTTACAAGAACTTAAAGCTCAGATTAAAGAATTATTGGGTAAAGGGTTCATTCGTGCTAGTTCATCACCTTGGGGAGCACCCGTTATCTTTGTGGGTAAGAAAGATGGCACACAGAGGATGTGTGTTGATTTCAGGTCCCTTAATGATGTTACCATCAAGAACAAGTAACCTCTACCACGTATTGAAGATTTGTTTGATCAGATGAGAGGAGCTAAAGTGTTTTCTAAGATCGATCTGCGATCTGGTTATCATCAGTTGAAGATTAGGCCTTCAGATATTCCTAAGACAGCTTTTACTACCAGGTACGGACTTTATGAGTACACAGTTATGTCCTTTGGGTTAACCAATGCACCCGCGTACTTCATGTACTTGATGAACAAGATCTTTATGGAGTATCTGGATAAGTTTGTGGTGGTATTCATTGATGACATTTTGATCTACTCCAAGAATGAGGAAGAGCATGAGGAGCATTTGAGGCTTGTGTTGCAGAAGCTGAGAGAGCATGAGTTATATGAGAAGTTCAGCAAGTGTGAGTTCTGGCTCAAGGAAGTGTTTTTTCTAGGTCATATCATCACCAACGGAGGTATTGCGGTAGATCCCAGCAAGGTTAGTGATGTATTGAAGTGGGAAGCCCCTCGTACAATGTCTGAGATCCGGAGTTTCCTTGGACTTGCTGGTTACTATCGTCGGTTTATCGAAGGATTCTCCAAGATTGTGAAGCCTCTCACTACATTGCTAGAGAAGGACGGGAGTTCAAATGGACCAGTGCATGTCGATCCGCTTTGAAGAATTAAAGAAGCGGTTAACCACAGACTTTTGTTCTAGTAATGCCTGATCTATGGAAGAGCTTTGACATATATTGTGATGCATCTCGACAAGGTCTAGGATGTGTGTTGATGCAAGAAGGTCATGTTATAGCCTATGCATCTCGTCAGTTGAGGAAGCATGAGTTGAACTATCCTACGCATGATCTTGAGTTAGCGACGAGTGGTTCATGCATTGAAGATTTGGAGACACTACATTATGGGAACTAAGTGTCAGATCTATACTGATCACAAGAGTCTGAAGTATATCTTCACTCAGAAGGATCTTAATCTAAGACAACGACGTTGGTTAGAGTTGATCAAGGACTATGATCTAGAGATTCATTGTCATCCGGGAAAAGCGAATCTGGTTGCTGATGCTTTGAGTCGGAAGGGCCACACTAACATGGCTATGACCATTCAGTTTCCTGATGAGTTAGTAAAAGAGTTTGAAAGGCTCAACTTGAAAGTGGTTGCACATGCAGAAGGAGTGACTTTGGAAGTACAACCCACTCGGAGCAAGAGATACGTAAGTGGCGGCGTTAGAGGATCTTTGGAATACAAAAGATTAAAGAGAGTATGCAACGGGGAGAAGCCCCGCATTTCACGAGAAGATGAGCAAGGAACCGTGTGGTTTAAGAACCGGTTGTGTGTACCGGAGACAAAGGAGATCTCCGAGAGACTATCTTGAGGGAAGCTCACGACTCGGCCTTACTCTATCCATCCGGGCGGTACTAAGATGTACCGGGATCTCAGCGCAGATATTGGTGGTACGGTATGAAGAGAGACGTGGCCGCACATGTGGCTTTGTGTGACACTTGCCACCGGGTTAAGGCTGAACATCAGAGACCCGCTGGTTTACTTCAACCATTGAAGGTGCTTGAGTGGAAGTGGGAAGAGATCGGAATGGACTTCATAGTGGGTTTACACCGAACCCGAGATGGCTACGATTCGATTTGGGTTATCGTGGATCGTTTGACTAAGGTAGCTCACTTCATTCCGGTAAAGACTACTTATACAGGAGCTAAGGTGGCAGAACTATACATGTCCAGGATTGTGTGTTTACATGGTGTACCAAAGAAATCGTGTCAGAAAGAGGTACTCAGTTTACTTCTCGTTTCTGGGGGAAATTGCATGAATCTCTGGATACTAAGCTAAATTTCAGCTCATCCTATCATCCACAGACAGATGGGCAGACAGAGAGAACCAATCAGATCCTAGAAGACATGCTGAGAGCATGTGCGCTTAAGCATGGATGTAGTTGGGATAAGAGCTTGCCATATGCTGAGTTCTCTTATAACAACAGCTACCAAGCTAGTCTCAAAATGTCACCCTTTGAGGCCCTGTATGGAAAGAAAGTGTAGAACCCCGTTATATTGGAGTGAAACAGGCGAAAGGCAGCTATTTGGGGCAGATATCATTAGAGAAGCGGAGAAACAAGTTCAGATCATCAGAGAAAATTTAAGGATTGCTCAGTCTAGACAGAAAAGTTATGCAGATGGCAAACGAAGGGATGTGGTCTTTCAGGAAGGCGATTATGTGTATCTAAAGGTGTCACCTATCAGAGGTTTGCGTCGATTCAGAGTTAAAGGAAAGTTGTCACCTCGGTTTATTGGACCTTTCAAGATCCTTGAGAGAGTGGGAGAAGTGGCTTACAGATTGGAGTTGCCAGTCCAGCTAGCTGATGTGCATGATGTATTCCATATCTCTCAGTTAAAGAAGGGTTTTGGTCCTCATGACAAGGAGCCGTTACCCTTAGATGATCTAAACGTTAAAGAGGATCTCACCATTGTTGAACACCCCATTCGGATATTGGAAACCATGACAAGAGTCACCAGGAATAGTGTGATTAAGATGTGCAAAGTACAGTGGAGTAATCATGCAGAGGATGAGGCAACATGGGAAAGAGAGGATGAGCTGAAAGCAGAGTTTCCAGATCTTTTTCCCAATCTGTCCGAATCTCGAGGACGAGACTATTGTTAAGGGGGGTAGGATTTGTAACACCCTAATTTTATTAAAAATTTGGCTTCATAAAAATTTGCTAGAAACCTTTAAATGCTTAAGGATGATAAGGTTTGCTTTATTTATTTTTAGGCAATTAAAACTTTTCTAAAATAAAGTTAATGAAATATAGGAGTTAATTGTTGCATTCATGCTGGTGCATTTCTTTTGGTTGCTGGAATTCAAATTCAAGGTTTGAATTCCATTTGATTCAAACCCTTAAACCCCTACCCTTTTCCCTCTCCTACCCAACCCATCTGGCGCGCCACCCGGCAGCAGCCGCGGCCTGCGCCGCGGCCCGCCCGCGCTCGCTAGCCGGGCCGGCCCGGCTCGCTCGGCGCAAGAGGCCGTGACCGCCTTGCAAACCCGCGTGCGCCCGCCTTGAGCGCCGCCCGCTTGGCCTTTTCGGCCCGTGCCAGCCCGCAAGCCGCCGCCGCTACGCTCTTCCCGCCGCCGAGGCCGACGACCGGGCCCACCGGTCATCCCCTCCATCACGTCGTCCCCCGGCCGGACTCGCCTTCGAGTCCGACCGCGCCGCCGCCCGAGTCCGGCCGGAGCACGCCCCCCGCATGGCCCGCACGCCAAGGCAGGTCCCCGGGGCTATTTAAAGCGAACCGCCGCCCCTGGACGCCCTACCCGAGACCCCCGTGCCCTAGCCGCCAAGCCTCCGAGCGCCGCCGACGCCAGAACCCTAGTTCCTCGCCGCCACTGCTGATTTCTCGCCTCCGCCGCCGCCCCGTCGTTGCGAAGCCGTCCAAGACCCGCGCCGGGTGGTGAGCAACCCGGCCCGCTCCAACGACCTCGCCGGAGTTCGCGCCCCGTGCCGCCGCGTCGACCGCCCGCGCCGCCGCATCGCCGCCCGAGCCGTCGCCCCCAGATCGATCCGCCGCTTCGCGCGCGTCGCGTAGGTGCCATCCGCGCCTCAAACCGTGGCCAAACACCCTACATCGGGGTCCTCGCCGGCGAGCCCGCCGCCGCCGCCGCCGCCGGCTCCGCGCCTCCCCGCCGCCCGCCGCCGCTTGGTCGCGATCCGAGCCGTCGGATCTAAATCCGACGCGTCCCGCCGTCCCCGCCGCCCACGAGCCACCGCAGCCGCCAGATCTGGATCTAACGGTCCCAGATCTAGTCAACTCGAGTCAAGCCAGGTCAACCACGCCAGCCCTGGCAATTTTGCAGAAAAGCCCCTGAGTTTCCTATATTTGCAAAAATACCCTTCCACCTTAGAAGTTTTCTTACAGTTTAGTCCTTTTTCTTTATTTTAGCCCAAAACCTTTTCAGATCTTTACAGATTGGTCCCTATACCTTCCCTAAGCCATAACTTAGTCGTTTTAGCTCCGATTTTAGTGTTCTTTATGTCCACGCGTTCGTTTCGAAGCGTAGATTAGTTTTATGCTACTGTTTAGATCTGTTTGATCTGTTTGGTGACTGTTTCTTATTTATTCCTATTGTATGCTTGTATGTGATGATTGTGGACCGTAGAGAGCGATTCGTTCGAGGGATTTGAAGATCAAGTCGTGCAAGAGTTTGAGCAGCAAGGCTTTGTTGAAGGCAAGTATTCCTTGATGCATGCCCGCTTGTCCTACATAACATGCATTTAAAATTCACTGTCTTTACTTTTCCGCTTGCATTAATTTGATGGGAACCTATTAAGGATCATGCCTAGCTTTTGACTACCTTTACCTTGATACCGGGAATTAAATTAATCTTGTGGTAGCTATGGCTTAGCATGCTCAACTGGGAATTGGTATTAATCTACTTGGTTACCTTTTTGTTATTCTATGTTCCGTTTATGATCTTTTACTTTACAAGACCACTTTAATATGATAATCGGAACATGGAGAACCACCCAGGAAAACAGTACAACCACAAAAACTAATGGGCAATGGTCTTGGCTGAATAATTAGAAACTTTAGCTTGGGATGGTCTTACCTGATAAGGACAAGGGATCAGCGGTACTGTGGGGTATGGACTCGCTCTAGCAGGGGGTTGGGTGAGTTATTCTTTTTATGGTGGGGTATCGACCTGCTAGGGGACTTTATACCTTGCTAACTGATCCGAACCTTGTGGGTCATAACTTGCTAGGGAACGTTTGTAAAAGCCATGTAGCGTCCCTATGCAATCACACCTCGGAAGTGTGATATGGTGTCTTGCAAACACCGCATGGTTGGGTCCAAAGTTCTTCTGAGCTTTTACGCTGCTTGTGGTGAAAGTGTACAACCTCTGCAGAGTGTTAAACTAATCGATTAGCCGTGCTCACGGTCAAGAGCGGCCTGGACACTCACATGATTAAATTATGGAACTTTAATGTTTAAATTGTTGTTTTATTCTTTATTTATGATGCTATTATCTTATTAATTGGGTTGGTATGAACTTACACCTTTAGTAATCAGGTTGCTAATAAAACTTGATCAACTAAAATGCTAAAGTGCTTGAACCTTAGCCATCCACCATATGGCCTTGCATGTTATGTTGTTCTCTCTTGTTGAGTACGATATGTGCTCACGCTTGTTTATTCTCTTGCATCTACAATACCCGGAATTGCTGCTCAGACTGGGAGGACTTTGAGGATATTCCGGAGATTTCCGGGAGTTCTAGGTGTGCGTAGTCTTCGATCGGTACCGCTTCGTGGAGGCATTTTGTCCGCTGCGAGAACTCGTTTATTTAAGATTCGTTTAAGGCTCTGGTTTGTAATAACTCTTTATTCGTGTGGCACTGATTTTGCTATTCACAATGTCTAAGTGTGTGTGTAACTTGATCCTGGCGCACACGTGATCAATGCATTCGGTTTTGCCTTTAAAACTGGGTGTGACAAGACAGAGCGACTCGGACTCTGAGTCCGAGGTGCGTGATGAACTTCCCTTCTTGCGCCAGGAGAATGAAAGGCTTGGCACTTTGCTCGATAACCATGATGATATTCTTAGAGAGGCCAAGAAAATGAGAAAAGAGCTTAGGGCTTCACTCGAGGATGCTAGGACTAGAGTGGCTGAGCTAGAGACACAGGTGCTTGATAGCAAGCTTGAGACATTTCATCTTATGGAGGGGCATAAGTTCCTTTTTGTCGCAAAGACATTTCATGTACCATTTACAAATCTGAAAATGAAATGAAAAATGCTCGGAAAATATGTCCCCATGTCATATGTGCTAAAATTAATTTGCTTTGGGTGCTAAACCGTTGCATGATGCCTACCAATGAGAAGTCTCATACATAGAAGTAGGCACATGGCTCGGTGGCTTTGACATGACATGAGGTGCTTGTGGGTGTTTGTGATGGTCTTATGATTAGAATGGCTGTCCTAGCATGAAGTTTGTGTGGCTTTGCCATTTTGACATGTTTTGCTCATGTTTAGGTTTTTGCTTGTGAGAGAGTAACTTTTTGCAAAATTACTCAAATCCTTTTTAGCCTTGTCCAATGGTTGTGAAACTTGGTGATCACGTAATTAAGGTCATTACGACCCTGTAGAGTATCTAACTTGCTCATTTGGACTTGTGTAGCTCCTTGTGATGAATTTTGTATACTCGAGAAGCTATATGTTGAAAGTTTTCACATTTTGCCTTGATTCATCCATTGTCAACAAGGGGGAGAAGTTTGTGCATGCTTTGGGCACCTGGGAGTGTTTGGAAGGTGTTCCAATTGGTTCGGGCAATTTTTCAGCAGTTTGGTGCAGGGCCGGTCACATGGGGCGGTCTAACCGCCCAAAGGCGGTCAGATAGGGTGCAGGCGGTCTAACCGCCCTGTACAGGCGGAGATAGGGTGCAGGCGGTCTAACCTCCCTGTACAGGCGGTCTAACCGCCCTTGGCAGAGCGAGCAGGTTTTTGCTCTTTGTTGCATTCCCTTGTTGCAGTGCTGCAATTGCTCAGGGGGAGCTTGCATATGTGCAGGGAGAGTTCTTTGAGGTGTTCGAGTGTTGCTTTGGTGGTTTGTGCTCTTTGTTTGAGCTTTGCCTTGTCTCGGATGTGTCGAGCCGTTGCCCTTGCCTAAGGGGTCCGAGACTTGTCTTCTTCAAGTGATCCTGCTCTTTGCCTTTCTTTGGCTTTCGATCGCTTGTTGAGGTTTCTTTTTATTTGTTTCTTTTCTTTTTGTTTTCTCTTGTGTTACTACATGTGAGTGTGTTGTCAATGCACTCATCAAGGGGGAGATTGAGGACCATGTGTGGTTCGAGGACCGGTGGATGGTCACTTCCTTGTGTGATGAGTGATTGACAACGTTGTGTGGACTGATTTTTGGCTAAGTATTGCAGGTGCAGGTTGCGGCTTGACTCGTGTTGGTGCAGGTGAAGAACAAGCGCGAAAGGTCGTTGCCGGTGAGGCCTCCAGGTGTGGAGAAGACAAGTAGGCTTCGTTCGAGGGACCCGGTGGCCAGTGGGGTCAAGTGCGGACCGCACGGTGGCATGAACAAAGAAGATGAAGTCGTGGACGGTTTCTTGGTAGAGCCTCGGAACCAAGGTCGAGCCGGGACTACGTGGGAGCCGAGTCATGAGTGGAGATTGGCGGAGGCTACACCGAGTTCGCGGGGTTTGCCGTGGTTCACCGTAAACCACCGGGTTACTCGGTTGAGCCACAAACCGAGGCCGAAGACTCGACGAGGAGGTGCGGCCACACGGGCCGGCTCAACCTCCCAGAGGGGCGGTCAGACCGCCTGGGGCCGGTCAGATCTCCCGGCCGGTGTAACCGCCCAGGGGGGCGGTCTGACCGCCCTGGCCGCCGGCACCGAGATGCTTTGAAGCGGAGGACACGCGTCGGGATCGCAAGGCTTGCGTCGAGGCTAAGCAGGTTGCGGTCGCCGGGCATCCGTCCGATGGTGAAGACATGAAGACTTCCAAATCCGCCCTCGAGGGGCATGTATCCCTAGTTATTAGTGAAGGGTAGTTTAGTCTTTTGGGTGCCTCCATATATACTCATTGAATGGGTGGATGGCAGCCAACTCTTGGAACCCTAGCTCATTTGTTTTTCCATTTTCGTTCTCTATTTTCCTTAGGATTTTAGAGGACTAGCTTGAGAGCTTCATGTGAGATCTAGAGAGAGGGATGGATGTTTGGGTGGCAAGCTAGACCTTGTACGAAGCTTTCATGATATGTATAGATGATTCGGCGTTGTTCATCATGGTGGTTTTCCCGTCTCTTTTGTGGTGATTTTCGGAGCTCTTTGTTGGCGGTGTTTTGAGGACGATTTCTTGGGGTTTCTGGTGGGTGTCACGTATGAGGTTCTTGTGCCTCTTTGGCTGGTGACTTTGCCCCCAAATCTCCTTTGAATCGAACTCGATTTGGTGGTTTCTCGAGTTGGGCGAGTTCTTGACCTAGAGAAGCGATTTCTTCGATTCCTCTTGATTGTGAGTGTTTCGGGTCGATTCCTTTAAGGTAGAGGTTGCCCAGGAGGTAACCCAGCTATTCCCGAAGTTCTGCTGCAATCTGTGGAGTGATTCGAGAGATCGGGCGCGAGGAAGTTGAGGTTTGACCCGCGGGTTCGTTTTCCGGAAGGGGCGGTCTAACCGCCCGCAGGGGGCGGTCTAACCGCCCCGGGTGTTTCCGTGTCGAAGTTTTGTTTTGCCGGATTTTCCTCTATGAGTTTGTTCGCCTTGATCGAGGAGTGTCCGGGTGAAATTTGGGGTTGTTCTCGTGCCGTTTGCTAGGTGTTCTTTGTTGGAGTTCGTTCTTTGCGGGTATAGGAGGTTAGACCGCCCCCGGTAGCCTGGGCCTAAGCGCCCCTAGGCCCTCGGGTGGAGTTTTGGTTTTCGCCAAGATTTTCTGGTAGCTAGCATGGCCTTGACCAGAGATCTTTGTTGGTGAAACCGTGGTGAGTTTTGGTGCTCGGAAGAGGCGTTTCAGAAGATTTCTTGGTTACCATGTGGAGGCAGTCTAACCGCCCCCTATACCCGGTCTAACCGCCCCCCTCTGGTTAGCCGCATTTCGAATTGTTTCTGCTGTCGTTGGTGCGTGTGTGTTGTGGTTGCTGGTAGAGTTTGTTCCTAGGACCAGTAGCACTCCAGTGGCTACGTGGTTTTGGCAAACGGAAGTTAGAAGTGCGGAGTTTGTGATTTCGGGGGTACGACCGAGCTAGTTCGTCTTGTCAGAGTTTCAATCTCCCTCGAGAAGAATTTTTATCAGCTCCCATTCACTCTCCCCCTCTCTAGTCGCCTAATCGGTCCTTCACCGGGGATCGGCAACTCGAACCCTAAGGTGATCCATCTATCTCTTTGACTAACCCTAATTTCTATTATTTCATATATGCTTGTTTTCTTGTTTGTGTCCTTGAAAGTAGGTAAAAAGCTAGACACAAGATATTCGAGAAGTTCACAATTCACTCCGACAAGATGATGACTACATCAAGATTCACTCTTTAGTGGTAGGTGCTAACATTTGTTAGTGGCCCATCATCCGCTATTGAGTCTACACCCTATACGAGCGATGTTAAACAAGGTATGTCGATGTGTCAATTAATGTTTTATGACTAATATTTTGTGGAGGTTTGTTTGTCCAAGCAATAGGTGTTGGAAGCAATCACATTGCGAAAGAAGTACCTGTCACTTTGGCTAAAGCAAAATCATGAAGAAGACACACCATTGCCACCATGCTACTCACTGGTCCAACAATGGTGACAACTTAAATCCAAAGGAGACGCGATGTAACGCTCCAAAGACCACGAGATCAAGGTCGTCAACATTTTCGGATCGAGTCCATGTTCGCATCAATATCTGCACAACATCAAGGGAGAACAACAGGATATCTTTGAATATTTAGAAGTCCCATGAAGTTACGCTTCCAACGAATCAAAAATCAAGTCAATCTGAGGTTCCTACAAGCGGATATGGCCGAATTACCGAAGGTTGCGCGTTCTTCAATTTTCTGGACAGCATGGAAGAGTAGAAACAAAACAGCCATAGCTCCCTCATTTGGGCTCCGGTTAAGATGAATGAGTACCTGTTGGAAAGGTAATTTTATAAAGTTTTCAATGGAACAATATTTTGGTATATGTTCTGTTATGTACACAGGGGAAATCCATGAAAAACAGGCAACAGCAACACGATGAGAACAAGATAGTGGAGATGAGGACGACGACAACAAAGAGGAGCTTGGGCAATGCTTCTATTAGACCACACGAGATGAAATTCAGAAGTTTGGAACAAAACAAAGACCCCAAGAGCATTGGCAAGAGAAGACACAAGTTGGCAACATCCGACGCTAGGAGATGTTAGAAGCAAATCACGATGGATTACACACAAACGATGGCATCCAATGGCGCGGATACTCTAGGCTCTCACACGAAGGATCATGGAGTTACATGAAGATATTTGAGACATGTGTGAAGTCCCACAAATGAATAAGAAGAGTGAGTCCACACAAGGCAAACTTGATGATGTGTGGCACGAACGGAGGAATTGCGAAAAGACGATGCAAGCCACTGATCATTGGAGATTGTTTGCTTTCAACTCCGAGAGACCACTCACGATGAAAAGCTCGAAGGCCAAGGTACAAATTAACCTCTAAAAATACTTTTGGAGCTGATAATATTCCTTTGATATATCTATATTTCATATCCAATAGTGAGGTTGATTCAATTCTATGCCTTGTTCTTATGATGTTCATGATAGGCTAGAATTTCTTGAGAGTGATAAAGAGGCTTTGTTGTGTTTAAACTTTGTTACATGCCTAATGAACCTTTGCTTAATCAGAGCTTAGCGCTGAGCAAGAAAACTTATGCTACAATTAATCACAACTTACTTTATCATAAATTGTGGTTATGGATGCGTTTGTTTGCGATATGATTTGTAAATCTTGGACTTGCTTTGTGCTTGGTCAAGCTACTGACCTTAAAAAAGCAAATTGTGAATAAATCCCAGGTTTCACTAACCATGCAGGGCATTAAACATAAATTAAGAGGCAAGAAGCCATACCTAAAGGAATTGCAAACCCGTGCATCACCGTCACCAAACCTCAAAAACGGACGTCGCTGTTTTCATCAATCTTGAGGACTTGGTCAGACATGTTCAATGAAGAAAAAATTGAAAATCAGAAGTTCTATCAAGTGTCGGTTCCAACGCATCTAAGATCGATGAATTTGAAGACCCGTACAAAGAGACATGACAAAAACATTGAGCGATGCGCAGTCTGAAATCGGATTTGGACAGATTGCAACGCCGGAGTAGAACGGGCATAACTCACTCGATTGGAGTCCGTTGGGGGTGAATAAATACTTTGATGGAAAGAAAATTTCATGTGCCATGCATGGAAGTTATTGTTTTCTACATGGTCTGATCTGGACAGAGAGGAAAATTTGTGAAAGAAGAGGCAGCGATAAAGTACGATGGAGAAGGTGATGATGATGCAATGAGACGATTGGGCAAGCCTCTCATCGAGAATAAGTGATCGTGTCAAGCATGGAGAGTGGATCAAGGCTGCATGAACACCTTCAAATCTTGCACGAAGGATCATGGCTCCGCAACAACAAGAAGGTATGTGAGAAAGTCGAGCTCTATGACTTTAAATGAAGCGCTTTGCGGGAGGCAACCCGGTTTTTATTTATATATATACATGACCGTCTACATTGTGCTCTTTAATCGAACCATCAAGTAACATTGTACCATTGCTCTAATAAAAACCACAATACCATGTTGTATGTTCTAATTGCTATTGAGGGAGCACTTTGTTATTTGATTTTGGATTATTTGATTTTGGAAAACTTGTAGACCTTTTTGTGTGCCTATTAGAGTTTAGAGTCTTTTTCTTTTGTGTCTTTTTTAGAGAGATATATGAAGTTGGCACCATCCTTTAATTCTAAACATTTGTCTAGTTAATTTAGTCTACCATTTGTTTTTGTTTTAGACCACCGCATATCATGTCATATCATTTTGTTCAACCTAAGCCTTCCTATAACCCCCACCAAAAACCATAGCCAATAAAGGTAAGATTGCTTGAGTTGACCAGGGGCTGTCATCCTTCGGGTTGAACAAGTCTATTCCTTCCCTCTTTTCTAATTAAAAACTTTGACTAGCCTCCCCATAAATTCTTTAGGAAAACTTCCCCTACCTATAGACATCCTAAAACCATAGGTTTGTAGAAAGACTCTAGCACTACCTTAGTTAGAATTTCTCTCTTCAAAATCCTTGCTTGAGCCAAAAATATAGGATACCCATAACCTACCCTTAAACCTTGTTAGTTTGGTTGATTGATTATGTTCGATGGGTGACTTCCTTGTTGACAATGCTTACTTCGTATGAAGTGTGAGATCAAGCTTTGTCATTTGCTTATTGTAGACCACATCAAATGTGTTTTTCAAACCTTGCTAATGCTTGTTTGTGCTAACTTTTTGCATTTGCATTTTGTATCCTTCTCTTTGTCATCATCCACTTTATGTTAGCTTGGAACCTTTTTGAGAAACTTTATGATGAATGCTTTCGTACCTATGTTAATGCTTCATATGACGATATGGGCATTTTTGTTTTTGTAATCTTGTGTAAACATAGTGTTTAGACATGATTGGAGACCCACATCATTCAGTTTTATATACCTTTCTATCATGTTGCATTGGTTGGTTTATAAACTTAGCAATGCGCCCCACTTTTCTTGCACTATAAAGAATTGTTGATCTTGGGATCAACATGGTTTTTTTGACTTTGGTTACCAAATCTCTATGGGAATAGAAAGTTTGGCAACCACTTTGTAAGCATGGAGCTTAGAATTTGGTGTAAACATTGTTTTGTTTTTATACCATCCTATCATTTGCATGCACGCTTGCACTCACGTACACCCTTTAGGATTTTCGCTAGATTAACTATGCCACAAGTGAAGATCTTAGGGATGACATGGTTTGTTGGCATAGGGTGAGTATTCCCGACCGTCACCTCGGGGGTACTTTGTGCATTATAGTTATTTTTCAGGCATGGTGAATCACTCCCATGAGTTCGTAATAAAAGCTGAAATCAAGATCATCAACACCTCCAAAATCCCGAAAGGAGCATTGTTGTTTTCATCAAGATTAAGCACATTTTCAGAGATGTAAAAAAAGGAAAAATTGTATATTCAAGTGCTCCATTAAGTCTACTTTCCAATGAATCAAGAATCAACATTTTAGGAGACCTGTGCAAGAAGTTACAATCAAATCTTTGGGTGTCACACATTCTGAAATCAGCCTGGGACAGCTTGCACCAACAAAGTAAAGAGGGCGTAACTCTCTTGTTCGGAGTTCGATCGGGATGAATGACCACTCATTGGAAACATAATTTCAAGAACTTTGCAATGGGGCTATTATTCAGTACAGTTCTGGAAGTAGAAGAAAAACTCGTGGAAGATGAACCAACGGTAAGGGACAACATGGAAGGGGGAGAAGATGGGATGAGAAACATTTGGGATCAAGGCTCGTGGCAAAGGGCGGACATTGAAGGATGAACGAAGGCAACAATGGGATGTTGATCTCCTCGCATGATGGTAGGACTTCAAGAATTTTTAGATGGTTCATCATCTTCCGTGCCTAGCAACATGCTAAGCATGCGGGGAGACTTGGTGGACGAAAGAAGACGGCATGGAGTTCAAGGATCACGATTGTTGCGGATGCCGATCTTCCTTCTTCCATGCTAGGAACAATGCTTAAGCATGAAGGGGGGCGCGCTACATCACGAGCATCAAAGGACGGTAACAATTCCTCAACCCTCTCTTTGTCCTTGTCTTTCTAAATGCTTGTACATATCTATATGCCTTCAACAAACTTAGTTGCAACTTTTGTATGTCTCTCTTGTTAAATAACATGGCTTCTAGGAGTACAACCTAGTTTTAGTTTTTGTTTATTGTCATCACCTTGTGCTCACCAATTTCAGCTTGATTTTGCTCGTTGATATATGATGACCGTTGCCACTTTGTTTAAACTTTGTGTGTGTTTATGCATGATTAAGCTATTGCTCTCTCTAATACAAATCTGAAGTTAATTAAATACTAGCTTAATCTTTTGTGGAGGTCATGATAAAAATAAAGACCCATGTTTTCTTTATGCTCTCAACTTTGGATGGGTCGAAGGACATATTATTTTTTGCTTTTAAAAGTCATGCTAACCTTGTCATTGATACCTCTTGCATTTTGCTCTACCTATCCAAAGCCTTATATATTGAGTGCAACCATAGATTACAAGAGTTATTGTTGGGTTAATTGATTCAAGGCTCGATTCTTTGGCTCGTGACTAAGAAGCTGGTCATTCCGTTTTTTGCGTAACTTATCTTTTGCTAGCCTATTCTATCCGTGCATTGTGAGCTCCCACATCGGAAGCTTTGCAACTCTCGCAGGATATCCACCCTTTAAACCAACATCATCTTTTGTGTTAACCTCCTTGACCTACCTATCACTTGAGTATGGAAACGACACGTCACAAGAAGGTGATTCAAAGGGAATATTCAAGTTCCCTCTCATCAAGACATCTGGTACCTACCTTAACACCACTTCCTCTTTGCTCGGGTACGAGCAAACATCTAAGCATGGGGGAGGAGGTAGGTACTATGCAAATTAGAGTTCTAGGGGAGATAAAAAATGAATAAGATAAGAGGATAAAATAAAAAAATTCAAGGAACCTCTCACATGTCAAAAAGAAAAAAAAGAAGAAGAAAAAGAAAAAGAAAAAAGAGAGAGTAATAATAATCTCCCCCGATTCTCTAGTTGCTTAAGGATTTTTCAAGGACTTCAAGATCAAGACCCATACTCATTTTTTCAACCATGTGCAATCTATAACGAGGACTTCGTTGGGGCCTCGGGATCATTCTTTGCCATTTGCACATGTCCACCTATCTGAAAGTGTGAGTTCTTTCTCTCCCCCCTCCTTCTTGTGAACAGTATTTTTCCAATGACCTTTTTGACGAGTCATGATAAGTCCATGAGAAGCTTGCCTTGTTTTGATAATAGTCTCAACTTTAGCATCTTGATAGGATAAAAACTTTCCTATGAGCTCCAAACAAAACCCTACCACCTACAAACATGAGAGGGAAAGGATATGGATCAAGTAGGCTTGAGAGAGTTGTGAGATGAGAGAGTTCATGAGCAAGATGCAAGAAGGATTAAATTTTTGTACTTGGTTTAGCTCTTTTATTCACCTCGTTCTTCACTTCAAAAGTTTATAAGACCTATTCGAATTTTGTGGAGCATGATTGATTACTTGTGGAAAGTGGTTAAATTATATCTACCCTCCATAGAGATGAAATCTAGTTACATTATGGAATTTTAACAAATATAAACTTGGAGAGAATTATGCTCGACAACGATGGCGATCGACCACGTGAGTAGTCGCGGCTAGGTAGAGCGAGAGCGCTCGCCCTTGTGAGGAGCCGTGAGGATTGGCGGCTTCGACAGGAAGTCCTTGAGCTGGGCAAGGGCTTGATCCGCCTCTGTGGTCCACACGAACCTCTCGTGATGCTTGAGTAGTTTGAAGAAGGGGAGGCCCCGTTCTTCATGCTGGTGGACGTCCTTGACCCTAAAACCCTAAACCCTAAACCCTAAACCCTAAACCCTAAACCCTAAACCCTAAACCCTAAACCCTAAACCCTAAACCCTAAACCCTAAACCCTAAACCCTAAACCCTAAACCCTAAACCCTAAACCCTACAAGCTTCGAGATGAATCTGTTCAATGCCGCCATGCACCCCGTCAGCTTCTGGACGTCCTTGATGCTCGTGGGAGCTTTCATGCTGGTGATGGCGGAGATCTTCTCGGGGTTGGCTTCGATGCCGCGTTGGCTGATGATGAAGCCGAGTAGTTTGCCCGAAGGGACGCCGAAGACGCACTTGTTCGGGTTAAGCTTCCAGCGGTACTCGCGTAGCGATGCGAAGGTCTCTTCAAGGTCGTCGATGAGGGTACCGGAGTCCCTCGGTTTTGACAACCACGTCATCCACGTAGGCCTCGACGTTCTTGTTGAGTTGCCGCTTGAAGCCGGCCCGGATGGCCCGTTGATAGGTAGCGCCGGCGTTCTTCAACCCGAAAGACATGGTCGTGTAGCAAGACGCGCCAAACGGGGTGATGAACGCGGTCTTCTCCTCGGTCTTCCTCCTTGATTTCGATCCGGTGGTACCGGAGTAGCGATCGAGGAAGCGAGAAAGAGGTCGCAGCCCGCCGTGGAGTCGATGACTTGATCAATCCGCGGCAACCCGAAGGGGTCCTTGGGGCAGTGCTTGTTGAGGTCGGTGTAGTCGACGCACATCCTCCACTCGTTCGAGTTCTTCTTGCGGACGAGGACGGGGTTGGCGAGCCACTCAGGGTGGAAGACTTCTCGAATGAAGCCGGCCGCCAGGAGCTTGGCGAGCTCCTTCTTGATGGCGTCTCGTCTGTCGTCGGCAAAGCGTCGGAGGTGTTGTCGCTTGGGGGTGGCCTTTGGATCGACGTTGAGGCAGTGCTCAATCAGCTCCCTGGGCACTCCTCGGCATGTCCGTCGGTTTCCACGCGAAGATGTCGCGGTTAGCCCGAAGGAAGCTGATGAGCGCGTCTTCCTATTTGGGGTCGAGGCCGGCTCCGATGGTGGTGGTCTTCTTGGGGGTCGCTTTGTTCCAAGGTCGATCGTCCTGACGAGTACCTCCTCAGGTGGCTGAGGCTTGTTGGCGCTCGTCGGACTTCTCCCGAATGTCGAGTTCGCTTGTGGCAAGCTTCTTCGACGCGGCGTAGACTTCCATCATCGGGTTGGGTACTTGGTTTGTTGAAGCGATCACCACGGCCTCTCGTATCGCGGTCGTGAGAGATCTTCAAGTCCCCTTGGAGGGAGAGTACGCCACCGGACTTGGCATTTTGAGTACCAAGTATGTGTAGTGGGGCACCGCCATGAACTTGGCGATGGCCGGTCCGCCGAGGATGGCATGGTAGGAGGTCTCGAAATCCGCGACCTCGAACTTGATGTACTCGGTGCGGTAGTTATCCCGAGACGCCCCGAAGGTAACCGCGTACCACCGAGCCTAGTGGGATAGCCGCGTTGCCTGGGACGATGCCGTAGAAAGGCATCTTGCTCTTGTCGAGCATGGGGGTGACGTCAAGGTTCATCTTCTTCGGGGTCTTGGTGAAGAGGACGTTGAGCCCGCTTCCGCCGTCGATGAGCACCTTGTTGAGCTTAGAGCCCGCCATTTGTTGGTTTCGGGACGAGAGGGAAACGTCCTGGTTCGGAGAAGGCCGGTCCATTGGTCCGCGCGGGGAGAAGGTGATGGGTGTCTCCGACCACCTGAGAGGGGTCATAACCGCTGGTTCAATGGACATTACTTCACGGCGAGTAGCCTTCTGCTCCCGCCTGCTGGGTAGTCCGCCGAAGAGGACGTTGACGGTCTTCTCGGGTTCTTGGAAGTCGTTGTCGTCGCCGTCCTTCTTCTTGTTCTTCTGATCGTGAGGGTGCGGTGGCTCCGGCGTATCTTTGAGCGCGTGCCTGAGCTGGTAGCACTGCTCGGTAGTGTGGTTGCCGTTTGGATGCCACGGGCACTTCTCCTTCAGCAGGTCTTTGAACCCGCCGGAGTTCTTCTTCGGGTTCCCTTTCTGGGGGCGCTGGATAGCCGCGACAGTGTTGTCTGGCTTGCGCTTGCGGTTGGGACCCGAGTAGTTGTTGTTGTTGTTGTTGTTGTTGTTGTTGCGGCCGCCTTGGTTTGGATTGCTGCCGCTGCCGCCACCTTGGTTCTGCTTGGACTTGCCGCGAATGGCGTCGTACTTGGCGTTGGCCTTGTCCTCTTCATCCGCCCAGGACGTGATCATGTCCTTGAGGTGGGGAATGGACTGGGGACGGCGTCGACCGAAGTCCTCGAAGGTGCGGCGATGGTAGAGCCCGTCTCGGAAGAGGTCGATGACCTCCTTGTCGGTGACGTCCACGACGGTAGCGCGCTTATCGAAAAGCGGCGCATGTACTTGCGGAGGGTCTCGCCTTGTTCCTGCTTGATCATGGCAAGGTCCATGCGAGTACCCGAACGGCCCATGGCGCCCGCGAAGTTGCTTGTGAACCGCTCCTTCGGTCGGTCCCACTTGTCGATTGAGTGCTTGTCAAGCGACTCGAGCCATGTGAGTGGGGCTTGGTCCAGGCAGAAGGGGAAGTAGAGGCACTTGGTGTCGCTGTTGCCGCCAGCGTTCTCGATGGAGAGAGCGTAGCATCAGAGCCACTTGATGGGATCCTGCTTCGCGTCGTACTTGGTGATCCCCAAAGGCTTGAACTTGTCGGGGAGGAGCAGGTTGCGAGCCGGGTGAGAAGGCGGGAAGCCGTCGCCTTCGGCGGCGGTCGTCGACTTCTTCTCGCCGCAACTCTTCGATTCTCTCGGCGAGCATCGTACCCGCCGTGGAGAGGCGCCGGAGGCGTGGCCGTGCGCGTGGCCGCGGCCGCCGCGGCCGCCGCCGCCTCCGGCCTCTTCTCGTTGGCCCCTTGGTTGGAGCCGCCGCCGTCGGCCGCCGCCGCCGTCGGGGTCGTTACCGCCGCCACCGGCCGGAGCGCGGTGGGGGACGACTTCTCGGTTGCCTTGCTCTTGTCGTGAGGGTCCGCCAGCGTTGGAGCGGCGGCGGTTTGGATCAGCTGGGATGTCGGCCCGAGTACGGTTGGGGCCAGGATCAGCACTGCGACTAGTAGCTTCGTTGTCGCGAGGCTTAGCTGGGAGAGGTTGGTTGACTCTGTTGTCGACCCGCATGAAGTAGGCGTCTTCGGCGAGCTTGGCGGTGACCTCTCCAGCGCGTATACCCCCGAGGCCGACGGGCGATCGCGCGTGATCGACATGAGGCACTTGCTCGGGGGTGGTGTGTACTCGCTCTCGACCGCCTCGAGAGCCTCCGCAAGGTTGCGGATGGGAAGGTTGTCTCCGAGCCGCCGGCGCCGTTCGGCGCGCTTCTGTTGCGCTCGCGTCGGGCATCCCCGTTGGCGACGGTCTCGTCGCGGGTGCATTGGCGCACGGCCTCGTCCGCGGAGATGTCTTCCGAGGTGCACCGTCTTCGGCCGTGCTCGAGGGTCTCGGAGTGTTGTCGCCGGCGGCCATGAAGACTTGGCGATCGGGGGTACCCAAGCCGGACTCGGAGGGTGCCACCTCGCTTGGTGTACTCAAGTCGGCCTCGGGCCGGTGGTGTTCCCTCCTCGGAACGGTAGTGAGTCGATGTAGGCGACGTAGCGCGAGTCCTCCTTTGTCAGTTCGGCAGGTTTGAGGTCTGGCCAGTAGACGTATCTTCCGGCCGGCGTCGATCTTATAACCAGCCCTGAGGCTGGCCCTGACAAGGGAAGCTCAGAGGAGTCATCTTCGGACTCGGGCTCCTCAGGATCCGACCCGAAGTCGAACTCGTAATCCGGGTTCGAGAAGAACTCGGAGAAAGGGCTGGAGTCCGAGACGCGGTTGGGGACGGCGTCGGAGTCCGAGTTATACTCGGGTACGGGCTCCTTGCCGGCCCGGCGCGGTGTAGGAGCCTCCGTGCGGGCCGGCAGGGGGACGCGGGGGCCATGCGCGGAGCGCGCCGGCGTGGTGACGGGGCCGCTCGCGATGGCCGAGGAGCCGGCTCGCATGCGATGGCCCATGGCGACGTCGGGTTCGAGTTGGAGACGGACTCGAGCTCGAAGTCGGCCGTGGATGTTGGAAAGCGAAATTTCGCCGAACTTGCCGGCGAGCTTGCCCGTGACAACTTCGGGAAGCGTCACAAGGCGTCCGTCCTCGAGTCGGGTTGCATGATCAGGCGGCGCTGGAAGGAGCCCGCGCCATCAGCAGTGCAGACCCAGGCGCCGAAGACGAAGGTGTCGCCGCGGTTGAAGGTGACGGTTGGCTTGATGTGAACGGAAGCCGTCGAGTTCACCATGTGATCTCGAGCGAGACCCCCTACCTGGCGCGCCAGCTGTCGGTGTTTTAGACCGGCAACCTACTACGGGGAGTACCCGAAGTAGATGAATGTGACTCGCCGAGATCGGTAACTCGAAGGAAGAGACACGTGGCACACAATTTAGACAGGTTCGGGCCGCGAGGTGCGTAATACCCTACGTCCTGTATGCTGCGTAGCTCTGGATTGATAGGGCACGATTACAGGATGGTGCAATAGTGCGCCGTGGGTTGTATGAGATGAGATTGGATGAGGGAGATCGGTCCCTGCCTCGCCTTATATAGTCCGGGAGGCAGGGTTACAAGTCGGAGTAGGAAGAGAGTACTAGTCGAGTACGTCTAGGAGCCCTCTGCACAGTGCGGGACATGTACAGCTTCCTAACCGAGTACTACTCCTGTGTAGTCCTTGTGCTCCACGCCTTCAGGTGCCGTGTAGCGCAAGCCGGGTAGTCCCAGGGGCCCACCGAGTAGTCGGTCCTGGTACCCACCGAGGTAGTGGGCCCAGGGAGGTCCATACGACACTCACTCTTCCGCCCTCACCCAAGATATTGGCATTTGCCTCAATCAAGCCGCAGGGACTTGGAGGCTTCTCCTCCTCTCCCGCCTTGCTTGTAGCCCCCATCTACGAGCACCACGGTGCCTTGCAATACAGCGCGACGGGCGCACCCCTGCTAGGCGTATGGCCCACGGCCGGAACCAGGATAAACCTCGTGTCCCATTGTTGCTTAGCATCGGCCATCGAGAGACCGATCTCAGTGCATCTACTAGTTAGTGTGGGGACTACTTTCCGCACCGACAAGACTTGCGCCACAAGCCCGGCAGGTTTCCCGAGATCTGGATAAGGTCGCCCGTGGTCTTCCAAGGTCACCGGGGTTGTGGATAAGGTCTTCGGGCCCACTTGCGGGTCGGTGGGGCTTCTGACAGGTCGGGTCCACTTGATAGGGACCTCCAGGGTACTCATGGGTACCCATGTCTCTCAGGCCATGAATGTTTGGATGACCGGTTTCAAGCCCAAAACCCTTGTAAAATACATATCTGAAAAATTATAGGAGCTGGATTGGAAAATAGTATTTGGAAAACCGATTTGTCTAAACATTTTACGCCCAGTTAAGTCATCTCCGGTAGTTTGCCAAATTGAGTTGCCATCTTTGATTTTTGCAAAAAAAAATTAAAAATACTCCTCCAATAGTTTGGCAATTTTTAGCAAACAAACCAAGCTCTAGCGCGTAAATCTACATTGTTTCTAGACATGTGAGAGGGTAAAAAAAGAAATAAAAAATAGAGAAGGTTTCCTAATGTAAGTTTTGAAGAGGTGGATGAGGATAAATATAATGTTGTTTCTCTCTTAGGGTTCATAATGTAAGTTAGATCTGAGGACAAGTAAATTATGGCAAATTTACATGGTATATCGTTTTAGAAGTTGATAAATACAAGATTTGTCAAGTAAAATTTGGCAAACTCTTTGAGATATTCATCTCCAGCAGTTTGCTAAATCAACTTGGTTATTCATTTAATTTTGGCAAAACAAAAAAACTGACCTTCAACCGTTGGACAAATCAACTTGGTATTAATAACAACTTGGCATTGAACGCCTCCTCATGTGTAAATACTGCTTTCAATCGATGTGTGCAAGTCAGGTGGGAGGGTGCATAAGAAAATAAATAATAGGAAAAAATATTCTTAATGCAAAAGTATAAGAGAGAGAAAAAATAGTTTGCCAGGTAAATTTGCAAAACTGTTGAAGAATGATTATTTTTTTACCTACTATATATTTTGGGAGTTGACAAATCACAAGATTTGAAAAGTACATTAAGCTGCCCTTACCACATCTAGGGAACTACGCTAACCTGTGCAAGTCAGGTGGGAGCGTGAATAAGGAAATAAAAATAGGAAAAAATATTCTTAATGTAAAAGTATAAGAGAGAAAAAAATAGTTTGCCAGGTAAATTTGCAAAACTGTTGAAGAATGATTATTTTTCACCTACTATATATTTTGGGAGTTGACAAATCACAAGATTTGCAAAGTTCATTAAGCTGCCCATACCACATCTAGGGAACTACGCTAACCACTCCACCTGGTGCGACAATCACACGCCGTGTGCAGGTCCTCTATATCTGAGAGCATAAGCCGACCTTGAATGCTTTTCTGATGCCCTCCATTCTCAAGCAGTATCTATCGTGGAAAGTCAGAGATCACACGCGCGCGCTAGGGAACAAGCTAATTTTGAGCTATGGATTGACGCGGAAGTTTTATTTTTATTTTTTATTTTTTTTGGCACGCACTCCTCATACAGTTCTTGCGGCGTGGCAAGATACTGTACATCACAGTATCCTGGCGAACATGGAAATGGGGCTACATGCAGATGGACTGATGGGAGAAATAAATGAGCTTTAAGAGGACCAATCCTCTTGTCGAATAAATACATAACCTCACATAGTCACATGGAGTACGTTGGATTCACCTGATATGCAGAAAGGTCTCACGTTGTTCATAAATCTACACAAGACAATCAGAGATTCAATGTTTGTGCCATAGATTACCGGGAGGCAATGTGGTGAGGTATTCACATATATGTTGCCCAACTAATTAATTTTCTTAGACTCAAACCTAGAAGTGCTATCACCAAGCAAAATATATACTGTTGTAGGAACTCAATGCAATACATCTGCCACACGTATCATACACAATCTTACATTTTGGTCATACGGCAACCTAGATAATTAACAAGAGACTTAGAGCATAATACCATCCTCTTTTCCTATATTCCTGGTTAAATGGATTTGAAAAGGCAAAACAACTCCAATAACATTCCTTTTTTTACAATCTTCAATGGCTGTAATTTAAAATTTTACTCAACCCCTTCATCCTCATATATGTTCTCCCTTTCTTTTATCATTAATCCTCTCCTCTTCTCAGTGAGGTTTTTACCCACCATTATAAAAGATCTCAATTATCTATATACCATTGGAATTGTAAAAAGTTCTTCTGCACCCTTGGCCAAACTTTTCTTTACCTGTGAACCATTCCATCCATCTTCCGTTGGGACTTAACAGACTGAGAGCCATGACGTGTGGAGCCCACATGCTAGGATCGTCTTCAACCTCGCACCCCTTTGTTTCTCTCTTCTCCCTTCCCAATTGCCCCTTGACGTTGCTGCCTTGGGCGTCGCATGCTAGATAGGCACGAGGCCGACGCGTGCGGCGTGATGGGCCATCGTAGACGCCGGAGGCGAGCTCTGCCTCACGCGCAGGCCATCACGGGCAGACGCCTCCACACGCGCAGGCCACAGTCCATATCGCCGCTTGGGACGATCGGGATTAGCGTCGAGTTAGTAAAGTTGAGAGCTCTCGACGGCATGCTGGGAAGGTCCTCCACGACCACCACGGCGGCATCGACACTGTTCACCTTGCCGTAGTGTCGGGCCTCGAGCAGCGACATCCTCTAGGGCGTAGGTCGGTGCGTGTTGGTGTTGCTGCTCATCAGAGTTGGAGTGTTGGTGTTGCTGCTCATCAGAGATGGTGTAGGTGGGAGGTTGAAGAAGTAGTTAGTGTGGGCCCCATACGTCAGCGACGGTAGTGTAGAGAAGTAGCATGACACAAAGATCTTTTCCCATCTCTGTTAGCTCTGTTAGCCCTCCACCCGGACTAGCCAAACTCCGGAGCTGAACTCCAACAACTCCAACCAATTTTCTAGCCAAACACCCTAACTCTAAAACTCCATAGAGTTGTTAACTCTATGGAGCTGCAGTACAAATGAGGGTGGAGTTTTGGAGTACCTCTTTTGCTGCTCCAAAACCACTCAATTCAGATCTAGGTGTGGAGTTGGTGGGTAATTACCCACCAATGCCACTCTTAAGTGGAAAAAACGTTTCGTTCCTTCTATTTCTCCTCGCGACTCCCCCCAACACATCTCCTCTCTCTCTCTTCCCCACGTCGACGTCCTCCCTCCTCCCTCCCACCAGCGCCGCCGCGCCCTACTTTTCCCACATTGGCGCCTCCTACCTTCGCCTCCGCCCTCCTCCCCACCGCCGACGCCCCCTCTCTCCGTCTTCCCACGTCGACGCCCCTACCTCCATCGTCACCCTCCTCCCCACCGCCGGCGCCGCCCCTCTCTCCGTCTCTCGAAGCTGGCACTGCCACTTGCCGTCTCCCACGTCGGCACCACCCTCCATGGCTCGCCTCTCGATCCCGTCGGTGCCCCTCCCCTCCATGGTTCGCCCGCCGCTCGATCCTGCCGGCCGCCACTCAATCCCGCCACCTGCCGCCCCTCTGCTACACTGTGCACTGCAATGTTCTTTGCTGCAGTGCTCACACGAGGGTGAAGAAACTAGAATGAGAGTGTGAGGCTGACGAGTGGGACCCATGTGTTAGCGGATTTTGCTACATATTATTTTTGGAGTTGGTAGCCAAACACCCCATTTGAACAGCTCCAACTCCATTTGGAGATAGCTCCACCTGGAGTTTGGGAGTAGAGCAGCTCCAGGCAGAGTTGGAGTCATCCCAAACCAGCCCTAAATGGTTCACTGGTAAGAAAAAAGTTTGGCCAAATGTGCTGAAGAACTTTTCACAATTCCAATGGTACGTAGGTAATTAAAATCTTTTATAATGGTACATGGGGTAAAAACCTCCTTCTCAATCCCCTTTCCTCCTCTCTCTCTCCCACAGGATTTGCTACCCGAGTGTTCTGGCCGCCGGATCCTCCTCTGCTCGACAACCATTTCCGTCCGCTCCTCGCGCCCGCGGGTTCTCCTCCGGCGGTCCGGCCGCTGGCGTACCTCGCCCTGGCCACCGCCGGACCCTTCCACCTGCTTGCTGGAGGACCTTGTGCCGACCGCCGTTGGCCCCATCTGCCTCCGTGCCGACGGGCCTTGTCCCGGCCGCCGCCGGCCTGTCCACCTGCGCGCCGGAAAAAGCTAGGAAGGAAGAAAGCACTACTACCTATTTCTTTCTCTAATCAAGAAACAAATCCTCGCCTGCTGCATCATAAAATGGACGGTGAAAAGGAGTTTGTAAGAGGGATGTTGGAGGAGTTTTCATGCCTGGCGGATTCCCTGGTCCATTCAACATCACTGTTGGAGGTGCCTTCTTGGCCTGCCAGGTACTTGAAATTTCAGAAGATGATGTATCTTCAGCTATCGCCAAGCGGAGGTCAACATCACTGATGGGATAAGTTATCATGTGGTTGTGGTGCTGTTTAACACGGGCTGAGCTACAATGTACATACAAATGGAACGAACATGGTGGGGAATAAGACACCTTGAGGTCAGAGCAGCTAGGTGTTTCAACATCCCACTTCTGCTGCTGCAATATTGGGCACGGACAAAGAGAAACTGAAGTTGGTGGATCTGCAACTGACACGTAGGCTAATGAGGTGATGTCCAGGTTGTGGATATAGCAGCAGCATATGTATGGGTTGAGTGCAATTTGGCATCATGGTCTCCATCCTCCACAAGCCGATCCACTTGGATATCCATCAAAATTGCAGAATATCAATGAGGTTAGGGACCTTGCATATGCTTGTATCTATCCTTATTGAAATTTTCATGCTAACTTAGGAACACAGTCTCTGTTCCTCGCCATAAAATAGCTTGGTGAGCTGTGGAGAATCATTGGCATGGTAATCAAGTTGCAGCAGTACTCCAATGAAGTTCTGGAAAAAGCATGATTGGCTCATGACGATTATGTTGAAGAAGGCATTGGTTAGCTACCGATGCTAATTGTCTCCTAAATCACCATGTTTAAAGGTATTGTAACATGTGGTTCTGGTGGTTCCATTTGAGTGGAGGAGCAGTGCAAGTCAGTGTGTCACTTGCATGGCCATGAAAATTACAAGATATCAGTGAGCAATTCTGCTCCAAGCCTTGCATATCCTTGTACTTGTAGCTCTACATGTTTTCACTTGCCTCAGTTCATTTCCTTGGTCAGAATCTTTGCTTGGTCTGAGCATGTCTCCTCATCTTCGGCCCTTTAGGTCCTTGTCTTCTTCGTATGCCACTGTACGACCCCGAAGGAGAAAATTGAAGCTGCTTCCATGGCCTGATTTCTCCTCCTGCACTGGTACTGCTCATATCTCTTCTTACCATCTCCGACTAGTTCCATGTGCAGTCCGCTGCGAACAACCAGCATTAGCAGATAATGATGGAATCAGAAACAGGGAAAGGAGAAGATGGAGTAAGAATAGAAAGCAAATAGCCAAAGAAGGCGCGTGTGTGCCATCTGAGGAACTGTTAGTCGGGGCGGTGAAGCCCTACCTTAGTGGTGACCCTCTTGGCCGAAAAGAGTTGGGACGACATGTGGTGCAATGGCTAAAGCAGGGCATGCACTTGATGGCCTCTAAGTTTGCTTCCTTAGAGATACAAGTTGACGGGACATCAATATCGTCAGATGGTCATATGGGGTTTGTGATGCAGGCACAGACATACCTTTCTGCAACTCCCATGCCCAAGGGACAGGAATCTCTTTGCCTCAAGGCCTCGGCGCACTACCCCACACTGTTTGACAACTTCCAGAGAGAACTCCGTGATGTTTTGTTGCAACAGCAGAATGAGGGAATTGTTACTGATTGGCGCTCCACACCATCCTGGATGCTCCTGAAAAAACTAGTTAAATCAGCAGAGCATCGGGCAGCTGCGCGCAGATCTAGGAATCCGGTTATGCACAATACGCTTGGCATAAGCCTGGAAAAGACAAGGCTGATGCAGACGAATATTGATGACTTTGTTAAGAAGATGACAGACCTTCTATACCTAGAACGAGATGCAGAACTCAAGTTCACCCAAGCAGAGTTGAATGCCACTTCAATTATTCATGAAAAGTCAGAAAAGGCAGTCCAGCCAGTTGACTACTTGGTAACTCATGGTCAGGCCCAAGAGCAGTGTGACACCATTTGCAATTTGGAGGTTATCAGCAGTTCAACTGGTATGTTCTTTTTATCAGCTTCAATTTTGAGGTTATCAGTTTGCTTGCACTACATGCAGTATGAGATGATTGATATTTACCGAAGGGGTAGTGTCTGTTTTTCTCATGTCTAATGGGAAAGTGTAAGTGTTTTTTTAGAAAATGAAATTATTCTGGCCTCTAAGACCACACACAGCCAAGTTCTTACATATATCACATATATCATTGTTTTAAACTCGGTCCCTTTTTAGCTTATTGTTTTAGATGATGTAATTTTTTGTGCTCTTTGTTAGTCTGATTATACATTAGTTAATAGTTCTAATTAACATTTGTCCTTGCTTCATATTTTCCTTGGTGCAGGGTTATCAGGATTACATCTGGTCTTATTTAGAGTTGAGGGAAATCACAAACTTCCTCCAACTAGTCTCTCTCCGGGAGACATGGTTTGTGTAAGAACATGCAACAGTCGGGGAGAGGTTGCCACTTCTTGCATGCAAGGCTTTGTCCATAATCTCGGTGAGGATGACTGCAGCATCACAGTGGCATTGAATTCACGCCGTGGTGATCCTACATTCTCCAAGCTTTTTGGCAAAAGTGTGCGGATTGATCGCATACAGGCATTGGCAGATGCAGTGACATATGAGGTAATGTGACTTTATACATGCTTACATATTAGAGATGTTCCTTCCAACAGTCGAAAAACAATATTTGGCGGTTTTCCATGAATCCATATAACAGAAATACCAAATTAACCTTTTGTTTGGAAGTTGCCCCCCATAGAACATTGTTACATGAATATTTCTTGGACAATAAATATCAATATGGGCATACATCCTCACATATAACATTTATGTTTTAGGCCTGTAGAAATCGAATTTAGGTGCATATTCAAAACCGCTTTCTTCCTCCTAGGTTGATCGAGTCATTTATAATATTATTGAAAATAGCTAATACTTCCCTTTTGGACAAATTGCAGAATACTTAACATATACTTGAAACTCGACGCAGGAATGTATTTCTTCTGGAATTAATATACACTAATTATATTAAACATAATTTAACCCATGTAGAATTGACATTAGGGTGGAAATTCTTTCATAGTCTATAACCATGTCAAGATGATATAATATATGGCCTGGTCTTCCAAATTACACTTTGACCATTAATGGTTATAAACTTATAATTATTGGAGAGTACATTTGATTACAAATTAACCATTTCAAGTTTACATTATAAAAATAAAAAACAATATTGGAAAAATTATTGGTCACAGATAGCAATGTTTGAATCTTGATATGCGCGTACGCTTTATAAACATAAACGAAGGGAGTATTTTTGAAGAAAAATTATAACTTATAACCATGTATAATCTTCCAGTTTCAGTGTCATGTATATTGCTAAAATAAAGGTGACAACTGTCTCTGTCTTGTACTTTTCCTGTCTTCCTTGTTTCTTTACTTTCTACTCATTGGTGCAACATAGAGTTTGTTCCATCAGTCATTTGGCTGTTTTATGCTATTATCTATATGATACTGTACGAGTAGTGATGTTGTTAAAAGGGTTATATGATTGTGCTTGAAGTCTGGCATTGTGCTCAAGTTGTTCTAGAATTACAACTTCGAGATGTTTAACTGTGCTTTATGGTAATTTCTTTATATTGCTTTACCTGGAATATTAATTAATTAAGTAAATTGACCTCTGGTAAATACGATAATGCTATTTCTCACACGATCTGAATCTGGAACATTATTTCATTTTTGTTGCATCAGTTCAGAGTAGTAGGAAATGGACAAATTTCTTGTCGTAGTGCTATGATTGGTTAAGTAACGCCTTATTTAAATCTTGACATGCTTTGGCTTATTTATTATGAATATGCTCTGCAGCGCAATTGTGAGGCATTGATGCTTCTTCAGAAGAGAGGTTTGCAGAAAAGAAATGCATCTGTTGGGGTAGTAGCCACTCTTTTTGGAGACAAGGAAGATGTGAAGTTGGAGCAAAATAATCTGATTGATTGGGGTGGATTAGAAGTACATGATGAAGCTTTGTTGGAGAGGCATAACTACAACTTTGATACCTCTCAGTCAAAGGCTCTTGCACTGGCCTTGAATAAGAAGAGGCCTGTCCTAGTTATCCAAGGGCCTCCTGGGACAGGCAAGACTGGTTTGCTTAGCTATCTTATTACATGTGTTGTCCGCCGGGGTGAACGTGTTCTTGTAACAGCTCCAAGCAATGCAGCGATTGATAACATAGTAGAGAAATTATCAAGTACTGAACTGAACATTGTACGAGTTGGAAATCCATCAAGGATATCTCCATCTGTTGCTTCAAGGTCCTTGGGAGAGATTGTTACAAGGAGGCTTGAGAAGTTCACTAGAGAATTTCAGAGGAAAAAATATGACTTGAGAAAGGACTTGAAGCACATACAGGATGATTCTGCAGCTTCAGGTATTCGCCAACAATTGAAAAAACTTGGGAAGGACTATAAGAGGAAGGAGAAAGAAACAATCGTGGAGGTTCTGTCAAATGCTGAGGTGGTGCTATCAACTAATGTAGGGGCAGCCGACCCACTTATAAGGGGAAATGGTTCCTTTGACCTTGTAGTTGTGGATGAAGCTGGGCAAGCAACTGAGCCATCATGCTGGATCCCAATGTTACAGGGAAAGCGATGCATCCTCGCTGGTGATCACCGTCAACTTGCACCTGTAGTACTGTCAAGAGAGGCCGTACAAGGTGGGCTAGGAATTTCTTTGTTGGAAAGGGCTTCATTGCTGCATGATGGGCTACTCACTACAACATTAACAATGCAATACAGAATGCATGATGCAATAGCTAGTTGGGCATCAAATGAGATGTATGAAGGGTTGCTCAAATCCTCCCCATCTGTTGCTTCTCGACTTCTTGTTGATTATCCATTTATCAAGGTACCCCCTGGTTCTATCTATTATTCTACAAACCTAAAAAATAGCCTTTCAGCTGATAGACATAATCAGCATCTGTCTCATGTGAAGGCTATACATGTTACTGTATATTCTATAAACCACACCACAGTCTTCTATATATTGCACTACTCCATTCCTTAATGTTTGCTGTTGGTTGTTCAAAATTGAACTACAGTTTATTTTCAAAACCAATTGATTTTATGAACTTAATAAATGTACATCATGTCAAAAATAGACTGTCTTATTAACAGATGAAAGTGTAAGGCTGTGTATAATGCATGGGATGTATTGCTTGAGCTATATGGGAGTACATGGCATGGAGGGCAAGTAGCCTCTCCTAAAGATAAGGAAGGTTATTTGGCTTAAAAAAAAGATAACACGTGTGATTATAATCTGCTAAATTAACAAAGAAATGAATTATATGAAAGAGATTATGGTCTAACTTATTTAACAGAACAAAGAAAGGGATTTACTCATTTCATGTCAGTTTATCAGGGTTCTCATTACCAGTTGCCTCGCCAAAATTCTGTCCGAGATTTTTATTTATTGCATATGCTATCTGGATTTCTGGTCTTTCCATCAAGAGAACAAAATACATTTCTTGCCAGCAAAAAAAAAACAATGAACTCGGTTTTGAGACCTCTGTTGAAATTAAATTTGGGTGACCTGAGCTATAGAGCCTTCCTGTTGCTACTTGATTTTCATTGGAGATTAGGTTATATATGTTACATAATGTTCTATTGAAACATTGGTGGCTCTATTTATAATTTTCCATATACAATCACATTTTTTTTCTGTGGTAGTCCCTTCAATTCTTGAAAAAATACCTTCTAATAAGTGGCTATAAGTTTCTTTTCTTTGTTTCAGGCAACTTGGATGACACAGTGTGCCTTGATTTTACTTGATACACGAATGCCATATGGAAGTCTAAACATCGACTGTGAGGAGAGCTTAGACCCAGCTGGTACAGGCTCATTTTATAATAATGGTGAAGCAGATATAGTTGCACTGCATGTGCTCAGTCTTGTACAATGTGGTATGTGCCTGTTTTCTTTAACTAGATACAACTGCTATGTTTTATATGCTCAACTTGTTCTGCATCATTTCCTTTCCTTTCTTTTTTTTGTTTAAAATTGTACACTATATTGCCAAAAGATCAGGTCACTTCTCTGAATGGGTTGAACCTCAAATAAGGCAACAACATACTCATAGATGAGTCGCCCCCCTCTTTCTTGATTTTTTTCTCAAACACACAGGAGAACTGTGTGTCATTAATATATTAAGAAGAATACCCTACTTTCTTGATTCTCTTTACATGAGCTGTGTTGACTTCTGTCATACGAGGAAAAATTATACTCCTACTATTGTTTTTCAATGTTGAAATTAATAACAGACTAAATTAAATTAATTTTTGAAGGGGTCCCTCCAACTTCGATTGCTGTTCAGTCCCCTTACATCGCACAAGTACAATTGTTACGGGACAGATTGGAAGAGCATCCATTAGCTTCTGGAGTTGAGGTTTCAACAATAGACAGCTTCCAGGGTAGGGAAGCAGATGCAGTTGTCATATCCATGGTAAGATGTGTTTTCAGGTGTCCTTCAGTTTTGTAAGGTGACAAGCAGATAATGAATCACATCTCTTACAATACTGAAAATGTTTTCCCCCTTACTCCTGTTAGGTTCGGTCAAACTCCTTGGGAGCAGTAGGATTCCTTGGTGACAGCAGGCGTATGAATGTCGCCATTACAAGGGCAAGGTCACATGTTGCAGTGGTGTGCGATAGTTCTACCATCCGTAACAATGCTTTCCTGGCTAGGCTCCTTCACCATATTCGGCAGCACGGCCGGGTCAGACATGTAGAACCTGGTTCCTTGGACGGGTACTATGGCCTTCGGGTTTAATCCACCAGCCTTATTACCATCCCTAGGTTAGTGATGACTTGCCACGATGTGCGGCATACCAAACTTTGAATTCTGTAACCCGCATGCATATACCAATTGTGTTTTCGGCCACGGTATAAAATATAAATGTGGTGTGCTGGATATTCAGATGCAAATCTGTACAGCAAACTGAAACTTCCACAACGGATAGTGGGTCTTTAAACTTCTGAAGTGGAAAATTTTTGATGTAGGAGTACCTTTATTCACTCATTCTATTTCTGCGAATGTCAACCAGGTGTCTTTGATGAAAGGAAAATTTGTATGGCATTGCTATGTTTGTCATTTCTATTTTGCCTGTTAAATTTCCACATATCTGTATTAGAACAGCATGAGGATGACCACAAATACTTACTTCACTTGAAGGAAGTCAGTAATGAGCACAGCTGCGTGTTGCAACCCTGAGGCCATTTTGCTCACCATGCTAGCATGATATGGACAACAAGGTGCTATCATTTTTTACCAAAACGGCAGAAAGCTAGGATTTAAGCTAAGTCGTTAATGTATCTCCTCGACATATTAGTTTGAATTATGCTAAGCCTGAAGTTGTTAGGGAGGAGTGCTCGGGGTGTCGGCGCTCTCCATCTAACTTACATCTACGGATGTTGACTACTTCCTTTCGAGTAAAAGTACGTGATTCCTTCGTATAGTGTTATATCCTTGTTATGTTTATATGTTTGACTTATATGTTCATATGCTAATCATGAGGGTGTTTGGATGGAGGGGTAAATAGGGAAAATTTACCCCCAAAGTGCCAAATATGTGGGGTAAATGTGGTGGGGGCAAATATGTAACCCCCTCTAATTTCATTTGCCCCTCAAAAGCATCAAATTGAGACAAATTTGCGGTAAATTTACCTTAACAATCCAAATATGCCGCATATGCCCTTACTACCATACTCCCTCCGTTCCTTTTTTTCTTGTGAGTATACTCCTTCCGTCCATAAAAAGTGCAATTCTAATTCTTCTAGAATAGATTAGTGGTGGCGCAAAAAAACTCTAGTACCCCTATTTTTTAGCCACATGCAGTAAGTTGTGGCATGCAGATCAGCTCTAATTACTTAATTAGGTAGGTAATTATGCCTATTTTCTAGAATTGCACTCTTTGTGAGATTTTTTTCAAATACTAGAATTGCAATCTGTACGGACGGAGGGAGTGGCATATATAGGCTTGTATGCTCTCGTGAATGCCTTTAGACCTTTAATTTTATATAGTATATGCTAGTGGTACTTATATCTCATTGCTCTATATTTATATAGAGTGTTGTAGTTTGCTACGAGGAGCTAGATGTAGTGAGAATTGTTAGACCGTCATAGTAATCAGTAGCATAGTTGTAGTGTTTAAACTAGGACCATGAATGGATAGTTGGAGTGGTAGTGGTAGTCTTTTGCATCCCAAACTAACACATTAGAGCAACTCCAGCAATAGCCTCTATTTTGCCCCCCTACTTTGCTGAGTAGGGGCTCCCCCAACTTGTAGGGGCTTCAATTTTTTGGCTCAACCCCTTCTTCTCAGCCCCTACTTTTCATATGACACGTGGGACCAACATGTCATTGACCAAATAAACCCCACCCCTTCTTCCCCACCGGCCTGCTTCTCTATCTCCCTCGTTCTTCCGTGCCCCTCTCTTCTTCTCCCCCACCCTCCTCTGCTACCGTGGCCATCCGGGTGGCGCATCCCCCGGCGGCCGGCGAATCAGGCTCCAAGGCGGGCGGATCGAGCTGCGGCACCCGAATCGAGGCCGAGCGGCGCCGGCTGCTGCGGCGGCCGGGATCCCGGCGCGGCGCGGGGGGAGAAGGGAGGGTGGCCCATCCTCCACCCGGGCGCGACGCGGGGGAAGGGCGGACGGCCCATCCTCCGGCCGGCACGGCGGCGGCGGCGTGAGGGAGCTCGAACTCCGTCCCGTCGCGGCCGGCGGCGGGCGCGTGGGAGCTCGAGCTCCGGCCCGGCGCCGAGTCGACGTGTGGGGATCTCGCGAAATGAGTTGTGTCCACGCCGAGCTCGACCACCCGCAGGGGGAGCTCGACCTCCCGGCGGGCGCGGAGGCGACGCCACGGGGAAGGTCGACCTCGGCCGCGTGACGGCGACGTCGGTGACCTGCGCACGACGGCGGCGGTGGATTTCGACCTCGGTGGTGGATCTCGAGCGGGCGGGGCGAAGTCGGGGGAGCCCGAGTGGCTGTGGCGGTGTGCTCCGCGCGGCGGCGCCGTTCCGCGCAACAGTGGAGAAGGGGCATCACGTTCGCTGCCGTGCTCGCGCGGGAGGAGCAACTACCGCAACGCTCGAGTAGGGGCTCCCTTCTCCACCCGCAGGAGAAGGGGGGCGGAGGGGGGAATTGGGTGTCGTTAACAGTGTTAGGGGCGGAGTAGGGGCTCTATTTGAGTGCGATTTTTCGTTTTCGGCGCCTACTTTTTGAGTAGGGGTGGAATAGGGGGTCTGCTGGAGTTGCTCTTAGATGCTTGGATGCATGTGTTACTTTTGCATGTAATGCTACTTTCACAATCATTAGATAATCTAGAGGGAAAGAGAAAAATGAGTAAAAGGTGTGGGGTCTACCAGAACTAACACCAATAACCAACTCTTGGAGGTGTTAGTTTTTTTTGTGTCACTCCGAACTAACACAAAAATAACACCTATGCATAGATTTTTTGTGTTAGTTTTGTGTTAGTTTGCCCCAAACTAACACTAACACATGGATCCATTCATGATATGGGTTATCCTTTGGTTTGCCTCATATCCCACGGGTTGCTACAGGTATATCTGACAATATAAAAACATGAAGATTTGAAGGACCGAAACGGCGAACCAGAGAGGGGGAGCGAATGGGAGCCGATAAAAATTCTTCTCCAAAGAGATAGAGGCTCCAACAAGATGAACACGACTTACAACACATGTCTCCGACTCAACTACCAAAGTTGGCCAATACCACATAGCCACTGAAGTGCTACTGGTCCTAGGAACCAACACATAGCCTTCTGAATCAAAACTCACGAACACACACAACGGAAACTTGCACGGCTTGCTGCCTGTGCTACACGGCCGGGTACCGATGGCTGCGCGGCGGTCGGACCGTGACACCGCCGGAGCGGTGGACAGAGCCGGTCAGGCCGGTAACTACAACAGCCGCACAACAAACATTCCAGAGAGCCTCAGTGAATCCTCTAGGCCCTGGAACAGAAACACCCCCAAAACACAACCTGCAAGGAAGAAGAACCCTTCACAAGGCCTAGCAAAACAACTTCAAACTTGCCAAGAACTGACCAGCAACAACACAACCAAAAGACACACGGATCAGGCAAATCACCCGAGGAAAATCCCACAAGAGGCTAACACCGGTCAGACCGGTCAAGAGCACCGGTCGGACCGGTCACGCCTGGGCAGCTCGGGATGAACTGCACCCGCGGGTCAACTCCCCCAAATCCAACTCCCGATCTCCTGATTCGCTCCACGGATTCGCACAAGACTTTGGGGATAGTAGGAACACCTCATGGACACTCCATAGTCAAGTTAAGGTCCACCAAAACTCGTTGAATCAAGAGGAATCATAGGATTTCCGCCAAGAACACCACTAACCCTAGGACAACGAAAACCCCAAAATTGAGCCCCTTTACTCACGAATTTGGGAGCGGAATCAAAGGGAAAAGAACCACGAAGGGATCATGAATATATTCCCCACCAAATCCCAAAGAGAAATGTCTCAAAACCGCCTCAAGAAAATCGCCAAGAAAAGGCTCCGAAAATCGTCAAATAGAAAAACCGGGAAGAACTCAAACAAGCCTTGAGGAACCACGCCGAATCATCTATACATACCATGAAGGTTCATATAAGGTCTAGCTTCCGCCCGATCATCCTACCCTCTCGCATGATCTCACCATGAAGCTCTCAAGCTAGTCCTAGAAATTCCAAAGGAAAAAGGAAGAGGAAAATAGCAAAACAAAATGAGCTAGGGTTCCAAGAGATGGCTGCCATCCTCTCACCACTTGGGTTATATGGAGGCATTCGAATGTCCAAAATACCCTTACTAGCTAACTAGGGATACATGCCCCTCGAGGGCGAATTTAGAAATCTTTGTCATCACTCCATCATACGGATGCCCAGCGACCGCAAACTTGCTTAGCATCGACGCAAGCCTTGCGATCCCGATGCGTGTCCTCCGCTTCGAAGTCTCCGGACTACGTCGTCGCACACAGGTCAGACCGGTACCCACCGGTTAGACCGGTCTAGAGCTGCTGCACCTCCGTCTTTGGTTCTTCGGTCTTGACTTTGTGGATCAACCAAGGACCCCAGTGGTTTTCTGGTGAACAACCGGAAACCCCACGAACTCGGTGTAGCCTCCGCCAATCTCCACTCATGACTCGGCTTCCACGTAGTCCCGGCTCGACCTTGGTTTTGAGGCTCAACCAAGAAACCGTTCATGACTTCATCTTGCCGTTCTTGCCACCATGTGACCCGCACTTGACCACGCTGGACACCGGGTCCCTCGAACCAAGCCTACTTGTCTTCTCCACACCTGAAGGCCTCATCGGCAACGACCTGTCGCGCTTGTTCTTCACCTGCACCAACACCAGTTAGACGCAACCTGCACCTGCAATACATAGCCAAGAATCAGACCACACAACATTGTCAATGACTCATCACACCAGGAAGCGACCCTCCACCGGTCCTCGAACCACACATGGTCCTCACTCTCCCCCCTGACGAGTGCATTGACAACACACACATATAGTAACCTGAGAGAAAAAGAAAAGAAAAGAAACGAATAAAAAGAAACCCCAACAAGCGATCGAAAGCCAAAGAAAGGCAATGAAAAAGGTCACTTGAAGAAGACAAGTCTCGGACCCCTTAGGCAAGGGCAACGACTCAACACATCCGAGACAAACTATGCTTAAGCAAAAAGCGCAAACCACCAAACCAAAGCTCGAAAACCACAAAGAGCTCCCCCTGCACACATGCAAGCTCCCCCTGAACCAATGCAACTCCCCCTGGACGAATGCATGCAAACCACCTCGCAAACAAAGCAGCTGCATCAGCTCAGCTCTGACCGGTGCTCAACATGTGAACAAGATCAGCCCTCTGACTGGTCAGACCGGTGACCATGACCGGTCAGAACGGTGACACACAAAGCCCAGAAATGGCTCAAAAACACCTGAAAACCCTCCAAATGCATTCAGTATGCCAAAACATGCTCAAACTTCTCCCCCTTGTTGACAATGCGTGAATCAAGCCAAAAATGCAAAAAATGCAACCTAGAGCTTCTCAAATAGACAAAATTCAACATAGGATGCTACACATGTCCAAATGAGCAAGTTATATACTCTATAGCTTCGTAATGACATAACTACATGATCACCAAGTTTCACAACCATTGGACGAAGCTAAGATAGAATTGAGCAATTTTGTGAAAATTTACCCTCTCATGAGCAAAGTCCTAAACATGAGCAAAACATGTCAAAATGCAAAGACACACAAACTTCATGCTAGGACAACCATTCTAATCATAAGACCATCACAAACACTCACAAGCACTCTCAAACCCAGGTGGCTGCTTCACATACACCTCCTCCTCTATGACCCCATTCAGAAAGGCACTCTTCACATCCATCTGAAACAACTTGAACCCTTTAGCCACAGCAAAGGCTAGAAGGATCCGAATTGCCCCTAGACGGGCCACAGGAGCAAAGGTCTCCTCATAGTCGATCCCCTCCTTCTGACTAAACCCCTGAGCAACAAGTCTGGACTTGTTCCTCACAACCATCCCATTCTCACCCTCTTTGTTCTTCCAAACCCACTTGGTTCCTATAGGATGGCAATTCGGATGTGGTTCAACTAACTCCCACACCTGGTTCCTCTCAAAGTTTTCCAACTCCTCATGCATAGAATTGACCCAGTTTGCATCAGATAAAGCATGTCCAATGTCCTTGGGCTCAAAGGTGGCAACAAAAGCAACATGAGCAAAATGAGAGGAATTCCTGGACCTTGACGTGTAGTACGTTCGTCGATGTCCCCAATGATCTTCGACAAGGGATGCACTTCTTGAATCCGTCGGGGAGCCTCACGCCTTGAGACTACCTCCCCCTCACCTTCAGCTTCTCTCGCCTGGTCCTCTTGTCGCACCGTCGTTGTCCATGAAGTAGACGGTCCACGCTCCATAGTGGTCGTAGGGGAAGTAGTGGGTACACACTCAGCTTCAGGCGCATGGTTCTCTCCATCATCATCTCCAGCTTCATCCTTCTCCTCTTCAAAGAGGTCCTCGGCCATCTCCTCATCACTCGCACATTCAAAGCCAAGAGAGGTACATGGCATTGTCTCGTCGAAGGTTACCTCGCAAGTCTCCATGATTTTGTTAGTCTCAAGGTTAAGCACCCTATAGGCTCTAGAGTGGTTAGCATATCCAAAGAAAATACCATCACTAGACCTAGCCTCAAACTTGTCGAGTTTTCCCCTCTTAAGAATAAAGCACTTGCAGCCAAAGACTCGGAAATGACTCACCTTGGGTGCCCGACCATGCATAAGCTCATAACAGGTCTTCTTCTCGAAAGTTCGCAATAAAATCCTGTTGGAAACATGACAAGCCGTATTGACCGCCTCAGCCCAATACCTCCTAGGAGTCCTTTGCTCATCGAGCATCGTCCTAGCCATCTCACAAAGAGTCCGATTTTTCCTTTCCACAACTCCAATTTGAGGGGGCACATAAGGGGTCGAATACTGATGTTCAAGACCTAGATCACGACAAAAGGCATCAAAACGAGAGTTCTTGAACTCTGAGCCATTATCACTGGCGGATAGCTCGAATAGCATTCCCATGCCTCTCTTTTTTCAACCTCACGATCGGATCTCGAACAAAACCAAATGTCTCACTCTTGTCTTCCAAGAAAAACACCCGTGCATAGCGAGAGTAATCGTCCACCACAACAAGGACATACCACTTCCCACCCACCGAGCGAACTCGAGCCGGCCCAACAAGGTCCATATGCAATAGCTCGTCGGACGCTCGGTCATGACATCGGTCGGGGGTGGATGGGGAGTGGCTACCATCTTGCCATGCCTACACGGAGCACAAACCAAATCCTTCTCAAGCTTCAACCTCGGCAATCCTCGGACAAGGTCAAGACCACTCAAGCGGGAAACCAAATCAAAGCTCAAGTGTCCCAACCGCCTATGCCATTTCCACAAATCGAAGAAGGACCGGCCATCAAACGGCGAGCAGGACCCAAAGAACGAGAGAAATCGACCACGAAAATCGACCCTCGGGGATGATCATACGGACAAGATCACCTCGAGAATCCGACAAACGAGACTCGCCGGACTTGAAACGCACCTCAAAACCCTCATCAAGCAACTGAGAAACCGAAAGCAAATTGAAACCCAAAGACTTCACAAGAGCAACCCTCTTCAACGTTACCTTGTCACTCACATGCACAACACCCTCAGAAATCACCCTTCCTCGTCCATTGTCCCCAAATGTGATGTACATCTTTTCCTTCACTGGGGTGAGGCTGGAGAACCACTTCTTATCTCTGGTCATGTGTCGGGAACATCCGGAGTCGATCAACCAAATGTTCTCCAAGCCTCCTGCCTGTAGTCAGAAACAAGAACGAGAATGAGCTAGCGACTCGACACTGGGGTTAGCACAAAGAAAGTTAAACCAGTGTCGAGCCATCTGCTCAAAAGAGGGGTTAGCAAACATCATTCCCTTTCCACCAAACTTCCCATGTCCCATGGAAGGAGTACGAGCACCACGAGGGGGAAAACGTGGTCCGTAGTTCCTCTGGAACCCAAAGCTGCGATCATCTCCCCTAAACCCGTATTGAGGATGAGTAGGGGGACGTCCAGCAAAACCACCACGAGCCCGACCAAACCTCTCACCAGCACGCACACCATCATCTCTCCTAACAAACCTCTCACCACCACCTCTCTGTGGGAACCTACCACCTTGAGCTCCAACTCCACCAACACTCCTCACACTTCCCACACCCCGTGGAAGTGGCACCCTAGGCTCAGGAATACCATGAGACTGGCGATACCTGTCCTAGTTTGCTTGCTCCCTAGCAAGCCTCTCATCCCTCTTCCTCTTGTAGCAAAACTCTGCAAGATGCCTCTCCTTGCCACAATACTCACACCTGAAGGGGATGGGTTTTGGTTTTGGCTCTGGCTTCTCTATAGGCTTCTCACCCTTCTCACTTACAAACTTCACGGGTTTCTGGAAGTCATTTGTTTTGGGTGGAAATTTGGGTGGATCTTGGGTTGTGTCAAGCTTGTTGCAAAGGTGGTTGGGCTTTGGTGTGAAAGTGTTCTTGGGTGCTTTTGGAAGTGGGACTTGGATGTCTCCGATCACCTCAAACTCGGGGTTAGACTCAACACACTTCTCATACACACTCTCCCCACTTGTTTTCTCCCACTTTCTCACCCAACTTCTCAAAACCCAAACCACGACCATCCGCTCTCTTGAACTCCTCAATCATGATTTTCAATTGAGGTTCCCCGCCGTACAACCAACCCAACACCTTCCTCAAATAGTCATTCTCCTCATAGATGACATCCAAACGGGAAGTAAGTTCAAGATTGCGCAATGTAACTTCATCACAGCTAGAGCATGCATTTGCAACAGGAGATTTCAAAGATGCTTCCAAAGAACTAATGGTAGAACGGGCATCAACAAGCTTAGCATGCATAGTAGGACATGATTTACAAGCACCAAGTAAAGTAGGTCTAGCCTTAAGCTCATCATACTCAGTCCTAAGAGCATCTAGTTTTGCCAAAGTGGAAGCATTCTTCTCATTAAGCAACTTGATCTCATTCAACCATGCATCACACTCAAGACATTCAACATCATCAGGAGTAGTACGAGCAAGTTTCAAAGAGTCATTCTCAAGTTTCAATTCAAGCAATTTGGACTCTAACTCTCCTACTTTCTCACTAGCATTCTCAAGTTGAGCCCTAAGATATTTCCTCATCTTCTTAGCATCTCTCAACACACTATCACGGTTGTCAATCAAGCCATTCAACCTAGTGATCTCAGCAAGCAAAGAGTCGGGGTCACGATTTACCTCATCCTCCGAGTCGGAGTCGCTGTCTTCCTTGTCGCTCTTCTTGCTGTTTGAGCTATGGACCATGCCACAAAAGCCTTCAAGTGCCACACAGCTCAATCCACTGAGGTTCCGGCTTGCACTCTTCTTGCCCTTGCACCTCCCGGCATCTTCATCTTCACTGCTTGAGCTTGACTGCGCGTCGCTTGAGCTTGAGTCGACGTCGCTTGCACCGGCCACCATAGCTCTTGCCTTGTCCTTCTTGTAGCCGCCCTTGCTCGGTCACCGCTTGTCCTTGTCCTTGCTCTTGGACTTGCTGAAGTGCTTGCCCTTGGAGGAGTACTTGTCTTCACCCCTCGGGTGCGCCTTGTACTCGTTCATCTTGTACTTGTTCTCCTCCGCTTCCGGGCACTCGGCGATGAAGTGGCCACGCTTGCCACACTTGTAGCACGTCCCTGAGCTCCGCCTTGCATTCCTCCGACTCTCGTGTATTCATTCAAACCTTCTTGAGAGCAAGGCCAGCTCCTCCTCGCCCAGCACATCAAACTCCTCATCTGGAATAGACATAAGAGAAGACAAGGAAAACTGTCGACAAGAAGGGTTAGATTTGCCCTTTGATCCGCCCACAAGAGCAAGACTATGGTCAGTCGAGCCATCATGCTTGATTGCAACTTCCTGTCAACCTCAGCCGACTTGAGCTTAGAAAAGAGGTCATCCAATTCAATAGTCAAATACGCCCGTACTCCTTGATGGCCTCAACCTTAGCACCCCAAACATTTGGATCCAAGACATGCAAGAGCTTCAAAGCCTGATCATGCTCGGTGTAAGGAAAATCCTCAACATTAGCCTTCATGTTGTTCACGATGGCGGTGAACCTCTTAAACATCGCATCGATGTCCTCACCGGGAAGTTGAGTGAAGTTCTCATATTGCATCCGGTAAGAGACAAAAAGGCGAGCCTTCACATGGTTATCACCACCGTGAGCAACCAACAACTTCTCCCAAATTTGCCAAGCAAGATTCAAATGGCGAACACGCTCAAACTCAGGATCACACAAGCTCCGGACCAAGTGATCATAGGCTTTTGCATTAGCCTCATACTTGTCCTTAGCACCAGCATCGGTCACCATAAGAGTATGGATGATGACCGGAATAGCATAGGTCTTGTCAAGCACAATGAAATCCAACAACTTTCCACGAAGAAAGATCATCATACGAGCCGCCCACTTGTGGTAACCCTTGCCATCGAAGTGCGGCGGACCGCCCCGCTCAACGTACGCCATCTTAGGATTCAAGACTTGTCAAAGTCGCAAAGAATCCAGCACCAAGCTCTGATACCAATTGAAGGATCAGATGGCGACTAGAGAGGGGGGGAGTGAATAGGAGCCGGTAAAAATTCTTCTCCAAGAACCCGGCCTATACCCTAGACAATTCCCGGTCACACACAAGCGATGGATCGAACCACACACCAACCGCCAAGACAACAAGGTTATGGATCAACCTCAAGTCTTAGGAACAATTCCTTGAAGCACACGCGGAAGCACAAGAAGGGAAGAGAGGAATCAAACCAAGAAGCAAAGCACACAGGCTCTGGCGGACCGTCCGGCCAGGAGAGGCGGACTGTCCGCACGGGCCACGCAGACCGTCCGCCAATGTACCGCGGACTGTCCGCACAGGAACGGCGGACCGTCCGGCCTGGGCCGTGGACTATCCGTTAAAACCAACAGAACCACCAGAAGCGAACCCCGAAAAACGGACCGTCCGCAGGGAGCACGCGGACTGTCCGCCAGGCACCCGCAGACCGTCCGCCCCGCCGGCGCGGACCGTCCGAAACCACTTCTAACCAAAACTCAAAACCAAAACGGATCGAAAGCGAAGCCGAGCAAGAACACGAAGAACATGCGAAGAACACTGTTCACGCAGACCGTCCGCCAGACCCTCACGGACCATCCGCCAGGCACGGACAGAACTGAAAACAGCCCGACCCCGAAAGTCAACTCCCCCAAATCATCATCTGATTTCCCAAACCGTAGAAGCTGTAGAGACAAGGGTTTGGGGACTTGAAAAGCGTCACACAAGGATGCTATAGCCCAAAAATCTTGCCTCCTAACTCTCTAAATCACCGGGAATCGCGAATCCTTTGAGCACCATCAAGAGCTAGAGCACCGAACGAAAATCCTTGAATCGAAGTGGTTTCCCGGCGTTTGAGGGCACAAGATCAATCACAAAGATGCACGAGACATCCATCCATGTTTCCCTCAAAGAAATCCGGGGATAAACCCACTCAAATCCGCGGAATCACACCGAGAACAAAGGCACGAAAACAAGCACAAAAAGACCACGAAAAACACAACTCCGAATCTTCTATACAACCAGGAAAGATTCACAAGGTCTAGCATGCCGCCCTAGCATCCATCCCTCTCAACAAATCTCTCATGAAGCTCTAAGTCGCGGAGAAAAAGGAGAAGAAAATAGCTACGAAAATGAGAAATGGGAGGGGGGAAATGGAACCCTAAGTCGCGGAGAGAGAGAGAGAGAGAGCCATCCACACACACTCATGGCTTATATATCAGGTCCCGCCGGAGTGGTAAATGACTCGACTACCCCTAACTTAACTACTGGCGATACAACCCACGTAGGGGCATTTAGGTAATGTTTGTGGGTCTTGCCATCGGACGGCCACGCCTTTGCCGCACCCCGCGTCCTCCCGACGCAAGCCATGCGATCCCGCCGCGTGTCCTCCGCCTCGAAGCTTCCCGACACGCCGGATCCCGTCTCCGTCGTGTTGGGCCCTCGGACTTGGTTTTGAGGCCCAAACCAAGAAACCGTCCTCCGATGGTTTTGTGGGCAAACCACCAAACCCCGCGTGCTCGGTCCGGCCTCCCGCCAAACCACTTGACTCGACCGCCACCGTGTGCACCGCTCGCTTGTCCATGACTTCGTCTTGCTCATGTCGCCACCATGTGGCCCGCACCCGGGCCCCGCCGTCCACCGGGTCCCTCGAACCGAGTCTACTTGTCTCTCCATCTCCCGGAGGCCCCTCAAGGCTGAAGACCTTTCGCGCCCGTTCTTCACCTGCAACAACACGAACTAGGCCGCAGCCACACCTGCACACTAAGCCAAGAGTCAGTCCAACACCCGTTGTCAATCACTCATCACTGAGGAGCGGTCATCCACCGACCACCGGGACGCTCCTGGTCCTCAGTATACTCCTCACCAAAGTCACTCATGGTGTATGTGATCCAAAAGAGCTGAGAACAACAACTAGCTGCAGACACATACTCTGCCTCGGTAGTGGATTGAGCAATACTCGACTGCTTGTGGGAAGACCAAGACACCAAAGAAGATCCCAAGCACTGGCAAGTCCCAGAAGTGGACTTCCTATCCAACCGACACCGGGCAAAATCCGCGTCTGAAAAACCATGAAGAGCCAAAGAAGAAGACGCGGAGCACCAAAGGCCGAAGTCGGGAGTGTGACGAAAGTACCTGAATATGCGCTTGACCGCCTGCCGATGTGAAGTCTTTGGAGATGCTTGAAAACGAGCACACAAACATACCGAGGACTGGATGTCCAACCTCGTCGTTGTCAAGTAGAGGATTGACTCAATCATGCTTCGGTACTCCTTCTGGTCCACGTGTTCACCAAATTGTAGTCATACTCATAGGCATCACCATGGCCTTGGAGTCCTCCATCTTGAACTTTCTCACAATGTCCTTGGTGTACTTAGCTTGGTGCACAAATATTCTTTCCTTTGATTGCTTGATTTGTAGCCCGAGAAAGAACTGCAACTCACCCATCATGCTCATCTCAAATTCCTTGCTAATGTCTTCTGCAAACCTTGCAACAAGAGAGTTAGATGAGCCACCAAAGACAATATCATCCACGTACACCTGCACAATCAGGATATCTCTGCCCTACCTGAGGAGAAACAAGGTCTGATCGACCTTCCCCATCACAAACCCTCTCTCAGACAGGAACCCCCTCAACCTACCGTTCCAAGCTCTAAGTGCCTGCTTCAACCCATACAATGCCTTCCTCAACTTGTACACCCGGTGGGGGTACTTCTCACTCTCAAACCCCGGTGGCTTCCTCACATATACTTCTTCCTCCAACACACCATTCAAAAAGGCACTCTTCACATCCATCTGGTATAACTTGAACCCTTTAGCCACAGAAAAGCTAGAAGGATCCTGATCGCCTCCAAACGAGCTACGGGAGCAAAGGTCTCCTCGTAGTCGATCCCCTCTTTCTGACTGTACCCCTGAGCAACAAGCCTTGACTTGTTTCTCACCACTTCACCTTTCTCTCCCTCTTTGTTCTTCCACACCCATTTTGTCCCAATTGGCTTACACCCTGGGGGAGGGTCAACCAATTTCCAAACCTGGTTCCTCTCGAAATTATCCAACTCCTCATGCATCGAATTAACCCAATTATGATCAGATAGCGCGTGTCCAATGTCTTTGGCCTCAAAGGTAGCAACAAAGGCAGTATGAGCGAATGAGAATTGTTCCGAACCCTCGACCGTGTAGTACGTTCATTCATGTCGCCGATAATCCTCGAAGATGGATGATCCACTTGAACTTGCCGGGGAGGTTCTCGCCTTGATGCTACCTCCCCCTCAATAGCATCTTCTCCTTGATCTTGGTTTGTTGTCGTAGGTGTGGGAGAGGGGTCGTACACCACTGTAGTCAAAGTAGTAGGTACATGCTCAGCCCGGGGCACCATTCCACCATCTTCATCATCTCCATGTTCATGCTCCTCCTCCTGAAAGATCTCCTCGCCAAGTTCATCGTCACCTGCACACTCAAAAAGAAGCTGACTACGTGGCTGTGTCTCGTCGAAGGTCACCTCGCAAGTCACCACGATTTGGTTAGTTTCAAGATTGAGCACACGATATACTCTAGAATGAGATGCATAACCAAAGAAAATACCATCGACCGACCTAGCCTCAAACTTATCCAACTTCTTCCCTTTTTTAAGAATAAATCACTTGCAACCAAAGACATGGAAGTGACTCACCTTGGGTGTGCAACCGTTCATCAACTCGTAATAGGTTTTCTTCTTGTATACTCTGAGGTAGATCCTGTTCGAAACATAGCACGCGGTGTTGACCGCCTCAGCCCAGAACCTTCTCGGAGTCCTATGCTCATCGAGCATCGTCCAAGCCATCTCACACAAGGTTCTGTTTTTCCTTTCCACCACGCCATTCTGGGGAGGCATATATAGACTCGAAAACTGGTGTTCAAGACCCAAGTCATGGCAAAAGGTTTCGAAATGAGAGTTTCTAAATTCCGAGCCATTGTCACTGTGGATCGCTCGTATGGCATCTCCGTGCCTCTCGTTCTTCAACCTCAAGACAAGAGCTCGAACAAAACCAAACGTCTCCCCTTTCTCCTCAAGAAAGAACACCCACGCATACCGAGAGTAGTCGTCCCCACAACCAAGATGTACACTTCCCACCCACAGATCGCACACGAGCTGGACCAACAAGGTCCACATGGAGCGGCTCGCATGGACGTTCCGTCATCACATCAGTGAGGGGTGGATGGGAAGCAGCTACCATCTAGCATGCCGACAAGGAGCACACACCAACTCTTTCTCAAACCTCAGTCGTGGCAATCCTCAGACCAAATTGAGTTTACTCAAGCGAGACAAAAGGTCGAAGCTCAAGTGACCCAACTTCCTATGCCTCTTCCACAACTCACGCGAAGATCAAACCAAGAAACAACGCTCAACACCAGAAGACTGAGAAAAATCAGCTCGAAACACCTGACCCTCGGGAATGACCATACAGACAAAGTCCCCTCGAGAATCCAAAATTCGAGAACCACCAGGCCGAAATAACACCTCAAAACCCTCATCCAATAGCTGGGACACGAAAAGCAAGTTGTATCCAAGCGATGGAACGAAAGCAACATGCCTGAGAGTGATCTTGTCATTTACATTAATCTCACCTTCTGACAGCACACGCCCTCGCCCATTGTCTTAAAAGGTAATGTACCTCTTTTTCACCACCGGGACGAGACTTGAGAACCACCCCTTGTCTCCGGTCATATGCCACAAGCAACCGGAGTCAATCAACCAAATGTTCTTCAAGTCTCCCACCTGAAATTCAAAAGCGAGCATGTGAGTGAACAAACGACTCAACACTGGGGTTAGTTCCAAAAAGAGTAAAACCAGTGCCGAGCCATTTGCTCCAATGTGGGGTTAGCACAATCTAGAACATCTCTCCTATCAAAGCTACCTCCACGAACACCACCACGGTAACCATTACGAGGGAACCAACCCTCTTTAGCTGGAGGAGGACCAAAACCACGAAAGGAAGACCGTGGACCGTCCCTCCTCTCCATCTCAAAACTACGACTCCTCTCATCCTCGTATTGAGCACGAGGGGGAGAACACCTAGCAAACTGACCACCTGCAGACTTCCGATACCAACCACGAGAACCACGACCACCCGAACCAAACCGAGCCTTCTCACGAGCACGAAAACCTAAACCCTGTCTGTCCAGACCTGCACCGGTCTGACCGGTGTGATGCACCGGTCTGACCGGTGTAGCTCGGCCAGCAGCACCACCAGCCACCTTCCGATCTCCCCAAGTCGGAACCGTCCTCATAATCGCTTTGGCCCTGAGCATCTGCACACGAGGCTCAAGTACACCATTGGAAGGGTGGTACTTGTCCTTGTTAGCCCACTCCTTCGCCATTCTCTCCTCACTCTTCTTCCTGAAGCAAAACTCGCTCTTGTGACCATCTCTCCCACAATAGTCATAATGAAACCACACGAGCTTAGATTTAGGCTTGGGTTGGGGTTGCTCACTTGGTTTCTCTTCACTCGGCTTCTCAACCGGTTTCTCCTCACTAGGATTCTCACTCTCTTTCTCAAAGAACACATTCCACAAAGTGCTCTTGAACTTGATAGGCTTTTGGAAATCATTTGTGGAGTGAGGGAATATGGATGGATCTGGATATGTTTCGAGTTTGTTTCGTAGTGGGTTGGGTTTAGGAACATAGGCATTTTTGTGGTAGGTTTTTGGTGGAGCTTAGATATCACCAATCTTCTCTCCTCCCTCACCACTAGACTCTCCAACATTCTCTGACCCAAGCGCTTGCCCATCTTGGTGCTTATAGGTTTCAATCACCATCCTAAGCTGCGGTTCATGACCCGACAACCAACCCATCATTTTCCTCAACTCATTATTCTCATCCTGCAAGCGATCCACATAATGTGCAAGTTCCCAATTTTTCAAAGCATGTACTTCACATGTAGAGCAAGAAGTGGGAACAGGTTCTTTCAGCTTAGCCTCAAGCGAAACAGTGTAAGCATGCATCTCATCAATTTTCTTATGCAAGATAGGGCAAGAAGTGCCAGCACCTAGCAAAGCAGATCTAGATTTAAGCTCAGCCACTTCAATCCTAAGCACATCTAGTTCCTCACACTTGGAGGCATGCTTTTCCTTGAACATAGCAAGATCAGCTAGGTTCCTTCCTCATCTTCTTAGCCTCTCTAAGTGTCACACCCTAAAATTCCATCACTTTTAAAAGTGTTAGAAAATAGTTAATTTCATTTTCTAAGGGTTCTTTAATTTTGACTAATTAATTTTGCTCTAAAATTACGAAACAATGCTTAATTAATTTAGAAAAATAACCAAGTGTGTGAGCATCATGTTGAAATGCATGAGTTTTGTTGTTGTGTGTCTTTAAAAGCCTTTAAAATAATTTTTGAAAAAGGTTGTGAAAAACGAGTAAAAGGTTTGATTTAAAAAGGGGTTTGAAAAGTTGTTTAAAAAGGATTTGAAAAAGAAAAAGAAAAGGAAAAAAACAAACCCCAAACCCCTTTCCCTTCCCCATCCGGCCCACGGCCCACTCTCCTCCCTCCCCTTCTTTCTCCTCCCCGCGCGGCATGTCCCGCCTTTCGGCCCACACGGCCCAGTCCTGCCTCCTCTCTCCCGACGACCACCTGTCAGCCCCGTCACCTACCTCCAGCCCCGCATCTCCCCTTCTTCCCCAAGTGCGCCGCTGGCTGCCCCGGCCTCTTCCGCTCCTCCACTTGCTGAGTAACGGCTCCGCCACACGCGTCGCCGCACTCACCGCATCATCTCCCCTCACGGAAACGCCTGCACCACGCCGCCACTGAGCTTCCGCCGCCGCCATCAATGGCCGCCGGCCATTGCACCCGCGCCACCGCATTGCACGTCCCCTCTGCTCCCCTCTCGACCCTATATAAGGCGCCCTCGAGCCTTGCCTCCTCCCGCACCACCTCCCCGCCATCTCCTCGCGCACACACAGGCCGAGACCGAAGCTCTGCCGCCACCGGAGTGCCGCCGCCCTGATCTCCTTCTCCGTCGCGTCTCCCGCCGTCCCAAGTCCCTAGGTAAGTTCTCGAGGTCCCGTGCTTCATTTTCGAGTTGTTCCCGTCGAAATCCGAGGCCGGGAGCTCGAGTTCGAGCGTCGCCAGCGAGCTGTGCCACCCGACGCCACCGCGCGCCGCCGCCCGGCGAGACCGCCGCCACCAGCAGTCGGCCGCCGTCCGATCGCAGATCAGCGGCCCAGATTTGTCTGCCCTCGAGTCATCCATTGAAAGTAACGGTCAACCGAAGCCGACGTCGTCATTTCTGCAAAAATGTCCCTGCACTTTTAAATATCACATAAATACCTTTCCACCCATGAAGATCCCTACAATGAAGTCCTTTTTCTTATGTTTTAACCCATGAACTCCTTACCTTTTATGTACTAAAGTCCACCCTTCATCTTTTACTTGTTAGACCTCCTGCTTTTTCACATAATTATGTTTTAGCCCCGGATCTTTTATAGAAACCCCCTAAGTTCTAGTACTTTTACAATCTAGCCCCTAAACCTTGTTAAAGCCATATCTTTTCCGTCTTAGATCCGTTTTAAGCGTTCTTAGAGTCCACGCGATCATCTCAACGAGCTCATTAGTTTTAGAAGCTTGTTTTAGTCTTTTGGTAATGTTTGATGTATTGTTTTATTTATTGCATTATTTCTTGTATGATCGTAGACAACGAGCCGTTCAAGGAAGAACAAGTGCAGAGCTTGAAGTAAAGGAGAGTAGCTTATCGTTGGAGAAAGGCAAGTGACCCTAACCACCCTTCTACCTATGCTTTAATAAAGAATACTATAAATTAGCCGGAACATGGAGAACCACCTAGGAAAATAGTGCAACCACAGTCCACATGGCTCTGCCTTAGCCAATTAATTAGGTGTGTGATTGTAGTGATGACCTTATCCGAAAGGAACACAGGGGGCTCTGGGTTGCAGGGGTATAGCCCGGTTCTTTTAAGGTAGCAGCCTTTGCTAAGGTGCTGACCATTAGGGAGGGTTATGGTCCGCCCTGAGCAGTAACTGTCATGGGTTGTTGGTGCTTTTGCATATCTTTGTAAAGGTTTCATAGCATCCCTATGCAATCACACCTCGGAAGTGTGGTATTGTGCCTGATCAGCACATGCATGGTTGGGTTCAAAGTTCTTCGGAACTTTTGCGCGAACTGTGGTGAAAGTGTGCAACCTCTGCAGAGTGTAAAACTGATCGATCAGCCATGCTCACGGTCAAGAGCGGCCTGGACCCTCACATGATTAATGAACTTAAAGATGGATTTAATATTGCTTTCCTGTTATTCCTGTGGCCTTGCTGAGTACCAACCATAAGCATACTCATCCTTGCTTACGCTGTTCAGAGGAGAACCCTGGAGCGAAGTGCTTCATCAACTACGAGGAGTTCTGAGGATGCGATCAACCAGTCAGATGCCCGTGGAAGATGAAGATGGAGTCGCGTCTTCATAGTTATCGTTGTTCGTGTAAAGACCTTCAAGTCTACCCTCGTGAGTGTAATAAAAGTTAATAAATCATTTCTGTACATTTTGGAGCATAGTTTTGTGATATTACACTCAATATGTGTGAAATTCTGATCTTGGCACACATATGAGATGCATTCGGTTTTCTTCGGAAAAACGGGTGTGACACTAAGCATATCATCATGGTTATCAAGCAACAAGCCAAGTCGTTCATTCTCCTGACGCAAAAAGGGAAGCTCGTCATGTACCTCATCCTCATCCTCGGAGTCCGAGTAGCTCTGGTGACTGTTGACATTACTAACGTAATCGACTAGAAATGGATATAAGACCCATCTCTATCGACGACACTAGAAATGCAGAGGTATATCTTAACATGATGCTAAGTGTATATCGGATGTTGCTTTCAGATAAACTAAAAGATGAATTCCGACACGATTCATAGCACAACTTGATATAGGTTGTCAGCCTGACAGGTGTTCCTGAAAACGCATGGATATGGTACTCTTACATATGTCTTGGATCTCTTGGAAAGAAGAGAAATATAAATAGGGTATCTGCAAGCACACATATATGAATATACCATTGTAGCATTTTAACTAGGAGTAAAACCAGGTATCGTATTTATATTCTACCACAAGGAAAGAAGTCTTTCTAATCCATAATAGCTAATACATGCTCATCTCTCAGTTTTATAATGTAGGGTGGCCAAAATATATCAATTTCTATAAACATGGGTAAGTCACATAAAATATATATAATGATAGCATTGTTCAAGTCATAACATCATGAGCAGCTACGAAGTATCATTATAGCAAGAGAAAGATAGCAAAGTCTAGCTAGAGAGGATACTCCTCGGTAATTCTAAACTATATGTCAACGCAAACTATGATTAGTGCAAACATTTAGCAATCATGGAAGAAGAACTATTATATTAATGCATGGGGAGACTATCAACGAGGATCAAGGCCAAAACATGAAACAACCCAAACAGTATAAGGCTCCACTAGTCCTATACACGGGGGGTGGACTATGAAGGACTCAATAGTGTTGTCACCACCACGATCTACCACACAACTCGGCATATAGGGTGCAATCGCAGATAAATACAATATAAGCACCACACTTACACTGTCTTTACCATTCACACATGTTAACAAATGATCTAGGTGAGGGCTATACGACTCCATACATGAATATAGAGTCAAAACAATTATGCTAAACATGTAATCATAATAAACACCAAAGCATATAATGTCGAATATAATCATTGATAAGAACATATGTCTGTATAACAAATGTAAGGAACTAGATAAGAACTTACAAGAGCGAAGCTAGATCAGTATCTCGATCAGCCTCTAGACGATTAGGAACCAAGTAGAAGCCTTGCCTCCTCCTAGATCTAAACTAGCTAGCTACTCTGCTATATGGTGTTTCTTGGGCATAGTGTCTCTGACTTGGTGACTTGATCTGATGTATGACAAATTCAGATGCTCAGATGCCTCTGACAGGGGGCAGGGGGCTGCTTATATAGTCTTGAGAGGTAGACGTGCGCCATTGGATCAAACCGACCTAAACATGTGGTTTAGATTGATCATCATAGGCAGTGGAGGAAGCTTCCGGAAGCTGGGCCCATTTGTCACCAGGGGGGGGCGGTCGGCCCACCACCAGGCCGGTTGGGCTGGGGTGGGCCCCCCTCTGGGCCCACTTCGGCCAGGTGGGTCCTTGATCCTTCTAGATGCTTCTTAGGTGCTAAGCCACGTTGAGTTCCGGAGCCTTCTGGAGTCTTCTAGAGTGGTTCCTTTGTATATTTTCTGAATAGTCCCTGTAGATTCATAGATTCACTAAAACTTGTGGAAATTGTCAATACAAACCCTAATAAGGTGATCTAATTATATTTTAGTCCTTTTCCAATGAAATGTGATGGATAGAATTCATAGATAAAATGTGTCAACAAACTCCCCCAAGCTTACCCTTTGCTAGTTCCTAGCAAAGATATGATTTAGTAGGACCAGGAGTTGCTACAACACTTTCACACCTCAGAAGTACTATGGTTTTCAAAAACCAACCCTCCTCAACAAGATTTCTCTCTCTTACCTTCAACCTTTAAGCAAAGCTTTTTCAGGAATCTTCAGCAAATAAAAGACAAAACAATCAAGTCAAGCATGATATCTCAAATTCTTTGATCAACTATCATCCTGGGGTTTTGCACATTTTTCGGATAAAACTCAGAGATCCTGTGTATGACCTTCTCAAGCATGGATTCACACTTGGCAAGAAATATACGGATGATAGTGATGGATGGATGAGGGTGAAAGGTGGTAAGCCTATTAACCTAGCTCTTGGACTATATCTCTGTTTCTAAAATTTTTAAGATCTGGGCTTTCCATTCTTGGAGAGGTGGGATCTACTTGCCCCTGACTTTTGTCCATTCTCCTCTCTCCTTAGAGATGTGGGCTCTACTCACCCTTGGACACGTGTCCATTATTCATCTCTAAATTTATTTCTTTTGGGGAGGTAGGCCCTTCTCGCCTAGTATGACACTTGTCCTTTTCTCTCCCTCTCTCTTCTCACTTTTTCCTCTCTTTTCTTCTTTTTCTCTGCTTCTTTTTTTTTCAAATGTAGCCCCGGAATCCTTTTTGACATTTAGAGAGATATATCTTAGAGTTGCATGAGCTATATGGCTTGATGGAAAATACGTACTTCCATGTCAGAAGAAACATAAATGGTGGAAAGGAATGATCTTGATGTGTATGACAAGCTCTTAAGGATCATAGACACAGGAACTCATCATATAAATTTTATGATTTTTAAGATAAATCTAGGAATCAAGCTTCTCTAGGAAAATGATCAATAGCAACTCAACTTTTCATGAATCATCTTTCAAAGCCTAGACTCAGATTAAGCATGTACTTGCACAGGTTTGGGGCTTAGAGAAAATTAAGCATTTAAGCTTCAGGAGAATCTAGGTCTGAAAACTAAGCACTTTTAAAAGGAATTACGACGGAGCAACTATTCATCATCTCCAAGCATATATCATCAAGATCATTATTAAAGAGAAAAACCAACTAGCAGACTCTAGCATTTTATTCAAACTAAGAATTTTAACTAAGACTCAAATAACTAGCTAAAACATAGGATAGTGATACTTATCATGATAACCTGGGTTGCTCTCCCCCAAGCTGGATCTTGAAGTGATTCTTGAGTCATCCTTGGAACTTGTTTGCCTTCAGGTCTTTATTAAATTCTCCCTGCAAATATTAGTCTCACATATACTCGAAGGAGCAAATTCTAGGATTATATTGTGAGCCTTCATGTGCCCACTTCTTTTTGGGTTTTTCTGAAATGTGTGGACCTTCATGTGCCCACATATTTTTGTGAATTTTTATATGCAAAAGGGATGCTAAATGCAAAAACATGTGAATGCAATTATTTATTTATTATTATTTTTTTATGCCGCCACAGTACGGAGTACATGGGGCCTTGAAGAATGCCAAATGCAGAAAATATTTTTATGATGATTTTTCCAATGTAGATATAGGGGAATAAACATGCTAATCTAAATATGTAGTGCAGAAAATAAAGATAAATACCGAGTTACCTCTCGGCGAGAGTTTATGGCGTAGATGTAGTGGCCATTGATTGATCAGTTGATGACGCGGGTAGTGATTGGTCTTCCGAAGGTGTACCTTGATCTTTCTTCCTCCAAACTTGTTTCTACGGTGGAGACCTTTCTGGAGTAACAGGTTCAAAATACTGGGCTAGTCGAAGCTGAGCGGACTTCTCCTTAATCTCTTCTTCAATGTTCCTGACATCTGTCAACTTTGTGTTCAGCTTGCGTTGTAACGTCTGAAGGCGTCTTCGCGTCTTGTTCTTCTTGGGTTGCTTAGGAATAGTATAAGTATTGAAGGACCGATACGGCGAACCAGAGAGGGGGGAGTGAATGGGAGCCGATAAAAATTCTTCTCGAAGGAGATGAAAACTCCTACAAGATGAACACGGCTTCCAACACACGTCTCCAACTCACTACCCAAGTTGGCCAAGCCCAAAGAGTCACTGGAGTGCCACTGGACCTAGGAACCATCACACAACCTTCCGACCCGAGAATGCAGCGGAACACCAAACCTCGAGTCTACAGACCAACACTGGTTAGACCGGTGAGCACCACCGTCAGACCGGTCCCTGCTAGTGGAACTGAGCAACTTTCACTAAGTGGCTCCATACCGGTCAGACCGGTGAGACACACCGGTTAGACCGGACACAGCCTGAAAGCCCCCAAAGCACCAAACAGGCCAACCGACCACCAAACTGACCCCAACTCGAAACAGCAGCAACACAGGACAACAGCGAACACACCCAGACGTTCACACGAGCAAAAACCCACAAAGGGTTGCGCCGGCCAGACCGGTGAAGAGCACCGGTCAGACCGGAAGAGCACCGGTCAGACCGGTGTAGCCTGGGCAGCTCGGGATGAACAGCACCCGCGGGTCAACTCCCCCAAATCCAAACCTCGATCTCCCGAATCGCTCCACGGACTTGAAGAAGACTTTGGGGATATTAGGAACACCTCAAGATGAGTTCATAGCCAAGTTTAATCCCACCAAAACCTGTCCAAAAAGGAGGAATCGAAGAAATCCCGCCAAGAACACCACAAACTCTAGAACTCGGAAAACTACAAAATCGAGCCCCTTTACTCACGGATTTAGGAGGGGAATCACAGCCCAAAGAACCATGAAGGGTTCCCACAAATTTCCCCCATCAAATTCCTAAGAGAAAAGCCCCGAAAACAACCCAAACAAATCACCAGGAGAGGGCTCCGAAAATCGCCACCAAGAACAACCGGGAACAACACATCCAAACCTTGAGGAACCACGCCGAATCATCTATACATGCAACAAAGGTTCATACAAGGTCTAGCTTGCCGCCCAATTATCCAACCCTCTCACAAGATCTCACCATGAAGCTCTCAAGCTAGTCCTATGGAAATCCTAAGGAAAAATAGGAAGGGAAATTAGGAAAGCAAATGAACTAGGGTTCCAAGGCTTGGCTGCCATCCTCTCACCTCTTGGGTTATATGGAGGCAACCGAAAGTCTAAAATACCCTTATCTAACAACTAGGGATACAAGCCCCTCAAGGGCGGTTTTGGAAGACTTGAAGCTTTCTCCATCGGACGGATGCCCGGCGACCGCAACCTGCTTATCCTCGATGCAAGACTTGCGATCCCGACGCGTGTCCTCCGCTTCGAAGATTCTGGACTGCGTCGTCGCACACCGGTCAGACCGGTACCCACCGGTCAGACCAGTCTGGCTCTGCTGCAGCTCCGTCTTCGGTTCTTTGGTCTTGGCTTTGTGGATCAACTAAGGAACCCAGTGGTTTTTTGTGAACCACTGGAAACCCCGCGAACTCGGTGTAGCCTCCGCCAATCACCACTCATGACTCAGCTCCCACGAAGTCCCGGCTCGACCTTGGTTTTGAGGCTCAACCAAGAAACCGTCCACGACTTCATCTTGCTGTTCATGCCACCATGCGGCCCGCACTTGACCCCGCTGGCCACCGGGTCCCTCGAACGAAGCCTACTTGTCTTCTCCACACCTGGAGGCCTCACCGGCGACGACCTTTCGCGCTTGTTCTTCACCCGCCCCAACACCGGTCAAGCCGCAACCTCGCACCCGCAATACTTAGCCAAGAATCGGTCCACACAACGTTGTCAATCACTCATCACACAAGGAAGCGACCATCCACCGGTTCTCGAACCACACATGGTCCTCAATCTCCCCCTTGATGAGTGCATTGACAACACCCACACGAAAGTAACAAGAGAGAAAAGAAAAAGAAAAGAAACGAACAAAAAGAAACTCCAACAAGCGATCGAAAGCCAAACAAAGGCAAAGAGCAAGATCACTTGAAGAAGACAAGTCTCGGACCCCTTAGGCAAGAGCAACGGCTCGACACATCCGAGACAAAACAAATCTCAAGCAAAGAGCGCAAACCACCAAACCTAAGCTCGAAAAACCACAAAGAGCTCCCCCTACACATATGCAAGCTCCCCCTGAACCAATGCACCTCCCCCTGGACAAAAGCATGCAAACCAAATTGAAAACGGGCAGGCACAAAGAAACTTCAACCACACCGGTCAAACTGGTCATCACCACCGGTCAGACCGGTGCCCAACATATGCACAGGACCAGCACTCACACCGGTCAGACCGGTGAACTCGACCGGTCAGACCGGTGCACACAGAGCCCAGAAATGGCTCGAAACCACCTGAAAACCTTATAAATGCATCCAACAAGCCATTTTAAGCTCAAACTTCTCCTCCTTGTTGGCAATGCATGAATCAAGCCAAAAATGCAAAATTTTCAACCTAGAGCTTCTCAAATAGACAAAATTCAACAAAGAATGCTACACATGTCCAATGAGCAAGTTAGATACTCTATAGCTTCGTATCGACATCAACTACAAGATTATCAAGTTTCACAACCATTGGACGAAGCTAAGATGGATTTGGGAAATTTTGCGAAAAACTTGCCTCTCATGAGCAAAGTCCTAAACATGATCAAAGCATATCAAAATGGCAAAGCCACACAAACTTCATGCTAGGACATGCATTCTAATCATAAGACCATCACAAACACCCACAAGCACCTCATGTCATGTCAAAGCCACCGAGCCATGTGCCTACTTCTATGTACGAGACTTCTCATTGGTAGGCATCATGCAACGGTTTAGCACCCAAAGCAAATTAAATTCGGCACATATGACATGGGAGCACATTTTCCAAGCATTTTTCATTTCATTTTCAGATTTATAATTGGTACATGAAATGTCTTTGCGACAAAAAGGAACTTATGCCCCTCCACAAGATGAAGCAAGAGGGCTAAACATTCATGATGGAAAATGAGCCTTTGGCCCCATATGATCAATAAACTAGCTATCCAACCACAAATTAAGCATAGCCAAGCCACTAAAACATGTCAAGATCATATAAAGGCATTTACACATGAGAGAGCATACATGTGACATTTTAAAAACATAGCTATCAACCATGGATTATTCATCAAGATCATCAAGAGCTAAGCCAAACTAACCATAGCATACCAAACAAGCTCACAAAGACATATATCTCATTCCATGGTGAACAATGTATATCGGAGAAGCTTTTACTATCCAATGCATATGATACAAAATGCATGCAATCTAAGATATAAGGATGCATATACATCATGTTACATATGCCATGCCAAATGCAAGAAATGCACAAAGAAAAGCTATACATATGCTACAAAGGAGCTCCCACACAAAACTCACAAACCACCGGCTCCTCGAGGGGAGGCAAAAAGGGCTCGACACCACCGGGAAAAGAGCAAAGGAGCACAAAACTTACAAGCTCCCCCTAAACTCATGCATTAAGGCCAAAAAGCATACAAAGCTCACCTTACACACATGAGATAGGGCAAAGATCAAAAGGAACCAAGTGGCTTGACCAAGGCCACACACTTGTAGGTCACAAAATCACTTACCTTTATCATTTCTTCAGAAGTCACTCATCCTTGTCCACCATTCCCGAAAGTGATGCACCTACATGTCACCACCGGGATATGAAGCCGAAGAACCACCCCCGATATCAACCAGACGTTCTCCGGGCTATCCACCTGCAACTCAAAACCAAGAGCGAGAGCGATCAAGCGACTCAACACTGGGGTTAGTTCCAAATGTGTAAAACCAGTGCCTAGCCATTTGCTTGAAAGTGGGGTTAGCACAAACCAAACCATCTTTCCTACCAAAGCTACCTCCACGAACACCACCACGGTAACCACCATGAGGTAACCAAACCTCTCTACATGGAGGAGGACCAAAACCACGAAAGAAAGCTCGTGGACTGTCCCTCCTCTCCTTCTCAAAGCTAAGACTCCTCCCATCCCCGTAGTGAGCTCGAGGGGGAGAATGCCTAGCAAACTGACTTCCTGCAAACTCTCCAGCCCAACCACCAGAACCACGAACTCCAGAACCAAACTCGCGCCTGTACGAGCACGAAACCCAAACTGCTGCCTGTCTAGGCCTGCACCGGTCTGACCGGTGCCCCTCACCGGTCTGACCGGTGTAGCCTGGGCAGCAGCACCTCCAACAGCCTTCCGCTCTCCCAAAGCCCGACCTGACCTCACACTCGCCTTGGCCCTGGGCAACTGCACACGAGGCTCAAGTACACCATCAGAAGGGTGGTACTTGTCCTTGTTAGCCCACTCCTTCGCCATTCTCTCCTCACGCTTCCTCTTGAAGCAAAACGCTCTCTTGTGACCATCCTTTCCACAAAACTCACAATGGAAACGGATTGATCTGGGCTTAGGCTTGGGATGAGGCTCTTCACAAGGCTTCTCACTTGGTTTCTCACTAGGCGTTTCACTTGCCTTCTCACTAGGTTTTTCTCTTGGTTGGTTTGGCTTGGATGCAAACTTGTCTTTGGGTGTGGGTTGTGGTGGAACTGAAACATTCCCAAATTTCCTTTCTCTCTCACCACTGTCCTCACCAACCTTATCCAATCCCAAAGCCCAACCGTCAAAGCGCTTACATCTAGCAATCATCATACCAAGCTGAGGTTCTTGACTCGACAACCAACTCAGCGCTTCACGCAACTTATCATTCTCATCTTGCAAGCGACCAACACATTTTGCAAGATCTAAATTCTTCATAGCATGCAACTCACATGTAGAGCAAGAAGTAGGAATAGGCACTTTCAAATCAGCCTCAAGCGAAACAATGCGAGAACGGACCTCAACAATTTTCTCATGCAAACTAGGGCAAGAAGTGCAAGCACCAGCAAAGTGGGTCTAGATTGTAGCTCATCCAACTCAACCCTAAGCACATCTAGTTCCTCACACTTGGAGGCATACTTCTCCCTAAGATCAGTCAAGTCAACCAGGAAAGCAGAGCAATCAGCACAATCGTTCTCATCAGAAACAACAGGGCTAGCCTTAAAGAATCAATTTCAAGCTTGCTATCAAGAACCTGTGTTTCTAGCTCAGCCACTCTAGTCCTAGCATCCTCGAGCAAAGATCTAAGCTCCTTCTTAAGCTTCTTAGCCTCTCTAAGCATGTGATCGCGATTATCAAGCAAGTCAACCAACTCCTCATTCTCCTTGCGCAAAGAAGAGAGCTCATCACATACCTCATCCTCGGAATCCAAGTTCGAGGCGTCCTTCTGGCTTCTCTTGCTGCTCGAACTGTGAGCCATGCCGCAGAAGTCGTCCTTGAGGCTTAAGCCCGTCACACAAAGGCCGTTGAGATACTTGCCAAGGTTCTTCTTCTTCTTCCTCTTCTTCTCATCCTCTTCGTCTTCATCACTCGAGCTTGAAGACGTGTCCTCGGAATCAGACTCGATGTCGCTTGATCTCTTCATCTTCTCTTGAGACCGTGTCTTCTTCCCATGTCCATGATCCTTCTTCTTGGACTTCTTCCTCTTGTCCTTGAACTTGTGCTTGTCGTGGTTGTTCACCTTTGGACACTCGGCGAAATAGTGTCCAGCCTTGTCGCTCTTAAAGCATGTCCTCGTGTTCCTCCTCATGTTCACTCGGTTCTCGTGCAGCCTCTCGAACCGCCTCGTCAGGAGCGCCAGCTCGTCCTCTCCAAGCACGTCGAACTCCTCAGCTGGCATAGACATCAAAGAGGACAAAGAGAACATTCTGGTGGATGGGTTAACATTAGCCTTTTCTTTTGAACCACCAACGAGGGTGAGACTATGGGAGTCAGTCGGACCCTCGAGCTTGGCAGTCATGCCCCAATCCACCTCAGCCGACTTGAGCTTCGAAAACAGCTCATTCACCGTCCGAGTGTCATACTTCTCTGACTCCACAATGGCCTCGAAATTTCCGCCCCAAATCGTACGATCCAAGTAGTGTAAGAGCTTGACTGCTCTATCATGATCATCGTACGGCAGCACGTCCACATTGGCCCTCATGTTGTTCACAACCACCGTGAACCTCTAAAACAAGGCATCGATGGACTCACCGGGGAGATGAGTGAAGTTCTCGTACTCTCTCCGGTAGGTCGCATACATCCGTGCCTGAACCTGGGCATTACCAACATGAGCCTCCTTCAGCACCGTCCAAATTCTACAAGCCAAATGCTTGGTGTGCACCCGATCAAACTCAGTCTGACACAAAGCACGAAACAAGTAGTCGACCGCCTTATTGTTGGCGTCGAATCTGTCCCTCAATCCTTCAGCAAGAAAGTTCACCTGCTGGACATAGCTTGTGTCCACCGTGACATCCCAAAGGGTCCGACCCTTTCCACGGAGGAACGCACCCATCCGCTTACTCCACATCTCGTAGTTCTTGCCATTGAAGTGTGGAGGACCCGAACCCCATTCCTGGTACGCCATCCTTGGATCTTAGACTGGTTAGAGTCAATAAAGACCCGAACCGGCTCTGATACCACTTGAAGGACCGATACGGCGAACCAGAGAGGGGGGGAGTGAATGGGAGCCGATAAACATTCTTCTCGAAGGAGATGAAAACTCCTACAAGATGAACATGGCTTCCAACACACGTCTCCGACTCACTACCCAAGTTGGCCAAGCCCACGTAGTCACTGGAGTGCTACTGGACCTAGGAACCAACACACAACCTTCCGACCCGAGAATGCAGCGGAACACCAAACCTCGAGTCTACAGACCAACACCGGTCAGACCGGTGAGCACCATCGGTCAGACCCGTCCCTGCTGGTGGAACTAAGGAACTTTCACTAAGTGGCTCCACACCGGTCAGACCGGTGAGACACACCGGTTAGACCGGTCACAGCCTGAAAGCCCCCAAAGCACCAAACAGGCCAACCGACCACCAAACTGACCCAAACTCGAAACAACAGCAACACAGGACAACAGCGAACACACCCAGACGTTCACCCGAGCAAAAACCCACAAAGGGTTGCACCGGTCAGACCGGTGAAGAGCACCGGTCAGACCGGTGTAGCCTGGGCAGCTCGGGATGAACAGCACCCGCGGGTCAACTCCCCCAAATCCAAACCTCGATCTCCCGAATCGCTCCACGGACTTGAAGAAGACTTTGGGGATATTAGGAACACCTCATGAGGAGTCCATAGCCAAGTTTAATCCCACCAAAACTTGTCCAAAAAGGAGGAATCGAAGAAATCCCGCCAAGAACACCACAAACCCTAGAACTCGGAAAACTCCAAAATCGAGCCCCTTTACTCACGGATTTGGGAGGGGAATCACAGCCCAAAGAACCATGAAGGGTTCCCACAAATTTCCCCCATCAAATCCTTAAGAGAAAAGCCCCAAAAACAACCCAAAGAAATCACCAAGAGAGGGCTCCAAAAATCACCACCAAGAACAACCGGGAACAACACATCCAAACCTTGAGGAACCACACCGAATCATGTATACATGCAACAAAGGTTCATACAAGGTCTAGCTTGCCGCCCAATCATCCAACCCTCTCACAAGATCTCACCATGAAGCTCTCAAGCTAGTCCTATGGAAATCCTAAGAAAAAATAGGAAGGGAAAATAGGAAAGCAAATGAACTAGGGTTCCAAGGCTTGGCTGCCATCCTCTCACCTCTTGGGTTATATGGAGGCAACCGAAAGTCTAAAATACCCTTCTCTAACAACTAGGGATACAAGCCCCTCAAGGGCGGTTTTGGAAGACTTGAAGCTTTCTCCATCGGACGGATGCCCGGCGACCGCAACCTGCTTAGCCTCGACGCAAGCCTTGCGATCCCGACACGTGTCCTCCGCTTCGAAGATTCCGGACTGCGTCATCACACACCGGTCAGACCGGTACCCACCGGTCAGACCGGTCAGACCCACCGGTCGGACGGCCGTGCAGCGCTGCGGCTCCGTCTTCGGTTCTTCGGTCTTGGCTTTGTGGATCAACCAAAAAACCCAGTGGTTTTCTGGTGAACCACTGGAAACCCCGCGAACTCGGTGTAGCCTCCGCCAATCACCACTCATGACTCAGCTCCCACGAAGTCCCGGCTCGACCTTGGTTTTGAGGCTCAACCAAGAAATCGTCCACGACTTCATCTAGCTGTTTATGCCACCATGCGGCCCGCACTTGACCCCGCTGGCTACCGGGTCCCTCGAAGGAAGCCTACTTGTCTTCTCCACACCTGGAGGCCTTACCGGCGACGACCTTTCATGCTTGTTCTTCACTTGCACCAACACTAGTCAAGCCGCAACCTGCAATATTTAGCCAAGAATCAGTCCACACAACGTTGTCAATCACTCATCACACAAGGAAGCGACCATCCACCGGTTCTCGAACCACACATGGTCCTCAAGTATTAAAGTAGTAGCGTACCTTTTTAGTTCTGAACTTGAAGTGGATCTTGCTAGTCCTGATGTAGATGATTGCTCTGATTGTGTTCATGAACAGTTTTCCAAGCACGATGGGAGGATCTTGCTCATCTCCCATGTCTATGACTAAAAAGTCAGTCAGGACATAGTTGTCCTTTATCTTGACAGGTACATCTCGTGCAATTCCTCCCGGGAACCGTTGTGATTGATCTGCCATCTGCAACATTATATATGTGGAATACAAAGGCAGATCACCATATATTAATTCATAGGTTACCTTAGACATTAGGTTGATGCCCGATCCCGTGTCGCAGACAACTCGCTGGAAATTCCATTAATTGATGGAGCATTGGATTGATGGAACTCCAGTGTCTTCAAGCTTTCGCAGTAATGATGAAGGGAACAGGTTCTTATTCTCTGATTGAATCGTGTTGATCATCCAAACTTCCCTCACATGCAGTTGAGGTTGATTGTTCTTCTTATTCCTCCTTCTATCTCTTTTCTTCTCTTCTCTTCGACAACTAGCTCGTGTTCTTGAGGGTAAGGATATCGAGGGTGTGCAGGAGCTTTTAAGATCTTGTTCTTGCAGTTGAATCTCTCCTTTCTCCCATTGATGGTGAAGATGATCTTAGCGGCGTCGGCGTAGATGACGGCTTTGGCTGTGGCAAGGAAAGGACGTCCCAAAATGATTGGAGCGTTCTCACTTACCCCAGTCTTGACAAAAACAAAGTCGGCAGCCACGTAGGAGCGTCCTACCCCCAGACATACGTCGTCTAGGATGCCCTCAGGGTGACATAGTGACAGGTCTGCAAGCTTAGGCATTATGTTGACGCTAGACCCAAAGTCACAAAGTGCATTCTTGAAGGTGTAGGCTCCAATAGTGATGGTGATGACGGGCCTTGCTTGATCTCCTCTTTTGGCGAGCATGCCTAGTCAGTACATCTTGGGCCTTCTTCTGTCTTACTCAAACACAGATCTGCAGAATAGATATCGACAAGATTTGTAGATTCTAATTCTTCCGGCTGGCCCGGAATCTTACCTGGGTTAGCCGTGGGAACTGATGATGCCAGCTGAGAAATCTAAGATTCTAGCATTTTATTAAAGCTATGCTGGTTCTTGATGGCAGAAGAAAAACTTTCCATTTTATTACTAATAGTTTTGAGTATTTTATCATTGGAAGCTAACTTCTTAGACAGATTATCCATAATTCTACCCTGGTTTTGGACTAAGTCCCTTAAGGTGAGAAATTATTGGAAGAATTGTTACCTTGATAATTACCTGAATAGTTACCTGGGTAGTTGTTCCTCTGCTGAGTCCTTCCTTGATTCTGTTGGGGACGGTATTGGTTGTTGTTGTTGATGTAGTTCACGTCCTCCTCCAGCTGAAGGCATTGACTCCCTGAGTGTCCAGTATTTCCACACTCTTCACAGGTCATGCGAGATTCGAAGAGTTGCATGACTTCCTTCTTCTCAGGGGCTTTGTCTTCAAGCCTCTTCATTAGTAAAACCATTTTGGCAGACAGCATGTCTACCTCCTTGAGCTGGTGCATTCCTCTTTCTTTCTTGCGGGGTTGATGTTCCTCGTTCCAAGCTTGATTGGACGCCATCTTTTCCACAAGGTTAGTAGCTTGAGTAAGTGTAAGGGACAGGAAAGCACCTCCAGCTGCAGCATCCATCATTTCACGGGTGTTGGCAAAGAGCCCATGGTAGAAGGTCTGCAAGAGCAACCAGTTCTCCATTCCATGATGTGGGCAATCTGCAATGCAGTCTTGAAAGCGCTCCCATGCTTCAGGAACAGATTCCTCGTGTTGCTGCTGGAAACTTTAAATTTTTCCCTCGTAAGGTATTGGTTTTTCCTATAGGAAAGAACACAATGTCCAGGTTGTAAATTTGTCTTTGTTGGAGTAAAACCATTGCTTCGCTCGCCCCAATAATGAAAATGGGAATAAGCGAAGTAGGACTGCATCACTTGGAACATCTTTGATCGTGAAGGTGCTATATATCTCCAAGAAATTTTGAAGGTGTTTGTTGGCATCTTCAGGAGCTTTTCCACCAAATTGGCTAGCTTGTACCATGTTGATCAGTGTAGGATTGAGCTCAAAAGAAGCATATCCTACAGCGACTGTCGGACCAGTACGAATGTTGTCCGGGGTCGGTGCAAAGTATTCGCGTAGGGACTTGTTTGCCATTACTTCAAACGTGGGTGTTAAGCTTCGCGTTGTTGAATCTCCCAAGGCAAAAGTTGTGGGCTGAGAATCAAAAGACCTCGGCTTTGACCTTGCCTTCCTTAAGATTTTCTCCGGATCTAAAACGAAGTTTTCTGGAAGATTCATATTCATACATTACCTTGAAATAAGATAGACAAAAGTGGAAAGAATAAGGGTAACCCTTGTTGACGGATAAAACTCGTATCCACTTGCGATTCGCAAGCGTACGGATCTACACCTTTTTCATCATAGGCTAGCAAGTATCAAATCTGATTTTTGCATGTAAATGTCTTTTATTAATGGCATTGCTAGTTCCCTTTGCGACATCTCTTCGTCTTCCAATAGTGAGGTGAACAAATCCATCTAGGCACTTAAAAAAATAAAAACACAAAAGAGATTTTTTTCTAGAAAACAAGGCTTAGATGTTAGTAATCAACAAAACTAATACAAGATTAAACGTAGCAAACTGGCTTGCTCCCCGACAACGGCGCCAGAAAAAGGGGCTTGTTGACGGATAAAATTCGTATCCACCTACGATCCGCAAGCATACGGATCTACACCTTTTTCACCACAGGGATTCCTTAGGTTCTTATCAATCCGCAGAGCAAGGGGATCACTAGTGTTTGATCTAGCACTAATCTAGTTGATGTAAACCTTTGGATGAAAGATTAATCTATGAACTAAAGGCAATCTAATCTATGAACTAAGACAAGACAAACCCAATCTAATCTTGGTCAAATGAGAGACGTGAGATACACAAGTTATGGAGAACGTTTGCCCATGGAGTCTAGGGTACTTGAAGATGCAATCACCTAAACATGATAAAACCGATCTAATCTATCTAATCATGTGACCACGATTTAGCACTTTCCCTCCCCCCGTACTGTCACTACGCGAAGGTAATCTTTGCTAAACCTAATGATGATCACGGTATGTTGACACGATCCATGGGAGTGATCCGAAAAGCATGGTGGCCAAGCCTTTAGCATTAAGCATCATCAACAAAGGAACAATAGATTACGATATAAACAAGAGTTGGTGACTACATATCAAGATCCATTACAACTCCATGGACAAATGATGAATCTACTCCATCAAGATGCTAAGCATGGTACCGTTGAATGTGGTAGATGCATCCGATGAAGATCAATCCTCGCCGTCCTCCAACTCCGGCGGCGCCGCGACAAGGCCTCGGCGTCATCCTCCTTGTGGTGATCTTCGGCGGCTCTCCGATGAATGGATGTCAATGGGTTACCATCTTGGGGCGCCTAGGGGGTTGTATTTATGTCCTTGGGTGCCTTGGGGCGTGCTCCACCTTGCCTTTCACGAGATCCTCCTTGAGAGTGAAGCAAACTCGGTTTTCATAAAATCAGCCTCGTCTAGATTTTCCTGATTCGCAGCCCTTCCTTGCCGGCACCATATCTCCCAGGTGCGGACTCCAAATAATGCAAATTCGGTGTCCAGGTTGTGTGCCACGAAATTATCTATTCATTTCTTTCCTTGGAAACAAAGATAAGATCTCCAAATCGGCCTTGGAAGATAATCTGTTCTGATTTCAGACTGACTACGCAGCAGGGATTTCGGGGGCCATATCTCCTAGCTTCCTTATCCGAATTGGGTTTTCCACATGTCCAAATCGAGGGTATCGTCGAGACCCACAACTTTGGTAGTCAAACTTTTGCCACTAAAGGTTGTTTGGGTCTCTGAATCTGCACCGAAAGATCATGCTGTCCTGGGCTGTGAGAATATCTCTCGGGCTGAGTTGATCTCGTTGGTAAACATCCAAGTCCCCGGAGTTTTGCGTGTTGATGCTTCAGTCCTTGGGTTGTTTGGAGTCTTGTTCACTTCATGTCTTGACTTGTGACGGGCTTCATGATCTTCTATTGAAGTGCTTGATTGAGGACCATGTGTGTTTCAAGGACTGGTGGATGGTCGCTTCCTTGTGTGATGAGTGATTGACAACGTTGTGTGGACTGATTCTTGGCTAAGTATTGTAGGTGCAGGTTGCGGCTTGACTGGTGTTGGTGCAGGTGAAGAACAAGCGCGAAAGGTCGTCGCCGGTGAGGCCTCCAGTTGTGGAGAAGACAAGTAGCCTTCGTTTGAGGGATCCGGTGACCAGCGGAGTCAAGTGCGGGCCGCATGGTGGCACGAACAGCAAGATGAAGTCATGGATGGTTTCTTGGTTGAGCCACAAAACCAAGGTCGAGCCTGGACTACATGGGAGCCGAGTCATGAGTGGTGATTGGTGGAGGCTACACCGAGTTCGCGGGGTTTCCAGTGGTTCACCAGAAAACCATTGGGTTCCTTGGTTGATCCACAAAGCCAAGACCGAAGAACCGAAGACGGAGATGCACCATCTCCAGACCGGTCTAACCGGTGGGTCTGACCGGTCTGACCGGTGGGTACCGGTTTGACCGGTGAGGAGCACCGGTTTGACCGATGTGCGATGATGTAGTCCGGAATCTTCGAAGCGGAGGACACGCGTCGGGATCGCATGGCTTGCGTCGAGGCTAAGCAGGGTGCGGCCGCCGGGCATCCGTCCGATGGAGAAAATCTGAAGACTTCCAAAACCGCCCTTGAGGGGCTTGTATCCCTAGTTATTAAGTAAGGTATTTTAGACTTTCGGTTGCCTCCATATAACCCATGAGGTGAGAGGATGGCAGCCATCTCTTGGAACTCTAGTTCATTTGCTTTCCTGTTTTCCCTTCCTATTTTCTTAGGATTTCTATAGGACTAGCTTGAGAGCTTCATGGTGAGATTTTGTGAGAGGGTTGGATGATCGGGCGGCAAGCTAGACCTAGTATGAACCTCCTTGGTGATTCGGCGTGGTTCCTCAAGGCCTTATTGTATTGTTCCCGGTTGTTGTTGGTGGTGATTTTCGGAGCCCTCTCTTGGTGGTTTACTCGGTGTGTTTTTGGGACCTTGCTCTGGGGGATATGATGGGGGAAATTCATGTGAACCCTTCGTGGTTCTTTTGCCTTTGATCCCCCCCCCCAAATCCGTGTGTTAAGGGGCTCGATTTTAGGGTTTTCGGTGTTCTAGGGTTAGAGGAGTTCTTGGCGGGATTTCTTCGAGTTTTCTTGACTTAGCAAGTTTTGGTGGACAAAATCTTGGCTATGGACTCCTCATGAGGTGTTCCTACTATCCCCAAAGTCTTGTTCAAGTTCCTGGAGTGATTCGGGAGATCGAAGTTTGGATTTGGAGGAGTTGACATGCGGGTGCTGTTCATCCCGAGCTGCCCAGGTTACACCGGTCTCACCGGTGCTCTTGACCGGTCTGAGCGGTGTAAGCCACTAGTGGGATTTACCTCGGGTGAACTGCTTGACTCCTGTGTCTTTGGGTCTTGGTGCTGCTATCAGTTCTTGGTCTGTTTGTCTTTGCTTTGTTAGGTTTTGTGTAGGGTTTTCCTTCCGTGCAGGTTGTGTTTTGAGGGTGTTTTTGTTCCAGGGCCTAGAGAAGTCACTGAGGCTCTCTGGAACGCTTGTTGTACGGTTGCTGTAGCCACCGGCCTGACCGGCACTGTCCACCGGTCTGACCGGTGTCACCGGTCTGAGTGGCGCAGGCCATCGGTCTGATCGGTGCAGCACAGGTAGCAAGCCGTGCAAGTTTCCGCTGTGCGTGTTGGTGTGTTTTGGCTCGGAAGGTTGTTTGTTGGTTCCTAGGTCCAGTAGCACTTCAGTGGCTGCGTGGGCTTGGCCAACTTGGGTAGTGAGTCGGAGACGTGTGTCGGAAGCCGTGTTCGTCTTGTTGGAGTCTCCATCTCCTTCGAGAAGATTTTTATCGGCTCCATTCACTCCCCCCTCTCTGGTTCGCCGTATCGGTCCTTCAAGTGGTATCAGAGCCGGTTCGGGTCTTTATTGACTCTAACAAGTCTAAGATCCAAGGATGGCATACCAGGAATGGGGTTCGGGTCCTCTACACTTCGATGACAAGAACTACCAGATGTGGAGTAAGCGGATGGTGGCGTTCCTCCGCGGAAAGGGTCAGATCCTTTGGGATGTCACGGTGGACAACAGCTATGTCCAACCGATGAACTTCCTTGCTCCAGGATCGAGGGACATGTTCGAGGCCAACAACAAGGCGGTCGACTACTTGTTTCGTGCTCTGTGTCAGCCTGAATTTGATCAGGTGCACACAGAGATCTTGGCTTGTAGAATCTGGTCGGTGTTGAAGGAGGCTCATGTTGGGAATGCCCAGGTTTAGGCTCGAATGTATGCGACTTACCGGAGAGAGTACGAGAACTTCACTCATCTCCCCGGCTAGTCCATTGATGCCTTGTTTCAGAGGTTCACAGTGGTTGTGAACAACATGAGGGCCAATGTGGACGTGCTCTCATACGATGATCATGATAGAGTTGTCAAGCTCTTACACTCTTTGGATCATACGATTTGGGGTGGAAAGTTCGAGGCCATTGTGGAGTCGGAGAAGTATGACACTCTGGCGGTGAACGAGCTGTTCTCGAAGCTAAGTCGGCTGAGGTGGATAGGGGCATGACAGCCAAGATCGAGGGTCCGACTGACTCTCATAGTCTTGCCCTCATTGGTGGTTCAAAAGGAAAGGCTAACACTAACCCATCCACCAGGATGTTCTCTTTGTCCTCTTTGATGTCTATGCCAGATGAGGAGTTCGACGTGCTTGGAGAGGACGAGTTGGCGTTGCTGACGAGGAGGTTCGAGAGGCTGCACGAGAACCGGGTGAACATGAGGCGGAACACGAGGACATGCTTCCAGTGCGGCAAGCCGGGACACTTCGTCGCTGACTACCCGGAGAAGGTCGAGAACAAGGATGGCTACAAGAACAAGTCAAGAACGGATGGCAAGTACGGGTCGAGGCGCGACCACAAGAGCAAGCACAAGAACAAGCACAAGGACGAGCGACGATCGAGGAAGAAGGAGAGCCGAGGCAAGGCCCGAGCGATGGTTGGAGCGAGCGACGTCGACTCTAGTTCCGCGTACTCCACCTCGAGCTCAAGCAGCAGTGAAGATGAAGGTGATCGTCACAAGAGCAGGAAGTCATTCAAGAACCTGAGCGGGCTGAGCTGCTTCGCTAGAGACGGTCTCTACACCATGGCCCTGAGCTCCGGCAGCAAGAAGAGCACACAGAGCGACTCAGACTCTAATTCCAATGACGAGGTGTGTGATGAACTTCCCTTCTTGTGTCAGGAGAATGAACGGCTTGGCTTGTTGCTTGATAATCGTGATGACATGCTTCGAGAGGCTAAAAAAATGAGAAAAGAGCTTAGGGCTTCAGTCGAGGATGCTAGGACTAGAGTGGCTAAGCTAGAAACACAGAATTTGGATGCTAAGCTTGAAATCGATTCTTTGAAAGCTTCACCTGTTGTTTCTGATGAAGTGGAATGTGCTGATTGTTCTATTTTCCTTGCTGACCTTGCTTTGTTTAAGGAAAAGCATGCCTCCAAGTGTGAGGAACTAGATGTGCTTAGGGTTGAAGTGGCTGAGCTTATGTCTAGATCTGCTTTGCTAAGTTCTTGAACGTCTTGCATGCTAAAATTGATGAGATGCATGCTTACACTGTTTCTCTTGAGGCTAAGTTGAAAGAACCAATTCCTACATCTTGCTCTAGCTGTGAAATGCATGCTTTGAAGAATTTGGAACTTGCACATTATGTTGATCGTTTGCAGGATGAGAATGATGAGCTGAGAAAGTTGATGGGTTGGTTGTCTGGTCATGAGCCTCAGTTGAGGATAATGATCGAGACATTCAAGAGGCAGGATGGTGAGGGACTTGGGGCAAACAAGGTTGGTGAGGGAAGTGGGGAGAATATCCCAGAGCCACCAAAAACCCACCACAAAAATGATTTCCCTCCTAAACCTAACCATCTTAGGAACCGACTAGACACAACCCCAGCTCCACCCGTGTTTTTCCAACAAACAAATGATTTCCAAAAGCCTATCAAGTTTGTGAGCACTTCCGAGAAAGTGTTCTTTGGGAAGGAAAGTGAGAAGGCTAGTGAGGAGAAACCGGTGGAGAAGCCGAGTGGAGAGAAACCAAGTGAGCTGAAGGACCGATACGGCGAACCAGAGAGGGGGGGAGTCAATGGGAGCCGATAAAAATACTTCTCGAAGGAGATGGAGACTCCAACAAGATGAACGCGGCTTCCAACACACTTCTCCAACTCACTACCCAAGTTGGTCAAGCCCACGTAGCCACTGGAGTGCCACTGGACCTAGGAACCAACACACAACCTTCCGACCCGAGAACGCAGCAGAACACCAAACCTCGAGTCTACAGACCCACACCGGTCAGACCGATGAGCACCACTGGTCAGACCGGTCCCTGCTGGTGAAACTGAGCAACTTTCACTAAGTGGCTCTACACCGGTCAGGCCGGTGAAACACACCGGTCAGACCGATCACAGCCTGAAAGCCACCAAGGCACCAAACAGGCCAACCGACCACCAAACTGACCCAAACTCGAAATAGCAGCACCACGGGAGAACATTGAACACACCAAGATGTTCACCCGAGCAAAATCCCACCGAGGGTTGCACCGGTCAGACCGGTCAAGAGCACCGGTCAGACCGGTGTAGCTTGGCGACTCGGGATGAACAGCACCCGCGGGTCAACTCCCCCAAATCCAAACCTCAATCTCCCGAATCGCTCCATGGACTTGAACAAGACTTTGGGGATATTAGGAACACCTCATGAGGAGTCCATAGCCAAGTTTAATCCCACCAAAACTCGTCCAAAAAGGAGGAATCAAGGAAATCCCGCCAAGAGCACTTCCAACCCAAGAACTCAAGAAACCCCAAAATCGAGCACCTTTACTCACGGATTTGGGAGGGGAATCACAGCCCAAAGAACCAAGAAGGGTTCCCACAAATTTCCCCCATCAAATCCCCAAAAGAAAGGTCCCGAAAACAACCCAAAAAATCACCAAGAGAGGGCTCCGAAAATCACCACCAAGAGCAACCGGGGAAAACACATCCAAACCTTGAGGAACCACGCCGAATCATCTATACATGAAACAAAGGTTCATACAAGGTCTAGCAAGCCGCCCGATCATCCATCCCTCTCAACAAGATCTCTCCATGAAGCTCTCTTGCTAGTCCTAAAGAAAACCTAAGGAAAATAGGTGGAAAATAGGAAAACTAATGAGCTAGGGTTCCAAGAGTTGGCTGCCATCCTCTCACCTCTTGGGTTATATGGAGGCAACCGAAAGTCTAAAATGCCCTTTCCTACTAACTAGGGATACAAGCCCCTCAAGGGCGGATTTGGAAGTCTTCATGTCTTCACCATCGGACGGATGCCCGGCGACCACATCCTGCGTAGCCTCGACGCAAGCCATGCGATCCCGACGCGTGTCCTCCGCTTCGAAGTCTCCGGACTGCGTCGTCGCACACGGTCGGGCCGGTGCTCCTCACCGGTCGGGCCCCGGTCCCCACCCGGTCGGACCGGTCGGACCCACCGGTCGGACCGGTCCCGGCGGCTGCTGCGGCTCCGTCTTCGGTTCTTCGGTCTTGGCTTTGTGGATCAACCAAGGAACCCAGTGGTTTTCTGGTGAACCACCGGAAACCCCGCGATCTCGGTGTAGCCTCCGCCAATCTCCACTCATGACTCGGCTCCCACGTAGTCCCGGCTCGACCTTGGTTTTGAGGCTCAACCAAGAAACCGTCCACGACTTCATCTTGTTGTTCATGCCACCATGCGGCTCGCACTTGACCTCGCTGGACACCGGGCCCTCGAACGAAGCCTACTTTTCTTCTCCACACCTGGAGGCCTCACCGGCGACGACCTTTCGTGCTTGTTCTTCACCTGCACCAAAACCAGTCAAGCCGCAACCTCGCACCCGGCAATACTTAGCCAAGAATCGGTCCACACAACGTTGTCAATCACTCATCACACAAGGAAGCGACCATCCACCGGTCCTCGAACCACACATGGTCCTCAATCTCCCCCTTGATGAGTGCATTGACAACACCCACACGAAAGTAACAAGAGAGAAAAGAAAAAGAAAAGAAACAAACAAAAAGAAACTCCAACAAGCGATCGAAAACCAAACAAAGGCAAAGAGCAAGATCACTTGAAGAAGACAAGTCTCGGACCCCTTAGGCAAGGGCAATGGCTCGACACATCCGAGACAAAGCAAAGCTCAAGCAAAGAGCGCAAACCACCAAGGAAAAGCTCGAACAACCACAAAGAGCTCCCCCTGCACACATGCAAGCTCCCCCTGAACCAATGCACCTCCCCCTGGACGAATGCATGCAAGACACCACTTGAAACGGGGCGGTACCGCAACAACTCGGCCACGGCCGGTCGGGCGGTCAACACCACCGGTCAGACCGGTGTGCAACATGTGAACAAAACCAACACTCACACCAGTCAGACCGGTGACCTTGACCGGTTAGACCGGTGCACAACAGATCCCAGAAATGGCTCGAAACCACCTGAAAACGTTCTAAATGCGTCCAGCAAGCCCTTTCAAGCTCAAACTTCTCCCCCTTGTTGGCAATGCAAGAATCAAGCCAAAAATGCAAAAATTTCAACCTAGAGCTTCTCAAATAGACAAGATTCAACAAAGAATGCGACACATGTCCAAATGAGAAAGTTAGATACTCTACAGCTTCGTATCGATCTCAACTACATGATTACCAAGTTTCACAACCATTGGACGAAGCTAAGATGGATTTGGGCAATTTTGCGAAAAACTTGCCTCTCATGAGCAAAGTCCTAAACATGATCAAAGCATATCAAAATGGCAAAGCCACACAAACTTCATGCTAGGACAGCCATTCTAACCATAAGACCATCACAAACACCCACAAGCACCTCATTTCATGTCAAAGCCACCGAGCCATGTGCCTACTTCTATGTATGAGACTTCTCATTGGTAGGCATCATGCAACGGTTTAGCACCCAAAGCAAATTAAATTCAGCACATATGACATGGGAGCATATTTTCCAAGCATTTTTCATTTCATTTTCAGATTTGTAAATGGTACATGAAATGTCTTTGCGACAAAAAGGAACTTATGCCCCTCCACAAGATACAACAAGAGGGCTAAACATTCATGATGGCAAATGAGCCTTTGGCCCCATATGATCAATAAACTAGCTATCCAACCATAAATTAAGCATAGAAAAGCCACTAAAACATGTCAAGATCATATAAAGGCATTTACACATGAGAGAGCATACATGTGACATTTTTCAAACACATAGCCATCAACCATGGATATAAACCGAGATTATCAAGAGCTAAGCCAAACTAACCATAGCATAACAAACAAGCTCACAAAGACATATATCTCATTCCATGGTGAACAATGTATATAGGAGAAGCTTTTCCTAACCAATGCATATGATACAAAATGCATGCAATCTAAGATACAAGGATGCCCATACATCATGTTACATATGCCATGCCAAATGCAAGAAATGCACAGAGGAAAGCTATACATATGCTACAAAGGAGCTCCCACACACAAAGCTCACAAACCACCGGCTCCTCGAGGGGAGGCCAAAAGGGCTCGACACCACCGGCAAAAGAGCAAAGGAGCACAAAATTCACAAGCTCCCCCTAAACACATGCACTAGGGCCAAAGAGCACACAAAGCTCACCCTACACACATGAGATAGAGAAGGAGCAAAACAAACCAAGTGGCTTGACCAAAGCCACACACTTGAAGGTCACAAAAACACTTACCTTTATCATTTCTTCACAATTCACTCATCCTTGTCCACCATCCCCGAAAGTGATGCACCTACATGTCACCACCGGGATATGAAGCCGAAGAACCACCCCCCATATCAACCAAATGTTTTCCGGGCCATCCACCTGCAACTCAAAACCAAGAGCGAGAGCGAGCAAGCGACTCAACACTGGGGTTAGTTCCAAATGTGTAAAACCAGTGCCTAGCCATTTGCTCGAAAGTGGGGTTAGCACAAACCAAACCATCTTTCCTACCAAAGCTACCTCCACGAACACCACCACGGTAACCACCATGAGGTAACCAAAACTCTCTACCTGGAGGAGGACCAAAACCACGAAAGAAAGGCCGTGGACTGTCCCTCCTCTCCTTCTCAAAACTACGGATCCTCCCATCCCCATATTGAGCACGAGGAGGAGAATGCCTAGCAAACTGACCTCCTGCAAACTTTCCAGACCAACCACCAGAACCACGACCTCCAGAAACAACCCTCGCACCTGTACGAGCACGAAACCCAAACTGCTGCTTGTCCAGGCCTACACCGGTCAGATCGGTGCCCCTCACCGGTCGGCCGGGGTGTAGCACAGGCGGCGGCACCTCCAACAGCCTTCCGCTCTCCCCAAGCCCGAACTGACCTCACACTCACCTTGGCCCTGGGCGACTGCACACGAGGCTCAAGTACATCATCGAAAGGGTGGTACTTGTCCTTGTTACCCCACTCCTTCGCCATTCTCTCCTCACGCTTCCTCTTGAAGCAAAACGCTCTCTTGTGACCATCCTTTCCACAAAACTCACAATGGAAACAGATCGATCTGGGCTTAGGCTTGGGATGAGGCTCTTCACAAGGCTTCTCACTTGGTTTCTCACTAGGCGTATCACTTGCCTTCTCACTCAGTTTTTCTCTTGGTTGGTTTGGCTTGGATGCAAACTTATCTTTGGGTGTGGGTTGTGGTGGAACTGAAACATTCCCAAATTTCCTTTCTCTCTCACCACTGCCCTCACCAACCTTATCCAATCCCAAAGCCCAACGGTCAAAGCGCTTACAGCTCGCAATCATCATACCAAGCTGAGGTTCTTGACTCGACAACCAACTCAGTGCTTCACGCAACTTATCATTCTCATCTTGCAAGCGACCAACACATTTTGCAAGATCCAAATTCTTCATAGCATGCAACTCACACGTAGAGCAAGAAGTAGGAATAGGCACTTTCAAATCAGCCTCAAGCGAAACAATGCGAGAACGGAGCTCAACAATTTTCTCATGCAAACTAGGGCAAGAAGTGCAAGCACTAAGCAAAGTGGGTCTAGATTGTAGCTTAGCCAACTCAACCCTAAGCACATCTAGTTCCTCACACTTGGAGGCATACTTCTCCCTAAGATCGATCAAGTCGGCCCGGGAAAGCGAGCAATCACCACAATCGTTCTCATCAGAAACAACAGGGCTAGCCTTAAGAGAATCAATTTCAAGCTTGCTATCAAGAACCTGTGTTTCTAGCTCAGCCACTCTAGTCCTAGCATCCTCGAGCAAAGATCTAAGCTCCTTCCTAAGCTTCTTAGCCTCTCTAAGCATGTGATCGCGATTATCAAGCAAGTCAACCAACTCCTCATTCTCCTTGCGCAAAGAAGAGAGCTCATCACATACCTCATCCTCGGAATCCAAGTCCGAGGCGTCCTTCTGGCTTCTCTTGCTGCTCGAACTGCGAGCCATGCCGCAGAAGTCGTCCTTGAGGCTTAGGCCCGTCACACAAAGGCCGTTGAGATACTTGCCGAGGTTCTTCTTCTTCTTCTTGTCATCCTCTTCGTCTTCATCACTTGAGCTTGAAGACGTGTCCTCGGAATCGGACTCGATGTCGCTTGATCTCTTCATCTTCTCTCGAGACCGAGCCTTCTTCCCATGTTCATGATCCTTCTTCTTGGACTTCTTCCTCTTGTCCATGAACTTGTGCTTGTCGTGGTTGTTCACCTTCGGACACTCGGCAAAATAGTGTCTAGTCTTGCCACACTTGAAGCATGTCCTCGTGTTCCTCCTCATGTTCACCCGGTTCTCGTGCAGCCTCTCGAAACGCCTCGTCAGGACCGCCAGCTCGTCCTCTCCAAGCACGTCGAACTCCTCATCTGGCATAGACATCAAAGAGGACAAAGAGAACATCCTGGTGGTTGGATTAGTGTTAGCCTTTCCATTTGAACCACCGATGAGGGCAAGACTATGAGAGTCAGTCGGGCCCTCGATCTTGGCTGTCATGCCCCTATCCACCTCAGCCGACTTGAGCTTAGAGAACAGCTCGTTCACCGTCAGAGTATCATATTTCTCTGACTCCACAATGGCCTTGAACTTTCCGCCCCAAATCGTACGATCCAAAGAGTGTAAGAGCTTGACCGCTCTATCATGATCATCGTACAGGAGCAACCACCGTGAACCTCTGAAACAAGGCATCGATGGACTCACCGGGGAGATGAGTGAAGTTCTCGTACTCTCTCTGGAAGGTTGCATACATCCGTGCCTGAACCTGGGCATTCCCAACATGAGACTCCTTCAGCACCGTCCAAATTCTACAAGCCAAGTGCTCAGTGTGCACCCGATCGAACTCAGGCTGACACAAAGCACGAAACAAATAGTCGACCGCCTTATTGTTGGCATCGAATCTGTCCCTCGATCCTGGAGCGAGGAAGTCCATCGGCCCCGGACATAGCTCGTGTCCACCGTGACATCCCAAAGGATCGACCCTTTCCGCGGAGAAAAGCACCCATCCGCTTGCTCCACAGTGGTAGTTCTTGCCATCGAAGTGTGGAGGACCCGAACCTCGTTCTGGTATGCCATCCTTGGATCTTAGGCGGTTAGAGTCAACAAAGACCCGAACCGGCTCTGATACCACTTGAAGGACCGATACGGCGAACCAGAGAGGGGGGAGTGAATGGGAGCCGATAAAAATTCTTCTCGAAGGAGATGGAGACTCCAACAAGATGAACGCGGCTTCCAACACACTTCTCCAACTCACTACCCAAGTTGGTCAAGCCCACGTAGCCACTGGAGTGCCACTGGACCTAGGAACCAACACACAACCTTCTGACCCGAGAATGCAGCGGAACACCAAACCTCGAGTCTACAGACCCACGCCGGTCAGACCGGTGAGCACCACCGGTCAGACCGGTCCCTGCTGGTGAAATTGAGCAACTTTCACTAAGTGGCTCTACACCGGTCAGAACGGTGAGACACACCGGTCAGACCGATCAAAGCCTGAAAGCCCCCAAGGCACCAAACAGGCCAACCGACCACCAAACTGACCCAAACTCGAAACAGCAGCACCACGGGACAACAGCGAACACACCAAGATGTTCACCCGAGCAAAATCCCACCGAGGGTTGCACCGGTCAGACCGGTCAAGAGCACTGGTCAGACCGGTGTAGCCTGGGCAACTCGGGATGAACAGCACCCGCGGGTCAACTCCCCCAAATCCAAACCTCAATCTCCCGAATCGCTCCACGGACTTGAACAAGACTTTGGGGATATTAGGAACACCTCATGAGAAGTCCATAGCCAAGTTTAATCCCACCAAAACTCGTCCAAAAAGGAGGAATCAAGGAAATCCCGTCAAGAGCACTTCCAACCCAAGAACTCAAGAAACCCCAAAATCGAGCACCTTTACTCACGGATTTGGGAGGGGAATCACAGCCCAAAGAACCAAGAAGGGTTCCCACAAATTTCCCCCATCAAATCCCCAAGAGAAAGGTCCCAAAAACAACCCAAAGAAATCACCATGAGAGGGCTCCAAAAATCACCACCAAGAACAACCGGGGAAAACACATCCAAACCTTGAGGAACCACGCCGAATCATCTATACATGAAACAAAGGTTCATACAAGGTCTAGCAAGCCGCCCGATCATCCATCCCTCTCAACAAGATCTCTCCATGAAGCTCTCTTGCTAGTCCTAAAGAAAACCTAAGGAAAATAGGTGGAAAATAGGAAAACTAATGAGCTAGGGTTCCAAGAGTTGGCTGCCATCCTCTCACCTCTTGGGTTATATGGAGGCAACCGAAAGTCTAAAATGCCCTTTCCTACTAACTAGGGATACAAGCCCCTCAAGGGCGGATTTGGAAGTCTTCATGTCTTCACCATCGGACGGATGCCGGCGACCGCACCTGCGTAGCCTCGACGCAAGCCATGCGATCCTGACGCGTGTCCTCCGCTTCGAAGTCTCCGGACCGCATCGTCGCACACGGTCGGACCGGTGCTCCTCCTCCGGTCGAGGCCCGGGGTCCCCACCCCGGCCGGACCGGTCGGACCCACCGGTCGGAGGCCGGTCGCGCTTCTTGCGGCAGCCTCCGTCTTCGGTTCTTCGGTCTTGGCTTTGTGGATCAACCAAGGAACCCAGTGGTTTTCTGGTGAACCACCGGAAACCCCGCGAACTCGGTGTAGCCTCCGCCAATCTCCACTCATGACTCGGCACCCACGTAGTCCCGGCTCGACCTTGGTTTTGAGGCTCAACCAAGAAACCGTCCATGACTTCATCTTGTTGTTCATGCCACCATGCGGCCCGCACTTGACCCCGCTGGCCACCGGGTCCCTCGAATGAAGCCTACTTGTCTTCTCCACACCTGGAGGCCTCACCGGCGACGACCTTTCGTGCTTGTTCTTCACCTGCACCAACACCAGTCAAGCCGCAACCTGCACCTGCAATACTTAGCCAAGAATCAGTCCACACAACGTTGTCAATCACTCATCACACAAGGAAGCGACCATCCACCGGTCCTCGAACCACACATGGTCCTCATGAGCAGCCCAAACTCAAGCCTAAACCTAAGCTTGTGATGTTCCATTGTGAGTTTTGTGGGAGAGATGGCACAAGAGAGCGTTTTGCTTCAAGAAGAAGCGTGAGGAGAGAATGGTGAAGGAGTGGGCTAACAAGGACAAGTACCACCCTTCCGATGGTGTACTTGAGCCTCGTGTGCAGTTTCCCAGGGCCAAGGCGAGTGTGAGGTCAGGTCGGGCTTGGGGAGAGCGGAAGGCTGTTGGAGGTGCTGCTGCCCAGGCTACACCGGTCAGACTGGTGAGGGGCACCGGTCAGACCGGTGCAGGCCTGGACAGGCAGCAGTTCAGGTTTCATGCTCGTACAAGTGCGAGGTTTGGTTCTGGAGGTCGTGGTTCTGGTGATTGGGCTGGAGAGTTTGCAGGAGGTCAGTTTGCTAGGCATTCTCTCTCTCGTGTTCAATGCGGGGATGGGAGGAGTCATAGCTTTGATATGGAGAGGAGGGACGGTCCACGGTACTCCTTTCGTGGTTTTGGTCCTCCTCCAGGTAGAGAGGGTTGGTTCCCCTCATAGTGGTTACCGTGGTGGTGTTCATGGAGGTAGCTTTGGTAGGAAAGATGGTTTGGATTGTGCTAACCCCAGTTTTGAGCAAATGGCTCGGCAATGGTTTTACTCTTTTGGTACTAACCCCAGTGCTGAGTCGTTTGTTCGCTCATGTGCTTATTTTTGAATTTTAGGTGGGAGACTTGAGGAACATTTGGTTGATTGATTCCGATTGCTCGAGGCATATGACCGGAGACAAGGGGTGGTTCTCAAGTCTCGTCTCGGTGGAGACAAAGAGGTACATCACTTTTGGGGACAATGGGCATGGGCGTGTGCTTTCAGAAGTTGAGATTAAGGTGAGTGACAAGATCACTCTCAGGCGTGTTGCTCTTGTTCAATTGCTTGGATACAATTTGCTTTTTGTGTCCCAGTTGTTGGATGAGGGTTTTGAGGTGTTGTTTCGGCCTGGTGGTTCTCGGAGTTTGGACTCTCGAGGGGACCTTGTCTGTATGGTCGTTCCCGAGGGTCAGGTGTTTCGAGCTGATTTTTCTCAGTCTTTTGGTGTTAAGCGTTGTTTCTTGGCTGGTTCTTCGAGTGAGTTGTGGAAGTGGCATAGGAAGTTGGGTCACTTGAGCTTTGACCTTTTGTCTCGCTTGAGTAAACTCAATTTGGTCCGAGGATTGCCCATGGTTGAGGCTTGAGAAAGAGTTGGTTTGTGCGCCGTGTAGGCATGCCAAGATGGTATCCTCTTCTCACTCGCCTCTCACCGATGTGATGACTGAGCGTCCATGCGAGCTGCTCCATATGGACCTTGTTGGCCTAGCTCGTGTACGATCTGCGGGTGGGAAGTGGTATGTCCTTGTTGTGGTTGACGACTATTCTCGGTATGCGTGGGTGTTCTTTCTCGAGGATAAGGGGGAGACGTTTGGTTTTGTTCGAGATCTTGTCTTGAGGTTGAGGAACGAGAGGCACGGAGATGCCATACGAGCAATCCGTAGTGATAATGGCTCGGAATTAAGAAACTCCCATTTTGAAACCTTTTGCCATGACTTGGGTCTTGAACACCAATTTTCGAGTCCGCATACGCCTCCTCGGAATGGTGTTGTGGAAAGGAAGAACAGAACCTTGTGTGAGATGGCTCGGACGATGCTTGATGAGCATAGGACTTCGAGAAGGTTCTGGGCTGAGGCGGTGAACACCACGTGCTATGTGTTGAACAGGATCTACCTCAGAGTGCATAAGAAGAAAACATGCTACGAGTTGATGCACGGTCGCACACCCAAGGTGAGTCACTTCCATGTCTTTGGTTGCAAGTGCTTTATTTTGAAGAAAGGGAAGAAGTTGGATAAGTTTGAGGCTAGGTCGGTCGATGGTATTTTCTTTGGTTATGCATCCTACTCTAGAGCATATCGTGTGCTCAATCTTGAAACTAACCAAATCGTGGAGACTTGCGAGGTAACCTTCGACGAGACACAGCCACGTAGTCAGCTTGTCTTTGAGTGTGCAGGTGATGATGAGCTTGGCGAGGAGATCTTTCAAGAGGAGGAGCATGAACTTGGAGATGATGATGATGGCGGTGTGGTGCCCCCGGCTGAACATGTACCTACTACTTCGACTACAGTGGTTGACGGCCCCTCTCCTACACCTACGACGACGAATCAAGATCGAGGAGAAGCTATAGTTGAGGGGGAGGTAGCATCAAGGCGAGAACCTCCCCGACGAGTACAAGTGTATCACCCAGCTTCAAGGATCATCGGCGACATGAATGAACGTACTACACGGTCGAGGGTTCGGAACAATTCTCATTTCGCTCATGCTGCATTTGTTGCTACTTTTGAGCCCAAAGACATTAGACACGCACTATCTGATCATAATTGGGTTAATTCGATGCATGAGGAGTTGGAGAACTTTGAGAGGAATCAGGTTTGGGATTTGGTTTACCCTCCCCCAGGGTGTAAACCGATTGGTACAAAGTGGGTGTGGAAGAACAAAGAGGGAGAGAAAGGTGAAGTGGTGAGAAACAAGTCGAGGCTTGTTGCTCAGGGGTTCAGAAGGAGGGGATCGACTACGAGGAGACCTTTGCTCGCGTAGCCTGTTTGAAGGTGATTAGGATCCTTCTAGCCTTTTCCGTGGCTAAAGGGTTCAAGTTGCACCAAATTGATGTGAAGAGTGCTTTCCTGAATGGTGTGTTGGAGGAAGAAGTGTATGTGAGGCAACCACCGGGGTTTGAGAGTGAGAAGTACCCCCACCGGGTGTACAAGTTGAGGAAGGTGCTTTATGGGTTGAAGCAGGCGCTAGAGCTTGGTATGGTAGGTTGAGGGGGTTCTTGTTTGAGAGAGGTTTTGAGATGGGGAAAGTTGATCAGACCTTGTTTCTACTTAGGCAGGGCAGAGATATCCTGATTGTGAAGGTGTACGTGGATGATATTGTCTTTGGTGGCTCGTTTAACTCTCTTGTTGCAAGGTTTGCAGAGGATATGAGCAGGGAATTTGAGATGAGCATGATGGGTGAGTTGCAGTTCTTCCTCGGACTACAAATCAAGCAATCAAAGGAAGGAACATTTTTGCACCAAGCTAAGTACACCAAGGACATTGAGCGGAAGTTCAAGATGGAGGACTCCAAGGCTATTACGACACCGATCAGTACGACTACAGCTCTTGATGCGGATGAGAAAGGTGAACACGTGGACCAGAAGGAGTACCGAAGCATGATCGGGTCACTCCTCTACTTGACGACGACGAGGCCAGACATCTAGTTCTCAGTATGTCTGTGCGCTCGTTTTCAAGCGTCTCCAAGGACATCACATCGACAAGCGGTGAAGCGAATTTTCAGGTAGTTGCGTCACACTCCCGACTTCGGCCTTTGGTACTCCGCGTCCTCTCTTCTTTGGCTCTTCATGGTTTTTCGGATGTGGATTTTGCCGGGTGTCGGTTGGATAGAAAGTCCACTTCTGGGACTTTCCAGTTTTTGGGTTTTTCTTTGGTGTCTTGGTCTTCCCGCAAACAGTCGAGTGTTGCTCAATCCACTACTGAGGCAGAGTATGTTGCCGCTGCTAGTTGCTGCTCTCAGCTCCTTTGGATCACATACACCATGAGTGACTTTGGTGAGAGAAGTATACCCATGTCCCACTTCAATGTGATAGCACCAGTGCCATAAGTGTTGCAAAGAACCCAGTGCTCCATTCCAAAACCAAGCACATAGAAGTGAGGTATCATTTTCTGAGAGACAACGTAGAGAAAGGAAAGATAGCTTTGGTCCATGTACCCACACTTAACCAACTAGCCGACATTTTCACCAAACCCCTAGATCAAGCAACTTTCACTCGTTTGCGGGGGAGCTTGGTGTATGTTTGATTTCTTGAGTTGGGTGTGTGGGAGCTCCTTTGTAGCATATGTATAGTTTCCTTTGTGCATTTCTTGCATTTGGCATTGCATATGTAACATAATGTATAGGCATCCTTGTATCTTAGATTGCATGCATTTTGTATCATATGCATTGGATAGGAAAAGCTTCTCCTATATACATTGTTCACCATGGGTTGCTATATATGTTTTTGTGAGCTTGTTTGGTATGCTATGGTTAGTTTGGCTTAGCTCTTGATGATCTTGATGAATGATCCATGGTTGATGGCTATATTTTTGAAAAATGTCACATATATGCTCTCTCATGTGTAAATGCCTTTATATGATCTTGACATGTTTTAGTGGCTTGGTTATGCTTAATTTGTGGTTGGATAGCTAGTTTATTGATCATATGGGGCCAAAGGCTCATTTGCCATCATGAATGTTTAGCCCTCTTGCTTTATCTTGTGGAGAGGCATAAGTTCCTTTTTGTCACAAAGACATTTCATGTACCAATTATGAATCTGAAAATGAAGTGTAAAATGCTTGGAAAATGTGCTCCCATGTCATATGTGCTTAATTTAATTTAATTTGGGTGCTAAACCGTTGCATGATGTCTACCAATGAGAAGTCTCATGTATAGAAGTAGACACATGGCTCGGTGGCTTTGACATGACATGAGGTGCTTGTGGGTGTTTGTGATAGTCTTATGATTAGAATGGTTGTCCTAGCAAGAAGTTTGTGTGGCTTTGCCATTTTGACATGGTTTGATCATGTTTAGGACTTTGCTCATGAGAGGTAAATTTTTCGCAAAATTTCCCAAATCCATCTTAGCTTAGTCCAATGGTTGTGAAACTTGTTGATCTTGTAGTTGATGTCAATACGAAGCAATAGAGTATCTAACATGCTCATTTGGACATGTGTAGCATCCTATGTTGAATTTTGTCTATTTGAGAAGCTCTAGGTTGAAAGTTTTGCATATTTGGCTTAATTCATGCATTGCCAACAAGGTGTTGACGGTGAAATTCCGTCAACCTAGCCATGAGTTTACCTTCGGTGTTGACATGAGTTTTATACTTTATCCATTGGTACAAACCCCCTTGGTATAACAAGTTCATTCGTGCATGTCGGTTTTGGAGTACAAGGGGAGCAAATAAAAAACATTTAATGAGAAAGAGAAAGAAAGAAAAAGAAATATATATATATGAGAAAATAAAAAAATATATGAGTATGTGTAAAAATAAAGTGAACTCCCCGGTTCTCTAAAGTGCATCAGGAATTCCAAGGCTTCAAGATTAAAAGATCCATACTCATTTTCCAACCATGTGCAATCCGATAACGAGGACTTCCTTTGTGCCTCGGGATCACTCTTTGCCATTTGCACATGTCCACCTATCTCAAAGTGTGTGTATTTTTCTCTTTCCCCTCCTTGATATAACATTATTTTCCAATGACCTTTTTGACGAGTCTTGGTAAGACCATGAGAAGCTTGTCTTATTTTGACAACATCTCATTTATAATATCTTGGTAGTACTAAACGTTCCCAAAGCTCCATATATATATGTTATGAGAGGGAAAGGAGTAGAATAAATATGCTTGAGAGACAAAGTGAGATGAGAGTTCATGAGCAATATGCAAGATGATTTAAATTTGTGAACTTGGTTTAGCTCTTTTTCATCTCGTTCTTTATTTCAAAATTTCTGAGATCTATTTAAACTTTGGAGCATGTTAATACTTGTGGGATAAGCTTAATTAGAATCTACCCTCCGTAGAGATGAAGGCTAGTACATTATGGAACTTTAACGAATTAAAATTTTGAGAGCATTATGTTTTCTCATGTATGATCAAGTGCAAGGTTTAAACAATGAAGGGCGATGATGATATCCATCGAAGGCTTACTCGAGGACAAGCAAGGTTCAAGCATGGGGGAGATGTTTACGGTGAAATTCCGTCAACCTAGCCATGAGTTTACCTTCAGTGTTGACACGAGTTTTATACTTTATCCGTTGGTATTAACCCCCTTGGTATAACAAGTTCATTCGTGCATGTCGTTTTGGAGTTTAGTGTTTATGCAGGGTTTTGACGTAGAAAGCAAGACTTCCGAGATAAGTTCATCAAGCACCTTGTGACAAGACCTTGAAGCCCCATATATACAAGTCATGCAATGAAGCAAACTTGACTCCAAGAAGCCAGGGACTAAACCCGAGAAGATGACAAACTCCGAGGACCTATCCAGAAAAGTGCTGAATCTTGCGGGACAAGGAGCTACGTCCAACTCGGAGAGAAACTGATGACAAGGGCCCACATGCAGAAAGGGGAAGGATCTAGAAGACTCGGGAACCGACACCACGCGAATGAGGCAAGCAACTGGGCCGGGGTGGGCCCAGGCCGGTCGGCCCGGCCCATTCCAGGGCCCAGTCGCCCCCTCCCCCTTTGACCTAGCCACCATTCGGGCTATTTATAGCCCGGGGTCAAGAGCCACGGATCGATCAATTCGTCATCGGCCGCCGAGGAGCAGAGAAGAGAGGGACACCATCCCGGAAAGGAGAGGGTCGAGCTAGTTTACTAGGGTCTCCCTAGCCGACGTGGGAACCTTGCAAGGAAGACCACGTCGGAGTTCCCAGAGGTAGAAGCAAGATCAAGGTAGGATCCCGGTGGTGATCTTGTTCATATATCATTGTACTAGTTGATGTATCAAGTTGATTCCGATTCTTAGCGACTAAGTGTTTCTTCGAAGTCTTCGTATTCGATCGGCTTTGCTTACCTTAGATCTATTCTCGAGATAGATCACATAGGGTGTTCTTGTAGCCGCAGTGGCTAGAGGTGCACGCTTGATCTTCCGAAAGAACTTGACTTGTCCTCGGACTCGCCCTAGACTACCCGCATGAATAGGAGTACGTTGTGACAAAACGGGGGCTCTGAAAGGCGGGCGTTTTCGGAGTCGGACGGGAAACCACGGTTTAAAGAGGCTTCTAATGAGATTTGATTTGCTACTTCTTCTTTCGCTTGGAACTTCAACAAAAGGCTCAACCTGATCTCTCTAGATCAGTTTATCTACCCCCTCTATCTTTGTTACCTCCGGTCTTTAGTAGATTAGATTCGTTCTTGTGATGATTCTTATGATTAGATGCATTAGGGTTTTATCTATCGAAGATTGAAGTTACTTGGTATTACTAGATCATCTTTTGCTTCACACATTTGTTCCACGGATTCGATACCTTGGGTTGACCACTCGAGGGAAGAAGGGTCCCTTGACTACAACGGGATATTTGTCCGCTTGCAAGTCTACACGAACTTTGATACAACTATTAACCATCAACAAGCCCCTTTTTCTAGCGCCGTTGCTGGGGAACAAGTGATCAAGATTTGATCTTTTATTGCTTTTTTGTGATTTTCAGTTTTCTTTTAGTTTTTCTGTTTGCATCTACTAACTTTTGATCATCCTCAAAATCAATCTAATCTAGTTTGTCTAACCCTAGTTTTCTTAGATTTATTTTTACTTTTGGTTTTGCATATTTTGTTTATCGCTAACCCTAACAGGAGATGGACGGCTACCTCTCCAACAAACCCAATAATTTTGTGGATGATCCAGAAAAACTTTACAGGCTAAGGAGACGTGAAGCACATCAAGCTAAAAAGCTAGATTTTGTAGGTTCGAAGTCGGAAGACAAAGGATCGAAGGAATCTTCGAAGCATTCACCAGCTCAAAGTTCTCGGGAGAATCGACTTCCACCGATGGGTGAATAACCGCCGCAAGAACACAAGATCGGGGAGCTATGCACCCCGGACATCATTGACCTACCAATCTTGAACCTTGAGGAGATTAGAAGGCCGTTCAAGATTAAGACCTCAACAATCCGCATGGTGCAACATTCACCCTTCACCAGTAAAGAGGACCCAAACCTTCACCTCCAAGCGTTCATTCAACTTTGCTAGACTTTCAACATGGATAGGGTGACTTAAGACCAAATGAGGGCAAGGCTTTTTCCGTTCTCACTACTCGGGAAGGCTTTGCAATGGTTCCACTCTCAACTGGCGGAGACGGTGCAAAATTGGAACGCGTTGATGAAGGCTTTCATGAAGGAATACTACTCGCCGGGTAAAACTCAAAGCTTGCATAATAAGATTGCCACTTTCGCTCAATATCTTACGGAGACTATCTCGGAGGCATTCGAGCGCTTCAACGAATACACTCGGGCGGTTCCACATCACAAGTTCCCGAAGGAAGACCTCGTGCAAAAGTTCTATCAAGGACTCACCATGGCGTCTAGGACGATCATCGATGCATTGGTGGGAGGATCTATCATCGAGCTTACACCGACCGAAGCTTTCACTCTATTCAAGAAGGTTGCAGATAATGACACATGGGCGTCATCCAGACGCCTACTTCCGGATCAACCTACGGGGAACGTCAAAGGAGTCTTGCAAGTGGAGAAGGAAAACATACTTGAAGGCAAGATCGATTCACTCATGAGGAGGTTGGAAAAGATGGAGATAGAAAAGAAAGAGGCTCAAGATTTGAAGGCTACCGAAGCAAGATCCACATGCGAAGAATGCGGAGAGTATGGCCATGTCCACAATGATTGTCCAGACGAAGCTAAGGTGCTCGACTACATGAGGAAAGGAGAATTGCCGAACTTCCGCTACGGGCAAGGTAGACCTCAATTTAATGCAAGCTCATCCATTCCGAATTCGGTTTCTCTTCGTATACAATTGAAGGACTTCATGGACGAGCAAGCTAATATCAACAAGGACACCGTCACCAAGTTCAAGGCCATAGACAAGGTGTTGGAGAACATCGATAGTAAAGTGACGGAGGTCGGAAGCTCCAACCATCAAGTGCTCAACATGATGAAGATGCTCGAGACGCAAGTTGGACAACTCACGGGTCGCCTCACTAATGATGAAGGGAAGCTTTCGGGACAACCTAAAGGTCTCGAATCTGCGAAGGCTATTCAACACGTTCGGGAAAGGAGACTGAAGATCCGGAACGTTCCGCGAGAGCAAGGAAGCTTAAACCATCCGTTGGGATGGAGGAATTTGCTAAGGAGGAACTAACGGGGATCGTCACCGAAGAACCCAAGTTTGAGATGCCGGGAGAAGACACGAGGATACCACAACTCAAGCCACGCTACTTCCGAGGTAAACTTGATAATCACTTTGAGAAGTTTGTGGAGCTTGTGCGTAGACTTAGCATCAACATGCCGTTATTGGATGCCCTTCAAGTACCTACATATCCTCGTTACTTTAAAGACATACTTGCAAATAAATATGAGATAGCAACACTCGGGGTAGATCATGTCAAGATGTCCGAGGAATGTAGTGTCGCTATTGCTAATGGGCTATAGAAGCAAAACGATCCCGAATGCCCGACAATTCCTTGTTCCGTTGGTTCATTCAAGTTCGAGAAGGCGTTATGCGACCTTGGATCAAGTGTGAGCGTCATGCCAAGAGATGTGTTTGAGAAGCTACACCTACCATTGGAGCCTACGGGTATGTGTTTGGAGTTGGGTGACACCTCCATTCGATATCCCTTGGGCATCGCCCGAAGATGTGCCCGTGAAGGTCGGACACCACTTCATCCCCGTTGACTTTGTGGTGCTCGAGATGGGAGAGAGGGAGAATCTACCGGTCATCCTTGGGAGGCCTTTCCTCAAGACCGTGGGAGCTACTATCGATGTTGGCAAGGGGGAGATCATGTTCGACATTAACGGAGAAAGGAGTTCCTTCAAGTTTCGACCACGCCTCGAGGTATGCAATATGATTGAAGTTAAAAATGTTCCACCTCATCGTCGCATTAAGGAAGAACCAAGGAAGAAGGAAGGGTTGAAGAAGAAGAAAGAGCTGAAGAAGAAGGACGTGAAGAAAGTCAAGGAAGATGTTGCATCCGTCAAAACAAAGGAAGAAAAGCCGCCTATGAAGACCAAAAAAATGACTAAGCCAGAAGACAAGCCCGTGCCCAAGACGGTGCGGAAGTGGGTACCCAAGATTGCAACACCCGCAAAGAGCGTTGATCCGAAGTAATCAAGTGAAGAAGTCTAGCCATGGACTATAAACGAAGCGCTAGGTGGGAGACAACCCGTTTCGTCAAGTCAAGAATAAGCTACCGGGAGGACAACCCGATTCTAGGTTTTTCGAGTTTTTAATTCAGTTTTGAATTTTACTACGCAAAGACATTAGACTTAGAAGTGGTTGTACAATATTAGAGACATAATTCTTGGTTGAATACTTTGCTGTGATCATAAACCCTTTATATGAACCCTCCTATGTGTTTGTTTGCTTCTTTTCGAGAAACCACAACTAAATAAATTCAGAACCTAACTCAACCATTCATCCTTATTATGATATTGTGGTTGACTTGTTTTTCATGCTAAAAACACACGAGTAGAGCCACGACTTGTACCTAGGTCTTAATTAAATTTCAGCACGTGGTAGGACTCGCGTGAACCTAGAAACTAAACTTTTGGTTGGTTTAAAAATCTATATCCTTGGTTTCTTTAGAATTAGAATTTTGTAAGCCTCATTTAATTTTATTTCATTCAAAATCTCTCTCATTTAGCCAAAATTAGAACCTAAGCCTATGCCCCCATGATCAAATCGGGAAAAGTTTGCTCTCAACCAATGAAGGCAAACTATACCGGTGAGACCGATATCAATGTAGTCGGAAAATATTTTCGACTTACATTTGTTTTGAATGGTTTAAAAACTTCTCTAAATTTATGCTTGAGCTTTACCATAGCTCTGAAAACATTTTTTATTTTCGAAATTAGAGGAGTGCTTGGCCTTAAACATACTTAGAGGGAGGCAATCTAGTTAAAGTTAATCATGCATGCACCATTGGATGCTCTTTCAACAACTTTCATCAAGACCACATGCAAAGGACAAGCATGGGTGGGTAGCAAGCATATCTTTGCAGGAAATTCATGGTGACATGTGAAGCAAGTGGAGCAAGGGAGCATGGTGTTGGGAATTCAGGAAAACCTGTCACCCTCGAAACGTCGAGGTTAATGAAATTTGTGATGTAAGTTTTTAGGAGCAAAGAACTCGCGAAGATCTGGAATCTGAAACTCACGAAGTCTCGGAGTCGCGAACTCGCGAAGATCTGGAATCTGAAACTCACAAAGTCTCGGAGTCGCGAACGCGCGATGGCTTGGAATCTTGAACCTGCGAAGCCTCAAAATCGCGAATTCGTAAAGACTCAAGGCCGTGAACCTGCGAAGCCACGAACTTCAGGAATCTGTGAAATTCGAGAGTATGATGGAGGACGAGTTCGGGAGTCACGGTATGTGAAGATTTCCTGAGCGAGGATATTTACGAACTAGCAAGAAGCAAAGTCAAATATGTCATCTCAAAAAGTCCGGGTTTAGCGTGTGAACTAGTGGCAGGCTTGTAAATATATGAGATGTAAAAGACATTTGTGTGTGTGTTCACACTAGGAATATTCTTTGAGTTCAAGGGTATTGTCGGAATGTAAAAGTCCCTTCGTCTCCCTATAAAAGGGGCGTGAGGGCACGTGTAAGAGGATTCACAACATTTGAGGCACGAGAAGTCTTTTGGAGATCCTTTGTCTCCTCTTACTTCATCTGCAACTGTGACTTGAACGTTTGCGTACATTCTTCTCTTGTGTTCGGGGATCTTATCCGGATTTTCGGATACCCCCCCCAACACATGGACATGACTCAAAGCATGAAGCATCAAGTGGAAGGACCAATAATGCAAAAAAGGAGTGGACGAGAGCGTTTGGGCGGTGCAACTCGTGGAGCACGCGGGCAAGAAAGTCACGGAGGAGAAATGATCGTACTGGATGAAAACCGAGCCAGTAAGGGGCATGAAGCCACCCAGGCCGGTCGGCCCAGGCCGGCCGGCCTCCCCTATAAAAGGAGCCCCCGGCTCCCGTTTTCTGCAGCCAAGCATCCCTCTCCTTCCTCTATTTGTGTGCTCAAGTTTTCGTGCCCAGAACCACCGTAGACATAGCCAACCTTCCCAAGCTTGATAGCTCAAACAATTCACACCCTTAATCCACTCAAAGTCCACATTCCGAAGTAATTTTTAAGTGCCTAGTTACCGGTTGTAACCCTAAATTTTAGTGGAGAGAAGAGTGCTGCAATCATGTGGAAGAAAACCACAAGTCTTCGAGGAGGCACTCGGTTTCCGAGTCTCCTCGGAGCATGGAGGAGGACACGACACCGCCAAGGAGGAATGACACTTTCCACCTCGGTGGCATGAGAGCAACAAGGAGCACGTCCATGAGGTTTACCGAACCTCAAGGGCGTACGGAGGAGCCGCCCGTCCCACCTCGTCGATCGACCCGTTCATCCGCGCCACCTCCATACACTCTGTGGTACTCCACATATGGCTTCATCATATTGTCGGAGGAGGAGGAGAAGAAACTCTCTCGCCTTGAGAAGAGGCTTGTGGCAAATGTCGATTTCGACGATCAAGCTCTCAACGCATTGGGTTTCGGCACGGACATATTTTATATGTTGGGGCACCTTGGATGGGTGAAATTCTCCAATGGGGTGTCGGCAAACACCCACAAGGAGTTTTCCTTGGAAATCTTGATGACTATGGTGCATATCCTTGATGAGGTGGTGCAAAGTTTATCATTTCGTTTGGAGGGAATCCAACAAGTGGTTCCCTATGAGTATATTAGGGAGCTACTTGGGTTCCAAAAGGGGGCTCCAGAGAAAGTCGATGTGTCGAATGGCATGTTGGTTGGATTTTGGAATTTAATCTCCGGAGAAGCATACCAACAACGCTATTCCATCCACAACCCCATTATCCAAGTATTCCACTCTTGGATGTGCAAGAGGATTATGGGGAGGATGAGGGAGACGAAGGTGACCGACACGGAGTTGAATTGGCTCTACTCGGCTTTAATTGCCAAGCATCCAATAGACCCCTCATACCTTATGATCAATCGATGGTGTTGCGAGGCAACATCGGGATCGGGAGATATTGGTTCGGGGTGCGATCTGTCTATGTTGGCCATCTCCTTAAGTCCGGGGATTACAAGGAATCCTGAGCATCTTTTATGTGGGACCCCTCTCGGATTTAAGTATTTGAAGCAAGGAAAAATATTAGTGGAGATGAGAGAGGAGGCTTTCATGTGGCCAATGTGAACTTACCCCTTCCGGACCCAAGACTTAGGCTTTTCATTCAAGGGAAGGAAGATTGGTTGGAGGATGGACTCCTTGTCCCGGCAAGGAAGAATAAAAGAAGAAGAATTGTAGAGGAGGGATCTTCCTCCGTGCAAGCGGGTGGTGCACAACCAAACTATGTGCCACCATTCGGAGGAATCCCTACTCCGCCGAATTATTACGGAGGGCCAACAATGCAAGCATGGGGGAGTGGTCCAGCCATGCCCCCACAAAATTATGTGGTGCCCAACATAACCTTTGCGGAGCCCTACGCACAATACACCCAACCACAACAAAGCATGGCCATAATTGGAGGGTATGCTGCGAGAAACATGCAAAACGTCGCAGCCATCCAATCCAATGAGGCTCAACTTGGTGAAGGCAATGCAAATATTGCTTATGAGCTTGGGCGTCTTCACCTAGTACCGCCGGAACAATTTGTTGGAGGGGATGTCCAAACCTACTATGAGCAAGGGTACAACTACCAAGATCATCAATACCAACCACCGACGGAGGATTAAGAAGAAGGAGGAGCTTTAGTTTTCTTTTCTTTTACCTTTTCTGTAATTTTCAGCTTGTGTTTGCTTGTGTTTGCGTAGTATTTTTCAGTTTTAATTTAAATTTCAGCAAGTGTGTTAGTTTATTTTCAGCATGTACTTCAATTAGTTTTCATCATTAATAAAGACAATAAAGACACCACCTTGTTTATACCTATCCAAAGCATTATATATATTTGAGTGCATAACCTTAGTGTACAAGATTTATTTTTGAGTGAGTTATTGCAGGCCATGATTCTCTGGCCTGAGACTAAGAAGCTGGTCATTCTGTTTTTGCGTATCTATCTTATTGCTAGCCTTTTATTCGTGCATTGTGTATCCCCACAGTGGAGATCTCACAAACCTCGCCGGATATCCACCCTTAAAACCAAATATCATCTCTTGTGATTACCTTCTTGACCACAACCTATCATTGAGGATGGATCATCAATTCAAGGAAGATTGCAAGACGGTGCCAACATTGAAGAACTCAAGTATCTCTCCAAAGGAAAAGTATTCTCGATACCTACCTTATCCCTATCACCTCTTTGCCCGAGGATGAGCAACGTCTAAGCATGAGGGAGGAGGTAGGTACAATGTAATTTAGAGTACAAGGGGAGCAAATAAAAAAATTAATGAGAAAGAGAAAGAAGGAAAAAGAATATATATATATATATATATATATATGAGAAAAGAAAAAAATATATGAGTATGTGTAAAAATAAAGTGAACTCCTCAGTTCTCTAAAGTGCATCAGGAATTCCAAGGCTTCAAGATTAAAAGATCCATACTCATTTTCCAGCCATGTGCAATCCGATAACGAGGACTTCCTTTGTGCCTCGGGATCACTCTTTGCCATTTGCACATGTACACCTATCTCAAAGTGTGTGTATTTTTATCTTTCCCCTCCTTGATATAACATTATTTTCCAATGACCTTTTTGACGAGTCTTGGTAAGACCATGAGAAGCTTGTCTTGTCTTGACAACATCTCATTTATAATATCTTGGTAGGACTAAACGGTCCCAAAGCTCCATATATATATGTTATGAGAGGGAAAGGAGTAGAATAAATAGGCTTGAGAGACAAAGTGAGATGAGAGTTCATGAGCAATATGCAAGATGATTTAAATTTGTAACTTGGTTTAGCTCTTTTTCATCTCGTTCTTTATTTCAAAATTTCTGAGATCTATTTAAACTTTGGAGCATGTTAATACTTGTGGGATAAGCTTAATTAGAATCTACCCTCCGTAGAGATGAAGGCTAGTACATTATGGAACTTTAACGAATTAAAATTTTGAGAGCATTATGTTTTCTCATGTATGATCAAGTGCAAGGTTTAAACAATGAAGGGCGATGATGATATCCATCGAAGGCTTACTCGAGGACGAGCAAGGTTCAAGCATGGGGGAGATGTTTACGGGGAAATTACGTCAACCTAGCCATGAGTTTACCTTCGGTGTTGACATGAGTTTTATACTTTATCCATTGGTACTAACCCCCTTGGTATAACAAGTTCATTCATGCATGTTGGTTTTGGAGTTTAGTGTTTATGCAGGGTTTTGACGTAGAAAGCAAGACTTCCGGGATAAGTTCATCAAGCACCTTGTGACAAGACCTTGAAGCCCCGTACAAGTTATGCAATGAAACAAACTTGACTCCAAGAAGCCTAGGGACCAAACCCTAGAGGATGACAAACTCCGAGGACCTATCCAGAAAAGTGTTGAATCTTGCGGGACAAGGAGCTACGTCCAACTCAGAGAGAAATTGATGACAAGGGCCCACATGCAGAAAGGGGGAAGGATCTAGAAGACTCGGGAACCGACACCACGCGAATGAGGCAAGCAACTGGGCCGGGGTGGGCCCAGGCCGGTCGGCTTGGCCCATTCCAGGGCCTAGTTGCCCCCTCCCCCTTTGACCTAGCCACCATTCGGGCTATTTATAGCCCCGGGGTCAAGAGCCACGGATCGATCTATTCGTCATCGGCCGCCGAGGAGCAGAGAAGAGAGGGACACCATCCCGGAGAGGAGAGGGTCGAGCTAGTTGACTAGGGTCTCCCTAGCCGACGTGGGAACCTTGCAAGGAAGACCACATCGGAGTTCCCGGAGCTAGAAGCAAGATCAAGGTAGGATTCCGGTGGTGATCTTGTTCATATATCATTGTACTAGTTGATGTATCAAGTTGAATCCGATTCTTAGTGACTAAATGTTTCTCCGAAGTCTTCGTTTTCGATCGGCTTTGCTTGTCTTAGATCTATTCTCGAGATAGATCACATGGGGTGTTCTTGTAGCCGCGGTGGCTAGAGGTGCACGCCTGATTTTCTGAAAAAACTCGACTTGTCCTCGGACTCGCCCTAGACTACCCGCATGAATAGGAGTACGTTGTGACAGAACGGGGGCTCTGAAAGGCGAGTGTTTTCGGAGTCGGACGGGAAACCATGGTTTAAAGAGGCTTCTAATGAGATTTGATTTGCTACTTCTTCTTTTGCTTGGAACTTCAACAAAAGGCTCAACCCGATCTCTCTAGATCGGTTTATCTACCCCCTCTATCTATGTTACCTCCAGTCTTTAGTAGATTAGATTCGTTCTTGTGTTGATTCTTATGATTAGATGCATTAGGGTTTTATCTATCGAAGATTGAAGTTACTTGGCATTACTAGATCATCTTTTGCGTCACACATTTGTTCCACGGATTCGATACCTTGGGTTCACCACTCGAGGGAAGAAGGGACTACGACGGGAGATTTGTCCGCTTGAAAGTCTAAACGAACTTTGATACAACTATTAACTGTCAACACAAGGGGGAGAAGTTTGAGCTTGAAATGGCTTATTGGATGCATTTAGAAGGTTTTCAGGTGGTTTCGAGCAATTTCTGGGCTCTGGTGTGCACCGGTCTAACCGGTCGAGGTCACCGGTCTGACCAGTGAGAGTGCTGGTTCTGTTCACATGTTGCACACCGGTCTGACCGGTGGTGTTGACCGGTCTGACCGGTAAGGGCTGAGTTGTTGCAGCTGCCCTGTTTCAAGTTGTGTTTTGCATGCTTTCGTCCAGGGGAGTTGCATTGGTTCAGGGGAAGCTTGCATGTGTGCAGGGGAAGCTCTTTGTGGTTTTTCGAGATTTCGTTTGGTGGCTTGCGCTCTTTGCTTGAGCATAATTTTGTCTCGGATGTGTCGAGCCGTTGCTCTTGCCTAAGGGGTCCGAGACTTGTCTTCTTCAAGTGATCTTGTTCTTTGCCTTTGTTTGGCTTTCGATCGCTTGTTGGAGTTTTTTTATTCGTTTCTTTTCTTTTTCTTTTCTCTCGTGTTACTTTATGTGGGTGTTGTCAATGCACTCATCAAGGGGGAGATTGAGGACCATGTGTGGTTCAAGGACCGGTGGATGGTCGCTTCGGCCTGACCGGCACTGTCCACCAGTCTGACCGGTGTCACCAGTCTGACCGACGCAGGCCATCGGTCTGACCGGTGCAGCACAGGCAGCAAGCCGTGCAAGTTTCCGATGTGCATGTTGGTGTGTTTTGGCTCAGAAGGTTGTTTGTTGGTTCCTAGGTCCAGTAGCACTTCAGTGGCTGCGTGGGCTTGGCAAACTTGGGTAGTGAGTCGGAGACGTGTGTCAAAAGTCGTGTTCGTCTTGTTGGAGTCTCTATCTCCTTCGAGAAGAATTTTATCGGCTCCCATTCACTCGCCCCTCTCTGGTTCGCCGTATCGGTCCTTCATTGATGAACTTATCCCAAAAGTCTCCTATTTAACTTTAATTTCTTGCGTAAACAACAAACTCCAAAATCAACATGCAAGTGTGAACTTGTTACATCATTAGTATGCCTAGTGGCGGGTTAGTTGCAAATCATAATCCAAACCAATGTATAGCAAGTACTCTAGGTTGACGGAAATTCACTGTCAACATCTCCCCCATGCTTAAACCTTCCTCGTCCTCGAGTAAGTAATCCTTGCTTAAAAGGGACATCAGCATTGCCTTCCAATGTTGTCCCTGCACTTAGTCATTCATGACGAGGCAAATTGCTCTCTCTCTTGAGAATTTATTTTTAAAGTTCAAGTTGTGACTGGCTTCTTTTTCATTATGAAAGATAGACTAACAATAAATAACAAGCCACATTTAATAAACACTATGCTCTCAAACTTAAGCAAACTTCAAACCATTACCTTGTTACATGGAAGAATTTTCAAAAAGATGCATATCCAACATAAGTGAAACACATCTCATCAAGTCACTAAAGCCTATACTAGATTATTTTTAACCAACTCTACTCATATGTGATAGTGGAAGGCTTATGTGGAGCTTGGAAGGTTAAAAACAATCCTAGCAAAACATACATCCGAAATATTGTTAAATTAAGAGAGAGATGTATTGGAATTATCGAGACTCGTCAAAAAGGCCATGGAAAATAAATGTTGGAAAGAGAGAGGGATGAAACACACACATTTAGATAGGTGGACATGTGCAAGTGGCAAATGGATGATCCCGAGACACGAGTGAAGTCCTCATTATCGGATTGCACATTGTTGGAAGATTTGAGTATGGATTTGTCATCAAGGCACTTGAGAACTTATATAGTAAAAAACCGAGGAGCATATATATATTATTTTACTTTTATTTTATTTCCTTCTCATTTTTCTCTCTTTCTTTTTCTTCTTCTTTATTCTTCCTTTTCCTTACTTTTCTTTTCTTCTCATCATATTTTTTCATTTTTCATTTTTTTCTTTTGCTCTTCAGAACTTTTTGCAACATAATACTTACATAGCATTTGCCAGAGATGATGTAATGACTCCTCCCCCATGCTTGAACGATGCTCGTCCTCAAGCATAATAGAGAGGGGGGAATGAGTGCTAAAGTAAGCATAAATTTCATAATCTTGCAGAATATTTGAATCTCCATCGAGAATTTTACTCCGTACTCAAATTGGGTTGTGGACAAGGAGGTGATCACAAAAAGATATTTTTGGTTTAGGTGGATGCCCAGCGAAGTTTGTGAAGTTTTTGATGTGAAAACCCACAATGCATGGACAAAAAGGCTAGCATGAAAAGTTACACAAAGAAATGACCAGCTTCTTAGTCTCGAACCATAGAAATCAATCCTAATCCAACTCATCAAACATACCTTTGCAATCTACGGGTTTTGTTATCATAGAACATATATGTATATGGCTTTGGTAGGTAGAACTTTGCAAGAGCATCACAAATATGTAGATAGCATAAAAGTCAAGTTTTCATAAAAATAACAAGTTATCCGGCAATCCATAAACTTAAATCAAAGAGCAAAGATATGTATGTGGTTCTAGTGCATAGTCATTTCACCTTCACAAATAAAAGAGTCGGTATTTAAATTAATTTTAGATCATATTATCGAGAACAATTAGCCAAGACATGTATAACTTCATGTAGGTAAAACAAAGCGGCAACTTTCATCATCTTTCCGTAAGCATAGGCAATATAAAACATCGAGGTGAACACATGGTCATGTATATCTATTGAAAATCAAAAATAAACCTAGGTTGTCCTCCTGGTAGCCATGTTATTGTTGGAAGAGAAAAACAAAATGTTACACCTAAGGTTGAAGGCATACTTACAAGCATTTATATTCGGAAAAGAGAAGGTCCATGGAGATGTTACCATCCTTTGTAGTTCTTCGTTGCCTTCTTCCGACATGTATGTATTGAGGACCAGGAGCGTCTCGGTGGTCGATGGATGACCGCTCCTCAGTGATGAGTGATTGACAACGGGTGTTGGACTGACTCTTGGCTCAGTGCGCAGGTGTAGGCTGCGGCCTAGTTCGTGTTATTGCAGGTGAAGAACGGGCGCGAAAGGTCTTCAGCCTTGAGGGGCCTCTGGGAGATGGAGAGGCAAGTAGGCTCGGTTCGTGGGACCCTGTGGACGGCGGGACTAGGTGCGGGCCACATGGTGGCGAGACGAGCAAGACGAAGTCATGGACGATCGAGCCGGTGCACGGTGGCGGTCGAGTCAAGAGGCTTGGCGGGAGGCCGGGCCGAGCACGCGGGGTTTGGTGGTTTGCCCACAAAACCATCGGAGGACGGTTTCTTGGTTTAGGCCTCAAAACCAAGTCCGAAGGCTCAACATGACGGGGACGGGATCCGGGCGTGTCGGGAAGCTTCGAAGCGGAGGACACGCGGCGGGATCGCATGGCTTGCGTCGGGAGGACGCGGGGTGCGGCGAAGGCATGGCCGTCCGATGGCAAGACCCACAAACATTACATAAATGCCCTGTGTGGGTTGTATCACCAGTAGTTTAGTTAGGGGTAGTCAAGTCATTTCTCACACCGGCGTGACCCGATATATAAGCCATGAGTGTGTGTGGATGGCGCCCTCTCTCCGTGACTTAGGGTTTCATTTCCCCCTCCTCTTTCTCATTTTCCTCAGACTATTATCTTCTCCATTTTCTCTAGGCTAGCATGAGAGCTTCATGAGAGATTTGTTGAGAGGGATGGATGCTAGGGCGGCATGCTAGACCTTGTGAATCTTTCCTGGCTTGTATAGAAGATTCGACGTTGTGTTTTTCATGGTCTTTTTCGTGCTTGTTTTTGGTGCCTTTGTTCTCGGTGTAATTCCGCGGATTTGAGTGGGCTTCTCCCTGGATTTCTTTAAGGGAAACATGGATGGATGTCTAGTGCATCTTTGTGATTGATCTTGTGCCCTCAAACGCCGGGAAACCACTTCGATTCAAGGTTTTTCGGTCGGAGCTCTAGTTTTTGGTGGTGTTCAAAGGATCTGCGATTCCCGGTGATTTAGGGAGTTAGGAGGCAAAAATTTTTGGGGTATAGCATCCTTGTTTGACGCTTAACATGTCCCCAAACCCTTGTCTCAACAGCTTCTACCGTTTGGGAGATCCGGTGATGGATTGGAGGAGTTGACCTTCGGGGTCGAGCAGTTTTCTGCTCTGTCTGTTCCTCGCGGACGGTCCGCGTGGACCTGGCGTGTTCGTCGTGTGTTCTTCGTGTTCTTGCTCGTTTTTGTTTTCGATCTGTCGTGGTTTCGAGTTTTGGTTGGGCAAGGTTTCGGACGGTCCGCGTGTACCGGGCGGACAGTCCGTGGGTGCCTGGAGGACAGTCCACGTGCTTCCCGCGGACGGTCCGTTATTCGCGGTGCGTCTCTGGAGGTTCTGTTGCCTTTTTCGGACAGTCCGCGGCTCAGGACGGACGGTCCGCGGCAAGGGTGTGGACAGTCCGCGATACCCTGCCGGACAGTCCGCGCGGCCTTTGCGGACAGTCCGCCCCGCCTGGCCGGACAGTCCGCCAGAGCCTGGCAGCTTTGTTCCATGGTTCGATTCCTCCCTCCTTCTTTCGTGCTTCCGCGTGTACTTCAAGGAATCATTACTAAGACTTGAGGTTGATCCATAACCTTGTTGTCTTGGCGATTGGTGTGTGATTCGATCCATCGCTTGTGTGTGACCAGGATTTGACTAGGGTATAGGCCGAGTTCTTTGAGAAGAATTTTTACCGGCTCCTATTCGCTCCCCCCCCCCTCTCTAGTCGCCATCCGATCCTTCAATTGGTATCAGAGCTTGGTGCCGGATTCTTTCTGACTTTTACAAGTCTTGAATCCTAACATGGCGTACGTTGAGCGGGGTGGTCCGCCGCACTTCGATGGGAAGGGTTAACTTGGGCGGCCCGAATGATGATATTTCTTCGAGGCAAGTTGTTGGATTTCATTGTGCTTGACAAGACCTATGCTATTCCGGCAAACATCCATACTCTTATGGTGACCGATGCCGGTGCTAAGGCCAAGTATGAGGCAAATGCAAAAGCCGTCGATCACTTGGTCCGAAGCTTGTGTGATCCTGAGTTTGAGCGTGTTCGCCATTTGAATCTTGCTTGGCAAATTTGGGAGAAATTGTTGGTTGCTCACGGTGGTGATAACCATGTGAAGGCTCGCCTCTTTGTTTCTTACCGGATGCAATATGAGAACTTTACTTAACTTCCCAGTGAGGACATTGATGCGATGTTTCAGAGGTTCACCGCCATCGTGAACAACATGAAGGCAAATGTTGAGGATTTTCCTTACACCGAGCATGATCAAGCTTTCAATCTCTTGCATATCTTGGACCCAAATGTTTGGGGTGCTAAGGTTGAGGCCATCAAGGAGTCCGGGCAATATTTGACCATTGCGTTGGATGACCTCTTATCTAAGCTCAAGTCGGCTGAGGTTGACAGGAAGTTGCAATCCAAGCATGAGGGCTCGACTGATCATAGTCTTGCTCTTGTGGGCGGATCAAAGGGCAAAGCTAACCCTTCCTGTCGACAGTTTTCCTTGTCTTCTCTTATGTCTATTCCAGATGAAGAGTTTGATGTGCTGGGCGAGGAGGAGCTGGCCTTGCTCTCAAGGAGGTTTGATCGACTACATGAGAGCCGGAGGAATGCAAGGCGGAGATCGGGGACATGCTACAAGTGTGGCAAGCGTGGACACTTCATCGCCGAGTGCCCGGAAGCGGAGGAGAAGAAGAACAAGATGAACGAGTACAAGGCGCACCCGAGGAGTGAAGACAAGTACCCCTCCAAGGGCAAGCACTTCAGCAAGTCCAAGAGCAAGGACAAGGACAAGCGGCGACCGAGCAAGGGCAGCTACAAGAAGGACAAGGCAAGAGCCATGGTGGCCGGTGCAAGCGACGTCGACTCAAGCTCAAGCGACGCGCAGTCGAGCTCAAGCAGTGAAGATGAAGACGCCGGGAGGCGCAAGGGCAAGAAGAGTGCAAGCCGAAACCTCAGTGGATTGAGCTGTGTGGCGCTTGAAGGCTTTTGTGGCATGGCCCATAGCTCAAGCAGCAAGAAGAGGGAGAAGGAAGACAGCGACTCCGACTCGGAGGATGAGGCAGGAGGCTTGGAGAACATTTGGTTGATCGACTCCGGATGTTCCCGACACATGACTGGAGATAAGAAGTGGTTCTCCAGCCTCACCCCAGTGAAGGAAAAGATGTACATCACATTTGGGGACAATGGACGAGGAAGGGTGATTTCTGAGGGTGTTGTACATGTGAGTGACAAGGTAACATTGAAGAGGGTTGCTCTTGTGAAGTCTTTGGGTTTCAATTTGCTTTCGGTTTCTCAGTTGCTTGATGAGGGTTTTGAGGTGCGTTTCAAGTCTGGTGAGTCTCGTTTGCTGGATTCTCGAGGTGATCTTGTTTGTATGATCATCCCCAAGGGTCAGATTTTCAGGGCTGATTTCTCTCGTTCTTTGGGTCCTGCTTGCTGTTTGATGGCCGATCCTTCTTCTGATTTGTGGAAATGGCATAGGCGGTTGGGTCACTTGAGCTTTGATTTGGTTTCCCGCTTGAGTGGTCTTGACCTTGTCCGAGGATTGCCTAGGTTGAAGTTTGAGAAGGATTTGGTTTGTGCTCCGTGTAGGCATGGCAAGATGGTAGCCACTCCCTATCCACCCCTGACCGATGTCATGACCGAGCGTCTGACAGAGCTGTTGCATATGGACCTTGTTGGGCCAGCTCGAGTTCGCTCGGTGGGTGAGAAGTGGTATGTCCTTGTTGTGGTGGACGATTACTCTCGCTATGCCTGGGTGTTTTTCTTGGAGGACAAAAGTGAGACATTTGATTTTGTTCGAGATCTGATCGTGAGGTTGAAGAACGAGAGGCATGGGAATGCCATTCGAGCTATCCGCAGTGATAATGGCTCAGAGTTCAAGAACTCTCGTTTTGATGCCTTCTGTCGTGATCTAGGTCTTGAGCATCAGTATTCGACCCCTTATGTGCCCCCTCAAAATGGAGTCGTGGAAAGGAAAAATCGGACTCTTTGTGAGATGGCTAGGACGATGCTCAATGAGCACAGGACTCCTAGGAGGTATTGGGCTGAGGCGGTCAATACGGCCTGTCATGTCTCCAACAGGATTTTATTGCGAGCTTTCAAGAAGAAGACCTGTTATGATCTTATGCATGGCCAGGCGTCCAAGGTGAGTCATTTTCGAGTCTTTGGCTGCAAGTGCTTTATCCTTAAGAAGGGAAAACTTGACAAGTTTGAGGCTAGGTCTAGTGATGGGATTTTCTTTGGATATGCTAATCATTCTAGAGCCTATAGGGTGCTTAACCTTGAGACTAACAAAATCATGGAGACTTGCGAGGTAACCTTCGACAAGACAATGCCATGTACCTCTCTTGGCTTTGAATGTGCAGGTGATGAAGAGATGGCTGAGGACCTCTTTGAAGAGGAGAAGGATGAAGCTCAAGCTGATGATGGAGAGAACCATGCGCCTGAAGCTGAGTGTGTACCCACTACTTCCCATACGACCACTACGGAAGGTGGACCGTCTATTTCATGGACAACGACGGTGCGACAAGAGGACCAGGCGAGAGAAGCTGAAGTTGAGGGGGAGGTAGTCTCGAGGCGTGAGGCTCCCCGAAGGATTCAAGAAGTGCATCCCCTATCGAGGATCATTGGGGACATCGACGAACGTACTACGCGGTCAAGGTCTAGAAATTCCTCTCATTTCGCTCATGCTGCATTTGTTGCCTCCTTTGAGCCCAAGAACATTGGACACGCTTTATCTGATGCAAACTGGGTCAATTCTATGCATGAGGAGTTGGAAAACTTTGAGAGGAACCAAGTGTGGGAGTTAGTTGAACCACCTCCAAATTGCCATCCTATAGGAACCAAATGGGTTTGGAAGAACAAAGAGGGTGAGAATGGGATGGTTGTGAGAAACAAGTCCATACTTGTTGCTCAGGGTTTTAGTCAAACGGAGGGGATCGACTATGAGGAGACCTTTGCTCCTGTGGCCCGTCTTAAGGCAATTCGAACCCTTCTAGCTTTTGCCGTGGCTAAAGGGTTCAAGTTGTTTCAAATGGATGTGAAGAATGCTTTTCTGAATGGGGTCATAGAGGAGGAGGTGTATGTGAAGCCGCCACCAGGGTTCGAGAGTGAGAAGTATCCACACAAGGTGTACAGGTTGAAAAGGGCTCTGTATGGGTTGAAACAGGCGCCCCGGGCTTGGTATGGGAGATTGAGAGGTTTTCTATTGAGCATAGGGTTTGTGATGGGTACCGTGGATAGGATCTTGTTTCTCCTCAAGCATGGAAATGACTTGTTGATTGTGCAGATATACGTGGATGATATTGTCTTTGGTGGCTTGTCACATAACCTTGTTGCCAAGTTTGCAGATGAGATGAGCAGGGAATTTGAGATGAGCATGATGGGCGAGTTGCAGTACTTTCTCGGGCTGCAGATCAAGCAAGTGAAGGATGGAACATTCGTGCACCAGACCAAGTACACGAAAGACATGCTGAGGAAGTTCCAGATGCAAGATGTGAAGCCGATGTCGACACCCATGGGGAGTACAGCCACTTTGGATGCGGACGAGGACGGAGAACCAGTAGACCAGCGGGAGTACCAGAGCATGATCGGCTCCCTCCTCTAATTGACGGCGACGAGGCCAGACATACAGTTCAGCGTGTGTCTGTGTGCTCGTTTTCAGGCTTCGCCAAGGACATCACATCGACAGGCCGTCAAGAGGATCTTCGTGTACCTACGATCCGCCCCTCGGTCTTGGCCTTTGGTATTCTTCCTCCTCGACTCTTTCACTTCATGGTTTTTCTGATGCGGATTTTGCTGGTTGCCGAGTCGAGAGGAAGTCTACTTCTGGTTCTTGTCAGTTTCTTGGTCCTCGTTGGTTTCGTGGTCTTCCCGCAAGCAGTCTAGTGTAGCTCAGTCTACCACCGAGGCAGAGTATGTTGCAGCCGCGAGTTGTTGTTCCCAGCTGTAATGGATTTCATACACTTTGAGAGACTTTGGTGAGGAGTGCACCCAGATCCCACTTCTTTGTGATAGCACCAGTGCCATAAGCGCAGCAAAAACCCAGTGCTTCATTCTAGAACCAAACACATAGAAGTGAGGTATCATTTCTTGAGAGTCAATGTGGAGAAAGGGACCATTGTGTTGAGTCGTGTCCCTACCCAAGATCAGCTTGCAGACATCTTTACAAAGCCTCTCGACCAAGCTACTTTTGCGCGCTTGCGGAGGGACTTGGGGTTTGTTGCCCTTTCTAGTTGATTCTTGGGGGATTTTCTTTTGTACCATATGTATCATACCATGTTTACTTTGATGTATATACATTCTTTGCTTGATGTATAAACCATGGTAGGATAGCCATGTTGTTATATATCATGTTGCATTTGTATCATATTGCATTTTAGGATGATGAGCTTCTTTCATATGCCTTATTTGAGTCTCTTTGGCTATTTGTGAGATATTGGTCATGTGTGTGGAGAAATGATTATGTGAGGCTATGCTCTTGGAATATTTGAGATATATGTGTGGTGAGATGGCCCTTTTTGAAACAAATGCTAATCCTGACTAAATTTGGTGAAATGTGCTCCACTCATGTGTAGTAGTGTGTAACACCCCGCCCACCAAAGCCGCACCGCCCGCCCCTTCCGTAGGGGCGAGCACGCGTACACATAGCACCCCGCTTACACTTTCGTCCTCGCTTCGTGTAAAAGGGTTAACTCGAGGGTGGTATGGCTGGTGGACAAAGGCTTATAAGTTGGCTCCACCCTTGCTCTACTAGCAATGTGGCACTAAACACGCGCACCTGCGCTCATGGGCCACTCATGGGCCATCCAAATTGGGCCAGGTGTGACATTCACCCCCCCCTCAAAGAACCCGACGTCCTCGTCGGTCCAACTCACCCGTCCAGTGCCGACCCATACGCCATGTCGTGTGCCCCATCCCAGGCCCACACGCACATGCATATGTCCGCACACTGACCCGAGCAAATGTCCAGGAACCTTCCCTCTTAGCGCACGACCGTACGTCCAGTGCCGACCCATATGCCATGCCGTGTGTCCCATCTCAGGCCCACACGCGTCATGCGCCCTATGTCCGCACACTGACCCGTACGCGCAACCGCGAGGGTCGGCTCTGATACCATTTGTAACACCCCGCCCACCAAAGCCGCACCGCCCAGCCCTTCCGTAGGGGCGAGCACGCGTACACATAGCACCCTGCTTACACTTTCGTCCTCGCTTCGTGTAAAAGGGTTAACCCGAGGGTGGTATGGGCTGGTGGACAAAGGCTTATAAGTTGGCTCCACCCTTGCTCTACTAGCAATGTGGCACTAAACACGCGCACCCCGCACTCATGGGCCACTCATGGGCCATCCAAATTGGGCCAGTGTGTGACATAGTGTATCCATGTCACGTTTTGGTCTAAATGTGCTTTCATGCTTAGATTGTGCCTGGATGTTTCTTTCTTGCATTTGGGCCAAAGGCCGATATCATTGTGAATGTTTAGCATATGTTGCATTCATGGAGGAGCATAAGCTTCTTTTTGCCGCAAAGGCACTTCATGTACCATGAAATGAATAAATCTTGAAAAGAAGTGTGTATGCTTGAAAAATGCTCCATCCATCATGTCTGTGCTTAAAATGTCTTATCTTTTACACATGGGTGCAAAACATGTTGCATGATGTTCACCAGTGGAGAAGTCTCCCCGAAGTGGACACATGGCTCATGAGCTTTAACATGACATGCTTTGCTTTATGGGTGTTTGCAATGATCCTTTGTTGAGAATTGGATATCCTTGTGATCTCCGGATGACATGCATGTTTTTGGCTAGAATATGACATGGATAGGCTTTTACATGTGAAATGAGCCATCTTTTGATAAACTTACACAAATCTGAAAATTTGCTTTGTCACATGCCCATATTTCCGTATATTACTTGTGGCAATGCTTTGACTATGCTATGATTCATATGTGTGATCTTTGTCTCATCTCTAGCCTTTGACACTAGATTTGGCCTATTTGAGAAGCTCATGTAGATGTTTATATGCTTTGTCTTAAATTTATGCATTTTCACCTTGATTCATACATTGTCAACAAGGGGGAGAAGAGGTGAGCTTCATGAAAAATTCAGAAAACTTGGAAGGTTGCATCCACATGTTCAGGGGGAGCTTGCATTTGTTCAGGGGGAGCTTTCTTGTTGTTTTCAGTATGGAGTTTGTGCTTTGCTTGGCTAGTGACCTTTCTTTGCCTTTCTTTGGTTTTGGTCATGAGTTGAGCTCATTTGTTTTTCTTTCTTCTTACTTTCTTTCTCTGAATTTCATTTCGCATTGTGTGTTGTCAATGCACTCATCAAGGGGAGATTGAGGACCAGGAGCGTCCCGGTGGTCGATGGATGACCGCTCCTCAGTGATGAGTGATTGACAACGGGTGTTGGACTGACTCTTGGCTCAGTGCGCAGGTGTAGGCTGCGGCCTAGTTCGTGTTGTTGCAGGTGAAGAACGGGCGTGAAAGGTCTTCAGCCTTGAGGGGCCTCCGGGAGATGGAGAGACAAGTAGGCTCGGTTCGAGGGACCCGGTGGACGGCGGGACTAGGTGCGGGCCACATGGTGGCGAGACGAGCAAGACGAAGTCATGGACGATCGAGCCGGTGCACGGTGGTGGTCGAGTCAAGAGGCTTGGCGGGAGGCCGGGCCGAGCACGCGGGGTTTGGTGGTTTGCCCACAAAACCATCGGAGGACGGTTTCTTGGTTTAGGCCTCAAAACCAAGTCCGAAGGCTCAACACGACGGGGACAGGATCCGGGCGTGTCGGGAAGCTTCGAAGCGGAGGACACGCGGCGGGATCGCATGGCTTGCGTCGGGAGGACGCGGGGTGCGGCGAAGGTGTGGCCGTCCGATGGAAAGACCCACAAACATTACATAAATGCCCCTGTGTGGGTTGTATCGCCAGTAGTTTAGTTAGCGGTAGTCGAGTCATTTCTCACACCGGCGGGACCCAATATATAAGCCATGAGTGTGTGTGGATGGCGCCCTCTCTCCGTGACTTAGGGTTTCATTCCCCCCTCCTCTTTCTCATTTTCCTCAGACTATTTTCTTCTCCATTTTCTCTAGGCTAGCATGAGAGCTTCATGAGAGTTTTGTTGAGAGGGATGGATGCTAGGGCGGCATGCTAGACCTTGTGAATCTTTCCTGGTTTGTATAGAAGATTCGGTGTTGTGTTTTTCGTGGTCTTTTTCGTGCTTGTTTTTGGTGCCTTTGTTCTCGGTGTGATTCCGCGGATTTGAGTGGGCTTCTCCCCGGATTTCTTTGAGGGAAACATGGATGGATGTCTATTGCATCTTTGTGATTGATCTTGTGCCCTCAAACGCCGGGAAACCACTTCGATTCAAGGTTTTTCGGTCGGAGCTCTAGTTTTTGGTGGTGTTCAAAGGATCCGCGATTCCCGGTGATTTAGGGAGTTAGGAGGCAAAATTTTTGGGGTATAGCATCCTTGTTTGAAGCTTAACATGTCCCCAAACCCTTGTCTCAACAGCTTCTACTGTTTGGGAGATCCGGTGATGGGTTGGAGGAGTTGACCTTCGGGGTCGAGCAGTTTTCTGCTCTGTCCGTGCCTCGCGGACGGTCCGCGTGGACCTGGCGGACGGTCCGCGCCATGCATGTTCGTCGCGTGTTCTTCGTGTTCTTGCTCGTCTTTGTTTTCGATCCGTCGTGGTTTCGAGTTTTGGTTGGGTAAGGTTTCGGACGGTCCACGTGTACCAGGCGGACAGTCCGCGGGTGCCTGGCGGACAGTTCGCGTGATCCCCGCGAACGGTCCGTTATTCGCGGTGCGTCTCTGGAGGTTCTGTTGCCTTTTTCGGACAGTTCGCGGCTCAGGTCGGATGGTCTGCGGCAAGGGTGCGGACAGTCCGCGATACCCTGCCGGACAGTCCGCGCGGCCTTTGCGGACAGTCCGCCCCACCTGGCCGGACAGTCCGCCAGAGCCTGGCAGCTTTGTTCCTTGGTTCGATTCCTCCCTCCTTCTTTCGTGCTTCCGCATGTGCTTCAAGGAATCGTTACTAAGACTTGAGGTGATCCATAACCTCGTTGTCTTGGCGATTGGTGTGTGATTCGATCCATCGCTTGTGTGTGACCGGGATTTGACTAGGGTATAGGCCGGGTTCTTTGAGAAGAATTTTTTCCGGCTCCTATTCACTCCCCCCCCTCTCTAGTCGCCATCCGATCCTTCATCTATGTGGCTTTTGCTTTTGTCTTGATTTATCTATGCTCCTAAACTTTTGAATTTGATCTTGTATGCTTAATGGAGTCATTGGTCGCTCTTCTCTTCAATGTTGTCATCACCATCTCCTCTTTCTTATTCTCGTCATCTTCTTGCTGTCTCTTTTTCATGGATTTCCCCTCTGTACAGAACAGAACATATATCGAAATATAGCTCTATTGAAAAGTTTATGAAATTACCTTTCCAACGTGTGGTCATTCATCGAAAACGGAGTTCAAACAAGGGAGCTATGTCCATTTTACGTCAGCGTTGCGTGCTCTCCAAAACTGAATTCAGGACGTGTTGCACTCGGTGATTCGGGCATAACCGCTTGTAGGAACCTCTGATTGTCTTGATTCTTGATTTGTTGAAATTGTAACTTCACGGGGCTTTTAAATATCCAAAAATATTCAACGTATTCCCTTCGAGACCATGCAGAATTTTGATAAGATCAGTGGCTTCTTGCGCATTGATCCGGTGATGTTAATGATCTTGATCATTCTATCTTCTAGAGCGTCATGTTGCACTTCCGTGTTGAAGTTTCAGGGTCTCCCCCATGCTTAGCATTTTTCTAGGCATGGAACAAGAAGACAAAGCATTTTTATCTTAGTCATCCTTCAATTTTCTTGTAGTGAGAGTCTTTATCTTGCCTGCAAGACGTTTTAAGCGCACATTCTACCCCCAAGGTGACGGTTTGGAGTAGATAGAATTGCCAACAATCCACAATGTCTCCTACGATTCTTAACTTGTGCCACAATTAGTCTAATGAGAAATAAAAACATAATAAGTGTATGTGGTGCAAAGTGTGTATGCACATGATAGGAAACCATATAAACAAAGACAATGTTTTCACCTAGTTCTAAACACCATCTTTACAATTAGGTTGTGGAATTTCTCCATAGCCATAAAGGTTGATAAATCTAGGGTTAAAACACCATGTCTATCCCTAAATCAATAACTTTTATAGCATAAGAAAAATTAAGTGCATTGCAAAGCTTATAAACTAACCAATGCAACATGAAAACATATGAAAAGCTAGCAAGGTTTATCGAACTTAACGATGATGGTCCGCAATCATGTTTAAACACCACGTTTACACAAGATCACAAAAGGAAAATGCCCTTGAAGCATTAACATGGAAACTGAAGCATACATCATTAAGTATATAAAACAATCGAGCCAACTATGTGCAAAACATGTATATGCAAAGAAACATCACGTTGATAACAAAATGCAATGCATGCAAATAAATAAATATGATCATGAACATGATAATGGTAAAAAAAGGAAACTAAACTTAGCTTAATAACCACAAGTTGATCATCATAAGATGGTGCCATTCTTTATTCTCTCTAAGGAATAAAAACACAAAGAAACGGGTTGCCTCCAGAAAAGCGCTTCATTTAAAGTCATAAAGCTCGACTTTCTCACATACCTTATTTTCGTCGCATAGCCATGGACCTTCATGCAAGTAGAAAAGGTACCAATGCAGCTTTAATTTACTTCCCATATTGTGATTGATCAATGAAAGAAGACTTGCCTAAGGCATCCTTTGCTTCATCGCTATCTCCTTTATCACCCTTCTGTGCTGCCTTCACTCCATGAATTTTTATTTAATGTCTAGAATAGAAAGTATACCCAAGCTCTACTCCATTGCATAGTGCACAAAATTTCCTTTCCAACAAGTCTTTATTCGCCCAAATCGGACTTCGGACAAGAGAGTTACGTCCGTTTTACATCGGTGATGAAATCTGTCCTGAAATTTCAGAACACGCAACGCTAAATGTTTCTCTATAACTCCTTGCACGGGTTTTCAAACTCGTTGGTTCTTGATGCGTTGGAATGGAAACTTCATGGACCTTATGAATATCTCGTTTTCTTCATTTGTACACTTCTGAAAAAGCTCTAAAATTGAAGAAGACAGTAGCATCCATCGCGGGATTTGGAGAGGTTGATGATTTATCTTGCAACTCTTTAGGCATGACTTCTCTTTTAATTATTCGAGCCTTGTCTACATGGTTAGTGAAAATCGGGCCTTCTCCTGATATGTGCTTTTCTTAAGGTCATTAGCTTGAGCAAGTGCAAAGCATGATCGAGATTTACAAAACTTATTGTAAACATACGCATCCATAATTAACACCACATGCGAATTGTAGCAACAAGTCAAGGTGTAAACAAAAAAGCATATGTTTCATGCATAGCAACTAGCTCATTATTAGGAAAAGGTTCTTTAGGTATGAGATTAATTGGTTCAAACATTAATGTTTCCTCTTTTTCATTCTCAAGGAAATCTAGCCTATCAACATGATCATTATTGGAACAAGGCATAAAATTTAAATTATTATTCGTATTATTGGTCCAACAAGAATATTTGAACATTTCATCATTAATACCAATAATATCTTGAGATTTTAGCGTGTACATTTGCCTCGGAGCTTCCTTGACAAGAGTGATATTTGGCTCATCTAGTGGTGTTGAAGTCAAATCAATCTCAACAAGTAGAGTTGCCTCTTCATCACCATATTGCAATTTCATCAACTCATCATGTGGAACACATAATTCTTCAACTATGTACGCATTCATCTCTTCTTTGAAGTCTTCTTTATCAACCAAATCTTCATCTTCAAAGTCTTGTATGCTGCTTTCTTTATCTCCCGTGTACCAAATGTCGTCAAGACCGCTCATCGTTGATTCACTCTTTCCTTCATCCTTGAGTACTTCCATGTCTTGCTTTGCTAGTGTGTGGGCTTCAATAGCACACAAGCTATAACCTTCTAGCTTGAGTCCTATCTTCTCCCATTTGTCCTTCGAGTCACTAGGCTCGTCACGGTTGTACTCTTCTCTTTCTTCATCATAAATCATCTTTGAGTTGTCAAATCGGTCGATCCATGCTTCATCATCTTCTTCTCTTTCTTCTTCAAACATATTTTGGATCGATTCTCCACTCATCTCTTGATCAAATATATCCTCAACTTGTTTGACAACGTGTCGGCGTTCCTCCTTCCTTCGGTAGTTGATTAGTGGGGCAAAACCAACTTGAATCCAACCAGATTGATTGAACTCCGTCAATGGTCTAGCATTCCACATACTTCGGCCTACATTCATATTAGTTTCAATATTTTTAATATCTGAAATGACTTCTCTTACCTTGGGAAGTGGATCTTCAATTGCTTGTATGGTCGGTTCATCTTCCTTGACCTCCGGTTCATCTTCTTCAGAAAATTCAGCACGCACCTTGGGCTTGCTTTTGTCATTTTGCTCCTCCCAACAACATCTTTGCCAATCTCGTTGCGTTTTTTGTCCATTGCTTGTCCTTTGTAAGATTTGTGCAGCTTCACTAATTGTTTTGTCCATTATATCACTGCCTACACACATGCTTACAAATTGAGACGAGTTAGGGGTTAGTGAAAAATAAAAGGTATGCAACATCAAGTCACCGGAAAATCCCAAGTTTGGGCCTCGCTCAAGTAGTTCATTAAAACGGTCCCATGCTTGATCAATTCCTTCATTCTCTCCTTGCTTGAAAGTGAGCACTTGCCTCCTTAAGTCTTGGACCTTGCTTATAAGAAAGAACTTCCAAAAACTTCTTAACTAGCTCATCCCAATTTCCTTTTGCTTCAACGGACGCAAGTGTGTACCATCTTCGCGCTTCACCTTCGAGAGAGAACGGAAAAAGATTCCACTTGAACCAAACGGCCAGAACTCCTTGTCGCACCGTGTTGCATATCATCGTGAATTCCTTAATGTGTCTATATGGGTTGTCATCCTCCAATCCTCTAAAGGTGTTTGTCACCACTAAGTTGATGATTCTAGGCTTCACTTCGTACTGGGTTGTAGCAAGTATCAAATCTGATTTTTGCATCTCAATGTCTTCTATTGACGCCATTGCTAGTTCCCTTAGCGACATCTCTTCGTCTTCCAATGGTGAGGTGAACAAATCCATCTAGGCACTTAAAAAATAAAATCACAAAAGGGATTTTTTTCTAGAAAACAAGGCTTAGATGTTAGTAATCAACAAAACTAATACAAGATTAAATGTAGCAAACTGGCTTGCTCCCCGACAACAGCGCCTGAAAAAGGGGCTTGTTGATGGATAAAATTCGTATCCACCTACGATCCACAACCGTACGGATCTACACCTTTTTCACCACGGGGATTCCCTAGGTTCTTATCAATTCGCGGAGCAAGGGGATCACTAGCGTTTCATCTAGCACTAATCTAGTTGATGTGAACCTTTGGATGAAAGATTAATCTATGAACTAAAGGCAATCTAATCTATGAACAAAGACAAGACAAACCCAATCTAATCTAGGTCAAATGAGAGACATGAGATACACAAGTTATGGAGAACGTTTGCCCATGGAGTCTAGGGTACTTGAAGATGCAATCACCTAAACATGATAAAACCGATCTAATCTATCTAAACATGTGACCACGATTTAGCACTTTCCCTCCCCTCGTACTGTCACTACGCAAAGGTAATCTTTGCTAAACCTATTGATGATCACGGTATGTTGACGCGATCCACGGGAGCGACCCGAAAAGCATGGTGGCCAAACCTTTAGCATTAAGCATCATCAACAAAGGAACAATAGATTACAATATAAACAAGAGTTGGTGACTACATATCAAGATCCATTACAACTCCATGGACAAATGATGAATCTACTCCATCAAGATGCTAAGCATGGTACCGTTGAATGTGGTAGATGCATCCGATGAAGATCAATCCTCGCCGTCCTCCAACTTCGGCGGCGTCGTGGCAAGGCCTCGGCGTCCTCCTCCTTGTGGTGATCTCCGGCGGCTATCCGATGAATGGATGTCAATGGGTTACCATCTTGGGCGCCTAGGGGGTTGTATTTATGTCCTTGGGTGCCTTGGGGCGTGCTCCACCTTGCCTTTCACGAGATCCTCCTTGGGAGTGAACCAAACTTGGTTTTCATAAAATCAGCCTCGTCCAGATTTTCCTGATTCGCAGCCCTTCCTTGCCGGCACCATATCTCCCACGTCCGGACTCCAAATAATGCAAATTCGGTGTCCAAGTTGTGTGCTACGAAATTATCTATTCATTTCTTTCCTTGGAAACGAAGATAAGATCTCCAAATCGGCCTTGGAAGATAATCTATTCTAATTTTAGACTGACTGCGCAGCAGGGCTTCCGGGGGCCATATCTCCTAGCTCCCTTATCCGAATTGGGTCCTCCACATGTCCAAATCGAAGGTATCGTCGAGATCCACAACTTTGGTATTCAAACTTTTGCCACTAAAGGTCGTTTAGTCTCCGAATCTGCACTGAAAGATCATGTTGTCCTGGGCTGCGAGAATATCTCTCGGGCTGAGTTGATCTCGTTGGTAAACATCCAAGTCCTCGGAGTTTTGCGTGTTGATGCTTCGGTCCTTGGGTTGTTTGGAGTCTTGTTCACTTCGTGTATTGACTTGTGACGCGCTTCATGATCTTCTCTTACAGTGCTTGATGAACTTATCCCGAAAGTCTCCTATTTAGCGTTAATTTCCTGCGTAAACAACAAACTCTAAAATCAACATGCAAGTGGCAGGTTAGTTGCAATTCATAATCCAAACCAATGTATAACAAGTACTCTAGGTTGATGGAAATTCACTGTCAACAAGCCTGTTTAAGCAATGATTATTTGGGTTCTCGATACATTATGTGTGAGAGATGCATGCATGCTATTACTGAAACTTTTTCATCTAGACTATAGACTTTCTTTCCCCGGCAACGGCACCAAAAATACTTGTTGACATTACTAACAGCATTGACTAGAAATGGATATAAGACCCATCTCCATCGACGACACTAGAAATGTAGAGGTATATCTTAACATGATGCTAAGTGTATATCGGATGTTGTTTTCAGATAAACTAAAAAGATGAATTCCGACACGATTCATAGCACAAGTCGATATAGGTTGTCCGCCTGACAGGTGTGCCTGAAAACGCATGGATATGGTACTATTACATATGCCTTGGATCTCTAGGAAAGAAGATAAATATAAACAGGGTATTCGCAAGCACACAAATATGAATATACCATTGTAGCATTTTAACCAGGAGTAAAACCAGGTATCGTATTTATATTCTACCACAGGGAAAGAAATCTTTCTAATCCATAATAGCTAATACATGTTCATCTCTCAGTTTTATAATGTAAAGTGGCCAAAATATATCAATTGCTATAAACAGGGGTAAGTCACATAAAATATAGCTAATGATTGCATTGTTCAAGTCATAACATCATGAGTGTTGCGGAATTCAGGAAAACCCTCTCACCCTCGAAACGTCGAGTTTGACAAATCTCGTGAAATGAGCTTTCAGGATTATTAAACATTGTGAAGATCTGGAATCTTGAACCTGCGAAGCCCCGAAGTCGCGAATCTGCGAAGATTTGGAATCTTGAACATGCGAAGCCCTGAAGTCGCGAATCTGCGAAGACCTGGAATCTTGAACCTGCGAAGCACTGATGTCATGAACCTGAGAAGATTTGGAACCGGAATCTGCGAAATTCGGAAATATACTGAGGGTCAAATTCGGAGGTTATGGTTCGGAGGTTATGGCGTGAGAAGGCTTCCATGAATAAAAGATTTGCGAACCAGCAAGAAGCCAAGTCAAAGACGTTGCCTCAAAAGTTCGGGTTTGGCGTGTGAACTAGTGGCAGGCTTGTAAATGTATGAGATGTAAAAGACACTCATGTATGTATTCACATTAGGAATATTCTTTGGATTCGAGGGCACTTTCTAAATGTAAAAGTCCCTTCGTCTTCCTATAAAAGGGGGCGCGAGTGCACGTGTAAAGGGACTCACAACTTTTGAGGCTTGGGCAGTATTTAGGAGATTCTTTGTCTCCTCTTGCGTCATCAGTATACTCGAATGTGTTCGCATTCTTTTCCCTTGTGTTCGGGGGTCTCACCCAAAATTTCGGGTACCCCAACATTGGCGCCCACCGTGTTTCAGCTGAAAAACAACGCATGATGCCACCACAGAAGAAGTCGAAGAAGAACATTCCAGCTGAGACAGACCAAGAAGAGCACATCATGTTGAAGGCAATGAAATCTCTTTCGCTCCGGAACCTTCAAACATCACAGATCAAGAACGAAGAGCAAAAATTGAAGCTCTGATGAAAGCAAGAACTGAGAAAACAGCGCACATTCAAGAACAACCTACTAAACAGCAAACACATGAAAACGATGATGATGATGATGAGACCATAGACGGAGAACTAGAAAGAGTTCAGCAGAAGATACAGCAGCTGCAGAAAGAGAAAGAAAAATTCGCAAGCCAATTGCAAGCAAAAAGAAAGGCTTCTAAAAAGCTAGAGAAACTCAACCAAGCAAAAGAACAAATTGTAGCAATTCAAAGAGAAATAGATGAAATGAAAGAACAAGAAAATAGTTCACTTTGGCATGAATCACCACTTCACAACTCTGGACCAAATAGGAGAACCCCGAAAGAAAAAAATTTCGTGGGAAATGGAATTTCACTGTTCGTGGATTCTGAGTCACCTCTATCCATAGGGCTGCAAACGGCATTATGGCCACCAAAGTTCAAACCGGTCTCTCTTCCGAAATATAACGGCTTCGGAAACTCTAGGCCTCATGAGGTATGAATCAGCTGTGAATTCAGCAGGAGGAGACGATGTTGCACTGGCCAAATCCTTCATCATTGCCTGCGAAGGACCAGTCCTGAATTGGTATTCTTTGCTGCCACCACATTCAGTTTGCAGCTAGGTAGACCTCAAGACAAAATTCATGCAAGTGTTTCAGATGTTCCATGACACAACAACTTGAGTCGTCAGATCTGTATAACTGCAAGCAGAAAGACAGAGAGCCGTTACGGAACTTCGTGAGAAGTTTCATGCAGCGGAGATCGTAGATCCTAGAAGCCGATGACAAAACAACGATCAATGCACTGATCAAAGATCTGACTCCAGGACCAACAGCTTCGCATCTGACGCGAAAGAAACCCAAAACAGTTGAAGAACTTTTTCATGAACTAGAAGAATACATCTTGTCTGATGATAATCATCACAAAAGAGTGGCCAAACCAAATGAAGCACGACAAGGCAACAGAGAAATGACTTGGAGACCACAATCCCAGAATCCACGAAACATCAACAATGTGGAAAATCCTCAGCCTGACCAGAACAGCAGACCAAGCACAAGAGGAGGATTCGCACCCAGGGGAAGGGGAAGAGGAAGAGGACCCTCGAGACTCACGAATCACAATCCAAGAGGCCCGTATTTCTATTGTCAGTATCATGGAAGAGGACATAGCACAAAAGGGTGCCCAGAAACCAAGAAGAACATCGCAAGAATTCAGCAAGAGAAAGCTTTGATGAGCATCGCATCCTCAATGCCAAATCAACTTCGCCCGAATTTCTGGCAGCCACAGTTCATGAACTCTCAACCAAGTCCAGTCGCAATGCAGCAATTTCAACAACCACAACCATCATGGCAACCCTCTCAGCAATTTTTCTCGCAGTCGCATGCAATTCAGCCAATCCAGCAACCACGGCCAATTCGAGAAATCTTGCCACCACCACCTGATAGTTCGTCAAGACCAGAATCAAGTTCGAGACCCCAGAACTCGAAAGCCTTGCCATCTTTCGGGACCATCATGCCAATTTCAGGAGGGTCAGCCATGGAATTCGAAACTAAGAAGCAAAGAAACAATTATTTCAGGTCTGTGAACACCATCATCAATGACGGTCCAGCTGCGTGACCAGAATGGGCCAAGGTGTTGTTGACGCTTTTCCAATCAAACACACGAGTGTGCTGGATCACGCGGTACTCGATATCACCTCGTCGAGGTTCCCAGCACGGGCCGGTCTAACCGCCTTGGACAGGAACGTCGCCGAAAACCTAAGATCGCTGCCCCGGGAGGGGCCCTTCAGGGACAACGCGCCTAGGGTTGTTCTAAGGTCGGCAGGCCACTTAGAACGCCCTAAATCGCCGTAGAGACGAAGAAGGAAGCAAAGGGGTTGGAAAAGTAGGGTAAAGAGATAAAAAGGTAAAATTAATATGTTTGATTGGGTGATAGCTCCTCAATCGGCCACGACCCTTTATATTTATAGGGTGGGGAGGTCTTGCCCCTGCTGGAGTTGAAAGCCTAACAAATCTCGTGCTAAAATACAATTCCAATTCGGTTTACAAAGCCTAGACCCGGTTAAACCGCCTGGGCCCCCAGTCTAACCGCCCGGGTGACGTGGAGATCTTCCAGAAGCCATATCTCTCTCATCCGGACTTCTAATTGGACGTTCTATATATGGATCTTGATCTACTCGACGAGACCTATCCAATTGGGAAGTCCAATTTACCTTTTAAGGACTTTGTCCAGGGCGGTCTAACCGGGGTAGAGGGCAGTCTAACCGGGTTAGCCCAGATCTGCCATTTTTGAGTGTCAACATATGCCCCCCCTGTTTTTTAGCACTTTCCACCGGCCATTTTGTCCTAAGGGCGATTCTCATTGAAATCGGCCATGCCTTCTCAATTGTCTTCAAGATCCATGCGCTCTGGAGAAGAACTGTAATCAATAAGTTGCTCGTTGTCTTCTGGAGCAGGTACCGACAACAACTTATCATCACAAGCCATGGGGACTGAAGAAGTGAAACCGGGAGACTTCTCTGGTGAACCCGGTCTGACCGCCTGGTCAGCCGGTGTAACCGTCTCCTCTGTCGGCTTGACCGCCTCTGCCTGAGGTGTTGTTTTATCTCTCCATTTCTTCCCTTGCAGTACCATGGGCATGTAGCTGTTGAAGAACTTGTCCCTCTGTTCTTCCAACTCTTTTTCCGTCTTCTCCCACAACCTCAAGCGTTGAAGCTTCCTCCTTTGAGTGTGAGTCAAACCGGGAGAACTTGGAGTTGGAACCACTTCCACTGGCCTCATGGTCACTAGTAGCAACAGATCCCTTTTGAGCAGATGTCCCAACCTGATTGTTTAAAACAACCGGTCTCTTGCTATCTTTCTCAACGAGAACGTCCATCGTCCCAAACTGGATGATATCTTGACTAGTGGTCCTTTCTGGGTCGACATCCATCTCTTCAACCTTCTCCTCTCTGATCTTGGGCTTGTAGACTTGCTTCGGAGAAAGTTGAACTTTTCTGTGCAGGGCGGTCTGACCGCCTATAGGGGCGGTCTAACCGGGTGGTCCTGGTGACCCTGTCGAGACTGACGTGGCGTCCAGCGATCTCGTGTAGGTCGTGAAATCTGATCCAGAGTTGGCCTCCTTGATCCTCCCCGTCCAAGATAAAAGGATTGTTGGTATGGCACCCACATTACTCCATTGGCATCATAGATTGGACGAGGCGGACTTGAACTTGAAGGAGCCCATAATGGAGCAAAGCGCCTTCCTTGTTGAGCTGATTCACCCTTGAACCTTGTAGCTTCCCTGGGAGGCGATGACGGCCAATCTTGATGTGTGGGTGACCTCAACCTTTTTTTAACGGTCGATCACTCGTAACGGCCTTTTGTTTGGAGTAATTGTCGAATAGCATGTCAAATGTGACCTTTGGCTTTGGAACACTCCCCTGGTTCTTTGCCACGTTAAGCTTCTAGTTTCCAATCTCCGGTCGCTTTGGTTTGAGCATCTTTGGGCGACCATGAGCAGGGGCGGTCTGACCGCCTACCCCAGCCAGTTTAACCGCCCCAGCCTTTTCAGGATCAAGTGGTTGCCGACTGATAGGCGCGGACGACCCTTGCCCCCCAAGTCCAGAAGCTTTGACGGTGATCTTTAATGTTTCTTTACCATCAGGGGTCTTCACATAAACAACTTCTCTTGTTAGCTCTTTTCCTCTCAAATCAGGCTTTGCTTCCCCGACCACCACATTCTTGCCCTTGGTTGCTTCTACTTGATGTGGCCGAACTAGAACCTTGGGCTGCTGTAATTCCATGGTGTTGATAGGAAAAGGATGCTTCTCAACTTGCTTTTCACGAAGTAGCAAACGACCTTCATTTATGGCCGATTGGATCTTGCGACGAAACACATTGCAATCATTAGTAGCATGCGAATAAGAATGATGATATTTACAATATGCACGTCTCTTTATCTCATCAAGTGGTGGCATGGTATGAGATATCTTAATATTTCCAAGTTTAAGCAATTCATCAAAGATGTGATCACACTTAGAAACATCAAAAGTAAATCTTAATTCATCTTGCCGACCTTTACTAGCCGGCTTAAGTGATGTACAAGAAAAAGATTTATCTTCAAAAGGCCACTCAAATTCAGGACTATAAATTTCAGTCTCATCGTTCAAATTATTAGAAACATAATAAACTACATTAACATCAGACCGATGAGACTCAAGTTTTTATATTCCTTTATTTAATTTCAGTTCTTGTGCCATGTGAAGGACCGATACGGCGAACCAGAGAGGGGGGGAGTGAATGGGAGCCGATAAAAATTCTTCTCGAAGGAGATGAAAACTCCAACAAGATGAACACGGCTTCCAACACACGTCTCCGACTCACTACCGAAGTTGGCCAAGCCCACGTAGCCACTGGAGTGCCACTGGACCTAGGAACCAACACACACACCCTTCCGACCCGAGAACGCAACGGAACACCAAACCTCGAGTCCAATGACCAACACCGGTCAGACCAGTGAGCATCACAGGTCAGACCAGTCCCTGCTGGTGAAACTTGGCAACTTTCACTAAGTGGCTCCACACCGGTCAGACCGGTGAGACGCACCGGTCAGACCGGTCACAGCCTGAAAGCCCCCAAAGCACCAAACAGGCCAACCGACCTCCAAGCTGACCCAAACTCGAAACAGCTGCAACACAGGACAACAGCGAACACACCCGGACGTTCACCTGAGCAAAAACCCACCGAGGGTTGCAACGGTCAGACCGGTGTAGCCTGGGCAGCTCGGGATGAACAGCACCCGCGGGTCAACTCCCCCAAATCCAAACCTTGATCTCCCGAATCGCTCCACGGACTTGAACAAGACTTTGGGGATATTAGGAACACTTCACGAGGAGTCCATAGCCAAGTTTAATCCCACCAAAACTTGGCTAAAAGGAGGAATCGAAGAAATCCCACCAAGAACACCTCTAACCCTAGAACTCGGAAAACCCCAAATCGAGCCCCTTTACTCATGGATTTGGGAGGGGAATCACAGCCCAAAGAACCACAAAGGGTTCTCACAAATTTCCTCATCAAATCCCCAAGACAAAGGTCCCGAAAACAACCCAAAGAAATCACCAAGAGAAGGCTCCGAAAATCACCACCAAGAACAACCGGGAACAACACATCCAAACCTTGAGGAACCACGCCGAATCATCTATACATGCCACAAATATTCCTACAAGGTCTATCTTGCCGCCCGATCATCCAACCCTCTCAACAAGATCTCACCATGAAGCTCTCAAGCTAGTCCTATGGAAATCCTAAGAAAATAGGAAGGGAAAATAGGAAAGCAAATGAACTAGGGTTCCAAGGCTTGGCTGCCATCCTCTCACCTCTTGGGTTATATGGAGGCAACCGAAAGTCTAAAATGCCCTTCTCTAACAACTAGGGATACAAGCCCCTCAAGGGCGGTTTTGGAAGACTTGAAGCTTTCTCCTGGACGGATGCCCGGCGATCGCAACCTGCTTAGCCTCGACGCAAGCCTTGCGATCATGACGTGTGTCCTCCGCTTCAAAGATTCTAGACTGCGTCGTTGCACACCGGTCAGACCGGTGCTCCTCACCGGTCAGGCCGGTACCCACCGGTCAGACCGGCCTGGCACTGCGGCAGCACCGTCTTCGGTTCTTCGGTCTTGGCTTTGTGGATCAACCAAGGAACCCAGTGGTTTTCTGGTGAACCACCGGAAACCCCGCGAACTTGGTGTAGCCTCCACCAATCTCTACTCATGACTTGGCTCCCACATAGTCCCGGCTCGACCTTGGTTTTGAGACTCAACCAAGAAACCGTCCACTACTTCATCTTGCTGTTCATGCCACCATGCGGCCCGCACTTGACCCCGCTGGCCACCGGGTCCTTCGAACGAAGTCTACTTGTCTTCTCCACACCTGGAGGCCTCACCGGCGACGACCTTTCGCACTTGTTCTTCACCTGCACCAACACCAGTCAAGCCGCAGCCTGCACCTGCAATACTTAGCCAAGAATCAGTCCACACAATGTTGTCAATCACTCATCACACAAGGAAGCGACCATCCACCGGTCCTCGAATCACACATGGTCCTCAATCTCCCCCTTGATGAGTGCATTGACAACACCCACACGAAAATAACAAGAGAGAAAAGAAAAAGAAAAGAAACGAACAAAAAGAAACTCCAACAAGCGATCGAAAGCCAAACAAAGGCAAAGAGCAAGATCACTTGAAGAAGACAAGTCTCGGACCCCTTAGGCAAGGGCAACGGCTCGACACATCCGAGACAAAGCAAGGCTCAAGCAAAGAGCGCAAACCACCGAAACAAAGCTCGAAAAACCACAAAGAGCTCCCCCTGCACACATGCAAGCTCCCCCTGAACCAATGCACCTCCCCCTGGACGAATGCATGCAAACCACTTGAAAACAGGGTAGCTTGCAACCACTTCAGCTCACACCGGTCAGACCGGTCATCACCACCGGTCAGACCGGTGCTTAAGATGTGCACAGGATCAACACTCACACCGGTCAGACCGGTGACCTCAACCGGTCAGACCGGCACAACGAGAGCCCGTAAATGGCTCGAAACCACCTCGAAAACCTTCTAAATGCGTCCAGCAAGCCATTTCAAGCTCAAACTTCTCCCCCTTGTTGGCAATGCATGAATCAAGACAAAAATGCAAAACTTTCAACCTAGAGCTTCTCAAATAGACAAAATTCAACATAGGATGCTACACATGTCCAAATGAGCAAGTTAGATACTCTATAGCTTCGTATCGATCTCAACTACAAGATTATCAAGTTTCACAACCATTGGATGAAGCTAAGATGGATTTGGGCAATTTTGCGAAAAACTTGCCTCTCATGAGCAAAGTCCTAAACATGATCAAAACATATCAAAATGGCAAAGCCACACAAACTTCATGCTAGGACAGCCATTCTAATCATAAGACCATCACAAACACCCACAAGCACCTCATGTCATGTCAAAGCCACAAAGCCATGTGCCTACTTCTATGTATGAGACTTCTCATTGGTAGGCATCATGCAACGGTTTAGCACCCAAAGCAAATTAATTTCAGCACATATGACATGGGAGCACATTTTCCAAGCATTTTACATTTCATTTTCAGATTTATAATTGGTACATGAAATGTCTTTGCGACAAAAAGGAACTTATGCCCCTCCATAAGATAAAGCAAGAGGGCTAAACATTCATGATTGCAAATGAGCCTTTGGCCCCATATGATCAATAAACTAGCTATCCAACCACAAATTAAGCACAACCAAGCCACTAAAACATGTCGAGATCATATAAAGGCATTTACACATGAGAGAGCATACATGTGGCATTTTTCAAAAACATAACTATCAACCATGGATTATTCATCAAGATCATCAAGAGCTAAGCCAAACTAACCATAGCATACCAAACAAGCTCACAAAGACATAAATAGCATTCCATGGTAAACAATGTATATAGGAGAAGCTTTTCCTAACCAATGCATATGATACAAAATGCATGCAATCTAAGATACAAGGATGTCTATACCTCATGTTACATATGCCATGCCAAATGCAAGAAATGCACAAAGGAAAGTTATACATATGCTACAAAGGAGCTCCCACACACCCAACTCAAGAAATCAAACACACACCAAGTTCCCCCCGCAAACGAGTGAAAGTTGCTTGATCTAGGGGTTTGGTGAAAATATCGGCTAGTTGGTCATGTGTGGGTACATGGATCAATGCTATCTTTCCCTTCTCTACGTTACCTCTCAGAAAATGATACCTCACTTCTATGTGCTTGGTTTTGGAATGGAGCACTGGGTTCTTTGCAACGTTTATGGCACCGGTGCTATCACATTGAAGTGGGACATGGGTATACTCCTCACCAAAGTCGCTCATGGTGTATGAAATCCAAAGGAGCTGAGAGCAACAACTAGCAACGGCAACATACTCTGCCTCGGTAGTGGATTGAGCAACACTCGACTGTTTGCGGGAAGACCAAGACACCAAAGAAGACCCCAAAAACTAGCAAGTCCTAGAAGTGGACTTCCTATCCAACCGACACCCGGCAAAATCCGCGTCTGAAAAACCATGAAGCGCCAAAGAAGAGGACGCGGAGTACCAAAGGCCGATGTCAGGAGTGTGATGCAAGTACCTGAAAATTCGCTTCACCGCTTGCCGATGCGAAGTCCTCGGAGACGCTTGAAAACGAGCGCACAGACATACCGAGAACTGGATGTCCGGCCTCGTCGCCGTCAAGTAGAGGAGTGACCCGATCATGCTTCGGTACTCCTTCTGATCCACATGTTCACCTTCCTCGTCCGCATCAAGAGCCATAGTCATACTCATCGGCGTCATCATAGCCTTGGAATCCTCCATCTTGAACTTCCGCACAATGTCCTTGGTGTACTTAGCTTGGCGCACAAATGTTCCTTTGATTGTTTGATTTGTAGCCCGAGGAAGAACTGCAACTCGCCCATCATACTCATCTCAAATTCCCTGCTCATATCATCTGCAAACCTTGCAACAAGAGAGTTAGACGAGCCACCAAAGACAATATCATCCACATACACCTGCACAATCGGGATATCTCCTCGCCCCCGCCAAAAAACAAGGTCCGATCAACCTTCCCCATCTCAAAACCTCTCTCAAACAAGAACCCCCTCAACCTACCATACCAAGCTCTAGGCGCCTGCTTCAACCCATACAGCGCCTTCCTCAACTTGTACACCCGGTGGGGGTACTTCTCACTCTCAAACCCTGGAGGCTGCCTCACATACACTTCTTCTTCCAACACACCATTCCGAAAAGCACTCTTCACGTCCATTTGGTGCAACTTGAACCCTTTAGCCACGGAAAAGGCTAGAAGGATTCTAATCGCCTCTAAACGGGCTACGGGAGCAAAGGTCTCCTCGTAGTCGATCCCCTCCTTCTGACTGAACCCCTGCGCAACAAGCCTCGACTTGTTTCTCACAAGCTCACCTTTCTCTCCCTCTTTGTTCTTCCACACCCACTTTGTACCAATCGGCTTACACCTTGGGGGAGGGTCAACCAACTCCCGAACCTGATTCCTCTCAAAGTTCTCCAACTCCTCATGCATCGAATTAACCCAATTGTGATCAGATAGCGCGTGTCCAATGTCTTTGGGCTCAAAAGTAGCAACAAACCCAGCATGAGCGAAATGAGAATTGCTTCGAACCCTCGACCGTGTAGTGCGTTCATTCATGTCGACGATGATCCTCGAAGCTAGGTGATCCACTTGTACTCGCCGGGGAGGTTCTCGCCTCGATGCTACCTCCCCCTCAACATCAGCTTCTCCTCGTTCTTGATTTGTCGTCGTAGGTGTAGGAGAGGGTCCGTCCACCACGGTAGTCGAAGTAGTTGGTACATGTTCAGCCGGGGACACCACACCGCCATGTTCATCGTCTCCATGTTCATGCTCCTCCTCCTGAAAGATCTCCTCGCCAAGCTCATCATCACCTGCACACTCAAAGACAAGCTGACTACGTGGCTCTGTCTCATCGAAGGTTACCTCGCAAGTCTCCACGATTTTGTTAGTTTCAAGATTGAGTACACGATATGCTCGAGAATGAGATGCATAACCAAAGAAAATACCATCGACAGACCTAGCCTCAAACTTATCCAACTTCCTGCCTTTCTTCAGAATGAAACACTTGCAACCAAAGACATGGAAGTGACTCACCTTGGGTGTGCGACCATGCATCAACTCATAGCATGTTTTCTTCTTATGCACTCTGAGGTAGATCCTGTTTGACACATAGCACGCAGTATTCACCGCCTCAGCCCAATACCTCCTCGGAGTCCTATGCTCATCAAGCATCGTCCGAGCCATCTCGCACAAGGTCCTGTTCTTCCTTTCCACAACACCATTCTGGGGAGGCGTATACGAACTCGAAAACTGGTGCTCAAGACCTAAGTCATGGCAAAAGGTTTCAAAACGAGAGTTTCTGAATTCCGAGCCATTATCACTACGGATTGCTCGTATGGCATCTCCGTGCCTCTTGTTCCTCAAGACTAGATCTCGAACAAAACCAAACGTCTCCCCCTTATCCTCTAGAAAGAACACCCACGCATACCGAGAATAGTCGTCCACCACAAGAAGGACATACCACTTCCCACCCGCGGATCGCACACGAGCTGGGCCAACAAGGTCCATATGGAGCAGCTCGCAAGGACGCTCAGTCATCACATCGGTGAGAGGCGGGTGAGAAAAGGCTACCATCTTGGCATGCCTACACGGCGCACAAACCAACTCTTTCTGAAGCCTCAACCGTGGAAATCCTCAGACCAAATTGAGTTTACTCAAGTGAGACAAAAGGTCAAAGCTCGAGTGACCCAACTTCCTATGCCACTTCCACAACTCACTCGAATAACCAGCCAAGAAACAACGCTCCACACCCGAAGACTGAGAAAAATCAGCACGAAACACCTGACCCTCGGGAACGACCATACAGACAAGGTCCCCTCGAGAGTCCAAAATCCGAGAACCACCTGGCCGAAACAACACCTCAAAACCCTCATCCAACAACTGGGACACAGAAAGCAGATTGTACCCCAGCGATTGAATAAGAGCAACACGCCTGAGAGTGATCTTGTCACTCACTCTGATCTCACCTTCTGAAAGCACACGCCCACGCCCATTCTCCCCAAAAGTGATGTACCTCTTCGTCACCACCGGGACGAGACTTGAGAACCACCCCCTGTCTCCATTCATATGCCTCGAGCAACCGGAGTCAATCAACCAAATGTTCTTCAAATCTCCCACCTGAAATTCAAAAACGAGCACATGAGCGAACAAACGACTCAAAGATCAAGGGTTAGTACCAAAAGAGTAAAACCAGTGCCGAGCCATTTGCTCGAAAGTGGGGTTAGCACAAACCAAAGCATCTCTCCTACCAAAGCTACCTCCACGAACACCACCACGGTAACCATCCTGAGGGAACCACCCCTCTCTGCCTGGAGGAGCACCAAAACCACGAAAGAAAGCCCGTGGAACGTCCCCCCTCTCCTTCTCAAAGCTACGATTCCTCCCACCCCCGTAGTGAATTCGAGGGGGAGAACGCCTAGCAACCTGACCACCTGCAAACTCTCCAGCCCAACCACCAGAACCACGACCTCCAGAAACAACCCTCGCACCTGTACGAGCACGAAACCCGAACTGTTGCCTGTCCAGGCCTGCATCGGTCTGACCGGTGCCCCACACCGGTCTGACCGGTGTGACCTGGGCAGCAGCACCTCCAACAGCCTTCTGCTCTCCCCAAGCCCGAACTGTCCTCACACTCCCCTTGGCCTTGGGCATCTGCACACGAGGCTCAAGTACACCATCGGAAGGGTGGTACTTGTCCTTGTTAGCCCACTCCTTTGCCATTCTCTCTTCTCGCTTCCTCTTGAAGCAAAACTCATCCTTATGGACATCTCTCCCACAATAGTCACAATGGAACCTCACAAGCTTAGGCTTAGGCTTGGGTTGTGGCTGCTCACTTGGTTTCTCTCCACTCAACTCCTCCACCGGTTTCCCTTCACTAGCCTTCTCACTTTCTTTCCCAAAGAACACTTTCCCGGAAGTGCTCACAAACTTGATAGGCTTTTGGAAATCATTTGTGGGTGTAGGAAACACGGGTGGAGCTGGGGTTGTGTCTAGTATGTTCCTAAGATGGTTAGGTTTTGGGGGGAAATCATTTTTGTGGTGGGTTTTTGGTGGCTCTGGGATATTCTCTCCACTTCCCTCACCAACCTTGTTTGCCCCAAGTCCCTCACCATCCTGCCTCTTAAACACCTCGATCATTATCCTCAATTGAGGCTCATGACCAGACAACCAACCCATCAACTTCCTCAGCTCATCATTCTCATCCTGCAAACGATCAACATAATGTGCAAGTTCCAAATTTTTCAAGGCATGCATTTCACAAGTAGAGCATGATGTAGGCATGGGTTCTTTCAGCTTAGCCTCAAGAGAACTAGTGTAAGCATGCATCTCATCAATCTTAGCATGCAAAACAGGGCAAGAAGTGCAAGCACCTAACAAAGCAGGTCTAGACTTAAGCTCAGCCACTTCAACCCTAAGCACATCTAGTTCCTCACACTTGGAGGCATGCTTCTCCTTAAACAAAGCAATATCAGCAAGAAAGATGGAGCAATCAGCACAATCAACCTCATCCGAAACAACAGACTAGCCTTAAGGGAATCAATCTCAAGCTTGCTATCAAGCACCCGTGTCTCTAGCTCACCCACTCTAGTCCTAGCATCCTCGAGTGAAGCCCTAAGCTCTTTTCTCATTTTCTTGGCCTCTCTAAGCATGTCATCATGGTTATCAAGCAAAGAGCCAAGCCTCTCATTCTCCCGGCGCAAGAAGGGAAGTTCATCACGCACCTCGTCGTCGGACTCGCAGTCCGAGTCGCTCTGTGTGCTCTTCTTGCTGCCGGAGCTCAGCGCCATGGTGCAGAAGCCATCTCTCACGAAGCAGCTCAGCCCGCTCAGGTTCTTGGACGACTTCATGTTCTTGCGACGATCACCTTCATCTTCACTGCTGCTCGAGCTCGAGGTGGAGTACGCGGAACTGGAGTCGATGTCGCTTGCTCCCACCATCGCTGGGGCCTTGCCTCGGCTCTCCTTCTTCCTCAATCGTCGCTCATCCTTGTACTTGTTCTTGTGCTTGCTCTTGTGGTCGCGCCTCGACCGGTACTTGTTCTCCGTCCTTGACTTGTGCTTGTAGCCATCCTTGTTCTCGACCTTCTCAGGGCAGTCGGCGACGCAGTGTCCTGGCTTGCCGCACTGGAAGAATGTCCTCATGTTCCTCCTCATGTTCACCTGGTTCTCGTGCAGCCTCTCGAACCTCCTCGTCAGCAGCGCCAGCTCGTCCTCTCCAAGCACATAGAACTCCTCATCTGGCATAGAAATCAAAGAGGACAAAGAGAACATCCTGGTGGATGGGTTAGTGTTAGCCTTTCCTTTCGAACCACCAACGAGGGCAAGACTATGGGAGTCAGTCGGACCCTCGAGCTTGGCAGTCATGCCCCTATCCACCTTATCCAACTTGAGCTTCGAGAACAGCTCATTCACCGTCAGAGTGTCATACTTATCTGACTCCACAATGGCCTCGAACTTTCCGCCCCAAATCGTACGATCCAAAGAGTGTAAGAGCTTGACTGCTCTATCATGATCATAGTACGGGAGCACGTCCACATTGGCCCTCATGTTGTTCACAACCACCGTGAACCTCTGAAACAAGGCATCGATGGACTCACCGGGGAGATGAGTGAAGTTCTCGTACTCTCTCCGGTAGGTCGCATACATCCGTGCCTCGAACTCGGGCATTCCCAAAATGAGCCTCCTTCAAAGACCGTCCAAATTCTACAAGCCAAGTGCTCGGTGTGCACCCGATCGAACTCAGGCTGACACAAAGCACGAAACAAGTAGTCGACCGCCTTATTGTTGGTGTCGAATCTGTCCCTCGATCCTGGAGCAAGGAAGTCCATCGGCTGGACATAGCCTGTGTCCACCGTGACATCCCAAAGGATCTGACCCTTTCCGCGGAGGAACGCACCCATCCGCTTACTCCACATCTGGTAGTTCTTGCCATCGAAGTGTGGAGGACCCGAACCCCGTTCCTAGAACGCCATCCTTGGATCTTAGACTGGTTAGAGTCAATAAAGACTTGAACCAGCTCTGATACCACTTGAAGGACCGATACGGCGAACCAGAGAGGGGGGAGTTAATGGGAGCCGATAAAAATTCTTCTCGAAGGAGATGAAAATCCAACAAGATGAACACGGTTTCCAACACACGTCTCCGACTCACTACCCAAGTTGGCCAAGCCCACGTAGCCACTGGAGTGCCACTGGACCTAGGAACCAACACACAACCTTCCGACCCGAGAACGCAGCGGGACACCAAACCTCGAGTCCACTGACCAACACCGGTCAGACCGGTGAGCACCACCGGTCAGACCGGTCCCTGCTGGTGAAACTGGGCAACTTTCACTAAGTGGCTCCACACCGGCCGGACCGGGAGACGCACCGTCGGGCCGGTCCACGGCCGAAAGCCCCCAAAGCACCAAACAGGTCAACCGACCTCCAAACTGACCCAAACTCGAAACAGCTGCAACACAGGACAACAGCGAACACACCTAGACGTTCACCCGAGAAAAAACCCACCGAGGGTTGCACCGGTCAGATCGGTCATGAGCACCCCGCCGACCGGTGTAGCTCGGCGCATTGGGATGAACAGCACCCGCGGGTCAACTCCCCCAAATCCAAACCTCGATCTCCCGAATCGCTCCACGGACTTGAACAAGACTTTGGGGATATTAGGAACACTTCATGAGGAGTCCATAGCCAAGTTTAATCCCACCAAAACTTGTCCAAAAAGGAGGAATCGAAGAAATCCCGCCAAGAACACCTCTAACCCTAGAACTCGGAAAACCCCAAAATCGAGCCCCTTTACTCACGGATTTGGGAGGAGAATCACAGCCTAGAGAACCACGAAGGGTTCCCACAAATTTGCCCATCAAATCCCCAAGAGAAAGGTCCTGAAAACAACCCAAAGAAATCACCAAGAGAAGGCTCCGAAAATCACCACCAAGAACAACCGGGAACAACACATCCAAACCTTGAGGAACCACGCCGAATCATCTATACATGCCACAAAGGTTCCTACAAGGTCTATCTTGCCGCCCGATCATCCAACCCTCTCAACAAGATCTCACCTGAAGCTCTCAAGCTAGTCCTATGGAAATCCTAAGAAAATAGGAAGGGAAAATAGGAAAGCAAATGAACTAGGGTTCCAAGGCTTGGCTGCCATCCTCTCACCTCTTGGGTTATATGGAGGCAACCGAAAGTCTAAAATACCCTTCTCTAACAACTAGGGATACAAGCCCCTCAAGGGCGGTTTTGGAAGACTTGAAGCTTTCTCCATCGGACGGATGCCCGGCGACCGCAACCTGCTTAGCCTCGACGCAAGCCTTGCGATCCCGACGTGTGTCCTCCGCTTCGAAGATTCCGGACTGCGTCATCGCACACCGGTCAGACCGGTGCTCCTCACCTGGCCGGACCGGCCCGGCACCGCCGGCAAAGACCGTCTTCGGTTCTTCGGTCTTGGCTTTGTGGATCAACCAAGGAACCCAGTGGTTATCTGGTGAACCACCGGAAACCCCGCGAACTCGGTGTAGCCTCCGCCAAACTCCACTCATGACTTGGCTCCCACGTAGTCCCGGCTCGACCTTGGTTTTGAGGCTCAACCAAGAAACCGTCCACGACTTCATCTTGCTGTTCATGCCACCATGCGGCCACCGGGTCCCTCGAACGAAGCCTACTTGTCTTCTCCACAACTAGAGGCCTCACCGGCGACGACCTTTCGCACTTGTTCTTCACCTGCACCTACACCAGTCAAGCCGCAACCTGCACCTGCAATACTTAGCCAAGAATCAGTCCACACAACGTTGTCAATCACTCATCACACAAGGAAGTGACCATCCACCGGTCCTCGAACCACACATGGTCCTCACCATGCCTCTTACAAGATCAGAGTTAAGAGAATAAAAGTTCACACCTTCTAATCTTTCTCTAAGAGCAGATTTTTAACTTTTAGCAGCAAGATTAGCCAGATCGGAATCAGAAATTGACAAATTGAAACAACGGTTTTTAACCTCTTTAAAACGCTTAAGGTAATTAGAGACCGTCTCGTCTTTACCTTGCTTAACCGATGCTAAATCTATCAATTTTAATTGATAATCCCCACTAAAGAAGTGATCATGAAATTTTTGCTCTATTTGATTCCAAGAATCAATAGAGTTGGGGGCTAAAGATGAAAACCAAGCAAAGGCGGTACCCGTTAAAGATAAAGAAACCAATCGCACTTTAAAAGATTCATGGGCACTTACTTCACCTAGTTGAGCAATGTATTGGCTTATGTGCTCCCAAGTTGTATGATTGTCTTCACCACTAAATTTAATAAAATCAGGTACGCGCCAACCAAAGGGATAAGCCATAAGATCAAATTCGGATTTATAAGGTTTTTGGTATAACCTAGAATTACCCATATCAATATCGAATTTGTTTTTTATCATTCTAGCTACTTGCTCCTTAAATTTATTAAGTTCATCAATAGCAGCTAGTTGGGATTGCCTTGCAGCTGATAAATCAACTTTATTCACAAGAGGTGGATTCCCTAGAACACCCATCATCTGGCCAGATGGGGCGGTCAGACTGGCCATGGGGGGCGGTCTGACCGAGGTCGGCTCCGACAATGATGGTTGTCCGAGATAAAAACCAGTCGGCATGTCATGCATAGGTGTCTCAATTGAGGTTCCTGATGCTGCCGACAAGCTTGTTTGCAATACCCCTTATGAATCTATTTGAGGGATAGAATCATTAGGAAATTTGAACTACTACTTTTACCCTCAATTTTTTCTAAGCGAGCAATCATATTAGCAACCTGACTATGCTGATTACTAAAAGCACGCTCAAATTTATCAGATATTTTAGTAAGCTTTGTAGATAAGTCAGTTTCAGGCTTGCTTATAGTGGTGATTACCTCAATCTTGTCGTTGTTGACCTTGATCGCCGGCAACTCGAAATCTTGAGTCATCATCACCTTGCCTGAGCGATCTTTTCTGGCGCCAGAGAGGAACTCCTGCTTAATGTACTCCTGAAGCTCGGTGTACTTCCTCTGGTCCTCTTCGCTGAGATCTTCGATGTTCACCATGATCGATTTGTAAAACCAGATCTGTTCCCCAGCGGAGTCGCTAAAAGTGTGTTGACGCTTTTTCGGGTCAAACACACGAGTGCGGTGGATCGCGCGGTAGTCGATATCACCTCGTCAAGGTTCCCAGCACGGGCCAGTCTAACCGCCCTGGGGGCGGTCTAACCGCCTTGGACAGGAACGTCGCCGAAAACCTAAGATCGCTGCCCCGGGAGGGACCCCGTCAGGGATAACGCGCCTAGGGTTGTTCTAAGGTCGGCAGGCCACTTAGAATGCCCTAAATCGCCATAGAGACGAAGAAGGAAGCAAAGGGGTTTGAAAAGTAGGGTAAAGAGATAAAAAGGTAAAATTAATATGTTCGATTGGGTGATAGCTCCTCAATCGGCGGGTGGGGAGGTCTTGCCCCTGCTGGAGTTGAAAGCCTAACAAATCTCGTGCTAAAATACAATTCCAATTCGGTTTACAAAGCCTAGACCCAGTTAAACCGCCTGGGCCCCCGGCCTAACCGCCCGGGTGACGTAGAGATCTTCCGGAAGCCATATATCTCTCATCCGGACTCCGAATTGGACGTTCTATATATGGATCTTGATCTACTCGATGAGATCTATCCAATGGGGAAGTCAAATTTACCTTTTAAGGACTTTGGCCAGGGTGGTCTAACCGGGGTAGAGGGCGGTCTAACCAGGTTAGCCCAGACCTGCCATTTTTTGATGTCAACAGGTGCCATCACTTTCACTGAAGAGGATTTCAAACTAAAATCCGCGATTCGTAATGATGCCATGGTCATCGAGGTAAACATAGCTGGGTTGATCATTGGAAAAGTCCTAGTAGACAATGGAAGTTCTGCAGACATTTTATTCTTGAAAACTTTCGAGAAAATGAACCTGAGCCAGCACATATTGCACCCGCCAGAATACCCATTGCAAGGTTTCGGAGGAAAACCAATCAAGCCAGAGTTAAAGATATCGCTTCCTGTATCCTCCGGAGATCTTGACAATGCCAGAACTGAGACTCTCATCTTTGATGTGGTCGACATTTATCACCCGTACCTTGCGATTTTCGGCAGAGGCTTCATGAACAAATTCGACGCAGTCATAAGGCAGCAGTTCTTGTGTATGAAGATACCCGCACCTAAAGGGGTTATCACAGTATTCGGTGATCAACAAGAGGCCAGAAACATAGAAAAAGGCCATACTCCAGGGCAGGCAAATGTGTATTAGTTGAAAACAACTAAAGAAAGAAGAGAACCTTACAGAGAGGCCAAGCAAGATAAGGGAAAAATCAAGATAGCAGCCGATGGTGAAACCAAGAAAGTATACCTGGATGATATGCCCGATAGAGCAGTCGTTATCGGGGCTTACCTCAATCCCGAAGAGGAAGAAAACTAATACAGTTCTTGAACAAGGACAAGGATGTTTTTGCCTGGTCAGCCAAAGATTTGCAAGGTGTCGACAGGGACATTATCGAACATGCCCTGGAAACAGATGAAAGAATAGCGCCAAAAAAGTAGAAACTTCGGAAAATGTCCGAAGAAAAAGTGAAAGGAGTTGAAGCTAAAGTTCAAAGGCTACAAGACGCGAAAGTGATCAGAGAAGTGAAGTATCCAGTCTGGCTAGCCAACACTATACCAATGAAGAAGAAGAATGGAAAGTGGAGAATGTGTGTAGACTTCACGGACTTGAACAAGGCATGCAAGAAGGACGATTTTCCCTTGGAACGGGTGGATAAAATCGTAGATGATGCAGCCAATAGCGAGATGCTTTCACTCCTAGACATGTTTTCAGGATATAATCATATCAGAGTTCGTAAGGAAGATGAAGAAAAGACAAGCTTCATCACACCCTTCGGAACGTTTTGTTTCGCGAGAATGCCAGAAGGGCTGAAGAATGCAGGATGCACATTTTCAAGAATGATAGCAATAGTCCTCCATCCTCAAATTTGGAGAAACATTTTAGCATATGTGAACGACATAGTCGTCAAAAGTGTCCAGAGAAGACATCATATTAGTGATCTAGTAGAGACATCCGCGAACTTGAGAGCAGCGAATCTGAAGCTGAATCCTGAGAAGTGTGTTTTCGGCATTTACAAAGGGAAAGTTCTCGGATGCCTAGTATCAACAAAGGGCATAGAGGCCAATCCCGACAAAATCGGTAGAAATACAAGATCCAGTTTCCGTGAAGGGTGTGCAGAAATTGATAGGAAGAGTGGCCGCACTTAACAGGTTCATTCCTAGAGCTGCAGAAAGAAGCTTACCTTTCTTTCAAGTTCTCAGAAGTACTAAGAATTTTCAGTGGTCCGAAACTCAGAAGCAAGCTTTCCAAGAAATAAAAGACTACTTGTCTAACATGACCAAGTTGTGCCCTCCTGAACCAAGATCGCCACTTCTCCTATATGTGTCTGCATCGAATTCGGCAGTGAGCACCGTGTTAGTGCAAGAAAAGGAAGAAGAAGGAAAACTCAAGCAGATTCCAGTATATTTCTCTTCAGAAGCCCTTTCTGGCTCAAAAATCTTTTACTCTGAGTTGGAAAAGATTGGATACGTAGTCATCATGGCTGCGAGAAAGTTGAGACATTACTTCGAGGGTCACAGGATAAGGGTCATCACCAATCAACCACTGAGTGACTTGTTCGCAAATAGAGAGGCATCTACCCGAATAATCAAGTGGGGCGCTGAACTCTCAGAATACATCGTGGACTTCGAGAGAAGAAGCGCGATAAAATTGCAAGTCCTGGCAGACTTAGTTGTGGATTGGACTTCACCAACTCAAAATCTTGATGAAGAAATACCTACGCCTTGGATAGTGCAGTGCGATGGAGCCTGGTGTCACACAGGAGTAGGAATTTCAGCAGATGTAACATCTCCGGCGGGAGTTGTGATAAGATATGCAGCACGACTCATATTCGCGAATAACGAGCATTCCACGAACAATACAATAGAGTATGAAGCCTTACTCTTAGCACTGAGAAAGATGAAAGCCTTGGGACAGCAGACCTTCATAATCAGAACGGATTCAAAAGTTATTCAAGAACATATTGAAAAAGAAAGTGAAGCAAGGAATCCTATTTTGATGAAGTACCTGAAAAAGGTCAGAGAAATGGAAAGGCATTTCAAAGGTTATTTAGTGCAACATATTCCAAGAGATGACAACAATGAAGCAGACAAACAGGCAAAAGCGGCAGCCAGAAATCAAGAGTTGCCTCTCGATGTGTTCTTCGAAATCATCAAAGAACCATCTATCAAGGAATCAAGGCTTAAAATCGTGAATGTTGTGGAAACTCCCGATTGGAGAGCAGAAATCATGGCTTATCTGAAAGGCCACTATGAACCACAGGATGAGTTGCAAGAAAAAAGGTTAAAACAAAGGGCAAGGAGCTATGCGGTGGTAAATGGAGAGTTGTACAAATCAGGAGTCACTGAGCCTTGGCTAAGGTGCATCACCTCTGAAAAAGGCCTTGAACTCCTCAGAGAAATCCACAGTGGATTCCGCAGTGCACACATAGGCCCCAGGGCTCTAGCAGGGAAGGCAATAAAGCAGGGATTCTATTGGCCTACTATAAACATAGACGCGAAAGCACTGGTTCGGCAATGTGAAGCATGCCAGAAAATGGTGAATCAGCAAAATCTACCTTCCATGCCAGTTCACCTGATTCCACCATCATGGCCACTGCAAAGGTGGGGAATGGATCTAGTCGGACCATTGCCAACGGCTCAAGGAAATTGCAGATTTGCAGTTGTTGCTGTGGATTACTTCACAAAGTGGGTAGAAGCAAAACCACTCGCGAACATCAAGGCACCAACAATTTAGAAGTTCTTCTGGCAGAACATAATCTGCAGATTTGGAGTTCTGAGAGAACTGACTGTTGACAATGGGAAACAGTTCGACTGTTATACTTTCAAAGAGTATTGCAAGTCCTTGGGCACTCATGCGAAGTTCTCATCAGTGTATCATCCGAATTCTAACGAAGCAGTTGAAAGGGCAAATGGGCTGATATTTTCGAGAATCAAGAAATGCTTGTTCGATCAAAAGAGGGGTAAATGGGTTGATGAATTACCGAAAGTGATTTGGTCCCACAACACTACTGTGTCAAGAGCAACAGGTTTCACACCGTTTCGCCTACTCTTCGGTACCGAAGCAATGACACCAGAGGAAATCAAGAATGAAAGCATGAGAGTGCTGAAAGCAAAGAAATCAAAGAAGTCAACCAGAAAGTAGAAAAAGACATGATTGAGCTGACAATCCTTGAAGCTGCTGAGAACATCGAGAAGTACCAGAAAGAGACCAAGGCATGGAAAGACAAGAAAGTGGTTAGAAAAGACATCAAAACTGGTGATTTGGTGTTGAAAAGAAACAAGAACTGGGAGAACCCGAGAAAACTTCATGAATCATGGGAAGGACCATACATAGCAAAAGAAACAGATATGCCAGGGGCTTTTCGTTTGCTAGAACAAACCGGCGAAGAATTACCATATTCGTGGAATGCCGATAGCCTGAAAAGGTACAACCCTTGAGAGTTCCAGAATTAGGTAGATTTAATTTAGAGTATTTTTCCTTTTTTTGTAAGTTTACATTCTAGAAAACCTAGAAGCCGAATCACGAGTCTATAAGTGATTTCAGAGAAAAAAAATAGCTTTCTTTTTCGCAATTACATTAGAGTAAGGAGGACTGTACTCTTTTCCTTGCAAAGGGGGCTCTAAATCAAGAGGCAAGGTTTTTAACGAGGCGGATCCTATGTAAATACTCTTTGTGATATATATGAAAAGAGGCTTCCCCCACATCGTGCATTTTTTGAACTCCATCGTGTGAAAGAAAAATTTGTGAAAAGGCTCCGTGATAGCCGAGATTCCATCATGTGAGAGAAAAATTCGTGAAAAGGCTCCGTGATAGCCGAGATCCCGTCATGACAAAGAAAAAATCGTGAAAAGGCTCCGTGATAGCCAAAATTCCATCATGAAAAAAGAAAAAGTTCGTGAAAAGGCTCTGTGATAGCCAGAATTCTATTGTGTGAAAGAAAAATTCGTGAAAAGGCTCCATGATAGCCGAGATCCCGTCATGAGAAAGAAAAAATCATGAAAAGGCTCCGTGATAGCCAGAATTCCATCGTGAAAAAAGAAAAAGTTCATGCGAAAGGCTTCCTGATAGCCAGAATTCCATCATGAAAAAAGAAAGAGTTCGTCGTGTAAAAAGAAAAATTTTGTGTGGAAGGCTTCGTGATAGCCTGAGGCTCCGTGAAAGCCTAAATCCCACCATCAAAGGGATTCCCACCGAAAGGCCTGAGACAACAACAAGTTGTGGCCTAAATCCCACCGTCCAAGGGATTCCCACCGAAAGGCTTGAGACAACAACAAGTTGTGGCCTAAATCCCAACGTCAAAGGGATTCCCACCAAAAGGCTTGAGACAACAACAAGTTGTGGCCTAAATCCCACCGTTAAAGGGATTCCCACCGAAAAGGCTCGAGACAACGATAAGTTGCAGCCTGAGTTTCCGTCATGATAATTAATGGTAATTGCGGCTAAGTGAATGTATATGTCATTATTTAAGAATTTTTTGGCAGAGATTCATGAAAATTTTTCGCGATGAATATGTTCTGTTGAAGGGGCAAGGGGCTTGATTGAAGATTCGTAGACAATAGTGGTTGAAGCAACTGAGGGTTGCAGTATCAACCAGGGCAAGTGTGCCAAGCGGGTCAAGTCCACAAAATTTGTAAACAAATTTTGTCGACTTACATCACTTGCGATTTCAAAACTCGCAAAAATTTCTCAAAAGTGCAGATGATCAAGACATCCGCAAAACACAAGAATTTCCTTAATCTGCTTCGAAATTTTCATGCAAAACGGCAAGGTGGGGAAGGGTGATGTTTTTTCAAAGAAAACATCTTTATTACCTTAGTTGCATAAAAATTTCGATATAGTTTCATAACGATTACATTGGGAAGTACAATCTCTAGAATGAAAGTTCAACGACATGTCCTGGGTCGTGGATATTATCTTCTACAATATTGCTAGCAGAGACGAAGTCGAACCCAGCGGTAATGGTGCTAAGGGGCTCCGTCTTCGGGATTCTCGAAGAGCTTGAGTTCGCAGCAGCGGAGTTCTTGTCTTTGCGAAGAAGGAAAAAAAGAAAGATCGAAGCAGCCTATCGAAAATTTAAGTGAAACTACAAGCCAAAAGTCAGAAAAATTTTGGTCAGGATGACCCTCTTGGAACAGACGCCATGCTTCACCACTAACAAACATATTTCCACGATGAATTCGCAACGGCATCACATCCTGCGCAGGCCCAACTTGCAGGACCTGCGCAGGCTAAAGTTTACAAAACAACTTGTTCAGACAAAATATTACAGCCTAACGAAGTTACAAATGTACACAAGGGCCACGAAGGGCAAATGTTTCATCAATGCTTAGCCTGTGATGTCAACCTTCAGGGAATCTTCCTCATGATCGGAGGTACGATCGCCGTCACTGCCGTCGTCACTGCTGTCGCCAGAGTCCTTCCCATCCGTGTCGGTGATGACATCTTCTTCATCTTCAGAAGAAGACTCTGCCAGTGCAGTGTTCTTTCCCCGTTCCTCCTCTTCGAGCAACTAAAGAAAGCAAAGGAAAAAATATCAGAAAAATCGAAACAAATTCGCAAAAATTGGTAGTGTTTCTAAGAAAACTAACCTGGGAAAGTTTAGCACGGGCGACATTCTTAACAATTTCCCTCCCGCTGGCAAACCAAAACTCTCTTGCATACTTAGTTTTGATTGCGAGGACGTCTTTGTTAGGTCGAAGTCTCGAAGTGCTCGAAGCATCAGGAGATTGTGGAAGTTTCTCGCGAAACTTCACAAGATCAGCGCAGTCAAAATCGTGGAGCAGCTTCAGAATACTTTCGACTGAAAACGCCGCAGCAAAATCACTAGCACCAGTAATAACCTCAAGCAGCGCCTTGAATTCAGTCTCGATCCAACTCATGAAATCAGGAAGACTTATATCGGCAGGAAGTGGAGCAGGTCGAACACCAAAATTCATCAAAGATTTCTCATATTCCTTGAATAGAAGATGTAACTTGTTAGTGATTTCAGAGATGTCTTTCCCTGAGGCTTCCCTCTGTTCAGCTAGTGCTCCTCAAGATCCTGAATTTTCTGCTTTTTACTGCTCAGTGTCTTCGCAAGATCGGCGTTGTTATGGCGAAGATCCTCAACAGCCTTCGAAGATTTATCATGATCTTTACCAAGGTTTTCAATCAAACTCAGATCATCGTCGTGAGTTTTTTGCAGTTTCTCGAAATCCTTCTTAGACTGTTCAAGAGCCTCTTCGGCGGTCTTCTTGCCATCTTGACACTGCCTAAGGGCTTCCGCGAGCTCGGCTACCTTCTTCTCAAGATCGAGATTCACAGCTTGAGCATGATCAAAGTTGCGTCTAAGTTTCTTAGACTCTTCAGATGGCTGTTTATTGACCATTTCTTGTTCAACAAGCCACTCAGAAGCAATCTTTCCAAGCAAGGAGGATTTGAGAGCATAATCCTGTTGATACTTCGCAATTTTGGACGGCGGGTATGAGCGAAAAAGATCTTCAAATTCAGAAAAAAAAATCCATAATTCAAGTCATAAGCAGGAAATCATAAAACTATGAAGCCGAAGGATTAACAAAAAGAGATGAACCTTTTTTGCTTAGGTTTTGCATAGTAACCCTCTTCCCCGAACTCGCAGAAGATTTACCCAAAGAGGTGGAAGTTTTCTTCGGGGAAAAGCGAGGTTCCATCCCTGAATCACGAACAGCTTGTCCGAGCGCGTGAAGTGATTGTTCTGAACCCCCCTTTCATGTTTCATCAATAAGCGCAGATGATTTCCAAAGTGTTAAAATCCTGGGTGCGCCACCTTTGCTTCTAGCCACTTCACAGTCAACACTTAGCAATTCACCGCGGTGTGACGTACCGAAGCTTTTATTGAAGGCAGCCACAAAAGGAGAAGGATCTTGACCTTCAGGGAGATCTTCACGAGTTTCAAGCAAGGCAACATCTTGGACGGGCTCTTCGCCCTTGTGAATGGTCAGCTCAAGATCTCTCGTGAATTCGGGAGAAACCTCTTCTTGGGGATGGACGGGTTGAGGAACTGCAGGTAACTCAGCCTTGGTAGCAGCTTCGTCAGCAACATCTGAAAAAGAGCCAATATCCACAAACTCATTTTCAGAACTTGGAGTACGCTGATCAGGAAAGTAGAATCGTAGGAACGGCCAAAAGAAAAAACCTTTCTGGCTAGGCTCCACGAAGAGGTCGTCATCGAAAGCGGAGGGGACCCGCCGAACTTCAGAAGAGACAACCTTTTTAATAGCTTTCTTAGCTTTCTTGCGGCTCAACTGAGCAAGATTAGAGGCCTCTTGAAGTTTGACATCTGAAATTTGTTCGGAAGTCCCACTCTTGCGCTTGGTTGATTCGAGGGATTTAGTCTTCGCGGGATGAACACCAGAAGATGTTGTTTCATCGGGAGTCCCCTGACTCTTTTTCGAAGATTTCTTCCTTGAGGCTTTAAGAGGCACATCTGAACAGCTGGTCACAGCAACGCATGGCTTTTTTACAGGAGGGCCTGGCCGGCGAGAGGGGAAGGACTTTTATTTGCAAATCTTAGAAAATACTCAGTTTATCTTCCTCTTGTGTTTCACCAGATTTTTGTACGCCTTGTACTCGTTCATGGTATACTGGCCAATCATTTCGTTCACTCTCTTCTCAACTTCAGACATGAAATCTTCGGCGCTCTGGCCATCAGGCAGATGAAGTCCGAATCGGGGAAGGGAACCTCTTGTGTTGCCTAGTTGACGTTGAAATTCACAATCTCTGTGGGGGGGCCAGCCGTGAGAGATCGGCCAAACGTTAGCAGCAACGAATTCTTCGATGAGGTCGCGTCCACCAACGATTGTGCTGGCAACGTGAAACATTCTTTCACAATTCTAGATACCGACTGCTCGGTGATTGTACGAAGCAGTACTAGTGGCAGTCAAAGCTTCTATAGCTGTAGAAAAGGGATTAGCCGGCCCGTCGTAGCCAGGAATCGTTGACATGTCCACCTTCACATAAAACCAGTAATAGCTCCAATCTTCTGCGAAGTTGGTCTTACAGCAAGGCGCGATCTGGATTCACGTAAGCCCTTTTCTTGTATTCTGTCTGCGGGTGTTGAAAGTGCAGCAGGTGTAGTGAGCCTCATAGTATTGACCATCATTGAGCTTGATGACATCTGGCACGATGACTAACTCGAAGAATCGGGTGAAAACATCAGCGCTGAAGTTGCAACTGAAAGTTTTCATGATCCAGAGAAACTTCGAAATTTCAAGGAATGAGTTCGGGGAGAGCTGATGGATTTTCACAGAAAATTTGTCCAAAATGGCTAGCAGAAGGGGATCGCAAGGAAATCGTAACCCACAGGTGAAGAAATCCCGGAACACAACAATTTCATCGGTTTCAGGAGCAGGGACTTCTTCATCTAGGGGAGCACGGCCACTACAGGCGGGAAAAAACCCAGCTGCTTCGTATTCCCTGATTAAATTAGTCGTGACCTTGGATTCACCGAAAACAAAGGCCGCAGGGAGAGCTTTCGATCTCTTTGTAGTGACAAGATCTTTCAGGTCAGCGTCGATATCTTTGAAATCTTCTTCCTCTGACCTAATCTCCCCATCTTCGCGATTGCCAGATCCGCCAGCAGCAGGAGAGGTCTCATCTTCGGCGGGTCGGGCAGTTTCTAGTTCCCGAACCTCAGGTTCGGTCGGGAGGCTAGCAGCGAGCAGTTCCTCAGTCGTCATAGGTCTAGCAGTGCTTTTATCACGGGCCACCTAGTCAACAGTAGTGCAATTGAGAAGACTAAGACGATTTTCGTGAATAAAGTTTGCAAAACCAAAAGTGCGACTAAGAACGTCGAAAAGTAAAGACGAAAACTAAATAGCAAAAAGAAAAAAGTTAATACCTTTGAAAACTTGAGAAAGTCCTGAGCTGCGAAAACTTTATCGCGAAGAGCCTATCCGCGAAAGTATAAGCCAAAGTTCGGAAGAAAGTGAGAAAGCGGTGAAAAATTTTTACGGTGATGGCTCTCTATTTATAGGGGCGAGGGGGCAGTTTCAAAAACTCGCCTCGATCCGACCGTTGCGAAATTTCCGGAGGACGCGTGTCCACTCCGACGTTCCGAGGGTGACGTTTTTTACTGAATTTCAAAGTTTTTCGTGGAATCGGATCGTCGGAGTCAACCCGCTTCCCCGAGGGGCTAGTGTTGGGGAATTCAGGAAAACCCTCTCACCGTTGAAACGTCGAGTTTGACAAATCTCATGAAATGAGCTTTCAGTATTACTAAACATTGTGAAGATCTGGAATCTTGAACCTGCGAAGCCCCGAAGTCGCGAATCTGCGAAGATTTGGAATCTTGAACATGCGAAGCCCCGAAGTCGCGAATCTGCGAAGACCTGGAATCTTGAACCTGCGAAGCACTGAAGTCACGAACCTGAGAAGATTTAGAACCAAAATCAGTGAAATTCGGAAATCTACGGAGGGTCAAATTCGGAGGTTATGGTTCGGAGGTTATGGCGTGAGAAGGCTTCCATGAATAAAAGATTTGCGAACCAGCAAGAAGCCAAGTCAAAGACGTTGCCTCAAAAGTCCGGGTTTGGCGTGTGAACTAGTGGCAGGCTTGTAAATGTATGACATGTAAAAGACACTCATGTATGTGTTCACATTAGGTATATTCTTTGGATTTGAGGGTACTTTCGGAATGTAAAAGTCCCTTCGTCTTCCTATAAAAGGGGGCGCGAGGGCACGTGTAAAGGGACTCACGACTTTTGAGGCTTGGGCAGTCATTAGGAGATTCTTTGTCTCCTCATGCGTCATCAGTATACTCGAACATGTTTGCATTCTTTTCCCTTATGTTCGGGGGTCTCACCCGGAATTTTGGATACCCCCAACATTGAGCAGCTACGAAGTATCATTATAGCAAGAGAAACTATATGTTAATGCAAACTATGATTAGTGCAAACATTTAGCAATCATGGAAGAAGAACTATTATATTAATGCATGGGGAGACTATCCAAGAGGATCAAAGCCGAAACTTGAAGCAACCCAAATAGTATAAGGCTCCATTAGTCCTATACATGGGGGTGGACTACGAAGGACTCAATTGTGCTGTCACCACCACGATCTACCACACGACCCAGCATATAGGGTGCAATCGCAGATAAATACAATATAAGCACCACGCTTACACTATCTTTACCGTTCATCCATGTTAACAAATAATCTAGGTGAGGGCTATACGACTCCATACATGAATATAAAGGCAAATCAACTATGCTAAACATGTAATCATAATAAACACCAAAGCACACCATGTCAAATATAATCATTGATAAGAACATATGTCTGTATAACAAATGTAAGGAACTAGATAAGAACTTACAAGAGCGAAGCTAGATCAGTATCTCGATCAGCCTCTAGATGATCAAGAGCCAAGTAGAAGGCTTGCCTCCTCCTAGATCTAAACTAGCTAGCTACTCTACTATATGGTGTTCCTAGAGCGTAGTGTCAATAACTGGGTGACTTGATCTGATGTATGATAGATTCAGATGCTCAGATGCCTCTGCTAGGGGGCAGGGGGCTGCTTATATAGTCCTGAGGGGTAGACATGCGTCGTTGGATCAAACCGACCTAAACATGTGCTTTAGATTGATCATCATAGGTGGTGGAGGAAGCTTCCGGAAGTTGGGCCCATTTGGCACCAGGGGGTCGGCCCCGCCACCAGGCCGGTCGGGCTGGGGTGGGCCCCCTCTAGGCCCACTTCGGCCAGGTGGGTCCTTGATTCTTCTAGATGCTTCTTTCTTAGGTGCTAAGCCACGTTGAGTTCCGGAGCCTTCTGGAGTCTTCTAGAGTGGTTTCTTTGCATATTTTCTAAATAGACCCTGTAGATTCATAGATTCACCAAAGCTCTTGGAAATTGTCAATACAAACCCTAATAAGGTGATCTAATTACATTTTAGTCCTTTTCCAATGAATGTGAGGGATAAAATGTTTCAATAATGACTCTTCTTGCTGTCGGAGCTAAGCGCCATGGTGCAGAATCCATCTCTAGCGAAGCAGCTTAGCCCACTCAGGTTCTTGGATGACTTCCTGCCCTTGCGTCGATCACCTTCATCTTCACTGCTACTCGAGCTCGAGGTGGAGTACACGGAACTGGAGTCGACGTCGCTCGCTCCAACCATCACTCGGGCCTTGCCTCGGCCCTCCTTCTTCCTCGATCATCGCTCATCCTTGTGCTTGTTCTTGTGCCTGTACTTGTGGTCGCGCCTTGATTGGTACTTGCCATCCATCTTCGACTTGTGCTTGTAGCCGTCCTTGTTCTCGACCTTCTCGGGGCAGTCGGTGACGAAGTGTCCTGGCTTGCCGCACTGGAAGCATGTCCTCGTGTTCCTCCACGTGTTCACCCAGTTCTCGTGCATCCTCTCGAACTGCCTAGTCAGCAGTGCCAGCTTGTCCTCTCCAAGCACGTCGAACTCCTCATCTGGCAAAGACATCAAAGAGGACAAAGAGAACATCCTGTTGGATGGGTTAGCGTTAGATTTTCCTTTCGAGCCACCGATGAGGGCGAGACTGTGAAAGTCAATCGGGCCCTCAACCTTGACTGTCATACCCCAATCCACCTCAGCCGACTTGAGCTTTGAGAACAGCTCATTCATAGTCAAAGTGTCATACTTCTCCGATTCTACAATGGCCTCGAACTTTCTGCCCCAATCCGTACGATCCAGTGAGTGCAAGAGCTTGACGGCTCTATCATGATCATCATACGGGAGCACGTCCACATTGGCCCTCATGTTGTTCACCACAACCGTAAACCGCTGGAACAAGACATCGATGGACTCACCGAAGAGATGAGTGAAGTTCTCGTACTCTCTCCGGTAAATCGCATACATCCGAGCCTAAACCTGAGCATTTCCTACATGAGCTTCCTTCAACTGTGTCCAAACTCTACAAGCCAAGTTCTCGGTATGCACCCGATCGAATTCAGATTGACACAGAGCACGAAACAAGTAGTCGACCACCTTGTTGTTGGCATCGAACATGTCCCTCGATCCTAAAGCAACGAAGTTCATCGGATGGACATAAGTTGTGTCCACCGTGACATCCCAAAGGATCTGACCCTTACCGCGGAGGAACGCCGCCATCCGCTTACTCCACATCTGGTAGCTTTTGCCATCGAAGTGCGGAGGACCCGAACCCCGTTCCTGGACGCCATCCTTGGATCTTAGACTGGTTAGAGTCAATCAAGACCCGTAACCGGCTCTGATACCAAAACTCACGAACACACACAGCGGAAACTTACACGGCTTGCTGCCTGTGCTACACCAGTCAGACCGATGGCCTGCGCCGGTCAGACCGGTGACACCGATTAGAACGGTGGACAGAGCCGGTCAGGCCAGTAACTACAGCAGCCGCACAACAAACGTTCTAGAGAGCCTCAATGAATCCTCTAGGCCCTAGAACAAAAACACCCCCAAAACACAACCTACAAGGAAGAAGAACCCTTCACAAGGCCTAGCAAAACAACTTCAAACTTGCCAAGAACTGACCAGCAACAACACAACCAAAAGACACACGGATCAGGCAAATCACCTGAGGCAAATCCCACAAGAGGCTTACACCAGTTAGACTGGTCAAGAGCACCGGTCAGACCAGTCACGCCTGGGCAGCTCGGGATGAACAGCACCCGCGGGTCAACTCCCCCAAATCCAACTCCCGATCTCCCGATTCGCTCCACGGATTCGCACAAGACTTTGGGGATAGTAGGAACACCTCATGGGCACTCCATAGCCAAGTTATGGTCCACCAAAACTCATTGAATCAAGAGGAATCGAAGGATTTCCGCCAAGAACACCACTAACCCTAGGACAACGAAAACCCCAAAATTGAGCCCCATTACTCACGGATTTGGGAGGGGAATCAAAGGGAAAAGAACCATGAAGGGCTCATGAATATATTCCCCACCAAATCCAAAAGAGAAAGGTCTCAAAACTACCTCAAAAAAATCACCAAGAAAAGGCTCCGAAAATCACCAAAAAGGAAAACCGAGAAGAACTCAAACAAGCCTTGAGGAACCACGCCGAATCATCTATACATACCATGAAGGTTCATACAAAGTCTAGCTTCCGCCCGATCATCCTACCCTCTCACAAGATCTCACCATGAAGCTCTCAAGCTAGTCCTAGAAATTCCAAAGGAAAAGGAAGAGGAAAATAGCAAAACAAAATGAATCAGGGTTCCAAGAGATGGCTGCCATCCTCTCACCACTTGGGTTATATGGAGGCAACCGAAAGTCTAAAATACCCTTACTAGCTAACTAGGGATACATGACCCTCGAGGGCGAATTCAGAAATCTTTGTCATCGCTCCATCGGACGAATGCCTAACGACTGCAAACTTGCTTAGCCTCGACGCAAGCCTTGCGATCCCGATGCGTGTCCTCCGCTTCGAAGTCTCCGGACTGCATCGTCGCACACCAGTCAGACTGGTGCTCCCCACTGGTCAGACCGGTGCCCACCGGTCAGACCGGTCTGGAGCTGTTGCACCTCCATCTTCGGTTCTTCGGTTCTTCGGTCTTGGCTTTGTGGATCAACCAAGGAGCCCAGTGGTTTTCTGGTGAACCACCGGAAACCCCACGAACTCAATATAGCCCTCGCCAATCGCCATCATGACTTGGCTCCCACGTAGTCCCGGCTCGACCTTGGTTTTGAGGCTCAACCAAGAAACCGTCCATGACTTTATCTTGCCGTTTTTGCCACCATGCGGCCCGCACTTGACCACGTTGGCCACCGGGTCCCTCGAACCAAGCCTACTTGTCTTCTCCACACCTGGAGGCCTCATCAGCAACGACCTTTCACATTTGTTCTTCACCTGCACCAACACCAATGAAGCCACAACCTGCACCTGCAATACTTAGCCAAGAATCAGTCCACACAATGTTTCAATCACTCATCACACCAGGAAGCGACCATCCACCGGTCCTCGAACCACACATGGTCCTCAAGATTTAAGGAAGGACTGGCACAAGTCGTGAACATCAATTTTCAAACAAGCTAGCAAAGTTGATTCCAACAATTGTATGTCTGTTACTAATTGGTGTGATGAGCCATGATCGATAAGGTAGATTTGCTTGGTTTAGGTGCTAAAGGAGCTTAAGGTGTTGGCTAGATGACTAAATTGATGTTGAGATGCCAAAACCATGTTACAGTGGCATTTAACATATGAACATTATCTTTTTTTGTAGGTTTTCTTATGTGTCATACTACTGGAGTACTTTCATCTGTCCTTTGCAATCATGTACATAAAAATCAAAATCGAAGAATATTTAATTTCTCACCTCATTTTTACTACTCCACTCCCATTGGCAACAAAGGAATTATCCCCTCCATCAAACTAGGAGGTTTAGTTGCCTGTGGGGTGCTTTGAACTTGTTAGTTGAGTCAGTTTAGTGGAGAGGACACTGTGAATCTACCGAGATTGACTGGCCACACCAGTTAAACATGAGAGCATAAGCCTACCTTGAATACTTTTCTGATGCCCTCCATTCTCAAGCAATCATATCATGGAAAGTCATGGATCACACGCGCTAGCTAGCACGGGAACAAGACTAGGAGAAGATAAAATTAAGATGATTGGAACTATATATAGATTGATGCAGAAGTTTTTTTCATGTACGTCTCCTACACTTGTGGCATAGCAAGATGCCAAGATGCATCGTCCTGGAGGACATATAAGGATGTTGTAAAAGAAGATGGAAACGAGGCTATACATCTCACTATGCAGATGGAGAAACAAATGTGCTCTAATTAAGAGGGTCGATCTTATTATTGTCGAATAAATACATAAATATTTTTAATTCAGTGGTATATTTCTCGATCACAGAACCGATATGAAGGTTTCACCTAACAATCTCACATGGTTTTGAATCTATGTTCAATGGGGTGCATGCATCCTGTAGTCCAAGGTTGCTAAAGGAAATTCATGTCTGAATTCTCCTTAATTCTTTTGCGAGAGGGGCCAGAATCAATCCCAGCTATGACTAGTTGCCTAGTTGGCTTGAAGCTTTATAATTGTGTCTCTTTTTTCCCTTTGTTTTGTTCCTCTTCTTTTCTTGTTTTTGCCTTTGGCTTCTAATCTCTGAACCTGTTTGATTTTTACTTTTCGTATATTCATGAGGGGCCTAGCCCCTCATGTTGTCTAAAACAATCGATGAGATATGAAAAATGATTCAGTCATATAAATTAATATTAGTCAACCAAAACCGGCATGTCGCTCGTGACCAGTAGACCCTATTAAGAAATAATCAATAATGTATATATAGTACATACTTTTTTTGAACCCACCGCACAAGATAGTGTGTGTGTTTCATTAATATAGTACGAAAAATATAAGACTATCACCCTGGAAGGCCATAGGCATGGAACAAGAAGAAAAGAAACACAATTATACTTGCCCGGTTGGATTGAGACATCAACACGGGTTACCACTCATCGGTCGGTTGGAATGAGACCTCAACACGCGCCATACCACTGCACACAAAGGCGACAAAGATGGACCACATCTGCAGCTCCCCACAAACCACACTCATGTAGACATGGAGCCAACAGCGTGATCGAGCGTCGAAAAAGAAACAGGTAGACCCCAACCACACTGTAAGGAAAAGTCGGATGCTTGTAGCCTAAGAGGGTGAAGGGGTGAATTAGGTAACTTAGAAACTTAACCTACGACTTCCACTACTTTGTATGAAGTAAACTAGATCATTTTTATCTAGATGTGCAATCTGCGGTTGATCTAGTGTGAAACCCTCATCCGAAACAAGTTATGCAGTCTATAGCCAATCCTAGCATGATACTACTCTAGAAAAGTAAAGGCAAGCAAGGATTGCAAGAAAGTAATGCGGAAACGTAAAGAGGGATGAGAGGAAGCAAACTCTGGACACGTGTTTTATCCCATGGTATCGGTAGGCACTAATTAAGCCACCCCTAGTACACATTGTTGAAGCACTCACACAAGAGTATTGCTTCCCGTCACCAAGTCTCTCCCAAGAGCATCACTTGATTTGCCACAAAAGCTCACCACGAAGGCACTTGCCAAGCTCTCTTGGTCAACTTGATGCCGCCTCCACTAAGGAGTTTCTCCACCAAGGGAAGGGGGCCTCCACGTCCCCGCACAAAGTGTCCTCACTGCTCCACACCAAGCCGGTGGATCGAAGAGGATTATCGGTGAGCGACTTAGGCCCCAAGCTTTCGGCGCACTTTGTACAACTTGATCCACTCAAGAATCACCTCACAATGTAGGAACACCTTGCACTCACTCAGCTCTAAGCTAAAACTAGCACTAAGCACACACACTAAGCATGTGCAAAGCCTATGGATGAACACTTGAGCATTAGTATGGCTTGGATATGATCTTCAAAGTGTCTTAGACTCATCTGCACTTTCACACAATCCAACAAGCTCAAATGGCTAAGTGGAGGACGTATAAATAGCCCAACATATCAATATAGTTGTTGCTCTAACGGCTAGTTAAGATGTACCGTTAGATGAACCGCTAGTTCTTTTTAGTAGTGTCAGATTATCTTGTGATGTAGAATACCCTTCGGTATTTTGCCCATATCTCCTTGCTCCAAACTCTTTTTTCGACGAGATTATACTCATTGGAAAGTTTATGAAATTCTGCATGATATTCTGAAAAAATCTTGAGATTGAGCAATTTTGGAGCATTAGATGAATGAAGTTGCGCTGACGGTACCAGAGGTTCATCCTGTCACCTACGTTGCTGTCCTTTGGTATTTTGGTCATAACTCTTTGCACCGCACTCCGTTTTGGGTGATGTTGTACTTGTTGGAAAGCTTATGAAATTTGTTGAGGACCGAAGCATCCGAGAACCGGTGGATGGTCACTCCCTAGTGTGATGAGTGATTGACAACATGGTGTGGAATGACTCTTGACTGAGCATTACAGGTGCAGGTTGCGACTTGATTTGCATTGGTGCAAGTGAAGAGTGAGTGTGAAAGGTCTTAGCCTTGCGCAGCCTCCGAGGAGTGCAGAGACAAGTAGGCTCGGCTCGATGGACCCGGTGGCCGAACGGGATCAAGTACGATCCGCGTGATGGAAAGAAAAGCAAGACGAAGTCGTGGATAGGAGCGGGTGCACGGTAGCGGCTCACGGCCGGAGTCTGCACGCGGGGTTGCGGTGGTTCACCACAAAACTGTTGGGATACTTGGTTGAGCCACAAAACCAATACTGGAGACTCCAAGGGTGGAGACGGGATCCGAGCGCATCGAGAAGCTTCGATGCCGGGGGACTGTCACACCCGATTTTCCGTAGAAAACCGAATGCATCTCATATGTGTGCCAGGATCACAATTTTCACACATATGATAGACTCATGAGTGTAATATCACAAGACACTGCTCAAAAACGTACAGAAAAGATTTATTAACTTTTATTACACTCACGAAGGTAGACACAAATGTCTTTACACGAACATCGATAACTATGAAGACGCGACTCCATCTTCATCTTCCACAGGCTTCTGACTGGTTGATCGCATCCTCAGAACTCCTCGTAGTCGGTGAAGTACTCCACTCCTGGGTTCTTCTCTGAACAGCGTAAGCAAGGATGAGTACACTTATGGTTGGTACTCAGCAAGGCCACAGGAATAACCGGAAAGCAATATTAATCCATCTTTAAGTTCAATTAATCATGTGAGGGTCCAGGCCGCTCTTGACCGTGAGCACGGCCGATCGATCGGTTTTCACTCGCAGGTTGCACACTTTTCCCACGCCTCGCGTAAAAGTTCGAAGAACTTTGAACCCAACCACGCATGTGCCGATCGGGCACAATACCACACTTCCGAGGTGTGATTGCATAGGGACGCTACGAAGCCTTTACAAAGATATGCAAAAGACTAACGACCCGCATAGTTACGGATCGGGCGGACCATAACCCTCCCTAGTGGTCGCACCTTAGCAAAGGCCGCTACCCCAAAAGGACCGGCTATACCCCCGCAACCCGATCCCCCTCTCGCTCCTTTCGGAAAAGGGCCATCGGATCAATCGCACACCTAATTAATTGGCTAAGCCGAGCCATATGGACTGTGGTTGCACTGTTTTCCTGGGTGGTTCTCCATGTTCCGATTAACTTATAGTGATCTTGATTAAAGCATAGGTAGAAGGGTGGTTAGGGTCACTTGCCTTTCTCCAACGATAAGCTACTTTCCTTATCTGAAAAGCTCTGTACTTGAACTTCCTCGAACGGCGCGTCGGCTACGATCATGCAAGAAAACATACAATAAATAAAACAATACATCAAACATTACCAAAAGACTAAAACAAGCATTTAGAAATGACGGGCTCGAAGAGACGATCGCGTGGACATCAAGAACGCGTAAAACGGAGCTAGGATAGAAAAGTTATGGCTGAAACAAGGTTCAGGAGCTAAATTGTGAATACCTGAAAGTTTTAGGGGTTTTCTGCAAGATTTCAGGGACTTAAACATAATTATGTGTATAAACCAAGGGTCTATAGCACAAAAGAACCTAACTAGGACCTCTGACTGGAAAAGCAAGGAAGTTAGGGGTTTAAACGAGAAAAATCAGGACTTAATTGAAAGGGTTTTATGTGGTGGGAGGGCCGGCATGTAATTTATAGAAAACACAGGGACTCTTTTGCAAAATGTCCGGCGCAACCCTAAATTGACCGGTGCGGTTAGGTTTGACCCGGGGCGGATGGGCTGATCTGAGCCGTTGGATTTGATCTGGCGGCCATGGTTTGCTGCAGGCAAAAGGGGCGGCGGTGGCTTGGACTTACAGGCGGCGGCGGCGCTGTTCAGGGACGGTGAGCTCGCCGACCGGCTCGCCGGCGGCGGCCAAACAGGGCTCCCGGCACCATTCGCGGCGGGGAAAGCACCGTGACGAAGAGGAGAGCAAGGGGGAAGCTTACCCAGGGGCCGGAGAGGAGGGAACCGTGGCGGAGGAGGAGATCGGGCGGCGCGGTGGAGCTCCGGCGGTGGGCTCCGTGGCGGCGGCGGTGCACAAGTGGGGAAAGGAGGAGGAGTGGCGCGGGGTGTAGAGGGGGCCTTGGGGCACCTTTTATAGGTGGAGAGGGGAGGGGGCACGGCCAAGGCGGTGGCGGGGTTGGTGGCGCCGGCGCCATTAATGGCGGCTCGGTGCGGGCGGCGGGTAGGGGAAAGGGCGGGGACGCGCCGTGGGGTGAGTGGGCGGCGCATTGATGGCGAGTGGAGGAGGCGGTCGGGCGCGGGGAAAAGGGAGGGGCGGCGCCGGAGGGAGGGGATGGCCGGCGGCGCGCGGGGAAGAAAAGGGCGCGCGCGGCGGAGGAAGAAGAAGCCCCCGACGTGTGGGCCCCACACGTCGGCGGGTGAGAGAGGGAGAGGGAGAGAGGGAGAGAGAGAGGCGGCGGAGCGGGCCGCGTGGGCCTGAGCGTAGCCGAGCCGGGTAGGTTAGGTTAGTTTGATTTGTTTTTTTTTTCTTTTCTTTTTTCTTTTCAATTCCATTTTCAAACCTTTTGAATTCAAAACTTTTTCATCTTTTCAAATTGAAATTTTAACACAAATTTACTCAAATGTTTTTAAGACTTTTAGAAAACCTTTTAAACAACTTTTCAACCATTTTTTTTTAAATTCAAACTTTCAACTTTTTTTTCAAACTTTTACACCAATTTCCACAAACTTTTTCACAATTATTTTTAAGGACTTTTTCATAAATATTTTAAGACTTTTAAAAATCACACCACAAACAAAACTCATGCATTTCAACATGATGCACAATCACTTGTTTGATTCTAATTATTAAATGATGTTTAATTTAATTAAAGGCAAATTTATTTATTCAAATTTATTAAATCCTTAGAAAAATAAAACTAAGCCATGTTGCTAACAATATTTTATTGTGATGGAATTTTCGGGTGTTACAAATCCTACCCCCTTAAAAAGAATCTCGTCCCGAGATTCGGAGGGATCGGAAAACAAGAGGAGATACAAGATGTTCTTGATAGATGATGGTTTACTATCACAGAGCTTGTTCACTTCTCCTTCTTCTTCGGGCTTGTAGCGGCAAACTCAATCCTATCTCCTTGCGGGGTAGTTAAGAGCACCGACTTCTTGGCACACAAAATGATTCCATCATGCTTGCTTAACCAATCCATACCAAGGATCACATCTATTCCACCGGATGTTAGAATCACTAAGTCTCGCTTCAAAATCTACCTCTCCGATCTTAAGATTGACTCCGTGGGCATACATAGGTGGATTTCATTTCACCGTTTGGGGAACTAATTAGCAAATGCGTCTTCATGGAACTCTTGGGTACATCATGCTTTGTCACGAATCGTTCAAGTAATAAATGAATGTGATGCCCCGAATCAAATAAAACTGTTGCGGTGTACGAGTTGATAAGAAACGTACCAAGCACAACATCTTTGTCTCCTTGAGCTTCTTCGGTCCGTCACATGGTTCACCCTACCATGCATATTGTTCTCGTTGACCTCTCGTTATCTCTCTCGGGGTGTCCGCATATTGTGCCGAGGGCAAATATCGGCATAGTGTCCCAATTCTCCTCGCAGCTTGAAGCATCCACCGGGGTGAACTGGAGTAGTGTTCCTTCATCGGTGCACCCGAGCGATTCCGATGAGGATTTGGAGCCCGGGGGTGTCATTGGGTTGGATTCTTCGGGTTCATCAAACCAACGATACTGCTGACTCTGTCCATGATTTCTGCCTGGTGTGCTAGAACGAAACTGAGAGTCTTGCGATGAGTTGTAACGAGGGCGAGTGTTACTGCTAGATTGACCTTGAGGTTGAAACTTGCGCTTCTGTTCACGAAGTTCCTTGCGTTTATTCTCCAAGCCTATAGCCTTATTGAGTAACATCTGAAAGTTAAGAAATGTGTGGCTCTGCAACTGATAGTTAAGTGGCCCTATCAATCCATCGAGAAAGCGTTCTTGTCTCTTGGCATCCGTGTTGACTTCATCTGGTGCATAGCGGGACAAATGAGTAAACTGATCCAGATACTCACTAACTGTCATGTTGCCTTGCTTTAGAGCTAGAAATTCCTTCTTCTTCAGCTTCTTCACACCAGCTGGGATGTGATGTGTACGAAAACTCTCCTGGAACTCCTGCCAGGTAATGGTGTCGGCAGCAGCATGTGCGACGGTGTAAGCATCCCACCAATCAGAGGCTGCACCTTCCAGACGTCCTGAGGCATACAAAACCTTCTCACGATCATTACATTGGGTGATATTCAGCATCTTGTTGATGGTCTTGAGCCAATCATCGGCATCGAGGGGATCCACTGAATGAGAGTAAGTGGGCGGGTTGTGGCTCATGAATTCTCTATGCTTGTTCACTAGTGGTGGAGGTGGTGGAGGTCCTTGAGGTGGTGGCTGGTTCTGCTGTGCCTGTAGATTCTGGACAGTGGCGGTGAGGTTCTGTATTAATTGCATCTGTTCCGTAAAGAACTGCTGCATCGCGGGATCCATCGCTAATTCTTGTGAAGGAGGGAACTTGATTCAGCTGATTGATGACAAACGGAATATCCTGTCCAGCTCCTGACTTGACGTTTACCATTTGATTGTTAGAGAGAAAAGTTTTCCGATAAGAAGTTGAATTGATAAAGGTGAATCAGAGAAAAGGGGATAAGATTCAAATTTTAACTTTAATTATTTTTATTGATGTATTTGTGGCCATCACTCCACAAAAACATTTCAATCAAGTCAAAGATCCAAATCATGCATGTTTACAATCAACAAGCATTAACATCGCACGTCCTCACAAGAACGGCTCTATCGAAACGAAACTGGTAGAAGGGTAGGCAACCTAAGAATCTATCCTATAAAGCACGTGTGGTAGTTCAAGGTGGAAGAACAAGAATCAGATTCAGTGTAGAAGAAAACAAAAGATATGATTTTGATAAAGAATAAAGAATAAAATATTTTTTATGCGTAAATAAGATATTTTGAATGCTGGAAAGGCTTTCTAGATAAAGAGAGTCCTTAATCTCGACCATTTCTATCTGAGGCTGCGTCCTACAGTCAGCAATGCTCTGATACCACTCTGTCACACCCGATTTTCCGTTGAAAACCGAATGCATCTCATATGTGTGCCAGGATCACAATTTTCACACATATGATAGACTCATGAGTGTAATATCACAAGACACTGCTCAAAAACGTACAGAAAAGATTTATTAACTTTTATTACACTCACGAAGGTAGACACAAATGTCTTTACACGAACATCGATAACTATGAAGACGCGACTCCATCTTCATCTTCCACGAGCTTCGATCGGTTGATCGCATCCTCGAACTCCTCGTAGCTCGGTGAAGTACTCCACTCCCGGGTTCTTCTCTCGAACAACGTAAGCAAGGATGAGTACACTTATGGTTGGTACTCGGCAAGGCCACGGAATAACCGGAAAGCAATATTAATCCATCTTTAAGTTCAATTAATCATGTGAGGGTCCGAGCCGCTCTTGACCGTGAGCACGGCCGATCGATCGCTTTTCACTGCGCAGGTTGCACACTTTTCCCACAGCTCGCGTAAAAGTTCAGAAGAACTTTGAACCCAACCACGCATGTGCTGATCAGGCACAATACCACACTTCCGAGGTGTGATTGCATAGGGACGCTACGAAGCCTTTACAAAGATATGCAAAAGACTAACGACCTACATAGTTACAGATCAGGGCGGACCATAACCCTCCCTAGTGGTCAGCACCTTAGCAAAGGCTGCTACCCCAAAAGGACCGGGCTATACCCCTGCAACCCGGATCCCCCTCTGCTCCTTTCGGAAAAGGGCCATCAGATCAAACGCACACCTAATTAATTGGCTAAGCCAGAGCCATATGGACTGTGGTTGCACTGTTTTCCTGGGTGGTTCTCCATGTTCCGATTAACTTATAGTGATCTTGATTAAATCATAGGTAGAAGGGTGGTTAGGGTCACTTGCCTTTCTCCAACGATAAGCTACTTTCCTTATCTGAAAAGCTCTGTACTTGAACTTCCTCGAACGGCGCGTCGGCTACGATCATGCAAGAAAACATACAATAAATAAAAAAATACATCAAACATTACCAAAAGACTAAAACAAGCTTTTAGAAATGACGGGCTCGAAGAGACGATCGCGTGGACATCAAGAACGCGTAAAACGGAGCTAGGATGGAAAAGTTATGGCTGAAACAAGGTTCAGGGGCTAAATTGTGAATACCTGAAAGTTTTAGGGGTTTTCTGCAAGATTTCAGGGACTTAAACATAATTATGTGTATAAACCAAGGGTCTATAGCACAAAAGAACCTAACTAGGACCTCTGACTGGAAAAGCAAGGAAGTTAGGGGTTTAAACGAGAAAAATCAGGACTTAATTGAAAGGGTTTTATGTGGTGGGAGGGCCGGCATGTAATTTATAGAAAACACGGGGACTCTTTTGCAAAATGTCCGGCGCAACCCTAAATTGACCGGTGCGGTTAGGTTTGACCCGGGGCGGATGGGCTGATCTGAGCCGTTGGATTTGATCCGGCGGCCATGGTTTGCTTTGCAGCAAAAGGGCGGCGGTGGCTTGGACTTACGGGCGGCGGCGCGCGCTCGTTCGTGGACGGTGAGCTCGCCGACCGGCTCGCCGGCGGCGGCCAAACAGGGCTCCCGGGCACCATTCGCGGCGGGGAAAGCACCGGGACGAAGAGGAGAGCAAGGGGAAGCTTACCCGGGGGCGGGAGAGGAGGGAACCGTGGCGGAGGAGGAGATCGGGCGACGCGGTGGAGCTCCGGCGGTGGGCTCCGTGGCGGCGGCGGTGCACAAGTGGGGAAAGGAGGAGGAGTGGCGCGGGGGTGTAGAGGGGGCCTTGGGGCACCTTTTATAGGTGGAGAGGGGAGGGGAGGGGGAGGGGGCACGGCCAAGGCGGTGGCGGGGTTGGTGGCGCCCGCGCCATTAATGGCGGCTCGGTGCGGGCGGCGGGTAGGGGAAAGGGCGGGGACGGCCGTGGGGTGAGTGGGCGGCGCATCGATGGCGAGTGGAGGAGGCGGTCGGGCGCGGGGGAAAAGGGAGGGGCGGCGCCGGAGGGAGGGGATGGCCGGCGGCGGCGCGGGGAAGAAAAGGGGCGCGGCGGCCGGAGGAAGAAGAAGCCCCTGACGTGTGGGCCCCACACGTCAGCGGGTGAGAGAGGGAGAGGGAGAGAGGAGAGAGAGAGGCGGCGGAGCGGGCCGCGTGGGCCTAAAGCAGAGCTGAGCTGGGTAGGTTAGGTTAGTTTGATTTGTTTTTTTTTCTTTTCTTTTTTCTTTTCAATTCCATTTTCAAACCTTTTGAATTCAAAACTTTTTCATCTTTTCAAATTGAAATTTTAACACAAATTTACTCAAATGTTTTTAAGACTTTTAGAAAACCTTTTAAACAACTTTTCAACCATTTTTTTTTAAATTCAAACTTTCAACTTTTTTTTTTCAAACTTTTACACCAATTTCCACAAACTTTTTCACAATTATTTTTAAGGACTTTTTCATAAATATTTTAAGACTTTTAAAAATCACACCACAAACAAAACTCATGCATTTCAACATGATGCACAATCACTTGTTTGATTCTAATTATTAAATGATGTTTAATTTAATTAAAGGCAAATTTATTTATTCAAATTTATTAAATCCTTAGAAAAATAAAACTAAGCCATGTTGCTAACAATATTTTATTGTGATGGAATTTTCGGGTGTTACAGGGACACACGGCGGGATTGCGGGGCTTGTGTTGGGAGGACATGGACTACAGCGAAGGCGTGACCACCCGATGAAGATATCCAAGTCTTGACCATATTGCTCCTGAGGGGTGTGTACCTTCTTTTATGTTCTAGGGGTAGCTTGGTCATTTGCCCAACTCGGAGAGACTTCATATATATAGCTTTAGGGTTACAGGGAAACTCATCCATCCGGGCTACTTACTATTTTCCCTGCCTACAGGCCAGTTTTTTCTTCATGATTTCGTAGAGAATGTGGCCTCTGGTTGTATGGAAGCATTCATAGTTGCGTCAATTTACTTCTCTTGGCTCGAGTGATTTTTGTGTCTTTTTTGAGTTTTTTGTGGGATTTTTGTTCGTGTTTTGATTCGATGATTCCAAGACATTTGTGTTCAGAATTCTTTGTGGGGATCATGGATAAATGGCTTGTGCACCTTTGTGATTGATCTTGACCCCTCAAACTCCAGATTTGGCCTCTGATTCGAGGATTTCGGTTGGAACCCTAGCTTTGTGCTTGAGCTCGGTTTGTTTTTGATTCCCGATGATTTAGGTGGTTTGAGACCTCAAGTTTTTGGGCATAGCATCACCTAGGGATGCTTCACATCTTCCCAAAATCTTGCTTCAATCCATGCGGTCATTTGAAAGATCTATGGATGGATAGGGAGGGTTGACCCTCATTTTCGCGATTTTGTTCGTGGTCTGCGAGAAGGACGAATGGTCCATACTAGGGGCACGAACAACCCTTGAGGAGCAGAGTTCATCGAGAGTTCTTCGTGTTCTTGAGCTCGAGGCGTTCGATAGGTTGGTGGCTTAGGTTTTCGTTGCACTGTGTTTGACGGACGGTCCCTGAGCAGAGCTCGGACGGTCCGACATGTCGTATCGGACGGTCCATGTAGGTCGGGTGCATCTCTAGTGGTTTTGGTGGTTAATACGGACGGTCCATCCTTGACCCATGGACGGTCCGCCGTAGGTGACGGACGGTCCGTGAGACTCCCACGGATGGTTCGTCCTAGGATGACAGATTAGCCTAAGTCCTTTGGTTCTCGAGTTGTGCTTCTGCTTTGCAACTTGTTTGGGCTTGATCCTAGGGTTGGTAGGTCCATTGTGACTACGTGACCTTGACAAGTTCGTGTGGGAATCCATGGTTGTGATTTTGGGGCATAGTCAAGTTCATCACTTCAGAGAAGAATTTTTATCGGTCCTCGTTCACTCCCCCCTCTCTGGTCACCTAATCGGTCCTTCAATTGGTATCAGAGCCGGTTTCGGATCTCTGTGATTCTAATCAGTCTAAGATCCAAAGATGGTGTAACAAGAATGGGGTTCGGGTTCTCCACACTTTGATGGTAAGGATTACAAGATATGGCAGAGGTGTATGTCTCCTTTTCTTTGTGGCAAAGGTCAGATCATATGGGATGTGACGGAGAACACCTCCTATGTCCACCTCATAAACTTCCTTGCCCCAGGCTCTCGAGATATGCATGACGCCAACAACAAGGAAGTTGATTATCTCTTTCACACCATTTGCAAACCTGAATTCGATCGGGTTCAAGTAGAGGATTTGGCTTGCAAGATTTGGGAGAAGCTCAAGGTACCTCATGGTGGGAACAATCAGGTGAAGAAGGAAAGACCAACGAATTGGCTTTTTCTTTCACATGATGAGCCTAGTCGCCCTTTTCCCTTGCATTGAACCTCATATGTCCACTCAATTTCATTGCTACCAGACTAGTGGAGACGTGTTGGAGTGGCTAGGTGAAGAAGGCCTTATCATTTGCTTTGTCTAAGTACTCGGTCATTGTGGCGTTGTAGGCTAAGTGAATGTTCCTCGTAGCTGCATGCGTTGCTTTGCTCCGATCATAAAAGTACTACATTGCCCGATACAAAAAGAACTCAATGTTGCCAACTAGAGGAAGAGCTCTTGCACCAAGCAACACCACGTTGCAAACCTCAACAAAATTAGTGGTCTTATCCCATGCCTTGCACTGCCCTCGTCAAACATGAGACACCATGTTTTCTTGGGCTCATTCTCAATCCACTAGTTGAAGGTCTTCACAGCGTGCCCCCTTCCCCGTCTAACATTAGGACCATCTAATCCCACATCCTCGAGAGAAACTAGCTCTGTTCCAGGTTTAGGATTCATTGGCTTCTTTGCTAGCTGATCTGATGCCTTTTCGTGAGGTCATCTGATTTTTTCCAAATCGCATCGAACTTCCTCTGCTGATTCTATTCGTACAACAACTTGAATAATTTAGTCAGTGCCTTATTCTTGAACTGTCTATGGAAGTTTGCTCCTATATGTCTAGTGCACCACCTGCTCTTCTCATGTGGCCACAATACCTCTCTCTGTTGCTCTTGGTTGCCATCTTTTATGTCATTGATCGCTTGCAAAAATACCTTTGTGCCTATCGTGTATGACACACACGTTCTACACATCCTACACCACATCCATCTTCAGTCTCTCCAAAAACCAGTACCAACTGTCACCGTCCTCTCCCTCCACAAAAGCAATAGACAATGATATCAACTGATTGTTTGCACCAGTTGCAATCGTTGTAAGGATTGTGCCTTTGTATTTTCCAATAAGAAAAGTGCCATCCATGCAAAGGACCGGTCGGCAATGTTTGAATGCCTCAATGCAGGGTTCCAATGCTAGGAAATGACTGCTGAAACACAAGCTTGTCTGGTTTCTGTACACAATTATAACTCTTGATATCATAGTAGCTTTTAGGATTCATCTGAACTATTGTGCGCAGGAAGTGAGGAAAATTATTGTAAGATGCGTCATAAGTACCCCACCTATGCTCCAACACCTTCTTCGCCCTATATGCCTTGCCTTAACTGATCTTGTATCTAAATTTCTCCTCAATTGCACAGATAATGGACTTCGGCTCATAAGCAGGATTTTGCACAATCAGGGAGTACATGTGGCTAGTAATAAAACTGGCCGATATATTTTTGTGGCTTGCATCTAACCTCTCAAGTGTACATGTGTGATCCACAACTATATTGACCTCAAACTAATCCTTCCACTTTCCCTTATATGCAATCGGGCTTCAAAACATACATCATATATCGTCATAGAACTCTTCACTACCCTGAACTCTCTTTGTGTAGTCAAGGTGGCCCACCCTTTATTGGATCCTTGAGATATTCTGAAGTGGGGTACATGGCGCCGACCGAAAGCTTATTCTCCCTGTACTCCTAGAGCACATTCTCACCAATATTGACAGTAAGCTGTGAGAAATCGTAGTTCTGCCAATCCTTTGACACATGCTCATCATACTCATCATCTGAGGAGTCCTCTTCCAATGCACGTTTGTCATCTTCAAACTCCCTCTAGTATTGTTTTAGTACTTCTGGGTTTTCTTCTCCCTCATCAACCACACCAACTGCTCCTTCATGATTTTGTGATTCATCAAGACCTCCTTCCACCTCATGTTTTGCCCCTGCACCACTCTCTTCAGCCTCTTCAGCACCCTCACCTCCACCCTTTTCACCATCCTCGGGTTCCTGATTCACTTGAGACTTTTGATAAACTTGGACAAGCAAAACCACTAGACAACCATTTTGACATGCATTTTTGACATAATTCCTCCAATTTATAGTGCCTTTAAATGGCACAAGCTCCCAAAACACTAGATGACTTCTGTCGAATAGTGTCATTATCGACAGTCGAAATTGCTCTAAATCTAGTTAGAATGCTTTGTACAACCAGATGGTTATAGCCCCCAACTTCTTTCACCAACTTTTTTAATATCTCTCAAGACTGAACTAAACAGTGACAAGTCAACTCCTTCGTCACCGTACCTAACTTCTCTTGGTTCAAAAAACAACTGGACTCGAACTGTCTCTGACATGTTTAAGATCATACAGTGCAATGACCACTATTAATAGCTAATCTAAACTTAACTACACTAGATCTAGTGATCTAGAACTACATTGCTTGGAATAAAACTACGGAACCTACAAAAACTACCAAATCTACTAAATCATAAACTACTAAATATAATACAATGCACTACTTAAATCTAGTTCAACAAAACTGTCATCTAATCGTTTAGATCTAAGATAATCCGCTTAAACATAGAGAGAGTTCAAATCGGCATAATATATGAAATGAGAGATCTCGCAGAGCTTTGCGACTTATTCCCTCACCTCCACCTCACTTTAGTTCCTTCTCCTCTCCGTCCTCCCTTTCTTTTTTTCGCAATTTTTATGACATTTCCAAAAAAATTTTGAGTTTATATATGGGGGAGGGGAACTAACTACTGCTAACGGTGGTTGTTGCCCAGACCGCGGTACCAAGCATTCAACCGTCGTTTCCCATGGTTGTTGTAGCCTGGCCCCACTTGCCCAGGCTAGCCACCAAGTTTTGCTGCCGGTTGTGCGAACCCCGTTTCAACGGTTGTTTTACCCAGCATTTATTTTTTAAAATTCTCAAAAATATATTAAAAAATTCGAGTATCTTGGATTCGGCCAAATCTATACTATAAGGAGCGAAGATAATTGAAAACTTTTCTCACCCAATTCGGGCAATCCGCCGGACCTACGTGTAAGGTTGCATGATGACCAAAATGGTGGAACAACCATAAAAATCACAATTTGGGGAGTGTTTCTTCCAAAAAGTTATTTATTTTCTCACCTAGGATCATCCTTACCCGCATACCCAACCCTTCCATGCACGTTGAAATCCCAGCGCTACGTCTGGTGGTGTCTCGATCTCGTACGCGTACCTCGTCAATATCCCCGCATCGCGAACCCCCTGTCGCCCCATCGTGGCCACGCCGCCCCTGCTCAAGTCGTCGTCACCAGACGGACCACATCGCTTGCCCCGTCAGTGTCAGGGGCCACGAGGAGGTAGCGACGGCGGCTCCTGCGGCGCGCGGGGGCGAGAAATAAAGGAGGGTGCCGGCAGGAAGCGGTGGGAGATGGGGCACACGGCAACGGGCGAGCTGCCGTGGATGGGCAACGCCGACGAGCCTCGCACCTCCTTTACCGCTCCTACATTGCCTTCAGCTCCCACCAGGTGCGTGCCAACCGGGCCCCTACGGCCGTCGGCCATTGATCCATCGTATTTTATACGGACGCGCACGACTTGATGACGTGACGACCCGTACGTTGGCATGCGCAGCTGGTGATCGGCGAGATTGGGCCCAGCACCGCCACACCGCTACAGGCCAGCAAGCTCCTCGCCGCGTACCTCTCCGGCAACAGCGACACCGGGAACATGGTCGGCTCCAAGTTTCTGCAATACACTATTCTGTTTTCTATTCGTTTTATTACCACTTGTCTGCAAAACTTTGCATAACACGGGACCCACGCATTGCATTCTTCCGTGATCATTGTGCAAGGACTCGGTGATCTCAAGACTTTGTGAGTTCCGGTCAGATGCTTCAACCAGGAGCAATCCGATCCTCTGGTCTGATGATGCATCTTGCGTTCTCGGTCATCTTTTGCAGAATATGGGTGTCTTACCTGCGACTCAGATGCCTTTTGGACATCAACATATAATAAAGTAGTTAACAGATTTGCATAAAACTATTTTGGTGTTGCATGCAGCTCATGGTGTGCAGTCTGAACTTGGGGAAACCTGCCCTGTAGTGTTGAAACAAGAAGCTGGCTCACGAGTCTGAATTTTTATATGGCTTGATGATCTGAATTGATGCAAAGCAAATCCGGTTGGTCTTGCAGCCAGTTGAAGCCAACACACCCAAAGCATACACTGGTGAAGGCAATGTCCTCTGCATAAGACTGCTTCGACACAGCCTGCCAAGCGATGGCATGAACTCGATCTAATTTGTTGTACTTGTTTGCTGTGCCATAGGTTCTGATCTGCCAGAGTACTCGTTTCCTTCCATCGGCTGGGCTGCACATATCTATTCTTTTCAGATTGCAGAGATCTGCCCATGTTGTTTATCTGCTCTTTAGGATCGGATTTGTTTATTATTTAAAACATAAGTTTACTATTTGCGATCATGCATATATTTCAATGGCTAATCTCTGTGTCTAATTCTTTGCCTTTGTCTGAGATTCTATTTTGCATATGTCATCAAGTTGCACAATGCAAGCGTCAAACATCGAGCGGGTTGTGGGTGCCATCTCACAAGATGTATCTATGGCCTTTGCCGATTCCCCAATGGCCTCTCAATTGTCATTGCTGGTGACAGTGGGGACGACAAGGGCAAGTCCTTCATCTGTACTTTCATGTGAGTGCAAGGTACAAACTGCAGCAGAAGCAGACATAATTTTAAATTCTTTTCGTTTTTTAGATTCTATTATGTTGTATTATCATTAGAAGTCAAAAAGCATAAGCTGTTAGAGATAGAGTTTAGGTTGTGTACAACAACTTGTAACCAACACATGCCTGCGAGCTGTGTATAATATGTGTCCCAAGAGTACTCGGTTAGGATTGTTGTTAGATATCAACCGAGATACCTTGGATGTTAAGTTGTACATGTAAAGGACTGTTGGCCATTGGCCCTATATATTAACACGGATCCATGGCGAGCCAAGATAGGCAGCTGTGCTTAATCTAGCGCAAATCTTTTCATGGTCATTAGAGCAATCTTCTTCTCCTAAACCACCACTGCCATGTCGTCCTCTTCTTCTTCTCCTTCCTCTGTCCTTGCGAGCCTTCCATCCTTCAACCACAAAGTCTCGGAGAAGCTTACTAGAGATAACTATCTCCTATGGAGGGCGCAAGTGCTACCTCCCATCAGAGTCGCATAGCTAGAAGGGATCCTAGATCGATCTATCAAGGAGCCGGCCAAGATGGTTGAAGTGATCAAGGACGACAAGACCAAGGAGACCATCCCCAACGCGGTGTACACAACCTGGCTGGCGCAGGACCAGCTGGTGCTCGGCCATCTGCTCAACTCTCTTACCAAACATGTGTTGGGGTAGGTGGCAATGGCGACTACGGCAGCTGAGGTGTGGGAAACGCTTGAGAACATGTTCTCAGCGCAATCCCGTGCCCGTATCACGAACCTCCACATGTAGTTGGCAACCCTCAAGAAGGGAAGCATGACGACTACTGCCTACTTCAACAAGATGAAGACCATCACCGATGAGCTTGCAGCTACTGGAAAGAAGGTTAACGATGAGGAGATGGTATCTTTTATTCTTGCTGGTCTGGATTTTGAGTACAACCCAATTGTATCATCGGTTCTTGGGTGTACAGATCCTATTGCTCTTAGTGATCTATATGCCTAGATTACCTCCTATGAGTTAAGGTTGCAGATGTTGCAAGATCAACAGTCTGGAGACCAGCAATTTCAGTCGTCGGCTAACATGGAGAATAGAGGTCGTGGTGGCTCTACTCGTGGTCGTGGTTGGTGGTAGGTTTCCTGGTGGACGAGGCAACAGTCCTACAGGAAACAATTCTGGAGGACAGGGCTCCTCCAAACCGAAGTGCCAGATTTGTGACAAGCCTAATCACTCCGCTCTTGAGTGTTGGTATAGGTTTGAAGACGACTACCAGCCCAACAATAACAAGAACGCAGGATATTCAACAGCCTATGGTGTTGAAACTAATTGGTATGCTGATAGTGGGGCTTCCGACCACATTACAAGTGAACTTGAGAAGCTAACAGTAAGGGAGAAGTATGGAGGGCATTATCAAGTGCACATCGCCAACGGGACAAGTATGCAAATTAGCAATATTGGTCATACTACTCTACACTCCCCAATTCGTAAATTACATCTAAAAGATGTCTTACATGTGCCAAGTGCTCGTAAAAATATTGCTTCTGTTCATCGTATTACCTCTGATAATAATGTTTTCCTTGAATTTCATCCCAAATTTTTCCTCATTAAGGATTGGGAAACGAAGACAACTCTTCATCGAGGAAAATGTGAAGGTGGTCTTTATCCTCTAGGATTGAGTCAAAAGAGGTCAAGTCGGAGAAAGTAAGTCCTTGGAGTCAATAAGCCATCGACATCAAGATGGCATAGTCGTTTGGGCATCCAGCCTTTCCTATAGTAGCTCGTGTGCTTAGAGATAATAAACTTCCTTTTTGTAAGGAATCAGATGCCCGTTAGCCTAAGAGGGGGAGGGGGTGAATTAGGCAACTAAAAACCTTAACCTATGGCTTCACTAATTTTACACAAAAGTAAACTAGAACATACTATCTATATGTGCAACTACGGTTGTTCTAGTGTGAAACTCCCATCCCAAAACAAGGTTTGCAACCTATAGCCAATCCTAGCATGATACTACTCTAGGAAGGTAAAGGCAAGCAAAGATTGCAATAGAGTAAATGAGGAAACGTAAAGGGGATGAGAGGAAGCAAACTCTTGACACGCAATTTATCCCGTGGTATCAGTAGGCACTAAGCCACCCCTAGCCCACGTTGTTGAAGCACTCACACAAGAGTATTGCTTCCCGGTCACCAAGTCTCTCCCAAGAGCACCACTTGACTCGCCACAAAGGCTAGCCACTTAGGCACTTGTCAAGCTCCCTTTGTCACCTTGATGCCACCTCCACTAAGGAGCTTCTCCACCAAGGAAGGGGGTCTCCACGTCCCCCGCACAAAGTGTCCTCGCCACTCCACACCAAGCCGGAGGGTCGATGACGATTGCCGGTGAGCCACTTAGGCCCCAAGGCTTCCGGCGAACCTTGTACAACTGGATTCACTCAAGAATCACCTCACAAGGCTGGCACAACCTTGCACTCACTCAGCTCTAAGCTAAGCCTAGCACTAAGCACATACACAAAGAATATGCAAGTCTAACGATGACCAATTAAGCACTTGGATGGATTGGATATGATCTTCAATGTGTCTTAAACTCCTCTGCACTTCCACACTATCCAGCAACCTCAAATGGGTGAGTGGAGGGGGTATAAATAGCCCAAGGCATCAAACTAGCCGTTGGCTAAAAGCTGCTGAAAAAGGTACCGTCGGATGATCCGACACTATGCTTTTCCAGGGCGTCGGTTCATCCGGTGCCCCTCCCACGTCACGAAGTCGTTGACGTTCTCTGACACAACTGCTCCGACGCTATGCTCCGACGCTACGTCGGATCATCCGGTGCTGAAGGCCTCGCATCCAAGTCGCCACTGTTAGCTTCCAACTGACCGTCGGATAGACCGACGCTAACCCTGACCAAGGCGTCGGATCATCCGGTGCTGAAGGCTTCGTCTTGGCGCGTCTCTGTACAAATTCAAACTGAGCGTCGGATAGACCGACGGGGTCCCCACTCAGACCGTCGGATCATCCGGTGCTACTGTCTTCCTTGCTCTTCCTCTGCAACTCGTCCGACGCTACTAAATAATGGACCGTCGGTTCATCCGACGGTACCTAGGGTTTGACCCTGTGTACCAACTCATCCGACGATTGCACCGACGCTTGTTATATTGATACCGTCGGTTCATCCGACCGTGTCCTTTTCCTTCTTTTTCTTCGCGTCTTCAACTTGGATCTTTGCTTCAACTTAACATACTTAACATACTTAACATGCTATTACTTATAGCCTCCACATATATACTAAGTCCTCAAATTTGCTGTAAGTAACCTAACATGTCCATGGTGTGTTAACTTGTGGCATGACATGTTAGCTTGGGCATGGTATGTTAACTTGTGCATGGTATGTTAACATGTGGTAACATCCATGGGACCTAGGAATGCCTACAAAGACATGCTAGACAATGTGGTTAGTCCCATTACTTGTGTTAGCATGAATCACCAAAATCAACTTGAACAAATGGCAAATGGGGTCATGTTCGCTACACTTTTGTTAGTGATGGTAGTAGTGAGTCAGTGTGTGACTCTTGCCAAAGAGCAAAAAGTCATCAACTTCCCTATTTTTCTTCGAATAAAATTGCCACTGCTCCCCTTGAATTAATTCACTCAGATGTTTGGGGGCCAGCACCTATCTCTGTTGGGAAGTTTTCTTATTACGTGAGTTTCATTGATGATCATTCCAAATACACTTGGATATATTTGTTGCGCCAAAAGTCAGATGTCTTTGCTGTTTTCCATGAGTTCCAAGACTTAGTTGAGAGAAAGTTTGATAAAAAGATCCTATCCATGCAAACCGATTGGGGAGGAGAGTATGAGAGATTGAACTCCTTCTTTCAACGGATAGGTATTGCCCATCGCGTTTCTTGCCCTCATGCACACCAACAAAATGGTGCGGCTAAAAGGAAGCATAGGCATATTGTGGAAGTCGGTTTGGCCCTCCTAGCTAACACATCCATGCCTCTAAATTTCTGGGACGAGGCTTTCCTTACAACAACACGCCTAATTAATCTCTTGCCTAGCAAAGTTGTTAACTATAAAACTCCCACCGAACTTCTTCTCAATGAGACCCCAGATTATTCTTCTCTACGAGTCTTTGGATGTGCATGCTGGCCGAATCTCACTTTAACTCTAGAAAGTTAGAGTTTCGATCTAAAAGGTGTGCCTTCCTTGGTTATAGCTCTCTTCATAAAGGTTTTAAATGTCTAGATATTTCCACTGGGGGAGTATATATTTCCGTAATGTGATCTTTGATGAAGAAGTCTTTCCCTTTGCGTCGCTCCATGAAAATGCCGGTGCAAGATTACGGCATGAAATATCCCTTCTTCATGAGCATCTTCTTAGTTCACATTCCGCGGGTGTAGATGGTATTGATCAATATTTTGCTAATGCTAACCCTGATCATCCTACAAGTGATGTGAACAACCTGCAGAAAGTAAAGGGAGATGATTGTGAGATAGTAGAAGAAAATTTGGTGCAAAATCAGCTTCCTGGTGCTGTACACGGTGGTGTTGTTGGCGGTGAAGAAGCAAACAGATTTGACACTGAAAGCGAGGTGGATTTACCTGCTATTGGTGCTGCAGTCGGAGTCGATCCGATCTCCCTCGGATCACGGGCTGATCCGCCGGCGCCTTCTGTCGGGGCAGCATACGACACCATCTCCCAGGCGCGTGGCGGCACAGGACAAGCGGCGGCCTCCTCAATGGCGCATCGCACAACGCGTGGCAGCGCGGGACAGGCGGCTTCTTCCTTCCATGCGCCAGCATCTGCAGACGGCAGATCTTCTGCGGCCTTAGGATCTAGCGCGACCGAGCCAAAGCACAGCGCGTCAAAACCAGGTCACAAAGTGGAGTTTTTAAACACAAAGTTTATACTGATGGCACTATTCGCTATGCAAACTTTAGCTCCACAGGTGAACCAACAGATTTAGAGGAAGCTCTTAACGATCCAAATTGGAAGAAGGCAATGCAAGAGGAAATTGCAGCACTACACAAGAATGAAACTTGGCACCTTATCCCTCCTGTTAAGGGTGCTAATGTCATTGATTGTCGATGGGTGTTCAAAATAAAGAAGAAGGCAGATGGGAGCATAGAATGATACAAAGGGAGGTTATGGCATTGATTATGAAGATACATTTAGTCCGTTGTGAAGATTACAATAGTGAGATTAGTGTTATCCATTGTTGTTTCAAAGGGCTGGTGTTTGAGGCAGCTTGATGTGCAGAACGCGTTTTTACATGGTGTTCTTGAAGAAGAGGTTTACATGCGACAACCTTCAGGATTTGAGGATGCAAATAGACCCCATTTTGTGTGCAAATTGGATAAAGCTCTTTATGGGTTAAAGTAGGCACCTCGAGCCTGGTATGCAAGGTTGAGCACAAAGCTATGTGATCTTGGTTTCAAGGCATCAAAATCAGATACATCTTTGTTCATATATTCCAAGCATGGTGTTACCATCTTTATGCTTATATATGTGGATGATATTATTGTAACAAGCTCCTCCCCAGAGGCTGTCACGACATTACTAAAGGTTTTAAGGTCGGAGTTTGCACTCAAGGATCTTGGTAAGCTGAATTACTTTCTGAGAATTGAGGTAGCATCGATTCAGGGAGGCATTCTGCTCAAGCAAGAAAAATATGCAGGGGATATTCTAGCAAGAGTTAGTATCACTAAGTGCAAAACTTCTTCTACACCGATAGTTGCAACTGAAAAACTCAAAGACAAATGGTGACTTGTTATCACCTAAAGATGCCCCAAGGTATAGAAGCATTGTAGGAGCCTTGCAATACTTAACTCTAACTCGGCCTGACTTGGCGTTTGCAGTCAACAAGGTATGCCAGTATCTACATTCGCCCACTACAGTACATTGGACAGCTGTCAAGAGGATTCTAAGGTATGTTAGAGGAACAAGTGATGTTGGCCTTAAAATAACAAGGTCTCCATCTATGCTCTTGAGTGGATTCTCATATGCAGATTGGGCAGGAGATATAGATGATAGAAGATCGACTGGTGGTTTTGTTATTTTCTATGGCCCTAACATAATTTCGTGGAGTGCTAGAAAACAAGCCATAGTGTCGAGATCAAGCACTGAAGCTGAATACAAGTCACTTGCAAACGCCACCGCAGAAATTGCTTGGGTGGAAGCTCTGCTAAAGGAGTTAGGAATGAAGCTTAGATGTCCACCGCGCTTATGGTGTGATAATCTCGGAGCCACTTATTTGTGTGCTAATCCAGTATTTCATGCAAGGGCAAAACACATAGAGATCGACTTTCACTTTGTAAGAGAGAAGGTCGCAAGAAGACAACTGGATATTAGATTTGTCTCCACAAAAGATCAAGTAGCAGATGGTTTCACCAAGGCATTGGGAACACGGTTGTTTGAACAATTTCGAACCAATCTAAACCTAATCAAGAAGCCCGGTTAAGATTGAGGGAGGTTGTTAGAGATAGAGTTTAGTTTGTGTACAACAACTTGTAACCAACACATGCCTGCGAGCTGTGTATAATATGTGTCCCAAGAGTACTCGGTTAGGATTGTTGTTAGATAACAAACGAGATACCTTGGATGTTAAGTTGTACATGTAAAGGACTGTTGGCCATTGGCCCTATATATTAACACGGGTCCATGGCGAGCCAAGATAGGCAGCCGTGCTTAATCTAGTGCAAATCTTTTCATAAGTACCTTAGTGAAATATTTCACTGATGTCATGTCACTCTGGGATGCTATTTTACTGATGCCAACAATATCAAAACGATCTGACAGTTGTGTTTCCAAGATAATGTGCTTTTGATATTTTTCAGTAGTAGTCACTGAAACAATATATAAGTCACTTTATTTGCGCAACAGCAAACACATCACTGCATTTATACTTGACAAAATGGAATTTTCGGTGCGAAATGTAGTCCCGACACTACTAGTAATGAGCGCTGCTATCTGCCTCTCGATGGGCCGATGCTGGCAACTAATGACACTGGTTTTATCCTGGTTCCGGCCGGGGCCGTACGTCCAGCAGTGGTGTGCTCGAGGCACTGTATTCGTTGCATCGTGGTGCTCGTAGAGGGGGGCTACAAGCGTGGAGGGAGAGGAGGCTCGGCCTCCAAGTCCCAGAGGTATTGATTGAGGCAAGTGCCAATATCGTGGATAAGGCGGAGAGCGTGAGGGTGATCGCTATCCGTCGTCCTGTGTCCCCTGCGGCTGGGGGACTACCCCTCCTTTTATAGGCCAAGGAGGGAGCAGTTTACATGTGTGTCACACTATTTTCCTACATGTGGAGGCGTGGCGAGCAGTGCCACGGAGCTGATGGTTGTCCTGGCGAATCCTGCTCCAGACGAGGCATCGTCGCGCGTCCTGTGCTTGTACAGGAGCGATTTCGAGGGTGGCGGCGTAGTGGTTGGTCGTCCGGCCGTCGTCGTGGGCCGATACGAGGGTGTCGTCAACGGGGGGCCCGTACGCGGCACAGTGGTGGTCGTGGCGATGTCTTGTCCCCGTGCACTCCGACAGCATCGGGATGTCGTCACAGTGCTCGGCGTGGCGCGGCAGTGGCAGGGGATGGCCGCAAAGGGTTGACAGCAACAGGGAAGACTGCTCCCATCGGCCTGACGTCACGGCACGGCCCTGTGTAGTCACGGAAAAGGCATTAGAGGGTGCCGCCGGCCCCCCTTCGAGGGCTCGACGCGTTAGCCGTACGGGGGTAGGCGGCACAGTGTCACGGGGCTGACACCGGCCTCATCGCACAGTGCTACACAGTGGCGGGGATGGCCTTCCCCAGGGAGTCGGTAAAACAGCGTCGGGACGTGATTCCCGGGCGTGTCAGGGTTGTGGCGCGCGTCCTGCGGTGTCAGAGCATTGAATGCCCATACACGGGGGCAGGCGCGTGGACGATGTGCGTGTAGGCGACCTCGAGCGAGGCGGACCCCGCCAAGGGGGTGTTGAGCCCTCGGGCGAGGCGGACCCCGCCCGAGGGAGCGCTGAGGCCTCGAGCAAGGCGGACCTCGCCCGAGGGGGCGTTGAGCCCTCGAGCGAGGCGGACCTCGCCCAAGGGGGCATTTGTCGTGCCACCCTGGCGGGCTGCGGGGGCCACCAGGGTCGTGATCGTGTCATGTGTGTGCTTTAGGTTCGTGGGTTAGCCTGTGTTTTGCGTTTTTTGCGGGTTTTAAGCGGGTTTCCCCTGGTTATTCAAAGGACTCTTATGGTTGTCCCCGACAGTAGCCCCCGAGCATCTGCGGGTGTACCCGTTAGGGTCCCGCAGATGCTGAGGCTCGCTGATGGGACATTCTTCCCCCGTGATTGCTAAATGCTGTTCCGTGGGGCCGCGTCAGCGAACCCGCGGGTCTAGCCCCCGAAGCCCTGCAAGAGCGTGAGTGCTGCTGCAGGGATTTTTTCGCGAGTCTTTACCAGCGTGCAGGGTATTTGTTTCAACCGGCATCGGCGATGTTCCAGCTGGCTTCGGTCACGCGCGCACGACTGGTATTTCTTGCGTTCAGTGCACCCTAGGAGGTGTTGCCATGCGTCGAGCCCCCGAGCCTGGGCCCGTTCAAGGCGATCGGGGTGAGCTCTCCGACTTGCATTAGTACGCTCCCTCGCCGTCTCTCCACGGGACGGAGGGTGAGGTTTCCACAACCCCCATCGATCGGGTCGCGGATTGAGGATTCCTCGTCGAGCTGTTATCAGGTAATTCAAGTGGACGCCCATGCCCCGTTCGATAAGGGTTGGCTCGTGGTCCGGAGACTCGTCCATGGAAGCGCTTGCGCGGGTTTGCTAGGTGGGGCTCGGTCCTGTTCGCTGGGGACCAAGGGCGCGAAAGCTCTCCCTCGATGGGATCCCCCCGACTAGCTGCCCTCGCTGGCTCTTGAACACGACATGTGGGGCGCCCTCGAGCCGGTGGGCTCGAGGATAGGCTCGAATGCGCGCGCCCTCGTCGTCCCTGACTCTGTTGATCTGGGGCGCTTGTTTCAAACACATCGAGGGTCAAGCTCCGAACCCCTGATCAGTAGGGCCACTGCAGCGTGGCAGCTGGGTGCCCCTGACTTTTTGCATCTGCAGGTCTCGAGGGTTCGCAGCCGGGCCAGCCCTCGAACCGCTGATCAGTAGTCCTTGTAGATCGAGAGCACCTGTGGCACCCGTTCACGCTGAGCGGGCTTCGAGGCCACTGGTCGGTAATCGCACCCTTCAAGGGTCAGGATCTTCGAGCCTTGTGCTCGGGCCGCTCGAGGGTCATCCTTACTTGGTAAGGGACCAGGCCATTTAATGCCCACAAACGCATCCACAGTCGTGCGCAGCGGGCGCGCCTTTTCAGGCGCCGCGGCCGCGCGCGTAGTGGGCGACGTGGGTGGGCGGACGTGACGGCCCGTCGCGGCTCTTCGGTTGCCGCGCCGTGATGATCGCGCACGTGTGCGCCTGGCCACTCCGGTCATGGTGGGCCCCGCCCGTCAGCGACCGGGCCGTTCGCCTGCAGTTAATGCACGCAGAGCGTGCGATTCGGGGAGCGTGGCTCCATGGATCTATAAATCCGAGAGGGAGGGTGAGGTGAATCTTTACCTCAACACTTAGCGCCTGTCATCCTCGTCCCTTCCGTTTCCGACCCAGAGCTGCGCTCGCCCCTTCGTCTTCGCCTAGCACTTGCTTCGCGCTCCGCGCATTCCTTCGCCGATTCGCATGGCTCCCCCACTGTCCATCACCGTTATCGATCCATTGCCGTGGCCGTGGCCGCGCTCGACGGTGACGAGGCTGGCCCTGAGAGAGTTGGTGACCGCCGGCCAGCTGGCGGCGAACGAGGACGGGCGCCCCGCGGTGTGGATTGACCTGCCAGCGACGGACCGGGAGCCCAACCCGCCATTCGGGTACGTCGTCAGCTTCATTCGCTTCCACGAGCGCGGTTTCGCGGCGCCGACGAGCCGTTTCTTGCGCGGGTTGTGCTTCCACTACGGCGTGGAGCTGCACAACTTCGCGCCGAACGCCATCTTGCAGGCGGCCATGTTCGTCAGCGTCTGCGAGGGATTCCTAGGGATCCCAGTGAACTGGGATCTCTGGGTCCACCTCTTCCGCGCGGAGCTGCACACCGCCACCGCACCGGAGCCGAAGACGCGCCGCACGGTGCGTGCCGGCGGCGTGACGATCGCGGTGCGGGAGACGCACAGGGAGCTCTACATCCCCTATACGATGACCTCCAACAATGCCGAGTGGGAGCGGGGGTGGTTCTACCTCCGCAACGACGAGCCCGGCCCGCCGCCCTGGACCGGCAAGGTCGTGAGGGAGAAGGCCGATTCTTGGTGGCACGGCCTGTCGCCCTCCTCGCGCCAAGACCGGTTGGACTCAGCCTTGAAGGCGCTGAAGGCTCTGGCAGACGTCAGGCTGACCGCGGCCTCGGTTCTTGCCAAACTCCACCACCGGCGGATCGTCCCTCTCATGGAGAGGCAGCTCCGCATCTTCGAGATGGGGGAGACGGCCGACCCCTTGGCGCTGGCGCAGTCGCGGCTGCTGCCCGATCTCCTCCCGCGGGAGTATGCGGCCACGAGGGTGAGGCGCGCTGTCAACCTCAAAGCCATCAGGATCGACGACGTCGCGCTCTGGTCGTTTGCCATGCTCCCCGAGGGCCCGCTGGTGAGTAGGGTTCGGAGCTTCTCTTCGGTCTGTTGATTCATGGAGCATCATCGTAGTCTGGAGTTTCACTCACCCCCTGCAGGTGATGGCCATGAACGTCGTGTGGTCCGACCCGCCCACGCCCCGAGCCCGAGCGCGCGCGCGCGCAGCGGCGGGAGCAAGAGCGGGCGGCGCGCAAGAAGGAGAAGAGGATCCGACGACGGGAGCGCCGGGAACAGAGAAGTGAGGAGTTCCGGCTGCGTGAGTAGCTGGGACTCTCCTCCCCGGCGACTTCGGAGTACTCGTCGTCGGACGAGGAGGAGGAGGAGAGTGATGGGGGACAAGCTCCCCCCGAGAGGTGGGAGCCTTCGCCCCCCTCGCCCAGAGCCGCGGAGGCGGCGGAAGAGAAAGCGCCTGGGGCGGGCGCGGGTGCGCCCGCCGCCGGCATCCTACGAGAGAGGCGTCGCACGGCGTGGAGGCACCGGTGCGCGCGGGCGCCGAGACGACCGGGGGCGAGGCGGTGGCCACGCTGGCGGCGGCCACAGCGTCCGCCGAGCCCCCAAGGAAGAGAAAGCGGGGATTCTCCACCCTGAGGTAGGCGACCGCTCCTCCATAGCCGCGTCTTTCAGATTGGTGAGGGCTTAACTTTCTCATCCTCGCGTTCGCAGGGTGGCGCCCACCGTGCCCCTCTCGCACCTGCCAAGGTGCTGAGGCCGGACGTGGCCGTCCCTACTAGGCGGCGCTCGTCGAGGGCGTCGCGGGCGGCCGCGAGCACGGCGACGGCGGCAGCGAGGGCTCATGTGGTGCGGGCGTGGCTGCGGGGCCGCGGCAAGCGGTGGCAACCACGGAGCCACGACGATCGGCGGCGGCCGCGGAGGCACGGCGAGGCGGTGGACGGCCGCGGAGCCGCGGTAGGTGGCCACGGTCACGACGGCAACCACGACCACGTCGGTCGGCGCGCCGTCGACTCCGCCGGCGCCCGCCGCCGCCGGCGACCCTCGAGCGGCGGTGGTCGAGGTTCGGATGATGACGTCCCCGCCGCCCGACCGGGATCGGTGGGTGAGCACGCGCCGTGTCGGCCCCGTCGGGGGCGCTCGTGGTCGGGGCGACGCCGGCACGCGCGGCCGGGCGGCCGGCCGATGGTGTCGGGGCCTCGTTGTCGCACGCTGGACCTGCGGCTCGTCCGGAGCAGGAGCAGGAGCAGGAGCGTGCTGGCACGCTGCTGGCCCACTTCGTCGAGGCTCAGGTGGGGCAGGGGCTGTGGTAGGAGCTCCGTGATCACGGCGCTTCGCTCAACCGGGCGTTGAACGAGGCGCTGCGGATCCACAGCGGTCCTGCGTGGCGCGTCTTCCAGGTTAGTTGGATTTCGTCAAGTCTTGCAGTTCGTCCTCCCACTCTCTTTCGTGTTCGTGCTTTTCCTGACTCCTGCTCTTCTCGCCTTGCCTGTTGGCGGCAGGATCTCGAGCGCCGGGCCCGGGAGAGGTACGACGCCCTCGACCGCCTCGACGCCGACCTTCACTGGTACCGGGGGCAGTACGAGGCCCTTGACGCCCTCGTCGAGGCCCTAAGGTCGCCGGACCGGTGGCTGGCGTACAGGGCTGAGGCCCTACTGGACCTGCCTCCGGAGCAGGACGCCCAAGCCGCGGGAGGCGCCTCCACGGTCGAGAGGGTGAGGACGGCGCTGGTGGAGCGAGACGACACGTTGCGCAGGGCTCGCGAGGACCTGGCGGGGGCGCGCTCCGTCGCGGCGGCGTGGGGAGGCCGAGGTCGCCACCGCCCGCGCCCAGCTCCAACAGGATCGCGTGACCCTCGAGGGGGCGCGGGCACAGCGAGCCGGAGCCGAGGAAAAGGCCAAAGAGGCGGAGGGGCTAAGGACGACCCTAGCGAGCAAGGCCGAGGCGCTTGCCGCGGCGGAAGAGCAGCTCCATCAGGAAGGGGTCGCGCACCAGCGGGCGGAGACCCAGCTTCAGTAAGAGCAGGCTGCTCTTGCCGAGGCCCGGGCCGCGCTCGAGCGGGAGCGCTTGGCGTGGGAGGAGGCGCTGGGTCAACTGCAGCAGGAGCGCGCCACGCTTGAGGGGGCGCAGGCCACCCTCAAGCAGCGGGAGGACGAGGTGTCGAGGCTCAACGAGGAGCTGGTCCAGATCAGCATTTCGCACGAAGATCTGTGCCAGTCCCTCGAGGAGCAGGAGGCCACGGTCCTTGACCTGCAACGCTAGGTTGAGGAGGAGCTCCAATCCCTCGAGGGGGGGAAGAAGCAGGCCGAAGGTGAGTCTACTTTCGTCCGCTTTTTCGCTTGTCGATTTGTCCTTTTGGGGATTCGCTCCCAACTTTGTATTTTCTTCGTTTGTGGCTTTCAGGCCTGCGGACTGCCCTGGGGAACATGACCACCCAGGCCGAGGCAGTGCAGACGGCCTCCAACTCCTCTCAACAGGAGTTGGAGGCGCTGCAGGCCGCCGCCCTCGAGACCTGCCAAGAGATTGAGGAGGGCGAAGCACAGGCCGGGAGCTCGCTGGCGAGCCGCCTGCGTGCCCTCGGGGGGCATGTCTCCCAACACATGCGCTGTTCCCTCCATCTTGGCGTCAGGAAGGCCCTCGGTGTGGTGGGGTCCCATTACCAGGTGGACTTCGAGGCCGTGTCCTCCGGCTACGTCGTCCCAGTCGGCGTCAAGGATGAGGTGGTGATGAACCGCGCGGACGCGCTCGCCGCCCCTGCTGCTGACGCGCTTGCTGAGGACTTCATGGACTTCTTGTTCCTGGATGCCCCTGGTGCCGACGACCCTCAAGCCTGAAGACCACCGGGCGTCGAGCCCTTTTTATTTAAGTGTTAGCATTCGAGCCTCGTGGCCATGTAATGTACAATTGCTTAATTGAGACATTTCTGTAAATATAAATAAGGTTTTTTGTTTCGCTTGTCACGCCGATCCGCTGCTCTTTCCTTGACTTAGGCAAATCTGAGGTAGAGATTTTTGATTTCACGAGTGGCCCACTGGTCCACAGGCGAGGGAGAAGGGTCGTATCCTGCTGGAGGCGTAGGCTATCTCCGACTCGCGCGTCTTTCCCGCTTGGCTACCCACGCTCTATCTGAACTTGCCCGAGGCTTAGGTTGAGGCGTAGTTGGCGAACTTGCGAATTTTTGCGAAAAAATGGGACCATTTTCTCGGGGGGGATGCCCCCCGTAGTAGCCCCCGAGGGTGACTTGGTTCTCTGGGGAGAGCCAAGTTGCCCTTTAACTTTATTATCTTGCTGATATTTACATCTAAACTGCCAACTGGGGTGTTGGGCATGTAATTTACAACAAGAAACTTGGAAATCCTCGCTAAGGGTAGAAGCGACGTAGCTGCTGGATGTTCCAAGCGTTGGTGAGTTCTTCTCCATCTTCGTTGGCCAGCTTGTATGTGCCGGGCTTGAGCACCTTCACCACGATGTAGGGTCCCTCCCACGGGGGCGACAGCTTGTGGCAGCCTCGATTGTCCTGGCGCAGCCTCAGGACCACGTCGTGCAACTCACTAGCGGAGCCGTGGGACGACTCGTCGGCGGCGGAGGCGCTGGGATCCCTGACGGTCGGGACATGGCGGCCAGGGCGAACCCCGCGCTTCGCCGCGTCGGTGTTAGCGGAGGCGACGTACGCCGTCGTGGCGCCGCGCGGCCGATGGGGAAGCGTGGCCCCGACACCGAGCGCTCCCCCCGTCGGGGCGGCGGCCGTCTCGCCGGTGGTTGCGTCGCGTTGTGAGGCGATGCGCGCGCGCGCGCGTCGGCGCTCCGTCCGCGCTCGTTGCGGCGCCGGCGGAGCGTCGCGGCGCCGAGGCGCCGAAGGGCCCGCGGCGTCCACCCGAGCGGTCGGCCGGGGCGCATGCGGCGGGCGCGACGGAGGCCGGTCGGCCCCAGCCTAACGCCGCGCGCGGAGTTCGTCGCGGTTGGTGATGCGCATGAGGTAGTCGTTCCCAGTGGCCTGAACCGGATTTCGAACCCGGCTGGGAGGGGGCATGAGCTGCCCATGGAATACCTCTGGCCGCGGTGCTCGGTGCGAATCACCATCGAGAGGGCTGGTGACGAGCCGATCTTTAGCGTGATCCCCTAACAGGCGCGCCAACTGTCGGTGCGGAATGTAGTCCCGACACTAACTAGTAATGAGCACTGAGATCTGCCTCTCGATGGGTCAGTGCTAGCAACTAATGACACTGGGTTTATCCTGGTTCCGGCCGGGGCCGTACGTCCAGCAGTGGTGTGCTCGGGGCACTGTATTGCGTTGCACCGTGGTGCTCGTAGAGGGGGGCTACAAGCGTGGAGGGAGAGGAGGCTCGGCCTCCAAGTCCCAGAGGTATTGATTGAGGCAAGTGCCAATATCGTGGAGAAGGCGGAGGGCGTGAGGGTGATCCCTATCCGTCGTCCTGTGTCCCCTGCGACTGGGGGATTGCCCCTCCTTTTATAGGCCAAGGAGGGAGCAGTTTACATGCGTGCCGCACTATTTTCCTACGCGTGGAGGCGTGGCGAGCAGTGCCACGGAGCTGACGGTCGTCCTGGCGAATCCTGCTCCAGTCGAGGCGTCGTGGCGCGTCCTGTGCTCGTACAGGAGCGATTTCGAGGGTGGCGGCGTAGTGGTTGGTCGTCCGGCCGTCGTCGTGGGCCGATTCGAGGGTGTCGTCAACGGGGGGCCCGTACGCGGCACAGTGGTGGTCGTGGCGATGTATTGTCCCCGTGCACTCCGACAATATCGGGATGTCGTCACGGTGCTCGGCGTGGCGCGGCAGTGGCGGGGATGGCCGCACAGGATTGATAGCGACGGGGAAGACGGCTCCCGCCGGCCTGACGTCACGGCGTGACCCTGTGTAGTCACGGAAAAGGCATTTGAGGGTGTCACCGGCCCCCCTTCGAGGGCTCGGCGCGTCAGCCGTACGGGGTTAGGCGGCACAGTGTGTCACGAGGCTAACACCGGCCTCATCGCACAGTGCTACACAGTGGCGGGGATGACCTTCCCCAGGGAGTCGGTGAAACAGTGTCGGGACGTGATTCTCGGGCGTGTCAGGGTCGTGGCGCGCGTCCTGCGGTGTCAGAGCATTGAATGCCCGTACACGGGGGCAGGAGCGTGGACGACATGCGTGCAGGCGGCCTCGAGCGAGGCGGACCCCGCCGAGGGGGTGTTGAGCCCTCGGGCGAGGCGGACCCCGCCTGAGGGAGCATTGAGGCCTCGAGCGAGGCGGACCTCGCCCGAGGGGGCGTTGAGCCCTCGAGCGAGGCGGACCTCACCCGAGGGGGCATTTGTCGTGCCACCCTGGCGGGCTGCGGGGGCCATCAGGGTCGTGATCGTGTCGTGTGTGTGCTTTAGGTTCGTGGGTTAGCCCGTGTTTTGCGTTTTTTTCCGGGTTTTAAGCGGGTTTCACCTGGTTATTTAGGGGACCCTTATGGCTATCCCCCACAGGAATATCTGAATTTTTGTTTATTTGGGCAAGCTAGAATCGATACTGAATGTGAAGACCCACTACAAGGGAAAAAGATGTCTACGATGCCCTTAAGGCTTCAGCCAGTAGTTATCTCCTTGATCAAGCGGTCTGATGTGTGAGTGTGAAAAGGTGGAGAGGATATATTAGTAATGTGCTAATACAATCTGAGTGAGGCTGCAAATGATTAATTGTAGAGTTTGAATTTAGAAACTAATTTCTCAAGCTGCAGTGACTAATAGAGTTTGAGGTCCATAATGTGATTGTGAATGAAATTGATAGTTTTAATACTGCCTCCTTTTTTTAATAGCTATTTACCAATAGATATTATATTGGAATTTGAATCCATACACTATCAAAATATAGCGTGTATGTGGCATCTTATTATCCTCGCCTAAGTTATCCTTAACTTAAACTACAACCAACGCTCATTTGGGCCTTCTGCTCGTTGTCACATGCATATCTAGAAATTCATCACGTAAATAATCTTAGCATGATTTGTGTCCTCATAGGCTTAAAGAAAGAAAGCTGATTTGAAGCAATGAATTTTTCTTTTTTATTGTCCTCTACTAATTGCATTCCTTTGCTAATGTGAAGAAATTTAAGATAATAAACAACATTTTAAAATTTATTACATTCCCATTTTGCAAATCTTTTGCATAAGTTATTGTATTTCCTGTCATCCTTTTACCGCAACACGGAAGAAGGGATCCTTTATGAGGATGTATCATCTCGAGAATAAAAGGTCATTTCAAGATTACATAAAAGATAACATGTTTACAATTGAAGTGCCTTTGAATGCTGGTGAAACTATACTTGTCATATATGTTATATGTTATGTGGTGTTTTCATTGATGGCAGTAGAATAAAAAAATTTATACCAATATGTAGGTTGTATAAACATAGAGCATATATTCATAAGATTTTTTTTAAATACGTGCATGTCACGTGCACCTTACTAGTATATTAAAACACTTTACTAGTATATTAAAAAGTTCGAGTATTTTTTTATGTGCACGTACTTCGATAACAAATGGGCCTAAACACCTTCCGATATTAGATTATGGGCTTAAATTTCTTCGGATATTTTGAGACCTCATCTCTTCTTTCCCGTTCCAGGCTTCCAGCCCAAGATGGCCCGAATTGCGCGGTCCTCCTCTTTCGCTGGTTTCTTCTCGCCCGTTCTTTCCTAGCCGCGAGCCGGCGACGACAGGGCGAGCGGCAACCCCCTGCCAGATCTTCCTCCGGCGCTTCGCCGGCGCCAAGCATCTGACAGGTTTTCCCGCCTATTCCCTTCAATTCGCTACTTTCTGTGGGAAATCGAACACCAAAACCCTGATGTCTGCTATTTGTATTCGGATCTGACCACGTATTTACCTGTTTTAATTTCGATTTTTTTTCCTTTTGCAAAAATCATCTTGTGCAACAATTGATGTATGGTCTTAACGAGGTCGGTGTGTTCTATGGCAGCTGAAAGATGGCGAGGATACCGTCACTAAAGAGCCTCAATGCGTTTCCGCACGCCGAGGAACACTTGTTGAAGAAGACTTACTCTGGTGCTATGGTATGGACTATGTGATCCTATTCCTTTGTGATTGTTGCAAGTTAGTGTGTGCTGCAGCATATGGTTTGGGTATTGATCTTTTAACTTGTACCACCATTGATATCTTGCAGTGACAATTCTTGGGCTTATTATAATGTTTACATTGTTCGTGCATGAGCTGCAGTTTTATCTTACCACCTACACAGTGCACCAGGTATGATTGGTCACAGATTCTGTGTTCATGGTCGACTTCTATCAAACTTTTCTGTAATATTTGTGTAAGTCATTTCGTTTTCCCTCAAATAACTCTTAAATTTTTTTGTTAGGAACTGTGAATGTGCCTGTAGAAAATACAAGGTTATCCTGTTTTAGTTTATTTAGAAAAATGCAAACCAACTCAACATAGTAAATAATACCATTTCTTTTGAAGACAATTCTACCTGGCTTGTGTGGTTTGAGTTCAAGCACTACAAATCTGATCAAAGAATGTGTGATGTCAAACTTGTCTTTGAATATGAAACATTAAGGGTGTGATTGGTTTCCCGCACGCGTCGTCATTGCATCGCACCGGTGAGCCAGGGCCGTCCGGGACAGGACGCTACCATGCAAATGCCCTTTGTTTGGTAGCTTGTGCGCACGCAGCATGGCTAAGCAAAGAAGCTGATTGGTTGACTGAACGCATGAGCTGGCCTTGCACCGCTCCCCTCTGCACTCATGCAACAGGGTGCGCTCACGCCGGCCTGGCCCGATAGAAACGCTCGATTCCTGCGTTTCCAGCGAGCCTGGCTGGGAGGCAAATTTTGCATCACCGTGGCCTGGCTCGACAGGTGGCGCACACAACCAATCACACCGAAGTCGCATGCCGAGAGCCTGGCCGGGCTGGAACCAGGCAACCAATCAGGCCTTAATTATAAACCAATTATGTTGCTGAGCAACTGAGCAATTGAGATGTCTTCTGATTGTTGTAGTAATCTGTAATTATCATTTATGAGATTCTGCTACATTCATTTGCTGTGGTTTAATTTTATTTTCATTGAGTTGATCCTTGCCGGCATCTGTACCATGAATCCTTCACCAGCTGATACTGTGTGCAGATGTCTGTAGATCTGAAACGAGGAGAAACTCTACCAATCCATATAAATATGTCATTTCCTTCTTTGCCATGTGAAGGTCAGTTATTAAGTTCAGTAGTTTACTCATAATTAGTCCTTGTTTGGGAGTCATTGAACAAACTGTTTCATGACTTGTTTTTTGAAAGGAAGTTTCATGATTTTGATGCATCTTTCTCTTGCTCTTTTTTGTTTAGTATTGAGTGTGGATGCAATTGACATGTCTGGGAAACATGAAGTTGATTTGCATACAAATATTTGGAAGGTAAGATTTCTATTCGAAATTTTGTTCCTTGTGTGTTCTAGCGTTTTAATCAAGTGTCAGCATTTAGTGTCACTGTTCTTTATGAGTTGTGAAACATTACATGTGTAATTATTATTAAGTGATAAGTGCATATCCTCATTTGTCAGAAGCCGGAAGACAATATAATATGCTGGTTAGTTGTTTTTCATATGTTAATGAAGAACTGCAAAGACTTGTACTTTACCAGCTCTGATTTGTACCTTGCTGCAGTGTAAACAATATTTTTCATATGCATTCCTATGTTTAGTATTTTCCCTGCAAATTTTGTTTCATATTTATTAAAAATGCTACAGTTGCCTTGCTCTCATGTATGATGTTTTCTCTCTTCCTTTATATCTGCTTGATACAGCTTCGCTTGGATAGGTATGGCCATATCATTGGTACAGAGTACTTGTCTGACCTAGTTGAAAAGGGACATGGGGTTCATCATGACCATGGTAAACTCTTCTTCCTCCCTAGTCCCTACAAAGGAAAAATACTAGTTTAGTACGGAATCGTGTCAATTGCCATATGAAAGAATTTTATCTGCACTATGTGTGTGTCTATTTTTATTCGATGTAGGAAAGTATATTATGCTGTTGTAAATGTAGTTAGCAGGTGGTGGTTTTCGGTACCCTAGCCATTCAGGCTTGAACTGACCTACCTCTTCGTACAGTGAGAGCTGGAACTCCCAGCTGTTTTCTTTTCCAAAAGAAAAAAAGATAATGTGATACTTTTAAAGTAATCTATAATTGAAAGAGAAGCAAATTCTCGTAGTCTTGATTACCATGGGAAAATGTTAATACAACAATAATAACTAAACTCATTGACCAAAGATAATATCCCATATGATGTTTGGCATCATTTAGTTTGAATGTTTCATCTTGATTGACCAAGGGCATGTTTGGTTCCCAGGGTGACTTATATGTCACCCAACTTATAAGTCAGTTGGATTTAAGTCAGTCCTGTTTGGTTGCAGTGACTTATAAGTTAGTAGGCTCCACACATGGTGGTAGAGGGAAAAGTGGAAATAAGTCACTTTAAGTAGGGGTGGAGCTACTTATGCAACTTATAAGTTAGAGCACTTTAAGTCAGTGCTGTTTGGTTTCACAGGTGACTTATTTTACACTTTTTGCACTTTAAGTCACCCTACTTATAGGAACCAAACATGCCCCAATATGCTTTGGTTAGACTAGTTCTTCATATGCTCATTCTGTTAACACCAAAATTTGGTAAGTAGTCTGACTCGTGGGTCCGGTTCGATAAAGAGTCCGTCTGGTGGAAGGAAGGGTCTTTTCAGAGATATTCGGCAAAGAGATCTGCGGTCGGCTATCTGCTCCGGTTCGGCAAAGGAACAGTAGAGCTGATTTTGCGGGATTGGACGGTGACGTGGCTCAATCGGGGAAGACGAATGGATAGATAGGCGATCAAGCTTAGAGATAAGTTAGGCAACGAATACATTCAAAGTTGTACTCAACGGGGTATAAATATGACCCCCGAATGTATGTAACGAGAGGACAATCATTCTTCAATACACACCCGCCTTACGCCAAACCCTAGAGTCCTTGTCGTGTCGTCGAGTTCTTCGAGAGGGCTAATCGATCCGTCGACCTCCGTGAGTACCGGCAACCTTGTATCATGTCTAGTATCATGCGGTGGATTTAGATCTGATGCAAGTAGTCTTGTTACCATGCTTCGTGTCATGCGGTAGATTCAAGCTTGGTTCAAGAGGGTTTCTTGTTAGATCATGAGTCATGCGGTAGGCTAAGATCTAGCTTGAAGCTAGTTATCGGCTCTATTGGATTTTGGCAAAATCCGATAGATTCATTAAGTTACCCCGTGTTATCCTGAGTTTTACTTTATGTTTAATTCATGTAGCACACCTTTGCCCAATCTAGATGGGTTTGGATCGGCTCTATCTCTTTTATGACCCTTGTTCGAGTAGATTTCATATTTTAACACGTGGGTCTTGTGTTTTCCGATAGCCGAAACCGAATCGATCTAGGTTGTTACGTGTTGCGGGTTTAAGCTTGCTAATGTTCGTATAAATCTTGAAAGAGCCGGGTATCATGCGGTAGATGCAGGTTTTTGGGTTGCTTTGGAGCTAATCATCCGGTGGATTAGATTCCCAAATCAATCTGACAGATTTATTCGCTTGGTAATGTTTGTTCCTTCTTCATGCACCCCGAATCGGCTGTTCAGCCGTATTCGGTTATGTTTCTTCACGAGTAGAGCACGTGCGTTATTCATGCTTTGAATAATGTATGCTTTTAGCTTTCTATATTTAGATTGTATCATGCGGTGGATAGATCTATTTGTAGGAAGTGGTACGGTTTTTTCATGCAAGTTGTATCATGCGGTGGATAGATTTGCTTGATATCGTACTCGACGGGTTTTAAAGTAACTAGACATGCGGTAGACTAGTGCTTTGGATCTATACATACTTGTTTAATACATGATCATGTTCGTGCTTTGCTTTATTTACTTATTTAATGCTAATTCTCATGAGGATCGGTCATGGCCTCGTGTGTATGCGTTCTTATTTAAACAAAGACCGATCGCCGTCATGCTCACGTCATCCATTCGGCAGTGTTGCTTTTTTCCCTTTGCGGTTTCCCGAATGGTTGTAGTTCGTTGGCAGATAACTCCCTATAGCTATGTGTCATCTCGTTTGGCTTCTTAGCCGTAAATATGGAACTGTCTGGTACCACCCGGCATGTTCCAAGCTTTGGTATTTAACTGCTTTGTCTTTTGTTAATTTTCAGGAAAAATTGACTGGCACGTCTTTCGCTCTTCGCGCGTGTGAAGCCAACTTTATTCGGCTTGCTGTGTGTTCGGCGTTGAGTGCACTTTTCGCGTCAACACACTTTTTGGCACGCCTGGTGGGACCCACAGCTGAATAGATTCAAGATGCCTGAAATCGCAGACCTCATGGATGTCAACCTAGAAGATCTTTCTCCAGAGCAGCGGCGGCAACTCCAAGACGTCGTGGACCAGTTTCAGCAGAAGTGTCTGCTGTCGTTCAAAAAGAATAGAAGCGGCGTCCCGTATCTGAAGAACGAGATGCCCAGGGTATTGCTGCCAGGGGAGAGCGACACCACATCCCAGCAGGAGAAAGAGGAGTGCATGCGGGTGTTCCAGGAATCCGCAGATTACATGTTGAGCAAGCACAACAAGGCTTTCCTCGGCGCGCTCCAGCAAATGATGGTGGCCGTCTTCGGCCCTGGCATGGAACAAGCGTTCAAAGAAAGCGCCCGTCCGGGGGGCACTGTGGAACCGGGCGAATCAAGCTCTCAGCCACCACTTCGGAGCCCGCCGGTGCAGCCTCCTCCCCAAAGCGCTGGAAGTCAAGCTTTGCGGCCTCCGCCACAAAGCCGCCGGGAAACGGCGGTTCGGCCCTCCACCGCAGCCTCGGGACGCCCAATCCGGCCCACCACCGCGGGCGCAAGACCGTCAACCCCGTGCACCGGCCGAATCCGTACCACCCCACGTACGGAGACTTAGCATTCGGCTCGACCGCGCCCCGCTCACTTCGGTCGAGGATTGCTCCGGCGACCAACCGGGCCGCGAGAAACTTGTACGGCGGTGGCTATCATGAGGTGGGGAACTACGGGGCGTTTGATGCTTTCCCACATCCGGGATACGCGCCGGTGCCGGGCGCGCGCAGAGGACGACACCCTGGCGCGGAAAATGGCCGAATTGATGCAAAATCAGTTCGGCCTCAAGCCAAAAATGCAAGGACCCGCCTATAAGCCGCCATTCCCAGAATGGTACTACAATGTGCTCTTGCCGCCGAGGGTGAAGCCGCCAACGGAGTTCACAAAATTTTCGGGGCAAGACGACACAAGCACGGTCGAGCACATCGCTCGTTACCTCATGCAGCTCGGGGAGTGCTCGGCTGAGGAGACATTCAGGGTCCGCTACTTCGCCGCATCGGCCGACGGTCCGGCGTTTCGGTGGTTCTCGTCCCCGCCCCCCGAATCGGCTTGCCGGATGGAAGGACTTAGAGCGGAAATTCCACGCTCATTACTTCGGCGGCGGCTCGAGAAGAAGCCGATTGACCTTGCGACCATGAAGCGAGAGGCATAGCGAGACGCCGCCGGAGTTTCTCCCGGAGGTTCGGGAGGTCAAGGGCATGTGCTTCTCGCTTAACTTGCCGGATGACCACTGGCGACATGGTCATGCGCCGGGATGCTACCGCCGTACGCGAAAAGTTGTTCGGGATGGAGTTTGAGAATGCGGGCGGCCATCACGAAGCTATCACTGATGATCAATCAGGCGTATGGCTTTAAGAAGGACGCCAAATTTGGCAAGCAGCACGACGTCGCTGACGTCTACAACCAGTTCTTGGACAAGGCTGATTTGTTCGAGGATTCTGATGATGAATTGGATGTAGCCGCAGCAGAGATCATGTGGGGCAAGGAGCCTTTGACAATGAATCAGCGCTGGGTCAAGCAGACCAAGGGAACTTATGATTTTGACATCACGAAAGCTGATAAATTGTTCGAGCTCTTAGTGAAGGAAGGCCGAATCAAGCTGCCCGAGGGGCATTCCATGCTTCGGCCCGATGGAGTTAAAGCAAAACGTTACTGTGGTTTCCACGACAGGGATTCACACTCCATCAATGGTTGCAGGGTCTTCAGGATGAGGATCCAAAAAGCCATCCAGGAAGTTCACCTTAAGTTCGACAACAAAATGAAGCTTGATGGCCACCCCTTTCCTCAGAACATGGTGGGCTTTTCTATCAACGTGATAACTGCCGAGGAGAAGGGAAAAGTCAAGGTCTTGACCTCAGCCAGGTCTAGACAAGGTGGAGCAGTGGACCCAGAGCGCCAAGTGACTCTGCAACAGATGCAAGGTGACGCCCCCCGTATTCCTAAGAGTCACATCGAAATTGGGGAGTCGTCCAGAGCCAAGCCCAGGGTAACATCGCGCATCCTCCTCAACAAGTGGCAGCGCCAGATTGAGAAAGAGCGCTACCAGAAAAGGCGCTACGAGGAGGAGCAACGCAGAGCCGAAAAAGAGGCGTGCAGAAGGGACCAGGAGCAGTACACGCGCGAGATGAGGCAGGCCGGGATCCAGACGAGGCAGGTGTGGCGTCCCAAGGACCAACCGGAGGGATCGAAGCGTTCGGCTCCAACATGCATGGTATACTTTCTGCCGAACGAGTTCATGGCTCCTGCTAACCAGGTTATGCAGGAGGAAGCTTCCTTCGATGATGAGCAGACCGAGGGGATGATGGCACAACCGGTGTGGCCAAGCCAGCTGTGCCATCTTCGACAAGCCGGCCAAGAATCGTCATATGAGGCCGCCGTACTTGAGGGATACGTCAATGGCAAGCCATTGACCAAGATGTTCGTCGACGGTGGAGCGGCAGTCAACGTAATGCCGTACACCACCTTCAGGAAGCTTGGCATGGGCCCGAGCGATTTGACGCCTACAAGCATCATCTTGAACGATTTCGCCGGAAACCCCTCAGACACCAAGGGGTGCGCTCACGTGGACTTAATGATCGGGTCCAAGACGCTGCTCACCACCTTCTTTGTCATCGAAGGCAAAGGAGCCTACGGTCGTCTTGGGCGGGACGGATTCATGCTAATCGCTTTGCGTCCCATCCACCATGCATCAACAGCTTATCTAGTGGGTGGACGATGAGATCGAGGTCGTCCAAGCAGATGACTCCGTGAGCGTGGCCAACATGGAACCAGCCTTCTGGGAATACCAAGGCATCGATTGTTTCGCAGGGAAAGACTGGGGAGAAGGTCCTGTTGAATCTGTCAGTAGTGATCAACAGCCGATTCAAGCAGTCGGCTCTTATAGCAATTTTTAATGGAGAACCCCGTAGATGGCACTGATGGCAAATTGGGGCGAGGATTCATGTCGGCCGATAAACTGGAAGAAGTTGACATTGGAAGCGGTGACAAGCCAAGGCCGACGTTCATCAGTGCAAATTTGCAACCAGACTTCAGGGGGAATTTGATTGAGCTTCTCAAAGAATACAAGGATTGCTTCGCCTGGGATTATTCGGAGATGCCTGGATTGGATCGCTCCATCGTCGAGCATCGGTTGCCAATCAAGCCTGGTTTCAGACCATATAAGCAACCACCCCGGAAAATCTATAAGGATGAGGTATTGGCCGATGTGAAGAAGGAAGTTGAAAGATTACTTGATGCGAACTTCGTTCGGCTATGCAGATATGCGGAGTGGATATCTAACATCGTCCCTGTATACAAGAAGAATGGAAAAATGAGGGTTTGCATAGATTTCAGGGACCTAAACAGAGCTACTCCGATGGATGGATACCCGATGCCTATTGCCTATTTGTTGATTGACGCCGCCGCTGGACACAAGGTGATCAGCTTCATGGATGGTAATGCGGGATACAATCAGATCTTCATGGCAATAGAAGACATTTCAAAGACGGCCTTTAGATGCCCCGGTCATATAGGCCTATTCGAGTGGATCGTCATGACATTTGGATTAAAAAATGCCGGTGCAACCTATCAGCGAGTCATGAATTACATTTTTCATGAGTTGATCGGTAAGATTGTGGAGATCTACATTGATGATGTGGTAATCAAGTCTCTAAGTCATGACACCCATTTGGAAGATGTGAAAAGGACCTTGGAGTGCACCCGGAAACACGGTTTGAAGATGAATCCAAACAAGTGCGCTTTTGGGGGTTTCAGCTGGAGAATTCTTGGGGTTTTTGGTCCACGAAGGAGGAATTGAGGTTGGCAAGAAGAGCATGAAGGCCATTTATGAAGTTGTTCCTCCAACTAACCTCAAGGAGTTGCAGTCACTGCTCGGCAAAATCAATTTCGTAAGAAGATTCATATCAAATTTGTCACAGAAGGTCTTGCCGTTTTCTCCGTTGTTAAAGTTAAAGAAAGATCAGAAGTTTATTTGGGGCGACGAACAACAAAGGGCTTTCGATGAGATTAAGCAGTACATGAAGGAGCCACCAGTACTGGTTCCTCCCCAGCTGGACAAGCCTTTCAAGTTGTACGTGGCGGCCGATACCCAAACCATTGGATCGGCCCTTATTCAAGAATTTGAAGGAAAGGAGCGGTAGTAGCATATCTTAGCCGAAAATTACTTGATCCTGAAACCAAGTATTCGGCTGTAGAGAAACTATGTCTTTGCGTGTACTACTCGTGTACAAAATTTCGGCACTACCTGTTGAATGCCGAATGCACTGTGTATTCCAAGTTCGATGTGATAAAACATATGTTATCTATGCCAATTTTGAACGGCGGGATTGGCAAGTGGATTTTAGCTTTATCAGAATTCGAGCTGAAGTTCGAATCGGCAAAAGCCATCAAAGGTCAGATCATTGCCGATTTTATAACTGAACATCGTGATCCGTCGATTGATTTGCTTGAGATCACCCCTTGGGCGCTATTTTTTGACGGATCGTCGTGTGGTAAAGGTGGGGGAGTAGGGATCCTACTGATTTCGCCTAAAGGTGAGATGTTCGAATTCGCCATCCCTATACAGCCCACTGTCATAAATAATCAAGCAGAATACGAGGCATTACTTCGAGGGCTTCAGTACTTGAGAGAAGCAGGGGCCGTTTCGGTTGAAGTTTATGGAGATTAAGAGCTGGTAATCAAGCAATTGAACGGCCAATATGAATGCAAAAGTGAAGCGCTGAGGAGTTACTACGAAGAGTGCAGGGAAATCTTGAAAAGCTTCCCATTGGTAACTCTACAGCACATTCCTAGAGAACATAACGAAGAAGCAAACAGGCTGGCTCAGAGCGCTTCGGTTACAAAGAGAGTCAAGAAGCGTTTCTTTGCGAGGCGTGTGCACTAGGGGCGGATCTTGCAGGAGATGATTGGAGGAAAGAGATCGTTTATTACTTGAAGGATCCTTCCCGTAAAGTCTCTAGGAAGCTTAGGTACAAAGCCATAAAGTTCGTTCTTCTCGATGATAATTTATTCTATAAATCGTTGGATGGGGTATTACTACGATGCCTGGGTCCAGAAGAAGCCAAGAATATGATGAGCGAAGTGCATGATGGGATATGCGGAGCGCACCAATCGGCCTACCGTATGAAGTGGGTTATTAGAAAAGCTGGATGCTTTTGGCCGACGATATTAGAGGACCGCTTTGAGTATTACAAGGGATGTCGGGATTGCAAAAGGTTTGGTAATATTCAAAGGGTCCCTGCATCAGCATTGAATCCCATCATCAAGCCATGGCCATTCAGGGGTCGGGGTATCGACTTGATTGGCCAAATTAATCCACCATCTAGCAAGGGGCATAAGTTCGTGCTTTTGGCTACGATTATTTCACTAAATGGGTTGAGGCGATCCCACTGAAGAAGGTGACGTCAGAAAACATGATTGAATTCGTCAGGGAGCACATCATCTATCGATTTGGAATCCCTCAGACAATTACCACTGATCAAGGGGCACAATTCGTGTCATTGGAGTTCAGAGAATTTGCCGAAAGCATGGGGATCAAATTGTTTAATTCCTCTCCCTATTATGCCCAGGCCAATGGTCAAGCAGAGGCTTTTAATAAGATCATGATCAAGTTGATACAAAAGATCGATCAGAAGCCAAGAAGGTGGCATTCGGTTCTCAGTGAAGCGCCGTGGGCTTACCGAATGGCCCCCCATGGAGCCACAAAAACTTCTCCTTACGAGTTGGTTTATGGGCATCACGCGATCCTGCCTTGGGAGATGCAATTGGATTCAAGGAGAGTGGTGCTGCAAAAGGATTTGAACTCCAAAGATTACAGTGGCCTAATGATGGACGAGTTAGAGGATTTACATATGATCCGTCTGAGAGCCCTGGAAAACATCGAGAAAAACAAAGCTGCGGACGATCGGTGAAGCATATGGTATACGTCGCCCAAGAAGAATTTTCCCGGGGAAGGCGGTTGCCACTGGCCAAATGGGACGCCATTGCGATGTGGTTCAGGGTAGGCTCGTTGGCTTTACCACAGAAGACAAAACTGCACAGCCACATATTCAGAAATGCTCTGTATTCAACGGCACCCAGGGGATTGTCTTTCATGTGTTTCGAGATGTAATTTTTGTATCCGTTCCCTGGCTTCACCCCTATTTGCCGTGAGGAATTTTTGAAGTTCCAAGGCTGAACAGACCCTGTGATGTCAAGGCCGGTGATCATATATACATCGGCCAAGGTAGGAGACATTGGGCCGTGGCCAAAAAGGAAGGCGTTGACGCCATTTGACCAGAAGTGGCAGGCGGCTATCAGGAGGTCTTCGTTCTTAGGGGTCTCAGCCACGGATAACTCCAAGCACTGGGAGATACGGAGGGTATCCAGGTTGGTCAATCCACTCTTGTCCGCAAGAATCTTCCGATACCAAGTTTTCCGGCCACCGCAATTGGAGGTAAAGGCCGCTTCTTGAAAGCGTCTTGCCACCGAGGCGGTGGAGACGAGCTGCTTTGAAGGGGATTCTCCGAGATTCGAAATTGCGATGAAATCTCGAGGGTCAGAGTTCCCCACAGGACCAAGATAATAAGAACTCGAATTGGCCTCGGTGCGGATCAAAAGCTCAGTAGAAGGCTCCTGGAGGAAAGCGGAAAAGGAAATCTCAGGTAAAATTGAAAACCTAAATGCCGAACGAAGCTTACGGGGGATGAATTTACCTGAGCATCTTGGTTCTGAGCTGCCATTGGAAGTTTGAGCTCGGAACGAGGGGATTTAGGGTTGGATCTGGATGAAGATTCCGGCAGATTGCGAAGAACAGGTGTTGACAGATTTGATCTGAAGATTCGTGGTTGGAGTCAATTGTGGAACAAAATTACTTTTATCCCACAATTGAAGGGGCATGTGTTAACACCAAAATTTGGTAAGGAGTCTGACTCGTGGGTCCGGTTCGATAAAGAGTCCGTCTGGTGGAAGGAAGGGTCTTTTCAGAGATATTCGGCAAAGAGATCTGCGGTCGGCTATCTGCTCCGGTTCGGCAAAGGAACAGTAGAGCTGATTTTGCGGGATTGGACGGTGACGTGGCTCAATCAGGGAAGACGAATGGATGGATAGGCGATCAAGCTTAGAGATAAGTTAGGCAACGAATACATTCAAAGTTGTACTCAACAGGGTATAAATATGACCCCTGAATGTATGTAACAGAGGACAATCATTCTTCAATACACACCGGCCTTACGCCAAACCCTAGAGTCCTTGTCGTGTCGTCGAGTTCTTCGAGAGGGCTAATCGATCCGTCGACCTCCGTGAGTACCGGCAACCTTGTATCATGTCTAGTATCATGCGGTGGATTTAGATCTGATGCAAGTAGTCTTGTTACCATGCTTCGTGTCATGCGGTAGATTCAAGCTTGGTTCAAGAGGGTTTCTTGTTAGATCATGAGTCATGCGGTAGGCTAAGATCTAGCTTGAAGCTAGTTATCGGCTCTATTGGATTTTGGCAAAATCCGATAGATTCATTAAGTTACCCCGTGTTATCCTGAGTTTTACTTTATGTTTAATTCATGTAGCACACCTTTGCCCAATCTAGATGGGTTTGGATCGGCTCTATCTCTTTTATGACCCTTGTTCGAGTAGATTTCATATTTTAACACGTGGGTCTTGTGTTTTCCGATAGCCGAAACCGAATCGATCTAGGTTGTTACGTGTTGCGGGTTTAAGCTTGCTAATGTTCGTATAAATCTTGAAAGAGCCGGGTATCATGCGGTAGATGCAGGTTTTTGGGTTGCTTTGGAGCTAATCATCCGGTGGATTAGTTTCCCAAATCAATCTGACAGATTTATTCGCTTGGTAATGTTTGTTTCTTCTTCATGGACCCCGAATCGGCTGTTCAGCTGTATTCGGTTATGTTTCTTCACGAGTAGAGCACGTGCGTTATTCATGCTTTGAATAATGTATGCTTTTAGCTTTCTATATTTAGATTGTATCATGCGGTGGATAGATTTATTTGTAGGAAGTGGTACGGTTTTTTCATGCAAGTTGTATCATGCGGTGGATAGATTTGCTTGATATCGTACTCGACGGGTTTTAAAGTAACTAGACATGCGGTAGACTAGTGCTTTGGATCTATGCATACTTGTTTAATACATGATCATATTCGTGCTTTGCTTTATTTACTTATTTAATGCTAATTCTCATGAGGATCGGTCATGGCCTCGTGTGTATGCGTTCTTATTTAAACAAAGACCGATCGCTGTCATGCTCACGTCATCCATTCGGCAGTGTTGCTTTTTCCCTTTGCGGTTTCCCGAATGGTTGTAGTTCGTTGGCAGATAGCTCCCTATAGCTATGTGTCATCTCGTTTGGCTTCTTAGCCGTAAATATGGAACTGTCTGGTACCACCCGGCAAGTTCCAAGCTTTGGTATTTAACTGCTTTGTCTTTTGTTAATTTTCAGGAAAAATTGACTGGCACGTCTTTCGCTCTCTGCGCGTGTGAAGCCAGCTTTGTTCGGCTTGCTGTGTGTTTGGCGTTGAGTGCACTTTTCGCGTCAACACATTCATTAAAAGTTTAAAACAGACCATGGCCATGAGCATCACGATGAACAAAAGAAGCATGAGCAGCCCACCTTCAATGAAGATGCAGAGAAAATGGTTAAGAGTGTGAAACAAACATTGGAAAATGGTGAAGGGTGTCGTGTAAGTTATTCATCCACAAGTTCCTATTTGGTTACAGAATTTTTCAGGTTGTGATCATGAATTACATTTTCTGATGTTGCTAATGAAACTGCTTCCTCAATTTCCACAGGTCTATGGGGTGCTAGATGTGCAGAGGGTTGCTGGTAACTTTCATATCTCAGTGCATGGTTTGAACATTTTTGTTGCTGAAAAGGTTAGTAATCTAAAACTTCAGATACCGTATGATTTTTCTACCCTTTCCACATTTTGGTTCTGAAGTATGCCTACTGTCTATAATTGTGAGGTCTATCAGATAAAAGTCTATGCTGCTAAAAATGCTCAATTGTAATTTGAGAAATACTGAAATAAGGGTCATTAGGTTTCCCTCATAAGATGTCATTTTGGTTCCTTTCAAGACATCTCTTCGAGTGGCTAACTACATGGTGTCAAACGCGAGTCTTTTACATGTATGCCATTACAAAAGTTGCTTGAAACCTATGTGCCACTAAAAAGTTTGCTCGCACCTTTGTGCCATCCACCCAAACTTCTTTGCTCTCTACGCCATTCCGTCAACTTTTTCACTCAACGGTGTTAAATGGACATGTGAAATGACCATTTTACCCATAAGGTGGTTCCACTTGTTAGCGATCTCCTCTTTGTTCTCTTCTGCCTTCTGCCGTCGCCCGCTTCCTTTGTCCCTCACGGTCTCATCCCGTCCGTCCCGGCTGTGCGCGCGGCGAGATCAACCCGGCCACCACTAACCGTCATGTCGGACCGCGGGAGGACGGACGTCGTCGAGGGCTTTATGCCCACGCTGTCCGAGCTCTAGCCGAGACGCCGCGCCAATGCCATAGCCGGCCGAGCTTCCGCCGCCGCGCCCGTCCGTCGAGCTGCCCAAGATCCCATCGCCGCACTCGTCGCCATGGCCGCACGGGTCGAAAACTCCCGCTGTGGTCGAGCTCGTCGAGACATCCCCGTGCGCTTGCGACTCCCGCTCGCCTTGCGCCGCAGCTCGCGGCATCGCGCACAGCGCTCTCCGGACCTGCGTGCTCACCTGCGGCATCCTGGGTCAAGCTTGCCCGTGCATCCGCGACGGCCGGGGCCAAGCTTGCCTGCGCATCCGCCATGGCCAATAGCCGCCGTCCTTTGCTTCAATTTCACAAGTTTTATTAATGCAATTCCTCAAGATTACATGAACCGTAGACAAGTCAAGGCGTCAAGTAATGGAGCTTTGAATCTAATCCCTACAGAGTTTCATGGCGTGCGTGCCTCTAGACGACCGGACATCCATGTATAGTGCCATCTTCATCATAGCAGCGAGGAGCTCTCACCGCCGCGCCAATCGAACTCCCACTGTGGCGCCCGTCGAGGTGACCGAGTTCCCGCCGCCGCGCCCGTCGCCATGGCCACGGTCGTGCCCAGCTGAGCTCGCTGCCACCTGCTATATTCGGAAAAAAAATCATGCCGCCGTATCCCGTGGATCCAGCATCCCCGCTCGTTGCAGGCACTGCACTGGACCGCCGCCGCTAGCGTGTGTCCCCCACCCCTGTGCACCAAGGCTGAGGACGACGGCTTGGAAGAGGTGGGGGCGTGGGGGAGAAGGGAGAACAGATGAAAGAAAAAATATTGAAAAGATAATGACATGTGGGACCCACTTTACATTGACTCAAAGGGTAAGATGGGCATTTCACATGCCCGGTCCCACATGTCAGGGCTTCCTAACGGTGGAAATCTAACAGATTATGGATGGAATGGCGTAGAGGGCAAAGAAGTTTAGGTTTGGCACACAGGTGCGAGCAAACTTTTTAGTGGCACACAGGTTTCAAGCAACTTTTGTAATGGCATACAGGTAAAAGACTCTGTCAGTATTTAGTTTTCCTACTTCTTGGTGCTCAAAGCTTGAAGCAGCATCAACAACTGGCAGATATTAGGATTCATTTTGTTTTCTTCAGCCATGTTTGGTATAGCTTTCCTGAGAAACAATTTTCTGAAAACAAATCAGGATTTTGTGAGAAGCTGCTGCCTGAAAAATCAGCTATCTATAGAAGCTGGGTGTTTGGCAATCATCTTTGATTATTGAATGTCTGTCCTGAATGTAAATTGACCTATATGCCCTTAAAGCTGATGATAGCTCATTTTTTTCATGAACACAAGCATAAGGCGATGTTGACACACTATTTTGACAATTTGTAAAATAGAAGTTTGGTAACAAAATGTCTACAAAATACTGATAATCAGAATACCATCAAAGAAATGAGGAACAGAACAAATACAAAATACATGACCTAGATCTTCCAACTACATATTAGGGCTGAAATTACAAGTCAACTCCAAATTACATTAGAATTATACATGACTAACTATATTAATACTTCTTCTAAGCCCTGAACCACCTCAAACTCAAATTAATTGCCTTAGATTAATTAGAGTGAATTAGCACATCCATATGACAAACCAATTTTGGAAGCCAGCTAGCAGATCCATACAGCAAACCAATTTTGGTACGAAAGGGATTGTTTTTGGGTTATGTTTATGCTAACCATGACATTATATTGATTTAACCATGGTTTCTTTTGTCGCTTTTCTGCTGGTTCTCTGCTTTTTTACCTAAAGTCATGAAGTATCTTTGTTCTTTTATTCTTAGGCATATGCTACTTTGCGGCAACCATTTTGGCAAATTAGAATCATTGTTTTCCCCATGAGGTCTGTCGACTTCTATGGATATTAATAGTTTCCAGTGGATGAAAGAAATCATTGTTATTGTTTGTTTTGATACAAACAAGCAACTTTTCTTTCTCACCTATAACCTATTAACAGAGGGCTGTTGTGCAATTTGTTCTTATTAATAGTTTCCAGTGGATGTAAGAAATCACTGTTATTGTTGGTTTTGATATAAACAAGCAACTTTTCTTTCTCGCCTAACCTATTGACAGAGGGCTGTTGTGCAATTTGTACTTCCATTGCCTTTATTAGTACATTTTTTAACTGGGATTTTGATATAATTTACTAATATTTGTAATTTTTATACAGATTTTTGAAGGGTCAAGCCATGTGAATGTAAGTCATGTTATTCACGACCTGTCCTTTGGCCCTAAATATCCAGGAATTCATAATCCACTGGATGAAACCACAAGGATACTTCATGACACAAGTGGAACTTTCAAATACTATATCAAGGTGAGTTGCCATTCATCCGGCTTTGCAAACAAGCATGTGCATGACACAGCTTCCAAGTCTCAACATTAGGGAATATAGCAAAGAATGCCTGAAGAGATTTGATTGTGCTGTAAATATTCACATTTGCATCATAATACAAGATTGTCACTGGGGGCCAATGAAAAAGTGTTATTTTCCATTTCCAGCAAGCCTATTTAGTTTGGTTAAGTTTTATCAAGCAAACCAAAACATTTGCACAGTGAATATGTGCTAGTTCATTTTCTTCTAGGATTTGTAATAGCTCGTGAGAAATTGTTCTCATCTGTTTGCCCAATTGATATGCAGGTTGTTCCAACTGAGTATAGATATCTCTCAAAGAAAGTATTGCCAACAAATCAGTTTTCTGTCACTGAGTATTTTCTTCCCATTCGCCCAACTGACGGGGCCTGGCCAGGTAACTGTTTGTTTCCTTCAAGTGAGTGTGTCTATGCTTACCCCTTTTGAAGGCTAATATGTTTTTCTTTGCCCTGCAGCTGTTTACTTCCTTTACGATCTCTCACCAATTACGGTCACCATCAAAGAGGAAAGACGGAACTTCCTTCATTTCCTAACTCGTCTATGTGCAGTTCTTGGCGGCACATTTGCCATGACAGGTTTACATCTGCCGTATGATTCTATTTTTTTTTATCTCATGCATGTCATGCATTTTCCAGACTTGGATTCATTTATAGCATTAGTTGCATGCAAGGTGGTACTGACAAAACACAAATTGGAAAAAGAAAATAGAAATAGGTAACTGTTGTTGTGTTCTTCTACCTTTGTTTCTTTTGGGTTTCATCTCTAGCCTTGCTTGGGACAAAAGGCTATGTTGTTTTTTTTTGTTAATTGTTGTGGTGATTCATCTCATGTTACAATACTCTTGCCAACTATTGTTATACAGGAATGCTTGACCAACTTTTGTTATACAGGAATGCTTGACCGATGGATGTACCGGCTTATTGAGTCTGTCACCAACTCAAAGTCCAGAAGTGTTCTGCGGTAACTGCAACTTTCATGGTAGATGAATGGAAATCGCGGTTACCTGTGGCTAGTCGAGCCAGTTATAGATCATCTCCCCCCAGCTAACTGGTCAAGCCATGTTGGTTTACATGTTTTATTTGCTCCATGCAGGTTAACGCAAAATATGTCGTTAGTCTTTTTTTATCATCAGTAGCGTGCTCAAAGTCCATGGACTACAGTTTTGTCAACAACTTGACACCTATCTTGGAACTAGCAACGAGATCATATCGTTTGTAATCATGTACGAGAAAAAACATGGGTCCAGTATATAATCCAAAGTTTGTTCTACTGTGAAAAACAATGCAAACATGTAGCATTGGTCCATTGTGGTTGGTGACTGAGAGCCTGTGTTCTCTTGGGCTACAGTCAGTTTATGCGCTTCTTCCAATGAAGTGCATGTACTCGCACTGCATCAGAAGCGCTTTCCTTGGCAATATTGTACTCCCTCTGTATCATTCACCTCAGGCTTCGTTTGGCACCATGTGGAAATCAACCAGGCGTGATTTCACCCACGCGAGTATTGGATGGATCCACGTGCGCCACCTAATCCCTTTCTACAGTTGGTTTACCTTTCCACAGTTGGTTTACCTTTATGCCGGCCACAGTTGGAGTAAAGCGTTTGGGAAGGTATGGTTTTGATCGGAGATGATGGATTATTGCATAATATAAGAAGCCAAAACAAATTAAAAAATGAAACTTAGAAACTGTCGAAAAATAACAGAAAATAGAAAAATAACTAAACATCTCAGAACATAGAGAAATTTTGAAGGCATGGAAACACGCATGTGCATACATGAACACATAACACATAACTCCAAGTAATGCATTTCATTCATTCTAAATGCATTGTTGTACAGATAAATGACTAGAAATCCAATGTTTATAAACTTATAAAAATTGAAGCCACTTTCCGTCCTGTTAGACTGAGCTCTGCCTAGGGCATTGTTGCAGAATTGAATCGTCTTTCACAACTTGAGCTCCTTCATATCTGTTACGAAAGCAAACAAAGAAAATTACGTTCACTCCCTCTGAATAAACAGTAGGCACTTTCTGTTTGTAGCCCTGGTAAGGCAAACCACTAACCCAATTAAAAAGCTATATATGTCACAATTAGGACAGGCAAAAAAAATACCCATACGGAAATATGTAATAAGTAGTAAATCAAACTTATGACATTTTACGTTTGCATCTAAATAAGTTGTAGATGTCAAGTTCTTGGACATATAACATGGTAAAATTGGTAATATCACTTGAAATCAGCACTAGAAGCCACAACCCATCTCAACCACTGCATGCTAGCAAGATAAATGCATCTTGATTTACTTGAAGGCCACCAACACAACGGCAGGTAAAAGCAAGTGAGATAAAGTAAGAAAATTACCATCCAACATGACCTGATAATAATATAACCTGACTCCCAAATTCTTCTAGAAACAACATAACCCCCAAAACTAAGCAGTGAGGTGGCAATAAGCATCATATATCATGGACCTAAAAAGAAGAAAGCCCTACCTGACTTCGTAAATCCTTTTGACAATCACCAAATCCTTATAAGCTAAAAGCAAAGCAGCAGGAAACATATATCATGTCGTAAGCAGCGAATAAATTGAATAAGAGTCAACCAAATCATACATATACACCATGATGTGCTGTTGTGATTTACAAGGACTTTTACCAGGACTTAGCAGATCGCATTATCACCAGTTTTCAGAAAACATGGGCAGGACATGTCAACGACCTTCATACCTCCCCAAACTCTCGAGGAAAACACAAGAACTAGCAATTAGACATCCAAAGAACTCAACGAGATGATAGTTAAGAGGATATGTCATATGTGGCATGGAGCACAGAAGAGGCCAAGCCAGAACCCAGCACCAAGATGGATCTCTCCAGTTCAAGGATCGCCAGTTCTCCACAGCCTGCGGGGTGAGCTGCTTCAAGTTTAACCAAAGCAATAAATTAGCAGAATGAAGCAAGATAATAATAGTGCTGAGAAAATGCATAAAGTAGCATAGAAAATTTATTTACACCATAATCCATGAACATGAAAATAAAGAACAACTTAACAGGACCTTTTCTTCCTTTTCCGTACTAACGAACAAATGATGCTAACATAACACTCATCTTTCTAAAAACATACAGGCTGAAATCCACCAACTGCAATGAAGGCATTTTAAATATACACCAAATATATTTTCATATCCGTGTCCAAGCAGTAATAAGATTAGAGTCTCCATTCTAATCAATGAATAAATGGGTACAGTTGAGTATACATCATCACATAAAAAAATGTGATTATGAGTCCTTTCTTCTACTTTATCATATCCATATCATTGGCCTAAAATCCACAGTGCATTAATTTCCCGTCAGGCTTAGAAATAATAAAAATCATAAATCCTGATAATGAGCATACAAAAAGATTAACGTGATGCAGACTAGCATCTCCATGGCATGGAGAACTCGCCAAACACGCAGCAAAACAAGACCTAAAGATCCTGAAAGCAAGGAAGAGTAAATGCAGAGAAGAGTGTTGGGAGATGACGAAGAGATGGACTCCTGTCCTGGGCTACGGTCTAGTCCAACAATCACCACGACTTGAGAGACGAGCGGTCAACGAGTGGGGTCAACCAAGTTTCGTGACGGAGATCTGGAAGGAGAAGAGGTTGAATCCTAAACCCTAGCGAGAGTAGGGAGGGGGGGGGGGAGGAGGGTGGAAGAGGGAGATGCTCACCTGGAGGCGCCGCAGCTCGATCTCCGGAACAAGCTACCGGCGGTCCGCGGCGCAACGACGCGAGCGGCGGCGCGGCGCATGGACGGGAGGGCGAGGAGAACGACGCGACGCGAGCCTGTTTCCACGCCTCCGTAGATGATTTTTTCCTCCCACGTGGATTGACGTGGTTTGGGCCGCAGTACACTTCAACACACGACTTGCCAAATTCAACATTGGGCCGAGACGGAAAGATGTCACCCGCGTGGGCTTCATTCCACGTGACGCGGGGTTTGAGCCGCTTTCCACGCCAAAACACGCCTTGCCAAACGAGGTCTTAATGTCTTATAATTGGCAGGTAATTACACTTCTTCCTTAATTTTTTTCAAAGCTGTATGGAGGGAGTATGTGACAGGAGTAAAGAGGATAATAAGAAATTTGACCGTCAATTAATCTGTCTCGTTTCGAACTTACATTCCTCATCACGCTCGCTACTAAACAAAGTACTATAGTTTCACTAAGAAGTGCAAGCGAAAGAGCCAGTGTGAGCAGCATGGGTTGAAGATACATTGGGATCAAATGGTCGAGGAGACGGAACCCAATCCTCTGCAGTACTTAGAGGGACTCACTGCCACTTACATGTGGGTCCGGTCCCACATGTCAGTGAGAGTAGTCCCTCTGCAGTACTGCAGAGGAGACTCATCCCGAGGAGACCGAGAACATCGATAAGCTCAGAGGCTCAGACTCTGGCTTCAGGCAGAGTTCCTCTAAGATTGTAAGGGTCCAGACAGGAGAGCTCGCTGCACTTCACAAAGATGTCTCTGACGTTGTCGTGATACCCGCCATTCATAATCCATTTGGATATGCATGCCAAGGTGCAACATGCATGACGAGAGCCCAAGTATGGAATGCAATAACAAGAGGTATTTGGCATGATCGAATGGAATGGATGGATGATATATGAAAGAGACTGAGATGTACGATCGAGTTCACAGATTGAGCTAGCTAGCCAGTGATATAAATTGAATTTAAAACAGGGGCCAGGGGCGTATTCAACTTCATAAACCAAGCATAATATAGTATACCAGTAGTAGCTGACACAACAGCAAAGATGTTGGGGCAGTACATTTGGGGCTAGAACAACTATTCATAAAAGAAATTCTACATGTCTGGCCACCACAACCCTTTTTATGGATATGGAAATCACGGTGCACCAACAAGCTTGCAGTATTCTCTTTGACTTATAGGTTGACTACAAGTTTAGCAACATAGCACCTCTTCTTTGACTGCGAGTTTAGCATCTCCTGCTGGCAGCTATTGAAACTCATCTCTTCCTTTTTTTGAACGATCGGGCACACAAATGTGCCTATTTTATTGATACAGAGGAGAAGTACAAGACACACAAATGTGTCTATTTTATTGATACAGAGGAGAAGTACAAGACAGGATCATGCGAAAAGAAACTTCTTCCCTTTCTTTAGAATGATGATGGAAACCCAGCGAAACAATCAACAACTTCTTTTCATGGAGGTGTTCATCATTTCTGAGTGGAACATTTAGAAACATAGGAACAATCTCAGCTTTGAAAATAAGCAATTGTTACCAACTGATGTGAACCCGGTAGAATTTGTGCCCGATCTTTCGATGAGAAGCATGAGGGCTGAGGGATAACTCGATTGGAGTAGAAGACGTTCACGGCTCGATTACAACCTTCCAAAAGACACCTTAGCAATCGATACACCCCTCCTATGGCTGCCGCGATCTTGTGGAGCGCGTCACCTGGCCACTAGGACACCTGTTCCTACTAGCAAGAACAAGTATAACACGTACTGAATTACTAGATATTGAAATTAAACCAATCTGAAGTAACCAAGTTGGGGTTATGAATAAGGTAGAATGAGTGGTCTAGCCGACACACGCATCTACAAGGAAGTAGCAATGGCTAAACTTTCAACAAAATAAAGCTCAATCTATTTGTGATGGCTATGGGGCATATGAGAGGTGAGAGGCACGACCTAGAAGTGGTGGGGGTTGTGCTCCAACCCTAGGAAGTGCCCCCATGGACTCTAGCACGATACATGGGCCAACAACCCAAAAGAGGGTTATGTAACACCCTGACAGATTCTGGACATCCACTTGTTTTGGTGTTTCCCGTCGACTCGGATAGAATTTTGATATGAGACCAGTGTCATTGGAAGCTTCATGAAATTTCATTTCCATCCATATAAAGAACGTTCGAAATGGAGTCCATATGAGGTTGTGGCGTCGGTTGCAAGTTGGCCAAGTTATGCAGTCTGAATCCATCGTCCAAAACATGTTGGACTTATATTTTCCATCTTTGAGCCAAAAGTGACATGGTGGCGTGGTGGAGGACGTGGGTTACACTTGGACCAATCAATTTCTTTGATCTTCCATTTCTTATTTATGTGTTTAACACTCTTTTTGGTCCAGCGATGTATTTCTGAAAATGAGATTGAACACACATCATGGCCCATCATCAATCCATTGAATGTAGCAAAGATACTCATGGTATATGATTGATTCACCTTTTTTTTACAATACATTAATATGGTCATATCTATGCTGGTGTCACGTGGCGGTTTTTTTACCCCCAACAGAGCCTAGGGACCATTCCTAGGCCATGGTGGGTTGACGAGGGGGTTTTGGGGTCAAGAACCAATCTTAGGAGGGGTCAAACGAACACAACTATTTTGGTGGGCCGATATTCGTCCCAGGCGGGGTGTCCCAAGTGGGTTGGGCCTCATTCCCGCTCAAGAATGGGCTAACTAAACATGGCCTAAGTGCAGAGCCGTCTGATCGCGCTCAGATGGCTCGGATCCATCGAGAAGGCTCAACAATTAAAAAGACCTCGAACTTTGTCAAAATTAATAGATAGTCCAACCCACACTTACGTAATTCTATGGAAACCCCCTCAAACTTAGGCCCTGTTCGGCTGATCACTTATGTGCAGGAGTCCGGCTGAATGGCGATGGCCTTATCAGCCCAGCCGTTCGGCTGGCCAAAACCTGTCGGTCGTTTCCTCTCTCAAAAAAAAGTTGGCCAAGCCTCGGCTGTTCGGTCATTCCTCTCTAAAAAAGAAAAAGTCATTCGGACGTTCGTATAGGGTAGGGTCTGAGATTCAGCCGAGAACTGTTGGCTGAAGTGGGCCACTGTGCACATTCAGCCTAGTTCAGCCAACTTCGGGTCAGCCGAACAACACCTTAGCTGAAATAGCATTTGCTCAAGCCACCACTCAGGAAGTTTTATGGAAACCCCCTTGAGCTTTGAAGAAATGCCAAGAGCACTGCCAATTTTACAAAATCTTCCTCAAACTTTATCAAAATTGAATGGTACTCCAACCACTACTCTGATAATTTAATAAGCCCCCTCAATATTTACATAACTACCATTTATTGAAGCCACCTCTCACACAATTTGATGACATCTCCCTTGATCAAATCACCTCTTAGTTAATTTTATAATAATCAACCTGCGATCCATGCATCTCCCACAAACTTCTGCATAATGTTGGGGAAAAGTCCCCTAGCTTTGTCACGGTCAATCCACGGTCCTGCATTTTAACTTAAAAATAAGTGTTAAGAAATTAACTCATAATCTAAAATCCTAAAAAAATATCCCAGATTTCCTACCAATCACTGAGTTATAGATCATGAAGCGTCGTTCAAGTCCAACTACGATAGGAGGGAATTCCGAAAATGAATCAGGGAGAATTTAGAGTCTAGAGAAAAGTTCAGAGAGAAACGAAGAACAGAGTTCGAGGAAATAGTTTTCAGTTAACTGTCTTCATATGTTTCTCCCAACTTCTAGCACTTGTATTATGCACGAGTACAACCCGCTGCCGAGATTGAGAATATGACATCGAGGAGCCCAAGAACTCTACCTCTTCAAGAGTTCCTTAGATAGAGTTCCTCTAGATTCCAAGGCTTTGTGCACGATCGATCTTGCAGCACCAGTCTATGCAAGAGAGGTCGCAACACAATGGTGTTTCGAGGCCACTCCCCCGCGGCTGATGACGCACTAGAGACGTCAAGGCCCGCGCCCAGATGTCACCGTGCCGGGGAGACTGCGTGTCCGGACGCCCTCCCAATTGTCGCGTTGGAGACGCTGCCCCCCCCCCCCCCCCCCCCCCCCCCACGCCGGGGAGCCGAGGCGCAGAGCTGAGAGGAAGGTGTCGTGGCGATGGAGACGAGAGCGAGCGCAGATGACGATTTGGAGATCTGTGCATAGGTTTTTTTAATGAAGAATAAAATCTGGTCTCCACAATCAAATTTTCACTGTGTACAGCCAAATAACAGAACCCCGGACATAACTAGTGCCTATTTCATTGATAAAGAAGATAATTACAGCCGACTAACCGGATAAGTTTAGAACAATAAATAAATACAATCACACTTACGTGCTCAGGCTCGCCAATGTCTTGCCTCCTGTCGTAACACACAGTAAACCCTCGCACTCAAAGTTAAATACAATCGAGGTATAATCGACTCTAACATTTCACTCTACCTCGATGTAACAACGAAGAGCTGTGGGGTCGTTCCGCCGATCCACCCGGACAACTCCCACTTATAAGTGTCATGTGTATTGGCCTTCTGCAAGAGGTTGTTGCGCGGTCTCCAACTTCCTACTATAGAATGGCGGCATCAAACCTCCTCGTTAAGGGGAGGTGGGGGATCCAAGTCCGCCACCGCTGTCCCGGCGTGCCGGAGGAGGGCCTCATCAAGAAGGTCAGAGTCGTCGTCGTCGAGGTTGAAGATTACTGACATGACATCGACAATTTGAATCGGCAACGGGCCGTGGAACGTGGCAATGAAATCACACAGGACCTCCTCGATGGGGATCAACTCGTCGGCGGAGTGACCCACCTTGCGGCACAGGTTCCGTTGTGCGCGTTCCACTGCTGGAATCACCGGCTTCTTTCCTAGTCGGGCGCTCCGACGCACTTTCATCATGTCAAAGGTGCGTCTCTGGCGGGTGCAGTGTGCCGCTGGCTGCGACAGGAGCGGCGCGTCCAGCTTGGTGAGAAGGGCATCGACGCCGATCGAGATCGTTCGCAGTGTCCTGTTGCTCAATCATTTTATCCAGGGCCGGCGTCGTGTCTGCTGGCGTCGTAATTGCCGGCATCTCACGTCTTCTGGTGTCCCCCCATTCTGGTGCACAGGCGTTGCCTTAGCTGGCGTCCTCGTCCGGTCTGACGATGTCTGTAGGAGCTGCACCTCGAAGCCGTCTAGCGCTTGCGCCACTGCAGCAATGGATGGCGCCGGGGACAAGTCTGTTCGAAGGGTGGTGACGCGAAACCGGAACCAGTGTCGTCTCAAATCTGGCTGTTTCACCTGCAGTGTTGATCGGTCCCAACTTGTCCACCAGGCGGCAAGCTCTGGCCATGTAGTCATCCAGACCTGGCAGCATCACAGCGAGGGGTAGAGGTTGAGGTGGATGCTCGAGTTGGGGAGGAGGTCAGTAGCGCCGTCGCGAACCGAGCGTGCAGTGTTGTCGATGTCGTTCCGATTTCAGCGTCGTCCTTGTCCACGTCGTCATGGTGCCTGGATAGCTCTGAGAAGGCCCCACTCTTGTAGGAGGGATTCGACCGCCCCATGTCGCGTTCGGCTGCAACCTAACTTCGAGTGACACGATACAAGGAAAAAAACACCAATCTGTGACACGATCGGTGCAGACACTACCGGAATCGACGCATGTGCCGAGAGCCGGACCCACTCGGCAAAGGGCTGTATGCTCTCGCCACAGCCTGTGCCGAGAGGGAGCTCTCGGCAGAGCGCTCCCGGCACCGCTGGGCCGGCACGGCGCCCGCCTCGCCGAGAGCCACGGGCCAAACTCTCGGCACAGGTGTGCCGAGAGCCCACTTAGCTCTCGTCACAGGCCCGTACACAACCGACGCGGCGTGAATCGCGGGCCCCACCTCCGTGCCGAGAGCCTCGCAGAAAGCTCACGGCACGGAAGAGGCACGGAAGAGCTCTCCGCCGAGAGCCCGTGGGCGGCTCTCGGCACGGGAGTGGTGTCGGGGCCGCCGGGCGGAGGTGGGCCCCACCTCTTTGCCGAGAGCCTGCTGGCCGGCTCTCGGCACAGAGCTGACAAGCGGGCCCGCGTGTGGCTCCTGTGCCGAGAGCTGGGCCAGCGGGCTCTCGGCACAGAGCCTATCTGGGCTGCCAGTCAGCCCATCTGTGCCTAGAGCTAAAGCCTTTGCTCTCGGCACAGAGCCCGCTTTGCCGAGAGCCTGGGCTTTGGCTCTCGGCACATATTACTTTTTTTCCAGCAAGCTCATGGTTACCCTCATCACTTATACATCATCACAGTCAGTTAATATTCATCACAGGCAGTTAATATTCATCACGGCGAAAAGTGCTAATATTCATCACAGGCAGTTAATATTATCCATCACAAGCACATAAAACATAACCACCACAGCCACACGAAGATCCAACTCGAAGTTCAATTCACGAAGGTCCAAATGCACGTACAATTATCGAAGGTACATAGTCATCACATGGCACAGGCAAGTTTGGCTCTCGAAATGCAAATAAAAGTTCAGTAGTCCAGCAACTCACTGCGGTGGCTGATGCTGTGGCCACGACCCCCACCCGCACCCGGTGGCGCTTGTGGCACCCCGTGCCAAGAGGACGGGCCACGCGGCATCCCCCACGGAGTCTGCTGAGCCGGCGGCGACATGTCGTGTCCCGACGACAGCCACGCGGCATCCCCCCACCGAGTCCGCGGAGCCGGCGGCGACATGTCGTGTCCCGCAGCCCGTCATTTGATGCCGCCGACAGATTCTCGCATATGATTGAAAATCGAAATGATAATACAAGATTATGAGCATGTATACCAAGTCATTTTCAATTTCTACGTCATTCTAGGTTTCGCTAACATTATAAGTTATATACAACAATAAGAAAGAAATGAAAGTACAAGGTTTTCTAGCTCACCACGAGTAATTCTAGGTCATTCTAGTGTTTAAGCATCTATATCAAGTCGTTCTAGCTCAATACGAGAAACAAAAGAGCAAGCTAGGTTGGAAAGCAACTCACGGGAGAAAGAGCAGCTGGCCGAGGAGGTGGAGCGACCAACACCGCGGTGGTGGAGGGAGCCGCACTCGTGGCGCTACCACGTGGCCAAGGTTCCGCATGTACCGGAGCATGGCGGCCATCTCGCTGATTTTGGGCCTCTTGCATCGCATCTAACTGCCTCTGGTAATTCACGTGCAAATCATGCGGTTGCCTCGCGACTCTTCTCCGCCCGCCTCTCCCGCTCTGCCTTCTCTGCTGCAAGTTGGGCCTACAATATTTGATCCAAAAATTAGAATACAAGGAAACATATGTAAACATCAATGAAGGACGAATAAAACAGAAATAACTTGGAAGGTAGCATTTAAGTTCTCCATAACACTGGGTCGTCGTTCTATGGGCGGGGCTGAGCTCGTGGCCCTGTCTCGAGATCGAACCTGCGAGAGAGTCCGAACATCGCGCGGGACCAGGAGAGAGTCGCCAACGAAGTACCGTCCATGTTTCCTGCCTTCTCCAATCCTGACGACGGTTTCTGGATCCAGAGGCTCTCTCACCGGATCGAAGTCTGGCCCACGAACCTGCCTTGCCACCGTGGTGTACCTTGCGATGCGGGGGCGGGATTGTCGGGTTGTGTACGCCTCGGGCGGGTCGTCGGGGTTGAAGGTGACGTCGGACGTCGCCCTGCCCTTGTGTGCCATACCATATGCCTCGAGCTCAGAGCAAGCTTGATTCTCATGTGACTTAGACTGCAGGAAAACAATCGAGAGTTAGAAAATAGTAAATTATGCAGTACTGAGAGTTAGAATAAAGAAATAGATTAACATACCCATCTACGAGCATACTCGCGGATGTTAAGGGGGTCTTGATGGTGTGGCGGTCCTGCCATCTTCAAACGTCTCTCCCGACGCTCGAGGTGTTTTGCCTCCCAATCGGGCGCAAACCACAAGTCCACAATCGCACTCCAAGCTCGAGGCATCTCGACGAGCCACCACGGAGGCACCTGCACGTCATCAAGTGGATAACATACAAGAACATAAAGGTTGGCATATCTAATCTGAGAAGAATGAATAATAGTAATTTTCTGCATTTACCTCCATGTATTGTTCTCGAGTGAGGCGCAGGTTTCGGACGTCCCTTTTTTTAACTTTCTCACCATACTTAGCCTTGTAGGCAACATTTTGCGAGATACGTGACTCGTAAATCATATCTGTCACAAGCTTCCTACACGTATACATCGCACACTCAGCCGCTCGGTCCTCATATCCCTCAAGGACTCTATAGAAATCCCGCATGTAGAAGCAATGTTAATACTTGAAGGATATCCAATTAATTCAATTTATTGAGAAATACAATTTGTTGCAAGGAAGACTCACCCAAAACTCGCCAACCACCCGACGGGCCTTGTTCGGGAACGTCCTCTCGTGTCGGATCGGGCAAATCGATCATGAGGGCGTAGTGGTCAAACGTCGTCACCAACGGCTCTCGAGCGTCTTCTCCCTCCCCAACCGTCACGAACCCGGGTAGTGCCGCCCGCACAAAACGCCCAAGATGCCATTGGGAAGACGATTATGAGAGCACGGAGTCACGACCTCCCACCCCCTGCCAAAATGATTTCACACAAATTATTAGTTTCAATCGTGAGTTTGAACAGAACGGATGAAAAAAGTTGTGATAAGTTACCGTAGTCCCTCTGGTTTAATAACCGGTCGGTTGGCAAGCGGTATGGGTCGATCCGGAAGCCGAGCGGGGCCTCGGATATAGACCTTCGGCACAGCCCCTGCCCCGCACCCCAGCTCCCCATCCTCCTCCTCAGGCTCATACGCCTCCTCATCCTGATGGGCCTCCCCCTCATCCCCGATGCGCCTCCTCCCCCCTCATCCCGATCCGCATCCCCCCCTCATCACTCTCCTGCTGCAACTCTTCCTCCTCATCACTCTCATCCTGCACTGCATCCTCCTCATCCCCGTCATCCGACAACAACGGCACCGAAGTGGGTGCACCTTTCTGAGCCCTGGATCCAGACGACGAGGTGGGTGCCTCAGACAGGGACCTCGTCACCCTCCTAACAGCCGCCATCCCTGCCTGGTACAACTCATTGATGCTCCTCACCGTAGGGGCACGACGAGGAGGCTGCTTTGGCATCTTTGATCAATCACCTGAAATAGACAAGATTAAACCAGTTAGTATATAATTAAATGTAAATACCAATTAGTAAATAAGAAAACAAATGTCGTAGTAAAGAAGAAACAATTTATCCTACAAAATTAGAAAACACAATTATCCTAGTAAATAAAAAACAAATTATCGTAGTAAATAAGAAACGAAATATCGTAGTAAATAAGAATCCTAGAAAGTTAGAAGCATAATTTCAATTACTACGGACCTTACATGTTTTAGAAATATTCATCACGATCCGCATATCGGGATCATAAGTCTCGTCATCACTATCACGCATCTCCAAAGACTCAACGCCGTGCTCCAAAGGAGGATCAATGTCATCATCATCACCGACAATGCCTAATTGTAATCGCTCAAGTAATTGTAAGTCCTCTTCATTATCAACCTCTTCTGCATCATCGACGTTGACGTCCATTTCATTGTCTACTTCCATTTCGATCTCTTCAGTTAAGTTTATCTCAAAACACCCTTCTAGCCCATCTTCTTGGAAGAACTCTCCGGCATATGTGTTTGGATCTAGTAGGTGGTAATCTTCGTCGTTTGGGGTAGGTAGTTTATCGTGTGGCGATACCTTGTACACAACATCCCAACCCCTGAGACGCTTGTCCTTTTTGCAAGGGTATGAGAGGTAATATACTTGCGTGGTTTGTTGGGCCACAATATAGACATCGTGTCCAGGGTACACGGATGATTGTTTAATTTCAACTAGCCCAAGATTCTTGTTTCGTCTCACAACATTTGGATCAAACCAATGACACTTGAATATGACAGGTTTAAGAGGTTTGCAACCACGATACTCGAGTTCATATATTTCTTCAAGTCTTCCATAGTAATCTAGCCCATCGGTTTGGCCATGTGTACAAACTCCATTATTTGTGGTTTTTCGATTGGGCCTTTTCTCGCTCATGTCGTGTCGTGTGAAAGCGATATCCATTCACGTCATAAGCAACATATGACTTGACCCTTAAGGAGAAACCATCGGCAACCTGTCTCAACTCAGGACTCATAGACGCATCGGTTTGGCTCTGCAAGTTCAGGCATGATTGCAGTTAATGTGATATTGAATGCGAGCTCAATTACTTGTAATATTAGAGTACGACCTATATTACCTTCTTTTTGAACCAAGAAATGAAATCGGCATTTAGAAGAACGTTTTCCTCATCGTGGTCGGTAGGGAGCCTTGACTGACGCGGAAGTGACTCCCCTTCTCAGATTCGCGGCATACCCATCAGGGAACATTAATTTTTGCATCCATTCTAGTACTTCCTTCCTTTGTACCCTATTAAGGATGAAATCAGCCTTAGGCCTATTCCATGTCTTTCCCGGTACAGCCTTCGGGATGACTTGCTTTGGCCTGTCGCATAACATTTCTAGATCGAGTCTAGCCTTAACATTGTCCTTGCTCTTCTCTTTTATATCCATCATTGTAGCCCATAGTGCCTCGGCAACATTCTTTTCGGTGTGCATCACATCAATGTTATGTGGAAGAAGAAGATCTTTCATATAGGGTAGCCTCCACAAACCCGCCTTTTGAGACCAAGCATGTTTCTCACCATATCCCTCAAAACGACGTTGTCCTTCTTTGAGCACGAGATCTGTCTACCTCGGTTTGAATCTCAAGACTTTCGTCATCATGTACGGTGGTGGATCTCTAACTACAACACCTTTCGTGAAGTTCTTGGTATCTAGTCCGAATGGATGGTCGGCGGCAGGAATTGTTGATGTTTGTCAAACGAAGAATACTTGCCACCCCTCTTCAACCAAATGAACCTCAGAGCCGCCTTGCATACTGGGCAAGGGAACTTCCCGTGGACACACCAGCCACAAAATAACCCATAAGCCGGCATGTCATGCAGGGAGTACATGTACCACACGTGCATTTTGAAGTTTGTCTTCGTAGCTCGGTCGTATGTCGTCACCCCTTCATTCCAGGCCTTGAGCAAATCATCAATCAGAGGCTCCATGTACACACACATATTATCTCCCGGGTATCCAGGAATTATCAACGACACGAATATGTATTGTCGTTGAAAGACGATGCCGGGGGGTAGATTGAGGGGGATAACAAACACGGGCCAACTCGTGTGCGGGGCAGCCGCCATTCCAAATGGATTGAACCCATCTGTCGCTAGCACAACACGTACATTTCGAGCCTCTACCGCTTTGTCAGCATGTTTCTCATCAAACTTTGTCCATGCTAGGGCATCAGATGGATGTGTCAGGTTATCACTGTATCGACGACCCGTTTTGTGCCATTTCATTTGCTTTGCAGTTTCTTCGGTCATGTACATCCGTTGGAGCCGTTGTATGGGCGGGAGGTACCGTAGGACACTTACTGGGATCGTGAGTTGCGTTTTTTTACCCTCGGCGAGTCTACCTCCATGAACCGAGATGCTTTACATTTCGGACGGTGCGTCGCATTCTCATGTTCTTTCTCGAATAAGACGCATCCGTTCGGACGGGCATGTATCTACTCGTATGGCATCTTAAGTGCACGAAGGACTTTTTGTGCTTCATACATGTTCTTCGGCAAAATGTGACCTTTGGGAAGCATGTCGTTGAAAACGGTCGGCAAAGCATCAAAGCATTCTCGACTCATGTTATGCCGAGACTTTACGGCCATCGGGCGGCGATGGAATCTAATTGAGATAGTTTAGTGTCTTTGGTGAAGAGGTTTTTGTCTTGTAGCCAACATATCATAATACGCCTTCGCACTTGGCTCTGGTTCCTCCTCTCGACTTTCTTCTTGAAAATGTGCCTCATGAAAGTCATCTATCATGTGTGGTACTCCAGCATCACCATCAAGCTCTCCGATGCGTTGCCTCACAACCTCGTCTCTCATTCGACTGGTTTCACCGTGGCGGGTCAACTTTGAATAGTCTCTCGTAAATCCATTCCTATAGAGATGTGATGCCATCTCCACCTTTGTAATACGACGTGAGTTTCCACAGCGGCTGCAGGGGCACCATGTGGTTTTCCCCGTCTTCGTGCCCTTTAACCTTGCTAAATGCTTCATCAAGAAAAGCTTGAGCATTTTTAATCCATTCTTGTGTCATACGACCAAGCACTTGCCCATCCATTGTACATCCACCGACGGTCACCCATTCTCTATCATATCAACGAGTTATATAAAAAACATTGCATCACCTACACACTTGTCTAGACATTCTAATAGGTAAAGATAGGTCCTAATCCCACTTTGTTGATGCGTAGATGGGGTTAGTTTCTATGGTCTACTACGATCCGAGACGAATTTCGGCGGCACCTCCCCGCTGTTCTCCAAATACACGTCCCGTTAGGGAGATTGTGTATCCGGAGAACAACAGAGGAGGTGTCGCCGAAACTCGTCTCGGATCGTAGTAGACCATAGAAACTAACCCCATCTACGCATCCACGGGCTATCCAAAAAACGTGGACAATTGGAAACAGATACAACCATAAATATGCAAAGTTTTGCATATTTCGAACCGTATCTCTTCCGAACGGGAGACGCCTAACTAGGTTTCGCGATCTACGACATCTATTAACTCGATGGCGAGGAAGGGGCGTGCTCACCTAGTGACTCGATGGTGAGGCAGGGGCTGGCAGCAAGACCAGGGTCGACCGGGCCTCCGAGACAATGTGAGTGCCCTACTCCTCCTTCAGCGGTGGCGACCAGGCATCCTTCCTGCAAAAATAGATCAATGATGGTGTTTAGTCAAAATTTCGGCAGCACCTCCCCTGTACGGTGACGTTTCCAAAACCTGCAACAAAAGGCACGACACGAAGGTCGGGCTACACACGGGCACAGTTCCAACGGCTCGATGGCCGGACAAATCACGTGTGGTGCCCCCAAGCTAGCCACGAGTCTCACCTAGGAGATCGACAAATCACCCCTCTTCCTCAAAAAAAAGCCTCCGGTGGTCTGTGCGGCAAATCAAGGCATCTCTTCCTATAAAAATGAATTGCATTACATGTATGAAAACAAAAATTAGAGACACGATAAATTTGCTAATTGCTAACTAGCAAGAATTCTATCTATAAATTGCACACTAAATCTTCTAGTCTTACCTTCCTTAATATTGCTAGGAAACTAAAATTTCTAATAATCCTAACTAACTTGAATTTTAAATTATAATTAAATTAATTAGCTAACCAAGACACCTAAAATTTGATAACTGAAATTTCTAACTTAAATTTTCTATCTAAATTTGAAAACTACAACTAAATTTAAATCTAAATTTCTATCCTAACTTGAATTTCAAACCTATAACTAAATTACTCACCTATTGACTGAGGAGGAGGAGGAGGCCGCGGCCTCCCCACGCGCCAAGGCCGCGAGGGGGCGCGGGCGGGGAAGGGGGGCGGCCGGCGGACGAGCCGGCGCGGGCGGTGCGGCGGGGCGTGGCGGGCCGAGCCGGGCGGGGCGGTGCCGGCGGCGCGGGGCGGCAAGCGTGGCGCGGGCGAGGCCGGGGCGAGGCGGGGCGGGCGGAGGCGCGGGCGGTGCGGAGGCGCGGGCGGGCGAGGAGTGGCGGGGCGGGGCGGCGCGGCGGGCGGGCGAGCTCCGGCGAGCCGGGCGGCGCGGCGGGCGGGCGCGGTCGGCGTGCTAAGTGTTCGTGTGTTGTGTGTGTGGGCGACGACAGTGTAGGGGGAGACAACAGCACTGTGAAGTGGGCCCGTTCTCCATCTGTGCCGAGAGCCAGATCTCTTGCTCTCGGCACAGAGGGAGGGTGGGTCCCACCTGGCAGCGCCCGTAACCGTCTGTGCCGAGAGCTTTGGATCTAGCTCTCGGCACAGAGGGAGTACGAGGCCCACATGGCAGCGCCTGTAGCTATCTGTGCCGAGAGCTTTGGATCTAGCTCTCGGCACAGAGGGAGAGCGGGGCCCACTTGGCAGTAACGCAGGACGAGAGGTACTTGGCACGTTCTCCCATTTGTGCCGAGAGCGAGATGGCCCAGCTCTCGGCACAGATCCTCGATGGTCCCACCTGCAGCTTCTTTGCCGAGAGCAATGCTCTCGGCACAGAAGTATTTATTCAAAATTATATTAAAAAATAGCAAACGGACATGAAAATTTTCCAAAACTCAATATGTCACCACTGATGATGTGTATTACTTATAAAAATGTTCTTGTACTCAAAGTCAATTTTGAATTTCCCTTAGATTGCAAACCTAGTGACATTAGTTTAAATTCCTAGAAACTCCCCGTGAGATGTTTGAGTTTCTAAACAACGTACGTGTCCCGGTGTTCAAAATGTTGTCAATTTTTTTTCTCCACTTCCTTGGATGATATCATTAGTGCTCGACAAAAGTCGTGATTTTCAAACTTTATTTGAATTTTATAAAAATTTTAAATTGTTCTAGCTCACGATGTTCAACGTCATGAGAGAGTCAAATGTCGAAAATTTAGCGTCATTTCGTGTAATTGGTCTTAAAGATTCCTCACGAACATAAATATCATTTTTTGACTAACTTTACTTCGTGATTTCATGCACCTCCGGTTCATATCGGAGCTCTACGGAGAAACTAGCTAGACTGAAATAAAATTGTTAAATACAAAATAAATACATATTTTTATGTGAAATTTGAGCATATGATTTGTAGGAGTGTGTGTTGATCCAGGAAAAACTTTGGAAACCTAAAAATGATTTTTTTTCATATTTGCCGAGAGCTAAGGAAAAGCACTCGGCACAGGACTCTTTGCCGAGAGCAATGCTCTCGGCACAAAAAATTATTTATTCAAAATTATTTTAGAAAGTAGCAAACCAACACGAAAATTTTCCAAAACTCAATATGTCACCACTGATGATGTGTATTACTATAAAAGGGTTCTTGTACTCAAAGTCAATTTTGAATTTCCCTTAGATTATTCCAAACCTATTGACATTAGTTTAAATTCCTTGAAACTCTCCGTGCGTGTTTCTAAACAGTCCCGGTGTTCAAAATGTTGTCAATTTTTTTCTCAACTTCCTCGGATAATATCATTAGTGCTCGACAAAAGTCGTGATTTTCAAACTTTATTTGAATTTTATACAATTCTTAAATGTTCTAGCTCACGATGTTCGTTCAATGTGATGAGCGAGTCAAATGTCGAAAATTTAGCATCATTTCATGTAATTGGTCTTGAAGATGCCTCATGAACATGAATATCATTTTTCACTAACTTTACTTCATGATTTCATGTACTTCCAGTTTCTTTCGCACTCGATCTAGCTCTCTCACTATGAGCTCGAAGAGGAAGCGTGGTTCTAAGCTCGGTGTTTCCCTGCCATTTCATGTTCAAATAGAAGCTCCTCTCAAGGTACCGATAGATATCTTTCCCTACTAATACAAAAATTTCTGGAATTAATTCATGTTCTCAGTTACTTTCTCATGCATGTAAATGCAGACGAGCTTGGCTGCCTCTTTGAGGTCGACTTCGGGAGTTTTTGGGCTCAGGTGGAGGAGTAGGAGGAAGCGCGTCGCAAGAGCAAGGACGGCAACTGCGAGAAGGCACTGATCAAGCTGGAGCACGACACTAGCAGTGTGCAGAAGGGTGCAGTTGGACATCCGAGAATTGGACCAGGGAAGAAGGCGCTGACGTTCGAGCTGGTGTCGCGACACTTCTGTATGCCGATCAAGGAGGTGGTGCAGGAGCTCAAAGTCGGGGTCACGATGCTGAAGGTTTGGTCATAGGAATTTTGTGTGATGGCCAAGTGTCAAATGTCTCAAAGCTTAATTAACAATGGTGTGTTAAGTTGTTAACCCGTACTAATCAGTTGTAGAGTCTACTGTCTAGGATTGTCACTAGCAGTGAGTTAACCCGGAGAGTAGAGCAAGAACCAGGAAGGTGATAAACATCGTCCCGGCCAAGTTCCAGGTGAACACAACACACACAACTCATCCTCTTTGTCCTGCGAGCAAAATGAATAACAAAATATCAAAGATGAAACGCCATGATGAGCTGCACGACCATGTATGCGCAGATAGTATGCCTTCCCCTTCCTCTCCCCGTGCAAGAAGAACACGCTTCTTGTTCTTGATGCACGCCGGCCGGCGAGGACGGGAAGGCTGGGGGACTTTGGACGGTAGCTGCGTCGATCGTACTGGTCTGGTCCGATCGGATCTCTGTAGTCTGTAACGTTGAGCGTAGCGAGAGTCCGTGTACCGTAGTGCGGCGTGTGAGTGAGTCTCATGTGTACCGCCGACCGTTTTGCGTGGGTTCTCGCTAGGGTTAGGCCGCATGCCCGTGGGGCGTCTAAGGTACGGTGTGGGCAATGTGTTGTGTCATGTGTGTCCCTTTCACTTTCACTTTCATGTTGCCTCGCTCGCCGCCGGGGCTCTTCATGGAACTCGGTAGAAGAAGCTTGTGATATTGTTGTAGGGTTGTGGCATGCATGGCAGCATGGGCATGGCCATGGCCACTTGCGGGGGAGGGAGGTTGGCCGTGGTTGGTCGAGCCGCTGGTTCCTGGAACGAGGAGAGGCGAAGAGAATCTCTATCCCCGTCCGAATCCGTGGCACCATCAATGCGGGAGGGGGAGGGGTTCGTGGTCAAACAGTTGCCACTTCGGTGAAAAACTGAGACCTGTCCGCGTGAGACAACCGGAGAGCTGAGAGGAGCTCGCCGCTCGGCCGGCGCTGTCGCCGATTGAGATCTCTGCTGGTGCCGGCAGCCGGCAGCGACGAGGACACGGACATCTCCCCGGCAGCGGCAGGAGCATGTTTGTCGGCACGTACCTTGGACCGTTGGGCTCGCCCGCGGCCGTCCGTGGTCTAGTCGTCGTCTCGCGTTGCTGCCTTATTGCCATCCCCTCGCCGTTCGCTCCCGTTGTTGGCTCCGGCACGACGGCGCATGGAACGAGCAAGCGGCGCAACATGTGACCACCGGATGCGCAAGCGACGAGAGCAAACGCCGCGTCTCGCAATGGTTCGAGTACGCGCGCGCGCGACGACACGAGAGAGGGTAGCGTGGGTGGCAGCGAACGAATTCCCCGTGTCTTGCTTTTTCTCGTATACAACAAATGGTGTCGATCTCGACCGATCGTCCGTCGAAAGTGTCTCGCGGCGGGGCGAGTAGAGAGAGATGGCGGCGGCGGCCGGAGCAAACAGAACGATAGGGGCGGCCTTTGATCTGGTCCGGACGCAGGGCTGAGGGCTCCAGCCAGAGCTTCCTGATACAGCGGATCATTAGTGCTTGACAAAAGTCGTGATTTTCAAACTTTATTTGAATTTTATACAATTTTTAAATTGTTCTAGCTCACGATGTTCATCGTGATGAGAGAGTCAAATGTCGAAAATTTAGCATCATTTCATGTAATTGGTCTTAAAGATGCCTCATGAACATAAATATCATTTTTTGACTAACTTTACTTCATGATTTCATGTCTGTAAAGACTTTCGTTGCCAAACTTGTTTTCTGTTAGAAGCAATTTGACGGTTTCATTTATTTAAATTCTATACAATTTTTAAATTGTTCTAGCTCACGATGTTCATCATGATGAGAGAGTCAAATGTCGAAAATTTAGCGCCATTTCATGTAATTGGTATTGAAGATGCCTCATGAACATGAATATCATTTTTCACTAACTTTACTTCATGATTTCATGTACTTCCAGTTTCTTTCGCACTCGATCTAGCTCTCTCACTACCAGCTCGAAGAGGAAGCGTGGTTCTAAGCTCGGTGTTTCCCTCGCCATTTCATGTTCAAAGAGAAGCTCCTCTCAAGGTACCAAAGAGATATCTTTCCCTACTAATACAAAAATTTCTGGAATTAATTCATGTTCTCAGTTACTTTCTCATGTAAATGCAGAATAGCTTGGCTGCCTCTTTGAGGTCGACTTCGCGAGTTTTTTGGCTCATGTAGAGGAGGAGGAAGCGCGCCGCAAGAGCAAGGACGACGACTGTGAGAAGGACCTCAGGAGGCTGACCGAGCAAGAGGACGAAAATCTAACGAGGATGGTGGTGGAAAGCCTGAAGCACGAGAAATAGATGATAGAAGAGAGGCCTAATATGGTGTTGGATGAGAGGACGAAGGAGCTCAGGCAGATGTGCTTCAAGGAGAGGTTCAAGAGGAGGCAGCTGGCCCATGCACGGCACCTAGCTAGTGAAAGATGACTGCTTGCAGATTCTTGTCTCTTGGATTTTGTTCAGCTGCAGGTTTGGTCATGTAATTGGTCTTGAAGATGCCTCATGAACATGAATATCATTTTTCAGTAACTTTACATCATGATTTCATGCTCTTCCAGTTTCTTTCGCACTCGATCTAGCTCTCTCACTACCAGCTCGAAGAGGAAGTGTGGTTCTAAGCTCGGTGTTTCCCTGCCATTTCATGTTCAAAGAGAAGCTCCTCTCAAGGTACCGGCAGATATCTTTCCCTACTAATACAAAAATTTCTGGAATTAATTCATGTTCTCAGTTACTTTCTCATGTAAATGCAGAATAGCTTGGCTGCCTCTTTGAGGTCGACTTCGCGAGTTTTTTGGCTCATGTGGAGGAGGAGGAAGCGCGCCGCAAGAGCAAGGACGACGACTGTGAGAAGGACCTCAGGAGGCTGACCGAGCAAGAGGACGGAAATCTAACGAGGATGGTGGTGGAAAGCCTGAAGCACGAGAAATAGATGATAGAGGAGAGGCCTAATATGGTGTTGGATGAGAGGACGAAGGAGCTCGAGCGGATGTGCTTCAAGGAGAGGTTCAAGAGGAGGCAGCTGGCCCATGCACGGCACCTAGCTAGTGAAAGATGACTGCTTGCAGATTCTTGTCTCTTGGATTTTGTTCAGCTGCAGGTTTGGTCATGTAATTGGTCTTGAAGATGCCTCATGAACATGAATATCATTTTTCACTAACTTTACATCATGATTTCATGCTCTTCCAGTTTCTTTCGCACTCGATCTAGCTCTCTCACTACCAGCTCGAAGAGGAAGCGTGGTTCTAAGCTCGGTGTTTCCCTGCCATTTCATGTTCAAAGAGAAGCTCCTCTCAAGGTACCGGCAGATATCTTTCCCTACTAATACAAAAATTTCTGGAATTAATTCATGTTCTCGGTTACTTTCTCATGTAAATGCGGATGAGCTTGGTCGCCTCTTTGAGGTCGACTTCGCGAGTTTTTTGGCTCATGTGGAGGAGGAGGAAGCGCGCCGCAAGAGCAAGGACGACGACTGTGAGAAGGACCTCAGGAAGCTGACCGAGCAAGAGGACGGAAATCTAACGAGGATGGTGGTGGAAAGCCTGAAGCACGAGAAATAGATGATAGAGGAGAGGCCTAATATGGTGTTGGATGAGAGGACGAAGGAGCTCAGGCAGATGTGCTTCAAGGAGAGGTTCAAGAGGAGGCAGCTGGCCCATGCACGGCACCTAGCTAGTGAAAGATGACTGCTTGCAGATTCTTGTCTCTTGGATTTTGTTCAGTTGCAGGTTTGGTCATGTAATTGGTCTTGAAGATGCCTCATGAACATGAATATCATTTTTCACTAACTTTACATCATGATTTCATGCACCTCGAGTTCATATCGGAGCTCTACTCTACGGTGAAAAACTAGCTAGCTAGAACGAAATAAAATTATTAAATACAAAATAAATATCTATTTTTATGTGAAATTTTAGCATATGATTTTTGTAGGGGTGTAGGTTGATGAAGAAAAGGTTTGAATGTGTGAATTTGATTTTTTTTAATTCTTTGCCGAGAGCCTGTGGCAGGCACTCGGCACAGGTGCTCTGTGCCGAGAGCCAGAAGTGGGCTCTCGGCACATTTGACGGCCGGGCAAACGGCCATGACGGCCGTTACGTTGCGCCGTGAGGTGGCGGTTGTGCCGAGGGCCCGCTTGTGCAGCTCTCGGCACAGATCCTCTGTGCCGTGAGTAGGGTCCTGTGCCGAGAGGCGGCACTGTTCCCTCTCGGCACAGTAGCTCTGTACCGCGGGTTTTTTCTGTGCCGAGAGCTGAACCCTTTGCTCTCGGCAAAGCGTCTCTGTGCCGAGAGCTTGGGATCTGGCTCTCGGCACAGAAGCGAGCTCTCGGTAGAGGCTGCGTTTCCGGTAGTGAGAGGTGTACGCACGTCAGGATATATTAGTTACCAATCTGTATAACTCGAGCTGGCAGGTCAGTCTAAGCTAGTGAATCTTCTCACTCTTGTGTAAAATGTATTCAGTTCATCTAAACTACTAATATAATAAATCAGTTCAACTCAACCACCAAGATTGGATTTTTCATGTGGATTCATGGTCCTTGCAGGGAATGATAGGAATGATAATGCTCATAATATGCTTATGACAATTTAGATCATAAGGATGGGAATGATACATGGTCCACACTACATAGACTACAAGTGGAGCACATTCAGACTTCAGTTACACAATCTGCTAGGAACATGGAGTAAGCCATGAAAAAATAAGGCCCTTCCACTGTGGCAAGTTTCTTGGGCACATAAGTACTTTTCTAACTTAATAACTTTGCCGAGCAGCTGATAGTCACTTGAGTATTTCTGTTCTGTTGTGTGTTACAATTTACTTTTCAAATTACTTGTTTATGGGGATAAAATTTTTGATGCAAAGAAAAACTTGTGTTGGCACTTTCCGTATGCAATCCACTGAACCTCATCTGTTCTGGAAGTTGAGCTTCATGATGGCGAAGGCGAACAATGCGGCAAAGAGCACGCTGAAAGCCACGACAACGGCTGCCGCCCACCCCAACCAGCTGTGCTTGAAGCCGAAGTAGTCCTCCAGGTACACCTTCACCGGCCTGCCATCTTCCATGGGCGTGGTGATGTCACCGTACTGAGAGACGACCATTCCATACAGCGTCCACGCCATGGGGCACACCCAGCAGTACCATCTCCACCAGATGGGCGTTCTCTGCGATCAGACACAATAACGCAAGCCGAAATTAACTAAGATCGATCGAGATGTGCAAACTAACTCTCCTTGTTGCAAGTGAATAACACGGCCGGCAGCACTTACTGGGCGGGGGATAAAGAACCCCGAGAAGAGGTTCCAGATGTTGTAGAACGCTGTAGAGACGATGGAGGCGATGTTGTAGTTGGGCGTGAGGCCGACGCACATCATGCCGTAGAAGGTGAAGTAGAGCAGCGTGAAGTACATGAAGAAGAGGTACCAGAAGAATTTGGCGGCCGTCCACTGGAACCCGATCATGGCGTACACTATGACCCCGTACACCGTGGCCTGGACCAGCGCGTACGGGATCTCGATTGCGACCTGCCCAAACGCGTAAGGGAACGCCGAGTACATGCCGGCGGCTCTCTCGCGGTAGAAGACCGTCCTCTCAACGGCCACCACCGGCTGAACAGTGATGGAGTTGGAGACACCAAGGAACAGCACCGCAGCATACATTGACCCCAAGGCGTTGATCAAGTCCTGTTCCCGCTCCCTGCAGGATTCGGCAGCAGATGCAAAGATATATGTAAATATTCACATATGTATGAGTGTTCAGTAGTACACACAACTGACTTACACTTTGCGCCCCAGGTCCCAGAACACGGTGCCGAAAAGAATCGCAGTAACCGTGGCGAAGATGATCCTGACGGCGTTGTAAGGAGGGTTCCTCCAGTAGGACAGCTTTTGTTTCCACAGGCAGGCCATACACTGCGTGAAGGAAGGCTGCGAGTACTTGGTGGGGAAATACAGGTCGCTCGAACCTGCTGCTGGTTGGCTCAGTTCCCGTATCAAGGCCTTGTTCCTCCTGTAAACGGGACGACGACAGATAATGCACGTACGTGTTCACGTTCAAAAGGTTTAATTACAGGTCCGTTGCTATATATATATATATATATATATATATATATATATATATATATATATATATATATATATATATATATATATCTCCGTATCAAGGCCTTGTTCCTCCTGTAAACGGGACGACGACAGATAATGCACGTACGTGTTCACGTTCAAAAGGTTTAATTACAGGTCCGTTGCTATATATATATATATATATATATATATATATATATATATATATATATATATATATATATATATATATATATATATATATATATATATATATATATATATATAAGCAGCACGTAGTCGTAGAGTTGCAATATATGATACTTACTGGTAGAGTTCGGATTTCTTGTACACTTCACTAAAATCAACGCCTAATATCTGTTCTTGGGAGACTGTTGTGACTTCCAGCATCCATGTTGCTGGATTGTAGCCACCTTTAATTTTGCTTACACCTTGAATCCCCTAGATATATAGTACGCCAAGTAGATCATATATATGCACAGAAACATAATGAAGAAAAGAAAAATGTTTCATTGATCTAGTATCACGTTACCTCGAAGTACTTGATCAGCTCAGAAGAGTTATGACCCAGTGGACCCACATAGATCTCTTCTCCACCTCGCTTCATCAAAAAAAGCTGCAAACATTTATCAAATATGTTTGAGAAGGAAATATACATTAATATCTCATCTGCTGCATCAGTCAACAATGTGTATAGTTGTTTATTATTACAAGCTTGCACTCAAATAAGCCAAGGAACTAAGAAAAGAAATATTGAAATATTTATCAAACATTTTAGATCATGCAAATAAATTAGTTTGAGGTTTGGAAAAAGAAGTAACAATACATAGATTGATTTTGACTGATTTTCCAAAGTTATTCAGAGAGTAGCTTCCTTTTCTAGAGTAACAGAGAGTAGCTTCCTGGAATTGCCCAGCTACATTATCACTAACCTCATCGAATGCTTCAAATATGTCAATACTAGGCTGATGTATGGTGCACACCACAGTTCTTCCAGTATCAACTGTGTTCCTAACTGTCCTCATCACAATTGCCGCTGCCCGTGCATCAAGCCCTGATGTTGGCTCATCCATGAAGATGATTGATGGATTTGCAACAAGTTCAACAGCAATTGTTAACCTCTTCCGCTGCTCTGTTGACAAACCATTTATTCCAGGAAGTCCAATCAAAGCATCTCTCTGTTGTTTAAGCTCTACAAGCTCCATTACCTCCTCAATGAACATCTGGATGTACAAAAAGTTAAGTCATAATCTACATAATAATTAATTAACTTAGGTGAAGTAGCAACTACTGACCTTTCTTGTATTCGAATCCACATCCTTAGGAAGGCGGAGCCATGCAGAGAAAAGCAATGACTCACGAATTGTCAGTTGGGGTGAGTGGATATCATTCTGTTCACAATATCCAGATACACGAGCAAATGTTTCTTGATTCTTTGGGTAACCTGAAATGCTTATATTTCCTTCAATATAGCCACCAGTCTTTCTCCCTGCTAAAACATCCATCAATGTAGTCTTTCCTGCGCCACTGACACCCATCAGGGCAGTCAACACCCCTGGCCTAAAAGACCCACTAACACCTTTAAGGAGTGCCAAGCGGTCTTCAGCCACACCCTGTGCTTTCATTTCCTGAATTTGATTTTGTACCAAAGGTTACAAAGGTAGTGATAAATTTGATCAAGTTCCATAATATACCATATAGAAGCAACATTCTATCTCGATACCTGCGGCATGTCAACAGAGTATCGAATGTCATCGAAGCTGAGAGAAAGTGGGAGAAATGGGAGAACCATCCCTTTTTGAGTAATAGGGCCAGAATCATCTTCCGACATCACTAAATTAGTTTCAGTGTTATCCCCTATTGGTTGAACAGTTCTTCTAGACGCCAAAGGGTTGGCATGAGAAATCCCGTTTTTCACATTGGATTGCTTCTGCTTCAGCTCCTCTTCAGATACTGATGGCCTGGAGTTTCCATATGCTGGAAAAACAACAAGCAAAAATGTCTCCTCAGGTTCCAGATAGAATGCAGTAAACAATCGAGTCACAAGTTAGCAAGCTCAAAGGATCCTTACGCCTAAGACATGTAAGGGCAAGAGTGAAAAGAATATTGAACAACATGGTGATTCCCACCAATGCACCAAAGCCTATCCAATACCACCTGGCTTCCGGGAACACCCCATGGGACTTAAGGATTTGCACACCGAGAGTCTCGTTGGAGACTGTGCTATTCAAAATTTTATACCAGCTATGCCCCAAAAACTCATTCACTGTGATGGCATTCTGCACATACATCAGTGGGGATATCCAGTAGCCCCAGATCCACCATTTCTTCACGTCATCTGTGCAAAAACATACAATTAATGGAGCATGGATTAATGAAAGATGAGTTTTTACCGTGTCTCTTCCGGTAGTAAGATAAGATTTTACCTCTTACTAGAATGAAACCGTTTCCAACCATGAAAATCATCATAATGAGCATTGCAAAGACATTTGCTATGACCATGTTCCTTGCTGCCCCACCGATTAAACGAAAGAGTGATGCTGCCACTTGGTTTATCGCCAGCATTATCAGATAATGTTTGAAGAACCTAAGGGAAACTAGTGTTGTTAGAGCATCCACAAAACACTGCTACAGTAGAAATAATGACACATAACTGCATAAGGATAGATTAAACTCACCTTCCTACATTTGGGTCGTACCCGATGACATAGTATGTCACGAATACATAACCAGAAACCTCCATCAAGGTTACAGGGAACTTAATGATCCATGAGGGTAGAGTGTACGACCATGCTGGATAGAAGAGGAGGTCCCTCTGCTTGAAGAATACAGGCAGCCTGAGGACAGTGAGTGCAAGTTCAGAGAATCCGTTGTACATGATCATAAGGATGCCAAAGAAAAAAGCCCCCATGAAGATGCCCCCACTTGTCACAGAATCACGCTTCATCTTGGTGCGAAAGAAGACGGTCATTGCGATGAGTGACATTAGTGTCAACTGAAAGAGGCACAAGAGCAGCAATGTGCGAGGTGTCAACGAGTAAGTCATGCTGCTTCCTTCTCTGATTTCCCTGAGATGATGCTATATGTACAATCATTGTTTTTTTGGGATTGATTGCGATTACCTGGAATGTTCTAAAAAAGTAAATGAAAGAGTTCCTCTTCATGAGAAGTATCTCCCGATCTATGTTGACCTTGAGCAACGCCTTGGCACTCACGCCGTACCTCGTGGTGGTCAGTGCAGCCGGATGGCTCCTGCTCTTGTCGAACGGAATGGAGAGCTCCTTTGCTAGAGCCATCCCGGTGTGGAAGGACTTGAAAGCAGTTGCGAATTCCTTGGCCGGGACAAAACTATATGGTTTGTCTGGTTCTGCCCAGTATTGTTTCTGATCTTTCCTTGAAGTCACCTGCTCAGGAAAACAAAAAGGCAAAAACGAGATGTGCTACCATGTTCACAAAATGAATGTAAAAATATTTGGAAATTTATATTGCAGTACGCACTTCTTGCAAGAAGTCGGCAACACCCTTCCTCTCAGGGCATCTGAACCCCATAGACTCGAAGAATCCAACCACGTCCTCCCGGGGACCTTGGTACACGACCTGGCCATCTGAGAGCAGGATGATGTCGTCGAACAGGTTGTAAGTCTCAGGCGCTGGCTGAAGAAGGGAGATGACGGCTGTGCCACCGAGGACGTGGATGGTCTGCCTGAGCGAGTTCACGATCTGAAACGTGGTGGAGCTGTCAAGGCCAGTGGAGATCTCGTCCATGAAAAGCGCCCTTGCTGGCCCGACAAGCATCTCACCTACAAGATTTAATAATTCAAACAAAATCGGCTGGATTCAGTCCAGCGTTTAGTTCCTGACTCCTGATATGAATATAGTTAGTTAGTATTTTACCGGTGGTAACACGCTTTCGTTGTCCACCGGAGATGCCCCTCAGCAACTCGTCCCCTACCATCGTGTCTGCACACAACTCTAGCCCCAGTATCTGCATGCAGCAAGCCAGCCAGTGGAGTGTAAATTAACAGCAGGTTTTAGTAATTCCATAATGGAAATTTTACTCAGTAGCCGGCCCTATGATGGCGAAAGGATGCATGAACCTTGAGAATATAGTCAGTGACCACGTTTGCCTCGTGTCCTCCCACTGCAGACGCCTAAAAATGTGTTGGGCAGAAAAATTATACTGCTGCTTTCAAGATTGTTGAAAAACAAAATATGGACTTTTCATGGGTGATCTGAATGTACAGAGTCGTCTTGCCTTCATAAAAGCATCGATGTCAGCATCAGGCTTGATATTGGCCGCCTTCTCACGCCTCGAAAGCTCCATAAGCATATCTATTAGAAATTAGAATCAAGCAAGATGGATGACCAAAGAACCCGGTGTGCCTATATATATCAACAACAGTACAGTACAGAAGCAAGCATCACTGTGATACTACGCACCATAGCGGGAGCCCACACCCTGGCAGCGAGCGGAGAATGCGAGGGTCTCCCTCACCGTCATCTCGGCGATGTGGAGGTCATGCTGGCTGATGTAGGCGGCCGTCCTCTCGGGCACAAACTCCTCCATGCCGTGGCCGTTGTAGGTCACCCTGCCTGAAACCCTGAGGTCCTTGTCCAGCCGTCCGGCCAACGCAAGCAGCAACGTGGTCTTGCCTGACCCAGGCGGGCCTAACAGCAAAGTCAGCCTGCACGGGCGTAGTACCAGCACACGGTACAGTACAGGAAAAATGAAAAGAGACGGTACAAGAATTTAATGATAATCTCTTGCTGGAAATATGAAACTACGGTAGAGTGAAGGTCAGCAAAACTGAAGCAAGAAACATGAAGCTTACCCGCAAAAAATAAAAATAAAAATGAAGTTGACCCGGAAAGAATACATTCAGACAATATTGAGCATTAATTATAATTTTATGGGATTAAGTACGTTTAATTTGATGATATGTCATATAATTGATGATGTAGAGGTGCCTCCACGGTGGAGCGCCCAGCATCTCCGGTGCTCGGAACACATGGTGGACAGGTGGTGGTGCCACTCCAACTAGGAGACGACACAGTGCACAACACATGTCTGGAACGACGTTTAATGATGCCAGGTGCACCACACCATCAAGGTAATCTTGGCCTCAACTAATGCACGACAAGATGGGCACGGCCGCCAAAACATTTCTTTATTCTAATGCTCAATTCTTCATCATTTCTAATCATGTTGTTTTTCTTAGTCATCATCACATGGTGGCCAATCGTGCTCCCATTTGAAGGCCTAGTCTTTGGCCCACAAGGGCAAGGCGACGTCCAACGTTGAATACAACCCGGAGGACCTACCCTCAGCGTACAACAATGCAACCATCCACAGCCACACCTTACTGTATACTCAGATGTGGCAAGAGAGGTTTACAAGGCAGATTACGATCTGATCAGTCGATTGCCCATGATCTTGATGGAGAAGTTGGTCATGAGGGTGGGATGAGACAAGTAACATGGGCGGTACTATATTGGGAAAGCCACTACCCCCACTCTCTTCCATATTCAAACAAGGAGCTCGAGCTCTGATCCGGCCACACGCTCACGTCCGAACACTACACTGCTCCATATTGAGTCACTCCAGATTATTTGTATTTTGTTCACCATTCATTGATTTTTTACATGCGTTTCCTTTGCATTGTAACATTGGGATGGGATATTGTAGGCTGAGCTAGAAGAAGAGATAAGCAAATGGGAGGAGCTCGAGTCGAGGGTGTGCAGGCCTATTGGTAGAGGATGCAGAGGATGAAAGCTGAGCAACACATGTAGGGCCGTCCCAATAGTTTCATGGGCCCTTGGGCAAATACTTGAAATCTACTTTTTTTGGACCCATTTGCAACGGTTAGTTTCTGCGGAGGAGAAAATGGTGCCAGACAAACAAGTATAAAGATGATTTTTTTTTAAATAGCTGTGGCGTTAATGTTTTCTTCTCTATAGCACTCAAACAAGACTCATGCCAAACACTGAAATGAGTTTACAGTACTACGAAAGAGTTAACATGCGACATATTTTTCTAAAGCAAAAGAGAATGGCTAAATACTGAAATAGGGGATGACAACAAGTTTAATCCTCGGAAAGGGACAACATGCATATATATGAGCTTTTAAATATTCATCACAATGAGTGAAATACATATACTAATTACTCTACAAATACATACATCATGGGCCCCTCGTGGCATGGGCCCACGGCCATCGCCCCGGCTGCCCACCCCCTCGGGACGACCCTGAACACATGATGTAGCATATCTATAGCTACTTCTAAAGTCTTTTAGAGAGGATGGGTCATCATACACCACCAATGTTATTCCCTCCTCCACCTTGAAGTTTCATTTCTTTTAATATTACCTTAGAGAACTTATTTTAGATTGTTACTTAGAGAACAAAAATCACAACCTTGTAGTTTCATTTCTAATAGTTTTAGTCTGTTACTGGATCTTTGCCGAGCACTCGGGAAAGCATGGGTTCCCCGTGGTGCAGAATTGAAGGTATACGGAGCACGTATAATAATGACAATCTTTTCTTGTTTTCTGTATAAAAACGTAAGAAAGCTTAGGAGACGAATAATGGAATGGATTTGTGTATACCTGCGGGGTTTGACGATGCCGCTGACGTCGTGGAGGACGGGCATCTTCCGCTTCCTTCCGCGCAGCAGACGCAGCGCGGTGGCCGCCTCCTCGATCGTGTTGGTGATGGAGTTGAGGACGGTGGGGAGGCCGCTGCTGCCGACGCGCACCTCCGCCTCCACGTCCAGGTGCTCGAACCGCACCTCGATCGTCGGCATGTCGATCCCAACCCTGCACGAACCACCAACCAAGTGTGTGTGTCTCAGGAAGCGGATTTTAGATGCAGGTGTGGCTTTAAAACCAACTATTACCTCTCGAGGCGCTCTCTGAGCTTGACGAGGAAGCGCTCGTGGTCCTCGTCCGCGACGCGGACGAGGCGCTCTAGCAGCGCGCGCCGCTCGCCGGGGCCGAGGCTGAGCACATCCACGTCGACGATTCCCTGTCCGGCGGCGCCGTCGTCGTCTCCAGGTGGGACGAGGATGGCGCGCCGCACGCGGTCGCGCGTGGGCAGCTTCTCCAGCGCCGCCCAGCGCAGCGCCTCCTCGTCGTCGACGCGATCCGCCTCCCTCGACGAGCGCGAGAAGGCGTCGCTTCTGCTCCGCCACACGGAGCCACCGCTGTCCCGCCGCATGCTCACCACCCTCTGGATTTCGCCGGCCAGGTCCATCGCCTGCTCGTCTACGTCTAGCTAGCTAGACGTCTGCTGCCGTGAGATCGATGGTGGTGGTGGTGAGAGCCGATCATGGGTGCATGGTGTGTTTATATAGAGATGGTGAGTATAGAGTCGCCGAATATACATTGAGCATTGATGATGCTGTCCCTTCCTTGGCCACTTGTTGGCTCGCGACAAGTTTATTGACTATACAAGAGCGCACGTACTCCCTCTGTCTCTAATAAATCATTGTCGCATGGAGTTGCTGGAGGCCAGCGATGAAGACCCCGGAACGGAGGGAGTAGAGCGGTAGGGGTATGTTGCATTGCATCCACTAGTGTAGAAAGATCAAGGCTTTCGATCCGGAGTTTGCATCCCACCAAAAATCTTGAACACTCTTTTGCGGCCACAATTAAATGACTCGTCTCTAATAACCATCACGTACTATACCTAGTAGGCATTAAAAGACTCAATCAAAATAATTTGCAAAGCAAAATTAATGGCCATAATAGAGAATTAAATGTCACATAAATCAAACGTCTGGAATGCATGATTTTGATAACTAGTAAGGGCACTCCCAATGCAGACTCTATGGTAGAGTCTAACCTCATTTATTAGCCAAGTATTAATGGATTTTTGCTGATGTGGCACCGTTTTTATTGTAGAGAGAGAAGAAAAATGAGGACGTCGTTTCTTGTTTGGACGCGGCGTCTTCGTTTCGCTCGAGGCCGGAAGAAACGAGAAGACTCGCGTTGGGGAGGGCGGCGTGGAGTCCTCTGGATCCCGTACGCCGGCGTCGCTCCCGCGCGGCGCGCAGCGCGCTTCTCCCTCTCCCGTGCGGCACACGCTCCTCTCCCGGCCTCCCGCGCGCCGCGCAATTTTTTTGGCGCGAGGCCGTCTTCTCCCGCGCGCGCTCGGGGAGTACAAGGAGTCGTCGCCGCCAACAATTGCAGGAAGCGCGCCTCTTTCCGTCCCCGCCCCCTCCAATCCCTCCTGGTAAATCTCCATCCCTCTGTCGCCCATCTCCCATCGAGTTCATCCATACTTCAGTTTGGTTCCATCTCCTCCCCCATCCTCTGACAAAAAAAATCCCCAAATCGGGATGAATCAATTGCCCAGGACTGATGCACGGCGAGGCAAAGGCGCCCCTAGACTCCATCCTAGATCCGTTCGTGCTGTTGGGACCTGTGGTCCGGCCGCCGGCAGTGAAGGATCTCGTGCTCAACCTGAAGCCACAGGTGTTCCTCAAGCGGATGGTGTTCAGCAAATTGGTGCTTCTCCCATTGGTGGATGGTGGCCAACGTCTTCTCCTAACGAAGGGTAAGACTTCAGATTTGTGGATTTGTGCAATGGGTAGATAAATTCAGAACTAATTAATTTTACGATATGCAGACTAGGTCATCATCATGTTTTGCATTGCACTCCACTTTTATTTCTCCTTGCTTTATGTCAAGTCTGAGAAATTGCTTGTCAAATATTTAGTAGACCATTGCTTGTGAATGGTAATTCTGTATCAATTAATTAAGAAGCCAACTTTTTCAAATAGTTTACTGGACTATTGCTAGTGAAAGGTACTCCTGTATCAATTAGTTTAGAAGCTAATCATTGCTTGTCAAATAGTTTACAGAATAATTTTTTATGTTGCTAGTATTTTTGTTCATGTACCTATGAATTGTATTTGCAGGTTATACCCACCTGGAGGGTTCTCCAATTTTCTGCATGGAAGCACATTTGTTAACCATCCTAATGCAAATGAAGATTTTCATTTTGTTGGGTCTGGAATGAGTCAATCTTCAATTTCACAAATTGACGTGGGTGTTACAAGTACTCCCTCTCCAGTACAGCGAACTGATGATATGGTGGAAGATTTAGATGGAGAAGAAGATGATATTGTTAAGGAGTGTAGAACCGATAAACGTTTGAATTGGTCAGTCCCTGAGGACATAAGATTGGCTAGTGCTTGGTTGCACAATTCAAAGGACCCAGTTGATGGAAATGGTAGGAAGGCAGATTCTTATTGGGCAGATGTTACTGAAGAGTACAATAAGACCACAGAAACTAGTCGCAAGAGGAACCGGAATCAACTGAAAATACGTTGGGATCGTTGTAAGAAGCCATTGTCTGATTTTCATGGATGTTGGGTAAATGCCAGTAGAGTGTGGCAAAGTGGGATGAGTGATGACCAAGTGACTGACAAAGCTTTACAGATGTGGTCTAGCAAAAATAATGACAAGGCATTCCATCTGCTGCATATGTGGAAGGTAGTGCGTGGTGAGCAAAAATGGTCAGCATATCTGAATAGGTTAAAGAAGGACAATGACAAGAGTAAGGGCAATGACAAGAGTGCAAAGGCTGTACTGGTGAATTTGGAATTAGATGGAGAAAAGCGACCTATGGGACATAAGAGAGTAATGAAACAGCCCAAGAGCAAACTAAGTGCAAAATGCTAGAAACTTTCACACAATTGATGCTTGCCCCTACTGATCAGCTCAGTGCAGTTGCTTTGGCTGAGAGAGACATGGCACTAGAGAGCTTGAGAGCTACTTTATTTCCTAAGGTGTGAACTGACCTTTTAATTCCTCAATTAAAAGTGTGAACTGACCTTTTAATTCCTAAATGTGAACTGACCTTTTAATTCCTAAATGTGAACTGACCTTTTAATTCCTAAATGTGAACAGTCATACATTTGTGACTACATATAGCACAACCATCGAATGGTACTGCTATTATCCTTTTCTTCTATTGCTATCTCTCCCTTGCTTCGCTATCGCTATTCTTTTCTACCATTTCTATCCCTTGTCACTCTTCGCTATTCTTTTCTACCATTTGTCTCCCTTGCTGCTACTGCTATCCTTTGCTGCCATGGATGCAGATGGCAGCATTGACCCTGCTGATCTGTACTCCATGGATGACTACCTTGTAGAGCAAGATATTCTAGATGATTTAGGGGATCATCTAGTAGCTGAAATGCAGTCCTTTGTGAGTGGAATAGAAGGTGCAAGAACTCAGCGAGGTCCTAGGCGATATTTGGACAGACCTCGTGAACAAGCTAGTCAGCAACTTATGGATGACTATTTCTCTCCTAATCCAGTCTACAATGAGACACAATTCCGTAGAAGATTTAGGATGAGGAGACCCCTCTTTCGAAGATTGTTGAGGCCTTGAGTGGGTGGTCCGAGTATTTCACACAAAGACCGGATGCTCGAATCGTCCCGGTTCTCACCAATTCATAAGTGTACGATAGCGATGCGTCAATTAGCATATGGAGGCTGCGGGACCAGCATGATGAGTATCTCAAGATTGGAGAAAGTACCGGTGTGGAGTGCTTGAAGAAGTTTGTTCGGGGTATCATTGAAGTATACGGTGAAGAGTACTTGAGACGCCCCACAGTAGAAGATCTAGAACGATTGTTGAAGGAAAGTGAGCGTCGTGGTTTTCCCGGCAAGGTAGGAAGCATTGACTGTATGCATTGGCCTTGGGAGAAATGTCCCTATGGTTGGAAGGGACAATATACTCGTGGTGATCATGGTGTACCAACCATCATTCTAGAGGCCGTTGCTTCACATGACCGATGGATATGGCATGCTTTCTTTGGAGTGGCCGGATCCAACAATGATATCAATGTGCTCAATCAGTCTACTTTGTTTGTCGATCAGTTATGAGGAGAAGGTCCCCAGGTGGAGTACTTTGTGAATGGAACGCAATATACACAGGGTTATTATCTTGCTGATGGAATATACCCTCCATGGGCTGTTTTTGTCAAGTCCATACGATCACCACAGTCAGCTGAGCACAAGTTGTTTTCAGAATATCAAGAGGGGGAAAGAAAAGAAGTTGAATGTGCATTTGGGATCTTACAGTCTCGTTTTTCCATTTTGCGTCGGCCGGCACGTCTATATGAACAAGGGGATCTTGAGAATATCATGTTAGCTTGCATAATACTTCACAACATGATCATCGAAGACGAGAGGGATATAGAAGACGATTCTTTTGACTTGAACGAGGAAGCATCCACATCTATCGTTCGACCACCTACAATCGTTCAAGCACAAGATCCGATTATGGCGGAGGTACTCAAGAGAGATGCCGAGATTCGTGATCAACAAGCTCACAAGCAACTACAATCTGATTTGATTGCTCACATCTGGAACAAGTTTGGGAATAGAACTAATTAGGTAGAAATATGATTATATACTAGCATGTTTACCATAATACTTTCATATGACTGCCACATTATAGTTTTATTTATGTCTTTTCTTGTAACAAAGTTACTTATTTACTAGCTCATCTTATTTTACGGAGTTGGAGGACAAGTGGGATGCTTCTATCGGGTGGGTGTCTTCTATCTGGTCGATGGTTTCAATGTGGAGCATGAAGACCCTTCTTAATACTACTATCTATTTATTTTTATTTTGCTATCGTAATGGACCATGGCACCATATGTTGCACAAACTGGATGTTGCTATCTAGTTATTTTATTTTGCTATCTACTGTAATGGTGCATATGTTGCACAAATTGGATGAATTGTTGCTTGTCTATTTGGTATTTATATTTTGCTATCTATTGTGACCGTAGCATGCTGCACAAACTGATTATGTCATGGTGCATGCTCCTTTGCTGGTTCAGTATCTTTGCTCATGTAATGGATGACTGCTCATGTAATGGATGACTTGTTAATGGCCAGCTTTATCTAAACGGTAAAGTTCTGCATATATGGAGTATATGGGTTCGGTGATATTGTGGTGTACAGTAGATCACATAATTAGGATGCCACAACCGATCACCCTACTTTGTGTTCAATAATAAATGACTTTGTCTGTAGAAACTACCCTTATTAGCTGTGCATTGGGAACTATAGTTTCTTGTGATAGAGTCTTAATAGTATGGACTCTATGGGTAGTTTCTGCATTGGGAGTGCCCTAATCGTGCTAGCGGAATGTCATGGGATAAAACTCCTCTCATAAATGACCTTGCCAAGTCAGAAAAATTGCCGATATGCTATAAATTAATAACTATGAAATTCTTTTTGAAACTCCATTGAAACTGGCCTAATTAAGGCCAGTCTCAGTGCAAAATTTTATCGCACTGTTACCAATGCTGCCATGTCATCTATGAAATGAGATGAAACTATCACTCTCAAAACAAGATTTCATTGCACATTTTCATAGAGAACTTGGAGCATAACATCCTCATTGCAAGTTTCATGGGGATTTCATGAACTTGGTAACGGTGCTAGTTGGGTTTCATGGGATGAAACTCTCCTCACCTCCTCTCCTCATAATCTGGCTTCCAAGTCAGCAAAACCAATGAAGTAGCGTACTATATATTGTCATGAAATCTCCCATGAAACTCCCACTAAGAGTGGCCTAAAGGGGTTGAGCCTCCCCTCATAAAAAATGTTCAGCTTGCAAAAGAAAATGAGAAAATTCTTTATATAGCATCAAATAAACTTCCTCTTCCCTTTGTAGCACCCAAAGTACATGAAAACTTCCCTATCTACACACCAAACTTCCCTATCTATACACCAGTGAAAATTTTCTTCCATGTGTAGCACTTTCATTACTCCTGTCATCCTCTACCATTAAAAGCCAAATAGACCCACCAATGAAAGACCAAACTGCCCCTTGTTCCTCTACATAGCTACCAATTAGTGAACCAAGAAGACCGACAACATCCGAGACGGTGTCAGTGCCAAGCCCATGGCCGACACCATGTGAAGAAAACGTTGGTGTACTTTAATACATGCTAGTCTTTCCATCTCTGAATTGCCAAAAAAGAGTGTGTTAAACTAGGTAAATATGGAAACATCTTTATTAGTGTCATTTCAAACGGCACCTCGTATCACATGGCTTTCAACCTGTAAGAAATACAACATGATGGTTCTTTCTTCAAACCACAAGAAATTTCTCGAATTGTGTGAAATACTTGTTTGACGAGGAAGACAAAAGCTCTGGAAATAGTAAAGCCTAAAAGAATTGGACTACCACTAGTCAGTTTTTACCACACAAAACTCTGAAGTGCGGCTCAAGAGGATCCATTAGATCATGACAAGTAAGGAAAACACCAAATAAGTTGGTGACTAGAATCAGTGGGCATGGGAAGCCTAAGGACTAGTTGAGGTGGTCCCCACAAATTGCAACGGTGATGCCTTAGTTGTTGGTGCTACACAAATTAGTTGCAACCGTTGGCAATGGCTAATTTATTTGGTTGGAGATATTTATACCCCATTGCCCAACCATACGAGATGTGTTATAATTCAGTTAAACTAAGGCATTGTTTTCCACCCATATTTAATAAGTTCTCTAGCCACAAAAGTTAAATGAAAATTCAGGAATCTAGCATAAGGCATAGATTTTGATTAGTGCTAGTTTAGCCCTTTTACCGCATTGCTTTACGGATTAGCCTAGAGTTAGGCAAGGTTTGCACACCTTCTTCGTATATGTGCTTGCACGCACCAAGAGAAGTAAGCGGTAAGAAAGTATTGCGAGACCCTCCAATCGAGTTTGTGGAGAAGGCGTATGTATTATGAGTGGGAGGAAAGACCCATGATGGTTTGCCAAAAGCTCTACCCAATAGAGAGTGGCAAGATTGTCTAGGAGAGATCAGGCGGAGACCCACTTGCGTGTGGAGAAGGCTCGTCGGCTATCCTGTGGAGTTACTTGATCGAGGAGTTTACACCATTGTGTAGACATAGACTTTCAGAGGAGCTCTAACAATGAGAACCAGTGGAAATACATGAACATGCCTTATCATCATGAAAGTTTGCATTCTCTACCCCATTTGTCGATGTTCAGAATCACTGGCTAGTGAATTGAAAGATTTGCATGTCAGATCACGGATGGTTGTGCAAAAAAGGAGACACGAGGATTATACTAGTTCAGGCAAAGTGCCATACATCCAGTTCATGCAGCTCGAGTTTATTCACACATTGTTTGTAGTAGGGGTTACAAACAGGTTGAGAGAGAGAGTGTATCCCAAGTCTCTGATGTGGAAAGGAAAAGAAAGGGGAAACCCCAAGTGCGAGGGGTGTGGCGTAGCGCTTCCCCACAGCTCTGGTGCGCAAGTGCGAATGAAACGAAAATGGGTGTCTATGATCAAGAGTGGCTCTCCCTTCTCCTCCCCCATTCCTCTACTTTTATAGCTCTAAGGAGAGTTGTGGTGGAGAAGGGAAACGTTGTCGTGGCCTCTAATCTTCGGGAATGTCCAGGGCCTGGGCAAGAATTTGGAATAGTGTCCTTGACGGAGATGCCAATGGTCAGTTCCCCATCCCGACCCTATCGTTGTGGTGAGCCGGGTATGTCCTTAGGCCGCGTTCCCCGCAGGGGGACACATCGAATGTTGTTGGTCCCCCTTTGGTCCTCTCCAAGCATGGAGCATTAACTAATCGGTGCTTGGACTGTGGCAAAGACGATACACCATCGTGGAGCATTGAATGCCAAGGAGTCCTTCGTACCAGGGTTCCTTAGTACCGAAGCAATCGTCCTTTGACGGGGTTGGGCGAGGCAGTTTCCCCTGACCTTCCCTTGATAGGGCTTGGGCAGGATGTCAGGCAATTCGACCCCGCACCGCAGGGGTCAGTCGAGGCGGAGCCTTCCGAGCCTCTTCCAGTGGAGCTACCTGATTTCCCATTCACCTTCCGGGATCCAGGTTGGCCTATCTTGTGGTTTGTTGCACCATTAGTTGGGCCATTCTTCAAGCGGTTATGGTCCCTTATCAGTGCTTCCATGCTAATCTTGTTGATTGGTCTTTAATCTTGAGATGATTAGAGGCCTTTGACATTATATCTGACACCATTTGTCATTGCATTTACCTTGAGCCTACATTGTCACATTTTGATTTTAAAATAAACCAAGTGCTACCTATATGTATGTCAGAATCTAGTTTCATACATATAGTGACATACTTAGTAAATAATTGAAACAATATCATGTAAAGGAAAAGAGATTATTAGAGGTTACACTTAATCCTGGGAAACGAAAGGCTCCAATAGGCAATTGACTGGGAGTTGCGTATGGATAGCACCATCTTCATACACCTTCTTCTTTCTGGAAGTTGTTTTACAAGGATGATTACACTAACGGTTGGCACTTAGAAAAGCCACAAAAGTTAAATAGAAATGATTTGAATTCATATTTAAGTTTATTAATCGTGTGAGGGTCCAGGTAGTTCTTCATTGTGAGCACGATTATTATAATATTTTTACACAGTAGAGATTGTACATTAATTCACAAGTCACGTAAAATTTCATAAGATTTTGGACCCAATCATGTTGTGCTGATCACTCATAATACCATAATTCCGAGGTGTGATTGCATATGGATGCTATGAGACCTTTACAAAGATTCCTAATGAGAAGCGGGCTGCTAAGTTTTTCTGAGCGGTAGTAGAGCACATCCCTCCCTAATGGTATAGTTTCTTAGCAAATTCCTTTTCTAGGAGAACTGGGCTATACCCCATCCACCGCCACCCCTCTTGCCCTTTCGGTAAGACCACTTCAAACTAGAGTTTCTAATTAATTAGCCGACCATCATCATGTGGTATTGTGGTTGTACTATTTTATCGGGTGGTCTTATGTTCTAATTAATTTATAGTTGTCATTAACTTATGTCAGTTATGGGCTTTTAGATTTGTGAACTTCTGATCTTTCACATTTACAATTCTCTTTATATTCGAGAGTAGTCAGACCGAACCTTGATACTATTCATGCAATCAAACATGTTGTCGTTGAAAGTGTACGGGTAGGATGCAAGTAGTGTTGCCCTTTATCTCTTATTTATGGATTTAGATAATCTTGATCCATATACACGACCTTCTAATAGTGCTTCAAACACGTGTTTCTAGTGCCATCTAGAAAATGGGTCCAGGCCTGATATCTTTGTTTGTCTATCTTGAAAGGTTAGTCAATGCAGGCCAATCATTAATACTTATGAACAACAATGCTCATAGGTTGAAGTTGTCTTATTTATCCACATCCCACACACTTACAACTTCTTTCTTCTAGAGCTACAATACTTTATCAACCAACATTCTTTCACGCGCTGCAACTTTGTTTAATATTTCACATTTTCACAGTCCCTCTATGCATCCTGTAGCACCTGACTAAGATTATGAGTAGGGTAGTCTTCTATCAACTCTTTTTTTGTCAGCCTCGTCCATTGTAGTATCTGCAAAAGCTTGGTCTGCAGCCTAAGCATGGACAACACATGGACACCTTCTTTGATTTCTTGGCTTTGGTCACTTCAAGAAAATAATGCATGCTATCAACGTATTCCTTGGTACGTTTATCTGCATTGTACATCCATTGTCATTCCATTTGCATCAATATAACATGACAAATGGACTTGGGATTACATCAACACAATGTTAATACATAATGATAGAACTTCTAATAAATCAAAAATACAAATGATACATAGGGTTTTATTTTTTAGGGCAAACTAATATGATATGAAAAAGTATGACATGATTTAGTCCAAAATGATATGACAAACTTCTGGCCAAAATGATATGACAAACTATGACAAGTATCATTGGGCACTATGGAAGAAGGTTTAGCTGACTCGACCTCATCCTAGTGGGTATTAATGTTTGCGTCTAGAGAGGTGTAGTTGTTCCACTCAGCACTAGCGGTGGAGAATAACAAATACCAAATGGGGGTTCTTGGCCTGCCGCAACATCTTCATGACATCTTTGTAAATATGAAAGAATTGCTCTCTTGAATGCTACTTTTTTCTTTTGCTGTTGTTGAGGCCCGACTTAGGTTTTCCCCCTCATTGAAAGAGGAGCGAGGATTACCCCCACAATCACCACTCCTCCCGGCCCTCTAGCGACAGTATCCATGTTGATTCTACACAATATCTTATTTTCAAGATTCTACATGATATATTGCATTATTCTTTTATAATATTCAACGTCAATATAAGTAATGACCGTAGAGTTGACTATTAAGCAATGCCAATCCCTCAAATTATATCTCAAAAATCTCTCCATTCCTCCTAGCTCATTCTAAAAAAACTCAGTTGCCTCCTAAGAGCCCAATTTTCTCTACCTCTAAAGCCTAATAACAAAAACAATATCTCTATTCTCCTAGCATATTATTATTAGCTCATGTTTGTCGCAAAAACTAAAGATTAAAAACAAATTTACCATATGTTTTTGTGTAATATTTATAATATAATATATAAACCGAATCATATATAACATGTATTCTATCTCTAAACATGTAGCTAAAATGTACAGATAAAAATCCTCTCCATTCCCTAGCACATTATAAAGAACTCAAATCTCTTCTTTTTCAACACATAAAACAATAATAAAAATAAATGAAAGGATTGTGAAGTAGTTGACCATTACAACAGTGTGAATGAGCGAAATCACAACGGAAATGTGGGGAAAACAAGCACCTCGCCTATGATTGGATCACCATTGGAGTACGAAGAGGATGAGCTTGAGTTCTTCTAAATGACTGGCTCAAGCTCAACGAGGAAGGAGGAGATTTTTAGAGGAAAGACGTTTAGTCTCGGTTAGTATTACCAACTGGGGCTAAAATATTAATCCCAGTTTGAAATACCAACTGAGACAAAAGCATAGACATTAAACTTACCCCCCCCCCCCCCCCCACACACACACACACACAAGATTCCCTCCGAAATTAGCCATTGCAACTGAGACGAAAGAAGTCTTTAGTCCCAATTGGTATTACCAACTGCCACAGAAGCTCCCATGGTTGTGGTTGTGGGAGCTGGCCTTCCATTCACAACTTTTAGTGCCAGGTCCAAAATCTTACAGGACTAATTAAAAGCCATGGATGGAAGGTTGTTTCTCTACCGACGATTCCAAATACCCAACTAAGGAACATAATAGACAAGAAAGGAAAAAGTTACAAAACAAAACTTCAAAAACTAAGCTTCAAACTTCTTTTATGTCCTTCAATCTTGATTTGCTCTTCACGCAGTAATAAAACATCTCACATTAATTATCTTCTCTTGATGTAAGGATCATCAGTGATCCTGTGTTACCTGGTCACCCTTGTAATCTAAAAATCGCACCGAGTCAATCTCTACCATGCATATAGATCAGGCACTACCATTTCTCCAAACTGACCATAGCTTCGCCAACAAGAACTCAAAGAAGACACCTGAAGTAGAGAGCATATCGAGGATGTTGCTGCTGCCCGAATCGGTGAGCCGGGTTCTTTTCGGTTTTCATCTGAATTTGTCAATACTTTTTTGGATGATGATTTAGAGAATGTCAAGAACTTGAAGCTAGTTTTGTGTGCTTTTGAAAAGTTATCAGGCCTCAAGATCAACTTCCATAAGAGTGAACTTTTCAGTTTCGGTGAAACAAAGGAGAGAGTATGGGAGTACACTCAACTCTTTGGATGTAAACAGGGTGCCTAGCCTTTTAGATATCTGGGAATTCCAATTAGCACCCACAAGCTTGCAAATAAAGACTGGAGGGGCTGGAGGAAAGATTCTAGAAGAAACTCCGTAGCTGGAAAGGCAAGTTGTTGTCATATGGGGGGAGGCTTGTGCTAATAAACTCGGTCCTTTCAAGCTTGCCTATGTTTATGATGTCTTTCTTTAGAATACCTAAAGGTGTTTCAGACAAATTGGACTATTATAGGTCTAGATTTTTCTAGCAATGTGATGAACATAGAAAGAAGTATAGACTTGCTAAGTGGGGTATTCTTTAGAAATCTAAAAGTACAGGGGGTTTAGGTATTGTTGATGTGGATATTCAAAACAAATGTTTGTTAAGCAAGTGGATTTTTAAGCTCATAAATGGGGAGGGATTATGGCAGGATATACTCCAGAAGAAATATATTAAAAACAAAACACTTTCTCAGGTGGTGAAGTAAAAGGAGACTCTCATTTTTGGTCAGGCCTAATGGAAGTTAAGGGCTTGATTCTAGAAACAGGTCGATTCAAAGTCGAAGATGGTACTCAGAGTAGGTTCTGGGAGGATCTTTGGATTGGTAATGAATCATTGATGGAAAAATATGCTTGTCTTTACAACATTAGTTAGGAAGAAGAATGCATCAGTAGCTTAGGTACTTAGTACCACTCCTCTAAATATTTCCTTTACACGGGCTTTAGTGGGAGAGAACTGGGCCAAATGGATGCAGCTGGTTCGAAGTATTATTAATGTGCAATGTTCTCAAAACAATGATTCTTTTATTTGGACTAGAAGCAAGTCCTTCTTAGTAAAAGCAATGTATAATGATCTAGTGTTGGGGACAAGAGTTCTTTTAATTGTTGCCCTTGGAAGGCAAAGGTTCCACTAAAGACTAAAATCTTCCTTTGGTTTTTCAGGAAAGGTGTAATCCTAACAAAAGGTATTTAGTTAAGCGGCAATGAAAAGGGTGTTCCACCTGCAGTTTTTGTAGTGAACACGAAACCATCCAACACCTCTTTTTTATTGTCCAATGGCTAAATTGATGTGGTATGTTATTAGTGTTGATGTGAAAATACCTAAAAGCATTGATAACCTTTTTGGTCCTTGGCTTGAAAGTTTTGTTCATAAGCAAAGGAAATTAGTGCTACTTGGTCCGGCTGCTTTTTGTTGGGCTTTATGGCTCAGTCGAAATGAGGTTGTCTTCCAACGATCAAGACCTTCATCTTTTTTTTGCAGGTGACGTTTAGGGGGACGTAATGGATCATGTGTTAGTCTAGGTTATCTAAAGAGGAGGAAAGGAGCATTTTGAAAGGAGGTTGACGTTGGCTGGAGGGTACGACATTGGAGTTTTTCAACAAAAATAGCTGCAACATTTTGAAGTGAATCAAGGGCTAGGGTCTTTGTGCTTTAGTAGTGGGCGGTTGTGGTTAGCGGATTGTTTCTCCTTTTTTGCCAATGTGTGGTTTGGAAACTCTTGTAATGGGTGCTAGTGTGCTACAGGCTGCATCCTGCTAACTTCGTTTGTTAAGGTTGTAGATAGCCATCTATGGTTGTTGAGACCGGGACTTTTTTACCTTAATCTAAAAATCTGAATTTGTCCTTGTAAGTTGAATTTTTTCTTTATAGTGATTATTATGAAAATATATCACTCATTGCAGTAAAACGGGTCGCCATTAAGAGTAAGGATGGATTCAGATCGGATACGCACGGATACAAATTCGGATGTCACTATTTACCACATTTTATTTCGAATTCAGATACAAATACGAATATTATCGAATACGAATATAAAACGGATATTTCGAATTCAGATTCGCATTTGAATACTTATTCGATTTATAGCATAGAGTTATAATGAGTATCAATTTCATTTGTCGTTGGTTTTATAATTGATCAAATTATGTTACAAGTAGAGAGTAAATTATGATCATTATACATAATAGATATATTATTGCAAATAACATATTAATTAATGAGTATATCAAAATAAATATAAATAAGTAATTTTGTAAATATAAACATCTTTTAATAGTAAAAAATAAGTACATAAATACATTTAAGTAAAATTTATTTATTTGCTAAATAATATAATGTATTTAAAATTTCTATGATTAGACACACTAAAATTAATTAAAAAAGATCATTATATAATTTAGTAACATTAGGTTAACATAATTAGTTAGTTGTCATATATATAATTTTTAATATTTAAAATGTTGTAAATAACTATTTTACTAACTTCATTTGTAATTAGTATTTAGTAATATAAATAAATTTTAGATGGTTTATATGGGTACTTTATTTTTTGTAGATAAGAATAATGTTGGATATGTCGGATTTTTGTGAGACAATTCGAATGATGTTGAAACTCAGATTCGAATACATCCATGTGACATTCATATTAAAAACAAATATGAATATGAATTTCATACCCCCTCCATACCCACAATAGATGATGTTTAGGACAGAATACGCATACCAAGGAGTGAGTAATGAGGGTAGAGTTTTCCCGGTTTACCCTTATTAAATAGGGTCGCGGCCTCGCGGGTGCCTCTCGAACACAAATAAATCTGGTTCCAACTGGTTAGCACAACCAAGCCTGAGGTATGAGGTTGCGGGATCGACTCCCCTGCGGTTTGGGCTTTTTTGCTGTTGCGCCTATTTTTGCATGGCGCTGCATGCTGCATGCATGGCGCGCTGGAGTATTTTTTTTTGCTAGTTCCCGCGTTGGTGTTGCGCCTATTTTTGCATGGCGCTGCATGCTGCATGCATGGCGCGCTGGGGAAGTGTTTTCGGCCGTGTTTTGCTCGTTCGCGCGCTGCTGCTGGGCGTTTCGGCCGTGCGCGCGCTGAGCGAAAACTTGTTTGCGGGAAGGAGGCGAGGCGCGGCGCTGATGGAAAACGAGGCGACACTTGGAAATTGAAAACGCATGCATGCAACTGCAATTAATTAGGGAGGGTAATCCGGTCCAAACCGTCCCTCCCATGGCCACAAAGGCGTCCTTTCAGAAAACGGTCCAACAGCTAGAACATCATCTATTGTGGGTATGGAGGGAGTATTAACATTTTTAGCGGATACAAATACAGATAGTTCGGATTTACAGACACCTGAATCCATCCCTGGTTAAGAGCAATCAGCAAATTGATGGCAGGAGAAATGCATGCCGTAAAGATAGACGTGTTTGAATAATTGATTGAGGACCTTTGGCCTCCTATATTTTGGGAGTTCCATATTGCTTGCTATCTGCCAACACGTACAGAACCGTGGATTAAAATGTCGACGTGTTCACTGTTAAGCTCCGATCCATTTTGGGCTCGTTTTAAACGTGTGGCTTTTTTTTTCTTTTTGCATCGGCAAGGCTAATTAGCATGACATGCGAACAATTGTTCAGCCAGTCTTTGGAAACATTGATTAAGGTGATGGTAACAGAAGGATGTTAGAAAAGTAAACAGTTTGAAGGCCACACAATACCTGCTTTTCAGTCACATCATGTCGCATTACAAAACGTCTCTAGACCTTGCGGGGCGTATACGGTGATCAAGATGTCCTTACATGTACATACTGTGTACTCTACGAATGCAAGGCAATGGGTGGTAGTACCACCAGCATTGCTTGACCCTATCGAGGGCCCTAATAAAACCACTGCACGCTATGAAAAACGTGGCCTCCTCTGCGCTCCTGCTGGCTGTTACATCTCTACTGCATCATGTACTCGGTACTAGAACCAGTACGGTATATGTGTGGTGTATCTTTTCGTGGTCCAAAATTAAATCATTGGAAGTTTCAGAAAGAGAGAGAGAGAGAAGACAACCATACTAATTGTTTGAAAACAAAGTGATCTTCTTCTACTGGTACTTATGTAAGAAACGTACTGGTATTTCAATTCGTTTGGACAACGCAAAATAATTTGTACTAATCGTTTGAAACAGTGTACACCTTCTACCTCTTATTAGAAGGTAATTAGAGATTTAAGAAAACTGAGCCTTCATTTTTATACAAAATAATTAAACGTTACAAATATTGAAAAAGAGTTAAATACACCGTGGGTACATGAACTTGCAGCACTGTGTCAAATAGGTCCATGAACTTCAAAACCAGACATCCAACCCCTCAAACTTGCAAACATGTTCACCCCAGGTCCAACCTGGTTTTGCATGGCGGTTTTGAATGGGCACTGTAGCGTTGCCGATGTCAGTGACGACATCAGCACTCCTATTTAAATTGTGAAATTAATATCTTTTTATTCTGAGCTCCAAATATACCAAATAATATATCAATTTCGATCGTCTCGACGAGCTCTTTGCAATGGTGTAATTTGTTTTGTTATTTGAGTTAAATTTATTTCGTGTAAAAATTAATATTTCTATAAAACGAGTGATATTTTATTCTCACTTGAAATCAAATATATATGCGGTCATGATTAAATTTTGGATATATATTGCCGGTTTTATTGTCATGATTTAGAAAAAAAAAAGGTACAACTGAAATTGATTAAGATTTAAGACCATACGGGCGTAAAGCTAGGGTTTTACCAACCAACCCCTCACCAATTTCTTGGCCAACATCGTCGGAGAAGAAGGGATCGATCGATTTAGTGTACGTCTCTCTACTGCATTGCACATGTGCAAAAGTATATGTCCTCCGGTCCTCATGGAGGTTTGGGCGACGACGCACCACATGTCGATCGCCAAGAATAGAACTGATGCAGCCAGCTATTTCTGTTTCGCATTGTTTCTTTATTCCCAGGATGGTGACTTGGGATGAAAACATGGTCGGGTTGGTTGGTATAAAACTCTAGCTTTAGGTGCATCCAGGTCTTAAATCTTAATCAATTTTGGTTACACCTGTTTTTTATTTCTGAATAATGACAATAAAAATGGACACATCCAGGTCTTAAATCTTAATCAATTTCAGTCCAGGACTTAATCATGACCACATATATATCTGGTTGCAAGTGAGAATAAAATATCACTCGTTTTATTAAAATATTTAATTTTGCACAAAATAAAGTTATCTCAAATAACGAAATGAAGTACACCATTGCAAGGAGCTCATTGAGACGATCGAAATTGATATATTATTTGCTATATTTGGAGCTCGGAATAAAAAGATATCAGTTTCACAAATTAAATAGGAGTCTTTGATGTCATCACGACATCAAGAATGCTTGCCGCAGCACCTATGCAAAACCACTGTGGAAAACCGGGTTGGACCTGAGGTGAACGGATTTGCAAGTTCGAGGGGCTAGATGTCTAGTTTTTAAGTTTATGAACCTATTGGACACAGCGCTGCTGCAAGTTCATGAACCCATGGCGTATTTAACTCATTGAAAAACTTTTGCTTCCATAAACCTTTACATGATTTTAGTGGAAATGGAGACCAGGACCGTTTGGCACGGCTTATTATGCACTAAATTCACGAGGATAAACCGTGCCAAACGGTGTGGATCAAAACAACGTACGGGTAAAGCTCTGTAGAATGTGGACGCCGGCATGCACTGCGTAGCATGAGCCAGTTTTTCTGACTTGGCCCCGTTTTGGCACGGCTTTAGCTCATCCTCGTATTCCCTCGTGTAAAGACGCATCTGCCCACCGGTTGTTGCAAATACTACCTGAGTTTGCCATGGATCTTTGTCCCTGTGCGGTTGTGCTCCGTGAGAGGCTGACTCTGCAGCTCTGGACGGTGGGCTTGCGAGGCTACCGTGTTGGAAGGAACAGCCAGCCGCACGGAGCGCAGGATGGGACGGCAGGGGCGTACGGCGACGGGAGCAGCACGGAACTGGATGCTCATCGTGACATGATATTCTACTATATAAGAACAATAACGATTGATTTAACCTAATTAGTATCTACTACTAAACTTTTTTTGTTGTATGCAATCACAATATCTTTTGAAGGTTTCACATGAAACTCAATTGTATAATCATTTCATATGCAAGAGAAAATGGGACATTTGAGCTCATCCGTTCATTATAAAAAATCTAAATGTAGTCGTTTTGCCAAACCTTTTCCTACCAAATAAGTGAGTTAGAAAGAATTACTTTTTCAGATGAGCCAAAACAAGATTTTTTTTTATCACAAGCTAAAGTCGTGCCAAACGAGACATGAGAAAACATAGCTGTCCTAGCAATATATAAGCTGTAGCATTTGTCATCATAAGAATTATATTTCACTACTACATAAGTGTGCCTTGCTTCCTCTGCGAACGGACAAATTTACCACTCATACCTGCAAAATGAGCGAGCTTGAACTATCAATGAGAAACTTGTAGAGCTGGATTGGACCTAAAACTTTGAATTGTAATTAATATAGTTTTGAAATATAAAATTTCATTTTAAAATGACTTCAACTACAGAGAGCCCTATACAGAAAAGGTAGAGCTCAATGCAATGAGACGTGACACTTTTGAAGTTGGCATTTTTTCATTTGATGAGATCGTTTAATACTCAAAATTATTATTGTTACTTATATAGTTTTGAAATATGAGGTTTTTTACGGTACTTATGAAGTAGTAGGTAGTATTACGAAGTAGTATGTAGTATTAGGAAGTATCAGCTTAATTAATGAAAAAATTTAAATAAATATGAAAAGGGTATTATGGTAATGTCCTCACCCTCTCTGTTTCCTGGTATCAGTCGGTCCACGTAGGAAGGAAAACAAAAGAACCCTCTCGTTTTGCCTGCCCCTTACGGCTCCGACTCCATCCTGAATCGGCACGCCGCCAGCAACGGAGCTTGCCGGCCCTCTCCCTCCCGAATCGGCACGCCGCCGGCGACCGGAGCTTGCCGCCCCTCGCCACCTCCCAGGTCTCGTCCGTCCATCCCCTCCACACCCCTCCAATCCTCGGCCGCCCTCGTCCTGGTGTTCCTCCTGCCGCCCCTCGCCACCTCGCAGGGCTCGTCCGGCCATCCCTGGCGCGCCCCCCTCCAATCCTCGGACTCCCTCCTCCTGGTGTTCCTTCGCCTCGCCACCCAAGCCACGAGGCACCGACGTCGTGCCCGCCTCCCTACGCGGCAACCACCGCTCGGCGACCCAGGGGACAGCCTCTGGCCGTTGAACCAAGGGGGAGACGCTGTCATGGACTACGAGCATCTGATGCAGGGGCAGGGACGGGTCTTTGGATGCCTCCGTCAATCTCGACAAGTACTGCTGCATATGTTACTGAACAATTAGTGAAGTTTCAATTAATCACAATTCAAAGTAAATGAATGCTTTATCAATGATATGTAATTTCTTGGTTGGAAGGATGAAATAGGTTGTGTTAGTTTGGTGATTTAGAATCATGACTCTTAGGTGTGATTAATGTCTCTGAGGTGTTTGATAAAATGCCGCTAAAGTAAGTTTGAAGGAGAATGAAAATATGTAGTGTCTCTCTCTGACAATGTCAATAATATTGAATGGATCTTTAATGGATCTGTGTACCTTGTTGTATGCTTTCTTTAATTCTGAGGAAAATATTGCAAAGTTTAATTCAGAACTGAGATTGTACAGATCTCTAACTTATAGAGTTTGATACACTCATCAGGGGCGGAGCCAGACCGCTGAGCCACCGATGTCAGGCCTTTTGAAGACTGATGTCAAATCCTTTGATTTCTAGTGTTAAACAATGATTAACACTGATTTTGCATGAGTTCGTCGATGTCAGGCGACAGCAGTAAAAGGCCCTCGCTCCACCACTGATACTCATATATGCGTTGAGCTGTCATCTAAACCTGTATGTATTGCATGCCAAATAGTTGAAGAGCTGATGGGCAGGGGCGTAGCCAGGATTTGACCATGAGGGGGGCCGGGACACTCTAAGTGAAAAATCGAACATTTTCCAGTATCTTTAGCTCGCTAGGTTTGAGGTTTTTTATGGTGATTGAGGGGATCCGGCAGGAACAGGTTCCTATGTTGATTCCACGGAGGAACCAAGAGGAACTCGTTAATATTTAATTCCTAACCCACACAGAATTAGTTCCGGACCCACAAATATTTGGTTCCGGTCCACAATTTTGGTTCCTTGTAACAGGTTCCTCTTATTTTCAAACCATCAGATCTGGACCGAAGGACGACGCCTAAAATCCTCAAGTATCGGAGAAACTGTCGCTAGGTTTTATGATGATGCACATGTATTTAGTTCAATTATGAAAATTGCATTTTCAACTGGCTCGATAACCTATTAATCATTGTTGCCATAGAACTTTCAACGGACCTATACTAGTATTATCCTCATCATCTTAGCTAAACAGTCGGATATATATAGCTTAAAGATATGAAAAAATGTCATGCGATTTGAGAGAACAAAACGAATGGAGCAACTAATTAACCATGCAAAACAAAATCTAACATACAACATCAAATATTGGTTGAATGGTGCTAGCTGCCACTCTAGCACACGGGACACAGTCAGGATGGACGGAAGCTAACCCACGAAATGCCATGCATATGCTTGTCCAAGTCAGACGTCCCTTGACAATCAATCCATGAGCTGATAGGCTACTGAAATGACCTATTGTGAGTCCATTTAATAGGCTAATAAAGGTAATTAGTATTAACATAAATAGGAGGTTCTCTCTGTTTTACTGGAGCATTAGGGGGGGGGGGGCCTTGCCCGCCCCCTTGTGGCTCCGCCCCTGCTGATGGGTATTGTCCAGTACCCCTAGATTTGGATGCTCTTTGTCATATACAGACTTTAGATGTTTATCACATGCTGGGGCATAATTGATATTTGGTTAGTTGTTTGAGCGGCTACTTTTGCAGTCGTACCGTAATGGAGCTTGTTTGAATGTAAGCATCATCTAGTAACACACATGTTTAAAATTGTTTCTGTAAGTGTTGTCAATTGGGAGTATGTCGACATGTGTCCTTTTGAAATTTATGTCATGCATAATAATGGTCTGTTTCAGATTGCTGATTGTTAATTTTTGGATATTTCATTCTCAGCGACAGGGGTTCCATGTTTGCACTGTTGGTTAGGGTTGATATATAAGCGTGTGAAATTGATAGCCAAGTGTGCTCGAACATCAAGTTAGATTATTAATTTTCTTCATTTTTTCGTAAGGGTCGCTATTCTATCTATAGTCCTAGTTTGTTGTGACTAGTACATGTTTGCAAAGTAACATAGTTTCTCGTTGTTAGGTTAGTAAAAAAATTGTAAATTTAGTGTTATATGCAGGGACACATGGCTAAATTAAGTCCAGAGGATCTATCGGAATATGAAGCAATTGTAAGCAAGATGTTTGGCAGCGAGGAAGAAGGTTTTCTGTTTTATAACAAGTATGCTTTTGAGAAAGGGTTTAGTGTGTGGAAATGCTATGTAAAGTGGGACGATGACAACTAGGAACATGTTCTGAGGGAATTTGTTTGTAGTCGGGAAGGTTTCCTTTCTTTGAAGCACATGAATAGAGAAGATAGGAAGAGGAAGGCAAGGAATACAACTCGTGTTTGGTGTAGAGCCAGAATAGTGATTGCACAATATAAGGAAACATGTAAGTGGTATGTGAAGGATTTCTTTGAATGAGCACAACCATCCTCTGGTCACACCAGAGCTTGCTTGTCTTTTGCGTTCTCACAGGAAAATCAGCGATGAGCATAGCTCAATAGTGGAGATGCAGATATATGGGATCCGAAAACACCAAATCATGGATATTATGGAAATGCAGTATGGTGGGTGGGATAATGTCGGATTCACAAGCAGGGACATATATAATTTTTGTTATCGTCATAAGCTAGAGACAGTTGCAGATGGCGATGCTCAGACAATTATCCATCATCTTAAAGCGCGGCATGGAACAGATCCTGAATTTTTCTTTAAGTATTTGGTTGATAAGGAGGGCCTTGTAAATGGGTTGTTCTAGTCTGATAGTCAGTGCCAGCTTGACTACGAAGCTTTTGGTGATGTAGTTATATTCGACAGCACATACCAGACCAATAAGTACAATATGCCATTTGTTCCATTTGTTGGGTTGAATCACCTTAGGAACATTGTTATTTTTGGGTGTGGAATTATTTCTCATGAGACAAGTGAGTCATATGTGTGGATGTTGGAGACTTTTTCTGAAGCCATGTCGCAGAAGCACCCAATATCAGTGATCACCGATGGAGACCTTGCAATGCAGAAAGCAATCAGGGTGGTCTGGCCTAATTCAAACCATAGGCTGTGCATGTGGCATATTGAGCAGAATATATTTCGTAATTTCCTTAGAGTACGCTCCTTTCATATTTTGCCCAACGCAGACGTCTAATCTCCTATCTTCTCTATCTTCTCTCCTATATTTCGTAATTTCCTTAGAGGAAGGCAAGGAATACAACTGTTGCGTAAGGCTGATGAGCTCGATAAAAAAGCTGAGTCCATGCTGCTAAGCCAGCAAGAAATGGACTTAAAGCAAAGCATAAAAGAGAGATTAGCCCAATTCCTTAGAGAAGAAGAAATCCATTGGTTCCAAAGAGCGAAATCGACAAAGTTACTAAAAGGAGACAGAAATACTAAGTATTTTCAGTTGGTAGCCAACGGCAAGCGTCGGAAACTAGAATTTTCAGACTGGAGCAGGAGGAAGGAATTATCCAAGGGGAGGAAAATCTGAAAAAGTATATTACCAATTACTATAAAGGTCTCTTTGGGCGGCCAGAAAGGAATAATTTCTCTTTGCTGGAGTCCATGACCGAAGATAATCCCCAAGTGTCAGACGTGGAAAATGAATTGTTAACGGCAGATTTTCTAGAAAAAGAGGTCAGAGATGCTATCTTTCAAATGAAACATAATAAAGCTCCAGGACCTGATGGTTTCCCTGCAGAGTTTTATCAAGTGTTTTGGAGCCTTATTAAAAATGACCTAATGGCCATGTTTCGAGATTTCTTTGCCGGAGACTTGCCTCTTTTTAGTCTAAACTTTGGGATTATAACTTTAATTCCAAAACAAGAAGAGGTCACGAAGGTGCAGCAGTACCGCCCCATTTGTATGCTAAATGTCAGTTTTAAGATTTTCACTAAGGTAATGGCGAATAGATTGGCACTAGTGGCCAACAAAACTATTGGACAGTCTCAAACAGCTTTCCAAAAGGGGCGAATATCTTAGATGGGGTGGTCATCCTCCACGAAACTTTGCATGAGCTTCAAAAGAAAAAACAGAGTGGTTTGATACTAAAAATAGATTTCAAAAAGGCTTATGATAAGGTTAACTGGCAATTCCTTCAGCAAGTGTTAAGAATGAAAGGGTTTTCCCAAAAGTGGTGCCAATGGATCGATCAGATAGTGTCCGGGGGAAGTGTGGGTGTCATGGTAAATGATGAGTTGGGGCATTTCTTGCAAACAAAAAAAGGTTTAAGGCAGGGGGATCCACTATCGCCATTGCTCTTCAACATAGCGACAGATATGTTAGCAATTTTGATTGACAGGTCGACTAAGCTGGACCATTTTAGAGGCCTTATACCTCACTTAGTGGAGGGAGGTGTCTCAATTTTGCAATATGCTGATGACACGATCCTTTTTATGGAAGATGATCTGGAGAAGGCAGAGAATTTAAAGCTAGTACTACGTGCATTTGAAAAGCTATCTGGCCTTAAAATCAATTTCCATAAGAGTGAGGTGTTTTTATTTGGGGAGGCAAAAGACAAGGTAAACGAGTATGTGGCGTTGTTTGGATGTAAAGAGGGAGATGTACCGTTTAGGTATCTAGGCATACCTATGAGTACGCGAAAACTCTCGAATAAAGACTGGGCCGCGGTTGAGGAACATTTTCAAAAGAGGCTAGCTAGTTGGAAAGGAAAGGTCCTCTCTTCAGGAGGAAGGCTGGTTCTCATCAATTCGGTGCTTTCTAGTTTACCGATGTTCATGATGTCCTTCTTTAGGATTCCTAAGGGAGTTCTTAGCAGATTGAACTACTACCGGTCAAGATTTTACTGGCAGTGTGATGAGCATAAGAAAAAATACAGATTGGCTAAATGGAGTATTTTGTGTAAACCCAAGAGTTTGGGAGGTTTGGGAATTTTAGACCTTGACACACAGAACATATGCTTGCTAAGCAAGTGGTTGTTCAAACTTTTCAATGAAAAGGGTATGTGGCAAGATCTTCTCAAGGAAAAGTACCTACACAATAAGACGTTAACACAAGTAGAGCGGAAGAGGGGGGACTCACATTTCTGGTCGGGTCTGATGGAGGTTAAGGAACATTTTCTTTCTAAGGGGAGGATGGTAGTGCATGACGGCAACCAGACTAGATTCTTGGAGGACCTGTGGATAGGTAATGAACCTTTCATGAACAAATATCCAACCCTCTACGATATTGTCAGAAAGAAAAATGCAACGGTTGCAAATGTTTTGAGTACAGTGCCGCTTAGTGTTTCGTTCAGGAGGGGTCTAAGTGGGGCGAATAGGGATTGCTGGTTGGAGTTGGTTAGTAGTGTGTTAGAAGGCCAGCTTGATGGGAGGGAGGATTCTTTTGCTTGGGGTGTGGGCAATGTCGGTTTTTTAGACCGGCAAACCTACCAAGGGGGTACCCGAGGTAGTAGATTGTGCGGTGGGGATCGTGATCGGGAGACCGAGAACTCGAAGGTACGCGCGAGGACACGGAACACGAGATTTATACAGGTTCGGGCCGCCAAGGTGGCGAACCCTACGTCCTGTTTGGGGGATCAAGTATGGCGCCCTGCGCTTGGTGTTGGGTTGTCCACGGAGGGATTGGGATGTGCGGCTAGGTACCCGGCCCTCCTTTATATAGTCCAGGGGGCGGGTTCCTAGTCGGTTACAAGGCAGGAGTCCTAGTAGGAGTACACAGAGCGAGTCCTAGTAGGAGTACGGGGGGAATTCTACCAGAGTCCGTCTTCTACTATTCTTCCTTCCTTGCATGAGTACCCGGGGTGTATGCCCGACAAGCCCCCGAGCACGTTGTAGTCGAGTGTAGTAGTTCGAGTAGTCTTGAAGCCTTTTCGAGTAGTTCTTGAGCGTCCTCGAGTACTGCTTGGAGAAGTCTTCAATAGTACTTGAACTGCCGCGAGGCTGGAAGGTGGTCCAGCTCACCAGTCTTGAAAAAATCTGAATGATGGGTGTAGCATAGCAGCCCCCGAGCCTTGAAATGATTAGGTAATCAATCCAAGGGTCTTCAGTGTTCGCGAAGCCATCATCCGAGTACTCTTGCAGCGTGTAGCCCTCGAGATAAGAGAGCTATATGAGCCACGTCGTGTAGCAATCAGTTGTGTGAAGACAATCTTGCAATTCTATAAGCGGTGAACTGAGGAATCTTAATAATGTTTCTATTTCCTTTACATTAGCACAGGAAAGTCCGCAAAATGGTAAAGCACAAACTTACTTGGTTCATATGTTCATGTTTTGTGATAGTACATACTCTAATTTCTAGAACCTCCCACTTCCCTGTCAACTATGACGAACTTTAAACATGCCTAACATTTGAGTCATCGACTGCTTTTTTAACTTTCTGTACAAAGTAAGTTGAAACTTGTAACCCAAAATTGACCAAAGTCCAAATACTATACACCCACGAGCAAATTTGTAAGGAATCGGATGCTCGTTAGCCTGAGAGGGGGAGGGGTGAATTAGGCAACTTAAAAACCTAACCTATGGCTTCACTATTTTTGCACAAAGGTAAACTAGAACAAACTATCTAGATGTGCAACTAGGGTTGTTCTAGTGTGAAACCCCATCCCAAAACAAGGTTTGCAACCTATAGCCAATCCTAGCATGATACTACTCTAGGAAAGTAAAGGCAATCAAAGATTGCAATAGAGTAAATGCAGAAATGTGAAGGGGATGAGAGGAAGCAAACTCTTGACACGCGATTTATCCCGTGGTATCGGTAGGCACTAAGCCACCCGTAGTCCACGTTGTTGAAGCACTCACACAAGAGTATTGCTTCCCGGTCACCAAGTCTCTCCCAAGAGCACCACTTGACTCGCCACAAAGGCTAGCCACTTAGGCACTTGTCAAGCTCCCTTGGTCACCTTGATGCCGCCTCCACTAAGGAGCTTATCCACCAAGGAAGGGGGTCTCCACGTCCCCCGCACAAAGTGTCCTCGCCGCTCCACACCAAGCCGGAGGGTCGATGACGATTGCCGGTGAGCCACTTAGGCCCCAAGGCTTCCGGCGAACCTTGTGCAACTTGATTCACTCAAGAATCACCTCGCAAGGTTGGCACAACCTTGCACTCACTAAGCTCTAAACTAAGCCTAGCACTAAGCACATACACAAAGCATATGCAAGTCTAAGGATGAGCAATTAAGCACTTGGATGGATTGGATACGATCTTCAATGTGTGTTGAACTCCTCTGCACTTCCACATAATCCAACAACCTCAAATGAGCGGGTGGAGGAGGTATAAATAGCCCAAGGCATCAAACTAGCCGTTGGCTAAAAGCTGCTGAAAGTAGTACCGTCCGATGATTCGACGCTATCTTTTTCGGGCGTCGGTTCATCCGGTGCTACTAGTGGTTGCCTCCACCGCACATGACTTATCTGACACAACTGCTCCGACGCTATGCACCGACGGTCCGTCGGATCATCTGGTGCTGAAGACCCCGCGTCCAAGTCGCCTCTGTTAGCTTCCACGCGACCGTCGGATAGACCGACGCTTCACCTTGACCAAGGCGTCGGATCATCCGGTGCTGAAGGCTTCGTCTTGGCGCGTCTCTGTCTCGATTCAAACTGAGCTTCGGATAGACCGACGGTGTCCTCACTCAGACCGTCAGATCATCCGGTGCTACTGTCTTCGCTCCTCCTCCTCTGCAACTCGTCCGACGCTACTAAAAAGTGGACCTTCAGTTCATCCGACGGTGCCTAGGGTTTCACCTTTTGAACCAACTCGTCCGAAGATTGCACCGACGCTTGTAAATAAGGGACGTCGGTTCATCTGACGGTGTATTTTCTTTTCCTTTTTCTTGCTCGGTTTTGACCCTTGATTTTCTCATTTTGGCATGTGGTTTTCTTGCATCCTTGGGACCTAGAAATGTCTACAAAGACATGCTAAGACAATATGGTTAGTCCCAATGATCATGTTGTCATGAATCACCAAAATCAAACTCGAACTCATGGCATATGAGGCCATGTTCGCTAAAATCTCCCCCTTTTTGGTGATTTATGACAACACAACCAAATCAAGCATAAATTTGCAAATGTGACAGAATTAGAACCACTTACACTTGCTTGGATGCTTACCATCATCCAAACTCCCCCTAGATCAAACTTCCCCCTTTTTGATCTTATGTTCACATTCTCCCCCTTTGATCTCATATCCTTGAAACCACTTGTAAGCTTAAGCCACAAGCTTGCTTTGGTCTCACATTCTCCCCCTTTGGAATAAAATCTCCAAAAAGTCCAAAGCAAAATGGCTCCAAGGAAGCTAGCAAGTCCTAGCAAACATAGCTCAAGGAGAAATGTTAAATACAAGGGAGAAAGCCACATGAACCATGATCCATATGTATGATATCAACAAAGATACCACATGTGAGAATAACTAAGATGAATCACAAGCTCATGAGACTAGTATGATACAACCTAAGCTCCCCCTAAGTGTGTGCACAAAAAGGATACCACTTGTAAAACAAGGAGTGAGAAACAAGTGCACAAGAGATAAGACAAATGAGTTCTTGTTACATTACCACTTGTAGATATCACTTGTAGTCTTTTGATCATTGCATACCTCCGGGCGATTATCCTCTTTACCTTGTTAGCACCACATTGAGATGAGCCACTTGGAAATGATATCACTAGGTGACACCACTTGAAAGAAGCTTGCATAGAAGACACTTGGGGTACCACAAGGATTAGGAATGTATGAGTACATTGCCTTTGAACTTATATAGACATAAGCTCGCAAGGACATGACTCAATAGCATGAAGTTCATATTGCTATATTCACTCTTTTAGAGATGTTAGATCACATTGAGAGTGAAATAGCATTCTCTTAAAATGAAGCACTGCACCGGAACGCATCGTCAAGGGACTACATAAGATAGGCTGGAAACAATGTTAGTCCCATAACCAAACCATAGGATGAGCTCCCCCTAAATGTGTGCATTTAGTGTTTGAATCACCAACCAAATGTATGCACATTTTTTATGACAACCAAAAGGAAGCTAACCCTATAGCTTGCTCATGATGCAAAGAAATATATATGAAAACATGCACCATGAAAGAACAAGTGTAGCTTTCCTACACACTAATCAAACCATGTAGATTGCTCATGGGTTAGCACATGACACAAGCAACCTACCATATGTAAATATTGCAACAAATGCAACCTTTGGCCATAAGGCACATGTGTAGTGATGATGAAGGACCAAGCATGAAGCGGGTGGTGAAGTTCTTTCTTGATTCATCACTTGAGCTAGAAGAACTCGATTCTCCACCATTTGTCCATTCACGGATGGTGATAGTTGCTTCTTGCCTTGGTCTTCTCTCCTTGACCACCTTCTTCTTGGGCTTGTGCTCGATCTTGGTGAACTTGATGTGTTGATGATGACGCCCTTCTCTCAAGTGGACGTTGTAGCCGTACATGTTGACTTTCTTCACATACTTGAAGATCTTCTTCACGTACTCGGCCACCATAGATTCAATCTCTTCATCACTTGAGGAATCTTCATTGTCACCAAGGCTTCCGGCGAACCTTGTACAACTTGATTCACTCAAGAATCACCTCACAAGGTTGGCACAACCTTGCACTCACTCAGCTCTAAGCTAAGCCTAGCACTAATCACATACACAAAGCATATGCAAGTCTAAGGATGAACAATTAAGCACTTGGATGGATTGGATATGATCTTCAATGTGTCTTGAACTCCTCTGCACTTCCACCCAATCCAACAACCTCAAATGAGCGGGTGGAGGAGATATAAATAGCCCAAGGCATCAAACTAGCCGTTGGCTAAAAGCTGTTGAAAGTAGTACCGTCGGATGATCCGACGCTATCTTTTTCCGGGCGTCGGTTCATCCGGTGCTACTAGTCGTTGCCTCTGACACAACTGCTCCGACGCTATGCACCGACAGTCCGTTAGATCATCCGGTGCTGAAGACCCCACGTCCAAGTCGCCTCTGTTAGCTTCCACGCGACCGTCGGATAGACCGACACTTCACCTTGACCAAGGCATCGGATCATACGGTGTTGAAGGCTTCGTCTTGGCGCGTCTCTGTCTTGATTCAAATTAAGCGTCGGATAGACCGACGGTGTCCTCACTCAGACCATCGGATCATCCGGTGCTACTGTCTTCGCTCCTCCTCCTCTTCAACTCGTCCGACGCTACTAAAAAGTGGACCTTCGGTTCATCCGACGGTGCCTAGGGTTTCACCCTTTGAACCAACTCGTCCGACGATTGCACCGACGCTAGTAAATAAGGGACCGTCGGTTCATCCGACGGTGTCTTTTCTTTTCCTTTTCTTGCTCGGTTTTGACCCTTGATTTTTCTCATTTTGGCATGTGGTTTTCTTGCATCCTTGGGACCTAGAAATGTCTACAAAGACATGCTAAGACAATATGGTTAGTCCCAATGATCATGTTGTCATGAATCACCAAAATCAAACTCGAACTCATGGCATATGAGGCCATGTTCGCTACAAAATCACATCCATATTATTCGAATATAGTAACATGTCTACTTCAAGACCAATCTGAACCTACAAATTCTTGCAAGACCATGCCACTCCTACCAACCAAATTTCTAACATTCAGAAATCAACCAAACTCTTAACTGCAGTGTGAAAAGCAGTACCTTGCTTCTTTGTACCATGATGCGTGCAAACAACCAAAATTGCAATTTCAAGTGGCTTCAAGCGGTGAACGTGTTCAGGGCTCAGCTGCTCCCTGTAAGTGCGCCGATAGAGGGGACATGGTGCAGTGCAGCCCCACTTCCTCCGCCCTGGCTTGCACCTGCAGCAACTCGCACCCCAGCTCCAACAATCCGCGTGGACATGCCCATCCTGCTACCCTTCCTGGAAGAGGATGCGAGCAAATCTCTAAGTCAGCGAAAATAGCCAACGAGATTCTGTCAAGAGGGATCAGTCATCAAAGCACATAGTGTGATTGGGCGCCAGTGAGGTCGGTGCCGCAGAACTGGCAGCCGAAGCGCCCCAGCCCCGCTAGGATGGGGAGCATCCCCGCCACCACAGACGCCTGCGCTGGCACGGTCCGGATGGATCCGCCAAGACCCGCCAGACCCACGCGCCGACGTCCCCGCTCTTGACTCCCCGCGTCGCGGGCGGAGGTCTCCGCCCGTGGACGCTTGCGCCGGCAAGGTCGGGGTGGATCCGCTGCGGCCCGCCATACCCAAGCGCCGGCCTCCCCGCGCCGACCGCCTCCGCCCGCGGACGCCGGCGGCCTCCCGCCGACTCCGCCTCCCTGGCGCCGCTCCGCCCGACGCTCCCGTGCTCCAATGTCGAAGTGGCCCGAAGGAATCGCGATGCGGTCGGGGGCATCGGTGAACCCAAGCGAATTTCCTAATATGCCCTTTCTGGTTTTAAAACATTTTAATAAAAATTTATTGTGGGTCCCACCAAATCAATACTTCCTAATACTTCCCCATGGGAAATTCATGATACTTCCCGGTACTTGCACCGTTGGTTTTCGTCGGATGGACGGCTCATAAAAAAACAAGTACCTTAAAATTCCTCTTGAAATATACAATTTTAAATTTTTTTCAAAGGACTTCAATTATAGATAAGCTCTATACAAAAGTTGTAATACTTATTGAGGTCTAAATGTATATAATTCTATATAAATAAATGAATACATGTGTGAGTATAAGTGAATGATTTTAGTGGATGTATTTTTTTTAATACAAACTTTTTGCTATCATCTCTTTTTTACCATAAAATTGTGGGGTAAAATAAAAGAGTTTTATGTACAAGAATACTTACACGGGGAGAGGGAAAGAGGGGGGGGGGGGGGGGGTCAACCCATTGCGTAATTATTGCCCTAAAATCATCCGTGGCATGATGAGAAGGTGTAGGATGATTTGCTCTTTGAACCTCAAAAAATATTTCCATGAAGAATGGGATATCGATGGTAGCTCTTGTTCTGATGATAATGTCATGAATGCTTGCTGATTGGTGCCAGGATATTCCCAGTTTTTGCCAACACGATGTCTTTGCCATCACGTTGTCGCAAAAGTGCATTCAAACAGAAGGTGTGATGTGTTTCTACCTGATCTCTACACATGACACAGTTCACGTCTGGCCGTCTGGGTGCACAAGTACCTCCAGCGTAGCATGGTCTTTGTATTTACTGGATCTACTAAGATGAGCCATGCAAAGAATTTCAGTATTCGCTTGCATTTCGGGTCGACTTCCAAACCCATGAGAAGGTTGGCGGCACCTTTTTAGATGTTTGGACCAACTTGTAGAACTCCTCGCGTCCCGTCGCCTCTCTCCCACGCCGCGCGTCGGACCAGGTCGTGGCCTACAATGCGGCGGCGGGGAGGATCCTATGGTGGCTCAACAGGGGGAGGCTCCTGTCCCTGGTGTCCGGCTGCACTTGCGCCGTCGAGGCCAACACCTCCGCGGTCGTCCGGTGCTAGGGCCCGCGTGAAGGACCGATACGGCGAACCAGAGAGGGGGGAGTGAATGGGAGCCGATAAAAATTCTTCTCGATGGAGATGAGAACTCCAACAAGACGAACGCGGCTTCCAACACACGTCTCCGACTCACTACCCAAGTTGGCCAAGCCCACGTAGCCACTGGAGTGCCACTGGACCTAGGAACCAACACACACGGCCTTCCGACTCGAGAACGCGGCGGAACAACAAACCCCGAGTCTACGGACCCACACCGGTCGACCGGTGAGCACCACCGGTCGGACCGGTCCCCGCCGGTGAACCCGAGAAACTTCCACTAAGTGGCTCTACACCGGTCGGGACCGGTGGCGGCTCGAAAGCCCCCCAAGGCACCAAACAGCCAACCGACCACCAAACGGACCCAAACTCGAAACAAGCAGCAACACGGGACAACGGCGAACTCACCAAGACGTTCACCCGAGCAAAATCCCACAAGGGCTTGCACCGGTCGACCGGTCAAGAGCACCGGTCGACCGGTGTAGCTCGGGCGGCTCGGGATGAACAAGACCCGCGGGTCAACTCCCCCAAATCCAAATCTCGATCTCCCGAATCGCTCCACGGACTTGAACAAGACTTTGGGGATATCAAGAACACCTCATGAGGAGTCCATAGCCAAGTTTAATCCCACAAAAAACTCGTCCAAAAAGGAGGAATCGAAGAAATCCCGCCGAGAGCACTTCCAACCCAAGAACTCAAGAAACCCCAAAATCGAGCACCTTTACTCACGGATTTGGGAGGGGAATCACAGCCCAAAGAACCACGAAGGGTTCCCACAAATTTCCCCCATCAAATCCCCAAGAGAAAGGCCCCGAAAACAACCCAAAGAAATCACCGAGAGAGGGCTCCGAAAATCACCACCAAGAACAACCGGGAAAACACATCCAAACCTTGAGGAACCACGCCGAATCATCTATACATGAAACAAAGGTTCGTACAAGGTCTAGCAAGCCGCCCGATCATCCATCCCTCTCTACAAGATCTCTCCGTGAAGCTCTCTTGCTAGTCCTAAGGAAAACCTAAGGAAAATAGGTGGAAAATAGGAAAACTAATGAGCTAGGGTTCCAAGAGTTGGCTGCCATCCTCTCACCTCTTGGGTTATATAGGCGGCAACCGAAAGTCTAAAATGCCCCTCTCTACTAACTAGGGATACAAGCCCCTCAAGGGCGGATTTGGAATTCTTGATGTCTTCACCATCGGACGGATGCCCGGCGACCGCACCCTGCGTAGCCTCGACGCAAGCGATGCGATTCCGACGCGTGTCCTCCGCTTCGAAGATTCCGACCGCGTCGTCGCACACCGGTCGACCGGTGCTCCTCACCGGTCGAGCCGGTGGGACCGGTCCGACCGGTCGGACCCACCGGTCGGACCGGTCCGGTGCTTCGTCGCACCTCCGTCTTCGCTTCTCCGGTCTTGGCTTTGTGGATCAACCAAGGAACCCGGTGGTTTTCTACGGTGAACCACCGGAAACCCCGCGAACTCGGTGTAGCCTCCGCCAATCTCCACTCATGACTTGGCTCCCACATAGTCCCGGCTCGACCTTGGTTTTGAGGCTCAACCAAGAAACCGTCCATGACTTCATCTTGCTTGTTCATGCCACCATGCGGCCCGCACTTGACCCCGCCGGCCACCGGGTCCCTCGAACAAAGCCTACTTGTCTTCTCCACACCCGGAGGCCTCACCGCGACGACCTTTCGCGCTTGTTCTTCACCCGCACCAACACGAGTCAAGCCGCAACCTCGCACCCGCAATACTTAGCCAAGAATCGGTCCACACAACGTTGTCAATCGCTCATCACACAAGGAAGCGACCATCCACCGGTCCTCGAACCACACATGGTCCTCAATCTCCCCCTTGATGAGTGCATTGACAACACCCACACGAAAGTAACAAGAGAGAAAAGAAAAAGAAAAGAAACGAACAAAAAGAAACTCCAACAAGCGATCGAAAGCCAAACAAAGGCAAAGAGAAAGATCACTTGAAGAAGACAAGTCTCGGACCCCTTAGGCAAGGGCAACGGCTCGACACATCCGAGATAAAGCAAAGCTCAAGCAAAGAGCACACACCACCGAAACAAAGCTCGAAAACTCTCAAAGAGCTCCCCCCCGCACACATGCAAACTCCCCATGAACCAATGCAACTCCCCCTGGACGAATGCATGCAAGAAACCACATGAAACAGGGCAGCTGCAGCAACTTCAGCTCACACCGGTCAGACCGGTCATCACCACCGGTCAGACCGGTGCCCAACATATGTATAGGACCAGCACTCACACCGGTCAGACCGGTGCTCCTCACCGGTCAGACCGGTGCACAACAGAGCCCAGAAATGGCTCGAAACCACCTGAAAACCTTCTAAATGCATCCATTAAGCCATTTCAAGCTCAAACTTCTCCCCCTTGTTGGCAATGCATGAATCAAGTCAAAAATGCAAAACTTTCAACCTAGAGCTTCTCAAATAGACAAAATTCAACAAAGAATGCTACACATGTCCAAATGAGCAAGTTAGATACTCGACGGCTTCGTATCGATCTCAACTACATGATCACCAAGTTTCACAACCATTGGACGAAGCTAAGATGGATTTTGGCAATTTTGCGAAAAACTTGCCTCTCATGAGCAAAGTCCTAAACATGATCAAAGCATATCAAAATGGCAAAGCCACACAAACTTCATGCTAGGACAGCTATTCTAACCATAAGACCATCACAAACACCCACAAGCACCTCATGTCATGTCAAAGCCACCGAGCCATGTGCCTACTTCTATGTATGAGACTTCTCATTGGTAGGCATCATGCAACGGTTTAGCCCCCAAAGCAACTTAAATTCAGCACGTATGACATGGGAGCACATTTCCAAGCATTTTTCATTTCATTTTCAGATTTGTAAATGGTACATGAAATGTCTTTGCGACAAAAAGGAACTTATGCTCCTCCACAAGATAAAACTAGAGGGCTAAACATTCATGATGGCAAATGAGCCTTTGGCCCCATATGATCAATAAACTAGCCATCCAACCACAAATTAAGCAAAGCAAGGCCACAAAAACATGTCAAGAGCATGTAAAGGCATTTACACATGAGAGAGCATACATGTGACATTTTTCAAAAGCATAGCTATCAACCATGGATTATTCATCAAGATCATCAAGAGCTAAGCCAAACTAACCATATCATACCAAACAAGCTCACAAAAACATATATCTCATTCCATGGTGAACAATGTATATGAGAGAAGCTTTCCTAACCAATGCATATGATACAAAATGCATGCAATCTAAGATACAAGGATGCCTATACATCATGTTACATATGCCATGCCAAATGCAAGAAATGCACAAAGGAAATCTATACATATGCTACAAACCGGCTCCTCGAGGGGAGGCAAAACGGGCTCGACACCACCGGCAAAAGAAAGCTCCCACACACCCAACTCGGAAATCAAACACACACCAAGTTCCCCCCGCTACGAGTGAAAGTTGCTTGATCTAGTGGTTTGGTGAAAATATCGGCTAGTTGGTCATGAGTGGGTACATGGATCAAAGCTATCTTTCCTTTCTCGACATTGTCTCTCAGAAAATGATACCTCACTTCTATGTGCTTGGTTTTGGAATGGAGCACTGGGTTCTTTGCAACACTTATGGCACTGGTGCTATCACATTGAAGTGGGACATGGGTATACTCCTCACCAAAGTCTCTCATGGTGTAGGTGATCCAAAGGAGCTGAGAGCAACAACTAGCAGCGGCAACATACTCGGCTTCGGTCGTGGATTGAGCAACACTCGACTGCTTACGAGAAGACCAAGACACCAACGAAGAACCCAAAAACTGGGCAAGTCCCGGAAGTGGACTTCCTATCCAACCGACACCCGGCAAAATCCGCGTCTGAAAAGCCATGAAGCGCCAAAGAAGAGGACGCGGAGTACCAAAGGCCGAAGTCGGGAGTGTGACGCAAGTACCGAAAATTCGCTTCACCGCTTGCCGATGCGAAGTCCTCGGAGACGCTTGAAAACGAGCGCACAGACACACCGAGAACTGTATGTCCGGCCTCGTCGCCGTCAAGTAGAGGAGTGACCCGATCATGCTCCGGTACTCCTTCTGGTCCACGTGTTCACCTTCCTCATCCGCATCAAGAGCTGTAGTCGTACTCATCGGCATCGTCATAGCCTTGGAGTCCTCCATCTTGAACTTTCTCACAATGTCCTTGGTGTACTTAGCCTGGTGCACAAATGTTCCTTCCTTTGATTGCTTGATTTGTAGCCCGAGGAAGAACTGCAACTCACCCATCATGCTCATCTCAAACTCCCTGCTCATATCATCTGCAAACCTCGCAACAAGAGAGTTAGACGAGCCACCAAAGACAATACCATCCACGTACACCCGCACAATCGGGATATCTCTGCCCCGCTCGCAAAAACAAGGTCCGATCAACCTTCCCCATCTCAAAACCTCTCTCAAACAAGAACCCCCTCAACCTCGCCATACCAAGCTCTAGGCGCTCGCTTCAACCCATACGGCGCCTTCCTCAACTTGTACACCCGTGGGGGTACCTCTCACTCTCAAACCCCGAGGTCGCCTCACATACACTTCTTCCTCCAAAGACACCATTCGTAAAAGCACTCTTCACATCCATTTGGTGCAACTTGAACCCTTTAGCCACGTAAAAGGCTAGAAGGATCCTAATCGCCTCCAAACGGGCTACGGGAGCAAAGGTCTCCTCGTAGTCGATCCCCTCCTTCCGACCGAACCCCTGAGCAACAAGTCTCGACTTGTTCCTCACAACCTCACCCTTCTCTCCCTCTTTGTTTTTCCACACCCACTTTGTACCAATCGGCTTACACCCTGGGGGAGGGTCAACCAACTCCCACACCTGATTCCTCTCAAAATTCTCCAACTCCTCATGCATCGAGTTAACCCAATTGTGATCGATAGTGCGTGTCCAATGTCTTTGGGCTCGAAAGAAGCAACAAACGCAGCATGAGCAAAATGGGAATTGTTCCGAACCCTCGACCGTGTAGTGCGTTCATCCATGTCGCCGATGATCCTCGAAGCCGGGTGATCCACTTGAACTCGCCGGGGAGGTTCTCGCCTCGAAGCTACCTCCCCCCTCAACATCGCCTTCTCCTCGTTCTTGATTTGTCGTCGTAGGTGTAGCAGAGGGTCCATCCAACATCGTAGTCGAAGTAGTGGGTACATGTTCAGCGGGGGCACCGCACCGCCATCCTCATCATCTCCATGTTCATGCTCCTCCTCCTGAAAGATCTCCTCGCCAAGCTCATCATCACCTGCACACTCAAAGACAAGCTGACTACGTGGCTCTATCTCGTCGAAGGTTACCTCGCAAGTCTCCACGATTTGGTTAGTTTCAAGATTGAGCACACGATATGCTCTAGAATGAGATGCATAACCAAAGAAAATGCCATCGACGGACCTAGCCTCAAACTTATCCAACTTCCCGTCTTTTTTCGAATGAAACACTTGCAACCAAAGACATGGAAGTGACTCACCTTGGGTGTGCGACCATGCATCAACTCATAGCATGTCTTCTTCTTGTGCACTCGAGGTATATCCCGTTCGACACATAGCATGCGGTATTCACCGCCTCGGCCCAATACCTCCTCGGAGTCCTATGCTCATCAAGCATCGTCCGAGCCATCTCGCACAAGGTCCCGTTCTTCCTTTCCACAACACCATTCGGGGAGGCGTATACGGACTCGAAAACCGGTGCTCAAGACCCAAGTCATGACAAAAGGTTTCAAAACGAGAGTTCCCGAATTCCGAGCCATTATCACCGCGGATAGCTCGTATGGCATCTCCGTGCCTCTCGTTCCTCAACCTCAAGACTAGATCTCGAACAAAACCAAACGTCTCCCCCCTTATCCTCCGTAAAGAACACCCACGCATACCGAGAATAGTCATCCACCACAACAAGGACATACCACTTTCCACCCGCGCATCGCACACGAGCCGGGCCAACAAGGTCCATATGGAGCAGCTCGCATGGACGCTCGCTCATCACATCGGTGAGAGGCGGGTGAGAAGAGGCCACCATCTTGGCATGCCTACACGGAGCACAAACCAACTCTTTCTCAAGCTTCTACCGTGGCAATCCTCGGACCAAATTGAGTTTACTCAAGCGAGACAAAAGGTCAAAGCTCAAGTGACCCAACTTCCTATGCCACTTCCACAACTCACTCGAAGAACCAGCCAAGAAACAACGCTCAACACCCGAAGACTGAGAAAAATCAGCACGAAACACCTGACCCTCGGGAACGACCATACAAACAAGGTCCCCTCGAGAGTCCAAAATCCGAGAACCACCGAGCCGAAACAACACCTCAAAACCCTCATCCAACAACCGAGACACGTAAAGCAAATTGTACCCCGGCGATTGAACAAGAGCAACACGCCTCGAGTGATCTTGTCACTCACTTTTATCTCACCTTCCGAAAGCACACGCCCACGCCCATTGTCCCCAAAAGTGATGTACCTCTTCGTCACCACCGGACGAGACTTGAGAACCACCCCCTGTCTCCGGTCATATGCCTCGAGCAACCGGAGTCAATCAACCAAATGTTCTTCAAGTCTCCCACCCGAAACTCAAAAATAGGCACGTGAGCGAACAAACGACTCGGCAAGACCGGGGTTAGTACCAAAAGAGGAAAACCGAGTGCCGAGCCATTTGCTCGAAAGTGGGGTTAGCACCAACCAAAGCATCTCTCCTACCAAAACTACCTCCACGAACACCACCACGGTAACCACCCCGAGGGAACCACCCTCTCTCGCCCGGAGGAGGACCAAAACCACGCAAGAAAGCCCGTGGAACGTCCTTCCTCTCCAACTCAACTCCACGACTCCTCCAATCCCCGTATTGAGCACGAGGAGGAGAACGTCTAGCAAACTGACCACCTGCACCCTTTCCAGCCCAACCACCAGAACCACGACCACCAGAAACAACCCTCGCACCTGCACGAGCTCGAAACCCGAACATCCTGTCTGTCCAGGCCTGCACCGGTCTGACCGGTGCCCCACACCGGTCTGACCGGTGTGACTCGGACAAAGCGCACCACCCGCAGCCTTCTTCTCTCCCCAAGCCCGAACCGTCCTCACAATCGCCTTGCCCCCGGGCATCCGCATACGAGGCTCAAGTACACCATCGGAAGGGTGGTACTTGTCCTTGTTAGCCCACTCCTTCTCCATTCTCTCCTCACGCTTCCTCTTGAAGCAAAACTCCTCCTTATGGCCATCTCTCCCACAATAGCCACAATGGAACCTCACAAGCTTAGGCTTTGGCTTGGGATGTGGTCGCTCACTTGGTTTCTCTCCACTCAAACCCTCCACCGGTTTCTCACCACTAGCCTTCTCACTCTCCTTCCCAAAGAACACTTTCCCCGAAGTGCTCACAAACTTGATAGGCTTTTGTAGGTCATTTGTGGGTGTAGGAAACACGGGTGGAGCTGGGGTTGTGTCTAGTCGGTTCCTTAGATGGTTAGGTTTTGGTGGGAAATCATTCTTGTGGTGGGTTTTTGGTGGCTCCGGGATATTCTCTCCACTTCCCTCACCAACCTTGTTTGCCCCAAGCCCCTCACCATAAGCCCCTCACCATCTTGCCTCTTAAAGGCCTCGATCATCATCCTCAACTGAGGCTCGTGACCGGACAACCAACCCATCAACTTCCTCAAATCATCATTCTCATCCTGCAAACGATCAACATAATGTGCAAGCTCCAAATTTTTCAATGCATGCATTTCACAGGTAGAGCAAGATGTAGGCATGGGTTCCTTCAATTTAGCCTCGAGCGAACTAGTGTAAGCATGCATCTCATCAATCTTAGCATGCAAAACAGGGCAAGAAGTGCAAGCACCTAGCAAAGCAGGTCTAGACTTAAGCTCAGCCACTTCAACCCTAAGCACATCTAGTTCCTCACACTTGGAGGCATGCTTCTCCTTGAACAAAGCAAGATCAGCAAGGAAAATAGAGCAATCAGCACAATCATTCTCATCAGAAACAACAGGGCTAGCCTTAAGCGAATCAATCTCAAGCTTGCTATCAAGCACCTGTGTCTCTAGCTCAGCCCACTCTAGTCCTAGCATCCTCGAGTGAAGCCCTAAGCTCTTTCCTCATTTTCTTGGCCTCTCTAAGCATGTCATCACGGTTATCAAGCAAAGAGCCAAGCCTCTCATTCTCCCGGCGCAAGAAGGGAAGCTCATCACGCACCTCGTCGTCGGACTCGCAGTCCGAGTCGCTCCGTGTGCTCTTCTTGCCGCCGGAGCTCAACGCCATGGTGTAGAAGCCGTCTCTCGCGGCGGCTCGGCCCGCTCGTGTTCTTGGACGACCTCTTGTTCTTGCGGTGATCTCCCCTCGTCGTCGCCGCCGCTCGAGCTCGAGGTGGAGTACGCGGAACCGGAGTCGACGTCGTTCGCTCCAACCATCGCTCGGGCCTTGCCTCGGCCCTCCTTCTTCCTCGATCGTCGCTCGTCCTTGTACTTGTTCTTGTGCTTGCTCTTGTGGTCGCGCCTCGAACGGTACTTGTCGTCGTTCTTCCTCGGCTTGTGCTTGTAGCGTCCTTGTTCTTGGCCTTCTCCGGGCAGTCGGCGACGAAGTGTCCTGGCTTGCCGCACTGGAAGCAAGTCCTCGTGTTCCTCCTCATGTTCACGCGGTTCTCGTGCAGCCTCTCGAACCGCCTCGTCAACAGCGCCAGCTCGTCCTCTCCAAGATCATCAAACTCCTCATCTGGCATAGACATCAAAGAGGAAAACGAGAACATCTCGGTGGATGGGTTAGAGTTAGTCTTTGCTTTGGAACCACCAACGAGGGCAAGACTATGGGAATCGGTCGGTCCCTCGAGCTTGTCGATCATGCCCCTATCCACCTCGGCCGACTTGAGCTTCGAGAACGACTCGTTCACCGTCGCAGTATCATACCTCTCCGACTCGACTATGGCCTCGAACTTTCCGCCCCATATCGTACGATCCAAAGAGTGTAAGAGCTTGACCGCTCTATCATGATCATCGTACGGGAGCACGTCCACATTGGCCCTCATGTTGTTCACCACCACCGTGAACCTCTCGAAACAAGGCATCGATGGACTCACCGGGGAGATGAGTGAAGTTCTCGTACTCTCTCCGTAGGTCGCATACAACCGTGCCCGAACCCGGGCGTTCCCAACATGAGCCTCCTTCAACACCGCCCAAATCCTACAAGCCAAGTGCTCGGTGTGCACCCGATCGAACTCGGCCGACACAAAGCACGAAACAAGTAGTCGACCGCCTTATTGTTGGCGTCGAATCCGTCCCCTCGACCCCGGAGCAAGGAAATCCATCGGCCGGACATAGCCTCGTGTCCACCGTGACATCCCAAAGCATCCGACCCTTTCCACGGAGGAACGCACCCATCCGCTTGCTCCACATCCGGTAGTTCTTGCCATCGAAGTGTGGAGGACCCGAACCCCGTTCTCGGTACGCCATCCTTGGATCTTAGACGGTTAGAGTCAACAAAGACCCGAACCGGCTCGATACCACTTGAAGGACCGATACGGCGAACCGAGAGGGGGGGGGGGAGTGAATGGGAGCCGATAAAAATTCTTCTCGATGGAGATGAGAACTCCAACAAGACGAACGCGGCTTCCAACACACGTCTCCGACTCACTACCCAAGTTGGCCAAGCCCACGTAGCCACCGGAGTGCCACCGGACCTAGGAACCAACACACACGGCCTTCCGAGCTCGAGAACGCAGGCGGAACAACAAACCCCGAGTCTACGGACCCACACCGGTCGGACCGGTGAGCACCACCGGTCGGACCGGTCCCTACCGGTGAACTCCGAGCAACTTCCACTAAGTGGCTCTACACCGGTCGGACCGGTGAGACACACCGGTCGGACCGGTGGCACCCGAAAGCCCCCAAGGCACCAAACAAAGCCAACCGACCACCAAACGGACCCAAACTCGAAACAAGCGGCAACACGGGACAACGGCGAACTCACCAAGACGTTCACCGGAGCAAAATCCCACAAGGGCTTGCACCGGTCGGACCGGCCAAGAGCACCGGTCGACCGGTGTAGCTCGGGCGCCTCGGGATGAACAAGACCCGCGGTCAACTCCCCCAAATCCAAATCTCGATCTCCCGAATCGCTCCACGGACTTGAACAAGACTTTGGGGATATCAAGAACACCTCATGAGGAGTCCATAGACAAGTTTAATCCCACAAAAAACTCGTCCAAAAAGGAGGAATCGAAGAAATTCCGCCGAGAGCACTTCCAACCCAAGAACTCAAGAAACCCCAAAATCGAGCACCTTTACTCATGGATTTGGGAGGGGAATCACAGCCCAAAGAACCACGAAGGGTTCCCACAAATTTCCCCCATCAAATCCCCAAGAGAAAGGCCCCGAAAACAACCCAAAGAAATCACCGAGAGAGGGCTCCGAAAATCACCACCAAGAACAACCGGGGAAAACACATCCAAACCTTGAGGAACCACGCCGAATCATCTATACATGAAACAAAGGTTCGTACAAGGTCTAGCAAGCCGCCCGATCATCCATCCCTCTCTACAAGATCTCTCCGTGAAGCTCTCTTGCTAGTCCTAAGGAAAACCTAAGGAAAATAGGTGGAAAATAGGAAAACTAATGAGCTAGGGTTCCAAGAGTTGGCTGCCATCCTCTCACCTCTTGGGTTATATAGGCGGCAACCGAAAGTCTAAAATGCCCCTCTCTACTAACTAGGGATACAAGCCCCTCAAGGGCGGATTTGGAATTCTTGATGTCTTCACCATCGGACGGATGCCCGGCGACCGCACCCCCGCGTAGCCTCGACGCAAGCGATGCGATTCCGACGCGTGTCCTCCGCTTCGAAGATTCCGGATCGCGTCGTCGCACACCGGTCGGACCCGGTGCTCCTCACCGGCCGACCGGTCCCCACCGGTCAGACCGGTCGGACCCACCGGTCAGACCGGTCTGGTGCTGCTGCACCTCCGTCTTCGGTTCTCCGGTCTTGGCTTTGTGGATCAACCAAGGAACCCAGTGGTTTTCTGGTGAACCACCGGAAACCCCGCGAACTCGGTGTAGCCTCCGCCAATCTCCGCTCATGACTTGGCTCCCACGTAGTCCCGGCTCGACCTTGGTTTTGAGGCTCAACCAAGAAACCGTCCATGACTTCATCTTGCTTCGTTCATGCCACCATGCGGCCCGCACTTGACCCCCGCCGGCCACCGGGTCCCTCGAACAAAGCCTACTTGTCTTCTCCACACCTGGAGGCCTCACCGGCGACGACCTTTCGCGCTTGTTCTTCACCTGCACCAACACGAGTCAAGCCGCAACCTGCACCTGCAATACTTAGCCAAGAATCAGTCCACACAACGTTGTCAATCACTCATCACACAAGGAAGCGACCATCCACCGGTCCTCGAACCACACATGGTCCTCACCGCGCAGTAGCGCCGTGCAGGAGGACTTCGCTAACACCACCTCCGTCCGCTACCTCGCCGCGGGGGGCACCCGCACCTGCGCCGTCTTGGACTCCGGTTTCCTTGTCGCGGATCCTCCCGGCGTCTGCGTCCGCGACAATAGCTCCTGCGGCGGATGCGGCTACCTGTTGCAGCCGAATACTTCCAAATACCTGACACCTGTGAGGGACCGCAGGTCCTCGAGAACGTCAAGCGAATGACAAAATTGAATCTTCAATTCTTCCAGTGTTGTGCAGCAACGCACTAGTCGCAACAGTTCTGCGGTGGTTGTAGCAGTTCTGCGGTGGCTGTTTTTTTTTGAAAAAACTGCAGTGGCTGTAGTCTCAGATGCTTTGCGTCAGAGAGAGAGCGAGAAGCAGAAAAAAGAGGATGACATGTGGGTTCATTTATAATGGGTAAAATTAACTTTTCACAACATAACCTCTGTTCCCGAAGCTGGAGCTGTTATCTTTGCCAAACACATCTCTTCATCTCTAAGGGCGTGTTTGGGAGGGCTCCAGCTCCACCAAACCAACTCTGGAGTAGCAACTCCACCAATTTGCAGCTCCACCGTGGAGCTGGACTCTCCCATTGGAGCTGAGGAGATGTGTTTGGCTGAGACAACAACTCCAGCTCCGAAAAATGAAGATTTGAATAGATTACCCTCTTATGCCCTCAATTTTTTTTGTTTTGCTTGCATGTACGTGATGTGCTGTGCATGTGTGTATGCGTGTCCTGTGTGCATAGGGAACACCCCATTCCTGTGATGGCCAGGGTACGCGTCGAAGGTGAAGTTCATGGGCAAGGTGCCGGCGAGCACGGCGTCGGTGCGCCTCGCGCCCTGGAATGCCACCGGCAGCGCGTGATGGTCGACCAGGGTGATGGTCGTCGGGGTGATGTCGAAGCGGTCGACCTCGAAGACGGCCAGCGTCGCGGTGGTGACGGCCACCCGGATCGCTCGGGGCCAGTAGATGAGTAGGAGGAGGAGCGCGACGACGCCGACGGATGCGCTGACCGCGACGAGGGATCTGACGATGATGCGGTCCGGGCGGTCCGGCCGGCGGCGGTACAGGGCGGCGGCGGCGCCCGCGCAGCCGCGGCGGCCGGCCGGCGGGCGGCGGCGCCCTGCGCCGCGGGCGGCCGGCCGGTGGCGGTACGGGCGGCGGCGGCGGTCCGGCGGCGGCGGCGGCGGCGGCGCGAGGGCGGCGGTGGCGCCCTGCGCCGCGGGCGGCCGGCCGGCGGCGTGAAGGACCGATACGGCGAACCGAGAGAGGGGGGGGAGTGAATGGGAGCCGATAAAAATTCTTCTCGAAGGAGATCAAAACTCCAACAAGATGAACACGGCTTCCAACACACGTCTCCGACTCACTACCAAGGTTGGTCAAGCCCACGTAGCCACTGGAGTGCCACTGGACCTAGGAACCAACACACCACCTTCCGACCCGAGAAACGCAACTGGAAAAACCAAACCTCGAGTCTACAGACCCACACCGGTCAGACCGGTGAGCACCACCGGTCAGACCGGTCCCTGCTGGTGAAACTGAGCAACTTTCACTAAGTGGCTCTACACCGGTCAGACCGGTGAGACACACCGGTCAGACCGATGGCGCCCGAAAGCCCCCAAGGCACCAAACAGGCCAACCGACCACCAAACGGACCCAAACTCGAAACAGCAACAACACGGGACAACAACGAACACACCAAGACGTTCACCCGAGCAAAAACCCACAAGGGCTCGCACCGGTCAGACCGGTCAAGAGCACCGGTCAGACCGGTGTGGCCTGGGCAGCTCGGGATGAACAGCACCCGCGGGTCAACTCCCCCAAATCCAAATCTCGATCTCCCGAATCGCTCCACGGAATTGAACAAGACTTTGGGGATATCATGAACACCTCATGAGGAGTTCATAGCCAAGTTTAATCCCACCAAAACTCGTCCAAAAAGGAGGAATCGAAGAAATCCCGCCGAGAGCACCTCCAACCCAAGAACTCAAGAAACCCCCAAAATCGAGCACTTTTACTCACGGATTTGGGAGGGGAATCACAGCCCAAAGAACCACGAAGGGTTCCCACAAATTTCCCCCATCAAATCCCCAAGAGAAAAGCCCCGAAAACACCCCAAAGAAATCACCGAGAGAGGGCTCCGAAAATCACCACCAAGAACAACCGGGGAAAACACATCCAAACCTTGAGGAACCACGCCGAATCATCTATACAAGAGACAAAGGTTCGTGCAAGGTCTAGCAAGCCGCCCGATCATCCATCCCTCTCTACAAGATCTCTCCGTGAAGCTCTCTTGCTAGTCCTAAGGAAAACCTAGAGAAAATAGGTGGAAAATAGGAAAACTAATGAGCTAGGGTTCCAAGAGTTGGCTGCCATCCTCACCTCTTGGGTTATATAGGCGGCAACCGAATGTCTAAAATGCCCCTCTCTACTAACTAGGGATACAAGCCCCTCAAGGGCGGATTTGGAATTCTTGATGCCTTCACCATCGGACGGATGCCCGGCGACCGCACCCTGCGTAGCCTCGACGCAAGCCATGCGATCCCAACGCGTGTCCTTCGCTTCGAAGATTCCGGACTGCGTCGTCGCACACCGGTCGACCGGTGCTCCTCACCGGCCGGGGACCGGTGGGACCGGCCCGACCGGTCGGACCCACCGGTCGACCGGCTCCGGTGCCGCCGCACCTCCGTCTTCGGCTTCTCCGGTCTTGGCTTTGTGGATCAACCAAGGAACCCGGTGGTTTTCCGGTGAACCACCGGAAACCCCGCGAACTCGGTGTAGCCTCCGCCAATCTCCACTCATGACTTGGCTCCCACGTAGTCCCGGCTCGACCTTGGTTTTGAGGCTCAACCAAGAAACCGTCCACGACTTCATCTTGCCGTTCATGCCACCATGCGGCCCGCACTTGACCCCCGCCGGCCACCGGTCCCTCGAACGAAGCCTACTTGTCTTCTCCACACCCGGGAGGCCTCACCGCGACGACCTTTCGCGCTTGTTCTTCACCCGCACCAACACGAGTCAAGCCGCAACCCGCACCCGCAATACTTAGCCAAGAATCAGTCCACACAACGTTGTCAATCACTCATCACACAAGGAAGCGACCATCCACCGGTCCTCGAACCACACATGGTCCTCAATCTCCCCCTTGATGAGTGCATTGACAACACCCACACGAAAGTATCAAGAGAGAAAAGAAAAAGAAAAGAAACGAACAAAAAGAACCTCCAACAAGCGATCGAAAGCCAAACAAAGGCAAAGAGCAAGATCTCTTGAAGAAGACAAGTCTCGGACCCCTTAGGCAAGGGCAACGGCTCGACACATCCGAGACAAAGCAAAGCTCAAGCAAAGAGCACCAACCACCGAAACACAGCTCGAAAACTCTCAAAAAACTCCCCCTGCACACATGCAAACTCCCACTGAACCAATGCAACTCCCCCTGGACGAATGCATGCACGAAACCACATGAAACAGGACAGCTGCAGCACTTTCAGCTCACACCGGTCAGACCGGTCACCACCACCGGTCAGACCGGTGCCTAACATATGTACAGGACCAGCACTCGCACCGGTCAGACTGGTGCTCATCACCGGTCAGACCGGTGTACAACAGAGCCCAGAAATGGCTCGAAACCACCTGAAAACCTTCTAAACGCGCCCAACAAGCCATTTCAAGCTCAAACTTCTCCCCCTTGTTGGCAATGCATGAATCAAGCCAAAAATGCAAAACTTTCAACCTAGAGCTTCTCAAATATACAAAATTCAACATATGATGCTACACATGTCCAAATGAGCAAGTTAGGTACTCTACGGCTTCGTATCGATCTCAACTACATGATCACCAAGTTTCACAACCATTGGACGAAGCTAAGATGGATTTTGGCAATTTTGCGAAAAACTTGCCTCTCATGAGCAAAGTCCTAAACATGATCAAAGCATATCAAAATGGCAAAGCCACACAAACTTCATGCTAGGACAGCCATTCTAATCATAAGACCATCACAAACACCCACAAGCACCTCATGTCATGTCAAAGCCACCGAGCCATGTGCCTACTTCTATGTATGAGACTTCTCATTGGTAGGCATCATGCAACGGTTTAGCACCCAAAGCAAATTAAATTCAGCGCATATGACATGGGAGCACATTTCCAAGCATTTTTCATTTCATTTTCAGATTTGTAAATGGTACATGAAATGTCTTTGCGACAAAAAGGAACTTATGCTCCTCCACAAGATAAGTCAAGAGGGCTAAACATTCATGATGGCAAATGAGCCTTTGGCCCCATATGATCAATAAACTAGCTATCCAACCACAAATTAAGCATAGCAAGGCCACACTAACATGTCAAGAGCATGTAAAGGCATTTACACATGAGAGAGCATACATGTGACATTTTTCAAAAGCATAGCTATCAACCATGGATTATTCATCAAGATCATCAAGAGCTAAGCCAAACTAACCGTAGCATATCAAACAAGCTCACAAAGACATAAATCTTATTTCATGGTGAACAATGTATATGAGAGAAGCTTTTCCTAACCAATGCATATGATACAAAATGCATGCAATCTAAGATACAAGGATGCCTATACATCATGTTACATATGCCATGCCAAATGCAAGAAATGCACAAAGGAAAGCTATACATATGCTACAAACCGGCTCCTCGAGGGGAGGCAAAACAGGCTCGACACCACCGGCAAAAGAGAGCTCCCACACTCACAAGCTCCCCCTAAACACATGCACTAGGGCCAAAGAGCATACAAAGCTCACCCTACGCACATGAGATAGAGAAGGAGCAAAACAAACCAAGTGGCTTGACCAAGGCCACACACTTGAAGGTCACAAATACACTTACCTTTATCATTTCTTCACAATTCACTAATCCTTGTCCACCATTCCCGAAAGTGATGCACCAACATATCACCACCGGGATATGAAGCCGAAGAACCACCCCCCGATATCAACCAAATGTTCTCCGGGCTATCCACCTGCAACTCAAAACAAAGAGCGAGAGCGAGCAAACGACTCAACACTGGGGTTAGTTCCAAAAGTGTAAAACCAGTGCCTAGCCATTTGCTCGAAAGTGGGGTTAGCACAAACCAAACCATCTTTCCTACCAAAGCTACCTCCACGAACACCACTACGGTAACCACCATGAGGGAACCAACCCTCTCTGCCTGGAGGAGGGCCAAAACCACGAAAGAAAGCCCGTGGACCATCCCTCCTCTCCTTCTCAAAGCCATGACTCCTCCCATCCCCGTAGCGAGCTCGAGGGGGAGAATGCCTAGCAAACTGGCCTCGTGCAAACTTTCCAGACCAACCACCAGAACCACGACCTCCAGAAACAACCCTCGCACCTGTACGAGCACGAAACCCAAACCGCCGCCCGTCCGGCTCGCACCGTCCGACCGGTGCTCCACACCGGTCCGACCGGTAGCCTGGCACAGCGCACACCTCCAACAGCCTTCCGCTCTCCCCAAGCCCGAACTGACCTCACACTCGCCTTGGCCCCGGGCAACGCACACGAGGCTCAAGTACACCATCGAAAGGGTGGTACTTGTCCTTGTTAGCCCACTCCTTCGCCATTCTCTCCTCACGCTTCCTCTTGAAGCAAAACGCTCTCTTGTGACCATCCTTCCCACAAAACTCACAATGGAAACGGATCAATCTGGGCTTAGGCTTGGGATGAGGCTCTTCACAAGGCTTCTCACTTGGTTTCTCACTAGGCGTTTCACTTGCCTTCTCACTCGGTTTTCCTCTTGGTTGGTTTGGCTTGGAGGTAAACTTGTCTTTGGGTGTGGGTTGTGGTGGAACTGAAACATTCCCAAATTTCCTTTCTCTCTCACCACTGCCCTCACCAACCTTATCCAAACCCAAAGCCCAACCGTCAAAGCGCTTACAGCTAGCAATCATCATACCAAGCTGAGGTTCTTGACTCGACAACCAACTCAGCGCTTCACGCAACTTATCATTCTCATCTTGCAAGCGACCAACACATTTTGCAAGATCCAAATTCTTCATAGCATGCAACTCACATGTAGAGCAAGAAGTAGGAATAGGCACTTTCAAATCAGCCTCAAGTGAAACAATGCGAGAACGGAGCTCAAGCAATTTTCTCATGCAAACTAGGGCAAGAAGTGCAAGCACCAAGCAAAGTGGGTCTAGATTGTAACTCACCCAACTCAACCCTAAGCACATCTAGTTCCTCACACTTGGAGGCATACTTCTCCCTAAGATCGATCAAGTCGGCTAGGAAAGCAGAGCAATCGGCACAATCATTTTCATCGAAACAACGGGGCTAGCCTTGAGCGAATCAATTTCAAGCTTGCTATCAAGAACTCCGTGTTTCTAGCTCGGCCACTCTAGTCCTAGCATCCTCGAGCAAAGATCTAAGCTCCTTCCTAAGCTTCTTAGCCTCTCTAAGCATGTGATCGCGATTATCAAGCAAGTCAACCAACTCCTCATTCTCCTTGCGCAAAGAGGAGAGCTCATCACATACCTCATCCTCGGAATCCAAATCCGAGGCGTCCCTCTGGCTTCTCTTGCTGCTCGAACTGCGAGCCATGCCGCAGAAGTCGTCCTTGAGGCTTAGGCCCGTCACACAAAGGCCGTTGAGGTACTTGCCGAGGTTCTTCTTCTTCTTCTTCTTGTCATCCTCTTCGTCTTCATCACTCGAGCTTGAAGACGTGTCCTCGGAATCAGACTCGATGTCGCTTGATCTCTTCATCTTCTCTCGAGACCGTGTCTTCTTCCCATGTCCATGATCCTTCGTCTTGGACTTCTTCTTCTTGTCCTTGAACTTGTGCTTGTCGGGGTCGTTCACCTTCGGACACTCGGCGAAATCGTGTCCAACCTTGCCGCACTTGAAGCATGTCCTCGTCTTCCTCCTCATGTTCACTCGGTTCTCGTGCAGCCTCTCGAACCGCCTCGTCAGGAGCGCCAGCTCGTCCTCTCCAAGCTCGTCGAACTCCTCATCTAGCATAGACATCAAAGAGGAGAAAGAGAACATCCTGGTGGATGGGTTAGAGTTAGCCTTTCCTTTGGAACCACCAACGAGGGCGAGACTATGGGAGTCAGTCGGACCCTCGAGCTTGGCAGTCATGCCCCTATCCACCTCAGCCGACTTGAGCTTCGAGAACAGCTCGTTCACGGTCAGAGTGTCATACTTCTCCGACTCCACAATGGCCTCGAACTTTCCGCCCCAAATTGTACGATCCAAAGAGTGTAAGAGCTTGACCGCTCTATCATGATCATCGTACGGGAGCACGTCCACATTGGCCCTCATGTTGTTCACAACCACCGTGAACCTCTGAAACAAGGCATCGATGGACTCACCGGGGAGATGAGTGAAGTTCTCGTACTCTCTCCGTAGGTCGCATACATCCGTGCTCGAACCCGGGGCATTCCCAACATGAGCCTCCTTCAACACCGCCCAAATTCTACAAGCCAAGTGCTCGGTGTGCACCCGATCGAACTCAGGCTGACACAAAGCACGAAACAAGTAGTCGACCGCCTTATTGTTGGCGTCGAAGCTGTCCCTCGATCCTGGAGCGAGGAAATCAACAGGCTGGACATAGCCTGTGTCCACCGTGACATCCCAAAGAAGTTGACCCTTTCCGCGGAGAAACGCACCCATCCGCTTGCTCCACATCTGGTAGTTCTTGCCATCGAAGTGTGGAGGACCCGAACCCCGTTCCTGGTACGCCATCCTTAGATCTTAGACTGGTTAGAGTCAACAAAGACCCAAACCGGCTCTGATACCACTTGAACGACCGATACAGCGAACCAGAGAGGGGGGGGGAGTGAATGGGAGCCGATAAAAATTCTTCTCGAAGGAGATCAAAACTCCAACAAGATGAACACGGCTTCCAACACACGTCTCCGACTCACTACCAAGGTTGGTCAAGCCCACGTAGCCACTGGAGTGCCACTGGACCTAGGAACCAACACACCACCTTCCGACCCGAGAAACGCAGCGGAAAAACCAAACCTCGAGTCTACGGACCCACACGGTCGGACCGGTGAGCACCACCGGTCAGACCGGTCCCTGCTGGTGAAACTGAGCAACTTTCACTAAGTGGCTCTACACCGGTCAGACCGGTGAGACACACCGGTCAGACCGATGGCAGCCTGAAAGCCCCCAAGGCACCAAACAGGCCAACCGACCACCAAACGGACCCAAACTCGAAACAGCAACAACACGGGACAACAACGAACACACCAAGACGTTCACCCGAGCAAAAACCCACAAGGGCTCGCACCGGTCAGACCGGTCAAGAGCACCGGTCAGACCGGTGTGGCCTGGGCAGCTCGGGATGAACAAAGACCCGCGGTCAACTCCCCCAAATCCAAATCTCGATCTCCCGAATCGCTCCACGGAATTGAACAAGACTTTGGGGATATCATGAACACCTCATGAGGAGTTCATAGCCAAGTTTAATCCCACCAAAACTCGTCCAAAAAGGAGGAATCGAAGAAATCCCGCCGAGAGCACCTCCAACCCAAGAACTCAAGAAACCCCCAAAATCGAGCACTTTTACTCACGGATTTGGGAGGGGAATCACAGCCCAAAGAACCACGAAGGGTTCCCACAAATTTCCCCCATCAAATCCCCAAGAGAAAAGCCCCGAAAACACCCCAAAGAAATCACCGAGAGAGGGCTCCGAAAATCACCACCAAGAACAACCGGGGAAAACACATCCAAACCTTGAGGAACCACGCCGAATCATCTATACAAGAGACAAAGGTTCGTGCAAGGTCTAGCAAGCCGCCCGATCATCCATCCCTCTCTACAAGATCTCTCTGTGAAGCTCTCTTGCTAGTCCTAAGGAAAACCTAGAGAAAATAGGTGGAAAATAGGAAAACTAATGAGCTAGGGTTCCAAGAGTTGGCTGCCATCCTCACCTCTTGGGTTATATAGGCGGCAACCGAATGTCTAAAATGCCCCTCTCTACTAACTAGGGATACAAGCCCCTCAAGGGCGGATTTGGAATTCTTGATGCCTTCACCATCGGACGGATGCCCGCGACCGCACCTCGCGTAGCCTCGACGCAAGCCATGCGATCCCAACGCGTGTCCTTCGCTTCGAAGATTCGGACCGCGTCGTCGCACACCGGTCGGGCCGGTGCTCCTCACCGGTCGGACCGGTGGGACCGGCTCCGACCGGTCGGACCCACCGGTCGGGACCGGTCCGGTGCCGCCGCACCTCCGTCTTCGGTTCTCCGGTCTTGGCTTTGTGGATCAACCAAGGAACCCGGTGGTTTTCCGGTGAACCACCGGAAACCCCGCGAACTCGGTGTAGCCTCCGCCAATCTCCACTCATGACTTGGCTCCCACGTAGTCCCGGCTCGACCTTGGTTTTGAGGCTCAACCAAGAAACCGTCCACGACTTCATCTTCTTTGTTCATGCCACCATGCGGCCCGCACTTGACCCCCGCCGGCCACCGGGTCCCTCGAACGAAGCCTACTTGTCTTCTCCACACCTGGAGGCCTCACCGGCGACGACCTTTCGCGCTTGTTCTTAACCTGCACCAACACGAGTCAAGCCGCAACCTGCACCTGCAATACTTAGCCAAGAATCAGTCCACACAACGTTGTCAATCACTCATCACACAAGGAAGCGACCATCCACCGGTCCTCGAACCACACATGGTCCTCACGGCGGTACAGGGCGGCGGCGGCGGTCCGGGCGGCGGCGGCCGGCGGCGGTACGGGGCGGCGGCGGCGCCCTCGCGGTCGCGGGCGGCCGGCCGGCGGCGGTACGGGCGGCGGCGCGCCGGGCGGCGGCGGCGCGTACGGGGCGGCGGCGATACGGGGCGGCCGGCGGCGGTACGGGCGGCGGCGCCTGCGCCGTCGCGGCGGGGAAGGGGCGCCGCGGCCTGTGTCGAGGGGGTAGAGGGGAAGAAGATGGGTCGCGGCAGGGAAGAAAGAAAAAAGAACGAACCGGTATGTGTGTAATCGGTGGCAGTGGTGGGTAATTACCCCCCAACTCCACGAGTTGTTATGAAAAGTGCCTTCGCAGAGTACCCCTTGAGGCACTCCATGGATTTGGTGGAGTTGGGAGCTAGATCCATGGATTTGGTGGATCTGGAGTTTTTGGAGCTGGGGTGTTTGGCACGAAAAAATTGGAGTGGAGCTGTTTTTGTGGATCTGGAGCTGCGTGGAGCTCTCCCAAACACGCCCTAAATTGAGAGTCCAGCTCCACGATGGAGCTGAAAATTGGTGGAGCAGTAGCTCCAGAGTGGGTTTGGTGGAGCCGGAGCTCTGCCAAACACGCCCTTACTTGAGGTGTAGATTGAGTTGCCCCAAATAAAAAACGTACCATTGATCATTCGACAGCACTGAGTATGGTACTTCATGTATGGTTTTGCAAATCTTGTTGTTCCTCCTCAAAAGCTTGGATCGAGAGTGTTAATTTAAAGATGGATGTGAGATCCTCAATTTCCATAATGCGCTTGACCCAAATATTTGGGTGATGCAAAGGAGTAGAGCCTCGGTTTGTGCTAGACCAGAGATCATCCCAAAAGAGAATAGTTGATCCATCTCCAAATTTGCAGTTTCCCACTGCTCTACAAAAGACATACTCTTATATATTATATATCTATATCTATACTATAAGGAGCGAAGACAATTGAAAACTTTTCTCACCTAAATCGGACGTGCCTTACCCCACACACCGGACCCACCCGTCATATGTTTTTGGAAGTGGATAGGGTGGGAGGACTATGAAGTACCAAAAAATTGCAATTTGGAGAGCGTTTCTGCCAAAAACAAAATTTTTTCCCACCCTTGTCCGCTATACCCACCCACCTGTACCCGCCGGGCCCACCAAAGTGTTTTCCTTCTCTGGCGCGACACGGCTGCAAATCGAGCGCCGCCACGCTGCCGAGGCGTAGGGGAGAGGTAAAAGGGCGTGAGGCCGGCACGGGGAGGAACGACCGGCTCCGTCACCCTGCTCTCCACTGCTGGCCTGCAGCTGCTCCCCGCCGCCAGATGGAAGGGAACAGAGAAGGGAAGGAGCGCTGCGCAGGCACGCCGGGTCGAGCAGCTCGTCGTCGCGCCGCCCGTCTGCCGCCTACTCCTGGATCTCCGAGGCGCAGCCGTCCCCGTGTCATCGTGGGCCTCCTTCTCATGCTCCGGCGCATGAAGCTCTTCCCACCACCACATCACCTAGCGTCGGATGCGGCCGCCATGGATTGGCCGTTGTGGTGGAAGAGGGAGAGGGCGAGGAGGCCCGCCGAAGAGGGCATGGCCCGGTCGGCGTGCTATAGAGTAGGAGCTCCGTAGCAGGGAGCTAAGGGCTAGCGCTTGGACCTGCACGCCCCTGCTCCATCCCCCGCCGCGCTATTCACAAGTTCCTGGGTAGTGCCACCGGGGAAGGACACCCGTGCGCATCGTCGACCACGTTGGCCCCATATCCGTCCTTCATGCCACCGGATGCAGGGCGTCGCCAAGGAGCTCCACCCTGTGGCCGGAGATGATGAGCGTGCTGGAGGCGTTGGAGGCCCGGGGACCCTGCTCCTCCCCGAGTTCCACCTTCGCCCCCGGTACCCCGCTTCACCGCTAATTCTGCTCCCCGAATCCCTGCACCCTGCCTGGTCTCCAATCGAGCTCCTCCGTCAGGTCTCCTCTCCTTCGATTCGGTGGTGTCCTCCTCCAACACGTTTTTGTAGGTGCATGGGAGGCCGAAGGAGCAGGGGAGGGTGCAGCTGCAGCGAACATGGCCGCCATAGCTATTTGTTCAAGTACGATTTTGGTGATTCATACACAACACAATCATGGGACTAACCAAAATGATTGAGCATGTCCTTGTAGGCATTCTAGGTTCCATGGATGCAACCACACACAATGCAAAGCATGACAAAAGAAAAAAATATGAAGCCGGGACAAAGAGAGGAATGAATTGGACTTGTCCTATGAATAAATATTCATAGATCATCAAATAGTGTTAAATGCTACAGAATAATGAAGATTATTCCACAAGCTTTCCATATAGTCCAAGATCATCAAAATCGGAATCCAGAGTGAAAAGTTATACCCAAATTAAGATGTGCTGAAAATAGGACACAGGATGATCCGACGGTCCCATTTTTGTGAGCACCGGATGAACACCTGAGAAGAAGAAAACAAGTGTATAAGCACCGGATGATCTGGTGGTACCATCGGATGATTGCGCCGGTTCATCCTATGCTTTTTCGGGAAACATACAGTGAGTTATTCACGCAGAAATGGCTAGCACCGGATGAACCGACATCGACGCTCAAAAAATGCTCAAATGCTCCGGATTTTTTCAGAATATTATAGATAATTTCATAAGCTTTCTAACAAGTATAAGATCGCCAAAAACGGAGTTCGGAGCAGAGAGTTATGGCCAATATACCGAAGGGCAGCCACGTGGGTGACAGGATAAACCTCTAGTACCGTCGGTGCTACTTCACTAATCTGATGCTCAAAAATTGGTCAAATACTCAGGATTTTTCCAGAATATTGTGTAGAATTTCATAAGCTTTCCAACGAGTATAAGCTCGTCGAAAACGGAGTTCGAAGCAAAGAGATACGGCCAAAATACGGAAGGGTATACGGCAGCACAGGATGATCCGACGCTACATAAAATGACACCGTCGGTTCATCCGATGGTATATCTTAACTAGCTGTTAGAGGAACGACTATATTGATGTGTTAGCCTATTTATACCCCTTCTACTCTCCCATTTGAGGTTGCTGGATTATGTGGAAGTGCAGGAGAGTGCAAGACACCTAGAAGATCATATCCAATCCATCCAAGTGCTAAATTGCTCATCCTTAGACTTCCATATGCTTAGTGTATGTGCTTAGTGCTAGGCTTAGCTTAGAGATGAGTGAGTGCAAGGTTGTGCCAACCTTGTGAGGTGATTCTTGAGCGGATCAAGTTGTACAAGGTTCACCGGAAGCCTTGGGGCCTAAGTGGCTCACTGGCAATCGTCATCGATCCTCCGACTTGGTGTGAAGTGGCGAGGACACTTTGTGCGGGGGACGTGGAGACCCCTTTCCTTGGTGGAGAAGCTCCTTAGTGGAGGCGGCATCAAGGTGACCAAGGGAGCTTGACAAGTGCCTAAGTGGCTAGCCTTTGTGGCGAGTCAAGTGGTGCTCTTGGGAGAGACTCAGTGACCGGGAAGCAATACTCTTGTGTGAGTGCTTCAACAACGTGGACTAGGGGTGGCTTAGTGCCTACCGATACCACGGGATAAATCGCGTGTCAAGAGTTTGCTTCCTCTCATCCCCTTTACGTTTCCGCATTTTCTCATAATTTTAAAAAATTTTCCAACATTTATTTTCTTTACAGGAAATCTAGTATAGGAAAAGTCATTGTTTGATTTTCTGAATTAAATAAATTGGTTCGATGTGAGTGTTGCATTCATGCCGACACATTTGGTATTTTGTGAGTGCAAAATATTTCAAAATGCGTTTAAATGTGGATCAGGTTCCTCTCTCACTTTCCTGGAGCTAAATCTATCAACTAGGAAACTCCAAAATCTTTATCATAATCTCTAAGTATTTTATTTGGATTAATTGTTTCCTAAACTATCTTTTTAGTCGTACTCCCAAAGCCCCATTCATCATGGCCCAAACTCTCTGAGAAACTACAATTTGGTCGTGATCAAATATCCTTCCAAATTAAATATTAAGATCCACGCCATCCTCAATTTTCTTGCTGTCCCTCCAAGCCCATTAATTCTTCTCTCTATATCTCAAGTCTTTACTAGCAGCCTAGATAACTCTAACATGGGTGTTCAGTTGCCGAGCTAGGCCCTTTCTTGCAAAAATCAGCTAGCCTCGTCTTTGCAAAGACAAAGTCCAACTCGACTTGGCCTAATAAGCCCAACAATCCAATATTATCAGGTCTAGCAATGCATGGCCTATAAACAACAAGATGCGACCTCCTGGTCTCTTCTTCTTATTAATACCGCTTTCCCCTTGTGCCCTAGCTCCTTGGCAAGCCGCCGCTGTGCAGCAGTTCGAGGAAGCTGCCGCCTATGTGATTCTGTCTCGCACTCGATCGTCTCTCGTCGTCGTTGATCACCGCCAACACTGACGGCCATTAACTCCCCGAGCTTCGTGAAGGCATCACGATCCACTGTGGGAGGAGCACGTACGTCCACGTGAAAGATCAAGGCATCATTGTCCATGTTGAATTCGATCTCGGCCGCTGTCGTGTTTGTCGTTCAGCTTTTCCCATAGGATGCACTACGTGCATGTGCATGTTGCAATGTACGCGGTTCGTGCGTAGACCACCGGCGAGGGCGGCAAGCACCATGGAGGAACCCGCCGTCCGTCACCCCTGCGCCGCCGTGTCGGTTGATTGCCTGAGTCCAGTGCTGGAGCAAGCCAGCATCTCCCGAAGCCTTGTGACGACCGGCCGAAAGAAGCTCGTCCGCCCAGACACCGTCGTTGTTTCATCGTTCTTGGAACACCTGGTCCACGTGAAGCCGATCTACACATCCCCGGCGACTCTTTCGCAACTCCGGCGAGGTCTTCCGTCGCCGTCACTCATCTTTGGCCGAAGGTGAGCACACCATCGCGTTCGTCTCGTAGTTTCCTTTCGGTTTTGCCGTTCAATCTACGGTTTCGTCGTTCCCATCTAATCATATTTTCCCTCTCTTTCTCTGCATGTACTGTTCGAGTCGATCTCCATGAACGCTCGAGCTTCCTACACGTCGGGTCCGGAGTACCCGAGCCTCCACGCCCAAGATCCCGAGCCTCGCTTTCCGTGCCAGCCACTGCTCGCTCCTCGTCGCTGGACGCCCCGGAGCGCTGCCACGACTGGTGGTCGAGCCTCCCGCCGTTGTCGTGGTGCGCCCGAGCTCCGCCCGCCGCCGGAATCCGGCCTCCTCCCCTTCGTCTCCAACGCCGGTGAGCACTCCTACGAGATCCCCTCGACCTCCTCTTTCCGTTCAGACCCTTGGCCGAAGCAACCTGGTTATTCAAGAATGTTCCTCGGTCTATGTTTTTTTAATTCTTATTTTACAGCTGAAAGTCATAAACTCACCCAAATTAGCCATGATCTATTTACTTCTTTTAATCCCGGCCCATTTTTTCCTTTATTCCAACTCAAGCAGCCCAGCTAGCTCCAGGCCTTCCTGCAATCTGTTGCCTCCTCCACACGATGAAGGTCCAAGTTGAGGTGGTTCGGCCTGCAAGATGTAACCTCAGTTTCAGTTGATGTTGAGCACGACTAGGATGTTGCCGCTGCCTCCTCGCGTGCGTGCCACGCCATCGCCGCTACCACCGGCCTGTAAAGGGTGAGCTCCTCGCCCTACGCGTGCCCTAGCAACCTCCATCGCCCCATCCTTCGCGCCGCCGCCGCCGCAGCCTGTGTTGCTCGCCGCCGCCGGCAGTTCGCCGCCTCTTGCTGTTCGTCGGTTCAGTTGGCCACCGGAGCAAGCCGTCGCCTCCAGGAGGTCCGAAGCACGTAGCAGCACCCCCGCCGGCCATCTTCTTCACCATCCACCGAGAACTGCCGTGCCTCGGATCACTCGAGTAGAGGCACCGGGACGTCGCCGGGCCGTCATCCATCTACTCCATCATGAGTTCATGACCTACTGCACCGACTCGCCTGCCTTGGTAGCATCCGTTCCCCTCTCTCTCATTTCTCCATGATCGCTGCTGCCGCTGTTCAATCTTTTGCCGCTACAGGCAAGAACACATGGTTGCTGTCGCATGCTTTTATAAGTTCCGCCGGTCACTGCTATTCTCTGTCGTTTCTGGCTTTGCTTGCCTCTAATTTGTTGCCTCATCTCTGTCAGTTAATCGAAGCCTCGCCAACAATTAATCAGCTGCAAGCTAACAGTACCATGCATATATGCATATGTGACAAGCAAGCCATAGTACGTACACAAGAAGCCTTCCGCCCATGCAAACATAAGGATGACATCATGGTGACATCATGCTTATGTGGTAATTAGGACTTCTCCTTTAACAAAATATATAATCAGCACTTCTCCTCCACTTCTTTTCGGCAATGTCTTCATTGATCCTCATTAGGCCTTGAAAATCTTTGATCTATAGAATAATAATTTATTTACCTGAAAAATCCTTGCTCACCGTCATCCAATCTATCAATCATTTAATTTCTTTTCTTGATTATTTCTCATGGAGACATCATCTTTATGTTATATTCAATCGGTTATCTTTTTCTTGTTATTAAAGTTCATATCTTATTCTATTCAATTCCGATCTCAGTAAATCTTTCACATATATGTTCCTCCTAACTAGTTTTGTACCGTTATAGTATGTTTGTGCCGTTGTATAGTTCGTTTCACCATAACTTGTGCGTTAGCATGTGTATCACATGTTATTTGTTTTTTACATCAAAATTGCATGTTAATCTTGACTAATATTTATTCCAATACCTTTGTCAATAAAAGTGATTAGATTCTATCCCAATTTTCATAAGCTAAGATTTAATTGGTTAATTCTTATTTGTAACTAGCTTTGATAAATAAAACATGCTTAGTGTTATACATCGGTTTTCATAAAAAGTTAAAGTGCTTAATGATATTAAATGCTTTTTCAATATTAATATGTTTAGTTGAACACACAATATAAAATTATTCGATTAGATTCTTTCACATGCTTTGTCTTTTTAATGTTAATTGTTAATATGATATAACTTGTACTTAAATATATGCCAATAAAATATGATTAGGTTTACCGTGTTTTCTTAACTAAACATAACCTGCTATGTAATATTCTTGCCACATTATTTTATAATTAAAACATATGAAGCATGTAGTCTCTTGTTGTTGATAATGATCTTTCGATAGCTTCGACCTTAGTTTCGTTTTCAGCGTTCCTTGCGTTTGCGTAACCATAGAATTGAGTCTATCCTTTAGTGCGCTCTTTTAAAGTTTTCTTTTGATTGGTGTATTGTTCTTAGTTATACTTGTTTCTTTGTATGTTGTGCCCGATGTTTGCTTCGAGTAGAAGAAGGGTCGTTGTTCGTTGCTTTAAAGATAAGGAGTTTCAAGAGAGCAAGTGTTGAAGAGCGGTAAGAGTAGCTTTTCGTTGGAGAAAGGCAAGTGTCCCTAACCACCTTCTACCTATGCTTTATATACAAGATTACTATGCATTAATTGGAACATGGAGCGACCACCCAGGAAAACAGTACTACCACAAGACATATGGCTCTGTCTTGGCTAATTAATTAGAAAACCTGGTGTTAGGTATGTTTTTTCCGATAGGGGTTGGGGGTTGCCGGTAGTTGGTGTATAGCCCGACCCTCAGACTGATCTGCTCTATGGTAGCTTCGCAGTTGAGAGAGGTTTATGCATTGCGCTATCAAGTAACCTAGCGAGCAGTCTGCACCAGGGGATCTTTGTAAAGGCCTCGTAGCGTCCCTATGCAATCACACCTCGGTAGTGTAGTATGGTGTCTTGCAAACACCGCATGGTTGGGTCTAAAGTTCTTCGGGACTTTTATGCGACTTGTGGGTAAAGATGTACAACCTCTGCAGAGTGTAAAACTAATCGATTAGCCGTGCTCACGGTCAAGAGCGGCCTGGACCCTCACATGATTAATTAAACTTAAAGATGGACTTTAAATCATTTCTGGTTAGTTCTTGTGGCCTTGCCGAGTACCAACCATAAGTGTACTCATCCTTGTTTACTCGTCGCTCGAAGCAAAAGGTGTGAAGCTGTTGAAGATGGTGTTGATGCTAGGCGTACGCAGCCCCCAGTCGATTGCTTGTGGAGTTGGCGCCTCCGTTTCCAGGATTGAGATGTATAACTCTGATAGAATAGTAAGTTTGTTTATTTTTTTTACGGATACTGTTACTGTTATTAACTTTTGTCCACTATATGTATGAAACTAGATCCTGGCATACATATAGGTATGCACTTCGTTTGCTTTTCTAAAACCGGGTGTGACATTTGTCCTCACTAAATGTAGGCGTTTTCAATAGAGTTTTTAATTGTGAAAATGCTCATGAGCTATGGAAAACCATCAAGGAGCAAAATGAGGGTTCAAAAGAAGTTGCTAATGAACGCTACGGTTGTCTCCTTGAGGAATTCAATAGTTTTAAGCAACTTGCAAATGAAAATGCCGAATCTATGTACTCACGCCTAAATGTGCTTGTCAATGAGATTAATGCTTTAGGTGTGAAGAACATCACAGACGTGAACATCAACCGCTAGATCCTTCAAAGTCTGCGGAAGCCCGATTATGACTTGGTGAAAGCTATCATCTATGAGAAGAAGCTCGAAGAATTGAAGCCATCTCATATATTGAGCAAGATCATGGCACATGAGCTTCAAATCATGCCCAAGTCCAAGAAGGCGCCCCAAGAAAATACCAAAGAACCATCTTCTCCAACCACAAGTCACGCCCTCTCAAGACAACAAGAGAAGGTGATGAGGAGGATGGCTACTCATGGAAGCTATAGCGAAGATGATGGTGATGATGGTGACGATGAAGATTCCTCAAGTGATGAAGAGGTTGAATCCATGGTGGCCGAGTACGTGAAGAAGATCTTCATGTATGTGAAGAAAGTCAACATGTACGGCTACAACGTCCACTTGAGAGAAGGGCGTCATCATCAACACATCAAGTTCACCAAGATCGAGCACAAGATCAAGAAGAAGGTGGTCAAGGAGAGAAGACCAAGGCAAGAAGCAACTATCGCCGTCCGAGAGTGGACAAGTGGTGGAGAATCAAGTTCTTCTAGCTCAAGCGATGAATCAAGAAAGAACTTCAACACCCGCTTCATGCAAGGTCCATCATCATCACTACACATGTGCCTTATGGCCAAAGGTATGGATAGCAATGTAAGTGACGATGAATCCAACACCACCTCTCTCGATGAACTTGTTGAGCTAGTCCATGAATAAAAAAGAATGCTTAAGAAACAAGCTAATGAAATTAAAGAACTCAATGCTCTCAATGATCTTAGTGCAACCCTTGCTACAAATTATGAACATTTGTTGTGCAAATCCAAATTGCTTAGCAAGGAGTGTGATGAGCTAAAATTTAAGCTTGAGAGCAATGAGACTAAAACAAGTAATTCCTTTGAGCTTGATGAATCATATATCCCTTGTGCAATTCCTATCTCCAAGGTAGATACGTCAACTTCTTTCATTGATTTAATTGATGAATCTTGCTCACCATCTTGAAATGAGAATGTTGTTGTAGAATCATGTGATTGTCTCATAGACAAGAAAAATGATGAGCTCAAGCAAGAAGTGAAATGGCTCCGAGAGAGATTGACAAACTTGATGGGCAAGGGCAAGAACAATGAGGAACAAGTGGACATCTCTCAAGACATGAGGAGCAAAGTCCAACCTTCTCAAGATAACCATGATCCCATGGTGAAGAAGCTTGAGAAGGGTGCAACCGTGACTTGCTAGAAGTGTCCTGGAGAAGGGCACAAATTCTACAAATTCCCTCAATTTGTCAAGAAGATGGACAAGGGCTCAAAGAAGAAGTTGAACTCCACCATCAAGAGCTCCCTCATATACACAAAGTCCAACTGCAAGAACAAGACCAAGAGCAACACCTACGTCATCAAGAAGAAGGCTAATGGCAAAGTGGTTGCACACATGGTCGGGAAGATGAAGGAGGAGCGGGGTTGGAACCAACCCATTTGGGTGCCCAAGGAAGTCATCACAAACATGAAGGGGCCTCAAATGGTTTGGGTTCCAAAGGCCACTTGAAGGCCATATGGGCGGGGACTTGGGAGGTTTGGCACAATGAAGATGAAAAGATTCAAGCCTAGAAGCCAAGCTTGCAAGTTGGACATGTGTTGCCCAAGTTCCCTGGTTGAGGTAATGGAAACTAGAACCCATCTCATATATCTTTGTTAGCTCCATTGCCTTGTTTAAGTTGCATTTGTTGCAATATTTTCATATGGTAGGTTTCTTATGTCATGTGCTAACTCATGAGCAACTTACATGGTTTGATTAGTGTGTAGAAAGCTACACTTGTTCTTTCATGGTGCATGTTTTCATATATATTTCTTTGCATCATGGGAAAGCTATAGGGTTATTTTCCCTTTTATTTTCATAAACAATGTGCATACATTTGGTTGGTGATTCAAACACTAAGTGCACACATTTAGGGGGAGCTCATCCTATGGTTTGGTTATGGGACTAACATAAGCTTATCTTATGTAGTCCCTTGGTGACGCGTTCCGATGCGGTACTTCATTCTAAAAGAATGCTATTTCACTCTCAATGTGATCTAACATCTCTAAAAGAGTGAATATAACAATATGAGCTTCATGCTATTGAGTCATGTCCTTGCGAGCTTATGTCTCTATATAAGATCAAAAGCAATGTACTCATACATTCCTAATCCTTGTGGTACCCCGAGTGTCTTCTTTGCAAGCTTCTTTCAAGTGGTGTCACCTCAAGTGATATCATTTCCAAGTGGCTCATCTCAATGTGGTGCCAACAAGGTATAGAGGATCATCCCCTAGAGGTATGCAATGATCAAAAGACTACAAGTAATATCTAGAAGTGGTAATGTAACAAGAGCCCATTTGTCTTATCTCTTGTCCTTTAAGATACCTCCTTGCATGATATGCTCTAAGCTTCCTTGCCTTACAAGTTTATAATTGTGCACTTGATTTCCACACTATCATATTGTGCACACACTTAGGGGGAGCTTAGATTGTATCATGCTAGTGTCATGAGCTTGTGATCCACCTTAGTTATTCTCACATGTGGTATCTTCATTGACATCATACATATAGATCATGGTTCATGCGGCTTTCTCCCTTGTATTTAACATTTCTCTTTGAGCTATGTTTGCTAGGACTTGCTAGTTTTCTTGGAGACATTTTGTTTTGGGATCTTTTTGGAGATTTTATTCCAAAAGGGGAGAATGTGGAACCAAAGCAAGCTAGTATTTCCAAAGTGGAAGAGGCAAGCTATGTGTGAACATAGGAAGAAAAGATCAAAAAAGGGGGAAGTTTGATCTAGGGGGAGTTTGGATGATGGTAAGCATCCAAGCAAGTGTAAGTGGTTCAATTTTGTCAATTTTTGCAAATTTATCACTACAAAAAACCTTGCGATCCATGACGATATTCACATGACGTTTTCAGATTTCGTCATAGATCACACTGCATCCATGACGAATTGTCAGATTTCGTCATAGATTCACAGCGCTGGATATGAAGCCCGATATGAAGTCCAAACACTATGACGTTGTGCTAGTTTCGTCATAGACTTCGTCATAGATCACGATGCATCCATGGCAACAGTCACATTTCGTCATAGATTACCAGTGTTGGATATGAAGCCCGATATGAAGTCCAAACATTATGACGTTGCGCCAATTTCGTCATAATCCGACCACATTGCATTTCAACATTTTTCTCATGATCAATAAATTCAAAAAATTCATATAATGTGTGAAAAGAATTAGAGATAATCATCGTCAAAATTTTAAAAAAATCTAAATTTTATTTTTTTCTAAACCATATAATATTATATATTCAGTATATATAGATATACTTATATAAAGGCAAACAAAATTGGTTTCCATTTTATGATTTTTTATAATTTATTATTATTTTCTAAATATTCAGTTGAATTAGATAAAAAAGAAAATGACAAAATCGTATTTGAAATCACACATAACCAAGCTCGGGATGTAATCTGGACAATTTTAAAGGTTCAAGGATATGCTTTGTGTAGTTACGAAGTTTAGGGGCAAAACTAGACTTTTGCGAAAATTGAACTCAAAGTATGTTGGGCTTGGTAACCGGAGTCGAAGTCTGCTGGTGCACTCTAACTCCTTAACGAGACTAGGAAACCACCCCGAGATCCCAAACCGGCCCACGCAACACAACAGGCTGGCCCCGTTGCGCAGCCCAAAAGGCTCGCCCACGTGCGCAAAAATGGAGGGCTACCTGCAGACTTTTTGACATCCATGAGTTCAAAAATTAATTATTTCCAATAAACCTGTAGAAATTAATTTAAATAGTAGAAAATAGCAATTTGTTCAAAAAATCTTCAAACTTATAGAAGACAACTTAAATGTGTTTCTTTACATGTGAAAAATATGTTTGGGGTGTATAAAATAATTATTTTTTTCAATTAATGCATAAAGGTGTCTTAATTAGGTATTTTAAAATATAAAAAAAATTGCACAATAATTGGAAATGTGAATCCCCATGTATTTTACATGTGAAAAATAAATTGGGATCATATAAGATAATAATTTTGCAACTTTTTCACAAAGGTGTACTCATTAGTGATTTAAAAAATACAAATAATAACTTTTTTGCACAAAACATTGCAATGAGAATCCCCATATGTTAATAGAAGAGTAAATGTAAGATTATGTCCAGAATTGAGGTGTACGTGAGCAAGAAAATACTCCATGGTACACAAACTTCAAAGTTTAAGTTGAGTTGTATGAAAGAATGTGAGAGACGTGTATGAGGCAGAAAAAGAATCATTTTTTATTTGTTAAAGTTGTAGATCTTGGTAGAGAATGATTTTAGAAAATTTTAGAAAAAATAATCATCCAATTTGGAGTTAGTATGAGGCAGAAAAACTAGTTACGAGTTTTAGACAAAGATTAAAAAGAGAAAACACAGTTGTTCATCTCAGTTCATAGCAAGTGCAATTTCTGTTTTTAATCTTCAGATAAAACTTGTAAATTGTTTTTCTTCCTCATACGAACTCCAAATCGGTTGATTCTTTTTCCTAATTTTTTCTAAAATCATGTTCTTCCATATAATTTCATTTGTTTGTATGTTAATTATTATTAATAGTATAATCTTCATAGGGCTTGTTTCCTTCTATTAAAGCATATTACATAAATACATGTTTTTTGCATGCCAATTAGTAATTAAACTTCATAATTGTTAAAGTCAAGGTCGACTTATGTTTGGGTACAAATTTTAGATGTAATGGAGTTTGAAAAATTATGAGGTGTTCAAATATCAAAGTTCATGTTGAGATGTATGAAACAATATGGGGGATCCATTCATTTTGTGAGCAATGTACACTTCTTTTTTGCAAAATCCAATGAAACTTTTATGTCAAGTTTAAACATCAATACAATGATTTCATGGCAATTTTTAGAAGTTTTTAAGAAGTTTTAGATTTTATTATCATTATTTTACAGTAAATATGCAAGTAGAAGTTTGAATTATGACAAGAAACATTTGAAACTTTCATATATTTTCAGAATACGAGTTATAGTAGATCAGAAGTACTTAAAATATAATTTTGATAATTTTTTTAAATTTTATTTGAGATACATATAGTTCAAATTGGAATTGTTCCATATTGCAAAAAAATGGAAAAAGAAAAAGAAAAATGTTAAGAAGAGGAGGAATGTAACAGGCCCATTATGGCCCAAAAAGCCCACATAACTGTAGCTGCTGGTAGCCATTGATCTTACGATCCGACGGTCAAAAATAGACGCAACAGACATATATAGACCACCCCAAACCCTATCCCTCTCTCCCTCTCCTATCCCCACGCACCGGCTCCCCCCACCTCGCTATCCACTCGCTCCTCACCTCGCCTTGCCCAAGGGAGGGAAAGCACTCCGCCTCCGCAAGAGCCCGAACCCTAGCCATGGCAAGCACACAGCGATTCGGTTCGATCCTCTTCTTCTCCCCCCTTGAACTCCGCCACGCCACCACCTCCTCCCTCCCATCTCAATCGCCGCCTCCGCCGTGCGGCCCGATCGATCCCCCGCGCACTCAGCCCTCGGCGGCTTCCTCTCGCCGTGGCCCGGATCGCGTGCGGGGAAAGCGAACCCCCTGTTCCCCTCCGCTTGCTTCCTAGGGCGCTTCGCCGGCGACGAGCAAGCACTCGACGACAGGTAACTCCCCTCCCGTGCGAAATCAAACACCTAGACTCCGATTTCGGATCTGACCGTCTACTTACATACATGATGAAAAATTGTCGTCGTCGTGTGCACATGTGTGTGTATACCCCCATGTCTTTATACTGCATCCGCCCCTTGCCATGTTCCCAGCTTCAACATCATGATTCGTGCTACTGTTATATTTTTTTTAATTTTGATTTTGGTTACCTCTACTGTTAATTGGATCTAGAATCAGAATATTACTTTCTACTATGCTTTCTCAGGTAACAGCGAATGGACCAAGGATTATATCTGATCTCAAGTCTTAAAAATGTGCTAGTATATGAGCATCACACTTATGATTTTAGTATGACCTTTGAGGTCGAAAAGTTTCAAATATGCCCTGTCCAAAACTTAACTTCTGAATGGTCCTCTGAATTTGTCATGAGTGGGCATATATTCCATCATTGAGGAAAAGATAGGGACACAACTATTGGATATTTTTTTAATCATCATAAAGAATTCGGCTAGTTAAGTGCCACTTAGCATTTGCAATTTATCTGGACCTACATTTTCTCAAAGTGCAACAGGAAGTCAAGTTCCAGTTTCTTTCTTACGTAGGTTTAGTCTTTTCTATGGTAGAATAATGAGTAGGTATATGTGTAGGAGGATGTATTATTGTCTTGCACATGGAATTGTATATTGCACCGCAATTCATGTCAACTGACTGAGTTTTCAACTTGAGTGGCCATCCTGCCTGTATCTTTTTTGTATTTTTTATTTATCTGAAGAAAAACATGCCATCGCATGCACATCGCTGTCATATGTACTTTGTTTTTATTCATCCAAGTTGTGGTGAGTCAAAAACTGAAATGTGTTAGGTACCGGGATGCAGTCATGTAACTAATGACAACATTGAATAAATTGTAAATAAATGTAAAACTGTATAGATGATTGTTTGCAATTCCACTACTCTTTGTTCACATTAACTATCTCCTATGTAGTTAACGGAACAGATGTCAACACATTATATTGTTCACTACTCTTTTATATTATTCACTACTCTTTCAGGTTGTTTAGAAGTTATAAGTAAGCAATGGACCTGATGCTGTACTGCATGCTCAACCAAGATTGTATATCCATTTTTTTGAACTGCATGCTGTTTACTGTAAAAAATCTGATTCTTACACATCGGTTCATGCTCAACCAATATAAATGTCTACTTGTTTTTCAGGGAGATGAGTATAAGGGTAAAGAGTCTGATGCTTTTGAGTTGTTCAAGCTATGCCACTATAGCAAGATAAAGAAAGGATACACGCCTGCTGTACAGTTGGCTATTGTAAGTCAGCGTTCTAATGGTGCTCTTTATTAGCTAAGCTTGATTTCAACATCTCATGATCCTGAACCATGTTTGCTTCTTGTTTGCTTGCTGACTGATATGGAAAACCAACTGTCTCCTAAAGACTGTACCTTCTCCTAAAGACAAAACTGGTCAGAAGAAGCAAGCCGAGTTGGAGGCAAAACTAGACCTTCTCCTAAAGACAAATCAAGGCAACTAAGCGGCAAGATGGTATGCTACCTTTTGGTGGAACTTTGCAGGAACCGAACTGTGCAGTGGGCAACAACTGGTGTTTTGACCAAACTTGTCTATACTGTGTTACCTGTGTTTTGATGGTGATATCCTGGTACTTTTGGTGATATCCTGGTACTTTTTGGTGATATCTTGGTACTTTTGATGGTGATATCCTGGTAGTTTTGATATTTCGCTCTTTTTGGTGATATATGGTGATCTGGTGCTGAGATTTTTATGTCATGCTAGACCTAAAAAGATTTGATTTGTTTTCTGGGAATTATAGCTGTTTTTAAATGTATGACATGTGCCTGGAATGAATATGGGTTCTTATTGCAATCTATTTGGCTTGGGCTGTAATGTATTTGTGGGCTGAAATTCATACGCGGCGAAAAAAATCAGACCAAATTAAGGCCCATATTCAATTCGGTCTGTTAAAAAATATGACGTCATCAATGCCACATTTTCTGCCACGTGGCAGCCACAATATGTGCCAAGTGTCAGCCACAAAATCTGCCACGTCCTCATCCACGTCAGCTTCCAACTCATCATCCATGTCATCTACGAGTGATGTGGCAAGTTAATCTATGACGGTCACCTTTCGTCATAGATTTTGGGCTTCGGGATGGGTTCAATGGGCTTTAGACAAATCTATGATGCCATTAGAACGTCATAGATCACGTTAATCTATGATGAAAATCTTAGTTCGTCACAAGGCTTAATCTATGACGCTCAATACATGACGAAATGAAATTTCATCATAAAAGCCGTTTTATGACGATTTTTCACTGATCCATGACAAAAAATCACCGTCATAGACCGCCACATTTTTTGTAGTGTATGCTTGCTTTGATTGTGTTGTCATAAATCACCAAAAAGGAGGAGATTGTAGCGAACATGGCCGCCATAGCCATTTGTTCAAGTATGATTTTGGTGATTCATACACAACACAATCATGGGACTAACCAAAATGATTGAGCATGTCCTTGTAGGCATTCTAGGTTCCATGGATGCAACCGCACACCATGCAAAGCATGACAAAAGAAAAAATATGAAGCCGGGACAAAGAGAGGAATGAATTGGACTTGTCCTATAAATAAATATTCTTAGATTAATAAAATGGTGTGAAATTCTACAGAATCATGAAGATTATTCCACAAGTTTTCCATAGAGTCCAAGATCATCAAAATCGGAATCCGGAGTGAAAAGTTATGCCCAAATTAAGATGTGCTGAAAATAGGGCATAGGATGATCCGACGGTCCCATTTTTGTGAGCACCGGATGAACTCCTGAGAAGAAGAAAACAAGTGTATAAGTACCGGATGATCTGGTGGTACCATCGGATGATTGCGTCGGTTCGTCCTATGCTTTTTCGGGAAACATACAGAGAGTTATTCACACAGAAATGGCTAGCACAGATCGCCAAAAACGGAGTTCGGAGCAGAGAGTTATGGCCAATATACTTCACTAATCCGACGCTCAAAAATTGGTCAAATACTCAGGATTTTTCCAGAATATTGTGTAGAATTTCATAAGCTTTCCAACGAGTATAAGCTCGTCGAAAACGGAGTTCGGAGCAAAGAGATACGGGCAAAATATGGAAGGGTATACGGCAGAACAGGATGATCCGACGCTACATAAAATGACACCGTCGGTTCATCCGACGGTATATCTTAACTAGCCGTTAGAGGAACGACTATATCGATGTGTTAGCCTATTTATACCCCTTATACTCTACCATTTGAGGTTGCTGGATTGTGTGGAAGTGCAGGAGAGTGCAAGACACCTAGAAGATCATATCCAATCCATTCAAGTGCTAAATTGTTCATCCTTAGACTTGCATATGCTTAGTTTATGTGCTTAGTGCTAGGCTTAGCTTAGAGCTGAGTGAGTGCAAGGTTGTGCCAATCTTGTGAGGTGATTCTTGAGCGGATCAAGTTGTACAAGGTTCGCCGGAAGCCTTGGGGCCTAAGTGGCTCATTGGCAATCGTCATCGATCCTCCGGCTTGGTGTGAAGTGGCGAGGACACTTTGTGCGGGGGACGTGGAGACCCCCCTTCCTTGGTGGAGAAGCTCCTTAGTGGAGGCGGCATCAAGGTGAACAAGGGAGTTTGGCAAGTGCCTAAGTGGCTAACCTTTGTGGCGAGTCAAGTGGTGCTCTTGGGAGAGACTTAGTGACCGAGAAGCAATACTCTTGTGTGAGTGCTTCAACAACGTGGACTAAGGGTGGCTTAGTGCCTACCGATACCACGGGATAAATTGCGTGTCAAGAGTTTGCTTCCTCTCATCCCCTTTACGTTTCTGCATTTACTCTATTGCAATCTTTGCTTGCCTCTACTTTCCTAGAGTAGTATCATGCTAGGATTGGCTATAGGTTGCAAATCTTGTTTTGGGATGGGAGTTTCACACTAGAACAACACTAGTTGAACATCTAGATCGTATGTTCTAGTTTATCTTTGTGCAAAAATAGTGAAGCCATAGGTTAAGATTTTTTGTTGCCTAATTCACCCCCTTCCCCTCTTAGGCTAACGAGCATCCGATTCCTTACAGCAGCGTGGGTTGGCATCGCCGGGATGGGTTGAGTCTCGTGGTGGGGTGGGGGGAGGGGGCGAGGTGTTGGAAGGCGGTGCGACCGGCAAGGGGAGGCCGGACAGGAGGGGCCGACGGAGGAGGATGGACCGGCCGGCTGGGCTTGCTGTGCCTTCTCATATACGAATCGGCTGGGAGGCTGAGCCACTAAGTACAATGCCGATTCGTAGCCTTGTCCACTACATCTGCAACCGTAAAGAAGGCCACTAGCCAATCGTTGACAACTCAAAGCCACATTAGCAAGCATTCCTTCATGTGAATCATCAAGGAAGCTCGACATGGGAGCATGGGATGGTCATGGTGAGCATGATACTGACACCCATACGTTTATGCAAAGAAGCTATTTGACTGAATGCTTTACAGTCTTACATAGGTCCTATATACACTTGCACTTGCCTCAAAAATTGTGAATCCCTCTACACGTGCCCTTGCGCCCCCTTTTATAGGGAGACGAAGAGACTTTTACATTCCGAAAATACCCTCGAATCTAAGGAATATTCCTAGTCTATACTATAAGGAGCGAAGACAATTGAAAACTTTTCTCACCTAAATCGAACCTGCCTTACCCCTCACACCAGACCCACCCGTCATATGTTTTTGGAAGTGGATAGGGTGGAAGGACTATGAAGTACCAAAAAGTTGCAATTTGGAGAGTGTTTCTGCCAAAAACGAAAATTTTTCCCACCCTTGTCCGCAATACCCACCCACCTGTACCCGTCAGGCCCACCAAAGTGTTTTCCTTCTCCGCTGCGACGTGGCTGCAAATCGAGCGCCGCCGCGCTGCCGAGGCGGAGAGGAGAGGTAAAAGGGCGTGAGGCCGGCGCGGGGAGGGACGACCGGCTCCGTCACCCTGCCCTCCACCACTCGCCTGCAGCTGCTCCCCGCTGCCGAATGGAAGGGACAGACAGAGAAGGGAAGGAGCGCTGCGTAGGCGCGCCAGGTCGAGAAGCTCGTCGTCATGCCGCCCGTTCGCCACCTACTCCTGGATCTCCGAGGCGCAGCCGTCCTCGTGTCATCGTGGGCCTCCTGCTCATGCTTCGGCGCACGAAGCTCTTCCCACCACCGCATCACCTAGCGTCGGATGAGGCCACCATGGATTGGCCGTTGCGGTGGAAGAGGGAGAGGGTGTCGAGGCCCGCCGAAGAGGGCGTGGCCCGGTCGGCGTGCTATAGAGTAGGAGCTCCGTAGCAGGGAGCTAAGGGCCAACGCTTGTGTAACAACCCAGGATTTTAGGTGTGTGAATTTTGCGAAAAATTTAAAACTTTTTGCTTGCATTTGAGTGCTATCAATTTTTGAACCAAATTGCTAGCCCTTCTCTAAATTCTCCACCAATTTATCCTATTTATAAAAAAAAATATATTTAAAATATGGTGAAATATGTGAGTTGGTTTTTCTCTGGTTTATTTGGAGTTCAAATGTGTGAGTTTGAATTTGAGTGTGAATCAAATTCAAACCCTATTTCAAATCCTAGTTCAAAACTTATTTATTTATTTGGCAAAGGACAACCTAGTGAGCTGGGCCGCTTTCACCATTCTTAGCCTAGCAGCCGGCCCAGCCCGTGAACCATCCGGCCCAGTTAACCGCGCCGCCCCTTCACCCTCTCCTTTAGTCGCTGGCCAGCGGACCCCACGTGTCAGCCGTTCCTTCTCACCTACCCAGCTAGCCCAGCCAGCACACCCAACCGCAGCGCCGCCGGTCCCGTCGCACCCGCTCGCGCGGCGCGGGGCGCGGCCGAGCCGCCCGGCCGGCACGCACGCCGAGGGACCGGGCGCCGCGCGCGCGAACCGAGCCGTGGCCGGGGGAAGGAAAACCCCCTTCTACCCCCGCGCCTTGCCCCGGTGACGGCGAATGCGCGGAGAGGAGGCAAGCGGCGCCGCCACGGCCGCCCGGGGCGGACCAGCCGGGGCAGCCCCGAGTTTCGCCTTGCCCCCGGCGGTGCCGTGGTTTCAAAAGCGGGAGGAGGGCAAGGAGCAGGCGACCACCGCCACCAACCCACATTGGGGTTTTGCCCCTTCCCCCGAGCGCTCCGCCGAAGGGGAAGAGGAAGGGGGGAAGGAGGGAGAAGAGGTGGAGGAGCGGTGGGGGCTGGTGAGCCGCGCCGCCGCCGCCGCGTCGCCGCCGCGGAGTGGCGAGTACGCGAGGAGCCGGGCAAAGGAGGGGCGCCGTGCGAGACCGAGGAGAAGCCGGACCGAGCGAGAGGATCGAGCACCGCCGGGAGCGCCTGCTACGCCACGCCATCGACGCACGCGACCCGGCTTCGACTACACCGCCGACCCGCTGTGAGCGCCGTAGCCTTCTCCCTTTTCCCGTGCGCCGTCTCCTTTCCTTGTCTCTGTGTGTGGGCGAGCCTTCGAGCCGCCAGTGGCCGAGCGCGTCGCGCCGCCGTCTTCCCATGGGCGACGCCGCGCCGCGCCGTGCCGGCGGGAGCCCGGGGCCGTGGCTACCCCAAGCCGCGTCGACCCGGTGATCTCGCCAAGTTTGGGTCCCGGCAAGGTTGCGGGAAGGGCCGGGGACCACCCCCGCGCCGCGCCGTCGAGCTCTACGCCGAACGCGCGACGCGCCGCCCGGCCCGTTGTGCGGGAACGCCCTTCTCGCCGCGTCGCGTCTCGGGACGAGCCACCGCGGGGGGCATGTGATGCCTTGCCGTGAACCGGACTTCGCGCCGTGGGTATTCTCCGCGTGTGTGATGGTGCGCGCGGGAGCCGGCCGGCCGCACCCACGCGCGCCATGGCCGTGGCCTCGCCCCCAGTGGAGCTCAGCGCACGGGCGTTCCACGCCGCGTCTCGCGCGTGAGTTCTTTCCCAGACCGTGCAGGCCTTCGGGCTTTGGCTTGTCAATTCAGGGACGGACTCGTCTGGGCGGCCAGAACTCACCCCAGAGAACGGGACCGAGGCAGTGGACCCGTCGCGCCGTCGCGAGTGCAAACGCCGGGTGGTGCTCACCGCGCCGCCGCGCCGGGAACCTGAACGCCGTGCCGTGCTAGCAAACCGTGAGCCGGGCTTCGGACGCGAGGCGGTAGCCGACACTAGCGCACCCCGCCGCAAGCCCGCACCGCCGCCGCCACCGTAGCCGGTGGGGAGGCCGCGCCGCCGACGGGCGCGACGTGCGTCTAGGGAAGGGGCAGGACCCCCTTTCCTGGAAATGGCTGGGTAAGAGGCCGCTGGGCCTCATGTGGCACCCGGCCCATCGGGCAGCCGTGTAGGCCCACCGCGTGAACGAGGCCTGGACCAGGAGATCAGGGAGGGATAGAGGACTTCCTCCATTTGGGCCAGCTGGGCCGGGCCCAGTGGGCCATTTTCGGCCCAGTAAACCTTTCAGCCCATCATCGACCCACGAACCCTGGAGCGCTGACATCATGCTGACGTCAGCAGCATATTTTCTGAAAATCCCTTTTCTTTTCTGTTTAAAAATTCCAGAAAATGTTTTTAATCTTTAAAAATTCATAACTAATTCTAGAGAGCTCAGAAAAATACAAAACTAATTTCTATAAATCCGTATTTGCGAAACCTTGCTGATTGTAGGTAGTTTGGGTTCATTTGGATCTTCTAAATTGATTCTTATTTGGAGTTATTGCTTAGATGTGCATCGTTATCTTATTCTCGCGTCGAATCTCGTGCCGCAGACCCGAGCTTCGACCAGGAGGACGTGGAGGACCCCGAGTACACTGCCCCAGACAGCGACTGCTTCAACGGCAACGAAGGTGTCATGTCACTCCCAACCATATAGATCCCATGTTGTTAATAGCTGCTAGTGCTTTACTTTATTGCATTGATCTGTTGAATTGCATAACCCGTTTACTAGCCATGCCTTGATGTTTTGATATATCCTGTTTCCTTGCTCTACTACCTGCGGAACTAGCTACAGACCCCTAGCTAGTCCCTTACCTCAACTATCCATACTTTTGTTGTTTGAATATGGATGGTACTCTGGGCTTGGACTGAGATGTGGTTATCTCGGTATGATTCTAGCGTGCGTTCTGGGTGCGTATCTCCTTGCTGTGTTTTGGCGGGAGCGAGCCGCTTGGTTACTTGTGAACGTCTGCCGAGGGAAGATGCGATCTGGCCTCTTACCCGAGGGTCGTGTCGTGTGGGATGGAGATGTTGAGTGCTCGCTCTCGGCCCCTTAAGGACCGATCGTCAGTTGACCTTGCTTCGGATGACTACTTTCGTACAGACCGCCCGCCTTGTATTGGGCGGGGGTGCGGGGTGAGACTTGTAGTGGATAGCCCCCTCCTGTAGGAGGATCGGTGTGATCGTGTCGGGAGTGGTCGTTCCCTCCTTAGTAGACTTTGCCCTTGCGAGGCCGGGGAAGGGTTCCACAGCTTCGAGGGACCTCTCGCGGGTAGTATGAGCTCTGCCGCGGAGGCTGGGCCAGGCTCGGAGATGCAGAAGGGTACTATCCACTTACTTGAGCTTCAGCCGTATGGTAGGGTCGGACACCGGTGACGGCCGGTTTCGGTCCTATTCGGGCGGGTACAGTTGTACAACCTCTCGCAGTGTTAAACCTATAGCTATAGTTCGTGTCCACTGGTTATGGACGCTCTTTCGATCTCTCACCCGACTAGTTACACTTCTCTTGTGCTTCTTCTCTTCCCCGAGTGAGTGAGCCGGCTTCGGCCGTTGAGGTGTGGGGATAGGAGCCGGTGGGCCCCACATCGCATATGAGAGTTGGGTTCTGGATTGTGGTTATGATCCGGAGTTTTGGTGTGGTATTCCTTGAGCGGGGTGTGGACCCCTGAGGTGTGGACCTCGGAAGCGGAAGCTTCCCCGAGGTGTGGACCTCCTAGCTATATTCTGCTTACCTTGTACGTTGCAATGCTGCTTTGCTTAAGCTTTCTACAGCCAGAATAGGGTTATCTCATGCATAGTAGAACATACACCGCTTTTGCCTCTTTGTTGGGAAGCTGACATGACCTACCCGCTTATCGGGTAGACCCTGGTGACTCTGACGCAGAGCCGGACTACGACTTCGACAACGACGGTTGGGTGGACTAGAGCTCTTCCTACACTTGAGCTGCCTGCGGATATGGAGTTTCCCGCGCTTTCATGGAGCCGCTGCTAGACGTTTTATTTATGTTTGATTCGGTCCCGATGGACTTGTACCGGCATGTGCCGAAGAGATGTACTCGATTAATGTAATAAAATCAATGCTCGTACTCTACTTTATTGTTTTTACCTTTCTGTATGGATTTTGGAATCGCTGAGACAGGGATTGCACGTGGTAGCCCTCCTGGGACTACCACCGAGGTGCTAAGATTCGGGATTCCGTTCGCGGAAATCCGGGTCGTTTCAGTTGGTACCAGAGCCATGCTTGACTGTAGGACGAGCCCCAGGAATGGTCGATAGCATAGGAAGCCGTTTTTGAACCTTGAAACTTTATATAAACCCCTTGGCTTCCGTATGTATATAACTATACTTATATATATGCATTACCTTGATTAACTTTCACTAACTACCTTACTAACTACGCTCTAACAACGTTGTGCAGATGGCGGAGGAAGCTTGGATCCCTTTGGAGTCGGACGGCAGGAAGGTCGGAGGCTTCTGCCACTTGCTGAGGGAGTGCCTGGAGGCAGCTGGAGTAGGGACCGACCGAGTCAGCTACAAGGGGAGGACCATGGGGCACAGGGAGCAGACACCCACTTTCCCCGACCGTTACGGTGCGGCGGACCCACGGGTGCCAGAGTTCAAGGAGGTTAAGGTGTACTGTTTCGAGAGTTCGACCACGGAGGCACACCAGACTGGCGCACGCAGAGCTCTCAAGATGGTTTGCGTTCAGCTCAAGGAGAAGCTCAAGGACACCCCGTTCAGCGTGCTACCGGCAGAGATCTACGACCTGGGTCGCTGGGACACGAGCGACCGAGCGCAGTACCTTGAGGTGACTTCTGTGGAGGAGGACAAGATGATGCACGCAGCCAGACGGTGCATCCTGGCTCAGGACCAGGCGCTTTTCTGGGCAGACAGTGAGATTGCGTACCTTCGGTGGAAGTGGGATGATACCCTGCGGCGGGTTCAGGACCTGGAGATGGAGAGAGAGGATTTGCTCGACCGGTTGGAGGAGTCGCACGAGAGGAACGGAGAGCTGGTACAGCTTGGACTGGCAGCAGCCACAGCCAGCACCGAGAGGGACGCCAGGAGGATCGCTACACTGGAGGCACGGCTGAGGACAGAGCAGGAGTTGCACCGGGCTACAGTGGAGGCCACGCGTGAGGACAGAGTGAGGCTTGCAGAGGCGAGGGACCAGTTGGAGTCGGTTGGAGCTGCAGCAGCTGACTATCAAGTCAAGGTGTGGGATCTTCAGGAGGCGAGTCGACACAACTACCACCACTTGTGCTACCTCGGTGGACTGGTCTACGAGGAGAGAGACCGAGCAGCCAGGACCCGCACGGCCTGGGAGCGTTCTGACCAGCAGAGGCTGAGAGAGTTGGAGGATCTCTCCGCGCAGCTACACCCTAAGAAGAGGCCACGACTGAGGACGGAGACCTTCGAGCTACCTCCGACGCTCCTACCACGTGTGCGCCCGTACCCGAGTGGTTCTCAGGACACCGCAGAGATGGACCGTGCTCTTCAGGATACCCGAGACTACTACGGAGGACCGGCGATCAGGGTGCCAGGTTACCCAGGGACTCACTCACCGCCGTTCTACTCGGTTCCACCAGACTCCAGCCCAGAGGCACCGCAGTGTACCCCGTGATGGGAGCAGAGATCTAGCAGTAGATTCTGAGTCGATGTAATGAGTTAGATGTAATGCTGCCGCTCTGTTGTCATGCCTGTAGTAGCTACCCCATGATGTACCATGCGATAGCGTGATGTGTTGCCGTGCACCCTTGAAGGTCGTTGGAGTAAACCTCGAGGTGCACCCCTTTTGTATGGTGGCATTGATTGAGTGACATGGATCTTCATGGTTTCTTTCGGATTTCATGCTTCTTTATGTCTGTATGAATTCTTTGACTGTTAGCAGGACTACTTCTTTATAGTTAATAACCTTAATAGATATATTCTTCCTACCACTACTGACTCTTGCAACTGGAACAGATGTCTGGAGCAAGGAGGTCCGGGCGACTCTTGGCCCATTTCGAGGAGGTCGCTGGGGACGACAGAGGGGAGGATGCCCCTAACCCAGCGGGAGCGAGAGGCCGCGGACGCCGTGGAGGTCACGCGCCACGAGGCGGGCTCCGCGGAGGCCCGGCAGGCCGCGTTGGCCGAGGAGGCCGAGTTGGCGGTCGAGGAGCCGCGCACGACGGCGAGGAGTAGGAGCTCGAGCACGAGCAGGTACCCCAGCCCGAGGGAGGAGCGAGGCCGGGCTCGGGGGACACGAGGTGCCACCACCGCCACCTCCCCCGAACTTGGCCGACGTGATGGCGAGACGGACTCGGTCGATGCGGACGATCACCCAGATGCTAGCTCAGAACAACAACAACAACCACAGGGGTCAGAACCGCAACGAGCCAGAGGGTTTCCAGAAGAAGGTCGAGAACTTCAACAAGCTGCGACCGCCTACCTTCGACCACTCAGCAGACCCGATGGATGCAGACAACTGGCTACGTGAGATTGAGAAGAAGCTGGAGCTGACTGAGCTTACAGAGGAGGAGTGTGTGACCGTGGCAGCGCACCAGCTGATCGGCACAGCCAGTGCGTGGTGGGACAGCTACTGTGACTCGCACCGGGACCCGTTGCACATCGGGTGGGACGAGTTTGTGGAGGCCTTCAGGAGTCACCACATCCCAGATGCAGTGATGGACAGGAAAGCTGACGAGTTCAGGCACCTCAAGGTGGGAAACATGTCAGTGCAGGAGTACGCCAACCGCTACCAGGAGCTGATGAGGTACGTGCCAGAAGACACCGACACAGAGAAGAAGAAGGTCTACTGGTTCAGAAAGGGGCTGCACAAGGGGATGGCACACCACTTGTCCGCACACGACTGCCCGACACTTCGCTCCATTATCGACAAGGCACTGATCGTGGAGAGGTCAAGGCTTGAGTACATGGAGGTTCGTGGAAACAAGTCCAAGCGCACAGACCGGCGAGACGCTCGGGTCCACCCCGCAGGCGAGAGGACGGGCTACGCTCGGGGTCACCGGACACGGCGGAGGCACCACGTCACTCGGTCTCGCCCCGCGAGCGAGCCAACCCGGGCGGGAGTGGAGGTCGAACGGCTCGGAAACCGAGGCCACCACCGCGGTCGGCGGGACAGATCCAAGGTGACTTGCTTCAACCGCCGTCGGAGTTGGGCACAAGTCGTTTGAGTGTCCACAAGCAGGCGCCACCGGGGAGTCGAACCGCAGGCTCTCGGTTCCGGACCCCGGCCAAGCCTCCGGCACCGGAGGACAGCCACCCCGTACACGGCGAGAGGACCGCTCGGCCGCCGCCTACACGAGGCCGTCGAACCACCTCACCGCCGAGGATGCGGCAGCCGCACCCGACGTCACACTTGGTGAGTTCCTTGTCGACTCAGTTTTGGCAACTGTTTTGTTCGATACTGGAGCTAAGTTTTCGTATATTTCTACCAAGTTTGCTAAAGAAAGGTCTTTACCAACTAAGCCTCGACCAAGGCCTATCTTGACTAGCTCTCCGCTAGGAGAAAAGAGGAGTACGTTAGAGTGCAGGGGAGTGAGGATGGTGTTTGAGGGGCTACAGTTCACGGCAGACTTGACAGTTTTGGAGTCTACCGGGATAGATGTGATTCTAGGGATGGATTGGTTGGCAAAACACAACGGGATAGTCTCTTGCAACCCCAGAGTGATACAGCTAGAACACCCCAGTGGGACTATAGTGCGGATCGAGCCACAGAGTCCGAAGGTTGCTACGATGATGTGCAACATGAGTGGGAAGGAGATTGAAGAAATCCCAGTGGTCCGTGAGTTTCCGGACGTGTTCCCAGAGGAGCTTACGGAGTTACCCCCAGACCGGGACGTGGAGTTTGTGATTGAGCTGATGCCAGGGGCGGGGCCCGTTGCAAAGAGTCCGTACCGGATGTCGTCCGACGAGCTGGACGAGTTGAAGAAACAGCTCAAGAAGCTGCTCGAGCAAGGGTTTGTTCGGCCGAGTGCCTCACCGTGGGGTTCACCAGTGCTCTTCGTGGAGAAGAAAGACGGCACCAAGAGGATGTGCATCGACTACCGCACGCTCAACTCAATGACAATCAAGAACAAGTACCCGCTACCCAGGATCGAGGACCTGCTGGATAGGCTCAAAAAGGCAAGGTTCTTCTCCAAGATCGACTTGAGATCAGGTTACCACCAGATGAAGATCCGAGAACAGGAAATTCCCAAGACAGCCTTCACCACACGATACGGCTTGTACGAGTTTGTGGTGGTTTCTTTCGGGCTGACCAACGCCCCTGCTTACTTCATGAACTTGATGAACAAGGTCTTCATGGAAGAGTTGGACAGGTTTGTGGTGGTGTTTATCGACGATATCTTGATCTACTCTGAGACCACGGAGGAGCACGAGGAGCACCTGAGGGTCGTGCTAGAGAGGCTGAGGCAGCAGAAACTATACGCCAAGTTCAGCAAGTGCGAGTTCTGGATGGAGAAGGTCGCGTTCTTGGGACACGTGTTGTCAGCAGAGGGGATAGCCGTGGACCCGTCCAAGGTTGAGTCAGTGACCAAGTGGGAGCAGTCATTAAACGTGACAGATGTCAGAAGCTTCCTTGGGTTGGTAGGTTACTACCGGAGGTTCATTGAGAACTTTTCCAAGATCGCCAAGCCAATGACAGAGTTGCTCAAGAACAACACAAAGTTCGAGTGGTCAGAAGCGTGTGAGAAGAGCTTCCAGGAGCTGAAAAGGAGACTCACCACAGCCCCAGTGCTTACCCTGCCAGATATCAAGAAAGATTTCATGGTCTACTGCGACGCTTCAAAGCAAGGACTCGGATGTGTGCTGATGCAGGAAGGGAAAGTTGTGGCTTATGCTTCCAGGCAGCTGAAGAAACACGAGGAAAACTACCCGACACACGACTTAGAGCTGGCAGCTGTTGTGCATGCACTCAAGATCTAGAGGCACTACCTGATAGGGAACAAGTGTGAACTGTTTTCCGACCACAAGAGCCTGAAGTACTTCTTTACACAGACAGAGTTGAACATGAGGCAGAGGCGATGGCTGGAGCTGATCAAGGACTACGACGTCGAGATCAACTACCACCCAGGCAAAGCTAACGTCGTGGCAGATGCACTGAGCCGGAAAACATATTGCAACAACCTCATGGTAAAAGAAGAGCAACCTGCCCTGCATGAAGAGCTAGAAAAGCTGAGGATCGAAATTGTAGACCAAGGCCAAGTCAACGTGATGCAAGTGACCTATGACCTGGAGGAGCGAATCCGTACAGCCCAGAAGGAGTGTGCAAAAATCAAAGTGCTGCGAGAACTAATGAAGCAGGGCAAAGCAGAGGACTACCGGGTTGATGAACAAGGCACCGTGTGGTTGAAAGAACGGATCTGTGTACCACAAGACAGGGCACTCCGGGAGCAGATCATGAGAGAAGCTCACGACTCGAGGTACTCGATTCACCCGGGCAGCACCAAGATGTACAGAGATCTGAAGATCAAGTACTAGTGGAAGGACATGAAGAAGGATATAGCACACTACGTGGGCTGTTGCGACACCTGTAGCAGAGTAAAGATTGAACATCAGAAACCTGCTTGTTTGTTGAAGCCGTTGGCTATTCCAGTTTGGAAGTGGGAGGACATATCCATGGATTTTGTGGTGGGACTTCCTCGAACACCAAAAGGAAACGACTCAGTTTGGGTCATAGTGGACAGGCTGACCAAAGTGGCACACTTTGTGCCGGTGAAGACCCGGTATGCAACGGAGAAGTTGGCAGAACTGTACGTAGAGCACATACTCAGGCTGCACGGGGCACCCAGAAGTATTGTATCTGATCGAGGGCCACAGTTTGTCTCCAAGTTTTGGCAGAGCTTCCACAAGCTAATGGGCACCACTCTCAACTACAGCACAGCTTTTCACCCACAGACCGACGGTCAGACAGAGAGGGTCAACCAGGTCTTGGAGGACATGCTACGAGCTTGTGCTCTCACCTATGGTACTGATTGGGAGAGCAGTTTGCCGTTTGCTGAGTTCTCGTACAACAACAGCTTTCAAGCAAGTCTCCGGATGGCTCCCTTTGAGGCACTTTACGGGCGAAAGTGCAGGACCCCGCTAGCTTGGTCAGAGGTGGGAGAACGAGCACTGTTTGGGCCAGCGATCATTGAGGAAGCAGAGGAAAAAGTTGAGAAAGTCCGTGAGAATCTGAAGATCGCTCAAAGCCGTCAGAAGAGCTATGCCGACAAAAGAAGGAGAGAGTTGACTTTTGCAGTTGGCGACCGAGTGTACTTGAAAGTCTCACCGCTTCGAGGAACTAAAAGGTTCTTAGTGAAGGGAAAGCTTGCACCGAGGTACGTGGGACCGTACCCTATCACCCGAAGGATTGGGAGTTTAGCTTACCAGCTTGCACTACCCGAAACAATGGCAGGAGTTCACCAAGTGTTTCACGTGTCACAGCTGAAAAAGAGCGAGAAGGAAGTGGAGGCTAAGCAAGTGCCCATGGAGTTGCTTGACTTGCAAGACAACCTGGAGTATACAGAATATCCTGAGAAAATCTTGGACCGAGCTGTCAAGGAGACAAGGAGAACCACCATTCCCTTCTGTAGAGTGTTGTGGAGCAACCATACCGAGCGAGAGGCAACATGGGAGAAGGAAGCGGATCTCAGAAAAGAGTACCCTCACTTGTTCACGGAGGAGGTTGAGGACTAAATCTCGAGGACGAGATTCTCGGTGGTGGGGGAGAATGTAACAACCCAGGATTTTAGGTGTGTGAATTTTGCGAAAATTTAAAACTTTTTGCTTGCATTTGAGTGCTGTCAATTTTTGAACCAAATTGCTAGCCCTTCTCTAAATTCTCCACCAATTTATCCTATTTATAAAACAAATATATTTAAAATATGGTGAAATATGTGAGTTGGTTTTTCTCTGGTTTATTTGGAGTTCAAATGTGTGAGTTTGAATTTGAGTGTGAATCAAATTCAAACCCTATTTCAAATCCTAGTTCAAAACTTATTTATTTATTTGACAAAGGACAACCTAGTGAGCTGGGCCGCTTTCACCATTCTTAGCCTAGCAGCCGGCCCAGCCCGTGAACCATCCGGCCCAGTTAACCGCGCCGCCCCTTCACCCTCTCCTTTAGTCGCTGGCCAGCGGACCCCACGTGTCAGCCGTTCCTTCTCACCTACCCGGCCTAGCCCGGCCCGGCCACACCCAACCGCCGGCGCCGCCGGTCCCGTCACACCCCGCCGCGCGGCGCGCGGGCGCGGCCGAGCCGCCGGCCGCACGCACGCCGAGGGGACCGGCGCCGCGCGCGGGTGAGCCGGGGCCGGGGGGAAGGAAAAACCCCTTCTACCCCCGCGCCTTGCCCCAGTGACAGCGAGTGCGCGGAGAGGAGGCAAGCGGCGCCGCCACGGCCGCCCGGGGCAGACCAAGCCGGGGCAGCCCCGGAATTTCGCCTTGCTCTGGTGGTGCCGTGGATTCAAAAGCGGGAGGAGGGCAAGGAGCAGGCGACCACCGCCACCAACCCACATTGGGGTTTTGCCCCTTCCCTGTGCAGCTCCGCCGAAGGGGAAGAGGAAGGGGGGAAGGAGGGAGAAGAGGTGGAGGAGCGGTGGGGGCTGGTGAGCCGCGCCGCCGCCGCGGAGTGGCGAGTACGCAAGGAGCCGGGCGAAGGAGGGGCGCCGTACGAGACCGAGGAGAAGCCGGACCGGAGCAGAGGATCGAGCACCGCCGGGAGCGCCTGCTACGCCACGCCATCGACGCACGCGACCCGGCTTCGACTACACCGCCGACCCGCTGTGAGCGCCGTAGCCTTCTCCCCTTTTCCCGTGCGCCGTCTCCTTTCCTTGTCTCTGTGCGTGGGCGAGCCTTCGAGCCGCCAGTGGCCGAGCGCGTCGCGCCGCCGTCTTCCCATGGGCGACGCCGCGCCGCGCCGTGCCGGCGGGAGCCCCGGGGCCGTGGCTACCCCAAGCCGCGTCGACCCGGTTGATCTCGCCAAGTTTGGGTCCGGGCAAGGTTGCAGGAAGGGCTGGGGACCACCCCGCGCCGCGCCGTCGAGCTCTACGCCGAACGCGCGACGCGCCACCGCCCCGTTGTGCGGGAACGCCCTTCCGCCGCGTCGCGTCTCGGACGAGCCGCCGCGGGGGCATGTGATGCCTTGCCGTGAACCGGCCTTCGCGCCGTGGGTATTCTCGTTTCGGGGTGATGGTGCGCGCGGGAGCCGCCGGCCGCATCCACGCGCGCGCGTGGCCGTGGCCTCGCCCCCCGGGGAGCTCGGCCGCACGGGCATTCCACGCCGCGTCTCGCGCGTGAGTTCTTTCCCAGACCGTGCAGGCCTTCGGGCTTTGGCTTGTCAATTCGGGGGACGGACTCGTCCGGGCGGCCGGAACTCACCCCGCAGAACCGGACCGAGGCAAAGGGACCCGTCGCGCCGTCGCGAGTGCAAACGCCGGTGGTGCTCACCGCGCCGCCACGCCGGAACCCGAACGCCGTGCCATGCTAGCAAACCGTGAGCCGGGCTTCGGACGCGAGGCGGCGGTCGACACTAGCGCACCCCGGGCCGCAAGCCCGGACCGCCGCCGCCACCGTAGCGGAGGGGAGGCCGCGCCGCCGACGGGCGCGGCGTGCGTCTGGGGAAGGGGCAGGACCCCCTTTCCTGGAAACGGCTGGGTAAGAGGCCGCTGGGCCTCATGTGGCACCCGGCCCATCGGGCAGCCGTGTAGGCCCACCGCGTGAACGAGACCTGGACCAGGAGATCAGGGAGGGATAGAGGACATCCTCCATTTGGGCCAGCTGGGCCGGGCCCACTGGGCCATTTTCGGCCCAGTAAACCTTTCAGCCCATCATCGGCCCACGAACCCTGGAGCGCTGACGTCATGCTGACGTCAGCATCATATTTTCTGAAAATCCCTTTTCTTTTCTGTTTAAAAATTCCAGAAAATGTTTTTAATCTTTAAAAATTCATAACTAATTCTAGAGAGCTCAGAAAAATACAAAACTAATTTCTATAAATCCGTATTTGCGAAACCTTGCTGATTGTAGGTAGTTTGGGTTCATTTGGATCTTCTAAATTGATTCTTATTTGGAGTTATTGCTTATATGTGCACCGTTATCTTATTCTCGCGTCGAATCTCATGCCGCAGACCCGAGCTTTGACAAGGAGGACGTGGAGGACCCCGAGTACACTGCCCCAGACAGCGACTGCTTCAACGGCAACGAAGGTGTCATGTCACTCCCAACCATATAGATCCCATGTTGTTAATAGCTGCTAGTGCTTTACTTTATTGCATTGATCTGTTGAATTGCATAACCCGTTTACTAGCCATGCCTTGATGTTTTGATATATCCCGTTTCCTTGCTCTACTACCTGCGGGACTAGCTACAGACCCCTAGCTAGTCCCTTACCTCCACTATCCATACTTTTGTTGTTTGAATATGGATGGTACTCTGGGCTTGGACTGAGATGTGGTTATCTCGGTATGATTCTAGCGTGCGTTCTGGGTGCGTATCTCCTTGCTGTGTTTTGGCGGGAGCGAGCCGCTTGGTTACTTGTGAACGTCCGCCGAGGGAAGATGCGATCGGCCTCTTACCCGAGGGTCGTGTCGTGTGGGATGGAGATGTTGAGTGCTCGCTCTCGGCCCCTTAAGGACCGATCGTCGCTTGACCTTGCTTCGGATGACTACTTTCGTACGGACCGCCCGCCTTGTATTGGGCGGGGGTGCGGGGTGAGACTTGTAGTGGATAGCCCCCTCCCCGTAGGAGGATCGGTGTGATCGTGTCGGGAGTGGTCGTTCCCTCCTTAGTAGACTTTGCCCCGGCGAGGCCGGGGAAGGGGTTCCACGGCTTCGAGGGACCTCTCGCGGGTAGTATGAGCTCGCCGCGGAGGCCGGGCCGTGCTCGGAGATGCAGAAGGGTACTATCCACTTACTTGAGCTTCAGCCGTATGGTAGGGTCGGACACCGGTGACGGCCGGTTTCGGTCCTATTCGGGCGGGTACAGTTGTACAACCTCTGCAGAGTGTTAAACCTATAGCTATAGTTCGTGTCCACTGGTTATGGACAGTCTTTCGATCTCTCACCTGACTAGTTACACTTCTCTTGTGCTTCTTCTCTTCCCCGAGTGTGTGAGCCCGGCTTCGGCCGTTGAGGTGTGGGGATAGGAGCCGGTGGGCCCCACATCGCAGATGAGAGTTGGGATCTGGATCGAGGTTGTGATCCGAAGTTTTGGTGTGGTATTCCTTGAGCGGGGTGTGGACCCCTGAGGTGTGGACCTCGGAAGCGGAAGCTTCCCCGAGGTGTGGACCTCCTAGCTATATTCTGCTTACCTTGTACGTTGCAATGCTGCTTTGCTTAAGCTTTCTACGACCTGAATAGGGTTATCTCATGCATAGTAGAACATACACCGCTTTTGCCTCTTTGTTGGGAAGCTGACATGACCTACCCGCTTATCGGGTAGACCCTGGTGACTCTGACGCAGGGCCGGACTACGACTTCGACAATGACGGTTGGGTGGACTAGAGCTCTTCCTACACTTGAGCTGCCTGCGGATATGGAGTTTCCCGCGCTTTCATGGAGCCGCTGCTAGACGTTTTATTTATGTTTGATTCAGTCCCGATGGACTTGTACCCGGCATGTGCCGAAGAGATGTACTCTGATTAATGTAATAAAATAAATGTTGTACTCTACTTTATTGTTTTTATCTTTTTGTATGGATTTTGGAATCGCTGAGACAGGGATTGCACGTGGTAGCCCTCCTGGGACTACCACCGAGGTGCTAAGATTCGGGATTCCGTTCGCGGAGATCCGGGTCGTTTCAGCTTGGACCTGCACGCCCCTGCTCCATCCTCTGTCGCGGTATTCACAAGTTCCTGGCCAGTGACGCCGGGGAAGGATGCCCGCACGCCTCGTCGACCCGTTGGCCCCATCTCCGTCCTTCACGCCACCGGATCCAGGGCGTCGCCAAGGAGCTCCACCCTGTGGCCGAAGATGACGAACGCGCTGGAGGCGTTGGAGGCGCGGGGACCTTGCTCCTCCCTGAGTTCCCCCTTCGGCTCCCGCGCCCCACCTCACCGCTAATTGAGCTTCGATGCGGCAGCCCCGAATCCCTGCACCCCACCTGACCTCCAATCGTGCTCCTCCGTCAGGGCTCCTCTCCTTCGATTCGGTGGTGTCCTCCTCCAACGCCATCGTTTTTGTAGGCGCATGGGACGACGAAGGAGCAGGGGAGGGTGCAGCGTGGGTTGGCATCGCCGGGAGGGGTTGAGCCTCGTGTGCCGCCACCTACCTGCCCACCTATGGTGGGGTGGGGGGCGAGGTGCTGGAAGGCGGTGCGACCGGCAAGGGGAGGGCGGACAAGAGGGGCCGACAGAGGGGGATGGACCGGCCGGCTGGGCTTGCCGCGCCTTCTCATATACGAATCGACTGGGACGCTGAGCCACTAAGTACAATGCCGATTCGTAGCCTTGGCCACTACATCTGCAAACATAAAGAAGGCCACTAGCCAATCATTGACAACTCAAAGCCACATTAGCAAGCATTCCTTCATGTGAATCATCAAGGAAGCTCGGCATGGGAGCATGGGATGGTCAAGGTGAGCATGATACTAACACCCATACGTTTATGCATAGAAGCTATTTGACTGAATGCTTTACAGTCTCACATAGGTCCTATATGTCTATATGAATCACCAAGTGTTGCGGGGGGGGGGGGGCGAAAAATCGGAGGGAATCCCCGAATACAAAAGTTTGGAACAAGAGCACAAGAGTCGCGAAGAGTAAGGAGATAAAGAATCTCCAAAAGTTTGCAGTTGCCTCAAAAGTTGTGAATCCCTTTACACGTGCCCTCGCGCCCCCTTTTATAGGGAGACAAAGGGACTTTTACATTCCGAAAATACCCTCGAATCTAAAGAATATTACTAGTCTATACTATAAGGAGCGAAGACAATTGAAAACTTTTCTCACCTAAATCGGACCTGCCTTACCCCTCACACTAGACACCCGTCATATGTTTTTGGGAGTGGATAGGGTGGAAGGACTACGAAGTACAAATAAATTGCAATTTGGTGAGCGTTTCTGCCAAAAACAAAATTTTTCCCCACCCTTGTCCGCTATACCCACCGACCTGTACCCGCCGCGCCCACCACAGTGTTTTCCTTCTCCGACACGACGCGACTGCAAATCGATCACCGCTGTGCTACCGAGGTGGAGGGGAGAGGTAAAAGGGCGTGAGGCCGGCGCGGGGAGGGACGACCGGCTCTGTCACCCTGCTCTCCACCACTCGCCTGCAGCTGCATCCCGCCGCCGGATGGAAGGGAGAGAACAAGGAAGGGAAGAAGCGCAGCGCAGGTGCACTGGGTCGAGCAGCTCGTCGTCGCGCCGCCCGTCCGCCACCTACTCCTGGATCTCTAAGGCGCAACCGTAACCGTGTCATCGTGGGCCTCCTGCTCTTGCTCCGGCGCACAAAGTTCTTCCCACCACCGCAACATCTAGCGTCGGATGCGGCCACCATGGATTGGCCGTTGCGGTGGAAGAGGGAGATGGAGAGGGCGTGGAGGCCCGCCGAAGAGGGCGTGGCCCGGTTGGCATGCTATAGAGTAGGAGCTACATAGCAGGGAGCTAAGGGCCAACGCTTGGACCTACACACCCCTACTCCATCCTCCGTCGTGCTATTCACAAGTTCCTGGCCAATGCCGCCGGGGAAGGACACCAGCGCTCCTCGTCGACCCGTTGGCCCCTTCTCCGTCATTCACGCCACCGGATCCAGGGCGTCGCCAAGGAGCTCCACCCTGTGACCGGAGATGACGAGCGCGCTGGAGGCGTTGGAGGCGCGGGGACCCTGCTCCTCCCCGAGTTCCGCCTTCGGCCCCTCGCCCCGCCTCACCGCTAATTGAGCTTCGAGGCGGCAGCCCAGCACCCCACCTAGCCTCAAATCGTGCTCCTCCGTCAGGGCTCCTCCCCTTCGATTTGGTGTTGTCCTCCTCCAACGCCATCATTTTTGTAGGCGCATGGGAGGTCGAAGGAGCAGGCGAGGGTGCAGCGTGGGTTGGCATCACCGAGAGGGGTTGAGCCTCGTGCGCCGCCACCTGCCTGCCCACCTGTGGTGGGGTGGGGGGGCAGCGAGGTGTTGGAAGTTGGTGTGACCAGCAAGGGGATGTCGAACAGGAGGGGCCGACGGATTAGGATGGACCAGCCCGCTGGGCTTGCCACGCCTTCTCATATACGAATTGGCTAGGAGGCTGAGCCACTAAGTACAATGCCGATTCGTAGCCTTGGTCACTACATCTGCAACCGTAAAGAAGGACACTAGCCAATCGTTGACAACTGAAAGCCACATTAGCAAGCATTCCTGCATGTGAATCATCAAGGAAGCTCGACATAGGAGCATGGGATGGTCAAGGTGAGCATGATACTGACTGTGACACCCCAGGTTTTTAAGCAACCTTAATCGTCAGTGAACTTTGCTGACAGTGGTCAAATCACGGTCAATCTGGGTCCTCACCTCAAAAACCTCACCAACCAACCCTAATGACACCATTGATCAAGTGGACACACATGTGTGGTCAACCCTTGGTCAAAGTCTTGGTCAAACCCCACCTAAACCCTAGTGATCCTGGATGTCTTCCGGAACTTTTGGCGCATTCTCCAAAATTCACCTAAAGACTTAAAAATCTACCTTTATGAAAGTTGTCCAGCTTGTTGAGGGACACAACTTTCATGTAGATTGGCATTTCAAATTTTGAGTGGAAAAAGGTGGAAATCTTGCCGAAAGGACGGTACCTCCTGTTCACTGCAATTGAGTGGCATTCAGAGTTGACAAACTTACTGAGCAAAATCTAATGAGAAAGACCCGATATAGCATTTGTGAAAGTTGTAGGTGGTACCGAGATCTACAACTTTCGTATTCAAAGTTTTGTGCACTTTAGTACAAATTTTTGGAGTTAATTAATTTCAAACAGGTACTCAACAAAATAAAAATCGCCGGACGCGCTCTGCGCCGCGACGCCACGCCCGCGTGCCGCGCCCGTGCGCCGGCCGCCTCGGCGTCCGCGCCGCCGCGCACCCCAAGGCCGCACGCTAACCGAGTTCCCGCGCGTTTTCACCGGATGCCGCGCCTCGAGGCGCCTTGAATTCTTCCCTAGCGCCGCGCGCCGCCCCCTCGCTCGCGCCGTACCACGGGCCGGGGGCGCGCCGCACGGTCCGCCGGTCCGTCCCGCGCTCTCCCCGTACGCGCGCAGGCCGAGGACCCCGTACCACGACGGTATCTCCGTCGCCGACGTCACACGCCCGCGAGCCGCCCTATTTAAGGTGCCCGCCTCCTCCTCGCGCCCGCACCACCGCTCCACCACGCCACCATGACCGCCGTCTAGGTGAACTCTCCCCGCGCTCGTCCACCAAGCTGTGCACGCATGCACACACCTTCCTAGTGACCTACTACAACTCCTCGAGCCACGCCTTGCGCCGCCCGCACCGCCGTCTCGCCGACTGTTTCTTGATATTTTTGACATGAAAAATAGAAATGTGAAAAACCTAGATCTATGATATCTCAAAATCCACAAGTCCTCTGTATCTAATTTTTGGATATGTTGTGTGTGATGTTATGTCTAGCTCTTGTGCCAAAAATTGCACAAAGTTATGATGTAAATCTTTTATATGAATTATTGTCCATTTATGTCGAATCTGTCTAAGTGATTTTTGTAGCAAAAAAATAATTATGTTCTTGAGCCCAACTTCTGCATGCTGTCTTGTTATGCCAAGTTGCACCTCTGATGAATTAATCACAATTTTTGAATGATTAGAAGTATATTTATTCTTAATATATGCATGTTTTCCTTTGTAATTTTTTAAATCTAGATCAGTAGTAGTTCTAGGTGTGCTTGCTGCTTTTTCTAGGATGGTTGAGGACTAGAGAACATGTGTGAGGAAGTTTGGATCAATTGGATGCTAATTTATTTTTGTATGCATTTAATTTGTTTTGCTAAGCTAGCTTTTGTTAATTTCAAAACAATTATTTTTTTCTAGCTTTCCAAACATGGCAAGTATGTTCAGTGGCTTAGTATAGGTGTTTTGATGCTTAAGAAACCCTCCACTGAATTTTAATGATTTATTGTTAAATAACAACTTGGAGGCCTTGTATAGATTAATGTTTGATTAAACTAGGAAAATGCCTTTTTAGTTATTTTAACCTTTTGTGAAATGTTGCAAACTTACTTAAGATCTAAGAATGCACTCTTGCTGTTGAAAGAAGTAAATGTAATTGATTATCTTTTGTACGCACAATTACTAGTGAAAGGTGAAGTATTAAATCTTCACATGAAATAACAATTAAAAGGGAAACGTTAATTAAAGTGTTTAACTAAAAGAATAAAACACATATCAATAATAACCTTCATAAAAAGGAAATTAATAATGGATTACTTTGTTAAGGTGAATATGGCAACAAGAGTTGGATAAGATAAATAATCTATCACATCACCTGAACCCTGCATTGCATTTCGTGTAGATCTTCCTGACGGTGACTACTCGCTCGTCCCGGAAGCCGAGGAAGGGGAAGCGGAAGCTGCAATGCAGTACATGGAAGTACTCGACGACACCGAGGGTGCTCAGGATAACTTTACTAACGAAGGCAAGCCCCAGTGCATTTAACCTATTATTTCAAAAGTTTATTGCAACTATCTATGGATGCTTGTGCATTTAAGTGTAGGAGTTGTATGGAACCTTAGATGCATGATACCTAGGTACCTGTGTCCTTACTAGTATGATAGGTCGATAGTTACTAAGGTATAGGACCGTTACAAGTCGGGTGATGATGTCACTCACGAGAATAGGTTCCTAGATGGGAATCATAAGATCTCCTTAAATGGATTGCTCATGTGGTAAGAGCATGGGATGTGGGCTCCTGTCCAATGGCTATCATGGGTTAAGTGTTTGAACGTACTAAGCACTTGTCGGGAATGGGACCGGTAAGCCTAGTACCTTAATGAGACAGCTAGGGATTTAACTGTCACTACTCTTGGGATGCGTTTCACGGCTAGCTACCGGTGGTGCACGTGTGAGTCTGGTTGCCTCGCGGGGTAGTCCAGATAGCATGCACCAAAGACTGTGGCCTTTTATCCCGAGCCGAGGATTTTTGGGAATCGTTTAATGGTTGTCCTCGTGGGGGCATCCCACCGTGTGTTTAGGTCTCCCTTGCAAGGTTTTGAATCAATCGAAATTCGGCCTCTCACCGTTTTCTTAGACTACTTACACCACTAGCCATGAGATCCTTATTGATGGAAGTTGATGAATATTATGCATGATTAATTGTATGGTACAACCATGTATGTACTAGATGGATAATTTAGTAAAAAATAAACCCACTAGAACTTGTGCTAAAATCTTGAAAGTAAGGACATACTCTTTGTTACTTTTCAGCAAAAGAAAAACAGTGGCCATTAAGCCTTTCATGTCTAGAGTTGGTGAAGTAGTTATCACCGACGGGTAAGTCTTGCTGAGTATTAGTATACCCAGCCTTGCTATAATATGTTGCTCCAGGTAATGCCTTTGGTGATGTGTGGCCCGGAGAGATCCCGCTCGGCTGGGAGCTGGAGTGGGTGGAGGATGACGAATGAAGGCATCATGGCTGGCCTCCCGTGGTGTTCTCACTTTCCGCTTAGTTGAATTCCGCTGTTTTAAAAACTCTAAACTGCGTGGTCATGTCAAATACTCGTTTTGTAATAATTAAACCCTTCGGGGTAAAATTCTGTTGTTATTTATGTTGTATCTCTGGACTCGCCTTCGCGTGAGTTTTAATGCATATATGTCGATCCTTGTTGCTATCTAAGTGATTTACCGGGCGTTAACCCGGCAACTAACGACAGGATAATACTTTATTACTGCTTAATGACCAAAGTGGTTTGGTTTAGGCGGCAGTACGGTATTTTCCTGGGCGGGTTGTCACAGTTGGTAGTAGAGCAATTATATGCACCAGAGATTAATTAATAACCTTAATCACTAGTTTTTGAATGAAAATTTGCTAAGATTGTTTGATTTTCCAAAACACGTTGGTCCGTTAAGGATCAACTAGACCGAGAGGCTCTAGAGAGAATTTTGGGTTCTTTCAGGTGGCTTATTAACATATTGTTTATTTTGCTAACTTCCAGCACATTTACTTTATGTCAGACTTAATTTCTTGCACAACCAAACTAGATGAGCCACGTGTTTTATACGTGTGTTGTGCCGCATCACGGGAATTGCGAGGGTTGATGGAGTGATCCATTCCACGGATCCCATCTTCGAGTCTGGTTATAAGTTGTGTTGTCGCCACGTGTTTCATACGTGAGCATTCCGCATGTTGAATATGCGAGGCAAGGATACACTCCATTCAAACGGAGGGTGTCCGAGTTTGGACGTTGTCCATGCAGCGGCTTAACGCATGGATGCCGTTTCTATAGTGAATGGTAATGTATGTGGACGCTCCCGTGATGTGCTGGCACGGAAGGTTCGTTTTCTGCAGGTACATAACAGCGCTTCGTTAGTCGCTAAGAACGTACCGTATATCTCTCGACTAGATATTATAGGGAGAGACGAATAAAAGCCTTGCCACCGGCACTAACTTCGATTTTTGGCTTGATTGCCATGTGAGGTCGAATAGGACGTCCTGTATGCATGTTAAAAATCGAAACAACAAAATTGGACCCAAAACAAAACCTTGTATGCTCTCTAAGGAAAATTTTGCTAGTATGTGTTTTCTTTAAACTAGAATTCCTCTCATGCATAGGTGTTATGCTGCCCAAAGTTTTTGTAAAAGCTTGTTCGTTTTTGTTTTTACGCCATGTTTTTTGGATTAATTAAAATAGGTGTGTTAAACAAAAGTTGCTCCACACCTAATCTAGCCTTTGCTCGCAAATCTTCGATCATAGCTTCTCTCAACCTTGAGTTGAACCTTTCTAAGTGAACCTAGGCTTGCTGTTTCACAAGATCAACACCTAGACTTTGCATCCTTCCACCTTGTTTCTTTTGATCTAACTCAACCTTTGAATACTAAATGTGGGTAGAAGAACCATTCGGAGTAGCCGGAAAAATTTGGGGAATTTATGGGGTTCTGGATTTTTAGTTATGAATTTTTTTACAGCTGCCTGAACTTCACCATTCGACATGTTGTTCTCTTTGAGACCTGACATGTGTTACATTTTTGTACAGATGGCTTTCCCCGTATTTCACGAGTTCGACGCTGACGGTACGATCCGTACCAACGGATTGCACTGGGAGGGTTTTCCACGCCTTGCGTGGGAAGCACTCAGCACCGCTGGCTACACCACTCCACCAACTTACGAGGTGTCCGAGTTCGAGCGTTTGGGCGTTCCCCGTTGCAAGGTGATCGTCATTGTGCTACCACACCTGGACCACGCCGACTGGTTCAACTTGAGCTTTGTCTACTGGTGTTTTATTACCCACGAGACCGTCGAGTCGGCTGCTCTTCGAGTATTGACGGACTTCTGCGACCACAACCCTACTGTGGTGGCTCTCTCCCTGTTTGGGTTGTTTCCCATTGTGAGTCCTCACGACCCGGCGTGGCTGGATCGTATGGATCACTTACGGGAGCTGCTGATGTTAGCGGAGCCGCTGGATGTCACTCAGACGCTGGACGTTGTCTTAACGTCGTGTTCACACTTCAGGGGCTGCGTTACAACACCACAGTGATTATCGGGCAGCGTTTGAAGGCAGCTAGGCGGGATTGGTAGTAGCTCTCAGCAGCCCACCAGCAGTTGAACTTTACACTTACTCAGATGCAGTAGGAGAATGACAGGCTACGCGTCAGGAGATTCTAGTTAGAGCTAGAGAGAGGCGACCGTCTTCAGAGGATCATGGATCTCGAGGCAGAGGTTCATAACCTCGAGGAGGATGCCGATGCTCACGAGATAGAGAGATTGACGCTGTTGCAGAACATTGCTGATATGCAGCAGCAGGTTGAGGAGGCCGAGGTACAGGTTGCAGCCTTGCAGGCCATAGTAGCCTTACAGCCGCTACCTCCAGTTCAGGCACTTCCGGAGGAGCAGCGGGGTCAGTCTGGTCTGGATCAGACGAGTCAGGCTGGACCACCGTTACCGACCCCACCAGCTTCACCTACTGGTAGTGGTGCTTCAGTTGGTAACTAGGTTGCCAGTGAATGACATCAAGAAGAATTATGCCCCTAGGTGTCACTATCGGCATGAATGTGATAGTCAGTTTAGGAGTATGTTTTCATGTAGTGCGATTGCATTGTAACCTAGTTGTATCATGATGTTTTCAGACTGGAGCCTTGTAGTGTCCTTGGACCCTATTTCCATCGTGTTGTAATAAAGAATGCTTAAGCATGTTGTGATTTGAATTGAGTATCGATTTGGTTGAACCGAATTATTGAGACCTTGTTGCAGGTTGTTTACTCAAGTTGTGTTAAGTGTTACAATAACCACGCTCGACAACACTAAGTGTTTTTGCATAATAATGAGAGAACTACGGCGTTCTTGGTGAGTGTCGGTCATTGGCTAAAACAACTTGGTGACCTTTCGCATATTGCCTTCTCCGTATGCGTGAAATGGGAAAAATTCACCGCGAGTTGGAAGCCAGCTCGAGACACTTGAGTTATTGTATCTTCTAACTGTGTTGAAGAATGATTCTATGAATCTCATTTTTGGTTACATGATATCTTACGACTGTTGCTGCCATCATCCTATAAATGCAATTGAGCTATGGTTATACATGATTGCACTTGTCATCATTTCAGAGTAATACTTTGGCTATGTGTCTAATAAAAGCTCGCATTTCAGATGGTGGGACCCACGCGCAACTCTCCCAACGAGTTCAGAGCGAACGGTAGCAGTGACCTGCCGCCACCGCCACCCATGACACCGTCGGAGGCCTTCATGGCCACTCAAACCGAGGTGTTGCGCCAGATCCTATAGGCGCAACAACATATCGCTCAGTAGATGAACCGCGGGCTGCCACATGGGGCCAATCACGAGGGGCCTAATCAAGTCACCACGTATGCGCAGTTCATCGGGATGAAGCCACCGACCTTTTCCAAGGTGGAAGACCCCCTGGAAGCTGAGGCTTGGATCAAGGCCATCGAGGCAAAGTTCTCTGCCTTTTTGATGCCTTGCTCCGAGGAGAACAAAGCCAACTTCGCAGCCCTGCAACTGCGAGGAGAAGCCTTTATGTGGTGGGATCACTTCAAGTCTATGCAGCAAGGCAGTGCTGTCACTTGGAATGATTTCAAACAAGCTTTCAAGAGTCATCACATCCCCAAGGGATTAATGGATAGAATGATGAGGGAGTTGTTGGCCCTCAGGCAGGGATCTGATACGGTGTACCGCTACGCCTAGAAATTCAACAGCCTGTGCCAATATGGTGTACATCATGTAGATACAGATGCAAAGAAGATGGAAAGGTTCCGTGGTGGGCTAGATGGCAAGTTGTATGAGCGACTTAACCTGCTCGAGTCCGAGAATTTCCATGAGCTTGTGAACAAGGCTATATCCCAAGAGGATGCCATGAAAAAGGCCCATAGGGACAAGAAGAGGCCGTCTGGTTTTGCTCTGGGTAGCGGAACTAACAAGAAGTTTCTCTTTGTGAAAAAGAGTGTTCTGAACCCATCCCAGGAATCTTCAACTGGATACTAGACAATGAAGCCATCCCAGGGTAAACATTCAGGGAACTTCCAGTTCCGCAACACTCAGCAGCAGGCCCCAAAGCCTAATGCACCCCCACGCAACATCGGTGATCGCCGTTGTTTCAACTGTGGTCAACCAGGGCATTGAATTAGTGATTGGCCCAAGCCCAAGTAGATCAAGCCCAACCTACAGAATCAAGGTGCAGGGAACAAGCCTGCCACTCCGGCCAAAAAGCCTATGGTGCAAGTCCGCCAAGGCACGCTGAACTTCACCACCATGAGTGACATTCCAGAGGGAGCTACAGTGCTCACAGGTACATTCTCTATCAATGACACTCCTATTAAGATTTTGTTTGATTCGGGAGCTACCCACAGTTTCATAAGTGAAAAACTATTAGGCAAAATGGGTTTGAAAGGCTCTCATACCAATTCCGCTTATAAGATAATCACTCTGGGAGGGCAAATCACCTCTAGTACCTTAATCCACGGAGTATGTTTGGGATTGGGTAGTAAAATCTTTCCAACAAACCTCATAGCCATAAACTTGGCAGGCATGGATGTTATTTTGGGTATGGATTGGATGACCCAGCATAAGGTGGTTCTAGATATATCAGATAGGGTTGTAGAGATCAATTCACCTACGGTCGGGCACACTACCTTGTACCTATCTTTCAAGGACGGTACCGACTCTTGTGCCTATGTGACCATTATCTCTCATCTCGATGAAATTCCAGTAGTGTGTGAGTATCCATATGTCTTTCCTGATGAGTTGCCTGGTATGCCACCAGACAGAGATGTTGAGTTTGTAATTGAACTCCAACCGGGTACTGCACCCATTTCTAAACGACCTTACCGTATGCCTCCCAAAGAACTAGCCGAACTGAAAAACCAACTCCAGGAGCTGTTAGATAAGGGTTACATTCGCCCGAGCTCTTCTCCTTGGGGTTGTTCCGCTCTCTTTGTCAAAAAGAAGGATGGTAGTTTGAGGCTATGTGTGGACTACAGACCGCTCAATGCGGTGACCATCAAGAACAAATATCCTCTTCCCCAAATTGATGTTCTTTTTAATCAATTGGCTGGAGCTAGAGTTTTCTCCAAGATCGATCTCCGTTCTGGTTATCATCAAATCAAAATCCGACCTTGTGACATTCATAAAACTGCTTTCTCCACTCGTTATGGTCTCTATGAGTTCTTAGTGATGTTCTTTGGTCTCACAAATGCCCCAGCCTACTTCATGTACCTCAGGAACTCCGTGTTTATGATGGAGCTCGACAAATTCGTAGTGGTCTTCATCGATGATATCCTTATCTATTCTAAAAATGAGAAAGAGCATGTCAAACATCTCCGAATTGTCCTACAACGTTTGCGAGATCACAAGATTTATGCTAAGTTCTCCAAATGTGAATTCTGGTTGAATAGTGTGAAATTTTTGGGCCACACTATTTCCAAAGATGGTATCTCCGTAGATCCTAGCAAAGTCCAAGAGTTGATGGATTGGAAACCACCCAAGTCCGTACATCAAATCCGCAATTTCTTAGGTTTGGCAGGTTACTACCGTCGATTCATCCCAGACTTCTCTAGAATTGCTAAACCTATGACCGAACTGCTCAAGAAAGGAGCGAAGTTCGTGTGGAGTGAAGCATGTGAGAAAGCCTTCCACACCTTGAGACAACACTTAATTTCAGCCCCAGTGCTAGTGCAACCAGATAATTCCAAACCTTTTGAAGTTTTCTGTGACGCGTCAGGCACGGGTCTCGGTTGCGTTCTTATGCAAGAAGGCCGAGTCATAGCCTATGCTTCACAGGCACTTCAACCTCATGAGATCAATTATCCTACTCATGATCTTGAGTTAGCCGCTGTTGTCCACGCTCTCAAGATATGGAGACACTATCTGATGGGTAATCGTTGTAATATCTTCACTGACCACAAGAGTCTCAAATACATATTTACTCAGTCAGAATTGAATATGAGGCAAAGGAGATGGCTTGAGTTGATTAAGGATTATGACCTAGAAGTGCACTATCACCCCGGGAAAGCAAATGTTGTTGCGGATGCCCTTAGCCGCAAAGTGCACTGCAATCATCTAGAGTTGGAGCCACTCAGTGACCCATTATGTGAAGAGATGAGAAGGCTCAAATTGGAAGTAGTAGACTGAGGAAACCTTTATGCATTGGCGACAAAATCTAATCTTTATGATAGAATTGTCACTACTCAACGCAATGACAAAGACATACAAATCATCAAAAAGAAACTAGCAGAGGGAGATCCCAAGTATACATGTTTCCAAAAGGATCACAAGGATGTGATCTAGTTTGGAAAACGCCTTGTGGTTCCTGTCGATCCAGAAATTAAGAAGACCATCTTTGATGAGGCTCATATGTCCAAATTCTCTATTCATCCTGGCAGTACCAAGATGTACTAAGATTTGAAACATAACTTCTGGTGGTCCAACATGAAAGTTGATATAGACAAGTATGTAGCCGAGTGCGATACTTGCCACCGGATGAAAGCAAGCCATTTGAAATCGGCAGGCGTGCTCCAACCTTTGTTGATACCCATGTGGAAGTGGGATTGAGGACCAGGAGCGTCCCAGTGGTCGGTGGATGACCGCTCCTTAAGTGATGAGTGATTGACAACGGGTGTTGGACTGACTCTTGGCTTAGTGCGCAGGTGTAGGCTGCGGCCGAGTTCGTGTTGTTGCAGGTGAAGAACGGGCGCGAAAGGTCTTCAGCCTTGAGGGGCCTCCGGGAGATGGAGAGACAAGTAGGCTCGGTTCGAGGGACCCGGTGGACAGCGGGACTGGGTGCGGGCCACATGGTGGCGACACAAGCAAGACGAAGTCATGGACAAGTGAGCCGGTGCACGGTGGAGGTCAAGTCAAGTGGTTTGGCGGGAGGCCGGACCGGGCACGCGGGGTTTGGTGGTTTGCCCACAAAACCATCGGCGGACGGTTTCTTGGTTTGGGCCTCAAAACCAAGTCCGAGGGCCCAACACGACGGAGACGGGATCCGGGCGTGTCGGGGAAGCTTCGAAGCGGAGGACACGCGGCGGGATCGCATGGCTTGCGTCGGGAGGACGCGGGGTGCGGCGAAGGCGTGGCCGTCCGATGGCAAGACCCACAAACATTACCAAAATGCCCCTACGTGGGTTGTATCGCCAGTAGTGTAGTTAGGGGTAGTCGAGTCATTTACCACTCCGGCGGGACCTGATATATAAGCCTGGAGTGTGTGTTGATGGCTCACTCTCTCCGCGACTTAGGGTTTCATTTGCTCCCTTCTCTTTCTCATTTTCGTAGCTATTTTTCCTTCCATTTTCTCTAGGCTAGCATGAGAGCTTCATGAGAGATTTGTTGAGAGGGATGGATGCTAGGGCGGCATGCTAGACCTTGTGAATCTTTCCCCGGTTTGTATAGAAGATTCGGGGTTGTTTTTCGTGCCTTTTTGTGCCTATTTTCGTGTATTTGTTCTCGGAGTGATTCCGCGGATTTGAGTGAGTTTCTTCCCGGATTTCTTTGAGGGAAACATGGATAGATGTCTTGTGCATCTTTGTGCTTAATCTTGTGCCCTCAAACGCCGGGAAACTACTTCGATTCGTGAGTTTTCGTTCGGTGCTCTAGGTTTTGGTGGTGCTCAAAGGATTCGCGATTCCCGGTGATTTAGGGAGTTAGGAGGCAAGATTTTTGGGCTATAGCATCCTTGTGTGACGCTTTTCAAGTACCCAAACCCTTGTCTCCACAAACTTCAACCGTTTGGGAAATCCGATGATGATTTGGGGGAGTTGACTTTCGAGGTCGGGCATTTTTCTCGTTCGTCCGAGCCTCGCGGACGGTCCGCGGCCTCTCCGGCGGACGGTCCGCGCGGGTCCGCTTCGTCCCGTGTTCTTCGTGTTCTTGCTCGTCCTTTGTTTCGATCCGTTGTGATTTTGGTTTTTGGTTGGACGAAGTTTCGGACGGTCCGCGGTGTCGGGCGGACGGTCCGCGGGTGCTAGGCGGACGGTCCGCGTGCTCCCCGCGGACGGTCCGTGGCACACGGGTGTCTTTGGGTCGTTCGTGTAAATTAACGGACGGTCCGCGGCTAAGGCCGGACGGTCCGCGGCCGGGTGCGGACGGTCCGCGATGCCCGGCCGGACGGTCCGCGCGGCTCTTGCGGACGGTCCGCCCCTCCGCGCGGACGGTCCGCCGCAGCCCGTGTGCTTTGCTTCTTGGTTCGATTCCTTCCTCCCTTTTCTAGTGCTTCCGCGTGTGCTTTGAGGAATCGTTCCTAAGGCTAGAGGTTGATCCATAACCTCGTGGTCTTGGCGATTGGTGCGTGATTCGATCCATCGCTCGTGTGTGACCGGGATTTGAGTAGGACATAGGCCGGGTTCTTTGGGAAGAATTTTTACCGCTCCTATTCACTCCCCCCTCTCTAGTCGCCATCCGATCCTTCAATTGGTATCGTAGCTTGGTGCCGGATTCTTTGCGACTTTGACAAGTCTCGAATCCTAAGATGGCGTACGTTGAGCGGGGCGGTCCGCCGCACTTCGATGGCAAGGGTTACCACAAGTGGGCGGCTCGTATGATGATTTTTCTTCGAGGAAAGCTGTTGGATTTTATTGTGCTTGACAAGACCTATGCTATTCCGGTCAACATCCATAATCTTATGGTGACCGATGCCGATGCCAAGGCCAAGTATGAGGCTAATGCAAAAGCCGTTGATCACTTGTGCCGGAGCTTGTGTGATCCAGAGTTTGAGCGTGTTCGCCATTTGAGTCTTGCTTGGCAAATTTGGGATAAATTGTTGGTTGCTCACGGTGGTGATAACCATGTGAAGGCTCGCCTCTTTGTCTCTTACCGGATGCAATATGAGAATTTCACTCCACTTCCCGGTGAGGACATTGATGCGATGTTTCAGAGGTTCACCGCCATCGTGAACAACATGAAGGCTAATGTTGAGGATTTTCCGTATTCCGAGCATGATCAGGCTTTGAAGCTCTTGCATGTCTTGGACCCAAGTGTTTGGGGTGCTAAGGTTGAGGCCATCAAAGAGTCTGGAAATTATTTGACTATTGAGTTGGATGACCTCTTTTCTAAGCTCAAGTCGGCTGAGGTTGACAGGAAGTTGCTATCCAAGCATGAGAGCTCGACTGATCATAGTCTTGCTCTTGTGGGAGGATCAAAGGGCAAATCTAACCCTTCCCGTCGACGCTTTTTCTTTGTCCTCTCTTATGTCCATTCCGGATGAGGAGTTTGATGTGGCCGGGCGAGGAGGAGCCGGCCTTGCTCTCAAGAAGATTTGAACGACTACACGAGAGTCGGAGGAACGCAAGGCGGAGCTCGGGGACGTGCTACAAGTGTGGCAAGCGTGGCCACTTCATCGCCGAGTGCCCGAAGCGAGGAGGAGAACAAGTACAAGGTGAACGAGTACAAGGCGCACCCGAGGCGTGAAGACAAGTACTCCTCCAAGGGCAAGCACTTCAACAAGTCCAAGAGCAAGGACAAGGACAAGCGGCGACCGAGCAAGAGCACCTACAAGAAGAACAAGGCAAGAGCGATGGTGGCCGGTGCGAGCGACGTCGACTCAAGCTCAAGCGAGGAGCAATCAAGCTCAAGCGGCCGAAGATGAAGACGCCGGGAGGCGCGGTGGCAAGAAGAGTGCAAGCGGAACCTCGGCGGGCGGCCGAGCCGTGTGGCGCTCGAGGGCTTTTGTGGCATGGCCCATAGCTCGAGCAAGAAGAAGAGTGTGAAGGAGGACGGCGACTCCGACTCGGAGGATGAGGTAAACCGTGATCCCGACTCTTTGCTTGCCGAGATTGCTAGGTTGAATGGTTTGCTTGATAACCGTGATAGTGTGCCCGAGAGATGCCAAAAAGATGAGGAAAGATCTTAGGGCTCGGCTTGAGAATGCTAGTGAGAAAGTAGGAGAATTAGAGTCAAAATTGCTTGAATTGAAACTTGAGAATGACCCTTTGAAACTTGCTCCTACTTCTCCCGATGATGTTGAATGTGTTGAATGTGATGCTTGGTTGAATGAGATCAAACTCGCTTAATGAGAAGAATGCTTCTATTTTGGCTCAACTAGATGCTCTTAGGATCGAACATGATGAACTTAAGGCTAGACCTACTTTGCTTGGTGCTTGCAAATCATGTCCTACTATGCATGCTAAGCTTGTTGATGCTCGCTCTACTATTAGTTCTTTGGAAGCATCTTTGAAATCTCCCGTTGCAAATGCATGTTCTAGCCGTGATGAAGTCACTTTGCGTAATCTTGAACTTACTTCCCGTTTGGATGTCATCTATGAGGAGAATGACTACTTGAGGAAGGTGTTGGGTTGGTTGTACGGCGGGAACCTCAATTGAAAATCATGATTGAGGAGTTCAAGAGAGCTGATGGTCGTGGTTTGGGTTTTGAGAAGTTGGGTGAGAAAGTGGGAGAGAACAGTGGGGAGAGTGTGTACGAGAAGTGTGTTGAGTCTAACCCTGGGTTCGAGGCGATCGGAGAGATCCAAGTCCCACTCCCAAAAGCACCCAAGAACTCTTTCACACCAAAGCCCAATCACCTTTGCAACAAGCTTGACACAACCCAAGATCCACCCAAATTCCCACCTAAGACAAATGATTTCCAAAAACCTGTGAAGTTTGTGGGTGAGAAGGGTGAGAAGCCTAGAGAGAAGCCAGAGCCAAAACCAAAACCCATCCCCTTCGGTGTGAGTATTGTGGCAAGGAGAGGCATCTTGCGAGTTTTGCTACAAGAGGAAGAGGGATGAGAGGCTTGCTAGGGAGCAAGCAAACCAGGACAGGTATCGCCAGCCTCGCGGTATTCCTGAGCCTAGAGTGCCACTTCCACGGGGTGTGGGAAGTGTGAGGAGTGTTGGCAGGTTCCCACAGAGAGGTGGTGGTGGTGAGAGGTCTGTCAGGAGAGATGATGGTGTGCATGCTGGTGAGAGGTTTGGTCGGGCTCGTAGTGGTTTTGCTGGACGTCCTCCTACTCGTCCTCAGTACGGGTTTAGGGGAGATGATCGCAGCTTTGGGTTCCAGAGGAACTACGGACCACGTTTTCCCCCTCGTGGTGCTCGTACTCCTCCCATGGGACATGGGAAGTTTGGTGGCAAGGGAGTGATGTTTGCTAACCCCTCTTTTGAGCAGATGGCTCGACACCGGTTTAACTTTCTCCGTGCTAACCCCGAGTGTCGAGTCGCTAGCTCATTCTCGTTCTTGTTTCGATCGTTACAGGCAGGAGGCTTGGAGAACATTTGGTTGATCGACTCCGGTGTTCTCGACACATGACCGGAGATAAGAAGTGGTTCTCCGGTCTCACCCCAGTGAAGGAAAAGATGTACATCACATTTGGGGACAATGGACGAGGTAGGGTGCTTTGTCCGAGGGTGTTGTGCATGTGAGTGACAAGGTAACGTTGAAGAGAGTGGCTCTTGTGAAGTCTTTGGGTTTTAACTTGCTTTCGGTTTCTCGCTTGCTTGATGAGGGTTTTGAGGTGCGTTTTAAGTCCGGCGAGTCTCGCTTGCTTGATTCTCGAGGTGATCTTGTCCGTATGATCATCCCCGAGGGTTAGATTTTCGTGGTCGTTTTCTCTCGTTCTTTGGGTCCTCGCTCGCCGTTTGATGGCCGGTCCTTCTTCCGATTTGTGGAAATGGCATAGGCGGTTGGGACACTTGAGCTTTGATTTGGTTTCCCCGCTTGAGTGGTCTTGACCTTGTCCGAGGATTGCCGAAGTTGAAGTTTGAGAAGGATTTGGTTTGTGCCCCTTGTAGGCATGGTAAGATGGTAGCCACTCCCCATCCACCCCCGACCGATGTCATGACCGAGCGTCCGACGGAGCCGTTGCATATGGACCTTGTTGGGCCGGCTCGAGTTCGCTCGGTGGGTGGGAAGTGGTATGTCCTTGTTGTGGTGGACGATTACTCTCGCTATGCCCCGGGTGTTCTTCTTGGAGGATAAGAGTGAGACTTTTGGCTTTGTTCGAGATCCGATCGTGAGGTTGAAAAACGAGAGGCATGGGAATGCTATTCGAGCTATCCGCAGGTGATAATGGCTCGAGTTCAAGAACTCTCGTTTTGATGCCTTTTGTCGTGATCTAGGTCTTGAACATCGGTATTCGACCCCTTATGTGCCTCCTCAAAATGGAGTCGTGGAAAGGAAAAAAATCGGACTCGTGTGTGAGATGGCTAGGACGATGCTCGATGAGCACAGGACTCCTAGGAGGTTTTGGGCCGAGGCGGTCAATACAGCTTGTCATGTTTCCAATCGGATTTTATTGAGAGCTTTCAAGAAGAAGACCCGTTACGAGCTTATGCATGGTCGGGCACCCAAGGTGAGTCACTTCCGAGTTTTTGGCCGCAAGTGCTTTATTTTGAAGAAGGGAAAACTCGACAAGTTTGAGGCTAGGTCTAGTGATGGTATTTTCTTTGGATATGCTAACCACTCTAGAGCCTATAGGGTGCTTAACCTTGAGACTAACAAAATCATGGAGACTTGCGAGGTAACCTTCGACGAGACAATGCCATGTACCTCTCTTGGCTTTGAATGTGCAGGTGATGAAGAGATGGCCGAGGACCTCTTTGAAGAGGAGAAAGATGAAGCTGGAGATGATGATGGGGAGAACCATGCGCCTGAAGCTGAGCATGTACCCACTACTTCTCCTACGACTACTTTGGAGCATGGACCGTCTACTTCATGGACAACGACGGTACAACAAGAGGACCAAAGCGAGAGAAGCCGAAGTTGAGGGGGAGGTAGTCTCGAGGCGTGAGGCTCCTCGGCGGATTCAAGAAATGCATCCCATGCCGAAGATCATTGGAGACATCAATGAACGCACTACACGGTCGAGGTCCGGAATTCCTCTCATTTTGCTCATGCCGCTTTTGTTGCTACTTTTGAGCCCAAGGACATTGGACATGCTTTATCCGATGCAAACCGGGTCAATTCTATGCATGAGGAGTTGGAAAATTTTGAGAGGAACCGGGTGTGGGAGTTAGTTGAACCACCTCCAAATTGCCATCCCATAGGAACCAAGTGGGTTTGGAAGAACAAAGAGGGAGAAAATGGGATGGTTGTGAGGAACAAGTCCGGACTTGTTGCTCGGGGGTTTAGTCGAAGGAGGGGATCGACTATGAGGAGACCTTTGCTCCCCGTGGCCCGTCTTGAGGCAATTCGGATCCTTCTAGCCTTTGCCGTGGCTAAAGGGTTCAAGTTGTTTCGGATGGACGTGAAGAGTGCTTTTCCGAATGGGGTCATAGAGGAGGAGGTGTATGTGAAGCGACCACCGGGTTTGAGAGCGAGTTGTACCCACACGGGGTATACGGGTTGAAAAGGGCTCGTATGGGTTGAAACGGGCGCCCCGTGCTTGGTATGGGAGATTGAGAGGTTTTCTTTTGAGCGAGAGGGTTTGTGATGGGTACGGTGGATAGAACCTTGTTTCTCCTCAAGCATAGGAATGACTTGCCGATTGTTCGGATATACGTGGATGATATTGTCTTTGGTGGCTCGTCACATAACCTTGTTGCCAAGTTTGCGAGATGAGATGAGCGGGAATTCGAGATGAGCATGATGGGCGAGTTGCAGTATTTTCTCGGGTTGCAGATCAAGCAAGTGAAGGACGGTACATTTGTGCACCAAACCAAGTACACGAAAGACATGCTGAGGAAGTTCCAGATGCAAGATGTGAAGCCGATGTCGACTCCCATGGGGAGTACGGCCACTTTGGATGCGGATGAGGACGGAGAACTAGTGGACCAGCGGGAGTACAGGAGCATGATCGGCTCCCTCCTCTACTTGACGGCGACGAGGCCAGACATACAGTTCAGCGTGTGTCTGTGCGCTCGTTTTCAGGCTTCGCCGAGGACATCACATCGACAGCCGTCAAGAGGATTTTCGGTACCTACGATCCGCCCCCGGTCTTGGCCTTTGGTATTCTTCCTCCTCGACTCTGTCTCTTCATGGTTTTTCCGATGCGGATTTTGCTGGTTGTCGAGTCGAGAGGAAGTCTACTTCGGCACTTGTCGGTTTCTTGGTTCTTCGTTGGTCTCATGGTCTTCTCGCAAGCGCGTCTAGTGTAGCTCGGTCTACCACGGAGGCGGAGTATGTTGCTCGCCGCTAGTTGTTGCTCCCGATTCTTGTGGATTTCATACACTTTGAGAGACTTTGGTGAGGAGTGCACCCGGATCCCACTTCTTTGTGATAGCACTAGTGCCATAAGCGTAGCCAAAAACCCAGTGCTTCACTCCAGAACCAAACATATAGAAGTGAGGTATCATTTTCTGAGGGACAATGTGGAGAAAGGAACCATTGTTTTGAGCCATGTCCCTACCCAAGATCAGCTAGCCGACATCTTTACAAAGCCTCTTGACCAAGCTACATTTGTGCGCTTGCGGGGGGAACTTGGGGTTTGTTGCCCTTTCTAGTTGATTCTTGGGGGTTTCCTTTTGTATCATTTGTATCATATCATGCTTTTACTTTGATGTACATACATGCGTTGCTTGATGTATAAACCATGGTAGGATAGCCATCTTGTCATCTATCATGTTGCATTTGTATCATATTGCATTTTAGGATGATGAGCTTCTTTTATATGCCATATGTGAGTCTCTTTGGCTATTTGTGAGATTTTGGTTATATGTGTGGAGAAATGGTGATATGAGGCTATGCTCTTGGAATATTTGAGATATATGTGTGGTGAGATAGCCCCTTTTGAAATAAATGCTTAACTTGACTATTTTTTGATGAAATTTGCTCCACTCGTGTGTAGTTGTGTATCCATGTCACAGTTTGGTCTAAATGTGCTTTTCATGCTTAGATTGTGCTTGGATGCCTTGTTCTTGCATTTGGGCCAAAGGCCGGATATCATTGTGAATGTTTAGCCTATGTTGCATTCATGGGGGAGCATAAGCTTCTTTTTGCCGCAAAGGCACTTCATGTACCATGAAATGAATCAATCTTGAAAAGAAGTGCATAATGCTCAGAAAAATGCTCCATCCATCATGTCTATGCTTAAAATGTCTTATCTTTCACATATGGGTGCAAAACATGTTGCATGATGTTCACCAGTGGAGAAGTCTCCCCGAAGTGGACACATGGCTCATGAGCTTTGACATGACATGCTTTGCTTTATGGGTGTTTGCCATGATCTTTTCTTGAGAATTTGATATCCTTGTATGATCTTTAAATGGTATGCATGTTTGTGGCTCAAGTGTGACATGGATAGGCTTTTACATGTGAAGCGAGTCTTCTTTTGATAAAAGCTCGCTTAAATCTGAAAATTTTGCTTTGTCACATGCTTGTATTTTCATATATTACTTGTGGCAATGCTTTGACTATGCTATGATTCATGTGTGTGATCTTTGTCTCATTTTTAGCCTTTGACACTAGATTTGGCCTATTTGAGAAGCTCATGTAGATGCTTGTATGCTTTGCTTTACATTTCTGCATTGTCACCTTGATTCATACATTGTCAACAAGGGGGAGAAAAGGTGAGTTTAATGAAAATTCAGAAAAAGGTGAGCTGAAATTTGGAAGGATAGTGTGCTTCCACATGTTCAGGGGGAGGCATTTGTTCAGGGGGAGCTTCCTTGATGTTTTCGGTGTGGATTTTGTGCTTTGCTTGGCTTGTGACCTTTCTTTGCCTTTCTTCGGTTTTGGTCATGAGTTGAGCTTCTTCGCTTTTCTTTCTTCTTTCTTTCTCTTTCACTCTGAATTTCATTTCGCGTTGTGTGTTGTCAATGCACTCATCAAGGGGGAGATTGAGGACCAGGAGCGTCCCAGTGGTCGGTGGATGACCGCTCCTTAAGTGATGAGTGATTGACAACGGGTGTTGGACTGACTCTTGGCTTAGTGCGCAGGTGTAGGCTGCGGCCTAGTTCGTGTTGTTGCAGGTGAAGAACGGGCGCGAAAGGTCTTCAGCCTTGAGGGGCCTCCGGGAGATGGAGAGACAAGTAGGCTCGGTTCGAGGGACCGGTGGACGGCGGGACCGGGGTGCGGGCCACATGGTGGCGACACAAGCAAGACGAAGTCATGGACAAGTGAGCCGGTGCACGGTGGAGGTCAAGTCAAGTGGTTTGGCGGGAGGCCGGACCGGCACGCGGGGTTTGGTGGTTTGCCCACAAAACCATCGGCGGACGGTTTCTTGGTTTGGGCCTCAAAACCAAGTCGAGGGCCCAACACGACGGAGACGGGATCCGGCGTGTCGGGAAGCTTCGAAGCGGAGGACACGCGGCGGGATCGCATGGCTTGCGTCGGGAGGACGCGGGGTGCGGCGAAGGCGTGGCCGTCCGATGGCAAGACCCACAAACATTACCAAAATGCCCCTACGTGGGTTGTATCGCCAGTAGTGTAGTTAGGGGTAGTCGAGTCATTTACCACTCCGGCGGGACCTGATATATAAGCCTGGAGTGTGTGTTGATGGCTCACTCTCTCCGCGACTTAGGGTTTCATTTGCTCCCTTCTCTTTCTCATTTTCGTAGCTATTTTTCCTTCCATTTTCTCTAGGCTAGCATGAGAGCTTCATGAGAGATTTGTTGAGAGGGATGGATGCTAGGGCGGCATGCTAGACCTTGTGAATCTTTCCTGGTTTGTATAGAAGATTCGGGGTTGTTTTTCGTGCCTTTTTGTGCCTATTTTCGTGTATTTGTTCTCGGAGTGATTCCGCGGATTTGAGTGAGTTTCTTCCCGGATTTCTTTGAGGGAAACATGGATAGATGTCTTGTGCATCTTTGTGCTTAATCTTGTGCCCTCAAACGCCGGGAAACTACTTCGATTCGTGAGTTTTCGTTCGGTGCTCTAGGTTTTGGTGGTGCTCAAAGGATTCGCGATTCCCGGTGATTTAGGGAGTTAGGAGGCAAGATTTTTGGGCTATAGCATCCTTGTGTGACGCTTTTCAAGTACCCAAACCCTTGTCTCCACAAACTTCAACCGTTTGGGAAATCCGATGATGATTTGGGGGAGTTGACTTTCGAGGTCGGGCATTTTTCTCGTTTGTCCGAGCCTCGCGGACGGTCCGCGGCCTCCTGGCGGACGGTCCGCGCGGGTCCAGTTCGTCCCGTGTTCTTCGTGTTCTTGCTCGTCCTTTGTTTCGATCCGTTGTGATTTTGGTTTTTGGTTGGACGAAGTTTCGGACAGTCCGCGGTGTCGGGCGGACGGTCCGCGGGTGCTAGGCGGACGGTCCGCGTGCTCCCCGCGGACGGTCCGTGGCACACGGGTGTCTTTGGGTCGTTCTGTGTAAATTAACGGACGGTCCGCGGCTAAGGCCGGACGGTCCGCGGCCGGGTGCGGACGGTCCGCGATACCCGGCCGGACGGTCCGCGCGGCTCTTGCGGACGGTCCGCCCCTCTGCGCGGACGGTCCGCCGCAGCCCGTGTGCTTTGCTTCTTGGTTCGATTCCTTCCTCCCTTTTCTAGTGCTTCCGCGTGTGCTTTGAGGAATCGTTCCTAAGGCTAGAGGTTGATCCATAACCTCGTGGTCTTGGCGATTGGTGCGTGATTCGATCCATCGCTCGTGTGTGACCGGGATTTGAGTAGGACATAGGCCGGGTTCTTTGGGAAGAATTTTTACCGGCTCCTATTCACTCCCCCCCTCTCTAGTCGCCATCTGATCCTTCAGGGATGACATCAGTATGGACTTCATTGTGGGTTTACCCCTGACAGCGAGAAAGAAGGATTCGATTTGGGTTATCGTAGATAGACTCACCAAGACCGCTCATTTCATTGCAGTGCATACCACTTATTCAGTGCAGCAATATGAAGAGTTATATATGGACCAAATAGTTCGTTTGCATGGAATTTCAAAGACTATAATCTCTGATAGAGGACCTAAGTTTGTAGCTCGTTTCTTGGAGAAGTTGCATGAGTTCTTAGGAACCAAGTTGATTCGTAGTTCCATCTATCATCCGCAGACCGATGGTCAGACGGATGAGGACCATGTGTGGTTCGAGGACCGGTGGATGGTCGCTTCCTTGTGTGATGAGTGATTGACAACGTTGTGTGGACTGATTCTTGGCTAAGTATTGCAGGTGCAGGTTGCGGCTTGACTCGTGTTGGTGCAGGTGAAGAACAAGCGCGAAAGGTCGTTGCCGGTGAGGCCTCCGGTGTGTGGAGAAGACAAGTAGGCTTCGTTCAAGGGACCGGTGGCCGGCGGGGGTCAAGTGCGGGCCGCATGGTGGCATGAACAAAGAAGATGAAGTCGTGGACGGTTTCTTGGTAGAGCCTCAAAACCAAGGTCGAGCCGGGACTACGTGGGAGCCGAGTCATGAGTGGAGATTGGCGGAGGCTACACCGAGTTCGCGGGGTTTGCAGTGGTTCACCAGAAAACCACTGGGTTACTCGGTTGAGCCACAAAACCGAGGCCGAAGACTCGACGAGGAGGTGCGGCCACCCAGGCCGGTTCAACCGCCCAGGAGGGGCGGTCAGACCGCCTGGGGCCCGGTCAGATCCACTGGGCCGGTCTAACCGCCCAGGGGGGGCGGTCTGACCGCCCTGGCCGCCGGCGCCGAGAAGCTTCGAAGCGGAGGACACGCGTCGGGATCGCAAGGCGTGCGTCGAGGCTACGCGAGGTGCGGTTGCCGGGGCATCCGTCCGATGGTGAAGACATCAAGAATTCCAAATCCGCCCTTGAGGGGCATGTATCCCTAGTTAGTAGAGAGGGGCATTTTAGACTTTCGGTTGCCGCCTATATAACCCAAGAGGTGAGAGGTTGGCAGCCAACTCTTGGAACCCTAGCTCATTTCGTTTTTCCATTTTCGTTCTCTATTTTCCCTAGGTTTTTAGAAGGCTAGTTTGAGAGCTTCATGTGAGATCTAGAGAGAGGGATGGATGTTTGGGTGGCAAACTAGACCTTGTATGAACCATTCATGGCATGTATAGAAGGTTTGGCGTGGTTCTTCATGGTGGTTTTCCCGTCTCTTTTGTGTTGATTTTCGGAGCTCTTTTTGGCGGTGTTTTGAGGACGATTTCTTGGGGTTTTTGGTGGGTGTCACGTATGAGGTTTTTGTGCCTCTTTGGTCGGTGACTTTGCCCCCAAATCTCCTTTGAATCGGACTCGATTTGGTGGTTTTCGTTGGAACTCGAGTTCTTGACCTAGAGAAGCAATTTCTTCGATTCCTCTTGATTGTGAGCGTTTCGGGTCGATTCCTTTGAGGAAGAGGTTGCCCGGGAGGTAAACCCGCTATCCCCGAAGTTTGGCCGCAATCCGTGGAGTGATTCGGGAGATCGGGCGTGAGGAAGTTGAGGTTTGACCCGCGGGTTCGTTTTTTCGGAAGGGGCGGTCTAACCGCCTACGAGGGGCGGTCTAACCGCCCGGGTATTTCCGGTCAAAGTTCTGTTTCGCCGGATTTTCCTCTGTGAGTTTGTTCGCCTTGATCGGAGGAGTGTCCGGGTGAAATTTGGGGTCGTTCTCGTGCGGTTTGCTAGGTGTTCTTGTTTGGAGTTTGCTGCTGGGTACAGGAGGTTAGACCGCCCCCGGTAGCCGGTCTAACCGCCCCTAGGCCTTTGGGTGAAGTTTTGGTTTTCGCCAAGATTTTCCGGTAGCTAGCATGGCCTTGACCGGAGATCTCTCGTTGGTGAAACCGTGGTGCGTTTTGGTGCTCGGAAGAGGCGTTTCGGAGGATTTCTTGGTTGCCGGGTGGAGGCGGTTTAACCGCCCCCTATACCCGGTCTAACCGCCCCCCTCCGGTTAGCCGGCTTTCGAGTTGTTTCCGCCGTCGGTCTTTCGCGTGTGTGTTGTGGTTGTTGGTAGAGTTTGTTCATAGAACCGGTAGCACTCCGGTGGCTACGTGGTTTTGGCAAACGGGAGGTAGAAGTGCGGAGCGTGTGATTTCGGGGGTTCGACCGAGCTAGTTCGTCTTGTCGGAGTTTCAATCTCCCTCGAGAAGAATTTTTATCGGCTCCCATTCACTCCCCCCCTCTCTGGTCGCCTTATCGGTCCTTCAACGGAGAGGATAAATCAGATTTTGGAAGACATGCTGCGAGCAAGCATTTTACACTTTGACAAGAGTTGGGACAAGTGTTTGTCCTTGGTAGAATTCTCCTACAACAATAGTTATCAAGCTAGCTTGAAGATGGCACCGTTCGATGCTCTTGACGGACGAAGATGTCACACTCCGTTGAATTGGTCGGAAACCGGAGAAAGGACACTATTTGGTACGGATTTAGTTAAAGATGCCGAAGAAAAAGTGCAAGTAATAAGGGAAAATTTGAAGATGGCTCAGATGAGGCAAAAGAGTTACCATGATAAGGGAACGACACCCCGACAATTTGAAGTGAGAGATTATGTGTACCTAAAGGTTCCCCCCACCAAAGGTGTGAAAAGGTTCGGTGTTAAAGGGAAATTAGCTCCACACTACATTGGACCTTATGAAGTCATAGAAGTATGTGGGCCAGTGGCTTATCGTATTCAATTACCGGAATGATTTTCCGCAGTCCACAATGTGTTTCATGTGACCCAATTAAAGAAGGGAATGCCTGTGCCAGAAAATGAAGTAACCACAGAAGCTAATGCTTGGATTGAGCCGGATTTCTCGCTCATCGAGCATCCACTAAGAGTGTTGGACCTAAAGGAGAGAAAGACCTGAAGGAAGACCCTAAGAATGTACAAGATACGGTGGAGTCACCACTCGGAAGAAGAAGCGACTTGGGAAACGGAAGAATACCTCAACACCAAGTACCCGGGCTTCCTGTAATCTCGAAACCATGAGTCTCTGCCGGCTATCTTATTTTTCTTAAATCGAATCTTGGGATGAGATTCCGTTTAAGGGGGTAGGCTGTGACGCCCCAGGTTTTTAATTAACCTTAATCGTCAATCAACTCTGCTGACAGTGGTCAAATCACGGTCAACCTGGGTCCTCACCTCGAAAACCTCACCAACCAACCCTAATGACACCATTGATCAAGTGGACACACATGTGTGGTCAACCCTTGGTCAAAGTCTTGGTCAAACCCCACCTAAACCCTAGTGATCCTGGATGTCTTCCGGAACTTTTGCCGCGTTCTCCAAAATTCACCTAAACACTTAAAAATCTACCTTTATGATATTGTCCAACTTGTTGAGGGACACAACTTTCATGTAGATTGGCATTTCAAATTTTGAGTGGAAAAAGGTGAAAATGTTGTCGAAAGGGCAGTACCTTCTGTTCACTGCAATTGAGTGGCATTCAAAGTTGACAAACTTGCTAAGCAAAATCTAATGAGAAAAACCCCATATAGCCATTGTGAAAGTTGTAGGTGGTACCGAGATCTACAATTTTCTTTTTCAAAGTTTTGTGCACTTTAGTACAAATTTTTGGAGTTAATCAATTTCAAACAGGTGCTCAGCAAAATAAAAATTGCAGGACGCGCTCTGCGCCGCGACGCCGCGCACGTGCGTCGGCCGCCTCGGCGTCCGCGCCACCGCGCACCCCAAGGCCGCACGCCGACCGAGTCCCCGCGCATTTTCCCCATACGGTGTGCCCTGAGGCGCCTTGAATTCTTCCCCTAGTGCCGCGCGCCGCCCGTCGCTCATGTCGTACCACGCGCCGGGCGCGCGCCGCATAGTCCGCCGGTCCGTCCCGCGCCCTCCCCATACGCGCGCCGGCCGAGGACCCCGTACCACGACGGTATCTCCGTCGCCGACGTCACGCGCCCGCGAGCCGCCCTATTTAAGGCGCCCGCCTCCTCCTCGCGCCCGCACCGCTGCTCCATAGCGTCGCCATGACCGCCGTCTAGGTGAACTCTCCCCGCACACGTCCACCAAGTTGTGCACACACGCACACGCCTTCCTAGTGACCTACTACAACTCCCCGAGCCACGCCTTGCGCCGCCCGCGCCGCCGTCTCACCGACAGCCAAGCCGTAGAGGCTGACGCCGCCTGGCGCCACTGACAGAGCTCGCCGGAGCCGCCCCCGCTCACATCTCGGCCACTCCTGCCCCCTAGGTGAGCTCCAAGTCGAGCCCGACCCTTCTCCGTCCGGGAGCGCCGCCGGCCTCGCCAGGATTCCGGCTAGCCGCGCCGCCCCCACGACCAAGGGCAGATTTGCAAGCCCCCAATTTTTTCTGGAGTGCTATGTGTAATCTAAGGGCATATTTGTACGGGATGAAAAACCTCTAGGGACCCCTGCGCAAAAGTGCATCTTCAATAGTGTAGTCAAATTATTGAAACTTGTAAAATCTCTAGAAAATTGTAGAAAATTCAGAAAATTGCAAACTCAATTTTGCTAGATTCCTGGTGAGGAGCACTACAACTTTTGTTATACTCACCTAGACTGTTTCTTGACATTTTTGACATGAAAAATAGAAATGTGAAAAACCTAGATCTATGATATCTCAAAATCCACAGGTCCTCTATATCTAATTTTTGGATATGTTGTGTGTGATGTTATGTCTAGCTCCTGTGCCAAAAATTGCACAAAGTTATGATGTAAATCTTTTATATGAATTATTCTCCATTTATGCCGAATCTGTCTAAATCATTTTTGTAGCTAAAAAAATTATGTTCTTGAGCCCAACTTCTGCATGCTGTCTTGTCATGCCAAGTTGCACCTGTGGTGAATTAATCACAATTTTTGAATGATCAGAAGTATTTATTCTTAATATATTCATGTTTTCCTTTATAATTGTTTAAAGCTAGATCAGTAGTAGTTCTAGGTGTGCTTGCTGCTTTTCTAGGATAGTTGAGGACCAGAGAACATGTGTGAGGAAGTTTGGAGCAATTGAATGCTTATTTATTTTTGTATGCATTTAATTTGTTTTGCTAAGATATCTTTTGTTAATTTCAAAACAATTATTTTTTTTCTAGCTTTCCAAACATGGCAAGTATGTTCAGTGGCTTAGTATAGGTGTTTTGATGCTTAAGAAACCCTCCACTGAATTTTAATGATTTATTGTTAAATAACAGCTTGGAGGCCTTGTATAGATTAATGTTTGATTAAACTAGGAAAATGCCTTTTTAATTATTTTACCCTTTTGTGAAATGTTGCAAACTTACTTAAGATCTAAGAATGCACTCTTGCTGTTTAAAGAAGTAAATGTAATTGATTATCTTTTGTACGCACCGTTACTAGTGAAAGGTGAAGTATTAAATTAATAATGGATTATTTTGTTAAGGTGAATATGGCCAACAAGAGTTGGATAAGATAAATAATCTATCACATCACCTGAACCCTGCATTGCATTCCGTGTAGATCTTCCTTACAGTGACTGCTCGCTCGTCCTAGAAGCCGAGGAAGGAGAAGCAGAAGCTGCACTGCAGTACGTGGAAGTACTCGATGACACCGAGGGTGCTCAGGCTAACTTTACTAACGAAGGCAAGCCCCGGTGCATTTAACCTAGTATTTCAAAAGTTTATTGCAACTATCTATGGATGCTTGTGCATTTAAGTTAAGGAGTTGTATGGAACCTTAGATGCATGATCCCTAGGTACCTGTGTACTTACTAGTATGATAGGTCGATAGCTGCTAATCTATAGGACCGTTACAAGTTGGGTGATGATGTCACTCACGAGAATAGGTTCCTAGATCGGAATCATAAGATCTCCTTAAATGGATTGCTCATGTGGTAAGAGCATGGGATGTGGGCTCCGGTCCAATAGCCATCGTGGGTTAAGTGTTTGAACGTACTAAGCACTTGTCGGGAATGGGACCAGTAAGCCTAGTACCTTAATGAGACAGCTAGGGATTTAACTGTCACTACTCTTGGGATGCGTCTCACGGCTATTTACTGGTGGTGCACGTGTGAGTCTGGTTGCCTCGCGGGGTAGTCTAGATAGCCTGCACCAAAGACTGTGGCCTTTTATCCCGACCCGAGGATTTTTGGGAACCGTTTGGTGGTTGTCCTCACGGGGGCATCCCACCGTGTGTTTAGGTCTCCCTTGCAAGGTTTTGAATCAATCGATTATCGCCCTCTCACAGTTATCTGAGATTACTTACTCCACTAGCCATGAGATCCCTATTGATGGAAGTTGATGAATATTATGCTTAATTAATTGTACGGAACAACCTTGTATGTACTAGATGGATAATTTAGTAAAGAATAAACCCACTAGAACTTGTGCTAAAATCTTGAAAGTAAGGACATACTCTTTGTTACTTTTTAGCAAAAGAAACCCAGTGGCCATTAAGCCTTTCATGTCTAGAGTTGGTGAAGTAGTTATCACCGACGGGTAAGTCTTGCTGAGTATTAGTATACTCAGCCTTGCTATAATCTGTTGCTCCAGGTAATGCCTTTGGTGATGTGTGGCCCGGAGAGATCCCGCTCGGCTGGGAGCTGGAGTGGGTGGAGGATGACGAATGAAGGCATCATGGCTTGCCTCCCGTGGTGTTCTCGCTTTCCGCTTAGTTTAATTCCGCTGTTTTAAAAACTCTGAACTGTGTGGTCATGTCAAAGACTTGTTTTGTAATAATTAAATCCTTCGGGGTAAAATTCTGTTGTCAATTATGTTGTATCTCCAGACTTGCCTTCGCGTGAGTTTAAATGCATATATGTTGATCCTTGTTGCTATCTAAGTGATTTACCGGGCGTTAACCCAGCAACTAACGACAGGATGGTACTTTATTACTGCTTAATGACCAAAGTGGTTTGGTTTAGGTGGTAGTACGGTATTTTCCTGGGTGGGTTGTCACACTGACACCCATACGTTTATGCACGGAAGCTATTTGACTGGATGCTTTACAGTCTTACATATGTCCTATATGGCTATATGAATCACCCCAATGTTGGGGGGGGTCCGAAAAAACGGAGGGAATCCCTGAACACAAAAATTTGGAACAAGAGCACAAGAGTAAGGAGACAAAGAATCTCCGAAAGCCTATACTCATCTCAAAAGTTGTGAATCCCTTTACACGTGCCCTCGCGCCCCCTTTTATAGGCAGACGAAGGGACTTTTACATTCCAAAAATACCCTCAAATCTAAGGAATATTCCTAGTGTGAACATGTACATGAATGTCTTTTACATCCCGTGATTTGCGGGGCTAATTTCATACATGTATGAGCCTGCCACTAGTTAACACGTTAAACCCAGACTTTTGAGGTAACGTTTTTGACTTGGCTTCTTGCTGGTTCCCAAATCTCTTATACATGAAAATCTTCATACGTCATATCCTTCGAATTTAGACTTCAGTAGATTCCCGAATTTCGCAGATTCCCGATTTCAGAGTTTCGCAGGTTCATGATTACAGAGCTTCGCAGGTTCCTGATTCCAGAGTTTTGCAGGCCTCAGACATCCTGAAATGGGTTAAAAGTTCGAGTACAGAGGCCAAGTTCGGCTATCACTTTGGCACATTTATTTGTAAATCTATAAAACATCCCAAAGGAGCTAAACTGAACCTTTCATCCCACAGGTGTCTCACGAATTTCGGCAAGCCCGACGTTTCGAGGGTGTAAGGCTTTTACCGAATTCCCCAACACTAGCCCCTCGGGGAAGCGGGTTGACTCCGACGATCCGTTTCCACGAAAACTTTTGAATTTTGGTAAAAAACGTCACCCTCGGAACGTCGGAGTGGACACGCGTCTTCCGTAAAACTCGCAATGGTCATATCGAGGCGGTTTTCTTGAACTACCCCCTATAAATAGAGAGCTTGCACCATAAAAAATTTTCACCGCTTTCTCGCTTTCTCCGAAAGTTTGCAAAGATTTTAGCAGAAGTATTTTTCGCGACGAAGAGTCTTAAGGTCGAGCCTTCCTTAGTTTTTCAAAGGTATTTCTTTCTTGACTTTTTTGTTTTGTTCTTTCAATATCGAACTTTGTTTTTCGTACATTCTACTTCTTAGGAGTCATCTTATGGATTGCCTTCGCATTATTGTTAACTAGGTGGCCCGTGTTAAGAGCACAACTAGACCGATGACTTCGGCAGAGTTAGCCGCTACTGGTCTTTCACCTACTGCGGGAGAAGTTCATGGACCCGAGGCTGTTCTGATTCAAGAGATTAACCCCATTCCTGCTGTTGTTGTTGGATATGAGAATCGCGAAGATGGGGAGATCAGGTCTAAAGGAGAGGATCTCGGGGATGTCGATGCTGATCCAAGGGATCTAATTGCTGCAAAATGTTCAAAGTCACTTCGCCCATCTTTTGTTTTCGATGAATCCAAAGTCACAGCAAATCTGATCAGGGAATACGAGGTGGCTGGTTTCTTTCCTGTTGGCGATGGTCGCGCTCCGCTTGATAAGCAGACTCCTCTCCCAAAGCCGATTAAATCGTAGTGTTTCACGGCTTCTTCACATGTGGACTCAGATTTCCTTGCGATCCCCTCTTGCCTACTATTCTTGAAAAATTTTATGTGAAGATTCATCAATTGTTGCCGAGTTCATTTTCTGGAGCTGTCAAAGTTTTTTTGGATTATGAAGACCTTTAGGTGCAACTTTAGTGCTGATGTATTCACACGATTGTTCGAGCTGGTCATTGAGCCAGATATCATCAAACTCGACGATGGTCATCACTACAAAGCGCACTACACGTGCTGCACCTTCAATACGCTTAGACAAAACACGCGAAGAGGAGTTACTCGAATTCAGATTGCACCGTGTGACAAGACTAACTTCTCTGAAGATTGGAGTTACGTCTGGTTCTACGTGAAAGTGAATATGTCTAAGATTCCTAGCTACGATGGACCAACGTGCCTCTATTCTCACCCATTGAAGCCTTAACGACTACTTATACCGCTCCATACAATCATCGGGAAGCTAGATTTAGGAATGGCGAAAGTGCGTTCCACTTAGCCAGCACGATTCTCGGTGGTCGTGACATCATTGAGGAATTCGTTGCAGCTGAAATTTGGCCAATTTCTTATGGATGGGCTCCTAATGAAATCGTAATCTTCAATGTTAACTGGGCTGCGCAAGAAGTGCCCATTCCCCGATTTGGCCTTCAGTTGAAAGAAGGCCAAAGTGCCGATGAATTCATGGATGAGATAGAAAAGAAAGTGAACTATATGATCGGTGAATCTACCATGAATGAATACAAGGCTTATAAAAATTTGGTGAAACACAAAAGAAGGATCAATCGGGTGTTCTCTGAGATTAGTGGCGAAAAGTCTTTCTGCTCTCATCGTCCAGGCCTTACTGTGAAAATTTCGGCTGTTGCTGTGGATAGCTGCTCTACTGCACCTCTGAAAGCTCTTAGAGGAAAATCTTTTAAGAAAGGAAAAAAGAATACAGATGAAACATCCTCTTCTGTTGTTCATCCTGCGAAGACCAGATCTCTCGAATCAACTAAACGGAAGCGAAAATCTTCTGAGGTCGTTTCGGACACCGAACTTCAGGCGGCTACCAGCCTCACTCAAATGAGTCGAAAGAAGACTAAGAAGGCTGTTAAGAAGATTGCAGCTGCTGAAGTTCGGCGAGTCCCTTCTGCCTTCGATGATGACTTGTTCGGCAAACCCAGCCAGAAAGCTTTTTTCTCTTGCGTGTGGCCAGACTTAAGATTCAATGTTCGTAGACATTGCACTCCAGGTTCTGAAAATGAATTCGTGGATATTGAAAATTTTTCAGATGTCGTGGCTAAAGTTCGGAAGGAGATTACGTCACCTGTTGCTGCTGTTGCTATTGATGAAACTGCTGATCCTCGACCCTCTGATCCCCAAGATAAGGCTGCTTTCGAATTCGTCAAGGAACTAGAGATGTCTGTTCACCGGGGGGAGAGTCCTGTGCAGAATGCTCCCTTGGTCGAAACTCGCGAAGATCTTCCTAAGGATCAAGACCCTTCCCCCTCGATGATTGCCTTCAACAAAAGTTTTGGTACGTCTTATCGGGGTGAACTGCTAAGTGTTGGTTATGAAAAGGCTGATGCGAGAGATGACACGTCTAAGCTTCTAACTTTATGGGACTCATCTAAAATCGTGGATGAAACAAGAGAAGGAGTATCAGAACAGGCGTCTCCACCGCTCATTGGGACTCCTCACGACTTGGGAAAACAACCCTCTACTTCTTCCCGGAAAACTTCTTCTGATTCAGTACCTCCTAGTCGAGTTACCGTCGAAACTCTTAGCAGAAAAGGTTCACGAATTGTTTACCCTTCCTAACTATAATTTTAGCTTTTCCTACGACTTCTGAAGTTTGCGATTCATTGCTAATTTTTCGGCCTTTTATTAATTTTCCAGATTTTGAAGCACTTCTCCGGACGTATCCAGCTTCAAGGATCGAAGAGTACCAGAGGGCTTACTCCCTGAAGGCTTCACTTCTTGGAAAAATTGCTTCTAAACACTTGGTAGAGCAGGAGGAAGCTACTAAGAAGAAAGTTGAAAATTGAAACGTAACTTCGACTTGGCTCAGGCTGTGAACCTGGATATAGAGAAGAAAGTTGTTGAGTTGGCTGATGCGCTGAAGAAATGCCAAGATGAAAACAAGGTCGCAGAGGATGGGAAGAAAATTGCCGAAGAGGCTGTAGAGAATTCTAAGAAAGAGCTTGAAAAACTTCAGAAGACTCATGATGAGGATTTGAAGTTAATCGAAAATTTTTGCAAGGATCATGATAAATCTTCTAAGGCTGCTGAGGATCTTCGAGTCAACAATGCTTGCAAAGGCTCTTAGCAGTAAAGAGCAAAAGATTCAAGATCTAGAGAAGGCCTTAGCCGATCAGAAAGAGACCTCTGAGCAAGAGATCAACAACGTGAAGACCAAGCTGAAGCTCCTGTTTGAGGAGTATGGAAAAGCCTTGAAAGATTTCGGTGCTCGTCCTGGTCCTTTGCCTGAGGATGAAAAAATTTCTTCTCTGCTTTCATGGGTTGAAGAAGAATTTCAAGCTCTTTCTGGTGTGGTTTCTGGTACTAGCGACTTCGCGACTGCCTTTTCAGTTCAAAGCATTTTGAAACTTCTTCACAATTTCGACTGTGCTGATCTCTCGAAGTTTCGAGAAACTCTTGCACGCTTTCCTGATGCTGGGAATACTTCAATAATTCGCCCTAACGAAGATGTTCAGGTTATAAAGGCTAGATTCGTGCAAGAGTTCTGGTTCGCAAGCGGAAAAGAATTTGTGAAGGAAATTGCTCAGGCCAAGCTTGAAAAGGTTTGAAACTTTCACTGATGCTCCCTACATCGCGAATGTTTCGAAGTTGACATTTTATTTCTCTGTGTTTTTTCAGTTGATTCGGGAGGAGATGCGAGGTAAAAGTGCCAAAGTTCCGGAATCATCTTCTTAAGATGAAGAAGAAGGTGCTACTGAGAAGGAAGATGATGACTCAAGTGGGAGTGACGAAGACGGTAGCAGTGGCAGCGATAGTGACGACAATGGTAGTGCTAGAGTTGAATCTGAACACAATGATTCTTCTCCCAAGGTTGATATCATCAATTGAGATGCTCGAACTTGCTTTGTAGCACCATTGTGAAAAATTTGTAAATTCATGGGTTGTGATGCCCTTTCTAAACAACTGTGCTATAAATCTTAACCTGCGCAGGTCCTGCTGAAGGACAGATTAGGCGACCAGAGAGGGGGGAGTGAATGGGACCCGATAAGTATTCTTCTCCAAAGAGAGAACTCAGCCTATACCCCAAATTCACAACCAAGGATTCCCACACGAGTTTGCCAAGGTCACATAGTCACACTGGTCCTACCAACCCTAGGAACAAACCCCAAACGATCCCAAAGCGGAAGCACGACTCAAGAAGCAAAGGACTTAGCTGTCCTGCGAAAGCCCTGGCGGACGGTCTGTGAGGCAGGGGCGGACGGTCCGCGAGGACAGGGTGGACAGTCCGCGACCCTCGGGCAGACAGTCCGTTAAACGCAACAGAACCTACGACAGCGCACCCCGAAACTCAGACGGTCCATACCCTACACGCGAAATGTCCGAGGGCAACTCGTGCTGCGTGGACGGTCCGCAGCCTCTGGGCGGACAGTCTGCCAAACCCCTCCCAGCCAGAAACAGCTGGCCAAACGGATCAAAATGAAGACGCTCAAGAACACGTGACGAACATGAAGAACCCTAGGCCGACGGGCTCCATGCAGACTGTCCGTGCCTACCAGGCGGACTGTCCGCCAGGTGCGAATAGACACGGGAGCAGTAGGTCGAGAGCCCAAACACCTAAGAATCAAAGGAACAAGTCGCGCACAAAAAACCGACGAAAAATAGCTTGAAAAGACACGAAAATCCAACGAGCTACAAACCGGGAATAGACACAACCATGAAAGCTTCCATTCACTCAGAGGTCAGATTCTTTACAAACGGAGGAAAAATCTAACCCTATGGAGCAAGGAAATGAGAAGCAGTCCGGATGAACGGATTGTCTGGAAACCCTAGAGCTAATATATATGAGTCCCCTCCGAGCCAGGAAAAAGACAACACTACCCCTAGCACTTAAGTTGTGATACAACCCCTCAGGGGAAAATAGGTCATGTAGCATTCCTCTTCATCGCATGGCCACGCCGTCGCTGCAGACCACGTCCTCATGACACAAGCCCTGCGATACCGCCACGCGTCTGCCAGTATCGAAGCTTCTCGGTGCGCTCGGATCCCGTCTCCACCCGCCGAGCCTCCGGTCTTGGTTTTGTGGCTCAACCAAGTAACCCGACGGTTTTCTGGTGAACCACCGCAAACCCCTCGTGCAGACTCCGGTTGTGAGCCACTACCCTGCATCAGCTCTAATCGACGACTTCGTCCTGCTTTTCTTGCCACCATGCGGCCCGCACTTGACCCCGCTGGCCACAGGGTTCCTCGAGTCAGGCCTACTTGTCTCTCCACTCCTCAGAGGCCCCACAAGGCATAGATCTTTCGCGCCCACTCTTCACCTGCACCAACGCAAATTAAGCCGCAACCTGCACCTACAATACTCGACCAAGAGTCAGTCCAAAACACGTTGTCAATCACTCATCACAGCAAGGAGCGACCATCCACCGGTCCTCGGATGCTCTGGTCCTCACCTGCAAGGTGGGCCTGCGCAAGATGTGATACCTTTGTGAATTCATCGCAGAAATAGGGTTGTTAGTGGCGAAGCATGGAGACTGTTCAAAGAAACTCATCCTGAACAAGATTTTTCTGTATTTTGGCTTGAAGTTTCGCTGAAGTTTTCGATAAATAGCATTGATCTTTCTTCAGTTTTTCTTCTTCGTGAAGACTTCACTCCTACTACAAAGGCTTCATGTTCTCAGAGCTTCGTGAAGACGGAGCCCCTTAGCCCGAAGATTAGCGAACACGATTTTGCTTATGCTAGTGACATTGCTGAAAGTGGCAGCCGCGACCCAGGCCACATAGTGGAACTCTCAAATTGAACCCTTTGGGTCTTTGATGTAATGTAGTGACACTTGATCGAAATTTTGTGTGTAACTAAGGCAATAAAGACATTTTTGTTGAGAAAAAACCTCACCCTCCCCCACCTTTCCGTTTTGCATGCAAAATTTCGTGATAGTTTGAAATTTGGAAGCTCTCGTCTAGTGTTTTTGTTTCACGAACTCTCCGTGAATCTTTACGCTAATTTTGAAATCACAGGAATTATAGTGTAAGTTGACAAAATTTGTTTCATGAATTTTGTGGACTTTGCTCACTTGGCACACTTGCCCCGGTTGATATCGCAACCTTCAGTTGCTTCAACCACCCTAAATTTCGAATGTTAGCTTTGGGGGTGTCGGGCATACACCCCGATTCTCATGCAAGGAAGGAAAAAGACGGACTCCTACTAGAATTCCCTTGTAATCCTACTAGGACTCGTTTCGGTGTAATCCTGCTAGGACTCCTGCCTTGTAATCGACTAGGAACCCGCCCCCTGGACTATATAAAGGAGGGTCGGGTACCTAGCTGGGCATCTCAACCAACCCAACACCAAGCGCAGGGCGCCATACTTGATCCCCCACACAGGACGTAGGGTTCGCCACCTTGGCGGCCCGAACCTGTATACATCTTGTGTCCCGTGTCCTTGCGCATACCTTTGAGTTCCCGATCTGGCGATCCCCACCACAGTCATCTATCTCGGGTACTCCCCTTGGTAGGTTGCCGAGTTAAAACACCGACAGCTAGCGCGCCAGGTAGGGGAGATCGTCATGATCACCAGCGAATTTGCACTATGTGAAAACCTCAAATAGGTCACGTGTCACACCCGATTTTACAACGAAACCGAATGCATCTCACGTGTGCGCCAGGATCATTTTACACACACATGATAGACAAAACGAGAGTAATACCATTGCAGTAATATAACGTTCAAGAGTTTAAACCAGTATGATAACCATTATTACATCCATAGGGGTGGACTCGAAGGTCCGAACAAGACGATAACTAAACGTCGACGAGCAACTCCATCGTTGACATCCACAGGCATGATGACTGGGGGATCCGCATGCCTAGAACTCCTCGAAGTCACTCCAGTACTCGTCCTCGCCTCCGACGTTCTCCTCTGAACAGCGGTAAGCAAGGGTGAGCACACTTATGGTTGGTGCTCAGCAAGTGGGGGAAACAATGCAAGGCTATCAAGGATAGGCTATGGTTCACAGCGGTAAGCATTTTATAAGTTGGTCAAGTTTTATTAGCAAGCACCTAATTACTAGATGTAAGTGTATACCAACCCACTTAACCTTAAAGAAACCTCAAACCAAACCACAAACCCATGATTTGCATTAATCTTCAAGTTTATTAATCATGTGAGGGTCCAAGCCGCTCATGACCGTGAGCACGGCTGATCGATCAGTTTAACACTCTGGAGAGGTTGTACACTTTACCCACAGCTCGTGTTCCCCATCTTGCCCGGGTTAGCTAGACCCTTAAACACTTCCAAGGTGAGTGGCTAGGGGTCCACTACGAAGCCTTTACAAAGGAAAGAAGAGAAACCAACAGCCCGCAACAAGCATAAAGAACGGAGCGGCCATAACCCTCCCTAGTGGTCAACACCTTAGCCAAGGTCGCTACCCCAAAAGGACCGGGCTATACCCCTTCAACTCCGCCCCCCTGTGCCCCTCTCGGATAAGAGCTATCAGCTAACCCACTCTCCTAATTAATTGGCTAAGCCAGAGCCATGTGGACTGTGGTTGTACTGTTATCTTGGGTGGTTCTCCATGTTCCGATTATGAATCAAGTTATCTTGTTTTAAGCACAAACACATCTATAAGCAAAACTGAGATGTATATCATAAACAAAGCATAACCAAACTCATGTTAAGCAAACTAAGCATTTATCTACCCCAAACATTTGTTTAAACAGGGTTGATCAAGGTAAAGTGGTAAAGCATCTAGTCAAGTCTTTAGCTAGGTGTTTGCCCATCAGATTTATGCATAACAACAGGAATAGTAAACATTGTTTAGCATGCAGTGTCATAGGTTCAAAAAGATTATGCAGAGGGGGAAAGCCACTTGCCTTCCTCTACAAGCTGGGTGAAATCCTCCTCGAAGACAGGCTCTTCCTGATCACCTCCGACAGGGAGCTCAGACGAAACAGGCACGATATCTACGAGTCAAACATGAATAACAAACAATAAACAAAACAGTACACCAAACAGTAACAAAACTGGTAAATTTACTGTTTAAAAGATTCTACTCGTCGAGACGATCATTTCGATATATAGAACGCTAAAAACGGAGTTAAGATGAAAAAGATATGATTAAAACAGTTTACAGGGGCCTATTTGCAAGAAAACTAAGTTTACAGGGCTGTTTAAATAAAATCAGGGGCTAAAACATAATTTTATATAAAAACTAAAGGGCCTAGGTGTTAAAACTCAAGAAAAGGACCTCTAACACTATTATCTAGGGTAGACAGGGGCTAGTTTGCAAAAAACCAGGACCTATCCGTAAAGATTCTTAAAGGTGGAAGGACCGGCTTGCTAAAGTTTGAAAACTCAGGGGCTCTTAAGAAAAAGGGCCGCAGCCGCACCGTGGATCTCAGATCCAACGGCGGGCGACGCGCGCGCGCACCATGGACCCGGCCGTGGGCGCGGTCCACAAGCCCACGGTGGACCATCCTTTAAACGCGAAGGGGTACGTGATCCTGGCCGTCCGCGCGAGATCAAACGGCCCTGGACGCGTGCAAGCGGCGGGGCGGCGGCGACGACGCCGGAGGGCGCGCGGCGCGCGGCGGGAGCTCGCCGGCGCTAGCTCTCTCTCGCGCTCCCGGCCATCACTTTGACCACGGGTTGGGGCAAAATGTCGCGGGGAAGCTTGCGCACGTGCTCGTGGGGTCTACGGGAGCGATTGGGCCTCCCCCGGCGGCCGGCACCGTAAGGGGGCGGCGTGGCTGCTCCGGCGAGCCCGCGGGGACGCTGCGAGTGCGAAAAGGAGGGGGAATTGGGCGGGGGGATTTTGCTTACCACGCACGGGGGATGACGACGGGCCAACGGGTGGAGAGGAGGCGGCAACGAGAGGGGCTTGACGACGGTGGCGGCTCGGGCGGCGCTCCGGTGAGCTCGGGGCGCGGCGCCACGGGCGTTGGGGACGAAGACCTGCGGCAACACGAGCTTGTCAAGCTCCTAGCGATCCCAAAGGTCACAGAAAACAGGCGGGGGGGGGGGGGGGGGGGGGGGGGGGGTCTAGCCCTTCACCGGCGGCGACGGATCGACGGCGACGGCGGAGACCCGAGGCGGCGGCACGGGAAATTGGTGCTCGTGCGTGCGCGTTAGCGGGTTGCAGAGGCAAAGGGAGGCACAGGGGTGCGTGCGCGAGCTTAAAAAGACCTGAGGATGGAAGGCGAGGCGGGTAGGGGACGGGGCGGCTTGCCATTGATGGCCGGCGGGGCGTCCGGGCGTAAAGAAGGCAAGGGGAAAAGGGGAAACGGCCGGGGGTGTTTGAGTGGGGATCAATTCCTTGATTGGCGTGCCCACAGAGGAGAGAAAGGAAGGGGAGAAGGCGGGAGCGGGGCGGATTCCGCGCGGCTGCGGCGGTGGCCGGCGAGCGCGGGGAAGAAGAAAAGGAAGGGGGGAGAAGGGAGGCTGACAGGTGGGCCCCGGCTGTCGGCGCCGCGGAGTAAAAGAAAAAGGGAAGGGGGAGTGGTGGGCTGGCGCGGGGGTGGGCTGGGCCGCCTGGGCTGAAAAGGAGCCGGTGCGGTTTTCTTTTTTTTTTCTTTTCCTTTTTCAAACTTCATTTTCAAATCATTTTTCATCTCAAATTCAATTCAAACTTTTCTCAAGAATTTTGTAAACTTTTTAGAAACCACACAAGCAACCAAAAACCATGCAGGCCAACTGATGATGCACATACACTTGTTGTCTCTAAGTTTATTAAATTATCTTTAATAGTTTTAGAGCTCTATTTAAATAGCAATTTAATCTCCTTAAATCCTTAAGACTAATTTAAGTTGCTAAGTAATTTTAGTGATGGAATTTTAGGGTGTCACAAATCCTACCCCCTTAAAGAGAATCTCGTCCCGAGATTCAGAAGACTTAGAGAACAAGCTTGAGGAAAGTCCTCCTTGAGTTCATCCTCTCTTTCCCAAGTTGCCTCTTCCTCGCATGATGACTCCACCGCACTTTACACATTCTAATGATCTTACTCCTCGGTAACTCTTTCGACACATCCAAGATCTTAATGGGGTATTCTTTGTATGTCAGGTCATTCTCCATTTGAATATCCTCTAACTGTACCGGTTCTATCTTAACCTCACTTGTACATTTCTTCAGTTGTGATACATGAAACACGTCATGAACTCCTGATAACTGTGCTGGCAACTCTAACTAGTATGCTACTTCTCCTTTCCGCTCCAAAATCTTGAAAGGTCCGATAAATCGAGGTGATAACTTCCCTCTGACATTAAACCTTTGTAATCCCCGAATAGGTGACACTCTGAGGTATGCATAATCACCGACTTCCAATATCACCTCTCTTCGCCGAGGATCGAAGATAACTCTTCGACGTGACCGTGTCTGCTTTAAGATTCTCCCTTATGATTTCAACTTGCTTTTCTGCTTCTCGTATGCTGTCTGGCCCAAAGAATTGCCTTTCACCAGTCTGATTCCAAAACAACGGTGTTCTACACTTCCTTCCATACAGAGCTTCAAAAGGTGCCATTTTGATGCTGGACTGATAGCTGTTGTTATAAGCAAACTCTGCATAAGGCAAACTCTTATCCCAACTGCCACTGTTCTTTAACGCACAAGCTCTCAACATATCCTCAAGTATCTGATTTGTTCTCTCTGTCTGCCCATCTGTCTGAGGATGGTATGCTGAGCTGAAGTTTAACTTTGTATCCATCGATTCATGCAACTTCTGCCAAAACCGTGAAGTGAACTGTGTGCCTCGATCTGACACTATCTTCTTCGGTACCCCGTGCAAACACACTATCCTTGAATTATACAACCTAGCTAGCTTCACTCCTGTATAGGTCGTCTTCACTGGGATGAAGTGCGCTACCTTGGTTAATCTATCCACAATAACCCAAATAGAGTCATACCCATCACGAGTACGAGGTAATCCCACTATGAAATCCATACCGATTTCCTCCCATTTCCACTCAGGTACCTTCGCAGGTCGAAGCAATCCTCGCCGGTCTTTGATACTCAACCTTCACTCTTTGACACACATCACACAAAGCTACATGAGCTGCTACATCTTTCTTCATCCCATACCACCGCATCTCTCGCTTCAAGTCCTGATACATCTTGGTACTACCAGGGTGTATAGAGTAAGCTGAATCATGTGCTTCCTTCAAAATAGCTTCTCTCAACTCCTTGATCTCAGGTACACAGATTCTATTCTTAAACTATACTGTTCCTTGCTCATCTTCTCTGAATTCCGGAACTTTGCCTAACTTAATCAACTTCCCGTATTCTCGCAATCTTGTCATCGATCAACCGTCCCTTCTCGATATCTCGCTCAAGTGTCGACTCAATCTCTAATGTCGAGTCTCACTCGAAGCAACCATTCCCAAGTTAAGCTGTGCCATCTCCCAACATAGCTCCTGAGGTAACAGGTGTCCTATCAGCATGTTAGTCTGTCCCTTCCGACTCAAAGCATCTGCCACAACATTTGCCTTTCCTGGATGGTACTGAATATCCAAATCATAATCTTTGATTAACTCCAACCACCTTCTCTGCCTCAAATTCAAATCCTTCTGAGTAAAGAAATACTTCAGACTCTTATGGTCAGTAAAGATCTTGCACTTGTTCCCAATCATGTGATGTCTCCAGATCTTCAATGCGTGAACAACCGCAGCTAACTCAACATCATGAGTAGGATAGTTCTGCTCATGTTTCCTTAACTGTCTTGAAGAATAAGCTACTACCTTTCCTTCTTGCATTAGCACACATCCCAAACCTTGTCGAGAGGCATCACAGTATACATCGAACCCTTTGTGTATGTCTGGCATGATCAACACAGGTGCTGTGGTCAGCCTCTTCTTCAACTCCTCAAAGCTAGCCTGACACTTCTCATCCCACTTGAATTCTCTTCCTTTCTCAAGCAGAGTGGTAAGTGGCTTCACTATTTTAGAAAATCCTTCAATGAACCTCCGATAGTATCCTGCAAGTCCAAGGAAACTTCTGATCTCTGGCACATTCTTAGGCGGACTCCAGCTCAATACATCCCGAACCTTGCTTGGATCGACGCTATGCCTCCATCCGTGATGATGTGTCCGAGAAAAGAGACCTCCTTCAACCAGAAAGCACACTTGCTGAACTTGGCATACAGCTGATGTTCCCGTAGCTTCTGTAACACAAGCCTCAGATGTTCCTCATGTTCTTCCTCACTCCGAGAGAATACCAGTATGTCATCAATGAATACCACAACGAACTTATCCAGATACTCCATGAATACCTTGTTCATCAAATACATAAAGTATGCTGGTGCATTGGTCAGGCCAAAGGACATCACAGTGAACTCATATAACCCGTATCTAGATGTGAATGCTGTCTTTGGTATATCCTCCACACGGATTTTTAACTGGTGATAACCTAATCTAAGATCTATCTTAGAGAAGGCCTTAGCTCCTCTCATCTGATCAAAAAAATCCTCAATCCGAGGTAAAGGGTATTTATTCTTGATAGTAACCTCGTTAAGTGATCGATAGTCTATACACAACCTCCTAGATCCATCATTCTTATCAACGAAGAGTGTGGGGGCTCCCCATGGTGATGAACTAGGACGGATAAACCCTTTACTAAGTAATTTTTCGATTTGTTTCTTTAATTCAGCTAGATCTTTAACATCCATTCTATATGGTCTTTTAGATATGGGAGCAGTACCAGGTATAAGTTCAATACTAAATTCAATGTCACGATCAGGTGGCATACCTGGCAAATCCTCTGGAAACACATCAGGGAATTCATTCACTATTCTTATATCCTCCAAGGCCTTGCCTTCAACAGAGTTCACAACTCCTTTGCTAGATGAGAGTGCACTCACATATTCTACTCTCTCCCCTTGAGGACTTGTTAACAGCACTGACCTCTTCCGACACTGAATAACTCCATCACAACTTCTTAACCAATCCATACCAAGAATGACATCTATTCCCCATGACTTTAGAACTACCAGATTAGCAAGAAAGTCTACCCCCATGATATTAATCTTTACTTGTGGGCATATATGACCAGTTTTGATTTCTCCCCCAGGAGTGCTAACTATCAGTGGGTTCTTCATTGTGCTCATAGATAAGTTATATTTTGCCACAAATTGATCGGTTATGAATGAATGTGATGCTCCTGAATCAAATAATACGGTAGCAGGTACAGAGTTGACGAAAAACGTACCCAATACCACGCCGGCATCATTCTGAGCTTGCTCCACTGATACATGATTGACTCGGCCACGCACATGACTCTGCTGGCCTCTCTTACTGGGTGTCTGTGGAGTACGAGCCTGTGAAGATGGCTGCCCAGTCCTGTTTCCATTGTCTCTCTGCGGAGTCTGCATCACCCTCTTGGGGCAATTGTTAGCATAATGCCCTAGCTCTCCACACTTGAAGCATCCACCAGGCTGAACAGGGTTGGTGTTTCCCGACAGGGTGCCCCCGCAGTTATTGCTAGGACGACTCGGGCCGAGGGGTAGGAGCTCGGGTGTCCGAGGATTGAAGCGCCGTGGCCGAAACGAGCGCTGCAGCTGCATGTTCTGTGGATACCTCCCAGCTTGACCACCAGGACGATATGGAGCCAAGCTCTGATGAGAACTGTAACGGGGACGGGTGTTACTGCTAGACTGCCCATGAGACTGAAACTTGCGTTTCTGTTCACCCATCTCCTTTTTCTTGCTTTCCAGCCCAATAGCTTTGTTCACCAGCGTCTGAAAGTCTGGGAAGATGTGACTCTGCAGTAGATAGTTCAAAGGACCAATCAAGCCATCCAGGAACCTTTCCTGCCTCTTTGGATCAGTGTTGACTTCATCAGGTGCATAGCGTGACAAGTGAGTGAACTTGTCCAGATACTCAGTCACTGACATATTGCCTTGCCTCAGTGACAAGAACTCCCTCTGCTTAAGCTTGAGAACCCCTGAAGGAATGTGGTAAGTACGGAAGTTGTCACGGAACTCCCGCCAAGTGATGTTATGCCCGTTGGGATGAGCGAGTTGAGTACGCATCCCACCAATCTGCGGCCCGCCCCACAAGTCTTCCGGCGAAGATACGTGACCATCTCTCCGTCGGTGCATTGCACGATCTCCGCCTTCTTGGTGATAGTTTTCGGCCGATCATCGCATCCGGTGGATCAGCCGAGTGGGAAAATGTAGGGGGATGGTGGCTCATGAACTCCTTGTGCTCGTCCCTTGGTGGCGGGGGTGGTGGAGGGATCGATGGTGGTGGCTGGTTCTCGTTGGGCTTGCTTCCGCTGCACCTGTGTTGGTAAGGTTTTGAATCGCTTGCATCTACGCTGCCAGGAACTGCTGCATGTTTGGGTCCATTGCTTGATTGATCGGTGGAGGTGGTGCTGGGTTTTGCTGATTTGCAATATGTGCCTGGATCACAGGTGGCACGTCTTGACCTCCTCCGGACCTGGTGTTTACCATCTGACTGTTAGAAAAAATCATATCTCTGATAATTGTACTTGAATCATTGCATAAGAGGATAACTCAAAATAAAATAACAGCATGTTCTTCAGTTAAGACAGATTCTGTTGACCTCAAAGAATTATGCATAACTTTCTGTGTAATTATCCAATGACCACGAATTTTTACCAGATTATAATGTATAAAATTATGGAACCATCCCAACTGGAATCACCTCATTTGGATATGTATAACTCGAGATATAATTCAAACAACACAGCTATATCAGCAGAAATTTACAGATTCTGACTTGTTCATTACTTCGTACATAACTCCTAGAATATGTATTGTATACCATTTAATTTTTGACAGAAATTCATCCTCTAAATTTGTGAACTAACCCAACTGTTTCATGTCGTTTGGAGTTCTGTAGCTTGAGTTATAAGCAAAACATTACTGGTATGTCATATGACTGCGAAAACAGATTTGATCCAATCAAACTTGCATAAGAGATTAAGCAATGACAACCGATAAAACCCAAACCAAACTTTAATTAACTTAAAATTTCAGATTGCATAGTGGCCATCACTCCACCATACAATTCACAATCAAGCAAAGATCCAACTCAAGCATGTTTGCAAACAGCATTCATTATTACAAGCAAATACGTTCACGCAGGAACGGTCTAACGAAAGGTAAATGATAAGGGCGTGCATCCTAGAATCCTAGCCAAGACGAGTAGTAGCTTCATCAGTGCCGTAACGAAGCCTCTTGCGCGGAGGGGAAGCTGTAGTCTGATATGGCATGACTTCCTGAGGGAGTCGCTGTCCTGACAGCTGTGCTTCTAGACGTGCTATCTTCGCCTCGAGCGACTCGCAGCTCTTCATGATACTTGTTCATCTCCAAAGTTGCTCCCTCCGGATCCGCGTTCGTAGCAGCAGTCACCCGTGCCAAGACGTCAATGCGATCATTGCCTCCCCGCCGGCACCACGGTCACTTCGTGCCACATGCACGTCGAGGCACATGGCGGTACTCCGATTGGAACAACTCGCACCCGATTAGCATGGCAGACCGACCGAGCGCCCTCCTTGCCGCATCATTCACCGCAAAGCATCATCGCAGAGAACCGAGCCGTGCTATGGTGAGATGAGCGATACATCCATCCTTCGTATCATTCGGAGGCTTCCCGATGTAAACTCGCAAGTGTAGTAATCCCTCATTCCGGCTCACCGAAATGCTTGGTCACATAGAGAGGCCTTATGGTATATCACAGGTACCTCAGAACATTCCACAGAAGAATGCAGAACTGTCCATTCTCAGCTTCAGTAGAGTGTTTGTGGTATTCCGCTCCATGATAGCGGGGATCCTCATCTTCCTCTGGGTTGCCAACAGCATTGTTACCATCATCCTCACCCACACTGTCATCACTGGAGTCATCCAGGTCACCTCCTTCACCTTCTGGCACAGGATCAGCAGGTGCAGGGGGTGCTTCCTCATTGACTGCAGGCGTCGGTGGGATCACGATGTCTCCATCTGTGTCTGCCTCTAGCACTGTGCCATCGTACAGCTGTGGCTGTTCCAATGGCTCATCTGGCTCCTCCTCTTCTTCTTCTGGCTGGACCTCCTCTAGGTCTTCCTCCACCTCAACCTCTGGCTGGAACTCCTCCTGTTCCTCCTCAACATCTTCAAGACGATGGCAAGGGGCCAGCTGTCCAGAAGGAAAACACCCACCAGTGCTCTTGCGAGGGGTCATGTAAGTCCTGGCCATCTGTCAATGCAAAACTGATCTCAGAGTACAGAATAAATCAAAATGACAGTTAAAATGATAAACAAAATTTAAATTAGGTTTTTAATGCGTAAATAAGATGATTTGAAGAATGACAAGGCTTTCTAGAACATGAATCCTTAATTTCGTCCATTTCTAACTAAGGCTGCGACCTACAGTCATCACGGCTCTGGTACCACTTTGTCACACCCGATTTTACAACGAAACCGAATGCATCTCACGTGTGCGCCAGGATCATTTTACACACACATGATAGACAAAACGAGAGTAATACCATTGCAGTAATATAACGTTCAAGAGTTTAAACCAGTATGATAACCATTATTACATCCATAGGGGTGGACTCGAAGGTCCGAACAAGACGATAACTAAACGTCGACGAGCAACTCCATCGTTGACATCCACAGGCATGATGACTGGGGGATCCGCATGCCTAGAACTCCTCGAAGTCACTCCAGTACTCGTCCTCGCCTCCGACGTTCTCCTCTCGAACAGGCGGTAAGCAAGGGTGAGCACACTTATGGATGGTGCTCGGCAAGTGGGGGAAACAATGCAAGGCTATCAAGGATAGGCTATGGTTCACAGCGGTAAGCATTTTATAAGTTGGTCAAGTTTTATTAGCAAGCACCTAATTACTAGATGTAAGTGTATACCAACCCACTTAACCTTAAAGAAACCTCAAACCAAACCACAAACCCATGATTTGCATTAATCTTCAAGTTTATTAATCATGTGAGGGTCCAAGCCGCTCATGACCGTGAGCACGGCTGATCGATCAGTTTAACACTCTGCAGAGGTTGTACACTTTACCCACAACTCGTGTTCCCCATCTTGCCCGGGTTAGCTAGACCCTTAAACAATTCCAAGGTGAGTGGCTAGGGGTCCACTACGAAGCCTTTACAAAGGAAAGAAGAGAAACCAACAGCCCGCAACAAGCATAAAGAAGGAGCGAGCCATAACCCTCCCTAGTGGTCAACACCTTAGCCAAGGCTGCTACCCCAAAAGGACCGGGCTATACCCCTTCAACTCCGGCCCCCTGTGCCCCTCTCGGATAAGAGCTATCAGCTAACCCACTCTCCTAATTAATTGGCTAAGCCAGAGCCATGTGGACTGTGGTTGTACTGTTATCTTGGGTGGTTCTCCATGTTCCGATTATGAATCAAGTTATCTTGTTTTAAGCACAAACACATCTATAAGCAAAACTGAGATGTATAACATAAAAAAAGCATAACCAAACTCATGTTAAGCAAACTAAGCATTTATCTACCCCAAACATTTGTTTAAACAGGGTTGATCAAGGTAAAGTGGTAAAGCATCTAATCAAGTCCTTAGCTAGGTGTTTGCCCATCAGATTTATGCATAACAACAGGAATAGTAAACATTGTTTAGCATGCAGTGTCATAGGTTCAAAAAGATTATGCAGAGGGGGAAAGCCACTTGCCTTCCTCTACAAGCTGGGTGAAATCCTCCTCGAAGACAGGCTCTTCCTGATCACCTCCGACAGGGAGCTTAGACAAAACAGGCACGATATCTACGAGTCAAACATGGATAACTAAACAGTAACAAAACTGGTAAATTTACTGTTTAAAAGATTTTACTCGTCGAGACGATCATTTCGATATATAGAACGCTAAAAACGGAGTTAAGATGAAAAAGATATGATTAAAACAGTTTACATGGGCCTATTTGCAAGAAAACTAAGTTTACAGGGCTGTTTAAATAAAATCAGGGGCTAAAACATAATTTTATATAAAAACTAAAGGGCCTAGGTGCTAAAACTCAAGAAAAGGACCTCTAACACTATTATCTAGGGTAGACAGGGGCTAGTTTGCAAAAAACCAGGACCTATCCGTAAAGATTCTTAAAGGTGGAAGGACCGGCTTGCTAAAGTTTGAAAACTCAGGGGCTCTTAAGAAAAAGGGCCGCAGCCGCACCGTGGATCTCAGATCCAACGGTGGGCGACGCGCGCGCGCACTGTGGACCCGGCCGTGGGCGCGGTCCACAAGCCCACGGTGGACCATCCTTTAAACGCGAAGGGGTACGTGATCCTGGCCGTCCGCGCGAGATCAAACGGCCCTGGACGCGTGCAAGCGGCGGGCGGCGGCGACGACGCCGGAGGGCGGCGCGCGCGCGGCGGGAGCTCGCCGGCGCTAGCTCTCTACGGCGCTCCCGGCCATCACTTTGACCACGGGTTGGGGCAAAATGTCGCGGGGAAGCTTGCGCACGTGCTCGTGGGGTCTATGGGAGCGATTGGGCCTCACCGGCGGTCGGCACCGTAAGGGGGCGGCGCGGCTGCTCCGGCGAGCCCGCTGGGACGCTACTGAGTGCGAAAAGGAGGGGAATTGGGCGGGGGATTTTGCTTACCACGCACAGGGGATGACGACGGGCCAACGGGTGGAGAGGAGGCGGCAACAGAGGGGCTTGACGACGGTGGCGGCTCGGGCGGCGCTCCGGTGAGCTCGGGGCGCGGCTGCCACGGGCGTCGGGGACGAAGACCTGCGGCAACACGAGCTTGTCAAGCTCCTAGCGATCCCAAAGGTCACGTAAAGAAACGGGGGGGGGGGGGGGGGGGGTCTAGCCCTTCACCGGCGGTGACGGATCGACGACGACGGCGGAGACCCGAGGCGGCGGCACGGGAAATTGGTGCTCGTGCGTGCGCGTTAGCGGGTTGCAGAGGCAAAGGGAGGCACAGGGGTGCGTGCGCGAGCTTAAAAAGGACCCGAGGATGGAAGGCGAGGCGGGTAGGGGACGGGGCGGCCGGAGGCTTGCCATTGATGGCCGGCGGGCCGTCCGGGCGTAAAGAAGGCAAGGGGAAAAGGGGAAACGGCCGGGGGTGTTTGAGTGGGGATTAATTGCCTTGATTGGCGTGCTCACAGAGGAGAGAAAGGAAGGGGAGAAGGCGGGAGCGGGGCGGATTCCGCGCGGGCGCGGCGGCGGCGGCCGGCGAGCGCGGGGAAGAAGAAAAGGAAGGGGGGAGAAGGGAGGCTGACAGGTGGGCCCCGGCTGTCGGCGCCGCGGAGTAAAAGAAAAAGGGAAGGGGGAGTGGTGGGCTAGCGCGGGGGTGGGCTGGGCTGAAAAGGAGCCGGTGCGGTTTTCTTTTTTTTTCTTTTCCTTTTTCAAACTTCATTTTCAAATCATTTTTCATCTCAAATTCAATTCAAACTTTTCTCAAGAATTTTGTAAACTTTTTAGAAACCACACAAGCAACCAAAAACCATGCAGGCCAACTGATGATGCACATACACTTGTTGTCTCTAAGTTTATTAAATTATCTTTAATATTTTTAGAGCTCTATTTAAATAGCAATTTAATCTCCTTAAATCCTTAAGACTAATTTAAGTTGCTAAGTAATTTTAGTGATGGAATTTTAGGGTGTCACATCACGCAGCATTCGTAATGGGCCCTTAACGCCCATTACATCCACCCACATCTGTAACGGTTGTTGTTTGGCGCCCGTTGCCTATAGGCGCGCCAGGACGACCCCCGGGTTGGCCTCCACAACACCTGTTACCAATGTGGACTTCTGGTAACAGGCTTCTTAAACACCCGTTACATAAATTCTTTGTAACACATGTTAAAAGAACACGTTACAAATGTCAAACCTATCGGTAACAGACTTGTAAAGTTAGTTACCGATCAAAGCCCTATCAGTAACGGGCTGCTTAAGTTCGTTACTAATCGTTGCCGTATTGGTAATGGGCTATAATGTCCGTTACCGATAAGTTCGTACTGGAGACGCATGCTTGTAGGATGCATCTCCTTTGATTGGCACCCAGGGTCGCCTTTTTCTCACATCGGAGACGCATGTTGTTATCTCGTCTGTGTGTCTGTGTCTTATCCTTTCGACACCACTCGCTCTCTCTCCGCAGAAGCTAGGCCACTACTGTTCTGACAACAACACTCGCTCTCTCTCTCTCCTCAGAAGGTCACTCGCTCGATCTCTGTGCTCAGATGTCCCCGCCGGTCTGTCCCGTTCGTCGCCGCCAGCTGCACGCGCTCTGAGGATTGCGCGACGGCGGAAGGGGCCAGAGCAGACGTTGACCGCACCATCCTCTGCACCTATGATCCTCCTCCTCGGTCTCGCTCAGCTCGTGTAGAAAGTCCTCGTCAAGGTGGAAATTAATTGGCCCATTTTATTGAAATTCTTCAGCTATCTTTTTGTGTGATGAATTATGCTCATTTGGTGTATGGAATGCAGATGGCGGCTGCTGCTCGGGCTTGGATGTACTGACAACCCCAAGAAGATTGGGAGAATTTCTTAAGTGGGGTCAATGGTTCTCTAAATCAAGCACAGGCAGATATGAGAAACTGTGGTGTTCAGGCAATGCTTTGCCCCTGTATTGATTGTCTCAACCAAAAGAAATTCGCACAATGGGTAATCATTTTTCATCATTTGGTCACACGTGGTTTCACCAAACATTACACTTGTTGGAATAAACATGGTGAGGAAGGCCTTAATGAACTCGAAGCAGGCGTCCTAAATGAAGGTAAAGTGCGACACCATGCTAACCATGATGAAGACCTTGATGACAGTGGACTTTTTGAGGGAAATGAACCATTACTCCCACCAAATGTGTTGAGGCCTGAGGATATCATTGATCAAGAAGTTAGGGGCTTCGATGATGGTGAGGTGTTGCAATGTGTGCACAATGTTGATCAAATGTTGCGGGATATTGAGTTTCAACGAGTGTACACACCTTCTGAATTAGCGAGGCTGAAGCAGTTCATTGAAGATTCAAAGAAACCCCGCTATCCTGTTTGCAAGAAGTACTCTCGCCTTTCTGGTGATCTAAATCTTCTGCAGCTTAAGGCGGATCATGGTTGGAGCAACAAAAGTTTCAAACATCTATTGGATGTGCTTAGAGACATGCTACCTAAAGGAAACCAAATAGCAGAGTCTGTCTATGAGGCGAAGAAGATACTCTGTCCTCTAGGAATAGAGGTTGAAGAAATCCATGTATGCAAGAACAGTTGTGTATTGTTCTGTGGAGATTATGTAGACCTTGACAAGTGCTCCAAGTGTGGCTATGATCGGTACAAGAGGAAAAATGATGGTGGAGATGATAATAATGCTGATGACGAGAACGAGCCGACGAGATCAGAGGCAAGAAGAAGAAGGCTAACAGAGGGGCTCCTGTGAGGGTGGCATGGTATTTTTGCATCATTCCTCGGCTGAGAAGATGGTTCGCAACATGAAAGGAGATCCAACTCTTGCATTGGCAGGACGAAGGCCGAAAGGAGCTTAAATATAAGAAAGATGTCAAGTTTAGGCACCCCGCAGATGCAGCACAATGAGGTAACATTAATACCCACTTCCCATGGTTTGATGATGCAAGGAGCATACGGTTTGCTATGAGCACAAATGGCGTGAACCCATTCGGTAACCAGAGCTCAATACATAGCACCTGGCCTACCGTGCTGTCGTTGTACAACCTTCCACCCTGTCTATGCAAGAAACAGAAATATATGATGCTGACAATATTGGTCTCCAGGACAAAGCAACCTAGTGACCGTATTGATGTCTACTTGAGGCCACTAGTTGATGACTTGAAGATATTGTGGAAGCCTGGTGTGCTGGAGGTTTGGGATGAGTACAAGCGTGAGGAGTTCACAATGCATGGCATGTTGTTTACCAACATCAACGATAACCCGACTCAGCGCAACCTCTCTAGCCAGAGTAAAAGGAAAGGTGCAGCTTGCCCACACTGCTTGGAAGATACTTGCGCAATATGGCTAAGACATTCAAAGAAATACGTATTTATGGGGCACCGTTGTTTCCTCGGCAAGAAACATCCATACCGGGCCATGGATTGTCAGTTTAATGGGGAAAGGAGAATCGAGAGGCGCCGTTGCATGTGACTGGAGATCTGTCACACCTGATTTTCCGAAGAAAACCAAATGCATCTCATATGTGCGCCAGGATCAAGTTTACACACATATGATAGACGTCATGAGTGAAATATCAATAAACAGCAATAAAAACGTACAAGAGTTAAACCATTACATTATCTCTTTATTACACTCAGACGTTAAACTCAAAGGTCTTTACTACGATCAAACGATAACTATGAAGACGCAACTCCATCTTCATCTTCCACAGGCATCTGACTGGGGGCACGCAAGCCTCAGAACTCCTCATAGTCGCTGAAGTGCTCTTCTCCAGTGTTCTTCTCTGAACAGCGGGTAAGCAAGGGTGAGCACACTTATGGTTGGAGCTCAGCAAGTGGGGGAAAGATGCAAGGCCATCAAGGATAGGCTAAGAGTTTTGCAGCGGTTAGCATTTTAATGTTGGTCAAATTTTTATTAGCAAGCACCTATTTATTAGATGTAAGTTTATACCAACCCATTTAAGCATTTAGGAAAGCATCTCCTCTCAGAAACCACAAGAAACCACAGTTTAGTTCCATCTTCAAGTTTATTAATCATGTGAGGGTCCAGGCCGCTCTTGACCGTGAGCACGGCTGATCGATCAGTTTTACACTCTGCAGAGGTTGTACACTTCACCCACAGTTCGTGTTCCCCATGTCGCCCGGGTTGATCAGACCCTTAAACACTTCCGAGGTGAGTGGCTAGAGGTCCACTACGAAGCCTTTATAAAGATATGTAGAAGACCAACGACCCGCGACAGTTACAGCAGCAGAGCGGACCATAACCCTCCCTAGTGGTCAGCACCTTAGCAAAGGCTGCTACCCCAAAAGAACCGGGCTATACTCCTTCAACTCCGGCCCCCTGTGCTCCTTTCGGATAAGGCTGTCAGATAATTCCACACACCTAATTAATTGGCTAAGCCAGAGCCATATGGACTGTGGTTGCACTGTTTTCCTGGGTGGTTCTCCATGTTCCGATTAAACCATATGATCTTGTTATTAACCATAAGCACACACACATGTATATATCACCAAAGTTATCATGATCAACATTCAACATATTGCATAAGATTCATTTTAACCATCCCAATTTATAGCAACTAAGCATTTCTACCCAAAACATTTATTTAAAAGGGGTTGTCCAAGGTAATGAGGGTAAAAGTCTAGTCATGTCCTTAAAAAGGTGATTTCCCATCAAATTTATGCATAGCAACATTTAAATGTAAACTTAGTTATCATGCAAGTTGTGTGGGACAAAAAAAATAGAATATGCAGGGGGAGAAGTCCACTTGCCTTCCTTGCTTAAACACTGGAGTTCTTCTTCAAACACTTGCTCTTTGATCCACTTCAATTGGTTGCTCACTTGAAACTGGCACGATTTCTACGAGCACACAAGAAAACATACAATAAATAAAACAATACACCAAGCAAAGGTAAACTGATCTGAAGGAAGAAACAAACAACAAGGTAGCTTAAAGAAAGGTGGCTAGGAAAGATTAGGTGTAATAACATAGTTGATTCACCAAGAGAGAACAAGGGTTGGCTCTAGGAAAGTGATCACAAGGAACACTCGGAACTATCGGGTGATTTGGATGATCACATACAAGAGCTAGCTATGTGCTTGGTATATTTTAATTAAGTAAAGTCATGTGTATAGGTTATTTCAAAGAAATACCCTATTAATAATTAAGCAAGTTATATTGGTATTTAAAAGACGATGTAAGCCTACTTCAATTTTATTTATAAATATTCAAGTTTAACTTATGCAAATTAAACACTTTAATTCAAAAGAAGCATGTAAAAGCATCTAGGCGCTTATCTTTATATTTTGAGTTATTCTAATCAAATTATAACTTAAAAACACATTTTTATTCATATTAATTAAATGAACAATTTAATTAAGAAAACTCGAGATAAACCTATATTGCTTTTATTTAGGAAGCAAATTGCATAAACATTACTCAAGTTAAGTTTGATTATAAAAACCGAGGTACACATCTAATTAGCTTTTAATTATAAGAAATATTTAACTAGTATTAAGCATATTAACTTTCTAATGAAAACACGTGTTGAACTTTAACTAGGTTTTAATTAGAAAAGCATGCATAGTAAGATTTAATCATATTTAACATTTAAATAAATTATAAAACAAGGAACATGTACAATGATAGTTGATATGAGCCTAACGCAACTTGAAACGGTGGAAACGGAGCTAAAACGCACAAGATACGGCCAAAACAAGGTTCTAGAACTGACAGGTTTGAAAAGATGGTCGGGTGGACATCAAGAACGCTTAAAACGGGGCTAGGACGGAAAAGATATGACTAAAACTAGTTTCAGGGGCTTTTCTGCGAAGAAACAGGGCTTCCAGGGGCTTAACTGCAAGAAACCAGGGGCTAAAACATAATTATGCATATAAACCGAAGGTTTATAGCACAAAAGGTTAATTCTAGGATCTCGGGTGGGATTTTCAGAGAGATCAAGGGCTTAAACGAAGAAAACAGGACCTGGTTGTAAGGGTTTTACAAGGTGGGAGGATATGATTGTGATTCTGCAAAGCACAGGGGCCTTTTTGCAAAAACTATAGGGGCCGGTCGGTACTTAAAGTTTGACCCGGTGGCTTGGGGAGATCTTGACCGTCGATCCGCTGATGGACGGCCGGTGCAGCCATGGACCGGCGGTGGACCCGGTCTATGGTCCACGGTGGACCGGGCTAAGGGGAGTAACTCCTCGATCTAATCTGCGTCGTCCCCTGTGAATCGGGCGGCTCGCGTCGTCTATACGCGATGGGCGGCGGCCGGCACACCGAGGGGGTGCGGCGCGCGGCGGAGCCCGACGGCGACTCGCCGAAGGCTCGCCGGCGACGATCCAAAATGGCCTCCCGGGCACGGTTTTAAGTTTGGAAAGGCTCTACGCGGAGAGGGGAACCAGGTGAACCCGACCACGGGCTCTAGAAGGCGGCTCGGGTGACGGCGAGGGCACCACGGCCGGCAAGGCGGGCGGCGCGGGGCCGACGAGCGGCAGGAGGTGCTGCGGTTCGAGGAAAAATAAAAGGGGGCGAGGGGGAGCTTGCTCACCACCACGACAACAGGTTGGAGACAGCTCGGGCGCTGGGGAAGCGGCGGTGGTGGAGATCGACGTCGGCATCCGGAGGTAGAAGACGACGGCGGCGCTCCGTCCGCGGCTCGGTCCAATGGCGAGGGAGAGCGTTCCTGTGACACGAATTAAAGATTGGGTGAGCTTCGCACGCGAAGGAGAAGAAGGGACACAGGATTAGGGGTACCCACCGATGGCGGGTTGCTCACCGCCGGCAATGGTGGCAGCCGGAAGAGATCAAGGCGGCGGCGCGCGAAGGTGGAGAGGTACGGGGCTCTAACTGGTGCGGGAAAGAAGGTGCAGGGGCTCCATCTCGGGTTTTATAAGGGGAGGAAGGGAGAGAGCAACGGCCAGGGGCCAATTGGCCATTAATGGCCATGGCGGCGGCCGGTTGCCTCAAGGCAATCAAGGGGGCGCTTGATTGAGGTGAAACGGAAGAGAGTAAAGGAAGGGGGGAAGTGAAGCCGGGCTTCAATTGCCCCTTGATGGCGCGCAAGTTGGCAGGGAGAAGCGGGGAAAGTGGGGAGCGGCCGGCGGCGGCGCTGGAGGTGGGAGGAGGAGCTGACCAGCGGGGCCCGGCTGGCAACGACCGAGAAAGAAGAGAGGGGGAGAGGAAGCTGGGCCGGCGGAGGAGAGGCGGGTTGGGCTGTTGGGCCGCGAGAGAGAGGAATCGGGCCGAGTGAGAAAGCAAAGGCCGGCGGCCTACTGCTGTCCTTGGGCTGGAAAAAGAAAAGAAGGAAGTGGGCCGGTGGCGGGAAGTAGGCCAGCGGGGAGGGGTTTGGGCCTGAAAGGGAGAAGGGGAGGGTTGAGGGTTTGGAAGGGTTTTGTTTTTTTCAAAGCTTTTTATTTTAAACCTTTTTCAAACTTTTCAAACTTTAAAAATTTTCAAACCCTATTCTTCAAGTTTTCAAATTATTTTAAAGTCTTTTAAAACTTCACACCCTCACTCATAAACACCATGCAAACAATACATGATGCACAAGCACTTGTTGCCTCTAAAATTACTCAAAAGTGATATTAAATTATTTTAAAGGCCAAATTTATTTGATAATTTATTTAATCCTTAGAAAATAAAATCTAAAACACCTTGTTGCTTACATTAATTTAGTGATGGAAAATTAGGGTGTTACAAGATCTGGTCCACTTGAAAGTTAAGGACATCAAAACTATCGAGGAGTTACCCAAACTGACTGAAAAAACCCTTGGCAAAAGAAAGAAACGAGATGGTGAAGAAGAAGAAGGAATGTGGAACAAGAAATCAATTCTATGGGAGCTAGAGTATTGGCCGATGTTGGATGTGCGTCATTCGATTGACAACATGCACGTCAAGAAGAATGTGTGTGAAGCTACTTGTGGAACATTGCTACAACAGAAGTCCAAAGGAGAAGATCATAAAAATGCAAGGAGGATCTTAAAGACCTGTGCATTAGGGCGGAGCTCTATGCAGAGGAAACAGAGACGGGGACGAACCTTCCCGTTGCTGCAACCACCTTGTCAAAAGCAGAAAGAAAAGAATTCTGTCAGTTTTTGCATGATTTGAAAGTACCTTCAGGCTACTCATCAAACTTCAAGAGGCTAGTGTCAGTGAAGGACATGAAAATAAATTTCAACTTGATGAAATCTCATGATTGCCATGTGCTGATGACAGCTCTTCTTCCTATTGCACTTAGAGGTATCAAGACAGAACTGGTTCGCGACGCGGTCACGAGCTTGTGTTTATTTTTCAATGGAATAGAACAGAAGGTGATTGATGAGGAAAAACTATTGGACTTGGAGAGGAGGCATTTCGAGACCCTATGCCTGCTTGAAGCTACCTTCCCACCGTCATTTTTTGATCTCAAGCTACATCTAATAGCATACCTCGCGAGGGAAATCTGGTTCCTTGGCCCATCTTACCTACATCAGATGTTTCCATATGAGAGGTTCTATGGATTCCTGAAATCATTGGTACATAATCGGTAATTTCCGGAGGGAGCCATTGTTCGTGGCTACGAGACCATCGAAGCAGTGGAGTGGGCCATGGGTTATATGCACCCACAAAACCCCATTGGTGTGCCTCACTCACGGCATGAAGGTAGGCTTTCAAGTGTTGGGACCTTGGGGAAAAGGTCAGTCACTCCAGATGCAGATGCCTTCGAAAAGGCTCATTTCACCGTGATACAATAGCTGCACCTAATTACACCGTTTGCCAATGAGCAAAAATGACAACTACGTGAAGAAAACCTAATCGTGGTAGGGCTTGGCTTGCAAAGATGCACATGCGAGGTTTCAGCAGGTGGCTCCAAGACTATGTCGAGACATGCAGCAATAATGTTGTAATTACCGACGAGATAAGGAATCTAGCAGCGTGGCCATTGTTCACCGTTACAAGATACGAAGGAATGGATATCAATGGATACACGTTCTACACCATGACCCAGGATAAAAAGAGCGTCTATCAAAATAGTGGTGTGCGTGTACGGGCCGTCGTTGGCGACAGTCATGACGATGATGATGACACGGAAACAAACACATATTATGGTCAAATAGAGGAGATATGGGAGCTTGATTGTGTAGGATTGAAGGTAGCCTTTTTTCGGTGTAGATGGGTCACCAATGGGTAGAGAGCTATGAGCAAGGACAAATATGGTTATGTTAGTGTTGATCTCCGGGCTTTGGTTATAAAAACGAACCGTTTGTCTTCGCCAACAATGTTGAGCAAGTGTTCTATGTACCTGACCTTGCAAAGAAGAACTGGTCTGTGGTTATGCCTGGAAAAAAAGGATTGTGGGGATTGAAAATGTTGTTGAGGAGGAATACAACTAGTTTGACGAAATTCCATCCTTTGACACTTCATACAAGCCCCAACGCTTCGGAACTAACAAAACACCGTACTTGCAAAGTGGCCATTGTGAAAAAATCCATATACAGAAATCAAGGAAGAAAAAGCAAGCCTGATTTCTGCTGAATCTTTTTCATAATGCCGAAGGATGTGTCTATTGGTGGAAATGGAATCCGTTTTGTAATATAAAGGATGTGATGTATTGGTGGAATTTCAATCTTTTTGTAATATATGGGATGTGGTGGAATTTGAATCCTGCTTGTAATATATTCAGCCAAAGATACTATATATACTCTGTCTATATTCTGCTTCAGTTCAGTAACGGGCAAGAGACGAGGACTAACGAACCAGCGTCGCCTTGTTTACGGGCAAGAGACGAGGACTAACGAACCAGCATCACCTCTGTTACGGGCAAGAGACGAGGACTAACGAACCAGCGTCGCCTTTGTTATGGGCAAGAGACGAGGACTAACGAGCCAACGTTGCTTTTGTTATTGGCAAGAAGGTATGTGAAATCACGAACAGATTACATCAAAAGAGACACAGATTAGAGCATCTCCAAGCGTTTGCCAAATTTACTTGGCAAATCTTGTGCTTTGCCAACTTCTAAAAAGATATGCCAAGTAAAAATTTAGTTCATCTCCAACAATCTGGCATAATTTCACAAAAGCAAGTCTCTTGAGATGCAAAATCACACACACACAGATTAAAGTCATCATTGATACATCAAAACAAGGTTACAATGCGGCCATATCTTCATGACGAGATATGCAAAATCACACACACACATCGATCTTGCTCGCAGGTCGTCGATCTTCCTGCACGTGGTCATCGAACAAGCTCCACTTCTGCTGACGGCTTAGAGACTTGATTCCTTGCATGACTAATTAAAGAAAGCTTTTGTATAGCAACCCTAATTTTGGTTTGCAAGACAAAAGATTTCATAATTATGCTCATCTTACAAGGAAAAATAATTAGATATGCTCCATCCAGATTCTGGCTGCTTCTTCATCTTCCAAGTGAACACAAGAGAAAGATATAGAGAGGGTGGGAACATATCTCTTAAAAAATCCCTCCTCCTGGAGAAGGGGAAAGCAAAAGGAAGTCCAAGTGTGATGGAAAAGCCGCAGCAAGCTTTCCGTCGGCTTGTACATCCTGATGCTAGGAGGTTCTGGGCTACCTTCCTAGGACACGGCTGCGAGCAAGGGGTATGTCACAAGGATTCTTCTGGCAGCTGTGTTCGAGGGATGAGCAACCCAATCACCCCCTATCACAAGAATTCTTCTAGCAACTGAGAGATCGAGGAGGAGGAAGAAAGTGGAAAAGCAAAAGCTTGCGCCCTACAAGATCTATTCTTTGCGCCATAGCTAGATCTAGATCTAGAGAAGAAGGAAGCAAGTGACTCGCTTTATTGTATAACCATATAGCTAGATCTAGATTTAGAGAAGAAGGAAGCAACTTGAAGTGAGGAGGACCGATAGGTGTTGGTGCATTTCTATAGAAAAAACAAGGAAGGGATAAGATCAAGAGCACATGAACGACTGAGAAGGTTCCCAAGACGGTCGAGATGGCCAGGAAACTGTTGCTAGTCAACGGCTGAGAGCAGAGCTGCAGAGGTAGTGATACCAATGTAGAATTAAATGATACGCGGAGTAAGAAAACATCATCTCCAATGACCGTGTTTGGATGGTAGATGTTAGTGTTACTGTTGGTGGTAGTTTTGGTGTTAGTTTGCTACAAATTAACACTAACACCTCCATCCAAACATCCAATGTAGTCATCATCTCAAAAAAAAGAGAGGAAGGGATAAGTGATTAAGAGCACAGGAAACGGGAAGAGGTTCCCAAGACGGTCAATGGTGAAATTGTTGCGAGTCAATGGCTGAGAGCATAGCTGCAGAGGTAGTGATTCCAATGTCGAATTAAATGATACGCAGGGTAACAACACATCGTCTCTACGCGGATTAACCAAACGTCGTTTCTAATGGAGAATTAAATGATAACGTGGATGAGCCAAACGTCATCTCCATTCCATACTTAAACCGTGTTTGGAAACAAATCTCTTGTATCTTCTCCTTCCAAAACAATTAGATCCCCTGCCCCTTCATCTCCACCCGCGAAAAACAGCAACTGCCTACTCCTCATCATCACCATTCCCGGCCGGAGATGGATAGCATGCCGGGAAGAAGCACGCGGCACCAGCCGTCATCGCTGCAGATGGGCCTCCCTCAAGACCTCTGCATTGAGATTGCAGTGCGTGTCGGTGCGATCTCGGAGTGGCCCTTGGCTGACCTCCGCAGCCTACGCGGTACTTGCTCGACCATGCGCCGCGTGTGCGACCACGGCGACGTCAACCGATTTTTGTCGATAGAGGGGATATGAGATGAGATTTCTTGGGTGCGGAACCCCACCGCTTACAAAGCATTCCTTGCTATGCTGAGCGGTCTCAGGAATCCGGAGGCTTGTTTCCTCTCCGGAATCAAAGCCTTCCTCATCGAACACAGGGGATACAATGATCTCCGGCGCCCCGCCGAGGGTGGGCACGATGCGGCGGCCTATCTATACGCCATCTTGCTCTACAGAGACAATGGCGGTGCCGCCGCCATCGACTCCGCGAAGGGGTACATGGGGCGGGTCGCGGGTGGCGGCAGTACGATGTCGTCGAGATTGCTGAGCAACGAGGGGTGTCTGCCTTTGTGCGAGAAAGCCGCGCGTGCGCTTCACTACTCGACTTGGCACATTTGGGCTGAACCACTGCCGCCTCCGGCACAGGTGCAGGCACCGGCGGAGGCTGAGGCGTGGAGAAAGGATGGCTTCGAATTTCTCGGTTTTGCAGCGAAGACTGTAGGCTGCGCTGCGAAATGGTGATGTTCGCACAGAGAATAGGAAATTAGTAGTAGATTAGCTTTTGTATGATGCTCGAATTATCGGTGTAAAATTTTGGGAGAGCAGCAAATCCGACGCGGGTTATCAGCCCCGCGTCGCTAATGACTGTGGGGGCCAGTTCTATTCAAATGAAGAACAGTTCCCATTTCTTCTTTTAATCTGCAACCAAATGTTGTAACAAGTATTTCTTCGTCGTTTTTAGTCCAAATTTGATACTTTTTTTCTAATTTTTTCTAATATCACCATATATTCATTAATTTCATTGTTTAGTGTACATTCCGTTTGTTGAGTGATGTTTATATTCCTTATTTTGTTCTTTGTAAGTACAACATACAAATAATATTTGATTTACAGCCATTAGTGATGGAACTTTACTTTTCGTAAGCTTAAGGTGAACACAAGGTTTTGTTAAATTTTCAAATGCATATGAGTTCGAACATGTTGCAAAGTGTGGATAACATCAATGTTCAAGCAAACATTCTAGGAAACAAATATTATGTACACAAGTATATTATTCATTCATGGGTACCACTTGAAATTTCGAAGACAAGTTTAGGTACCCAAATTATGTTGCCAAGTCAATTTGTAGATTTTTTAGAGAAAATTTGATGTTATTAGAATTATTATATAATTACCATGGGGTGTAAAACCGAAATATATGAATTTTGGGCACACAAGTTTGACTGTTGATATTTTATTCAAATACTGAATGTCCAAATACGAATTGTTCGTATTTTTATAAATTTTTAGGTGCTGTTTTATGGGCTCTAATAATTTAGGGAAGCAAGTTCATTCAAAAAATTGTGACAGGCCCACGTGTCAGCGTCACCAGCCAATATAAAAAAGATAACAGTTGCCTACCCGCTCGGACCCAACTGCCAACAAATGCGATCCGAGTTCACTAACCATCGTCGCCAATGACACTGGCCCATGCGTCGGCGTCAGTGTCAGCTTCAGCAGGCTAACCTGCGTCGGCAATGACTACTCTAATAAGATCTAATGCATCACAACAGATCTCCAGTTAATCACAACAGAACACAATCCATCACAACGAGGTTGGATCTCTACTCACGTATATTAGATTGAGTTCATGACATACAAAATCTAACAACCAAGCTAATTAACTAAGCAGTTCATGTCCAAGAACCGAACGAAGACACAAAAGCACACACACATTATTGTTACTAATTGATAGAGGAGTCTATCAATTAGTCTGAGTCCCGCCGTCGCCGCCGTGGCTGCCGTCGTCGCCTCCGTCGTTGCCGTGGCTGTCGTCGTCGACGTGGCTGCCGTCGTCGCCGTCGGAGCCACCGTTGTCGAAGAAGAAGTGGCGGCGGGCAGCCCGCTTGACCACAGGGAGTTTCTCGTGCTTCTCAGCCAACCCGTGGATCCTGAAGGCGAGACCCTTCAAGGTCGGGTCCTTGTACACATCATGATGCGCCTTGATGTCGAAGGCCTCGCCAACACCTTGAAGCTTTCTGAAGGCGCTCCTGAGCAGCTCAGCGGTGAACTTATTGTCGTCGAAGAGCGGTTCCTCGTCGGCGTCCTTAGCCGCCGGCTCCTTCCCCTTCTCCAACTTCTTCCGACGGCGGCTTTCATTGTCGTCGTCCTCCCTTCGTCCCCGCTTCGACGACGGTGGGCTCCTCGACACCATCTCCTCCTTCTCTCGGTGACCGAAGATTTGTAGTGGTGAATCGTGAGGAGGAAGAAGAAGTGAAGAAAAAGATGATAAGCTTATGGAAGAAGCAGGGTAGAAAGCAGGGGATGGCGACTGGGCAAGGGAGTTATATTGACAAGATGCGGAACCGTCAGGCGCCTCTGCCCCCACCCACAACTCCATTACTGCCAGTACGCGCCACTCGATTGCGCATCGGACTCCATCTCGGGCGCGAAGCCATGCGTCGCCTTTCACTAAGGCGGGAAGGAGAAGGGGTGGGGCAATGATGTCGGGCCCACTTGTCAACAGCAGCAGCCAAACTGCGGTGCCTTTTCAATTTCTATTTATTGTTTTATTACGACATGTCCGAGGCGCCATCTTCAACCTTCAACCCTTGAGCTCGTCGCTTCCTTCAACTTCAATCCTAGTCGCCAACTTCATCCCTCTTCAACTTCAATCCTCCTTGCCAACTTCATCCCTCGTCGCCGCCAACTTCAACCCTCATCGCCATTCAAATTCCAAACGCCATCGCTGTGCTATTTCCTCCATTCTCCTTGATGGCTGCCGCAGTGTGCTTGATGATGCTGCTGCCAGATGAACTTCTCACCAAGATCATCATCCACTCCATCAAGGATGTGGTCGTTTCCCATTTTCTAAACCTTTGCAATAAAATCTGTGGCACCTTTCGGCGCATCTGCAACTCCGATGAGGTACTACTGCACATGTCGCTGCGTGATCTTCGTTCGGCGTGCAAGAATCGCTACGTCAGGTCGTGCTTTGAGAAGCGTTTCCGCGAGGCCAATCATCCGGAGGCATTGTGCTTTGAGGGGATGGTGAGGTTGATGAGGCGGCGGAACCCCGATAAGGGTCTGAAGCTCATCGGAGATGCTGCTACTGCTGAACACTCTGGTGTTAAGTATTTTTTAGCGATGCTGAATTACCGTTGCAACCCGGCGGACCCTGAAGCCATGGCACTACTCCAGGAAATCAGCGGCGGCCCGTCGCCCCTTGACGGCCGGTGGAAGAACCACAACCTGCGGCGGCTGCGCTACCTCGTCAAGCAGGATCTCGACAACATTGCGTGGTTGTACTGGCTTGATGACGGCGACGATGACGACATTCCGTTGCTGCCCGTCCAGAATCCCCACATCTGCATTTGGGAAGCGGGATGTAGGCGCTACGGGCCGGATACCAAAGAGATCATCCACTACTGCAGCGCCGAGTGTCGCATCCGTCATGAGTTCGACCTCTGGACGCGTAAATTCCGCCCCGCCGTGGAGTACGCCGTCAGCAGGATGAACATCGGGATGTAGGCGCAAGCATCAATATGAACATTATCTATCTTGAATGTAAATTATTAGATATTACTAAATGCGGAATTGATTTTATCGGGATGTCGGGATGTCGGCGGTGGCAGGCGGCGGTGCCCTCTGCTTCCTCCTTTGTTCTATTCAAATGACTTTGGGGGGCAGTTCTATTCAAATGAAGAACAGTTCCCATTTCTTCTTTTAATCTGCAACCAAATGTTGTAACAAGTATTTCTTCGTCGTTTTTAGTCCAAATTTCATACTTTTTTTTCTAAATTTTTCTAAAATCACCATCTATTCACTGATTTCATTGTTTAGTGTACATTTCGTTTGTTGAGTGATGTTTATATGCCTTATTTTGTTCTTTGTAAGTACAACATACAAATAATATTTGTTTTACACAATCATTAGTGATGGAACTTTACATTTCGTAAGCTTAAGGTGAACACAAGGTTTTGTTACGTTTTCAGGTGCATATGAGTTCGAACATGTTGCAAAGTGCGGAAAACTTCAATGTTCAAGCAAACATTCTATTGTACACAAGTATATAATTCCTTCATCGAAACCATTTGAAATTTTGAAGACAAGTCTAGGTACCCAAATTTTGTTGGCATGTCAATTTGTAGATTTTTTAGAGCACACTAGATGTTAGTAGAACTATTATATCATTAACATGGGATGTGAAAATGGATTCTAAGAATCTTGGGCAGACAAGTGTGACTGTTGATATTTTATTCAAATACTAAATGTCCAAATACGAATTGTTCGTATTTTTATGATTTTTAGGTGCTATTTTATGGGCTCTAATAAATCAGGATAACAAGTTTCATTCCAAAAAAAATTGTGACAGGCCCACGCGTCAGCGTCAGCAGCCTATATAAAAAAGATAACCACTGACCCAACTCCCAACAAAGGCAATCCGGGTTCACTAACCATCATCTCCCATGACACTGGCCCACTCGTCAGCGTTAGCAGGCGAACCGTGCGCGAGCTGCTCAAAATTTCCCACCTATATTTACTATAGTGCCCATGAAATTCCAATTACTGCACAAAGCCGTCAAGGGCACGCCAGTAGTTTTATTAAACACAGTTACACGCACCGTTCATATTTGGATCCTCGCTAGACAGATCCACAACGCCTGCATTCTCCCTACCGCCGCCGCCAGTCGCCCCGCTCGCCTTCGCCGCTCTCTCCCCGCCGCAGCCCTGCTCTTCTCCAACCCCACCACTCCCTGCGTGATGACGGTGATGAGGACGCAGTTACTGGCATGCGGACGTACGTCCTGCCAACCTAAAGACGGTTGACGAGGATCCGTCGACGTCGTCCCCGGCCACGACGACGAGCCGGCCGGCCGCCTCAGGCCACAAGCCGCCGTGGATCCGGCCCCTCCGACCATCACGAGAACAACTACTTCATTCGCGACAAAGGTTAGTCCTGCTTGAACCCCCAACACACTCTCTCTCATCGGCCACCAAAATCGATCTGCTATATATTCATCTCAATGTAGATTAATTAGGGAGGCATGCCTAGATAGTTCATCTTCAATTGATTGAATGTGGTTTTGATTGATGGATTTTGTTGTCTAAGTCTGTTTTCAATAAATATATGAACTGTTGAAATTCATTTTCATGTTCCTGGTGCTATAATTTTTGCACTGTAAATTCATGAAAAGCATCGAGGATGTTAGCATACTTTAATTCTGCTATGTTTTCAATGTACCAGATCGACACTTATGCTTTGGACCTGTTAGCATACTTTAATTCTGCTATGCTCTGAATGTACCAGATCGACAGTTATGCTTTGGACCTGTTAGCGTATTTTAATTCTGATGGCCACATAATGTCATTGGGAATTGCATCGCAGTGGTTTATAATGTAGTCCACCCAATCTGCTATATATTCATGTCAAGGTGGATTAGGGAGACATGCCTTAATAGTTCATCTTCAATTGATTGACTGTGGATTTGATGGATGGATTTTGTTTCTCCAAACCTGTTTTGAATAAATTGTTGCTAACAGATGAAGTTTATGAAATGTTGAAATTCATTTTCATGTTCCTGGTGCTATAATTTTTGCACTATAAATTCATGAAAAGCATAAAGGATGTTAGCATACTTTAACTCTTCTACGGTCTGAATGTACCAGATCTACACTTATGCTTTGGACCTGTTAGCATACTTTATTTCTGCTATGCTCTGGATGTACCAGATCAATAGTTATGCTTTGGACCTGTTAGCATATACTTTAATTCTGCTATGCTCAGATTGACATTTATGCTTTGGACCTGTTAGCATATTTTAATTCTGATGGCCACATAATGTCATTGGGAATTGCATCGTAGTGGTTTATAATGTAGTCCAGCCAATCTGCTATATATTCATGCCAAGGTGGATTCGGGAGACATGCCTAAATAGTTCATCTTCAATTGATTGGCTGTGGATTTGATTGATGAATTTTGTTGCTCCAAGTCTGTTTTGAATAAATTGTTGCTAACAAATGAAGTTATATGAAATGTTGGAATTCATTTTCATGTTCCTGGTGCTATAATTTTTGCACTGTAAATTCGTGAAAAGCATAAAGGATGTTAGCATACTTTAATTCTGCTATGCTCTGAATGTACCAGATCGACAGTTATGCTTTGGACCTGTTAGCATATACTTTTATTCTTCTATGCTCAAATCGACAGTTATGCTTTGGACCTATTAGCATATTTTAATTCTGATGGCCACATAATGTAATTGGGAATTGCATCGCAGTGGTTTATAATGTAGTCCACCCAATCTGCTATATATTCATGTCTAGGTGGATTAGGGAGACATGCCTTAATAGTTCATCTTCTATTGATTGACTGTGAATTTGATGGATGGATTTTGTTGCTCCAAGTTTGTTTTTAATAAATTATTGCTAACAGATGAAGTTATATGAAATGTTGGAATTCATTTTCATGTTCCTGGTGCAATAATTTTGCACTGTAAATTCATGAAAATCATAAAAGATGTCAGCATACTTTAATTTTGCTATGCTCTGCATGTACCAGATCAACACTTATGCTTTGGACCTGTTAGCATACTTTAATTCTGATGGCCACATAATGTCAGTGGGAATTGCATCGAGTGGTTTATAAGGTAGTGATAACTAGACTGTCTTATGCTTTGTTGTGAGTGTTAATTGTTTCACTACTGTCACATATATTGTTATTGTTAGTGTCATGATGTGTTGTGAGTGTTGTTTCACTACTGTCATATATAATGTCATGACCATTGCTTTATCCTCCTGTTGCATGTACATATGGAACACACAATCCAACGCTGCTCAAGTTGGACAAGGAACCAGTTGAAGGAATTTATTCTCTGCTTTGATATATAAGCATATTGTTGTGTCCCTGTCAAAATGGTTAGCACCTATCCCTGTATGCTAATTAAGTAAAATATGAACTGTGTATGTCTGTATGAAGTTCACAGAGGTTTGGTATCTAGATTCTGCTAAACAACATCCCCCGCTAAAGTTCCCAGACCTCCAAAATGTTTTGAACTGGTCAGTTTCTTGTAGGTTTTGTTCACAAAAATTCAATCTTTTAGTGTTTCTAATTGGTATTGCTGACCATGCAGGGCCTTTGGTACAATACTTTTTGTTCACAAAAAATCAATCTCTTAGTGTTTCTAATTGGTATTGCTGATCATGCAGGGCCTTTGGTGATGCACAGTACAGAGTGACGAAAGGAAAGAAAATAAAGCCAAAAGCCACACTCAAGCACAGAACAAATCTCGTTGTAAGACCGAGGTTTTTTTATGGTCCCTTCTTACCTATTTGGTACTGCATTAACTTGTCATTTTGGTACCTCAATGCAGTGTGCTTAGCAGCCACGGGGGTCCTCTTTGTGTGGATTCCATGTGGCATTCCATATGTTAAGACTACTCGATGCTGTAAGTAGATAATAATGCTCAACCTTGTCTCTGCTCATATTATCCATCTGACTTTAGAAAATGATTTCTACTTGTATTCTCATAAATGATTGTATTTTGCAGGATTTCAAACCTCCTGTAGATGTTTCTATAGAAGATGTAAAGCGTGTCCGGGAGATGTAGTGCGAGTACATTCCTAAGGAGGCCATCGACCAAAAGGGCAACTGTACAGTGGTGCACCGTGAGTTTATTGTGACCAGAAACTTGAAGCTCATCAGTCTTCTTTAGTCAGGTGTTGTTGCCTGAGAAACCTGCTTGGCTTGCTTGGTTGGGGTCAGATACTGCCTGGTTCAGTCTGTTTTCTCAAGACTCCATCCAAATAAGCCCTGATGAGAGTAACTTGAAACTTGATGTGATCCTAGCTAGCTTTTCTATAAATGTGATCTTGCTTTATTTGCCAATATCTGTGATGTGAGAATGTTTTTGTGATGTCTCCTTGCTGTGGTGGCTGCCATATCCTGGCTGGTTCCAGGATGCAGCCCCTGGTGGCTGCCAAATCTGTCGGTTCCGGATGCCGCCGGCAACCGGGAAGGTTACTGTAGGGGTGGCCGTCGTATCTGTAACGGGCGTTAATTAAAGCTCGTTACAAACACTGATCAGTATGTAACGAGCTTCATTCAGAAAACCCGTTACAAAAATGCCCACAATGTAACGGGCAGTGTAAAAGCCCGTTACCAGTCCTGACCGGTGGGCCCCAGAACCTGGCCGTTCATCGAGATATAGGAGACGCAGGTTGAAAGCAAGCGTCTCCTTTAATAGAGAGAAAGCAGACGCGCGTAGAAACAGAAGCGTCCCATTTCGTCGAGACAGTGGAGACACGGGTTCACAGAATGCGTCTCTGATGTTAATTTAATAGTAACGGGCTCTGTTTCATGCCCGTTACCAAAGTTCCATGTGGGCCCAGAGAAATAGTCATTTCACATGAGCGGTGACTAGCTGTGGTAACGGTCGTTGTTTGATGCCCGTTACGAACAGTAATTGTGCTGAGACGCGCGTGAAATAGACGCGTCTCATTTCGTCAAGATAGTGGAGACGCAGGTGCACATGAGGAGTCTCTAATATTGAGCTTCTGTAACGGGCTTTGCTTTGGTGATGCCTGTTACGAAAGTTCCCTGTGGGCCCAGAAAAACAGCCATTTCACGTGACCGGTGGCTAGTTTTGGTAACAATCGTTGTTTAATGCCCATTACTAAAATGTCCTATCAATAATGGGCATCTGCCCATTACCATAGACGGTCTAATGTCTAATGCGCCTATGTCATGCATCTGGACGCGCGGTCTCACTGCTCGACTTCTTTTCGGTCGGTCGCACCGGCTCTCGCCGTGTGTCTGGTCACTGCGTCTCGCAGCGTGACTACTTGTCATCCGGATTGCACCGGCTCTACTGCGCCTATGCCGTGCATCTGGACGCGCCGTCTCGCCGCTCGACTTCTCGTCGGTCGGTCGCACCGGCTCTCACCGTGCGTCCGGTCACTGCGTCTCATGGCATAACTACTAGTCGTCTGGATTGCACCAGCTCTACTACGCCTATGCCGTGCATCCGGGCGCACCGTCTTGACGCTCGTCAGCCGGTCGCACTAGCTCTTGCTGTGTGCCCTGTCATTCCGTTGTGCGTCGTGACTACCCGTCTCGCGGCCGCAACGGATATACTTCACCTACTACCGTGCGACCGGGTGCCTTGGCACGTCGTGCGGCTCGTCGCTTGGCTCATCACGCCGCTCGTCGTCGACTACTTCGCCTACGCCACACGTCAGAGTGCCTCGGCACGTCGCGTGACTTGTCACGCGACTCGTCGTCAACTACTTCGACTACGCCTCGCGGTCGGGTGCCTCGGCACGTCGCGCGGCTCGTCACGCGGCTCGTCGCGCCGCTCGTCGTCGACTACATCGCCTACGCTGCGCATTCGTGTGACTCGGCACGTCGCGCGGCTCGTCACGCGGCTCCTCGTCGTCTACTTTGACTACACCGCACGTTCGGGTGCCTCGGCACGTCGCGCGGCTCGTCACGCGGCTCGTCGCGCCGCTCGTCGTCGACTACTTCGCCTACGCTGCACGTCCGGGTGCCTCGGCACATTGCGCGGCTCGTCACGCGGCTCATCATCGACTACTTCGACTATGCCGCGCGCTCGGGAGCCTCAGCACGTCGCGCGGCTCGTCACGTGGCTCGTCGTCAACTACTTCGACTATAACGCGCGTTCGGGTGTCTCGGCAATTCACGCAGCTCGTCACGCGGCTCATCGTCGACTACTTCGACTATACCACGCGTTCGGGTGCCTCGGCACGTGGCGCAGCTCATCGTCGACTACTTCGCCTACACCGCGCATCCGGTTGCTTCGGCACGTCACGCGGCTTGTCGCGTGGCTCATCGTCGACAACATCGCTTACGCCACGCATCCGGGTGTCTCGGCACGTCACGCGGCTCCTCATCGACTACCTTCTCCTACACTACGCGTTCGAGTGCCTCGGCACGTCGCGTAGCTCGTCGTGTGGCTCGTTGCGTGGCTCGTCGCACAGGCTCGTCGTCGACTACTTCGCCTACGCCGCGTTTTCGGGTGCCTCAGCACATCACGGCTCGTCTCGCCGCTCATCGTCGACTACTTCACTTACACCGCGCGTCTGGGTGCCTCGGCACTTCACGCGCCTCGTCACGCGGCTCGTCGTCGACTACTCCGTGCGCCGCGACTTCGTCGGCCACACTGGCTCTACTTCAGCCATGTCGTGCGTTGCGACTACTTGTCTCGTGGCAACACTGGCTCTACTTCGAGTACGCCGTGCACCGCCGCGACGTCGTCTTTCGGTCGCATCGTGTCGACCATTCATCTCGATTAGTTTTCCAAACTAGTCGAGAATGGCAGTCACACCCCTAATAACTAGTCGGAATCAACTCTAACTAGTCAACTTCAGCAACAACCGTCGCGGCTCCATCGTCGACTGCCACGGCTTCATCTGCAAGTCTGCACTGGCGGCAACAACTAAGTCATTTATTTAAATGATTACCTTTTCTTTCTTGTGTTCCTCATCGTGCAGGACAACATGCCCTTGTTCTTGACGGGTTTTCATGAGAGCTACACTCTGCTGACTCCTCTTGGGGTATATCGTTCAAGTCACCACGAGCCTACTTCATCAACACGGGGGCTATCCCAAGGAGGCAGCTTCGAAAGTACGCTATGCGCGGCAATCTAAAGTCGACTTCTAAAGTCTCATTCTAAAGTCCGCTCCGTGCGGCAACATAAAGTTGACTCAGGTCGCACCTTCTCTTGCTCCGGCAGCATATTGCGTGTGTAACCTTCGATGGAACCTAGCTATAAGTGGCCCTCGCGTCCTAGCAACGATGGTCCCTAGCTGCACGTGGTCTTCACGCTCTGTACCTTGGGTCTGAAATCCATGGCCTAGGTACACAAGTCGACTTCGGTCGCACCTTCAAGTCCACTACGGTGGCAACCGTACCTTGGGTCTGAAATCCATGGCCCAAGTACACAAGTCGACTCTGGTCGCACCTTCAAGCTCGCTCCTGCGGCAACCGTACCTTGGGTCTGAAATCCATGGCCTAGGTACACAAGTCGACTCTGGTCGCACCTTCAAGCTCGCTCGTGCAGCAACTGTACCTTGGGTCTGAAATCCATGGCTCAGGTACTCAAGCCCACTCCGGTGGCACAAGTCGACATCAACGGTCGCAATCATAAAGTCCGCTTCGGCGGTAAAACTACTCGTTTTCTCTGATTTTTTATTCACTTTGGCTTTCCGGAAAGTGCTTTTCGTTTTTTGCATCTTAAGTCCACCCCACGTGGCACAAAGTCGACTACTGTAGTCGCATCTCAAAGTCCGCTCTACGCGGCAATCTAAAGTTGACTTCGGTTTTCAAGTCGCATATCAAAGTCCGCTCCACGCGGCATCCTAAAGTCAACTTCGGTTCTCAAGTCGCATCTCAAAGTCCGCTCCGTGCGGCACAAAGTCGACTGCGGTTTTTAAGTCGCATTCTAAAGTCTGCACTGCCGGCATCTAAGGTCGACTTCGGTCGCATCTAAAGTCCGCTCTGACGGCATGGCTACTTTTCGAGCTACATGGCTCGATGCTAAATTACTACTCGGAATCTCTCCAGCTCGGGGGCTGCACTTCAATTACTACTCGAGGATAACTTCAGCAGGCTTTGCTAGCTCTCAAGCTCGAGGGCTCCGCACCAACAACTACTCGACGTGGCTCACATGGCTCTCTTATCTCGAGGGCTACATGATGCAAGAGTACTCGGATGATGGCTTTCGCGAACACTGAAGACCATTGCATTGATTTCCTAAACATTCCAAGGCTCGGGGGCTGCTATGCTACACCCATCATTCAATTTTTTCAAGACGGAAGATTCAGAATCAAGATTGACCCTCAGCTAGAGTCTACGACTCAACCTAAGGCTCAGGGGCTACTCCATATGGAGTGCGATTTTGCAACCACACTTCCATATAATCTCGACTTCAAGACTGATGAGCTGGACCACCTTCCAGCCTTGTGGTAGTTCAAGTACTATTGAAGACTTTTCCAAGAAGTACTCGAGGACGCTCAAGAACTACTCGTGGAGGCTTCAAGACTACTCGAACTAGTACACTCGACTGCAATGTGCTCGGGGGCTTGTTGGGCATACACCCCAGGTACTCATGCAAGGAAGGAAAAAGACGGACTCCTACTAGAATTCCCGTGTAATCCTACTAGGACTCATTCCGTGTAATCCTACTAGGACTCCTGCCTTGTAACCGACTAGTAACCCGCCCCCTGGACTATATAAAGGAGGGTCAGGTACCTAGCTGGGCATCTCAACCAACCCAACACCAAGCGCAAGGCACCATACTTGATCCCCCACACAGGACGTAGGGTTTGCCACCTTGGCGGCCCGAACCTGTATAAATCTTATGTCCCGTGTCCTTGTGCATATCTTCGAGTTCCCAATCTGGCGATCCCCACCACAATCATCTACCTCGGGTGCTCCCCTTGGTAGGTTGCCAGGTTAAAACACCGACAGGGGGACTCGAGCCCCCTGGCCTCTTGAAGGAAGATGAATCATCGTAAATGTGATTCTTGACTTTCACTTTACACCTTTTCACGCATAAAAGTTCTTTAACAAAAACATATATAATTTGCTAGTCGCAATCCTCAATTATTCCCAAACTTTTGGTAAGACATCCCTTCACAATAGGAACTAGGCCACAACTTATTGTTGTCTCAGGCCTTTTGGTGGGAATCCCTTTGATGGTGGGATTTAAGCCATAACTTGTTGTTGTCTTAGGCCTTTCGATGGGAATCCCTTTTACGGTGGGATTTAGGCCACAACTTGTTGTTGTCTCAGGCCTTTCGGTGGGAATCCCTTTGACGGTAGGATTTTAGGCTTTCACAGAGCCTTCGGCTATCACGGAACCCCTTCACATACTTTCCTTTCTCACGATGGAATTTCGGCTATCACGGAGCCTTTTCACAAACTTTTCTTTCACACGATGGAATTTCGACTATCACTGAGCCTTTCACAAACTTTTTTCTTTCACATGATGGAATTTCGGCTATCACAGAGCCTTTTCATGAACTTTTCTTTCACGCGATGGAATTTTGGCTATCACAGAGCCTTTCACGAACTTTTCTTTCACACGATGAAATTCACGAAATGCACGAATTGGGGAAGACTCTTTTTATATATATCACAAAGAGTATTCACACAAGATCCGCCTTGTTAAAAACCTTGCCTCCTGATTTAGAGCCCCCTTTGCAAGGAAAATAGTACGGTCCTCCTTATTCTAATGACATTGCAAAACGGAAAGCAAATATTTTTGTTCCCGAAACCACTTATAGATTTGTGGTTCGGATTTTATTTTTACGAAATGTAAACTTGCAAAAAAGAAATACTTAAAAATGACTCCAACTAACTTTGAAATCCTCAAGGGTAATACCTTTTCAGGCTGTCGGCGTTCCACGAATATGGCAATTCTTGACCGGTTTGTTCTAGCAAACAAAAAGCCCCTGTCGTGCTTGCTTCCTTTGCAATGTATGGCCCTTCTCATGATTCCTGAAGTTTCCCAAGGTTCTCCCAGTTCTTCTTTCTTTTCATGACCAAATCGCCAATCTTGATGTCTTTTCTGACCACTTTTTTGTCCTTCCATGCCTTAGTTTCTTTCTGGTACTTGTTGATGTTCTTAGCAGCTTCGAGAATCATTAATTTGATCATATCATTCTCTACTTTCTGGTCAACTTCCTCAATTTCTTTTGCTTTTAGCACTCTCATGCTTTCATTCTTGATTTCTTCTGGTGTCATTGCTTCGGTGCCAAAGAGTAAGCGAAAATGTGTGAAACTCGTCGCTCTTGATACAGTGGTGTTATGAGACCAGATTACTTTCGGCAATTCATCAACCCACTTGCCCTTCTTCTGGTCGAACAAGCACTTCTTGATTCTTGAGAATGTGAGGCAATTTGCCCTTTTAACAGCTCCATTAGACTACAGGTGATACACCGATGAAAATTTCTCATGAATGCCCAAAGTCTTGCAATATTCTTTGAAAGAATAACAATCGAATTGTTTCCCAGTGTCGACAGTCAGTTCTCTTGGAACTCCGAATCTGCAGATTATGTTTTGCCAGAAGCTGGATCATTGCTGCCGTGATGTTCGCCGGTGCTTTTACTTCCACCCATTTTGTGAAACAATCCACCACTACAGCTACAAATTTGTAGTTTCCTTGAGCTGTTGGCAATGGTCCAACTAGATCCATTCCCCACCTCTGCAGAGGCCATGATGGTGGAATTAGATGAACTGACATGGAAGGTAAGTTTTGCTGATTCGCTGTTTTCTGACATGCTTCACATTCCCGAACTAGTGTTTTCGCATCAACCTTTATGGTAGGCCAGTAGAACCCTCCTGCTAGGGCCCTTGTGCCTATGTGTGCACCGTAGAATCCACTGTGAATTTCCTTGAGAAGTTCAAGGCCTTTTTCTGAGGTGATGCATCTTAGCTATGGTTCGGTAACTCTTGATTTGTATAGCTCTCCATTGACTACCGCATAGCCCCTTGCCCTTTGCTTCAGTCCTTTTTCCTCAAATTCATCTTGTGGTTCGTAGTGACCCCTCAAGTATGCCATGATTTCTGCTCTCCAATCGGGAGTCTCCACAACATTCACGATTTTCGGCTTTGCTTCCTTGATAGACGGTTCTTTGATGATTTCGAAGAACACGTCAGGAGGCATTGCTTGATTTCTGGCTGCTGCTTTGGCTAGCTTGTCTGCTTGATTATTGTCATCTCTTGGAATGTGCTGCACTGAATAACCCTTGAAATGTCTTTCCATTTCCCTGACCTTTTCAAGGTATTTCATCAAAACAGGATTTTTTGCTTCGTTCTCTTTTTCGATATGCTCCTGAATAACTTTGGAGTCTGTTTTGATGATAAAGTTTTGTTGACCAAGAGCTTTCATCTTCCTCAATGCAGAAGTAAGGCTTCATACTCCGTTGTGTTGTTCATAGAATGTTCGTCTTTCGCGAATATGAGTCGAGCTGCATATCTTATCACGACTCCTGTTGGAGATGTTACGACGACTGAAATTCAAACCCCCTTGTGACACCAAGCTCCATCACACTGCACTACCCAAGATGTAAGAATTTCTTCGTCAGGATTATGAGTTGGTGAAGTCCAGTCTACAACAAAATCTGCCAAGACTTGCGATTTTATTGTGCTTCTTCTCTCGAAGTCTACAGTGTATTCTGATAGTTCAGCACCCCATTTGATGATTCGGGTGGATGCTTCATTATTCATGAACAAATCATTTAGTGGTTGATTTGTGATGACTCTTATTCTGTGACCCTCTAAGTAGTGTCTTAGCTTTCTCGCAGCCATGATAACTACATATGCTATCTTTTCTAGCTCAGAATAAAAGAGTTTCGACCCTGAGAGAGCTTCTGAAGCAAAGTATACTGGGATTTGTTTGAACTTCCCTTCTTCTTCCTTCTCTTGCACTAGCACGACACTCACTGCTGAATTTGAGGCAGACACATAGCAGAAGTGGTGATCTTGGTTCGGGGGGGCATGACTTAGTCATATTCGACAAGTAGCCTTTGAGTCTTGAAAAGCTTGCTTCTGAATTTCGGACCATTGAAAGTTCTTGGAACTTCTGAGAACTTAAAAGAAAGGCAAACTTCTTTCTGCAGCCCCGGGAATGAATCTGTTGAGAGCGGCAACTCTCCATGTTAATTTTTGCACATCCTTCACCGAAACTGGGTCTTGCATTTCAATTAGCGCTTTGATTTTTTCACGATTCGCCTCAATGTCTTTTGTTGAAACTAGACATCTGAGAACTTTTCCCTTGTGAATGCTAAAGACACATTTCTCAGGATTCTATCTGAGGTTCACTGCTCTAAGATTCGCGAAGGTTTCTGCCAAATCGCTAATGTGGTTTCTTCTGTGTACACTCTTGACTACTATGTCATCCACATATGCCAAAATGTTTCTCCGAACTTGGGGGTGAAGAACTATTGCTATCATTCTTGAGAATGTACATCCTGCATTCTTCAGTCCTTCTGGCATTCTCACGAAACAAAACATTCCGAAAGGATTGATAAAGCTCGTTTTCTCTTCATCTTCTCTGCGCACTCTTATTTGGTGATATCCTGAGAACATGTCCAGGAGTGAGAGCATTTCACTGTTGGCCGCATCATCCACAATTTTGTCTACCCTCTCCAATGGGAAGTCTACACACATTCTCCATTTTCCTTCTTGCATACCTTGTTTAGATCTGTGAAGTCTACACACATTCTCCATTTTCCATTCTTTTTCTTCACTGGCACAGTGTTGGCTAGCCCGAGTGGATACAAGACCTCTCTGATAACTTTTGCGTCTTGGAGCCTTTGTACTTCAGCTTCCACTGCCTTTACTTTTTCTTCAGACATTTTTCAAAGTTTTTGCTTTTTCGGCATTATTTTCTCATCTGTTTCCAGAGTATGTTTGATAATGTCTCTGTCTACACCTTGCAAATCATTGGCTGACCAGGAGAAGACGTCCTTGTTCTTGTTCAAGAATTGAATGAGCCCTTTTTCTTCTTCAGGGTTAAGATAAGCCCCTATTAGGACTGCTCTATCAGGCATGTCATCCAGGTAAACTTTCTTGGTTTCGCCATTGGCGGCTATCTCAATTTTCTCTTTATCTCGCTTAGCCTCGATGCAGGGTTCTCTCTTTTCTTCGGGAGAGTTCAGCTGGTATACGTTGGTCTGCCCTAGGGCGTGCACCTTCTCTATGTTTCTGGCCTCTTGCTGATCGCCAAACACGGTGATGACTCCTTTGGGTGTTGGTATGTTCATGCATAAGAACTGTTGTCTTATGACAGCATTGAATTTGTTCATGAATCCTCTGCCGAAAATCACGAGATATGGATGATATATATGAACCACATCGAAAGTGAGAGTTTCAGTTCTGGCGTTGTCAAGATCACCGAAGGATACTGGAAGAGATACTTTTCCAACTGGCTTGATTGGCTTTCCTCCGAAACCTTGCAGCGGGTATTCTAGCGGGTGCAACATGTGCTGAGTCAAGTTCATCTTCTCGAATGTTTTCAACAACAAGATATCCGCTGAACTTCCATTATCCACTAGGATTTTTCCAATGACTCACCCGGCTATATCACCTCGATAACCATGGCATCATTGTGGTTCGTGGACTTGAGCCTGCAATCTTCTTCTGTGAATGTTATCGGCACCTTGGCCCATTCTAGTCGTGCAGCTAGACCATCATTTATGATTGTGTTCACGGATCTGAAATAGTTGTTTCTCTGCTTTTTGGTTTCGAATTCCATGGCTGATCCTCCTGTGATGGGCATGATTGTTCCGAAAGATGGCAAGGCTTTCGGGTTCCGAGGTCTTGAACTTGATTCTGGTCTTGACGAATTGTCAGGTGGTGGTGGCAATATTACTTGGATTGGCTGCGGCGGCTGAATTGACTGAATTGCATGCGACCGAGGGTAGAACTGCTGAGAAGGTTGCCAAGATGGTTGTGGTTGCTGAAATTGCTACATTGTGACTGGATTTGGTTGAGAATTCATAAACTGTGGTTGCCAGAAGTTCGGGTGAAGTTGGTTTGGCATTGAGGAGGCGATACTCATCATTGTCTTCTCTTGCTGAATTCTGGCAATATTCTTCTTGGTTTCTAGGCACCCTTCGGTGCTATGACCTCTTCCGTGATACTGGCAGTAAAAGTATGGATCTCTTGGTCCGTAGTTTGTAAGTTTCAGGGGTCCTCTTCCCCTTCCTCTTCCCTTGGGTGCAAATCCTCCTCTTGCGCTTGGTCTGTTGTTTTGATTGGGCTGAGGATTTTCCACATTGTTGATGTTTCGCAGATTCTGAAATTGAGGTCTCCACGTCATTTTTCTAGTGCCTTGTCATGCTTCGTTTCGTTCAGCAACTAACTCTTCTGCGGTGATCGTCATCGAACAAGATGTACTCTTCAAGTTCATGGAAAAGTTCATTGATTGTCTTGGGTTTATTTCGTGTCAAATGTGAAGTTGTTGGTACTGGAGTCAGACCCTTGATCAGTGCATTGATCGTTGTTTTGTCATCTGCTTCGGGAATCTGGGATCTCTGCTACATGAATCTTCTTACGAAGTTCCGTAATGACTCTCTATCTTTCTGTTTGCAGTTGTACAAGTCTGATGATTCAGCTGTTGTTTCATGAAATATCTAGAATGCCTACATGAATTTCGTCTTGAGATTGACCCAGCTGCAGACTGAGTGTGGTTGTAGCAGAGAGTACCAGTTCAGAACTGGACCTTCACAGGTAATGATAAAGAATTTGGCCAGCGTGACATCATCTCCTCCAGCTGAGTTTACGGCCGATTCATACCTCATGACAAACTGTCTAGAGTTTCCGAAACCATTGTATTTTGGGAGAGATATTGGTTTGAACTTCGGTGGCCATGGTGCAGTTTGCAAGCCTATGGAGAGTGGTGATTCAGGATCCACGAATTGTGAGATTCCATTACCCGTGAAGAAATTTTCTTTTGGGGTTCCTCTGTATTGACCAGAATTCTGGTGTGGTGAGTCTTACCATAGTGAACTGTTCTCTTGTTCTTTTATTTCTTTAATTTCTCTTTGTATTATCTCAATTTGCTCTTTTGCCTGATTAAGTTTTTCTAGATTTTCTGAGGCCTTTTTTTGCTTGCAGCTGGTTCGCGAATTTTTCTTTCTCTTTCTGAAGTTGCTGTATCTTTTGTTGAACTCTCTCTAGTTCTCTATCTACAGCCTCAACATTATCATCCTCATCGTCATTTTCATGAGCATCTTGTTCTACAAGCTGTTCTATAGTGTGTGTTGTCTTCTCAACTCTTGCTTTCTGGAGAGCCTCGAGTTTTGCCCTTCGTTCTTGATCTGTGATGTTCGAAGGTTCTGGAGTGTGAGAGATTTCGTTGTCTTCGTCATGATGATGTTCTTCTTGGTCGATCTCAGTGGGAATGTTCTTCTTGGACTTCTTCTGTGGTGGCATCGTGAGAGTTTTTTGGCTGAAACACGGTGGACGCCAATGTTGGGGGGGGGTCCGAAAAATCGGAGGGAGTCCCCGAACACAAAAGTTTGGAACAAGAGCGCAAGAGTCGCGAAGAGTAAGGAGACAAAGAATCTCCAAAAGCCTGCACTCACCTCAAAAGTTGTGAATCCCTTTACACGTGCCCTCGCGCCCCCTTTTATAGGGAGACGAAGGGACATTTACATTCCGAAAATACCCTCGAATCTAAGGAATATTTCTAGTGTGAACATGTACATGAATGTCATTTACATCTCGTGATTTGCGGGGCTAATTTCATACATTTACGAGCCTGCCACTAGTTCTCACGTCAAACCCGGACTTTTGAGGTAACGTCTTTGACTTGGCTTCTTGCTGGTTCCCGAATCTCTTATACATGAAAATCTTCATACGACATAACCTCCAAATTTAGACTTCAGTAGAATCCTGAATTTCGCAGATTCCCGATTCCGGAGTTTCGTAGGGTCATGATTCTAGAGCTTTGCAGGTTCCTGATTCCAGAGTTTCGCAGGCCTCAGACATCCTAAAATGGGTTAAAAGTTCGAGTACACAGGCCAAGTTCGGCTGTCACTTTCGCACGTCTATTTGTAAATCTATAAAACATCCCATATGAGCTAAACTAAACCTTTCATCCCACAAGTGTCTCACGAATTTCGGCAAGCCCAACGTTTCGAGGGTGTAAGGCTTTTACTGAATTCCCCAACACCCAGTTAGGTTTGTTGGGGGTAAGTTTAGTTGTTTAGCTAGCCATGAACCAGATGAGTGTCAATAGTCAATGCACTCTAGATGAGCACCGGAGGATTATGACGAGTCAACACAACAATTTAGCTAATCTTTGGCACTTTTAATATTGCAATCCTCATTTGGGCATTTCAGAGCAGACTTGTGCTCTAATTTGGGGATGGACTATCTTGTTTGTACAAACGAGCACTGGACTTTGATTAGTTAGATTCCCTTTCTTCGCTCATGTAAATATTCATCTTACACATTTTAATGTCAATTATTAACACATTCAGTAAACTTACACATGATTTCTTTTGCTCTATCACCGGTATTCCAAGATGATACAAAATCCATCTTATGCTGAGCTTCAGAAGGCTTGAAACCAATGTGGAAGATGCACTTGGGAAAAGCTATCAGTCAGTGCTAATTGTGTTATCGAGCTTGCATTGGACGAATGTGTTGCCCTCCTGAACCACTTGCATTGGCTAAACAGGAGTGCGGGCATCTGCCTCACAAGGACATGGTTCTACAATCAGGCTTTGCCCATCCAGGAGAATTACATCATGGAATCTCATTGCAAGAGTAAATTCAACTGGTTCACTTGAAGAAGAAATGACTACATCTCCTACACCTACAAATCATCAAGGACCTAGAGGAATTATCTAACAGAAACTCGTATCTCCGTAGAATTGCACAAGATAGTAGTGACAGTGAATCTGAAAGTATATAATTATACTCTTGGACGAGAAGTGGTGGCTGTAATAGCGCAAGCAGATGTGGAAACAATGTTAAAGGTGAATTTGCCTCATGAGTTCAAGGGAGGTGATATGCTTGCCTTGGGTAGAAGAAAGGGGGTGCTCTTAAATGTCGCTTCAACGACAAATTCCCTCCGTGTCGCTGAAGGAAAGATGACTCCGGGGTTGGAGTGCATGCATGCAAAAGAAAACAAACTTGATGACATCAGCCATATGCAACATTGATTGAAACTAAAAAAATCTATAAATCACAAACCAAACAGCAAAATTAAATTCTGATCGCACCATTGGATTTCTAACAATAAAAACTTCGAAACAAGATCCCACTTGACTATATTTTGATAAACTTTATTTTATTCGTATTTTTTAATTATGGTTATATATTCTGTTATCGCTAAAACAAAACAAATGAAGTGCTAGAACAAATGAGAACATCTGTCAGAACAAGTTTATATGTCACCCCGAACAATAAATGTGGTGTCAGAACAAATCAGAACAAGGGTCAGACACATGTTATTATTATAGACAGAACAAGATATTACTATAACCAGAACAAGATATTACTATAGCTAGAACAAGTTTGTATGTCATCTCGAACAAAAAAAATTGTCAAGAACAAATGAGAACAACTGTTAGAACAAAATCCTATTATAGTCATAACAATTTTGTGTGTCATCTCGAACTAAAACAGATGTATTGTCAGAACAAATCTGAACAAGGGTCGGAACAAGTTATTATTATAGCCCGAACAAGATACTTATAGCCAAAACAACTATTATCCTAGCAAGAACAAATTTACATCTTATCTTGAATAATAAAATATTAATGGATGGAAAAATATTAAAAAGGAAAGAATATAAAAATGGAAATAGAAAACAATAAAATAGAAAGTAAAAATAAATAAATAAAAAGTAAAGAGAAATAAATATAAGTAAAGAGAAATAAATAAGAAATAAGAAAAATAAAAGAAATAGAATAAAAAGAAACAAGAATGAAAAGAAAGAAGGAAAAAATGAAACAGAAAAAATAAGGAAATATAAATAAAAAAGAAAAAGAAGAAGAAAAAAAGAAAAAAAGGAAACAGAAAAATAGAAACAAATAAAAATAGAAATAAATAAAGAAACAAGAAAAAGAATTAAAGAAAAAGAAATAAAAAATAAAAAATAAAAAAAGAAACAAGAAAAATTGAAAAAAGAAAAAAGAAAAAAAGGCTCCAACCCGCGCCCCCATGCCGCTTCAGCGACTGGTGGCCAGTCTGTCGCTGATGCGATGTATAACATTCTTAGAAGAAGGGCACCTTTTCGTTCATTTTGTTTTTTGGCAACATTTATATGGTATGCCAATCTATAAATGTTCTTTTAAGATACTGAAACACACACATACGATCGTTATCTTGCATTGCCAAATTATGGTTGTGGCCTATTTGAAGATATTAGTTTAAGGATGTAACTGGCACTCAATGAAATTCTTTTTTATCCTTGCTGATGTCTAGTAAAGAATGAAGATTTTAAAGCCTATCGTCTTTTTTTTCTTTTCTGAAAATTATATTGATTGTTGGTAGTATGACATGCCTACCTAGGCAAATCCATTTTCATTTATGGATGTCTGACGAGGGCCCAGATTAGGGCCCCCTTTGACGACGAGATTATCTCCCTTAAACACAAGACAATCCAACACCACTGACATTGTGAAGGTCGAGATCGACAATGTCAAGGCAAAGATTCAGGACAAGGAGGAGTAAAAACCCTGGTCAAGACCCACATTGGCAAGACGTCCAGTCTTCGGCCAGTTGGCTGCATCTCCGACCAGTTCCCCATTAGAGGGACCCCACGACAAGTCTCCGCCTCGCACGACAAGTCTGGCTCCGACTGGCGCGTGGGCCCGAACGTGTAACGAAAGCCCACGGCGTGAGCACCACCACCAACGCGTGTGGGGGACGATTCCCCACGTCATGCAAGTACAACAGCTGGCGGCCATGCAGGCAGCTCACCCTGACAAGAGCCTTATTGCTGGCCTGATCGGCTGCGCGGCCATCACATCACCATCATCTCTCACTCTGCCACACGCAAGCTCAGCCCGAGGCACTCAAGCACCCTCTACAACACGCACGAGCCTAGACTTAGGCTCGGGCGTGGCAGGCTAGGCAAGTACTCGGGCAGGCTAAGACGAGAGCAAACAACTTGGAGATGGAGCCAAGCGTCCCAGGATGAACAGTCAAGCTCGGCCACGCGGCGGCTCCCACGAAAAAGCATCGTGGCTCAGCTTCAATGCGCCCTGAAGGACAACGACGTACGACGGGACGTGCCAGCCACCATGCATGTATCTCTTTTTCACTTCCCTCTTGTGCCCATCCCCTTGTGACTATAAAAGGGAGAGGAGGACAACGGTTACAAGGGTTAGACCTTCGAAAGACCGAACACCACCTCAAGGGACTTGGGCTCGACACCCTCTCCCGACCAGCTTGTGACCCCTACTACAAGCACTCCTAGCTCGGGAACATGGCAACACCATACTGGTTGTAGGGTATTACTCCTCGGAGGCCCGAACTAGTCTAAACCCTGTTGTCTCCTGTGCTAACCATCCGAGCCCGACGCAAGATCGATACAAATTTACTGCCGGCGGTAGAGAACCCCGATAGTTGGCGCGCCAGGTAGGGGCACATCGTGTGTCTCGACGAACTCCAGTGGATCAGATGGACGGTCGCAGAATCACGCGACTCCTCGGACCACGCTGCATTTCGGCTCCCTTGGCTTCGTCTACACCGGGCCGGTAGAGTCCGTCGCCGGGCGCACCTTGGCCCGACCGCCTCATCCCAATGTCCTCATGGGGGCTGCGGGATGCGAGGCTTTCATCTGAGGTTTCTCGGACGACGTCATCATCGGCATATTGGGGCCAAACCCGACGCAGGAGCGTTTTAGGCTCGCCGCCTACTACCTCACCGACCTCGCCTTCCAGGCCAGCGGAGACGAACCGCTGGGCTGGGGGGAGTTCATGGAGCGGTACACCATGATGTACCCTCGTGGACAGCTCGGCCTCCCGGAGGACCCGGTGACGGCCTATGTCAACAACCTCCGCACGACCGACGCCGCATCTGGGTCTACGACGACTCGGAGGGCACGGACCACGCGACGACACAACCCCACGTGGGTGTGCAACGTCTACGTGGCCTCCTCATCGAGCAGCTCGGAACCAGAGCCAGCTCCGCGTCACCGCGGCGCCGGCGCCAAGCGGCGAGCTCAGCTCGACGAACTCCCGTAGGCGAGACGCCAGCTCGACGAGGAGCTGGCCAATCTACATCAAGAGCTTGGCATGGATGTCGAGCCCCGCGATCGACGGCCTGCGAGGGGAACGATGACCGGTGCGAGTGTCGTCCGGCTGCTGATCAGCCGCACGGTCGTGCACCTACGCCGTCGGCGCGCGGGCCAGCGCGCGACAACAACCGACGCGCCAATGAGGGTGCGAACGTCGGCACCAAGGCCGACGGTGACACCCCGCCACTCTTTAGGCGGGCGTCCCAAAACCTCACCGCTGCAGCCATGTTGCTGCGCAGCTGCCCGGAGCCCGTGACCGCCAAGGAGCGACGAGTGTGCCAACAACTGAAGGCGCTACTCGAGGCTGCGGCAGCGCAATAAGCGGAGAGCTCCACCTCACGCCAGTGCTTGGAGCGCGGGCGGGCCGGAGCACCAACCGCCCACGGCCAGAATCCGCCTCCTTCCCAGCATCGAGAGTGCGGGGAGGGAGCCGGAGCTGCGACATCAGCGGTCAAGAGCCGTCTTGGGCCCAACCATGACGCTCGGAACATCATCGAGGCCCGACGGCGGGCCGAGAGTGTCGACAACAACTGCGACAACCGCTTGCGCCACCACGACAACTGTGGGCGCGGACGGCGCCACGACAACGACGACGACCATGACCGTAGCTGGTCACCGAACCAGCAAGGTCCACGAGCCTTTGGCCAGAGCATCCGCGACGAGAAATTTCCTTCGCACTTCCGGGCTCCGACCAATGTACCAAGATACGACGGGGATACCAACCCTAGCGTATGGATCGAGGACTACCGGCTCGCATGCCACGCCGGGGGAGCGACCAACGACCACTTTGTCATCAAGAACCTGCCGCTTTACCTCGGCGACTCCGCACGCACTTGGCTCGAGCACCTACCACGAGACAAGATCCACGACTGGACCGACTTGCGTCGGGTCTTTGTCGGCAACTTTCATGGCAACTACACGCACCCCAGCAAGTAATGGGAGCTGCATAACTGCAAGTAGCAGCCGGGGGAAGTCTCCGCGAGTACATACGACACTTCTCCAAATGCTGCCTCAAACTCCCCGGCGCGACCGACAATGACGCCATCTCGGTGTTCCAGAATGGCACGACGTGCACATCCCTCATTCACCGACTCGGGCGCCGCATTCCTCGCACGACTCGCGAGTTCCTCGACATCGCGAGCAACCACGCCGACAGCGAGGAAGCGGTCGTTGTGACGCTTAACACCCCTCAGGGCAAGGGGAAGCAAGTCGTGGACCACGGCGAGGGGACGTCTTCTTGCTTCAAGAAGAAGAAGAAGAACGACAAGTGTTGCCGCTACGTTAACTTTGTCGCGGCGGTGGAGCGCAAGACGTCGCGCCCGAAGGGCAACCCGACCAAGCTCGCACCGTCTAGGGACCACTTCGAGAGGCTCTTACATGCGCCATGCCCGCACCACGAGTCTCCGTCAAGCACAAACTCTGGGAGTGCTGACTCATGAAGAACTATGTCAAGGGCACCCTCAAACCAAGAACGGCGGACCAGCTCGAGAAGGGAGGCCCCTCCCCCAACAACGACAATGGCGCGGGGGCTGTGTTCCCTGGTGAAGATGGCGCGGTGCACATGATCTTTGGGGGATCTTTGGCAAGACCCTCAAGACGGCGCGAGAAGCTCATCCGGCGAGAAGTCCTCAACACCGACGTCATGAAGCCGTCCTATCTAAAGACCACGTGCCTCAGCCTGGATCCTACCCACTAGTGGTAGCTCCCCTATTCAAATCGAGAAGGATCCACAAGATCCTGATGGATGGGGGAAGCGGGATCAACGTGTTCTACGTGTCAATGCTTGACGAGATGGGCATCCCGCGTTCCGCACTGAGGCTGTTGTTGACGGTGAAAATCCGTCAACCTAGACATGAGTTTACCTTCGGTGTTGGCATAACTTTTGTATCTTATCCATTGGTACTAACCCCCGTGGTATAACAAGTTCACTTGTGCATGTCGGTATTGGAGTTTAGTGTTTACGCAGGGTTTTAACGTTGAAAGCAAGGCTTCCGGGATAAGTTCATTAAGAACCTCATGACAAGACCTTGAAACTCGGTACAAGTCAAGCAATGAAGTGAACATGACTCCAAGAGCCCAAGGACCAAGCCCGAGAAGATGACAAACTCCGAGGACCTAGCCAGAAAAGTGCTGAATCTTGCAAGACAAGGAGCTTCGTCCAATTTGGAGAGAAACCGACGACAAGGGCCCACATGCAAAAGGGGAGAGGATCTAGAAGACGAGAGAAGCAACACCGGGCGAAGCGAGGCCACGGACCGGGCGGGAAGGGCCCGGTGCCGGCCAACCCAGCCTGTTCCGGAGCCCAATCGGCCTCCCCTTTGACCTAGATGCATCTCGGGTTATTTATAGCCCCCTGACCGAGAGCCACGCATCAATCAATTCGTCATCCACCGCCGAGGAGAAGAGAAGCTTGAGGGACACCATCTCGGAGATGAGGGTCGTGCTAGTTGTCTAGGGTCTCCCTAGCCGACGTGGGAACCTTGCATGGAAGACCACGTCGGAGCTCCGGAGCGAGAATCAAGATCGAGGTATGGCCCCGGTGGTGATCTTGTTCATGTAATCATTCATGGCGAAGTCTTTAAGTGAATCCGATTTCTAGCGATCAAGTGCCTTCTCGATGATTTTGTTTTCTTCTTGGTTTTGCTTCTTCTACGATCTATACTTAAGATAGATTACATAGGGTGCTCTTGTAGCCGCGGTGGCTAGAGGTGCATACCGGACCGGCCAAGTGTTTTCAACTTGTTCTTATCGAACTCGCCCTAGACTACCCGCATGAGTAGGGATACGTTGTGACAGAACGGGGGTTCTGAAAGGCGGGCGTTTTCGGAGTCAGATGGAAGGCCACGATTTAATGATGCTTTTAATGAGATTCGCTTTTCTATCTTCATCTATCTTGTTTGGAGCTACAACATAAGCATGATTTAGACTCTCTAGATCGGTTATCTCTTGCTTTCTCTTGCTACCTCTTTAGTAGATTAGATTAGATTTGTTTTCTTTATGAGTTAGTAGATTAGATGCAACTTAGTTCATCATATGATAGCTTTCCTTGCTTTACTAGATTGAATCCTTGCGTTGCACATTGTTCCACGGATTCGATACCTTGGTTTCACCACTCGAGGGAAGAAGGGTCCCTTGACTACGACGGGAGACTTGTCCGCTTGCAAGTCTAAACGAACTTTGATACAACTATTAACCGTCAACAAGCCCCTTTTTCTGGCACCGTTGCCGGGGAACAAGCAATCAAGATCCAATCTAGTATCGCTTATTTTTCAGTTTTTCTTTTGGTTTTCTTTTGCATCTCTTAAGTTTGATCATCCTCAAAAAGAAAAAAAATCAGTCTAATCTAGTTTTGTTTAACCCTAATTTTTCTTTTGTTAGATCTTTATTTTTGCTAACCCTAACCGGAGATGGTTGGCTACCTCTCCAAGAAACCCAAAACTTTTTTGTGGATGATCTATGAAAACTTTACAGGCAAAGGAGACGTGCAACACAAGCTAAAGGGTTGGAAACCCTAGATCCAAAAAAGGAAGTTGTTGCATCCGTCAAGACCAAAAGACAAAGCCAGCCTGTGAAGACCAAAAAAATGACTAAGCCGAAGTGGATACCCAAGATTGCAACGCCCGCAAAGAGCGTTGATCCGGAGTAATCAAGCAAAGAAGTCTAGCCATGGACTATAAACGAAGCGCTAGGCGGGAGGCAACCCGTTTCGTCGAGTCAAGAATAAGCTACCGGGAGGACAACCCGATTCCAGGTTTTTTGAGTCTTTTTAATAATTTAGTTTTTGAATTTTACTACACAAAACATTAGACTTAGAATGGCTGAACAATATTACAGACATAATTCTTGGTTGAATATTTTGCTTGATCATAAACCCTTTACATGAACCATCCTATGTGATTGTTTGCTTCTTTTCGAGAAACCACAACCAAAAAAAATTCAGAACCTAACTCAACCTTTCATGCTCTTTATGATGTTGTGGTAGACTTGTTTTTCATGCTAAAAACACACGAGTAGAGCCACGACTTGTATCTAGATGTTATTTAAATTTCAGCACGTGGTAGGACTCGCGTGAACCTAGAATCTTGATTTTTGGTTGATTTAAAAATCCATATCCTTGGTTTCTCTAAGATTAGAATTTTTCTAAGCCTCACTTAATTTTATTTCATTAAAAATCTCTCTCATCTAATCAAAATTAGAACCTAAACCTATGCCCCCATGATCAAGCCGGGAAAAGCTTGCTCTCAACTAATGAAGGCAAACAATACCGGTAAGACCAACATAAAAGTAGTCGGAAATATTTTTCGACTTACATTTGTTTTTAATGCTTTAAAAACTTCTCTAAATTTATATTTTAACTCATTAATATCTCTGATTTTATTTTTATTTTTGAAATTAGAGGAGTGCTTAGCATTAAAACATGCTTAGAGGGAGGCAATCTAGTTAACCTAACCATACATGCACCGTGATACATCATGGGATGCCCCTCCAACATCTTTTATCAAACCACATGCAAAGTACAAGCATGGGGGGCAGCCAAGGCTTTGTTTTGTAGGAATATCATGGAGGCATGTGAAGCAAGGGAGTTTGGAAGTGAGTCAATGCGAAAACATCAAGTGGAAGGAGCAATAATGCAAGCAAAGGAGTGAACGAGAACGTTTGGAAGGTGCACGCGGTCACGAAGCAACAAGCATGAATGCACTAGAGAAGAACCGAGCCAAGAGGAGGAGAGAGGTAAGTCTCCCATCCAGCTCTTTGTTCGTGTGCTCTAGTTTGTAGGCCGGGACCACCCTAGACTTAGCCTTCCACCGCGCTTGTTTCGTGCAACAAATCACATCTTTAATCCACTCAAAGTCCAGACTCCAAAATAATATTTGTGTACCTTATTACCGGTTGAAACCCCCGGATATATATTTGTGAGGGAAAGTGCTGCAATCATGGAAGAAAACTACAAGCCTTTTCACCGAAGAAGAAGGGATCATCGTCGTCTAAGCCATCAACCTCTTCAAGGAGGCACTCGGTTTCCGAGTTTCCTCGGAGTATGGAGGAGGACACGGCACCACCGAGGAGGAACCACACTCTTCTCCTCGGTGGCATGAGGGCTACACGAAACTCGTTCATGAGGTTCACCAAACCTCAAGGACATATGGAGGAGCCGTCCGTCCGACCTCGCCACTCGACACGGTCATCCGCTCCACCTCCATATGCTCCGCGGTATTCCGAGGGGTATGTCATCATGACAGAGGAGGAGGAGAAGAAGCTCGCTCGCCTTGAGTAGAGGCTTGTAGCGAATGTCGATTTCGACGACCAAGCTCTCCACATATTGGGTTTTCATACGGGGCACCGGTGCAATTCTCTAACGGAGTGTCGGCAAACACCCACAAGGAATTTGCCTAGGAAATTCTCATGACCATGGTGCATATCCTTGATGAAGGAGTGCTGAGTCTCTCATTCTGTTTGGAGAGAGCCCACAAGTGGAGAAGAAGGAAGACGCCGTCGGAAGGGTAACCTTGATCAATGATGCTATTTCTAGCACCTTGATGGGGTAGTCTCCTTTCATCCATGGGTTGCAATCGATCTTGAGATGTAATCACACTTTGTTGGATTATCTATCTATCATCTTGTGTTGTAAATACTTTAATGCTTAAGGTTAGCTACCATGCCGTAAAGGGAGTAAAGGTCTCAATGCTTCCTTGGATCCATTCAACACAATCCCCGATAGATTAGATTGGTTTTCATGTTCGAAATGATTGCATGTTCTAGTATCGTAGACCCATGGGCGAGTGTCTCCTATTTTCAAAAGGGAGCCCCGGAACAAGTGGATGTGCATAGAGGCACATGGGAAGGTTTTTTTGGAGTATGAGCATGGGAGGAGCCCATTAACAAAGAAATAGTATCCGGACCCCATCATCCGAATATGTCACTTTGTTGTGCTAGTGGATTTTTGGGGAGAATGAGAGAGACAAAATAACCAACACGGAGTTGAATTGGCTTTACTCGTCTTTGCCAGGCAGCCAATCAACCCCACTTACCTAGTGGTGTTGTTCGGGGTGTTACCTCTCCATGTTGACTATCTCTTTAAAGACCGGGTATTGCAAGGAACCTGAATCATCTCCTAGCCGGGACTTCCCTAGGATTTGAGAATATGAAGAAAGCAAATATATAAGTGAAGATGAGAGAGGAGGCTTCAATGTGGCCAAAGTAAATTTGCCCCTATCGGATGGAAGATTAAGACTTTGGTTAGAGGAAGGACTTCTTGTGCCGGCAAAGAAAAATAAAAGGGAAGGATTATTGGAGAAGGATCTTCCATGGCCCAAGAAGGAGGTGCACAACAATGTTTTGGAGAAATTCCGGCGCCGCTAAGTTACTACGGTGGTGTACCAATGCAAGCATGGGGGAGTGGTGCAGCCATACCCCCACCAAATTTTGTGGTGCCCAACGTAGCCTTTGCGGAGCCATTTGCACATCTTCCTCAACCACAACAAAATGTGGCCACCATTGGAGGATACGCTGCAAGAAACATGCAAAATATTGCAGCCATCCTAACCAATGCAAACCAAATGGGTGAAGGAAATGCAAACGTCACTTATGTGCTTGGACACCTTCACCTAGCACCGTCGGATAATTCATAGGAGGAGTGGTGCATTCCTATTACAAGTAAGGGCACAACAACCAAGACTATCAATATCAACCACTGGTGGAAGATTAGAGAGAGGAGGAGCTTTAGCTATCTTTCCTTTACCCCTTTTCTTTAATTTTCAGCTTGTTTGCGCCTATGTATGCCTAGTATTTTCAGTTTTACTTTAATTTTTAGTTTTTACTTTAATTTTCAGCATGTGTGTTAGTTTTTATTTTCATCATGAATAATGTCACCACCTAGTTTTTACCATTAGTAAAGTTACAAAGTTTGTGCCATGATGATATATGATTATAATTGCCGCTTTGTTTATCTTTGTAATTGATTTATGCATGTTTAACCTAGTGCTCTCTTAAAAATACAAATCTAAAATTATCTAAATGCTAGCTTAATCTTTAGCGGAGGTTATGATAAAGATAAAGACCCATAGTGTTTTATGTGCTCTCAAGTTTTAGATGGATTAAAGATGATTTATTTTTGTTCTTAAATGTAAAGCTAACCTTGTCATAAATACCACTTGCGTGTTGCTCTACTTATCCAGAGCCATATAAATATTTGACTGCAAAAACTTAGTATACAAGATTTATTTTTGGGTGAGTTATTTCAGGCCTTGATTTCTCTGGCCCGAGACTAAGAAGCTGGTCATTCCATTTTTGCGTATCTATCTTTTTGCTAGCCTTTTTATTCGTGCATTGTGTATCCCCACATTGGAGATCTCGCAAACCTCGCCGGATATCCATCCTTAAAACCAAATATCATCTTTTGTGTTTACCTCCTTGACCACAACCTATCGTTGAGTATGGATCATCAATTCAAGGAAGATCGATGGTGCCAAGATTGAAGATATCAAGTATCTCTCCAAAGGAAAAGTATTTCTGGTACCTACCTTATTTATCGCCTCTTTGCTCGAGGACGACCAACGTCTAAGCATGGGGGAGGAGGTAGGTACGATGCAATTTTTAGAGTTCAAAGGGGAGCAATTAAAAAAATTCAAAGGGGTGCAAATAAAAAATCAAAACTCCGATGTGAAAGTCTCATTACCGAATGTATGAATGAGAAAAAGAATGAAAGAAAGAAAGAAAGAAGAGAAAAAGAGAAAAAATATGAGTATGTGCAAAAATAAAGTGAACTCCCCGGTTCTCTAAAAGTGCATTAGGAAATTCAAGGCTTCAAGATTAAAAGATCCATACTCATTTTCCAACCATGTGCAATCCGATAACGAGGACTTCCTTTGTGCCTCGGGATCACTTTTGCCATTTGCACATGTCCACTCATCTCAAGTGTGTGTATTTTTCTCTTTCCCCTCCTTGATATAACATCATTTTCCAATGACCTTTTTGACGAGTCTCGGTAAGACCATGAGAAGCTTGTCTTGTTTTGACAACATCTCATTTATAAAATCTTGGTAGGACTAAACTTTCCCAAAAAGCTCCATATAAAGCCTACCACATAAATAAATGCTATGAGAGGGAAAGGAGTAGAATAAATAGGCTTGAGAGACGAGATGAGATGAGAGTTCATGAGCAAGATGCAAGGTGGTTTAAATTTGTGAACTTGGTTTAGCTCTTTTTCATCTTGTTCTTTATTTCAAAATTTCCGAGATCCATTTGAATTTTGGGAGCATGTTAATACTTGTGGGATAAGCTTAATTAAATATCTACCCTCCGTAGGGATGAAGGCTAGTACATTATGGAACTTTAATGAATTAAAATTTTGAGAGCATTATGTTTTTTTCATGTATGATCAAGTGCAAGGTTTAAACATTGATGGGCAACAATGATATCCATCAAAGGCTTACTTGAGGACGAGCAAGGTTTAAGTATGGGGGAGCTGTTGACAGTGAAAATCCGTCAACCTAGCCATGAGTTTACCTTCGGTGTTGGCATAACTTTTGTATCTTATCCATTGGTACTAACCCCCGTGGTATAACAAGTTCACTTGTGCATGTCGGTTTTGGAGTTTAGTGTTTACGCAGGGTTTTAACGTTGAAAGCAAGGCTTCCGGGATAACTTTATTAAGCACCTCATGACAAGACCTTGAAGCTCGGTAAAGTCAAGCAATGAAGTGAACATGACTCCAAGAGCCCAAGGACCAAGCCCGAGAAGATGACAAACTCCGAGGACCTAGCCATAGAAGTGCTGAATCTTGCAAGACAAGGAGCTTCGTCCAATTCGGAGAGAAACCGACGACAAGGGCCCACATGCAAAAGGGGAGAGGATCTAGAAGACAAGAGAAGCAACACCGGCGAAGCGAGCCACGGACCGGGCGGGAAGGGCCCAGGCCGGCCGGCCCAGCCTGTTTCGGAGCCCAATCGGCCTCCCCTTTGACCTAATTGCATCTCGGGTTATTTATAGCCCCCTGACCGAGAGCCACGCATCAATCAATTCGTCATCCGCCGCCGAGGAGCAGAGAAGCTTGAGGGACACCATCTCGGAGATGAGGGTCGTGCTAGTTGTCTAGGGTCTTCCTAGCTGACATGGGAACCTTGCATGGAAGACCACGTCGGAGCTCCAGAGCGAGGATCAAGATTGAGGTAGGGCCCCGGTGGTGATCTTGTTCATGTAATCATTCATGGTGAAGTCTTTAAATGAATCTGATTTATAGCGATCAAGTGCCTTCTCGATGATTTTGTTTTCTTCTTGGTTTTGCTTCTTCTACGATCTATACTTAAGATAGATTACATAGGGTGCTCTTGTAGCCGCGGTGGCTAGAGATGCATACCGGACCGGCCAAGTGTTTTCAACTTGTTCTTATCGAACTCGCCCTAGACTACCCGCATGAGTAGGGATACGTTGTGACAGAACGGGGGTTCCGAAAGGCGGGCGTTTTCGGAGTCAGATGGAAGGCCACGATTTAAAGATGCTTTTAATGAGATTCGGTTTTCTATCTTCATCTATCTTGTTTGGAGCTACAACATAAGCATGATTTAGACTCTCTAGATCGGTTATCTCTTGCTTTCTCTTGCTACCTCTTTAGTAGATTAGATTAGATTCGTTTTATTTATGAGTTAGTAGATTAGATGCAACTTAGTTCATCATAAGATAGCTTTCCTTGTTTTACTAGATTGAATCCTTGCGTCGCACATTGTTCCACGGATTCGATACCTTCGGTTCACCACTCGAGGGAAGAAGGGTCCCTTGACTACGACGGGAGACTTGTCCGCTTGCAAGTCTAAACGAACTTTGATACAACTATTAACCGTCAACAGCCGTCGACTGTGCCATTCCACGGGGTCGTACCCGGAATCGAGGTGCTACCCCTCGGGCAGATCGATCTGCTCGTTACGTTCGGTGACGTGCAAAACATCTGCTTAGAAACCCTCACCTTTGAAGTGGTGGGGTTCTCGGGGACATACCATGTGATCCTTGGGAGGCCGGCATACGCGAAGTTTATGGTCGTGCCCAATTATACGTACCTGAAGCTGAAGATTCCCGGACCGAAGGGGATCACCACATTAGGGACAACGTATTAGCGCGCATTCGAGTGTGACGCTGAATGCTTTCAGTTCACTGAGGCAATCATCCGGTCGGAGAGGCTCGGCGCCGAGCCTCGTTCCGAGGACCAGTATGTCCCCGAGTTGTCCAAGCATGCGGCCTGCTCTTTCGAGCCTGCCAAGGACATCAAGGATGCGATCGTCCCCGACGACGTCCCTACGCTCCGTATCGGGACGACGCTCGATCCTAAATAGAAAAGCGCGCTCGTCGACTTCCCCAAAACGAACCTCGATGTGTTTGCATGGACACCCTTCGACATGAAGAGGATCCCGAGAGAGGTTGCCGAGCACAAGTTGAACATCAAGACGGGGTCGAAACCAGTGAAATAGCTCCTTCGCCGCTTGAATGACGAGAAGTGCAAGGCGATTGGCGAGGAGGTCATGAAGCTCCTTAGTGCAGGGTTCATCCGTGAAGTCTTCCACCCCGAGTGGATAGCAAACCCTGTACTTGTAAAGAAGAAGAATAAGAAATGGAGGATGTGTGTTGACTATACGAACCTTAACAAGGCATGTCCCAAGGATCCGTTTCCTTTGCCTCGCATAGATCAGGTAGTCAATTCAACGGCAGGTTGCGAAACCCTCTGTTTTCTCGATGCGTACTTCGGGTACCACCAGATAGTGATGTGCATAGCGGACCAACTCGCAACCTCGTTCATCACTTCGTTCGGCGCGTACTGCTACCAGACAATGCCCTTTGGGCTCAAAAATGCGGGTGCTACTTTCCAATGATGCATGCGACGCGTCTTCGGGGAGTTAATAGGCCGCATCATAGAAGCGTATGTGGACGACATCGTAGTCAAGTTGAAAAAGGCAGGGGACCTGGTCCCTGACCTCACTGACGTCTTCGCGAAGCTATGACAACACGGGGTAAAGCTAAACCCCAAGAAATGCATTTTCGGGGTTCCGAGGGGCATGCACCTCGGCTTTGTCGTGTCGGAACGCGGCATTGAAGCTAATCCCGAGAAGATCTCTGCCATCATGGACATGGAACCGATCAAGAACCTGAAGGGCATGCAGCGTGTCACGGGCTGCCTCGTGGCCCTAAGTCGCTTCATAGCACGACTCGGAGAGTGCAGCCTGCCACTGTACAAGCTGATGGAGAAACCAGACCACTTCACGTGGACTCCCGAGGCGCAAGAGGAAATCGATTCTCTTAAGAATATGCTCAAAAGTCCTCCAATACTGACTGCTCCGACCCCTAAAGAGCCAATGCTCCTGTACATCTCAGCGACAACCCAAGTGGTCAATGCGGCGTTGGTGGTCGAGCGAGAAGAGCCCGGTAGGTCTCGAAAGGTGAAACAACCAGTGTACTTCATCAGCGAGCTACTCTCTGTCTCCAAGACGCGCTATTCCCAAATGCAGAAGCTTGTGTACGCGATATTGATGACCAAGCACAAACTCATTATCTCGATGTTGATGACCAAGCATTATTTCGATGTGCATCCCATCACTGTGGTGTCCAAGTATCTACTCGGGGAGGTCATCCAGAACCCCGAGGCAGAAGGGAGGATCGCCAAGTGGGCACTCGAGTTGATGGGGCAGAACATCACGTACGCACCACGCAGCGCCATCAAATCCCAAGTACTCACGAATTTTGTGGCCGAGTGGACAGAAATTCAGACTCCCCCAGCATCGATCGAGCACGAGACTTGGACCATGTATTTCAACAGCTCGGTCATGAAGGAGGGAGCTGGTGTAGGCCTTGTCTTCATCTCTCCTCTTGGCGTGCGCATGGAGTACATGGTGCGACTACATTTCCCAGCGTCAAACAACACCGCCGAGTACGAAGCCTTGATCAACGATCTTCAGATCGCTGTCGACCTCGAGATCAAACGCCTCGAGATCAGGGGTGACTCGGAGCTGGTCGTGGATCAAGTCATGAAGGACAAGAACTCCGTCGACCCGAAGATGGCACTGTACGAGATCTGGAGGGAAAGTTCCACGGCCTCGAGCTGCACCACGTACTGCGCGACTACAACAAAGCAACCGACATACTCGCGAAGACTGCATCCAGTCGAAGCCCGGTTCCTCACGGGGTCTTCGCGAGTGATCAGCATGCGCCATCCACATGAGCAAAAGGCGAGAAGCCACTCGAGGAGTTGGAGCCCGAGGTCATGGCGATTTATCAGCCACCAGAGGTGAACCTCGAGGATCTCGACTGGCGGTTCCCAATCCTCAAATGGCTAGTCGAGGGGAAGCTCTCCTCCGACCAGACGGAGGCACGGCGCAACGCCCGCCGAGCGAAAGCATTCGTCCTCATCGCCGGTGAACTCTACAAATGCGGGGCTGTCGGCATACTCATGCGGTGCATCCTCGGGGATCAAGGCCGCGAGCTGTTGCAAGAGATACATGCCGGCACCTACGGTCACCACGCTGGTCCAAGAACACTTGTCGGGAAGGCTTTCCGACAAGGATTCTACTGGCCCACGGAGGTTGCTGACTCAAAGGATATCGTGCGACGCTGTGAAGGATGCCAGTTCTACGCTCGACAAACTCATCTCCTGGCGCAGGCGCTACAGACCATCCCCATCATGTGGCCTTTCGCAGTCTGGCACCTCGACATGCTGGGGCCACTCCGACAAGCGCCCGAGGGCTTCACCCACCTTCTCGTAGCAGTCGACAAGTTCTCGAAGTTGATCAAGGCTTGACCCATTGTCAACGTCTGCTCTGAGGAGGCGGTCTCGTTCTTCACCGACATCATCTATCGCTTCGGCATACCCAACACGATCATCACCGATAATGGCACCTAGTTCACGGGGAAGAAATTCCTCAACTTCTGCGACGACAACCATATCCGTGTGGACTGGTCCGTTGTTGCTCACCCGAAGATGAATGGGCAAGTCGAGAGGGCGAACGGCATGATCTTGCAAGGTTTAAAGCCAAGAATCTTCAAGCGACTCGACAAGTTTCAAGCAAGATGGGTAGTCGAGCTGCCGTCTGTATTGTAGAGTCTGCGCACCACACCGTGTCGAGCCACGGGGTTCACACCTTTCTTCATGGTGCATGGATCTGAGGCAGTCTTGCCCAAGGACATTGACTACAGCAGCCCGCGAGTGCAGGCCTACACCAAGGAAGGAAATCAAGTCGTGCTCGCGGACGCGATCGATCAACTCGACGAGGCGCGTGACGTAGCGCTGCTGCGAAGTGCCAAGTACCAACAGGCGCTATGGCGCTACCACGAGGACAACGTGCGCCCCCGCGAGTTCCACGTCGGGGATCTTGTGCTCCGACGAGTCCAAGGCAGCAAGGACAGGCACAAGCTATCGCCACCTTGGGAGGGACCGTTCATCATCCACGAGGTGCTCCGACCAGGGACATACAAGATCCAATACGAGGACGGGTGGGTCGTCTCCAACGCATGGAACATCGAACACCTACGCCCGTTTTATCCTTGAGTAAATTTTCAAACCTCGTACATCAATAAATAGATGTTGCATGCCTTGTTCACATGTCTCTGAGTTCCGAACTTATCGTTGGTTGTGTTCACATGTTCGCGAGAACGCTTGGGGCTGAGTAGCGAGTGTCTTTGCACTAGTGCAAAGACGATCCCTGCTCAGGGGCTACCAAGGGCACGATGCCGTCCTCATTTTTATGAAATTTTTCAAAAAAATCCCAACAACTGTGTCGAGACCGATCGCACGAGCGAAAGATTTTTTGATGGAAGCTCAATCTCGCGAAAAGTAATGATGGCGACCTGTGTGGAATGATGGTTTGCTACAAGTTTGAAGCTCCTAGTGCTTACGCCCCCGTGGCTACAGCACAAAGACTTGCGAGGACACCTCGAGTTCCCAGGTCTTCATCTGATCTCTTTTCAAAAGTACTCAAGTGACCGCCGGGACTCTTGTCCGAAAAAATGATTTCACGAGCAAAATCTCGACAAGTTGCCACCCGAACCTTCTGAGTTCTCGGGGGCTGCGAACGGTCGGTTGCACTTAGCGGATTGAAGAGGCCAGGCCTTCCGACTCCTACACCTCCGTGACTCTAAAGTGTGGATTGGTCACTTCGGTTCTCTAAGCCCGACTGCGCGTTGCTACAGTTGTCCTCGAGCGCTCGTAAGTAATCGGGGAGTAACGTAATTCAAATAAAGTATTTAGCTACACGTCTGGTAGCCCTACAACTTGTTCGAGTTATTACATAAGATAATTCATGGTACAATTAATTTGAGGGCCCGGGGACTCTTGTTGATTTACCTCGCATTTACCTTACTTCTTATTTCTAGCTTGCTCTTTGTCATATTTGTCGATCTACTCAGGTGTTAGTGTTTGTGAAGTGCAGGCATTGAATATTCCTCATAGAACTTCACTCTGAACTACTCACCCAGCTTTAGTTGATTTCAAGCAAGCAAAAAACAAGGAGGTTAGAGGGGAGTCACTGTCAGGCAAACCCAGTGGCACCGGATTTGCAAAACCAGTGGCACCGGTTTTGGGCAGTGTGCATATTCCGCTGCGCAGGCGCCAGTCTAGAGATTCTGGAGATTTTTCCAAAGATTCCGGACTTTCCAAAAACTCTGGGTAAAAGTCTGGAGTATCCGGGTTTCACTAATAAAATTGTTTTAAGTGATGATTTTCAGGACTCGCCTATTCACCCCCCCCCCCCGCCCCCCTCCTCTAGGCGACATCAAGATCCTTTCAATTGGTATCAGAGCCTGGTGCTCCGATTTGAGGTTAACCGCTTGGAGTTAAAAGGATGTCGACTACTTGTGAGGTATCATTTGAGCCTCTTCGGTTTGATGGCTCAAACTACTCTTCTTGGTCTGCTCATGTTCTTCATGTGTTAAATACTTGGGGTCCTCTTTTTGAGCGAGTTGTGGTTGCTAGCATCCTTCCCGAGGATTTTGATAGTGAGGACACGTCCAACCTATCAAAGGAGGAAAAGGAAAATATGCTCCATAACTACTCTATTACTAACCTCATGTATAATAATGTGAGCAAGGTTATTCAGGAATTCATCTTCAACAATGAAAACATTTGTGATGATGCACATTATATTTGGGTGGCACTCAAAGACATGTATACTAGTGCTGATGATGACGATGATGAAGATGAAGAGGAGCCACTAGAGGAGTGCTCAACATCAACATCTTGCATCCCTCCTCTAAAGACCTCATCCACGAAACAAAAGAGTGACAACATTGCGACCGCTGCATCTGACCAGGCAAACTCGGTTGCACCGAGTTCAAAACTCGGTGGCACCGGGTTCAAAACTCGGTGGCACCGAGTTTAGCAGTGATTAACACCAACTTGCTTCGTCGAACTTCAGAGCAGCATCGCACAATTCTATTGAGGTATCTACAGCCCCTAGTACTTTCTTACTATGTACTAACAATTCCAAGTCTCAAGTGACTAAAGGTAGAAGGAAGAAGGGAAGTGAAGTTGAGCAATTTAACTTCGAGCTTGACAAGATGAACAAGAAAGATAAGAAGAATGTGCTAGGGCTCATAAAGAGAGTAATAAGGCAAGAAGATGAGCTCACAAGACAACAAGCTTATCAAGACTCCTTTGAAGAAGAATTGAAGAAACTTAAGGAGTCAAATGATGTCTTGTCTAGAAAGTGCAAGGAGGACATTACCAAGGCATATGCCTGTGCTACTAACTCTCTATCTTGTGCAGCATCCTTGGAGAAGTAAAATCAAGCTCTCAAGGACCAACTTGAGGAAATCACTAGCAAGTTTGTGAAACTACAAGGAACTCATATAGAACTTGAATATTCTAATGAGAGGCTTGTAGAATCACACACTTTGCTAGATGTGGCAAATGAGGTTTTGGTAAACTTAGTTAAATCTTACACACCTCATTGCACCACTAGCACATGTACTCAAGTTAAATATGATGCATCTTGTGCTAACCCATGTGACCCAAAAGGCAAACCCTCTTGGTATGATCAAGTAATTGAAGAATCTTGTGATGACTTCATTGCTCAAGAGAATGATGATCTTATGCAAAAAGTTGAAAAGCTCAAGAAAGAGGTGGCTAAGTTGAAGGGAAAAGAAAAGGTGCAACCTTCTCAAGATAACCGTGAGCCCATGGTGAACAAGCTTGAGAAGAGGATAATCGTCACTAGATCAATCTCTCAACAAACCTAAAAGATCAATGATCACAAGATTGAGGACAAGATGAAGCTAGATCACATCAAGTGCTACAAGTGCTCACACATGGGACATTATGCATCCATGTGCTCATTCAAGGAAGAAGACAATACAAACCAATCAAAGAGGCAAAGAGGTCTTGCTCAGAGAAGATGCTTTGGTTGTCATGAGAAAGGGCACAAGATTGAAGCTTGTATCAACCGGGCAAAGGTTCCCTCACGGAAACCTGGTGGCACCGGGTTTGCAAAACCGGTGGCACCGGTTTTCACTGAGAAATCACAAGAGAAGCTCAACAAAGGATTTCTGAAGGCTCAAGCAAAATTCAGAGAAAAGAATGGCTCAGTGACAAGTGTAAATGGCAATGGCAACATCAAGCACAAAATTTGCTACACTTGTCGTCAAAAGGGACATCTTGGTAAAGATTGTCCCAATAGTAAGAATCCTAAGCTCAACCATGTTCATTATAGTAATGAGAATCTTAGGAGTAACTCAAATGACTCTAGTGCCCCTAAAGTGGTTATTTCACAAAGGAAGGGCACAAAGGTCATTTGGGTACCTAAGTCCTTGATCACTAACCTTGTCGGACCCAATGCACGTCAGGTACCAAAACATGCCTAAAAGGACTTTGCAGGTACTTGGAGTAGCACTGGAAGCTTGGTTCACTTGAGAAGATATTAATTTTCATTCATCTATATCTCAAGAAAAATTTTGTGACTCATAAATAGAGAAGGACCAAGTGACATAAATCAAAGAAAACTCATTCAATGCTCCTCCCATAGTAAGTATCTCTCACTGTTGTTATTCACTCGCATATGCAAAACTTGCTCTTGTGCTAGTTGGCCATATGAGGTGGACAACCTACTTATGTTCTCTTTGGCAAAATTATGTCAAATACCATTCGATGCTATTAATTGCTTCATCTAGAAGCATTGAGTGACTTTTGCATGTAGGAGAACTTATGTGAGCTAAAAGAGCAAGAAAGAATCAAGAAAAGGATGATCAACTCTTGAGAAAAGCAAATTTGTAGAACTCAGGGAAAATCCGGTGGCACCGGATTTATAAACTCGGTGGCACCGAGTTTCCCAGAACCAGCAAGGGATGGAGAGGAAATTTTTGCAAATACCTCAAGGCATATTATTCTTGATTCAAAATAAAAGGAGACTAAGCAAATATAGTTTGTGAGCTACTCTTGATCTCATTTCACATATTCTTATTTTCTTATGTATTTTGACCAAAATGTGGAGCTTGCTACCCTAGTGCTTTAATTGAGCCAAAAGTGCACTTCTCAAGATTCAAATACTTGATGCACCTATTTAGGGGGAGCTCACTTCACATTTTGTGTCTCTTTGGTACTAACATCACTTTCAAGGATTCATGTGTGTAGTTCAAGTGTGAAGTGTCTCAATATTTTGTCTATACTCTTCACTTGAATAAATCTTATGGCAATGGTGTTGGTTGTGAGCAAGACACATGACAAGGAAGTCACCAATCCATATCTGTAATTGTATCTCTTTCTCTTTATTTTTGGATTGAATTACATTTATCTTCGGCTACTCACTATAGCATGGTTTAAATTCCTTAACTTGGACATATTTGACCAAGGTAGTGCACATGTCCCTTCCATCCACATATCCATGTGTGCACTATATCTTTGAGGAGTTTAGCCCATGCTATGAGGTTTCATGTTAGGTGACTTACTTCCATTCCACTCTCAAAGAGTCATCGAAAGTAAGACTAGAGCTTGTGCTTTTAATATTTGTGTTCTCTTGTCATCTTAGCACACAATGGTATTTCTCATCAATAGTGACAAGAGGAAGTTGTTGAAAGACTAAAAAGTGCAAGTTAACTTATGTGAGTTTTTCTAAGTGAGAAAATCTAGAATGAAAGCAAAGGTATGAATCCTAAATTCAAGTTATTAGTTTGGGCATCTAGACCCTATTTTTGCTAGTGTGAGTTTTGGTGTGCAAAGGGAGCTAGCATCACCTTGATTTGTTGCTTGGTGGTAGTGATGAGCTTTTAGATATTTAGTCGATGCCTCACAAATTTTTGTTGGAAATTTTGTTTTTTTAACCGTGGCTGGAAATTTTAGTAGAGGCATGAGCTAAATATGCTAAGACCTATCTTGGCTAGTGACCTTTGCATACACTTTGTGACTTAGGATAGATTTTCAAAAATTCACTAGCATGTGTAGGTGGTGTGCTTTTTGCAAAATATTCGAGTCTTGATCTTTTAGATTATGTCTTGTTGTTTATGGTTATTGTTGCTCATGTTTGAGTGTTGGCTAACTGAAGGACCGATTAGGCAACCAGAGAGGGGGGAGGGAATAGGAGCCAATAAAAATTCTTCTCGAGGGAGATTGAAACTCCGACAAGACGAACTAGCTTGGTCGAACGCCCGAAATCACACGCTCCGCACTTCTACCTTCCGTTTGCCAAAACCACGTAGCCACTGGAGTGCTACTGGTCCTAGGAACAAACTGTACCAGCAACCACAACACACACGCAGCAACGACAGCGGAAACCACTCGAAAGCCAGCTAACCAAAGGGGGGCGGTTAGACCGGGTATAGGGGGCGGTTAGACCGCCTCCACCTGGTAACCAAAAATCCTCCGAAATGCCTATTCCAAGCACCAAAACTCACCACGGTTTCACCAACAAAGATATCTGGTCAAGGCCATGCTAGCTACCAGAAAATCTTGGCGAAAACCAAAACTCCACCCAGAGGCCTAGGGGCGGTTAAACCGGCTACCAGGGGCGGTCTAACCTCCTGTACCCAGCAACGAACTCCAACCAAGAACACCTAGCAAACTGCACGAGAACGACCCCAAATTTCACCCAGACGCTCCTCTGATCAAGGCGAACAAACTCACAGAGGAAAATCCGGCGAAACAAAACTTCGACCCGGAAACACCCAGGGCGGTTAGACCGCCCCCTGTAGGCGGTTAGACCGCCCCTTCCAGAAAACGAACCCGCAGGTCAAACCTCAACTTCCTCGCGCTCGATCACCCGAATCACTCCACGGATTGCAACAAAACTTCGGGAATAGCTGGGTTACCTCCTGGGCAACCTCTACCTCAAAGGAATCGACCTGAAACGCTCACAATCAAGAGGAATCGAAGAAATCGCTTCTCTAGGTCAAGAACTCGCCCAACTCGAGAAACCACCAAATCGAGTCCGATTCAAAGGAGATTTGGGGGCAAAGTCACCAGCCAAAGAGGCTCAAGAACCTCATACGTGACACCCACCAAAAACCCCAAGAAATCGTCCTCAAAACACCGCCAACAAAGAGCTCCGAAAATCAACACAAAAGAGACGGGAAAACCACCATGATGAACAACGCCGAACCATCTATACATGCCATGAAAGGTTCATACAAGGTCTAGCTTGCCACCCAAACATCCATCCCTCTCTCTAGATCTCACATGAAGCTCTCAAGCTAGTCCTCTAAAATCCTAAGGAAAATGGAGAACGAAAATGGAAAAACAAATGAGCTAGGGTTCCAAGAGTTGGCTGCCATCCACCCATTCAATGAGTATATATGGAGGCACCCAAAAGACTAAACTACCCTTCACTAATAACCAGGGATACATGCCCCTCTAGGGCGGATTTGGAAGTCTTCATGTCTTCGCCATCGGACGGATGCCCGGCGACCGCAACCTGCTTAGCCTCGACGCAAGCCTTGCGATCTCGACGCGTGTCCTCCGCTTCGAAGCTTCTCGGCGCCGGCGGCCAGGGCGGTCAGACCGCCCCCACTAGGCGGTTAGACCGGCCCGAGAGATCTGACCGGCCCCAGGCGGTCTGACCGCCCCTCCTGGGCGGTTGAACCGGCCTGGGTGACCGCACCACCTCGTCGAGTCTTCGGCCTCGGTTTTGTGGCTCAACCGAGTAACCCATTGGTTTTCTGGTGAACCACTGCAAACCCCGCAAACTCGGTGTAGCCTCCGCCAATCTCCACTCATGACTCGACTCCCACGTAGTCCTGGCTCGACCTTGATTTTGAGGCTCTACCTAGAAACCGTCCACGACTTCATCTTGCTGTTCATGCCACCATGCGGCCCGCACTTGACCCCACTGGCCACCGGGTCCCTCGAACGAAGCCTACTTGTCTTCTCCACACCTGGAGGCCTCACCGGCAATGACCTTTCGCGCTTGTTCTTCACCTGCACCAACACGAGTCAAGCCTCAACCTGCACCTACAATACTTAGCCAATAATCAGTCCACACAACGTTGTCAATCACTCATCACACAAGGAAGCGACCATCCACCAGTCCTTGAACCACACATGGTCCTCACTAACCATAAATGGCAAGATTGTCTCAAGTTCAAAAGAAGCTACTCATCTTATCTCAAGGGATTGCAAACTTTGGATTTCTCCCATTTCATCAAAATCTCTCAAAATCCATATCTGAGACAAAGGTTTGTGCAAAAATGAATATAAAAGGCAGAGAAAGAAAGAGGAATGAAAAAGGAAGTGCAGTTTTGAAAATATGGACAAAAGTCCACGGGTTAAGTGAAACCCGGTGGCATCGGTTTCTGAAAACCGGTGGCACCGGTGTCTCTTGGCAGCACAGGATATACCCGTGACTTACCCGGTTACAGTCCCTCCTTCACCCCATTTACCCCCTCTCTCACCCACGACTCTAAATAGTAAAAGGAGAGGGAGAGAAGGCAACTCCATGGCGATTTGAGGGCTCAACCGTGGGATTCAAGGAGTGAAGCAAGAATCCGGTCCTCTAATCCGGTGGGATCAAGTTTCCCTCGGTTCCTAGGCCGCAGCAGCTCTCTCACCATGTCGGGAGGAACCCCATGTCTTGTTTTGCCCGATCTACTTTTCTAGGGACTATCTCTTGGATTCCTTTGGTAGAATGGCTTCTATATGGTCCTAGAACAGATTCAAATCAATGGATTGAAGATTTATTAGCTGCAAGTCAGGAGCATCTTCTAGGGTTCATACTGAACCCGGTGGCACTGAGTTTCCCAACTCGGTGGCACCGGTTTCAGTACAGGTTCTCTGATTCAGTTGCAATATGGGCTCTAGAAAATTCAATTGCATATATTTGTGGCAGAAAATTGTTTCTAAGGCACATATGTATCTCTTTTTGTCACAGATCCAAGGTTTGACATGGTTTATGGGAGAAGGCAACCTAGAATGAAGAATGCAAGTTTTGAGTTCAGAAGAAGAGAAGGATCTAGCAGCGCTCATGAAATTACAGAAGATGTTCTAGAGCCACCTAAAAGGTCAAAAAGGGCAGCAGGAAGAATTAATCTACCTAGAGGTGCTATGCGCATTGAGGACTCCGAGCCTGAGTCAACCTCTAGTGATGATGATGAGGAGAGCCCATACATGCAAGAACCCTCCCCTCCTAAGTCACCTACAGAAGCTGCTCAGCGTAAGAGAAAGGGCAAGAACATTCGCACAGCTAGCCATGAGCATAGTTAGGGCACCGGAGAGGATGACAGTGATGGTGAGTATGAAGGCATCTCAGTTCTTGACCCTGAGCTCCACAACATAGTCAACTATAAGGGAAGGGGTATGACAGAGAGGGCAAGAAAGGAAAGGGAAAAGAATCCTTTGGCCGCTGGTGGAAGGAATTTGGATTATCGTTTTGGCACCAAATTTCATCAAGACTATTATGCAAGTGCCATCATCAAGAAAGACTACCCCATTGCTAGCTCAGAATACATTGGGGATTCTTGTTAGTCATAGAGGATCCGAAGATTGCTGAAATTATTCGGGAGTGCAAGAGGAAAAATGTTTATGACATCATGGGATTTGCTAAGTCATGGAACAATGAAGTAATTGCACAATTCTATGCCACTTGTTACTTCACCACTTGGAAGAATGAGAAAATTGTTCATTGGATGACTGAGGGAAAATGGTTTGGTATCACTTTCACTGAGTTTTCCTATCTACTTGGTTTTGATGAAGATCTTGAAAGGATGAAGATCCATAGAGATCATGACATGGACAAGATAGATATGAAGTTCATGTATATCTCGGTACAAGAATGGAATTTTGGTCGAGTCAATGGCATGCTACCATTCTATGCATACTTGCACCGCATGTTTAGAAAGACACTTGCTCCTAGGGAAGGGGACAAATCAAATGTGTTAAACTATGGAAGAGACTTGTTGAAACACATGAGTCCTAGTGAGCCAGAATTTAGTGTTGTGGACTATATTTGGGAGGAAATTCATTCCATCTCTGGCTCGCCACAAAAGAGTTGTGGATATGCTCCTTATCTCATGCATGTCATTGAGGCTATCACCAACTACACATTTGTCTATGATCATGAGCATAAGCCTTTCCACTTGAAGAATGATGTTGTGGGACCTTCACTAGCTGATTTGGAAAGGGCACAGGAAAATATTGGAGGCCAAGAAGCCCTCGAACAGCCCACTGCAGCTGCTGCACCATCTAGGGCAGCAAGGCCTTCACATGGTCGAGGGCGTGGACATGGGCAACAACAAGCGCAAAAGCCCCCCTCCCCACTTAGAAAATTGTTCAACTTTTGGTATGGGTCTTGCATGAAAGCAAATGATGCGGTTCAGAAGGAGAGACAACTTAGGAAGAGGGATTCAAGGATGATAAGGCTCATGTATGAAAACCCCTCTCCCACAAATAGGCCTCCCATGCCACACGCACCATCTGATGAGGAAGAGAGTGAGCCGGAGACCTTTGAGAGCATTTGGGAAAGATCACAACAAGTTGATCTAGCAACCAACAAGGACTATTGGGATTGAGCCTATGGAAACTCATATTACAATCCAACCTTTGGAAAAGTGTATAGTGCTAGATCGTCTTATTCAGTGGTTCCTTTCATAGGCACACAAGGCCAAGGCACATCCTCTAGCATGCCTCTCGTGGATCCTAATGCACAAGGAAGTTCAAGCGCTGTTGGTGGATACTACTATGGCTGTCTCTTTGGCTCGGTGAACCCATATGACGGAATGGCTTCTCATCTTCCTCCATTACCACCACCACCATCTTTTGTGCCTCCGAGTCAGTTTGTGCCACCGCCTCAAGGTGATGATGAAGAAGAACCATGAGCAGATGTCCAAGACCCCCAGGACCTTTTTGAGTGATAGATGACAAAGGGGGAGAGAATATGTCGATTGAAAGCTTGTTGATCTGCTCTGTCTGTCAAAATCCGGTGGAATCAGTTTCCAGATCTCGGTGGCACCAATTTTGGCTGTTGTATGCAACAGGCCCTTGTAATAAAATTCTCCTAGCTTCAGTTGAACATGAGAACCTTTGTTATGTGTGCTATAATGTGTGGTGAACCTTTTAATGCTTATTAAGACTTGTTGACGGTGTATTTTGGTACACCTAGCATGTTCATTACACTTTGGTCTGGATTTGATTATGGAACTAACCCGCCACTAGGCACACTAATCATATAACAAGTTCATCTATGTGCATGCATTTGGAAGTGTTGTGTTTATGTAGGAAAACATGGACATAAAGGACGGATTCGCAATAAGTTCAAAGGAGTATTTACGGAGTCTTGTTCGTGTTCATGAGTTTGATGAAATCACTTCCAATGGTGGCAAGGACCGAAGTGCTACGAAGGAACACCCCCAGGGATTGAAGCGTAAAAGACCGAACTTCATGCGCGGATAACCTCCATCTTGGACGTGAGGATGACATTGTCAAAATCATGCAAGTGGAGGGGGGAAAGTGTCGGTGTTTTAGACCGGCAACCTACTACGGGGAGTACCCGAAGTAGATGAATGTGACTCGCCGAGATCGGTAACTCGAAGGAAGAGACACGTGGCACACAATTTAGACAGGTTCGGGCCGCGAGGTGCGTAATACCCTACGTCCTGTATGTTGCGTAGCTCTGGATTGGTAGGGCACAATAACACGATGGTGCAATGGTGCGCCGTGGGTTGTATGAGATGAGATTGGATGAGGGGATCGGTCCCTGCCTCGCCTTATATAGTCCGGGAGGCAGGGTTACAAGTCGGAGTAGGAAGAGAGTACTAGTCGAGTACGTCTAGGAGTCCTCTGTACAGTGCGGAACATGCACAGCTTCCTAACCGAGTACTACTCCTGTGTAGTCCTCGCGCTCCACACCTTCAGATGCCGTGCAGCGCAAGCCGGGTAGTCCCAGGGACCCACCGAGTAGTCGGTCCTGGTACCCACCGAGGTAGTGGGCCCAGGGAGGTCCATACGACAAGCCCCCGAGTACTTTGTAGTCGAGAAGGATAGCTTCAAGTAGTCTTGACGGCCTTAACGAGTAGTCCTCAAGCGTCCCTCAGCGCTACAAGTCAAAAGTCCTCAAGAGTAGTCGAAGCATCCCGAGGCTGGAATGTACTCCAGCTGATATTTGAGCAATCTTGAAGTCTTCTCGAGTAGTCCCAAGCGTCCTTGAAATCCGCCTTCGAAGGTCCTCAAGAAATGCCAGTCTTGTCTTGAAGCCGGAGCCGTCATGGAGGTGCGACTTGCAAAACCGCACTCCACATGAAGTAGCCCCCGAGCCTCGAGCCGCGGGCTCTGGCTCAGGGTCCACCTGGAATCTTGGCAAGATAATCCCGAAAAATCCGGAGAGAAAAAATCGAAGGACACGTGGCACGGAGCCCCCGAGCCTTGAGTCGAGTACTTCCTCTCGAATTGAAGGGTCTTCTTGAAGAATGTGTCCTGAGATGCTCTTGAGACTAGCCGCTTCCCAGGTAGTCGAGTAGAAGTAGCCGAGCCCCCGAGGTGAGGCGCGTCGACTAGTAGAATACGAAGAGTCACGCGCAGCCGCTGAGTCAGCCGCGCGTGGACTTATCCAGCCGCCCGTTACGGAGGTGATTTGGCTTATAAATAAGAGCCAAAACCTTTAGGGTTTTTCACCCAAGTGAACCGCAGTCATTGCCATTTGAATCTTGAAGTAGATCCACTCCAGCGCCTGCTGCCGCCGTAGTAGATCCGAGCGCATCGCCACCCGAAGCCTTTAGGGTAGCCCCCGAGCGGATGCGAGTGAAAACTCCTTGCACTTGGAGAATGAAGCCGTCGCCGTCGAAGACGTCGAAGACCGGCGGGAAGAAGAGGGGCCGTGCAGAGGCCGCCGCGGCCGCCACCAGTGCGGCGCCGCCTCTGTCTCCACCGCACGCTGATCCAAGCCGCGAGTGGAAGAAATCGAAGGTCAAGACGGAGGACCTGCTGACCCTATTGAACAGCGGGTTCATCAGGGAGAAGGAGATCGACATGTGGAGATCCTTATCCGATGGAGAAAGCCGAAGACGAGATCCCAATGTTCTCGCGCTTCGTGGAGCGCGGGCTTGCGCTCCCAGCAAGCGACTTCTTCAAGGGGCTGCTCAGGTACTACGGCATCGAGTACCTCAATTTGAACCCCAACGGCATCTTCCATACATCTGTCTTCGTCCCCTTCTGCGAAGCCTTCCTGGGAATCAAGCCGCACTAGGTGCTCTTCCGGAAGTTCTTCCGCGTCAAGCCGCAGCCCAGCGCCTCCAACCCTAGAGTAGTCGGAGGGGCCGGAATCCAGCTGAGGGAGGACGCCGCGGAGCAGTACCTGGCGTACAAGCTCGTGGACTCCAACACCGACTGGAAGACGAGATGGTTCTACATCACGAACCACCATCCCGAGCTACCGAAGCCGAGCGGACGGCGGCCCAGGCACCAAGAGTGGTGGAACACGGAGCCCACCATGCAAGAGGGGATCCAGCTCCCCGAGTTGCTAGCGCGCATCAAGACTCTCGGGGATGCGGGACGAGGGCCGAGCACGTGGCCTTCGGTTTCATGAAGCGCAGGATCCAACCGCTGATGGCGCGGGATACGATGGGCTTCGAGTACATCGGCGACAACGACACGTCGCGGATGCGGGGGCGGGCCGGACGACAACGACATCGTCGAGAGGTTGTCGAGGATCTTCAAGAACATGCCGCCGTACACGGCGTGTCCGATCCGAGGAGTACTCCGCCGCGCGCCCGCCCAACGAGGTGAGTAGTCGTACCCCCTCGTCGAGTAGTGAGTACTCGTAGTGAAGTTTCTGACGCCTTGTGTCTTTGCGCAGGATGATGTGAAGCGGTTCGTCTCCGAGCCGCAGCCGCCACCGAGCGGGATCGAGATCCCGGCGGTGGGGAAGGTGAAGGAGCGCCGCGAAGTCGGAGAAGGCGACGACACCGTCATCGTGGAGGATACCTCCGATGACGACGATGAAGACGAAGACACGCTGCAGGACCGCTTCCAGCTGCGGTCGAGGTTTAGCCGTCCGGGCTTGCCTCATGTGCCACTTGTTCAAGACCCTCCGGCTAGCCTGGAGGCTAGCCTTGCCGCGCCGCCGAGGAAGCCGCGCAACCCCGCCAAGAAGCGGGTGGCGAAGAAGATGAAGGTCTCAGAGACCACGCCTCCGGAGGTAAGTCATCTTGAGCAGAGTAATCAAGTACCCTCTGTTCGAGTACATTGCTGACGAGTAGTATTCCTTTGTGTGCAGGAGGTGCCGCCAGCGGAGCCCGTCGAAGAGGGCGACGAGGGCGTGTGGCCCACGGTGGGGGAACCGGCTGGAAGCCGAAGTCCAGCCCCCACTATCGAAGAACTTCTGGCGCAGCTGGAGCGCCAGCCCCCGCTCCGCAGGAGGAGAGCGAGTACCCGCGGCCGCCACCGTTGGAGAGATGGAAGCCGCGAGGGACGCGAGGAGACGTCTCGCGCGCCGCCGCCACCGTGGAGGAGGCGGTGGCCGAAGAGGCGGAAGAAGAGACGCCCGCCGAGGGTGGACTGGTTGACATTGCCAGCATCCTCGGTGCTCCGGCCGTGACTATCGTCCGGTCGAACTTGTAAGTACCACGTCTTCATGAGTAGTACTCGTTGCAGTAGTCGATTTGTCGACGACCCTCGTGGATACTTCTCGCGAGAAAATCCACGGATCCGAGCCGGGACGGGGAAGAGCCCTCGACAGCGGAGGCGGAGGGAGCTGCGCCGTCCGTCGTGGAGGCCACTCCCGAGAAGCCCGGGCCGCGACCGAGCCCCCCGGCCACCGAAGCGCCGGCCGCGGAGGCGGTCGTAGTCGAAGGTGAGTTCTCGTCTTGAAGCCGTAGGACTCCAGGATGAGTAGTCGTAGGCACTGATGCATGTTGTTTGTTGGCGAGTGCTGAAGGGGGTGACATCCCTGCAGGGGTGCCCATGCAGGAGTTGACACCAGAGGCCCCGGAGGCTGCGGGAGGAGCCCCCGAGCCCGAGGGGGAAGTCGTCGAGAAGTCCGCCGGGGGAGAAGCGGCTACCACGTCGCCAGGGGTTGCCCTGGAGGTGGCTATCCGATCCCCCGAGATCCAAGACGCGGAGCCTATCCGCTCGGCGCCGATGACAGAGGCTACGTCGAGTAGCCGCGGCGGGATTGAACTTCTGGCCGACGATCTCGTCGAGCCGGCGGTGCTGGCGCAGCACCTGGAGGCGATGCGGCGAGCCGAACAGTGGATGAAGGTACGTAGCCGTAGCCTCCCGAGTAGTCAATCCTTTGCGTTGAGTACTGCGCTTGACTTGAGCTTGTCTTGTGCGGGACGTCGCGGAGCGATCCCGCGAGAAGTCGAATCGCGCGCAAGGTTACGGCGACACCGTGCTCCGAGCGAGAGGCCACGGAGGAGCAGCTCGTGAAGTCGCGGAAGCACGCGGGCCGCCATGCGATCGAAACTCGATGCCGCCTTCGCCAAGTACCACAACGACGTGATTGAGTTGCGGGCGAAGGGCGACGAGTTGGTGCGGAAGAACAAAGGTCTCCGCAACAAGAATAAAGGTATGTCTCTTGACTTGTCGGGTACTTGTTGGAAGTCGTCAAGCCTCTGACCCATTGCTTTGTGTTTGCGAACTCGAGGGCCGGGTGGAGCAGGTGAAGGCCTCGGAGGTCGGCATGAAGAACCTCTTCTACCGGGAGCAGGGAGGCCCGCCGGTACTTGAGCTCGACTACAAGGAGCTCGCCTTCGAGTGCGAGAAGCACATGGAGCCGCGGATTGCCTCGACGGAGATCTCGTCAACTCGCTACAAATCTTTGCGAGAAGTTGAATGAAGATTGCGAGGCGCTCGGGCCCACCGAAGGACCTTGAAGAGGCCGCTCTCCCGATCGCGAGGCTTCGGTGCCGCACCGGGCGGCCCCAAGATCGCCCCTACGGCGGATCGACTTCGTGAGGCGCCAAGCCGGCTGGCCGCCTATGTCAAGCACATGGCCAAGTCGATCCCGAAGCAAGTCCTGGCCTTCATGAAGTCGTACTTCCCGAAGGCTCCAGTGGAGGTGGTCGCCGGCGGGGGTAGCCACCAGCGCTCGGATGAGCGATGCGCGAGCTGCCGCCGGAGCGATGGCTCCCATCGCGGAGCAGGTAGCCGAAAAGCTGAACCTCCAGTAGTCCTGCATAGGTAGCTAGTAGCCATAGTTGTACAGGAAACAGTTGTAATGAACTATTCATGTATCAATGAAATGAGATTTTCCATCATTGAGTACTCGTAACCGCGATCTCAGAGTGCGGAGAGCCATCGTGGAGTAGGTGCGAGTAGTAGTACTCGGCTTAGTAGTCCCGTCATAGCAGAACAGTAAACAAGTTGATGAACAATCAAGCTTTATTACTGAAGAAGTACACCTGGGTGGCCAGGGCCGTAGTTACAAGTAGTCGCCTGGACCGTGAGGGCCCCATACGGCTAAGTGGCGCTGGAGCGGGTAGCCGCTTGCAGCGAGTGATCCGTGGGTAGACGTGTAGGCTGGATCGCAGATCCGTAGGTAGCCGAGCAGGCTGGATCTTGGAGTGTGGTCTCTTGGTAGACCGCTGCTAGAGTCCTTGACGCTCATCGCAGCCCAGGGTCCGTAGGTAGCCGCACGGGCTGGACCTGGAGGAGAGTAGTCCGGAGACTTGGAGCCAGGACCCGGAGGGTCGCTTGCGGCAAGGGGTGTTGATGTAGTCGTGTAGACTTGAACCCCGGAGTAGTCGTGTAGACTAGGCGTAGAATCGACGAGTTGGTCGACGTTCCACGAGTTGTTGACTTCTTCGCCTTCAAGTGTTTGGAGGCGGTAGGAGCCTTGTCGGTGTTTTGGACCGGCAACCTACTACGGGGAGTACCCGAAGTAGATGAATGTGACTCGCCGAGATCGGTAACTCGAAGGAAGAGGCACGCGACACACAATTTAGACGAGGTTCGGGCCGCGAGGTGCGTAATACCCTACGTCCCGTATGCCTGCGTAGCTACGGATTGATAGGGCACGATTACACGATGGTGCAATGGTGCGCCGTGAGTTGGATGAGGTGAGGTTAGGTCGAGGTGATCCCGGGATCGGTCCCCTCGCCGCCTTATATAGTCCGGGAGGCGGGGTTACAAGTCGGAGTAGGGAAGGAGTACTAGTCGAGTACGTCTAGGAGACTTCTACACGGTGCGGAACATGTACGAGTCCTATCCGAGTACTACTCTGTCTTGTCCTTGTGCTCCACGCCTTCGAGTGCCGTGTAGCGCAAGTCGGGTAGTCCCGGGGGCCCACCGAGTAGTCGGTCCCGGTACCCACCGAGGTAGTGGGCCCGGGGAGGTCCATACGACAAGCCCCCGAGTACTTTGTAGTCGAGAAGGATAGCTTCCGGTAGTCTTGACGGCCTTAACGAGTAGTCCTCAAGCGTCCCCGAGTGCTACAAGTCAAAAGTCCTCAAGAGTAGTCGAAGCATCCCGAGGGCCGGAATGTACTCCGGCTAATGTACGAGCAATCTTGAAGTCTTCTCGAGTAGTCCCAAGCGTCCTTGAAATCTGCCTTCGAAGGTCTTCAAAAATGCACGCCTTGTCTTGAAGCCGGAGGCGTCAAGAAAGATGCGATTTGCTTTGAACCGCAATCCACGTGGAGTAGCCCCCGGAGCCTCGAGCCGCGGGCTCTGGCTGAGGATCTATCCGAAGTCTTGGAGAGAAAATCCCGAAAAATCCGGAGAGAAAAAACCGAAGGACACGTGGCACGGAGCCCCCGAGCCTTGAGTCGAGTACTTCCTCTCGAATTGAAGGGTCTTCTTTTGGAGAATGTGTCCTGAGATGCTCTTGAGACTAGCCGCGTCCCAGGTAGTCGAGTAGAAGTAGCCGAGCCCCCGAGGTGAGGCGCGTCGACTAGTAGAATACGAAGAGTCACGCGCAGCCGCTGAGTCAGCCGCGCGCGGACTTATCCGGCCGCCCGTTACGGAGGCGGTTTGGCTTATAAATTCAAGCCGAAACCCTTAGGGTTTTCACCCAAGTGAGCCGCAGTCATTCGCGCACTTGAATCTTGAAGTAGATCCACTCCAACGAGCACTGCCGCCGCAGTAGATCCAAGCGCATCGCCACCCGAAAGCTGTAGGGTAGCCCCCGAGCGGATGCGAGTGAAGACTTCCCGTTCTTGGAGAATGAAGCCGTCCCCCGTCGAAGACGTTGAAGGCCGGCGGGAAGAAGAGGAGCCATGCGAGAAGGCCGCCGCGGCCGGCACCGGAGCGGCGCCGCCCACATCTCCACCGCGCGCCGACCCAAGCCGCGAGTGGAAAAGGTCGAAGGTGAAGACCGAAGACCTGCGACCCTTGTTGAACTCCGGGTTCATCAGGGAGAAGGAGATCGATATGTGGAGATGCGCGCAGGAGATCCCTATCCAATGGAGAAGGCGCAAGACGAGATCCCGATGTTCTCGCGCTTCGTGGAGCGCGGGCTTGCGCTCCCAGCGAGCGATTTCTTCAAAGGACTTCTCAGGTACTACGGCATCGAGTACCTCAACTTGAACCCCAACGGAATCTTCCACGCTTCTGTCTTCGTCCATTTCTGCGAAGCATTCTTGGGGATCAAGCCGCATTGGATTCTCTTCCGCAAGTTCTTCCGCGTGAAGCCACAGCCCAGCGCCTCCAACCCTAGAGTAGTCGGCGGGGCCGGGATCCAGTTGAGAGAAGATGCCGCCGAGCAGTACCTGGCGTACAAGCTCGTGGACTCCAACACGGATTGGAAGACGAGGTGGTTCTATACCACGAACCACCATCCGGAGCTGCCGAAGCCGAGCGGACGGCAGCCCAAGCACCAGGAGTGGTGGAACACGGAACCCACCATGCAAGAGGGGATCCAGCTCCCGGAGTTGCTGGGAAGAATCAAGGCCCTGCGAGATGCAGGACTGAGGGCCGAGCATGTGGCCTTCAGTTTCATGAAGCGTCGGATCCAGCCGCTGTCAGCGCGGGATACGATGGGCTTCGAGTACACCGGCGACGACGACACGTCGCGGATGCCGGGGGGTGAGATTGAAGACAACGACATCGTCGAGAGGTTGTCGAAGATCTTCAAGGACATGCCGGAGTACACGGCGTGCCCCGTCGAGGAGTTCTCCGCCGCGCGCCCGCCCAACGAGGTAAGTAGCCGTACCCGCCTCGTCGAGTAGTAGGCACTTGTAGCAGAGTTGCTGACGCCTTTGTGTCTTTTTGATGCAGGACGATGTGAAGCGGTTCGTCTCTGAGCCGCAGCCACCACCGAGCGGAATTGAGATTCCAGCGGTGGAGAAGGTGAAGGAGCGCCGAGTAGTCGGTGGCGACGACGATCCCGTCATCGTGGAGGATACCTCCGATGACGAAGAGGACGAGGAGACGCTGCAGGATCGCTTCCAGCTGCGGTCGAGGTTTAGCCGTCCGGGCTTGCCTCATGTGCCTCTCGTCCAAGACCCTCGGCTAGCACCGGAGGCTAGCCTTGCCGCGCCGCCGAAGAAGCCGCGCAACCCCGCCAAGAAGCGGGTAGCCAAGAAGATGAAGGTCTCGGAGACCACGCCTCTTGAGGTAAGTCATCTTGAGCGAGAAGACGTCGAGTACCCAATGATCGAGTACGGTGCGACGAGTAGTTATCCCCATGTGCGGGAGAGGCCGCCGGCGGAGCCCGTGGAGGAGGGCGATGAGGGCACGTGGCCCACGATGGGGGAACCGGCCGGAAGCCGAAGTCCGGCTCCCACCCCGCTCGAAGAGGCTCGGCGCGGCCGGAGCGCCGCCCCCGCCCCCGAAGGGAGCGAGTACCCGCGGCCGCCGCCGTTGGAGAGATGGAAGCCGCGAGGGACGCGGAAGACGTCGCGCCGGCCGCCGCCGCCGTGGAGGAGGCGGTGGCCGAAGAGGCGGAAGAAGAGACGCCCGCCGAGGGTGGACGGTCGATATTGCCGCATCCTCGGTGCTCCGGCCGTGACTATCGTCCGGTCGAACTTGTAAGTACCACACTTCGTGAGTAGTACTCATTGTAGTAGCCGATGTTGTCGATGAACCTTTGTGGATACTTGTGCGAGAAAATCCACCGACTTGAGTGGGGACGGAGAGGAGCCCGCGGCGGCGAGGGGGAAGAGGCCGCGCCGCCCGCCGTGGAACCCGCTCCGGAGGCCCAAGCCGCGGCCGAGCCCCCGGTGCCGCCGAAGCGGCGCCGCAGGCGGTCATGGTCGAAGGTGAGTACTCTTCCCGAAGCCGTAGAGCCCCAAAAGGAGTAGTCGTAGATGCGATGCGCGTGCTATTTGCTGTCGACGGGCGGCGAAGGTGGTGACATCCCTGCGGGGGTACCCGTGCGGGAGTTGACACCGCAGGCCCGGAGGCCGCGGCGGGAGCCCCCGAGCCCGTGAGGGAAACCGTCGAGAAGGCCGCCGAAGAGGAGGCGGCGCCACGTCGCCGGGGGTTGCCCCGGAGGTGGCGATCCGGTCCCCGGAGATCCAAGACGCGGAGCCTATCCGCTCGGCGCCGATGGCGGAGGCTACGTCAAGTAGCCGCGGCGGGGATCGAGCCGCCGGCCGACGATCTCGTCGAGCCGGCAACGGTAGCCCCCGGCCACCGGGAGGCGATCCGGCGGGGCCGAGCAAGGATGAATGAAGGTACGTAGTCGTAGCCTTCCGAGTAGTCTATCCTTTGCGTAGAGTACTGCGCCGACTTGAGCTTGTATTGTGCGGGACGTCGCGGAGCGATCCCGCGAGAAGTCCAACATCTTTGCGGCAGGGCTATGGCGACACCGTGCTGCGAGCGCGAAGCCTTGGAGGAGCAGCTCATGAAGTCGAAGAAGCACGCGGCCGCCATGCGGTCGAGGCTTGACGCCGCCTTCGCCAAGTATCACAACGACGTGATGGACTTGCGGCGAAGAGCGACGATGCGGTGCGGAAGAATAAAGGCCTCCGCAACAAGAATAAAGGTATGTCTCTTGACTTGTCGGGTACTTGTGGGGAGTCCTCGAGCTCGACCCGTTGTTGTGTTCTCGTGTTGTAGAACTCGAAGACCGGGTGGAGCGTCCGAAGGGCTCGGAGATCGGCATGAAGAATCTCTTCTACCGGGAGCGAGGAAGCCCGCCGGTACTTGAACTCGACTACAAGGAGGGCGGCCTTCGAGTGCGAGAAACACATGGAGTTGAGAATTGCGTCGACGGGATCTCGTCAACCGCTACAAATCCTTGCGAAGTTGAACGAAGATCGCGAGGCGCTCCGAGCCCAACCGAAGGACCCGGAAGAGGCCGCCCTCCCGATCGCGAGGCTCCCGGTGCCGCACCCGGCGGCCCCAAGATTGCTCCGTTGGCGGATCGACTTCGTGAGGCGCCAAGCCGGGCGGCCGCCTACGTGAAGCACATGGCCAAGTCGATCCCGAAGCGGTGCCGGCCTTCATGAAGTCATACTTCCCGAAGGCCCGGTGGAGGTAGTCGCCGGCGGAGTAGCCGCCAACCGCTCGGACGAGCGAGACGCGAGTTGCCGGAGCGGATGGCTCCCATCGCGGAGCGGTAGCCGATAAGTTGAATCTCCGAGAGGCTACGCATAGATAGCTAGTAGCCATGGTTGTATAGGAAACGGTTGTAATGAACTATCTCATATATCAATGAAATGTAAAGTTCCATCAATGAGTACTCGTAACCGCGATCTCGAGTGCGGAGCGCCCATCGTGGAGTAGGTGCGAGTAGTAGTACTCGGCTTAGTAGTCCCGTCGCGGGGAGTAGGCGATAAAGAAGTTGATGAACAATCAAACTTTATTACGAAGAGGTACACACAGGTGGCCGGGCCGTAGTTACAAGTAGTCGCACGGACCCGAGGGCCGCTTACGGTGAGTAGTACCGGAGCGGGTAGCCGCTTACGGTGAGTGATCCGTAGGTAGCCGTGTAGGCCGGATCGCGGATCCGTAAGTAGCCGCGCGGTCCGGATCTTAGAGTGTGGTCTTCTTGGTAGACCGCCGCCGGAGTCCTTGACGCTCGTTGCAGCCCAGGGTCCGTAGGTAGCCGCACGGGCTGGACCTGGAGTAGAGTAGTCCGGAGACTTGAAGCCAGGACCCGGAGGGTCGCATGCGGCTAGGGGTGTTGATGTAGTCGCGTGGACTTGAACCCCGGAGTAGTCGAACAGACTAGGCGTAGAATCGACAGAGCTGGTCGACGTTCCACGAGTTGTTGACTTCTTCGCCTTCGAGTGTTTGGAGGCGGTAGGAGCTGGCCGGTCACCTTAGCCACGGTGAAGGGGCCTTCCCGAGGGGAGCCGAGCTTGTGAAGTCCTTCCGTGTTACGGATACGACGGAGGACAAGATCTCCAACGTTGAAGGAGCGTTCCTTGACGTTGCGATCGTGGTAGCGTCGGATACCCTCCGGTACCTTGCTTCGATTGGACGAGGGCGGCACGGCGAGCTTCTTCGAGGCCGTCGATGTCAACTCGTCTGCGTGTCTTCCGAGACGCCTTCGTCGTAGTGCTCCACCGCTGGCGAGTTCCATATGACATCGGCGGGGAGGATGGCTTCGCAGCCGTAGACCGGGGAAGTAGGGGGATTGCCCCGTTGGCTTGGATGGTTGAGTCCGCGGCCCCCGCAGTGCGTTGGGTAGTTCCTTGATCCACTTGCCCCCTTTTGAGTTAGCGGCGTCGTGTAGCCGCTTCTTGAGGGCGTCGAGCACCATCCCGTTGGCGCGCTCGACTTGTCCGTTGGCCCGTGGATGGGCGACGGAGACGTATCGACGTCGATTCCGCCTGTTCTCGCGGTACTCCCGCAACTGGTGGTTGTTGAAGTTGGACCCCGGAGTCCGTGATGATGCGGTGGGGTAGCCCGTAGCGGTGTACGAGTTCATCCGGGAAGTCGAGTACTCCGTCGCCCTTGGGGCATGTGACCGGCTTGACCTCGATCCACTTGGTGAACTTGTCGATAGCCACCGATGCCGGTTGAATCCTCCCGGCGCGGTTGGCGGTGGCCCAATCATGTCGAGCCCCCGGCGGGCAAAGGGCCGGGTTGGTGGTATGGTGACTAGCTTGTAGGCGGGGACATGTTGCGCTTGGCGAAGAACCGACATCCTTGGCACCGTCGACGAGTTCTTCGGCATCGCCCGGGGGCGTGGGCCGGTAGAAGGCTCGCCGGAAGGCCTTGCTGACCAGCGTGCGGGAGGACGCGTGGTTGCCGCAGACACCCTTGTGGATCTCCTCCAAGATGTCCTTGCCTTCTTCGCGAGGGACGCATTTCATGAGTACTCCGGAAGATGCGCCTCGCTTGTAAAGCTTGTCGCCGACGAGGACGTAAGACTTGGCGCGGCGGACGAGTTGTTCGGCTGCGTTCTTGTCGGAGGGGACCTTCGCTCGCCGAGGTAGTCGATGAAGGGTTGCCTCCGGTCCACGTCGATCATCATGACCTCCCCGCCCACTGGTTGGTTCGTCGGGACGGTGGTCGGTGGCGCCGGCTCCGGATGGATGGCGCGTGAAGCTCATGGACGAAGACGCCCGCGGGTACTTGGGCGCGGGTGGATCCGAGCTTCGAGAGGACGTCCGCGGCAACGTTGTTGTCGCGAACGATGTGGTGGAACTCGAGACCATAGAATTTGTTCTCGAGCTTGCGGACTTCTAGGCAGTAGGCGTCCATGTTCTCCTTGTTGCGGTCCCGGGACTTGTTGACTTGGTTGATGACCACCTTGCGGAGTCGCCGTAGACTAGTAGCCGCTTGATGCCAAGTGAAGCCGCGAGGCGGAGCCCGTGTAGGAGGGCTTCGTACTCGGCTTCGTTGTTTGAGACCTTCCGGAAGATCCGCGGGACGTACTTGAGTTGTTCGCCCGTTGGGGAGATCGGGGGAGTACCCCCGCGCCCGCGCCCTCGAGGTTGAGTGAGCCGTCGAAGTACATCACCCAATGCTGCGGTCGCACGGTGGGAGTAGGTAGCCGGTTCTCCCGCCACTGCGCCATGAAGTCGACTAGAGCCTCGCGACTTGATGGCCGTGCGTGGCTTGAAGTCGATGGTGAGGGCGCCGAGCTCGACGGCCCATTTGGAGATCCTTCCGGTGGCGTCCGGGTTCCTCGGATGTCGCCGAGCGGGTAGTCGGTGACGACGGAGACCGAGTACTCCCGGAAGTAGTGTCGTAGCTTCCGCGAGGTGATGAGTAGAGCGTACGGGAGCTTCGCACGGCCGGTAGCGAGCCTTGGACTCGATAGAACCTCGGCCGACGAAGTAGGCGGGGCGCCCCGGACCGGGTAGGCGTGGCCGTCTTCCCGCCGCTCGACGACGATGGCGATGCGCCGACCACGTGAGTAGTCGCGGCGAGGTAGAGCGAGAGGCCGCTCGCCCTTGTAGGGAGCCGTGAGGACCGGGGGGCTTCGACAGAAGTCCTTGAGCCGGGCAAGGGCTTGGTCCGCCTCTGCCGTCCACACGAACTTCTCGTGGTGCTTGAGTAGTTTGAAGAAGGGGAGACCCCGTTCTCCTAGCTTCGAGATGAATCGTTCAATGCCGCCATGCACCCCGTCGGCTTACGGACGTCCTTGATGCTCGTGGGAGCTTTCATGCCTGGTGATGGCGGAGATCTTCTCGGGGTTGGCTTCGATGCCGCGTTGGGCGATGATGAAGCCGAGTAGTTTGCCCGAAGGTACGCCGAAGACGCACTTGTTCGGGTTGAGCTTCCGGCGGTACTCGCGTAGCGATGCGAAGGTCTCTTCAAGGTCGTCGATGAGGGTACCGGAGTCCCTCGGTTTTGACAACCACGTCATCCACGTAGGCCTCGACGTTCTTGTTGAGTTGCCGCTTGAAGCAGGCCCGGATGGCCCGTTGGTAAGTAGCGCCGGCGTTCTTCAACCCGAAAGACATGGTCGTGTAGCGACGCGCCAAACGGGGTGATGAACGCGGTCTTCTCCTGGTCTTCCTCCTTGATTGCGATCCGGTGGTACCGGAGTAGCGATCGAGGAAGCGAGCGAGGTCGCGGCCCGCCGTGGAGTCGATGACTTGATCAATCCGTGGCAACCCGAAGGGGTCCTTGGGGGCGTGCTTGTTGAGGTCGGTGTAGTCGACGCACATCCTCCACTCGTTCGAGTTCTTCTTGCGGACGAGGACGGGGTTGGCGAGCCACTCGGGATGGAAGACTTCTGCGATGAAGCCGCGGCCGAGTAGCTTGGCGAGTTCCTTCTTGATGGCGTCCCGTCCGTCGTCGGCGAAGCGTCGGAGGTGTTGTCGTTTGGGGGTGGCCTTTGGGTCGACGTTGAGGCGGTGCTCGATCGGCTCCCCGGGCACTCCCGGCATGTCCGTCGGCTTCCACGCGAAGATGTCGCGGTTAGCCCGAAGGAAGCCGATGAGCGCGTCTTCCTATTTGGGGTCGAGGCCGGCCCCGATGGTGGTAGTCTTGGTGGGGTCGCCCGTTCCGAGGTCGACCGTCTTGGTGAGCACCTCCTCGGGTGGCCGAGGCTTGTTGGCGCCGTCGGACTTCTCCGGGATGTCGAGTTCGCTTGTGGCAAGCTTCTTCGACGCGGCGTAGACCTCCATCATTGGGGTGGGTACTTGATTTGTCGAAGCAATCACCACGGCCTCGTATCGCGGTCGTGAGAGATCTTCAAGTCCCCCCGGAGGGAGAGTACGCCGGCCGGACTTGGCATTTTGAGTACCAAGTATGTGTAGTGGGGCACCGCCATGAACTTGGCGATGGCCGGTCCGCCGAGGATGGCGTGGTAGGAAGTCTCGATGTCCGCGACCTCGAACTTGATGTACTCGGTGCGGTAGTTGTCGCGAGACGCCCGAAGGTAATCGGCGGTACCACCGAGCCCGGTGGGATAGCCGCGTTGCCGGGACAATGCCGTAGAAAGGCATGCTGCTCTTGTTGAGCATGGGGGTGACGTCAAGGTTCATCTTCCCGAGAGTCTTGGTGAAGAGGACGTTGAGCCCGCTTCCGCCGTCGATGAGCACCTTGTTGAGCTTAGAGCCCGCCATCGTTGGTTGCGGGACGAGAGGGAAACGTCCCGGTTCGGAGAAGCCGGTCCATTGGTCCGCGCGGGAGAAGGTGATGGGCGTCTCCGACCACCCGAGAGGGGTCATAACCGCCGGTTCAATGGACATCACTTCGCGGCGAGTAGCCTTCGCTCCCGCCCGCGGGGTAGTCCGCCGAAGAGGACGTTGACGGTCTTCTCGGGTTCTTGGAAGTCGTCGCCGTCCTTCTTCTTGTTCTTCTCGATCGTGAGGGTGCGGTGGCTCCGGCGTATCCTTGAGCGCATGCCCGAGCCGGTAGCACCTGCTCGGTGGTGTGGTTGCCGTTTGGATGCCACGGGCACTTCTCCTTCGACGGGTCTTTAAACCCGCCGGAGTTCTTCTTCGAGTTCCCTTTCGGAGGGCGCCGCGGATAGCCGCGACGGTGTTGTCCGGCTTGCGCTTGCGGTTGGAACCCGAGAAGTTGTTGTTGTTATTGTTGTTGTTGCGGCCGCCTTGGTTTGGGTTGCGCCGGCCGCCGCCGCCTTGGTTCTCGCTTGGACTTGGCGCGGATGGCGTCGTACTTGGCGTTGGCCTTGTCCTCTTCATCCGCCCGGGACGTGATCATGTCCTTGAGGTGGGGAATGGACCCGGGACGGCGCCGGCCGAAGTCCTCGAAGGTGCGGCGATGGTAGAGCCCGTCTCGGAAGAGGTCGATGACCTCCTTGTCGGTGACGTCCACGACGGTAGCGCGTTTGTCGAAGAAGCGGCGCATGTATTTGCGGAGGGTCTCGCCTTGTTCTCGCTTGATCATGGCCGGGTCCATGCGAGTACCCGAACGGCCCATGGCGCCCGCGAAGTTGCTTGTGAATTGCTCCTTCGGTGGTCCCACTTGTCGATTGAGTGCTTGTCCGGCGACTCGAGCCACGTGAGTGGGGCTTGGTCCGAGCGAAGGGGAAGTAGAGGCACTTGGTGTCGCCGTTGCCGCCGCCGTTCTCGATGGAGAGAGCGTAGCATCGGAGCCACCGGATGGGATCTGCTTCGCGTCGTATTTGGTGATCCCCAAAGGCTTGAACTTGTCGGGGAGGAGCAAGGTTGCGAGCCGGGGTGAGAAGGCGGGGAAGCCGTCGCCTTCGGCGGCGGTCGTCGACTTCTTCTCGCCGCAACTCTTCGATTCTCCGGCGAGCATCGTACCCGCCGTGAGAGGCGCCGAGGGCGTGGCTATGCGCGTGGCCGCGGCCGCCGCGGCCGCCGCCGCCTCCCGGCTTTCTTGTTGGCTCCGTGGTTGGAGCCGCCGCCGCCGCCGCCGCCGCCGTCGGGGTCGTCGCCGCCACCACCGGCGGAGCACGGTGGGGGACGACTTCTCGGTTGACGTTGTCTTGTCGTGAGGGTCCGCCGGCGGTGGAGCGTCGACGGTTTGGTTCGAGCCCGGGATGTCGCCTCGAGTTCGGTTAGGACCGAGGTCAACACCGCGACTAGTAGCCTCGTTGTCGCGAGGCTTGGCTTGGAGAGGTTGGGCGACTCTCTTGTCGACCCGCATGAAGTAAGCTTCCTCGGCCGAGCTTGGCGATGACTTCTCCGGCCCGTATGCCCCGAGCCCCGCCGTGCGATCGCTCGTGATCGACATGAGGCACTTGCTCGGGAGTGGTGTGAACTGCGCTCTCGACCGCCGAGAGCTTCCGCAAGGTTGCGGATGGGGAGGTTGTCTCCGAGCCGCCGGCGTCGTTCGTTGCGCTTCCTCGTTACGTTCGCGCCGGGCGTCCCCGGCGGCGTCGGTCTCGTCCGCGAGGGGCATCGGCGGACGGCTCGTACGTGGAGATGTCCTCCGTGTACTTGTCCGCGGCCGTGCCCGAGGTTCCGGGGTGTCGCCGGCGGCCATGAAGACTTGACGGTCGGGGGTACCCAAGCTTGGCTCGAAGGTGCCACCTCGGTTGGTGTGCTTGAGTCGGCTTGGGCTAGTGGTGTTCCCTCCGGAACGGTAGCGAGTCGATGTAGGCGACGTAGCGTGAGTCCTTTGTCGGCTCGGCGGGTTTGCGGTCCGGCCGCAGACGTATCTCCCGGCCGGCGTTGATCTTATAACCGGCCCGCAGGGCCGGCCCCGACAAGGGAAGCTCGAGAGGAGTTGTCTTCGGACTCGGGCCCCTCGGGGTCCGACCCGAAGTCGAACTCGTAGTCCGGGTTCGAGAAGAACTCGGAGAGAGGGCCTGGAGTCCAAGACGCGGTTGGAGACGGCGTCGGAGTCCGAGTTGTACTCGGTTGCGGGCTCCTTGCCGGCCCGTCGTGGCGTAGAAGCCTCCGTGCGGGCCCGGCTGGGAACGCGAGGGCCACGCACAGAGCGCTGACGTGGAGAGGGGACCGCCTGCGATGGCTGAGGAGCCGGCTCGCATGCGATGGCCCATGGCGACGTCGGGTTCGAGTTGGAGACGGACTCGAGCTCGAAGTCGGCCGTGGAGGTTGGAGAGCGAAATTTCGCCGAACTTGCCGGCGAGCTTGCCCGTGACAACTTCGGGAAGCGTCACAAGGCGTCCGTCCTCGAGTCGGGTTGCATGATCAAGCGGCGGCGGAAAGAGCCCGCGCCATCGGCAGGTGCGGACCCAAGCCCCGAAGACGAAGGTGTCGCCACGGTTGAAGGCGACGGTTGGCTTGATGTGAACAGAAGCCGTCGAGTTCGCCATGTGATCTCGAGCGAGAGCCCCTACCTGGCGCGCCAGCTGTCGGTGTTTTGGACCGGCAACCTACTACGGGAGTACCCGAAGTAGATGAATGTGACTCGCCGAGATCGGTAACTCGAAGGAAGAGGCACGCGACACACAATTTAGACAGGTTCGGGCCGCGAGGTGCGTAATACCCTACGTCCTGTATGCTGCGTAGCTCTGGATTGATAGGGCACGATTACACGATGGTGCAATGGTGCGCCGTGAGTTGGATGAGGTGAGGTTAGGTCGAGGTGATCCCGGGATCGGTCCCTGCCCCGCCTTATATAGTCCGGGAGGCAGGGTTACAAGTCGGAGTAGGGAAGGAGTACTAGTCGAGTACGTCTAGGAGACTTCTACACAGTGCGGAACATGTACAGAGTCCTATCCGAGTACTACTCCTGTGCTGTCCTTGTGCTCCACGCCTTCAGGTGCCGTGTAGCGCAAGTCGGGTAGTCCCGTGGGCCCACCGAGTAGTCGGTCCTGGTACCCACCGAGGTAGTGGGCCCAGGGAGGTCCATACGACAAGCCCGGCCCGGTCACCTTAGCCACGGTGAAGGGGCCTTCCCGTGGGGGGAGCCGAGCTTGTGGAGTCCTTCCGTGTTCTGGATACGGCGGAGGACAAGATCTCCAACGTTGAAGGAGCGTTCCTTGACGTTGCGATCGTGGTAGCGTCGGATACCCTCCAGGTACCTTGCTGATTGGACGAGGGCGGCGCAGCGAGCTTCTTCGAGGCTGTCGATATCAACTCGTCTGCTGTCTTCTGAGACGCCTTCGTCGTAGTGCTCCACTGCTGGCGAGTTCCATATGACGTCGGCAGGGAGGATGGATTCAGAGCCTTTCCCCGTTGGCTTGGATGGTTGAGTCCGCAGCCCCCAGAGTGCGTTGGGTAGTTCCTTGATCCACTTGCCCCCTTTGGAGTTAGCAGCGTCGTGTAGCCGCTTTTTGAGGGCGTCGAGCACCATCCCATTGGCGCGCTCGACTTGTCCGTTGGCCCGTGGATGGGCGACTGAGACGTATCTGACGTCGATCCCGCTGTTCTCGCAGTACTCCCAGAACTGGTGGTTGTTGAAGTTGGACCCCAGGTCTGTGATGATGCGGTGGGGTAGCCCATAGCGGTGTACGAGTTCATCCAGGAAGTCGAGTACTCTGTCAGCCTTGGGGCATGTGACCGGCTTGACCTCGATCCACTTGGTGAACTTGTCGATAGCCACCGGACCCCCGTTGAATCCTCCCCGGCGCAGCTTGGTAGTGGCCCAATCATGTCGAGCCCCCAGCAGGCAAAGGGCCAGGTTGGCGGTATGGTGACTAGCTTGTAGGCTGGGACGTGTTGCTGCTTGGCGAAGAACCGACATCCTTGGCACCTTCGACGAGTTCTTCGGCATCGCCCGTGGCCGTGGGGCCGCAGAACGCTCGCCGGAAGGCCTTGCTGACTAGCGTGCGTGAAGACGCGTGGTTGCCGCAGATGCCCTTGTGGATTTCCTCCAAGATGTCCTTGCCTTCTTCACGAGGGATGCACTTCATGAGTACTCCAGAAGATGCGCCCCGCTTGTAGAGTTTGTCTCCGACGAGGACGTAAGACTTGGCGCGGCGGGCGAGTTGTTCGGCTGCGTTTTTGTCGGAGGGGACCTTCTGCTCGCTGAGGTAGTCGATGAAGGGTTGCCTCCAGTCCACGTCGATCATCATGACCTCCTGCCCAGCTGGTGGATGGGCTGGGGTCCAGGTCGGTGGCGCCGGCTCCGGGATGGATGGCGCGTGAAGCTCATGGACGAAGACGCCCGCGGGTACTTGGGCGCGGGTAGATCCGAGCTTCGAGAGGACGTCCGCTGCAACGTTGTTGTCGCGGATGATGTGATGGAACTCGAGACCATAGAATTTGTTCTCGAGCTTGCGGACTTCTAGGCAGTAGGCGTCCATGTTCTCCTTGTTGCGGTCCCAGGACTTGTTGACTTGGTTGATGACCACTGCGGAGTCGACGTAGACTAGTAGCCGCATGATGCCCAATGAAGCCGCGAGACGGAGCCCGTGTAGGAGAGCTTCGTACTCGGCTTCGTTGTTTGAGACCTTCCAGAAGATCTGCAGGACGTACTTGAGTTGTTCGCCCGTTGGAGAGATCAGGAGTACCCCTGCGCCTGCGCCCTCGAGGTTGAGTGAGCCATCAAAGTACATCACCCAATGCTCTGGTCGCTCGGTGGGAGTGGGTAGCTGGTTCTCCCGCCACTCTGCCATGAAGTCGACTAGTGCTTGCGACTTGATGGCTGTGCGTGGCTTGAAGTCGATGGTGAGGGCGCCGAGCTCGACAGCCCACTTGGAGATTCTTCCGGTGGCGTCTTGGTTCCTCAAGATGTCGCCGAGCGGGTAGTCGGTGACGACGGAGACCGAGTACTCCTGGAAGTAGTGTCGTAGCTTCCGCGAGGTGATGAGTAGAGCGTACAAAAGCTTCTGCACGGGCTGGTAGCGAGCCTTGGACTCTGATAGAACCTCGCTGACGAAGTAGACTGGGCGCTGGACCGGGTAGGCGTGGCCGTCTTCCTCGCCGCTCGACAACGATGGCGATGCGACCACGTGAGTAGTTGCGGCTAGGTAGAGCAAGAGGCCGCTCGCCCTTGTGAGGAGCCGTGAGGATTGGCGGCTTCGACAGGAAGTCCTTGAGCCGGGCAAGGGCTTGATCCGCCTCTGTAGTCCACACGAACTTCTCGTGGTGCTTGAGTAGTTTGAAGAAGGGGAGGCCCCGTTCTCCTAGCCTCGAGATGAATCTGTTCAACGCCGCCATGCACCCCGTCAGCTTCTGGACGTCCTTGATGCTCGTGGGAGCTTTCATGCTGGTGATGGCGGAGATCTTCTCAGGGTTGGCTTCGATGCCACGCTGGCTGATGATGAAGCCGAGTAGTTTGCCCGAAGGGACGCCGAAGACGCACTTGTTCGGGTTGAGCTTTCAGCGGTACTCGCGTAGCGATGCGAAGGTCTCTTCAAGGTCGTCGATGAGGGTACTGGAGTCCCTGGTTTTGACAACCACGTCATCCACGTAGGCCTCGACGTTCTTGTTGAGTTGCCGCTTGAAGCAGGCCTGGATGGCCCGTTGATAGGTAGCGCCGGCGTTCTTCAACCCGAATGACATGGTCGTGTAGCAGTACGCGCCAAACGGGGTGATGAACGCGGTCTTCTCTTGGTCTTCTTCCTTGATTGCGATCTGGTGGTACCCGGAGTAGCAATCGAGGAAGCGAGCGAGTCGCGGCCCGCCGTGGAGTCGATGACTTGGTCAATCCGCGGCAACCCGAAGGGGTCCTTATAGCAGTGCTTGTTGAGGTCGGTGTAGTCGACGCACATCCTCCACTCGTTCGAGTTCTTCTTGCGGACGAGGACGGGGTTGGCGAGCCACTCAGGATGGAAGACTTCTCGGATGAAGCCAGCCGCTAGGAGCTTGGCGAGCTCCTTCCTGATGGCATCCCGTCTGTCGTCGGCGAAGCGCCGGAGGTGTTGTCGCTTGGGGGTGGCCTTTGGATCGACGTTGAGGCAGTGCTCAATCAGCTCCCTGGGCACTCCTGGCATGTCCGCTGGCTTCCACGCGAAGATGTCACGGTTAGCCCGAAGGAAGCTGATGAGCGCGTCTTCCTATTTGGGGTCGAGGCCGGCCCCGATGGTGGTGGTCTTGCTGGGGTCGCCTGTTCCAAGGTCGATCGTCCTGACGAGTACCTCCTCAGGTGGCTGAGGCTTGTTGGTGCTGTCAGACTTCTCTGGGATGTCGAGTTCGCTCGTAGCGAGCTTCTTCGACGCGGCGTAGACCTCCATCATTGCATTGGGTACTTGGTTCGTGGAGGCGATCACCACGGCTTCTGTATCGCAGTCGTGGGAGATCTTCAAGTCCCCTTGGAGGGAGAGTACGCTAGCCGGACTTGGCATTTTGAGTACCAAGTAGGTGTAGTGGGGCACCGCCATGAACTTGGCGATAGCCGGTCTGCCGAGGATGGCGTGGTAAGAAGTCTCGAAATCCGCGACCTCGAACTTGATGTACTCGGTGCGGTAATTATCCCGAGACGCCCCGAAGGTAATCGGCGTACCACCGAGCCCCGTGGGATAGCCGCGTTGCCTGGGACGATGCCGTAGAAGGGCGTGCTGCTCTTGGTGAGCATGGGGGTGATGTCGAGGTTCATCTTCTTCAAGGTCTTGGTGAAGAGGACGTTGAGCCCGCTTCCGTCGTCGATGAGCACCTTGTTGAGCTTGGAACCCGCCACTGTTGGCTTTAGGACGAGGGGGAACCGTCCTGGTTCGGAGAAGTTGGTCCATTGGTCCGTGCGGGAGAAGGTGATGGGTACCTCCGACCACCTGAGAGAGGTCGGGACCGCCGGTTCAATGGACATCACTTCACGACGGGTAGCCTTCTGCTCCCGCCTGCTGGGCAGTCCGCCGAAGAGGACGTTGACGGTCTTCTCGGGTTCTTGGAAGTCGTTGTCGTCGCCGTCCTTCTTCTTGCCCTTTTGGTCGTGAGGGTGCGGCGGCTCCGGCGTATCCTTGAGTGCGTGCCTGAGCTGGTAGCACTGCTCGGTAGTGTGGTTGCCGTTTGGATGCCACGGGCACTTCTCCTTCAGCAGGTCCTTGAACCCGCCAGAATTCTTCTTCGAGTTCCCTTTCGGAGGGCGCTGGATAGCCGCGACGGTGTTGTCTGGCTTGCGCTTGCGGTTGGAACCCGAGTTGTTGTTGTTGTTGTTGTTGTTGTTGTTGTTGTTGTTGCGGCCGCCTTGGTTTGCATTGCTGCCGCACCGCCGCCGCCCGGTTCTTCTTGGACTTGCCGCGGATGGCGTCGTACTTGGCGTTGGCGTTGTCCTCCTCATCCGCCCAGGACGTGATCATGTCCTTGAGGTGGGGAATGGACCTGGGGCGGCGACGACCGAAGTCCTCGAAGGTGCGGCGATGGTAGAGGCCGTCCTGGAAGAGGTCGATGACCTCCTTGTCGGTGACGTTGACGACGGTAGCGCGCTTGTCGAAGAAGCGGCGCATGTACTTGCGGAGGGTCTCGCCTTGTTCCTGCTTGATCATGGCAAGGTCCATGCGAGTACCCGAGCGGCCCATGGCGCCCGCGAAGTTGCTCGTGAACTGCTCCTTCAGCTCGGTCCCACTTGTCGATCGAGTGCTTGTCCGGCCGACTCGAGCCATGTGAGTGGAGCTTGGTCTAGACAGAAGGGGAAGTAGAGGCATTTGGTGTCGCCGTTGCCGCCGCGTTCTCGATGGAGAGGGCGTAGCATCGGAGCCACCGGATGGGATCCGCTTCGCGTCGTACTTAGTGATCCCCAAAGGCTTGAACTCGTCGGGGAGGAGCAGGGTTGCGAAGCCGGGGTGAGAAGGCGGGGAAGCCGTCGCCTTCGGCGGCGGTGGTCGACTTCTTCCCGCCGCAACTCCTCAATCCTCTCGGCGAGCATCGTACCCGCCATGAGAGGCACCGGAGGCGTGGCTATGCGCGTGGCCACGGCCGCCGCGGGCCGCCGCCGCCTCCGGCCTTTCCCCGTTGGCCCCGTGGTTGGAGCCGCCGCCGTCGGCCGCCGCCGCCGTCGGGGGTCGTTGCCGCCGCCACCGGCCGGAGCACGGTGGGGAACGACTTCTCGGTTGCCTTGGTCTTGTCGTGAAGGTCCGCCGGCGTTGGAGCGGCGGCGGTTTGGATCAGCCGGGAGGTCAGCTCGAGTACGGTTGGGACCAGGATCGGCGCTGCGACTAGTAGCTTCGTTGTCGCGGGGCTTAGCTGGGAGAGGTTGGCTGACTCTATTGTCGACCCGCATGAAGTAGGCTTCTTCAGCGAGCTTGGCGATGACCTCTCCAGCGCGTATGCCCTGAGCCTGTCGTGCGATCGCTGTGATCGACATGAGGCACTGCTCAGGGGTGGTGTGCACTCTGCTCTCGACCGCCTCGAGAGCTTCCGCGAGGTTGCGGATGGGAAGGTTGTCTCTGAGCCGCCGGCGCCGTTCGCTACGCTTCCTGTTGCGTTCGCGTCGGGCGTCCCTGTTGGCGACGGTCTCGTCTGCAGGTGCGTTGGCAGACAGCTCGTCTGCGGAGATGTCCTCCAGGTACCGCCTTCGCCCCGTGCTCGAGGGTCTCGGGGTGTTGTCGCCGGCCGCCATGAAGACTTGGCGATTGGGGGTACCCAAGCCGGGACTCGGAGGGTGCCACCCTCGCTTGGTGTGTTTGAGTCGGCCCGGGCTAGTGGTGTTCCCTCCCCGGAACGGTAGTGAGTCGATGTAGGCGACGTAGCGTGAGTCCTCCTTTGTCAGTTCAGCTGGCTTGCGGTCTGGCCAGTAGACGTATCTTCCGGCCGGCGTCGATCTTATAACCAGCCCAGAGGCTGGCCCTGACAAGGGAAGCTCAGCGGAGTCATCTTCGGACTCGGGCTCCTCAGGGTCCGACCCGAAGTCGAACTCGTAATCCGGGTTCGAGTAGAACTCGGAGAGAGGGCTGGAGTCTGAGATGTGGTCGGGGACGGCGTCGGAGTCCGAGTTGCACTCGGATATGGGCTCCTTGCCGGCCCGGCGTGGAGTAGGAGCCTCCGTGCGGGCCCGGCTAGGGGCGCGGGGGCCACGCGCGGAGCGCTGGCATGGTGAAGGGACCGCCCGCGATGGCCGAGCGGCCCGGCTCGCATGCGATGGCCCATGGCGACGTCGGGCTCGAGTTGGAGACGGACTCGAGCTCGAAGTCAGCGTGGTGGTCGAAGAGCGAAATTTCGCCGAACTTGCCGGCGAGTTCGCCTGTGACAACTTCGGGAAGCGTCACAAGGCCTGTCCTCGGGTTGGGCTGTATGGTCAGGCGGCGCTGGAAGGAGCCCGCGCCATCGCCAGCGGTGCGGACCCGTGCGCCGAAGACGAAGGTGTCGCCGCGGTTGAAGGCGACGGTTGGCTTGATGTGAACGGAAGCCGTCGAGTTCGCCATGTGATCTCGAGGGAGAGCCCCTACCTGGCGCGCCAGCTGTCGGTGTTTTAGACCGGCAACCTACTACGGGGAGTACCCGAAGTAGATGAATGTGACTCGCCGAGATCGGTAACTCGAAGGAAGAGACACGTGGCACACAATTTAGACGAGTTCGGGCCGCGAGGTGCGTAATACCCTACGTCCCGTATGCCGCTAGCTCGGATTGGTAGGGCACAATTACACGATGGTGCAATGGTGCGCCGTGGGTTGTATGAGATGAGATTGGATGAGGGGATCGGTCCCCGCCCGCCTTATATAGTCCGGGAGGCGGTTACAAGTCGGAGTAGGAAGAGAGTACTAGTCGAGTACGTCTAGGAGTCCTCTGTACAGTGCGGAACATGCACAGCTTCCTAACCGAGTACTACTCCTGTGTAGTCCTCGCGCTCCACGCCTTCAGATGCCGTGCAGCGCAAGCCGGGTAGTCCCAGGGGCCCACCGAGTAGTCGGTCCTGGTACCCACCGAGGTAGTGGGCCCAGGGAGGTCCATACGACAGAAAGTGCATAATCACCTGAGGACCCACGAGAGCGAAGGGGCGACCGACCGGGCCGAATTGGGCCTGGGCCGGTCGGCCCAAGCTGGCCAGCCCAGCCCAGTTCCGGCGTCGATTCGGCACCCCTTTCCTGGCACCCGAAGGATCTTCAACCTTAAAACCCTGGAGGCGCCGCCATTCGACAGGGAGAGAGCCATTCGCACCAGGAGGCCATCCACAAGCTAGAGAGAGAGGAGGAAGATCTCCGGAGGAGGATCGACCACCTCGAAGGAAGCACCCACACGTGGAGAAGAAGGAAGACACCGTCGGAAGGGAAACCATGATCAACGGTGCTATGCCTAGCACCTTGATGGGGTAATCTCCTTATTCGTCCATGGATTGTAATCGATCTTGAGATGTAATCGTACTTTGCCGGATTATCTATCTATCATCTTGTGTTGAACATACTTTATTGCTTAAGGTTAGCTACCGTGCCGTAAAGGAAGTAGAGCTCCAAAGCTTCCTTGGATCCATTCAATACGTCGTGTCCATGATAGGTCTAATCATGAATACCTTCGCGTAGTGACAGTACGAGAGGAGGGAAAGGGCGAAACCGTGGTCACAACCCCCGATAGATTAGATTGGTTTTATGTCTTTAAAGCGATTGCATGCTCTAGTATCGTAGACCCTTGGGCGAGTGTCTCCTATCTTGACTGCTTAATCATTCTCTCTAGTGTAGTTTAGTTGTTTTCTAGTTTAATCATAGTTAGGGTTTGAGTAGTTAGTGAGTAAAGGTAGATCAAACGCTTGTAATCCCCTTGCTCCGCGGATTGAAAAGAACCTTGGGAATCCCGTGGTGAAAAAGGTGTGGGTTCTGTACGCTTGCGTATCGTAGAGGGATACGACTTTTATCCGTCAACAAGACTCAATTGCATGTTAGTGTGATTTTATATGGGTGATGGATTGCTTTTTGACAGGGCTGCCTGGGCAAAACCGGTGGCACCGAGTTTGGCAACTCGGTGGCACCGAGTCTGGGAACATCACTGCCTTTTCTTGCTCTATGTGTTGAAGTGCTTATTATTGCATGCATCACAGATTAATTGTTCACACAGTTGTTTTGCACCCAACTATTGCAGGGAATTAGGGGGAGCTCCATGTTTTCTTGAAAATGTGTAAAATGGCATTTAAAGCCATTTTTATGAATTCCACTCATAGCACTTATTAAGGGGGAGCTCAACCTAAATCTGAGTTTTTAAGCTTTATTGAATATCTTTTGTAAGCTTTAATTGATGTTGTCATCAATCACCAAAAAGGGGGAGATTGAAAGACATCTAGGCCCTTAAGTGGGTTTTGGTGTATTGAATGACAACTGGATTAAAGATCTAATGTCTTTGTTAAGCATGTGAGTAGGTTGCAACATATAAATAACAAAGCATGATATATGACATTGAACATCTATATGAGAAGTCAAGCCATTGTTGTACAAGATGAGTTGAGGAATGGGTTATTGCCTCACATTGTGAAATGGGTCTATTCAAGGTTGAATGTCATGGTTTTTGATACGTATGATCCCATGAAGCATATAGATGGTATATAACAATCTAATGAAGGTTAAAATAGAAGCATGTTGATATTGGAACATTGGATGGTCTCTTATTGAAGAAAGAAGCTTGTTATAATCAAAAGGGATATTTAAGTTCAAAAGGAAGGCATGATCTCAATTGAATTGCACTCTTAATGTAGAATAAAAGCTAAACTCAAATTGGCATCGAATGGATGAAAAAATCAAGCAAGGGATTAGCAACGAGGTACTAAGCTAAGGTTGGCCGAGTAGTGACTTGGACCATGTGCTTGGCTAGGGTGAAGTGGCTATAGCTTGGAGAGTTTCTAGGTATCAAGTCGAGCCTAACCGAGTGAAGCAATGAAGAAGCATTATATATTCTTTGAGTCATGTGAAGGGTGACTTGATCAAGAATTGGGTTTCATTCTTGTATGGTGATCAAAGTCACTAGCTCAAAGTAGAAGTGCTCAAATGAATGAGACATTGATGAATGAATATCTCAAATGGATATATTGTTCAAGTATGGCGATTCATGAAGATGAAACTCAAGAGTTCTAATATTGCATTTATATTTGATCTTGAGTATAGGTATGTCATACTATCAAGAGGGATGCAACGCGGATATCTTTGCTTATGTCTCGGTGCTCAAACCTAACCTCCCAAGTGCTATCATGAGAGAAACACTTTTCACAACACATGCACCTGATGTTTTTGGAGCTTATTTTAAGTTGGAATGGATGCTCCTCTGAATAACCTTTCCATAGAGTCCAAGATCATCGAATTCGGAGTCCGGAGTAAAAGGTTATGGCTTTTTCTCTGAGGTGACTTGTGCTGTCCAGTGAAGCTTTGGATATTCCGAGGAATTTTCCGGAGATTCCGGACTTTCCAAAGATCCCAGAATAATGTCCGGAATATCCGGAACTTTTGAATCTAATGGCTAGTTTTTGGGATTCCGGAGTATCCGGGGATTTTTCTGGAAATTCCGGGACATAACAGCCAACGACTAGTTTTTGGATGATGGGTATAAATACCCCTCACCCTCTCCCATTTCTGGCTGTTGGTTCCCCACATGAAAAACACATATCCATAGCCCTTTTAAGCCCTCCCATCTCTAGTATAGCAAGAGATTTGAGAAGAGAAGAGATTTGGGTGAGGGATTGAAAGATTGAGTGAAAGTTGAGCTAATCCATCCTTGAGCACTCGAGTTCATAGCAAGAGATCTTCGTGGTGTTTGTTACTCTTGGAGGATTCCCTCCTAGACGGCTAGGCGTCACCCATATGCTCCCAAGGTGTGGTGAGCTGTGGGAAAGTTTGTGAAGGTCTTGCTTCACCTCCGCAAGGGAAGAAGCCATCTAGTGGATCGGTAAAAGGGTTGAATGCAACCCGGCTTCGGTAGAAGAAGCAACCAACGGAGAGTAGGATTCACAAGGTGGTGAATCCGAACTTCGATAAAACAAATCATTGTGTCTTTTGTTGATTTACCTCACATTTACCTTACTTCTTATTTCTAGCTTGCTCTTTGTCATATTTGTCGATCTACTCAGGTGTTAGTGTTTGTGAAGTGCAGGCATTGAATATTCCTCATAGAACTTGACTCTGAGCTACTCACCCAGCTTTATTTGATTTCAAGCAAGCAATCAAGAAGGAGGTTAGAGGGGAGTCACTGCCAGGCAAACCTAGTAGCACCGGATTTGCAAAATCGGTGGCACCGATTTTGGGCAGTGTGCATATTCCACTGCGCAGGCGCCAGTCCAAAGATTCTGGAGATTTTTCCAAAGATTCCGGACTTTCTAGAAACTCCGGGGAAAAGTCCGGAGTATCTGGGTTTCACTAATAAAATTGTTTTAAGTGGTGATTTTCAGGACTCGCCTATTCACCCCCCCCCCCCCCCCCCCCCCCTCTAGGGGAAATCAAGATCCTTTCAGAAAGTCTATATATCGGCCCGTCGCCAGTTCCATCACCTCTTCGACGATCATGGTGCCTGCGGGCGAAGAAGTCTCCACCGCTCCCGCGGCCAGAGAAGGTTCAGGCACCTCTGCCGCCAGAGAAGTCTCTGGCACCTTCACCGCCGGAGAAGGCTCCGACACTGAAGTCATCGCGACATCATGATCCCCCGATGGCGGGGGAGGCGTCGATTCCTCATCCGAGGGCACAACCACCACATCTGCACCGCTCGGGCCAGCGGCTCCAAAGCTGTTGGGGAGGCGGCCGTCTCCACTGACATCCGCCCCCCCCCCATCAATAGCGGGGGCAGCGCGCTCGGCTCCTCCACCGCGGCGACCATGGCCGGCCCATCTTCAGCCTGCGTCGGCAGTGGCTCGGCGCGCGGGGGTTGGGAACGGGGCTCGGAAGGCACCTCTCGTGCGTTCAGGGCCAGGTGCTTCAGGGGCACAAGGCTGAGCACGCTGGTGTCGGCGTACCTGCGAGAAGACAGAAGCATCGTTAATGAGCAAAGCAAGTCAGAGAAACTGCAATAGAAGATTCGAGGTCGAGAACTTACATCTTGGACCGAACCCGGGGCCTCTTCGTCGAGCGGTCCGACGAGCCCTGTTCAGGGGCTACGCGCTTCGAGCCCTGCTCGGGGGCTGCGCGCTTCGAGCCCGCCGACTCAGGGGCTGCTCTGCTTCGGTCTGCCACCTCAACGGCAGCAACACGCTCCCCCGTCCGCTCAAGGGCTGACACTCCGACCCCCGCGACGGCTGGGGTAGGTACTTGGCCCCCACCGGAGATGAGGGAAACGTGGACGTCCGGGGCTCTGCCGCTCTGGATAAGTAACGACTGCAGACGCCGCGGGGCGGTGCCAGACTTCATTGCCTGCGGCGCACTCGGTGTCGACGTTGAGTCCGTCGACTTCCCTCGCGATCAATGCCTCTACAGGGAATCCAAGTCGGGGCGGTCGAAGCCATCGTAAAGCTGGCGGGCGGAAGCCAGCCGCTCCACCGATCTTCTCGGGGGGTCGGCTTGGCGGGGTGCGGTTCTCTATGACTTGGAGGCGCCCGTCCCGCCGGACGCCACACGAGGACGGACCGTCCACTGGTCCTCTTGGGCAGGGCGAGCTGCTTGTCACAAGCTCGAGCCCACATTCCTGTAGCGTGCGGCCATCTGCGGCTGTCGCGGCAACGACACTTCAGTGCCGCGGGGAGGCAACGACGAGGACGACCCCGACATGTCACTCCAGTCAACCGCCGCACTGGCAACGTCGCCGCTCCACAACGGCTCAGGCGACGGGTCTTCATCGGAGGAGATGCCAAGCTCCCCTACCTTTCGCCTCTTGATGCAGTTGTCATTTCGATCGTGCTTGGTGATCTGGTGTTTCTTGTGCTGCGCCTAGCACTCGGCGCGCCGCCTCTCCGCCGCGGCTTTCTTCCGGTTGAAAATCATCTCCTCCGAGAGAGGCGCCTTGGCCGGAACAAGGTAGGCACACCTCAACTGCAATGACAAGAAGGTGTAAAGGTCAGCCGGGGAACACGAGCTCCGAGAAGATCGGCATCACGATAAAAGCAAACAAGATCCATCGAGAAGACAAACAACTCACAATTTTTTCTGTCCCCGCGTCGGGGAGCATCGGGAGCAGCCGCGACGGCGGCCACGAGTAGGTCGACCTCCCGATCGCCTGCACCACGCGGTGCTGGACCTCGTGCAGTGACGAGAGCAACGGCGCGGTCACAGTCCCCGTCCAGGGGGGCCAGACCGGCAGTCATCTCGCAGAGGCGAAGCGGCACGACTCCTCGGGCATGATACTGCCCGATCACCTCTGCCAGGGTGACTCCGGCTCCTCGGAGACACCCCAGCACAACCAAATGATTCTTGAGGATTTTCTCCTGCGCCGTCTTCGCGGGGCCATCCGACCAGTTCTTCCGCAACTCCGCGATGGAGTTCCTGGTGAATGCCGGAAGCGCAAACTCAGGGTCGTTCCGCAGGTATAACCACCCCTTGTTCCATCCGCTGTTCGAGCTGGTCAAGGTCACCGAGATGTAGTCGTCACCCGGCCCTGCTTCATCCGGAGGTTGGCGCAGCTGATTGTCGCCACCCGAGAACCCTCCTTCAAGTAGGCGAACCTGAAGAAGTACCGGAAAAGGTGCTAGTGGGCACTAATTCCGAGGTACCCCTCACACATCACCTCAAACGCAGTCATCTGCTGGATGTTGTTTCGGTTGAGATGCTGGAGCTGGAGCCCGTAATCGAACAACATCTCGCGGATGAACCGATCGGCGGGGACGGAGAAGCCGTGCTCGTGGAAGGCCATGAACGACACCACAAACCCCTTGGGGTCGCAGCACGGACTCATCGTCGGGGACCTTCCACTCGACGGCGGCAGTGAGAGGAGGAAGCTAGCCCAACTCGACAAGATGGAGGAGTTGCTCGCGGGAAACGTTGGAGCGTATCCAGTTCGACATCGCGGCAGCGGAGTCCCGGGTGGACTGGAAGCGCAAGAAACGGCGACGCTATGGATGGGGAAGAACTCGGAGAGCAGGGAGTGAGCGTGAGAGGAAGAAGATGATGGGAAAGCAAAGTCCCGAACCTGCGCCCGACACACGGTTTTAAAGGGTCAAGCGCGGCCCCTCACCTTCAACGCCGGGCCCGTCATGTCAGCGGGACTTTCGCCAGCACGCGCATGTACCCCGATGAAACAACCGCCCACTCGCGCGACGCTTCGGTTCCCGCAGAATAGGGGCCTGCAACGTCTGCGCGCGGTCATGATGGAACGGTCACATTCGTCACGTCGGTCGAGATGCCCGTGCCCATAACTGCGCCCGCATTCACCGTGATGGTCATGACTACCCCGACGAAGCGTCCTCAAGCTACAACGACTACAATCACGAATAAAAGCTCGCTAGCGAGTCTCTGACTCACTCACGAGCTCAGGGTCTACATCCGGCGGATGCGCTCGCGCGCACCCACCGAGAGCATGAAGAACACCTTCAACACCAAGATTATCCGACTGAGCCTGGCGCAACTCCTTGGCTCCCTCTCAGGCTCAGGGGCTACTTACGAGGGCCCGGATTAGGGCCCCTTTGACGATGATATTATCTCCCCTAAACACAAGAGAATCCAACACCACTGACAATGTGAAGGCCAAGATCGACAACGTCAAGGCAAAGATTCAAGACAAGGAGGAGTAAAAACCCTGGTCAAGACCCACACTGGCAAGACGTCCAATCTTCGGCTAGTTGGCTGCATCTCCGACCAGTTCCCCACTAGAGGGACCCCCACAACAAGTCTCCGCCTCGCACGACAAGTCTGGCTCCAACTGGCGCGTGGGCCCAAACGCGCAGCGAAAGCCCACGGCGCGAGCACCACCACCAACGCGCATGGGGAACGATTCCCCACATCATGCAAGTACAACTGCTGGCAGCTATGCAGGCAACTCACCTCGACAAGAGCCTTGTTGACGATCGATTTTGGTACACCTAGCTATAAGTTTACCGTCAACATTTGCACGTATTTGATATTCTAACCAATGGTACTAACCCCCCGGAGGTATCAAGTTCACTCTCGCATGTCAATTTTGGAGGTTGTTGTTTACGCAGGAAATTAACATTAAAGAGGAGACTTTCGGGATAAGTTCATCAAGCACTTCAAGAGAAGATCATGAAGCCCGACACAAGTCAAGACACCTCATGAACATGACTCCAAAGGGCCCAGGGACCGAAGTATGAAGCCGGAAAACTCCAGGGACCTGGACAGAAGATGCTGAAGCTTGCGCGACAAGGAGCTCTGTCTAAACCGTGGAGAAGATGACGTCAAGGGACCACATGCATAAGGGAACAAGTCAACAATTGACCGAGAAGCATCAGGGAGCGAGACGGGGCCGAACCGGGCCAAAATGGGCCTGGGCCGGTCGGCCCAGGCCGGCCGGCCCAGCTTGTTCCGAGCCCGGTTCGCACCCCCCTTTTGCCCTAGGTGCTTGTATATTTATTGCCTCTGCCTCCGCCGGCTGCCACATCCATCCATTCTTCTGAGAAAGCGCCGAGACGAAGGAGAAGCACCGGGAGGATGCCGACGGCCGCCGCAAGTCCTCGAGTTGCTTAGGAGATGGCCTAGGCCATGCCCTAGCCGCCATGGCTGGCCCTGCATGGTGAAGCCATGGTGGAGTTCTGGAGCCGCGACTTGAATTCGTCAAGTCACTTGTACCTTCAACATTCGGTGATGTAACCGTATCTTGTCATACTTTGATCTACTACAAGTTGTGCTTGTTCATATGTGTAGCTACGATATGCCCTTAGTAAGATTAGATTGAATCATGGTGATTAGTCTTATCTTGCGAATACACCGTAGTAGTGCACGGACCGAGGTTTATCGCTCAGTGTTGAATGTCCTTGCGTAGTGACAGTACGGTGAAGGAGAAAGCGGCGAGTGAACGTGTATCGGACCACTCCATATCGGGTTACTCCATATCGAGTGTAATCCTTATCATAGTATAGATTTAGATTGGTTTGTCACCTTGGCCGGAACGGCAACGAGAAGATGATAGGCTAGGCTTACCTTTTGGATGCTCACCTTTATGGCTAGGTGGATGTGATCCATACATCCTTTCGTGTTTGTATGATTACCTTTATGCAATCAATGCTTCACATAGGGTTAGACCGGTAGGTTAGATAGAGAACCTTAGTGGTTTGCTTCCGATCCGTGGGTTGACAAATCTAGGGAGGACCCTCCTTGCTGAAAAAGGCACCAAGTCACCTGTAGGCTTGCGGTGAACTTGAGCACGGTTTTGAACTATCAACAAACCTTAATGATGGCCTGACCGGTTGCGCGGCCATCACATCGCCATAATCTCTCACTCTGCCACACGCAAGCTCAGCCCGAGGCATCGCGGCTCAGCTTTAATGCGCCTCGACGGACAATGACGTACGACAGGATGTGCCAGCCACCAAGCATTGTATCTCTTTTTTACTTCCCCCTTGTGCCCCTCCCCTTATGACTATAAAAGGGATAGAAGGGCAACTGTTATAAGGGTTAGACTTTCGAAAGACCGAACACCACCTCAAGGGACTTGGGCTCGACACCCTCTCCCGACCAGCTTGTAACCCCTACTACAAGCACTCCTAGCTCGGGAACACGGCAGCACCATACTGAACGTAGGGCATTACTCCTCGGAGACCTGAACCAGTCTAAACCCTGTTGTCTCCTGTGCTAACCATCCGAGCCTGACGCACGATCGATACAAATTTACTGTCGGCGGTAGAGAACCCCGACAATGTCGGAAACACACAAAGATTTATTTATTTATTTCAGAAGTAGACATCCAATTTCCAAATACCATGTCTGTGTAAGACATATCTATTGGAGTATACGTGAGTTGCCCACCTTTCCTCATGAGCTTAAGCTTTTGGGTTGAACTGGTTGGTGCATGCAACTCAATATGGTATTAGGGTCAGAGGTCTCGAGTTCGAGTCCTGGCGGGCACATTAACTAAAATAATTATAACCCACTCCAATATCCACGTATGCGGCCTTGGGGAGCCTGCACATGAGGGGGGTGTTGGATTATAAGTGAATTGCCTACCTTCCCTCATGAGCTTAAGCTTTTGGGTTGAACTGGTTGGTGCATGCAACTCAATAATAGTGAATCATATAGTAGTTGTAGTTTCCTTCTTTTAGTGCCAACATTTCAGTTCAATAGGAGCACGCATAATTCTAATTTATCAATTATGCATAGATTTTAGATTATGAATCACAGCAATTATGTTTTGAAGCCAATGGTAAGATGCATCATGGGCAGTGAGCAAGTAGAAATAAGAGGAATAGGTTTTCTGCAACATTAAACAAGACATAAAACAGCTTGCCACCTAAAGAATTCAATTGTCTAAACTAACAGTAGGTTTTCAGGTAGCTACAATGGAACAATAGGTGTTAATGTGTTGTGTACCTATGACAAATTAGTGATGATAGAAATGTTGGATCCCTCTTACGCTTGGCATGATTTGCTTATACATTGGTCCATCCTCATGTTTGTGTGGCCTCAGATCTGCCTATACATTGATCCATCCCCATGTTTGTGTGGCCTACACATATGGCTGTCCAGTTTAATTGCTACGAGTGACAATAATAAAGCAGGAACTTGGTTTGGCAAGACAAAGTTGGTTGTGGTTTCTGAATGAAATAGGAACTAAGCACACCAGAAGCATATGTGATTTTGTGTCATGAACAAAAACCAAGAGTGTGGGCTCTCACCAACAAAAGGAACCTTATGCTACCACTTTTTTCCTTCGAATGTTGTTACTTGTTATTAAAGGATATTTTTTATTAGTAAGTAAATATTGCTTTCAATTGATGAAGCATTGATTGCTAGACATATCTTTTTCACTATAATTGTTTAAATTGATCTTCATATAAGATGTTGGTGTATACTATAATTTAAGTTTTTGAAATAATTATATCATTTCACCATAAGTCTTATTTTTAAAAAAACATGTGTGTGTCGTGATGACCAAAAAGGTGGAACAACCATAAAAATCGTAGTTTGGGGAGTGTTTCTGCCAAGAAGAATTATTTTACTCACCCACCCCGCACATATCTGCCCTTCATACCCACTTTGGGCCCACCACATGCACCCCACGCCCCACCCGACGCCGCCCACCTCCTCCATCACTGCCGACGACACCTCCTCTCTCGGCCCCTCCGATGATGCGCCCCCTCCCTTGACTCCTTCATTGGCGCAACATCGGCGATGCACGAACCCTCCTCAGCTCCTCCACTGGCGCACCATAGCCACAGGGCCCCCTCCTTCCTTGGCTCTTCTGTCGTTGTACCACAGGCGGAAGGAGCAGCTGCTCTAGCATGATAGGCCTGCCCACGCCGCGGTGGTGAGATGCAAGGTCAATCCAGCAGGGTCGTGTCAACTAGGATCCGGACGAGGCAGCATGTATGCTGCACAGCGACGAGCGCTCCCACCTTGTGCTCCTTCGGCTTGCTCGTCACCACCGGACCGAGGTCGTCTTGATGTCCTCTGGCTTTTGTGGAAAGGGAATATAAAATTGGGAGGAGCATGTGCTGCATGGTTGAATCGAGAGGAGCGGAAAGATCTGTGAGGAAGTAATTGCTTCGTGCTGCTTCATTTGTGGTGGTGAGATCTGTTGCTTGAGTAGCGATTTGCGCGATTACAGTGAGGTTATCCAAGAACATGCCAAGAAGGATCTATAGATTCTCAAGTTTACCCATGATTCATAAAGATTTAAAGTGTACATATACATTTCTCAATAGAAAACTATTGGACAGACGATGACATGTGGGGATGTGGGATCTCAATTTTAATGACACATGGGGTCTAGTTTTTAATGCTAGTGGGGTCTATTTACTGTCGTTAATGGTGAAATCTTAATGGTGAAATCATCATCCATCCCATTCCCTTGGTCCCCATAAAAAAATCTTGCTAATAAAGAAATCTATCAATAGTGCAAGCCGCAAGAGAAAAAATATATTCTTAGCAGAAAAATATTATAAAATAATAAAAAGTATTAAGGTATAATAGTAACAAAAAGTTTACCAATGATCCAAGTGGAGAAAGATCATTATGGAATAAATTAGGTTTTTGTTAAAAAATAATTTTAATGTGCATAATTGAATAAATAATATATTTCTCAAAAATACATCTACATCTTTGCCAAAAAAAATTATAATGTAAACAATTTTTTTACTATGCGATATTTAAAACATGTGTGTGTCGCACGTGCATCTATACTAATCTATACTATAAGAAGCGAAGACAATTGAAAACTTTTCTTACCCAAATCGGGTCCGCTTTACCCCTCACGCTGGACGCACCCGTCATATGTTTTTATAAGTGGATAGGGTGGAAAGACTATGAAATACCAAAAAATCGCAATTTTGAGAGTGTTTCTATCAAAAACGACTAACTTTTTTTTCACCCGCACTCGACGTACCCGCCCACCGGACCCACACATCAGTGTTATCCCGCCCACCCACCCACCCGCACGGCCACACCGTGTGGAAAAAACGATCAGGTCTCTTCTCTTCTTTCCCCCCTCAGCGACACGCTCCCACACAAGCGCCGGCCGACACCCCCGCCCTCCGCCCCTCCCACCGCCCTCCCCCGCTACCGCCGCGCGTGGCCCGTACGGAACCGGGCCGCCGCATCCCTCTCGATCTTCTTCATGCAGCTGTGCGGGCAGATTGACGACATGAACGCCGGCGAGCGCGCTGCCGCTTCCCTCCCTCAGCCGGCCTGCGACCTACGCACCCCATCTCCCACTACGAGCTCTTCCCCAACCCCTAGGTGGAGGGCGCGCGAGGACGGAGAAGGCTACCCGGCCGATGCCCCTAGGCGAGGGAGGGGTGGATTCGGCACCAACTATCACGGATCCACTTGCACACGCGTGGAGGCCAGCTGGCCAGGCGCCACCGGTGGCCGGCATCCTGCGACTCGCCGGATCCCACCGGTGTCAGGCTAGGCGGGCTGAGCGTGTGGCCGAGCAAGCTAGGCTCCGCCGACAAGGTGCCCACCTGGACCTCTCCCTTCATACCTTTGAGCAGCACGACGTAGTGGTGCATTTCCCAGATCCCGTCGGGGCGGGGGCCAAAGAGGGGCCGGATTCTCCGTGTCTGCTTCTTCCTTGGTGCGGCACGCGGCTCCTGGATAGGCCACCAAGCTGCGATGGCCGGCCTCCTGCGCTGACGCTGTCCCTTTCTCTCGAGCCTTCCTCTCAGGTATAGATGGCCATTTGGGCAGCCCAGCACAACACGGCACGGGCCCATGCCGGCACGGGCACGATCGGCACGAAGCCATTTCGTGTCGTGTCGTGCCGGCACTATGGGCCGCGCTCAGGGCACAGCACGAGCACGACGCCCTTTTTTCGTGCCGTGCCGGCACGATGGCACGTCGTCAGCACGATGGGCTGTCTGTGCCGTGCCAGCTCAGAGCACGGCGCCACACTAGAGAGGCTCCAACACCTCATTCAAAATCTAAGATAACAGGCAGTTCAAATATAGCATTTTCAAATTCAAATAGAACATAAGGGAACATAAGCATACAGAAATACAGAATATTCAAAGGATCAAAATATACTTGAGTTGTTCTTATTGTGCTGCCTCATTAAAAACCTTTGTAGGTAAAAACTCACACCTCGTGAGAGAACCCTACAAAGGAAAAGAGTACATCCACCTCCATAGTTCATAGTTTAGTACAGATACAAGTTCTCAAAAGCATTACAACATCCATCAATCAAGGTACAAGTTCTTAAATGCATCTTCAAGCTCTTAGTCTTAAATGTCATGTTGTAGTCTTGCATCAGCCATCTCCCAGTCCTTCACCAATGCCAGCATCTCCACCGTGTCCGAGCCCAGCTTGCGTCGCCGCTCCTCAATTATCCTGCCAGTGGTACTAAATGGAGATTCTGAAGAAATAGTTGAGACAGGAACAGTCATAACATCTTTAGCTAATATGGAAAGAACAAGATAGGTTAGCTTATGCTCATGCCACCAAGCCAACACACTGAAATCATCTTGAAACTGGGTGACAGTGTCACTTTCCAGGTACGAAGAGAGTTCAGTAGTAGTAGGAACAAGAGGAGCACCAGAACAAGCAGCATGCAATAAAAAAGTAGCAGATGTTCTCCTAGACAGGTTGGATGAAGCACTAACAGATGACAAATTACCATGAGTAGCAACAGAACCAACAGAAGAAGGTTGGGAAGAAAAGACCTTACTCCAACTTGTCCTCCTCTTACCTGCAGTAGGGCCAGGCTGGGGAGGCCTTTGCAGCCTCATCTGTTGACCAAATTTTGCCTCATACTTACCATAGAGGTCATGTAGTTCATTCCTTACATCAGTTAAGTACCTGGAGTAATCCTTACCATTGAAACAAGATAAATGGCCGAGGACATTGGTAAAACCCTTCATCTTAGCCCTGGGATCTAATATGAATGCAAAGGCATACAAATATGGTATGTTACTCTAGTACTGAAGGAATTTCTCCTTCATAGGAGCAACAATACGCCTGAAATCATCCTCAAAATCTGGATCAGACTCAAAAGTATTAAGATGCTCAGCTATTTCAAGAACATGATGCAGAACCAATGGAGATGTTGGATAGTAAACACCAGATAAAACAACAGTAGAATCATAGAACTATTCAAGAAATTCAAGGATTTTTTCAGCATACCAATGGTGGTCTGTCAAGATTGGCACTCCATCAACTAAAGGATGATTAGTTGCAATAAAAACACCAAATGTATGTCGATGAGGAACAAGATGCTTCAACATGAGGTAGGTAGCATTCCATCTAACATCCATATCCAACCCAAACTTGCGAGGACGGACGTTAGCAGAAATGCAAAAGGACTTGTATGCAGCGATGCGCTGATTAGATGCATTGACAAATGAAATTGCAGCTCTAAATGAGGAAATTAAAGGTTTGAAAACCTCAAGTCCAGCCTTCACAATTAGATTAATGATATGACAAGCACACCTTTGATGCATGCACAGACTACCAACATAACCAGAAATAAAATGAGTCAACTTGTCAATTGCCTTTGTGTTGGCGACGCGGCATTGTCCAATGTAACGACAAATATCTTATCGGTCAAACCAAATTCGGCAACAACGGAATGAATGCGATCAGCAATATTATCGACATTATGAGAAACATCAATCAAACGCATACCAATGATCCTCTTCTCTAAATACCAATCAACATTCACATAATGGGCAACCACACTAAGATAATCTTCCTTAGCATTTCCGGACCCGGATATCGGATGTAAGAGCAACGAGAAGAAACGGACTTGAAGGACTCAACAAGTTCATCACGCCGAGACTTGAAATACTTTTGAAAGTCTCTAGTTGTGGTTTGCCTAGAGACGAGAGGTAAACTTGGGGTTATGAGCAATCCTAATGAACTCCTCAAAAGCATCAGTTTCACCAAGAGACAGAGGCAAATCTAGTCTAGCAATCAATCTACAAAGCTGAGTACGAGCAACATCTTCATTATACTGCCAGAGATGCACATTTCCATCAGAGCCAAAGTTAAGCTGGGACTGAGTAGACTTACGATTGAGAGCTTGAAGAACAGAGCACTTGGGAATGTGTCGAAGTAAATGTCCAGTGCCACCAGTGGACGCACTTGAGTATACCTTGCCGCAATGCTTGCAGGTGGCTGATACACGTACCCTCTTACCATTCCGCTGCTCGAATACCTCGTCAAAATCATTCCATGCTTTGGACCTCTTCGCCATCTTCTTCGTGCCGGCGGTGCTCATGGTAGGTGAGTCAGCCTCAGCACCACTAGTCGATGCACCAGCAGCAGCAGCCGCAGTAGGAGGTGGAGGTGCAGGAGCAGGGGAGCTTCCAACTGCAGAAGGAGAGACAGTTAGACACATAGGAGAAGAGAGGAGAGGAGAAGAGAGAGACAGAGATAGAGCTCACCTGCAGCACCACGTCTCTGACTCTGACCACGAACACCTCCAGCACCTGTAGATGTAACATCATCATCATGCATTTGGGCAACAAATTCGGCGCCCATGAGCTCATCTGCACCCAGGTCTTCCTCATCATCTCCTGGGATACCCATCATCCTACACTCGTCATTGTAGGAATGATCCATCTGCAGAAAGAGAAGAAGAAATGTCAAAACACGAAGAAGAAGAAGAAGAAGACAAAGGAAACGAAGAGAAATTAGTAAGCAGAGGAGGTCACCGGTGTAGATCTGGCCGGCGCAGTAGCAGAGCAGGTGGCCGCCGGCGTAGATCTGGCCTGCGAGGAAACAGAGGAGGTCACTAGCGTAGATCTGACCGGCGTAGTAGAAGAGGAGGCGGTCGCCGGCGTAGATCTGGCCGGTGAGGAACCCGACGAGGAGGAGGAGGCGACTCGGAGGGGAAGGGGAGGCGCGAGGCGAGGCGTCGAGGCGAGGCGGCCGCCGGCGTAGATCTGGCCGGCGGGAGAGGCCGAGAGGGGCGGCGCCGCGGTGAGGCGCGGCCGCGCTAGGGTTTAGGGAGGGGCGCGGCGCGGGCGCGGCCGCGGGGGCGGGTGCGGGACGGGGAGGGTAGGGTAGGGTTCGAGGGGGGGCGCGTCGGGTGGCTTTTATAGTCCGGCGGCGTCGGGGGCCGCCGGGCCGCCCGGGCCGTGGGCCGGCGTGCCAGCCCACCGTGCCAACTCGTGCCGGCCTGTTTCGTGCCATGCTGGGCCGGCACTATGGGCTGAGATTGAAGCCCAGTACTAGCCCGACGTCGTGCCCGTGCCGGCCCGGGCCCGAACCTTTCGTGCTGGGCTCGTGCTCGTGTCGGGCCAAAAAATCGTGCCGTGAGCTGGCCCATGGGCCTCGTGCCAAATGGCCATCTATACTCTCAGGCCTCCGATTATACGGTAGCAACTTCTGCAGGTCCATCTATCCTCCTCTCTGTTCTTAATTAGTATGTTTGAATCTACAAGTATACTTGGATAAGTGCTTGGTTCCTGCACATGAGCTCTTGAATACTTTGCTTCATGCTGGCGAAAGTGTTACTATTATCTTGTACTTATATCTGAGCCTATTCCATGTGTCCTATCACCATTCGAGTTTTTTTACCTAATTAGTTCTGGTAATATATAAGCAACCATATCTGTACCTCTTATATGTGTCTCTGTATTTTTTGTTCTTGTGTAGAAACAAAGCCACGACAATGGTGTTAGTTGAACTGCACATGACAAATATAACTACACTACCTTTTGTCAACTGGAAGCTGTAGCAGAAAATCATTCGAGTTGGAGCCCCGCGGTGAAGCAAGGTAACGGCGCCTGTTCTCCCGGTGTCAAGCCTATGCAGGTAATCTGTTTGATGTATATCTATGAATGCCCGTAGATATTATCATTGGACGCCCTTGTGATTTTGGATGGAGACTGTCATACACATTCACATATTAAATCTAACTATATTCTGACAGATAACGCCTTTTTATTTTAACTCTGAACCATATCAACCTGTAGAAACAAAGCCACAACAATGGTGTTAGTTGAACTGCACATCACAAATATAACTACACTACCTTTTATCAACTGGAAGCTGTAGCAGAAAATCATTCGAGTTGGAGCCCCGCGGTGAAGCAAGGTAACGACCCCTGTTCTCCATGCAGTCAAGCCTATGCATGTAATTTGTTTGATGGTATATCTATTAATGCACTTAGATATTATCATTGGATGCCCTTGTGATTTTGGATGGAAACTGTCATACACATTTACATATTAAATCTGTCTATATTCTGACAGATAACGCCTTTTTATTTTAACTCTAAACCATATCAACCTGTAGGTAGTAACATTATTCCTTGTTTCCACTTAGTAACATTACTCCTTGCATGCATATGCATAGTGTATGAATTTAGTTATTTTATTTTATCCCCTGTCTAGAGATATGTATTGTTGATTGCCTTGGAAGGAGAATATATCTAATTATATCTTAATATTAACATGATATAGGGGTTAGTCTTGGAGTAATAACCATCCAATTTTTGTGAGGTTCCTACTAACTTTTAAAGAGGGAAATTGTACTTTTTCTATGTACGTTAGAGCATTTGTTTGTATGACTTGGGTTGTTCAGAAATTTGATTTCAGGGTGCTCGGTTCAGTTAGTTCTCTGAATGGTAACACTTGATTCAGCCTATGCTGAGATACGATTGCAAACTACTAGAATTTGCAATGCAGTTGTATGCCTATATCTGGATGCTCATTGGAATTGCTAGGTTTGTTGTCATACTTGCAAAAGAATATGTAGTTTTGGCTCGGGATGTGTTTGGTTAGTTTTTTTTAATTTCCTACTGTCCTGTTGGATACTGTCTTTTGTATCCATATCATTGACTGCAAGTGACATTGTATCTCTATTGCCCTGTTGTTCTCTACTGATAGGTTATTTCAAGTATGAGTTATTAGTTAATGAAAAATATTACCTACTAATACTTATTACACAACTGTCTCATTGTGGTACTCAACTCTTGATGATTGGAATATTATTGGTATTAGTTACCTGTAGTAGCAGTTCAGCTTGTTTTCTACCATTGTGCTTCCATGGTCCATCTTGATCCATGGTCTTGAACTTTGTGCAGGCCTATCATTTTTATTAGCTAAACAACTGCAGGTTTGTTGAATTGGATCTGTACTTGTGAGGATAGCAATCTTTGCTCTATGCATTTCGATAGAACTATGGCAATGGCTGAAATATCTTGACTGCTCTTGTTTTACACAAGATCAATATTTACTAAATTTCCTGTTGTTCAGACTCTGTAGTTGTGCTTTGCTTTTCGGTAGTGAGCAAAAGTTTGTTCCTTTAATTCAAGCTCTACGAAATAGAAGATGTCACTTTCCTGCTACGGTGCATACTCATTTAACTATTCATTGGTCGTCAGTAGTAGTTTGCATACACAGTTTATTTCTTTTAGCTGCTACCTCATGCATGTTTGGTCGATCCCTTGTAGCCCTGTAACAGCTAAGTGACTTTCAGCTTTGCTTGGTTGCTTCTGTCAGCATTGATCACGTAATTCAGCAGCAATTTATGTTGGTTGTTTTCTTATCTAGATAAACAAGCAATTTATGTAAGTTCCAGTAACTAAGCACCCACATTTCACTGTAGAATCATCTACTGTTACATCACATGTGCTATATACCTTGTGCAGGTCTACCATGAATCAAGATGGTCGAGATGGATGCAAAAGTTAAGCTTGTGAAGGATGGTATGTTACCTTTTTGGTGGAACTTCACTTTGCAGGAACTATGCAGTGGCTACAACTGGTGTTTTGACCACCTATACTGCCTTATCAGTGTTTTGATGGTGATGTTTTGGTAGATGTAGTCTTAGGTAGTTTCGATGTGTCTTGTGCCAAATGTGATTTTGATGTCATGCTAGACATAAACATGATTCATGGATGTATTTTTTTGGCCAAAATTGATTTGTTTTCTGGGATTTGTAGCTGTTTTCAGTCGGACAAAACTGTTGGGTTGAAATGTATATGGGTTGTGACAGATTTATTTTTGCTGGGCTGTAATGTTGTATGAGCTGAAAAAGTTGCCTAATTTTAGGCCCATTTTAAATTTGGCATGCTTACAAATTGCACAGGATGGCGTCAGCAACCACGTCATCTGTCACGTGGACGCCACATCATCTGCCACGTGCCCACATCACATGCCATGTCATCGCCATGTAGTTCCCACATCATCGCCACGCGTCTGCCATGTCATCTGCCATGTGTCTGCCACGTCAGATGCCCACTCATCTCTACAAGTGATGTGGCAAGTTAATCCATAACGGTTGATTTTCGTCATAGATTTTGGGCTTTGGGCTTGGTTCAATGGGATTTAGACAAATCCATGACGGTTTGAGAACTTCATAGATCACGTTAATCTATGAAGAAAACGTTAGTTTATCACGACGTTTAATCTGTGACGCTCAATACATGATGATTTAAAATTTTATCATAGATACAGTTTTATGATGAAATTTTGATGATCCGTGACGAAAATCCACCGTCATGGACCGCATGACTTTTTTTAGTGTGTGATCTATACGTTTTTGCTGCAATGGCTATCCTTGGAATCAATGAGTTTTTTACATTACTTGGATATTTCTTATCTGTAGAAACATCCATGAGTGTAAGTATTTTCAATGCTGGAATCTCCGTGCATCTCGATCTTTCCTACTACAAAATTACTCTACTGAACTATAGTAATTTTTTGACAGTTGATTTTGTTTATGATTTCATATACGAACCTGAGAACGCAAAAACAGAGTGATATCAGGATGTCTGATTAATTTTTTGTTTTCTGATCCCACGAAACACACTTGTTGATATGGACCAAATCCATGATTAAAGAATTAACCTATGCATGAGTTTTTTTGTTGAGATATGCAGGCGGATGATTCGGTCCACTAAGGGTCTGTTTGGGATGGCTCTAACTCCACATGGAGCAGCTCCACTCCAAAACTTCATATGGAGCTAGCTCTAAGTGGAGTTGGAGTTGTAAAAACGAAGTGTTTGGCTGCCGGCTCTGGAAACAACATGCAACACTATTTAATGACACATGGGCCCATCTCGTCAGCCTCACATCTCCTTCCTCCATTTATATTTTCCTCTCTCATGCCATCCATGTCACCGACCGCAGAGGAGGGAGGCCTGCATTGGAGGGAGGCTGGTGGCCCCTCGAGGCTGGTGTCGCTGTTCTCGACGGCGGGAGCTTGACCCGCGTCCTCCGCAGCGACCGCTGAAGGGACGGGCGGCGTGGAGTCTGAAGGGAGCCGGCGGAGGGGCAAATCAGAGGTAGAGTGGCCGGTGGAGACATGCGGCGGCAGATGGGAGAAACGGAGGAGGACGGCAGAGGGTGGAATCGAAGGAGGAGGGCGCTGAAGGGAGGCGCTGCCGTCGTGCGCCGGTGTGGGTAGAAGCGTCGTGGCGCGGATGTGTGCTCTGCCGGCGTGGAGGTAGCCCAGGCGAGGATGGGGTTCGGCGACGGGTGGTGCAGCTGTGCTCCGACATGGATTTGGTCCAGCGGAGGGGAGGCAGAGCTTCGACACCGGGGATCTGAACTCTAGCGGCACGGATTCAGGCTCGGCGCGGAGGCGGTCCAGGCGAGGATGGGGTCGGACGGCGGGGAAACGACCACTGGCAGTGGCGAAATGACCACCGGTGGCGGGGATGTAGGCTCCAGCGGAAGGGAGGCATCTCCGGCGGTGGGAACGTGGGCTTCGGCGAGGATAGGTCGGGCGGCGCGGGGAGGAAGTCGCGAGGTTGGAGGAGAACATAACAGAAGCGAATTGTTTTTCTGTGTTACACCCCAACTCCACGACTTGGTTCATATTTGGTGGTTTTGGAGCAGCAAAAGAGGTGCTCCAAAACTCCACCTCTATTTGCACTACAGCTCCATGGAGTTTTGGAGTTTGGGTGTTTGGCTAGAAAATTGGATGGAGTTGCTGGAGTTTAGCTCCAGAGCCATGCCAAACAAGCCCTAAGTTTGGAAAAATGGATGGCTTCGAATTGTACACCAAAATATAATTAGAAAGGAAAAGGTCCATTTTTAACCATCCAACAGTTGCCTCAGTTTGGTTTTAGCGATCAAACTTCAAAACGGGACATTTGTGACCATCCAACTCTTAAAACCGTTCACAATTGTCCATAGAGCGGTTTTGATTAGTGGTTTTAACTTTTTGTATTTACAATTTAGTCCCTAGAACTTGCAATGATCATTATCTTTTGCTCTTAGCTTCGATTTAGGTGATTCTTGCGGTCACATGTTCATAATAATAAGATTTATATTTTAGAATGGATTTATACTACTTTATCAGTATTGTTTTATATTATTCTTATGTTGTTATGTAAAAACAATAATATAAGAAAAGTAAAAAATAGTTACAAAATAATATGATCAACATTTTAAATGATAAATCTCATCGTTATGAATGCATGACCATAAGAATCACTTAAATCAAAGATAAGGGAAAAAGTAGTAATCATGTTAAGGTTTAAGGACTATTTTTAATCAATTTACTTGCAATTTAGTCCTTAGATATTAAAATGATTACTATTTTTTCTCGTCTCCCCGATTTAAGTGATTCTTGTGCCCATACATTCATAACAATGAACTTTATCTTTTAAAATGCTTTCATATTGTTTTGTAACTGTTTGTTTTACTTTTCTTATATTGTTGTTTTTGCTCAACAACATAAGAATAATATGACAAATAGTGATAAAATAGTATAACAAACATTTTAGAAGATAAATTTCACTGTTATGAACGTGTGACCGTAAGAATCACCTAAATCAGAGGTACGAGCAAAAAGTACTAATCATTTTAGATCTAAGGACTAAATTGTAAATGAAAAAATTAAAACCACTCATCAAAACCGCCTCATGGCCTATTGTGAATGATTTTAAGAGTTGGATGGTCAAAGATACCCGGTTTTGAAGTTGGATGGTCAAAAACAAACTGAGACAAAAGTTGGTTGGTCACAAATGGACTTTTCTCAATTAGAAATCAAGCTATAAATGTATGCAAGGTCATGAGAATACATGAATACTGCAATTAATAGGAACAAACACCAAAAGATAAATGATTTTAAACATGTGTGTGTCGCACGTGCACTTTACTAGTCTATACTATAAGGAGCGAAAACAATTGAAAATAATTCTCACCCAAATCGGGTCCACCGTACCCCTCACGCCGGACCCACCCGTCATATATTTTTACAAGTGGATAGGGTGGAAGGACTATGGACGGACTAAAAAATCGCAATTTGGAGAGCGTTTCTGCCAATAACAAATTGTTTTTCTCACCATGATTGCATCTACCTGCCCTCCATACCCACTTTTGGACCCACCTGGGAGTCGTGCACGGGTACAGCTACCCTCCAGAATCTCCACAATTCCAATCTGTTGTGTCCCGCCACATGTCCATAGAACCCTGCTCTTTCCTTTTTACTGCGTACAGACTTAAAATTTGCCTGCGCGTGGCGCACTGGAAGACCTTTCGGGCGCTGTCGAGCATGCTGCGACCCTCATCATCTTGGCGAACGCGAGCCAGAGCGTGTGCGGCCTCCTGTCGCCTTCTTCATCGGATCGACGGTCCTGATGGCCTCGGTGTAGGTCGCCGCTTGCCTCGCCAGGTCTGCGTGGAAGATTTTCACCCTGTCGTGCCAAGCCTGGACATCATGCGGGTTCGGCTTCAGCTCCACGGAGTTGAGCAACTCCGGCCAGCGTTCGAGCAGCCGCTCCAGCAGCATGCTCAGGTCGGTGTCTTCTTTGTCGGCCAACCACCAGCCATGAAGGACAAAGCCATAGTTCTCCTCTTGGGCGTCTATGTCGAGCTCTACGGCGACCACGGCATGCTCGAAGTGTACGTAGTACTATGTATGTGAATACGACAAGTCGATAGAAAAAAACCCAGAGAAACGATGCCTTATGTCTTTCCAAATTGCAATTGTTGCGATCCCTAAATCGTTCTGGCCTCTAATTCCAGCTCTACCCATCTAGGCTTCCACGACGTCGCTGGCTCACCGAGACGGCCTCTCCGACGACCAAACCAGGCGACACCAGTGCCAACCTTTTGCCCTTTTCTCATCAAGACTGAAGATTCTCCCGTCGTGCCGGCCTTCAGAGCAGCGGACTGCAGGTCTGCAATGCAAGCAAATTCTTAGTGTAATATCTTCATCAATGATCAGTGGACGACAGTTTTAATTTCTTGTTGATGATTGTTTGTTGACATTGTTATTTGGTATACTAATGGCCCCATTTTAAGTTCTTGTCCCGGGCCCTGAAAATCTCAGGTCCGCCATCCAGGCGACGTCGTCTGGGTGCTTAGCGAGGAGCTCGCAGAGGTCCATCAAGAGCTGGCGCTTGGTCGTGCCCTTGGCCGAGCAGAAGTCGTCGTCGTCATCTATGGTCGTAGTGAGCTGTTCGGCCACGTCCCGGAACCTGCCAGCGGATACGATGAAGGCGATGAGCTCCTCGGCGTAAGGGGGGTCGAACTGTAGGTAGCGGTGGAGGAAGCTGACGGCGGTCAGGACGAGGCAGCCGGAGAGGTAGGCGAGGCAGCAGAGGAACGGCCACACGCGATGGTGCTGCGTGACGAGCACGGGTGAGGAGGCGCTGGTCCAGGAGTACAGTGGCGTACATGTGCCAGACGCGCAGCATCCAGGACATCCTCACGGCCATCGCGTGGATGGACGTGCGTAGTAGTATCAATAGTAAGTAGTACATGTACGTATGTACCGGCAAGAGGAGAGAGGAGTTGACTATGGCGAAGGAGCCATGGACAGCAGAGAAGAGCTCGTAGAGGCACGGTATCGCCGAAGTGCTCGAGGCGGACGTCGGCATCAGCCTCGACGAATAGCACTCTCCCCGGTGCAGTCAACGGCGAGCTTACAGCCCTCGAGCTTCCTGATTTGCTCGACGAACGGGTAGTAGTGCACGAGTGCTCCGGCGAAGACGTCCCAGATGACCGTCATGGGTCCCGGCCGTCACTGCCCGTGGATGTGTCCCGTCGGTAGAACTGGATGATGGGCACGTGGAACGAAACGCATTCCATCCTGGTTGTCGATGTCCAAGAGCAGCTTCAACTCCCGCGCCGCCGGTGCCACCAGCATCGCCGACTGACAGCGCACCGTGAACTCCAATGCGACTTGCGTCGAGATTGCCAAGCATGAGTTAGCTTAGCTGATGCAAAACGAGGCGGTGGTGACCTCTTTTCGTCGTGGCCTCTTGAACAGATCGAGCTATCTCCTATTTTGCTAATCTCTAATTAAGCTTACAACAATGAGATGAATTTGAAATTAAAACAATTACAATAATCTAGCTAAATCACTCTTCATTAGGAATTCATTTAGCTAATATTTCATCTCCATAATTTCATATACTCCAAAAGACTAGCCAAATTCAGTCAAATTCGACTTCTATACACGCCACCGTGTAAGGAATCGGATGCCCGTTAGCCTAATAGGGGGAGGGGGTGAATTAGGCAACTTGAAACCTTAACCTATGGCTCACTAACTTTTACACAAAGATAAACTAGAACATACTATCTATATGTGCAACTACGGTTGTTCTAGTGTGAAACTCCCATCCCAAAAGAAGGTTTACAACCTATAGCCAATCATAACATGATACTACTCTAGAAAAGTAGAGGCAAGCAAAGATTGCAATAGAGTAAATGCGGAAACGTAAAGGGGGCGAGAGGAAGCAAACTCTTGACACGTGATTTATCCCGTGGTATCGGTAGGCACTAAGCCACCCCTAGTCCACGTTGTTGCAGCACTCACACAAGAGTATTGCTTCCCGGTCACCAAGTCTCTCCCAAGAGCACCAACTTGACTTGCCACAAAGGCTAGCCACTTAGGCACTTGTCAAGCTCCCTTGGTCACCTTGATGCCGCCTCCACTAAGGAGCTTCTCCACCAAGGAAGGGGGTCTCCACGTCCCCCGCACAAAGTGTCCTCGCCGCTCCACACCAAGCCGGAGGGTCGATGACGATTGCCGGTGAGCCACTTAGGCCCCAAGGCTTCCGGCGAACCTTGTACAACTGGATTCACTCAAGAATCACCTCACAAGGTTGGCATAACCTTGCACTCACTCAGCTCTAAGCTAAGCCTAGCACTAAGCACATACACAAAGCATGTACTTGTCTAAGGATGAGCAATTAAGCACTTGGATGGATTGGATATGATCTTCAATGTGTCTTGAACTCCTCTGCACTTCCACACAATCCAGCAACCTCAAAAGAGTGAGTGGAGGGGGTATAAATAGCCCAAGGCATCAAACTAGCCGTTGGCTAACGCTACTGAAAAAGGTACCGTCGGATGATCCGACGCTATGCTTTCAGGGCGTCGGTTCATCCGGTGCCCCTCCCACGTCACGTAGCCGTTGAGGTTCTGCGACACAAGCTGCTCCGACGCTATGCTCCGACGCCACGTCGGATCATCCGGTCTTTGAAGGCCTCGCGTCCAAGTCGTTCTTGTTAGCTTCCAACCGACGTCGGATAGGCCGATGCTTCACCTTGACCGGGCGTCGGATCATCCGGTGTTGAAGGCTCTGTCGTCTTGGCGCGTCTCCGTATGAATTCAAACTAAGCGTCGGATAGACCGACGGGGTCCTCACTCGGACCGTCGGATCATCCGATGCTCTTGTCTTTCTTGCCCTTCCTCTGCAACTCGTCGACGCTACTAAATAATGGACCGTCGGTTCATCCGACGGTACCTAGGGTTTGACCCCCGTGCACCAACTCGTCCGACGATTGCACCGACGCTTGTATTTGAGGGACCGTCGGTTCATCCGACGGTGTCTTCTCTTTTCCTTTTCTTGATCGGTTTTGACCCTTTGTTTTGGCATTTTTACATGGGATTTTCTTGCATCCTTGGGACCTAGAAATGTCTACAAAGACATGCTCAAACAATATGGTTAGTCTCAATGATCATGTTGTCATGAATCACCAAAATCAAACTCCGAACAAATGGCATATGAGGCCATGTTCCCCTTTTTGGTGATTTATGACAACACAACCAAAGCAAGCATAAATTTGCTAGAATTGACAGAATTAGAACCACTTACACTTGCTTGGATGCTTACCACCATCCAAACTCCCCCTAGATCAAACTTCCCCCTTTTTGATCTTATGTTCACATTCTCCCCCTTTGGTCTCAAATCCTTAAATCACTTGTAAGCATCCTTTAGTCCACTTGTAAGCTTAAGCCACACGCTTGCTTTGGTCTCACATTCTCCCCCTTTGGAATAAAATCTCCAAAAAGTCCAAAGCAAACGGGTCCAAGGAAACTAGCAAGATCTAGCAACCATAGCTCAAAGGAGAGATGTTAAATGCAAGGGAGAAAGCCGCATGAACCATGATCCATATGTATGATATTGATGAAGATACCACATGTGAGAATAACTAAGGTGGATCACAAGTTCATGAGACTAGCATGATACAAACTATGCTCCCCCTAAGTGTGTGCCCAAAAAGAATACCACTTGTAGGACAAGGGTAGTGAGAAACAAGTGCACAACTACAAACTTGTAAAACAAGGAAGCTTAGAGCATATCATGCAAAGAGGTAGCTTAAAGGACAAGAGATAAGACAAATGGGTTCTTGTTACATTACCACTTGTAGATATCACTTGTAGTCTTTTGATCATTGCATACCTCCGGGGGTTTATCCACTCTACCTTGTTGGCACCACATTGAGATGATCCACATGGAAATGATATTACTAGGTGACATCACATGAAGGAAGCTTGTATAGAAGACACTTGGGGTACCACAAGGATTAGGAATGTATGAGTACATTGCCTTTGAACTTATATAGAGACATAAGTTCGCAAGGACATGACTCAATAGCATGAAGCTCATATCGCTATATTCACTCTTTTAGAGATGTTAGATCACATTGAGAGTGAAATAGCATTCTCTTAGAATGAAACACCGCACCGGAACGCGTCGCTAAGGGACTACATAAGATAAGCTTGAAACAATGTTAGTCCCATAACCAAACCATAGGATGAGCTCCCCCTAAATGTGTGCATTTAGTGTTTAAATCACCAACCAAATGTATGCACATTGTTTATGACAACAAAAGGGAAGCTAACCCTATAGCTTGCTCATGATGCAAAAAGATATATATGAAAACATGCACCATGAAAGAACAAGTGTAGCTTTCCTACACACTAATCAAACCATGTAGATTGCTCATGGGTTAGCACATGACACAAGCAACCTACCATATGTAAGAATTGCAACAAATGCAACCTAAACAAGGCAATGGAGCTACAATGATGCAAGAGATAGGTACTAGTTTCCATTACCTCAGCCGGGGAACTTGAGCAACACATGTCCAATTTGCAAGCTTGGCTTGTAGGCATGAATTTCCGCAACTTCTTTGTGCCAAGCCTCCCAAGTCCCCGCTCTCATGGCCTTCAAGCGGCCTTCGGAACCCAAACCATTTGAGGCCCCTTCATGTTGGTGATGACTTCCTTGGGCACCCAAATGGGTTGGTTCCTACCCCGCTCTTCCTTCATCTTCCCAACCTTGTGTGCAACCACCTTGCCATTTGCTTTCTTCTTGATGACGTAGGTGTTGCTATTTGTCTTGTTCTTGCGGTTGGGCTTGATGTAGACGAGGGAGCTCTTGATGGTGGGCTTCAATTTCTTCTTTGCGCCCTTGTCCATCTTCTTGACAAATTGAGGGCATTTGTAGAACTTGTGCCCTTCTCCATGACACTTGTAGCAAGTCACGGTTGTACCCTTCTCAAGCTTCTTCACCATGGGATCACGGTTATCTTGAGAAGGTTGGACTTGGCTCTTCATGTCTTGACAGATGTCCACTTGTTCTTCATCATTCTTGCCCTTACCCATCAAGTTTGCCAACCTTTCTCGGAGCCATTTCACTTCTTGCTTGAGCTCATCATTTTCCTTGCCTATGAGATAATCACATGATTCTACAACAACATTCTCATGGCAAGATGGTGAGCAAGATTCATCAATTAAATCAATGCAAGAAGTTGAAGCATCTACCTTGGAGATAGGAATTGCACAAGGGATAGATGTTTCATCAAGCTCAAAGGAATTACTTGTTTTAGTCTCATTGCTCTCAAGCTTAGATTTTAGCTCATCACACTCCTTGCTAAGCAATTTGAATTTGCACAACAAATGTTCATAATTTGTAGCAAGGGTGTCACTAAAATCATTGAGAGCATTGAGTTCTTTGATTTCATTAGCTTGTTGTTCAAGCATTCCTTTTTGCTCATGGATTAGCTCAACAAGATCATTGAGAGAGGTGGTGTCGGATTTGTCATCACTTACATTGCTTTCCATACCTTTGGCCATAAGGCACATGTGTGATGATGAAGGACCTTGCATGAAGCGGGTGGTGAAGTTCTTTCTTGATTCATCGCTTGAGCTAGAAGAACTTGATCCACCACTTGTCCACCCACGGACGGCTATTGTTGCTTCTTGCCTTGGTCTCCTCTCCTTGACCACCTTCTTCTTGGGCTTGTGCACGATCTTGGTGAACTTGATGTGTTGATGATGACGCCCTTCTCTCAATTGGATGTTGTAGCCGTACATGTTAACTTTCTTCACATACTTGAAGATTTTCTTCACGTACTCGGCCACCAAAGACTCAACCTCTTCATCACTTGAGGAATCTTCATTGTCACCATCATCACCATCATCCTCACATGAGCTTCCATGAGTAGCCATTCTACTCAACATCTTCTCTTGTTGGCTTGAGAGAGCATGGCTTGTAGTTGGAGAGGATGGTTCTTGGGGCTTTTCTTGGGGCGCCTTCTTTGACTTGGGCATGAGTTGAAGCTCATGTGCCATGATCTTGCTCAAGATATGCGATGGCTTCAAATCTTCGAGCATCTTCTCGTAGATGATTGCCTTCACCAAGTCATAATCGGGCTTTCAGAGACTTTGAAGGATCTTGCGGTTGATGTTCAAGTCCGTGATGTCCTTCACACCTAAGCCTTTAATCTCATTGACAAGCACATTTAGGTGTGAGTACATAGATTCGGCATTTTCATTAGCAAGTTGCTTAAAGCTATTGAATTCCTCAAGGAGACAACCATAGCATTCATTAGCAACTTCTTTTGAACCCTCATTTTGCTCCTTGATGGTTTTCCATAGCTCATGAGCATTTTCACAAGTAAAAACTCTATTGAAGACGCCTACATCTAGTGAGGACAAAATGATACTCTTAGCAATCACATCAAATTGCTTTTCCTTTCTAGTACCATTTTTCATGCCCTCATCGGTGACTCTCCAAACATCGAGGTCCCTTGCTTGGAGATAGGCCTCCATGAGAACCTTCCACCGAGGATAGCCTGTGCCATCGAAATGTGGAGCCAAACCTAAGGTATCCACCTCTTTCATTCCTCTCTAGAGCAACTCACTAGGCGGTGAAGCCTAACCGTTCCAATGAGCCGGTTTTCACAATTTACCAATCGAATTGGTGTTTCCTTATGAAGGAAGTGAGTCCCGGCTCTGATACCACTTGTAAGGAATCGGATGCCCGTTAGCCTAAGAGGGGGAGGGGGTGAATTAGGCAACTTAAAACCTTAACCTATGGCTCACTAACTTTTACACAAAGGTAAACTAGAACATACTATCTATATGTGCAACTACGGTTGTTCTAGTGTGAAACTCCCATCCCAAAAGAAGGTTTGCAACCTATAGCCAATCATAGCATGATACTAGTCTAAGAAAGTAGAGGCAAGCAAAGATTGCAATAGAGTAAATGCGGAAACGTAAAGGGGATGAGAGAAAGCAAACTCTTGACACGCGATTTATCCCGTGGTATCGGTAGGCACTAAGCCACCCCTAGTCCACGTTGTTGAAGCACTCACACAAGAGTATTGCTTCCCGGTCACCAAGTCTCTCCCAAGAGCACCAACTTGACTTGCCACAAAGGCTAGCCACTTAGGCACTTGTCAAGCTCCCTTGGTCACCTTGATGCCGCCTCCACTAAGGAGCTTCTCCACCAAGGAAGGGGGTCTCCACGTCCCCCGCACAAAGTGTCCTCGCCGCTCCACACCAAGCCGGAGGGTCGATGACGATTGCCGGTGAGCCACTTAGGCCCCAAGGCTTCCGGCGAACCTTGTACAACTAGATTCACTCAAGAATCACCTCACAAGGTTGGCATAACCTTGCACTCACTCAGCTCTAAGCTAAGCCTAGCACTAAGCACATACACAAAGCATGTACTAGTCTAACGATGTGCAATTAAGCACTTGGATGGAGTGGATATGATCTTGAATGTGTCTTGAACTCCTCTGCACTTCCACACAATCCAACAACCTCAAATGAGTGAGTGGAGGGGGTATAAATAGCCTAAGGCATCATACTAGCCATTGGCTAACGCTGCTGAAAAAGGTACCGTCGGATGATCCGACGCTATGCTTTTCCAGCGCGTCGGTTCATCAGGTGCCCCTCCCACGTCATGTAGCCGTTGAGGTTCTCCGACACAAGCTGCTCCGACGCTATGCTCCGACGCCACGTCGGATCATCCCGATGCGAAGGCCTCGCGTCCAAGTCGTTCTTGTTAGCTTCCAGCCGGCGAGTCGGATAGACCGATGCTTCACCTTGACCGAGGGCGTCGGATCATCCGGTCTTGAAGGCTCTGTCTTGGCGCGACTCTGTATGAATTCAAACTAAGCGTCGGATAGACCGACGGGGTCCTCACTCAGACCGTCGGATCATCCGGTGCTCTCTTGTCTTCCTTGCCCTTCCTCCGCAACTTGTCCGACGCTACTAAATAATGGACCGTTGGTTCATCCGACGGTACCTAGGGTTTGACCACCGTGCACCAACTCGTCCGACGATTGCACCGACGCTTGTATTTGAGGGACCGTCGGTTCATCCGACGGTGTCTTCCCTTTTCCTTTTCTTGCTCGGTTTTGACCCTTTGTTTTGGCATTTTTACATGGGGTTTTCTTGCATCCTTGGGACCTAGAAATGTCTACAAAGACATGCTCAAACAATATGGTTAGTCCCAATGATCATGTTGTCATGAATCACCAAAATCAAACTCCGAACAAATGGCATATGAGGCCATGTTCGCTACACACCGTGAAACTCTTCTACAAGATTTGTGAAGGAACTGGAACTTCAGGTTTCTCTATAGCACCTATGGTAAAAAAATGGGTATGAAAAATTAGTTGCCATTGAGACATGAATCTAAGTGATTTTTCTTAGATTTGTTGAGACCATATTGAAGGCAAATAGCTTAGTTGAGTTCCAAAATATAGCATTTTTGGAGAATTTTTATTTCAAATATGTGATAGATTTCATGCCAAATCCTAATAAAATATGTTGCTCTTACTGCAATGTATGCTTACAAAAACTAATGATTTTTAGATAATCTAAGTATTTTTTTCAAATTTATCAAAAAGAAGGAAGCATATCAAAATGGGAGGGCAAGAGCGCCAGATGCCGCGGATGGCGGGTAGGGAAGCTGAAGAAAAAGGCTAGCAGAGCATGAGACTGAGTATACCGGGTCAGATAGATTAGCGAGCAAGATGGAGAGTCTGGTGAGTGAAGTTTTTTCTATTTTTTCTTTTTTACCTAACTAAATAGATTTAGCTAGATTGTTAGAGTCACTCTTAGTAGTTGAAATAGATTTTTTAACAAATTGTTATGTGTATGTGTTCTAAGCACAACCTTTTCTTCTCAACTTGAATTGCATGGGATGATTTCTGAAATATTTTAACTAATAGTCTTAATTTGATTGTTAATAATTTTTTGAAAATATATATCTTTCAAACACGTGTGTGTCGCAAGTACATTTTGCTACTATACTATAAAGATCGAATAATTTGAAAAAACCTTCCTCGCCCAATTCAGGCTCGCCTTACCCCTCACGCCGGTCTCATCTGTCATCTAATTAGGGGAGTGGATAGGGTGGTAGACCCATAGAGTCGCAATTTGAAGAGCGTTTCTGCTAAAAAGTCAATACTTTTGTCACCTATCTGTTTCCCACACACATGTCGTACCCGCATCTCCCGCGCTCGCCTATGTCCCTATCTCATACGTGTCCGTGCCTCCCCGGAACAAAATTCGACGCGGCAATGCCGCACCGAGCCTCCAGTGCGACACTGCTCGGATCCTCGTGTCCCGCTGAAACAATCCCCGCTACAGCTCCAACCATCATAAAAAAACCCTGAGTCCTATTGCATTGCCATTTTTCCAAGCAGAGATTGCCTTTCAGTTGAGTGCATACTCGTTTCAGCCTTTCAGGTAGATTGAAATCGTCATTCAGTTTGAAGTGGTGCAGTCTGAGTTGTTTTGATGGTTGGCTTTAAATTTTTTATTTACAATTTATGTAACACCCTAATTTTACAAATTTGAGCTTTAAATAAAATTTGCTAGAAACCTTTATTTATTCTCCTAAGGATTATAGGGTTGCATTTAATTTCTTTTCGGCATTTAAGTTTTTCTAAAATAAAATAAATGAGCTATAAGAATTTATTATTGCATTCATGCTGATGCATTGTCTTTTGTTGTTTGAATTAAAATTTAATTTGAATTCATTTGTTTGTGCCTTTTCAAAAATGCAAAACCCTTCCTTTATCTTTTTCATTCTTTCCTCTCCTTCCGGCCCAGTTTCGCGTCAAGCCCTGCTGGCAAGAGTCCGCAGCCGCTCCCCCAACTTCCAAGCCTGGTTCACCTGTGTTGCGCGCCGCCGGCCCGCTCTACCTTTTCCTCACCACAACCCAGCACAACAGCTCGGCCCAGTCGGCCCAACAGCCACCGCCAGCCCATCTCCTCTCTCACCCGCGCCCACAGCCGCCGACAGGTGGGGCCCCCGTGTCATCCCCCTCCTCCCGACCGTCCCCGAGCCGGACTCGAGTCCGAGCCCCGGGCGCGTTCGCCCCGCGCACGCCTTCCCAGGCATGGCCCGCACACCAAGGCCGAGCCCCTGGCCTATTTAAGGCCGCCGCCGCCCTGAGCCGCGCCACGTGAAACCCTAGCCGCCTGTGCTCTTGCGCCCAAGCTCGCGAAACCCTAGTGCCGCCGCTGCTGACCTTCGCCGTCGTCGCCTCCCCGCCATCGAGAAGCTACCCCGGAGCCGTGCAAGGAGGTGAGGAGTCTCCTGGTGCCCCTTGTCATCGGTCTCGTGCCCCGTAGCGCCTAGACGCCATCACCGGAGTTGCACCACCATGCGGTTCTGCCTCGCCGAGCCCGGCGTCGTCTCCGTCAAGTTTCAGCTGACCGCGCGCGCCCTAGATGAGTTCGCCGCCTCGCGCGCTACCTTCCGGTGCAATCCGTGAGCCAAATCGAGGACCCCAGCTCGATCTCGTGCAGCGCCGGCGAGTTCGTCGTCGTCCAGCGCCGCTTGTTGCCGGCCGTGCGCAGCGTGCATCTGCAGCCGTCAGATCGAGTTCCGACGATCTCTGTTTGTTTTGATCTGAGTCAACTGCGATAGCTTGCATCAGCCATTAGATCTCGATCCAACGGATCAGATCTAGTCGGCCGGGTCAATACCGGTCAAACCCGAGTCTTGCCCTGCTGTTTGCTAGCAAGCCCCTGAGTTTTTCAGTTTTACAAATAGGTCCTCCTGTAGTGAAGGTTTCTTTATGGTTCAATCCTTTTCTTTCTGTTTTAGCCCTGAACCTTTAGTTTTCTTTACAGATTAGTCCATGTACCTTCAATAGTGCATATCTTGGTCATTTTATATTAGCTCCGATTTTAGCGTTCTTTATGTCCACGCGATCGTCTCGAAGTGTAGATTAGTTTTATGTCTCTGTTTTGTTCTGTTAGTGCTGTTTGATGATTGTTTCTCATTTATTCTTGTCGTTTGCTTGTATGTGAATATTGTGGGACGTAGAGAGTGAAGCGTTCGAAGGCTTTGAAGATCAAGACGCTCCAGAGTTTGAACAGGAGAGTCTAGTTGAAGGCAAGTCTCTCTAGACGCATACCCACTTGTCCTATATAACATGCATTTAATCCATTGTATTTACTTTTGCTTGCATTAACTTTGACGAGAACCTACTAAGGATCATGCCTAGTCTTTGTAACATTTGCCTTGTAATCGGGTTATTGAATTAAACTTGATGGTAGCTATGGCTTAGCATGCTTAACTGGAATGGTATTAATCAACTTGATACTTTTATGTTCTATGTTCCGCTTTATGTTATTTTAATTGCAAGACCACCATTGATATGTTAATCGGAACATGGAGAACCACCCAGGAAAATAGTACAACCACAAGAACTAAACGGGCACTGGTCTTGGCTTAGTAATTAGGAACTTTAGCTTAGGGTGATCTTACCTAATAAGAACAAGGGATCAGTGGTACTGCGGGGTATGAACTCGCTCTAGCAGGGGGCTGGGTGAGTTATTCTTTTTATGGTGGGGTATCGACCTGCTAGGGGACTTTATACCTAGCTAACTGTCGGTGCGGAATATGGTCCCGACACTAACCAGTAGAAAGCACCGAGGTCTATCCCTCAATGGTCGATGCTAAGCAATAAGAGACACGGGGTTTATCCTGGTTCCGGCCGAGGGGGCCGTACGTCCAGCAGTGGTGTGCTCAAGGCACTATATTGCTCAACACCAGGGGTGCCTGTAGTGGGGCTGCTACAAGCAAGGCGGGAGAGGAAGCCTGGCCTCCAAGTCCCTGGCGTAGTGATTGAAGGTGTTGTGAGGGGATTGGAAAGCAAGTGCGTGGCGCAACCTGTCTCCTGTGGGGTTGTGTCTCTGTCTCGTGTGCTCGTTCTCCTCCGTCTCTCCCCCGCGGCAGGGGGGTTCGCCCTCCTTTTATAGATCAAGGAGGAGGCGAATCACATGCGCGCCACGCTATCTAGCTACGTGAGGAAGCACGACGTGCTATCTTTGGTAGAGTGGGCGGTGTCCCGGGACGATCCTTGCGGCGATACGGCCATCATGGCCTATCTTGTACCCGAACGGTGGCGGTTCGAGGGTAGAAGGGCGGCGGATGGTGGTGATGTCTTCGATAGGCTCGAGGGAGGCTGGCCGGCGTTGGCCGTGCGGAGTACGGGAGTAGGTAAAACGGCGTCCCTTCCCAACGCGTTCCACGATGCGGAGCCGGCCGCTATAGCGCCGGGCGTGCGCCCGCACGCGCGGGGGGGCGGCGGCCATACCGTAACGAAAGAGCGGGGATGGCGCTCCACCGGCCTAACGCCTTCACCTAACCTGCGCAGTCACAAGAAAGCAAATCGAGGGTGCGGCCGACCCCCCTTCGAGGGCTCGGCGCGTTAGCCGTGCGGAGTAGGTGCACGGCGTCACGGGACGCACCGGTCTCGCCGCACGGTCCCTCCCCACGGTGATGAGGATGGGCTCCCTCTGGGGGAGTTGGTGCGGCGGCACGGGGCGCGAGCCCCGGGTGCATGATGGTGCCATCCCGCCGGTGTCGGGCGTAAATGCCCGCGTACGGGGACCGGCGCACGCGTGAGGGCGCCCTCGAGCGAGGCGGACCCCGGTCGAGGGCGGGACGGACCCTCGAGCGAGGCGGAGCACCGCTCGAGGGGGAGGCGAGCCCTCGAGCGAGGCGGAGCCCGCTCGAGGGAAGCGCTCCCCCCTCGAACGGGCGGAGCCCGCCCGAGGGGGCGCGCATCCTCGAGCGAGGCGGAGCCCGCTCGAGGGGATTCTTCAAGAGGGCCGCCTTGGTGGGCCGTCGGGGTCCCTGCGGCATGGGCTGTTTCCTGCATGGTTAGGCAAGCCGTGTTTTGGCTTTGTTGCGGGTTTTAAGTGAGGATTTCCCCGTTGTTTAAGGGGACCCCTAGGGCTGTCCCCGACAGTAGCCCCCGAGCATCTGCGGGTTTGCCATTGAGGCTCCCGCAGATGCTTGGAACCTACGATAGGACGTTCTTCCCTCCTTGTTTTGCGAACGCTTTACGTGGGGCCGCGTCGGCGGGCCCGGCGGGTCTAGCCCCCGAGAAGCCTGCCGGGGGCGTGGATGCTCTGCGGGGGTTAGCCGCGAGAGGCCGTCCGGAGGGCGTGGTACATGTCTCAACCGGCGTCGGCGATATCTCGGCCGGCTTCGGTGACGCACGCGTTCTTGGTCTGCGTCTCCTCCGCGGGTGCATTTCAAGAAGGTGTAGCCGTGCGTCAAGCCCCCCGAGCACCGGGCCCGTTCGAGGCGATCGGGTAGAGCTTTACGACTTGCTTCTTAACGCGCCCTCGCCGTCCCTCCGCGGGACGGAGGGTGAGGTTTCCGCAACCCCCATCGAGCGGGTCGCGACTTGCGGATTCCTCGTTGAGTTGCTAGTGGGTGGTTCGAGTGGACGCCCATGCCCCGTTCGATAAGGGTAGGGCTGCGTGGTCCGGAGACACGTCCATGGAAGCGCTTCCGTGGGTTTGCTAGGTGGGGCTCGGTCCCGTTCGATAGGGACCGAGGGCGTGGAAGCTCTCCCTCGGTGGGATCCCCCGGCTAGGCGCCCTCGGCGGCTCTCGAACACGACATATGGGGCACCCTCGGGCCGGTGGGCTCGAGGAACGGCTCGAATGCGCGTGCCTTCGTCGTCCCCGACTCGCGATGCGGGGCGCTGTTCGAACCCGTCGAGGGTCGGGCTTCGAACCTCGATCGGTAGGGCCGTGCGGGGCGCGGCGCCCGGGCGGCCCCCGTCTTTGCGTTTGCGGCCGTCGAGGGGTACGGGCGAGCCGGCCCCCGAGGTGTCGGGTCGGTGGCACGGCGTGGCATGGGTGCTTGTGGTGCCCGCTTTGTTTCAAGCGGGCCCCGGGCGACCTTCTCACGCATGTGCCCCTTTAGAGAGTTGATATTGTCTCGAGCCAGGGGCTCGTGTCGCTCGAGGGTTTTGCGTGGCATGGGTGCTTGCGGGGCCCGCTTTGCTTCAGACGGACCCCGTGGCGACCTTCTCACGCCAATGTCCCTTAGAGGGCTGACATCGTCTCGAGCCAGGGGCTCGTGCCGCTCGAGGGTTTTGCGTGGCATGGGTGCTTGCGGGGCCCGCTTTGCTTCGGACGGACCTGTGGCGACCTTCTCACACCAATGTCCCTTCGAGGGTTGAATTTATCTCGAGCCGAGAGTCCGTGCCGCTCGAGGGTTCTCCTTGCTTTGCAAGGGACCGGGCCATTAAATGCTCCACGAGAGAGGCCGCGGTTTCGCATCGCGGCGCGCCTTTTTAGGCGTCGCGGCCGCGCGCGCGCGCGTAGTGGGCGGCGTGGGCGAGGGCGGACGTGACCGCCCGCCACGGCCCTCGCTAGTCTTCACCGTGATGATGGCCCGTTCGCGGTGATGTGGCCGGCTGCGGTCGTGGCGGGGGCCCGCTCGTCGGCGAGAAGAGAAGATTCCCTCGCAAGGTTAGTGTGCGTGGGACATCCGCTCCGGAGAGCTCGCCCACGGCTTATAAATGCGAGGGGAAGGGGAAGCGGCGGTTTTTTACCTTAGCGCTCCGCCATTTTAGCCCCCTGTGCTTCCTTCTTCGCTTCGCTTTCGCCACCGTGCGGCTTCGCCATTAGAGCTCTTCTTCCTCTTCCCGTCCTCCGCTCTCGCATTCCTTTCTCCTCTTCTCATGGCGCCGCTTCCGCCCCTCACGATCCTTGACCCGTATGCCTGGGAGCGGTCGACGGTGACTCCGCTGGCCCTTGGCGAGCCGGTCGCCGCCGGCCACCGGCGGCAAACGAGGATGGCCGCCCTCGGCGGAGTGGATAGTGCCGCCGGCGGGGGACCGCGCGCCCAACCCGCCGAAAGGCTACGTGGTGAGCTTTATCCGCTTCCACGAGCGAGGCTTCAACGCGCCGGCGAGCCTCTTCATGCGAGCGGCGTGCCACTACTACGGCGTGGAGTTGCACAACTTTGCGCCCAACGCGATTTCGCAGGCGGCCACGTTCGTGGGCATCTGCGAGGGGTATCTGGGGATCCCAGTCAACTGGGAGCTCTGGATACACCTCTTCCGCGCGGAGCTCTTCACGCAGCCCACGACGGAGCCGAGGACCCGCCGCGCGGTGCGCGCCGGCGGGATGTCACTTGCCTTGCGGGGGCAGTTCAAGGACGACTACATCCCCTGCACCATGACGACGAACAACGCCGGCTGGGAGCGGGGATGGTTCTACCTGCGCAACGCCGAGCCCGGCCTCCCCCCCTACACCGGTCGGGTGTTCAAGGAGAAGCCCAACTCTTGGGGCTACGGGGTGTCCACGCCCCAGCATCGGAGGCAGCAGGACTCGGTCCTGGTCGCCCTGAGGAGCCTGGCGGCGCGGGGGATGACCGCGGTGGGCGTCCTCGCCTTCCTCCATCACCGGCGGGTCGTGCCTCTAATGGAGAGGCCGCTCTGCATCTACGAGATGACAGAGGAGGCGGACCCCGTCGTCTTTGGAGAGGTCGCGGATGCTCCCGACCCCCCCTCGGGCGGCCGTATGCGCTCACCGGGCGCGGAACGCCGTCGACACCCGGATGCCGACGCACCCGGGACCGGACCCCGTGGGACCTCGAGATGCTCCCCACCGGCCCGCCGGTGAG